>CM063514.1:37868646-42668646 GCA_032199755.1 Ambrosia artemisiifolia
TGATCTTTTTTAATTAATTGATTGCAACTTAATTTGTTTATCATCATTTCTATTATTTTTCCAATTCCAAGTTTAATAATCAAAACACCTTTTTCAACCAATTTTCTTAAATGAACAAAAAGTACTAAACTTCATAATTAACTATTTCTTCATAAGTGACATTTTTCAATCAACTAAAACCTATTTCACCGACCACAAACTCTTCGTGGTTCGACACCCTTTGTTGCCACTACTACATTAGTTGAGGTAATATAGGACTTATAAATACTATCTTTGACCGGACCGCGACATCCGATCAAATTTTGGCGCCGTTGCCGGGGAGTACGTGCGCTTGGTGTTTAGTGATTAGTTGATTTTGTGATAATTTGTTTAAATTGTTTGTTGGTTTTATTGTATTCTCTATTTTTCCTTGTTACGCGGGGTGTGCTATTTGTGCAGTTTACAGGTAGTGCATGCGTACAAGACATTCGGGGAGGACGTCTCCTTTAGTGTTCGAACCGGAAATCGAGAGAGTAGCAAGAAGAAACCGACAACACCGGTTAGAGGAGCCGATTCCTTCTAACTCACCTACACTCCAATCACCACTTCCAAATCCAAATTTGTCCTTTGGAACCGTCCAAATGGAAAACCCAAATAACCGTTCAGGTGGAAGCCGAAGACCACCCACTCCACCACATCTAAACCGAACCCAACAACCACCACAACACCCACTTCACCAACCGGTTCCTAACCGAAATCCCAACAACCGAAATGTCAACCAACAACCTCCCGTACTAAACCGTGGCAATCCTGCATTTGACCCCGTGAACCGACACCACGAAGCCGGATATGATGAGCATCTTGGTAATATTGATGAGTTAAGAGAAAACATCAACGATGATGACCCAATTAGTGTCCCGGGTTATCAATCAACGGATCGGGTGAGTGTGCATTCTTATCATTCGGGGGAGGATGAATATTCGGAGAGGAATTATTCCGAAGAAGACGAGGGTTGGGGTTATGGCAATGGTAATGGTGCTGATGAAGATGAAGAAGAATATCAAAGTGATCATCATTCAAATGTAGGTGTGAACCAAAACATTGGTAATGAAGGGTATTATCGTCATGTCTTCAACCATCATCAACCAAGGCAAGACCAAAGAGGACACCGAAATCACAACAATAACCAAAACCGGGGTGAAAATTTTGTTGGTCGAGCAGAGAGAAGACCTCATGAGAGAAGACAACCAAGGGATGAAGAGGTTAATGCTCCACGAAGAAGGCCTCCAGTCCCAATGCAAGGGGTTAATGGTCGGTTTAGACCAATTGTTTCTGAAAATGAGTCACCTATTGTTCCACCGCCTCAAGGAAGAAGATCCTTTGATTGCAAACCGAACTACATCAACATTCTTCCTCACTTTCATGGGATGGCTACCGAGAACCCATATGATCACCTTTCCGAATTTACAGCAGTCTGTAGCACTATGGGAGGTCACAATTTCTCTCAAAATGAAGTTCGATTGCGTTTGTTTCGTTTTTCTCTCAAAGACAAGGCAAAGAATTGGTTTCTCACCTTGCCTTCACATAGCATATATACTTGGGGAGAAATGCAACAAGTATTTTTGGATGAGTATTATCCGAGTTTCAAGACGGATGGGGCTCGGTTGGAAATTCGTTCCTTTCAACAATTACCGGGGGAACCACTTCATGAAGCTTTTACCCGCTTCAAGGAAATGCTTCGGAAATGCCCACATCACAAGATTGAGTTATGGGAGTTGGTTAATAGTTTTGTAAATGGGTTGAATAAGGAAGAAAGGAAGTACTTGAAGTCCACAAGCAATGGGACTTTACTATCCAACCCGGAACAAGAGGATTGGGATTTTTTGGAATTGATGAGTAAAAATTCAAAGGCCGAGGAATCCGCGGATAGAAGAACCAAGCATCCCATTTCAAAATCTCTTCCCGATTTGGATGCTAATACGAAAGATCGGATTGCTACATTGGAACGAGAGTTGGCCCGTATGAAGAAAAAAGATGTGTCGGCGGTGCAATATGCAATATGTGAAGTTTGTGATGAAATGGGACACAAGACGAGTGAGTGTCCGGAAAATTCGATTCAAGATACCGCGGAGGTAAATCAAGTGTATGGGGGAGACAAGAAATATGACATGAACTCCAACACTTACCATCCGGGTTTGAGAAACCATCCTAATTTTAGGTATGGTAATGCTTCTAATCAAATGAATCCGAATTTTCAATCAAACAATCAAGGGGGTTCGTACCAAAACCGTCAAGGAAGTTACTCGAAGAACTACAATCAAGGCGGTGGATATCAAAAGGGGTATAATCAAGGTGGATCCTCGAGCAACCAAAGTGGGAGTGATGATTCAAAGTTTGATACTATTTTGAATATGCTCAAGGAAAATGAGAAGAAGAACGAGGTGAGAGACAAGTCTCATGAGGCCTTAGCAAAACAAGTGGGTCAACTAGCGGAAGAAATGGCTCAATGGAGAGGAAGCGCGGGGAAGCTTCCTAGTGATACTACTATCAACCCGCAACATCAAGGTTCGAATTCGAAGAACACTCGCAATGTTCCCATCAATAAGGTAACCGTTCTTCGTAGTGGTAAAATCATTGATAATAAAATTGAAAGTAAAATTGAGCCACCATCTCCCCAATTTGTTGAAGGGGAGGTGGAAGATGTGAGTGATGAGAGTGAAAGAGAAGAGGAAACGGGTCAAAATCAAAGTAAAGATTTTTCTGAAAAATCAAAACCCGTTGAGAACAAACAAGCTCCCAAGGCTAAGGAAAAGGGTATGGAGGGTAATACCATCCCTTATCCTGAAGCATTGTTGGAGCCATCTAAAAAAGTGGTCAAGAAAAGGGGCCCGCAACAAGAAGAGTTGTGGGAAATTTTTAAACAAGTTAAAATTAATTTACCACTTTTAGATGCAATCAAGCAAGTCCCCTCCTATGCCAAGTACTTAAAAGATTTATGCACCCAAAAGAGGACTAACAAATTTCCAAAGAAACTTGACTTAACTGAAAATGTTAGTTCCATTCTTTCGGGTGCACTTCCACAAAAGTTAAACGATCCGGGGGCGCCCATTATTCCCATTCAAGTGGGAGAATTTAAAATAACTCGGGCACTCCTAGACCTTGGAGCTAGTGTAAGTATCTTACCGGGAAGCCTTTACGACCAATATGACTTTGGTCCGCTTCAGGAGTCGAACACCACCGTGGTGTTAGCCGACTTGACTCCCAAACTTCCCCGTGGGATAGTTACCGATGTGATAATAAAGGTTGAGGATTTTTATTATCCGGTGGACTTTTTAGTACTTGACTATGTTTCTAAGGATCATTCTAAGCAACCTACGGTTATTCTTGGTCGGCCGTTTTTGGCAACTGCCACTGCTCAAATAAATTGCAAAACAGGAACGCTCGATATGACCTTTGGTAACCGTAAGTTGCGGTTAAATGTTTTTCCAAGCGGAATTAACCCTCTAGTCAATGATGAATGCTACATGGCAGACATTATTGACGCGTGTGTACCTCTTTGCGACACTGTTGTGGATGAGGAAAACACAATAGAGGAGTATTTTTTGTTTGACAGGACACAGGTAGAAACATTGAAGAGCATGGTTGAGGAGGAAAAGAGACAAGAAGTGATGGCGGTGAAAGAAGGAAGACCACCATGGACTCATCAAGTGGAAAGTCTTCCGGATCACATTGATACAAAATTGAAGCCATCATTAGTTGAGCCGCCACAGGTGGAGTTGAAAGAGTTGCCCAAGCATTTAAAATATGCTTATGTTGGTGAAGGCAACACGCTCCCGGTAATCATTGCTTCAAATTTAACCGGGGAGCAAGAGGAAAAATTGATGAAGGTATTGGTGACCCATAGAGCGGCTATTGGGTGGACGGTGGCGGATTTGAAAGGTATTAGTCCGTCGATTGTGATGCACAAGATCATCACCGATGAGAAGGTGACTCCCGCAAGAGATGCCCAAAGGAGACTCAATCCTAATATGCGGGAGGTTGTGAAGAAAGAAGTATTGAAGTGGTTAGATGCGGGTATCATTTACCCCATATCCGATAGCCAATGGGTTAGTCCAACTCAAACCGTTCCAAAGAAGGCAGGTATTCAAGTCGTGAAGAACGACTCAGGTGAGGAAGTCGCCACCCGACCGGTAACCGGGTGGCGTATTTGTATTGATTATAGGAAGTTGAATGCTGCAACTTCCAAAGACCATTTTCCTTTACCTTTTATTGACCAAATAGTAGAAAAATTAGCCGGACAAAAATTTTATTGTTTCTTGGATGGGTATTCGGGTTACAATCAAATTGCTATTCATCCCGAAGATCAACAAAAGACCACCTTTACTTGCCCATATGGCACATTCGCATTTAGGCGAATGCCATTTGGTCTTTGTAATGCCCCCGCCACCTTTCAAAGGTGTATGATGAGTATCTTTTCAGATATGGTGGGGGAGTCTTTGGAAATCTTTATGGATGATTTTTCTATTTTCGGGTCATCCTTTGATTCTTGCTTAGATCAATTGGAAAAGGTTTTACAAAGATGTGTTGAGACAAATTTGGTTTTGAGTTGGGAGAAAAGTCATTTTATGGTCCAAGAGGGGACAGTATTGGGCCATGTGGTTTCTAGTCGTGGGATTGAAGTTGATCATGCTAAAATACAAGTTATTTCAACTTTACCTTATCCCACCAATATTAAGGGCATTAGATCATTTTTGGGGCATGCGGGTTTTTATAGGAGGTTTATTAAGGGTTTTAGTGACATAACAAAACCTTTATGTAATTTGTTATTGAAAGATACTCCATTTAATTTTGATGAAAAATGTATTGAGGCCTTTGATATTTTGAAAAAGAAGTTAGTTGGGGCCCCAATTTTGCAATCACCCAATTGGTCTTTGCCTTTTGAAATCATGTGTGATGCAAGTGGGTATGCGGTTGGGGCCGTGTTGGGTCAACGGGTGGATAAGAAACCCGTTGCTATATACTACGCGAGTAAGACTCTTTCGGAAGCACAATTAAATTACACCACTACCGAAAAAGAGCTACTTGCGGTGGTATATGCTTTAGACAAATTTAGGTCTTATGTGTGGGGTAGCAAAGTTATTATCTATACTGATCATAGTGCTGTCAGGTACTTGATGAATAAAAAGGATGCTAAGCCCCGATTGATAAGGTGGATACTTTTGTTACAAGAGTTTGATTTGGAGATCCGTGATAAGAAGGGCACGGAGAACGTGGTTGCGGACCATTTGTCCAGATTGGTGGTTGAGGAGGAAGACTCAACGAATGAAATTAATGAGTCGTTCCCGGATGAGCATTTATTAGCCATTTCGACATTACCTTGGTTTGCTCATATTGTGAATTATTTGGTGACAGGTACAATGCCGGAGCATTGGGTTAGGAAAAAGAGGCTCCATTTTTTGTCTCAAGTGAAACATTATATTTGGGATGAACCGGATTTGTTTAAAGTGGGAGCGGATCAAATCATCCGAAGATGCATTCCGGATGAGGAGATCATGAGTGTGTTGAAGCATGTGCATTCGTATGCATGTGGAGGGCATTTTAGTGGCCAAAAGACGGGTCACAAGGTTTTGTCGAGTGGGTTGTATTGGCCAACGATTTTTAAGGATTCGTTTGAGTATGCTAAAAAATGTCTCCATTGCCAACAATTAGGAAGCATCTCAAAACGAGATGAAATGCCAATGCAACCCATTATGGTTGTTGATGTTTTTGACGTTTGGGGGATAGATTTTATGGGACCATTCCCCAACTCTTTTGGTAATCTATATATTTTGGTGGCGGTAGATTATGTTTCTAAATGGGTTGAAGCTATTGCCACCAAAACCAATGACCATACCGTTGTTTGTAATTTTATACAAACAAATATTTTTTCAAGATTTGGGATACCCCGGATAATCATAAGTGATGGGAGATCCCACTTTAAAAACTTTAAATTTGGAAAATTGCTTAAACGGTATGGTGTTGACCATAGGATTGCCACCCCATATCACCCACAAACTAGTGGACAAGTTGAGGTTTCAAATAGGCAAATTAAAGAAATTTTGCAAAAGACGGTTCGTGCGGACCGAAAGGATTGGTCAACAAAGTTAAATGATGCTTTATGGGCCTACCGCACGGCCTACAAAACACCTATTGGAACCACTCCTTATCGACTAGTTTTTGGTAGAGATTGTCATCTCCCGGTTGAATTAGTTCACCGGGCACTATGGGCCATTAAGGAGGTTAACTTGAGATATGATGATGCAGGGCGAGAAAGGAAACTCAAGCTTTGCGAACTAGAAGAGCTAAGGGATGAGGCTTACGAGATTGCGTCAAAATACAAGGATCAAATGAAACGGGCTCATGATGCAAAAATTCGTAAGAAAGAGTTTGAAGTGGGTCAAAAAGTGTGGCTCTACAACTCAAAATTGAAACTCTTCCCAAGGAAACTCAAGAGTAAGTGGGATGGCCCGTACATAATCACAAGGGTTGGAAAGCTTGGAGAAGTGGAGATAGAGGACCCGAAAAATGGGTCAAAGCAAACCGTGAATGGACACCGGTTAAAACCTTACATAGAACATGTCACGGAACTCGGTAAGATTGTGGAGTTGGTAAGCTTTTTGGAAAGCATACCAACTTATGAGATCAACTAAGGTTGAATGGTAGCTCACACCCCAGGTACGTTCAATTCTAGTTAAGTGTATTGAGGACAATACACAATTTTTTTCGGGGGGTGGAGTTCTTTTGTAATTGTATAATTTTAATAGTGTTATTTTAATTTGTTTTATTTAAATTTTTATTGTTTTTAAAAAAAAAAAAACGAAAAAACGAAATGAAAGAAATGGCGAGACGGGAATATTAATGTTTGAAAGAAGAAAGTAGTAATAAAATATTATTATTTTGCTTTGATCAAAAGAAGAAAGAATAAAATATTCAGGGATTGAAAACCCCCCCGACGCCTAAACTTGCGGTAAACGGCCAGGCAAACGGCCACTTTTTGCCTAAGCCAAAAGACACACCGTCTCTGACGGTGGGCTCGCCGTCAGCGACGGCTCGGTTGTTCCAGACGTGTAAATCGGCGGCAGACAGCTCTTAGACGCCCAAAAAAAAAAAAAAAAAAAATTCAAGCCCCGCCGTCAGAGACGGTGGGCTAGCCGTCCCTGACGGCTCTGCAGCTCCAGACGCCAATACTGGCGGTAGACGGCCCTCCAGACGGTGAGGGCTGCTTCTTCTTTGTGTGTTAACATTAGTCCATAACCAAACACCCTCTAACTCCTATTAACTCTCACCCAAACACCCTCCAAACTACACAACTTGATCCACAACTCATCCAAACACTCCAAATTTTTTTTTTTCCTGCACAAAAAAAAAGATTCAAACCCATTAAACATCAAACCTTTAACCTAACATTCATCTTCTCCACACAAAACACTCAAGAACCCTAATCTTTCCATCACCATAAATCACTCAAAACTCAACCAAATCAAGCAATTCTTGGGTCTATTTCGTGTAATTTTTCGAGAGGAATTCAAATTTTGGGTTCCTTTTGCAAGATTCAGCACGCATTTCAAGATTTCGGGACATCTTGGTCACGAAAATTTTTAAAAAATTTGGGGTTTTTCTTTCCTTGGTTGATTATTATCATTTGTTCAACCATTTAATTGTGCTATCAACATCCCTGGTATGTATTCGTTTCTCTTAACCTTATTAATTCGTGCTTATACTTTATGTTTGAACTTAGTTGTTTGAGTAGGATAAAGCACAAAAATTATGAAGGTGTTTGTGAGAATAATTATCAAATGCGGGGATTTATTTCTTTTACATTTTGTGTTAATAAATGGAGGTGTTGATTTTAAGTTAGGTGTTGTATTGAGATGAATTAGGTTGACTGAGGTTGTGTAGTAAAATGATAATTCACATTTAGTTTTAATGATGAGTTTTTGTATTGTGAGTTATAAAATTTACAGAATTTGGTTAGGATTGAGAATGTACTTGTGTGGTACTCTGGTATTAATTTGTTAGAATTTTGAGGTTGTAATGACATATTTGAGAAGCTCATAAGAATAATGTTTAATTGCAGATGTCTCAAAAGAAGAAATCTAAACTCAATTTGTTAGAGAGCTCATCGAAGGCACAAAAGAGGCGTTTAACGCCGGAAGAGGAAGCTGAGTTAGATGAAAGGGAAAGGGTAGAGGAAGCAAATTTCAAGTTTGATTGGAAGTTTGATGGTGCAGATAGAGACCCATTGGGGATGAGATGGAAAGCGGAACGACACCGGCTATCTTTCTATAAGAACAAGGATATTGAAAGAAAAATGTGGAGGTGGAAGATGGCAACAATGAAAAAATCAACGGTACCGGACGTTTGTGTATATGAAAAAGTTGTGAAGGTAGAGGAACTGAGGCCATATGGAATTCCTCAAAAGTTTGAAGCACTGGGTTGGGAGCGTGTCTTAGACTGGACCAAGCACGCGAGCGAGAAGATTTATATACAAACCATTTGCGAGTGGTTGGAAACGTTGAAATTCAGTACCGGGAATAACGCTCCACATACATGGAAACTCATAGGAGATGCTGGAGGGAAGAAGATGACAATGTCCTTTGAAACAATGAACAAGATAGCCAAGTTTGATTCATTAGGACCGTCAGCATACCAATATCCTGATGAAAACCATTTTTGGAGTAGTGTAATTGAAGAAAAAGATCCGGTAGGAATGTCTAGTGTGGTAGTCCCATTTCCAGGAGAAGGTAAGGATAAGAAAAAAGAGTGGATGTCAATAGAAGGTAAGATGATGCAAACAATTTCAGTAGACAATGTGGCGGCCCGGTTAGGAGATAGAGGTAATCTTCGCTTTTGGGATTACCGGGTGATTTATGCACTGCTTATGGGAGAACCGAAATTCTCATTTCGCCATATTGTGATGATGAACATATGGGACTGCAGGGAGTCGATTTCAAAGCAAATGATTCCAAATGTCAGGTTGATTAATGAAATGTTGATCAAACAGGGGTGTATTGCAAGGGGGGCACTATGGACGGAAGTACCGGTACTTGAATTCGGGATCGATAGGTATAAACTTTCAAACCTTGAACAAACAGATCTAGGAAACTATTGGAAGTTAGAAGATACAAAGACACATCGGTTTCTGAAAGTGAGGAAGGCGGATGCACCCCCAATGGATGAAGATGAAGAAATGCAAGAAGAGAGAGAAGTTGTGCAATATGTTCCAGCTCAAGCTTCGAGACATCATACTGGACCACAACATAGAGAGATGACCGCTGAGTTTATTGCAAGGCTATCTCGCCGAAGACCAGGAGGATGGGCACATTGGTCTCCAGCTGACCGATATATGTTTGATGAGGTGGCCTCCATGAGACTTGAGGCGGAGGATGAGAGAGAAAGGGTTCGTGCTCATGAGCGTGAACGTGATGATTTAGAGGATCAGCGTTGGCATGTGTATGCCCACGCTATGGAAAGGAATCGAGTCAATCAATTCATTCTGAGCGAGCAGCAACGACACGAGCAAGATTTGAGGGCTGGACTACCTTATCGTGAGTTCGCTCCATGGGTGGATTACTCCACCATTAGGGACCAACCAGAAGAGGTGATACGGGCCACGGGGTGGCCACAGGGCATATCGTCTAGCTACTTGCCCATACCACCACCACAACCTCCACAGGGTTCGTCAGCCACCTCGCCACTTGATCAGTTCCAAGATATGTGGGGCGCTCTAGTACAACTCCCATATCAACCATATCCACCACCGGGTCCGAATGACCCATACTACCGCTGAGCAGAGGTTGAGGTAGTTTGCTTTATGTATAGTTTGTATCATGGTATGGTTTATTTTTATTCTCTATCGTTTTGGTGTGTTTGATATGGTAGGTAGTTTATGCTTTTAAACTTTATTTTGTGTTTTCTATTTTGTGGTTTCTATTTTGTGGTATGTTGATGTTTGTGTTGGAGCCCAGGTCAAACCCGGCTAGTGATGTTGTGATGGCGAAGAAAGAAAGATGGAGCATGAGGATTGTGAAAGGCAAAAACCCACTCAGGAAAAGAAACAATATGTGCTATCAGGTGCATCAAACTCCTTTATTAATTTGCTATTTGTTAGATTAAGAGTTGGAGTGAAGTCTCGTTTTTGCCTTTGATTGGGATGGAAAAATAGGCATCTTCACACTTATAATTTCTTTTGCTAAATAGGTCCCATCTTAATCATGATAAATACACATTGAGGACAATGTTACTCTCAAGTGTGGGGATGAAGGGATACCTATTTAAAATCTAAATTTTTTTAAGATCCTCAAAAAAAAAAAAAAAAAAAAAAAAGAAAAAAAAAGTGTGAAACCCGATCCTAAAAAGCTCTTTCCACCCGATTATTGGATCATGAAATTTGATCTCTAGTCATGGCCATAAACTCTTTAAGTTCCTTGATGTGTTTTTCCAAGGATTGTTTTTGAGGAAAATATGAATTGCCTAGTTAGAGAAAACAAGAAAAGGGTATAACATTTTTGCATGTCGGCAACCCATTCCCCTTTCATATTCATGTGAGATAATTGAGCCGCCACAACATGTTACACTTTATAAATTTCCACTCTTATTTGCATGTTGTGTTCATTTGAATTGAGTGTGCCATTGTAATTGCATAAGGTAGAACTTGCAACTTTTGATACGTTTACCATCCTAGACCAATTGTGAGCATAAGAATGATTAAGGCATTAGGTTAAACTTTTCTTATTTTAAACCATTTTTATCTTCCTCGACCCGTTTCAATATCCCTTAGTTAACCAATTTTGAGCCTTAAACCTTTTCAATTCACTACCCGTTTCAACCTAGTGACCCGTAAGTTTTTTTTTTCACTTTAATCCGAGTGATGAAAATTCGATGGTAGGTTATTCCTTTGTGTTATAAACGGTTTACAATTATTACTGTTAGCAAAAAAAAAAAAAAAAAAAAAAAAAAAAAAAAACTGCAAAAGCATTGAAAAAAAAAAAAAAAAAAGAGAGAAAAAGAAAAGAAGCTCTAGTTAGTCATTGAATAAGAGGTGCATCATTGTCTTATAGCTTAGCTAGTTTGCTTGTTTTGTTTAGTTTGCTTGATGTAATAAACATCGAAGTTTCATCACCTTAGTCACTTTTAAATATCCCATTCCATACCCCTCGCCCAGCCAAGTTACAACCCATTAAGGACCTTTTGACTTGTGCTTACTTTTGTGGAATTGGGTGAAGTGCGATTGAGTTGCAAGCCTATACTAACATGCATTATAATCGGTTTTGAGTGACTATACTAGTGCATCGTCACTAGTCTTGATTTAACCGAGTAGAGTGGTCCATTGTGAGGGGTGTGTAAAAATGTAAACCTGGATCTTTGTTGGATTTGACTAGGTAATTTTCTTGATTTATGGAGTAACATCTAAAACCTTGGAATGTAAATCTACTGAGAGGCGTAAGTCTTGTGAGTTAGGGTATGACTAAAGACCGTTTTTCGAGAATTGATAAAAAGGTTGGAAATTGTTGATCTACTGATCGGGTGAAAATCATTAATTTGCTTGAGGACAAGCAAAAGATAAGTGTGGGGATGTGATGCGCGGTTGAAAACCCCGCCTCTATTGAATCTAAAATGTGCTTTTACATGATTATTTGAGACGAAATATCGCACTTTGATTTGATTTGATGTTTCAGGTTAAAAGCATTTATGGAATGGATTTTACATAGTGTTAGAGTGGAAGATTGGAATTGAGAAGCTTTGGGAGAAAGAAGACCAAGAAAAACATAAAATGAAGGTTCTGGCCGTCTCTGACAGCAAGCCTGCTGTCTCTGACGCCGTCGCCGTCTCTGACGGCAGTCCCGCCGTCTCTGACGGCAGTCCCGCCGTCTCTGACGGCGCCATCTGACAAGATTTGGTCAAAATCAATTTTAATGCAAAATTTAAGGGATTTTATGGGAGATTTGACCAGGATTTTCGAGGGAGACTTAAAAAGGAGGGATTTTTAGGATTTTAATCATCATCTTAATCATTACTAATCACTCCTAATCAAAGGCAATCATCCCATTCCATTCCACAATCATTATCTCACCATTTTCCATGAAGATTGAAGAATCAAGAACACAAGACTTGAAGAACTCCATGGCCATGCTTGGCTAAATCTTTTGTATCACACTTTGGGAGTAAACAATTGATGACCTAGGGTTTAACATTTGGGTATTTTCTTAAACTATTGATGTGTGTTTGTGTGTTTGAACTATCGTATTAGATTGTGATTAATCTTATGTTGAAGCCATTCTAGTTAATTGATCTTGTGCCAATTTCTAAATGTCATGAACATGTTTTCTTGCTCTAATACAAACATAGGGTTGTATGTTCTAGGTAATGAAGTGTAGCTTAGTCCATTGTTGAATGTTGATGAAACTTGACACCTAAACCTATTGAATAGTCAATCCGTTAACACCATTTGCACCATAATTGTTTGACCCGTTTGTGAAAACCTTAGACTTCATTTGTTGAAACCTTAGTGTGATCTTTTTTAATTAATTGATTGCAACTTAATTTGTTTATCATCATTTCTATTATTTTTCCAATTCCAAGTTTAATAATCAAAACACCTTTTTCAACCAATTTTCTTAAATGAACAAAAAGTACTAAACTTCATAATTAACTATTTCTTCATAAGTGACATTTTTCAATCAACTAAAACCTATTTCACCGACCACAAACTCTTCGTGGTTCGACACCCTTTATTGCCACTACTACATTAGTTGAGGTAATATAGGACTTATAAATACTATCTTTGACCGGACCGCGACATCCGATCACGTGTCTAATCGATATCCTGGTGTTCCGGTCTCTGTTTAACGTGTTTGGGTAGGTTTAATTGTTCGTTTGTGGTTTTCGGTAGATACATCCGACTTTTAAGAACATCCATAAAACGTTGTACATCATGGACGGACTATACAGTAGACCCCACCGGGACGTGAACGATTATTACGATTATTATTATTATTATTATTATTATTATTGTTATTTTTATTATTATTATTATTGTTATTTTTATTATTATTATTATTATTATTATTATTATTAATTATTACTATTACTATTATTATTATGACCGACACGTTTACGAACCAAAACAGTGAGACCCGACCGGCACGTGAACGAACCGGACTGTTCCGACCCGACCGGCCCGTTAAGGAACCCAAACAATCCGACCCGACCGGCACGTCAACGAACCGGACTGTTCCGACCCGACCGGCCCGTTAACGAACAGAAACAGTCCGACCCCACCGACACGTGAACGATTATTATTATAATTATTGTTATTATTATTATTATTATTATTATTATTATTATTATTATTATTATTATTATTATTATTATGACCGACACGTTTACGAACGAAAACAGTCAGTCCCGACCGGCACGTGAACGAACCGGACTGTTCCTACCCGACCGGCCCGTTAACGAACCAAAACCATCCGACCCGACCGGCACGTGAACGAACCGGACTGTTCCTACCCGACCGGCCCGTTAACGAATAGAAACAGTCCGACCCGACCGACACGTGAACGATTATTATTATTATTATTATTATTATTATTTTTATTATTATTATTATTATTGTTATTGTTGTTATTATTATTATTATTATTATTATTATTATTATTCTTATTATTATTATTATTAGGGTATTATTATTATTATTATTATGACCGACACGTTTAGGAACGAAAACAGTCAGTCCCGACCGGCACGTGAACGAACCGGACTGTTCCTACCCGACCTGCCCGTTAACGAACCGAAACAATCCGACCCGACCGGCACGTGAACGAACCGGACTGTTCCTACCCGACCGGCCCGTTAACGAACCGAAACCATCCGACCCGACCGGCACGTGAACGAACCGGACTGTTCCGACCCGACCGACACGTGAACGATTATTCTTATTATTATTATTATTATTTCGAAACCATCCGACCCGACCGGCCCGTTAACGAACCGAAACCATCCGACCCGACCGGCCACGTGAACGAACCGGACTGTTCCGACCCGACCGACACGTGAACGATTATTCTTATTATTATTATTATTGTTATTATTATTATTATTATTATTATTGTTATTATTATTATTATTATTATTATTATTATTATTATTATTATTATTATTATTATTATGACTGACACGTTTACGAACGAAAACAGTCAGACCCGACCGGCCCGTTAACGAACCGAAACAATCTGACCCAACCGGCACGTGAACGAACCGGACTGTTCCGACCCGACCGGCCCGTTAACGAACAGAAACAGTCCGACCCGACTGGCACGTGAACGAACCGGTGATTCTTACGACTATAATTCATATTGAGGGTTTCATATAATGTCGAGCAGGGTCCGTCATATAATGTCGGGCAGGGTCGGTCTAGTAGTAATGTCGAGGAGGGTCAGTCATATAATGTCGGGCAGGGTCCGTGATGTAATGTCGAGGAGGGTCCGTCATATAATGTCGGGCAGGGTCCGTCATATAATGTCGGGCAGGGTCCGTCATGTAATGTTTCGGAGGGTCCGTCATATAATGTTTCGGTGGGTCCGTCATATAATGTCGGGGAGGGTCCGTCTAGTAGTAATGTCGAGGAGGGTCAGTCTGGCATTCGTTACCGTGACAATGCGGTACAACTGGACTTGAATACACAGTGGAAGGACCCGTATGAATTTGAAGACGAGCCTAGTCAACCTGCCTACGGTTATACTTACGACGCTAACCGTGGTGATGACACATCTGAAGAACAAGACTATACGCACTATGAAGACAGCGCTGTCGATGAGAAGCGGGTAGAAGATCAGGAGGAAGGACCTAACCCGATCAACCCTTGGTTCGAGACTAACCGGACATTTTCGACACGCGATGTAAAAAGTTACTTAAATTAAATAAAAAAGTTAAATAAAATAAAAAAACTTCAAAACAAAACACAAAAAACACCCAAAAGGTGTCCAGGTTCACCCCCCCTTAGTTCAGGCGCCTCGCTTTGGGCAAAGCGAGGCGCTTGGAACACCATTTTCCAGACTCCCATGCAACCTCGTACTTCGTCTGACATTGATTTGACTGGAGCGCCTCGCTTTGGCCTAAGCGAGGCGCTTCAGACGGGAGTTGAAATAGAAAGTTGGGGGGTGCCAATAGACCGACCCTATCCAATAGTTTTTAGTTCTTACTTACAGTTAAAATATCTAATTTAACAAAAACATACATCAAACACATCGTACATCACTTAGAGAGAACTCCTTCTCTCTCTCCTCCCTCTCTCTCTTCCTCTTCGTTCATCACTTATCAGAATATAACCAAAACCCTACCCTAAAAGTCACCTAATATAACGTTCAATGGATTAGAAATCATCAATACCATCACAGCGACTCTGGTTTTGTACGAATTGAAGATTTAGCATGAAATAGGCCTGTAACTTGGCCGGAAGTTTTCTGCAAGCTCGCTGGAAATTGCTCCGACTAGGGCGATTTGGTCCGATTAGCTCGGATTAGCACCGGCTTGCACCGGCAATTTGGAGGCCCTATATAATTGGGGGCCCAAAGCCCTAGCCTCAAAATAATTGGGCTAGAGCCGGGCATGCATCAAGTGTTAAGTTGCAACCTTTACGTAGGTAATTGAGGGTCGGCTGCTGGACTTACCTAAACTCCTAAAGTTGTATTGCATTGGCAGTCACCTCATATGGAACTGTAATAGGAGTATATCCTGCTGATGAAAGCGGTTGCCATGTTATTGTTTCATACTGTGATGAGAGTTCTGCACGGTTAACACTTGAGGCATTGGACCAAAATCCATGTCATGATCTTGGAGGTCGTTTGTTGCACATTCGTTGTTTTGTTTAACGGCCACAGTGCTAGGTATTAATAGTTGGGCTATCAAACCCGTATCCGAATTCGTTACTTAAATTCAGCTTTGTTCGATTTTCGAGTTTTAAAGTCATTATCTATCTATTGCTTAATATTATTATCAACTAGATTATACCCCGGGAACGTCCCGGGGTTGAGAAATCTAATATGACATATTAATTTTACATATGAAATAAAATGATTCGCTTTACAGTTATATGCAATAAAGCTTCGGGTAGAACCTAACCTAAAACAATTAAAAATGTATCTCCAATGTTAACGCCTAACCTTAAACAATGTATAACTCTAATGTTAATATCTAAACTAAAACAATGTATAACTCCAATGTTAACACATGTTGAAAATAGAATTCATATTTACTAATTTGAACATAATTAGTGACTTGACTATGTATGATTAATGATTTACCTTAACACTTTGTGTTTTTTTTCCTGTATGAACAAAACCCCACAAAAAATAGTCGTTTTTTTTCTCCGTTTTTATATAGCACTATGGTACTCATTGGAAAGATAACAAAACGCTTGTTAATTTGGTGTAATTTTTTTTCTTTAAAAAATCTCATATATAAAACATATTAATGTTTAAAAATTTATGGGAGGAAACAAAAGAGAGAAAAATTCAATTTTATTTTTAAATTTTTTTTCCTAAAATATCTCAATGCCACATAGGATGACACATGACACATTCAAGGAGGAGAATGACTCTTTGAGTGTCATGTCATTAAAATGGCTTTGGTTGTATCTCTAATGTTAACGCCTAACCTTAAACAATGTATAACTCTAATTAATATCTAAACTAAAACAATGTATAACTCCAATGTTAATACATGTTGAAAATAGAATTCATATTTACTAATTTGAACATAATTAGTGACTTGCCTATATATGATTAATGAATAACCTGAACACTTTGTGTTTTTTTCCTGTATGAACAAAACCTCACAAAAAATAGTTGTTTTTTTTCTCCGTTTTTTATATAGCACTATGGTACTCGTTGGAAAGATAATAAAACGCTCGTTAATTTGGTGTAATTTTTTTCTTTAAAAAATTTCGTATATAAAAGATATTAACGTTTAAAAATTATGGGAAGAAACATAAGTGAGAAAAATCCAATTTGGTTTTTAAAATATTTTTTCCTAAAATATCTCAATGCCACATGGGATGACACATGGCACACTTAAAAAGGAGAATGCCTCTTTGAATGTCATGTCATTAAAATTGCTTTCTTTTATTATATATATAGATACATTTTTTAATTTTATTTCTACCCAGTGATTTGGCAGGAGCAGGTATGCTTGCATATTTGTTGGTGCAAGAATCACATATCCTCACATATGGTAATATATCCATCTGTCTCTATAGCATATTCAATATATTCATCTCTATCTCTACAATATGTTCTTTGGCTTTTTAACATGTGTTCCCTTTAATCAATTCAGTACCGTTACACCATCATCTATTATGTTCATTATATTAGCTAAATAACCTAGGTAGCTAGGTAAGTCAGTTATCGAATCCACGAGGAGCATGTGGTTAGTATTGCACCTTTTGTTTGATTATTTAAACTAAAAAAATTAAATCTAAATGAGTTGTAGGTTGTTTTGAGTTTTAAGAAAACGAATTTTATAAGTGGTAAACAATAATATTACAGAAGTAACCCCCTCCAGGTTTCCGGTTCAATGATTCACCCTACCCTTGGTTAGATGATTGGATACCACATAGACATAGTTTTGTTGAACGGTTTAAGTTAAGTGATAATCAAACACAAGTTTTTAATAATAACTCGTACAATTTAATTACCAACCCACGAATAACAACTACCCTCCCGTTAATCAAACTGCTCACGATGCAAGAAAACCGAATGCGAATGACTAAAAGATAAGCAATTGCACAAACGTGACTTGTTTAAATAACTCAAACCACAAATATCTTTCAAACAATTAAAAGACAATCCATAAACCAAACCAAACAAGATTTAGAGTTTCACAAACGAACCCTACACCCGGAGACGATCACACGATTAGCCGCGCTGCATATTAATGATGATTCTTTCTTGATGTGTGTGACTCCCTAGGCAGCCGAAGGGCTGCTGCCTTCGAACTTCCTCTCGTGCCTCTCTGTTCAGCCGTCCAAGATTAATTATTCGATCCCCCCAAGCTGTTGTCTTCCGTCCAATATAAAACCCTTTGTGCGTCCCTCCAAAATTCTCTAATGGACTTCTCTTTTCTTTTTGTGGCCTAATTCGGTTTAAATCATTGGCCCACCAACAATCCATTACATTTGGTCCATCTTATTTTGTCAAATGATGTCGAGGCTGCCAAAATAATGTCAACACAAGATTGATTTTAGTTTCCTTGAATTACCAAAACAATCATCATCTCATTTTATTTTATCTATAGTTTAATCATTTTAGCTCGTTAACTTTTATAACCCAAAACACCTACAAAACATATGTAGACTAATAAATAACTACGACCGACTAAAAACACACAATAAAAGACTCAAAAGTATACATAATTAACATATTAACAAGGTGTGTTTCACAACACATCACACCCCCACACTTATCTTTTTTCGTCTCGAAAAAATTATATTCACTCTTCTCAAAACATTATCACAGACTAGCACCCTAGTCACCCCATCATACCTTAGCTAAGGTCCAAAGTCATACCCATTTACAGATCAGCATTAGATGTGTTAATTCAGCAAGTCAAATTGATTTCTATTTAAAAACAGAATTAACCCGACTAAACCTAACATGCTTCCGGTTTTTATTTTCATGCAACACACCCCTCACAATTTTTCACTCCACTCGGTTTAATATCTGGACTAGCATGTAATGCGCTAGTATTATTCACTCAAAACCAAACATGTAACTCTGTTATCATAGACTTGTATAACAATCACACCTCAACTATAGACAATGCACATATGTAAAGGACTTACGGGTTTTGGGCTTCGGGTAACGGTAGGATAGATTTGGCTAACAATTGGTTCAGAAACAAAGGTTTCACACGAATAAATGACCATCCTTATTCACTAAGCACAATAACACAATAATCACACAACTTTGGGCATATTTGACCCAAAACACATACTTCTATTTTTTTTCTTTTTTTTTCTTTTTTTTTCTATTTTTTTCACAACTTAACATTGATCAAACACTTGAACATAAACATAGAACACAATGGATGTCATCAATTTTCTTAACAATGGTTAACGGGTCGATTTGGGTAACTTTATAGGTTTAACAAATGAAAGGGTTTAGGCTCAACATGGGCTACTAAGGGTGATTTTAGGTAAACAGGTAAACACAAAACAAATAAGTGGGTATCAAAAGAAAAAAAGGAAATCCTAAATTGCCTTTATCATTTACGTGCATATCTAGTCTACAACCTCAGCATGTATCAAATCACACAAGTTCTGCAACAGAGAAACATCTGGCCTACTCTCAACAAATGAAAATAAATATAAATCAACCTATCATCTAGTAGGCTCAAGATCTCACAGAAGTGGGGAAATGGGTTACCGATGTGTGCATGCATTTATTACCAATAGCTTGTTAAACTTAGTCAGGCAATTCTAAACTTTTTTCTTAAAAACACCTGCTGAAAACGGTTCATATTACTATTCCACAAATTAGACCATGACTAAGGATCTATTGCCAAAACAATCAAGAAACAACTAGTATGTACTGAAAAAGCTACTTTATGTCTGATTAGAATGCTTTTTAAGAACAATTTTCAAGACATTTTCAATTGTTTTCAATTTTTTTAGACTCAAGAATAAATAAAAACAAAGTTTCCCCACCCCCACACTTGAACGACACATTGTCCTCAATGTAAAATAGGGAATAAAATAAAACAGAAATAAAAATAAAATACAACAACAAGAAAAGGAACAGACTCCCCTGGATAAGCAATACGCGTATGAGTCCGTTCAATTCCTTCCAATGTCGGCCGTATAGCATTTAATTCGCAGCCGATAACAAACCTGAAACAAAGAAACAAGAAAAAAAACAAAACAAACAAACCGGGATACCTGCAAACATTAGTGATTCAAGATGGACCCCACCCGAATGGAGATTGAGTACGGGTGGGGCAATCTATTCTTGCAATTCAAATAATATCAAGTAATCCCATGACCAACAAAAATAAAAGTGACTCAAACACACTCGAAAAAAAAAATAAAACAAATAAATATACAAAATATACAAAAATCATACCTGATGTTCATTCATGGTGGTCTCAAAGAGCATTTGCCTACCGAATTTCCGATGTGGGCTCGGTAGTTAACATGCCAGTTCTGTACTCGCTGCTTCATGCACAGCATGACTATAAAGTAAATGCGGGTATACTTCTTACTAGTTTGCCCAATGTCTTGCACTACAACCTTCCTAAGCTTTGATCTCAAACCCCTATCCTCAACTTTGTTATTTGGGTTAATCAAAACAGGCAAAGGATCGGGATAAACTTGGATTACACCAGTCACTAAAACCTCAGGAGGTGCTAAGTCTTCATGTGGGTTTAAACATATAATTTCAAGCTTAGGAAGACTTTGACCCTCTTCTTTGTCTTCTACATCAACTACAACTGATACTTCTTGTGTTTCTCCAACAAATACAGGAATGGATGTGGTGTTCTCCCTTACAACCTTCCATGTTGCAATTTGTTCATCTGTTTGGTTCAATTGTTGGACCATAGCCTCATGTCTCAACTTACTATCCTGCAACATCTCCTTCATCAAATCCATGATTTCAATCATTTTAGAATTTTGGTGATTAAAATCTTCATGGTACATTGAGAATGACATCCTCTCAGGTTCATAATCATCGCAATCCAAATTCGGCTCATAGTTGTAGTTGATGTTTGACTGACAGTATCCCTGATAAAAAGGTGGCTTGTAACCAGACATCATTTTTTTCCTTCCAAAACGTTGGATTTTTCCAAAACACCGGGCAATCTTCATATATGTGAATTTTCCCGCAACAAGTACATGATGGATAAGATCCATCCATGATCCAAAGACTTCACTTCCTGCAGAAACAAACTAAAATACCAACGTAAAAACGAACAAATAGAATAAACCAAAAAAAAAATACTACTTTTTTTTTAAAGCAAGCAAAGATAAATCAAACAAAATCTACAACACTAAGCGCACTAGCTCCCCGGCAACGGCGCCATTTGATGACCTGTCGTTAGGGTCATGCAAAAACCTAAATAACCTAGGTAGCTAGGGTAAGTCAGGTATCGAATCCACGAGGAGCATGTGGTTAGTATTGCACCTTTTGTTTGATTATTTAAACTACAAAAATTAAATCTAAATGAGTTGTAGGTTGTTTTGAGTTTTAAGAAAACGAATTTTATAAGTGGTAAACAATAATATTACAGAAGTAACCCCCTCCAGGTTTCCGGTTCAATGATTCACCCTACCCTTGGTTAGATGATTGGATACCACATAGACATAGTTTTGTTGAACGGTTTAAGTTAAGTGATAATCAAACACAAGTTTTTAATAATAACTCGTACAATTTAATTACCAACCCACGAATAACAACTACCCTCCCGTTAATCAAACTGCTCACGATGCAAGAAAACCGAATGCGAATGACTAAAAGATAAGCAATTGCACAAACGTGACTTGTTTAAATAACTCAAACCACAAATATCTTTCAAACAATTAAAAGACAATCCTTAAACCAAACCAAACAAGATTTAGAGTTTCACAAACGAACCCTACACCCGGAGACGATCACACGATTAGCCGCACTGCATATTAATGATGATTCTTTCTTGATGTGTGTGACTCCCTAGGCAGCCGAAGGGCTGCTGCCTTCGAACTTCCTCTCGTGCCTCTCTGTTCAGCCGTCCAAGATTAATTATTCGATCCCCCCAAGCTGTTGTCTTCCGTCCAATATAAAACCCTTTGTGCGTCCCTCCAAAATTCTCTAATGGACTTCTCTTTTCTTTTTGTGGCCTAATTCGGTTTAAATCATTGGCCCACCAACAATCCATTACATTTGGTCCATCTTATTTTGTCAAATGATGTCGAGGCTGCCAAAATAATGTCAACACAAGATTGATTTTAGTTTCCTTGAATTACCAAAACAATCATCATCTCATTTTATTTTATCTATAGTTTAATCATTTTAGCTCGTTAACTTTTATAACCCAAAACACCTACAAAACATATGTAGACTAATAAATAACTACGACCGACTAAAAACACACAATAAAAGACTCAAAAGTATACATAATTAACATATTAACAAGGTGTGTTTCACAACACATCAGTATGCAGTAACTAAGATTTGTAATTTTCTTTTAGAGCAACTTATAATAGTAGTACACCTTATAGTATAAGATTTTTGGCTATTGCTATCCAACTAATTGGCTATAACTATGCCCAAAACATGTCAAATCCGAGAAAACTTCGTAATTCCCCAACATTTACTAATTAATGTCTACCTGCACAGACTAAGGGGCACAGAAAGCCAAACAGCAGAACCGAACCGTAGGTCGTCGCAACGCGCTTATTTTTCTCTGTTTAATAGGTTTGTCGCAATGCTCGCGGGGCAACGCCTGCGGGCAAATTACTAGTTTGATTAATATAATACATTTATAGGCATCCTTTGACTAGAGTGATTGAGTGGAGAAGTAGATCACGTATCTTTTGGAATAGTGTATATTGTTCATCCTTTGGGGAGTAAATCTAAAAAACATATCCAGATTCATCCCCTCTATTTCAAAGCGCCTCGCTATGGCCATAGCAAGGTGCTTCAAGTTGCTTTTTCAGACTTTCAGTCAATCTCGTACCACGATGTGACCAAAAGCGTCTCGCTATGGCCATAGCGAGGCGCTTTGGTGGGGGGTTAAAATAGAACCTAGGGAGTAGGAATAGACCGAGCCTAGCAAAACACTGAACTTGTGGGCAGAAACTGGCTATGAAAGAGGTCCACCAGTCAAATTAACATTTGCTAACGTTCAAATCTGTCTAACGGTCAAGCGGTTTGCAACCAGTTGCACCAAGTCAGATAGGGAACCGGTTTGTGTCAAAAAGTGTTCTGGTTGGTTTGGGGTCTAAGAGGGGGAACTAGCGAGTTGATAGGGTTGGGTTCAGTTATCCGGAGCGGTTCTGGTCGGTTCACCGGTTTAACCGGTTTTTTGGCCAGCTCTACATTATAATCAGACACTAAAGGAAAACCAAAACCATTCATATTACAAGAGTTGGACCAACTGTACATTATTACCCTTCTTCCAAATACTTTTCAACATTCCAAAACATAGACAAGTGTTGCAAGTTTATGACTCAAAAGGTATGTGGAATCAACTGCACCAGTTTTCTCACTGGACTTCAGCAAACAATGCACTATAATAATACTAGATAAAAAGAATGCTGAGCACGTTTCCATCAAACGGTCTTAAAAAGTCATCAAAAACCTTCTTGACGATTTACAGGCCAAGAAGAGAAGCGCGATTGCTTCCATTTGTTTCTGAATTGCCATAGAAAGGGGAGGTCAACTCACCCGAATGTGAAGACTTGCGCGACGATCTTTGATTTTTTGGTGAAGCTGTGTTGTAAGGGTCCATTGACCCGCTACCGGATGGAAACATTGATGACGTAGGAAGCCCGTGAATTTTAGGGAGGCCTGTTGAGTCATTATTGGTCAAACTGTAACCTCTTTCCACTGTCTCAGCTTCCAGTGGTAGTTCATCCAATGTCTATAAATAAAAATTGAATTAAATTAGTCAGATAACTCATGTTAGTCGTCAACTGTATCGAAAATTAGCAGAAACCTACTCGAAAAGCTTGCTGAAGAACACGCAGCGTCTCACGAGTGCGCTTTCTCTTTATAGAAATGTCATCGGGTTCTTGCAACATTTGTTCAAACAGATCATCTCTGTACAACCACATGGCCGACACACAAATTAGATATCAGGTTATAAAATAAAAGTTGGAATTTTTATAAGTATGCAAGTCTCTAATCTGATTTTAAATACAACATTTTTCTTTTTAATTATAAGCCAAATATAATTTTAAATACACAATTTTGTTCAGTTATAATTCTACATTCCAATATATTATTTGTTGAAAACTAAGTTGTATCCAATATAAAATACTTTTGGGTCTCGTAATATCAAAAGATGCATTGTATTAGAAACATTTGAGTTTCTAATTAACTTTGTATAGGTGTAGAAAATAACGAACAAAACTGTGCATTCAGATATAAATAAAATAAGAAACATCACAAATTATTGAAGAAACACTAAATTAAATCTACAAAGAAAATATATAAAAAATACACTTTTACCTGTACAGCTTTTTGATGAACACATTGTGCAGTTCTCTTTTTGTATGGTTGACCTGATATTCACCAAAAAAATAATAATAAAATAACCGCCAGATAAACTAGAAATCCCATTAAAAAAAATAATACTCATCAGTAAAAAGTTAAGTGATGCCACAATTACCAGGAAGTGCATGATAGCTTTCGGTACATAATCCTCGATGTTCTTCCGAACAATATCATAATATGATCTCAGCAACAACTTTGTCACGTGAATCTCAATAGCCTCTTGATCTGAATTGGCATCAGAAGGCCTCAAAACCGTTGGTGGCTATAATAAAGGTCAAATATATTAGAAAATGTATCGTATTTGGATCAGTTTTATAGGTATATTATTATTTAATATAACAATCATACCTCCCTCAAGTGGATCATTGAAGATGAATAGTCCAGATGATCAACGTTACTAACAGGCTCACTAAATGGCTTGTTTGCAGAGTTATCTTTGTTGGACATTCGACTATCTGACCCACCAAAGATTGATGAGATCCCCCAGCTTGTGCTTCCTGGAAGAAGCATAGCAATCAAAAGTTCACAACTGTTGATAATGTAGATCTCATGATGTTTTTTCTTTCATAAACGTTTTATAGCAAAGCTTACCAGAAGGCTGTTTCTCAGCCTCTCCAGCTGGACGGGACCCAGGTTGATTATGCTGCAAAGTTTAATCACTGTTAGTTATGACATAAACAAGACGAAACGTATATGGCTTGCAAATCATTTAATCATGTGAGTGACTAAATGTAGCCACTGGGTCATTTAATGGACTAGTTGTGACAACTTCAACATATTCAAAGGAAACAGAGTTAATATCAGATATATCTATAACCTCTGACTGGTCAAACGGATCAAATGAGCCTTGGAAAAGGTAAACAAAACAGAATTTAAAAAACACACAGCACTTAGAGTCTTAGACAACCTGGTCTGTAACAATTCCGTTGCCTTGCCGTCCAAGAAATGTGCGTGACTTGATACTTCTTTCAGACTGTGGTGCTTTGTCAGGCTCAGCAGCATCCTGAGCAACCAAATTTAACAAATAGTTAGAAATAGAGCCATCAGCAAGTTAGTAAACAAGCAAAACTAACACCACATTATCCATGGTTGCACCTTTTGCCTTGAAACTGCCGATGCAATCCTAGAAGACTTGACTTGCTGCATAGCCAACTCTACAGCTTTACTACCACCAATAAAATTTGGGTGTGAAGTGTTTATATAGTCCATCTGCAGATTATATCCCAACAGACAAGAACATGCATTATCTTTTGCATTCCAAAAACATTAAAAGTACGAAGAACTAACAATGATATAATTAATATATACCTCCATTTCAACAATGTGTCCTATCATGGTCTCAGAAGGTTGAAGACCATCACGTAAGAAATTCCCAGTGACATCATCCATTCGCTTTCGGAGAACGGGAAACCTTTGTAGCTCATTAACCATACAACGATGGCTCATCTAAGAAATTAAAAAAAAACTGAAATCAGCATCTTTAGCGTTATGAAGTATAATATAATAAAAACACATAGATTTAGATGAATTGTCACCTTAACTAACTCGTCGTATATAAATCTTGCACATTGAACACTTGGATCTAATAAACGAGCAATCTGTCTTCTAATAAGAACTTCAAACGGGACCTGCAAATGCATGTAAAAAACATACCAATCAGATGAGACACTGAGCAGCCAAATATGACAGCAAAAACCAACAAGTTGAGAGTAAGACCTACTTCTGGCACAAATAAGGCAGATCTTGGGCCAGTTGCGTTCTGTATGGCGGTTCGAATGTCATCATCAGTCAAATCTTCACATGGATCAACTTCCTACGGCAAGAATCAACATTTATCAGCTATGAAATATGAAAAATGGCTATGCTGACCATATTCGTTTATGTTTCTTATCCAAAAACAATATTTTATTAAAAAACAAATTACTTGTAACAAAACCTAAATAAATGAATAGCATCAGGACCAGAAAAAAGTATAATATAATGAGGTTATTTATTTATTGATACTGATGACATTAACAAGAATTCAGAGCTGACAAATTATTCATTTTCCAAGGTTATGCAGCATAAAAATCGAGAGACAAAAGCTTTAACAGATAAACTCAACCTATACACACCTCCAAACTCTTAACAAATATTGACTGGAAAATGTAGTGTATTCTCGCTCCTCCAGATAGCTCAGAAGTCGACATCTCTTCGTTCTTTCCCTCAATCATAGAACAGAAGGCTGTTTAAAAAAATCAACACAAATTTAATATAAATAAAATAAAACATGGCTCCTATTATCACCACAAATACTGAAATACAAATAGCTAGAGAAGCCACAAGACCTTCCGAATACTTAGATAGAATATTTAAAAGAAGAGCTCCCATGCCAGCCTGCAGATTATTAAAAAGCTGCAGTTAAGGTACAAAGGGACCAACCAGATTTAAGATCAAGAATACGCATAAAATTATGTGGTTTGTGATTTATCATAATATGGAAAACCAAGCTTGGAAATCACAAATAATGATCCCTAAATTGAAAAGAAATATAAGTCTTGGGTTCCAAACTTCCAATTAATTTTAAAGAGTTTAAAGTACCATTATAGGCGACAATTATGCGTTTCAGCATATGCGTAATCTTTCATGAAAGTTAAAAGAGGACAAAATCAGTCAGTAACTCAGACAATATCAACTATCAAGACTCGATAACAAAGAGTTTCATGGGCTACCTTCGACTCTGTGATCTCTCCATAACTAGCATGTTCTTTTGCTACAGAAACTAACTGAGCACTAATGCGCGATTTCAAACTTGGTAGCACAGTTTTGATATGTTGTACTAGAATCTGCAAATTATAAGAATCAAGTAAACATAGTATTTTATTTTAACACCACCACCTGGATTATGAGCGCAAAACAGTGAAGGGCTTCAAAAATCAAAAGCACTTGACCAGATTGCAAAATACCTGATTCAGTTTTTTCGCCAGCTGAGGCACTCCACAACGATCAGCAAGATCATTATAAACCTAGACCACAATAATTAGTTATCAACTGAAGAACCCATAACCACTAAATGGGTAAAGGAAAGAGAAAAATGTTATACCGGACGACTTCGAAAAAATTTCTCCTCAGCCACAAGTGCGTCTTTAATGCTCCGATTCAGCATAATATCCTATTTAAAAATGTTATAAACACTTGTAAGATAAATTAACAAAAAAAACACTATAGCTGTGCTTTACAGCTTTAGTGATTTCCAAGTTCTAATAACAAGAAGGCAACTTACATAAAAACTAAAAAAACATCAGTATAGCAAAATATACCACACTGGGAAATAGATAATAGTAATCAAATTTTGATTTAAATGTTGAAATTTAAACAATGATCATATAACAGTACCTCTTGACTACGATTTACAACACCCACGTAACCAAGTCGAAGGGGAATCACTTTTCCCAGCAAAAAATTCCTAGCATCTGTTCCTCTGTCCATAATGTCCAACTAAGCAAAGTAAAGGGTAACTATTGTCAGAAAGTAACAAAGAGAAATAACAGCATGAAAATAAATAAACATTTGATTTAAACTTTGTTTTACGCATCACATTTGCACCTTTGTTATCACACCAATAGTTCGGTAACCTGACAAAAATAAGAAGGAAGATATCATGTTTGAGAGATAGTCTTAATTATTAACTTTAAAAAATATCATAATAAATGATCAGAACTTACCATCCGGATCAGCATTTCCAGCAATCTGAAGCGCGTCTGAGTTGGCAAGGTCAGAATTTGCAGGTGTCACAGCAAGAATTAAACAGCTGGGAAGCTTGATGTATGACATTATCATTGTTCTAATGCGAGCTTCAATATCAGAAGGCTGGTCACCAACTGGAACTTTCGTTATGCCAGGCAAATCAACCAGGGTTATGTCAAGAACATTAGGTGAAAAAATCTTTAACCGAATCTGCTTGTCAGACACACCCTTGTTTCCTCCTGCTTCCTTGTCAGTCTCAGCCTAGAGTATCCAGAATTCCAGAGAGTCAAATAAGAAGTCAGTGGTCATATCTATTTAACATAAATTTAAATCTTACATAAATTAATTATGCAACTATGTGAATAGCCATGCAATAACATACATTAACTCAATGAGAGGTGACTGTTATGAAACTATCACATAAGGTTGCTTTAAGAGCAAAATTGAACTCAATAACTAATTTCATATATACTAGCACTAAGTTACCCTCATATTGCTATTTCACAGCTTCACCCGTAAACTTGTTTAAACATCATAGCACAAACTACTACATTTAATGATATAATATCATATATATTTATATCTGAAAAGTAAATGAGTATACAAGCAGACACTAGGGTAACAACTTTGTTTACTTTTCATTCTCAAGTTTGATTATGCAGTAATAAGTGTAAACTTGCCAAAAATGGTAATGGCATAAAACATATAAGACTAAAGACTTAATGAAGAGCAACGTTGTCATCCACTCTGTCTTACATTAGGTCATGACTTACACTTGCAACAAATAATTGACCTTAAAGAATGGCGAGATCTACTACAGAGAATACAGTGGTGAGCAAAGAAACCGATAAAACGACCCAAACTAACTGAAGAACTAACCGGTTGGCTCTATTTTTATATTTGGGATTAACTGATACTCGGTTCTGTTTCAGTTAACATACTTCACAAAACCAACTTAACCGAACCAAACCTGTAACAAGTTTAGGGCTATTCATATGTTTCAAAACCTTCATTGCTTCAAAGTTGTACTTTCAATCACATGTAACAACACTACAATAATTAAACTCAAGCTGTAAGGTGGTAGTTTCTGAGGGGCTGCTGATTCCATCAGGAGCAGCATTTGCTGTGTGATAATCCAAAACATCACTGAATGATATAGCAGTTGGACTTGAAGTGAAGACCGTTAAAAGACAAATCAACTAAGTTTTTAGGATTTTCTAAATAGACAGATGGTTTGGGTCCCTTGATAGTAGTTTCATTATCATGTCTGTATCTAAAGCAACCACAACAGTAGTCCCTATACCTCCTAAACCAACAACACCTCTCTTGCTTGATAGCATAGAATCATCATAACCCATTGCAAAGCATGAACAAATGTCTTCATAACACTTTCTTGCCTAGCTGTCCATTCGATTCCATATGTGGTTTTGCCATAGATTTATTGTTACAAGCCAGACATTCACTGCAATCTCAATTTGATCATACACAGAACTAAGAAACCGACCCAAACCCATGCAGAAAAACCAATTAACCACGAACCAACCGGTTAACATCCTCCGATAACCAAAAAATTAGTTTTGATTCAGTTAGAGCTCAAAACCCAACCCAACCCAACCGAACCGCCCTGAGCACACCCCTATCAGAATATGAGTAACGTAACAAATTTCTAATAAGGTGCCATTGTAACAATGTTACATAAAGATTGAAAGATGCTACATGTGACACTCACACCCATCTACTTGACTGAAAGTCTGAAACTAGCATTAAAAAAGTGTACTCAACCAAGCTATCAACTATCCCAGCAACATAAATCCAAAACCTACTTATAGTTCCTAAAAAGAATTAAAATAGCCATTCTGCTAGAGTGCTAGGGTACATTTTATCAATGATTGATCAACTAAAAGTTTCTTCAAAACTAGCACGTCTCAAGCCTAGACTCCATAACTAAATCCTCATCAAAACCATAGTTTTAAAAAACGGTTGAGGCATGCCTCTCGAGGCAAGGCGGCCCAAAAACAAGTATGAGGTTGCGCCTCAGGTAGTTATTTTGTATGTGCACCTCATAGGGCTGAAGCACTAAGAAAACCCAAGCATGGGGAATTTTTTATGTTTTTTATGTTTTGTCTTTTTTGATGTGTGTGTTTGATGTTTTTGACTTTTGTTGAATTTGATTATGAAATTAGTTAGTATTTTATTTTTCATAAGATATAATGATATATAATTTTTATATTTATTTTTTAATTCCACGCCTCATTTCGCCTCAAGGCTTATGCCTCGCGAGGCGAAGGGAAAACGCCACGAAGCTCAATTCAACAAATATCCACAAGCCTCACCAGTACTAAACTGACTAATTAGAAACAAAACAAACAAATAGCCTACATACAATTCTACAAAAATCCTAAAATTCACGGCACTCCTAATTTATAATTTACTCATTCCAAATAGGCAAATACACATATTACATATATATACAACCAAAATTATATACACAAAACATTAAAGTTAAACAAAATCATAGCAATGAAATATGTTACCTGAATCTCTCTCCGAATATCATTAAAATCATAAAACCTCTTCCCAACCTTATGCAAAAACTCTCCATACTCTTCTTCAGTTCCATCAGGTTTCCTCTTAATCTGAACAAGCTGAAGGACAAGCGGTCGACGCGTGCAGATATCGGAGCCACGTGGCAGGAAGTCACGGCCAACAAGAGCTTCTAGAACACTCGATTTACCGCTGCTTTGGCTACCGACAACGGCGACCTGAGGGAGCTCGATTGTTGAAGACGTGCCTAGCTGTGCGACTATGTCTTGGAGCTTGTTGACTATTGGGATGACGTTGTGGCCTAATGGTGCTGTGTTGGTTGATGGTTGTGGTTGTGGTGGTTGTTGTGGTGTTGATGGGACTACTGGTTCGTCTCCCATTAGATCGGTTGATGATGAAACCCTAGCGGAGAGGAGAGGAGAGAGAGTATAATAATAATAATAATAATAATAATAATAATGTTTAAAAGGAGGTTGTAGAGAGAGAGGGAGAGGGGGAGAGATGTGTGGGATGGGGGTGGTTTTTAAGTTTTTATACCGACTGACCGATTGACAAGTGAATTGTTTTTCAAGAAAGTACGGAGGTGTGGAGTGATTTTTTTGTTTGTTCCCCTTATTTCGTTTTCTTTTGTATTTTTGGGTAGTGTTTTGAAACCCGGATCGGATCGGCCGGTCGGACCGGGGGTCGAACCTGTCCGGGTCAACGGTTGGACCGCTTATGCAATGAACCAAGGATTGGACCGGTGAACTGGTGGTCGGACCGGGAACCGGGCCGGTTGAACCTGGTATTTAAGGGGTTGAACTGGTTTTTTTAATATTTTTCAAATTGTAGCAGATTATTTTTACGACACTATCCGGTTCTTACACCCGGTCCGACCGGTTGGACCGGTCGGACCAGTGAACCAGTAAAGAGACCGGTTCGACATCCGATCCGGTTTTGAAAACATTGACTTTGGGTTTTACAACATTCACTAGCCCGTTTTTATAAATCGTAGAATTTACGCCGATAAAAAAAAAAACCAATTATATAATGATAAGTGTATACTTCTTTACAGACCTTCATTATTAAGGTCTCAGCGTCTACACATTAGACACAATATATTTTATTAGACGTGTCCCTACTATTCTTTAGACGCAAACCTAATCTCCTCCAACCACCTTTCTTTACAAGCAATATATATATATATGTTTGAGTCTAGTAGCCCCTTTCTTCTTAGACTCAATCTCCTTCTATCCTTCTCTTCTCTTCTTTTTAGACACAATCCCATGTATGTTTGCGTCTAGGTAGCCCCTTTCTTTCCTAAGACTCAATCTCCTTTTTCTGTAGAGCGTGAGACCTTAAGAATGAAGGTCTCTAAACAACTATACACATATCTATCTATACTATATTATAAAGCATCTAGGAAGGATAGCTGGAAAATTTAAGTAGGTACAACCTTGTATACTTATTGTACACTACAAGATAAAGATAGTTAGGGGTAAATTTGTCTTTCTACATAGATATTAAATTATATTATATATACATCTTAAAATGCATGGTCGGGTGCTACCGACCAAAATGACAAAACTACCCTTTGTCAAAATTACAAAAATACCATTCTTATTTATGTACAAATGGAACAGGGTGACGGAGACGGTTACACTATGTCGTTGATGGTGGTGGCTAGGCATGATGGCAAGCGGCAATGGTTAGACGTGGTACTGATCGGCGTTGGTGTTTAGACAAGAAGAACAAGCAACAATTGAACCCCTCTCTCTCTCTCTTTCACACATACGGTCTCCCGCGGCGGAGACGCACCAACACAATCGACTGGGTTAGTTGCTCACTAAGGTATCTTCTAGCTACATGCATGTACCAGATCTCAGATAGATTCGTCATATCGACTGAGGCTAGGGTATAGGTACTGATTCCGGCTATCAAGGGGTTCGATCACCTAATCAGTCAGCGACACGACTCCGTCAACAGTGGCGGCGGTTCTTTTTCACTGAAACTTGCGGCAACGATAGTACGACTGTGTTGTGATGTGGTGGTGGACCGACTTGAGTATTGGTGTTGTGATGACGTAGGTTAGATCGCTGTGGTATGGTGGCGGCGACAAGGTGATCGTTATGTTAGGTTGAAGTGGTTGCTTTGTGGTTGGATGTGGTGTCGGTGGCCTGTGGTGTTTGATGGTGGTTGTGGGTGGGGCTAGCACTCTGTCTATAGGGTAGAGAGAAAGAGAACCGGAGAGAGAATGAAGTATAGTATAGTATTGCACAGGCCAAATCATATTTAAGATACTGGAAGTTTGCATTTTCCAAAGCTACACCTTCATCCATATTATTATAATAGATTTTAAATTAGTAATAAAATTATATTTATACTTGGTGATTAAATGGAGTTATGTTTTTTTTAATAGCCGATGTTATTTTTATTTTAATATTCAAATACAAGTACTTAGAAATGTTTTATATTTTCTTACTTTTTCAAATATTTATAATATTTATGACATTTTTTGGTTGTTAATCCGGTTTAACCAGTAACCAATAAGACGTCCAGTCTATAGTCTGACCCGTTTCTGTAAACATTGTTGTTGATAATGTTGGTGGTTTTAGGTGAGAAATGTTGAGTTTAATACGCGTCAAACGTCAAGTCAAAGCTGATCCAACAGAGTCAGTGGAAGTATAGTTGGTCAACTGTGGTGAACGAGATAGTGAAACGCGGTCAACAGAAGTTAACAGAGGCGAAGCAGGCCAGATACAGTCAACCAGAGAAACGTAGGGTTCGGAGAACTATAAACAATTAATCGATAGCTTAATTAGCTAATTGTAATACATTGTATATTATATTATCATGTGATACGTGTGGGGTAAATTCATGTTTCAATGCAAATAATATAAATTCACATTCCGAAAAAAATTCAAAAACGAGTTTGGTCAGACATAATACATTTTCAATTTGTCTACGTTTTGATGTAAAATGTGTTTGGAAACGAGTCGGGTCAAATATAATGTGTTTTCATTCGACGATATAAGCGGGTTATTCTACGTTTTAACGCCACTAAGTCTTTATGCAAAGATAAAGATGTTTAGTGTTAGATGAAGCCCTCACTAAACGGACCAACCCGAGTGCGATTCTAATTCTTTTTTAACCACAATGCTTTAGACTAAATACGTCGAAAACACGTGTTTTCACATGGTTAACACATGACATTATATGTCGTCAACTACAAACAATTGAGTTGATCCCGCTGCAACGCGCGGCATACGGCAGGAATCTAGTTGATTATGAAATTAGAAGGTTAATTTTGTAAGTGTACTAATAATCTAAGGGTGGATATAGAAGTATAAATTAAATCATCACATCAATCGTCTTCATCATCATCAGATCATTTTCAATTCACATTCCATAACCTTCAAATTTATTTCCAATACCACAACCATGATTTATGACTTGATGGCGAAAATTAAATTCTTTTGTTTTGTAACTGATAATCTATAGTTAAATGCATATACAAGCAACTTTCACACGCACACACACAAACTCGCAGGATTCTGAATCACCACTGAACCTCCACTCTCCTTCCCGCTGCTGTTGCCGGAATCATGTACCACCGACCACTGTCACTGCCTATAACAATCAACGCAACTGTCGTCGTGGCTACTCATGAACCGGTTAGCTCTCGCTTCGCTCGGTTTTCTCCGATTACTTGAGGTAAGACATCCAATCTCCTCGTTCTTGTTGTGTCATGTTTCCTATCAATATCGTTGGTGGGATTACGAGTTGTTTTCCAGCGAAACCACCTAATTTGAATGTGTCTGAAACTGTTTTGACTTTTTATAGGGGAAGACGGATTGCTACATATTCAATGCTTGATTGGAGTAGTAACACCATTGAAGATGTATCCTTCAGTTCTTTTATGCATATCACTCTTATTTGCATGATTTTTGTTGATTGTTAGCTTCAAGCGTTATCTTTGCCTCAATCTAAATATTGTTGTTTGTGAACAAAAAATATATAAAAAGAAACTATATTTTTTTCTTAATGAATGTTAAAATAAGAGTATTACATATTCATTGACTTTCGAGAAGAGGCTGTTTTTTCAGAATATTTCATCAAGGGTATTTACATATTTATTGATGATTCTTATACGGATATTCAACTAATCTTGTAGTTTGATCAAATTAGGTTGGTCAAGCTTTGGGAATATTTATTTATTAAAGTTTAACTGGTGATCTTGGTATGTGCTTTTGATTGTTTTTAGGCTGATTGATCTGTGTTGCTAAACCTTGCTTCAAGAGTCCATAGCCAACAATAAAGAAGATTTGTGCAACTCACACCTTAATCAACATGTGGCAATTAGAGCAGTATCTTATTTTATTGGGGTTTGGGTTAATATTGTTGTCTACTAGATATTATATATAGCATTCATTATATATTCTACTAATTCATTATATTTATCCCTTCATGTGTGAAATCATTTGTCCATCGATTTTCATATATTTGTCCATGATTATATAAAAATATTTGGGTCTTAATTGGTTGCTTGATGATTTTATCATCGTAGCTCTTTTTAACTACAATTTTGATTCATTTAATTTTGAGTTAGTCTTCATGCTTGGTGTCTAACTTTTAACAGTTCATATTTCAATTAGGTGAGTTGTAGTACATCTATATGTAATTTAATTACTGACATTCATAGGAATATTTGTTTTACTTATAAGATATTTTTCTTCATTTGGATTTTGTTAATTAGATTGGAGGGGTGTGACAAGTTAATTTTTTTCTTATTAATCAAAAACTTAACTGACCCAATGCAGATAACCGATTTACCAAACCAGAATAATCAAAATAGACCGGTTTTTGAAATTTATTAACTGAATTTTCTTATCTTGTTTATGGTTATGGCTCAAAACCGATCTGAACCAAACCGCCCTGTGCAAACCTCTAAATTCACCAACTTAAGTGTTGTGTTTTCTCGCTGCATCGCGCAGGAAATTTAATAGTAATTCAGTAATTGGTAGACGCAAAATATAAGTTGGTCCCTAGTATTAGACGCCAACTATGTTTAGTTTCTCTTTTTTTTGTTGGTCAAGTGTTTATTCTCATGATTTTCTCATTATTTTTTGGTTTGAGTCTTTTTTATGAATTTATGTATGAAAAAATGTTGGTATGTAAGAAGGAAATCTGAGTTTTGGTATTGTGGGTACATAAAAAGTAGGGTGGTGTTTTAGCTTTAGATGTGGTAATTTTGAGGTAAGATATAGTGTTAGTGGCGTGATACACGAGAATAAGAGAAAACTTTAGAAGTGATCAATAGTTTGCTTTAAAAGAGGGTTTTGGTGAGGGGATAATAGTATCTCCAACGATCTGTTTTGGGGCCATCGGAATTGGAGGAGTTGATGTGGCAAAGTCCAGTGGCACGCACCGGGGGTGAAGCATAGAGGTCACTTTAGCTATCCGGACCCAAGAGATGGGGACCATGCGCACACATATGGGTTTTTAATATATTTATTATACAAAAGTGGGGGCGTGAGGTGGAGGTTTAGAATGATTTAGTGTTACATGAAAAAATAATTTTATTAAGGTGGAGGTTTAGAATAATGTGGCTTGTTGAGGTGGCGGGTCTGAATTGCAGACTTAAGTTAGCATTATGCATGATCTAATTGTGACTCCTAAGAGTAAATTGTAGGTATAAGGAGTCTGTATTGAATATGTATGCTTACGACACAACATGAATTAGTTTTATGTCAATGTATGATAAAATCCAAAAATGTTTCTAAGTTTTCAAATAAGTTACACTCGCGAACATTTGTTGGTGCCATTATAGTAGGAAAATGCACATCCACGCTCTATACTTATGAGTCGTACCAAGCAACGTTTAAGGAATGAGTATCTATGTTTCTCTTAGATCTATCTTACATTTTGATCGGCCACCTATTGGCTTACCATCGTGGCTCAGTCCAAACATTCTTGTGTAATGTGAAAATACAGGCAAAGAAATGTAAGGAAATCTTGAAGACCGGGAGCATTATAGGGAAAAAAAATATTAGGTGTAGAGATTGACAATCAGAATAACTTAATTGTTGTAGACATTTGTAATCATTTTATTTGAAAATATTCAGGGTCAACCTCACAGTAGAATTGCTTGTTTGACCCATTAATTACTTGCCTTACCCATATCTCCATTTCCACTCTTTGTGGTAAATTTTATAGAGTATACATACGTGTTGTCGAATATGCAGGTGCTAGGTGGGATATATGATGGAAATATATATGGCACAACATCTTGAATTAGTAAGCATGCTCACCTACAATATTGATCTAGTTATAATGAAATCATATGATTCAAAAATTATCTAAACCACTATGTTTCCACATTGTATCCTTTGATATTCTAGTTGATTCCCATATTGATTTATTTATATATCTATTTAAAGATTAGTTGTACGCCTTATAACTTGTATCTTTGCTTGATATGTTCAGGTACATCATCCACTGCAAATTCTTTAAGAAATAACATTCTAAGCTATATTCGCCACATGAAAATATGCTCCTTTGTGTGTTGTACAGTTATTAGGATTTGGTTGGTTTACTTAAATCTTGAGTTTTTCAACTAATATTGTATTTGTCTTTGTTAGTTCACGAGAGTGGAAGGTGGAACAAAGCTCCCAAATTGCACATGATGAAGAATGGATGGCACAATGTGTTGGGTTTGTGAAGTCCTTAGTTATTGGGCTTTTGAGGTTGACATTAGAAGACATGGGTCAGGCCCAATTTAGTTTTCTTGGTCCCTAAGTTGTTTAACCTAATTGTTCTCTATATAGACCTACTCATGTATTGTAATTTTGTGTGCCTTGAGCTTAATGAAATAACCTAGTTCGAGCATGTGGAAGTAGGTCCCCTACTGGGACCGAACCACGTAAAATTCTTGTGTCGTGTTTATTATTTTCTGTTCATCGCGTGATAATCGTGTGTGTCGTTTGTGTGTTTGATTCCGCTGCGCCGACTCATACCTAACAAGTGGTATCATAGCTTTGGCTCGTTAACACACTGAGATTTGCACAAATAGGTTGAGCATGTGCTAGAACGGTAAGCAGGTAGAGGTCAACGGTGCTATTATGCCAGTTCAAGAACCCACCTTTTTTTCAGGAACAGGACTATCCACATCACTAAATTAATCAGATAGTCCTTTTAGTAGTTTACGATAAGCTTCAAGAGAGGGCATGGCATGAAGTGACAGGTTTGTAAATTCATGTTCTAGGGCAGCAACCCTAGAAATATTATGAGAGGATTACCACAATCTGAGACTAACATACAAAACCATACAAGAACCCCATGAAAGATAAAAAAAGTACTCATGGCACATTTGCTCTGGGGTGACATATATCAGAGCGGTTCAGGTTTCCCCAGAACTGGTGGCTTGGTAGGTTCTGGCTACCCAGCGTTACCTGTGGGTGGGCACCTAAGACATGTCTTCACCAGGGGCGTATGAGGTGCTTTTGTAATCAATTGATAGGTACCGCAGATAGTCTGGACATCGTTTATTGGTCGTTCAAAAAAACAAAAAAAATATCTAATATTATTAAACTTTCTTTGGACTCCAAGTAACTCTAAGCAAGATTAATTTTCCACCATTACTACAATTAATTAACATTAGCAACGTTTTACAACAAACCTTCACGACTAATGCCGTCTTTTCACACTGCGCTTCCATTACGTACAATCTCCACCAGTCACGGCCCCCACTGTAGCCATCGTTGGACTATCGTTATCTCACCGAAGCTTTCATCGATCGGTTAGTTTCTTCTCTCAATTCCTATATTATTTTTCATTTATATGTTAGGTTGTACGACAACTTCAGTGTCCCCGAAACTTCAATAAATATACATGTCCGGGAAATGGTCGTTGTTTTTAACTGGTTTAAGTTACCACATAAGAAACAATGATTGATGGAGGCGATTTGGAGTGATTTAACATGAATGTAGTTCAGGATCTTAAAGATTGATGGAGGCAAACAAATATGGTTACGGTTTTATCTACTCTCGGTCATCACAAAATTATTGTGCTGATAAAGAAGCATGGAAAAAATCTCTAAGGTATTTTTTTTATTATTATTACTACTACTGTTTTATTATTATTATTACTATTAGCATTAATATTAATATTATTATTATTATTGTTATTATTATTATTATTTGTTACTTTAATGTTACTATTACTATTACTACTAATACTATTATTGGTTACTTAGGTTTTGTTGGATCATTTGGACTCTCTACGTATATTTAACATAGGGTTGTCTTCAATTTATTTTGATATATAGTTCCTTACCTTGCCTATCAAAAAATGTTTCAGTGTCATGTACTATCTTTGCTAGTAAGGTAAAACATGTTTCCGAAATTCACATGTTTCAGTACTCATTTTTTCGACTTTTTTTTTCACTATTTATTTAGTCCACTAAATCAGTAATTTATACCCAACTTAACTAATATATATAAGCTTTTGGCAGGTTTGGGAAGTTCTTACCAACCTCAATCAGTCTTCTACAAAAGAAACCAAACCAAACCTGATAAAAGCCAACACGAGAGTGAGCCCAGTAGTAACACTGGTATACTTGATGGCACAAGGATGGCTAAAGCAAAGTGGCACAAGGACGGTTTGGGGGCAAGTTATTAAATATTTAGTATCAAGTTTTGATTTTTGAAAAAATGGTTCTATTTCATCGTCGTTCTAAGGCCTTCAAAGATTTGCCAGTAAAGGCTTAATGACAAGTTAGATGAAGTAACTGACGTTGGTGAAGTGGGTTCAGTTGAAACAAAAATGGAACAGAGGTATCAATTCCTTGTTTTTCATCTCAAATGGGTTATGGCTCCAATAGTATTTTCTATAATCATATTTAATGCAACAAATGGTAGTGGGTATTAGACATAATTAATGTTTGTTTGATTATTTAATCATTAGAAAGTGTTGGAGGAAGAAACTGAATACCTTGAGAAAATAATGATATGAAAGAACTCTAGACATGTAGGAGACGACAATTATGCACTATGAGATACAAACATAACTATTTCCATATATAAAATTCTATTAAGTTCAAAATTTCATATATATACTTCTAATTTTATAATATCATATTTATCCTTCTACAATAACATTAAATGTATCTCATAGGAAGAAAAAATTGAGTTACACAGAAAAATATAATAACTACTTCTTGTTGTGCTCATCGACTGTCCAATTAAAAGTCTAATCAGCAGGTTACACAATGTTCAAACTACTAAAACAATAAAAAAATCTAAATGTAAGAGAACACGTATAATAGATAAGATAAATGGCTAATTTCATATGAACAGAGATTCAAACGTACCTTGAGCGCCATTAGAGAAGAAGAATTAGATATGAGGGTTATACTTATAGGAGGCCAGATGGAGATTTGTAAGGCTAATGCGAATTACATTCAATGGAGATGATTAATGCGTGAAATTTAATTATACAATTCACATCCAAGCTTGTACAAGAAATTGGATAAAAATTAGGGAATTACACTATGGCTCTTGGTATACCATCTTAAACTTGATGTAAAATTACCTATCTATCCATCGAGTTTCTTTAATAAGGTATATATATAGATATAGATATAGATAATATTATTATCAAATAATAATATTATTACTATTATTATTTAACACCTTTAAAATAATAACCCTCGTAATATACAACCCATTTATAATTTTTATGTGCCGACAATTATCTATCACCATTAATTGATATCGAATAACAATTATTCGATCATTCCGTAATAATTATTCTCTAATAATTATTATATCGTTCAACACTTTATATGATTCAATTGATTAACCCGATTAATCAATCCACTTCCAATCTATTGTTTCTCTAAACAATCAACATTGATTATTCGTAATAATCTATTCGATAAATATTTCACTAAATATTTATTTCTCAATCGAAGTCATTTGTGATTAATAATATTTAACAATTAAATATTATTTCTATGTTCGCAGTCCAACGTGTAAGTCTTTGGATCGTACTTTGATAGTCCCATTATTAATCGATATTTGGACACCATTTCCAACAGACTCCCACTTGGACAAGTAACGATTACTTGGTATAATGCATGACAAAGTTGGGCGTCTAGCTACACCGCACTGTCCTATCAAAGTATGACGATTTATGTTCCTCAACTATACCTTTTTTGTTATGAGTAACGCTTTACTCAATTAAGCATATAGCCTTAGTGGTAACATTATCGCTTACAATCAAGAATTATGGTATTGCATGAATCTTTTAACTTCGCTTTTGTAAATGGAAAGAAGAAATTGAATTCATCTTCAAATTCACTTTTGTTTCAAATCACACACTTAGTGTTACCTAAGTGAAGCTTGCTCTTGAAGGGGTTAGCGGCTAACATTTCATGTGTTCGTATTACTTGAGTGTGAACTTTACTACAAAGCTTGGTCTTGAAGAGGGGGGGGGGGGGGGTTAGCTACTTAGTTATTTTCGTTGATCCATATTTGTTTTTGCCTCTCAGGTCAATCCTTAACCTTCCCTTACGTGTGTTTGTTATTATTTTCTTAAGTTTAGTGTTTGTTACCGTGTATATGGGTGAACTCTCGAGACTGATATCAAAGTTTAAAACTCAATATTAAGTACAGAGCCGCACCCTTGGCCGATGCATGAGTTTTCTGAGGGGCAAAATTTATATATATGTGTTTTAAAATATGAAAATGAAAAGCTCAATTGGCGCCCTCTAAAAATTTACACGTTAAAACATATTGGCCATTTATGATTTACCTAAACTATTATAATTTATATTGGGCAAAGTTTGATCCATAGTTAAAAATATATTGCTATGACTCTATGAGCCTATAACGTCAAGTTCTAATGTAAATAATACTCCATAAACAATAAAAATGTTAAAAATATATTGTCAAATGTAAATAATACTCCATAAACAATAAAAATGTTAAAAATATATTGTCATGAGCCTATAACGTTAATTGTCGCTTAAAAAAAAGCTAGGAGAGCTTCACGAATATTTGGTTGGCAATTACGGTATGTCATTCTAATACTATATTTTAATTATATTTATTGTTGTAATGTTAATCGTTATTTAGAAAATCTTTTATATGATTTGTTAGGGTGTAAGGGCCTTTTTATTCTGCTCGCCCGAGACACTCGTATCCTTAGGACCGGCTCATATTAAGTATATAAATTTTGAACTTTGAGTTTTTTTGTTAGTTAGGTTTCCCAACTCCATTCAATTGTTTTGGTAAGTACTCTAATAACCTGTTACGTTGCAAATAGGGGTGGCAAAAAAACCGAGCCCGACGAGTATACCCGAAACTCGAAGTATCTGGGACTGGTATATCTGATACCAAATGAATATGAGATGGGTTTGGGATTAAAAAAAATATATTTCACGAGCATGGGACGGGTATGGGATTTGGTCATGCCCGACCCGATTACCCGATAGTAAATACTCGTTTACCCGAAAACTTTTAAGTTATATATATATATATATATATATATATATATTCTTAACTATCTTTTAGTAATATTTCATTCTAATAGATAAAATATTTGAAAAATAAACTTTTCTTTTGAAATATATATTTTAATGACATGAGAAAGTATACAGTATAAAGACTCTTATCATAGGAAGTGTAGGAAACCACCAAATTATGTCACGTGTAAACCATGATTAAAGGAATTAAACCTAATTACAGTCTAAATCAGGGGCAAATCAGACATTTTCTCTATAACTGATTACTACAATCACGTTCTATATTCGTAAACGATTTCATAATTACGTGAATGATTTCAAATTCCAATTTGAATTATACAACTTCAATCAAACACATTATGATTCATAATCCCATCCAATTGAACTATTAACAGGATGTTCGGTATGTTTTGTTGATCATCGTTTTTCAATCTGTTTTCAGTATATCACATAATTGTTGTAAGACCCGCCTAATTAAATGGGTATTTATCCTTAATTTATGTAATTAAAAACTTATAAAAATATGGAATTATTAAAACTTTTAATGATATTAGCTTGACTATAACAAAGTCAAATAAAAATACCAGTTTATGATTCGTGTCACGTGCACTAAGAGTGAACACGCTTAGAAATCCACTATGATCGGTTACAATTTATGAAGAATTATGCGGAAGCGTTGAACATGAGATTCGTCTGCGGTTGGTTCTTTGAATGTACTTGATCATCACTCCAGCTCCGTAGTGGTCATACCTAGGGTTGATCATACAAGAAAAACCCGTTAGAATTACTAGCCGAGTCTGGTATTGTATAGGATCGAATATAAAGTAGAAGAAATAGGAAAAATAATTTTGTTATTTACCATTCGTAGCCTACGGTTGGTGAACCATAGGTTACGGTTCGTGGTTCTTGACCTGAATGCCTTGCTTGGACCGTAGCCTACGGCTCTCAACCGTAGGTTACAGTCTGGCCCTGTTGGATTGCCCTGTTTCGCATATCTAAGTTTCCATTAACATGAATCTAAAATATGCAAACATGTATATATATACACATTTATTCGTTTGACCCGTTTGATTATAAGCAAGCTTCTACAAGATTACCAAAGAAATTATATACTTGTTTTATGCCAATCGAATACAATTTATTCGTTTGACCCGTTTTGCCAGTTGCACGTTTGTACACTTTCAGATTTAAGTGTCAGTAGTTCTTTCTTATACTTTCGGGTTTATTTGTCGGAAATATAAGTATGCAGTTTTAGATATAAGGCCAGAAGTATATTTATGCACCTTCAACCTACAGTTTATTATTTAACATTAAGACTCGGTACAATCGGGTCATGTTATAAGCACATTCACCTTTAACTAAGGCCACTAATATACTAGAATCTATTTTATTTATGATATGACCCGGTTGATCACATGGGGTTATTCTTATTATTCAACTAAGGGCATATAATAACAAGGTACAAGTTTAGTAAGATTATCAACGTATGTCACAAAGTAATAATTCTAGCATATATCTATAAACGAATATAACAAGATTTAAGTCATCGGGTGACTTACCTCACGCAACCTTCCTTAGTCTCACATCTATGGCACCCAAAACCACTCGTATTCGCACCTTTTGTCCTTGCTAGCTTCATACATGATCTTGTATTCATTTGACTCGTTCCTCTCCAAGCTCCTACCTAACTTGTCAGAGTCAAACTATCACATCATATCCACAAGATGATTAGATTAATCAACTACTAGCATGACTATTACACCTTATGGATTCACACACACTTATCCAACAAGCATGCTATATATTCAAGCACTAGCTTTTTTTATTCAATGAATCTTTCCATTCACTAACTGTTTGACCCGTTAGTGAAGTTACTCATACAAACTAGTTAGTAAGTGATTTCAAACACTTAAAGCATGCTACATAAAGTGCTATTTGTTCCCAACAATAATAACTTCATGCCTAAAGCAAGTATATAGAATTCTATGCCTTTTTCTTGACCAATAATAATATTATTAATGTGCAACGATTTTATTTTCAGCTGCTGTAATTGACCATTTTGACCCATTAACAATGTCCGAATCAGTTCAACATGTTCAAAGATGGACCGAGGAGAACTCAAATACTTTTCCAAGCATGTAAGGTACACCCTATAACGACATATGATTTTTTAAAAATCAGGACAACAACATATTATGTGCAACGATTTTATTTTCATCTGCTGTAATTGACCATTTTGACCCATTTAAAGTCTGAATCAGGTATTCGCATTTAAATATGGTTTGAAAAGGACTTAAAGACCTTTCTAATCATATATGGTACACCTTCTAACGATTTTTTGTGATTTTATACAATTATTGCAAAACGGGCATATACTCTATTTTGTTTCAATCATAAACTAGAATTTTTAACTTCTACATTCTTTTAAGCCTTTTCACAAACACTTGGTGGGCATTATTTTCATCATGTTAATTCTAGGTGTTCAAGACTTTCTAGATTTTACCATGGCTTAGTTAACCATTTACACATGACCAAATCACAAATTAGCACACATACATAGTACCAATCACATGAAAATTGCAAGATTTTAATGCATACTAGTGTAGTTCATATCTAGGGCAAAAACCCACAACTTATACATAACAAACATTCACAATTTAGTCATTTAACAAGTTTGGACTAGCAAACCTTGCCTAACAACATAGTAGAACTTCTCTAAACAAGTGGGTTTCTATATGAGCAAAACCCACTTTCCTTGTGAACTAGTTTTCCAAGAATTCAAGTTTTTAACAAGTTTTAGACTAATGCTTTTTCTATGAAGGTTTCTATAAACATAAACAACACCTAGACATCACTAGGTTCAACAATTAACAATTTTCCCCAATTTTGAATCATCACATACAACATCTAGGAATTTCTAAACGAAAATTGAAGACTTACTAGATGAAAAGGAGGCCGTAGATGACTAGAAAGAAGTTCATGCACTCATCCAAACTCTTGATTTCATCTTGGATTCAAGTATTCTCCATGGAATGCTTTCGTGTGTGTTTTGGTGTGTGTATATGTCGAACTACTGATGTAGTTTGATGTAGGGATGAGCTCGGGACGGTATCGGTACCAACTGATACCGATCCCGAAAAAACCGATACCGAAAACTCTCAAAACCCAATACCGATACCGATACAGAACACATACGGTACGATACAGTATCGGTACGGTACTGGTATGGTATCGGTATTTTACCTTAAAATACCGATACCGATAATACCGAAACCGAAAACCTCTAAATGTGGGTACCGATACCGAACACCCTTGGTTCGGTACGGTACGGGATCGGGACAGGACAGTATCGGTATGCAACCTTGTATGCTCATCCCTAGTTTGATGTATGCATTTTTTTATAAAGCCCCCTTTCATTTCAAGTATTGGTATTTGACACAATAAGCCCTTTATGTCTTATATTTTCAATTGTCAACCCAAAACAACTAGCTTAGCTAGTGTTGCAAGGGTCTAAGCTTCATGAATTGGCTTGCCATGATTAATGGAGTTAAGTCCTAGATTTATTAACCTTAGCTAACTGTGCGTATTTGGTTAATATTCATTTGATCTTATTACGACCACTTAACATGATTTTATTAATCCAAGTCACGCGTATTAGTGTGATTAAGTGAAAGTGAGTTTCGAAGTGTTACAATTGTTGATTTTGTTTTTCAGATTTAAACTTATCTGTTGATGATCCGAGCGTTTCTGTTGAGAATTCGATTCCAGATATTGATAATATTGTGTTTCATGGTATAATTATGATGCTCTGTTTTTTGTTTCAGTTTTTCAGTTAGGTTTTTACGTTTGATAACAATGTGTTCTGTATTTTTCAAACATGATTACAGGTCAGACAAACGAGCAAGATGATATTGAAACTTTGAACTTCATCACTGAACACAGAAGGATCAAAAGTATTTGAACTGTGTATTTTTTGATAAATTGATGCGTTTAAATGTTTCAAGTTCATTTATAAGTTTTTCAAATTTATATACAGATCATTCATGAGTGCGTTTAAACCAACATGCGTGCGTCTAGTTATTTTAACTTTCGAATATTAAACATGCGTTTATATATAATAGGGTGCGTTTATGTAGTTCAACCGTCGAATTTCTAACGTGCGTTTATTGCAGGTGTGTCCTCTGATGTTCCTATAGCATATCAACTTGTTAACTCATTCATCCCAGGCGTTCCTGCATCAGTCAAACCTATAGTATGCATGGAGTTTCCTATTATTGATCATGCATATGAGTTTTATCAAAATATGCAAAAGCTGCTGGATTCTCTGCTCGAAAGGGTTATCAATATGTACATGATGTGCTGAAATTTTAACATGTTTTATGCACATTTTTCACCCGTTTTGTACCCAAAATCGTGCTTTTATCTTAGTTTTATCGTGATTTATCTTTCTTTGTTGATAATTGCAGGATTTCAGGGCAAAAAGTAAAAAGAAGTGAAAAATGGCACAAAAAGGCAAGGAATTGAAGACTTTGAAGCTGTGCCAGATGCAGCACGACCGTGCTTACGGTCGTGCACATCCGTGCAATTGTCCCGGGTCAACAAGTCAACATTTCCAAGTCATCAGCAGGCAAAAAGTCAACTGCACCGTCCTGCACGGGCGTGCACACCCCCGTGCACGGCTGTGCACTTTGATACGTGCTCCCCAAGGCTTCACCCGACCAAGACTTGCAACATACTGGTGTGCCACCCACTTGGCCCGGGCGTGCAGGACCTGACATCCAACAGACTCTACTCGAAAGGACTCTGCAACAGTACCAATGATATGCTCTAAAAAATACATATATTTATATCAATATTCTCTACACTTTAAATAATATTTGGGTTAGTTTTCATTAAATATTACACCTAAATGGTTTGAATTGGTTATTTAATGATTTTAGTGAAAACGAGCCAAAAATGTGCATTTGAGTTGAACTTGAGACTCATTAAAATTTTAATATTTAAATGGGCCATTGGGTTAATATCATATTTAAAATTTTGTTGTATAGGAATTAATGGGCTAGAGCCAAAACGAGATGGAGTTATTTATTTTTTACATTACGAAGCTAATTGGGCCAATAATCATATCTATTATGGATTAGAAAAACAAATAGCCCACCATTTTCACATATAAACAGATTGGGCTCGGCCCAAAAAAATAGGGCATGGCGGTGGATTATTATAACAAGAGAGGAGTGACGTTGAAAAAAAAAAGCTGGACGAGAGGCAACTGTCACATTCCATTTGACAGTGTGGTATCTTCGAAACAATAAAAAAAAATAATAATAAAGTGAGGGCATCGAGAGAGAAAAAGAAAAAAAAAATTAAAGAAGAAGAAAAGAAAAAAAGCAATTAAGAGGAGCTAAAAGGTCATAAAGAAGGGCGGTGACTACGGTGCTTATTGGTTTGGTATTTTTTTGGTCTTGCTATGATTTTTATTTGTGAATCTTAGAGATTTGCTTTTGTTTCTTTCATTATTATGGTTGGTTAGATTTTATTTGGTTGTCTAGACTTGGAATGAATCTTGATGTTAGTTGATTTCTTTTGGTATTTGGCTACTCGTTTTGAATCGTTTATGTATAAAAATCTAAACATTATTGGTTTTTGTTGTGATTTATTACCCGGATGATGTTTGCGTTATATTTTTAGATTCATATGTGGTTATAGTTTATTGACTTAGTGTTTTTAAATTAAAAGTCACATATTTTTATCATTTGATTCGTGTGATGATTTGATGGGTTGACTTAGGATCTAGAAATTGGGTATTTAACATCGTTTTGGGTTTGTCACCTACCTTGAGACCGAGGAGAAAGGTTGTGGGTTTGTTAGAGTTTTTCGGATTTAGGTAAAAATTTGCACTAGAGTGAGCTTTTTATCTATTATCCTTTTTATCCGCTTTCCCAAACATTTGCCAATAGGATTAGATTCATCCCTTTATACCGTTAGGTGTTTCGTGATTAGTGAGACCGAGAGGAGATCTAATCCTTGGGTGTGTAAACTTTTATGTTTGGTGAGACCGAGAGGTGATCCATTCTTTACCCGGTGAGATTCACACTACTTAGGATTTCATTAATTGTTCTAGTGAGACCAAGAGGAGATCTAGATACTATAGTGTTTCCCGAGTCGGTTATACCCGTAGATCCCGGTAGTCATTCGAGTATCCATTTCCTGTTAGCTTTCAGCTTTAAGGAATCCCAGTCTAGGCAACCATCTTCCTCATTTCTGATTCCCCTTTCGTTAGCGTTTACTCCCTGATCTCTCGTACTTGCTGCTTGTTTATTTCTTGTCTTATTTTGGTTACTTGTTTATCGTTTTAGTTATTTTTTAGGTGAAAAATCATGCTCTTTTATCTAGATTAGGACTCGATAGAGGTTTAGTATCGAGGGTTGCATATCAGTGTCCACAAATTGATACTCGGTCTTACTGACTTTACTACACTACGACCGGTACACTGCCGTGTTGCGTGGTTTAGCCTGGTGATTCCATTTTTAAAACCAGATTGTGAAACTTAAATATTTATAAACACAAACCACGACAATCAACCAACTGTTTTGAAAGGGCGTGCCACTTCAAGATGCACGGGCGTGCAGGGCCTAATTTGCCTATAAATAGAAGCATCCACCCAAAACTTTGATCACCCCATCCTACCCTTAATCCTAGGGGTGTGAATTTCCGACACGACCCGAAAACACGACCCGAACCTAACACGAAATTAGCAGGTTTAGGTTTAGTCTAAAGGGTTCAGGTCAGGTTCGGGTTGAACCCGCGAACCCGTTTAGCTAAACAGGTCGGGTTCGGGTCAACCCGGGCGGGTTGGCGGGTTGACCCGTTTAACCTATTTATACTATATGTTGTTTTTTACAATATGTTTTATGTTATAAATTAAATTATTTAGGTATTTTATGTTACACTTATAACTTAAAATAGAAATTGATATGAGATTTTATAAATAAAACATGAATGTTATATATATATATATATGTGTGTGTGTGTGTGTTTTGTAGTAAAATTTTGATTTTAATACATTAGTTTGCGAAAAAAAATCAGGTTGAACGGGTCAGGTTTGGGTCAACCCAAGAATATTCAGGTCGGGTTCGGGTTTATATGTATGTCACAATTTTCGGGTTCGTGTCAGGTTCGGGTTCATGTAAAATGTTCGGGTTCGGGTCGGGTTGGACCCACCAACCTGCGAACCCGACCCGTTAAGCACCCCTACTTAATCCTCCACTCTCTTCACGAGTTATCAGCAATATTTGGGACTTGTATGTATCCTTTGGAGCTTGGATCACTCCATAAACACCACACTTGAGAGAGAAACAAACCGAAATCACCCAAAACCACTAGAAATCTCCATACAACCCTCACCATGTTTTGTACACAAAACCAACCTTGTGAGCTTGTTGTATCAACCATGCTAGGCTAGATTTCTCTTGGTGTTGCTAGGGTGATGATGGAACTTGGTATGAAATAAATAGTTTATTTATGTTTCAAGTGGTGGTTTGTGTTCTTAACAATTTTATCTACTAATTATTTGTTTGATGAATTAAGTAATTAATCACTTAGTATTTGGTCTTGTGGGTGTTTTGATAGAAAGTGGAAGGACTTATAAGTGTAACCGTGGAGTGTAACAACCCGCGCACTTGTAAGCTAACCTTAACTCCACATGTAGAGATTGGCCCATTTGTGTTTGGAAACATTCACACTTTGTGGCTTAATCCTCGGCTATCAAAAGCTCACTTAGGGTCAGTACAGTCTTTATACATGGTCCTAGTGATAAGCCAAGACTTGGTCATGCCACTTAGCTTCATGGTCAATGTGATAACTTTGGCGCAACCCAAGAATTGGTGAACACTTGTTGGATAGAAAACGGTCTTTATTTTCTTCCATTACTATATTGCCGCACAATTAGTAATAGGCCAATCGCTTTTTGAAAAATTAATTAATTCTAGTAGGGGATGAGCGTGAGTGGAGTAAGCCACGACTCCCCTATGATGTCAAAAGGAAGCTTGTTCGGCCATGCTCCGGCCGCCGGCAAGTTAAACCTAAAATAAACTAGTAGTTAAATGTCAATATCGCAACATTAGGGGTGGTTTCTTAGGGGTTGGGTGCACGCAGTCACGGGAAGTCCTCCGCTTATTGTTGAGAGGTGAGCATACCAGACCTGTGAGACCCTCAAAATAACATTAAGAACACAAATCGTTTTTGTAGTTGAGCGGTAATGCGCTCCTCGAACACACCACTTAAATAAAAATCTACTATTGTTTCATACCAGGCAACATCAGATCCCGAAGCAACACCTTTGTTTTGCGATTGATTTCTCTTACAGTTTACATTTCTCTTCTACTTTTCTTCTCGCACTTTAAAAACTTTTTTTAGTAATTTTTAGGAAGCTGAGTAGTAAAAATCGTGTCCTTGGATTCGATACTCAGTACTTGCTCATTTCTATACTGCTCACAATAGGTACACTTGCCTGTTGTATGGGGTTTAGAATGTTAAGCAAATATCGTTTTAAACTATAAATTTAAAACTTGAAAGTGTTACACCACTTTTTCTGACTAAATTTAAAAAAAAAACATTCCTTACAAGCTTTTAATTATGCATATTTTGGTCATTTTATTCATGTTATTAAAAGCTCCAGCTACTTTGCCAAACACCAAAATATATTTAAAAAGCTACATCTACCAGCTACTAGCTTCCAGCTACCAGTCACCAGCTAGTTTTGCCAAACATACCCAATATGAGATAGGGTGCATGCACACTTGTTTGCCATAACATAACATATAGGACATAAAATGTAAATGGGGGACTATCGTCACCTGGTGATGATGGGAGACTAGGCGGTGATCGCTAGTTCGATCCCTGAACTAAACAGGTTTTACCTCACCACATTGTCGTGCCTTTGGCGAGTGTTCTTGGGCTTCGGCCCTAGGTGTGGGCTTTTCATGGTTCGGTTGGCGAATGTATCTCGATGTGATGAATTTCACTAGTATCATGTTTGAAGGATTTGTTGGCTATTAAAAAAAATAGAACTCCTATAATTTAGGCCATTTGTAGTGGGGGTGATGGGGGCTCCATGGGGCTTGATGGCCACCCATAGCGCCGGGAACACCGCCCTCAGGTGCTATGGGGGCTCCATAGGGCTTGATGGCCACCCATAGCGTCGGGAACACCGCCACTGGGTGCTATGGGGGCGCTATGGTGGTTGGGGTGATGGTCATCGTGAGGAGGTGGTCTGCAAAATGAACGTTGGATTGTTTTATGAGGAAAAAATATTATTATTCATGGTGTTTGTGTAAAAAAAAGAAGGGGGTTGAGGAAATAATATTATTATTCATGGTGTTTGTGTAAGATCTTCTGTCCTTGGCATCGGATCTATTACCAACAATGCAATTCCGTCCTTTAAAGAGCGGTGAGTGTGATGATGGAGATGAAGACATATAAGTAGGTGGTGGTAGAAGGAGGTGGACGTGCCGCCGTACACGGTGGTGCTCCGCCGTGCTCCACCACCTCTTTCTCTCCCTGATCTCTCCCCCCTCTCTCTATGCATCAGATGTGTGTGTGTGTAAGAATGAGTGGAGGATAGTGGTTTAGGGGTTTTTATAGTTGGGGAGTTAAATGGTTTTGTTTAATGATTTTAATCAAAACCAACATCAGATGTTGGTTTTCTTAATAATAATAATAATTATAATAATAATTAAGCAATGATTACTCAATGATTATCAAGCCCTTCATCCACTACAGACATACTTTATATAAAGCTCATATCAAGCCTCTTATCTTACTTTACTAGTGGGTTTACGCGCGCGTTGCAGCGGGATCCAAAAAAAAACATAGACATATACATTGTTGGATCAGTGGTCTCTTATAAACAATTAAGTTATAGAACACTTATGTGTTTGCAGTTTTATCAAAGTTACTTGCACAGCGGAATGATAAATGTTCTAAGTTAAAGTATCACTTTTACAAGAGTTATTACTCCCCCTTTACTTTAGCAGTTAATGAGAATCAAAGCAATTCAAAGTATAAAGTAGTAAATGCAAGTATTGAATGATTCTCAGATGTGAAATGGATAATAAGTTATAAAAGCTTTGAAGAATTTCAATTAAAATCAAGTGTAATCACATGTCTAAAATAGTGAGATGAACCCATCTATTTATAGACGAGTACAAACTGTTGTGCTAAGTAATACAACATTATAATAGGCTAAGATAATGCTTAGGATAATGCTCACAACAGGCTGTAGCATTGAAACTTGTTCAAAGACTTTAACAAAACAATATAATACTAAACTACTGAAGATACTGAGTCGGCTAGATGCTTCTGTTGAAAGTACTGATGAGTGACAAACTACTGATGAGTAGTTTGTCTTCAGTAGTTCTTCAGTGAAATGTCTGGTTAAACTTCAGAACTTCTGATGCTTTAACTCTTCAGCACTTTGACTTGTTCTTCTTCAGCACTTGTATCTTTACTCTTCAGCACTTCAATACTTAGAATATTTAGCAGAAATATGATTTGAACTTTGGTAACAAAAGTGGTTTCTTCAATCCTTTTTGTCCCTACATACATCTTCTGGAAGCTTACTAAGAACATAAAATATGCCATATGTGTAATAAGATAATCCATGGAGCAATTGCAAAATTGTTGTTAAACTACACAATCCTCTCATGTTCTATGCACAATCATTGTGGCCGATTTTAATAATGCTAACTAAACTGTTACTACAAAAACCAAAACTTTCACAGAGAAAAAGAGCATACTTCTTCAACAGAGATGACTTCTGGAAAGAGCCCATGAATAAGATCGTTAATCAGCATTAAATACACCACAACATCAAACATCGATTGCCATACCCAAATACTCGTGGTTGAACAGGCGAGAATCACACATTCAATGATAATCCGTTCTCTAGAGTGGTAGTAATGACTCTCCGTCCCGTCAAACATATTTAGACCATCCAAAGAGTTGTTTGGCGAATGGCTGCAATTAACCCACAACTATAATAATACATAGAAAACCGTATCAACTAATTCAACCTGTTGACCTTGAAATGGGTTGATTTGGGTTATAATAGCTTAAGCTCTAACGTGTCTAAACGGTAAAATTTAAGAACTTGTCTACAAATAAAATGGATCAAATCTGTTCAAAGTGATATAGTTACAAATTTGATATGATGATCAGAATTGATATAATGATACGTTATAAATTCAAGAAGTAATGCTAAACAATGTTTGCGAGTCAAACCTAAAATAAAGTTAAAACTTTTGAAAAAGAACAGCACCGTTGTTTATGATAGAGGTGCACATGGACCCATAACCATGGTCACTTATCCAAGGCTTAACAGGACCAGAGTTTGGCAGTGACCAATTTTCATTCCCTTCAAACACAACTCAAAAAAGATTGATCAACATAATGTTTCCCATGTACAGTTATAAAATGCTTAAGAGTGAAAGTCTAGAATGTTTATTTATTCAAGAGCCTAAGGTTAAGTGTAATTAGAGAGAGGCTGCCACTAGAAAGCATGCCAACCATGTTTCAAATGCTAAATAAGGTGTCAAGTGGATCCTGTCTGTTTACGTTTTCTGTTATATATATAGAAAAAGATATCAAACACTTAAAGATGCATCATACGACCCCCAGACTTGAGATGAGGAACATAGAAAACCTTAAGCAGTTAATGAGTAAATGGAGTGGAAAACCTTCCACAAACATATGAGTTTAGAGAGAGAGATAGAGAGAGAGAGAGAGAGAGAGCGAGAATGGAGGAATAAAAGAAATCTCATCTGTTTAAAGGATTCGACTTCTAGCCAACAGAAGTTAGTTTTAAAATGGCAATCAAACAAAAAGAAGAAACTACAAAAACAACTCGTCAACTAAAACATATACACAATTTGTATCATTACACCCCTCGTTGTAACGGAGGATTTGACTAAATGCCTAATAACACATGTAGCAATCACCCCTCTAGTTAGTTACAATAAGCTGATAACAAAGTAAATTAGCAACAACTAAATAATTTGTATGGTTTCCAAGTTTACTTATGAAACAGATCAACCATTCTTTCACTCATCAGTGGAAAAATCCACATCATAATAGACAGGAGCGCAATTTCAAGTGTCGCGTGTTGCGCGATTACAATACGGCTTTGTCAGTTGAGTATATGTTATAATTTTATAATGTTGACATCTTAAGATTCATTTTTCTTTGCTCATGAATGCCTACATGAGCAAGGGTTATAAGTTTTTTTTCCCTTTTTTGTTGTTTTTGTTGAACGACCAAAGGTTATTTATCGTTTTATTTATATCTTTTTGTTTGTCTATGAGAAAGCAACTGAAGAAGAGGTTTCTTATCGTTCAGGTATAGTGGAATAACAAGTGAATGATGAATGGAGTCATCACTACCTTTAGAGACGTTCAGGTTTCCCATCTTTTACTGCTGATTGTCTAGTTACCATTAAGGTGTTTAGTGCTGATAGCACTGTTTTCTAAGTTAACTAAGCATGCTTTCTATTTCAGGAAGATTTCTACAACTTATTAACAAAGAAACAATTTTGGTTGGACATTCATTGGAGAACGACCTATTAGCTTTATAGGTCTCTCATAGTTTGGTGATCAACACTGCTGTTTTATACACGCATCCAACATAGGTGTTAACTATATAGCCTAAAGTGTAACTTCCAAAGTCTTAATTACTTAAGTACTCTCAATTTCATGTTTAAACTCATCTAATCTCATTTTACATGATCTGTTTTACCACCTACCTATCAAAATTCCCTTTGTAGGTACAAACATACAAATCACTACACCCTAGCAAGAACAATCTAAATCTCATAAAGCTTATATTGATACATTAAATCAAAAATATCAATCAAATTTACCATTCTTTCACTCATCAGTGGTAATCCACATCATAATAGTCAGGAGCGCATTTTCAAATGTCGCACGTTGTGCGATTACGACACGACTTTGCCTCTTGAGTATATCGAACATATGATTGCATAGGTAATAAATAGACAACAACTCACATAAAATCCGAAGTGGGAAAGCAAATGAAAGGAAGGTTACCGTAAGAAGATGAGTGTACAGAACAACCGGTGGTGAGACACTCAGCAATTATTCAATAAACACTTGCCAAGCCAGCAATAATTTGACAGAAACTTCTGGTGCACAAGAGGTAGCAAACAATAAGCGAGCAACAAAGTAAATTAGCAACAACTAAATAATCTGTATGGTTTCCAACTTTACTGATGAAACAAATCTAAACACAATTTCCCAATCCCAATCCAAATCCTAATCCTTAATTGGGACTATAATTGCCATAAACAAATTCAGGCAACAACAAAAAATTCACGAATTCAATTTATTGATTGAATGTGTTTAAATGAATCATTCACATTCAATTGATTGGGGGTACGTGATTTGGTAACGGAGGATTTTGGCGCAAAAGAAAAACCCAGATTATAGTTTATTACAAGGGCAATAAGGGAACAAATGGTCTTCACATTCGTAACCTTCCTCCTCTTTCAAATGATGAAACACCGAATGACACATATGAGAGGTTTGTCTTGGGGATGTTGAAGGACATTATAAGATGGTGATGTTGTTGTAAGCTGTTAAAGGTTATCATTGATTGATGGCTGTTACGGGAATATCAATTGATGCGGGCTGACTGTTTCAAGAATGATAGGTTTGCTTGCAGAAGATGAAATTCAAGCAATAAATTTTCATCAATGATGAGAAACGTTTGATTTGGATGAGTAGGTTTCATTGTGTGCAGGGAGGGTAGTTATGGAAAAAAAATATATATTATAAAGGAGGAGGCGGATGAAATGTCCATATTACCCTTCTAAGTGTCTTAATTGTCACAATTATTCCTATAATACCCTTAAATTTATTGCTTAAATATGTTGTACATGTTGCTTCTTAAGTTGTACGGAAATTAAAATGAGTATGTTAGCCATCACTCTTCGTTAATAAGATAATATAGATTAATATTTTATTTCATCAAGCCACCAAAGGGGCAAATTGGAAAAGAGATTTGATGTTAAACACTTGAGTGCACGACATTCTTTAGAATCATTTATTAGAATAAGAATAATGGTATTGTAGTTTTTTAATTGGTTTTTGATAAAATTTAAGAGTATATATCTATTTATATTTCTAACTTTATTTTATTGATTATTTCATAACCATATTTACAAATTATAAAAAGTTTACCGACTTTAAATGGCCTTATCTATTCTCAAAATTTCTAAAAGTTCTAAAATCTATCACTTTAAATTTTTTAATTATACACTTATTACAAAGTAGTTAATAAATATTTGGATAAAAAATATTTAAGTTGGTTAAAACAAAAGTGATACATGATAATTTTGTCAACATGTACAGGTCCAAGAAGCAATAATAGTGGGCTAAAGAAAGCAAACGAGTTGGCCCAAAGGAAAAGGAGTTTACAACTTAATGTTAGTTTATGTAAATTCTTAGATAATAGAGAAAATTAAACTCGTGTCTTTTATGTATGATTAAAAAAAGATTATTGGTTTATGGGATATACAAATTTAATATGAAGTGATAAAATGTGTGTACCGTAAAAGAATAGATTGTTTTTTCAGATTTTTTTTTGTATAGGATCAACACTCGATAATTCATAAAACTTACTTCTAATTCTACGTGTGTACTTTTTTTTTTATTTTTCTTGTTAATACTGTATATGAAAGGTATATATTAAATATATATACATGTTGTTGATGAAACTTGTATGTATATGAATATTTACATACTTTCAAAGCTTCTTTTCTAACATTACACATTCCAATAACCATTACGTAGCTAATTAACAATGATCTGTCATCAACTTTGTTGTTGTAAAATAAAAGAAATTAGATTCTTACCAAGCTGACTATATCTGTCATGAATATAATGTAGTTAGCGGGGTTCTTATATGTAATGGTAGATTCAAAACATATATTATCTTAACATGATTAATGACTTGCCTAGACATGTGATGTGCCATCATTTAAACATATAAAACATGCATAATTAGTCTCATAATAGGAAAAAATTGGGCATAAATTGATAATTAAAGCTACTTAATTGTTCATATTTGTGTTTCATAGGAAATTGGAGCTCCAACCCGAATAGGTGATTTTTGGGTAAAAACAGCTAAAATTGGATATTCCTGGAAATACGAGACGTGAGACATGTTCCTACGATGTGTAAAGACCTTCCCGGGTCTAAAATGATAATAAAATTGACCCGGGGTTGACCGAGCACGCCCATGCTTACTTGTACAGAGGTCCCGCATGCTAGAAGACAAAGAAGCCAACTTGGGGAACAAGAAAACAAGACTTGTCAGTAAGCACGCCCGTGCACGACCTGAATTACAGACAAGACATATTCTGCAGCAACAGGACATACGTGGGGCAAGTGCACGGCCGTGCACCACTCTTGAGCACGCCCGTGCTTAACCTGGCAGCTCTATAAATAGCAGGCTCAACTCAATCATTAGGTGTTTCTTCTTGCGCCTTCAAGAGCTTTCTTGGGACGAGTTCAAGCTTCTTCCAGAGATCTTGGGGTCCTGTAGGAGGCCTTAGGGCAATCCTAACATCCCACCAAGGTTAGGACTCATCCTACCTTGATTATCTCAGTTGAGAATGGAACCGTAGGAGTAGTTACATGTAATAAAACATCGAGGGTCGTGAGGATCACATTTGAAGCATAGGATCAAGGAGGTTGAAGGTTTGTCTATGAGTTGGAGACATCCATGTTATTGTGTTGATTATCTATTATGGTTGTATCCATCTAGTATTCTCCGAACCTATTCGATTCGTTAGACTTTTATATTATTAGTAGTTTATTTTTAGTTATTTGGTGTGTTTATCTTCTTAACTAATTCTTGTTTGTTTATCTTTGTGACAGGTTCAAATAGTGATTAACTTAACAAACCTAAAATCAACCTAAAACATAACTTATAAAACAAGCTATCATGGGGTTCGTATTCTGGTAGTCCCGAGCTAGATCCAAGGCAAGGAATCCGGTAGTGAGACAGATCCCTAGGGTTTCTGATATCCAAACCGGGTTCTAAGCAATGGCTTCTGAAGTGGACCAGATCCGGGTGACAAGTTTCTGGTTCATACCAGATGTGTAAGTGACTTTCTTGGCAAAAGGGAGGATTCCCTACGGGTGCACCAGTGATCTTAGAATTACACACCAGGATCATGTTTCCACCTTTGTTAAGGATTTCATTCATAAGTCTTGGGGGTTAAGGGTTGAACCTGTTAAGTTACATAATCACTAAACCAAACTTATATTTATTTGATCAATAAATAATTAAGTTGTCACTTGTAAAGGTAAATAAATCAAGAATACTTTATCAAGCTCTTGTTAGTAAAACACCGTTAACTTCTTAGAGGATCCCCCGTCAGGCCGTCACACAAGCTGATGTCATGTTAGATCATTCAGTACGGAAAGCGAGAGTTAAGAGAGGTGGAAAGGATCATGTTTCCGTGTTTGTTAAGGATTTCATTCATAAATCTTGGGGGTTAAGGGTTGAACATGTCAAGTCACATAATCACTAAACCAAACTTATATTTATTTGATCAATAAATAATTAAGTTGTGTAAGACCCTAACCCGTAATCACGCGATCAACGCCTAATCATACGGGTTTTGACCTTATGTAAAACCACTCCCGATTAAAACTTTCAAAATTATGAGAAACATAAACCGTTGTGATCAAATACATATTCGATTCCCAAAAATTTATACATTTTAATAGTTAAAACATATACTAAGATTTTGCGTTTTATCGAGAGTTCCTTGAATTCTAATGCGGAAGCTTAATGAGTGTTCGGGTGTGTTTGGTTCTTCTCGCGACTCGATCCTTGCTCCGGGATTTCCATCAAAGGTATACCTAGCACCATTACATAGATAATGGTTAGTTGTGTTGATAATAACACCTTTTAAATAGTTAACACGTTAATACGCGTCAAAACGGAGCGAACGAGTTTGGAATACAAAACAAATATTTTGAAAATACATTCTGTCGTAAGCTACGCTTCCAGCGTAAGTTACGTTGGTCACTGGATTAAATTTCCCGAGAGGGCCTGGCGTAAGTTACGCTGCCAGCGTAAGCTACGCTGGCCACTGGACAAATTTTGTGAGAGGTCCTGGCGTAAGCTACGCTGCCAGCGTAAGTTACGCTGGACACTGGACAAATTTGCTGAGAGGGCCTGACGTAAGCTACGCTGCCAACGTAGCTTACGCTGACCACTGGCTGGAAAACTCATTGTTTCTGCTTGCTTTTCCCCACTTTTGGCATCTCTTTTACTTATGTTCAAAGCCATTCCGGGGAAACTTGGGGACTCATTGATACCATATTAATTATCATGCTTATAAGATACCATTTCTCAAAATCAAATACACCTTTTCAGTTGTTCAATGCTTATGTTGATTTTACCCAATTCGACCCGTTAAGGCCATGAATTATACAAAACCTTATTTGACCGTTCAAAAGGCATAAAAATAATATTGTCATCACATTGGACACATGTTCAACTAAAAGCATTGTCCGTTTTGTGTCATTATGACTTGGTTCTTAGATTTAACCTTTAGTAAATCTTTAAATTCCCAAAATGCCTCTTTATAGCCAAATCCTTAAATTTAGCCATCCATGGCGACACTTTGGATTCAACCCATTGCTTTTGACTCATTGAATTGTTTACAAACCTCTAAGTCCGGACTTAGATTTTCACCTTTTCTCAAGTTTTCTCTTATTTAGTAAATTCTAAGCGCATTGGCGCGCATTGGAAATAGTTATGGAAATAACTTACTTGGCTTGCACCCACACTTCATGTGGGTAGTTTTAGTACCCATGTTGCTTCGCCCAAAGGCGTTTAATTAGCTACGGACTTACCGGGTGGCTTTGACCCATATGCATACCTTATGCTCACCCTCCATGATTTTTAGCATCAAGCGTGCATGCGCTAGTGCATTTACCTGCGTGCTTTCTAGATAGACACATTAATTTCTCGGAACTCAAATGATAATATTTTGCATTTGATCCGTTTAACCTCATGAATCTTAATGCTTGGGAATACAAGCATCAAGTATTAGACTCACATGATGAGGACATCACCATTTGACCCGTTTAGACGCATAGTTAATAATGCTACGTTATCCGAGCATTTTATCTATGGTCCAAGTGACATCACACTTGACCTATTTGACACATGCTTTATTACTTTATTCAAATGATTTCATCGATCCGTTTGAATTAAAACAACATCATTTCCGCATCTCATTATTAATTGACCCATTTGATAAATTCACCATTTGGGCACAACTCATTGTCTCGATTTAAGGTCATAAACCACGTTTTGTATTGAGTGCACATAAGGCAACCCACTTAATAGATTCTACCCCTTGGGGTTTATCTTTATCGCACACTCAAGGTTTAAGACTAATGTATACAACAATTAAGCTATGTTATAGTACTTTGGTGTAAGTAAAACTTACCTTGTATTCACTCTCATTTACTTGCACTTTAAGCTCATATCCGCTTGACCCGTTTTGTTCATTGATCCATTCCTTCCAAGCTTGCACCTAGCTTGATAAGATCAACCTTCACTATACTCATAAGATTAGTTAAGTTAGTCATCATATTCAATAACTAACACATCTCATGAGTTTATTCACACCATCATATCATTTTCCCAATTATCATTGGACTATGTTTTTCATGTATGGTGTGATCCATCTTTTAAATATGTGTTTCACATTTTATATGCGGGTAATTCCATGATTACCCAAATCAAGTTATCACCTCAATTTGCAAACAAGACTATTGAGGCGTTTCATCAAACACTTGGTGTACACCCACCAAATTCAATTGATTTTCATTGGTTTAAGTTTAGCTAAAACACACCCATTTATAAATCATCATCATATCATGTTGTTTTGGCTCTTTAGCCTAAATTCCTCATTATAACAACTCCTAAAAGTCAACTAAATCATTTAAACATAGAGGGTTTCAACCTAGATGTTAAACCCCAATTTTCACATATTAACATACTCATATGAACATAATCAAACACACATGCTAAGTGTGATTTGTAACCAATTTATTCATGTTTAAGGCTCCCCAAGACTAGGGCAACCTATACTAACCATAAATTCCACGTTTTCATCAAAACCTTAGTTTATCATCCAAATCAAAAATGGATTTTAACATCAAATTGTACCAAATAAAGATACCTTGTTGTGTGTTAGGCTTAGATGATCTGGATTTTAGCTAATGCACTGAAAACCCCTTTGATTGAGCTTGAATTCGGCCTTGTTCTTGTAGTTTAGGGTTTGGTTCATGAAGGAGATGATTCTCCTGAATATGAAAGAATCGACCCACACACACACAAGTGTGTGTCTTAACACTTATGTTACCATTTTAACATTTCATGTTTGGCCAGATGGCGACTGTAGTCCCTCTAATTAGGCCACTGACATTTTCGTATTAAAACTAACTAATTAAGCTAGTTTCAAACACCTTGTATTCATATAAAAAAAATATATTATCAACTAGGTTATTTCCGTATTAGAACATAACCCTCATTGTTATTGTTTAAGTCTCATTTTATTATTTTTCTAATCATGCCTAATGTCATAATTAGACGAACGAATGGTTTTGGGGTGTTACAAGTTGTCACTTGTAAAGGTAAATAAAACAAGAATACTTTATCCAACTCTCGTTAGTACAACGACGTTAACTTCTTATAGGATCCCCCGTCACACAAGCTGATGGCATGTGAGATCCTTCGGTATAGAAAGCGAGAGTTGAGAGAGGTGGAAGGGATTCCCGGTCAGAATTAAGCCTCTATATAATATTAAGAAGGTAAATCAGAGAACTTAGTGCTTAAACGAGTGGCTTGACGGTGGTTTAGGAAGTGCCTAAAAAGCAGGACTCAAGTTTTCCAAAAGGCTACACGGATAGTATGAGTTAGGTAACACCACACTGTCAACCACGAGAAGACCGGCTTACGGGCCAGCAGTCCGAAGACACCTTTATGGGGACTCGTACGCTTCTCCTGTGCGTGACCCATAGAGTTGCTAGAACGTCATCCCTTGTTTATTTCTTTTCTCATCCCCAACTCTGAAGGGACCGTTCTCCTCGCCAATGATTAAACTTATCACTACTTTTAATATAAACAGTCTACTTATCCAGAGGGTCCCGAGATGTGCATGAATTCTATCTCTACTATTTTTATCTTTTTTATTTTAAAACCAAAACCTTTTCAAAAACTATTTTCTTTTAGAACCCCTCTGTTTTATTTTCTTTTTCAAAACCCGATCAATTAAAGTGACGAAAGTTTGAGTAGGGGAAAGTGTGTTCTTTGTAATACGATACTCGGTATTTACCATAGAAATCTATGCTATAGACGTCAGGTTCTCTGCCTATGTGTTGGTTTTAGTTTCTAAGTAATTATCGTTTACTTATAAATTTAAAACTTGTTAAACGGTTTAGTAAAAAATCATCTATTTCCCAAACCAATGTTTTTGAGATTAAAACATCAAGTTTTTGGCACCGGGAAAAGGATATCTATTTTTAATTGCTAAAACCAGGCACATCAACATGATTAATGAATTACCTTAAAACATTGTGTTTTTTTTCTATATAAACAAAATCTCATTAAAAAAGTCGCCTTTTTTTTCGTTTTTTGTATAACACTATGGTACTCATTGGAAATATAATAAAACGCCTATTAATTTGGTGTATTTTTTTTTAAAAATGTCATATATAAAAGTTAAAAATTGTGGAAGGAAGAAAGACTTTTGGAGGGAAATCAAGTGGTGAGAAAGACTCATATAGTGCCATGTGGTGTGGCACACCTTTTTTTATATATATAGATATAGAATAGATGATAAAACATGTTCTTTAAATAAAACAAATTCAATTTATATCTAAATTCTCTATTATTTTAACATATCTTCAATCCAGGCAAAGGCAAAATTGTCCATTCACAACCTTTCACCTCCGCAACCACCACCATCTCTGCAACCACCACAACTACAACGTCATCTTTCTCTTTGCTCTCTCACAAAACCATAACCATTAGAAACCCTAATCACATAACCCCCTAATCTTCTCGTATCCGCTCCTCTACCACAAAATTTTGTACCCAAATCGGTAAATTTGAAACCATTTGTGGCTTTATTTTTTTGGTGTCTGGAACTGATAACCATAGAGGGTAGATATAGAGAGAGTTTTCGTCATAGTGGTGGTGAGGGTTTGCTTGGTGTTAGCAGTGTCAAATAAGGTACATGGAGATTGTAGAAAGGAAGGTAGAGAGAGTTAGATCAGAAGGGATAGGTGGTTGTGTTGGTGGATGGGTAGCTGGAGCCAGTGGTGGCGGGTAGGGCTGTGCAAAGGGTCCGGAACCGACCCGACCCGACCCGGACCCACCAAAACCGCATACCCTTTTATTTTGGAAATTAGGAACCACGAACCAAACCTTAAATGGCTATGTGGTTCCGGGTCCTAAAGGTTCTGATGGGTCGGGTAAAGGGTCTGACCCTCTAGAACCTTTTAACGTAATAGCCACTTTTAGATGATTACATATTCATATTCTTTTACCATGCTCGTAAAAGAATTCCTCCATATGGTTCTAACAATAACTCATGAGTTTCGTTTTTAAATCATTTTTCATTTCTCGACTTATGTTTTCGTAACAATTTTGTCATTCTCATCACTCGAAGCATTATGTGAATCTGTTGTGTATACATCATAAATACACACACATCAGAGCGACATAGATAAATATTTAATTCAAATTTGGATAGAATATATATTATATAATATATTACATTTATGTATATACATCAAGCCGAAAAATATTTCAAAAAAAATACATTGTAAGTCTTATAAATAATATTTTTAATATTATATTAACATTACATGAAATCGATTACAATACCACATAAAAACAAATAGTGTAAAGACTAAAAAAGATTATTTTTTTGTATTTTAATATAAATACAAACGGTTCTTGTGGTTCTTACATTAGAACCGTGGGTTTGGAACCGACCCGACCCGGAACCGATAATTCATATAAATCTAGAACCAGAAACCGACCCATATATTTAAAAAGGTTCGGGTCCAAGGTTCTCGCGGGTCAGGTCTAAAGTTCCTGTGGGTCCGAACCACGAAATGCTCACCCCTAGTGGCGGGGGAGGAGCAAGCTTCATCATTTTTTTCTCAAGTAGTTGGAAAGAGAAGTTGGGATAGTGTTGAAAATGATCATTACCAGCATCCATGCTCATAAGTTAATCTTGAAATGTAGTGTCTTTCTCTAGGGTTATATGTATGGAGGTTTGAATCTAATATAAGGACGTGTGTAGTGGCACAAAGATAACGGCTTTTTGGCCCTATAGCGCCGGGGAACACCGCCCCCCCAGGCGCTATAGGGCGTTTTGGGTGTTGCAGGTTTTGTCCATAGCGGCGTTTTGTGTGTTGATTTTGGTGAAGAAGACCGTTGAACGGTCAATAACATTTAATAAAAAAAAAAATTTAACTTTTCCTTTTCTTTTATATACATACATACATACTCTACACAACACACACTTTACAAATCTAAAACACACACACTTCAATCCAAACAAAACACTCTCTAGATCAAACTTGAAAAACAGAAATGAATCCTTTCGGTAGAAATTTCGGTTTTGGTTCCCAAACCAGTGGCGACAACACCCGACCAATTGCTCCGGGTTCGGGTTCAAACCCGCAAAGTTTCACGAACCTGTTGAACCAACCCTATGGTTGGGACCCGAACATGTGTAACTTTAACATGCCAGGGAGTTTTGGGATGCCCATGGGAGGTGGGTTTAACCAAACACAAGTGTTTGGGACATCCCAAATGTTCGGCTCTTCAAATGCTTGGCAAGAGTCGGTTCCGGAGACACAACAGCCGGTCGCAGAAGAAGAGCCCGTGCGAGGCAAGGCAATCGCACAAGGAAGCCGGGCTCACAAAAGAAAAGAGACGGGCGGTCGTGCCAAGAAAAAGGTTCAACCATGGACCGACCACGAGTTGTACTCGTTAACCCGAGCGTGGGTTGACGTGTCTGAGGATCCTATAATCGGTAAGATATATATTTTTTGGTTTGTTATATTTTTTTAGTTTGTTATATTTTTTGGTTATGTTATATTTTTTGGTTATGTTATATTTTGTTTGGTTTGTTATATTTTTTGGTTATGTTATATTTTGTTTGGTTTGTTATATTTTTTGGTTATGTTATATTTTTTTGGTTTGTTATATTTTTTGGTTATGTTATATTTTTTTGGTTTGTTTTGGCAGCCAACAACCAAAGCAAAGGCGATTTTTGGAAAAGAGTCCGGGCAATATTTTTTGAATTGTCTGGTAAAGGAGAGGGCTACCGGGAGAACGATTCGATATCGGGCAAGTGGACCGATATCAACCAAAAATGCACAAATTTTCAAGGCATTTACCAGCGCACCCGGCACGGGTGGAAAAGTGGGCAAAGCGACGAGAATATTTTGACGGCGGCTATGGAAGAATACAATCAGGATTACGGGAATTTCCCGTACTTGAAATGTTGGCGCGTGCTGAAAGACTGCACCAAATGGCACACCGTGCGCCCAACGGTTGGAACTTCTTCATCTAGGGCCCAAAATACGAGGCCTTCAAAAAAGTCGAGGACCTCTGACTCGGTTGATCCCGAAACGCCTACGTCTGACGCGCGTTATGTCGACCTCAACTCACCAGAAGAAAATCCCTATTTTCCAGGGGAGGAGGGGGCGGATGAGATACCTCGTCCGCCCGGTCGACGGGCTGCTCGAGCCGCACGGGCGGAGTCTTCGTCGGGGGTGAACCAGTTAATCCCTGCATTTGCTGAAATGAACCAGCGGCTCCAAGACTTACGCGACATTGGGGCTCAGCGTATTCAAGAAAACCGACAGGTGGTTGACATCATGAGGGATCGACAGTTTGAACGCGACTTTGCTTTTTACACGGCAAAGCACGACGGCCTAGAGGGCAAAGCGTTGGAAACGTTCTTGAAACGAAAGAAACAAATCGAGGAAAAATATAACCTTTGAGTATTTTTATCTTTTATTTAGGGTTTGTATTTTTTTTTTTAGTATTTGTATTTTTTTTAGTATTTGTATTTTTTTTTGTTTTAGTATTTGTAATCTTTGGTTTTAGTATTTGTAATTTTTTTTTATTTAATGAAATATTATTAAGTATTTAAAATTCTTTATTTAAATAAAAAACAATAATTAACCAATCATTACCAATCATTTATAACCCCCCTCATAACCCCTTTCCCACTACACACTCTTTTTCCACAACCCCCACATAACCTCACTTCTATTACTTTTTAATATTTTAATACCACAACCCCACATAACCCCCCACCACTACACATGCCCTAAGGGATCAGGGTTTGGATTATATGGATGAGCTTTAAAAAGCAAAATAATTTTGAATCTTCAAAATAAAGATAAAGAAATGTGAATGAATAATTTGGCCACTGCCTAGATTGAAGATAACTTACTTTACTAATTAGGTTCGTATTAAAATAGGGCACAATATATCAGAAAAATAGAGAATTTAGACATAAATAATTTTTTTTATTTAAAGAACGTGTTTATTCATTTTGGTCGTATAATAAAAGACACAAAATGTACTTGTCTATAGATAGTATAAAATACTCCACAAAATTCTCCTAATTTACTTGCTACTTTTTGTCCCATAGGTTACAAGGCATGCAATATGAGACAATGTTGAGTCTATAGTTCTTAAAACTAATATGTATAAAGCTAAATGAGTTGTTGCTCATAGAAGGAACTCATTTGTTAATAATACTAAAAAAACATGTTAAATTCATGAATACACCAAGACAACCTACTATTGATGCACTCTTGACAACTTGTTAGTGAAGACTAGTGTTCATTACTTTAAAGCAGTTTCTACCGATGAAGAGTAAAGGGTCAAGTTACTACATGAAGAACTTCCTAGTGGTGAGGAAGTTGCCACTCTTATAGAATAAACGTAATGTGATGGAAATATCAGGTTAAATATCCTATAGAGATTGTCTCTAACTTTTGTAATCTTTTGTAATTATCTATACCTAGTTTAGGAATCACAATAAAAACTCAATGTGCATGTAAACGTTAGCTAACTGATTAATCTTTTGTTAATTGATAAATAAAATTTCTCTACCAATCATATTAATCTTTTATTAATTAATCCAATTGACCAGGGGATTGGTTATTCATTAAGGGATTCAATGCAACATATGAGACTAATCGGTGTGCATGCGGGAACCTCATCCGGGGAGGTGAGGTGGCGTCCGGGGAACCGGGGACACCGCCCCCCGTTGAATTTCTGGTGAGTTCGGTGGGATTTCCACTTTCTCCCCGGATTAAGTGATTGGCCCATTTTTTTTTTTTAATCAAACTTTATCCAATAAAAAAAGGAAGGGGGAATGGGGGAATTGGGGGAAGGCATTTCCAAACTTTGGGGGAGAAAATGAGGGAAATGATGTGGCGCTGATGTGGCACTTGGGGGAGTTGGGGGAAAGGGGAGGCACACCATATAGCCTGATAACAAAACATATAAGCGTGTACCATTGTCCGAATGTGGAAATACAACTTTGGTGGGGTGAAGTCCTAGTCGATGTACTCAACAGAGTGAACTCTGGCACTCTACGTATAAGAAGGTTGACATATGATAGATTATTGGTGAAAGAGTAGTTGAGAAATGAGAATAATTGGCATACAGGCCACAAGACGGTGAAATGGATAGTGTTTATTGTGGAATTCTTAGAGCTCTCGAGTCTTACCACATTCAATATATGGGAAATCCTAAAATTTTGTCACTATTGGGATGTTAACCCTCACAACTTGAAAAACACAAAGCCTTATCAGCCACTTTAATACCACTAGGTCAAAAGTAGTTTATAATTAAATAGTTAATACTAACTAAGATATTAACCGTAGAAAAAGATAACAGAGATAGAGATTTAAGTAAAAAATGGTTTAAATAGCCTTTATTAACATGATTTTGTATTTTTTTTGTTTCTTAATTTATTTTTATTTATTAATGTTTTAACACTGTTTAATCTCACTAGATTTATAAGCTTGAAATCTTTCTTAGGCTAGTTGTAGGGTTATTGAATTAATAGGAGACATGGTCATGTGTGGTTGCTACAAGTCAAACTGACTCGTTTAAGTTTGAGCACAACTCGCTCGACTTGTCTTGTTTACAGTTAAATGAACATTAGAAAATCAAGAAGTAATTTCCCCCTTCTCATATTTTCTTCAAGTTAAAAAAAATAAACAAAAGATAGTTCATATATACATTAAATTCCATAATATTTTATTTTATGAATACATAATTGGTTATTCTTTTTAATCTTCAATTGATCATAATCTCCCCTTTAGAAAGCTGGTACATAGCTGTTTCCATGCCTCCCTGTCTGGATCATGCTCATCCACACTTGCTCTCCCTTTTATAGCATTCCCTTCCTAATCAAATACATTCAATTCTACCATTTTATTTGTGAGCTTTATACATTAAAATAATATAATATAAAGCCTAAACCTTTCTAGCATCTTTAAAGTTATCTTATCTACACGTGTACGTATACACACTAGACATGTCCTTATCTACAAACTTCATTGATACAATGTAAAGGACTAAAGGTACCAAACCTTATACACCTATTTATACATAAAGATACTCATGATATGATAAGTTATATCTTTAAATTGATAGGTTTTATCAAATAAAAAATAGTCCGTGAAAGGGTTAAACATGTTAATCATTTAACATAAAATTTGTTAATCTTAATATAGTAAAAATTAGTGGATTATTATAAAAAAATTCTCTTAGCCCAATTATTGAAGCCATTGTTACATAGATAACATTTAGTGTCACGAAAGGTCTACAGGTTATTTACGACTTACGTTGTCTCAATGTGCCAGTTGTGCAATTAACTTATTATTATTTTAAACAAGATCAATGATTTTAATATTTAAAAACTGAATTGGAAGGTTTTTTAGTAAGCATTTTTTATGACATTAACCGTATTATAATTATTTATTTTAAAAGAAAGAACAAAAAATGTTAAAGCATTTACTAATTAGCTAATTACTCAACCTATAACGTGTATGTTGTGATCAAAACATGCAATAATTAGGGGTGAGAATTTCCCATACGATATGAGCATAATGCTAAAAATGATCCACTTGTGTTGTCGTACCTAACCCATTATGTAAGCATGTCGTGTACAGGTTGATATGATTAACCTGTTTACTAAATCAGGTCGACCAATAACCCATTTTGACCCGTTTTAACCATTTTTTACAACTAGCCCAATAAACACGTTTACAACTTGATTGCTACAAGTCCACTCAATTGGCACATTTAGATAGATGGGCTAAACAGGTGATCTTTGGATTACCCACTTTTAAGTGTTCGTGGGTTAGTTATAAAATACATTGATATTGAAGTACCTCGATATAACCGCGTTGGAGAAGGCGGTCAATGAGATGTGTAAGAATATCCTTGGTGTATTCGGGGTGGCCTTGAACACCCATGATATGATCCATGTACCTAAACATCTCGACTTTAGTCTTGTCTGATGACGCCAAGACCTCTACCTTGGAAGGAAGTTCCCAAACCTATTATGATGTCACTAGTTTAGAACGTGTTGAATAAAAGAAATACTAAGTAGTTAGTAATGAAGATTTATGAATTATAAAACGAGATTTTAAAATGAGATATTTTTGAAAATTAGTTGTATATATTTTTTGAATTAAGAAATAGAATACGAGGGAATGACATAAGAGAAGCCGGAAAGCGAATTTTGGGCTTACAAAATTGTGACACGCAGTGACATGACACAGTGGCGAAGCTTGACCCGAAACTTCAGGGGGGTCGGAAGTCACCGGGGGGTCAGAAATCACTAGTTTGGGGGGGTCGAAACCGTATATACCAAAAAATTTCTATACGAATACTATGTAATGGGAACTTCTGAGCGAAAATTCGGGGGGGTCGGCCGCCCCTCCCCGCCCCTTAAAAGCTACGCCACTGACATGACATAACTAGTTTCTTATTTATCATGTGGATTATGCTATGCACAAAATGAGGCAATAATGTTATAGATCTAAGAAGCGTAAAGTGTACCTCATCACGATGACATTCGATCAAGGATAACCGAGCTGGCAGTTTCAAGTTAGCCGAAGTCTTCATGGTTGTCGAGAAATGTATGGTCCGGACTCCTATATCCCACCCTGATGGTGCACGAGCAACCTTTCCTCCTATGGAACGAGCTAGTATCTGAAAATGTGTTCATATATGTTACTGATTTATATTTAGTTGGTACAAGATATTAAAGGATCAACGTATATGACATAACTTGAATCAAATTAATTAAATTTATAAGGTGAATACGAGTAAGTTGCTCATGGACTACATAAGACCGACATAGAGCTTATTATAAAATATACTATGTAAATACATAATACATACTATCACTGTACATAATATTAACATAAATAAAATTAAATGATATATATAGTTTTTTATATACAGAGTGTTAATTATAATAACATATAAAAAATATTATATGTATACATTATACAAATAATTAAATAACAAGCGAGCTAAACAGTAAACACGAACTTGTAAAATTCTAGACGAATTGATCTCACGTTTTAAGGTACGGGACGAGCCAGCCTCAAATCAACTCGTATAAATCCTTAAATCAAATAGAATAACTATAAATGGTCATAATATTGTAACTACATTATATAAAATCGTACCAAAACTTATAGAAATCTGCCATTATCATCATACAATCATTCCGGAGTACGTTGTGGTGTCGTTATTCAAGTGATGCAAGTTTACACTTAAAGAACTATAATGAGACAAATGTACACTGAGATGATGGGGGAGGAGTGGTCTTATTCATGGTGATAGACATGTGTCATGTGGCTGGTCTTTTTTATGGGCAAATAATTCAAGAATCTTTTATCTGAAAAGACTAGTAACTTTAAGGGTTCAATTATTTTGATGGATTATACTTGGAATGATTTGTGGTTTAGCCTAATTATTTCACGTAATGTATAAACATGTGAACATAACTTACAGAATAATGAAATATGTGTTTTATTTATTTAACTAGTAAATTAAGCGTCGCGCTAAGCGCGGCGTAGACACATAACCGGCGCCGATTCGTGAAAATGTACAAATTTTTCTGACGAACAGCGGAGCTACACCAACGGTATTGCGAGGGTCTGCTAATCGGATAACATAACAAAAAGAATCGTATTGTTCTGTCGGTACACCGGTGCGCGTTACACCGAGCAAAGCGCCTAAACCGCTTGAAAAAGAGGATTTACTAATAAAAGTAAAGCGATGGCATTTTCGTAATTACCTTGAAAATAAAGGCTTTTTATTTTGGTTTTAATAATAAAATACGATTGCATTTTCGTAATTAATTCGAAACTGAAGGGCTTTTATTTCGCGTTTATCGATGTTACTGTTGCTAAGGTTCTTAATTGTTATATATAATAATGTATTGTAATTGTATACATACACAAGTAAACAATATAAAGTAAAGTTTTTAACTTGGAGAGTCAAAGCCCAACCTAATTACATCCCCAATATAAGTTCGAGCCCAAGCCTATGTATTATTCTTGACTCATAAACATATATATTCTTTTGTTTTCTTTTTAAGTTAAAACTAAAAAAGATTTTACAAAAGTTTTGAAGAAAAAAAAAACGTGATAAAATCTAAACATTGTGTAGCGTGCTTAGGACCACGTATTAAAGAAGCCAAGGTGGCAAGGTCCACAGAATATATTTGTACAAAACGTTACGTGACGGGACCATTTCATGACTCGATATTATTTTAATACATGATTAAAAAAAGATAAGTACTTGTGTATGTATGATTCTGTATATATCTGTCTTTCCTAATGAGATGCATTCGATAGCGATGTCCATAAATGATGCAACCACAAACGACGTTTGAGTTTAAGCCCCAAATTAAGGCTAAATTCATGACTACTTTATACCCTTTTAAAATAAGTTTGACATGATTTTATGCCTAAAGTTAGGTTATAAAAAAACACGAATTTAGTTAAACTAAAATAAATCTACTTGCATTTTAATATTCATATATGCTACAGAATGATATAGTTGACACGATTATGATTAAATAATTGTTGAAACAGATAATTTAGAGACGAAAATTGAGCCGATTGAGTATATTGATCGATTTGATTGCAGACACGGTTTTTTACCTTTTTATTTACAATTAAAATATATCTACTTGCTTTGTAATAATATTCATAAAAAATGATTAAGTTGACATTTAATATTATACAGAAACGAAAATTGAACAGATTGAATGTGAAGTTGATAGATCTGTCATTCTGTTGAATTTATTTTTGAATTTCTGGTGGTGAATAACTGAATATGACAAATTTATAAAAAAAAGAAGTAAAAGATACCTAAAACTATGTAGCTATACAAAAATAATTATATGATGACGATAATAATGATGATAGTAATGATGATAAAACTGTAACTGATTAAGCAATCGAAGTTACCTGATGACCGAAGCAAATGCCAAGAACTTTTTTATTCAACGAATCCAATTTTTTGAGCAAGATGAGCAGTTTGATGATCCAAGCATCGTTGCCATGCGCGTCGCTACAGCTACCCGTGATCACAAAACCATCATAGAGCTTGATCTCATCATCAGAAGGAAAGTGATCAGTGCACACACGATACACGTCCCATATCTCCCCGTCCTCGGCTAGCATTCTAACGAAAACACCGAAGTACCCACCATACTTCTTCTTAACGTAATCGGAATCTTCAGCGCATAAAAGAACAGCAAATCTCTTCATTATGTTAAGTTCTTCTATGAAAACACTTGGATAGGTTAATGAATGAAGGAAAAAATGATGGTTTTGCCTTTAACAAAATATCTATATATATATATAAAAGAAAAGGTATATGCTGACGTGGCGTGCAATGGAGGCCTCAACCTCTCCTTGAAAGTGCCACGTGGCATGATAATTGAAAGATTTTAGTGTTTTTGAACTATTTCCTTTTTTAATTAAAAAAAAAAGATAAACATAAAACCCTAAATTAAATTGAGTTATTTTAGGAAAAAAAGAATTTAAAAATAAATTTAAAATTTTCTCTCTCATGTTTCCTCCCATAATTTTTAAACGTTTATATCTTTTATATACGGGATTTTTTTAAAGAAAAAATTACACCAAATTAACGAGCGTTTTATTATCTTTCCAACGAGTACCATAGTCCTATATAAAAAACGGAGAAAAATCGACTATTTTTTTGTGGGGTTTCGTTCATACAGTAAAAAAACACACAAAGTGTTCATGTTATCATTAATTATTTTTTTTCTTTTAAACCAGGTTCTTATCTACGATGTTGAAAATCAGCCTAATCGTCATGTTATCATTGGAATTTTACTAGGTATACTTCATCAAGAGAAGTTAGGAGAAAGACTCGCGTAACACTGCAACACATGGTGTCACCTTATAGCAAGGTTATTTTTTTATTTATTTAATTACAATAGTAATAATTATTACTATTAGTATTAGTATTATTAGAATGGTTATATTTTTCAACCCCGGGACGCTCTCGGAAAGAATTGATAGTTGCTGACGTGGCGTTCAATGGTGGCCTCAACCATCTCTTGATTATGCCATGTGGCATAATGAGATGCAATGATTACAACTTTTTACTTAAGTGTTTGTTTAGTTGATTAGGTTAGGAATTATAAGAGCCATTAAAATGTGAGAAATTAGAGAGATGTGATGAGTTTTTTAATAGTTGCAGCTTACATAAGTGATTATTTAGATGATTATTGATTATGTTTTAGATTAGGGAATATGAGTTATTACTGATTAGAATACTATGAACATGCAATGATTGGGAGATTTTGTGGTTAGTTAACTTGAGCCATTTGCAATAGGTTATCACGTAAAGTTAGTTTTTTCAACCCCGGGACCCTCCCGGGGTAATTAGCTAGTTGTATTTATAGAGGAAATATGGAGAGATTGGGGATTAATAATGGATGTTACAAGTTATAAGTTACGTTATGTTGAACGTATTTATAATGGAAGTTTATTAAAGACCGGAGTCATGAAACCGTTAATGAGAAATGTGTGTTTTACTGTTATGCCCTTGGTTGTTATGTGAATTACTTGTTTGCCACTCGATTTGTGTGTTTGTAATGTTTTGTGGACGGTTTTGTCACAATGATACAAGTGTGCAGTTCCAGTTGGCGTTCAGTGCATTTACGGCTATTAAAGTATCGCCTTTTGTGGATCGTTGTTGTTTTAGATGATTTTTTATATCAACAACAAACCAATAACATAGGCTCCGTCTATTTCAACCCCCCTCCTTCTATTTCAACCCCTCTCAAGGCGTCTCGCTTTGCGTTAAACAAAGGCGCTTTGTCCCCATTTCGAGGAAGTCAGTACAAGGGGCAGAAAAAACTGATTTTTAAAAGCGAAGCGCCTCGCTTTGGCCCAAGCGAGGCGCTTCGAATCATTTTTTTATTTTGGAGTGGTTTTTAATGTTTTGAATTGGTTTTTTTATTTTTTTTAATTTAATAATTTAAAAAGTTAAAAATAATTAAAAAACAAAGTAATAACCCTAATCAAACGTCTATATAGGCGTTTTCGATTTCCAAATGAATCAACAACTTAAACTTGACATCATCAACCACGTATAGTCAAAGATTTTAACACAAAACAAAGTAATAACCCTAATCAAACGTCTATATAGGCGTTTTCGATTTCTAAATGAATCAATTAAACTTGACATCATCAACCACGTATAGTCTTCCGGGAAAAGATACAACCTTAATCTTCGTTAATTCTTCTTTTGTTGTACAATTTTTGTTAGTTATTGTTTACCTTCCAATCGATTTCAAGTATGTGAAGAACTTGATCTTCGAATACGGTATGCGCGTTAAATTTCATTAAATGCGGCAATCAAGGGATCCGCTTGGAGTCTAAAGCTTCACGTGTCATTTGGTCGAACTCATGTTGCAACATTCATTTTGTGTGTGTTAGGCAATGCTCAAACAACACATGCAAGTCCTCGTCTGATCCACAAAACAAAACCATAATCTTGAAGTGTTTTAATATAGCCATTTTTCCCTGGTTTATCAGGAATGGGTTGAAGGTGTGTGTTGCAAATATAATAAACAAATATACCATGAAGAAGATCAGAGCTCCAAAAGCAAGTGTGAAGATCAAGTGAAAGAAATTACAAGAAGATGATCAAATGTGCTCCAACATAACTTGCTTGAGATATGAGTTTGATTAGCTTAAATCTCTCTGATCCATGGTATCCACTTTCAGGTTGTCTTGATCGTTGACATATATCTCTCCGATAACAGAAGAGTTATCTTCAATGATTATAAGAAACTTGAAAGAAATTACAAGAAGATGATCAAGGATGCTCCAACATAACTTGCACCGACTTGAGATATGAGTTTCATTAGCTTAAATCTCTCTGATCCATGGTATCCACTTTCAGGTTGTCTTGATCGTTGACAGATATCTCTCCCATAACAGAAGAGTTATCTTCAATGATTATAAGAAACTTGAAATTAATTACAAAAAGATGATCAAGGATGCTCCAACATAACTTGCACCGGCTTGAGATATGAGTTTCATTAGCTTAAATCTCAGTGATCCATGGTATCCACTTTCAGGTTGTCTTGATCGTTGACAGATATCTCTCCGATAACAGAAGAGTTATCTTCAATGATTATAAGAAACTTGAAAGAAATTACAAGAAGATGATCAAGGATGCTCCAACATAACTTGCACCGGCTTGAAAGATGAGTTTGATTAGCTTAAATCTCTCTGATCCATTGTATCTACTTTCAGGTTGTCTTGATCGTTGACAGATATCTCTCCAATAACAGAAGAGTTATCTTCAATGATTCTAAGAAACTTGAAAGAAATTAGAAGAAGGTGATGAGATAGATGAAAAGTGCTCCAACATAACTTGCACCGGCTTGAGATATGAGTTTGATTAGCTTAATCTCTCTGATCCATGGTATCCACTTTCAATGATTCTAAGAAACTTGAAAGAAGAGGTACCTTGAAGACTAGATTTGGTGCAATCGACGAACATCATTCAAAATTTCAACTTCCCGTTCAGGTGCTTAAGTCCACCAACCTACTTGATCGTTGACAAATATCTCTCCGATAACAGAAGAGTTATATTCAATGATTCTAAGAAACTTGAAAGAAGAGGTACCTTGAAGACTAGATTCGGTGCAATCAGAATCTGAATATTATATTACAATTATATTACGTTGAGCAAAAAGTTGTGTTTGAAGCCTAGTTCTTTTGGCCACATGTACAGAAAGGTTATAAATATTCATGTCGTTTCAGGTTGCCTTCATCGTTGACAAATATCTCTCCGATAACAGAAGAGTTATCTTCAAAATTGATGTAATGTATAAGTTTTAGAGTCAGTAAGCATTTAAAGAACTTGCACCGGCTTGAGATATGAGTTTGATTAGCTTAAATCTCTCTGATCCATGGTATCCACTTTCAACTGAAGCTTTCTCTGATATACTTTATACCAACCGAAAATGAGTATCATCAATCTGGTATTATTGGTTGGAAACTGTGATGACAAAGCTTGTGTTGAGGGATAAACCATTCGGAATGGGTTGAAGGTGTGTGTTGAAACAATGGAATATCTAGTCGATCCGACTGTTGAGTTCTTTTTGCAACCGGTACAACGAACTCTGAAGGGTTGCGCGTTAGCGCCGATCCGATTGTTAAAAGTATCAAGACTCTGAAATTAGTAAAACAACTTTTCAGGCAAGCAAGTACAATTCAGTTGTTGGACAGTGAGATTGATAATTGGACATAACTGTTGAAACAAGGTATGGATATGGAGAACATGAAATGAGATGATTTCGATTTTCGTACAAAGATTCCATAAGTAAAAGTCAGTTGTTATTGGAGAGATAGCTGTCAACGATCAAGGCAACATACTTGAAATCAATGGGAAGGTAAACAATTCCTGCTCATCATGAGGAATATCTAGTCGATCCGACTGTTGATTTCTTTTTGCAACCGGTACAATGAACTCTGAAGGATTGCGCGTTAGCGCCGATCCGATTGTTAATAGTATCAAGACTCTAAAATTAGTAAAACAACTTTTCAGGCAAGCAAGTAAAATTCAGTTGTTATCGGAGAGATATCTGTCAACGATGAAGGCAACCTGATAAAGGCTGAACACGAGTGTACTTTTAAAAAAAAAAATTTCTTTTAATTCTTTAAAATTATTTCTTATTGACTAAAAAATAATTTTAATTCATTTTTAGTTCTTTTAAGTTGTTTCCAAGCCAAGAAAATTTGTTTGAGGCGTTTCGGTTGGTTCATTGCTCGTTTGTGTTTTTCAGTAAAAACATCCAGCTTTGTACAACTTTGATGAATCATTGTACGTGGTCCTCCGACTATACCTAACACACAACAATTTGTTTTAATTCATTTTAAAGTGTTACCAAGCATGTCAAGAAATGATAATTTTCAAATATTGCAGATCAAGGTGTTACCAAGCATGTCAAGAAATGATAATTTTCAAATATTGCATGTCTAAATCATTGTACGGTGTCTTTTCATATTATACTCGTGTTCAGCCTTTAAACTTCGTTTTTGTTTTTTGATAGAAAGGAACTAAGTTGCAAATACGATAATAATGTAAATAATAATAATTATGTAATAAGTTATGGTTTCTTTGACAGATATCTCTCTGAGATGATAAATGTAGATCATGGAAAGTTCAACTCAAGAAACAAAGATGAAACCGATTAATGTTCTTTATATATAAATAATGACCCTCTGGCAAACCTGTGTAAAGGACTAAAGCCACATATCTTGCCATTAATACCAACGACGATTGCCAGAGTGTCACTATTCATATATAAAGAACATTAATCGGTTTCATCTTTTTTTCTTGAGTTGAACTTTCCATGATCTACCTTTATCATCTCAGAGAGATATCTGTCAATGATGAAAGGGAACCCGAAACCATAGAAGTCTTGAAGACCAAATGTCTTTTTGCGAAAAGGTAGACCACACCACTAGAGCAAAATATTGTGTGTAAGTTTTATTTAGCGTAAAACATCATTGTACATATACCTCCTTATCTAAAAGAAACCACATCATTGTACATATACCTCCTTCCTCGTTGACAGATATCTCTCCGATAAGAGAAGATGAAGGGTTATTACTCTGGACTTCAATTAGAAGAAGATGAAGAAGAATAAATGAAGTCTATGAATAGAGGTTAGTAGGTTACTCATTACTGGTGGAAATGAGAACTGGCCATGCCCGTAGTGTTTGAAGCCTAGTTCTTTTGGCCACAGGTACAGAAAGGTTATAAATGTTTTCAAAATATATTCCCAAACAATTAAAAATAACTTTCATGCAAGCAAGTAAAATTCAGTTGTTGGACAGTGAGATTGATAACTGGACAGTGAGATTGATAACTTCTATATGGAAGTTGCTAAAATAGTTAAACAAAAGCTGAAATTGAACAGTTATTTGGAATGTTCCTGATCATTACAGTTATGCCTTTTTTGATCATAAAATATATTCCTAAACAATTAAAAATAACTTTTTATGCAAGCAAGTAAAATTCAGTTGTTGGACAGTGAGATTGATAACTAGACAGTGAGATTGATAACTTCTCTATGGAAGTTGCTAAAATAGTTAAACGAAAGCTGAAATTGAACAGTTATTTGGAATGTTCCTCACCATTACAGTTATGCCTTTTTTGATTAGAAAATATATTCCCAAACAATTAAAAATAACTTTTCATGGAAGCAAGTAAAATTCAGTTGTTGGACAGTAAGATTGATAACTGGACAGTGAGATTGATAACTTCTCCGTGGAAGTTGCTAAAATAGTTAAACAAAAGCTGAAATTGAACAGTTATTTGGAATGTTCCTGATCATTACAGTTATGCCTTTTTTGGTGAAATGAACTTGAAGAAATGATTTGGTGGATCTGTCATGAGTTAAACAAAAGCTGAAATCGAACAGTTATTTGGAATGTTCCTGATCATTACAGTTAAGAATTGTTTGAGAATATATTTTTTGATCAAAGGATCCATAATGTTGTTTATGCAAGCAATAGCACAAGTCCTTCTTTAATATTGTTTATAATAAAAAGGAAATAGGTTGCAAAGGAACTTCAGGTCAGCCAGACGTTTGTCAAAAGAACATATTTGAAATCGATGGGAAGGTAAACAAAATCGTGGAAAATCAATGATAACTTCTCTTCAGGAGAAAGGTGTGGACTATCGGAAGATTGATTAACTTCAGGTCAGCCAGACGTTTGTCAAAAGAACATATTTGAAATCAATGGGAGGGTAAACAAAATCGTCGATCCGACTGTTGATTTCTTTCTACAACCGGTACAACGAACTCTGTATGAGTTGCTTGTTAGTGTCGATCCGACTGTTGATTTATTTCCGCAACTGGTACAACGAACTCTGTATGGGTTGCTTTTATTACAATAATTATATTAAAAAATTAAAAAATAAATAAAAAACTAACTCAAAACACCAAAAAATAACAAAAAAAAACTTTGATTCGAAGCGCCTCGCTTAGGCCAAAGCGAGCGAGGCGCTTCGGGTCACAAATCAACTTTTTCTGACCTCATACCGAGGTAGTTAAAAAGTAACCAAAGCGCCTCGCTTAGGCCTAAGCGAGGCGCTCTTAAGGAGGTGAAAATAGAAGTGCGGGGGTTTTAATATAACCACCCATAATATATCGGGTGAAAACGAGCCGAGCCGAGCCCGAGCTCGACCAGGCTTGAGCTCGGCTTGTTTGCAATTTTTCAAGCTCGAGGTCGGCTCAGGCTCGGCTCGTTTATTATCAACTAGTTAATACATTGAATAAAAATAATATAAATAATAGTTCGTTTAGGCTCGTGAGGTTGATAAGTGAAGCTCGAGCTCGGGGCTGGTTTACTAAACAACTTTAATGAGTGGTAAATATTATTAAATATTAAAAAAAACTAATATTACACTAGGCTTGATAAGGCTCGACGAGCCTAACGAGCTTCACATGCCAGGCTCGAGCTCGAGCTAGATAAATAAACGAGCTTTATTTTAGGCTCAAGCTTGGCTCGAGCTCGATAAGGCTCGGCCCGTTTCGAGCTTTTTTCCGAGCCGAGCTCGAGTAGCTCGCGAGCGGCTCTGCTCGTTTGCACCCCTATCTATATCTATATCTAGTGGAGAGTTCAAATGAAAATAAATTTCTTGTAAGAGGGAAAAGAAGAATTTTCTCTAAGACCACCCGTAGTCGGGCACTAATTATTAATCCCAATTTAGCGCCCCATAATGCCCAAAACACCGTTACACACCGGCGCTAAAACCAAAAAAATGGGTTGGGGCTTTAAATTTTTAACGCCTGCACTGATAAGGAACCAACCAATAAGAAGTGGCCACGTCACCCACTACAACGTTCAAATTTTGAACCGTAAGTTTTTTTTTTCTTTTTTCATTTTCAAATATATAAACCACACCCCATTGATCTTTTAAACCTACTACATTTTTATCACATAAAAACACCACTATATCTTTACAAAAATCACACTACAAACCACAAGATGTTTCAATATCGTTCAACTTTCGATGTCCCGTCTCGCCCGGGCAACTCGAATGCCGATGCGCCCAAACACAACCCGACCGCCACCCACTTTTAATTACCTAGATTTAGACCCGAACACAATGGGATACACACAACTACTAAACATGTCGGATCAATTCTTTCAAGGGCCAATGGGGTTTTCATTAAATATGAACATAAACTATGGCCAAGGTTCTCAAGACGAACCTGAGCTCGTGCCTGATACTCATGGCAACAAATCATTAAAAAATATAACCTCTAGAAATGTTTGTTTTTTAGTATGTCTCGCTTTTTTTAAGTTGCGTTTTTTTATTTGTATAGTTTTAATATTATTTGTGTGGTTTTAATATAATTTGTAATTTTTTTAATGCTATTTGTGTTTTTTTACTTTTACTTGATTAATTTAAAAAAAAAATAATAACTACCTAATCATTGGATGGAGCCTTAAATTTAAGCCCCCAACTACATCCCATTTTGAATTAAGACCCCTTGCTGACTAGGCTGCCACATGGACAAATCATTAAAGGGGGCCTTAAATTTAAGGCCCCCCACTACACATGGTCTAATAATGGATGTTATAATTGTGAGTTGGCGATTGTGGAAGGCTAGGAATGACAAAATTTTCTCTAATAAAAACGCTAAGGTGGCCGATATTGTTGTAGGCGTTAAAGCGTTGGGATTCTTATGGTATAAACATAGATTTAAGCAAGGCACAATAGAGTGAGATAAGTGGTGCAATTTTGATGTAATGTAACGTTGTTTGTATTAGTTGCTGGCTAGTATTTCCGCCTTGGTAATAGCTAGTCGGTTTTGTGTTTGAATGAAAGTTGTTTTTCAAAAAAAAAGAATTTTAAACCAATAGAAATCCTTCATTTTAATACATGTATTTAATGTTAAATAAATGATTAATTAATTATAACCCCCATAAACTAGTTAAATAAATGCTGGATCAGTCACTCAAGATCTGTGGTCTCTACCCGGACCCAATAAAAAAATGGGATCACTCCTTATGGAGAAATTCATAATTGCTTTTTAAAATATTTATTTTTTAAACCAAGCGTAATTTGAAAGGAAGGATAATTTCGATATATGCAGGATAAACGTATGATAATTTTGACATATGTAGGATGAATTTTTGATATGTGTAAGATAAACGTATGATAATTACGATATGTGTAGGATGAATTTTGATATATGTAGGACAAAATATTATATGTGTAGGATAAAATGTTAATTACTAATTATTTATAAATAGAATAGTTAATGTGAGAACAGTTAAAGTATTTAATGTTTATAGTTATATCATTTCTTCTTTTTCTTCTCACATGAAAAGTATTCTCAAATGATCCTCCCTATATATATATATAAAAGGGGCGTGATACATGACACTCAATGAGCGCATCCCTCCCCCCCCCTTAATTTCCCTGCAAAACTATTAAATTATTTTTCCTCTCTCATGTGCATGGCAATTGCACTTTCTCCAACGATTTTGGAACATTAATAATTTTTTTATACGACATTTTTTTTAAAACACACCAAATTAACGTGCATTTTATTATAATTCCAACGAGTACCATAGTGCTATACAAAAAAAAAAAAGAAAAAAAACCGACTTTTTATGTGGTGATTAATGAAATGGATACTTAAATTATATATGAGTAGAGAAAAACAGAAAAAAAAAACAAAATAAACCCGACTTTTTTTATGTGTTGATTATTGAAATAAATACTTAAATTATATAGACTGAATTACAAGTTTTGTCCTTTATGTTTATACCAGATTACAAAGCATGTCCTTTATGTTTAAAATTGACGAGTTTTGTACTTTATGTTTCAAAATGTTGCATGATTTGTCCTTTAACGCTAACCGAGTTAGATTTTAACACTAATGTGAGGGTAAATTTGTCTTTATACTCATTTAAGGACTATTTGTGTAAGTTAAAGTTTTTGTATCAGTATGAAATATGTATGTTACATATACATCCCCCCTCTCTCAGACATACTCTTTAATACCTGCCACCACCACAACCTACCACCATGACTTGCCGCCGACCACCACCACCACTTGCCGCCCGACCACCACCACCATGACTCGCAACCACCACCATGACTCGCTGCCACCACCTCTGTTCTCTAAACCAAAACCCATCAACCAACAACCACCGAACACCGCAACCCACTGACACTCTATCTCCAATAAACACAACACCGCACCACCAGAAACTCCGACCACCTCCACCACCACAAAACTCAAAGAACTCTAGTTGGATTGGCTTCTTTGTCGAAAACCCCCAAAAATTTTTAAGCACGTATCTCAAAAATACTTTCAAAGCTTTAAATCCAAGCCCAATCTGATTTGGCGTCGATCTGTCATCTGAACCCAAAAATCCATGTTTCTAGAACCAGGAAAATGGGTAATCGGTACCACTCCGCCACCCATCTAACCACCATTTCTTATCCGGAAACCCTAGATGAACCTGCCTCCACAGTCAGATGCTTGACTCACCGAAAGAGGATCCTTCTTTGATTTAGTCCCAAACCCCATATCACCACTGCTGCACGTTTTGTCACATAGTTCACATTAGAGAAGATGATGGAATGTAGGTAGGGAGACAAACCGGTAGAGAGAAAGAAAGATGGAAGACAAAGATAGAGAAAGAAACCGGTAGAGAGATGAGGACGACGGTGATGTAGGAGGCGGCCATGGAACAGTGACGGTGACGAAAGTGAGGTTTGGGGTGTGGGTGGTGTTTTTGGTAGTGGGTATGGTTGATGATGGTTGTGGCAGTTGTGGGTGGTGGGAGGTGGGAGGTGGGAGTTGGTGGTAGCAGACATTAGAGAGAGAGGGAGAGGGTGATTTACTGATTTTGGGTTGGTCAACTCTTTTTTCTTATATAAACTTATATAAATATATGTAAGTTCATGTTGGTCTAAAACTTTAAGTTAGTTACACAAATATTCCCTAAATGAGTAAAAAGAGAAATTTACCCTCACATTAGTGTTAAAATCTAACTGGGTTAGCGTTAAAGGACAAACCATGCAACATTTTGAAACATAAAGTACAAAATCCATCAATTTTAAACGTAAAGGACATGCATTGAAATCAGGCATAAACATAAAGGACAAAACTTGTAATTCTGTCAATTATATATGAGTAGAGAAAATAGTCTGAAGACATGAAAAATTATTATCCTACAATCTTTTTAGTCGATGGCAGTTAGGTCATGTTTATTTATCTTAAAAATGGATCTTCACTACTTACATATTGATTGTTTTATTCAGTGAAAAATTGAACAGGTATGTCAATCATTAACATATGTTCACTTTACACATCAGAATCACTTACCATCATCATGCATATCCATTGATACCAATTTGGTTTTTTTTTTCAGGTTCACATCGCAACTTTAAGGTTTATTGAGAAAGTGATAGTTGTACAGAGACAAAATCACCTACCATCATCACCATGACACATATCCTTTAACAAAAAAAAAAATCTATACAAACGGTCTTTTCCTTTTATAATACACACATTTTATCACTTCATATTATATTTGTTTATCCTGAAATACACCCCAAATATAAACTAGTGATATATATATATATATATATATATATATATTATAATATAAAACTGTAATATAGTTCCTATACCACAAACTAAAGATGATACCGACCACGGCATCGTAGTCAAATACAATAATTTAAATAAAAACAAGGAGCTAAGGCCATGAAAGTTTGATTTTTTGGGTTGACTTTCAAATTAGTCTCGCCAACGAATTATACACTAATCAAAAGTCAAAATCTTGATTTCTTAGCTTCCCAGAAGCTTAGAACCTTTAGGAGGTTAAGGTTGACCAGCAAAGGACCATTTTGTCCTCACCCTGGTGGAGTGAAGAGAAATGTCTTTTGGAGATAGGTTATGGGTTAGAGTCCAAGAGGATAAGAGGATGTAAAAAAATAAGTGTTAAAAGGGTGTGAGGAATAGGCAATAATAAAAAAAAAAAAAGCAAAGGACCATTTTGGTCTGATAACAAATTTTAATTTTACAAATCATAATTGGTTTGGGGAAGGTGGAAAGGTTTACCTATTTACGTGGGATTCCTACCCCGGAGGTCTCAGAGTCAAATCCAGGTAGGGGGCTGTGACACCGGTTCAATCTAGCTAGCAGTAATATGCCAATCTTAGAGGATTCCTACTCAGAACTTAGGTCATCATAAGGCTAAAAACCTAACCGGTGATCTAGCCTCAAAAAAATTACAAATCATAAAGCTTGAATATTAATTAAGTCCACTTTTTGCAAGTAAGTAGAGCATTATTTAAAGAACACAGAAGGGGGTAGAGCATTATTTAAAGAACACATTTATGCAGTCCCGGTGTTTAATATGGCTATATTATGTTTACACTTTCACAAAGGGTTAACTTGTTTAAATTTTAAACTTAAATAATTTTAAACTTAAATTGTTTAAAAGTTTAGACCCAATAAAAATAAGTTCAAACTTAAAATTTAAACTTAATTAAAAACTATGGTGGGTCTATGGTATGGACTTGTGGAGGAGCAGGAAATAAACAAAAGAGACAACAGTGGTCTGCGGCGATTGATGATTATCTCACGGTCGACTCATCACGCAAGCAACAACCAACACAGTAGCGACATCAACACACTAACACATCGATTGGCCGAACTATGGATTATGAAGACTTGATCAACGGCTTTGCTTCCAAAAAACACTATGAGAGCCTCACAATTCCCTTAAGTAGGTAATTTAGATCATTTCGGTACAATATTTTGTTTTGATGATTGTTATAACAATTATTATCGTATTATAACATTTTGTATATGATTATTGGTTTAAAAATGTTGACCCGATTTGTATTTATTGTCCCAAACCTAGAACATTTTGAGATTTCTCAGAGACGTCACTACATTTAAGTTACTAAACAAAAATAATACATATTAAACACTTAAAATTAATAATACTAGCATGGTTTTTTAACTAAGTAGTTGAATGTTTAAATATGGAGATTAAAAGCAGATGACTTTAGGACTTTGAAGATGGTTAACGACTCCATACGAGTTAAATACTTCAATTTCAAAAGATGGATATTGTCAATCTGGTCCGATAAGACACGCGAGATAGTTCAAATATTGAACTAGTTTATATAAAAAAAGTTATTAAAGTTCATAACCGTAGACACGCATCATACCATAAAACTAAAAGAACATAATTGAAAAGCACATTTAACATTCACACCGCAAAAACTAATTTTATAATTGAAATGTCACATTATAAACATGTCCAGATTCATTGAATTTAGTTAAATCCCATATACTTAACTATCAAAATTAAAAAATCGGTTTTGGTGAAGTTATTTTGTTTTTTTTAAACGGCTAATTACATCATAACCTAATATTTCTCTAATATTCACCCTTATCATCTGTGGGGAGATTCGAACTCCTTACCTCACCTTGTACACTCTCACCCCCACACCACTAGGCCAAAGCCTCAGTGGCATTTGAAGAGGGGGTTTGGGGTTGAGTTTTGAACAAAACCCTGAGATTTAGGATTCTATTTTTCCAATGTTAGCTTGTTCCTTACGATCAAACAAGACACTATTATAAGTGAATTAAGAGTGTTGAAAGTAGAAGCTATCGGTTTCGTGTTGAATCAATTTTTATATAAAAATAAAATTGTTGTTAAACAATAACTTACTAGCAACTAGCATATGAAGTATAGAGAACGTATTTGGTACAAAGTACCTTAACCTACAAAGTGTAGGAAGCCACAATAATTGGCCACGTGGAAGTTGTCGGTTATAACATATCAGTTCAATATAATTAACGAAAAGGGTATTATTGACTTTTCCCTCCATTTAATTATAATGATCAATCTCTGTTTTATCGTGGAATCACAATTCAAATTCATATAACTGATTTCTCGCTTCGATCATTATATCTTTCCTTATTCAAAAACTCTAATCCCAGTTCAATTGTCGATCAAAATTTTTTACGAAATTCAAATTCAATTGAAGAGTTGAACGTCATGTTCTGTATGTTACTCTGTTTTTTTTATTTCAACTCACCGTAATCTTATTGTGATGCTTAATTGTGTATCAGATCTAAACAACGAAACTGTACACATAATCGAAGAAGAGGATGATGTGGTGGATGTTCATAATTTGAATTTTGAAGGTTAATTTTATTGTTTTCATGTTTATTAACAGATAATACAGTTTATAGATGAACAGAGGATGATAGATTAGTGTTTTTATTTTATATGTAGATATTATACAGGAAGATATTCACAACACTGATGAACAAGGTGATGAGAGGTTTGATTTCATGGTTGAACACAGAAGGATGTAAGGTAATTGGTGTTTTCTGTATATGATAATAATCAAATGCGTTTTATGATGTTTTAACATGTGTTTTTGAGGTAATTGGTGTTTTTTTTGTAAATGATAGTGATCAAATGCGTTTTATGATTTTTTAACATGCGTTTTGAGTTTTTTTAAATAAATTTGTTTTTATGTGTATGTGCAATGTTTACTATTAGGTGTGTTTTATAGTATGGCCATGTCAATTTGTCAATAAAATTATATTTTATAGTTTTATGTTATGTGTTTTATGACAGAGCTATTTAACAAAGATGTTCCCATTGATGAACAAACTCAAACATACAAACCTGCGGTTGCATCTTCAATCAAACCAGAAATTGGGATGGTTTTTCCTAGTATGGATCATGCTTTTGAGTTTTATCAGCGGTATGCCAAGGCTTCTGGATTTACAGCTAGGAAGAGTACCCAATATATTCATATGAATGTACGTTCTTCGTATCAAATATTTTGTATGTTACAAAGAGGGTGAGAAGCCATATAAAGTTAGTTCACATAATGACAATAAAAAAGTTAAACAAAGGAAAAGACCTTCAATTCGTACAGGATGTAATTTAGTGTTTGTCCCAACCAATGATTATTTTGATATTGACACATGCGTTTTTACCTTACTACAAGATGCATTTTAATGATTTTTTTCACAAATAATACAACTGGTGGAATAGTAACACATGTGATTCTATTTTGTCATGTGGTATATTATTGATCCTATATTATCATCAATATGTACATTCTGATTTTACACCACAAACATAATTTCCACTAACAATGTCTTCTTCATCATCATCCTTTGCAAGACCTCTTTTTATTAAGGGGATTGAGGAATAAATCATCAAAGATCATTATTCGGAGAGTGTTTTGATGAATGATTTGAACAATATCCACGAAGGCATGTCTAGAAAAGCTAAGTTTGTAACATTCTCAAGACGATGCCAGATTCTAGTCTTCATGAATTGGCATTGATGTTCATGATTGATTCAAAACAAAGAGATATGAATCTTGTTGAAGAGCTTATTAAATCCATAGCTTTTTTAAGGTGCTCAATGGAAACGAAGATCAAGTTTCTCAAATCACTTTAAACCTTCTAGCCTTCTTAATGTCTTTGTGTCTATGTTCTTTTTCTGCTACTTTATTATCATTTGTTTTAAGTAGTGTTTGTGTTGTTTGTTTTCATGATGTAAAATGTGGCATGAATAATAATGTACGTGCGTTTTAAGTGATATTAAATGCGTTTTATGTTTTGGTTTTATATTACCTGTTAAATAGATTTCCATATATCAAATGCGTTTTAGTATTTATTGAATGTGTTTTAATATGCTTTCATATAAAACATCAAATGAAATATGCATTTTGAATACCAAAAGAGAAATTCATGTCTAACACTGTAACATTCAACAATGTAAAGATGCAAAATTAACAAACTTATCAATCTTAAAACATTCAGCTCATATTATCTACTCGCTTTAGCACCTTCGTGTAAGCAATTTCTATCATCTTTGCCTTGTAAAGATGCAAATTAACAAGCTTATCAATCTTAAAACTTTTACACCGTACACTCCTGGCTCTATTGTTTGTAACATAGCAATTGTTGTATCACTTATGTCTTCATCTTGAAATACTTCTATAACAACATTATCCCTTTGCAACATTCTCAGCAACCAACCTTGATGTATCCCCTGCAACATTCTCGTCAACCCTATTTGATGTATTGTCTCCAACAATTTCATCAATAACATGTCCCCTGCAACATTCTCATCAAGCATGTTTGATGTAGCATCTTCAACATTTACACCCTGTTAAAAAATCAATACATGCATTTTAAGTATTAACAAATGCGTTTTATGGATAAACAAATGCGTTTTAAGTATAACAAATGCGTTTTATCGAAATGTGGTACTTACATGTTTTTTAGTCAAGTTTTCATTTTGTCTACTTGTATCAACACCCACCTTCTTTGGATCATGGCCGTATCGTTTGTATCATCTCAATGGTTTTTGGAGAATATTTGCATCAACCATCTTTGAAGCATGATCTTCTAAAACAATCTTATCACCTTCACCACCAAATTGCACATCAACATCTCCCAAACCTTGATTCTCTTCTAGCCCAACTACATGTTCAGCACCATCTCTTTGTTGATCAACATCTTTCCTTTATAAGATTTACTTCGATTTGGTCCCATCTCTGACACCTCTCTATCAATTCTCTAGACCAAAAGTACTTATCTCTTGCCTGTGAAACCATTTCATCCATTTCCTCCTGTATGTGTAGATACTCGGCGTCTTCGATATCAGTCAAAGGCCCATTATTATAAATATGACATTCCAACACCCAGTGTTCTGTTGAGCTAACACATGACTCATCCGACATTGCCAGATATTGTATTCAGATCTGACAAGCATCGGTGGCTTGTTGCTCGTGCTAGTGTTGTGTGGATCTTGATTCATAGAAGCCATTCTCTGATTGTTTATAAAACAAAGTGTGTTTAAAAACTTTGAACGTAAATTAAACTTTTACTCTGTTTTCAATCAACAAACAAAGTGATATCAATAATATTGAGCTGATCTATTTATATTAAATTGATTGATTAGATCTAATTTAATTGACCAAGCTCTGATACCAATTGTTAGGATCTGAGAGTTTGATTTGTTAAGATTTGTTAAGTATGAAAGATATGAATGATTACTAATAATGGAAAGTGCAGCGGAATTGTAACTATGCAATCTTAACAAAGAAAATAATTGCTTTCAAACGAGTACATTTTATTCGTCATCACAGATTGAAATTAAGTACAAGTTATTACAATTTCTCCCCCTCAGCCTGATCACTCAATAACTTTATTTGTGCAGAGAATGTGTAAGTGATAAATAGAACAGTACAGGCACTATTCTATTTATAGACAAACCAAAGCACTGATGACCTAGAACTGACGTCACCTTAGACAGTGACAGCTAACTACCTTAGCTATATAAAACATCTGCTATACTAAACTACTGTTACATTGAGTAAACCACTGATAGCTAAACAATTGATAAGGAACATCTGATAATCTTCAACATCTGCTGGAGCCTAGGTGTTGTTGGCTCCAGCAGTCCTTTGGTCTTGATTAGCATTTTATCTTTGTTCTTTGTCAGCACTTTGTTCATCAGTAGTTATCTTCAATAAGCAGCACTTTGATCAGCAGTACTTTAGTCATCAGCAGTTTGTGTCATCAGTCTTTTGGGAGGAGAACTGTTTTATTAATGATCAGCACTTAGAAGATTTTGGCTTTCAATCATCTGTTCTTTTCCAGGTCAGCAGATCCAACAATATATATATATATATATATATAATAGGGCTACCAATAGTCAAGTAAGTGCTAACAGGTAATAAAGCAGACAAAGGGACATATATAACATGATACGTAGCATATATGCAAGCAAAATTACAAACACCTACCAAGTACAGCTAAAAATGAACAACCCCTAAAAATCCTTAACCTTAACTCTACATCTCCACGAACCCTTATCCTGGACCATGTCCTCAGAGAGGTGCAACTCTATCAAATCATGCCCAATACACTCATCCCAAGTCAACTTGGGTCTACCTTACTCCTTTTCCCCTCGACAAAATTATATCATAAACTCATTTATTATATCAAAATCAGAAAACATAATGCACATCAAATTTCCTAATCATCATTAGGATACCCAATCATCATATGGTGTGATTTACCTTTTAATCATGTACTTCATGTTTCATATGCAAGTATTCAATGATTACCCAATTAAGCTATCACCTCAATTTGCAAACAAGGTCATTGAGGAGTTCTATCAAACACTTTGTGGGCATCATTTACAACTTATTTCTAAACTCCATAGGCCTAAATGATGTTAGCACTTTCCATCCTATTCATGATGGTTAGGCACTTTCATCGCCTAAAGCATAATAATACAATTTTATACATTATAACACACAATGCTTCACATCACTAGATAGATTTCATGACTAAGGGCCAAAATCCCATTCTTTCTCACAACATAGATTCATATGAACACATTCATCACATAAGATTTTACTAAACATACACAAATTAACAAGTATTTAAGGTTCCCTAAAGCTAGAGCAACCTTACTAACCCCCTAATTTCATGTTTTTATAACAACCCAATTTCACATCCATCTCATACGTGGACAAGATTACCAACTCAAGCCAAATAAAAGTTACCTAGATGATTGTTAGGCCTAGATGTTTCGATTAAAGGGCTAATGCAGTCAAAACCCCCTTGATCTTGGCTTGGAATGAGCTTGTTATTGAGTTTAAGGTCTTGTGTGTGTGTTTGTGTGTGTGTGAATCAACATTCAGAGAAGAATATCAATTCTTCTCATTCCTTTGTTTTTGTTTAGCCAACTTTGACCTATTGACAACTTTGGCCCCCCAAGATCACGCAATTGTTTTATCAAGTTAACCACTAACTTAGTTAGTCCCATTTAAGTGTTTAAGCCTTGTCTAGCTTATAAAGTTAATGGGGTTAATTCCCCAGATTAGGGAATATCGTGTTATTTGTTATTCACTTCTTAACAAGTAAAACACGCTTAAAAATGTAATTAGATAAAAGAGGTTTTTAGGGTGTTAAAGCATAGGATAAATTTCAAAAAATGTAGGATTAAGTATTTTGCCTAATTAATTTTAAAGAGTATAATTAATAGTAGAAGTTATAAATTGCCTTACTATGCACATTGTTATTTTTTCTCTGACATTAACTTTTTTTTCTTAAATGATCATTCCTCTAATTAAATATTACATATTCTAAATATTGATTGTATTTTAGTATTTAAATACAAATCAAATTAGTAAACAAATATAAATTAGAAAACAATCATGAAACAATGACGGAACAAAACCTTGTGTGGAGGCTAAAAAAGAGTAAAGTGTAACGTGACATCACTTTTTCCCCAATAAAATCCTCGTATAGCCCCTTGATAGGTAACACATGGTTTACAATTTTCGACACTAGGTGATACCGAGTGTACAACTATAACATTATCACAGATCATATTAGGGTGTATTAACTATACAATCCCTTGTTGTCGTAGTATTCCACTAGATTGCACTAACTGTACAATTGTAGTGTTGTCACAATATTTTCACTAGATTGTACCAACTATACAATCATAGTGTTATTACAGTATTCCCACTAGATTGTACTAACTACACAATCATAGTCTTGTCACAGTATTTCCACTAGATTATACCAACTATACAATCATAGTGTTATTACAGTATTCCTACTAGATTGCACCGACTATACAATCATAGTGTTGTCACAGTATTTCCACTAGGTTGTACCAACTATACAACTATAGTGTTATTATAACTTTCCACTAGATTACATCAACTATGCAATCATAGTCTTGTTACTGCTTAAGATTTACTAACAAATTGACTAACTACTTATCGGGAGCGGTGATCATGCCTTGAACCAAACACAATCTTTTACAACCTGGCGCTCTGATTACTACTTGTAAGACCCATTCCAAATAAACGAATCTTATGCTACTATTTGAACCAAATTGGCGAGTTAATTTACAAAAGATGATTTATAATTCCACAAATTCTAACTTGTCAAAATACCCATGGTCTATCACGAAATTTTTGTTTGCACCCAAAGACAATATCACATTCAAGATAACCAATAACTAGATAACATGTTCAAATTCTATAAATAAAATGATCGCCAATTCGTTTTGAATGTATGAGTTGTGCGGAAGCGTTTTGTGAGATTGCATTTGGTTCTTCAAAATGGCTTGCTTGATCACCTTCCGGGTCCTTAGCGACGTTCCTAGAATAAAACACAAGTAATAACACGTTAGAATTCAGCTTTAAGGTCATGGGAAAAACAAAACAAAGAAAAACCAACAAGGCCATAGGCTCGCCGTACGCTACGGCTGATATGTTGTTGATGACAGTAGCCTACGGCCAAGGGACCGTAGGCTACAGTTCTTGCTGTTGATTTGGGGTTATTTGACCTCCTTGCCCTGCACCATTTCACCCAAGAATGCAGCGAACATTTAGGTTCGGGGAAGCATTTGGGGCTCGACAATGACGTGAATTCGAGTCCTATACACCCAGTTTAATAACCCAATCTCTTGTTCATGATTCCCACATCCAATCCTACATCTAAAGCCTTTCATTTTGACCCGTTAAGAGGTCTAATCCTTCGCCTACCTGTGTGACCCATTAGTATGTAAGGTGAATACTTACCTTAAGTTCTTACTCCACAATTTCCCAGTAATTATCCAAGGCTTGTAACAAGTGATACTTCACCCTTCATTCTATCTTCAAGATTAAGCGACAATATTGCTAAAAGGGATTCCATCCTTCCCGTCTAATAAGTCTGTTCAACACGATTTCAACTAAAGTAAGGTGAATACTTATGACCTTTATTACTACCCCTCATACACAAGCTTAGACAATGGAATTCAACATAAATGGGAGTTATGATCTTTCAAGTCCAAGAAGGACGTACCTTATGTGTGTGTTTTCCTCTGTGAATCCGTGGATCCTTGGTTTCCCGATGCTTTGCCCTTTCCACCTAGTAGTTCATTTACCACTTAGGTTGTTAGGGATATGGTCTTTTGGATAAGACACACACATGTATCAATAATCATACTATAACACAACGAGCCACCTACACATATCAGTCTTTAGGCTCTAACGTGTCTACTTAGGCAATTGGTCGAACACTTGGCATGCATCACCTCATCAAGGCTACCACTCAAGTGTTCTTATGGACTATAATGTCCCCATTAATTTTTATAACCTGATTATCATTATGTTTCAACAAATTTTACATCAAGATTCATAGTTTAAGCTGTTACAAGCACAATTTATCGTAAATCTCTAAGCTTTATCACCAATTCACAAAACCCACCAAGTCTAGCTAAAAACCACATGTATCTCATCAATTAGAGTTAGGTTAACATAATATCCCTGAAATTAGTTTGTTTTGAGGTTCCCTTATACTAGAGTAATCTTCTATAGTCACTGATTTGACAAAAACATGAACTCTTGATTTCTCACCCATCATCATCTAGACTATTATAGACCAATTTAATGAAATTAAAGGTTACATAGTGATAGAATCAGCCTTAGATGGCTTAAACTTGCTTCATGCAAGGTCCAATTCTCAGATTCTTGGATAATTTGGGCTTGGTTCAAGAGTTTTAGCTATGTATGTGTGAATGTGTTGGTATGTGTACTTTGATCTCTAGGGAAATGGATTTTGGTGTTTGTTTTGTTTATTAACATCCAAGATCCCTAAATGACCATTTCAGCCCCTCAAGCTTGCATATGACTAATTAGCTTACAACTATTAACTAAATAATTTATGGTGGGTATTATCATAAACATTTTTTTTATAGAGTTAACATATATCTCATTCTTTACGATTATTAAACCCCTTAACGAATATCCTTTAATGTATAAATTTCGTTACAATGGGGCATTACAAATTGGTTAGACATAGTTCATTCAGACTATTTGTTTCGCGAGCAGAAGTCTGAATAAGTTAGACATTTGTCTCTGAATGGGTAAGTCTTATACTGAGTCTGAATGCTTTAGACATCTTACTGGTTCAACACTTAATGATTTGGACCTCTGACTGATTCAACACTTATCTATTCAGAAGTTGCCAAACGACCCCCAAATAAAAAGTGTCAAGGATTGTTTGGTAGCCTCTTAATGGTCAATAAGAAACTACATCTTAATGATTCATGGCCTCTTGATGATAAAGATGCAACCTTAAGTCTGAATGGTTAAGAGATAAGGTAGCCTCTTAAATATTCAGAGTTGGGTGTTGTTAAACATACCAAATTGGTCAAACATTTTGGTCAAACTTCTGCCCTTCAGTATTTATTAATATTTTTTATGAAAGGTTAATTTATTTTTATTAATATTATTAATAATAGTACAACAAAATATAAAATGATAAATAAAAAAAGTGATAGTAGTATAGTAATATAAATAATAAATAATAGTATAATAATGTAAATAATAGCTTAATCATTGTTTGATTAGTTGGTAGATTAGCTCATCAAATATCTTTATCATTATAGTTTGACTAAATTGGTAGATTAATCCTCTTACTTGGTATATTTAACATAAGCCATAAATAAGATATAGGAAATCATAACATCGTAGCTTTTTCATAGATTCTGACACACTTGCTACAAAATAAGATAGGCATCTCACCTTACAAGTTTTCAAAATACTATAAATAAAGTACAATAAATGATAATCCTATTGCGGTGGGAGTGGGAATGGAGTAGCCAAAATAGTAACAACTGCCCTCATCCTCTGGTTCATGTCCTCCAGCCTCTGCTCCAAAGCTGCAACTCGGCTCTCCGCCTCCGCACATCCACGCTCCACTTTGCGCACGCGCTTACCTAAGTCTGACAAGATGTACAACACAGGGTCCCTGGTCCTGCCCACTAGATAGAGATCATCCTCCAACTCTTGAGCTCTCTCGTGGAGTGCTCATATCTGAGTGTCATGGCATCCAACCATATCTCTCAAGAAATAATGAGTGTGACGCACCGGGGTCAGCTCAAATCCAGTGGGCAAGGGAACATCAGAGGGTGGTTGAGATGGTCCTCCAACTGCTGACCCTAAAACTACTGAACCAGAACCATCACATACAGCAGTTGAGATAGCTAATATTCTCTCTGGGTTGAAATAAAACTTTCCCTCAGAAAATGTCAATCCCCAATCACCACATAAAACAGGGGAATCAAAACACAGATATGGACATTGATGAGAATGTTGTCAGCTCTAACCCAATAGATGAGGAGGAACCAAGGATTCTAAGCCCAAACTTAGAGTCTTTAGGTACGTTTGAGGCTGCTACTACTTTTTTACCACCATGTGGTGGATTAGAGGACGGTAGTAACATAGATAAGACCTCACATGTGGCAACTGCTGATGAAGAAAAAGGGGTTCAAGAGACAACTAGGTTGGGCCTAACTCATGATATAACTGATGACTTCATCATGGATGATGTTGTCATAGATTCAGATGAGTCCATAAATTTGGATGATGATTCAAAGTTCAAGGAATTGACGGCTGGTTCTGAAGGTCCTGACTCTGATGTATCCAAACTCAAAGGGTTGGTCACAGATGAGCAGGTTAAAGACCACTTAAACCCACATTCCTAAAAGTGGCATCCCTATTTCATACTGAGGATCACTCAAAAACACACCATTCACAACAAAAACCGCCCAACCAACCATCTACATCTGGTGTTACAACATTAAACATCTATGCAGCCCAGCAGGACCTTTATACCAAATGGTTCATCAACTCCTTTCTGCTCATCTCCAAACCTTCATGACTACCATGGAACTTAAAAACAAAACCAATTTGGAGATGATAAACAATGCCATTGACCATAAACTGAGAGAGGTGTCTAGAAGACAATAGAAGACAGCTCGAACATCAATCTGGTGTTGCCCTTCCTGCAACCTGGTTTCGCCCTTCCTGCACCCTGGTTTCCTGCGGTTGATAAAGCCAAAAAGGGGGAGAACGAAAAGGTACCTGAGAAGATTGACCTTGAACAGTCCAAGAAAGCTCGTGAAGCCCAGAAAATTAAAGAAGCAAACAAAAGGTCTCAACAAGAGAAACACGCAAGGGCCTTACAAGAAAGACATATGCTTCAAGAAGCTCAAGAGAAGATGCTGAGAGAACAAGCACAAAAATCTTCCAAAGGCACAGAAACAGCTGCTGATGAGGTCAAACAAAGTACTGAAGATAATCCTTGAGTAGTTTCTGAAGAGAAACGCCCATCAGTAGTTGCAACTCAAGCTACACCACAAACATCTGCCACAACCAAATCTCCAAAGTCACAATCACAACCTAACCCTTCTAAAACTTCATCTGTTTTAAACCCTGATCCTATTGCCTTCAGTTCAGAGGAATTAGAGAAAAATCTAAAGATGAAGAGGAAGTTGAGATATGGGAAAAGGTAGATGAAATGGAAGATGTGAGCTATGAAGACAAGCTAAAGATCTGGGCAGAACAAATCAATGAGCTGGAGAGAGCTGAAGAAGAACAACTACTTGTTGCTGAGAATGACAAGAAACAACAACTCATGAACTTCATTGTCAAGAACAGAAATCAAGGAAACAGTCTCTCAAGAGCCTCTCAACTGATGAACTAGAAAACAGAGCAAGACTCATCTCAGAAAGGCAAAATACTTAGAAAGAGAAGAAGTTGAAGAGAGCTCAGATTATAGCAGAATTGGCAGCCAATGATTATGACACAAAGGCTCAGCTTTCAAAATGGAAAGAAGTTACTTAACTGAAACATACAAGAATTTTAAAGCCTTGCAGAAGACTCACCCAGAAAAATTCAAAACATCAGAAGTTTCACAAACTTCTGATGTGAAACTTATGATTCTGTAAAAAGGGAGCCTGCTACCAATACAAAGAAGAAGCCAGAGGAACAAGTAAAGACAGACTTCAAGATGGTTTTGATTGAAGGTAACACCATTGTTGAAGATGACTTCATTATTGAAGAGAAGCCTCTGCTCATACAAGATAGGGATCCAACTACATTTGCTTATCAACTAAAGCACACCATAACAGAGAACAAACAGACCAAGGTAATTACTGAACATCACATTCCTATTTCTAGTAATATGCCTGGTACTGCACTAGTTTAACAAAGAAGGAGATCTAATCTGATCACAACTGAAGTAGAAAACCAACAAACATCAGACTTATCTTCAACCAAACAAATATTACCATACAATGACAACTTTTTCAACTCCAAATCACCAATTGTCAAATGGTACTTCACCCATAAGTCCAATTCCATTGTTCTGGAGAGAAAGATTACACTTCAAAGGTCCTACATCACAGGACTGAATTAGAGAAACTTTCATATGAAGATATTCAAGCCATTCAGTACATAATACCAGACCAAGGACTCCTTACAGAACAACAAGTCAGAGAACTCAAATACCCAATGATCAAAGAAATTTGGAGAGTTCTTGACTGCAGGAAAAGAGGATCTTATAAATAAAGAAGGACAAAGGTTTTGGCTTCATCAATCCAGGGGTAGATTGTTGGGTCAAAGAGGATTGACAAGCCAGTATAAACCTTAGTCTTATATCCTTTGCATATTTTGTTTAAGTATAAAAACTGCTGAAGTAGAAGATTACAAAGTCCTGAAGAAGCTGATAACAAGTGTTGAAGAGTAAAGATCAGAAGTTCTGAAGATGAACCAGACAAACATATGAAGAACAACTACTGAAGACCAACTCCTGAAGATTACTCATCAGAAGTTTGTCACTCATCAATACTTCTTTAGAAGCTTCCCACCTCCTTTGTACTTCAGTAGTTTAGTATAATATTACTTTTGTTAAAGTCTTCGTACAAGTTCCAATACTACAGCTTGTTGTAGTATTATTATATTGTTTTGAATACTTCTCATGTACGTATCATCCAGTCTATAAATAGATGGGTTTATCTCACTATTTTAGACAAGCTTTTGGTAGTTAACATTTCTAATATATTTTGAGAATCATTCAAAACATTTACTGTTAGATTCATTCATTACTTTGATTCTCATTTACTGCTTTAGTTCATTAACTGAGGGGGGGGGGGGGTAATAACTCCTGTTAAAAGTGAAGTCTTAACTTGGAACACTTATACTTATTCCACTGTGCTAAATACTTTGATGAATCTAAACAAGTGTTCTAGAATACGAAACTGTTAAAGCTATACTGATCCAACAAGAAGCTTGTGTTCTTTCGCCATCAGAAGGGAGTACAGAATATTGAATCAAGACGGGGTATTAAGAAATGACTCAATGCTCCCATGCACGTGGCTTCTAGAAGCACTACAAAAAATTGCCATGTAGTGGCATACAAAAAGTGCTACAAAAAATTAAAAAACTGCCACTAAAGGCCCATGTGGGAATGGGCGGCACACAAAAAAAGTGTCACTAGAAGAGGTAACACTAAAGCCTTTTAATGGCACTTTTCCAATATGTCGCACAAAGTTTCGGGCTTTTAGTGACACTTTTCCCATTTTCCGCTACAAAGTTTGGAGCTTTTAGTGGCACAACTTTGTGTTGGTAAAAACTATTCCTGGTTACATATCCATACTACATTATCCATACTACATTTAGTGGCACTTTAGTTTTTGGCACAATAAAAAAATACTCTTGTACCACAAATTGTCCATATCAATTATTTCTAATTATATATACATATTGAAATAATTATTTATTCATCATATAAAAAAATATAACTATAAAATATAAAAATCATAATATCATAACTGCGATTGTAAAGTACAATACAAAACATATTCTAAATGTTTACAAGAGAAGTCAAAATGTTCTTTAAGGTAGGAATTTTACAATAAAAGAAATTAACTCTAAGAAATCCATGAATCTCGTTATCTCTATTCCTCCCATGCTTCACATGACATCAACTCTACCATCATCAACCATAAGATCGAGCGTCAGTAATGCAAAATGCATTAAACTAGAAAAAGAACAGATGCATGCATTAACCTATAATATATTAGTTAGCATAGATACCATTTGTAGTATCTTAATAACAAAGCCATGTGAGCAGTTCTTTTAAGTTATACACATGTATACTAAAAATTGAAAACATGTTGAAGTTCCAATCGCAAGCCACAGAATACAACTATATATATATATAAATATGTAAAATAGGTTAGAGTGACCATAAATAAAGAAAGGCAAATACCAAATACCTGTCATTACCCCATGAAGACTTATTATTGATCAACATGTAAATAGCTATCACACTTCCGATGATAGAAGAAAGGTGGATAACAAACATTTGGTCACTAGTATTGACTGCAAAGTAGCAAGAATTTAGTTATAGTGAAGCATTACTTATTGATGGGTCGACATGGGTTATGCTTGATCTTCAAACAAGTGGATCAAATCAAAATTTAGATAAAAGCGAAACAAGTCAAATGGGTTGAAAGTCATGCACTCACCCAACAAGTATTTTTATGCATACAAAATCTTAACTCGTTTTATTACAAAAAAATCACATTACTATTATATTAATTATTTGCAATAAGTTCAAAAACTAGACAAGGCACCTGTGTGGTAACCCAAAGATATTTAAACCCACACCACAGTCAACATAAAAATAAAGATAAATTACCTGATTTAGAAGGCTTTGATTCTGCCATCTTTTGAAGTTACATCTACCTTGTTGTCAGCAAAATCATGCTCGGTTTTTGCATGGAATTTGTCATATTAAAAGATAACAATCAATTAACACCTTAAAACTAATGTATAATGGGAATTATAAGAAAGTAAGTTAAGAAACTAAAGAAGGACATGACAAAGATGTGCTGACCTTGGTTTTTATAGATTCCAGAATAACGTTCTTCATAGAAAGTTAGAAACTGATGAATTTGTTGCCTCATATGGTACATTATGGGATGTTTCAGTTTGAGTAAAATCACAAAGGTTGTCCAATTGAACGGTTCTTGTAGTCTTAATTTGACCTAGTGCATAAAAGTTGTAATAAAGTAGATCAACATCTCCAGTCAAACAACATAGACAAACTTCATAAAGTCACAATTGAAGATTAGAAATTCTTAATACCAACTCCATTGAATAGAAATCAAGATTCAAGAACAGTATATTATATTTCAATGTGAAACAATTCATGAGAAAAAACACTTGCAATTTCAAAACCCTACAAACCTTAAGAGTGAATGTGCAAATTACCTTCAATGGTGATTTTTGAGCTACTATGTGTGTGAGAGTCGGAAACAAGTATGAAAGGCAGTAAACCTAGAAACACCGGTGCACCACCAAACGACGAACTCTCTAGTGGTGCGAGCGTGAATTGGTGGACACACATTAGTATTTTTCCTTGTAACTGTTGTTGCTAGCTGATTTAGAGTATATTGCATTATGGCTATAGATTTTTTTAATTAAACATGTTCCATTACCAAAGAGTTTAACTGTGAATTGCTTTGGATCACCTATGATATCTTACTTATAAAACACCATATTTAGATTGCTGATTACAATGATGGGTACATAATAAATTGGAATAGATATCAATTGATTATGTTTACAATGATTGATAAAGATAGCATGAATATGTTGATAGATGATAAATGTAAAGAAAACACAAATATTGTAAATACATAACTTAACATGGTTCTTAGCAATGTATAAAACATATACTTCTAGCAATCACGAGCTGGGATTGAATCAAACATTATACTATATACATAGTATATAAGATAGTCTATGTAAAGGAATGTTTTAGGATCCTTCATATGACATTGTTTGCTCATACAAAATACAGTAGGACTAAGATGACACTCAATTTGCTAAATCAATACTTATCATTAGCTTCATGAAAAAAAAGACAAATATCTTGACTAGAATTGTTACAATCACAGACACTGACTAGTAACCAAACTTGTTGCACATGACTAAAACCAAAAAATTAAATAAATAAAATAAGACCTTAAATGTACCAAATATCATGAGAATCAACAAACACCTTCATGAATGTCTGAACTTGGTAACAACTTTGTGAAACCATATTTGTTTTAGATGTATAACCAAAATATTTTACAAGAATGACTATATTCACTAGAAACCTCAACAATAGGTAACCATGTGAGAATTGGCAGGGACCACAAAGGCACGACAAGAGAAAAAGTTCAATACCTGGTGTCTTAAGAGTATAGCCTAAAATAGACTACCGGAATACTTTTTTCATTACTTAAAACATAAGATATTTGTGACATCAAAAATAGTGTCGATAAAAGCTAGAAAATGAATTTGTATTAGGACTTGTCTACCTGAACATAAAAGAATGATGCATATATGTTTTTTTTGTATAATGAACAGTCGGGATAGAACATAAGAAATATACCATCATCTCACACCTTAGAAATTATACTAGATTGACTATATAAATATTGATTATGTGATACCCAACTACCCATGTCTATTTGATTTCAGGTTCGTGTAAATAGGTTAAAATTATCAAGGGTCTACTAATGTAAGGCATAATCGGATAATAAACAACGACACGTTTATGCTCTCATCCTTATTAAGTTAAAAAATAGTCTAAAAAGAGGGCAAAAGCAACAAGCATCGCCACGGCCCAACATCAATTAAAGAGGGCTTCAACTGACTCACAACCCGCAAAAAAAAAAGACCAAGGTTCACCTAAAAATAACTTACACCTACGATAACAAGAATGTTGTCAATTAAAAATATACCATATTTTCACTAAGACATTTTATCATACATTTGGAGTGCATGATTGAATCAATCTAAAAAACACAAAATGCTTGTCAAAACAGCCCCAAATTCACACATAATAAACAAGATTTGTTCCATGTTATGAATTTTACATCAAAAGACAAAAAGGAAATTATATGGGGTCATTCTTAAGTATACTAGCAATCTACTGTTCCTTTGTAACACAATAGCTCAACTTATTATAACCTAAGGTAGAAAATTTACCTTAATTGTGAAGATCGTTAGTTACTTTTTGGAAACAAAATCAAAACATTTAGAAACAAGACTCACATCTAATGTACATCCAAATCATCAAAATATAGCACAATCAAAACAAACCTAAGAAGTGAGCATGTGACCAACGCTTTATGATATGACCGTCATCAGCGCTCACGTGACCATGCTTCTTCCGATTCTTCCTCAATCTCATCGCCATTTTTCCTTTAAGATCAAAAGTCGGAGATGAACGGGGCATAAACCATGCATTACGGCCGAGAAGTATTGTTAGTTGAATCTAAATTACTAAAACGCTCAGACGCGTTCCTATTCCATCGTTATGGTGCAAGAAAATGCCGTGCGTTCACTGCCTTTACTCACTGTTACGCACCCGCTATTCCTCTCGTTTCAAATAGTGCATGTCAACAACATCTTTACATTCGCTCAAACTAAATTGTGTAATGTTATAGATAAAATCGTGGAAGGGGCTTAGCAAAATGGAGATGTGAAGTCTTGAGATATCGAGTTGGGGAAAGATAGCGTTACTTGATTTTATTTGGGATGAGAGAGAATACAAATAATTTTTGGGGAAAGGTTAGGAGGAAAGCCAAAAATTTTGAGAAGAAGGTTATTTTAGAGAGAGGGAAATAATTTAGAGGGGTGTTATTTAAAACATTTGAATTTTTTAGTAACATATAAAAGCTAAATGTGTCACTAAAAATCTTAATTAGTGGCATAAAAGTATGACTTACTCAAAGTGCCATATAAAAGCTAATAGTATGACTTACTCAAAGTGCCATTAAAAATATGAAATGGTGACACAAAATCTAAATGCCATTAATAGTGTGTGCCACTAAATGACATTTATTTTGTAGTGAAGATTATGGATCATGTAAGATTTGAGATTTTTTCAGTTTAAACTATCTGTTGCTTAGCCTTTGAAATTTAGTAAGTCTTGGTTGTTAGTTAAGCCGAGTCATTTGCGAATTCAGTTGTAGTTTACGTTGTAAAATAGCCAATATAAGTGTATCTATTATGTTCTTGTTTTTCATTCACAAAAGCAATAAACTAAAATCCTGAGGTTGATCCAATTCATTGTTATAGTCGTGGGTTCATTATTGTTCTGATACCAACAATGTGAAACCGGACTAATACATGGCATCTTTCTTCCTTGTAGCAGAGATGTAAGAAATTATGCTAAGTGATCTATAGCAATCTACTAGCACATCTAGAATGTATATACCGGAAAATTAAATAAGTTGATGAACATACTTTCTCATACAATACATTGGTAAATAATCTTTCGTTCATCTTTCTTTTGTTGCTGGCAAAAAAGAGAAATTAACTACGAATGTAGAAGTAGAGTTGCACGTTTCGGTTTTTTTTAATGAACCCGAACTGGTTTGGAACCGGTTTAGAGCTTTTATCGGTTCGTCCCCGAATCGGTCCCGATTCGTTTTTGCTCCGGTTTCGTTGGTTTGAAAGACCAGTTTTGGTTCATAATCGCTTTTTGCGGGCACATTTAGGAAAAAAAAAGGCAATAAGAAGATAAAAATAAACATAAAAATACGACTTTTATTATTTATTAAGGTTTAAAAAAATGAATACAAAACACATAATTCCAAATATTTCAATCAGTATTTTTAATTAATCTCTGTCCGAACTAGTTATGCGTATCGAAGAATCGTATGTGAGGTTTTCGTCCAATAAGGTTAGTCTTGTTCTTCGTATTGATAGCACCATAGTCGGCACGTCCCAATTCGGACCTAAGAAGGGACTAAGAAGGGACGTCCCAACTCGAACATTGAAAAAGTTGAATTCCACCTAGTCGGCACGTCCTAATTCAGGTATAAGAAGGGACAGTTCGTATCCATAGAATATTTTTCATATTTTCTATATCGTTCGTGGCATGATTTAAAATCTTCATGTAATATAAACCAAAAACCTTTTTTGAAACCTTAAACAATGGGAACTTCGAGCCTATCTTGCACAACTAAGTTAATAATGTATGCAACACATTGTGTATGGAAAAAATCCCTTTGCAAATCGGATTATATTTTACTTTTAATTTTTCAACTGCGACATTATTGTTTAACCGTTTTCTAACTTACAAGTTTGTATTACATGGCCTAAAACATAAAATATATTTTCTCTGGTGTGTGGATACGCGAATAATCCAAACGCAATCATACTTTTCATCATTTGCCACGTTATGGAACCTATCCAGTGAGTGTTAATGCAAAGGTATGATTTTGGAAAACCGTGAGGAGGCTACCAAACACCGATAGTTATGTTCACATCGGTTTGTAAGTTTGCAAAAAATACAATTAAATCTTTTCTTACTCGTTTCCACAATTTCATAAATTGGTGTTTTAGAGTAGTACGACTTACATGCTTGTTGCGAGGTTGGAGCGTGTCACGAATACAGCTTGTCAAGCAAACATTGTTGAAGTGGGAGAACAACTAACCTTCTTAAATCACGAACTTCGCCATTCAGTCTTGAATTAAAGTGGTGAAGAAAAATGCCACCTTGATTATTAATCCAAGTTTGAGTACTATCGACCGGATTAACATTAACTATCTTGCAATATCTAAGTTTATGATTTCTCTAGGTAGAGTTTGTGCTTGGTTGTAGAACTATACCACACTTTCTACAACGTGCCTTTTGAGTGCCATTCGACATAAGACACCGATATAATAACCCGTTTTCCTCACTAAAAAGATCTTGGTTTCGTGTCGTCAGAAGAATTCGAACAACGGTAACTTCGTTTGAGGAACCGGTAACGGATGGGTTTGATGAAGCCATGAAATAAAGTAGTAAACAAGCAAAGAAGTAAAGTGAAAAAAAAATAGGTGTATACGAGAGATGGTTTTCTGTTTTCAAGTTTGTTTTTTGCGTTTTTGAGTGTTGTGATCAACTCAAGCCATCTAATACCTATTTGTACTAACTAAGGGTGGCGAAATGATGATTTGTGGTGAGAAAGGGTCAAAAAATCGGTTTTTCAAGGTCCAACGGTTGTTTTTAACGGTCAAATCCGTTGCAACGGATCGATACATAAAATCGGTTTTTCGGGCCTGATCCGTTAAAAAACTGGTTCATGCCAGGCTTTATAGGCTAGGTGGGGGGTTCAATTAGGGACCGCCGGTTCCTATATGGAATTAAACCCGGTTCGGCGGGTTGGGTCAGGTCAGGTCAGGTTCTCAAACTGGGTTTTTGTGCACCTCTTAGAAGACAACAATAATGATACAATATGGCAAGAACCTAGTATTTTAGTTTTGCAAACGCTGCTAATGGGTTTGAAAAGGTTACCACTTATCAAAATTCACATGGGCTATTAGATAGGTTGGTCATGGAGCCGAAAATGGGGTTGTGTCAATTGGCAGCCCAAAAGTCATTCAAACATTTATGTATCTATCTATACATAATCAGTAATAATTATTTGCTCCATTTGTTACACTACTAAAGATAAGTTTATCCCGTTTTTCTTATTTCAGCCTACATGTTTATAATAACTTCTAATAAATAATTTCAAAGAATGTCACTAATGAACAACATATCATTCCTTAAAAAATCGTTTCTAATCAAAACTGGTTGTTTATTATTTTTTTTTTTTTGAAATCAGGTTGATTTCATAGAATAGTAACATTGATTATTTTAAAATCTTTACCTAAATATCATCATTATCATTACTAAATCCTACCAATAGCAAAGCTAAGATAGGGTCAGAGGAGGGTAAGATGTAGACATGCTTACCTCTACCCCCCCCCCCCCCCCCCCCCCAGGAATAGAGATGCTGCTTCCGGTGAGATTCTCAGTTCGATAGTAGTTTTGGATTATGCCATGGACATCAAGCACATAACACCCAAAATTTAGGACAAGCCCGATTGGTGCATTTATCCCGTTGTCTTTTGTCTATCAATGCCATCACATGATGCATGATTAACATTTCGCCGTTTTTAACGTTATTTTCCCGAAATTAATAAAATAACATTAAAACAAGTCTGTTAGTGAAATTTCTCACACCTATTTTACACCTTTTTTTTCACTCCCATAGACTCTAACCCATGACCTTTTCCTTCAAAAGACATCTACTTACTTATTTGCTAATTACTATATTTTATCTATTATTTCGATTTCAATTTTTATTATTAGCTATTTTTGGGTTACATCATATTATTCAACCTATATTAAGCAAAAAAAATTTTGATTTATGGTATTGTACCATTAGCTTTCGGAGTTTTCAAAAAACAAACTGGTTTCTCTCACTTTTCATTCAAAGTTTTCATATTTTGCAAATCTTACCCTAAACTTGATTTTCATTTTTAATTCAAAGTTTATATCTTTTGCAAATATAACTTTTCTAATTTCATTTTACACTTCTAACCGAAAGCTTTTCATGTTTTGTAATTTCACTCAACACTTTCTTACTTTCAAATTTAGTCTACTTTTATCTTTGACAAATGTTTTAGGTTTCGTTATAAATTTTGCGAGTTACATGCCACAACGTGTGTGTGGTTCAATGTTTAGATATTAATGCATCTGGGGTTCAACGTTTTTAAACCATGTTAGTTAAAATTAGTGATTGTAAATTTTGCGTATCAAATCAATCACGTTGGTATTTATGTTTGGTTGATACGCCACAACCTCGCGGGGCAACGCTTGCAGATAGAATCCTAGTTATTATAATTACATATCTATACTTTCTATAATAGGAGAGTCATGAGTGACGTTAGAAAGCTGATGTGTCAAGCGGAGAGACAGGCCACCAATGCCTGCGTGATGCAAAAAGTGACGTCAATAATAACCTTAAAATATTCAGAAAAAATACGTGGGCCACGTGAAAGTACCGCTGTTGTTCTCAACAGCGGTTCAGACCCATTGGATCTGCCGTTAAGCAGCAGATGTTATGCACATCTGCTGCAACGGTTTAGGCCCTAAGTTTGAATTTTTAGGGGGAAATTTTAAATTAATGTAGGGAAACGTGCCTCATTAGCTCCTTATATATAAGCACATAACGAATTCAGCCATTTCTGATATCAGCTTTGAATTTTCTAAATCTAAACAAAGACTTTAAAAGTTCCCTCTTAAAAGATATCTTTAAATCCACGTCGACGTCAATGGACAATGAAGAAAACCATGTCACTTTTATTCGTGATCTGAATCCAGCCAAAGACATGTAGTACATGAAGGCTCGAGTCATAAGAAAGTGGAAGACATCTTATAAGTTAGAGGTCATATTCATTGATGAGCAGGTAAACTTTATAACTTGGTTTTCTTTCTTATTCTTGAAGACATGTTCTTTTCTGCATGCTTTTTACCTTCTGTTAACCGATATGCAGGGTGATAAGATTCAAGGTTCTGCCAAGGCACCTTTTATGCAACTTTTTGACAGTCAACTTGAAGAAGATGGTGTGGTTGTGTTATCTAAGTTCGGTGTAGGTGAAAACAAGGACATCTACAGAGTTGTAGCGCATGAATTCAAAATCATTTTTTTATTGTTGTACAACTGTGAAACATGTTAAGGGTTGGGAATGTGTTGAGTATGGTTTCAACTTCTTGCCTTTTAACAGCATTCTTAACGGAGAAGCCAAGATTCTGTTGAGCGTTGGTGTGTATTTTATTTTTAACTTTACAACAAGCTTTAACATTTAGTTTGGTTGAACAGTGTTCCTTTAAAGTTAACAGATGTTTGGTAAAATTGTGTGTTTTGTTTTTATAGATGTTGCTGGAAGCGTCATTTGGTGTGGGGACTTGGATGTGTTTGGACGAGCTCCTAACGAAACCAAACGGATGAATCTTGATCTTCAGGACTTAGAGTAAGGATTTCTTAAAATTGTTATATAGTTTTTTCCAAAAGTATTGTATCTCCTATTCACATACTTGACAGTTAACAAAAATAATCTATTTTTAAGGTGATTCTTATGCTTCAATAGTTGAAAACAATCATTGTTTAGAATTCCCAAATTTAATTTCTGTAATAAATGTTATGAAGAAGTTAATCTATGACTGACTATTTTGAAACTTATGCGGAACACATTTATTGATATAATAAATCATCTGTAATTAATGTTTGTATAGTATCAGATTTTTGCATTTGTTTTACATCTATGGTTTTGTTGTTTTGTTGTAGAGGTATGACGTTAAGATGTACATTGTGGAACTCTTATGCAATACATTTTAAGGAATTCATTTCCGACATCATTGAGGAGTATGTACTGGCTGTTATCCAGCATGGAACGTTTAGAGACTGGAACGGTTATTTGTGTTTCAGTGTTGTTATTTCAAAAAGATATTAATATAAATGAAGTCAGTAAAGATATGTGTGTTGTGAAATTTTTAGAAAGAATTACAGTTCAAACCGATAAGTATGGATCTCGCCTCTTTCTTAATCAAGTTATAGATGATGTTTCTGACCTAAGGAGGAGGTGCTATTTATTTATATTTCTATAGGCATGTTTACATTTAATTTGTTTTAGCTAAGAGATGTAATTCTTTCCATATTTATGTAGTTCGATGTTGAAACAAGAACACGAGTCTGGTTGTACTTCTTAAACCGTTCTTTCTTCCCAGACTGTTTATCCATTGCGACAGGAATTCATATTTGGAACATAGAAGAAGCGTGTTGATGAACTCATTAATATTCAAGTGGTTTCAATCTTTTATACGTACCTTTTATATTTCTTCAGTTTATTATATGTTTCTATTCTTTAAAAGAGTACGTTGTAGATATATACTGTGTTTGCAGCCAATGTCTTTTGTTGTGGTTGCCACCATAAAAAGTGTTGAAGAAAACTATGGTTGGTTTTATGCTGCCTGCCGCAAGTGTAACAAGAAAGTTTTAAGTAAATCAGAGTATTTGCAAAATGATGAAGAAGTGTCTAAAGCAATTCTCAAATTGCCTGCTACTGCGTTGGTTTGTCGAAAATGCCAGTGTGAATGTACTTCCATTACCACAAAGTATGTAAAGCAGTAGACGTATACACATTTTTTGTTTCCAGATTTTTCATTTCATTTCATGCAGGTTTTTTATATAATTTATGTTTAATTTGTTTTATGTTCAAGTTGTAGATAAGGGTTCAAGATGAATCCGATAGTGTATCATTTGTGATGTTCGATAAAGATGTCATGAGGCTCATTGGAGCTGCTGCATGTGATATTAGGGAAAGGCAGTCGAAGGAAATCGACACAAAAAGTTTGCCGCATGAGTTGTCCCGAATCGTTCAAAAGAAACTCGCTTTCAAGATTGATGTTTCTGATTACAATCTTACAAATGAGTACCATGTGTACATTGTGGTCAAGATTTGTGACGATCCTCTTATAATTGAAGAGTTGGTCGATGGATATGAGAATGTACAGGAAAATTCTGGGCGAGGTATTTATTCTAATTATTTTGTAATAAGCATTTGTTTTCAGTAGATGTTCAAAGGTAACATCCCGTTTTAGTTATATAAATAAAATGTGTTGGTTCATATTTATTAGTGAATGAAACGGACCATTAACCGTTAAAATGAACCAATAACCACTACTAGAAAACTGGTCTATTTCCGACCAAGGTTTTGGTCGGAAACCGGTCGGAAAACAGCGTTTCCGACCAGTTTCCGACAAAAAGTCTTTTGTCTGAAAAATCTAGTCGGTAAGATTTCCGGTAAGATTTCTGAAAAAGTTCCGACAAAAAAGCGTGAAAGATTTTCCGACATTGTTGTTTTTTAGGAAACATAACAGTAGTGGTGGTGGCTGTAGGTTTGTTTTCATCTCAATTAATGTCAACATCTTGTAGCAGTTTTGTTTTTTGATCGATGAGGCGGAGGTGGGGGTGGCAGGGATTTTGAAGGCTCCGTTAACGGAGGTGGTGATGGTTGGGATAATGGAAGGAGATGGCAGAGCTTGATTGAATTCAGAAGAATATTATTTTTTGGTTTTGTTTTAGTTGCTAACCTCTATAAATTTGCAGTTGATATAACAAATCAAACAAAGATTGACCTGACAGAGGATAATATGCTTTTTCCCCGTAAGATATACCTCATGTAATTTATATCATGGATGATAGAAAGATAAGAGACTTAAATTACGTTTTTTTGTAGGTACACTGGAAGAGGCTTTTTCTTGACCAACCATTTGTTTCTATGTGTGATAGCTACTACACTAGTGACAAATGATGTTTTGAATCATTTGTTGGAGACTCAAAGGTGAAATGATCTTATTTTCCGACATATATAATCCCTGATGCTTTCTTTAAAGAACTTTAATTTGTTTTGTTTAACATGTGATAGTTAAACACCCTTCTTCACGGACACTCTTTATGTTTATAGATATAATTTTTACTATTTCTTGATGATAAACAGGTTTGCTATTTATGTTGTTTGAGGGTTAATTTGACACAATTATGTACAAATGTGTAGTTTTTAGTTGCTTTTTAATGAATTTTGTAGATATTAAACCTTTTTATGTTTTACGGACCCACATTTTACAGCCAACGTTTAATGTTTACAGTCTAAGTGTTTACCAATCAACAATAAAAATGTGAAACTATGAATTTTGATGATCTGTATTGCATTTATATGAAATCGTTTTCAGTTATATTATTGTTTTTTATTTTAAATCATATACATTAAGTTGATCGATCACTAACAAGGTATTATACATTTTTTGTAGGTTGATTTGGAAAATATATCTAAAGAAACACATGGTTATGGTGGTGCTGAATTGGCTGCTCTTTGCACTGAATCTGCACTTCAATGCATTAGAGAAAAAATGGATGTTATTCATTTGGAAGATGAATCTACTAATGCTGAGATACTCAACTCCATGGCAGTCACGAATAAGCATTTTTCTACTGCTCTTGATACCAGCAATCCATCTGTTCTGCGAGAGACTGTATGTCAATATACTGAATATATATATATGTCTATATTTATTTTCAGTTAATCATTATTTTTGGTTTGGAATATAGGTCGTTGAGGTTCCAAATGTTAGCCGGGAGGATATTGGAGGCCTTGAGAATGTTACACGTGAGCTTCAAGAGGTAATGGAAATGATGTCATTAGGTTCAACTATTTCAGTCATAATTTTACTGTGCTTCTGAAATTTTTTTCTTTTTAATATAAAAAATAGACTGTTCAATATCCAGTGGAGCAGCCAGAGAAGTTTGGCATGTCACCATTGAAAGGAGTTCTTTTCTATGGTCCACCTGGATGTGGTAAAACGCTGCTATTAAAAGCTATTGCAAATGAATGCCAAGCAAATTTCATTAGTATGAAAGGACCCGAATTACTAGCAATGTGGTTTGCGGAGGGTGAAACTAATGTTCGTGAGCTTTTTGACAAAGCCAGAGGATCTGCGCCATGTGTCCTTTTCTTTGATGAACTTGACTCCATTGCAACTCAGATCACCTCTCTCTATATACACATTCTACTCACATGACCTTTTGGCTTTCAAGGTTAGGTATTTGTATTGTAAATAAATTATTGCAGAGGGGTAGCAGTTCTAGAGATGCAGGCGGTGCTGTTGACCGGGTTTTGAATCAGCTATTGACTGAAATGGATGGAATGTCTGCTTAGAAGACTGTTTTCATAACCGGACCCACTAAACGACCCGACTTTACTTTGACCGGGCGTCTTGATCAACTAATTTACATTCCATTGCCAGATAAGGACTCACGCCACCAGATCTTTAAGGCTGCAATGAGGAAATCCCCTGTTTCCAAAGATGCTGATTTAAGAGCACTTGCTCGGTACACTCAAGGATTTAGTGGTGCTGATATTACCGAGATATGTCAACGTGCCTGCAAGTATGCCATTAGAGAGAACTTTGAGAAAGTAAGCTTTTTAAATCGTTATATATGTGTTTGTTTTTATTCAGGATGACTAATAAATGCTTATTTTTATCTATGTTGCAGGACATAGAGAGGGAAAGAAAGAGGAGTGAGAATCCTGATTCAATGGATGAGGATGATGATAATGTGGCGGAAATAAAGGCGGCTCACTTTGAGGAATCAATGAAGTATGCACGTAGCCATCCATTTATTCGCATTGTATGGTACTTTGGTGCAGACGATTCACTTGAGGTATACTAAATTAGCAGTTATTATTATTATTATTATTAATTTATCACTTTTATTTTAGCTTCATGTTTTACTATTTTCTTATGTATATATAAGTTTGTTTCCTTCTTTTATAAAAAAACCCACATCGGAAAAAGATAGTTTTCAGCTGAATAATATTCCGGCGAACAGAAAAGGGTTGCTTTGGCCGGAGATAGTGGTGGGGTGCCTGTTTTTGCTGGATATTCATTGGTGGAGTTGAAGGGTGCAACTAATACCTTTAATGGATGCGAATGGAATGGTCGAGACTTACATTCAAATGGGTTCTTTACAACCACCAGAAAAGTTTGATGGACGGTACTCACTATTGTCATGAATAATGATATGCTTCTCCAATGCAATTTTTTCTATATTTTCATAGTAAAGTTAAGTACTTTGTACATTTTTTTATTTAATTTACTTGCTGTAGGTGTTGAATTTAAAGTACTCATTGTAGCTGTAGCTGTAGGTGTTGAATTTGAATAGGCCATGGATGATTTTGAATTCTAGGTGATCTTTGATTAGTGATCATGATGTTAAGTTTGATTGTTTTAAGTAATAAAATATTATATAAGATATGCTTCTTTGATAATATGAAACTAACAAGATGGAGAGATGGTTGCATTATTTTTTGGAATCAATCGACACAATCAATAAAGCGTAGTTATGCGCCTTCTCAAAAACCAATTATCTTCTATCCCTTTAGAATATGATCGAACCTAATTCTTCCATTTTGGCTTTTTTCTTCTATATGATAACCGAATTAGCAACAGTCTTCCATCGCTATTTTGTTAGATGGAACATGTACTTAATTGCTTGATTTCTTCTTTATGAGTTTTTGTGAGTATGACAAACTTTTTTCTATTTTAATTTGAATGCAACTTACTGATATCTTTTATAAATTTGGGTGCTTTGTAGAAACCGAAGAAGATTAGAAACGAGAAGTAAAAGTGCAGATAACACTAAAGTACACGAAGACTAATGATTTTATTGCTTAAACAGGTCAGTAATGGTTTACTGCCCGATTTATTGACTTACACGATGTCACCGGCATTTGACCATTGAATAGAGTGAGGCTTTGTTGTTTAACATGGGTCGATTTAGGTTATGGGGGTCAATTGTATAAATTGGAGGCAGATAATTCTTCTTTAATCCAACATTCCAAGAAAGCAAACGACAAAACGATCAATAATATTGCAAAAGATCTCTCATTATATCGACGTCCTTACAAAGAGGTATTCTAGATATTCACATTGTTTGTTTTAGAGCAGGAGGAAAAGTTATATTTTCCCATTTTTTATTTACTTTCATCCATCATTGTTTTGATTTTTGTTTCAATATTTTTTTTATTAAGCAGTTGCAATTTAAGCTTAACAGGATCATTCCAAAGGGTTGCAACCAATAAGGCACGCACCATAATAATATTGCCAACCAAGGGTGATAGGTAAGGTTTCCAACTCCACAGTAGTTGAACAAGTTGCTTATATTATAGTCCCAAATTCTAATTTATCTTTACATGGAATGGCAGCATGGGCGGGTTGGGTAATGGGTTAGATTGGGTAATAGTTTAGTGTGGATCAAACGAATAAATTTGAATGCAAACTCTTTTATTCGACTCTTTTATTCGACTTTAGTAACCATAATTCTCTATGCAGATGAGCTAAAGAATGCTAATGTCTCAAACCATCAAACAGAAGCGGTGAAGGATTTGAGCAGAACTACATGGTTAAATGAATATTTATGTAGAATAAGGTGGAAACAAAGCGATGGAAAAAAAGCGAATAGTATTGGGGCCCTATCGGAAGACGTAAGATTTAAAAAGAAAACGGGTCAATGTATCAAATATTCGTATAAATGTTTTAAGCATTTTATTAAGAAAACAAATCATTATTGATACCATAAATTTGGAAAGAGTAAATTACTATTTGAGTCCTTGTGTTTTGGTGGTTTTAACTACTTGAATCCAAAACCAAAATGTTTAACTATCTGAGCACCTGATTTTTCAACTTCTAACAATCTGAGTCCAATTTACTAACTTTGTTAGATTTTCTAAGTTAGTTTTTAGGAAATGACTAAAATACCCTTATTTATACTTCATTATTATATATATATATATAGGGTTAGGATAATTTGGAAACCCATCCTTATACGGTAAACTCTGGAAACTCTAACTTCCCAATTTTTTTTTTTGAAAAAAATAGGGCAAGTAATATACATGATTTTAAGCATTTTGGCGGAAAAAATTATAAAAGCGCCGAGTAGTTTTTTTTTAAAATAAAAAATAAAATTTTGACTAACACATGTTAAGCGAAAATAACACGTGTTAACCATGTGTTAACTATATGTTAACAGTAGACGTTTTTTATTTAAAAAAAAACCGTTCGGCGCTTTATCGATTTTTTGGCTCAAAATGCTTAAAAAAATGTATATTACATACCCTAAAATGTTGATAAAAAAATAAGTCGGGAAGTTAGAGTTTCCAGAGTTTACCATATAACAAGGGTTTTCTCTATATACATGTGACACCCCACATTTCCAGGTTATTACTTTAACCTAACTCTAGTAACTTTGATTACACGTTCATATCATTTAACTTGACTAGGAATGGTTAAGACAGTCGCACGATACATCATAGTGTGTTAGAAATAGAACAAATAGTAATTCGGAAGATTACTGGATTTACCAGATCATATATATGCATCATAAACCTCGAACGTTGGTGAAATATTAACTATGAATACGTTGTGTTATAATTATGAGCTTATACGTGATGATGCGAAAATATGCTTATACGTGACTATGTGAAATTACGTGAATTAACGTGACTGAGTCCGGTCGGACCAAGACCCGGAAATTATATATATTGGAAATTATATATATTATTTTTATTAATAATTAGATTATTTATAATTATAAATAAAAATTATAAATTAAATAAAAGAATTCAATGATTGAAAAGAAAATATTAAAAAATGATCTGCAGCTCTGTCGCGGACCGTGTTGATGGAAGGAATTTCCTCCACGCTCCGCGAGAGGCTAAAGCAGACAGCCTGTTAAGGGTACTCTGGCGCGGAAGAATTAGTCAATCTGTCGCGGTCCGCGGGGCAGAGGTATACGAGCACTTTTCAAAACTTTATAAAAAGTCGATTTTGATTGCAAATTTCATTATACCAACTCTCCTGCTCGATTTTTAACACCCAAACACGGATTTTCAAACCCTCTAATCCATTATAACAAGGTGTTGAGGTGTTCTAAAAGATTTGTGAAGATCCTTGATCATATCTAAGTGTTCTAGCTTGTGTTCTTGAGGTATAAACTTGATTCCTTGTTATTTTGATTATGCTTTCATATGAGTTGTGTTAAAATCTGATTACTAAGCATAATAACATGTTTAAAATGAATCTATACTTGATTATACTTGGTTAGATGATAATAACATAAGCTTGAAACACCAAGATACATATTAGAGTTTTTATGATATTTAGCTTGGAAAATCTTAATATAGACTTGAGCATGATTATAGATAATTATTATTTTGACAAGATCTGATCATAAGATTCACTTAACATGTTTTTAAGAAATCTATATTGATTTATATAAGTTAGATTTGGATTTTTATAATCTAAAAACAATAGGTTGCATACTAGATGATAAACTTATAAAAAGAAAATGAATCTTAACATGTACATGATTATGGATTTGGATTATTAATAGATATTATGAAACCTGATCATGGCTTACTTATACATGTTTTACCATATTGATTTTGATGGGTTTTGTGTAGTAGAAGCTTGTTATTAAGGATATATAATAGACTTAATATTTTGGAAGATTATAAATCTGATTTTGTGAAGTTGATAACTTGATGATTTGATATCTAAAACTTATGGTTTTTGATTCTAAAGTTTCATATATGAAATAAGCTTTCCATAAAGTCCAAGTTTGTTTGATTTGGTTAAGTATAGGTATTTATTTTAAAGCTTACAAAATCGTATGTCAAATCTGATTTCGGACAGAAAACTTTGATCAAATTTAAAAGGTCATAACTCGAGTTTTACAAATCCTCTGATGGTGAAATTTGGTCAGTAACTAGATATCTAAGTTTTAAAGCTTCTCCATTAGATTCAGGTCAATTGGAGTAACATGTGATTTTTAATGATTTTTCTCTTAAACTGTCGCAAACAGCTCAATTTTAATACCTTGCTGTGTTCATGAATTTTTATTAAGGTTTTGAACTAAAAATAAAAATAGTGGTATCTTGTATAAATATATAGGATTGTTTTGTAAAAATTTGAGAGTCTAATACGTCCGTTTGGTATTTTATAAAAATTCGTTTTGTTGATACAGAATCTGTCCAGAAAACTCAGATTTAAGAATTTGTAGTAGTTATGTGTATAAGTGTTTTTAACTTGTATATTATGTATGTATGAGTATATATATGCTTATATGATTCATATGTGATATGTGTTAAGATATATATACTAAATAATCACCAACGGGTCATCGGGTTTACTTGCTATATGTGTTTACACTCGAGTCACACAACACACTAAGAATATGTGAAGTTTAGAACAAATGGATTTTTGGTCAAACTTACATGAATAGAATATATATATACTTATAAGATTAAACTTTGAAATAGGAAGTAATTAGACGGGTCGCTCATACTATTAATTGAAGTTGGAAACTAAACTCAAAGCAACCTAAGGTGAGTTCACTACTCCTTTGCAAAAGTTTACATCCCGGATTTTGGGATAACTATATTACAGGTTGAAACTTGAAACTACTTAGATTCCAGGTTGGGATCTATTACAAGGAATATTTTGGTTTAAAAGTACATGCTTATGGCTTATTCGAACAACTCCACCAAGAAAGTCCTTCATTACGATACCGAATCTAATTGCCGCACCCTGGCAAACGGGATACTAGTTGGTAGCGCTATCTAGGTTTATTGACTAACCTCACAACGACTGGAGGTCGGATGTGAACTACTTATCTTTCTTTGGGCTTTATCATTGTTGGTAGACAATTATAGAAGGCAAACAACATACTCCGCGTAGCGGGGCTAAGTCAAAAGTAACTTCGGTACATTAATGTTGAATAGCCATAAAAACGGGTTAATTACCTATGACATGACTTTTAAATATTATGAAACTAAAACTGTTTTCGTGGTTTCAAAAACTTGTGAACTTGCCAACTTTATGTTGACACACTTGAACAAAAACTTATGCAGGTTGCTAGGTAACTCAAGAAATAGGACACTGGAGTCCCACAGCGTCTCATAATGTCATGCATGGTTATCAAATATTGTTTTCATAATTTCGACTATTTACTTATGGTAAATTTGAAATGTAAACCTAAGTTGCTTCCGCTGTATTTTATCAACTCTTTAAAAATGTATTCAATGTTGGAAAGTTATTTAAATCATATAGTTGTTGTTTGTTGTGACCGTTGACTTGGATCCTGGTTTGTCATACACCTTGTGGTAAAACTCCACAGTGGAAATTATAGGGTGTGACAGATTGGTATCAGATCCAATGGTTATAGTGAACTAGGACTGCATTTAGAGTCTAGTCTATAGCTGAGTCTCACACATTAGATGGTCACACAGTTATGAGACATACTAGAAGAAAAGTAACAAAAACATTTGCAGGGTTGTCAACATCATTATCTTATATTTTATCGATTGTTCTATCTATTCTTATTCTATATTTCTTCTTCAAGATATGAAGATGTAGACACCAAGTGGTGGATCTAATCTGGCAGTCGTAAAGATTGGAGTAACTTTTCGTCTTGAACCAGAGATAGACTTAAGATTCGAGCACCTAATTTTTACACTCCAATGCACACACTTGCTACACACTATCTTTACTCACACTTTTGCAGAATCATATTCCAAGTTAACAACTCTTTTGTACTATCATTATCCTACTATGACTGGAAACTCAAACTTGAAGCACACTTGGAAGACCATGTATGGCAACTTATCATTTCGGGTGCACACGAAATCATAAGTTGGGATACATGAGAATCTTGGTGAATTTTGTGTTTAAGCAAATAGTCATGAGTAAGCTTGATTCCTATCTCATTCATACTATCCCTTAGTGCTTGGGTAGCTCACATCATCATCATTATTATGTATTGATTACTTAATTTTTTTTTCCATCAAGAATTCGTTGGAATCGCTATATTTTTTTTTAGCAGAAAAATTTTTCTCATGTTTTGGAAACAAATCACTCACTCTAATGTCAGAGTCTGATGTATATTTAAAATCATCAAGGAGTATGATTTCATTTGGGGACATTATCAACTTTTCGATTCTTAAACCCATATGATTGGGGTATACACTTTCATTCAACGGATTGAATGTCAACATAATCAACCAAAATTTGTATGGACTACAAATTTGTTCTTATCTGAATGTTATCATTCAAACTATTATGTTACGATTTTAGACTCCAATCTTTACCCAATAATATAAGATGACGGTTTAAAGTTTCAAGATTTGTGGTGGTGTGAATGCCAGGAACATGTCAGGACAACATGTATATGTCAGCTTATCCATGGAGGAATTGCACACTCTAATTCATGCCAAAGTGGCAGAGGCACTTATCAACCATTCACAAAATTTCATTAACACTGTTTCAAACTTTCCACCTTAGCAATTTTATTCTCCAGGGACGCATTCGACTTATCCCTCAGGACTCCTTGCTCAACCAAACATATATCCAGTAATATCCACCCTACCTAGAGAACTCATGGGATTGAACATTTCTGGAACTACCCAACCCACACTGGAATCATTTGTGCCAATCAAATTACCACCAACTTTACCCCAAAATTACCCAGTCTCGGGGAACTCTAACAAAACCAATACCAATGAGACTTCAACTTTTCATGGAATAACTTGTGAAGGATAAAAAAATAAGCGTAAAAGGGAGGCTAATGGTATTCAAAAGGAGACTAAAAATTTCAAAGCCTACAAAACACAAAACATTTATGCTGGAAAGCATCCAATGTGTAAACTTTTCATGGAATAACAATGAGGACTGCACTAAGGATTCAAGGGGATTTCAGGTAAGCTTAATTACCACCATCTCTTTTGGATCTAAAAGTTCGATAATAAAGATAATTAGGGCAGTTGATGATGGCGGTGATGATTCTGTTTCGGGTGCAGGGATTTCGATAAGTTTTGGCAGCAGTCTTTGATGTTCAAGGGATTTCGGCCGGTGCATCTCTCTCTAGATGTGGGGGTGCGTGTGGAGATGTGGTGGCTGTGGTAGGAGTTATGGTGGCAGTGGCGGTGGTGGTGTGAGATGAATTTGGTGGTGGTCTGATGAAGAAGATGGAGAGCATCATACCTATGTTTTGTCTTGTCTCTGTTTTGTGTATAGATATATATGCTTATAATAATAATAATAATAGTGATAAATACATTTTTTAAGTATGTTGTGCAAAAAAAAACTTGTACTTTGGATGTAAATGACTAAAATGCCCTTCTAACTAACAGACTTGATGGATGGTGTTAGTTAAATGGACTCAGATTGTTACAATTTGAAAATTTAGGTGCTCAGATAGTTAAACATTTTGGTTTTGGATTCAAGTAATTAAAACCACTAAAACACAGGGACTCAAATAGTAATTTACTCATTTGGAAATTATATATCGCTCGATTGTATGTAATTTTTTTTTTACAAAATTTGAGTCTAATTTTTTTACCTGATAGGAGGGGAATGCTAAACATGAATCGGGTTTTATTCCATAACTTCTTATCACTTTGCACAACTCCTAATTTCTTCTACTCACAAAGTATGGTTGGAAGGGAAAAATAAATCTCTATGTTCTATTTGGATTATTTGCGTTTATTTATAAATTTAAAAAGAAATATTGGACAAGAAAGGAGAGATGATGAAGTAATTGTTGATGAAGATTTAAGAAAGTGTTGCTTTGATTTGTTTTTTCTTTTTAAAAGCCAAATTACTTTAGTTGACTTGCAATATTCAACTGTATATTTTATTTTTTTATACATCATAAATGTTATATTTTATTTTATGTCAAGTTCCAAAGGCTTCAATTCCCAATAAGCGTATGTTTCGCAATTACTTTCAATAAAAGCCAAGGACAATCTCTATCGAATGTTTGATTGTATTTAAGAGACCCTGTATTTTCACATGGCCAACTTTATGTCGCACTGTCAAGAGTTAAAAGCAGAGAATGGGTGAAATTACTTATACACCACAAAAAATGTGGTGTATAAGGAAATATTTAGTGATATTTGAATAAAATGTGTATTGGTTTCTTTTAAATTTTAATAACATATTTCTACTGTATTTTTTTATACGTTTTACCGCTCAAAATAATTGTACGTTGGTGAACCGCGTGTTAACGCGCGCAAAAGTCTAGTAAAAATAAACAAAAGGTAAAGACAAGAAAAGCCCCGAAATGCATTATTGCGTTTCTTACTTTCTTCAGTTTTCAAAATAACGTGATCCCCGGTTTAAACTGAATAAACAAAAACGGAAAGTGAAACATGATTTCTTTAGCTTTCAGAAGTAACGTGTTTCAAAAACTGTCACCTCCATTTGAAAAATAATGCATTAGGCTTTTTTTTTCATATGTATATTTTCTCTAAGTTTTATTTTTGAATTTATTTTAGATTTTATTAATAATTTATAATTAATAACTTATAATATTTAATATGTAATACAAACGTGCATGCATCATTTTGTGAGTTTATTTTTTACTAAATCTTGTATAAATATAATATGAAATCGAGTTATTTCCATCACAAAGTATTTACTGCTCTTGTGATATTGAAAAAATAGTTTACCAGATGCTGCTTAGTTTCACATTTTCTTTTGTTTTATGAAAATACTATACAGTGACGGATCTAGAAATTAGTTTCAGCAGTAACGTTTTTTTATTTTTTCATTTTGGTAGTAACGTTTTGTAGGAACCGCTCGTATATAAAATAAATAATATTACGATTACAACTAAATAAGAAACGAAAGCAGAAATTAAAATACAATTACAACTTTAAAGAATCGAAATACAAGAAGAAATTAGAAACAACAAGGACAAGATGGCTGAGGATCGTGTTGAACACGGGGCCCTTAAAACAAATTCCGAGTCTATTAACAAGAACTCGTTTTGTTTCCCAGGGTACAACAGCCGGAACAGCAAGATTGCTGCCGGAGAAGACTCTGACCCGAAATGTACCTGAAACAGCAAGAAGAACACGAAAAAGATTGCTGGAGAAGATAGACTTGGTGAAGATTCAGAACAGTGTGAGAAGTGTCTAAGGTGTGTCTCAACCAAAGGTCTCCTTTGGTATTTATAGAGTCCAATGCTTCATCAGTTTCGGAATGCATTAAAAACGAAAATAAATGTCATTGAACGTCTTCAATGGCATTTATTACGTTCTTAAAGTTTCAGACGAAACTGTTTGACTGGACAGTTACACTTCTGATCTGCAGCTGCTGAGGAGCTGGAGACTCCGCGCGCGCGCATATACCTGCGCGCATGCGCACAACGTAAGTCCCAATCTACGTCAGTGGAAGCTAGCACGCGCTACTGCGCACTTTACGTCACTCAAGCGCCTGCGCGCTGGCGCACAACGTCTTTACGTTTTACGTTACTCTGGCGCAGACCAGGGCGCTACCTGATTGTTTACTCGTGCTCGCGCGCATCTCCTGCCACTGGTCCTATGCTAAGGACCACGAGCCTGTGTTCAAAAATACTAAGGCGGCTCTCAAGCGGCTCGCGGTGATGCGAGTGTGCGAAGTGCAAAGTGCGCCATCAAAGCGCCACATTGCGCCCATCGCCCACGCCACGCGCGTGTGCGAGTGCGTGTGCGTGTGCGAGTGCGAGTGCGAGTTGGGGTGCTCCGCACCCTTCGCGAGTTCCACAGTGTGAGCTCCCATGAAACAATTAGGAAGGAGTGTTCCTCCTTATATACCACTCATGGTATCATCACTCCTCCTATGTGGGACAATTTCCACTTTGTTTCATTTCAACATCAAGTGCATCATTCACCAATCTTTGAGCATCGATATCTCATTCATCTTAGCTCCGTTTTGGACATGGTTTGGTTCGTTGCGAAGCTCTCACAACATAGAACATAAACCCACAAAGAAATATATAAATAAACATCTGTTTCAAATATATATTTTAGTCCAAAGTTAGGAAAAACTCATTTTCCTATATTTTGTGAAAATAGCATTTTCACTAAATTTCCAACAATCCCCCACATGAATGGAGATCGATCCGTTCTTACAAGTTTCAACGATACAATTCGACAGTAGAATTTGCAGGATAGGTAGGTTTTGCCTTTGAACCTTCCTTTGTGAAGCATACTTAGCTTACTAGCGATCAGTAGAACTTGATGTCTTTGAACTGATCCCCGTTTGTGTAAACGACAATACACTTCACACAACACCCCACTTGGTTTAGTCAACCCCTCATTGTCGTGTCCTTTATGGTCATGGACACTCCTGGTTCTGCGAGAGCTCTAGGATTTGCGCCTCCCCACAAATCCATTCGAAGCGACCCTACTTCTCTCTAACATAGGTGATTCCCATGAATCATTAAAAGCAAAAGTTAAACTGATTTACCACAATCATTAACTTGTATATGCTTAACCTCAACACACTGTCACTGATTTGGAATGGACTAGGAAGTATAACTCCCTTTAATGTTTTGGGGTGCCCCCCACAGTGACTCCCTTTTGGTCATATGATTAAGTTTGCCTATTGAATCTAGATCTTGGGATCTCCAGTCAACTAGATTAGGTTTCCCTCATACTCCCTTTTTGCGTGGGCTTTAGTCCCATTCCTCTTGACGACTTATGTACTACCTCTTTGCTTAAGCCTTTCGTTAACGGGTCCGCAATGTTATCTTTTGACTTCACATAGTCAATCGTGATAACACCCGTTGAGAGTAGTTGTCGTATCGTGTTATGTCTACGTCTTATATGCCTCGATTTGCCATTGTACATTGAGCTTTGAGCTCTACCAATCGCCGATCGGCTGTCACAATGTATGCAAATGGCTGGTAAAGGTTTACTCCATCTTGGAATATCCTCCACAAATTGACGTAACCACTCCGCCTCTTCTCCACATTTATCTAAAGCGATAAATTCCGATTCCATCGTGGAGCGTGCTATAACCGTTTGCTTCGAAGACTTCCAAGATATAGCAGCCCCCGCAAGTGTAAACACGTAACCACTTGTTGATTTGGAATCTTTTATATCCGAGATCCAGTTCGCATCAGTGTATCCTTCAATCACTGCTGGATCGCGGGTATAATGCAGTCCATAGTCCCGTGTGAATCTTATGTATCTAAGCACCCTTGTTATACTTTTCCAATGTTCATCACTTGGATTACTTGTATATCTACTTAGTTTACTCACCGCGTATGCTAAGTCGGGTCTAGTACATGTCATTAGATACATTAGACTGCCAATGATCCTTGAATACTCTACCTGAGCAACACCCTTTCCTCTATTTTTAACTAGATGGTGGGTGGTATCAATTGGAGAGCGGGCTATTGCCTTGTCTCCTGAATTGAACTTTTCAAGGATTTTGTCCACATAATGAGATTGAGTTAGAACAAGACCATATTGGGTTCTAAGGATTTTTACTCCTAGAATAACATCCGCTAAACCCATGTCTTTCATGTCAAATCTCGCTTTCAACATGTCTTTAGTGGTTTTAACCATCTTATCATTACTCCCAACGATAAGCATATCATCCACATATAGACATAAGATCACATAACCTCCTGGTGTGTCTTTGCAATAAACACATTTGTCGCATTCATTTATTTTGAAACCATTATCAAGCATGACTTGATCAAATTTATGGTGCCATTGTTTTGGAGCTTGCTTCAAGCCATACAATGACTTGACTAATTTACATACTTTGCCCTCTTGACCTGGGGCAGAGAAACCCTCGGGTTGCTGCATGTAAATTTCTTCTTCTAAATCGCCATTTAGAAATGCGGTCTTTACATCCATTTGGTGAACATCCAAATTTCTCAAAGCCGCAATAGCAAGAACCAATCTTATAGAGGTTATTCGAGTTACAGGCGAATAAGTATCAAAGTAATCTAGACCTTCCTTTTGTCTAAATCCTTTGATCACTAATCTTGCCTTGTATTTATCAATACTTCCATCAGTTTTCATCTTCTTCTTGAATATCCAACGATATCCAAGGGGTTTACAACCCGGTGGAAGATCTACTAACTCCCAAGTATGATTTTGCAATATAGAGTCAATTTCATTCTTAATTGCTTCTTTCCATTGAGGTCCTTCTGATGAGGAGACCGCTTCGCGGTAGGTGTTGGGCTCACCCTCAACCATGTAACTCAAGAAGTCTGGACCAAATGATTTTGCAACCCTTGGTCTTTTGCTTCTTCTAAGGTCACCCTCCTCAACCTCAGGTCGTTCATGTCTTTCTTCTTGAAATTCATCGTCAACCAATGTTGATGGACCTGCCTGGTCATCGTTAATTAGTCTTGATGAACTAACATGTGTTTGTCCTAGCATAGGAAACACATGTTCAAAATACTCGACAACATTAGGGTTTACCTCCATGAAAGTGTTGTTGTGTACATCTGGATTCTTGGAATCAAACACAAGAAAACGATGCGCCGTGCTTTGATGTGCATAACCAATAAATATGCAATCAACAGTTTTGGGGCCTATCCTAAGAGCCTTAGGAGGTGGTACAGTCACCTTGGCTAGGCACCCCCACACTTTCAAGTATTTGTATGAAGGTTTTCTACCTTTCCATAACTCATAGGGAGTCTCGTCCCTAGTCTTTAGAGGTATCCTATTTAAAAGATAATTGGCCGAAAGAATGGCATCCCCCCACATTTCACGGTTCACTCCCGAACTTATCAACATGGCATTCATCATTTCTTTCAATGTGCGGTTCTTTCGTTCCGCGGTGCCATTTGATTGTGGGGAATAAGGTGGTGTACACTCATGTATTATGCCACTTTTTGCGCATAAATCCGCAAAAGGTGCAACATATTCACCACCTCGGTCGCTTCTTACGGCCTTAATTTTCTTTTTAAGTTGATTCTCAACTTCATTTTTGTATAAGGTAAACTTATCTATTGCCTCATCCTTACTTTTGAGTAAGTATACGTAGCAATACTTGGTGCAATCATCAATAAACGTGATGAAATATTTATTCCCACCAATTGTAGGAATTGCCTTTAAGTCACAAACATCGGTGTGAATTAAATCAAGAGGTTCGGTTATTCGTTCAACCGTTTTGAAAGATGATCGTGTTAGTTTGGATTCAACACATGCTTCGCATTTAGAATCGGATTCAATGTGGAATGTTGGTATGCTATCCAATTTAATCAAACGACGCATTGATTTAAAATTTACATGTCCTAGTCTACCATGCCAAACGTTTGAAGACTCAAGCATATAAATAGAAGTAGTAGGAGTTTTATTCATTGAATTGTTCACAACCATTACATTCATTTTGAACATACCATTAAGGGCATAGCCCTTTCCTACAAACATTCCACGCCTAGAAAGAACAAACTTCTCCGATTCAAACACTAGACGAAATCCAAACTTGTTGAGCATCCATCCCGAGACGAGATTCTTGCGTATGTCTGGCACATACAACACCTTGCTCAACGTGAGGTCCTTCCCCGAAGTCATCCTCAAGATCACATCGCCTTCACCCTTGATGTCGGCAGTAGCTTTATTCCCCATGTAAAGCTTGTCATCACCCGCAAGTTCCTTGAATGTAGAGAAAAGAGCCTTGTCTCCACAAACATGGCGGGTTGCACCAGTGTCAACGAACCATCCAGGTGGGTTGTCGCCCACCACGTTGACTTCATCATCAACCATAGCACCTTGCTCAGTTATCATTGCTACGAGAGGCATGCCATCCTCATCCACCATATGCGCACGCTCACGCTTAGGCTTCTTGCATTGGTTGGCGCGGTGGCCTGTCTCTTGGCAGTTGTAACAAATACCAGAAAAAGGCGCAGGCTTCTTTTTCACAGCCCCCTTTTTAGGTCCAAGATCCACCTTCGCTTTCCCTTTGTCCTTTTTCCCCTTATTCTTGTTGCCCTTGGAGGATTGCCCAACTTCCACAACATTAGCTTTGGCCAAGGCTTGAACAAGGCTACCTTTTTGAGCAATTCTATTGTCCTCTTCAATACGAAGACGAACAACAAGTTCCTCCACAGTCATCTCCTTTCGTTTATGCTTAAGATAATTCTTAAAGTCAGTCCACGAAGGAGGTAACTTCTCAATCATTGCTGCCACTTGAAATGTCTCACTAAGTGTCATGCCTTCCGCATGGATGTCATGAAGTATAATTTGCAACTCTTGGACTTGGTTCATCACAGTCTTGGAATCAACCATTTTGTAGTCCAAGAAACGGGCTACAACGAATTTCTTCGTTCCAGCATCCTCCGTTTTATACTTCTTGTCTAAAGACTCCCATAATTCTTTGGCAGTCTTTATTGTATAATAAACATTATACAATCCATCCACTAGGCCGTTTAACACATAGTTACGACACAAGAAATCCGAATGCTTCCAAGCATCTAACGCGCTCTGAAATTGAACGTCGTTCTCCCCATCCTTAGGTAGGGGAGCGGTTTCAGTCAAGAACCTCGCAAGGTTCAAAGTGGTCAAGTAGAAGAACATCTTCTGTTGCCACCTTTTGAAGTTCAAACCCGAGAACTTCTCAGGTTTTTCAGCATGATTGGCCACAGTGGACGCTCCCACTGTGTTGGTAGGCAAAGGGGTACCAATAACCGCTTGGTTCACGACGTTGTTGTTGTTGTCACTAGTCGACATTCTGAAAATTTTAACCAAAAACGTTATATATTTTCAGTTTATAAAACTTAACCCGTTTATAAAAAAAAAAATGTCAACTTTTAAGACAAAATAAGAACAAACTGTGGCTTCTAAGTCCAACTTTGAAGTCCAACAGAAAGTTTTTATTTCGAGTTTTAGACAAAGGTTTTAGATGTAACCGATTCTTGTTTTCTAACAAAATAACAAACCGTAGGCTTCTAAGTCCAACTTTGAAGACAAACAGTAAGTTATAATGATTCGAAAAACCAAAAAAAAATCTGTTTTTAAAACACAAACTAAGTGAGACAAAACTGGTTTGAATCACAATTAGAAAGGTTTTTATTATACACGAACGGTGTTTTAAAAATTTGTTTTAAGATTGTAGGAACCGCTCGTATATAAAATAAATAATATTACGATTACAACTAAATAAGAAACGAAAGCAGAAATTAAAATACAATTACAACTTTAAAGAATCGAAATACAAGAAGAAATTAGAAACAACAAGGACAAGATGGCTGAGGATCGTGTTGAACACGGGGCCCTTAAAACAAATTCCGAGTCTATTAACAAGAACTCGTTTTGTTTCCCAGGGTACAACAGCCGGAACAGCAAGATTGCTGCCGGAGAAGACTCTGACCCGAAATGTACCTGAAACAGCAAGAAGAACACGAAAAAGATTGCTGGAGAAGATAGACTTGGTGAAGATTCAGAACAGTGTGAGAAGTGTCTAAGGTGTGTCTCAACCAAAGGTCTCCTTTGGTATTTATAGAGTCCAATGCTTCATCAGTTTCGGAATGCATTAAAAACGAAAATAAATGTCATTGAACGTCTTCAATGGCATTTATTACGTTCTTAAAGTTTCAGACGAAACTGTTTGACTGGACAGTTACACTTCTGATCTGCAGCTGCTGAGGAGCTGGAGACTCCGCGCGCGCGCATATACCTGCGCGCATGCGCACAACGTAAGTCCCAATCTACGTCAGTGGAAGCTAGCACGCGCTACTGCGCACTTTACGTCACTCAAGCGCCTGCGCGCTGGCGCACAACGTCTTTACGTTTTACGTTACTCTGGCGCAGACCAGGGCGCTACCTGATTGTTTACTCGTGCTCGCGCGCATCTCCTGCCACTGGTCCTATGCTAAGGACCACGAGCCTGTGTTCAAAAATACTAAGGCGGCTCTCAAGCGGCTCGCGGTGATGCGAGTGTGCGAAGTGCAAAGTGCGCCATCAAAGCGCCACATTGCGCCCATCGCCCACGCCACGCGCGTGTGCGAGTGCGTGTGCGTGTGCGAGTGCGAGTGCGAGTTGGGGTGCTCCGCACGCCATCAAAGCGCCACATTGCGCCCATCGCCCACGCCACGCGCGTGTGCGAGTGCGTGTGCGTGTGCGAGTGCGAGTGCGAGTTGGGGTGCTCCGCACCCTTCGCGAGTTCCACAGTGTGAGCTCCCATGAAACAATTAGGAAGGAGTGTTCCTCCTTATATACCACTCATGGTATCATCACTCCTCCTATGTGGGACAATTTCCACTTTGTTTCATTTCAACATCAAGTGCATCATTCACCAATCTTTGAGCATCGATATCTCATTCATCTTAGCTCCGTTTTGGACATGGTTTGGTTCGTTGCGAAGCTCTCACAACATAGAACATAAACCCACAAAGAAATATATAAATAAACATCTGTTTCAAATATATATTTTAGTCCAAAGTTAGGAAAAACTCATTTTCCTATATTTTGTGAAAATAGCATTTTCACTAAATTTCCAACACGTTTTCCAAATATCATAAAAAAAACAAATTTTCCACCAATTTTTCACTACGCGCTCGAAGTTGAGTAGCAACGGACGCGGCACCTAGCTTCAAGCTAGGTCCACCCAGACCACCCCTAGTACTATAAGCCTCTGATAACACTGAAACCTCTTGGTAATCACTTTTAACGTGTAAAAGTTATTTTGCTGATATTACCATCTCCACGAGAAACTTATAAGTGTAATTATTCTTTATTAATATGATTTGAACTTAATATTATAATTAATATCTGGAATTAGTTATTAGAGTATCGTAATCCTTGAATTGCATTATTATACTAGAATCATAGTAGATAGTAAAACTAATGAAACAAATCTATCCACAAAGAGACATACCTCCATTCAAATAACATATGATTATGTGACCAAATGCTATACGAGCACAAAAATATAGTAGAGCTGGCATGTCTAATTAGACTTGGACATATTTTACAACAAAGCTAGAAATAAATAACTAAAAAGTGAAGCTTTCACTAAAAGTGTATATGTTAAATTAGTGATCATGCATTACCCAACCCTAAATAATATGGGGCAACAAGTACATGACATTTAATTCCTACCACAAGCATATCATATGCAATGATTCATAGGATACAACTATGACATAACTAAACCAAATAATAATAACTCATATAACGAATACGGAATGAGAACAAAACTTTATGTAAAGTAACTAATCCTAATGACAATCGTATAGCCAAGTAACAAACCCTAATGACAAAAAATTATTAAAATAATAACTCACAGAAAATGGATGCTACACTCGAAGTCAACAATCATAATAGTAATAAAAATAATATATGGGGTATGTTTGGCAAAACTAGTTGGTGGCTGGTGGGTGGAAGCTGACAGCTGTAGCTGGAAGCTGATAGCTGTAGCTTTTTAAATATATTTTGGTGTTTGGCAGAGTAGATAAAACTTTTAATCTATCTATATAATAATTGAGGTCACTTGGGTTGAATCAAGGCCTTAGAGAGGGTTTGAGGTATCCAACAACTAATATGGAGCTCCAAATTATTACTATAAAATCCTTTTTTTTTCATTCTCTATATCAAAACTCTCATATTCTTCCTAATTCCTAACAAATCTTTCAATCTTTCTTCTTCACCTTGCATCATTTGTTGATATCCACAACTGATTAAAGGTAAACATCCAAACTACTCTTCTAATGTTGATTCCTATTATTATTTTGACTTTTTTTATTATTAACATTATTAAGAACAAATCAAACCGAATGAAATTTCTTATTCTTTTACGTGGAAATCATTCTTCTTAAACACATGTTCTAATGAAACGGATTTGTGATAAATGGATTTGTGATAAACGGATTTGTGATAAACACATATTCAATCGGATTTATTATAAAGTGATAACAAAGATACTATCAATTCCTATTGTTATTTTTTTTATTCTTTTTAAGATTTCCTAATCTAATAACCATTTGAAATCAGTCTGGTGTTTATCACGTGTTCTAATGAAACGGATTTGTGATAAACAAAATATTCAGTCGAATTTGTGATAAAGGGATAACAAAGATACTATCGATTCCTATTGTTACTTTTTTTTTATTCTTTTTAATATTTCATAATCTAATTACCATTTGAAATCACTCTTGTGTTTATCACATGTTCTAATGAAATGGATTTGTGATGAACGTATTTGTGATAAACACATATTCAATCGGATTTGTGATAAAGGGATAATAAGGATTGCGCTTAATCAGATTTATGTTAATTTTATTATTGTCATCACGGTTTTTTTAGACATATATTGAATCGGATTTACTATTTGATCGTATTTAGTAATGCTATGTTTTAACATTTGAAAAACAGGATTTGATCCGAAGACACAATCGCTATTATGTGTTATCATAATGGTTCTCAATTCTTCAAGGTATTGCATGACCCTTCGGCAACAGTTTTGGTATATTTGTTATTTTCATGTACATATGCCTATTTAATTTTCAAAAATGATTCTTTATTTTTTAATGTTGTTTTTTAACGTGTCAATTCAGAATGTGCTGAAGGCCATGAACAAATTTCTGTTGTCTAAAAACATACATAACAGGAACGTTACAGTTAATCACATTTATTTATATTACTGTTTTTCGAAATTATGTTTAATATTATTGTAATATTAGAACGAATTTAATATCATTAATTCTGAATTATTGTTATTTATTTACATTAATAATAATTGACCGAATTTAATGTCATTTAATCTGAAATTTGAATCTGAATTATTGTTATTTATTTACATTAATAATAGTTGACTGAATTTAATGTTATTTATTACAATCTTTTAATAATTGACCGAATTTATATTAATATTAATATGAATTTCAGTTTACCATAACAAGCCTCATTTATTTTTGATTATGAATGATTGATTATTAATCAATTTAACATTTATTTATGAACGAAATAACTCTCATTTATTTTTAATATTACGATTTTAGTTTTACTATTCGTAAATATAGTATTGTTGACCGAATATATTACTAATACTAATTGACATTAATAATAATTGACCGAATTGAAATGTTATTTATTACGATTTATTAATCACATTTATTTATATTAATATTACTACGAAATTATGTTTAAACCATCTTTATGAATTATTATTGGTCTTGCCTGCAATTAATAGGATTTATTTTATTTTTTAATGTTATTTACTATGAGTTTTAATGACATTAATAATAATTGACCAAATTTAGTGTTATATGTTACGATTTTTAAGCTCATTTATTTATTATTGACCGAATTAAATTACGAATATACTACTAATACTAAAACTAATATTACGAATTATTATTGGTCTTGCCTGCAATTAATAGAATTTATTCATTTTTTAATGTTATTCAGTATGAGTTTTAATGACATTAATAATAATTGACCGAATTTAGTGTTATATAATACGATTTTAAGCTCATTTGTTTATTACTAATACTAATACTAATATTACGATTTTTAATTTTAATCTGATTTATTTATTATTGACCGAATTAATTTACGAATATATTACTAATACTAATACTAATACTAATATTACATTTTTAAATTTTAATCCGATTTATTTATTATTGACCGAAATAAATTAAGAAAATATTACTAATACTAAAACTAATATTACGATTTTTAATTTTAATCTCATTTATATCTTATTGACCGAATTAAAATTTTCTATTACTATTTTTACGAATATATTACTAATTACTAATACTAACTAATACTAATACAATATTATGATTTTTCCTTGCTTCAATTAGAAGATATTTCCATTGGCGAATATTGTGTCTTTAAATGGTGTTCAATCCAGCACAGGCTGTTTGTTACAAAGGTTCCACCACAAGAAGTCATTGATTTTCAAATTAAAATTACGATTTTTTATGTTTGTAATGTAATTTATTTGAATTAATGATTATGATTTTAAGTTTATTTATTAAGATTTATAATCTCAATTATTTATATTACTATGTTTATGAATTATGATTAGTCTTGATTGCAATTAATAAGATTTATTCATTTTTACTATTATTTTTAAGATGTTTAATATTATTTATTGACATTAATAATAATTGACCAAATTTAATGTAATTTATTAAAATTATTAATCTCATTTAGTTATATTACTTTTTTCGAATTTATGTTTAATAAGATTTAATTATTTTTAATGTATTTTTAGTATGTTAGAATTAATGTTATTTATTGACATTAATAATAATTGACCGAGTTGAATGTTATTTATTATAATTTTTTAATCTCATTTATTTATATTAATATTACTACGAAATTAAGTTTAATCTATCTTTATGAAATTATTTTTAATATTATTTATAATACTATTTATATTACTATTTATTCGAATTATTATTGGTCTTGTATGCAATTAATAGAATTTATTTATTTTTTAATGATATTTATTATGAGTTTTAACGACATTAATAATAGTTGACCGAATTTAATGTTATATATTACGATTTTTAAGCTCATTTATTTATTATTGACCGAATTAATTTACGAATATTGCGATTTTTAATTTTAATCTGATTTATTTATTATTGACCGAATTAAATTAGGAATATATTACTAAAACTAATATTACGATTTTTAATTTTACGTTTTTGTTAAATTGATGGAGGTCAGTTCTTTGACTATATGTTTTTGAATTTGATTGTGCTAATTTTAAGCGTTGTTGACCAATTCACGTTAATTACCAATCCTTCCCTTTTTTATTATTCAAAGATTTTCCTTTAATCAATTGTCATGAAACGATATTCTTTTAAACATATACGACTTTCCTTTAAACATTTATTTAAATCTATTTAACAATGTTAAATCTATTTAACAGTTTATAATTTAAATATAATCTGAAGATGGGAGTGTACATTTATTTTCCTACACTTTTATTATTCTTTTAATAATAAATATAATTTAAATCTATTTAACAGATTCCTAAAATATATAATGTATTCAAGATAATTTTCATTGCTATTTCTAATATTACGAACTTAATTTTAATATTGTTGACTAAATCTGAGTAAAAACTTTTTACGTTTTTGTTAATTTGATGGAGGTCAATTTTTTGACTTTATGTCTTTGAGTTTGATTGTGTTAATTTTAAGCGTTGTTGACCAATTCACATCAATTACCAATCCTTCCATTCTTATAATTCAAATATATAAATAAATATTCCTACTCGATCACGTCAATCGAGGCACAGTATTTCCAATTTTGCAGAATTGTTCGAGACACAACAATAATATATAAACCTTAACAAATAATAAAATCATTTAATCGTCATACCAAATTTAACAACGAAATTAAATGATAATATAAATTTTCAAATTGTTACTTTCTGTACAACTAATAATGATTACTAAAGATGTCAATAATAAATTGTATATAATGGGTAAGGCAATTTGAGACGCGGATGATTTTAATGTCATTTATTTGAATGATTGATTACGATTTTGATGTTATTTATTAAGATTTTTAATCTTATTTATTGATGTTACTAATATTACGAATTTCATTTTAACATTGTTGACCGACTTTCATTTTGATATTACGACTTTCCTTTAATCAATTGTAACTAAACGATAATCATCATCTTGATTTCAATAAGTGTGCTAATTTTAAGATGTTAATAATAATTTGTATATAACGGGTAAGTTAATTTCAGACGTGGATTATTTTAATGTCATTGATTTGAATGATTGATTATGATTTTGATGTTATTTATTAAGATTATTAATTGTGAAGTACTATATTTACACAGTTTAAATAATTACGTTTTTTTGGCGGCTTTTTGTAACATGTCAAAAGTTGTCTAAAATGTGTGTACAATGGGTCCTTTTGGCTACATATTGAAATGGGTCTGAGGTTGATCCTTTTGGTGTCCATTTTTTAATAAAATATAGGAAATTTATGTTACAGCATGTGACATTGGACCCATTTTCTTATTAGTTGTTTTTTAGCTATGTAATCGATTTGAACCATTGGAGAGATAACATGAAAATTTAAGCTACCCATTCAAGTAAGTTGTGATAGTATGCTATGTAGTTTGCAGTTGTCAAATTAAACTTTACTTACTCGATATATCCATCATTTCGTTACATTAAACTGTTAGATGACATTTTGCATTTAACATAAAAAATCATACATATTGCATTATCAAACATTTAGTAACCAAAACAAATCCAATAATACAATTCTTATTTTCCTACTTTTTTTTCATTTTACTTTCGGGTGAACCGTGGGTCCCCACGGGACTCTAACCTAGTAAAATGTATAAAATGATCAAAATGGGCATTAACTAAAAACGTGTATGTGTATTTTTTTTAAGATAAAATGAGCATTTGTGTCATTTACTCATTAAAAGTTTGTAGCTACTAGCAGTTTTTTCTTAAACGCTAGTACTAATAACATTTCAATATATGGTTTTTTTTTCTCCTAACCTAAAAGCTTCAAGTTTCTTCAACCAAACAGAGTTTTTTATTGAGTATGAGCTTTTTCTTAAAAGCTTGAAGATCGATCATAAAAGCTTTTAAAAACTCATTATCAAACATATCAATGATGTCCTCAAATAATCACAAGAACCTACAAATTAATTGCTCATAGAATGTTAGATTTATTAAATTTAACACACTGTCTTTTATGTTCTTGATTAAAGCTCAAATATTTGTGTCAATAATTGTCCGAAAGTAGTATTCTTGGTTACAAAAGTTTGGGTATTATTCCGAAAGTAAAAAATTATTGTATACAAAGAAACAGAATTAAATAAAACTAAAAGAAATAAAAAAAACATTTAAAAAAGAGAATGAGATGAGCGACATAGTAAGAAAAAGAACCGGTCACGAGCGTGTCAGCCGGAGTTCGAATGGGTCTGCCGTCTGCGTGTCTACACTGTCAAGACCCCCGCTTCCGGTTCACACCCTTTCCAAATATAATAATAATAATAATAATAATAATAATAATAATAATAATAATAATAATAATAATAATAATAATAATAATAATAATAATAATTATTATTATTATTATTATTATTATTATTATTATCATTATTATTATTATTATTATTATTATTATCATTATTATTATTATTATATATTTCACTACGATCTATCCCGGGTCTTTCTGGGATACACAAATTTAATATAAAGTGACAAAATGTGTGTTACGATGTAGCGTATAGAAATTAATGTACTATAATATGAGAAAACAACAATTTTAATCATGAGAACAAGAATGAAAATGTATATTAAAGAGAGAATGTACGTATGGATAAGGAGCAGAGACAGAAGCAATCATTATAGAGCGTGATTGAGGCAATGGTCTTGAATGTATAGTTTTTTTATAAACCGCCAGTTTTGACATATTCTGCAATGAATGCAAACATAAGTCTCATTTATAATTTAATTTAGTGTAAAAAATTCATTAGAAACTTATATATTACACATGTTATAACGTTATTTATTTATTTATTATTAGGTTAGAAAATTATATAAATGACGTTGGATTAATAAAATAGTAAATGGTTTTAAATAAACAAAAATATACAAAGAATTAGTTAAGAAAATAAATATTATAAGATTTTTATTTATTATATAGTAAAGTAATAATAAAGATAATAAATCAATACATAAATTATAAGTTAATAAATATCTCCCCTTTTAAACATTCGTAACTTTTTATGCATCAATGTTTTTAAAAAAATATACCATAAAATCAAACGTCTTTTATCTTTAATATGAGTACACTATTGTTATATTTTTGAAGAAAAATCGAAAATCCGGTTGTGTAATACACAATGGAGAACGTAAAACACAATGAATTCCAAACTAAAAATGCAATGAACAATGGTATAAAATACAATGAACAGCAGAATAAAACACAATGAACAACATATTAAAAACACAATTAACAACAAACTAAAACACAATGGATAGTTGACGAAAACACAATGAACAATAGAATAAATCACAATATACACCATAAACGCAAAACCAGTTGTATAAAACTCAATGGAAAACATACTAAAACACAATGGATAAAGTTAAATCATGAGTAGACTAAAAAACACAATGAACATAATTGTAACGCACACGTGCACATTATAACACAATGAACAAGCAGAAGACACAATGAAGAAAAAACCCAGTTAACACCAATTTTTTTTTTAAATTTTAATGTAGCAATGTGGTACTCATATTAAAGATAAAAAACGCTTTTAATACGGTGATTTTTTTTAAAAAAAAAGTATTGTATGAAAAAGTTATAGACACTTTTAAAAGATGGGAGAAATTGACATGTGATTTGCATGTGGAGAGAGAAAGTCAACAAATGTGCTTTTCCTTTTATGCCTTTCCTCAAATTTAATATATATTTTTTCAACAAACTAATCTCAACCCTTCAAATCTAAGATCAATGACCACAATCTTTCTCAGTTGTACTAGAAAAAGTGTCTTGTGTATTTGATTCATATATATATTTATACTATATATAATATGCACATATGAGGGGTAGTGTTAGTCTTTTTACACATTTTTAAGGTGTACAAACTTTATAGCATGAAGTACAATGCTTTAAAGCACACCAAACCTTAATATGAATTTTTGGCCACCAGATGAAGTCCAAATGTTTTAAACCAACAATCATGCGGCCAAGAACACCCAGAATCTGATTTCAAATTTCATACCCGCAACCTTTTCTTTTTTGTTCTCTCTCTCTCTAAACATTGTGGATCTAGATCTGCTCTCTCTTTGTAGTTCACTATAAGCCACTAACACCTTCATATTCAAATTTATGAATCGAATCGTTTGCTTCTGCAGGGGTTAGGTTGTTGGTTCTGAAAGCTACTGCAAGTACTTTTTGGTTATCATTTTACCAATGGTTTTGCATTTGTCTTCTTATTTGACTTTCATATGGGGTTTTCGCAATATACGGGATAAACTCTTCGTTGGGCAGGATAATGATAGCAATTTCTTCCCTGATTGTGCTTGAATTTGTATTCTATTCTTTGATTATACAGTGTAACTTAACCCTAAATCAGTTTATTTTGAATCTGTTACGAACTTTTGTTTTGTAGTTGAATGCCAATTAGGGCTTCTGGTTTGTGGATGAACACTAGGGTTTACGTTTAATGTTTCCCTTTTTTTTGCATATGTCTTTGGTTTACCGATTGTTTGGTTCTTATTTCCTTTGCAGGTTCAACGTTTAGTGTTGCTGATCTTCGTATTTGATATTATATTTATGTGTGAAAAAAGGCATGCACTCTTTTTTTCTGATTATGTAGATTATTTTTTCACTAATATTTCAAGTTATCCCTTAAATAATCCATAATTTTCTTGAACTTGTGTGTGTGCGCGCGCAGATGTGGTCTGATATTATAAAAGGCCAAACATGGAGGCTCATATGTCATACAAAGTAATATACTTTGGAATGAGCATGAACCATTTCCTACAAAGGTATAAGTTCAATTGCAAAAGGTACCAATTTATGTCTTGTTATACAGTTTTGAGGAATTGTATGATTTGGTGAAATTCATAAAACTGATAAAAGAAGCAGGCCTCTATGTTAACTAAATGTATTCCTAAGTGTTCGTTGGCATTACATATTTGATATAAAATTTTGAGATATGAACTAATTATTTAAAATAAATAACTGTACAATTTTAGTGGTTTACAGTTAAATCGTTATTAGTTATCCAAAAAATTTTTATATAACCAATCGTTATTAGTTATCCAAAAAATTTTTATATAACCAATATTTGGAAGAAAAGGGGGTTGCGTACATTCAAATAAGCCTGTCAAAAGTCACAAAATATTTTAGTTGAATTGTGTTAGTTCTCCTAATAGTTACATTTCATAAAAAGAAAAATAGTTGTAGATATAGCGGTAATCTTATAATGCATTCAATAAACATATAAACACCCGTTCATCAATTTCCTCTAAATGTATTTGGGCAACTAATACTCATAATCAATTTACATTTACAAATTGTATATGAAACCACTCTCCAACTGACTTATAGATATAACTAGTTTGAAGTAGAGATATAAAAAACTTACACAGTCAGCTAAAACCATGAAATATCTCAAGGTGTTTTGGGCATTGGTGAAGCTAGGGACGAGTTCCATACCGGCAACAAAAGTACTGGTATGAAAAATAGCAAAAAATGGGCACATGTACAAAATTTGCTAGGTACGGTATGGTACCGATATTTGAAAGTAAAATTGGTTAAATAGTAGTACTGTATTGAACCGGTACCGGTATGAAAAATGCCAAAACATTGATACTGTAAATAACTCTGTACGGGAAATTCGGTACTGATACCCAATACCATTTGCTCATCCCTATATGAAAGACAACTCACTGTCAAATAAGTACTAACAATATAGTAACAATTAAGCGAACATGCAATAAAAATATGTTTGTAACAAAAATCGCTATAATACTATGATAAAATAGCCATCTTGCACACCCATCAGAAGTAGTAGACATGTAAATTTTTTTTAATCTTAGATTATGACTGATATTTTCCTATCTGTGTGTTCATTTATTTGTGTGAAAATACTTGATAATTTTGATGTTAAATTATTATTTAGCTCAGAGTTGTAAGGTTCATGTCACATATAGACCAAACTAATGCTACGAACAAGAAAACTAACAAACATACGAGCAGATTGATTAATAATCTGAACACGAATACCGCGTTGTAAGTTGTCGCCGGCACCGCATCGCGCGACAAGTGTGTGTGTGTGTGTATATAGTGTAAGTATCCATGGAAAACCCACTATTAGGGTGAAAACCGTGGAAACTCTGACTTCCCGAGCTTTTTAGGGCCTGAAATTTTAGGGCATGTAATATACATAATTCTAAGCATTTTGAGCAAAAAAATCAAAAAAGCGCCAAGTGGTTTATTTTTAAAAAAAATTAGAGTTTTTTGGTAACACATGTTACACAAAAATTACACATGTTATTTTCATGTAACATGTGTTACCCGAAAACGGTTTTTTTTTTTCGCTCAACGCTTTTTTGATTTTTTTTGACTCAAAATGTTTAGAATTATGTATATTACATGCCCTAAAATTTTCAGGCCCTAAAAAGCTCGAGAAGTCAGAGTTTCCACGGTTTTCATCCTAATAGTGGGTTTTCCATATAACCATCCTCTATACACACACACACATAGGGGGTGGATCAAATGAGAAGAAACTTAATGTGAAAACAAAAATAAGAAATGAAACATTAATTAATTTAACTCTTATTACATTAATTATTATCTTTTTAATTAAGCAGTTATTAATATTTCATCCTACATATTATCAAATTTGTCCTACATATATGAAAATTCATCATACATATCGAAATGATCACATGTTTATCCTATACATATCGAGATTATAATAAGTTAATCCTACACATATAGAAATTCAATCTACACTTGTCCTACACATATTGAAATCATCCTTCACTATAAATTACGGTTAGAAATTATTCTGAAATTGAATTATAAGTTTCATTAATTTCACTAGTTTAGGGGGCTTACAAAAAAAAAAACAATCATTTATTTAACATTAAATATAATTATCATATGGAGGATTCCTATTCGTTCTTCACGTATGAATATATGACCTCTCCACTATATACATACACAGACACACACATGCACATATATATATATATATATATATAGGGTTCCTATACAAATGGTGTTTTTTGTGAGAAAGATAAAAAGTGTTTTGGACCATTAGATCTATAGATGGATGGTTAAAATTAAATGTATGGCAAATCTGTAATTAGTGTTATAATTAAATTAATTAATTAGATGTTTCAAGGTATAAGAGTAAAATCACCATTTTATTAAAGCCTCTCCACCATTTTCTCCTTTTTTTTTCACAATCAATCCTTTATTACTCTCTCTCTCTCTCTCTTTTCTCCATGTCACGATTTTTTTTCTCTCTCTCTGTCTCACAACAAAAACCTACAAAATCATCCAAACATGTAATCAAAATACTTAAAATCAAAGGAAAGATTAAGCTATGGTGTTTAAGATTCAAAGTAACCACGATTTCATTCAAGTCATCGTGTTTTCAGGGAAGAGGATGAAGAAGGTTATTGAAGACGATTTGGGTTTCATAGTAATGTGGGTTATTGTGTTTTATGATCACTATCGGTCGATTTGAGTGTTTTGTGATAATGGTTTTGTACGTGATCTAAAAAATCCTTTCGTTTTTCGTTGGATATAAAACACACTACTTGTGTTGTGATTAAACTCATAGTGTTTTCAAATCTTGAAGCATGTATTAAGATTCAAGTTATGGTGTTTAATATCCGGAAGGTTTGTATTACAGTGTGGTGTTTTATATTTGTGTTTTATCTTCGTATGGTCATATAAGTTAGTTTTTTTTGTACACTTTAAAAATTTGTAATTGGTAAAACAACATGTAATATTAACACCATTTACAAGGATATAATAAAACACCAAATGTTGTATAAAAAATAACTAAAAATCTAACTTAAACATAAAACACCACACATTGATTGTTAAACACTATGCTTGTCTGTGTGGTTATGTTGGAGGTGAGAAAGCATAAAAATGGTAAGATGGTCGGTAGTAAGCCCAACCACTTGTAGAAACGATTAAACAACTGTACTAAAAATGCTTTTGATGTTTTGATTGGTACTTGACGGGGGTAATGAAATTTGTTCCCTATTGGCTTATGGTTTATAAAACCCCATATGTACTTGTTAAAAGACCCAAACCTATCTATACAGTCAACAGAACATGAGTAAACATAAAACTCAATGCATTTTGGTACAAAATCTATTAATATATATAAAAGAATTGAACGTTGCTGACGTGACGTGAAATGGTTGCTTCAACCTCTCCATGAAATTGCCACGTGGAATCATAATTGAAAGATTTTAGTGTTTTTGAATTTTTTTTAAATCCTAATCATTTTGCCATTCTATTCTCTACATTCTTTATCTTTTCCATATTTTTCTCTCAAAAACCAAATCTACTTATATTTTAAATATACTATTATTATAAATTCAAATATTTTATTAAGATATGGCTATCTTTAAAATAAAATAAACATATTTACCTTCCATATTACATTAATATATATATGTTTAGATTTTTTTAAATTATTGTTTTAAAAATAAATCAAAGAAGATATGGATATCTTCAAATTTAAATAAAAAGATTTATATTCCAATTTATCTAACAAGCATTTATTAAATGAATATTATAAATAGAGGTGAACATTCCGTTAGCTTCTACCTTTGATCAGGAGGTAAGGTTTATACCAATCACTACAACAAAAATTGCTTTTAAGGACCTTTTGTGTGGGACGTTTGTAAAATAGGGTCCTAAAAACTATTTAATAGGACGAATGACCTTTTGGGGTCCTTTTATAATATACACTACTAAACCGGTGTCCTAAAAAGCTATTTAACAGGATGGATGATTCTTTAGGGTCCTATTATAATATAACTTAATAAGACACATAAAATGTAGATCCTAATAAAGTAATTTATAAGACGTTTAGTTGTTGGTGTCCTATTATATGGTAATATAATAGGACACTTGATCACTAGGGGTCATATTATAACATAACTTACGACACTTTGTAGTTAAGTCATAAATGTTCAATGTTATGAGACACTTTCTAGTCGAAGTCATATTAGAAATAGGACACTTGACACGTTGGTCTTATATCTTTAACTTTTATAGGACGTTTAATCATTGAGGTGTTATTATAATACATGGTAATAGGACACATGATATTTGAGTCATAAAACATCAGTTTTATAGGACGCTTATTCTCTAGAGTTCTATTATAACATAACTTAATAGGACACTTAACACTTAGGTCTTATAACTTTAATCTTTATAGGACGCTTAATCATAGTGGTGTTATTATAATATATTGTAATATGACACTTAACATTTGAGTCATAAAGATATTTGGGTCAAATGAGTCGTGTTTAACTTCATATGTCTCACAATTTTTTTCGGTTCGGTCGGGTTGAACCCATCAACCCACAAAAATCTATACATATAATAAAAGAAAGCCATTTTGATGACATGTCACTCAAAGATGCATTCTTCTCATTGAGTTTGTCATGTGTCATCTCATGTGGCATTGAGATATTTTAGGAAAAAAAATAATTTAAAAACAAAATTAGATTTTTCTCTCTTATGTTTCCTCCCATAATTTTTAAACGTTAATATCTTTTATATACGAGATTTTTTTAAGTAAAAAAATTACACCAAATTAACGAGTGTTTTATTATCTTTCCAACGAGTACCATAGTGTTATATAAAAAACGGAGAAAAAACAACTATTTTTTGTTGGGTTTTGTTAAAACATGAAAAAAATAAAAACACAAAGCGTTCAGGTTAGGCGTTTACATTGGAGATATATTTTTAATTATTTTAGGTTAGCTGCTACCCGAAGCTTTCATGCATGTAACTGTAAAGCGCATCATTCTATTTCATATGTAAAATTAATATGTCATATTAGATTTTTCAACCCCGGGACGTTCCCGGGGTATAATCTAGTAAAGTTATATGAAAATTTTAATTTCTAACATCTCATATGAGTTTTGTTTTATACCTAAAGTCTACTTTCCTTTAATCCCCCCCAAGACTTTTCAAATTTTTGTGAAGGCGGCTTTTTTCCCTACCTTCAAAAATTTTGTTTTATCCCCAAAACTTCCTTTTTTTCGAAGACCGCCTTATCGTTCCATTTTTCATGTATGTATCCTTTGTTCCAATTGAACGGTGAGTCGGCGAACAAACCGGTACCAGAATACTTCTCATCCGCTTCGTCTACATAGGTCAACTAAAATGGTAATACTTCCTCTCATTTTGTTTTGATACGTCGTCGCAAAGATTCTAGTTCAATAGGTTAGGCGACTCTGAATTTTCATTCGTTTCTGTTCTAGGGTTACTTATATTTTAGGTTGTTTTATTCTAATTTTATCTACATCATTCGTGTACCATTTCAATTATACATGTGCGTGATCGATTACAGTTCATCGTAGAGTGTATGCCGACTATAGGATTGAGGGGTTCTGTTTTGATTTAAGTTATACACTCCGGTTGCATTGGGAGCCAACTGAGTAGTGGCAGTGATGGCGAATGTTAGCAATTTTGTTCCATTCGGAGAGATTTATTCGTTGCAATCAGAGGTTATGGTTTGCGTTGAAGCCGATTTGTGAAGTTGGGCATGTGATTGCAACTGATACGATTTTTTTTTATCCTCGAAAAGCTTGGATGATTCTTGCTTAGCAAATTAAGGTATCGATAAATTTCATTGTTAAGAGTATTTGATCTCTAAAATTGCAAGTTCTTATTGGTCACTATAAATTGGAAACCTATGTCTAAATACCCTTTAATATATGTAGACAATAAGAAAAGGATTTTGAGATGAACAAGAAGGGTTAACCTGGTGCAAAGGGGCTAGTAAGTTTTGCGAGGGCGAGCACGAAATGTGAGTTATGTGGGACAAGATGTCTGCTTTCTCATCTATTGCATTTGCATCAATGAACAATATAAAAGTACATGCGCTGATTATAGATTTCTTTTTATAGCTAGATGAATGGAAATGTGGTGTCTTTTGGTATATTATTAAGCCAAAATAACTACTGATAAAATTATTGCGAATACAAGTATTTTGTGAATCATACATAAATAAAATCTTTGTTTGTTGTGTTCTGTAAGTGTGCATATCCTATTAATTATTTTATGCTTATACCAAGTGAGTTGATAATTGAGATGATGCTAAATACTTAATCATTTTTTCTTGTCTTTTTAAGCAAAATATCAATGGATGATGCAGGTTCTTGACGCTATCGAAAAGGGTATTTTTAATAATTAGATTGAAATATTACATTTGGAGATGGAAATGATTTGGCTGAAAAGTAAGGTTTTAAATTGTGAATCCTTTGGTATGATCTCAAATTCAAGTGAAATACTATTATGAATTTCAGTCGTACATGGCAAACAGTTTTTGCAGGCCGTTCACCAGTAGGCTTAGCTGTGCAGATATGAATTGTCTCAAAGCTACAGATCCAGACATGTAGGTAAAGAAACCTATTGTACATGTCTTCTTTTGCGTTGATGGATTTTGTAGTTCAATTGTTGTGAACATGGTTTAATGAAACAAGTAAAAGAACATTTGCAGTTCTTAATTCAACATTCGTTTCTTTCCTTGATATGACATGTATGTGATCTTACATTATTATAAGCTATATCTTAGAGTTGTGAGTATAAATCGTTCGTTTCAGTTGGAATATTTGGTTGTTTTATGCTGGAGCACATTGATAATGATTGTTATATAAGTTTATTTATATAATTTAACTAGTTGATTCATTTACTAAGTTATGTGATCTTATCTCACTAACCCGTTTATTAATATTGTGATATTTTGTCCAATTGTAGGAGTATGCTTGCATGTTAACAATGATAATCCAACAACATCCTTGAATGCAGAATATACTGAACCCACGTTTAAGTGGGAGAGAATGCAAGAACTCATTTGGATTATGTTTTTTCTAAAGTAATGGGTAAAGATCGAAATGGTGATGCAGTCATGTATGGTCTGGGTGTTCGTGCTTCTGATGTTTGGGGTGTAATAGCAATTCGTTCAACATGTTTCCCCATTGTAACCAACGGACCTCCACGTCTACGGGTATTTTTCTATATAAATCTTTAGTGTTCCAACTTTTGTATTGCAACAGAATTTATGTTATAAAAACAGGTACGCCACTATATTGCACAAAGCATGGTAAAACAAGATTGTATTGGTGCATACATTGCATGGCCATGTCCTTTCATCTCGGTATGTATTATTAAACTTGTGATACGAATAATTTTAATAATCTTGAACTTAATGCTTATACATGGATGGTTTATTTGTAGGTAGTCCGTGAGGATTGAGGACGCATGATGACTCAGGGTTCTATGCTGCTTGTTTCTTTCATTGCTTTTAATTTTTTGTAAAATGTTACAAGACTTTATGTTGGATAATGTTATAACTTATTTATATTTTGTGTTTTTGTTATGAATATGCTTATTTGAAATATAATAAAGTTTTATTTCTTTCATTAGTTGATGTTATATACACAATAACTATTTGGATATCCATAACCATATCATAAAATTGTGTGTGGATGTTTAAAAAAGTGTTGTATCATATGACTTGTTACCTATTAAACTTGTTAGAACATTGTAAAAGTGTCTGAATATGCTTTTCTTAAGACGCTATATGGGTTATTCATAGACATATTATGCGACCATAAAATTGGTATCATAATCTTGTTTGGGATATTAGGACCCTTTTCTTGGTACTAAAGTACCTATAATGCTACATCATAAGTGTCCTAGAAATTAATTTTTAAGGACACTTGTATGTGTATTAAAAAATTTAAAAGTATGTAAGCACACGTTAGAACATTATAAAAGTGTCCTAATATGTTTTTATTAGGAGCATTTTGAGTTGTTCATAAACATATTATGCGACCATAAAATTGGTTTCATAATCTGATTTGAGATATTAGGACGCTTTTTAAGTTTCGTGACTTATTACAACCCCTTTACATGAAACGCTTTTACCATTGGTCCTATTAAATAAAAGGTCCTATAAAATATCATTTTAGGACGCTTTTGTGCGTACTAAAAACCCTTTTTTGTTGTAGTGAATAATCTAATGCATAAGTATTATAACTTTTGCTTTGACAAATAAAACAAATGATGTCACTGATAGATTTAAAACAAAGCACTAATTACTTCAACAATTATCATATATACCCTTAATAATAGATAATTGTGTGTACACTGATAGATTTATTAGTTGAGATTTTTACTTTTATTAAATATGTAAGGTTTGTAATTCAATATATGTATTAATAAAATCATATAACCAAGTACTTTAAAGTGAGACCAAAACGATGAAAACTTCAAAAATGTCAAAACCTCATCTGTAATATTTAACCACTACAGGAGTATGAAGGGAAAGCCGAAGCTACTGCTTAAGTGAGCTATGAATCGTCACATTTGTTTCAAGGTTCAGGTCAGTGAACGCAAATGGGAATTAATGATCCGTATGACTGAGTTTACGATTGGTATGTTTTCTACTTTTATCGTTTTTTTATTAAGTCATATTAGATTTTTCAACCCCGGGACACTCCCGGGGTAATCAGCTAGTATGGTCATATAAGTATCGTATACTTTCATCTCTCTCTCTCTCTCTTTCTTTCTTTCTTTTTCTCTCTCTACCTATTTTTATGCTCTATCACCTCTCTTACCATGATTATGATTTTAATCTTTATTTAATAGTATGTCAAAATTACTAAATTACCCAAAGACCCTGTGCCATGTGTCGAAATCAGAAGTCTTCTCACCCTTCTCACACATTTTGACCTTTTTACAGAAACCTAAACACACACACACATACATACATACATATATATATATATGTATATATTATTGGAGATTATGACCACTTGACTAGTCAAAGTAATAATTGTAGTCAAAGTCTCCATTGCATCATGCCCCAAGACTAGCTCTTTGTATTATGCCCATGATTAGCTCTCCTTGTCTTGTGCCCAAAGTTTAGCTCATTCCTCATTTAATGTATTTTTTTCATGTATTTATAGCAGATTGTTTTCTCCTTTAGAATGTACCAAACAGTTAAATCAATAACAAAACAAACATCTTTCATATTCACTCTACACTTCTTGTATCAAAACCAGCTAGCCATTTTGAGAGTCGATTACTGTGACACCCGGCAACTTCCGGTAACTAACTTTTGAAAACTTAGCAAGTCTACCTTAGCGAGTCACGCATACGTTACACAAAACAAGGTCGGTCGAGTCGAGTCGCACGTCATTAGAGTTTTAACATACGCAAGTCTCGAGTCCCCGGGATTGGTGAACGAGTGTGAACGTGTTTACTTTCATGTATTATGTGTTTATAATCATTATGTGACTTATCGGTATGTGAAAATGTGTTAACATATGTTAAAACGGAGTTTAACGCGCCAAATACACCACAATGGACCCTGTAGGCGATTAGCCTGGCTAATTGCCTTCAAGGTGGCGATTAGCCTGGCTAATTGCCTTCAAGGTGGCGATTAGCCTTGCCCTATAGGCGATTATGGGGCTAATCGCCTATAGTGAAGGCGATTAGCAGCCCTAATCGCCTGATAGAACTTCATAATCGCCTGCAACATGTCTGACGACTAAAAACACCTATAAATACCACCCTTGACCTCCAAAACATTATTTACACAACCCTAGCCGTCCCATAACATATCTCAACCCACAAACACCCTCTGGAACCCATTTTTACACACAAACAACCATTTCGAAGCTTATTCCATCATCTACTCTTAAATACAAGGTGTGTTCTTCAAACCCAAACCTTTAAATGATTATGTTTTACTCCCTAAATGTCCAGACCTGATTTATAAAGGTTTTTGTCTTTGAAAATCCATTTAAAACCGTTTCTAAACAAACCCACACCTTTACATGTGTTATATGTGTTGTATGTGATTAAAGATAGAGTTTTTGGGATCTAATCATGATTGTTTTTGTGTTATTATGATGTTTATAGCTGTTACAAGTTAGTATGATGATGTCCTAGGGGTTTGGATGGTTTTGGTCGTGTATTATGGATACTTGATGTTTTGACCCGTTTGAAGGATTTTGGATGATTTAGGATGATATGAGGTGTGTTGTTGATTGTTTGATGTTAGGGTTTGCTCTAGGATGATGTTAGAACAGTAGGATGCTTTCGGACAACGTGATTATGTGATTAGATCTGGATATTTGCTATTTAGGGCAAGTTATTGCATGTTGATGTGATGTTTTCATGTTAAATTGCTATTTTGGGAAAACGCTCGCATTCGGGACTGTTAGAATGATGAAAACTTAGGGGTTTTGCTTGAAATATGTTTGTTAATATGTTTGGATGATTATTGGGTGTTTTTACACGTTTCGGATCTGATTTGGAGGGTTAAACGCGCGAAAAACCACAATTGCTGCACTGTAGGCGATTAGCAATCCTAATCGCCTATGTTATAGGCGATTAGGGGCATAATCGCCTAAGGATTGAGGCTACTCGTGTGCTAGGATGGCGATTAGCATCATAATTGCTAGCAGTCCATGCAATTGTGATCCTAATTGCCTTCATGTCATGCAATTGTGACCCTAATCACTAGTTAAGCCCTGAATTGCATACCACATGACCATAATCGCCTAATATGCATGTGATTAGCCCTAATCACCTAACATAAGTGGCGATTAGCCCTGCTAATTGCCTGTTGACCATCCCTAATCACGTGTTGACTTTCCTAATTGCATGCTAAGTCCCTAATCGCATGAAATGCTGTTGTAAGTGTATTTTAACATCCCGAAACCCGATTTGACACCTAGGAACATGATAGGAACCCCGTGACATGCTTAGTAACATAGTAACACGTGTTCGGACATGTTCGTACGTTAATTGACCTATGTGTTAGAATCGTTGAACTTTAACGCATGTTAAGTGCTGAGTTGCATGTTTTGTGTATGTTTGAGTATGAGATGAACACGTGGAGTCTCGGGTCACCAATGGGATGTCGAGTCTTGTGCATTTGGTCAGTTTAACAGTCAACGCATTTTCAAACGAACCTGGTTATGGTCTGGGCATCTAGGGACTAACTAACCTACGGGTTATTAGTCTAAGTACTTGTAATTGTCATATGTTAGGTCGCCGCTTTACGGGGCTAGCATAGCTTGTTGGTTTAAATCACTTTCGAAGTAACGCAACCCAAGGTGAGTTCACGGCCCCTCTTTTATATGTTTTCTTTCAGGGGAGAAACATGCCACGCAATTTAACAAACTCAATGCTTTCGTATAAACATACAACTCCTTTTGGAAACGCTTTACTCATTTTGAATACGTAACTGTTTTTGGGAAGTAACTTGTTGTAAGCACGCTACGCTTTTGAAACACTTTTGGAAAGCAACACTTTTGAATGCAACGCTTTTGAAACACAACTCTTGATTTGCAACACTTTTGTTTACTACACGACGAAACAAGGAGTCCCGGGGGAAACCATGAATGTGCGGGGTAGCACAACGGGGAAATGTGGATAGATCTATTGGGCCTGACCAACCCCACCCGTCGGCTAGGAGCCGGGCGGGTGCATATTGTCTCTAGTTTAGCAACACAAGCAACTCAAACACGGGCAGCAACTCAAGCAACGCTGTCAGTAATGGTTTCAGCATCACAGTCGTGGTAGTAGTAGGAAACGCTTGTTCGCTCGTTTGTTTATTCGTTTAACGTATCTTATGACATGGTATTTTGTGATCAACGTTCAACACACGGAAACTTATTGTAAACTTAAACCTGTGAACTCACCAGCATTATATGTTGACCCGTTTTTGGCATGATTTCTCAGGTCGCTAAGGTAGCAGCATCTCAGGGCTTAGGCGCACGCGTCTGCACGGCGTCTAGTTTAGGTTCATGGTTTTGTTATTAAACAAGTTTGGAAACTTTTGGGATTTAGTTTTGTAAAACAATGCTTCCGCTGTTATTTCAAATGGTTTGGATTTATGTTTTTATTTTACGTATCTTATCATATAGTGTTGTTTATTGTGACCGTTGACTTGGATCCTGGTGTGTCACACGCCTCGCGGTAGAACTCCGCATGTGGTAATTTGAGGGTGTGACAGTTACTACAAACCGAGCCGCCCGCCCTTGGCGTTTTGGTGTTTGGGTTTGGTTTGGTTTCAGCGTCGCCGCTAAGGGCGGCTCGGTTTGTAGTAACCGACTCTCAAAATAGCTAGGTGATTTTGATACAAGAAGTGTAGAGTGAATATGAAAGATGTATGTTTTGTTATTGATTGAATTGTTTGGTACATTCTAAAGGAGAAAACAATCTGCTATAAATACATGAAAGAAATACATTAAATGAGGAATGAGATAAGCTTTGAGCACAAGACAAGGAGAGCTTATCATGGGCATAATACAAAGAGCTAGTCTTGGGGCATGATGCAAGGGAGACTTTGACTACAATTATTACTTTGACTAGTTAAGTAGTCATAATCTCCAATATATATATATATATATATATATATATATATAGGGTGGGATTCCTGTACAAAGAGTATTTTTCGTACAAAGTGTGAGAAGTCTATATAGGCATTGTGTTTTACATTTTAGGCATGATGTTTTATATTATTTTGACGTAGTATCACATAGAAAAACACAAAACTTAACAATTTAAAACACTAATTAATGAATTCTAGACATGTAATCTAAAACACCATACGAGGAAAGTAATCAGCGTGTTTTAAATTTCATGTTTAGAATACATTAGATTGTGTTTTAAATTGTCATGTTTGGTGTTTTTCTAGATAATATAATGCAAAAGGAATCGGAAAAATTATAGGTAAAATTTAAAACACAATGACTACATAGACTTCTCACACTTTGTACAGGAACCCCAACCTTTATATATATAAAGGAAGTATCGTTAGAAAACCCTCATTTTTTGAGTAAATCCCTAGAAAACCCTACTTCCCGAGCTTTTTTTTTTCAAAAAAATTAGGGCATGTAATATACATGTTTTTAAGTGTTTTGAGCCAAAAAAAAAAAAAAAAAACGCCAAAGGGTTTTTTATAAAAAAAAAATAAGTTGTGCATCATAACATATGTTAGCTTATTTTTGCACTGGTAACATATGTTATGATGAAAATTTATTTATTTTTTTTTAAAAAAAAAACTATTCGGCGCTTTTTTGATTTTTTTGGCTCAAAACTCTTAAAAACATGTATATTACATGCCCTAATTTTTTCAAAAAAAAAAAAAAGCTTGGGAAGTAGGTTTTTCTAAGAGTTTTCTAGAGTTTCCTCAAATATTTAGGGTTTTCTACAGAACCTTATATATATATATATATATATATCATTTGATTTACCAATCATTTTATTAATTTCGTTCAACTTCTATCAACTCTTAGAGTTTCCTCAAATATTTAGGGTTTTCTACAGAACCTCACATATATATATATATATATATATATATATATATATATATTTCATTTGATTTACCAATCATGTTATTAATTTCGTTCAACTTCTATTGTAAATTCCTTTTACTTTTTAGACTTCACAATGGTTATTACTTCAATTTTCTTTCAACATTATTATATTTATATATATATATATATATATATATATATATATATATATATATATATATATATATATATATATATATATATATAGGGAAAGGATATTTTGAAAACCCACTTGAGTTGATAAAACCTTTGAAAACCCATATAAAAAACCATTATTTTTTTTTTGAAAAAAATAACAAATGTAAAATACATGTTTTAAGCATTTTGGGCAAAAAAAAAAATAACAAAAGTGCCGATGGGAGATTTTTTTAAAAAATAAACAAAGTTGTTAAAAAAATATATGTTTTCAGCTATTTAACTATGTTTTTAGCAACTTTGTTTATTTTTTTTAAAAAAAATCCCATCGGCGCTTTTTTTATTTTTTTTTGGCCCAAAACGCTTACAAACATGTATTTTACATTTGTTATTTTTTCAAAGAAAAAAATTACTTTTTTACATGAGTTTTCGAAGGTTTTCTCAACTCAAGCGGGTTTTCAATTTATAATTGACCTATATATATATATATAGGGTGAGGTTCCTGTACAAAGGCAATATTTCATGAGAAGTGTGAGAAGGATTAAAAATTGATATGTAGGCATCATTTTTTGAACCTATTCATGTTGTTTTGGGTTGTTTTGCCTAGGAAAATACCAAACATAACAATTAAAAACCAAAAACAATGTATTTTAGGCTTAAAAGTTAAAACACCATACTAAGAACATTAAGTAGTGTCTTTTAAGTGTTAAGTAGTGTGTTTTAGCAGTTTTATAAATTTGATGACTATAATACATTGGATTGTGTTTTAGATTGTTGTGTTTGGTGTTTTTCAAGTTAAAACAACCTAAAGCATCATTCCTAAATCCAAAATATGATGCCTACATGCTAATTCTTAATCCTTCTCACACTTCTCACGAAATATGTCCTTTGTATAGGAACCTAAACCTATATATATATATACCTATATAGGGTAGGGATCCTAAGAGAACCAACCCCTATTTGAGAACTGAGAGAACCATTCTGGGCCACACATTTCATATAAAGGCAAAAAAAAAAATTTTTTTTTTTTTTTTTGCTTTAATCGCACATTTTTATGCAAGGAAATTTTTTTTTATTTTTTTTGAATTTTTTTTTCATTTATACATATGTGTATATGTCAATTATACATATGTGTATATAGCAATTATACATATGTGTATATAGCATTTTTCAGCGATACATATCTGTATATTTCAGTTATACATATGTGTATATTGCATTATACATATGTGTATAATGCAATTATACACATGTGTATACTGAAAAAAAAATACAAAAAAAAAATAAAATTTTTTTTTTCTTACATATAAAGCAGCGATTTTTGCAAAAAAAAAAAAAATGTTTTTTTTTTTTTTTTTGCCTTAGAGAAATGTGTGGCCCAGAATGGTTCTCTCAGTTCTCAATTTGGGGAAAGGTTCTCATTTGAACCAAATCCTATATATATATATATATATATATATATATATATATATATATATATATTTTGCAAATTATCTATATTATTAAAATGTAATGTCGGTGAGGTTTACCCACTGGCATTACTAGCCCCTTAAATTTTAACATTTTCATTTTGCCCTCTCTATTTTGTTTAACTATTATTATTTTCAAAATTTTTATACAATAACAAATCACCTAATTAAAATAAGTTTCTAACTTTTCACTATTAGCCCTTGGTTTTTAAAATTTATTTTCATTTTCTTTTTCTTTTCTTTTGTATGTGTTGCTATAAGTTCGAAGTGGGTAGCCGATTCATCAAAACTTAATACATTTTGTTTAATCGTACCACATCTTTATCCATTTCTTTCCTGTGTTTAAACACGTTAATGATACCGTGCCAACACGTGTAGCGAACGCGTTATGATTTTTTTGTGTGTTTCCTTTGTATGAGTCGGTTTAATGCAAGTGCATTTCATATGGTTAACGCGTTACATGACGCCTGAACTAATCCGTACGACGTTTGTAATATACCCACGCCTCAAAGCGCGCGAGTGTAATTAATAGTTTAAATAAATCTCCTTTTTACAAATTTATAGTCTCAATTAACAAATCAGAAACTTTAATTTCTGTTCTTACAAGTTCCAGAAGTATGTCCTCAACATTGTAGCCTTCTTATATTTCTTATATCCATTCTAAGGTCATAATCTATATCCACATAACCATTTTTGAAATTTCAGAGTTTTCAAAAAGCAAAACCGGTTTGGAGCGAAAACCTAAATTCGTATTCGATTCACAAACTGATACATAAATTCGAATCAGTTGCTACATTATTAAAAAAAAAAATGGATACCAAATTCATGAAAATTCCCTTCTAATCACGGTTGTTTAAGGACAATACAAATTAAACAGCCTAATTATTATTTAACTATTTATCTTAAATTATTAATTTAGAATTTGATTTTCCCCTTAGACTATATGCATAACGGGTATTATAGAGGTATGAATGAGTTTTATAACGCCCCTATTAGTGTCCCCTTAGGTGTTATATGACATGAATGGGAATAGACATTTCTAGTATGATGCCTAAAAAAGGAAAAAAATATGAAATGTAATTATTGAAAGGACATTAAGGGGTATTAATCATTACACACTTTTTAAAAGGCGTTATCACGATGATGTGATGAAAAACGTTCCTTTGACGGCATTAATAATTACGGATGATCTTAGCGTGAAAGGGGCACTCCTAGCAACATTTTTTTCTTTCACTGATTTTAACCAGTTATAAACTGCCACATCACTTTACTGATTTACTTCACTGAAACACTTTTTCACTGAAACACTTTTTTGTAGGCATCACTCCACTGATTCTTTCATTTTATATATCTTTTAAATTAAATAACTATTGTATAATTTGAAGACGGTAATTAATTTTGTTACCGTTACTAAACATTTATACCGTTGTAGCCTTCGAGAATTTGTACCGTTATGGTTTGTTCTATAAAAACCACATAAAGCTTCAATACCAAAATCACATTAAAACCGGCTACACTTTAATCGTATTATTAAAATGAACCTTGGAATGCAAATGAGGAGATCAAGTTAACGAGGGCATTCTTGATAGTGAGAGACACATGGGTTCATGAAGTCGATACCCCAACTTCGTTTTGGAACCGGGTGTCGGCGATATTCAATGATTTAACCGGCACAAATGATCGCACCAAGGATTCGCTCGTTAATAGGTGGATTCTTCTATGGTCCAGGTGTCTCCGTTGGAACGTCCTCTATGAAGCCACGATGGAGAGGTACCCTAATCTTCAAGATGACATTGCAATCCAAGTTACGCGCGGCGACTACTACCACCACCAAATGAGTAACTTCACCCATTTTGCGCCATGGCGAATGTTGCGAGATTTATTTAATACTTAAAGTTTAATATTGTTTAACGTTTATTGATTAATGTTGCTTAATGTTTATTGTTTAATGTTGTTTAATTTGGGGTAAAAGATTAAAAAAAGTTCAAAATGTAAACGGTCAAAAAATAAAACACGGTCAAAAAATAAAACACGATCAAAAAATCACAGTCAAAGGTGAAAGATAAACGTGGCATATTTTTATTGGTCAAGAAAAGGACCGTTTCTTTGTATCAGCACGGTAACAACAACTAGAAAACGGTTCACGGGAACCCTGCCAGCACAGGTGACGGCAGTGTTACCGTGCTAGTAATAGGGTACCCGTGACCAATTCTGGTAGCACCCCATCCCCCTTACTACATTTCATGTTGTTCGTGGCTTTACATGGAAAAATCATTAAATATGAACAACTTTCCACATCTTTGAACCCACACCTTCATCATTTTGTGTGGTTCGTAGCTTTACATATAAAAAAAAAAAAAAATTCCTAAAATATACACAAGTTTTCACATCTTCGAACCCACACCTAGCTTCATCATCATTATATATTCTAAAATTCATGTTATTTGTCAAGAAAAACCTACTACGAAGCCTTCCACTATTTTAGCAAATTTCTAAACTCATGTCTATATTAACATATTTCTTTCTTGTTTTAATCCCATCCGCAGCTTCCATTACTTTCAATTTCACAAATATTACCGCTAAAGATTCTCTGGATATAATATTCTCAGATTATGCAGCTTATAACACCTCTAGTAATGAACTGCTAGTAAGCCACAATAAGCAGGGCGATGAAGGTTGGGCCTGGGTAGGAGGTCGAGTAACGTACATCAGCCCGCTTCATCTTTGGGACAAAGACTCAAATGATCTAGCCAGCTTCTCTACCAGTTTCACATTTGTGATTGATTCATACATGAAAGAAGGTTCGGGTGATGGGCTCACATTCTTCCTAGCTCAAGAAAATTCCGTGATAAATGGCGGAGGATCCATTGGGCTTCCGTTCAATGGTTCAACCAATACGAGTATATATCCATTCGTGGCTGTGGAGTTCGACACTTATGACAAAAACGAATGGGATCCAAGTCTCATAGGTGACCATGTAGGTATCAACATTAACTCTATGACTTCTGTTATTTATCGGAAATGGTTTAGTAATATAACACACGGAAAAGAGTGTAAAGCTTTGATTAATTATTCTTCCGATTCAAAAAGTCTTAGTGTTTCCTTCACTAGTTTTCAAAATAGTTCGGTTGTATGGGAAACTGGGCTTAATTACACCATTGATCTAAGGGATGTGTTGCCTGAATGGGTGATTTTTGGGTTTTCTGCTTCCACTGGAGATGGGTATGAGAAAAACAGTGTAAGTTCTTGGACGTTTAATAGTACTGATTTTAAGGTGGAAGACAACAACGGGTTAGCGCCATCCATCAACCCCAATCCTGTGAAGGGGAAAAACGATACATCGCGTAACGTGAAGTTAATAGTTGGAACGTTGGTTCTAGTTGTTACTCTTTTGGTGGTACTTGCTTAGTTTTTATGGAGGAGGAAGAAAAACATTAGTGATAATATGGAGGAAGTTGGACTTGCTTTGAAGATAAACAATGAGCTCGAAATAGGGGCCGATGTACCTAGAAGATTTTCTTACTATGAATTAGCTAAGTCAACTGCTGACTTCGCAGAGACAGAGAAACTTGGAGAGGGTGGTTTTGGTGGAGTTTACAAAGGTTTTCTAAAAGATTTAGGCATGTATGTTGCAGTCAAAAGAGTGTCAAAGACTTCTAATCAAGGGATCAAAGAGTATACGTCTGAAATCAGGATCATTAGTCGACTAAGACATAGAAATTTGGTGCAACTCACTGGTTGGTGCCATGACAAAGGAGAACTATTGATTGCTTATGAATTTATGGAGAACGGAAGCTTAGATTTACATCTCTTTAAGGGAAAGAGTTTGTTGACATGGAATACAAGGTACAAAATCGCCATTGGTTTGGCATCTGCCTTGCTATACTTACATGAAGAATGGGAGCAATGTGTTCTTCATAGAGATATTAAATCTAGTAATGTGATGCTGGACTCAAACTTCAATGCAAAGCTTGGTGATTTCGGCCTAGCTAAGTTGGTTGACCACGAGAAAGGCTCAGAAACAACGATGCTGGCTGGAACCTTGGGTTACATGGCTCCTGAATGTGTAATCACCGGAAGCGCAACCAAGAAATCAGATGTGTATAGCTTTGGCGTTGTTGCATTGGAAATAGCTCGTGGAAGAAAACCCATTGACTATGACGCTCAAGGAAAAAGAATATGGTTATTAGAATGGGTTTGGGAGCTTTACGGGGCTGGGACTCTTTTCAAAGCAGCCGATCCGAGCCTAGGGTCATACTTCGAGGAAGGAGAAATCGAGCGTTTAATGATCGTTGGGCTATGGTGTGTGCACCCTAACTCAGAACTTCGCCCATCGATGAGACAAGCCATTAAAGTATTGAAATCTGAAGCTTCTTTACCTTTACTACCCTCAAAGATGCCGGTGGCATCTTATTTAAAATTTGAGTTCTCTCCTGTTAGCTCATAATAGTTATTAAGTAGCATCTCTAAATCATGAAAGAAAAAAACATCGTCAAACAAATTCTTCCTCCCAATCTATATCAGTATTATATTCAATGCAATGAAATGCCTAAAATGTTTGAGGTTTATAATACATTTGTTGACAAGTTTTTTCTCTCAGACCTATCACAAACTATAGATGTTGAGTATACTTTTACTAAATAATTTTTGTATCAACGTCACAGTACTCCTTTGTGTATTAGCACGGGAGCCTCTTAGGGTAGCCAAGGAGGCCACGTGGGTAGGGCAAATTTTTTTTATAAAATTTCTATATATGTGTGTGTTTAAATAGAAAACCAATATAACACTCAAAACTTAGGCCCAAACAAAATCAATTTAAAAATTAGTTTGAATTATTTAATCACTTAATACCAGGTCTGGCTTACGCCAGTGCAGGGTAGGCAGCCGATCTGGGCTCATCATTCAAAGGGGCCCAAACTTAATTTAAAAAAAAATTATATATAGATTTTTTTAAAACTTAAACCCACTAATATGTGTATAATGCCCATTACCAAAATTTTGGCACATTATTTTTCAACTTAAACCCAATTAACTAACAAAGGTCTTTTGGCGGAATTTGAAAAGAATGGGAGACGACAATGTCGATTGTGAAGGGAGGGAAGGTTTTCACAATTTTGGAATTCCAATCGACGATTAGTAACGACGATCCCGGTTGGTTTTATTTAGGTGATGATGCGATTGCCACACAATGTTGAAAGGTTTTTTTTTTCTTTCAAAAATTCAAGTAGTTGAAAACGGTTTTTTTTTTTGTATCAATTGGTTTTTATTCTTCATTCATTGAACACTGAATCTTCAAGTATCAAGTGAGTTTTTTATTTTATCAAGTGATCAGTTATTAAGCATTTAGCCTAGGTTTTGATTTTGCATTTATTAAGCATTTAGCCTAGGTTTTGAGTTTGCATTTTGCTTTTTTTTATTTTTTTTTAATCAAACGCAATTTCCAATTCCCGGACAAAGAAAATTACATCAAGATAACAGGCAGGCGGGCAACAAGCTGCGCCGCCACCCCTTTCTGAATAGCAAATCCTAATCTACTAAAAACGTAACCTTGCCCACCCGAAGACGAGGCACTACTATTAATAACCCGCTGGACCCTGGTCAGGAAACGGGTAGCCTCTGGTGCTAATGAGCCAAAGGTATCAAAAGCCAAGGGTACAAAAACGTGTTGGTTCTCCTCGCAGGCTTTAGCATGTTTTTCTACCTTTTTTTCCTCTGCTTTCCGCACCGCTTGCCCTGCTACGAAGCCCCTATCCCTCAACCCAACTAGGGGAGATACACCCGTCAGGTCAACACAAGCATGCTTCGCCCCGGCCCACCCAAAGACAAGGAGATCTGCTGGTCGTAGGGTGGATCTCCCTTCTGCTGGATCCGAGAGGAAGTTCACAGGGGCCTCCTTTTTTGCTTATTCAAAATTAAAACATTCAGTTCTTTGGTCTGGTTGTTTGAAACAGTATTAATCAAGGATTTGATTTCATGAAGGGCCTGATACTAAGGTCTAAAGTAATGTTTGTTACTTCATTGTTCCAAAGCTATGCCTTAATATTATTTAATCAGTTTGCTTGATTTCGTGAAGGGCCTAATACTTGTCACTTGAATAATGAATACATCAAGTCTTGATCTATGATTACTGATTATATGCTTTGATTATTTGAAATAAATCACTTGAATAATGAATATATCTAAGCATTCTTAGTATTTCATGTCTTTCAGAAACTATGACTCCTAAACATTTATCCGCTTGTCAAAAAGGAAAGAAGAGAAAAAAGATTGAAGACTTAACTAATTTTCGAGCCGGGGATATGCTTAAACAGTTAAAAGGCTATGAGCTACTTCTAGAAATTTGTGTTTTAAAAGCCTAACTAAAATTCACTATAAAATAAAAATGTAATCCACAGTTGTAGTTACAAGAACATGCCAATAAATGTATTTAACCTCAAAAAATGATCTAGGAATTTCATTGCATTGACTGTAACAGTGATCTAGAGGGCGAAGGAGAAGAAACTATTGACGAACTGGTTTGCTTTGATGATTCGATGTTAGAGGTGCTACTTGAAGATTGGTATTGAAGAATGGAGGAGACGTCAAATAGTGACGACACTGTAGGTGACAAATAAGATGCCACGGGCATATTTGGGGGTAGTGAAGGTAGCGAAGCTTCAGAGTTCAATACCTTAATGGCTTGTCTCATTGATGGTCGAGATTCTGAGTCAGGGTGCACACACCATAACCCAACGATCATCAAGCGCTTGATTTCTTCTTCGTCAAAATCAGAACCTAGACTCGGATCAACTCCTTCTAAGAGTGTCCCAGCACCGTAGAGCTCCCAAACCCATTCTACTAACCTTACCTGTTTTTCTTGAACCTTATACTCGATGGGTTTTCGCCCACAAGCTATTTCCAATGCGACAACTCCGAAGCTAAAAACATCGGATTCCTTAGTTGCTCTACCGGTGAGTAAACACTCAGGAGCCATATAACCCAAAGTTCCAGCCAACATGGTTGTTTGTGAGCCTTTCTCATGGTCAACCAACTTCGCTAACCCAAAATCACCAAGCTTTGCATTAAAATTGGAATCCAACATCACATTACTCGATTTGATATCTCTATGCAAAACACATTGCTCCCATTCTTCATGTAGATACAACAATGCAGACGCGAGGCCTTGCACAATTCTATATCTCGTTTCCCATGTCAGTAAGCTTTTTCCTTTAAAAAGATGCGAATCTAAGCTTCCGTTTTCCATATGTTCATAAACAAGCAAGAGTTCGCCTTTCTGGTGACACCAACCAATGAGTTGCACCAGATTTCTATGCCTCAATCGACTAATGATCTTTACCTCAGATGCATACTCCTTCATCCCTTGTTTGGAACTCTTTGAAACCCTTTTAACCGCAATATACATGCTTGATTCCTTCAAGAAACCTTTGTAAACTCCACCAAAACCTCCCTCTCCAAGCTTCTCTTTTTCTGCAAAGTTACCAGTCGAATTAGCTAATTCTTGGTAAGAATATCTTTTAGCCCCGGTACCCGTTTCAAATTCATTGTTCATCTCAACATCAACTGAATTTTCTTCTTCTTCTTCATGTTCAGTGACCTTCTTACGCATCCTCCACAAAACAAAGGCAATGATTGAAAGAAAAATAACTCCTACCGGTATTCCAACTACCAATCCCAGTTTGCTATTTTTCTCTTCTACTGAATCTAGACTCGTGTTTGGTGGTACCTCATTATTTCGATCAACCTGTAAATCCGAACTATCGAAAGTCCAAGATCTCACGTTATTCTTTTGGAACTGAGCCCCAGTTGCAGCTGAAAACCCGAAAATAACCCACTCGGGCAACTGTCTCCTGAGATCAACCGTGTAAACTAGTCCATCTTGACGCACGACTGTACCGTTCTGAAAACCAGTGAAGGAAACACTAAGATTATTAGAAACTGAATCATACCTAATCCAAGCTCGACACACTCTCCCATCAGTTACATTGCTTAGCCATCTCTGAGATCTAACAGAAGTAAGAGAGCTAATGCTAATACCCACATGATCACCCATGGAAACATTGGTACGGGGTATTGGGTCCCAGTCGTTCCCAAAAGTATCAAACTCCACAGCAACAAATCGGCTAATCGCCTCAGCGGTTGTGGAATTTACCGGAAGCCCCATGGCCCCCCCTGGACTTATCACAGAATTATTCTGAGCAAGAAAGAATGTGAGACCATCACCATAATATATCTCCCTGTTTGAATCAATAACAAATGTGAAATTGGTAGAGAAGCTTGCTAGCTCACCAGTTCGGTTGTCCCAAAGATGAAGTGGTCTGATATATGTGGCTCGTCCGGCTTTCTGGCTCCTATCCGAGCCAATCCCATCTGGGGTCACTTGGATTCCATCGTTGGAGATGTAAGATCCTTCTCCTTGTGAAACTATGTCCCGGTTCTGATTTGATGGACCGATATTCGTCAAATTGAAAGTAAGTGAAGCTACAGAATGAATCATGAAGACAAGAAGGAAGGAAGTGATTAGATGAGTCCGGGAGAACAACATGATGGTAAAAATTTGCTTGAAAACTTTGCTCAACAAAAGTATCTACGATAGAAGATTATTGAAATTGGGTACTGCATTTGTGTTGAGCTTAATATATATGAGTTGGGTTATTGGATTAGAAAGGCAAGTTAAACTCTGATTTGGTCTGCAATTTACATGGTCTAATATTTCCACCCAGACTTGTTCTAAAAAAGAAGTTGTCTATATTATACATATATATAATATTGTGTCTTTTCATTAAATTAAACGAATGAGCTTGGGGCATTCATATATACCAAATATAATGGAAACATAAAGTTCAATATGTTCTAGTTATTTGTTAAGTGTCTTGTCCATTAACATGTTTTCATCTGTATCCAAATTTAAACTGATATTCATACTCTTGAATCAAGTGGGTATCGTGGTGAATTAGTCATGCATGCATAGGTAGAGAAGGTTATTATATAGTTTATTAGTCATGCATATAGGTAAAGAAGGTTATCATCTAGTTTATTGTTATTTGAAAAAACCGGTCAGCAACTTTGACTTAGAACCTTTCCCAGCAGGCCGTGTTAGCCGGAGTATATATATAACATAATATACTTTCAACAAAGGTCAATTAACAATTACAAAACACACAGATTTTAGGATTATTTTTTATGGTCATTATCGATTAATTTATTTTATACATTTTCACCAAGTCACCACTGACTTATACAAATTTATTCGAATTTTAATGTATCATAACGATAATATTTGGTCACACAAAATTCAAAAGGTAAGATTTAAACAAGTTTCTAAATTCGTTTTAAAAAATGTTCTAGAATCAATTGCAAATGGCCTCTTGGCCTGTTGACACGTACGTGGTATTTATCACCAACAAAGGGTAGTGAGAATTACGTGGATTTTAGGAAAAATTACAGAAATCGTTCTTTATGTTCACATCGCTTTTCAGTTGTTGCTCTTTAACATTAAAATTGACGAGAATTATTCTTTATGTTTTAAAATATTCCACAGTTTGTTCTTTGGCACTAACCCGATTAAAATTCTCAATTAGATCTGGTCAGATAGGGGTAGTTTAGTCATTTTATAACTCTGTTTAAAAGTACTTTAATTAGTAAAACAAAAACAAAAATAAAAACAATCTCTCTCTCTCTCTCTCGCTCGGGCTACCCTTCTCTCTCCCGCTCCCTCTCACCCCCCCTCTTTCTCCACCCCCTCCCTCCCCCCTCCCCTCCTCTCAATTAGATCTGTTGTTGTAAAAATAGATGCTTAAAAGTACTATAAACCATTGTTGTAAAATAAGGTCAGCTTATCGATTACTCTCCGAGTACTCGCTCTGGGTAGGCCCTTGAGTATAGCCGAGTTGGTACTTCCTATAGAGTTGTTGACATAAAGTAGTGTCTACAAAAAGTTGCCGATGGTGACTTAACTGTGCGGTGAAAGTGCTATGTTTTTTTTGGGTTGCACTTCTTGGCGTTCTGTTACGAGGGTATTCGCTAATATGTACTCGATCCTGCCCCCGCCAGTTTTACCTACAACTTTGCGTACGAATCCACCTTATCTATGGATGTTGATTAGGTGTTTTGGTGCATTAAATCCTTCCCTAAAGGGACTTCTTACAGGAAAGACGGTATGAGGGACCACATACCCTAAACGTTCTATATGGGGAGGAGCCTGCTAACACACCCGCACAAAAGGGGAGGCGCGTAAAGATTGTCACTACTGCAGCGCAACGAAAAGATAAAGCTAAGGCTTCTAGGGAGTTGAACGCAAATACAACTAAGCATCCTTTAGGATTCCCAAAATCTAAGTTCAACCTATTCCAACCATTCCACAGTTAAAAGATACCCGAAAACATGCTTAAGAACGCCAAATATAAAGTTGGTGAGTCCGCAGGTTTAAGACACGTGTAAACAATCTAATTCCAAATCATTAATTATGAGTTTATTTTGAAACCAAGTGTATCTTATTTTGAAAACGTGTTTGATTTGAACACAAGTAAACAATCTTGTCATCAACGAATGCAAGAAAACAGTTTTGTTGTCCACGAATGAAAGTAAACATCTTATTATCTATGAATGCAAGTAAACATTACGTTATCCATGAATGCAAGCACACCAATTTTGTTGTCAGCATATGTTCAATAATGTTGTTGCAGTTACCATGAGCCCCAGAATCAAACCCCAACTTCCTTGTACGCCCTAACCAATGCCTTATCGCGGGACATTGAAAAACATGGATAATATGCAATAATTTGACACAACGGTCGTGGTTAGCACGACTAACCATGAAAGGGGGTGTCAACCCAGATAGTACTATTCATATGATCCACGGCTTATTACTAAGTTAATGGTTATGGTTGTCCAGGGACTTTGTTGTGATAATGTTATCTAACTCATGTAACACAAAATGTAGGTTGTGAACATATGTATCAAAGTATGTTGTCATGTTGTTAATGTGCATATAAAACAATGCAAGAAGATCTCAAGTATTTAAACGAATATGTAGTCAAGTATGTAATCAAGTTTGCAGTCAAGTTTGTAAGCTAGTTCGTAAAACAAGTTTTTAAGCAAGTTCATTATGAATTTTGTAAGCAAGCATGTTTTTCCCCAAAAATATGAAAAGGTAAAAAAAGGGCCACGAAACTCACCTTAAATCCGTGCAAAAGCTAGCAAAGTAAAGCCCAAATATCGAAGGTCCGACCTACGCATGTGTTCTTCCTAAGATGTGAGCTTCCTATGATGGAGGTTCGTAAATGTGTGTTCTTGAGTCTTGCTTTGCAAGTTAGAGTGTGCGGGTGTGGGTAGTAAGTCGTAGGGGGTGTGGTTGGAGAGTTTGTGAACTAATGTGTTGATAGGAGATGGAGAGGTGTGGAAGACAAATGAGGTGTACTTCTCCTTGTATATATAGCGAACGAGGGAGAGAGAAGGGGGAGGGCCAAAGATAGTACGTCAACTACTATTACCATTCCTATGAGTTATCTTTTAGTTCTCAAATCTTTCATAACTTGACTACACTTTAATTGATTAATCAACTAAAGGTGATGTTTACCTTGATTTGATTAAGCTTAGAGATCTCTTAAATTTATATTGGATGGTGATGGTTCATAAGGTGGTGGTGGCGGTCGCGTGAAACCGAAAAAGAGAGGGGGCAGAGGTTTGTTTCGGTAGGACAACTATCATAGATCCAAGCAATTAGAGAATATTTCCATTTCTATTAGTAATTAGTTTTTAAGGTTTACTCCTTCTATGATGTGTTACTAGACCATTGATTTGATGCTACACATGAAATGAGAGTTGCTTGTTGTAGTGTAAAGGTGGAACAATAGATGATTACTTGAGATGGAGGCTTGAGCCGAAAATAAGAAGGAGGCAAGGAAGGGATCGAAAGTTTGGAGGTGGAGGTAATTAAATGGGGTTGTTTCAACATCATGGAGACAAGGAGACTAAGCATCTTTCTATATTTGGTAACTACTCTTGATTGGACATATCATAGGATTATGAGGGATTTTAGTTAAGGCATGTCAACTTGTGTATCCTTGAGCTTAATAGAATCTTCATGATTTTAGTTATGGCAAGTCAACTTGTGTATCCCATGATTTGACTAAGTTAAATTAATCAATTAAAGATATGTGTTTTTCTTTTGGTTTGATTAGACATACTAGGTATTAGGATTAGATGCATGCTAAATATTTTGTAGATCTAATTACTAGATTCTCATGATTAGTATACGTATGTATGCATACACATATGCATGAAATGTAGTCTTAGGGTTATATATATATATATAATTAGTTGAATATATATATATATATATATATATTAAACTAATTATATATACATACATGTGTATTTCAAGACTTTCTAAGTTTATTGAATACTATCACGTTGTTTTCCAAGTATAAGCTAAACAAGCATATATGCACGAATAAAATAGCACGTGATAAATAAAGACTCATCTATCATGTGTACGGATTTGACCTGGAAAATTGACGGTTGTCACATTCTCCCTCACTTTAAGAAATTTCGTCCGCGAAATTTTGATTATGATACTCTAGAGTCTAGTAATTAACTGGTGAATAATGAAAGTGTCAAAGCAAATGACGTAACTAACGAGTCAAACTAAATGGTTGTGACGAAAATCGCTAACAATGTAAGACTCAATGGTTAACTCGAACATGATGCTATTAGCATTTTCAGCTTCCGTAAGAATTCGCTGGGCATAATCTTGAAAGTTATTTGCAATCAAGAATGTAATATGAAATAGAGTGGTCCAAAAGATCAAATAAGAGACATATAAAGGACTAATTGATGTTATGAGTTGACAGAACGTGGCACTAAAAGTGTTGTCACTACAAAAGCAATTTTAAATGGATAGACGTGGGGAGAATTTATAATTCTCATGATCAAATGAATCGATCGTCGATTTTTTTATTTTTGAATATCAATAATTAATGTAGAACTTGTGGAAAACCATCTTTGAAAATATGATTAGTAGCTTTGAAAACTAGAACTTTGATTTTCACATGAAAAGCAAAAGATCAACACATACGTCATCAAGAGATTTACATTGCTAGGATGTGAAAACATGTTCGACATGTTATGACTAGGTTCAAATGCGAAAATTCTCCCAAAGAAACAAGAGGGATAGCGTCAAGATCTAAAACTAGGTTGCTTTCTTGTTGGAATTTTCTAAATGGAAACACCAAAGTCTGAATGACACAAATAGGATGAATTGATGACTACTTCCATGTTGTCAAAAGTAAAACCTATTGCGTTATATGTAGGTCAACACAATAGAATTTCCTAGAATTCTCAAGTACCTGTAAATTTGCAATTACGTGATATCATCTGTAATTGTAAATTTACCTTACAAGATCATTCTAATATTCTTCTATTGCGGATCAAAATATAGGTGTCTATGGTTTTCACAAAAGTGCACGCATCAGTTAGTAATCACGTATGAAGTCTGGTTATCTATAGCATCAATGTAGCAAGTACCATGCTAGTGTTAATACATATACCAAGGACGACTCAAGTTCTCAGGCAACGGTTGGAATTCACATGCTCAAGTATCAGGCGTTCTTAGTAGTCTCAGTCCCTAATAAGATCAAGGTTAAAGCCTAAGTATCGCTAGGAAACCTAATTCGCTGAAACCTATAGCTCTAATGCCAACTATCACCCGCACCAAAGGGGAGGGACGTAACGATTGTCATCAATGCAGCGCAGCTGAAAGATAAAGCTAAGGCTTCTAGGGAGTTGAATGCTAATACAACTAAGCATCCTTTAGGATTCCCAAACTCTATGTTCAACCTATTCCAACCATTACACAGTTAAAAGATACCGAAAACAAAATGCCTAAGAACATCAACTATAAAGTTGGTGAGTTCACAGGTTTAAGACACGTGTAAACAATCTAATTCAAAATCATTAATTATGAGTTTATTTTGAAAACAAGTGTATCTTATTTCGAAAACTTGTTAGGTTTGAACACAAGTAAACAATCTTGTCATCAATGAATGCAAGAAAACGGTTTTGTTATCCATTAATGCAAGTAAACATCTTATTATCTATGAATGCAAGTAAACATTATGTTATCCATGCATGCAAGCACACCAATTTTGTTGTTAGCAAATGATCAATAATGTTGTTGCAGCTACCATGAGCCCCATAACCAAAACCCGACTTCCTTGTACGCCCCAACCAATGCCTTATCACAGGACATTGAAAAACATGGATAATATGCAATCATCTGACACGACGATCGTGGTTAGCGCGACTAACCATGAAAGGGGTGTCAACCCAAATAGTACTATTCATCTGATCCACTGCTTATTGCTAGGTTAAAGGTTATGGTTGTCCGGGGACTTTGTTGTGAAAATCTTGTACAACTCATGTAACACAAAATGTAGGTTTCGAACATATGTATCAAACTATGTTGTCACGTTGTCAATGTGCATATAAAACAGTACAAGAAGATTTCAAATATTTAAACGGATATGTAGTCAAGTATGTAATCAAGTTTGCAGTCAAGTTTGTAAGCAAGTTCGTAAAACAAGTTTTTAAGCAAGTTCGTAATGAATTTTGTAAGCAAGCATGTCTTTCCCTCAAAATATGAAACCAGTAAAAAGGGGCCACGAAACACATCTTAAATCCGTGCAAAAGCTAGCAAATTAAAGCCTAAAATATCGAAGGTCCGACCTACACGTGTCCTCTAAATGCCGATTAATCGAATGAAAGGCGCGAGCTTCGTAAGATGGAGGTTCCTAATCGTGTGGTCTTGAGTCTTGGTTTGAAAGTGAGTGTGTGCGGGTGTGGGTAGTGAGCCGTAAGGGTGTGGTTGGAGAGTTTTTGAATTAATGAGTTGATGTGAGATGGAGAGGTGTGGAAGTCAAATGATGTTTACTTCTCCTTGTATATATAGCGAACGAGGGAAAGAAAGACACGAGAGAGAGAGAGAGGACAGGGCAAAAGATAGTAAGTCAACAACTATGAATCTTAGTGACAAGAGAATATTACCATTCCTATGAGTTGTCTTCTAGTTCTCAAATCTTTCATAACTTTACTTGATTAATCAATTAAAGGTGATGTTTACCTTGATTTAATTAAGCTTAGAGATCTCTTAAAGTTAGATTTGGAAGGTGGCGGCTTATAAGGTCGTGGGGGCGGTCGCATGAAACCAAAGAAGAGAGGGAGGAGAGGTTTGTTTTAGGTAGGTCAACTATCTTAGATCCAAGCAATAGAGAATATTTCCATTTCTATTAGTAATCACTTTTTAAGGTTTAATATTTCTATGATGAGTGACTAGACCTTTGATTTGATGCTACACATGAAATCAAAGTTGCTTGTTGTAGTGTAAAGGTGGAACAAAAGATGATTACTTAAGATGGAGGCTTGAGCCGAAAATAAGAAGGAGGCAAGGAAGGGATCGCAAGTTCAGAGGTGGAGGTGACTAAATGGGGTTGTTCCAACATCATGGGGATTAGGAGACTAAGCATCTTTCTATATGTGGTAACTACTCTTGATTGGACATATCATAGGAGTATGAGGGATTTTAATTACGGCAAGTCAACTTGTGTATCCTTGAGCTTAATAGAAAGGTCTTTCTAATTAAACCCCCCAACTTCTAAATCAACTCCTTAATCAAAGCACCTCGCTTTGGCCTAAGCGAGGCACCTGGGTTAATTTTTTTCAGGGAATCTTAGTCTTTATGTCTAATCAGGAAGTCAGGCGCCTCGCTTTGGCCAAAGACCAAGCCTCAACACTCAAAATGCTCTGATACCAAATTGTAGGATCGATTTCGAGCTTAAATCTGATTTTGATGATTTAATAGATGAACACACACTTGAATATGACAATAAAAACCCACTAGATGATTAGCAAAAGATAAATACAATGATAGCCCCCAAATCACTAGAATGTGTGTTCCCCAAAAACCCTAATCTATCATTCTATTTATAGCCTAAACACACTTAGGCTAATTACATTTAGGTCCCTAGGGTTAACCAATTACTAAAACACTCACTAAATAAGAAAACATTCTAAAGTAATAAATATATTTTGTCTAAACGAAATATATTTATTTAGCTATAGCGTCTTTAGCTGTAGCGTCATTCTCGATCATAACTTGAGCTTCACTCGTTAATCTATTATCCGGATTTCTCGACTCGCCTTACGTGTTGACTCTGACTCGTTCGACTTTGACTTTCTTTGGCCGAACATTGACTTGTTGACTTTGACTTTCACTACAAAAAAAATGCCATTTAGTGGCACACGTTTTTAATGGCATTTGACATTTGCGACGCTAATTAGGTTTTTAGTGACACTTTTTGTACACCATATTTGCTTAACAAGTACTTTTAGTGGCATTTAATTGTTATCCCACTAATTTTGATTTTTAGTAACACTTTAGGTATTGCATAATTGTTTGATACACACTTTAGTGACATTTAATTATGTGCCACCAATATCACCTTTTTTTAACTAAGTTAAAAACAATTTCTTTATTTTAAATTTAACCTAAAAAGAAAGCTGGTATCCCTCTCATCACTTTGATCGACCCTCCCATTACTTTTCCTCTCAAAATCCCATTATCCTGCTATTAGTTTCCTTCTCAAAATTCGATCACTTTCCCTCTCAATTACATTTCCCTCATTATTTTTCCCTCTCAATTGAGCTCGCTTATTTTATGAAAGCTCGAGCTCGGGTTGTATGTAGGTTTCAAGCTTGATCTCGTTTTTTATATAACAACTAATTCATATTAACTATGAATATTATTTTATATTATTTTATATGCATGTTGGTATTTTCTTCATAAGACAGTAAATATAACCGGTTTAAATTTATGAGTAAAGATCAAATACATATAGTTTTTTTGTAAGAACTGTGAGAATCAAAGGGGGTAAAAAAAATTTATTTTTTTTTTATAAATTTTTTTTCCCATGTGCTTAAACATTCTTTCTAGATGAATAATACAAAAAAAAAATTAAAAAAAAAAATTTTTTTTAGTGTAATTACGTCATTAAGGTAAATACATTAGTTTACACTAGAGTAATTATGTAATTACTCTACACGTAATTACTCTACACCAAATTTTTTTTTTTTTTTTTTTTAGTTTTCAATACTATAATACATGTTTAACAATATGGGGAAAAAAATTTAAAAAAAAAAATTAAAAAAAAATACCCTCCTTTGATTCTCACAGTTCTTACCAAAAAAGCTATTTGTACCGGATCTTTCCTCTTAAATTTATAAAATAAAATTTAACATTTTATTTGGGCTCCCGCCTTAGGAGGGATTAGAGGCGGCAATTAAGATTAAATTTAAGATTGTATTTTGCCCTAATATCTGTTATCAAAAGAATGACCAAGAAAATGAGAGCGGCCAGAAGGAAAGACCGACCAGAATTAGCCTACGATCGACGAGTCACCTTGGACGACCAGAAGGGTTTGTGATTTTTTTTTCCTGTTTGAAGCTTCGTTTTTTTCCCTTTTTTAAGGCTTTGTTTTTTTCCTCTTTCAAAGTTCGTTTTATACTTATAGGGTGATTGGAATTGAATCTTCTATTTGAATTGAATGATTTTTGGATGAAATTGTGGACTGGATATGGATGACATATAAATGGATTCGGGGAATTGAGAATTGTGGTTATGGAGAATTATGTATGTATTTTTGGAATTGAACTGTATTTATTTTTTTAAGGGTGTTTGGAATTGAGCCTTCTCTATGTATTTTTTAGGTTATTGTGAGGGAAAAAAAATGAGCGAATATAGTTTAGAATGAAAATAAGTATTGAATTTTTTGGCTCTCATGCCATGAAATTAATTTATATAACCTAATAAGCTTGATTCTAAGTTTTATACAAATGATTTCAGGAAACAATTATTTCAAATGTGGTGTTGTGGGGAATTAGGAGGATAATGTTGGCTTTTAGATAACATCAAAAAGAATAACAGTCATTTTGCTATCCATCATTCAACAAGTTCTCTAGATTGCAAAACCATTAAAACAATTCACTTGGTGTTCAAGATGCAACAAATAAGATGCTCAATAAAATAGTTTGCCATAAGAAAAAGACTTGGAGTTGGCTTTTAATATTTGTCACTTACCGAAGGTATTTTACAGTAAAATTGACTCAAACCAAACATCCCATAACATTTATACCTTTGAAATCGGTACTTGATTAAGATTTGCGTTGAACTTGTATTCCCTATTGATATATAACCAGTAGATTGTCTTCTTTACACCCATTTGCTACCCTGCATTATTTCAATTGCAACATAACATTTGTTTTTATTTTAATATTATGTGGTAAATATTGATATTGTATTGCATTTTTTTTAATACAGAGTACGGGTACACGCAAAGGTCTATGTATCACTTCCACAGACTTTAGTGAGCCTATTGAAGACCAAGGAGATTATGAAACTCAAAATCACCAAACTTGTAAAATGCAAGGTTGTCATTTCATGGTGCTTCTAAGCTTATTTGACCAAGCTAATTGGTTAACTTTTTACTTTGATTAGGTCTAACGGCAAACAAAAACAAGAAAAATAAAAGTCAACAATAGAAGGTAAATAGAAGGTAATAAGCATGCGAACTTTAGACAGTTGAGGATTCAGGGGAACCATAAAATACTACAAGAACTTATAGTTAAAAACATTGAACTCTTTTACAAATTTGCTAGTAAATGTCAGAGAAAATGAAGAAAAAAATAGGGAAGCAAAACAGTCACACTGGGATGTAGATTATATTCCAGATCCAGGTGATGATAGTAAGGAAGATTAAGCCTCTCAAAAATGAAGGAGCCTCATGCTAGTGGGACAAAGTCATTTGCTAGACTTGCTCATGAAATGATCTTATTTTAGCTATTTTTTACATTTATTATTGTATTTTTTGGTTTTTTTTTACCTTACTAACCATCAAACATAAATTATAGGCGACAAAGAATAATGGTGTATATCCAACACGAGGAGAGATGTATATAATAATTCACACTCGTAAAGATGGAAGCATAGTGGATGATAAAGCCGCTCACGTTATGGTAATGTATTTTAGTGTTCCTATATATCATGGGTGTGTTTAATTTTTTTTGTGATTGCCTATTTTATTATGTGTTTAGGCTTTATTAAAAGATATTGCAAATGACTCTACAATCAAACCCGATGATCCGGATGATTTTACAAATGATGACTACCGAAAAGTTAAAGGCCCAGAGAAAAGATAATACGTTCGATCAGTTGGAAGGACGCCATCTGCAAAAAATAACGGTGCTTATTCCACAAATTCACAAACTATTGATCAGCTAATGAGTGTTGTCAAGGCTATGGCTATCATCATTCAAGAACATATCCCCAATGCAAACTTGTCTTTGATTATTTGAACATACAGGTAATTGCATGCATAAAGCATCATTTGTTCTTTTACTATTACATATTTATGTGCTATCATTTGTTTCATTTATATGTTTGAGGTCCTTGGGCTTGGTTCTGTGGTCCGTAACAACTCTTTACCCGTTAACAAAATATCATCTTCAAGAAATCTTAATGATAACGGTAATTGCTTTTAACTTGTTACTTTTTAACTATTTCGTAATATTAAATAGGCGTGCTTATCTTGTTGTAATCCTGGTATGAAATGAATCTGCCAAAACTTTCCACTTTACAGGGCAAGAAACACACTTGGACAATTAATCTTTAACTTATTGTTGACATGCAGTTAAGGTAATATGTTGGGTTTTTTGTATAGCTATTAGGTGTTTGGTCCAATTATAAATGGCTGCATATTATATTGTATGTTTGTTTTTTCTCTAATTGTTAGGTATTCGATCCATTTTCTTATACACGGTTTTCTTTTGAATTAAGAACAATGAGTTTCATAAATTAAAGAACTTTTAGGTTTTGTTGAATCAATACTAATGTTTGTTTAATTTATATGGTTGATTATGGCAGAGTAGATATGATGAGAAGCTTTGGAGCTAAGTTCGATGATAGTAGAATTCTCTCCCCAAAGAATGTTTAGACTCATGTAAATATTTAGAATATGTTACTTATTATATAATGTTTTGCTAACATTTGAAATATGTTTTGGATTGTACTTATTATTGAAGTTATAATATTATGGTTTCTACATTACAATTTTATTGAACATTTATTTTATATTGTAAATAATGTAATATTTGTGGCAAAGTTATGCGTTATTAAAAATAGTACATATATTTAAGTAGAAACGGTTTTAGCCGACACAAAATTTGTCACACAAAAAGTTTTTAATATTATGGCAAAATATAGTGCCACAAAAACTATTATTTATGTGTAATTAGAATTACTTTTTAATTGCACAAAATATGTGCCACAAAAGTCTCTTTTTTATTGTGGCAAAAAAAAAGTGTCACTAAAAACTCAAAAACTTTGTGCGGCAGAATGAAAAAGTAACACTAAAAGGCTTTAGTGTTAGCACTTCTAGTGACACATTTTTTGTGTGCCGCCCATTCTTATAGGTGTCTTTAGTGACACTTTTTTGGCTTTAAGTGACACTTTTTGTATGTCACTGAATGACAATTTTTTTGTAGTGTTTGTTGATAATATTAGACTACCAAATTTAGACCCACCAAAATGTTGATAGTTGACCCATTTGGTATATATTTGTAGTTATTTGTTGATAGTTGACCCATTTGGTATAAATATGTTTTAGTAAATAGGATATTTGACCTATTTGGTATATATTTGTAGTTGTTTGTTAATAGTTGACCCATTTGGTATAAATATGTTTAGTAAATATGATATTTGACCCATTTGGTATATATTTTTAGTTATTTGTTAATAGTTGACCCATTTGGTATAAATATGTTTAGTAAATAGGATATTTGACCCATTTGGTATATATTTGTAGTTTAAATGTTGATATTTGACCCATTTGGTATATATTTGTAGTTTGAATGTTGATAGTTGACCCATTTGGTATATATTTGTAGTTATTTGTTGATAGTTGACCCATTTGGTATAAATGTTTAGTAAATAGGATGTTTGCTAAATGTTAAAATTTGACCCGTTTGGTATAAATGTTTAGTAAATAAGATATTAATTTGACCCATTTGGTATAAATATATTTGTAGGAGCAACTTAATGATATCATACCGACTACTCAATTCCAAACGCAATTGCTCCAAATGGCTAATTAATTGGTCCAAACTCAAAGGTTTGGAAATCAAGGCGGAAGTGGCAATAGTGACGATCACGATCACGACGATGAAGACGAAGACGAAGACTTTTAGGAAGTTTTGGTATGTTTGTTTAGTTTTGATGGTGTATGCTTGAATCTAATTAGGTTGGTATGTTAGTTTAGTTTGTTTGATATGTTTTGACGAATGTTTGTTAAACTTGGTATGTTTATTTATATATACGTAAATGTTGGTATGTTGGTTAATTAGTTTTGTTATTATTTTGTTTGGTTATGCGTGTGCGGAGTAAACGAATAGCAAAAAAGGGGGGGCTTTTGCGGCGACGCTTCGCGCTAAAGGTCTTGCCCAGATTGCACAGGAATCTGCCACGTGGCAAAAAAAAATAAAGGTAAAAGATAATGCCACGTGGATAAATACCTTTAGCGGGGACACTAATGAGCTGGTCGCCGCTAATAGTGTATACCAGTCCAATACCTTGTAGTGGTACTTTTAGTAGCAGTATATAATTTTTACCCAGTTTTATCTTCGCATACCGTATCAAACCAAACACTTTCAATACCGGTACTTATTTATTGCGCTTTTCAGGACCGGTAGATTTAATACCAAGCTCTCCTTCTCATCCTTAATTTGTGATGTTTAAAACTTGAATTCTACCTATAATCAAATTTTGAATATGACCGTAACTACGGTTTGGAATATGGTTTTTGTATAAACTCAAAAACTATTAGGCTATACGGTATGGAGACAAGACGCCACCTCCGTTCCACCTTTTTTGCCCCGTCCGAGACATAAACACCGCCCCATGCCTCGTCCCACCTCTCCCCCGTCCCCCGTCCTCCCTGAAACATAAGGGACGGACCAATCACGTTTTTTCTTTTCTTTTACTTTATTTATTTATTTTTTTTGAATGTTGCCCAACGTCTCTTTAACGTCTAGTTTATTTTTTTTAAATCAAATCTTTTAACCTTTATATATTAAACCTTTTTACACTAATTTTTATACCACTACCACTATAATCTTCTACTTTTCCTCTCATACTTTTTATAAACCCACCAAATTTTATAGAAAACTTCATGGATCCATTCAACCAATTCAACCAAAACCCGAATCAATCTAACTCGAATCATCCTTTCACCACACCGGGTTACACGCCGGTAGTCGAGCCACCCATATCGCAATCCGTTCCTCCAATTCCGGCGGTAGCCCAAATACATCAAAACCCGGTAGCTTTCGCCCAATTACACCCGATACAATACATGCAAATGCAACACTATATCCATCAAATGCAACAAATGCAATCGTTTCAAACTACTCAACAATTTTCTCCACAACCACAACCCACTACACCTATCGGACCATCTCAACTCGTAGAGGAGGAGAACGAAACCGATGATGAAATAATTCCCGAAACCCAAGCCATGCCACCCACCGAAAAATCTACCGGCAAACGCAAAGGAAAACCTAAAGAGAAAGGGCCGGGACGTGGTAAACCAAAAGATGGAGTAGCTAGGCCATGGTCCGATGTTGAAGAGGAGGCGTTAGCTAAGGCGTGGGTCGCTTCTTCAAAACGCGCCGCAGTCGGTAAATATATATATACTTGCGCAAAATATATTTATATATTTTTTTAATTGTGAATATATATATATATATATATATATATATATATTGTTTAATTATTTTTATTAAATTTGTTTTAATCAAAGGTACCGCCCAATCGCAAGAGGCGTTATGGGAGACGGTGCAAGAAAACTTTCATAAGTTTATGCAATGTGCGCCGTATCGACTACACGATGCTCTAAGCTCGAAATAGAGAAAGATGAATACGGATTGTGGTAAATTTAATGGAATTTACAACCGCATTAAGTCGAGCCCGCCTAGTGGTTGGAACGAGCAAAATATATTCGAGGAGGCTTTGGCGAAGTATAAAACTGAGACGAAAAAATCATTCTCGATGATACGGGCTTGGACGGTGTTGAAAAATGAACCAAAATGGTCGACGGTCCCAAACGAGGTTCAACGGTCCAAACGAAGACCTAAAGCTCAAATGGGAGGTCCGTCAGTTCCAATTGATATTGATACGAACGACGAGCCCGAGTTTGACGAACCACAATTTGTGGAGGAGCCACGCCCCATAGGTTTATAAATTTATAGTTTTTTTTATATTGTTTGGTGCGTTTTCTTTTTAGTATAAAAAAGTTTTCGTTTTTTATGTAGGTCGAGACAAAGCTCGAAAGGAAGCGGCGACAGGAAAGAAAGCGGCGTCGGGTAGCACGAGCGGGAGCGCTTCAAGGCTTGACACTTTAAGCGCACAAATGGAAGCTTTCAACCAAGCTAATGAAAAAAAAAATCAAGCAAGATAAGCTTAGGTTGATTGATGAATCGAAGGCGGTGGAAGAGTGGAAAATTATGTCGGCTGACATTTCTCACTATCCCGAAGAACAACGCGCTGCGTTGAAGAATATGCAAGACAAGTTGATTCAAAAGTGGAAGTAGTTTTTAAAAATTTTATGAAATCGTATTTTTTTCGGTGTGTTTGTTTTTTTTTATTTTAGAATGGATTGTAATTTTTATTTATAAAATTTAGTATTTATTTTAACATTATTTTATTTATTTGTTACTTTTAAAAATAATTAAAATTAATATTAAAAAATAAATTAATAATTAATAAATGCAAGAGACATGGGTTTTCCATGTCTCCATACTCTTGCTATGTATCAATCAAGAGAACATGAGAGCCATCCTAGGTAGCATCCTGGGTGGCATTGAGACATGAACATTTTTATGTATCGACACCCTATAGCCTTAATGTTCATTGATTCAAATTATTTAAAAAAAAACAAGCGTTATTTATGAATTCTAGTAGGAAATGAACTAACAAAAAAAAGTTAAATCTATTATATAATTGAAAGCTTCCAATCCTACGTGATACTCATAGGTAGTGTTTGGTATGAGGTAATGGAGAAAGGAATGGAATAACTCATTCAAAGGGAATGAAAAAAGAGTGTTTGGTTGCCTTAAGGAATGGAATTAAGCATTACATAGGTCATTCCATTCCCTCTAATCTAGACCAAGGTAGTGTTTGGTATGAGGTAATGGAGAAAGAATTGAAATAACTCATTCAAAGGGAATGAAAAAAGTAGTGTTTGGTTGCCTTAAGGAATGGAATTAAGCATTACATAGGTCATTCCATTCCCTCTAATCTAGCCCAAAAGTATTCCAACGCTAACCCCCGTTTTTTTTCATTCCGTTCCTACTGATAACGTTGTTTCTCTAAATTACCCTCCATCAGCCGATTTTCCCTCTTCTTCAAATTGATAGCTAATATAGTATCCCCAAACCAAGAAGCGATTACGATCAATATTTGTTATATATCCCATCTCTAATAACAACAGAACATCATCGACTCCTTGGAACCCTATTCGCCTGGATTTCATCATCAAACACAAAATTAGGTACACAATTCATTCATATGTTAATCATAATCTACCGATTGCATTCATTTAGTTGCAATTTCAATTAATTAAAGTAGAATTTTCATCTTTTGAAACTCCAATTTAAAAATTTATTTTTAAACGTTAATATCTTTTATCTACGAGATTTTTTAAAGAAAAAAATTATACCAAATTAACGAGCGTTTTATTATCTATTATCTTTCCAACGTGTACCATAGTGCTATATAAAAAACGGAGAAAGAAACGATTATTTTTTGTGGGATATTGTTCATACAAGAAAAAAACACGTGTTCAGGTAATTCATTAATCATATATAGGCAAATCACTAATTATGTTCAAACCAGTAAATATGAATTCTATTTTCAACCTGAGCCGAATAGGTTAATAGAGTTATACATTGTTTTAGGTTGGGTATCAATATTAGTGTATTAGAGTTGTACATTTGTTTGGTGTTTATGATAGGTGTTTATATTAGAGTTACAATGGAGTTGTACATTGTTTTAGGTTAGGTATTAGCATTGGAGTTGTACATTGTTTTAGGTTAGGTATTAGCATTGGAGTTGTACATTGTTTTAGGTTAGATATTAATATTAGAATTATACATCAGTCTATTTCATATGTAAAATTGACGTGTCATATTAAATTTCTCAACCACGGGACGCTCCCAGGGTATAATCTAGTGAAATTAATAAAGGGACTAATTAATTAACAAGGTGAGAAAGAAAATTAAATTCAAAGGACCCACGAATCGTCACTCACTGATAAACACGTTACCAGAGAGTCATAATATGCGGATCCCTCCAGGTTCGCAAGTCCCTGCCTGCCGTGACTAACGTATTAGTATTATTTTTTAGGGAATATTTCATAGAATGGTAATCAAGTTTCATGAGTGTTTTAATTTAGTCACTCATAAGTTTTTTTGTTTTAATTAAATCACTAAACTTTATTCTATGTTCACCTCGATACACCCCCCATTGACAGTCGCAACATCCAAACACGCCACCAACCGCCGTCGAAACTTGCCACCCACAATCATCGGAATTCACCTCAACCATCGTCAGAAAATGTTGCACCACTTGGGTTAGTTGGTTTCTTGAAATAGATCCAAACCCTGTGTAAAACAAAAGCTTTTGGCTGTGACTTTACCTTTCATATGAATATGAATGATTTAAATATTCATCATAAATTAAGGTTTTTTTTTGCAATGAAAGTCTCTCATTTATATGTGTTAATCTTAAAACTGGTCAATTTTTTGTGAACAAAGAATTGGGTTTCGTTAAGTTTCTTGTAAATATTTTAATAGCTCATATTATGAACTGAGGGTTATAGAATTTATTTTTAAACGATTTTTAATATTATTAAATTTTTGCCATATTTTGATTTTTTTTCTTTTTGCATTTTTTTTATTTTTTGCAATGTTCAAATAATAGTTTACAATTTTTTTTAATAAAGGAAATCTAAATAAATTTCTTGTAGGATGGATAACCTCCTATTTAGGTAAAATATCTAGGATTGAAACATCAATGTAAACTTAAGTGACCCGATTGAAACAATGTTTTATATGAGTGACCTAATTAAAACAATCGTGAAACTTGGTTACTATTTAATAGGGATGGCAATGGATCGGGTTTGACTAATACCATACCCGTACCCGGTTATAAAATCTCATACCATACCCGTCCCATTACCCATCGGGTTTTTGTCGGGTATTACCCGTCGGGTATAGAGCATACCCGCGGGTATCGGGTATACCCGTTGGTATTTGCATGCGTGTGTGTGTATATCTATATATATATATATAAAAGAAAGCATATATGCCCATTGAGAGTGCCACGTGGCTTAATAATTGAGTGTTTTTGGTGTTTTTGAGTATTTTTCTAAATTTATCTCTCTATCTCTTAATTCTCAATTACTAAAATTAAATTGAGTTATTTTAGGAAAAAAGAATTTAAAAACAAATTTAAATTTTTCTCTCTTATCTTCCTCCCATAATTTTTAAACATAAATATCTTTTATATTCGAGATTTTTTAAATAAAAAAATTACACCAAATTAACGAGCGTTTTATTATCTTTCCAACGAGTACCATAGTGCTATATAAAAACGAAAAAAAAAACGACTATTTTTGTGGGGTTATATTCATACAGAAAAAAACACAAAGTGTTCAGGTTATTCATTAATCAAATTGTAACATATTTTAATTTACGTGAAGATGATTATATGTTGAAGGTTATCCTTTTAATACTTTATTATGTTTAATATGGTTTATGCTTTTTATTTTTTTAACTTTTTAAATAAATGTTTTTTAACTAAGATTGATTATGTTTAAGTTATTTACTCTTTTCGTGATTTGAGTTTTCTTTTTTTTATCATTTTTTATTAAATCATATTAAATTTTTCAACCCCGGGACCTTCCCGGGGTAATCGGCTAGTATATATATATATATATATTTTTTCTTTTATAGTTTTATGTTTTAATAAATCTAGAGTATATGAAACTGTAATAAGTAACATATATATTATCATCACCATAATAATCTTTGAAACATTTAATATGTAAATATATATTATAGTATGAATTTTGAAAACTATTTATATATTTCATAGCATATAAATATAAATAATAATGTTATTAGAATATATATTTTAGACAAAAAGTTTATTTTTCAAATAATGAATCTATTAGAATGAAACATTACTAAAAAATAATTAAGAAAAGATATATATAAACTTAAAAGTATTCAGGTATATATTTCGGGTAGACGGGTATTTAGTTTCGGTTAATCGGGTCGGGTATCACCTAATACCATACCCGTCCCATACCCGCGGAATATTTTTTTTCCAATACCAAACTCGTCCCATACCCGTCGGGTATCGGGTATACCCATCCCAATGCTTTGGGTTTCGGGTATACCCGTCGGGCTCGGGTTTTTTTGCCATCCCTACTATTTAAGAAAGTTACCCTTGTTTTTTATTGAGTTTTTTCGTTCTTTGGCTTTAATTTATTTTCGACACCTTTTATAAGATTGGTTAGCTTAAAAACTCTGTACTTAAAATTTGTTTTTTTTATTCTATACTTGTGTTAATACCCGTAAAGTTACGGAACAGAACAAATAACATGTTTTGAAGTAAAAAGAACATGCTTCAGATAATGTAAAACCTTCAAAATACCACTTAGTATACAATATTACAAGTTTATTTTATTTTATTTTTTCATCGCTAATTTTCAATCACTATCAAAAATTAAAAGTCGTTCATCAACATATTTATATACTGAAACATAATAACTTAGTAAAACTAAAATAACGGTTAATCAATAAAATGTTAACCAGGACATGATGTTAAAAAAAATGCACAAACCTTTTTCGAATAGCTATTTTCTTGATCTAAAACTGTTCTAATTTTATTACATAAACATCTAATAAACCAATCTACATTTCAAACTTGATTTAGTTTTGCATGCCTTGCATATTAGACTAGGATTTACAAGATGAACAAGGTGATTTGTTTGAGTATGCACATCGTGTGTAGGGAGTCCGATATAGAAACAAAGAGAGGGATGATATGCACAACACAAAATTATTAATCCACACACTACAAATGATACATAGCCGGGTATTTTTTCCCTTACAAACAAGCGGTTAATTTACTACCTAAAACTAACTGACACATAACTACTATAACCAATATAATTGTTCGTGCTTTGGTCCCAAGAACTTCGGTGTTTGACTTTCTGGTTTGACTTTATTAAACTTCTAAAATAATAGCAAATTCCTTGATTATGTGATTCCAACACAAACTACCCAGCACTAGCATCTCGCTACACACTACTAAAAACAAGCATCACTAGAAACGCAAAAGGTTGTTGTTACAATGGACCTAAATTATTAGGGCTTAGAGCAGGAAGAAAATGTGTGTTGATTTTACGTTTATCGTGTATAGCCACCTCTCAGTATAACACTTGAATCATTGGAGTTTCTTGCATTGGTTATCAATGATTCGTAGAGTTCAACGGTCCATTTTAGCGTAAAATAACAGAAAAAGGAATTGAGAAAGCAAATTTTGGTTTGTAGTGTTGCATCCCTAGTATGGTAGACAACGCAAGATCGTTGGATTATGGTTGAGGAGCAAACGTGTGATTGGGACAAAAAAGATCTAGAGCTCTTGAAAACATAGCTAGGGGTGTGTGGGTCGGTTTAGGCATAAACCATAACCGATATGTTATGGTGGTTTTGGTTAATGGGTACCCATAACCATAACTAATCGGTTATGGCGGTTTTGATCGGTTATGAAGATTATAGCAAGTGGTTATAATTCGGTTAAACATGAAATTTGGCCTAGCTAAAAATAGCTCAAAGCAATAAATAGTGAATTACTATTATATACCTTAAAGAGTATGTTTAATCTTTATTATTATTATTGCTTATTACTAAATATTCAAACAAAACGATATGATATAATCTATAAATTCAAACAAATGTTCAATTAAAATGATATGATATAACCTAGAAATTCATACCAACGTTCATTGCGAAAAGTCCAAAATTCAACAATCGATTTACTACATATCGTTTCGGTTTGGTTATGGCGGGAATGGAAATATCGATAACCATAACCGACCTACTTTGGATTTTAGAAAAACAATTAACAGACCCACCGATTTTTTATTTGCTTTGGTTTTGTCAGTTAATTTGGTAATGGTTTAGTTAATTCGGGTTTTTGCACACCCCCACATAGCAATGGTGACGGAGGGTTGATCGGTTGCTGGTGGGTGTAGATGAAAGGGCATATTTTTATTTTATTTATTATTTTTAGTAATTTCATAAATAGTTCTTGCAGTTTAAATTTTGAGTTAATTATACAAATAGTTACCTAAAAGGTGTTTTTGGTCAATTTAACTGATTTAACAAAAGAATTTACCAACTGTAGCATTAGAGCTTAAACTTGAAACCATAAATCACACTTATAACTTTAAATCCGTATATTCCAGATGATTTACTTTGCCCAACCCACACATCAGATGAAAATAAAAATAATGTTGAAGTGGGCTTTGCAATATCTTTAGTTTGGATGATACGGTTTGGAAATAGAACAAAAGTATTCAAATTTTAGATACTAGGTTAGAGTCCCGTGGGGACCCACGGTTCACCAGAAAGTAAAATGAAAAAAAGTAGGAAAATAAGAATTTTATTATGCAAGTTGTTTTGGTTACTAATTGTTTGATAATGCAATATGTATGAATTTTGATGTTAAATACAAAATGTCATCTAACAGTTTAATATAACGAAATGATGGATATATCGACTAAGTAAAGTTTAATTTGACAAAAAATATAAACAAAGAATTGAATAAAATGAATAATATTGTAGTTATTCTAATGGATTTATTACACGTTTCCTCTTTTTAACAACTTGTAATCCTGTCCTGTTACACAAACCGTTTTCTGATCAATGTTTTTTAGTAACATTTGCGTTATCTTTTATTTTTCAAAATATGGCAAGAAAATATAGAAAGTTATATGGTCGTATTAATTATTCATTTAAATCGTGATGTTCAAATATTTTTAATATACCTCTACCAAAGTTACAAAAAATTAAAAAAAGATAACCCAAATTTTCTCAACGACAGTTAAATGAAAGATGTGTATTGTTGAAATCATTTACGAATTATTTTGAAAGACGTACAAAAAATTAAAAAGAGATTATTATATATTTTAGGAAACTGTTAAATAGATTTAAATTATATTTAATTTAAAAACAATAGTTAGGACCAATCTTTTTAATTGACACATTCTAATTATGGTCGTCATCTACATACAAACTAATTTGCAAATAGGAAACATAAAAGAGATTACTATATATTTTAGGAAACTGCTAAATAGATTTAAATTATATTTATTACTAAATTAAATATCGTATGATTATCATTTCCGAATTATTTCTGTATTATTATGAAGATGATATATTCGAGATAAATCTGACATATAAATATCGAAATTTATATGGTCGTATTAAATAGCTTTAAATCGTGATTTTCGAATTATTTTGAATATATTATATATTTTAGGAAACTGTTAAATAAATTTAAATTATATTTATTACTAAAATAAATATTGTATTATTATCATTTCCTTATTATTTCCGAATTATTGTGTAGATGATTTGTCGGAGATAAATATTGCAAGAATATCAAAATTTTTATAGACGTATTAATTATTCATTTAAATCTGTTCAAATATTTTTAATATGCTATATATTTTAGGAAAATGTTAAATAACTTTAAATTATATCATCATTTCCGAACTATTATATAGATAGATAATCATTTACAAATTATTATTATCATTTCCGAATCATTGTATAGATGATTTGTAGGAGATAAATATGGCAAATAGCCTGTATGTAGATGACCCAGACTATTCTTTTAAAATGTTCTAAACGCGGACAATTCGTTTAAATATAATATAAAATATCACAGACTAAACATGTTAGAATCGTTTTTTATTTTTTTGAAACTTCCTTAAATATTTTTCAAACGAAATTTAAAAATTTTACTGAATTTCAGTTTTTGAAAATAGTATATGAATTTAAATTTGATTGAAATTAGTTAAAATATTTCCTAATTTATACACGATATTTAAATTATTAATAAATAAAATTTAAGTTTTGTCAAAAATTTCCTAAAATAGATACGATTTTTAAATTAATAATAATAATATTAATATTTCATATATATTTAAATGAAAATCGTAATATTATTATTTAAATCGTATTAATTATTCATTTAAATCGTGATGTTCAAATATTTTTAATATACCTACACCAAAGTTACAAAAAGTTAAAAAAAAAATAACGTAAATTTTTTCAACGACATTTAAATGAAAGACGTATATTATTAAAATCATTTATGAATTATTTTGAAAGACATACCGAAAATTAAAAAAAAATTACTATATATTTAGGAAACTATTAAACAGATTTAAATTATATTTAATTTAAAAACAATAGTTAGAACCAATCTTTTTAATTTATGCATTCCAATTATGTTCGTCATCTACATACAGACTAATTGGCAAATAGGAATCATAAAAGAGATTACTATATATTTTAGAAAACTGTTAAATAGATTTAAATTATATTTATTACTAAATTAAATATCGTATTTTTATCATTTCCGTATTATTATGTAGATCATATATTTCGAGATAAATATGGCATATAAATATCGAAATTTATATGGTCGTAGTAAATAGCTTTAAATCGTGATTTTCGAAGTATTTTGAATATATTATATATTTTAGGAAACTGTTAAATAGCTTTAAATTATATTTATTACTAAATTAAATATCGTATTATTATCATTTCCTTATAATTTCCGAGTTATTATGTAGATGATTTGTCAGAGATAAATATTGCAAGAATATTGAAATTTATATGGTCGTATTAATTATTCATTTAAATCGTGATGTTCAAATATTTTTAATATAATATATATTTTAGGAAACTGTTAAATAACTTTAAATTATATTATCATTTCCGAATTATTTATGAATCATTGTTTAGATGATTTGTATGAAATAGTTTGTATGTAGATGGCGCAGACTATTCTTTTAAAATGTTGTAAATGTAGACAATTCTATTTAAAGATAATATACATTATCAAAGACTAAACATGTTAAAATCGTTTTTTTAAACTTTATTAAATATTTTTGAAACGAAATTTAAAATTTTTATCAAATTTCAATTTTTGAAAATACCATATGAATTTAAATTAGATTGAAATTAGATAAACAATTTCCTAATATATACACAATATTTAAATTATTAATAAATGAAATTTAACTTTTGTCAACAATTACCTAATTTAGATACAATTTTTAAATTCATAATAATAATATTACTATTTTCATTTAAATATTTTTAAATGAAAATAGTAATATTATTATTTAACTCGTATTAGTTATTCATTTATATCGTGAAAATAGTAATATTATTGTTATTTAATAAATAAGAACAAAATCATAATCAATCAAATCAATGACATTAAAAAATACGCGTTTCAAATTGCCTTACCAATTATATACAAATTATTATTGACCTCTTAAAATTAGCACACTTAAAATTAGCACACCTATTGAAATGATTTTAATGATTATCGTTAAATGAGATTTGATTAAAGGGAAAGTCATAATATAAAAATTAAATTCGGTCAACAATATTAAACCGAAATTCGTAAGAATAGTATTATCGATAAATAAGATTATAAATACTAATAAATAACAACAAAATCTTAACTTCTCATTCAAATCAATGACATTAAAAACATCAGCGTTTCAAATTGTCTTACCAATTGTATACAAATTATTATTGACATCTTAAAATTAGCACACTTAAAATTAACACACCTATTGAAATGATTTTGATGATTATCGTTTAATGAGAATTACTTAAAGGAAATTCATAATATATAAATGAAAGTCGGTCAACAATATTAAATTAAAATTCATAAAAATAGTAATATCAATAAATAAGATTACAAATCTTAATAAATAACATCAAAAACGTAATCAATAATTCAAATAAATGATATTAAAAACATCCGTGTTTCAAATTGCCTTACCAATTATCTACAAATTATTATTGACATCTTAAAATTGCACACTTATTGAAATGATTTTGATTATTATCGTTTAATGATAATTAATTAAAGGAACATCATAATATAAAAATTAAATTCGGTTAACAATATTAAATAGAAATTCGTAAAAATAGTAATATCAATAACTGAGATTAAAAATCTTAATAAATAACATAAAAATCATAATTAATAATTCAAATCAATTACATTAAAAACATCCGCGTTTCAAATTTCCTTAACAATTATTGACATCTAAAAATTAGCACACTTCATATTAGCAGGCTTATTGAAATCATAATGATGATTATTGTTTCATGACAATTGTTTAAAGGAAAGTCATAATATATAAATGAAAGTCGGTCAACATTAATAAACCTAAATTCGTAAAAATAGTAATAACAATAAATGAGATTAAAAATCTTAACAAATAACATCAAAATCGTAATCAATAATTCAAATCAATTACATTAAAAACATCCTTGTTTCAAATTGCCTTACCAATTATCGACAATTATTATTGACATCCTTAGTATTCATGACAATTGTTTAAAGAAAAGTCATAATATAAATATGAAAGTCAGTCAACAATATTATACCGAAATTCGTAAAAATAGTAATATCAATAAATGAGATTAAAAATCTTAACAAATAACATCAAAATCGTAATCAATAATTCAAATCAATGACATTAAAAATATCCGCGTTTCAAATTGCCTGACCAATTATATACAAATTATTAATGAGAATTGAAATGATTTTGATGATTATTGAAATCTTAATAAGATTAAAAATCTTATAAAAAATCGGTCAACAATATATTAATGAAAGTCGGTCAAAAGTATTAAACCGAAATTCGTAAAAATAGTAATATCAATAAATAAGATTAAAAATTTTAATAAATAACATCAAAATCATAATCAATAATTCAAATAAATGACATTAAAAACATCTGGGTTTCAAATTGTCTTACCAATTATCTACAAATTATTATTGACATCTTAAAATTAGCACACTTCAAATTAGCACACTTATTGAAATGATTTTGATGATTATCGTTTAATGAGTATTGATCAAGGAAAAGTCATAATATAAAAATTAAATTCGGTCAACAATATTAAACAGAAATTCGTAAAAACAGTAATATCAATAAATGAGATTAAAAATCTTAATAAATAACATCAAAATCATAATCAATAATTCAAATTAATTACATTAAAAACATCCGCGTTTCAAATTGCCTTACAAATTATTGACAAATTAAAATTAGCACACTTCAAATTAGCACACTTATTGAAATCATAATGATGATTATCGTTTCATAACAATTGTTTAAAGGAAAGTCATAATACATAAATGAAAGTCGGTCAACAATATTAAACCGAAATTCGTAAAAATATTAATATCAATAAATGAGATTAAAAATTTTAACAAATAACATCAATATCGTAATCAATAATTCAAATCAATTTCATTAAAAACATCCGCGTTTTAAATGTCCTTCGTATGTGGCAACTGTAACGTCATTGCAGATGATGTTTTTAGAAAACATAAATTTGTTCATGGCCTTCGGCACAGTCTGAAAGACACGTAAAAACAACATTAAGAAAAAGAATCATTGTTTAAAATTAAATAGGCATATGAACATAAAAATAACAAACATACCAAAACGGTTGACGAAGGGTCATGCAAAACCTTGAAGAATTGAGAACGATTGTGATAAGACATAATAGCGTTGGTGTGTTCGGATGAAATCCTGTTTTTTAAATGTTAAAACATAGAATGATTAAATCCGATTGAATATTAAATCCGATTCACTATATATATCTAAAAAATTAGTATTAAAAAAAACGGTATTTCAAAAAAATAATCAAAACAGAATAAATCGGATTGATAAACTTCTTGAAACACACGAATGAATGATTATATTAGTTTCGCTTTGATATTTCTTAACATTGCTATTCATTCTATATTTATTAAATGATTATATCATTTTCTTAACAAAATCGATATTTTATCATTGAGATGAATGAATAAGAATAAATCAGACAGATTGAAATGGTTAAAAAAATCGTAATCAAATGTTTATAAATAATCTGCATCGTATTTAAAAAAACGATTAAATGTTCATTCTGAATGTATATCACTGTTTAGAAATATAAAATGATGATTGAAATGAATGAATATCACTTTTAAAATATATCAAATGACCAATTCAAAACTCGAGAAGATTGAATATCAATGTTAAATACGATTGATTTCTTTTGTAATAATGTTAAAAATAAATAATGAAGCGAAAAAAATAATAGGAATTAACATTAGAAGAGTAGGATCGATGATTACCTTGAATCGGTTGTGGAGAATCAAAAAATTATGAAAGGTGAAGAATGAGGATAGAAAGGTTTGTTAGGAAGAAATGGAGAATGATGTTGTGGAGAATGAAAAAAATAATAATAAAGAAAACGGTTTATAAACTTTAATTTCGGAGCTCCATTTAGCGGTTGGATCCATGAGGACCCTCTCTAAGACCTCCATTCGACCCGAGTCTACTCTTTTATTATATAGATAGATATAAACTCTTTAACAGTAGGATGTAGAAGAAGCTTTTGCCAGTTGTGGAACTCAACCGAACAAATTAAACATAAATGTAAGGAAATGTGGGTTTTATACAAACCGTGCAAATAACATCGAGATTCTAATTTTTCCAAACAACACTTGTTGAAAATCAGAGGTGTATTTAAGCAAGAACAAAAACAAAGATTGGGGCGAATTTCAACTGCTACTTCTGATTCAAATGAAAAATACTTACAGTACTTGAAAGGGAAATTGTAAAAACTAAATGATAAAAAGCCTACTGCTTCTAGCCTATTCTATATATATTAAATGGAGCGTTCATTTGAACAGTAGCTTTAATAATATTTTATTGATACAACATCTTTCTCTCTCCTCTCTCTGCCTCTTCTCATCTTTACCTGTCAAACATCTAAAGCCATCCCTACCTCATCATTGCCTTCATCCTTCACCTCCTTCAACTCAAACAAAGAAAAGGACATCTAACAGACAGAGTGATGCTTCTGTCATATCTTTCTTATGGTAGTCTATTATTAGGAATCTGTATACCCCTTAACCCAACATGGAGACATTTGAATACCTTCCTTCGACTAACTTGCGTCGCCTACCGCCATGCTAAAATGAGTCGGCCTTCATGCTAAAATGAGCCGCTTACTAACGCCGTCGGTATTACGGCGTCAGAACAACGGCGTTGGTGCTGACCGTCACCACCGTCACACCAACACACCATCAACCGTTAGCGTCACCAACCGCTTTAGCATGCCGTCCCCTTCACCATCACCGCTGGCTATAACATACCGTCACCATCACCACTATCAGGTCCGAGAGAGAGACAGAGATGGGTAAATAAGAGAAACCGATCGAAACGGAGAAAAAAGTAAAAGAAATCACCATCGTCGTTGCGTACAACCAAGTGAGCACAGGGTACAACATAGATATGCACAAGAGAAAAAGGAATCCGGAGCGAGAGATGATAGTAGTACTTTCCGGCGGTCTTCATCACTGACCGCGTCGCCATCAAAAGTGACTGCCACCCACTAATATCTTTTGAGGTCACAAAAAAACACCACCAATTGCCGCTGGAGAAGACGATATGTTTAGATCGGTTGATGTTCGAAGAAGTTAATAATGACAGGTTCTAGAGGGTGTAGGAGAAAGTGAGAGAGTAGTGACAAGAGCAAGGTGGAGGTGGTTGTGATGGTGGAGGTAGTTGTGATGGTGGAGGAGTGGGTATTTGGTTGAGGTAGAGAGGAGAAAAACTCAAAAAGTAACAAAGTTTTAACCTTGAAATGTTAAACTCTCACCGATCTTCACGTCATCATATGACAAAAAAAACTCAATTGCAACTTTCTTCAATAAAAAATAGGATATATACTTTATGTTAACTATTAATAGTTCCAATTAATAGACTATTTTACTTTGAAAAAATAACAATACAAAAATTCTTAAAACTAATTATATGCGTGAATTAATTAATCATTTAACGAAAATCGTGATATATAGCCTAAGGAAAACCATAGAAAAAAAGAAGATAGTTGTATTAAATTGTGGGTTTCACATAAAGTACCCTCATTTTAAATTTCACATCGTTTTATTTCCTGTAAAGTAAACATTAGTGTTTTCATTTTGCATTACATAAATATATGGTATCTATTTATTAAGATTTAATACCACCAAAATGTAATATAAAATATATAGTTGCTACTTATTAAGATTGCAAGTACGTAGACCACACCCATTTAATTTCTTTACATGCTTTGTAAAAGTCGAAGGTAATTAATTCGTTTGAATACGTAATATATTTAGCGTGCTCAGCTGCAATGCACGGATAATTATACTGTTATATATTAAATATCAACTTGCGGGTGGAATTCATGTTGGTGTAAAGAATATGATGTGGTATTGTTTTTGGCTCTCCAAATTTGTCTCTTTTTTTTTTCAAGAAATAACGAGTCAACTAATCATTCCATCATAGATCAAATTACATTTAGATAGTGGGTAAACGAGCAACAAGCTGCGCCGCTATCCCCTATACAAACCCTATAGTTTTGTATTTGTTAGACTATCCTATTATTGATATCTATGGAACCAAATATTTATTTAACAAGAACATGCCACCAAGCCAACATAGTCTTTCTTTGTATTGTTGAAAACTTTAGTTGTTCCGATGGCTATTTACTTTAACAAAATGTTTTCAAAACAAACTTTACTGACCCAATAGGATAACTCAATTTATATTTAGTTAACGACTTGAATATACGAATGCGAGGAATTAAGCTAACTTGCAATCTTCAATATACGAATGCCGACGAATTAAGCTAGATTACCGGCGCGCGTCGCGCGCCATTTAAAAACACTAGTTTATTGAAACAAAATAGTAAAATACTAAGTCTACTTATTCCCCTTTATTCCGCAACAAACTGCAACGTTCACCATGAAGTCCATATTCCACGTGAACCCAAAAAACTCGGTCAGCCTCCTAACCAAGTCTTCATTATCTCACACTCTCCCCCTAATAATGACTTGCCTTCCCAGCTTCATCCATGTTCAACAGTGACCTCATTTCATAGAATTTTATCTTTCCCAAAGGCTTAGTCAATATGTCTGCACACTGCATCTCGCCACTTACATGCTCAACCCGAATTTGTTCTCGCTCCACACACTCCCGTATGAAGTGATATTTTATGTCAATGTGTTTGCTACGTCCGTGGAATACGGGATTTTTCATAGGAGCTATCGCTGACTCGTTATCTACTAAAAGCTTCACAGTTTGAGGTTCCTTACCGGTTAATTCGCTGATCAAGTTTCTTAACCAAATAGCTTGACACGCCGCTGATGTCGTGGCCATAAACTCGGCCTCGCACAAGCTAAGCGCCACCATCTTTTGTTTCTGTGATGACCAAGTAATTAAGTTCCCTGAATAATAAAAAGTTGTACCTGTTGTGCCCTTTCGATCATCCAAATCAGTGCCATGACTGCTGTCCGAATACCCAATCAACTTGCCATCACCTCCCTTTTGATATTTTAACCCAAACTCAACAGTTCCTTTTAGATACCTAAGGATCTGTTTCACAGCTGCAAAGTGACTTTCTCTTGGCCTTTCCATGTACCTGCTAACAGCTCCAACAAAGTAACTAAGGTCTGGCCTGGTATGCAATAAGTACCGAAGACTCCCGATCAATCTTCGATAACCAGTTGGGTCTACAAGTTTCCCTCCTTCATCTTTTGTTAGACATAATTTGTGTTCCATTGGCGCCTTTGAGGAGTTACAATTCCATATTCCAGCCATTTCCAAGACTTTCTTAGCATAACTTGATTGTTTAATAACAATACTTTCTTTCTTTTGTTCAACTTCGATACCTAAGTAGTAAGAGAGCAAACCCAAGTCGCTCATATCAAACACCACTTTCATTTTCTGTTTAAACTCACAAATTTGTTTATCGTCTCCTCCGGTTACTATGAGATCGTCAACGTACACACCCACAATTAGCGTTTTTGCTTGGCTTTGAATGGTGTAAACTGCTGGTTCAGTGGCACATCGTTTAAAACCCAGTTCCTTTAGTACTTCATCAAGCCGAGCATTCCAAGCTCTTGGTGCCTGTTTAAATCCTTACAACGCCTTATTAAGCTTGTACACCATGTGTTCTTTTCCCTTTACTTTGAAACCATCAGGTTAAGTCACAAAAACTTCTTCTTTGAGCACTCCATTTAGGAAGGCCGATTTAACATCTAAATGATGAACAAACCACCCTTCCTTCACCGCCATAGCTAATAACAAACGAATAGACTCCATTCGCGCTACCGGCGCGTATACCTCTTCAAAATCGACGCCTTTCTGTTGCACGTACCCCTTCGCGACTAACCGGGCCTTGTGCTTTATCACTTTACCTTCTGCATCTTTCTTCAATTTGAAAACCCATTTTACCCCAATTGCTTTTTAACCCTTTGGAAGTTCAACCAAGTTCCAAGTTTGATTCTTCTCAATTGCTTCCAACTCTCTGTTCATAGCTTCCTTCCATTCTCCATCAACAATAGCTTCTTTGTAATTCGTTGGTTCCTCTCCAGCAAAAAAATAATTCTTCAGCTTCAGTTTCTATCGGTTGCGTTTCATCATACACCTCGGATAGGTTTTGGTATGGACTCCTTTCTTTTTTCTTTAGACCAAGCCCACTTTCTCTTTTCTTGAAAAACAACATCACGGGCTACACACACTTTACCCAAATTAGGACAATATAGTCGATAAGGTTTACTACCTTTTTCGACTCCAAGATACAACATCTTTGAGCTGCAATCACTGAGCTTTGTCATATTCCTCGACAATTTCTTTACATGAACTACACGACCAAACACCTTCAAGTGGTGCAAGGTTGGTTTTCTTTTCTTCCAGCCTTCATACGGAGTCTTCCCTTTAAATCCTTTCGTAGAGACCCGATTAAGTATGTAGACGGCGTGTCTCGCAGCCTCCCCCCAGAACTGTTCAGGAGCCTCCATGGTCTTTAATAACGAACTCGTTAGTTCCGTGTTATGTGGTGAAATGGTAATCAAGAACTAAGAGTGGAAGATAGAGAAATAAGAAAGAAACACAAGAAGAAGGAGAATAATCTCAAATCAATCACTGCCTATTCCATATCCAAGTTCATATATTTAACCTCTATTACAAAGATCATTTACAATTGGAAGCCCTCTACTTTCTAATAATGACACATAGCCCCCTATACTATTTAATATTTAACAATACTTCCCCCATAAAAGATTTTTGTCCCCAAAAATCATAATAAAGAGAAAAAAAAAATTCTAATCAAAGCTATCAAATCTAAACTGTGAAAATTCTTCTGCAAAACTATCAGTGATTTCTTGAACTTCACCAATTTTGATTGCTTCGTTAACCTTGCTCGCTAGTCTGCAAATTTTTCTTTTTCCCTCAGACACATTCATTCTAACCATTTGGAGATCCATGAAACAAGCATGATGTGGTTTAGGCTTCATTAAAGCCCCTGTATATGTGAGCTTTAAAAGGTTGCCTGACTTGAAACCAAGTGCAAAACCTCTAACAGTCCCTTGATTTAATGTATTCAGTAGATACAAAATTATTTTCATGTTTTCCTTGAATCTAACTGAATTCCAGATCTCATCAGATGCAGTGTTTGCATCCTTCAAATCTGGTTGCAACCGCTTGACATTTGAACCCCCTTTTTTAGTCACCCCTCTAGTTTTAGGTGATGAGCACATAATCTTCAATGAAAACTCAAATGAAATCTCCTTACCATGTGTAGAGACAAAATGACCCTTAATATCATCTAATTTTAGCTGGTGATCACACCTTCTACCATTGTTTTCTTGAGCTATATGGTGAGCTGTGTGGTCTACACTACACACCACATGTATGTTTTCTTGATGTGAAGCCCCATTATAATATGAAAGATTAACTATCAGTGGTATACATGGTTCAACTTCAGCATCCATGCATAAGCACTTGCTCCTAGATATATTCTCAAGTTGTAAACCACCATTAACCAATAAAACCATCTTTAGGCCTGACTTGTGAAAAACTTTTTCCAAATTATGATATTTCCACATATCTAGGAGCAACAATTTTCCATAGTAATAACATCCATCAGTGACTAACGTGCAGATTATGAACAACCTGATATGTAACTGATCCATCCAAGTTTTCAAATTATCACATCCCAATTTTTCAATCGTTGTATACTCAAGTGAATTATGTTGAGCTTTTACCCAATTTCCTACCAAGAAACGTTGCCAACCCGGTTTCCAATCGAACTTTTCAACTCTTAATAACTCAAACTTACTCATTTCACTCATCGACCTTTTTTTTCTCACCTGGATTTTGTTTATAAATGTCTTGTGTGTGCTACAAAAGCCACACAAAATTTCACCACCAAAATTAGCGCCTTTTGATATAACCATCTCCATGTCTTTATATGTATGAATGTGTTGATTATTAGTTGCATCATTTGCATCATTAATTTCTAAAACTTCACACACGGAAGCATCCTTTTCACCAATTAATATTGTCATAGTTAAAGACCCACAATTTTTTGTTAGTGCTAATTCACCCACTTCCCAAATGACAGTGACTGAATCTTTTTGGATTTCAAATACATCATCATCATCATCATTCAGTTTTTGATTCTCATCCACATTTTCAAATTCTATAACATTCCCATACATTTCATTTACCTTTTCTTTTATTCCTTCCTCTACTTCACTAATATCATCATCTTTTTCACTATTTCTTGAATCGATACCCATACCATCATTAGGCATTTCATCGAACATCTTGAATGCAGCCATATTATCATATCCATTTTCTTCCAAAACATCATTATCAATTACTTCTTCTACAATCATTTCTTGCACAATATTATCATAAGTTCCTTGAATCTCCCCATTCATAAACCACTCATTATCTTTCATCAATTCCTTAAGAGTGATGTTAATATCAAACTCTAAATCTTTGTTGTAAAAAGAAGAATTTGGATCAAATGGAGAAAATGAATCTTGCAAGCCATTAGAATCAATTTTTAAAGCTAATGAAATCACATCTTTCACCGTAGTGCAACTATATTGATGCCATCTAGCAAAGATTTTCCTAATTTCGAATTCTAACCCACATATGAATAGATATATAGCATAGAATTCACTAATTTGTTCAGGATTATTAACTTGACAAAACAAAGATTCGAATTCTTCACAATAGTTCTTAACCGTACCTTCTTGCCTAATTGCCATTATCTTTTCCATTGCTAATTCCATGGTTGATATGTTGTGCTTTGAATCTTGCAATTTGTTCGCTACCTGAATTACCTCTGTTCTTGTTCGATTTGTTGCTGTAAATCTTGATGTTGTTGTTCAATTCAGATTCTTGAATCGTGTTGTTGTAGAAACCCAAACCCTAACCCACACTCGTGAGGAAAGGAAGCTCTGATACCATTGTTATGTGGTGAAATGGTAATCAAGAACTAAGAGTGAAAGATAGAGAAATAAGAAAGAAACACAAGAAGAAGGAGAATAATCTCAAATCAATCACTGCCTATTCCATATCCAAGTTCGTATATTTAACCTCTATTACAAAGATCATTTACAATTGGAAGCCCTCTACTTTCTAATAATGACACATAGCCCCCTATACTATTTAATATGTAACATTCCAGCATGGTACGGTTACGACGCTCCACAACTCCGTTTTGTTGCGGAGTGTGCGGTGCAGTAAGTTGCCTCTTTACACCTTCCTGTTCACAAAAATTATTGAACTTTGCTGAGGTAAATTCACCTCCTCTGTCAGTTCGTAGCATCCTGACCTTGAAGGAACTTTCTTTTTCAACCTCATTCTTGAATTCTTTGAACACATTTGAAGCCACTTTCTTTGTTTTAATGAAATAAATCCACATATATCGGCATTAATCATCCACAATTAGCATAAAATAGCGTTTACCTCCAAACGTTTGTGGTGATATTGGGCCACAAAGATCAGCATAAACGAGTTGTAAAGGTCTCACTGCTCGCCATTCTGTCTCACTTGGAAAAGGCTGCCTTGTTTGCTTTGACACCATACACCCATCACAGACTTGCATTGGGTATGAGATACTTGGTAATCCCCTCACCAAGCCTTTTTTCGCCATTGACTCTAGTACTCGGAAGTTCACGTGTCCAACTCTCGCATGCCAAACCCAGGCTTCATCATCCAATTTTGTCGCTAAACACACCAGTTGTGCAGTTTCAAGTACAATCTTATACAAACGATTTTTCGATCGTTCTACTTTCATCACCAATCTCTTAACTTCATCGTACACCCTTAGAAATTCTTGTTTCATCTCCACTTCTTAACCTTCCTCTGTCATCTGACCCAAACTAATAATGTTACTTTGCAAAGCCGGTATGAAATAGAACAAAATTTTACCCTTTCCTTCAATCTGGACTTTCGAGCCATCTCCAAATCTAACTTGACCCGTTACTCGTTCATCCAATTCCGCAAAGAAATCCTTGACCCCCCGTCATGTGATTACTCGCGCCATTATCTAGGTACCAAGTATCATGATTTGCTATAGTTCTTGCTTCATGCGTGCACGGGAATACTGTCTTCATTTAACAACACCATCGTAGGTTCTTGTTCATTGTGCACACTCAATAACAAGGCTGGTTCATCCTCTTCCCTTTGAATTAAATTGGCTTCATCTCCTTTTTCCTTTCCTTTCTTACATTCTGAAGCATAATGGCCGAACTCCTCGAAATTGAAACACTTTATGTATCTCTTGTCACGAGACTTTCGGTTTGCATTTCCAAAGTCTTGATGGGAGCCGCTACTCCAACGACTACCCCTGCCCCGGTATGAACCTCGTCCTCTAGAACCATGTCTTCCACCTCTTTCTTGGAAAGAACCACGACCCCGTCCACCATTTGAGAAACCTATCCTGGATCCCTTTTGATTTTGATTTCCGTTCGATCTAGTGAGTAACAAGCTGCCCTCGTTCGTTGCACTTCCCTGTCGGAGCTTTTAACCTGTCTTCATAAGCCTTCAACCGACCTATTGCCTCCTCAAACGACATTGTATCCACATCCGAATTCTGCTCCATTGAAGCAACCAATTGCAAAAACTTGTCCGGAATTGAATCTAAAAATTTCCTTACCACTTTCTTATCTTCAAAAGTCTCCCCAAGGCTACTGAACTTTGAAATCATACGACCAAGCTTTCCCGCAAAATCATCGATGGACTCGCCATCCTTCATCTTTAATGATTCAAACTCACCGTTGAGTGTATGTAGGCATGATTTTTGTTAAGATTATATATGTTATATATAATTTTATATCTTTCAAATTTATCTAGGTTTTATTTCTTAGAATATGTTTTTGTTTATGGGCTTATTTTTGGGTAGATATTGTTGCAGCCTGTAGAGGCCCGGTAAGAAGATAGTTGAGTTCGGGTCCAGTCCAGTGGTAGCAGCCCAAATTGCAGCCAGCCCAGGAGCTAAAAGGCCCAGTCAGCTGGGTGTGTTTCTTCATAAAGGATTGTGGCCGTCAGATATGTCCACGCTAGCAATCTTAGTGATGGATCAAGATCCAAGGGTTGAGAAAGCGTCTGATTGTGCTTTCTCAACATATCTTTCCCTATATAAAGGGTCTTCTCCTTCATTATTAGGGTTAACACCCTGAATATTAGTTTTGCACATTATTGTTCTCTTCACCTCTTTCCAGTCGATTAAGTCATAGAGATTATTAGGTTTTGTTCAGATCTTTTACATCTTGTATAAGATGTTGGTTGTATTGGTTAAACCTTTGGTTTTGATCTCATGTATGATTCAGATAGTCGAGTAGTTGGTCAGGTTTAGGTGTTAGGTTTTTCTGTGTAAACTTAAGAGTCTTTGTATGTTTTTCATCTTAATAAAGTCTTTGAGTTTGATGTTAAACTGGTACCATGAATTCTAACATGGTATCAGAGCTCTAGGTTAGATTTGGGGGTTCATATCTTGGTGGTCGAATCTCTTACTCGTTCCATCTGTTCTGTAAGATCTGGGAGTTCTTGTTTTTCTGCCGTGATTGATTTAGAGATCTGATTGTAGCGTTCATAGCTTGGATCTTTGTGGATAGCATATTGTCTTTGCTCTCTGGTGTTCAACCCTAAGTGAAGGTTGAACACTACGAGTTTGGGAGAACCCTAACTTGTGCAAAACCCTCGGTGAGATCTTTCCTGTTTGTTTTTGTTACTGTCGTGTCTAGGAGCACTGTCCGGGTTAGGGGGAGCGGAGTTGGCTCACTGTTGTGGTTTGTGTTGGTCTAGTTGCTAGGGTTTGGCTCCTAAGTTAAGACCTGCGGTGGGGCCCCTGAGAGGAACCACTCATCTGGATCACTGGCTTGGCTTCGCCTAGTTTCTAGGGTTTATCTGTTGTTTGGTTATTGGGTTTTCTTCTTGTGCGTGGTTTTACGTGTGATTACTTGGTGTTCTTTGCTGTTTGTTGTTCTGATATTTGTGATTGTGTTGTTCTTGTTCTGTGAATCCTTATGGCTGGTGATAATCAAGGACCTATAGTTGGTCCTAACCTAGGTGGTGGAGGACAGGACCCTGATCCTGCTCCTACTGTTACACTAGTAAGTAAACTGGATGCTAGTGATCCACTTTACCTACATGCTAGTGATTCCACGAACTTGACTATTGTTAGTATAAAATTAAAAGGAACTGAAAATTATACTGTTTGGGCCAATGCTATGATTCTTGGATTGCAAGTAAAAAATAAGTTAGGTTTTATAAATGGTGAATGTTTAAAACCAACTGATGATGACATACTTTCTATGTAGTGGGATAGATGCAATTCTGTTGTGCTTACTTGGATTCTAAATTCTATGTCTGAGGAATTGTACATGGGTCAAGTGTATTCAAAATTAGCTTCTGAAGTTTGGAAAGATTTAAAAGAGACATATAATAAAATTGATGGGTCTGTAGTTTATAATTTGTATCAAAAAATAAACTCTTTCAGTCAAAATGGTATGTCTGTCTCAGAGTATTATCATAAGCTAAATGTGATGTGGAAACAACTTGATAAAATTTTACAATTACCTTCTTGTACTTGTGATGCTACTAAAGAGTTTAATAACTATAATCACATGATTAAACTTATGCAGTTTCTAATGGGTTTAGATAGTTATTATCAGAATGTTAGGTCTGCACTGTTAATTAAAATAGAGTTTCCCTCTATTAAAGAAGCATTTGCTGTTGTTTCTAGGGAGGAATCCCATAGGAACTCTAGCAATGGGTCCAAACAAAGTCAGTCTGTTAGTTTTGCAACTAAAATGGTTAATAATGATGTGTCTAATAATAACAGCAACACATAAAGGTTTTCAAAAAATAACAATCAGTCATTAAAATGTACCCATTGTAATAAAACTGGGCATCTTGTGGTTAAATGCTATGAGATCATTGGATATCCCTCTTGGATGAGACCAAGAGGGAATCAAGGGAAGAAACCTGTTACAAACAATAGTGTGACTGATACTTCTTGTTCTAATATTGCCACACTAACTAGTGATCAAGTCTCTAGGTTGTTGAGCCTTCTTGATAGATCAGGAGAATCTTCTCAGAGTTGTAATATGTCTGGTAGAATATTCTCTGCTTCTGCTTCTTGTTTTGGATCTAAATTGTATTGCTTTGCTAGTACTGATAAGGGATTAATAGAAATTGGTTGGTTAGTGGATTCAGGGGCAAATGAACATATGGTTAAAAATGAAAATGGTTTATTTGATTATGTGGATGTTTCTGACCTAAATATAAGAGTTAAACATCCCAATGGTAAATTTGCATTAGTAACTTGTCACACCCTCCAAAATCCACTTGCGGAGTTTTACCGCGAGGCGCATGACAAACCAGGATCCAAGTCAATGATCACAATAAACAATACTAAATGAATTTCAAAAACATAGTTTAAAAATCCCAAACATCAGCGGAAGCTAAATGTCGTTACATAAACAAAACAAAACCAAATGTTTAATGTTCAAAACCATGCAACTCTAACTAGACGCCGTGCAGACGCGTGCGCCCTAGTTCCATTTTGCTACCTTAGCGACCTGAGAAAACATGTAAGAGTTTACGTCAGCACAAAAATGCTGGTGAGTTTACAGGTTTGTAATCAAAGTTCCAAGTATAACCTGTCCATACTATAACAATTGTAAACCAAGTACGCTAGCTAGGCGCATGTACCATTACTACTACGATTGGAAAACCATTACTAACTCGCAAACCAGATGTTGTGCCCGAATAGTAAACCTGTTCCTGTTTGAGACAATATGCACCCGCCCGGCGCTCCATGCCGACGGGTGGGGTTGGTCACTCCCAATAGCGCTATTCACATTTCCCCGTTGTGCAAACCAGCACATTCATGGTTCCCCCCGGGACTTCCAAAGATCGTATAGTAAACCGTTTGAAAACCCATAGTATGACAGTTGTTACCAAATAGTTGTTTAACACATGTTTTCTCCCCCGAAAACGAAAACCAAGTAAAGTGGGGCCGTAAACTCACCTTAGGTTGCGTTACTTCAGATAACAGAATAAGTCAACAAGCTATGCTAGCCCCGTAACGCGGCGACCTAACATACGACAGTTACAAGTTCTTAGACTAATAACCCGTAGGTTAGTTAGTCCCTAGATGTCCAGACCTTAACCAAGTTTGTTTGACAACACGTTTACCGTTAACACGACCCAACGTACAAGACTCGACATCCCATTGGTGACCCGAGGTTTCCCGTGTTACACTAGTATTCACAAACACACAATCAAGCAATCACACTTAACATACGTTAAAGTCCATCAAGTTCTAGCACATAGTTCCATTAACACATTTTTGACCCGAACACATGTTACCAAGTTATCAGACATGTTACGGGGTTCCTAGCATGTTCCTAGGTGTCAAAACGGGTCTCGGAATGCTAAAATATACATACAGCAGCAGTACAGGCGATTAGGAAAAGTCAACTAGCAATTACGTTGGTCAACAGGCAATTATGAATGCTAATCTCCTACAGTGTAGGCGATTAGGGTCATGTGACATGCAAATTTTTGAGTTTGCATGCAATTAGGGTCATGTGACATGCATTTCAGAACTTATCAGGCGATTAGGGTCATGCAGCATGCAAAAACACAACATAGCAGGCGATTAGCCCCTAATTGCATGAAGAGCAGGCGATTAGCCTATCATGGCAGGCGATTAGCCTGCTAATCGCCTGTACCTTAGGCGATTATGCTTGCTAATCGCCACCTGCACCCCAGATTTGGTTTTTCGCGCGTTTAACACTCCAAATCAACCCTAGAACGTGTGTAAACCTCCAATATCAAACAAACAAGTATCCTAAACATGTTTAGATCAAAATACACCATTAAACCTTGTTCTAGCAGTCCTGGATGCAATCATGTTTCCAAAACATAACACAAGTATCATGTAATCATCACACTAACATGCGTAAACACAACCCTAATGAGCAATCAACCAGATTACTATATCAAACCATCATCATAGATCAGTAACTACCCTAATATCATGTTATCAACCCTTCATGAATCTCAAAAATCCAATCTTTTAATTAAAACATACACATACAACATGCATAGCATCTAAAATCCACACAACAATGATTATTAACGATTTACAGAAGGCACAAGTGTTTATGAACAGGTCTGGACCATTAGGGATTCAATAAAAACGTTAGAAAAGATTGCATGGATGAAAACCACACCTTAGATTATGATTGATTGATGAAATAGGCTTGAAATCAAGTTGTTTGATCCAAAATCGTGTTCCAGAGGTTGTGTGGGTGTTGGGATGAGTTGTGGGGCGACTAGGGTTAGTGTTATGAAGTTTAGGAGGTCAAATATTGTATTTATAGTCGTTTTTAGTCGTAACCCACGTTGCAGGCGATTATGGTCCAGTTGCAGGCGATTAGGGCTGCTAATCGCCACCCCCTTAGGCGATTAGCCCCCTACTCGCCACCTTGAGGCTGCTAATCGCCACCTGGAGGCTGCTAATCGCCACCCTGTAGGTGATTAGCTCACCCTAATCGCCTACAGGGTATGTTTCCAAGTATTTTGCGCGTTAAACCCCGTTTTAACATATGTTAACACATTTTCACATACCGACAAGTCACATAATGATTATAAACACATAACACTTGCAAATAAACACATTCACACTCGTTCACCAATCCCCGGGACTCGAGACTTGCATGTACCCTATGCTTTGACGATTCTCCGAATCGTCACCCCTTGTACACTTGGTTAATGACTGACATCTAACGATCCTCTAGGCCAACATCTAATGATTCCCTAGACTCACATAATAGTTCTCGAACCATAATCCGACTCAACTAACCCAGTTAAGTACAGAATACGCGTGACTCGCTAAGGTAGACTTTAATCTAGACGACGTTGTTAACTTGAATTTGCCGGGTGTCACATAACTAAAATTAGAAAACTTAAACTTGCTGAAAATGTCATTTTGCAAGATGTGTTAGTTGTCCCTGAATACACTGTTAACCTGCTTTCAGTACATAAGTTAGCAAGGGACAATAAATTTTTTATAGGTTTTGATGAGCATAAGTGTTACTTACAGGACTTATCAACCAGGAAAGTCCTGGTGACTGGTGATTAGTATGATGGGTTATACATGTGTAACAATGCTTGTTCTTTGACTAAGGTGTGTTTTAGTAGTACTTTGGATGTTGATATGTGGCATGCTAGGTTAGGTCATCCATCAGACCAAGTGCTAAAAATTTTAAAACCTAGTCTGAATTTACCAAAAGAGCATGGTCCCTGTGATGTGTGTCACAGGGCCAAACAGCATAGAGAGCCTTTTCCCTTGAGTGATCATAAATGCACTCAATTAGGGGAGCTTGTGCACTTGGATGTTTGGGGACCTTATAGGGTTGCTGATAGGGATGGGCATAGATATTTCTTAACCATAGTAGATGACTACTCAAGAGCTGTATGGATTAGTTTGATGAAAAATAAAACTGAGGTGTTTGAAAATGTATTAGAGTTTTTTAATATTATTCAAAATCAGTTTGGTAAAACTATTAAGAAATTCAGAAGTGATAATGGTTTGGAATTTGTTAATAGTCAAATGACAACTTTTTGCAAGTCAAAGGGTATTATCCATCAAACTACTTGTCCATACACTCCCCAACAAAATGGGGTAGTAGAAAGGAAACATAGGCATCTACTTAATATGGCTAGGTCTTTGTTATTTCAAAGTAGTGTTCCTATTAGGTTTTGGAGTGAATGTGTTCTGACTGCCTCTTATCTTATTAATAGGACACCTTCTTCTGTGCTTGGTGGAAAAACTCCCTAGGAATTGATATATGGTTTTAGTCCCTTTCTAGAACATCTTAGAGTGTTTGGGTGTCTGTGCTTTTGTACTATTTTGAATGAAACTAACAAACTTGAGAGTAGAGCAGAAAAATGTGTTTTTCTGGGATACTCTCAAGAAAAGAAGGGGTACAAGGCTTATAGCCTTGACTCTAAAAATATTCTGTTTTCAAGGGATGTTAAATTCTTTGAAACATGTTTTCCATTCAAAGAATCAGGTGTTTTCAACAAAAATAATGAAAATTTTGATAAAAATATAAACAACTTAAATTTTGTTGACCTTTATGAAAGCACAGAGTCACAATCTATCTTGGATGTGAGTGATCCCAATGATGATAGAAAGGGAGAAGGTAAAAGGGATTCAGGAACACATGTTGTCCAGCAACCTGATGTTCAGCTCACTACCAAAGGCTTGGCTGGTAATAAGCAGCCTGGAAGTCAGAGTAGTGAACCTGGTATGGCTGACCATGTGAATACTGAAGATGATCAACTAAACCTTTCTGAGGGTGACACTATCCAAGAAAGGTCTGAGTTAAGAAGATCATCTAGGAATACAAGTTTTCCTAGAAAACTAAGTGACTTTGTGGTTGAGGGGAAGGTGAAGTATCGAATAGAAAATGTTATAAATTTTTCTAAATTGTCCAATGAAAACAGATGTTTTTCTTGTGATACCCCGCAATTTCAGGTTCTTACTTTAACTAAACTCTAGTTACTTGTACTTACATTCCTTGCATTCTACTTAACTAGGGTTAGCTAGATGAGTCACACGTTGCACAATTATAGGTTAATAACTATATGAAGTGGTAATTCGGGGAATTACCAAACTATATACATGAGTAGTGAACCCTGAACGTTTGTGAAACAATAAAACAAATACTTTTATAATAACTCGTTTGATATTATTTGCAATCATATGCTTATGTGAATTTATTTGTGAACTTATGTGACGTTACATCTTATTATGTGAAAACACGATACCGAGCTCGTAACCGACACTTGACAGACTGCGGATCATATATAAGTTATAAAATATTTGTTTAATATTTTATAGATTTATTGTATTTTATAGATAAACTATTACGCGAAATTATTTATAATTAAGCGAAACTAATTTTGAACGTGAGTATACGAGACCGGGTCCGTAACCGACTATAGTTTGACCAAGAGTTATAAACTAGTTATAAAATATTTGGGTTAAATATTTTATAGATTAATTATTATATATTATTTATTACATATATAATACTAAAAAAACGAAAAAGAAACTATGTGGCGATGACCAAGTCACAAAAAAACAATGTCAAAAATTGTAATTGAAACTTTGACCAATGTCCAAGTAAACGAAAAAAAAGAGAATCATATGACTGTAGAAAGAAGGCAATGGCAGGAGAAAGCTGGACGCACATGGGTTGTGTGTGGGTTGTGGAACAATCTCGGCCCAGAGGTGGAAGAGCCCATTTCGCTAATATTTTTTTTATAAAAACGTTTTTAGATCATTAGAACTTCATATATCTCAACCCTAATCACCCCAACCTGCCTAATTACAAAAATATAAACCCTAACCTCTACCATAATCAAGAAACCATTAATTTTGGAGCTTGGAAAGGTATAGGATCAATTGGTTGAAGAGCTTAAGGTATATTAATCCTTCTTGTATGTGTTAATCCTTTTTAATCATGTTTTAATACACCACAAACTTGTTTATCCCGCAGTGGAAATTTGAGGGTGTGACAGATTGGTATCAGAGCCATTGGTTATAGTGAACTAGGATTGTATTCTAGTCTATAATCATCATAGCATAAGTATTAGTTACACTCACTACTTAAAGTGCACAACTTATTATTCTCGAGTACGTCTACTGATCTAACGTATTGCAGGAAACCATGACTAACCCCGCTCACCGAAACTACTCTTATCGTGCTAATGAGGGGCAACGAGCTCTCTCATATGATCCTTACCAGCGTCCAGCTTCGTCACACGATCCATATGAGGATACCAACCGTTGGCGTTGGTTCATCGACATATTACACTCGTGGGTGGTTGGCTATGGAGTGCCAGCCAGAGTACCTCCCATTGTTGACTCACGGGAGAGATCACTTGCAGGGATGGTGAGGCACATACATACTAAGTTGGATAATACCTTCACTGCTGTCGAAAAATTTCAGTCTTGGAGGAGGAATACTAATGAATCACTCCAGCGTATGAAGGGTCAGCTTGGCCACTTGATTACTGAGTTAGAAGTTGTTAAGCTGGAGGCTGCTGAGAGTAGGCAGGAGTTGACAGCCACCAAGCAGGATTTATCGGCTACCAGACAGTAACTAAATACTGTTCGTAACAGACTTTTGTAAGCTTTAGGGCAAAATGAAGAGGAACCAGAGGAGGATCCCGAGGAGGATCCTGAGGAGGATCCCGAAGAAGAACCCATGGAGAATGGACTCGATGCTCTGGGAACGGCACTAGATGCGGCACTCAAGGATGAAGAGGAGGAAGAACCTGTTGAGATGCAGGTTGAGAGTAAAGATGAAGGCCAGTCATCTCTATGGAACCTAAGGACGATTGATGTTATTTATTCTAGTATTTTATATTTATTTATATAATGACTTTTATTTTACCACGTGAGACTTGAGAGCCGTTTGGCTCGTGTTTGGAACGTTATGATTATTATTATTACTATCGATCGATTTCTTTATCTTATTCTTGCGTTTATAAAATGTGTGACATTCTAGTTTACTTGTACTGTGTGAACGATTGTATGTGGGACATATTATCGCTTTCTCATGCGTATAGTGTAAATATAGAAAAGTTATGTCGGGAAGAGGACACGGTAGAGGTCACACTAATGAGACGCAAGAAGAACGGAATGCACTCAGCAATGACAGGGTATTGCAGCCCAAGCAGCTTTTCAAGCTGGCCAACTTACCCGCCACTCATCTATGAACTCTGACCAGTTAGGCCAGCTCTTCAGACGCTTGGAACTCCATATAGAGGGGTTTACTCCCTAGGTCATGATCCCAACCACATCAATCAACTTGGGCAACATTCAGCAGACAACATCATTAGTGATAACAATGTCGTGATGGATACGTGTTCCTTGAACGACACTCTTGCTTCTATTTTATATGATACTGGTGCGGAATATAGTTTTGTGTCATCAATACTTAGCAAACAACTAGAAATGATTCCTACTCTTCTTGATACCCCGCACACTACAGAGTTAACTGATGGGAAGCCTACTGAGGTAACCCATATTCATCGTGACTGTAAGCTCGAGCTAGATGGGCAATTGTTTGCCATCGACCTTCTACCTATCACCCTAGGAAGCTTTGATCCCATAGTTGGCATGGACTGGTTGTCCAAGTAACACGCTGAAATTCTCTGTCAGGAGAAGATTGTTAGCATCCCCCTCCCTAGTGGAGAACTTTTATCTATCTAGGGTGATCGTGGTGGTACCATGGTGGGCATCATTTTCTTCTAGAAAGCCCAGAAGTGTATTCGAAAGGGCTATCCAGCCATTTTGGCTAACATATCTGACACTCGAGCTGAAGTTGAAACAAAAATTGAGGACATCCCAGTAGACCGGGATCTCCCAGATGTATTCCCAGAGGAACTACCTGAACTTCCATCTGTTCGTCAAGTGGAGCTTCAAATTGATCTTGCACCTGGAGTAGCTCCAGTCGCACACCATACCGCCTAGCACCAGACGAACTTAAAGAAATATCTACCCAACTCCAAGAGCTATTGGATAGGGGTTTTATTAGGCCTAGTTCTTCCCCTTGGGGAGCCCCAGTTCTGTTTGTTAAGAAGAAGGATGGGAGTTTCCACATGTGTATTGATTATCGGGAGTTGAACAAGGTGACGGCTAAGAACCGCTACCCTTTGCCTCGTATTGTCGACTTATTCGACCAGCTTCAGGGGTCAAGTTTCTATTCCAAGATTGACATGAGGTCAGGATACCATCAACTGAGAGTCCAAGAGGAGAATATGGCGAAGACAACCTAGCGAACTCGCTATGGACATTATGAGTTTTTGGTAATGCCATTTGGGCTAACCACTGCACCGGCTGTGTTCATGAATCTTATGAACCGTGTGTGTATGCCTTATTTGGACAAATTCCTCATAGTGTTCATAGAAGAGCTATGCTGATAAACTAGGAAACCTTTGGAGTTCTAGGTTGGGGACAAAGTACTAATGAAGGTGTCACCTTGGAAGGATGTGATACGCTTCGGAAAACGGGGAAAACTGAACCCACGATACGTTGGACCATTTGAGATTGTCAAAAGGGGTGGTCCAGTAGCTTACGAATCAAATCTGCCTGAGGAACTCAGTGGAGTACACAATGTATTCCATGTACCGAATCTGAAGAAGTGTCTGTTAGATTCAACATTAGTAGTGCCACTGGAAGAGATCCAGGTGGACGAACAACTACGGTTAGTGGATGAACCAGTGGAAATTCTTGAGCAGGGCGTCAAGAAACTCAGGAAAAGCACCATACCTACTGATTAAGGTGGGATGGAATTCCCGTCTAGGACCGGAATATATGTGGGAACGCAGGGATCAAATGCGACCCAAATACCCACATCTCTTTACTGAACCTGAAATCGTACATAGATCAAACGCAGAACATAAAGCAGCTCTTTCAAAGTGAATTTCGGGACGAAATTCCTTTCGACTTGGGGATGATGTGACATCCGGGAACCAAGCACACATTTTTAGACTGGCTTTACTGTTTACTTACTGAATTTTGAGACGAAATTCTTTTCAACTTGGGGATGATGTGATACCCCGCAATTTCAGGTTCTTATTTTAACTAAACTCTAGTTACTTGTACTTACATTCCTTGCATTCTACTTAACTAGGCTTAGTTAGATGAGTCACACGTTGCACAATTATAGGTTAATAACTATATGAAGTGGTAATTCGGGGAATTACCAAACTATATACATGAGTAGTGAACCCTGAACGTTGGTGAAACAATAAAACAAATACTTGTATAATAACTCGTTTGATATTATTTGCAATCATATGCTTATGTGAATTTATTTGTGAACTTATGTGACGTTACATGTTATTATGTGAAAACACGATACCGAGCTCGTAACCGACACTTGACAGACTGCGGATCATATATAAGTTATAAAATATTTGTTTAATATTTTATAGATTTATTGTATTTTATAGATAAACTATTACACGAAATTATTTATAATTAAGCGAAACTAATTTTGAACGTGAGTATACGAGACCGGGTCCGTAACTGACTATAGTTTGACCAAGAGTTATAAACTAGTTATAAAATATTTGGGTTAAATATTTTATAGATTAATTATTATATATTATTTATTACATATATAATACTAAAAAAAACGAAAAATAAACTATGTGGCGATGACCAAGTCACAAAAAAAAACAATGTCAAAAATTGTAATTGAAACTTTGACCAATGTCCAAGTAAACGAAAAAAAAAAAGAGAAAGCTGGACGCACATGGGTTGTGTGTGGGTTGTGGAACAATCTCGGCACAGAGGTGGAAGAGCCCATTTCGCTAATATTTTTTTTATAAAAACGTTTTTAGATCATTAGAACTTCATATATCTCAACCCTAATCACCCCAACCTGCCTAATTACAAAAATATAAACCCTAACCTCTACCATAATCAAGAAACCATTTATTTTGGAGCTTGGAAAGGTATAGGATCAATTGGTTGAAGAGCTTAAGGTATATTAATCCTTCTTGTATGTGTTAATCCTTTTTAATCATGTTTTAAAACACCACAAACTTGTTTGTCCAGATCTGATGTGGGTCTATAATGATCAAAACATAATTTTTATTAAAGATTAACATGTTAAACATTAAGCTTTGTGATTATTATGTGGTGTGTTACATGTTAATGATGGTTTTGATTTATAAATATGTAGGGTTTATAGATAATAATATTTGTGATAAAAACTTGCATGTTGGGACTGTTATGTTGTATGATCATGATGTGTTACATGTTTATGGTAGTATTTAGGCGATAATATATATGGTCATACGATGCGTTATGGATGAGTTCTTAACATAATTGAAAACGGACAGAATGCATGCTCTGACTTGTAGGCTCTGTAACGTGGTTTAAACTATCTGTTTTATTTGTTTCTTGATTTTAGCATGTCGTACATGGTCTTAGCTTTCTGGAATGGGTAAGATCATGCGATTTGGTGTTCGTTTGATATGTTTTTGGAATTTTCTTTGATTAAAGGTCATATCAGATTTTCGGATTAGTAAATTGGGTCAACTTTAAACGGTCATAACTTGAGTTTTACAAAGAGTTAAGCTTTGAAATTTGTACAGTAGGTCGACATTGGAAAAAATCGGCTTTTCCAAGTGGATTCACCCTGTTTGGGTGAATACACAATTTTTGGGATTTTTTCTACTAAACTGACCTGTTGTGGAAATTTTTTGGACATAGCTGTGTTGTATGAATTTTAATAATTTTTGTGTTTGGTTTTAAGACAAAACAAAATTATGGATTATCAACTGAAACCCAGTGAATACTCAATAAAAATTTGGGAGTTTAATTCATTTGTTAAGTATTTTAAATAATTCGTTTTTCACAGCGCACAATCTGTCCTAAAAACGCAGATTGTGTACGGGATCTTTATGTGACTATTTGGAGTCCTATATGGTATGTATTTGACATGAACTTGTATGGATACTTGTATGAGATGTATATGAAGTGTATAACAGATGATTATCTATGTGTTCACCAACGGGTTTGTAGGGTTTACTTGTGCATATAGAAACACTAGGTGTCACTCACACGATTTTGAATTTTAAAAACGTCTTGGACAAACGGGTTATATGGTGTATTGGTTATGCACATATACTCACTTAGTGACACTTGTAATAGGGAGTCGGTAGCACCCTATTGTTTTGGAGTTTGGATAACTTTGCTTACAACCAAAGGTGAGTTTCACTACTTTTTCTCAAAGCATGCGTCTCGGGTTTGAGACAACTTATTTAACTTTTTCTAGTCCGGTTTGGGACTACTCTTACAACTCAGATTTTGACTCCTTGTGTGGGTCGGATTTTGGACTCCTTGTGTGGGTCGGGTTTTACAATTCATTGTGTGGATCACGCTTTCATCAGTTTAAAACTTTTACTGTCCTTTGTGAACTAAACACACTCTATCATTTAAAGTCCTTACATATTATTGGGTTAATCGCTGTAGGCGAACCGGGTATTAGTTGATAGCGCTATTAGGTTGTGCAGCAACCTCATGCTTGAGGTGCTTGTGTCACGGGCATGAACTTCTGACCACGCTCTAAAGGAGCTGAACTTACTAGTGTTGATAGACACTAGTACTAAGGCAAAACTTATAACTTCTGTATGTTCCCAATAATCACCTGTTTAGTTACAATGAGTGGGCTAGCTACCCCTGACAAACTTAAACTGATAACACTTGAACTTTTGGGTCTTGAGGACCTACGCTTTTACTTGGTTACGTGGTTTTGGAAACCTACGCGTTTACTCACTCATTTACTTTACTTAGTGAACTCACCAACATTGTTTGTTGACCCACCATGTTCATGCTTTTGCAGGTAGTTAGCTTCCAATGTCACGATTAGGGAGCACTGCACGTTCACTGCATTTGGGGTCTTGGGAATACACTTAAATTACACATCATGCTTTTATATTTATTTCTATATGGTTTAATATGGGCGCGTTGTTTTGCGCATGGTTTTAAAATGTATATGTTTGGTTTACGCTTCCGCAACTTAACTGGACTAATTGGTTAAACGCTAAACTTGGTTTTGAAAACGAACTAAATGGTTTGGGCATTTAGAGTCGTTCATATGACTTATGGCTATGGGATCCTGGTATGTCACGCGCCTTGCGGTATAAACCCCGCAGTGGAAATTTGAGGGTGTGACATTTCTGCTGTACTTGATAAACATGTTGAACCTAGGAATTATCATGAAGCAATTCAAGATGAAAACTGGGTTAGGGCTATGAATGATGAACTAGAAGCCCTGTATAGGAATGACACCTGGGATATTGTTGATTTGCCTAAGGGTAGGCACAAGGTTGGGTGTAAATGGATATATAAGGTAAAGTATAAGTCATCAGGGGAAGTTGATAGATTTAAAGCTAGGCTAGTGGCTAAAGGTTATAGCCAGAGGGAAGGGTTTGATTATAATGAAACCTTCTCTCCTGTGGTTAAAATGATAACCATAAGAGTCATTTTGAGTCTAGCAGTCCAAAATGACTGGAATGTGTTTCAACTTGATGTGAATAATGCTTTCTTATATGCGGATTTACATGAGGATGTGTACATGTCTTTACCTGAAGGTGTCAAATGTGATTCTGTTAATAAAGTATGCAAATTAAAGAAGTCCTTATATGGACTTAAACAGGCTCCACGAATGTGGAATGAAAAGCTTGTTGAGTCATTGGTTGAGTTTGGTTTTGAACAAAGTAGGTGTGATTATTCTATGTTCATTAAGAAAACAAATTCTGTGTTTTTAGTGTTACTTGTTTATGTTAATGACATAATCATCACTGGAAACTCTTTGACTGAGATAGAAAAAGTAAAACAAAGTTTTAGAACCAAATTTTTGATAAAGGATTTAGGAGAGTTGAAATACTTTTTAGGTATTGAGGTCATTAAAAATGAAAAGGGTTTGTGTTTGTCTCAAACAAAATATTGCACAGAGTTGTTAACTGAATATGGGATGTTGGGTTGTAAACCAATATCAAATCCCATTGAACAACATCATGTTCTTGTAAATATTGTTGAGTCAAATAACAAACTGTTAACAAATGTAACTGGGTATCAAAAACTGGTTGGAAAACTTATTTACTTATCTCATACTCGACCAGATATTGCATATACTGTACACTATCTTAGCTAGTATATGCATAAACCTATATTAGGACATCAAAAAATTGCATTCAGGCTTCTTAGATATCTTAAATCAGCACCTGGTAAAGGATTGTTGTTTTCAAAGGGTGATAAGTTTGATCTGAGTGCTTACACAGACTCAGATTGGGCTAAGTGTATTCAAACCACGAGGTCAGTAACTGGTTTCTGTGTTTTCCTGGGTAATTGTCTAGTATCCTGGAAAAGCAAGAAACAGTCTACTGTTTCTCGTTCTTCTATGTTAGATGATTATATATAAACTTGGTTTATCTTATGTTATGTAAATAAGAAACATATGTTAATAGTTATGTCCTAAGTCTAGATGTTGGTTAATACCGGTTTCTATGTCACACCGGTTTGTAGAAAACAATATCCTAAGTTATGTTTATGTATCGTCGCGTCTGTATTTGATACACACCGGTTCAGAACTATTTAAAGGGACCGGATGTATTCATTTGTATATAGAAAGTTTATGTTTTCTTATAACTAACTTTCAAACTCTCTCTACCCTTTTCCCTCCAAATAATAACCGCCAATTGTTGTTTGTTTATTCCCATTTATTATTTCCGATTACTCCTCAATTCCCAAATCTGTTTTATAACCAAACCTGTGATATTACTCGATTGTTAACATGGCATCAGAGCCACGTTTCACGTCCAAAGGATTATTCGATGATGTTGATGAGAAATCCGAAGATGTTCCTATTTATGACAAAGGCAAGAGGCCGATAGTCAATTGTTATGATCAAGAGGATCAATTTATGGCGACCAAGAAAGTCGAATCAAGTAAGAAGGATTGTGAGAATCCGCTGAACATCAATTTCTCCCACTTCCATATCGCATCATCACCAAAGAACAAGATTACTAAGAAGAAAAAGGCGCAAGAGGAGTTCAATAAACAAACCAAAGACGTTCCCGAATATCCACACGCCATGTGTTGTGGAAAGTGCAAACAACCCTTTCACTATAGAAAGGATTGTCCTAAGAAGATTGGAAAGACCGAATTCATGGTAAAAGGAACGGATGACAAAGGGTGGATTAACATATGGTATGCAAGCCTTACACGAAAAGAACACGGATGTGGCTACAAAGACGAATTCGCCACTTTCTCAAAATCATTCGGTGTTGAAGGCAAACCAAGTGGGTATAGAAGAGAATACTTTAGAGGGAAGGGATCGGTCATACTTACAAGCGGAGGGCAAGTACACAAGATCAAATCGGTATACTATGTCCCTACACTTCGTAAAAATGTGCTAAGTATTGAAAAATTGAACCAAGAAGGTTTAGAAGTTGAATTTGATGGAGATGTTTGTTACATCCATCGACCGATCATACAAGAGAAAAGAAAGATAATCTTATGCCGAATTTGTGATAGTGAAAGTCACTTCACATTCAAATGTCCCGAAAGAGAAAATATTGTTGTAAAAGATGGAAAAGGCGCATTAGAAGCGTTTGCAAAGAAACGGGTCAGATTTGAAGGCAAAGTTGAAGCACTAAATGTTGAAGACAAAGAAAGGGCCTATATGTATAAGAAGTTCGAAGACTTCTCAATCGAAAAGGATGATTATGAAGGCAATATGGAAAGAGGTCCCATCATGTACCCAACGCAAGAATCAAGTTTGCAAGATTGCATAGTTTTCATGGATCTAATCCATGTTACTACAACCGTTGAAAGGTAAAAAAGAAAGTTTGAGTTAGAATTCGAAAAGATTGTACAATGGTTCATATACGATTTCTTAAAAATCAAAGACAAAGCCCCTATGCCACCACGAGACACAACCGGATATCCAATATGTTTATTGGATCTATACACTAAAGTACAAGTGTTTGGTGGATATGATAAAGTTACAAAGGATGAAAATTGGGCAATAGTCGCAATGTCTATGGGTTATGGAAGAGGACTACCGAGTTTAGTAAAGAAAGAAGACATAGCGTTAACTCTAAGGCTAGTGTATGTTAGATACTTGGAGATGATGGAGTGGTACCATCTCAAATATAAGGGCCGAGAGTTAGTCGTTGAAGTGAACAATGAACAAGGTAGTACAAGCGGTGGAAACGAAGGAAACGGATGGATTGATGAAGATTTACCACCAAAGAAGCGAAGCCGTTCATCCTCAACTGAAGAATGAAGAAGAACCGAAGACGATAAACTCAAGTTTAAGGGGGAGATTGTTAGATGATTATATATAAACTTGGTTTATCTTATGTTATGTAAATAAGAAACATATGTTAATAGTTATGTCCTAAGTCTAGATGTTGGTTAATACCGGTTTCTATGTCACACCGGTTTGTAGAAAACAATATCCTAAGTTATGTTTATGTATCGTCGCGTCTGTATTTGATACACACCGGTTCAGAACTATTTAAAGGGACCGGATGTATTCATTTGTATATAGAAAGTTTATGTTTTCTTATAACTAACTTTCAAACTCTCTCTACCCTTTTCCCTCCAAATAATAACCGCCAATTGTTGTTTGTTTATTCCCATTTATTATTTCCGATTACTCCTCAATTCCCAAATCTGTTTTATAACCAAACCTGTGATATTACTCGATTGTTAACATTCTACTGAGGCAGAATATATGGCTATGTGTGCTGGGGCATGTGAAGTTGTGTGGGTTAAGAACGTGTTGTCTGAACTTAACATTTTTGTGAGTTTGCCCATAAAGGTATATTGTGATAGTTCAGCTGCTATATCTATAGCAGGAAATCCAGTGTTTCATGATAAAACGAAACATTTTGGTTTGGATTTGTTTTTCTTAAGGGATCTTATTTCAATGAAGGTCATTGAGACTGTTAAGGTTGACTCAAAAAGTCAACTTGCAGACTTATTTACTAAAGGTTTGTTAACTCATCAACATCTTCATTTGTGCAAATAAATTAAAATGAATGATGAGTTTAGGTGATAAATTTGAGGGGGGTGTTAAAATTATATATGTTATATATAATTTTATATCTTTCAAATTTATCTTGGTTTTATTTCTTAGAATATGTTTTTGTTTATATGCTTATTTTTGGGTAGATATTGTTGCAGGTTGTAGAGGCCCGGTAAGAAGATAGTTGAGTTCGGGTCCAGTCCAGTGGTAGCAGCCCAAATTGCAGCCAGCCCAGGAGCTAAAAGGCCCAGTCAGCTGGGTGTGTTTCTTCATAAAGGATTGTGGCCGTCAGATATGTCCACGCTGGCAATCTTAGTGATGGATCAAGATCCAAGGGTTGAGAAAGCGTCTGATTGTGCTTTCTCAACATATCTTTCCCTATATAAAGGGTCTTCTCCTTCGTTATTAGGGTTAACACCCTGAATATTAGTTTTGCACATTATTGTTCTCTTCACCTCTTTCCAGTCGATTAAGTCATAGAGATTATTAGGTTTTGTTCAGATCTTTTACATCTTGTATAAGATCTTGGTTGTATTGGTTAAACCTTTGGTTTTGATCTCATGTATGATTCAGATAGTCGAGTAGCTGGTCAGGTTTAGGTGTTAGGTTTTTCTGTGTAAACTTAAGAGTCTTTGTATGTTTTTCATCTTAATAAAGTCTTTGAGTTTGATGTTAAACTGGTACCATGAATTCTGACAATTTCTGCACCCGATCAACACCCACATATCTTGTCCTCAACGATTCCCAGATTTCTTTCGCCGTCTTCTTCTTCGCTACCTGCAATAAGACGTCTTCTTATCGACAGCCATACCGGCCGTTGGCTCGATGGAGTTCCATAAACCATGAGCATCCATGACTGCCTCCATCTTGATCAACCAAGTCGTATAATTCGTTGCTGTGAGCGTCGGGATCTGAAGAGAAACTGAACTAGTTTCCTTCGGTGTTGCGGAGGTGGTTAATTCGGTAGACATTGGATTGAATCGTGGATATTTGGGCATAAAATGGATCTTGTTGCTCTGATACCAAGTGTTGGAAAACAGAGGTGTATTTAAGCAAGAACAAAAACAAAGATTGGAGAAAATTTCAATTTGCTACTTCTTATTCAAATGAAAAAATACGTACAATACTTGAATGGGAAATTGTAAAAACTGAATGATAAAAAGCCTACTGCTTCTAGCCTATTTATTGAAACAAAATAGTAAAATACTAAGTCTACTTATTCCCCTTTATTACGCAACAAACTGCAACATTCACCATGAAGTCCATATTCCACGTGAACCTAGAAAACTCGGTCAACCTCCTAACCAAGTCTTCATTATCTCACAACACTAATCTAGACATTTGCTTTAATTTGACGATTCAGTGCTAGGAGGTTCTAGACTTAAGGATTGGTATTGGCCGGTGGAACAGAAATCGGACAGTGAGAACGCTATGGGTGGCTCATAATAAGCTACTGGCATCTTTGATGGTAGTAAAGGCATTGAAGCTTCGGAATTTAGCACATTAATGACTTGTCTCATCGATGGGCGGACTTCTGAGTTAGGGTGCACGCACCATAAACCAATGACTATTAAACGCTCGACTTCTTCTTCTTCAAACTCAGACCCTAGACTCGGATCGACTGCTTCTAAAAGATTGTCGTTCCCATAAAGCTCCCAAACCCATTGTACTAACTGAATTTGTTTTTCTGGAACTATATAATCAACGGCTTTTCGCCCACAAGCTATTTCCAATGCAACAACTCCAAAACTAAATACATCTGATTCCTTGGTTGATATGCCGGTGGCTATACATTCACGAGCTATATAACCGAAGGTTCCTGCCAACCTCATTTTATGCATGCCTTTCTCATGGTCAACCAACTTAGCCAGCCCAAAATCACCAAGCTTCACATTGAAATTTGAGTCCAGCATCACATTACTCGATTTGATATCTCTATGCAAGACACATTGCTCCCATTCGTCATGTAAATAAAGCAAAACAGAAGCCAAACCATGGGCAATTTTGTACCTTGTGTTCCATGTCAACATGCTCTTTCCCATGAAAAGATGTAAATCCAAGCTTCCGTTTTCCATAAATTCATAAGCAAGCAAGAGTTCTCCTTTCTCATGGCACCAGCCAATGAGTTTCACCAAATTTTTGTGCCTTAATCGGCTAATTATCCTTACTTCTGATGCATACTCTTTAATCCCTTGTCTTGAAGTCTGCGACACCCTTTTGACTGCGACATACATCCTTAAATCATCTAGAAAACCTTTGTATACTCCTCCAAAACCTCCCTCTCCGAGCTTCCGTGTTTCTGCAAAGTTAGAAGTTGCCCGATCTAATTGGTGGTAAGAAAATCTTCGAGGCATAGATGCCTCCATTTCAAATGCATTGTTCATCTCCAAAAGTCCAAGTTCTTCTTCATCAACAACATTTTTCTTCCTCCTCCATAAAAAGTATGCAAGTATAGCCAAACTAGTAACTACAACGAATGTTCCAACTGCTAATCCCATCCTAAGCAACACACTGTTTTTCCAATTTTTTTTCATTAACCTTCAATTTTGTACTATTAAAAGTCCAAGATAGTATATTGTTTTTCTCAAACTGATCTCCGGTGGAAGCCGAAAACCCAAAAATAACCCATTCAGGTAACACATATCTTAGATCTACGGTGTAATTAAGCCCAGTTTCCCATACAAATGAATTGTACTTTAAATTGGTGAAGGAAACACTGAGAATTTTTGAATCAGAATAATAATGAATCAAAGCTTTACACTCCTTACCATACGTTATATTGTTAAGCCATTTCCGAGACACTACAGAAGTAACAGAGTTTATATCAATACCTACATGATCATCAATGGAAATATTAGTGTCCGGATCTGTCGGATCCCATTCGTTTCCACCAAAAGTATCAAACTCCACAGCAACAAACTGATGACTAGTGGTTTTGGTTGTAAAATCAAATGGAAGTCCAATGGATCCTCCCGCATTTATCTCACTATTTTCATGAGCAAGGAAGAATGTAAGCCCATCACCCTAGTCATTCTTGGCGTATGAATCGATCACAAATGTGAAACTGGTAGAGAAGCTGGCTAGATCATTTGAGTCCTTGTCCCATAGATGAAGAGGTTTGCTGTACGTTGCTCTGCCTGCTAACCATGGTGAACTATGATCAATACTGCTATTGTAGGTCACCTGGATTCCTTCACCTGGGATATAAGCTGCAGCACCTAATAATATTATATCTTTTGAGTTGTCTTGACTAATATTTGGGAAATTGAAATTGATTGAAGCCGCATAAGGGACTAAAACAAAAAAGATGCATGTTAAGATAGACATGTTAACGTGGTCTGTAGATGTTCTTTACAAGTTCAATGAAATGTAACGACACTCAAATTAAATCTTTATGAGTAGACAATTCATTGTAGAAGAGGATTTTTTTTTTAAATTCCACATAAAAAGCAATGGCAGACTTTAGTTAGTCAACTTGTTTTAAATGTAGAGAAAAATTTCAGTTTCATTTTTTCTTCCTTTTATATTACGAACCACCTACCCACCGGTACTAATAGAAAAATCAAAACTTGTATAAATATTAATTAAATTAGATCCTAGAAGCTTTTCAGGATAGAAAAATTTAATATGAAATATTAAAATTTGTGTTGATGTAACATAGAAATTAATGTACTACAATATGAGAAAACAACAATTTTAATCAAGTGAATAAGAATGAAATGTATATTAAAAAGAAGATGTATGTTTGGATGAGGAACAAAGCCAGAAACAACCATTGCATGGCTTGATTGATGCGGTGGTCTTGAATGTGTCGCTTTTTTTTTTTAAATTAGTGGTTTTAACCTATTCTGCCCTAGATGAATATAGAATTCATATTTACTGGTTTGAACATGATTAATGAATTACCTGAACACATTGTGATTTTTTTTCCTATATGAACAAAAACTCGCAAAATAAATTGTTTTTTTTTTCTCGTTTTTTATATATCACTATGGTATTCGTTGGAAAGATAATAAAACCCTTGTTAATTTAGTATAATTTTTTTCTTTAAAAATCTCATATATAAAAGTCATTTTTTAACGACTAATGTTACACTCCCATTATATTTACACCAAATACACCATTCCCTAGATTTGAACCTAGGACCTCCCTATAAGAGACATAAGCCTCTACTAAGTGGGCTACCCACACATTGGTATATATAAAAGTTATTATTGTTTAAAAATCATAAGGAAACATGAGAGAGATAAAAACTTTTGGAGGAAAATAAGGGGAAGGGTGTCCCATGGCACACCAAGGGAGAGAATGACTTCATTAAACGCCATGCAGGAAAAGAGGCTTTCTTGAAATATAGATTAAGTAATATCTAAGCAGTGTTTTAAACTTGAGTAGGATTTTAAAATAAAACTTCAACTTGTTTTATGCTGATGGAAATAACATCCTATTTTTATGATGTACTAGCCTAACGGCCCGTGTGACACACGGGATTAAAAACTTATATTAAAAATCCTAATACGTTAACAAATATACAAATTATTGAGCCTAATACAAAATAAAGTCCAGACACTAATTCAGGTCTAATACAAATTATTGGGCCTAATACAAAATAAAGTCCAGAAAGTAATTCGGGCCTCTAAAACATTAACACCCAAAACAATTATTTTAATTTATTAGGGCTTTGACACGGGCGTAATTAAAAACCAACTAAATCTTTTTTGTAATTTTTAATAACACAAATATTTCAGTCATAAAGACATCAATGTAAAAATAATAATCCGAACACACGAATAAAAAAAGTAATCATAAGAACTGTAATTTAAAAATAAAATCCGTGTGTTAATTAATTGCATTATAATCAGATCATTTTTGTCATAAGCCTTACGCATCTCAATTTTCTTATTTACATGATTCGATCACCATTCTTAATCATAATAGATACTTATTTGTATGATTTCCACATATAACAATAATAATACTTTAAAATAAAATACAGAGTGATATCCAGATATCCATAAAATGGTGTGAATCTCACAAACCCAATATCCATAAAAATCATTTATTTTGAAGTATTATTATTGTTATATGGATATCTGAATCTTGACTCATTTGATCAAGATTTATTGCGATCAAAGCCTATCAATTACCAACTACCAACATATGTATGATGCATGACATCCCATAAAGCATATACAAATAGGCATCAATATACCCTATAATATCAATGTTAGCATTATTGTTAGTGCTTTTGTGTTCTTGTTTTGCTGATATAATACTGACCATTTTTTCTAACTAAAAATTGAGACTGATTCATCTTACAGATGATAGTAACATCAACAAATTGAGACTCTCTCCTTATAAACAAATGCATGTGTGTAATCGATAATTCAATTGAAGTTCAAATCACAAAAGAATCAGGATCGTACATCTTCACTTGCTCTATTCTTTGAGACCAGAGAAGCTTCACTACTTTAAAAGGAGATGGTATATCACCAACGGTCTAGTTTACCCGAATTGAACCTTATAATGTTCATAATATTTAAACAGGCATGTAGCTGAGTTTTATATCAAGTGAAATAACCACAACATCAAATAGAGTTGACTGTTGCTGGTTGTTTTTTATCCGCTGTCGCTACACTTATGCAATAGCTGATGAAGGTATTAATGTTAAACATTAGTAATGCGGCACTTACATTTGTTTATTTGTGTCTGTGCGCGCAAGCCTCTATATATCTGTGTAGTTTTACATACACTTTGGCTGCTTTTCATGTTGATGGTCTACATTATGAAAAACATTGACTTATATGAATTACATTACACTGAATTACTTTAAAATTTGCATATTATTGTATATAACATATGATCTCTGCTGAATTCTATTACAAATGACACATCATATGCTAAAATCGGTATTATTAATTATAACAATACAATTCACCATAACTCAATATGAACATGCACATATCTAGCCAAATTCATACCAAGTAACAACCAATAGATTCACATACTATACGAAAACCTAAACGCTTTAAGCACTTATATCCATGTACCATGTTTAGGGCTTGGCAAATGTTATCGAGTCTCGACCCTTATAAACTAATACGGGTCAAGGAATGATCAACATCTTAGAATAGTAACCAGACATATAGATGCATATATGGTTCAGGTCTAAATTTGGTTTCATGGTTCTGGTATAACCAGTTGTAATAGACAAAAGAGGTCTGCAACATTTTGGTTTAAAGAGTTGCTTTTGATGCAACTATAAAATGGGACAAAGAGTATTGCTTAAAGAGCTTTTACCATACTAAAGTACTATTGTTGCAAGAATGATCAGCATCTTAGAATAGTAAGCAGACCCTTAGATGCATAATATATGGTTCAGGTCTAAATTTGGTTTCAAGGTTGGTCATGAAAATTTAAAATGCCGTAGTTGACTTATTTGTATATACAACCTTTATTTTTTTCAAAAAAATGAGGTGCTAAGATATTTATTTCAAATAGTGGAGCTCTCTAATAAACATGAACCTTTTGAATCTTTCAACCAAAAGAATAATGACCATGAAAACCTATAACATCCATCTCATGGCTGCTACACTGATATGTGTTTCCAACAATTAATCAGATACGTACCTGAAAATTTTCATTCAGATGCCATACATTTTTGCACCTCACATGCCATACATTTTTGCTGTTAAGTTACTTCCAATCATCAGTTCATCATCTATCCTATTAACAAAATATAGAGATAACAAATGATCGTGACAACTTAAAAGAAGAAGTGCTAACATAAGTTCATAAGCATCGACTGATTATAATCCATGTGCTATTACAAGCCTTTTCATCCAAAATAGAAGATGTAAGCTAAATAAAATTAATAAAACCTAACCAATGTGCACTTGTTTACGGTTTCACATAAAAAACCGTTATAAATTAAATATATAGTTATATTATGTAATTAGCATAATGTCTTGCTAATGAAGATATGCATACGCTTTAGCTAAAAAAGTTATTCCCAATTATCTTCTATCGCTAGCCCTAGACTTTAAAAATCCTAATTAACCACCTGAATTTTGTGCGTTTGGGCAAAAGAAGAACCATATAAAAACAATCCATATGAAGGCCACATAATGAAAATCCAAACCTTTTCTAGCAAGCTCAGATGATGAAATTACATAATATGTCCCAACACAAGCCCGACCAGTGTCTTGTTTATCAAAAGCTCCTTCAAGAGTTTAAGAAAGGGTTAATAATCCATCAATTTCATGATACCGAAATTCAAGAAATCTCAATAACACATTAGAAACCCAATCCTTTTTTGCTCAATGTAAACAACAAAAACCATAGAAACTCAAAAACGAAAATGAAATTACCGTAGGATATTCCCCAGATTTGAGATTTAAGAGGTATAACCCGTAATGCAAATTAAATAAATATGTATGCATGAACCCATCGTTCCAAACACATATTTACATACGACAATAATATAGACAATCATAACCATCATATATCTACTAACCTCAATTCTATCATCTAAACAAAATATCACAGAATATCCCATAATTTCACTTACTATTTAAGCACAGACCACATATATTAACCAACCTCCAGTAAAATTCTTCACAATATCAATTGAAACAACGACAATAAAGTGAATAAACATATCCTATACGTAGACACAAATTAACAGTAAAAAATCAGAATAAACACAAAACTTTGAAAAAGCTTCAACCTTATAATGGCTATAGATATAGGGTTTTCATCAAGAAAACACAAGATTAACAACCGTTTGAGCTAAATATGGGCTAAATAATAAAAAAAATTGAGACATCCATAAAATTAACAACAATAACATCAACTTCATAATAATAATAATAATAATAATAATAATAATAATAATAATAATAATAATAATAATAATAATAATAATAATAATAATAATAATAATAATGATAATGATAACAACAACAACTACTACTACAACAACAATAACAACAACAACAACAACCTGTGAGAGCCCCCCATCAAAGGTCGATATCAGATCAATCGACGGCGGAGAAGTTGTAGCAACGGTAGCCCTCCAATAGCACTGTTTTCGGCTTCAAGGGAGTTGAAAAATCCTGTCATAATAATAAAAACAACAACAACAACAAAAGCAGCAGCAACAACAACAACAACAACAACAAAAACAACTTGTACCTTTTTATACGTTGAGGAGATGAAGCATGAACAGAAGACTCGGAGACAGGAGAAGAAGAAAACTGAGAAGAAATGAGACAGAGACATCTCCGTAGGTGAAGAGTGTGAGAGACGAGATGGAGAGGGTAGGTAAAGAGTGAGAGAGAGAGAAAGAGAAAGAGAGTGTATTTGAATTTTGAACGGGATTATCATGTGGGTCGGGTTGATCCAAAGATCCAAATGATTGAGGAGAGGACACGTTAGTAAATTTAATATAACGCTGCCACATATGCAACACACTTCCCCAAATGGTCTCTAAGCTCTTTAACCTTGTTCTTTTATTACTAGGTTAGAGACCCGGGTGTACACCCGGTACATCCCCGAATCAAATGAGAAAGTTATTTTATAAAGATTGTAATTGTAATATACAAGTTTTAATTACGTATTACAAATTCCTATGAATTGGGTTACTTGGAAAAGGTCATAAAAGAGTATAATGTTATGAATTATGCAATGTTTGATTTGACGTCAATAAAAAACAAATACTTGAATGAAGTTGTAGTCATATTTATTTAAACGGCATGCAAATGAAGATGAAAATTCTAAGTACATAAGTATAGTTTAACAAAAAAATACAACCAAAAAAATGAAATTAAAGTGTTTAAAAAAACATGATTGAATACTTATTCACAAACTTCCAAATATTTATTTATAGACAACATTAGTCAAACGGTCCGTGTAACACACAGGGTTCAAAACTTATTTACAAATCCTAATACATGAGATAAGAATTAGGGAATATCGACAAAATGTAGATGTGTGCAGCTTTGAAGGTGTTTGAGAGTAGATTAACAATAGTAATACACAATCTCAATTTCCAAGTAACCCCTAAATCAACTACTGTGGTAACACAAACTTGCTAACAGTAAACAACAGATGCCACTTTCAACAGGAACATCATCTGGCTTCTTATTCATTAGAACTACATGGTAAAACATAGATAACGATGAATAAGGCTGCATCTAAGCATAATGTAAGTATCAAGATTATACTAATTGAAAAAAAAAGAAAGAAGTCATAAACTCATATTTTGTCAAATACTAATTCTACCAAATTGTACAGCTAACAAACATCAACCTAGTTCAGAATTTTGTATATGAATTCGACTAAACAATCGAACATCAAAATCACAAAATACAAACACACATACATACGTTTTGAAACAAATATAGGACGACCACAGAACAGCGAATCCAAATAACACTTGAACAAAATTACCAATAAAACTTAAATTGATGCATATCGTAATCGCTAAAATCACTTGGTAATGGTCGGATTCAACCTGCTTCAAACTGAAATCGTATTAACAACACTTTAAAAACAGATCTGGAAAAATATATTCGTTCTTTAAGTCGAAACCCTAAAACCAACAACAACGATGTTAAAAGTGATTGTAAAGACAAATTAAACAACGAACATGTCAATGACAACAACACGTTAAACCCAGATCTGGAAAAGGATATTCGTTCATTAAATCAAAATGCTAAAACTAATAACACCACTTTAAAATCTATGTATTTGAGAAAAAAAAAAGATTAGGAAAACTTTCGTCGACATTGACTTATAGTCACAGAATTAAAAATAAGCCGAATCAACCCATTTATAAGCAAATGGGTTGAACATGGCATGTCTAATAATATCTTACCTTTGAGTAGGAGATATGTAACAATCATTGCCAGTCTTGCATTTCCACCAAGGTATTCCTGCAACAAAATTGTCAATTTAGAATCTCTATAGAGAATGTACCTTTGCTTTACGGTTAGTGAACCAATGATATCTAGGACGCTGATTGGATGTAACAAAAGCAACATGCTCATCTAACAAAAACAAAGCACCAAAGAACTCACATACCCTGTTTAGGTGAAGCCGTGAAGGGACCACAATTAGAGAGACACAATGGAAATATGTGAAAATCAAAGTCAAGAGTTTGAATCTTTCATAAACATATGCATGAACCCATCGTTCCAAACACATATTTACATACGACAATAATATAGACAACCATAACCATCATCTATCTACTAACCTCAATTCTATCACCTAAACAAAAAATCACAGAATATCCCATAATTTCAGTTAGTTTTTAAGCACATACCACATATATTAACCAACCTCCAGTAAAATCCTTCACAATATCAATTGAAACAACAACAATAAAGTGAATAAACCTATCCTATACGCAGACACAAATTAACAGTAAAAAATCGGAATAAACACAAAACTTTGAAAAAGCTTCAACCTTATAATGGCTATAGATATAGGGTTTTCATCAAGAAAACACAAGATTAACAACCGTTTGAGCTAAATATGGGGTAAATAAAAAAAATTGAGACATCCATAAAATTAACAACAATGACATCATCAACTTCATAATAATAATAATAATATTAATAATAATAATAATAATAATAATAATAATAATAATAATAATAATGATAATGATAACAACAACAACCTGTGAGAGCCCCCCATCAAAGGTCGATATCAGATCAATCGACGACGGAGAAGTTGTAGCAATGGTAGCCCTCCAATAGCACTGTTTCCGGCTTCAAGGGAGTTGGAAAATCCTGTCATAATAATAATAATAATAATAATAATAATAATAATAACAACAACAACAACAACAACAACAAAAGCAGCAACAACAACAACAACAAAAGCAACAAGAACAACAACAACAACAACAAAAGCAACAACAACAACAACAAAAACAACAACTTGTACCTTTTTATACGTTGAGGAGATGAAGCATGAACAGAAGACTCGGAGACAGGAGAAGAAGAAAACTGAGAAGAAATGAGAGAGAGACATCTCCGTAGGTGAAGAGTGTGAGAGACGAGATGGAGAGGATAGGTAAAGAGTGAGAGAGAGAGAGAGAGAGTGTGTGTATTTGAATTTTGAACGGGATTATCATGTGGGTCGGGTTGATCCAAAGATCCAAATGATTGAGGAGAGGACACGTTAGTCAATTTAATATAACGCTGCCACATATGCAGCACACTTCCCCAAATGGTCTCTAAGCTGTTTAACCTTGTTCTTTTATTATATATAGAGATTTTTCTGTCTTTTTTTTTTTAATTTTCTATTTCTTATTTTAACATTAGTTTTTGAAAGTCTATGTATGAGATTGCTCCCTTATTCTTATTTTCATAAAATCTAATTCTTTGATATAAACGTGTTCCCATAGATTTGAAAAGTCAAATATGAGTTATAGTTCTCATCAAAACATTAGTTTCTAAAAGTCTATGTATATTTCTCTGTTATTCTCATTTATATAAGGAATTATTACATATATCCCCTAATTAAAGTTTTATTTACATATTTACCCAAGCCAAATATTATATTATATATTTTCCTTTTTTTCTAATAAAATGACTGATTTACCCTTCTAAAAAAACTTAGGAAGTTTTCATCTATCCTGGACACTGTCAAATACTCACCAGAGGACACAACCGTACCACTGCCGATCCTATCCTCCACCGATGAGACAACTGGTGACCACAATCAAACCTTCGATGACCCTTATAACCAGCGAGGACAACTGCTATCACAACCGGTGACGGAGACCCTAACCACCTTCATTACCTCTATCGGAACACAAACGGCGACGACAAACAAACCCTAAACAGATTCTGAGTGAAAATGGACATTTTAAAGTTGTTAAAAATATAAGAAATTAATTCATATGTTTAAATGGTTAATGCTCTTATTATTTGTGTATTTTATTATGGGCTTATAATTTGTGATTGTCTTGGACTTATAATATGATGGGCCAGTGGCTAAGCTGTTTAGCCAGCCCAGTTCATTACAGATAGAATATTGGTGGCTGAGATTGAAGTTGGTTGTTCGAGATTTATGGCTTAGGATGGTTTGGTTGTTTCGAGATTTGAAGCTTCTAGGTTTACTATATAAACCATATTGGGTTTATAGGGTTTACTGTATTCGTCTTCTCTTTAGTCTCTGTAATCTCTTATAAGTCTTGTAGTATTGTATTTTTTCTTTCTGTGTCAACTGATCTATTGTTTTATTGAGTTCTATACTTGTAGAACTCTAGGGTTTCTGGGGGCAAATCATTTTGGGTTGGTTAAATAGGACTTGTCACTTGTTTTATCGATATATCTTGTGTTATGGATGTGATCTTGTTGATTCAGTGTTGTTGTGTTTGATTTGTATTGTTTGAGTTGAGTATAAAAAATTTACATGGTATCAGAGCCTATGCTTTTGATTCCGACTTATGCTGTTTCGTTGATATTTTGGGTTAGATCTAGGGTTTGTGTGTCTTGTGGTTCTAGATCTGAGCTTTTTGATAGATCTATGTCTTGAATGTCTGAGTATAGGTCTGATCTTTGTAGATCTGGTCTATTATTGTTAGCCTCTTGTCTGTCTTGATTGTATTGCCAATACTGATGGCTATTTGGAGCGGATCTAAAGTCAGGTGTACTAGAGTGGAAGCTTGCAAACTGTAAGTCTTTTCTGATCCTATTTCCGATTAGTATTCCTTGTTTTTTGGTTGTTGTTGTGCTTGCTGCTGGAGTACTCTGTAAGTGCTTCCTTCTCTTATCTTTGGTACTGTTGTGTCTATAAGTCTTGGCCGGGTTAGGGTGGACCGGCAGTTGATTGTTGTCTTCTCTGTGTGTCTTATCTTGATTGTCTGTATTTGGTTCTTGTTTGTATTGTTGATTTGTGTTTGTTGTTATACTATATATATATATATATATATATATATATATATATATATATATATATATAGGTAATAAGGAGCTCCTGTATAAAGATCTGCATGGGCACCTTTTGAGTGATGAACCCATGATCTGAATCACTGACACAACTTCGCTCTATTAGGGTTCTTGTTTGATTGAGTTAGCCTTTGCTAACTGTTCTTACATTGTTTTCTTTTTATCTGTGGTTGGTTGTCTTATTTCTGGTTTGTTTGTTTGTTGTATTATTTGATACTATGTGTGACACCCGGCAAATTCAGGTTAACAACGTTGTCTAGATTAAAGTCTACCTTAGCGAGTCACGCGTATATTATACTTAACTGGGTTAGTTGAGTCGTGTTATGGGTCGGGAACTGTTAATTTAGTCTAGAGGATCGTTAGATGTCAGTCTAGAGAATCATAGGATGTCAGTCCTTAACCAAGTGTACAAGGGGTGACGATTCGTAGAATCGTCAAAGCATAGGGAACATACAAGTCTCGAGTCCCGGGAATTGGTGAACGAGTGTGAATGTGTTTGTATGCAAGTATTATGTGTTTACAATCATTATGTGACTTGTCGGTATGTGAAAATGTGTTAACATATGTTAAAACGGAGTTTAACGCGCAAAATACGCTGCACCAGGCCCTATAGGCGATTAGGGGACCCTAATCGCCTATATGAGGGCGATTAGCACTCTTCCTTAGGCGTTTAGCCTTGCCTTTAGGCGATTAGGGGGGCTAATCGCCTATAGGGGTGGCGATTAGCAGCCCTAATCGCCTGCAAAAGCTGCATAATCGCCTGCAACGTACCTGGCGACTAAAAACGAGTATAAATACAATACTTGACCTCCTAAACTTCATTATAACAACCCTATTCGTCCCACAACTCGCCGCAACACACACACAACCTCTGGAACACGATTTTGGATCAAAACACACGATTTCAAGCCTATTACATCAATCTATCATAAACTTAAGGTGTGGTTTTCATTCATGCAACTTTAATAATGTTTTTATTGAATCCCTAATGGTCCAGACCTGTTTATATATGTATGTGTCTTCTGAAATTCGTTAATAATCGTTGTTAATTGGATTCTAGCTATTATGCATGTTGTATGTGTGTTTATAATTAAAAGATAGGGTTTTTGTGATTCAAGAAGGATTGTTAACCTGATATTATGGTAGTTACAGATTAATGATGATAGCATGTTGATGAAATCTGAGTAATTGTTCATTAGGGTTATGGTTATGCATGTTAATGTGATGTTTCATGCTATGTGTATTGTTTTTGGGATACATGGTTGCATTCAGGGCTGATAGAACGAGGTTAAATGAAGGATTTTGATTGAAATATGTTTAATATGATTGTTTGATTGATATTTGATGTTTACGCACGTTCTGGGTTTGATTTGGAGTGTTAAACGCGCGAAAAACCGGAACAGCTGGGTTAATGGCGATTAGCAACCCTAATCGCCTAATAGCATATGTGATTGGGGGCTAATTGCCTTCGTTGCATGCAATTGTGATCCTAATTGCTAGCTAAGTCCTGAAATGCATGTCTTATGACCCTAATCGCCTATAGATGCATGTCTTATGACCCTAATGGCCTATAAACTCCTGATTTGCATCCCACATGACCCTAATTGCCTATAGTATAGGCGATTAGCATTCCTAATTGCCTGTTGACCAACGTAATTGCTAGTTGACTTTTCCTAATCGCCTGTACTGCTGCTGTAAGTGTATTTTAGCATTCCAGGACCCGATTTGACACCTAGGAACATGCTAGGAACCCGGTAACATATCTAATAACTTGGTAACATGTGCTCGGACCTATTTATGTGATACTTGAACTATGTGCTATAACTTGTTGGACTTTAACGTATGTTAAGTGTGATTGCATGATTGTATGTTTGAGAGTGCAAGTACAACACGGGGAGTCTCGGGTCACCAATGGGATGTCGGGTCTTGTACATTGGGTTAGTTTAACAGTCACAGTGTTTTCAAACGAACTTGGTTATGGTCTGGACATCTAGGGACTAACTAACCTACGGGTTATTAGTCTAAGTACTTGTAACTGTCATATGTTAGGTCGCCGCTTTACGGGGCTAGCAGCTTGCTGATCTTATTCGTATTACGAAGTAACGCAACCTAAGGTAAGTTCACGGCCCCACTTTTAACTGGTTTCACTTTTGGGGGAGAAAACATGTGTTAAACTAATGTTTTGGTAACAACTGTCATACTATGGGTTTTTTATGGTTTACTATACGATCTTTGGAAGTCCCGGGGGGAACCATGAATGTGCGGGTTTGCACAACGGGGAAATGTAAATAGCGCTATTGGGAGTGACCAACCCCACTCGTCGGCTTGGAGGGCCGGGCGGGTGCATATTGTCTCAAACAGGAACAGGTTTACTATTCGGGCACAACATCTGGTTTGCGAGTTAGTAATGGTTTTCCAATCGTAGTAGTAACAAAACATACGCCTAGCTAGCGTACTTTGGTTTACAATTGTTTATAGTATGGACAGGTTGAACTTGGTACTTTGATTACAAACCTGTGAACTCACCAGCATTTTTGTGCTGACGTAACTCTTACATGTTTTCTCAGGTCGCTAAGGTAGCACTACGGAACTAGGGCGCACGCGTCTGCACGGCGTCTAGTTAGGGTTGCACGGTTTTCGAACATTGAATACTTTGGTTTACTTTTGGATTATGTTTTGAGAATAAGCTTCCGCTGTATTTGGGGATTTTAAACTATGTTTTTGAAATTGCATATGTTCATTTAGATTTGTTTATTGTGATCGTTGACTTGGATCCTGGTTTGTCATGCGCCTCGCGGTAAAACTCCGCAAGTGGATTTTGAGGGTGTGACAGATTGGTATCAGAGCCAATGGTTATAGTGAACTAGGACTGCATGTAGAGTCTAGTCTATAGCTGAGTCGCACACACTAGACGATCACATAGTATTAAACGTTATGGTGGGTTACGAATGGGCTTGTCGGGGTGTCTCAAAATCATCTGACCTTCCTATGTTACATCATCCGTTCTATCTTATGTCGGGTTACTTGCTTTCTAGGCAGTGTGGGATATTGGGGTAAATCGTGTACTCTTGAGATTTGTCCAAGGCTCGGACATCTCCCTTTCATACTCCAATAGAAACAATTGCCATAAACTACCGTAGCATTACGGTGTATAGCTAAGAGTCTATGTCCGGTGATTTGAACTTTGAACTAGGAGAACACTGGGAGGACCATGTAGAGCGGTTTATCATTTTGGGTGCACACAAAATCATAAACCGAAATGCATGAAAGCCCTAGTGAGCTCTGGGCTTGAATGGATAGTCCTGGGTTGGATCTAGCTTTGATCTTGTGAACGCTAGTGGTTATCATTAGCTGTGAAACTAAATTTTTTTCTCGTCCTTTTTGTCAGAATCATGTCTGGAGTACGAGGAGGACGTGGAGATGGCCGCGCTGGTGGGCGTGGTGGTGTAAACCTAACACAAGAAGATCTGAACAACTTGCTTCAAGCTGCCTTTCAGTTATGGCACAATGGTGGTGGTAAGTTGACTCATCAACTTTTGCCTCATTGGTGAACTTTGTTTACATCCTTCGTGGGTTCTCATGTGTTTCATTTAAGGTGGTCCTATTAACCCACCCCCACCTATGTGTACCTAGAAGATGTTTCGGGACTGTAAGCCCCAGGAATTCTCTGGCACTGAGGGTGCGGTGAGCTTGCTTAGGTGGTTGGAAAAGGTGGAGTCAGTGTTTCTGATGTGCAACTGTCTCCCAGAGGATCGAGTCAAGTATTCTGCTGCGTTATTCCAGGATGTTGCGTTGACCTGGTGGAACAATATCACCCAGAATATGGGTATAGGGGAGGCTTATGCTATGCCTTGGGAAAATTTTGTTCAACTACTGAAGCGAGAGTACTGTCCAAGAGAAGAAATTCAGAAACGAGAGCATGAGGTGTGGAACCTCAAGATGGCTGGGTCAGAGATTGAGAAGTATACGGTAAGGCGTAATGAGTTGGCAGTGCTGTGTCCTGATCTGCATGTTCCAGAATACAGGAGGATTGAACACTACATCTCGGGGCTGGTACCAGAGATCGCAGGGTTGGTGGCTGCGGGGAATCTTCCTACATATTCAGAGGTGGTCCGATCGGCTCACAGGATGACAAACTTGAAGGTGAATGAGGGTATCTTGCCTGCTAAGGGTTCGACTGTCAAGGCCCCGGAGAGTAACAAGCGTAAATGGGATAATGAGGGGAAATGATATGTGACAGCACCAACTCAGCAGGGTAAAAGGTTTGACAGTGGGGGTTCATCTTCGTCGGGTTCTAAACCGGGTGGTGGTTATGCGGGGAAGTTACCCAAGTGCAACAAGTGTGGGCGTCATCATCAAGGGGACTGTGATCGTAATCGTTGCCATCGCTGCCAGAGATTGGGACATTTTGCTAAAGACTGTCGGGCGACACTTCCATCGACCCAGGCCCCAACTACTACTTCGACTCCTGCCGTTCAAGGGACTTCAGGAAAGCAGGGTTGCTATCACTGTGGGGAGACTGGGCATTACAAGAAGGAGTGTCCGAAGCTGAAACAGGGCGGGAATGGGAATGGTAATGGATATGGTAATGGGAACAACGGGGGCGGTGGCAGGAATGCACGCGCCTTCGTCATTGGAGCCTGTTGGGACAAAGAGGACTCAAGAAACCACCTTTTGATAACCTTAGTCCAAATCATATTCTGCTTAAGTATGGAAACAACTGCTGAAGAACAAATGAAGAAGTACTGAAGAACAAATCTGCAAAGTACTGAAGAGTTACTCATCAGAAGTTCTGAAGTCTAACCAGACATTTCACTAAAGAACTACTGAAGACAAACTACTCATCAGTAGTTTGTCACTCATCAGCACTTTGTATTCAGAAGCTTCTAACCGACTGAAGAACAGCAGTTTTAGTTTTATTATTATATTGTTTTGTTAAAGTCTTGATTACAAGTTTCGATGTAAAGACTTTTGTAACCTTATCTTTTAGCCGAAATATCTTAGGTTACTTCAGACAATGGTTTAGTCCATTGGTCTATAAATAGATGAGTTTGTTCATCTATTTTAGATATGTGATTTTGTGTAATTCCTTTGATATAAATTGAAATCCTTCGAAGTTTTAAACTTATATCCATTTCACATCTGAGAAACATAAACTGTTCTTACTGCTTTATACTTAACTGTATTTATTGTTTCTCATTTATTATTCAGTCAAGGGGGAGTAATAACTCCTCTTAAAAGTGATCTTTTAATCTTTTGAACACTTGTTATTTCCGCTGCTTATTAACTCATACATAAATCTGATACACATAAGTGTTCATAACATAGGCCACTGATCCAACAATTGGTATCAGAGCATCTGGTTAATCTGATCAAAATCAATCTAACAAATTGAAGATTCAGACACAGGCTCTTATTGATATTCAATAAAGGATTAAAAGGCTCACTTTTTTATCCATCACTTTAAAGAAGTCTTGACAAATCCAAACTTCTTAAAAATGGACCCCTACAATACTGGATCTGCCAACAAACCTCCTATGTTAGTCAGAAATGAATATAACATATGGTCTAAAAGGTTGGCACACACTATTTCTCAAACAAACACTGGATGTTGGAGGTCTGTAGTTTTTGGACCTCACAAACCAATGATAACTGATCCAGAGGAAAAGACTGAAAGACCAAAAGATCCAAAAGACTACACGGAGGAAGATTTCCAAAAGTTTGAGCTTGATGCAAAAGCTTTCTCCATGTTGGCTATGGCTCTCCCAAACGAAATATATGCTGGCCTTTTACATTGTGAAAGTGCTAAAGAGCTGTGGGATTTTCTAAAAGAGCAGTTTGCAGGAACTGCTGAGGTGATAGCCAACATTAGAGAAATATTGGCTCAACAATATGAAACTTTTACTTACATAGAAGGAGAAACTTTAACTCAACAGTTTGAAAGATTTTCTTCACTTATTTCTGAGTTAAAAATTAATAATCAGATCTATTCAAATGAATCTATGTTACATAGATTTTTAAGATCTCTACCTTCTAAATGGGAAACTTACTCTATAGTCCTCAGAACAAGTTCAGATTTTAACACCTTGAACCTAACTAGGTTACATGGTAAATTACTAACTTTTGAGAGAGAAATCAATCAAAAGAAAAAGTTGCAAGAATCTGGTAAAACTGCTGATGACTATACTCCTGGTAGCACAGCCTTATTAGGACAAGACTCACCATCCTGTTCTAATAACTTTGGTTCTTTTGACCACATTGACATAACAGCTAGGATCTCATCAGATGGATCCTTCCCAGCTTATGACAATGAAGAACTGAGTCAAACTGCTGACAACATGTGTTTCATCATGGATGACTTAAAATATTTTAGCAGTGATGACTTAGAAGAAATGGAAATATTGCACCAACTGGCCTTGTTAAGCTTAAAAACTAACAAATTTTATAAAAGGTCAGGAAGGAAATTTCCAGGACTAAACAACTCAACAAAAGTTGGTTTTGACAAATCTAAACTTAGATGTCATAAGTGTCAAAAGTTGGGACACTTTGCTAGAGAGTGTAGAAGCTCTAGCTACAACCAACCAATGTCTGGAAATCAATTTAACCCTCATATAATAGGAATAATGGAACTCAAGGGAGTGCTCATTTTGTACAGGCACAAGCTCAACAAGTTCAATATGTGCCACAAGTACAATATGTCCAAATGCCTGCTCAGCAACAACAGCAGCTGATGCCTCCTTTTCCAACTGCTCAACAACCTGCACAAACTCAACAACCCCCTCAGCAACAAAGCTTATTCACATCAGGGTATGTTGACTGGAGCAGTCTTCCTTATGACACATCAGAATGCAGTCAGGATGCAGACAATAAGGTCTATGATGTCAACTGGGGAGAACCTGACAATGGCAGAAAGAACTTTGCCTTAATGGCTTTTGAAGGATACTCTTCAAATTCTGCTCTCACACAGGTATCACAACAATCTCTGTTAAAGCTTTGCACTAAATCTTGCAAAGAATCTTTTGCTTTAATTAGAGAAACAAATGTGCATTTACAAGGCAAATCCAATGATATGGAGAGAAAATACACACAAATGAAGTGTGATTTAGAAAGAAAAATTGTTTTGAAAAACAAAGAAATTTCTAAACTGAATGATAAATCCATTGAAACCCAAGCACAGATTAAAACAATGATAGACAACCTAGGAAAAGTCAGACAAGAGCTTGCTGACACCAAGGTTGATTGTGAAAAATGGGTTGAGTCTTGTAAAGGGTACCAAATGCTGCTTAACAAACAAACTGCAGCAAATGTTAAGTTTGGCATTGGGTATACCCACACTGAATCACCAACAGATTTCACCCACAAAACTGATAATGATGGGAAGAAATTGATTCAAACTTCTGATATGGAGGAATGCACATCCTACCATCAGAACTTTCTCAAAAAGGAAAGTACTACAGAAGTTAAAACTACTGACAATAAGCCATCAGCAGTTTCAACTACATCAGGAGTTGAGACCCTGAAAACTGCTGATGACCTATTTCAAAATTCAGATTTTGTCAGTAAATTGCCTTCCAGCTCTCTTGATTTATCTAAAAAGAAAGAGAAGGCAAAAGCATGTGAAATATGTGGTCTGTTAAACCACATAACCGAACTTTGCAGATATAGAAAGGTAAATCAGTTAAACAAACAAAGACAAAAACTGATTGTGGGAAAACAGATAAAACAAAACTTTGAAAATACTTTCTTTCCCAACAAACAACAATCAAACAAAACCCTTTCTAAGAAGAGACTTTTATCTCAACAAAAGTCATCTTCTCAAAGTTCATCTTTAGAAGTTTCACCTAACTCATCAGCAGATTCACAAACTGCTGAAGTTAAAGATTTGATAAACCTGGTTAAACTTCTGATGACCAAAGTTGATGGTGGAAACCAAAAAGAACCCACCATTGCTCTTAATGACAAATCCATTGCCAAAAAGACATGGATTTCTAAAATTGGTCCACAACAAGCTGCACCTGTTCTCAAGAGCAAACCCAAAGCCAAACTGGCTTGGGTTGCCAAATCTAACTAATTTGCTATCTTGTGCAGAGGGTCTCCAGAGGTTTGAACAGCATATGGTATGTGGATAGTGGAGGCTCAATGCACATGACTGGATGCAGATACCTGATAAACAATTTTATCAGCCAAAGAGAAGGATCTGTGTCCTTTGGGAACAATGCCAAGGGATATGTGCTAGGATATGGCAATGTATCCTCAGGCAGAATGCAGTTTGACAAGGTCAATCTGGTTGAAAACCTTGAGTACAACTTGCTGAGTGTCTCACAAATGTGTGACAAAGGATATTCTTCCTTTTTCACCAAGACAGCATGCAAGATCATATCACCAGAAGGCCAGAAGTTGATAGAGAAGATTATTGAAGATCATACTTTGCTGATTGCCAAAAGGTGTGGCAATGTCTATGCAGTGGACATTGAAAAAGACAAAGTATTGAACAAGACTGCCTGTTTCTTCTCAAAGGCATCAACTTCAGAAAATGATCTCTGGCACATGAGACTTGGCCATGTGAACTTTAAAACCATCAATAAAGTCACAAAAATGGGCTTGGTCAGGGGTCTACCTTTGAAGGAATATCAGTGCAAAGAACATTGTGTTTCCTGTCTTAAAGGTAAACAGCATAAGTCCTCCTATAAGTCTATTGAAGAATCTAAAACAACTGCATGTCTTCAACTACTCCATATGGACTTATTTGGACCAGTCAAGATAATGAGCCTTGGTAAGAAGAAGTACTGCTTGGTCATCATTGATGACTACTCAAGATTCACATGGGTCTTCTTCTTATATTCCAAGGATGAGGCAGCTGAAATCATCAAGTTCTTCATTCTACAAGTTGAGAAGCAATATTCTCTATCTGTCAAAGTCATCAGGAGTGACAATGGGACAGAGTTCAGGAACAAAACTCTGGATGAATTCTGTCTGTCTAAAGGGATTGTTAGACAGTTCAGCATTCCTAGAACTCCTGAACAAAATGGTGTGGTAGAAAGGAAGAACAGAACCTTAATTGAAGCAGCCAGAACAATGTTAGCTGATTCAGGCCTACCTTTGTATTTTTGGGCTGAAGCAGTCAACACTGCATGTTATGTTCAGAATAGAGTTCTTATCAACAAGAGACATACCAAGACTGCCTATGAAATTCTTCATGGCATAAAGCCCCTTATCTCCTTCTTCAGGGCTTTTGGATGTCAATGTTATATCCTCAATATCAAAGACTCTATTTCTAAGTTTGCTGCAAAAGTTGATACAGGTTATTTTCTTGGTTATTCTCCTTTGAGAAAAGCTTACAAAGTTTTCAATTCAAGAACCAAGATAGTAGAAGAAACACTGAATGTCAAGTTCAATGAATCAAAACACACTCTTATTCCAGCAAATCCTGCTGAATTATTTGATCTTGACAACTTTCATTTCGGACCTGAAAAGACTGTTGAATCATCCAAACCTCCTCAAAATGGTTTTCAAGGATTTGAAGATGATAGTCCTGCACCATGGACTCCAAACACAGTCAGAAGATCAACTATCAAACCTTCAGAAGTTTCAATAGCTTCAACTTCAGGAACTACTGATGAACATTTTGAAACTACTGATTCAGCTGAACCTAAAACTCCTGAAGTTCAAATAACAGCTGAACCAGATATTATCAATCTCAGTGGTTTATTTGAAGAACCTGTAGAGCCATCTTCCAGTACAGGTTTACAACAACTGATTGAACACAAAGATCATCCATTGGATCAAATCATGGGTGATATTGCATCTGGGGTACTCACAAGAAACCAGCTTTCCAACTTTTGCCTCTTCTCAGCATTCATTTCTCAGTTGGAACCAAAGAGGTATCAAGAAGCCCTCAAAGACAACAATTGGGTGCAAGCAATGCAAGAAGAGTTGCTTCAATTCAAGAAACAACAGGTTTGGGAAATCTGTCCCTTACCTCAAGACAAGCAACCAATTGGAACAAGATGGGTCTTCAGAAACAAATCAGATGAGGCTGGTATGATCATCAAGAACAAAGCAAGATTGGTGGTACAAGGTTATTCCCAAGAGGAAGGAATTGATTATGATGAAACCTTTGCACCAGTTGCAAGACTTGAAGCTATCAGGTTATTTTTAGCTTATGCAATTTCCAACAACATTAAAGTTTATCAAATGGATGTCAAAAGTGCATTTTTGTATGGAAAAATAAAAGAGGAAGTGTATTTCTGTCAACCTCCAGGGTTTGAGGATCCTTCTCATCCTGATTGGGTTTACAGACTTGACAAAGCTCTTTATGGGCTAAAACAGGCTCCAAGAGCCTGGTATGAAACACTTTCAAACTTTTTACTTAAGAATCACTTTTCAAGGGGATCCATTGATAAAAGACTTTTCATAAAACATGTTGGAAATCATGTCTTACTTGTTCAAATTTATGTTGATGATATCATATTTGGTTCAACAAACTCAAAACTGTGTGAAGATTTTAAGAAACTCATGCAATCAAAATTTGAAATGAGTACAATGGGAGAATTGCAGTACTTTTTGGGACTGCAAATCAAGCAACAATCAAATGGAACATTTATACATCAATCAAAATATGTTAAAGAATTATTGAACAAATTTTCTTTACAAGACTGTAAAACATGTTCCACTCCCATGACACCAATCACACAAGTTGAACCAGATGATCAAGGGAAACATATTGATCAAACCATGTATAGATGTATGATAGGTTCTCTTTTGTACTTAACTGCTTCTAGACCAGATATCATGTTTTCAACTTGTGTCTGTGCTAGATACCAATCTGCACCAAGAGAATCACACCTAATTGCAGTCAAAAGAATCTTCAGATATCTGAACGGAACTCCTACTTTAGGAATTTGGTATCCTGCTTCAAGCAATACCAAGTTAACTGCTTTTTCAGATAGTGACTATGCAGGGTGTAAGATGTCAAGAAAATCAACATCTGGTGGCTGTCAATTTTTAGGAAACTGTCTGGTGTCCTGGCAATCAAAGAAACAAACATCTATGGCAACTTCAACAGCTGAAGCTGAATACATTGCTGCTGCAAGCTGTACTTCACAGATACAATGGCTCCAATATCAACTGCTTGATTATGGAATCAAAGAGACCAAGACTCCACTTTTAGTAGACAGCAAATCTGCCATTAGCATCATTCAAAATCCTGTTCAGTTTTCAAAAACTAAACACATTGAAATCAGGTATCATTTCATAAGAGATTGCTATGAAAAAGGCAAGATTGAGGTGAAGCATGTCACAACAGCTAATCAAATAGCTGACATTTTCACCAAACCCCTTGATTCTACAACTTTTCAGAGGTTAGTATCCATGCTTGGGATGTTAAATTTGGAAGAAAGTCTGTAAGTGTTTTCACTTTTTAATTCTGCACATATTTTATTTTTCACTTACATACTGATCTGTCACAAACCTCTGAAGACCAAATTTGAGAAAGAGAAACTACTGATAAACAATTTTTAAGAAAAATGGGAAATTTTCAAATGGAAATAACTACTGATGAGAATCAGAAGTTATTTAAGTGTTTTAAAAGTTATTTTCATCAGCAATTGAAACTGCTGAAGAGATGACTAAAACCACTGATGAAGAAACCTTCTTCATCAGCAGTTTGATCAAAAAGGGTAAAACAGACTTTTCACTCATCAGAAGTTTGACCTAGTCGGTTAAAAACTTCTGATAAATACCTTTTTCAAACACTTATCCATTCAAAAAGCAAAATTCCCTCTCTCTCTCTCAAATCAAAAGCAAAACCCCTTCTCTAACCTAAAAAATACTGTTCGATCAAACAAACCATGGCTCTCGTGTTAAAACAGGGACATAATCAGCGAGGCTACTTTGTGAAAGATGAAGCCTGGTCCCAGTATGATGAAATCATTGATCTCATCATGAAATCCCAATATTATGAAGCTTTCACCATCGATCCACCCATTCATGAAGAAACTCTCAATGAGTTCTGGGCTAACACAGAGACGGTGACAGTAAACAATCAAGTGATTTCCCTCAAATCTTCAATAAAAGGGAAAATGATGGCCATATCACCGGAAACACTAAGCATCAGGCTTGGTTTGAAGGATTCTAATGCTCCTAAGCACATTCCAAACTCAGACATCCATCTAACCATGACAGAATGTGGTTATCAAGGTACTTTGGCACATGCAACAGTTTATAAGAAATATTTTGACCCACAATATAAACTGTTATTTCATTATATTATAATGTGTCTAAGTCCAAAAACTGGGTCTATTGATCAGATGCCTTCAACTTTTCAACCAATTTTTCATTCCATCATAAATGAAACACCTTTTAAGGCATCAAAACTGTTTTTCAATGAATTGGTTTTACAGCATGAAAATGATAAAAAGAAGTTTTTGTTATACCCAAGATTTGTTATGCAATGCATAATAAAAGAACTTGGAGAGGGAGTACTTGTGGGTAAAACAACAACTTTAAACCCATTAACCTCACAAGTATTCTCTAGGCACAACAAACCAGCTCTTATGCTAGAAGATGACCAAGGGGAAGAACAACCCATCCCCAAGGAACCCACATCTTCCAAACCCAAAAAGAAAACCAAAAAGCCAACACAACAAAAACAAAAACAAAAACAAACCAAACCTTTGAAAAAGACAGTTTAGGAAGTGGAGAAACCTGAAACTGCTGATGTGCAATCTGCACTTGATAAGGATGTGGCTGAAACATCCTCTCAGCACACTCCTTCTCCACCTCCTAAAAGAAAACCAGTTACAGTAATTTTTCAAAGAAAAAGAATTAAGAAACCTGTAACTGTTGACCCAACCTTTGAAACTGCTGAAACAGAACCAGAAACAGAACCCATCCAAACTACTGAACACCTACCCATTACAACTACTGAACCTGAACCTTCCCACACAACCTTTGAAATAGCCCAACTTCTCTCAGGACTAAAAGGACCCATTCAACACGTGTCACTCCCCCAGCAACACATCAAATTGGGGAGATGCCTTCAGAAGTTGACATGAATGTGGATCCTATTAGCCCAACCCAGAGAGATGAGGATGAACAAGAGTTTATAAGCCCAAACTTACAAACTCTTGATACTTTTGAGGCTGCTACTACTCACTTATCACCCAGTGGTGAACCTGAGGACAGTAGTAACATAGCTAAGACCTCAAAATTTGGCAACTACTGATGAAGGCCTAAGGCCAGAAGTAGGAAAACCTCAGTACCAAGACAAAGAGGTTCATGAGACTACTAGTTTAGGTTTAGCTCATGATATAACTGATCCTGCCCTCTCTGAGGACAATATCAGGGATTCAGATGATTCCATTAACTTGGTTGATGAATCAAATATTCCACCTACTGAATTGACGGTTGATATTGAAGGTCCTGCATCTAAGGTATCCAAGCTCAAGAAGCTGGTCACCAAAGATCAGGTTAAAGACCACTTAGCCCAAAAATCCCCACAAGTGGCATCTTCAGAGCAATCTGAGGATCACCCAAAAAGCACCTCTTCACCAAAACAACCTACCCAATTCCCTGGGCTCACAAGCATAGACTTGAACCACCTATGCAGCCCAGATGGTCCCCTGTACCAGGCAATCAAACAGATAATCACTGATCAACTCAAACCCTTCACAACTGCTTGGGAGTTAAAGGCTAACAATCAGTTTGGGTTGATCAACTCAAGACTTGCTGAGTTGAACAAGAAGATGGACCAAACACAAGATCAACTAGCAAGGTTGTCTGCTGCAACTTCTCACTCTATGAGGCTTTCAGAAGTGGATGAAGCCAAAAAGGAGGAGAAGACTAAGGAACCAACTACTGAAGTTGCTACACAAAGACAAACTCCTGATCCTGAAGCTGATATGCCAAAACAAAGACCAGGAAAAGAAGTAGCACAAGAGTTCAAATTGTCTAAGGCACAAGAGAAAACTGCTGAAGAGACTTATCAAACTACTGAAGACAATCCTTCAGAAGTTGTGAAGACAGACAAACCATCAGCAGTTTCATCTCCAAAACCAACATCAGAAGTTTCTAAGGCACCTGATAGAGAACCTACTTCCATTCCTTTGCCTACAAAAACTTCCACAACTGTTTTAAACCCTGCTCCCATTGCCATGTCTAAAGAACTATTGGAGAAGAGTTTAAAAGAGGCTGCAAAGAAGGAAAAAGAAGATGAAGTATGGAACAGCCTAGAGATTAGAGATGATTTGAACTTCCAAGAATAATTAATCAAGTATCAAGAAAAGCTTGATGAGCTTGAGGCTGAAGAGAGAGCACTTGAAGCTGCTGCAGAAGAAAACAAAAGAGCACAGCAAATCCCATTTATCACAAAGAACTCCAAATCCAAGCAAGTTGCTCTCAAGAGACTCTCAACACAAGAACTAACAAGAAGAGCTCAGATGCTGTCTGATAGACTAGCAACAGAACTTCTAATCGCCTGCTATGACACCCTAATCGCCTAATAGCATAGGTGATTGGGGGCTAATTGCCTTCGTTGCATGCAATTGTGATCCTAATTGCCAGCTAAGTCCTGAAATGCATGTCTTATGACCCTAATCGCCTATAGATGCATGTCTTATGACCCTAATGGCCTATAAACTCCTTATTTGCATACCACATGACCCTAATTGCCTATAGTATAGGCGATTAGCATTCCTAATTGCCTGTTGACCAACGTAATTGCTAGTTGACTTTTCCTAATCGCCTGTACTGCTGCTGTAAGTGTATTTTAGCATTCCAGGACCCGATTTGACACCTAGGAACATGCTAGGAACCCCGTAACATATCTAATAACTTGGTAACATGTGTTCGGACCTATTTATGTGATACTTGAACTATGTGCTATAACTTGTTGGACTTTAACGTATGTTAAGTGTGATTGCATGATTGTATGTTTGAGAGTGCAAGTACAACACGGGGAGTCTCGGGTCACCAATGGGATGTCGGGTCTTGTACATTGGGTTAGTTTAACAGTCACAGTGTTTTCAAACGAACTTGGTTATGGTCTGGACATCTAGGGACTAAGTAACCTACTGGTTATTAGTCTAAGTACTTGTAACTGTCATATGTTAGGTCGCCGCTTTACGGGGCTAGCATAGCTTGCTGATCTTATTCGTATTACGAAGTAACGCAACCTAAGGTGAGTTCACGGCCCCACTTTTAACTGGTTTCACTTTTGGGGGAGAAAACATGTGTTAAACTAATGTTTTGGTAACAACTGTCATACTATGGGTTTTCTATGGTTTACTATACGATCTTTGGAAGTCCCGGGGGGAACCATGAATGTGCGGGTTTGCACAACGGGGAAATGTGAATAGCGCTATTGGGAGTGACCAACCCCACTCGTCGGCTTGGAGGGCCGGGCGGGTGCATATTGTCTCAAACAGGAACAGGTTTACTATTCGGGCACAACATCTGGTTTGCGAGTTAGTAATGGTTTTCCAATCGTAGTAGTAACAAAACATACGCCTAGCTAGCGTACTTTGGTTTACAATTGTTTATAGTATGGACAGGTTGAACTTGGTACTTTGATTACAAACCTGTGAACTCACCAGCATTTTTGTGCTGGCGTAACTCTTACATGTTTTCTCAGGTCGCTAAGGTAGCACTACGGAACTAGGGCGCACGCGTCTGCACGGCGTCTAGTTAGGGTTGCACGGTTTTCGAACATTGAATACTTTGGTTTACTTTTGGATTATGTTTTGAGAATAAGCTTCCGCTGTATTTGGGGATTTTAAACTATGTTTTTGAAATTGCATATGTTCATTTAGATTTGTTTATTTTGATCGTTGACTTGGATCCTGGTTTGTCATGCGCCTCGTGGTAAAACTCCGCAAGTGGATTTTGATGGTGTGACACTATGGGTGATGTTTAAGGTGGTGGTCCTGCAGCAGGAGCTGATCCTGGTACAGGAGGTGCCTTGGTTGGCACACTTATTAGTAAACTTGATGTGAGTGATCCATTGTATTTACACCCTAGTGACACTAGTAGTTTGTCTATAATCAGTATCAAATTAAAAGTTACTGAGAATTTTTCGGTCTTGTCTAAATAAATCTATGAAGATTGCTCTAGAAGCTAAAAATAAATATGGTTTTATTGATGGTACTTGTGTTAAGTCTATTGAGGATGATGTTTTAGGAAAGCAATGTGATAAATGCAATTATGTGGTTATGTCTTGTTTGTTAAATTCTGTTAGTGAGGAATTGTATCTAGGACAGGTCTTTTCTAAACTTGCTAGAGATGTTTGGTTAGACTTAAAAGAGACATATGATAAAGATGATGGATCCATTGTTTTTAACCTACATCAAAAGATTAATTCCTTAGCACAAAGTGGTAGTACTGTTTCTGAGTACTATGATAAACTTAAAACTACGTGGGGACAATTTGATTCTATTGTGCAACTTCATGCTTGTAGTTGTCATGTCTCTAATGAATTTAATGATTTTAATGCATTAATCAAATTAATGCAATTCTTGATGGGGCTTGATGACATATATGAACCTGTTAGGACTAGTTTGTTAACTAGAGATCCTTTGCCATCTGTTAAAACTGCTTTCTCTATTGTGTCTAGAGAGGAGTCATATAGGGGATCCACTAGTGGGTCCAAAGCACCTAATGTGTCTTTTGTATCTAACTCAAACCAGTTTCCTAAAAAGAACAATAGAGGACTCAACCCTAATCTAAAGTGTATCCATTGCAATATGTTGGGTCACACTGTAGATAGGTGTTATGAACTTATTGGGTATCCTCAAAGGTCTAAAAAGAAGAATGTTGGTCAATTTACTAAAACTAATAATCCTGGAAACTTTTCAAATAAAAGGGTAAATAGTTCTAGTAACAATGTATCTTCTTCTTCTATTGCTTTTCCTTTTACTTTTGAGCAGATCACCAAGTTGATTAGTCTGATCAATGAGAAATCTTCAACTGAAGGACAAAACACTAATGTAGGAGGTGAGAGTTGTAGTATAACTTGTTTTTCTAGTATGTCTGTATTGTCTAGACTATCTAAAGTTTTTAAAAACTTTTCTAGTTGTTGTAACTTCGTTATATTTGCCCTAAGAGCTGGTTGGATAATGGACTCTGTGGCAAACCAACACCTGGTTAGTAGTGATGAAAAGATGATTAACTATGTTGATGTTTCTAAATACAATTTTCAGGTTAAACATCCTAATGGTACTAATGCTAAAGTCACTAAGATAGGTGATATAAAATTAGCTAATGGTGTCATTTTACATGATGATTTCTTGATTCATGATTACCGTGTTAAACTTGTGTCTATTCAAAAGTTAGCTAGAGATAACAAGCTTAGTGTATTGTTTGATGAACATGCCTGTTATGTCCAGGATTCCAAGGACAAGAAAATCCTAGTGACTGGTAGAGAATGTGATGGTATGTACTTTGTTGGAAATAATGTGAGTAAGAGTAATCTGTGTTTTAATAGTGTTACTGATAGAAGCCTTTGGCATAGTAGACTAGGACACCCTTCAGAATAAGTTCTAATAGTGTTAAAAGATAAATTGAAATTGAATTTCAGTGAGTCTGAGCCTTGTGAGATTTGTCATAAGGCTAAACAAGTCAGAGTGCCTTTTCCTTTAAGTGAACATAAAACTAAATGTTTAGGAGATCTAATACATTTAGATGTCTGGGGTCTTTATAGGGAAACAAGTAAAGAAGGTTTTAAGTATTTTTAACTATTTTATATGAGAATATAAGGTCTGTCTGGTGTTATTTGTTAAAAGGAAAAGGTAAGGTTTCTGAAAATAGTCAATGTTTTTATGAACTTCTAGATCTCAGTTTAGCAAATTCGTTAAAGTGTTTGGGAGTGATAATGGAACAGAATTTGTTAACAAATAAATGTCTAATTTTTGTAATTTAAATGGTATTTTGCATCAAACATCTTGTGTTCACACACCACAACAAAACTGTTTTGTTAAACAAAAATACAGACATCTTTTGAACATTGCTAGGGCTTTGTTTGCTTTTCCAAAGTGGTGTCCCCTTGTCTTTCTGGTCTGAATGTGTTCTAACTGCTGCTTACCTGATTAACAGGACCCCTCGTGGTAAATGGTCTAATGATCTTATTATTTGTGATTAACAGGACATCTATGGCTCAGGATGGTTTCGTTGTTCGTGTCACACCCTCAAATTCCACGTGCAGGGTTTTACCGCGAGGCGCGTGACATACCAGGATCCAAGTCAACGGTCACAATAAATGACAACTATATGTATAAGATATGTGAATAAAAACCATGCAAGTTTCATAACAAGTCATAACGGAAGCTGAAATGTGTTATCAACGCAAAACAAAATGACATAGTCTGAATTTATTGAAAACATGCACTAAACCCTAGATGCCGTGAAAAGACTCCGTGCGCTTAGTCCATTGACTGCTACCTTAGCGACTTGAGAAAAACATGCCAAAAGATGTCAACATATAATGCTGGTGAGTTCACAAGTTTTTATAAAACGTTCCTGAAGGGTACCAAGTTCCATCCTGTCAATACTATGTCAAGTGTACGCTAGCTAGGCGTAACTTCTGATACTACTACGATTGGAAAACTATTACTGGACGCGTTTAGAAAGTTAAGCATACATGTTTAAGCCGCCCGAATATGTTTAGCATAGGTCGAGACAATATGCACCCGCCCGGCTCCCAGCCGACGAGTGGATCAGGTCACGCCCAATAGATCTATCCATATTTCCCCCGTTGTGCTACCCCGCACATTCATGGTTTCCCCCAGGACTTTAACAAACCGTATAGTAACCAAAAGCCGACCATACTATGACACAAGTTCTAAAAATACAAGTTCATAGCATGTTTTCTCCCCGAAAGTAAAGCCAGTAAAGGCGGGGCTGTGAAACTCACCTTAGGTTGCGTCTTCTAAATAAAAGAATTACCAACACGTCCTGATAGTTCCTAATACCGGAGATCTATCATAACAGCTCGTATAAGTGTTTTGACTAATAACCCTAAGGTTATCTAGTCCCTGATTGTCCATATCGTGACTAAGTATGTTTGAAAACGTGTTGAACTCTTGACCCGAAACACCAGATAGACCTGACATCCCGTTGGTGACCCATTACATCAATTAATCAAGTATATAAGGTTAACACACAAGTTCCAGGCATAAAACACTTAGTTCGCATCAAAAATCGCATGTATCAAGTTGTAAGGTCGAATCATCATGTTTTAGAAGTTGGTTCGACCTATATGGGTCTTGGTTCGACCCCTATGATGTTCATTCGACCCATAATCAAGTTAATTCAACCTAACACATGTTCATTTGACCGTAACACATGTAAATTCGACCCTAACACATGTTAATTCGACCTAAACGGTGTTCATACGCCCTAAAAACACCTTGATTCAACCTGGGCAATGTTGGTTCGACCCCAGGAGTTCTTCATTCGACCCTACGAAGGTTGAATGAGTTTCCTGGTTTTACCCTTTGCTGCAAAATCTTATAAAACGCACCAAATCGCATCTAAATAGTCCGGAAACATCACGAGAGACCACAAATCACAGCAGTCAACTATCATTAACCTTTCCCCACAAAACTCTACCAATTTTATCTCGAAATCAGTCCGATTTACAACTTTCCCAAAATGGCAAATTATAGAAATGTCACATCAATGCATGTAAAGTTTACCCAAAATGGAAACTAATCAAAATCATCTAACAATCAGCTCAATATGCTCAGATTATCATATATGTGAAAACACCCAATCATTTCATCGTCAATAACATCATGAACAAACCATAGATCTAACACAAAAACCCCTGAAATGGGCAAAACATCAATAATAACCAAATGTAACCTATAATAATCCTAAACCATCATTAAGAACAGTTAATAATCATCATCATTATATCTTTTACACATCATTCAAACATCAAACATATGCATAAAAGTATCTAACACATCATTTAACATCATTAATACATGTATTTTGCACAAAAACTCATTATTAATGAAAGGGTTTTGTTTAGAAAGGTGTTAGAAAGGTTTTTATCCATGAAAACATGTTTGAATCAGATTTGGACTCTTGGGTTTTATAAAAAACCAATGAAAATTGATTAAAAGGTTTTAGATCAAGAACACACCTTGAATCTTTTCTAATTTATAGTGTAAATGTTATCTTTAGGTTAGGATCGGAAAAACAAGGTCAAAAACTCCTTCCTACAGGTTTAAAGTTGAGAGAGAGAGTAATTAGGGGCGTTTAGGGTTTGTGAAATGATGAAAAAGTTGCAAAGTGTGGTGTTTATACTCCCAGTTCATTCGCACCCTACAGGGGTCAAATAACTTTGATTTGCAGGTCGAATGAGTACAGTTTGACTGGTTCGAACCCCCTTAGAGTCGAACTAGTTTGACCATTTTTCAATATTTCCATTTTTGTCATTTAAACGCGTTTTAACACATCCTAACACATGAATATGTAATGCTAACATATGTGAAGCATGTATAATCATATAAACATCAGTTAAACACGTATTTGCACATTACACATCATATATGGATCAATTTATGTTTCATACTTAATTCAATTCATGTAATTCACTAACAACGGGACTCAAGACTCGTGTGTGCGTGTGATAACCCCAATGATCCTCCGAATCATTGAACCCTGGACAATATGTAATGTAAACCGACTCAACTGACCCTGTTAAGTACGTTTGATAAATCTTTTTCGCTAAAGTAGACTTATATGTTTGTAAAATGTTAACCTGAATATGCCAGGCGTCACAGTTCGAGATCAGAAGCTTCTGGGTTTACTATAAAAACCATTCTTTCTCCCTCGTATCATCACTCTCACACTTTTCTCTTTGTTTTCTCTGATATTTTCTAGGGTTTACTGTATTCGTCTTCTCTTAATCTCTATAATCTCTTGTAAGTCTTGTATTATTGTATTTCTTTCTTTGTGTGTCAACTGATCTGTAATCAGTTGACATTACAGACTTTGTATTGTTTCATTGAGTTCTATATTTGTAGAACTCTAGGGTTTCTGGGGAAACATCATTTTGGGTTGGTTAAATAAGATTTGGTCACCTGCTTTGTCGCTATATCTTGTTTTATGGTTGTGATATTGTTGATTCAGTATTGTTGTGTTTGATTTGTATCGTTTGAGTTGAGTATAAAAATTTTACAAAAGTTTTTCAAACCTAAAGGCGCTAATGGCTGCACTTTTATAAATTTTGTAAAAAAATCCATTTAGAAAAAATGTTTAGTCAAAATGGTCGATACCCAAGTCTAAAATCATCCCTTTTGGTAACCATATGATAATGATCTAGTCTTGAATCTGCAAGTTTTCTAAACGATGCATGGGGTTGTAGTGAAATATGACCTACAATTAAATAGGCTTGTTAGGCAATATAAAGTAGTTAGTGTTTCTAGTTCTGAGAGTCGTTCGCTTAGCGTTGTCGTCTCCGGTACAAGATATGATGAAAACTTCTTAAGCTTCTCTTATGTTTAAAATGGCTTAATAAGGAAATAAAGGGTCAAAAATGATGACGAAAAACACATAAAAGGGAAAACAGTTAAGAGTAACTTTAAGATTTTTATGGTTTTATAAGTAATAGGGTTAAATAGTCATTCTTTAATCTATTTTTAATGAAATGGGTAAATTTGATAATTTTAGTTTTTCGAAAGGGAAATATGTAATTTAATTTTTAGTTTGGGTAAATATGTATTTTATAAAGTTTATAGAGGGATATATGTAATTGGCCCTTTTATATAAAATCAATTCCTTTGTTATAAACGTGTTTCACGTAGACTTTAAAAGTCAAATATCAGTTACAAACTGATAGTTTTGGATCAAAGACGACAAAAAAATAAAAATAACACTAAAAGCAGTTACACATATAGATTTTATATAGATTAATGCAATAAAAAATGGTTCATCGGTTTTCTCATTAGCTATGCCCAAACAAAGCTCTTTGTTTCACCATTTAGCCCCCATCTCATAATCAGTTTTCACTTCATGCAAAAATTTTAACAAGTCAACTCATAAGTGTACTTGGTATACTTGAGTGACCCCTTTGGCTTGCCAGGTTGTCACACCCTCAAATTCCACGTGCAGGGTTTTACGTCAAGGCACGTGACACACCAGGATCCACATCAATGGTCACAATAAATGACAACTATATGTAAATACGTAAACCAAAACCATTAAGTTTTTATAACATCGAAACCAACAGCGGAAGCTTAATTAAATCAGTTTACAAACGAACATAAAATAAATGTAGTTTGAAATTATTCAAGAACATGCAACTAGAAACCCTAGAAGCCATGCAAGACCCGTGCGCCTAGCTCATGTGCTGCTACCTTAGCGACCTGAGAAAACATGCCAAAAATGTCAACATATAATGCTGGTGAGTTTACTGGTTTTTATAAAACGTTTCCACAAGTTTTCAAAGATCAATCCCGTCAATACTATGTCACGTGCACGCTAGCTAGGTGTATGTTCTGCTACTACTACGATTGGAAAACCATTACTGAACAAGAAGGTGTCAAATCATGTTTTAGGGTCCCAAAATTCACTTACAGCAGCAAACACATGACTAGGCATCAAAACACACGACTAGGTATCAAACTAGCAACTAGCACTGCTAATAGCCCCATGTAGGGGCGACTAGGACCCATCAGAGGCGACTAACAAATAGTCACCCCCTGCTGCATGCGACTAGCTAGGCTAGTCGGCCCTACAGTAGTGTTGCCTCCTTTCGCGCGTTTAACTCTCTAAATCAGATCTGAAACATGTAAAGACACCCAACAACAATCCATAATCATCAAGAAACTAATCCTAAACAAAAATCCCCAATTTATCATCAGTCTAACACCCTAATTGCAAGCATTTCACAAAATGGAATAATATTATGGAAACATCACATCAATGCATGCACAACTTACTCTAAATGGCAAATAATCATATCTCATCACATAATCACGTTGCAAATCATCATTCTACTGTTACTACATCATTCTAGCATAAATCCTAACATCATACAATCATCAAATCCCCTCATAACATCCTAAATCCTCCTAAAGAATATAAACGGGTCAAAACGCATATTAACATCAAAACACATGAAACAACCTTTAAAATCCTAGATAATCATCCTAACAACTTATTCATATCAACAAAACATCAAACACACAAGAATCCCCATGTTTTAATCATCAAAAACCGTTCTTTGCATGAATCCTTCACATAGAACTCATATAAGGGATTAAACTCGTTTTAAAACTGTTTATCAAAGGTTTTCCAAGACACAAACTTTATAAAACCACGTCTGGACCTTTAGGGATCAAAATAATGATGTGATAAAAGCCTAGGGTGAATAACACAATTTAGATTTTGCTAGCAAGGATGTTTAAAGCTTGGAATGGTAGATTTTAGGACAAAAACGAGTTCCAGAGGTTAAGTATAGTGTGAGAGAGGTTTGGGGCAAGTTAGGGTTTCACAAATGATGTCATACAAGTCAATTCAAGTATGGTATTTATAATTGTTGCTAGTCGTTTCAGACATTACACGCGACTAGGGTCGGTAGGTGGCCACTAGGAATGCTAGTCGCCCCCTGCAGCTTGATGTGGGTTTTCGGCTCGTTAAACACTATTTTAACACATATAAGCACGTATTCACATACCGTGAGTTATATAATGATTATAAACACATATTACTTGCTAACTAACACGTTCATATTCGTTCACCAATCTCCGGGACTCGAGACTTGTGTGTGTGCCTTAAATCCGGCGATCTTACAAATAACCAATCCTTGTACACATGGTTATGGACCGACCCCCGATGATCTCTTCGACCATCGTAACGACTCCCGATGATTCCCCGAACCATCAAAATGACTCAACTGACCCAGTTAAGTATAATGTATGCATGACTCGCTAAGGTAGACTTACTAGTTTGACAAAATTTACTAACCTGAGTTTGCCGCGTGTCACATCATCCCCCTGTTGAAAGAATTTTCGTCCTGAAAATTGCACAAGACAGGATGAAAGGAACGAAAAGGAAGAAAAATATTTCAGTTGCTGCATCATCCCCTGTTGAAAGGAATTTCATCCCCGAAATTCACTCAGCTTCAACAGTATCAGCTGTTGGTTCCAGTGCTTGCATTGGAAACAAATCATGATACTTAGACTTCATTTGGTCCTCACGTTCCCTGGTGAACTCCGGTCCATGGTTGGAGTTCCCACGAACCTTAACAATGCGAATCCTACTATGGCGAAGGCTACGAATCTTATAGTCCAAGATTTCCACGGGTTCCTCAACGATATGAAGACGATCATCAACCTTAATCTCTTCGAGAGGAACTATGAGAGATTCATCAGCCAAGCACTTATTAAGATTCGAGACGTGGAAGACATTATGCACGTTACTGAGTGTGACAACCGTCACACTTATCTTTTAGCATGTTGTCAATTATAGTCCTTTGTGTATTCAAATGTTTCTATTTTAGTCCCTGTAAGATTTGTCGTTTTCAAATTTAATGAAAGAGCGAACTCAATGTTTATCATTTTGCGTTTATTATGGATCGTATCTACGTACAGTAAAACATTATTCGATGTAGATTTTACAAAAGTCTCAATTTTAAGGTTTCTTAGATGTTTGGTAAAAGTTATACGTTTAAATTTTATAAACAACATAGATTTATTTTGTGGTATGATAAAAGTTTAAGTTTTAAAAAGTTTGGGATTGGTTAGTGTTAAAAGTTAGTTAGTATGGTTAAGTTTATAAAAGAAAATTTAACCAAGTTATAATATTTCTAACCTACTTTAAATATGAGGGACTAAAACTGTCATATTGTGAAACTTTTAAAAAAAGCTCACCCCCCTTTGACCTCAATTTTCCGGCGCCTTTTTTTGGCCGGGGAACATTTTTTTCCGGCAAGTTGATTATGGATCTTTAATGCATTTAACTGTCCCAAATCATTACCTAAACGTTTCTTCATCTTGTACCAACGAATTCCTATCATTATTTCGATCATTTACCTGAGTTTTAATAGCTTTATGTCGGGCTTTTAATAGGTAACGGCTGGAATAATTATCATCTTCAAAGTCCATTTTTTTTACAATAACTATACAACTCGTTCGATGCAAGCGCTCCCTGCTTCGATTCTTGAACTAAACCCACTAAAAATTTTTACTAAATTAAAACGTTTAAATCATAATAAATTGATTAAAATTTTATTTTTAATCATTTGAATCCCAAAATTTTTGGAAAATTATTTCTGAACATCTGGAACTAGAATAAAAATTATTTGTCTAGAAAACATTTACTTTTATTGGTTTTCCTATTTTTAATCATTTAAATACATTTTAAATTCAATAAATCAATTTTAAATACAAATAAAATGAGAAAAATTATGAAATTTTACTTTGATCATTTTACATCAAAATTTATTTCTTTTTCATAAAAGTATCATTTTTGAACCATATCTTGTATTCTAGTGGTATTTATATTTATTTAAATACAATAAAACATTTATTAATTCTTAACACTTAGAATATGTTTTATAAATATAATGTTTTATAAGACAGAAATATCATTATGTTCCAAAGTTATAATCAACAATATTTGACTCATTTGTGTAGCTAATAATTTATTTGTTCAATTATTTCTAATTATTGTAATTATTTGCAATTATAGTTAAAACAATTCATTTAATTCTTTTGTCCCAATTACTTGGAACTACTTTTTACCTAAACAATCAACTGGTAATAAGTATACTTGCCTAATCACATTTGTAAATTTCGTCATATTATTTTTGATATACAAGTTTTGTATTAACTCGATTTATTGTAAAAACTCTAATTCCCCATATAAGTGTAACAAACCCTAATGCCTTAGATTTTAGATGCCTTAGACTTTTTAAGTCACTTTCCTCATTAGTATTCTTACACATATAGGTTGACTTATTCAGAATTGCCAAGTCTTTTGTGACGAACTTTTTTTGATTTACCGCTTAGCAAAAACTGTGAGTATACTTATCCCCTTTTTGTTTTTACACTTTTGGAGTGACTCGTGTACAATTATTTATCTCACTCACTTAAACATGTTTTATTATCATATTCACAATCGCAATTCTTGTATGTGTTTTACCAGCAGATCGCTGATAGCGTGGACTTATGACCTTAATCATTAACCCTTGTGTGGCCTAGCGTATCAGTGAGTAGTACTACGATATATACATCCCTTGTGACTCTGTTGTATGAGACCTTGGTCATTGGTATGTGATACTTAAAATGGATTTGATTCTTGATACTTTAAAACTTTTGATTCTTGATTCTTTAAGGCTTGATTTTGGGTAGCATTTGTACACAGCTAGAACACCAAATTGTAGACAGTATAACACGTGAATTACGAAACACTTTTCCTACTATACGTATTCAAAACAGGGTATGCTCACCAATACATTTTTGTATTGACATATACTATTTTGGTACATGTTTCAGGTTAATTTTTTTAGACCCCTTTTAAGCTTTTGGAATTTATACTTAGATTTTGGATTCATTGTATTTCTGTTTAGATTGTTAGTTTGAATTATTGTATCTTTGTATCTCATTTAAATGTAATAAACCATTTAATAAATGTATCAATGTTTACACTTTAGTACCATGAGCTATTGAACAATCGTCACTACGTGACACCTCGATGTTTCCACCTTCGGTTGGGGTGTTACAGATTGGTATTAAAGTCGTGGTTATAGGGAATTGGGTTATTAGAATGCCTTTTAGCCTAGTCTATAACTAAGCTTACATTCACAAGTCCTCTCATGTATATTTCTCTTTATCCTTATATTTTCTTTCAAGATATTTTCTCTATGATTCTTTCTCATTATTCTTTTCGGTATTTTGCTTGGAGAAGAAGACATTCATAGTTCACAAATGATATGATATCACCAAGTTAGGGGTGGTATCCATACCTTGGTGATTAGTTTCACCCCTCTATATGTTATACACCTTTGAAATATATCTTTGGGATAGGAGTTACATCCACACCTCAAAAAATATTTCCTCCAAAAAAACTTAACCACTAAGCTGGGAGTGATATCCATAACTTAGTGACTGGTTTCACTCCACCGTAGTTTTCAATTTTGAAATACATCATTGACTTAGGAGTGAAATCCACATCTAAAGGATTTATTTCTGCATCTCGTTTTTATTCTCGCTAAAGTTTTGGAATTCACTAGTGATGGGGCACGTGCAATCGGGAAGGGTGAGCGCCTGTATCCTGAGTTTTCTGTCTAGGCCTGGTATTTCGTATAAATCCCAATCAGATGAGGTGTGACACCTGACAATTTCAGGTTAACTTTTCTACAAACAAGTACTGTTTAACTTGGTCAACGATTATATGTTATACTTAGTTTGGATAAATTAAGTTCGTTAAATATATATAAATTTCATGTGAAGATAATTCGGGGAATTATGGGATCACAGACATAAGTCTTGAACCCCGAACGTTGGTGAATTAACAATAAACATATATCGTGTATTAAATTGTGTGAAATTATGTGTATATACGTGATTATGTGAAATTTTAGAAATTAACGTAATCGAGTCCGGTCAGACCAAGACCCGGAAATATACGTGAAACTTTCTTTGTTGGTATTTTAGATTAGCACTAGATTATTATATAATATGAAAATATAAAGTGTTTTGGAACTCCAAAACATCGAGCGGTTAGACAAAATTTAAATCTCCCGGTAACGAATAAAATTTGCGTATCGCGACCGTTACGCGTATAACTCGTAATTTCACCCAACCGAAGACTAAATAACTTACTAACATCTAAATTGGACTATGTCTAAGGGTTATAAGGGCAGATTTAATGTCCGGAATGGTTCGTAACAAAAACGCATTTAAAACCCGAAAAACCATATCGAACCGAATCGAATCGAACCAAATAACTTGTAAAACATCTTGGCTAGTGTGGGACCCATTTGGGGGACACCTTGGCCGATTATAGGTCTGCTCTAGGAATCCTTGAGCTTCTCAAAAACCTCATATAATTGCACCTTGAGCATTGTAACTTGTCTTGTAATTACAAGACATGAATATTTGAGTGTGTTTAATAAATGGTGAGTTGTATTGACCAAAATAACAAAAGAAAACCTTCCAAATCTGTTGCTGCTTCCGTGAGCTTTCAAGGCCATCCAAACATTTGTTTTACACTTCCAAATACACAAAATAATACACCTTTAAAACCATATTAAGTGAGTGCAAGTGCTAGGAGCTTAACCTTAGGAAGAACACACATAAAACCCCTTCAAAATCAAGTGTTTTTGTCTTCCCTAGCCTTTTGCTAGTTGTAAGTATTCTATTTTATTGTTAGTATATAATGGTGTTGGATTTTGATTGATTTGTGTCACTAGGATTCATGTTAGTAATAAATCTATGATTTAAAAATATGGCAGATTCGTAATACGAATTTGTATGAGAAATAACTTACTGTTATTATATCCAAATTGAATGACTTTTAATCCTAGAATGTTTTTCGTGAAGTAAGCTTTCCAAAAAGTCCAAAAACGCATGATTTGGATAAGTCTAAGTATTTCTTTTGGAATTTATAAAACCGGATGTCAAAACTGAAAGATTGCCTCAGTTCGGATTGTTCTCTGCAACTTGGGAACATGAAGTTTGAATCGCTAGTCTCGGACAGAAACTTTTGGTCAACTTTAAAAGGTCATAACATGGGTTTTACAAATCCTATGATCATAATATTTGGTCAGTAGTTACATATATGAGTTTTATGACTTCTCCAAGTGGATCCACCTCATTTGGATAAACGTATGATTTTTAGTGAATTATTTACTAAACTGTCGCAAAACAACTCATTTATAGTATTTTGCTGAGTTTACGATTTCTCATAAATTCTCAGTAGGTTTTTGTCACAAAATAAAAATAGTGAAACAACAAAAAAACATATGGGAACAATCTGTAAAAATTTGGAAGTCAAACGAGTTGATTTGGTATTTTATAAAAATTCATTTCGACAACACAAAAACTGTCCAAAAACACAGATTTGACAAACTTAGCATATGAGCTTAATTTGAAGTTTTCTTGACTTGAATGTTATATGTTTAGGTAAATAAACATATGTGAATCATTTATGTGTTATAATATGTCATGAAAAATTAACATTCACCAACGGGTCGTCGGTTAAACTTGCTATACATGTTTAAATTAACACAAAGGGAACAATGAGAGCTAAACAAATAAGTTTAAGAAGAAAACTATATCACGAACATATACTTATAAAAGTTTAACATTGAAATAGGGAATCATTAACAAATTCGCCTATTGTTACATTTGGAGTTGGGAATAAACTCAAGGCAACCTAATGTGAGTTCACGACCCCACTTTCATTGGTTTTACTTTTGGGGAAGAAAACATGCGCTAAACTTGGTTTTGAGAACTTGTGTCATAAAATGGGTTACTTTTGGGTTACTATACGATCATGGAAGTCCCAGGGAAAACCATGAATGTGCGGGATAGCACAGCAGGGGAAGTGTGGATAGATCTATTGGGCATGACCAGCTCTACCCGTAGGCTTAGAGCTGGTGCGGGTGCATATTGTCTCGACCTTGTAACTTGTAACATTATTCGGGCGGCTTGAACTTGTAACATACTGAACTTGCTTAAACGTGTCCAGCAATGGTTTTCCAATCGTAGTAGTAACAAAACATACGCCTAGCTAGCGTACTTTGGCTTAAACATGACAGGTTAAACTTATTAACACTTTTGGAACTTGGTAACATTCTTGGAACTTTTGGTAACACTTGGTAAACGTTTATGAAAACCTGTGAACGCACCAGCATTATATGTTGACGTATATTTGGCATGTTTTCTCAGGTCGCTAAGGTAGCATTACACGGACTAGGCGCACGGGTCTGCACGGCGTCTAGAGTTTTAGTTTCATGTTTGAATAATCACTTGAACTACGTTGTTAACGGGATTATGTAACTATTTAAGCTTCCGCTATGGTTTTGAGATATTAAACATGACGTCTTGGTTTCTACGTATCATTTCATAGAGAGTTGTTTATTGTGACCGTTGACTTGGATCATGGTATGTCATACACCTCGCGGTAAAACTCCGCAGTGGAAATTTGAGGGTGTGATATGAGGGACGCGTATACCTACCTAGGAACTCTTGGGATGAGCATTCACTTATAGGCTAAAGCACGCCCCTACAAGTCACTAGGAAATTTCAAATACTTGAGTTAGTCAAAGGTTCCTATGGAAACAATCCCAACGTCTCATGTTATTGATATTTATGTCTTGTTTATCATTTGAAGTTTCAATTTCATCGCTCGTTGTTTCATATGATATTATTCATTAATCATTCGCTTTTGGATTCTTCATTATCATTACTACAACTTCTGTTCACTATAATATCGCATTAAAATTTACATTATTTCATTTATGTTTTGTGAATTTTACACTATAAGGCATTTCTCCCTTGAGTTAAAACATTTTTACCCATGAATCAAAAATTTTAATCCTTATATTTAACTTCGACCACAACCTGATTTTGGGAGTGTTGCGTCATCACACAGTTAAAAAAATGAATATGGTTTCCCAAACTTATTAATCAACCTGTTTTATATCATCATGTTTATAAACTCATTTGATCGATGTCACAGTATATCCCTAAACTATGACCTTTTGTATCCGCTTGTGCATCCACAATACTCTCAACACAATATATCCTAATTTACCCAATACTAATTTACCGATATAGCTACTCCCAGTCTCCTAAGCCATAGCCAACTACCATTAGTTAGCTCCTCTTGGTTAGACTAAACTCATATATAAATGTCTATCTACCCGATAAACACCAATAGACGACTCTCTAAAACAATTGGCTCATCAAACTATTTCCTCTATTGCTTTTTCACAAGGCACCAAACCCAAAGACCCAGTTCTGTAGAAGCCTATTCACCAAATTCGTACACACTTGGTATACACCTTGTGCCTTGAAAACAAATAGCCCACTATGAGCCCAAATAGATGCCTTAACGATCCTTGCAAACAAACGGTCTTTCAACATATAAATTTCGTAAAACCCTCAAGGTTTCATGTAACACTTGGACCTTCTGAAGCATTTCAAAAAAAAAATTTGAAAATTTTCAACTTTAATGAAATTTTAACTTACAAGTTAAAGAAATATTTAAATACGGAAAAAGCTTATTTCTCAAAATTCGTCAAGGCATCCGGGATCATCCACAACCTCGTACGTGCCCTACCCACACCTTCCAAATATTATCAAGGAGAGTCAACTCAACCTTTATCAATTCCCTTGCTGTGACTCGATCTTCCTTTAAAATTTGAAGTCTATTTTAGAAATGTTGTATGTTTTTTTTTCATATAGATGTTATTTCGAAGTCTCAAACTTTCTTAAATATTGGAAATCTGTTTGTGTCATATATGTTGGATTTTCTCACCCACGCTATTTTAATTTTACTCTTTTGAAAAACACATTTGATTTATACACATACTTCATGAATTTGTTTCCTCTTACATTTTATAACTCATTTTGCATAATTGCAATTCAAGTTTAAACATCCTTCCTTTCCTGTGCATGTTTTCGGGTAAAGAAAATAAGGAAACTTGTGACTAATAATACGCTTTTTAACTCGACTTCTCGTAAACACATGAAAGTGTGTACTTGCGAAGTCTTTTTTATGCGAACATGTTTTTGAATCTAAAACATTCTTCGACCTTTAAAAGGTTTTTTCATGCTGCACTACTACTATGTTTTATAAACGAAAATTTATCTTTTACACTTGTACTCTTTCAATCGCAAAACTTTTGGTTTAACAAAATAGTTAGGCATATCTCCATCGGGAGGTTGCTAAATGTCTGCTACCATTTAGTGCATATATGCAAAACTAAGAAACTTTAACCCGCATGCTAGTAGGCTATACGCCTGTTCTGTGCACCCTCATTTGCAGTAAATATTATTATTTTATTCATGCACCATTTTTATTTATAGTTATTCTCGCGCATTATCTTAATTGTGGTTATTCTCGCATTATTTTATTGGTGGTTATTCTCATGCGTTATTTGCGGTTATTCATACACTACTTATTAGCAGTTTTTCTTGCATCACTGATTTTGAGCATTAGTTCAACTCGTTAACTCTCGTTTTGTGCTATTGTGCGATTTACTCGATTTATGTTATATGGTTCTTCGATCGAAACTTCTTGTTATACTTATACACTTTTTCATGCAGTGTATATTTTTTTACGCATATTTTCTTGTTTTGAGCAAAACACTGTTATATTTTCTCATTATTTTGTTTAGCATCGTGGTCAATGAGCATACAAATTGATAACTCGTATGAGATCTAACCCAGTGCCCATGTACGATTCAGGTCCGAGTACTCCTCCAACCCGAGGGGAACGATGTAATCCTCTAAGTCTATCCATATGGGTGTTTAGAGCCCCACGATCTGAACAGAAATGGACCGGTTAGTTATTAGAGTGAGCCCGAAAGGGGAAGGTCCTCTAACCGTACCTTACACTTACACTTTATTCTTATCATGGTACCTGACGGGTTTTTGTAATATCGAAACCAACAGTGGAAGCTTAAACGACAACTACATGTAAATACCTAAACCAAAAGCATCAAGTTTTTATAATTTTGAAACCAACAGCGGAAGCTTAAATTAGTTTACAAACCAACATAAAATAAACGTAGTCTGAAATTATTAAAAAACGTGCAACTAGAAACCCTAGATGCCATGCAAGACCTGTGCGCCTAGCCCATGTGCTGCTACCATAGCCACCTGAGAAAACATGCCAAAAATTTCAACATATAATGCTAGTGAGTTTATAGGTTTTTATAAAACGTTTCCACAAGTTTTCAAAGATAAATCCCGTCAAGACTATGTCATCCGCACGCTAGCTAGGTGTATGTTCTACTACTACTACTACGATTGGAAAACTATTACTAAACATGCATACATGAATACAAGAATACTCCTGCCGGAATAACGAATACATAATTCGAGATAATATGCACCCGCCCGGCTCCCAGCCGACGAGTGGGGTCGGTCACGCCCAATAGATCTATCAACATTTCCCCCGTTATGCCACCCCGCACATTCATGGTTTCCCCGGGGACTTTAACAAATCGTATAGTAACCAAAAGACAACCATAGTATGACATAAGTTTTATGAATGCGAATACATATCATGTTTCTCCCCCGAAAGTAAAACCAGTAAAAGTGGGGCTGTGAAAGTCACCTTAAGTTACGTTTCTCGAAAACAGCTAAACCACTGCTATGATAGTCCCTAATACCGGCGACCTATCATAAGACGTATATAAGTACCCGGACTAATAACCCGTAGGTTAACTAGTCCCTGAATGTCCAGACCATAACCAGGTACGTTTGAGAACATGTTTGAACACTAATCTGACTATACAAGACAAGACCCAACATCCCATTGGTGACCCAACATCCCCCGTGTTAACCAAATACAAGTAAACAAGAAATCGCATGTAAACATGCATTTAATACGCATAGTAGTTCACCAAGTCTAACATGCAGTTCACATACTGCATATATGTGTCTGGACATGTGTTATTAGGTTTCTAGACATGTCACGGGGTCCCAATATGTTCCTAGGTGTCAAATCATGTCTCAGGGTCCCAAAATACACTTACAACAGCAAAACACACAACTAGGCATCAAAACACACGACTAGGTATGAAACTGGCAACTAGCAACGCTAGTAGCCCCCTGTAGGGGCGACTAGGACCCATCATAGGCGACTAGCCAGCTAGTCGCCCCCTGCTTCATGCGAATAGCTAGGCTAGTCGCCCCTGCAGCAGTGTTGCCTCCATTCGTGCGTTTAACCCTCCAAATCAGATCCGAAACATGTAAAAACACCCGACATCAATCCATAATCATCAAGCAAGTTATCCTGAAAAAAACCCCCAATTTATCATCAGTCCAACACCCTAATTGCAAGCATTTCCCAAAATGGAATAATATTATGGAAGCATCACATCAATGCATGCACAACCTACTCTAAATGGTAAATAATCATATTTCATCACATAATCACGTTGCAAATCATCATTCTACTGTTACTACATCATTCTAGCATAAACCCTAACATCATACAATCATCAAATCACCCCATAACATCCTAAATCCTCCTAAAGCATTCAAATGGGTTAAAATGCATATTAACATCAAAACACATTACAAAACAACCTTTAAAATCCTATCCTAACAACTTATTCATATCAACGAAACATCAAACACACAAGAATCCCCATGTTTTAATCATTAAAAATCGTTCTTTGCATGAATCCTTCACATAGAACTCATATAAGGCATTAAACTCGTTTTAAAACTGTTTCTCAAAGGTTTTCAAAGACACAAACTTTATAAAACCAAGCCTGGACCTTTAGGGATCAAAATAACGACGTGATAAAAGCTTAGGATGAATAACACACCTTAGTTTTTGCTAGAAAGGATGTTTAAAGCTTGGAATGGTAGATTTTAGGACAAAACAGGTTCCAGAGGTTAAGTATAGTGTGAGAGAGGTTTGGGGCGAGTTAGGGTTTCACAAATGATGTTTTACAAGTCAAGTATGGTATTTATAGCTTTTGCTAGTTGTTTCAGACATTACACGTGGCTAGGGTCTGCAGGTGGCCACTAGGAATTCTAGTCGCCCTCTGCAGCTAGCCACTAGCACCCTAGTTGCCCGCTACAGCTTGATGCGGGTTTTTGGCGCGTTAAACACTATTTTAACTCATATAAGCATGTATTCACATACCGACACGTTATATAATGATTCTAAACACATATTACTTGCTAACTAACACATTCACATTCGTTCACCAATCCCCGGGACTCAAGACTTGTGTGTGTGTGCATTAAATCCGACGATCCTTCAAATCACCAATCCTTGTACTCTTGATTATGGACCGGCCCCCAATGATCCATTGGACCATCGTAGCGACTCCCAATGATTCCCCGAACCATCAAAACGACTCAACTGACCCAGTTAAGTATAATGTGTGCATGACTCGCTAAGGTAGACTTACTTGTTTGACAAAAGTTCCTAACCTGAGTTTGTCGGGTGTCACACATGTATAACAACATCATAGTAAAAGAAACCAAACCTTTAGTTTTCTCGAGTATTAGGGGATGGGGGTCATAAACTAGGCTTGGACGAGTACCGTTCGAGTAAATCAAGTACCAAGGAGTACACTAACCCCCTTGTCATCTTTGATCCAAAACTATATCTGATATTTATATAAGTATACTTTCAAATTAAAAAAAAAATCAAACCTTCTATATGATTATCCAAGTTTTCAACAACCTTAAACCACACTCACCTTTACACTTTGTTCTTATCTATACTTTCAAATTACTGCAGCAAAATTATAATTAATACTCCCAGTCCAAATGATATTGGGTTGCCATCGGATGTGGATTTATCTAACTTGAGTGGTTTTGACGAATTTCATGCGGACTCGTCTGATTCAAGTGATATGGAATTTTTGGTGAAAGTTCTTGTCGCATCAAAGGAGCTAGAAGATATAGCACATACGAAAAAAATACATGGCACATGATCGTGAGTTGACTCATCATGTTGTAAAAAATGACTACTTCGTAGAAACTCGAAGTATTATGCAGCTATGTTTAAATATCTGTTTCGAGTACCGAAAGAGTTATTTTTCAAAATTGTTGGAGATTTAAATGAAAAGTATAAGTTATTTCAAGAGCGTTACGATGCGAGAGGACAAAAGATCTTCAGGGCCATTTAGAAATGCACATTAATAATTTGTCAATTCAAAACTAGTAATATTCCTGATGAATACAATGAATTCTTAGCTATGACTAAAAGAATATCACGTGAAAGTCTAGAATATTTTTAATGTTATTATTGATCGTGGAGTATCATTGAGAAATAGGAATATGTGTTATCAAAGGATTTCAGGCGATTATTTCTAGTATGGAACGAGTCAATCATTGTGACACCCCGCACTTTTGGGTTAATAGTTTAACCTAACTCTAGTTTACTTACATGATAGTTCATGACATTGCATTTGACTTGGGTTAGTTAAGTGAGTCGCACAATACACAGTTATAGGTTAATAACTGCATGAATGGTAATTCGGGGAATTACCGGATCGTATACACGATTCTTGAACCCTGAACGTTGGTGAATTGAGAAAATAGATTATTGTGAATTAATTGTTTGATAGTAATTGCAATTACGTGTTTCTATGAATCTATGTGTAAACTGTTATTTGATTACGTGAATTTAAACTGAACGTGTTATCAAACTTGTAATTGATGAACCAGTAGGATGGTTGGGGTCTAAAAACATGGGGTTACGCTTGGTATGGTCCAAAATAACAAAAACATCAAAGAAAACGGGCAATACGCTGAACTGAGCCACCCGAAACGGGCCTGGTCAAAGTGAACGGTCGTTCGGCAGGGCGAGGTTTGTGAAACCGACTTAATTCGCCCATTTAAGAAACCTTAAGCCCCATGCATCTCACTCGAATAATTTTCCATAGCACTGTTTGTGGTTTCATTTTCACCAGGCAATAGAAGTTACGACAACAGATGTTGAAGCATCACTGTTTATTTGTATCTTAGAACTTTTACTTTTAACAACTGTTTGACAAATTTGTTGACAAGTCAAAAGATTTTGGTAAACAGAGTAATGAAACTTCAGTTGAAGATTAAGATTAAATGTTTGTTTTTAATATTTGTTATCCCAATAGAGAGTGTGACACCCGGCAATCTCCGGTAACTAACTTTCGAAAACTTAGTAAGTCTACCTTAGCGAGTCGCGCATACGTTACACAAAACAGGGTCAGTCGAGTCGAGTCGCATACCATTGGGGTTTTAACATACGCAAGTCTCGAGTCCCGGGAATTGGTGAACGAGTGTGAACGTGTTTATTTCCATGTATTATGTGTTTATAATCATTATGTGACTTGTCGGTATGTGAAAATGTGTTAACATATGTTAAAACGGAGTTTAACGCGCCAAATACACCACACCAGACCCTGTAGGCGATTAGCATGGCTAATTGCCTTCAAGGTGGCAATTAGCCACTCTCTGTAGGCGATTAGCCTTGCCCTATAGGCGATTATGGGGCTAATCGCCTATAGTGAAGGCGATTAGCAGCCCTAATCGCCTGATAGAACTTCATAATCGCCTGCAACATGTCTGACGACTAAAAACACCTATAAATACCACCCTTGACCTCCAAAACATTATTTACACAACCCTAGCCGTCCCATAACATATCTCAACCCACAAACACCCTCTGGAACCCATTTTTACACACAAACAACCATTTCCAAGCTTATTCCATCATCTACTCTTTAATACAAGGTGTGTTCTTCAAACCCAAACCTTTAAATGATTATGTTTTACTCCCTAAATGTCCAGACCTGACTTATAAAGGTTTTTGTCTTTGAAAATCCATTTAAAACCGTTTCTAAACAAACCCACACATTTACATGTGTTATATGTGTTATATGTGATTAAAGATAGAGTTTTTGGGATTTAATCATGGTTGTTTTTGTAATATTATGATGATTTTAGATGTTACAAGTTAGTATGATAATGTCCTAGTAGTTTGAATGGTTTTGGTCGTGTATTGTTGTTACTTGATGTTTTGACCCGTTTGAAGGATTTTGGATGATTTAGGATGATATGAGGTGTGTTGTTGATTGTTTGATGTTAGGGTTTGCTCTAGGATGATGTTAGAACAGTAGGATGCTTTCGGACAACGTGATTATGTGATTAGATCTAGATATTTGCTATTTAGGGCAAGTTATTGCATGTTGATGTGATGTTTTCATGTTAAATTGCTATTTTGGGAAAACGCTCGCATTCGGGACTGTTAGAATGATGAAAACTTAGGGGTTTTGCTTGGAATATGTTTGTTAATATGTTAGAATGATTATTGGGTGTTTGCGCACGTTTCGGGTCTGATTTGGAGGGTTAAACGCGCGAAAAACCACATTTGCTGCACTATAGGCGATTAGCAATCCTAATCGCCTATGTTGTAGGCGATTAGGGGCATAATCGCCTAAGAAAAGGGCTACTCGTGTGATGTAGTAGGCGATTAGCCTCATAATTGCTATCAGTCCATGCAATTGTGATCCTAATTGCCTTCATGTCATGCAATTGTGACCCTAATCACTAGTTAAGCCCTGAATTGCATACCACATGACCATAATCGCCTAATATGCATGTGATTAGCCCTAATCACCTAACATAAGTGGCGATTAGCCCTGGTAATTGCCTGTTGACCATCCCTAATCACGTGTTGACTTTCCTAATTGCATGCTAAGTCCCTTATCGCATGAAATGCTGTTGTAAGTGTATTTTAACATCCCGAAACCTGATTTGACACCTAGGAACATGATAGGAACCCCGTGACATGCTTAGTAACATAGTAACACGTGTTCGGACTTGTTCGTACGTTAATTGACCTATGTGTTAGAATCGTTGAACTTTAACGCATGTTAAGTGCTGAGTTGCATGTTTTGTGTATATTTGTGTATGAGATGAACACGTGGAAATGTCGGGTCACCAATGGGATGTCGAGTCTTGTCTTACGTAGTCTGGTTGTTGGTCAAACACGTTTTCAAACACATCATGGTCATGGACTGGACTTAGGGACTAATGAACCCTGCGGGTTATTAGTCTAACTTAACACATATCTTATGATAGGTCGCCACTAGTTGGGGCTATCATATCTTACAGACGGTTTACTCATATCACACATACGGTTTACTCATAAACGGAATACGCAACCTAAGGTGAGTTCACGGCCCCACATTTTACGGTTTATGTTTTCGGGGGAGAAACATGCTTAAAACGCTTTTATGACTTATGGTTTATTAAACTCTTATTGCTCATTACTCTTTATCACGTTATACTATGGCTTACTTATTGTACTATACGGTTCATCAAAAAGTCCCTTAGAAACCACTAACATGGGCGTATGGCGGGGAAATATGGATAGCGCTATTGGGAACTGACAAACCCCACTCGACGGTAGGACCGGGCGGGTGCATATTGTCTCTAATAAAACAAGGTCTACCGGTGATGACGGTAGCCCATAGGAAACTAAGGGTCACTACACGACTTAGTCAGCAATGGTTTCACCCGTATGAGTATCTTATTCTGCGCCGAGCTAGCGTTCTTACAAGCATAGTAGTAATTGTGATGGTAACGGTTTTCGAAGGATTACTCTAAACGTTTAAATAAAACCTGTGAACTCACCAGCATTATATGTTGACTCTTTTAGCATGATTTCTCAGGTCGCTAAGGTAGCAGCTGTCAGATAGGCGCACGGAGTCGCACTGGGTCGTCTTGCGTCTAGGGTCTCATGGCATGTTTTGGAAATGTTAAACTTGGGAACTTATGTTTTATTTTCGGCATGACTTTTGTAAACTTTTAACGCTTCCGCACTACTAAATGTTGAATTTTAAATCTTATGCATGGTTTTTATTACGTATGTTTTCACATTTAGACGTCGTTTATTGTGACCGTTGACTTGGATCCTGGTATGTCACACGCCTCGCGGTAGAACTCCGCAGGTGGATATTTGAGGGTGTGACAGTGAGTTTTTCATGCGTTTGTCGATTTTTCTCTTCATGGTTGTAACACGCCTCAGAGGGTCATATTCCAAAGTTAATGATTATGATTTTTGTATTTTGCAATTAGACGTAAGAGTAAGAATTTAAAATCATAACAACATAATTAAAATTCAAAATTAATTTAAATATAAATTACCAGACGGTTAATAAATTTCGATGGACGGTTATCAGGGAACGGTTTTTAGATAACCATTGCTAATCACAAAGTCTTTTTACGAAATGATGTACTAATACATCTTTTTTAATTCATATATTGCAAATATACTCAAGTGTAAGAATTCAATATTTTGCAATTAAACTAAGATTAATAATCCATATACACAAATAATATACTTCTATTTATTATCTTTACCCACTTATATAAACAAAAAAAAAACAGCTTTTCATGTCCGCATTTAGATAAAACAGAAGTTAAAAAATTATAATATAAGAAACGTAAAACATCACATGTTCATATTTGTACAAATATTGGTAAATAGTATTTGTGTTTGTCAGTAAATTTGAATGTACAAAAAAAAGGAATTTCAAGAGCTTCAGTGGGAAAGTAGCCCAATTAATACAGTATGTATTCAAAATTAATAAAAATGTATTGTAGTTAATAGATTCATTATAGTTAATGCATTGTTTTTACTATAAAATACTATTTTCACCTCTTCCTATAGCACACAACATTACCTTCTACATCTACATAGCTTTACCAATCTTATAAAAATATTAGTAAGATGGATTCCAGCAACAACAAATTGTCACAAATGATAGAGGATCAAAAAATTCTTTTGGATTGTTTTAAAGAGGACGAAGAGCAGTAGATTCTTGAAGTAATTGAAGGTGCTACACGACTTTGTGAACATCACATTTGGAAGATGAACCTGAAAATTAATCAGGTCATTGCTACCAAGGTATCAAGTGAACGATGGATAACCTCTTCATTTCTTTTGGAAAACATAAGGTCAAATGAAAAGTTTAGTGAAGACATATAAAAAATATGTAGGTCCTACAGAAACTTTCTTAAAGAGAAGAACAAAAGATTGAACAAACTGTTGAAGACCACAGACTAATTATTTAAATGTATATGATATTATTATCGCTCTAAATATATTTCATTTTTTATTTTATATATTATGTCATCATTATATAATGATTTATATTTATTGTATGAAAAATACCAATTTGAGTAAAATAATACCGATTAGTTATATCAATAGTCTACTGTTAAAGTCAACAGATGATTGGTCTTTAGTAAACAAACATTAAAAATGTAAATGTGATGTCATTGTTAGTAACAACTGTTTAAGGCAACAAGTGTTTGAGTGAAACCGTTGAAGTAACATCTATTTGAATCAACACTGTCTTTAATAATAGGCGTTTTAGAAATATCTCCTTAACTGACGCACTGTCTTTGAACAGACCAAGTACAATTTTTCTTGCAACAGATGATTGATTTTTTAATTTGGCGTTTACTAAACAGACCACAACAATTGGTCTGTTTATGTTTTTTATATTTTGTGGAGTAATTGTTTTAAAAAAAGATATAGGATTCGCGTGTTTTCACACGGGGTTTCACGTAGACCATAAAAGATCTTACTAAACAGATTTTACTTGCTTGATCTGGTCTTTAGTAAACAGACCTTAAAATATGATATAGTATTCTCGTGTTTTCACATAATTTGGTGTGTTTATGTGTTTTATATTTTAGGTAGTAATTGTTTAAAGAAAGATATAGTTATCCCGTGTTTTCACACGAGATTTCACCTAGTAATAATAATAAATAATAATAAATGATGAAACTTCTTGTTAACAGTATGTTAACTAGACACATTTTGCATGTTATTTACCATATTGCCATTAGCCTATGATTTCTTACGCCAGCTTACCTTACGATGTTTTCTTCCAAGTTACAGCCATGAAATAGAGAGAGAAAGAGAAGAGATAGTCTGAGATATGAGAAAAAGAGTGAGAGGCATACAACCGGGAACCAGCTCTCTCTTGGTTTGCACTTCATCGTTTTCAACATCGTATTGACTTAAGGTTCCGGCGATGAGGCCGGTTGTAGACGATGGACGTTGAGCTCTTCTTTTGGGATGGTTTGCATCTGGACCGTCCATTTTCTGACCAACGATGGGTCTGTCTTCCCTCTTTCTTTTAAGTTCCAAGTTTCCTCTAAAATCCTCCAACCACCAAATCGTTTTTCCCTTTCAGGTTTCCCTAATTTATATCATCGTTGGTTCGTTTATGTTGATACTGGAGTGAATCAATCTTCACAAGTCCATCATCTTCACCGTTGGTTCTTTGACTTCGGGTTTTTGTAAATGGATTTTAGGCTTATGTAGAAGGTGATTATGAATGTATTATAAACACTTGGCAACATCGAGGTTGAAATTTGATGAATAGTTTAGTTCTCTATTTAATTTTGTATATATTAAATAGAGGGAAGATCACTCATGTTTGAGCACTTGCTTATAACATTAGAATTGACTCTGTAGTTGGTAGAAAAGAAGCAAAAAGAAAACATAAGCTGCAGTTGAAATTTGGTCACTGAGGCCATTTGTATAGAAGTAGCTTTAGTGGTTAGAAGCTTTTTATCAACATGCGTTATTGCATATGTGTTTTGCAATTTGCTGCGCGTTTTGCAAAAGCAGGTACTAAAATACGAATATTAATCTTGCTTATACAAAGCGTTGAGTAGACAATAGTGCGTTAGAATTTGATAGATAAAAGGTGTTGGTATTTTGTAAAGGTTCAGCTGGATCACCCGTTGCGTACTTCCTAAATCAGGTTCCAACCAAAAAACAACTCCTACGTCGGGCCACGCAAAACCCGTCGTGAAACTTGGGCTCACAACAAGTTAAGTAAATAATTATGTGAATAGAAAACACAATAAAAAAAAGAAAATTGGATTCACGCTAGTTTTGCACCATAATTCCAATTCCAATTTGAAAGGCATTTGAATTATTTATTCTTTGGGCAATTTGAGTTAATGGTCGATCCATTTGTTGGGTACAGTAGCCAATAAAAGGCCCAATGACAACCGCACATTTGTATTAACATTCAGAGTTTCATTAAAGGATGGAAGAGAAAGGATCTTCCTTCTCTTCCTTTCTCTCCAATTCCCTTCCTTTCCCTCCTATAAAAAACTCTGGAACACATTTTTTCCTCACTTCCTTCCCAATCATTTCTCTTCAATTCCTTAATGAAACTTTGGAACAGAGTGTAAAAGAGGATTCTATACACTTTTGAGGGGTACCGACGACAATTTTCTACTACTCAACAACAGAGGCAACAACCTTGCCTTGCTGCTGTGGTAATCCTACACGGTTGTGAGGTGCAAGCCAAGTTGATTCGTTATTCACTCCGGAGTAAATTATTTATTTAGCACTACTAGAAAAACACCTTTCTTGACGCGCATTGTGAGTCTCAAGAAAGGGGTCTGATGACACAAAAAAGAGTGTCAATGATGGCGGTGTCATAAATTTAACATGAAACTTTATTGCATGTCATCTATTTATGACACGCGTTTATGACAATCTTTTTTTACTTGTGTTTATGACACTTTCTTGCATGTCATCTGTTTATGACAATAATTTATGACATTGATTTTGCATGTCCAGAATTTATTAATCTTAAACAAATTTTATTTACAGAATTACAAATTTACCCCTGAATATATATACCCATTTTTTTTCAGAATCACCATAATAACAAAATCACACATTTCACTATATATTGCATATTTATAAAATAAAAACCAATCCAACTCAACATTTGTCAAATCCACTACATAAAAATATTAAACGGTTACAAAATATTGACGCGCATTGTATTTTTCGACATAAAAACAGTTTCGATCACCTGAAAATAAGTGTCGCGGCATAACTTGACCATTCTTCGCGAATGCCATCCATATCCTCTAACATGAGATCAATGCAGTGAGCTGCACATGGTATCAAATACAAATACCTTCTTGAAGCTTCCAAGTATAAAGAACCGTAGGAGGAAAAATACTGCATAAAAAGGTTGCAAATAACCGAGTAAAATGTTGCATAAAACAACCCTTGAATGCTGCATAAAAAAACTCTCAAAGCAGTAGAAAACAGCCCAAGAACAATTAATAAAATAACAATAAACAGCTCTAAAACTAGTTTAAAAATCTGCATAAAAGGACTGCAATAAACAGACCTAAAAATGCTACAAAAAATAGCATAAAAATGCTACAATAAAGTGATAAATGACCGTATCATCTTACGAGGAAGTTTGTAATTGGATGCATTATCTATCACCACTTGAACCACATTCTCCTTTCCTACTTCATCCACCATTTGTTTAAGCATCGCCAACAACTAATAGGACCTTTTGCCTTGGATTTTTTGGCGCATGTGCTTGGCTCAAACCACTTGACCTCCTCACCTTTGTTAGAAAGCATTGTTCATTTTCCTCTTCACCATCCAAATCATAATCAACCATGGGGTCATGTTATTGTTTACCCTTAGCGTTTTTCAACATAAAGTCTTTCATCTCTTGGCGTACATGTTCTGGACACTTACCACATGCTAAAACGTTTCTAAACCCACCAATTAAGTGTTGCTTCGGCCGGTATACCCCACTGGTTGATCACTATAGGGAACAGGTTTATTAGCGGTGACCAAAGTCGCCGCAAATGCTCCCCTTTAGCGGAGACTCGCTCTTTAGCGGCGACAGTTGTCACCAAAGCTCCCTTCGGCAAAAAAACGTCGCTAATAACACGTGTGGCCGTTAACTGGTCGCCGGTAAAGCCTATTTTCCACGTGGCATTAATTATTTATTTATTTTTTCCACGTGGCATGACACGTGGAAAAACCTGTGCAGTCTGGGCTTGAGTTTTAGCGGCGACAAGTCGCCGCTAAAGGTCTTTTTTATCCTCGCTTTCCTAATCAGCTTTAATACCCTTTGTCCACAAACGCACAATCAAGCAAAATAACAAGAAAACTAATTAACCAAGCATACCAACATTTATATATACATTATACACCTTAAAACATTGGTCTAAACATACCAACAAAACTAAGCAAACATGCTAAGATTTACAATCAAGCATAAGCATTATAAATTGTATCATTCTTACAAAAACGCCGAAACATCTTTGTCTTCATCTTCATCATCATCGCCACTATTGCCGCTACCGCCTTGATTTCCAAAGTTTGCAAGATTTTGTGACTGGTAGAATTGACTAAACATTTGGAACATTTGCGCTTGGAGTTGAGGATTGGTCATCATCGCATCAATTTTTCTACAGGATCCTCTACCTATATATATATATATATATATATATATATATATATATATAGGGTAGGGTTCAAATAGGAACCAAGCCTTTAGTAGGAACCATAGGAACCAATCTTAGCCATTGATCCCAATGGCAAGATTGTAAATAAGTGGAAAACATATTTAATTCTTTATTTAATTAAAAGGGTAGAAGTGACTTTTTGTGTAGGAGTAATTGTAGGTTATTAAAGGTATGACAACACCATTAAAATCTCACATCAAAATATACGTATACATCAAAAAACCAACCAATAAACAAAACACGAAGAAGATGAAGACTAATAATTGGTGTACAGGTATGTATGAATATCCAAGGTTCTTTCTTATTATTAATCTTTTCTATTTTCGGTTGTGATTTTTATGGTTTTCTTTTTTATTGTCCAGATTCGATCTGGAAAATTTATAATAGAAACATGTTTTTGATTGTTTTATTATTTTATGTTGGTAGTCGATGTTGGTTTTGTGTCGTAAAATGTTCGTGGTATTCTAATGTGTAGTTATTAAAAAATCGTAATTGATCCAACGATGAAACCCTAATTAAATATTGCTTGGATATGAACAGACGAAGACGACGAACATCTTCTGCAGTCGTTTAGTATACACAGTTGTATATAATACTCTCAATGAGTAGACTTGAAACCGGATATGCAGTGGGTAATAACGTTTGTGTGCTTTTGAGTATACACTAGTGTATATAGGGCGAGAACATGCATAAAATTGATAGGAAAAATGTAGTGATTAATACGTCGGTGTATATCACATATATAAAGACTAAGTCATAAAATATATGTGTGACACTAGTGTATAATATCCTGGTTGTAAGCTACAAATGTTTGATACTAGAATGTATTGTTTATTACGTTGGTGTATTTAATTGCGAAATCTTATATAGTTATTAATTTTAATTATGTATTTTTTGAATTCTATTCAGGTTTTTGGTTCGAGGGCAAGTTGACATCAATTAAAAACACTAGTGATTGTGGTTTCAAAGTTCGACATGGCGATTTAAGCTTTCGAAATGGAGATTACGCGTACATGACTAGGAATCCACGTTACTGTACCAAATGTGGTCGTTTGGGTTATCATGATGCTCGCCACTGCCCAAATAAATAATTTGTTTTTACTATTTCAATGAAACGAAGTTTATTCTACTATTTCATTGTCGAATTTTGGTTTTTATTATGTATTTGGTTTCTTCAATAAAAGTACGGTTGCTTTTTTTTAAATTGTCAGTGGTTGTGTTTTAATATTATTCAGTGGTTGTGTTTTGATAACATATATGTTTTTAGTATACATAGATGTACATCTTGGGTTAATGATAACTTATACAACTGTGTATAATCATTAACCCAATCAACTATAGTTTTCTGTAAAAAAATACACGTATGTATATACACTAGTGTATATTCAAAACAAACAAAACAGTATTAAACACTACATACTGCGTATAAGGTTTACACATTGAAAACTATTATATACAATTGTGTATAATCAAATTAAACCCTATATGTTTGTCGAGGCCAATTGATCACATCTGTATATCACAATTGTTCAATGTTTCATTCAAACGTTCAAAAATACCAAAACAAAATAACTTTGTAAATCAATTTTACAAAAGTCATTCTACTTAACTTGATTTTCAACACTATTTAGAAACATGGACGGTGAGGGTGTCTCATGTAGAAGAAGCGATGCTGTTATATATTATTATACACTAATGTATACAATAATAGGCTGTACATTTAACATTTATTATTGACACGCCTAATTCTCACACAAGCCTTGCAATCAGTAGATTTAATGTTAGAGGAACGGGATCTATCAGACTTTTCCTTCACATTTGTGTCACCCTCAAGAGATTTTGGTGTCGCGGCCTTCGAGCACAAAATGTACCTATTTACAACCACGCCATCTAATGTTTTACGTGTAGACAAACGAGTTCCAAATCCGGCGGCCTGTGCATAATTTTCATACATTATAATTGCTTCATCCAACGATCTAAACTTTGCACCTACACGTGGTTTGACATCATCTGGTACAATTGGCGTCCAATATCTCGTCCCACCAGGGGATTCATATACATTGCTTGATGAAGACGCTGAAATAAAGAAATATGACAATTAAATATAATAATTCCAATTTACTTCTTGATAACTGAGAACGACAAGGTTACTTACTAATAATATACAACAGTGTATATCAACATGAACTGAGAAGGACACTTTAATTACTACTAATATACAACAGTGTATATCAAGGTGAATAATAACATATATACACCACGAACTGATAACATTAACAAAAATAAACATACGACAGTGTATACAACAGTGTATATTAACGTTTAATTTGAATAAAAACATATATAAAACCCGAACTAAGAACTAATAATATACGCCAGTGTATATATAACATATATAAAACACAAACTGATAACGACAAATGTAATAAACTAATAATATACAATAGTGTATATTAACAATTAATGCTTCGTATTTCTATCTTTACGTAATTCCAAAACTGCTATAATCCAAAATCACAAACTAACTTGAATACGAAAAAAAAAACGAATTAAAAAAAAATTACAAAAATACCTTGGTTCTCAACACTATTTAGCAAAAAAGGATGTGATTGTGATTCATGATCTTCAATATCGTGAGAAACTGAATGAATGTTTTCATGATTATTGTCATTATCCATCGCGAACTATCTTAAAACGATTGAACCCAGAATCGAAATTGATTTGTAATCGTGAATTACAATCGTGTATATTCTTATTGTAATTTTGTAATCGTGAGATCGTGAATTACAATCGAAATTGATTTGTAATTGTAATCGTGAATTACAATCGAAATTTTGTAATGTTGTAATCGTGAATTACAATGAAGATATGATTATTATTGATTGTAGGAAGTTATGATTATGAGGAATTGTAGGAGGTTAATGGCAGGAAGTTTTGAAAACTTCCAATATTAAACCTTTTTTTTTTAATTAAAATATAATAGATAATTGTTTATTTACATATCTACCCTTAGATCAAGATTAAAAATGAAGGGCTAGGATTGGTTCCTAAGTTCCTAACTAGTGGCTTGGTTCCTATTTGATCTTTTCCCTATATATATATATATATATATACCAAATGGGTCAACTATCAACATTAAAACTACCAATATATATCAAACGGGTCAAATATTAACGTTTAAACTACAAATATATATCAAATGGGTCAAATATCCTATTTACTGAACATATTTATACCAAATGTGTCAACTATCAACAAATAAACTACAAATATATACCAAATGGGTTAAATATCCTTACGAAAAATACTTATACCAAACGGGTCAAATATTATGTAAGACCCGCAAAACCGGTGTCAAACAGTTGGGTTAAAACTCTTAAATATGCAAAAACATGAGTAAATTTTCTTTCGAAAGAGTATGTTTGAATCAAAGTATACGCAGCGGAAAATCAATTAAATTTAAATTTACAAAACCCATGAAAAATTATTATTCAATTGTAAATCCAATTAATAATTCTTCATGAGTATACAAAAAAATAGTCTTCCACTAGAAATGCCTTCAATTGCCAGGTAGCTTCTTGCATCGCCAAGCAGTCATCCATCGATCTTTCTATTAACCTGAAATCAATCTAACGTGTATGCAAAAGTCAGCTACGCTGAGTGAGTTCAAGTTTTATAAATTTATGAAAACAAGTATTTTGTCAAAATAAGAATTAACAAAATACCTCAACCTCAGAGTTAACAATAAGCGCAATCCGCTAATTTGTTTTTCCTCAAACAAAAATCAAAGTCTGGGATAGGCGAAATCCGCCTATTTATCTCAAAGCTTTAATTAACAAATATTATAAGCGCATACCGCCTATAAACACAAAGTACAATCAAGTCTATCTAAGCGCATTCCGCTTGCTAGACTCAAACCAAAACTACAGATCAGAGCAGGCACATCCCACTTCCTGTCATAGCTAGGTTATAATATTAGAGCAGGCATATCCCACCTCTAATAACACAAAAGAAATATAGTATGCAACAACCATGACTCAAAACCAAGACTAGAGATCAGAACAGGCATATCCCACTTCCGTCATAGCTCAGTTCGACATATCAGGTAGCCATCAAACATAGTCTATTTCTATATAAAATAACGCAAATAACCTAAACAAGTAACAATCAAGACAAAGCCTGATCTAACAAGAAAGGTTTCAAATACGTGGCTAAGGCATTAAGCGCAACCCGCTTATTAAATAAAAATTTAAGCCACACTTTAATCAAGACAACAGTCTATTCATATATATAATAATAACATAGAACTCAAACCATATAATAACACATTAGGCATGAACTATGTGACAACCATAGCAAAAACTATACCATAAATCAGAGCAGGCCTATCCCACTTCTAATGACACATATAACTCAAACCATATAATGACACATTAGGCATGAACTATGTGACAAGCATAGCAAAAACTATACCATAAATCAGAGCAGGCCTATCCCACTTCTAATGACACATATAACTCAAACCATATAATGACACATTAGGCATGAACTATGTGACAAGCATAGCAAAAACTATACCATAAATCAGAGCAGGCCTATCCCACTTCTAATGACACATATAACTCAAACCATATAATGACACATTAGGCGCATTCCGCCCACTTATGTTTCATGCCAAAATAATATGTATGAGTAAATATGAATTTTAATTGTACACAAAATATTTGTAACTCATAAAAATATTTTGTGACTTCATAAAAATAACTTTGCTAGTTTAGCATCCACGTCAGCCCAAAAATATTTAGTAAAACAATAACTAAAAGAGTGGGCGCAAGAACTCACCTCAAATGTAAAGCTCGCTACATTTAAAAGATAGAGAACCGAACGAAAGAACGATTCCATAATTATGCTTGAACTCCATAATCATACGCGCCCCCATATGAACAAATTAATCCATCAAAATACCCATCCAACTTGATTATCATAATCATTCAATCTTCATTATTATTCATGAAATTAACTCCATCACCATTTTAATATTTTCAATATTTCATGCATACTTACGCCTCCAAGTTATGCACCACTAGATATCATCACTTAGTTACTAAAATATTAGTATTTTGATATTAATGGAACTACATCAACTTCATGAACAAACATGGCCTCGGCATAAACAACTTTCTTTCTCAAGACATGGTCTCCATGCATCACCATGTTCAATTTAGTTTCCATATACACACACCAGCCATCTAAATCACCCCTACTGGTGTATCCCAATGCTAAACAAAAAATCACTAACCCGCTCTAAGCTCGATTCAGCAATGAAGATCAACTACCTGTGTTGAGTCATCCACACTTTAAAAACACGACATAGAACGCATGTACACCTTCTGTATACACATGCCAACATCGTCACGAACTATTAAAACCACTACCTGTACCGTCGCATCGCATTACCATCATACAACATCGCCGTTATGACCAAACACTACTATTGTCGCCACCGTTCGTAACCATCACAGCCCCTCACAATAACATCCTACACTGCCGTACGCCGCTAACACAACAATCACCGTACCCCACTCCACCGAAACCAACCACCACCATCGTCCTCCTCACAACCACGATTACAACCAACACTATAGAACCCCACTACCATCTTCGTCGCAAACCACAATCAAGAACCCAAACTAAAGATTGTACAAAACGAATAAGGAGGAGAAAGAGGTTACCATGTCGCTGTCCGGTCTCCCTCCGAACTCTCTCTTCGTCTCCTATTTGCTACAGCCGAAACACTCTTAGGTCTAGGTTTTCTTTTTCTCATTTTCTTTATATAAAAAGCAATAATCTTTTAAAGGTTCGTAGGTACCCCTTGGACATTCAACAATATGCAACTTGTGCCCAAAGTTATAAGGAACTTGACTTTAGATATTGACAAAACGAGTCCCTCTAATTATTTTAAATAACCTCTTCGCGACAAAACCTATCAACTGATCGATTCGATACAAACCGGGTTGGTTCGCTTCAATAAAAATCATTTAGCGAAATTTGGGGGTGTTACAAGTCTACCCTCCTTATAATAGGATTCGTCCCCGAATCCTCTTGGATAGGGAAACACCAAATGTAATGTTTTAAAGATAACCTGCTAAGAATATGATAATTACAGGTACAGATGAATAGCTTTCTACTGCTATTCCAATCCACTTACTTCTACACAAGACAGAACATTCATATGATCATTTTAGGTTACAACTCAGAACAGAAAAGTAACAATAGACCACCAACAACGTTGATCAAGTGCGATCGGTTGTCTATGCCACTACAATGTTCTAAACGTTTCCCAACAAGTCACACTAGGGTTCTACCTTCCACGTGTTGAACATAGAATTTCAAATAATAACATCCATACATACTTCAAAGAATAAAGACAATATGATGCATCGAGGCAACAACCCCACCTAACATATTGTTCATTTATTCCCTAAACTTCAAATACTACCTCCAACTGTAAAGGCGTTAACCTCCTACATATCACCTCATGCCATTAAGCATTTAGAAGGAAAATATATAGGCATATTTCAAAATTAAAGGATTACCTCTTGGCGTGCAGCTACCTGGCATTTCTAGTTTCAGTCCCGTTCTCAGTTTAAGTCCAAGCATCAAAGATACCCAGATCTCTTAAACTATTGCTCTGATACCAACTTGTAAGACCCGCAAAACCGGTGTCAAACAGTTGGGTTAAAACTCTTAAATATGCAAAAACATGAGTAAATTTTCTTTCGAAAGAGTATGTTTGAATCAAAGTATACGCAGCGGAAAATCAATTAAATTTAAATTTACAAAACCCATGAAAAATTATTATTCAATTGTAAATCCAATTAATAATTCTTCATGAGTATACAAAAAAATAGTCTTCCACTAGAAATGCCTTCAATTGCCAGGTAGCTTCTTGCATCGCCAAGCAGTCATCCATCGATCTTTCTATTAACCTAAAATCAATCTAACGTGTATGCAAAAGTCAGCTACGCTGAGTGAGTTCAAGTTTTATAAATTTATGAAAACAAGTATTTTGTCAAAATAAGAATTAACAAAATACCTCAACCTCAGAGTTAACAATAAGCGCAATCCGCTAATTTGTTTTTCCTCAAACAAAAATCAAAGTCTAGGATAGGCGAAATCCGCCTATTTATCTCAAAGCTTTAATTAACAAATATTATAAGCGCATACCGCCTATAAACACAAAGTACAATCAAGTCTATCTAAGCGCATTCCGCTTGCTAGACTCAAACCAAAACTACAGATCAGAGCAGGCACATCCCACTTCCTGTCATAGCTAGGTTATAATATTAGAGCAGGCATATCCCACCTCTAATAACACAAAAGAAATATAGTATGCAACAACCATGACTCAAAACCAAGACTAGAGATCAGAACAGGCATATCCCACTTCCGTCATAGCTCAGTTCGACATATCAGGTAGCCATCAAACATAGTCTATTTCTATATAAAATAACGCAAATAACCTAAACAAGTAACAATCAAGACAAAGCCTGATCTAACAAGAAAGGTTTCAAATACGTGGCTAAGGCATTAAGCGCAACCCGCTTATTAAATAAAAATTTAAGCCACACTTTAATCAAGACAACAGTCTATTCATATATATAATAATAACATAGAACTCAAACCATATAATAACACATTAGGCATGAACTATGTGACAACCATAGCAAAAACTATACCATAAATCAGAGCAGGCCTATCCCACTTCTAATGACACATATAACTCAAACCATATAATGACACATTAGGCATGAACTATGTGACAAGCATAGCAAAAACTATACCATAAATCAGAGCAGGCCTATCCCACTTCTAATGACACATATAACTCAAACCATATAATGACACATTAGGCATGAACTATGTGACAAGCATAGCAAAAACTATACCATAAATCAGAGCAGGCCTATCCCACTTCTAATGACACATATAACTCAAACCATATAATGACACATTAGGCGCATTCCGCCCACTTATGTTTCATGCCAAAATAATATGTATGAGTAAATATGAATTTTAATTGTACACAAAATATTTGTAACTCATAAAAATATTTTGTGACTTCATAAAAATAACTTTGCTAGTTTAGCATCCACGTCAGCCCAAAAATATTTAGTAAAACAATAACTAAAAGAGTGGGCGCAAGAACTCACCTCAAATGTAAAGCTCGCTACATTTAAAAGATAGAGAACCGAACGAAAGAACGATTCCATAATTATGCTTGAACTCCATAATCATACGCGCCCCCATATGAACAAATTAATCCATCAAAATACCCATCCAACTTGATTATCATAATCATTCAATCTTCATTATTATTCATGAAATTAACTCCATCACCATTTTAATATTTTCAATATTTCATGCATACTTACGCCTCCAAGTTATGCACCACTAGATATCATCACTTAGTTACTAAAATATTAGTATTTTGATATTAATGGAACTACATCAACTTCATGAACAAACATGGCCTCGGCATAAACAACTTTCTTTCTCAAGACATGGTCTCCATGCATCACCATGTTCAATTTAGTTTCCATATACACACACCAGCCATCTAAATCACCCCTACTGGTGTATCCCAATGCTAAACAAAAAATCACTAACCCGCTCTAAGCTCGATTCAGCAATGAAGATCAACTACCTGTGTTGAGTCATCCACACTTTAAAAACACGACATAGAACGCATGTACACCTTCTGTATACACATGCCAACATCGTCACGAACTATTAAAACCACTACCTGTACCGTCGCATCGCATTACCATCATACAACATCGCCGTTATGACCAAACACTACTATTGTCGCCACCGTTCGTAACCATCACAGCCCCTCACAATAACATCCTACACTGCCGTACGCCGCTAACACAACAATCACCGTACCCCACTCCACCGAAACCAACCACCACCATCGTCCTCCTCACAACCACGATTACAACCAACACTATAGAACCCCACTACCATCTTCGTCGCAAACCACAATCAAGAACCCAAACTAAAGATTGTACAAAACGAATAAGGAGGAGAAAGAGGTTACCATGTCGCTGTCCGGTCTCCCTCCGAACTCTCTCTTCGTCTCCTATTTGCTACAGCCGAAACACTCTTAGGTCTAGGTTTTCTTTTTCTCATTTTCTTTATATAAAAAGCAATAATCTTTTAAAGGTTCGTAGGTACCCCTTGGACATTCAACAATATGCAACTTGTGCCCAAAGTTATAAGGAACTTGACTTTAGATATTGACAAAACGAGTCCCTCTAATTATTTTAAATAACCTCTTCGCGACAAAACCTATCAACTGATCGATTCGATACAAACCGGGTTGGTTCGCTTCAATAAAAATCATTTAGCGAAATTTGGGGGTGTTACAAGTCTACCCTCCTTATAATAGGATTCGTCCCCGAATCCTCTTGGATAGGGAAACACCAAATGTAATGTTTTAAAGATAACCTGCTAAGAATATGATAATTACAGGTACAGATGAATAGCTTTCTACTGCTATTCCAATCCACTTACTTCTACACAAGACAGAACATTCATATGATCATTTTAGGTTACAACTCAGAACAGAAAAGTAACAATAGACCACCAACAACGTTGATCAAGTGCGATCGGTTGTCTATGCCACTACAATGTTCTAAACGTTTCCCAACAAGTCACACTAGGGTTCTACCTTCCACGTGTTGAACATAGAATTTCAAATAATAACATCCATACATACTTCAAAGAATAAAGACAATATGATGCATCGAGGCAACAACCCCACCTAACATATTGTTCATTTATTCCCTAAACTTCAAATACTACCTCCAACTGTAAAGGCGTTAACCTCCTACATATCACCTCATGCCATTAAGCATTTAGAAGGAAAATATATAGGCATATTTCAAAATTAAAGGATTACCTCTTGGCGTGCAGCTACCTGGCATTTCTAGTTTCAGTCCCGTTCTCAGTTTAAGTCCAAGCATCAAAGATACCCAGATCTCTTAAACTATTGCTCTGATACCAACTTGTAAGACCCGCAAAACCGGTGTCAAACAGTTGGGTTAAAACTCTTAAATATGCAAAAACATGAGTAAATTTTCTTTCGAAAGAGTATGTTTGAATCAAAGTATACGCAGCGGAAAATCAATTAAATTTAAATTTACAAAACCCATGAAAAATTATTATTCAATTGTAAATCCAATTAATAATTCTTCATGAGTATACAAAAAAATAGTCTTCCACTAGAAATGCCTTCAATTGCCAGGTAGCTTCTTGCATCGCCAAGCAGTCATCCATCGATCTTTCTATTAACCTGAAATCAATCTAACGTGTATGCAAAAGTCAGCTACGCTGAGTGAGTTCAAGTTTTATAAATTTATGAAAACAAGTATTTTGTCAAAATAAGAATTAACAAAATACCTCAACCTCAGAGTTAACAATAAGCGCAATCCGCTAATTTGTTTTTCCTCAAACAAAAATCAAAGTCTAGGATAGGCGAAATCCGCCTATTTATCTCAAAGCTTTAATTAACAAATATTATAAGCGCATACCGCCTATAAACACAAAGTACAATCAAGTCTATCTAAGCGCATTCCGCTTGCTAGACTCAAACCAAAACTACAGATCAGAGCAGGCACATCCCACTTCCTGTCATAGCTAGGTTATAATATTAGAGCAGGCATATCCCACCTCTAATAACACAAAAGAAATATAGTATGCAACAACCATGACTCAAAACCAAGACTAGAGATCAGAACAGGCATATCCCACTTCCGTCATAGCTCAGTTCGACATATCAGGTAGCCATCAAACATAGTCTATTTCTATATAAAATAACGCAAATAACCTAAACAAGTAACAATCAAGACAAAGCCTGATCTAACAAGAAAGGTTTCAAATACGTGGCTAAGGCATTAAGCGCAACCCGCTTATTAAATAAAAATTTAAGCCACACTTTAATCAAGACAACAGTCTATTCATATATATAATAATAACATAGAACTCAAACCATATAATAACACATTAGGCATGAACTATGTGACAACCATAGCAAAAACTATACCATAAATCAGAGCAGGCCTATCCCACTTCTAATGACACATATAACTCAAACCATATAATGACACATTAGGCATGAACTATGTGACAAGCATAGCAAAAACTATACCATAAATCAGAGCAGGCCTATCCCACTTCTAATGACACATATAACTCAAACCATATAATGACACATTAGGCATGAACTATGTGACAAGCATAGCAAAAACTATACCATAAATCAGAGCAGGCCTATCCCACTTCTAATGACACATATAACTCAAACCATATAATGACACATTAGGCGCATTCCGCCCACTTATGTTTCATGCCAAAATAATATGTATGAGTAAATATGAATTTTAATTGTACACAAAATATTTGTAACTCATAAAAATATTTTGTGACTTCATAAAAATAACTTTGCTAGTTTAGCATCCACGTCAGCCCAAAAATATTTAGTAAAACAATAACTAAAAGAGTGGGCGCAAGAACTCACCTCAAATGTAAAGCTCGCTACATTTAAAAGATAGAGAACCGAACGAAAGAACGATTCCATAATTATGCTTGAACTCCATAATCATACGCGCCCCCATATGAACAAATTAATCCATCAAAATACCCATCCAACTTGATTATCATAATCATTCAATCTTCATTATTATTCATGAAATTAACTCCATCACCATTTTAATATTTTCAATATTTCATGCATACTTACGCCTCCAAGTTATGCACCACTAGATATCATCACTTAGTTACTAAAATATTAGTATTTTGATATTAATGGAACTACATCAACTTCATGAACAAACATGGCCTCGGCATAAACAACTTTCTTTCTCAAGACATGGTCTCCATGCATCACCATGTTCAATTTAGTTTCCATATACACACACCAGCCATCTAAATCACCCCTACTGGTGTATCCCAATGCTAAACAAAAAATCACTAACCCGCTCTAAGCTCGATTCAGCAATGAAGATCAACTACCTGTGTTGAGTCATCCACACTTTAAAAACACGACATAGAACGCATGTACACCTTCTGTATACACATGCCAACATCGTCACGAACTATTAAAACCACTACCTGTACCGTCGCATCGCATTACCATCATACAACATCGCCGTTATGACCAAACACTACTATTGTCGCCACCGTTCGTAACCATCACAGCCCCTCACAATAACATCCTACACTGCCGTACGCCGCTAACACAACAATCACCGTACCCCACTCCACCGAAACCAACCACCACCATCGTCCTCCTCACAACCACGATTACAACCAACACTATAGAACCCCACTACCATCTTCGTCGCAAACCACAATCAAGAACCCAAACTAAAGATTGTACAAAACGAATAAGGAGGAGAAAGAGGTTACCATGTCGCTGTCCGGTCTCCCTCCGAACTCTCTCTTCGTCTCCTATTTGCTACAGCCGAAACACTCTTAGGTCTAGGTTTTCTTTTTCTCATTTTCTTTATATAAAAAGCAATAATCTTTTAAAGGTTCGTAGGTGCCCCTTGGACATTCAACAATATGCAACTTGTGCCCAAAGTTATAAGGAACTTGACTTTAGATATTGACAAAACGAGTCCCTCTAATTATTTTAAATAACCTCTTCGCGACAAAACCTATCAACTGATCGATTCGATACAAACCGGGTTGGTTCGCTTCAATAAAAATCATTTAGCGAAATTTGGGGGTGTTACATATTAACATTTAGCAAACATACATACACCAAATGGGTCAAACTGCGAACATATACCAAATGGGTTAACTATCAAAATTAAATTTACCAATATATATCAAACGGGTCAAATATTAACGTTTAAACTACAAATATGTACCAAATGGGTCAAATATCCTATTCACTAAACATATTTATACCAAATGAGTTAACTATCAACAAATAAACTACAAATATATACCAAATGGGCAAATTTCCTACTTACAAAACATATTTATACCAAACGGATCAGGTGCAATATTTTGAAAATCATTCGAATCTTGCTTAATTTAAACAAAAATATCAACGATTTAATGCATTTAGACCTTACGATCAAGAAGCATCCTCAACTACCACTAGATTAGGAACCTTCAGCCTGAGATCGTCTCCGTATAGCACGGGGTATTCATAGTATGATCCTCAATACTATGTGTGACATCTAACAATTTTCCAGGACAATATCCTTACACTTAACTGGACTCACAATTTTTCAATTCGTGCATTACACATTATTACGTCAACTATGTCATCCCAGGTCTAGCAAAGCCCAAACAATTTTGGGAATTCAATACATTTTTCAACAATGACCATTACGCAGGCAACACCCGATTATCCCGAAACACTTCGCAATGAACAATCATGTCAATGACACGCTCAACAGAGAGCAACAAAATGTCCAATTATTACGTACAATCAAAACAAGACTACACGTAACAATATCCAAGTAAAAGATCATATAAGAACACAAACGTTTATAAAGCTATTTTTATAAATATCCGACGTATTATTTAATGGAGCTTGTTGTGTATCCAATTCTTTCATAAACACATATGCATACATGGGTTTTATACATAATATATAGTATACATACATACGTATGTGTATGTATGAGTATGTATGTATTTATTTGTTTATAAAACTATAAACATATGTACGTGCATAGATATTTTCATAAAACCTAGGGATCCAAACTAAATTTTTATTATACAAATACATATATGTATGTTAACAACAAAAAACAAAACTCTACATATATATGCATGTATGCGATTATATATGTGTATGGTCATCGATAAATTTGAACTTTCCCTCCTGGAAGCCAATTTTACACAACCACTCAGTCAGTCAAAATAGTGTAAATATTCCTTTATATGCGTATCCCTTATCCTCATTCATGACAAAAGTATCCCCAAATTATGCAAACACACCTTATCCTCATTCACGACAAAAGTATCCCCAAGTTATGCAAACACACATTAAGACACAAAAATCGGGTGAACAACTTGCATGGTAAATAATAAGTATAAAGACTTAAGTTGTCCTTTAAATTCTAGGGCACTTTAGGTCGGACTCTAGTTTCAATCGGACTTTTAATTTGCTAGCTTACTTGCATGGACACAAGGTGAGTTTCACAACCCCTTTTTACTGTTTTACAATTTTAGGGGGAAAACATGCATTTGCATGTATAAATTTATAGTTTACATTTACATGTATACCTCTATCAGTTTACATATACAAGTTTACAGCTTTCAATTTTCATTTAGAAGTTTACTATTATCAGTATTACATTTACATGTTTATATTACAAGTACATATACATGTTACATTTAAAACGTTCACATTTACGAGCTGAGTATGAAAATTATATGATCATTATGTGCGCATGAGACGAGCATAGGACTGGGAGTCCTGGTACAGTACACATTGCGCAAGGAAGTCCTCGTGTCATTTAATTACTAAAACCATTAGCTATGGACTTAGTCGTGGAACACTTGAATAGTACTCTTGGGCTAACACCCCCACTCTTGGTTAGTCTCACTAACCTGATTGCATGTATCAAGATAGTGCATGTTATTCCTGAACATTCATACATTGTCTTTAGGGTACAATGGGCGAGGCGCAACACGTTTAGGTTTGGTTATAGGCTCAAGTTGACACATACATCATTGCCCTAGCTAGGCACTGATTCATTCTGGTTTACAGGTAACCAAAAACCTGATCATTCAGAATTCGTAGGCTTGTGTACATTTTCCCGAACATTAAGAAGTAATACAATGCTTCTCAAATAGTTTTCATGCTATATTCCAAGGGAATATTTTTATAAGTTTTACAATAATATTCCAAAGGAATGATTTACAAGTTTTGAAAATCGTCCTAAAGGGATACTGATGTATCACATAATTAACATATAAAACATGCATAAACAGACCCATAATATGTTAGAATTAGACTTAAAATATTAATTTTAAGTACTTAATTCATTCCTATTTGTGTTTATCAGGAAACTAGAGCTCCAAGCCGGAAACAAGAGATTTTCAGGCAAAAACAAGCAAAACCTGGAGTTTCCTGAGGATACGGGACTTGCAGCATGTTCCCTGTATTGAAGGCCCTTCCGGGACATAAACGGTGATAAAAAAAGGCTCGAGACATATTCAGCACGCCCACGCACACTTGCATGGAGGCCCTGCACACTAGAAGACAAAGCAGCAAGCTTGGGGAACAAGAAATCTAATGAAAGATCTTATGCACGCCCGTGCTCCTACCTTTGGCATGCCCGTGCTCAGACATAAAGGACAGACAAGACAGAACTGCAGGAAACAGAATGTACGAGATGCTGGAGCACGCCCATGCCGCCCTTGGCACACCCGTGCTTTCCGTGAAAGGTCTATAAATAGCAAGCTAACCCCCACCATTTGAACATCCCATTTCATTCTTTCTTATGCCTTCTTTGGTCGACTTCCAAGAGTCTTACACGGTAAGCAATCCGCATATGGTACACATGGACTTGTTATAATTAGTACATCACATCCTATGTAAGCAAAGCTTCAGCTCATGCTTGTGTCTCTTATTTTATTTGGTAAAAACCCTTCCTTGATAATTTATTCAATGTTAGTTTTTTACCTTCATTCATTAAGTTTTAATAAGCTTTGTGGGATTACACTTTGGTATGATCACAAAGACTTTCTAGCACCCTTTGATTTTAAGCATTAGCTTGGAATGATTACCCCCATCCTAATTTCGATGTTCGAGTTACCTTTGTGTATTGATTGTTCAGTATCGCGAACAATGCACATTTACCATTTTGTTTATTGCTTCCGTATGCAATTACCACTCTTCGGGTGATAATTGCATACTAATGCACCTACTATGATGTCGAGCGTGTACCTGTTTGATACTTGCCCGCGGGTTTCCCTTTTGTTATCGATCCATTGGTCTTAATCATTTCTTGACTTGGTCATTAGTGAGCATGCTATCAGCCGTGCTCTTAAGCCCTCTACCACCTCGTTTGGTGAATCATTCGATCCTATCTCGATCAAAAAAAATGTTCTCAACCTTAACACATTTACAATTCCAATTGGTTAGTAACATGACATGTCGATATTAGTATGCATCATTACAGTAATAATGTTAGAATTCTTGTTACACAAGAATTTCGTTGCCCGAATAAATCCTTGGATTGGCTTCATGCCACCCTACCATTTCCTTACCAAGATGTTGTGATAGCATGTATCTACACGATATCGCTATTGATCATATATAACAATCCCCGATCAAACCGGATTGTTATTGTAAATATTACTTACCGGATTCCTCGATCAAGCCCCGAACCGAACACCCTTCAACACTTGAGAGCACAGTTTGAGTCCAAGTATCCTTCTCGACACTCGGATCCCTCAAACACCAATGGCTCTGATACCACTTGTAAGACCCTAACCCGTAAACCTGTGATTTGCGTTTAAACTTTCGAGTTTAGGCCTTAATTAAAAATCACTCCCGATTAAAACTTTGGTTAATTATGAAAACCCAACTTAATGAATCCCATACACGTTTGGTTCCAATAAATTTTACATCATTACTACAAAAAAATGAATGTATTAAAGTTTTTGTTTTAAACGGGAAATTCTATTGCGGAAGCTTTTGAGTGTTTGGGTGTGTCAACTATCAACAAATAAACTACAAATATATACCAAATGGGTTAAATATCCTTACGAAAAATACTTATACCAAACGGGTCAAATATTAACATTTAGCAAACATACATACACCAAATGGGTCAAACTGCGAACATATACCAAATGGGTTAACTATCAAAATTAAATTTACAAATATATATCAAACGGGTCAAATATTAACGTTTAAACTACAAATACGTACCAAATGGATCAAATATCCTATTTACTAAACATAATGGTTAGTGGGATTACCAATAATGCATTTACTACAGAAGAAGTGTCGTTACCCATCAATATGGAACGATCCAGACCAAACAGCTAAATTTTTTTTTTACCAAATTGACTCAGAATGTCTGAACGGCCGTTCACCCAAAGTGAACGGTCATTCACTGGGCCACGAACAGCAACAAGTTGATCAGAAGGCCTGAACGGTCGTTCACTTGGCCAAAGCTCTTTTTGACAATTGTAAAAGCATAAGAATCATATTGTCATCCCATTGGGAACTTATTTAACTGAAAACATAATCCGGTTTGTCTCATTATGACCCGGTTTAGGATATAACCATTAGTAAAACTTTAAAATTTCTAAAATGCCCTTGCAGGCAACAAATCCCATTTAGCCGCCCGTAGACGACACTACTTGCTTTAATCCCAATGTTTTTAACCCATTAACTTGTTCGAAAGGTTGTAAGCCCTTACGTACTTAGTTTTCCATCAATTCCAATATTTCCTCGCTATTAGTCATTGTTAGGCGCATTCGCCCAAGGCATTTATTTAACTACTGACTTACTAGATAGCATTGTTCCGTTCCAAACCTTGATAACTCTTGTCCATAATACTTGGCATCATGTGCCCCATTCCTAAATGCTCACCTGTGGATGACTTCCTCGACACACATTAGAATTTGGGATCCGAATGGTGACACATCACCATCTGACCCATTTGTATATTTTGAAACTCAATGCTTTATATACAAGCGTTAAGTACCGAGTCCCAATGGTGAGAACACCGCCACTTGACCCGTTCATGAGTTGGACACTTCGGATGCAACACTAACTTTGTTACTTACCATACACTATTTCTATTCTAGTCTAACATGAATGCACCCACTTATGGTGTTTTGCCTTATTTCCATATATCGACTCTTTAATCGTCATAATCAAGTTATAGCCTAACTTTTCAAGATTTACCACGTTTAATATATTTCATTTCTTGGGTGCACATGTCACCTCATTGATTGTCATAAGGTAGTTTATACATAAATTCATATGTTTGGACCCGCTTAGCAGTTTTCACCACGGGGGTCCTACCTTCCTCCCATAACTAAGTCTAAACGATTAACAGGCAATGCATAAGTCGTGATAGTTAGTATAATAACGTAAGCAACACTTACATTGCATCCTTGCGAGCTTCATGCTTGTACTTGTATTTGTTCGACCCGTTCCTCTCCAAGCTCCTACCTAAGCTTGTCAGAATCAAACTACCACATTGTATCCACAAGATGATTAGATTAGTCAACCATTAGCATGACTATCACACCATTTGAATTCACACACACTTCTTCATCAAAGCATGTTATATAATAAACAACTAGTTTTTGTTTCATGAATATTTCCATTGACTAACCGTTTGACCAGTTAGTGAAGTTACATATAAAAACTAGGTAATAAATGGTTTTGAACGCTTTAAGTATAACACATAAGGTGCTCTTTGTTCCTAAGAATCAACACTTTATGCCCAAAGCAAGTATGTATATGATCTTATGCCCCTTTTTTATTAATAACACAATTAATAATGTGTAGGGATTTTCTATACAGCTATTGTATTTGACCCTTTTAACCCATTTAAAATCCAAACTAGTTGAACATGTTCAAAGATGGATTGTGCTTCGTTCGACTTCCCTAGCTTTCAATTTTGACGCCTATTTCATGATTATTACACCTAGGTGCTTAGTTGTGCGTTCATGGCATATGACACCATATGATTCATAGATGTTCATGTTAATGCATCACTAGCAATCACACAAGATTAACAAGTCTCACACAATTGGTTTCTCTTTCAAGCATTTCATCAAACACCTTATATGCTTAAGTTTCCCAAACTAAGATCATGACTAATTATTATTCTACCATTACCAATCATCAATTAACCACAATTTGGTTACTAATAAGAACCAACATCATCATCTAGTGCAACTAAGCAAGTGCAATTAAACAAATCAACTCTAAACCATTAGGGATGATCAAACATTACACATTACTCCTTAATTTCATGAACTAAACCTAATTGAGCCAAAACACACTTTATGTTAAGTATGAACATAATCAATTACACATATAAAATGTGATTAATAACCAAATTAGACATGATTGAGGCTCCCTAAAGCTAGAGAAACCACTAACAACAAGAAATCTCACGTTTTATCAAACCCAAGATTTTCATCAAAATAATAAAACGAATTATAACATCAAATTCTACCAAAAAAAGGTACCTTGATGTTTATTAGGCCTTAGATGACCCGTTTCTTGCTAGAGCATGGAAAAGCCCCTTGATTTGGCTTAGATTCCACATGATTTGAGTGTTTAGGGCTTGAAGTGGAAGGAGAATGTTTTCTCCTGCCAAATACGCGACACAAACACACATATGTGTGTGTTTTTATGATTTTATTTTTATTTATAAAACCCACTTTATCATATTGACAGCTATGGCCCCTCAAGTTTAGTCTCGGGTTTGTTGTTATTCGGTGGTTAAAAACATCCACCATTTAACTCGCTTTGTTTTTTATCAATTACGCCTAATGGCGTATTTAGACTAAACGAAATTTTGGGGTGTTACACCCGTCCCCAACGTCCTTTGCAAAACGTTCAAGTCGCAAGCGTCCAGGATGAACCAAAACAATCCAGGGACAAGCCCCACTCCTGATAGCCTGAGTGACCCTACTTAACGATTAATGAACCTAAATGACCATCAATGACAATAATTAACATTACTTGGGCATCAATAAGGGGGGACAGGGCGCCTACCGATTTGGTCACCGGTACCCCATTACCAGCACGGTAACACCGCCGCCACCCATGCTGGTAGTGATCTCGTGAACCAAATTCGGGTTCTATCTAACAGATGTGAACCCGTGAATTGAATAAAATATTATTTCTTTCCATACCACCGACAACATGATCGACCTTTTTGGCTTTTTCCGGACCTTATTGTTTTTGTAACTAACATGAAGGCGGGGGTGGAGTGGTTGGGGTGGTCGGAGTTGTCTCTGGCGACGAAAATTGACTTTTCCGGCGACGGAAAAGAAGAGGTGGGCGAGACACAAGAGTTCAGGTTGATTTTCCGGTTGCTTTTTTTTATTTGAGTTTTGTTTGTGATGAGGTAAATATAGATATATTAAAATTGATGTATGTATAATGAGACAAAGTCATACGTGTATTCTTACGGAATGAACTTAACTTTATTTTTTTTTATTATCACTAATGAATACTTTTGTAGTTGTTTTATTTATACTAAAAAAACTTTAAATGTTTATATTATTCATTTAAACGGAAAATAAATAAACGAATCAGTGGAGTGCTGCCTCCAAAATAGTGTTTCACTGAAGTGAATTAGTGAAGTGATGTTGCAGTCTAGTGTTGGGAATCATGGTATCGTATACACAGCGGAAGCGGTTTATATATTTAACGAAAACGGATTATATATACAATATATATAATAGCCGATTTATATATATAAATTGTTAGTTAATTTTATTAATCCGATTAATAAAATATTCCCAATCAGGATCTCAGTTAAATGCGTAAAAACAAATAAATAATAAACAACCATAGGGGGTTTAGTAATCAACCTTTGACGACTACACCGGAATTGCAACACGCGGGTTACAACGAATCCTCGCTAGTAGGAAGTTCACACCGAGCACTAACCAACCGGGAAGCAAGAGGAAGGAGGCGGCTTGTGGTGGTTGTTGGCCGAACCAAAAGAAAAAAGAGGCGGCGGCCTTTTCTTCTTGGGTGGTGGCCGCTAATCACAAGAGGGAGGCAAGGGATTAGTTGTTTTGATAAAAAGGTGTGATTAGGATTTACTCATTAACCCTCCTTTTATAAGACAACAACTTGCAATAAACCCCCTTGCTAAATATCTTAATACTCCTTAATATTAATCTTATTAATATTAAGTCCCTCAAGACTAAAACAATTATTATTTAATAAATAATAATTCACCAACGCGTGAACTTATCTGATTCGTGTACCAACGTGTAACTCTTCGGATCGTACCGGGTCGGGTTACGTTGATCTCGACTTTTAATTACATCGGACATACCATATGTCCAACATCTAGGATTGGTGAAAATTAGTAAAATGAAAAAACCTTATGGGTAGTGCCGCTCCCCCCTAACATAGTATCATTATCACTAACCTAATTCATTATCAATAATCACTCAAATATTTGTATCGAGAGTTAAAAAGTTCTAACTCCAGTTAGTTAAACGATAATTGTACTTAACCATTTTAATAATGCAACCTTTAGTTGCAATTAAATTTTGTCAATGCAATCTTTCAAAAAAAGGCTGCAGTTTTTTTAAAAGGGTTGCAAATTCGATAAAACTTTATAGCTTTTTATGTAAAAGGTTGTATTAGGCCTATTTTCTAGTAATGATACATGTTAATCTTTCCACTTTAACTCTGCTAATATACATAAATAGAACCGCAAGAGTACTCTAACTGGCCGGCGACTTAGAGTTAAATGTGACACATCTACCGTAATGATTCGATTGATATTTGAGGTGAATACAAATTGAGGATTACAAGACTTAATATAGACAGTATTACATAAAGGAAAGAGCTAAATTTATGGTTGACTAGCTAAAGTAAAGGATGACTATAATTACAATTATATGCATTCTAAATAAACGTATGGCTGTGATTGTGCAATGATTTGCGGATATTCCTTATGGTTCTTTACTACACCTTATACGCCCCCGCAAGATTGAGGATCCATCGGATACTCCAATCTTGGATCGATTTCGAAGAAAAGGTACCCGTGATAAAGGCTTTGTGAGCATATCAGCAAGTTGATCTTGTGAACTTATGTGAAGAACCCGTAATTTGCCGGCTGATACTTGTTCGCGAACAAAGTGATAATCAAGAGCAATGTGCTTCATTCGGGAATGGTACACGGGATTGGCACAAAGGTATGTTGCTCCTGTATTGTCACAAAACAATGTCGGCGTGTGATTCGTAGTAAGACCCAGTTCATGTAGTAAATTTTTTGTCCATGTGAGTTTGGCAGAAGCATTTGCTAGGGCCTTATATTCTGCTTCTGTAGAGGAGCGTGAAACCGATTTTTGCCGAGTGGACTTCCAGGATATGATATTTGTACCAAGGTAAAGAACATATGCAGTGGTTGACCGACCGGCATCATTTACACCCCCCCAGTCAGAGTCTGAAAAGGCCGAGAGAGTGAGAGTGGAATTGCGATTAAGGAAGAGGCCATGATGGATGGTGCCTTTAAGGTATCGAAGAACCCGTTTTAAAGCTTGACAATGGGTTTGGCGCGGACTGTGCATGAATTGAGACAACTTGTTGATGGCGTATGAGATGTCCGGTCGAGTAAATGCTAGGTATTGAAGCGACCCAACAAGTTTCCGAAAAGGAGTGGCATCCACCGAAGGAGATGAGTCGTTGGGCGATAAGGGTTCGGAGGTACTAAGAGTTGTGATGACATCCTTTGCGCCATCCATGTGAAACTGTTGGAGAATGTCTTGTATATAACGATGCTGCGACAAAAAGAGACCCATAGGGGTTGGAATAACTTCAACACCTAGAAAATGATGAAGCATACCGAGATCTTTGATGGAGAATTTGCGGCTTAAAGCTTGAACGAAGTGATCGAGGAAGTGTGAATTGTTTCCCGTAAGGACAATGTCGTCCACATAAACCATGAAATAGCAAGTGACTGTTTGATGTTGGTAGATGAAAAGAGAGGCGTCAGCTAGAGATTTGCGAAAGCCAAAGCTAAGGAGGAATTGAGTGAGCTCAATGTACCAAGCGCGTGGAGCTTGTTTTAAGCCGTATATAGACTTTTTGAGCTTACAGATATGGTGCGGATACTGGGAATCTATGTAACCTGGTGGTTGAGTCATGAAGACATCTTCATGGAGCGTGCCATGAAGGAAAGCGTTGTTAACGTCTAGTTGACGCAGCGGCCAATTTTTTGATAGTGCAATAGAGAGAATGGTGCGAATGGTGATGGGTTTAGTGACGGGGCTGAACGTATCAAAGTAGTCCTTCCCGTGTTGTTGAAGGAAGCCCTTTGCCACGAGGCGGGCTTTGTACCTGGCAATGGAACCGTCGGAATTGCGTTTGATCCGAAAGACCCATTTACAGCCAATGGGTTTATGGGAGGTCGCGGGTACAAGCTCCCAAGTTTGATTTTGAATGAGCGCGTTAAATTCCGCATCCATTGCATTGCGCCATTGCGGGTCTTTAGAGGCTTGAATATGAGTAGCGGGTTCTAGGGTGGGTGGGAGCGGATGGAGGGTGGTGGTATTTATGGTACTGGAATTATAATATTTAGGATTTGGTTTGCGGTTTCGTTGTGGGTGGTTCGAGGGAGGAGGCGGTGGTGAAGTAGGAGATGGTGAGGGTGTATTGGTGTCGGTTATGGCAGTGGGATAGGGTGAAGTTGTGGTGTCGGGTAGAGGGGTATGCATGGTGGAAGTAGCATGAGGCAAAGATGTCGATGGTGAGGAGGGAGATGGGTTCAATGTTTCTGTAGTGGAGGGAGTATTAATATTGGTATTGGTGTGAGGAGGTATTGGAGTGGATGTGGGGTTTTGTTGCATGTCATTTTGGACGTCTGCATGCGTAGGTAAAGGTGATGGAGTAGGAGTTGTGATGGTATGAGATTTTTGTTTTCTTTTGTTAGTAGGGTAAGGGATAAATTCTTTAGGTGTAGGAAGAGAGGTTAGAGGGGTACCATATGTATTAAATGGAAAAACATGGTCAATGAATGCAACATGACGAGAGTGGTAAAGACGATGGGACGTAGGGTCATAGCACTTATATGCCGATTTAGAGGAAGAGTAGCCAAGAAAGATGCACTTGATGGAACGAGAATGAAGCTTGGATGAGGCATAGGGTCGCAACCACGGGAAACATAGACAACCAAATGGTTTTAGTTTTGTGTATTTTGGTTGGATTTTGTATAGCCGTTCATAAGGTGACTTGAAATTTGGAATTTGTGTCGGCAGTCGGTTGATGAGATAGACCGCGATTTGAAAGGCGTGAGACCAAAAATTGAGTGGTAAGTTTGCATGATGAAGTAGGGATAATCCGGTTTCGACAATATGTCGATGTCGTCTTTCGGCGACACCATTTTGCTCCGGGGTATGGGGAGGAGTTGTAAAGTGGGAAATCCCATTCTTTTGAAGGTAAGGAATCAATCCAACATATTCGCCTCCATTGTCGGAAAAAAGGGATACAAGTGGCGTTTTAAAGAATTTTTCAACTAGCGATTTGAATTGTGGGAATAAAGTTGAAACATCCGATTTTCGTTTAATAGGGTAAAGCCACGTATATTTAGAATAAAAGTCGACAAAAATGACATAGTATGCATATCCATCATTGGAAGTTTGAACCGGGCCCCAAACATCCGAGTAAATACGAGTGGTTTAGACACTTGAAATGAGTTTTCTCCAAATGGTTGTTTATGACTTTTATTTAACGAACAAGCATCACAATGAAAAGAAGCATTGGATCCTAAGTTATTAAGCAAAAGTTTTAGAACTTTGATGGATGGATGCCCAAACTTGTGGTGCCAAGAGAGAAGCGATCCAGATGCCTTGATGCTTGAGTTGAGTTGTTGAATGGTATGATGAGGAATGGTGGAAGCATAATAGACGTCATTAATGTTCACTCCTCGCATGAGTCGCGCCCCCGTGCGAAGATCCTTAACAAAAAAGTGAAAAGGAAAAAATTCAACGGAAACATTGTTAGTTTTGCAAAGTTTAGCGACTGAAATGAGACGGTTACGTAACTGAGGAACAAGTAAAACATTGTTTAGTTTTAAAGTGCGAGATGAGGTGGGAATAGAAGTATGACCGGTGTGAGAGATAGAGAGGGTTTTACCATTTCCAAGCACGATTTCATCGGGCCCGCCATACTCTGAGAGGTGGTGTAAATCGGACCGGTCGTGTGTAGCATGATCCGATGCCCCGGTATCAAACATTAATGGTGGTGGAAGTTGAGACGAGCTTGCCATTGACGTATTGACGGTTGGGTTGGTAGAAACATTAATGTTGTAGTCTTGTAAAAAACGTGCTAGCTTCCGGCAGGCTTTAGTGTCATGACCTGGGATGTTACAAAAGTGACAAAAAAAATTATTTCGGTTAGTTCGATAATGATTTGTGTGTCCACCGTTGTTTTGGTGGGATGGGCTACTGTTATGAGTGTGAGATGGAGTGTTTCTTGGCACAAATGAGTTTGGCCTGTTTGTGTTTCGGGCTGCAAAGGAAGGCCTTGAAAAAGGTCTGGATCCTTGTCGTTGAGTGTTGTTGACAGTAGCAATTATAGGTGTTGGGTTGGAGGCTTGTAGCGATCTCTCGTGGTCGACCAGTTTCTCATAGAAATCAGAGAAGGTGATTGGTGTGTCGCGAAACTTCATAGCGGCAGAGATCTCTTTGTAGTCGTCACCAAGATGAGTAATGACGTGAACGATAAGATTGTCATCATCAACCGGCTTATGGGCCAAGGCTAATTCGTCTGCTATTGCTTTCATTTCATTGAGGTATTCAGTAACAGGTTTGTTACCCTTACTGTGTGTAGCAAGTTTGGATCGGAGGGAGATGACCCGGGACCTCGAGACTCCAGCGTAGCTCTCTGTGAGGCGTTTAAAAAGTTCGTTGGATGTGTCAGCAGAAGACATGATTGGTTGAATCGTATCCGAACAACTTCCAAGAAGTGCTCCGAGGAGGATTTGATCTTGGCGGAACCAGTGACGGTATTCGGGGTTTGGTTTGCCTTCAAGAATTTTGGGTGGTGCTTCGTTACGACCATCGACAAATTGTTCGAGTTCAAATCCTTTAAGTGTGGACAATACTTGTTTACGCCATGAAGGGAAATTATTGTCTGTTAGTTTGATGGGAAAATTGGTATGGGTGGATAACTCAATGATGGTAGAAGTAGATGACATGATGAACAGGCTGTGAGAATTGAAAAAAAAAAGGGAATATAGGTGTAGAATGGATCGAAAACTCAAAGGAGTTGAAAGGCTCTGATTACCATGTAATGATTCGATTGATATTTGAGGTGAATACAAATTGAGGATTACAAGACTTAATATAGACAGTATTACCTAAAGGAAAGAGCTAAATTTATGGTTGACTAGCTAAAGTAAAGGATGACTATAATTACAATTATATGCATTCTAAATAAACGTATGGCTGTGATTGTGCAATGATTTGCGGATATTCCTTATGGTTCTTTACTATTCCTTATATCTACCACTATGTGGTGGTCGTGATAGGTTTTACAAAGAAAAACCTACAAAACTTCCAAGAAACATCAAGAGAAGAAGATAGACAAAAGCACAATGCTTTCTTTAATTGATTTCATTCATAAACTCAAGATAATACATGAGGTTGCTTAAATAGAAATACAAAAAGGAAGTTACTGAAATAATAAACATGCATGCAAAAATAAGGAAAACATGGGAACATGGAAGTTGGTTAATAACTAAAATGCAATGTGGATGTGACCAAAGAGTGGGACACGTATCAATCTCGCGCCCTTGAAAACATCCTTGTCCTCAAGGACGGAATGTTCGATCCATGGCGGTCGCCACTCGCGTCTTCCGGTAGCGTTTGGTTTAGTCCTAATGGGGTGCCATCCGAGTTGAACAACGGCGTTTGGAGTGTACTTAGAGAACCATGATGGTGGCTGCGATGGAGGTCGCCACTCAAGTCGGACAAGGATGTTCGGGATGGTTTCAACGTAGCGCCACGGTGGTCGCCACTCCCGGCGGATAGTGGCGTAAGGGCCGGTCTCACTAGACGACACCCACGGTTGGCACCATTGACGTCTTCCAACTACACATTTGCTCGGTGCCGCGAGTGATAGTCTTTCTAAACCGGGGATTGGAGAGCAAAGCCCATTGAAACCGTAGCATGGATATGTATAATGAATTTGTGGAATTTTCCCATGGGAAATAAATGTATGGAGTAGGTCCCTCTGTTGTGTCATGTGTTTCAAAGAAGGTGGACTAGGGATGTCTATATTATTCTTTAACAACATGTTTGAAGAGCCATTAAAAAATGGGTTTGGCAATGTATGAGAAGGAAGGTTTCCCAACTTTAAGGTGTTGCACACACTTGTCGTTGGTGGGGGATGGGAGATTTCCGGGTCATGTTTGGTGAGGGTTGTCGCGGGTGGTGGTCGAGCGGGAATTGAAGGTGGTGGTAGTCGATCGAATATGGTGTGAAGGGTGCGGGTTTGTTCGATTAAGATTTGGAGGTAGGTGTCTTGTTGGGCAATAAGTTGCCGGAGAAGATCCTTGGTTATAGGGTCATTGAGTTCTTCCAAAGCCATGGAGGCTAAGGCTCAATGAAAGCACCAATGATAGGTTTTACAAAGAAAAACCTACAAAACTTCCAGGAAACATCAAGAGAAGAAGATAGACAAAAGCACAATGCTTTCTTTAATTGATTTCATTCATAAACTCAAGATAATACATGAGGTTACTTAAATAGAAATACAAAAAGGATGTTACTGAAATAATAAACATGCATGCAAAAATAAGGAAAACATGGGAACATGGAAGTTGGTTAATAACTAAAATGCAATGTGGATGTGACCAAAGAGTGGGACACGTATCAGGTCGATGCACGGAATATTACATATTTTTTTCTTCTTTTGCAAAAATTTCTGACATGCGCTATATACAAAAGATAATCCTTTACAAAAACTTGTACAAAAATATAACTGAAATTCATATTGCATGAACTAAACACTTCATCAATAAATTCATTTAACCTCTAATAATCTAGACATTCATTGCATTGGATATAACGATAATTTAGATGGGGAAGAAGAGAAATTTTTGGACGATGTTGTTTCAAAACCCATGATGATTCTGTTGGTACAGGCCCCAATCTTACTCACACTCTAACTCACAACTTGTATGTATATGTTTGTAACTTGCAAAGGATGTGCAAAAGTGGGTACTTCATTAACATAACCAAGCCTTAAATAGGCACACAATGAAAAGCAAAAGACATAAACAAACTTACTTTATACAAAAGCAAACACCACACCCTAAAAGCCTCCTTAAACATGAACAAAGCAAACACATTATTACTTGACCCACATGCTTCCACTCATCTTTGACCCAACTCATCAAGATTATTCCAACAGATTCAATATTAAGGGATGCTGCTTGATGATTCGTATTGGCAAATGGAAGAATAATCGGATAGTCCTTGAGGTGCCAAATAAGATGCCACCGGCATCTTTGAGGGAAGTAAAGGCACGGAAGCTTCAGAGGTCAGTACTTTAATGACTTGTCTTATTGATGGGCGAAGTTCTGAGTCAGGGTGCACACACCATAACCCAACGATCATTAGACGTTTCATTTCTTCTTCCTCAAAGTCTGACCCTAGACGCGGATCAACTGCTTCTAAAAGAGTTCTAGTTCCATACAAACCCCAAACCCATTCTAATAAGCGTATTTGCTTTTCTTCATCCTTGTTCTCTATGGGTTTTCGCCCACAAGCTACTTCCAACGCAACAACTCCGAAACTAAAGACATCTGATTCCTTGGTTGCTTTACTGGTGACTAAGCATTCAGGGGCCATATAACCTAAGGTTCCAGCTAATATCGTTGTTTGCGCGCCTTTATCATGGTCGACCAACTTAGCTAGCCCAAAATCACCAAGCTTCGCATTGAAATTTGAGTCCAACATCACATTACTCGATTTGATATCTCTATGTAGAACACATTGCTCCCATTCTTCATGTAAATATAGTAAAGCAGAAGCCAGATCATTGACAATTTTATACCTTTTATTCCATGTCAACAAACTCTTATCCCTAAACAGATGTAAATCTAAGCTTCCGTTTTCCATAAATTCATAAACAAGCATGAGTTCTCCTTTGTCATGGCACCAACCGGTGAGTTGCACCAAATTTTTGTGCCTCAATCGGCTAATGATCCTTACCTCTGAAGCATACTCTTTGAGTCCTTGTTTTGAAGTCTTCGACACCCTTTTCACAGCAACATTCATGCTTAAATCTTTAAGAAAACCTTTATAAACTCCTCCAAAACCACCTTCTCCAAGCTTCTCTGTCTCTGCGAAGTTATTAGTTGATCGAACTAACTCACGGTAAGAAAATCTTCTAGGCATAGAACCCCCCATTTCAAGCTCATTTTCGAGCTCCAAAGCATGTCCATGTTCCTGGCTGTGTTTCTTCTTCCTTCGCCATAAAAAATAAGCGAGCACAACCAGAAAAGTAACTAAAACCAATGTTCCTGCTATTACCACCACCTTAGGCATTGTATTATTTTTCGCCTTCACTACATTCGGACTGGTGGTTGGTATATATTCAACAACTTTTGATTTAGTACTATTGAAAGTCCAAGATCGGATAATATTTTTTTGATACCGATCTCCTGTGGAAGCTGAAAACCCAAAAATAACCCATTCGGGCAACACTTTCCTTAAATCAATGTTGTAATAAAGTCCGGTCTCCCATTCGGGCAAATTATTTTTAAAAGTGGTGAAGGAAACACTAAGATTTTTAGAATCCCCGTGATAATTAATCAAAGCTCTACACTCTTTACCATTTGTTAAATTGGTAAACCACTTCCGAGCAACAACAGATTTTATAGAGTGAATATTGATGCCTACATGATCATTTACGGGTTCATAATTATTATCAGGATCTTTTGGATCCCGTGGGTTCAAACCAAAAGTATCGAACTCCACAGCTACAAATGGATATATACTGGTGTTGGTTGTAACATTGAACGGAAGCCCAATGGTTTCTCCCTTAGTTATCACTGAATTATTCTGAGCAAGGAAGAATGTGAGACCATCACCATAAGAAGATTCCACGTACGAACCAATAATAAATGTGAAACTGGTAGAGAAGCTGGCTAGATTCGAGTCATTGTCCCAAAGATGAAGGAGTTTGTTGTACGTCGCTCGACCTGCTAACCATTCCGAACTACTATGAGTACTCCAATTATAGGTAACTTGGATTCCATCATCAGATGTATAAGCTGCATCACCAGATAATATTATATCCTTGGAATTGTTTTGATGCAGATTTGGCATGTTGAAATTAATTGAATCTGCAAAAGGGATTAAAGCAAGAAAGAAGAATGTTAAGATAGACATGAGTCTAGATTTTATCTTGCTAAAATAATTGTGAGCTTCTTGCTAGAATGAAGCATGTTAATTTTTCTTAACAAACACCATGAATATATAGTGGCACCTAGATTTATCTTGTTATCCACGTTAAAAGAGGACACAGTAAAGTGGAAGTCTATTTTTGCGTTTTCTTTACTTTATTTTTTCCTTGGGATCGAGTCAAATTCTATATAAAAAGTCATGAAAAGACTTTAGCCGGTCAACCTGTACCGTTCATGCTTTTTTTTAACGATCAACTATAAATATCATTTGAATTGTCAGTGAGCTAGCACAGGACAAAATGGCTGCTTACTGGGTAGCCCAAGTCCACCAAGCCATCAATTTGGGGAAAACCCCGCCACCCGAAGGCGCAATGCGGTAAAACCCCTCTGGATCAAATTAGAACTTGAGACTAAATGGCCTAAAGCTCTTATCTTCATTTCCTTGTACCCACTCCACCAAATTATGGGTGGTTTGTACCTTTCATGCTAATGAAATTTTGTGGTATATTTCTGAATAAGCAACAACCATCAACACTCTAATAATCCGAATTGAGACTTAAATAACGAATAAATAACAATTAAAAGTTTAAAATCTATGTTGGAACTGGAAAAAAATATTCCAAAACGAAACATATTTGGATTTCTCATTTGGAATCAGGTTGGCAACTATTTTTAATTCGATTTTATATTTCAATTTTTCCAGATGAGTTGTAATTCTGATTTTAGCACCCGACGATCCCAATTTTCAAACTCGAATCAGCTTTTTTTTAACAGCTCAAATCAGTTTTTCTATGTCTAATTTAAATTAGATTCTAAGACTATGTGCTCTGAAATAACAACACAACCAAATCCGTAGCAAAAGTGTCCAGTCAAGGTGAGCATGTCAGGAGTTTGGAATATCATCTTTAAAGTTGAAAAGGAGTTGGACGAGATGAATATCTGTGTTAGCGAATTAATCAAAGGCAGTGTTGGTAATGGGTTACCAATTAGATTTTGGATGGACAGTTGGTTGGGGGGACAAACCATTGATGTACAAGTTTCCAGCTTTGTTTACGTTGGAGGGTGAAAAATTCTGCACAGTGGCAGAAAGAATTGGGTGCAACATTGTATATGGTTCAGAAGGTTGGATCTGGAAGCGCGACCCATTGTTACCAAACGAGCTAAAGGAACTGCAGGACTGCAGAGTATTAATTTAAGACATTAGATGTATAGAACAAGCGGACAAATGGTCATGGGCTTTAGAACCAAGTGAATGCTTCTAGACAGCTTCGTTTAAAAGGCTACTGTCGGCATCGGCTGCACCTTTTTATCCCAAAGAAAGCGAATCTGTTGGCTTGGAGGGAGGTAATTACAATAGTTACTCAAATATACACACATGTATTCATTTAAGAGGCAGAACAAGCAAAAATCCCAACCATAGATGGACTTGTTTGGAGAAACATCATCAACACCTCTGCGGAGTATAGGATTCACGGAGAAACAACTGAATCTGTAGACCCATCTCTTTGCCAACTGCTTTGTTGCTGCAAATATGTGGAACAAAATCAGTGAGTGGTGCCGAATCCCTCCTATTTCGTATTCTAATTCAGGGACTTTTTGGGGGTTCACAAGTACAGTCAAATGGGTCAATTGAAGAAACAAGCCGTACACAGTCATAACCTCACTTGTTTGGGTTATATGTGTTGGTGGTGAAATTCTAAGGATAAAATATACTTGCATTTTTATTGTACATCTTCAGGATACTAAAGATGATGTTTAGTTCAGGATATAACTATGTATTGTCTTGTCTGTACATCCTGAGGATGCGCTAACAGTTTACCTTATTTTTATTTAAATGCAGGTATTAATTGGACGTGTATAATAATTGACTAAGTCTTGCATGATTCTCGGGGACACAGTTGATGACCGTTTGGAGCTCGTGTGAACGTGGAGGACATGTAAACGGCTAATAGACTTAGTTGATGATATCCCAGATATTTCGGGTCGATAGAAGTTGTAATCTCTTACTATAAATACGGGTATGAGGAACGATCATAGGACACTTCATCTGCTATTCTTTTACTCTCTTGCTACTGCCACACACTTACACAACAATTATTGTAACCTTAGTCGATCGTTCCCCACATTTCCAAAGTTGTATCATTCACATTTCTACTTAATAATAATAAAAAAGGCAGGGGCATTAGTCTTCTCCCGAAGTTTTGTGCCCGCGATCTACATTGATCAACGGCTTTCCTCGTACATCGAGTGTTCTTATGTTGTTTTATTTCATTTTCATTAGTATAATCAAACATTTCCATCACTATTCCATCCTAAGGATAAAACTGTTCGTTTTATGTTATTTGCTTTGATATCCTAATCATAGATGTAAAATTTACTCTTTTGCAACCTAAACATAATAATCCTCGAAATATAACAGATTTTATACTTAACAAACATCTTTAGCACACTACCTCACATTTCTAATTTAGAATACAAAGTTAATCCATTGTTGTTAATTTTTGGCCAAAATAATTTAGCGCCCACCTTTGGGCAAGTGGTGCATGCCAAAGGCATAGTAACATCCTATTGGCCTACAATGAAGAATGATGCTATGCTATACTCTCAAAAATATGATGCATGCCAAAGGCATAGTAACATCATACACCAGCGAGCTGAACCATTATATCCTATTGTCTCTCCATGGCCTTTTATGAAATGAGGGATGGATATAGTGGGAAAATTACCTAGAGCTCCTAGTTGAAAAGTGTTTATGTTGGCCATGACTGACTACTTCTCCAAATGGATAGAGGCTGAAGCTTTTGTACAAGTCAGAGATAAAGAAGTGGTATCCTTCATCAAGAAGAACATCTTAACAAGATTTGGTGTTCCAGTGGAGATCATTTATGATAATGGAAGCCAATTTGTTAGTAAGAGGACAACCAACTTTTTTGCAAGCTGGGGGATCAAGATGATAACATCAACACCTGTCCATCCTCAGGCTAATGGACAAGCAGAATCCTCAAACAAGATCATTTTCAACAATCTAAAGAAGAAGTTAGGTCAGAACAGGGGAAGATACGTAGAAGAACTTCCATCTGTGATATCGGCTGATCGAACTACCTCCAAGAATGCAACTGGCCAGACACCAGTCTCTTTGGTATTTGGTACAGAGGCTATGATCCCAACAGAGATGGTTATGCCCATAGTAAGGAAACATCTTCAGGATACAACTACAAACTCAGAGTCTCTATTGAAAGATCTTAAAGCGGTCGAGGAGCTTAGGGATGCTGCTAAGCTAAGGATGGCTGCATATCATATCAACAAAGGATAGCTAAAGCATATAACAAGAACATAAGAATTCGAAGAGTTCTTGTAGGAGATTTGGTACTAAGAAAATCTTTCCAGAATACGACCAAGCCAAGTGATGGCAAGTTAGCACCCAAATAGGAAGGACCATATTTAATTGATTCTGAGGCTGGTAAAGGAGCATATTGGCTCCCCACCCTGGAAGGAGAAATCCTACAAAGATCCTGGAATGGCATTCATCTAAAATATTATCATATGTGAGGTACAAATTATTTTGTTTACTTTATATTATTTGATTTCAGTAATGCAATTATAGTCCAACTAAACTTGGTTTGGAAAATAGTCTATCCTGAGATTCTTTAAGAATCATCCTGAAGATGAATCATTGAAGACTAGAGCGTTGGCCACCATCTCCTACGTTAAGGTATCTAATACCTTCATAAGTTTAAAGGTTTTCAGCTTTCTCTCTAATTGGGTTTATACACCCCGCCTATAGTGCACGTTATACATGTATATCTTCAGGATGGTGGACCAGTGCACGCTATAGTGGCTGAATATTTCATCATCTTCGGGATATACATTGAATCCTCCAGGTTTAGGCATTTTTCAATGTCTCTTTCGTATTTGGCCCCAGTCACCAGTAGGCCTTATCGACAGTTATCTTCAGGCTGTAACGCCAATATAAAAACAGGCCTTGTCGCCAGTTGGGTTCATCCCCAGAATATCACATTTCTTTGTTTATTTTTCACAGGTTAAAATCACACTAAGCCACTCACACTCTTGAGTAAGTTTTTTTATTTAATCTTAAAAGTTAGAAATATTACAAGTTTGTCAACACTAAAGAAAGTCTATTCTAAGGATAGAACGGTAACATAGAACTGGGGACATTCTTAAGATAACAAGGATTTCGCACTTGGGACATCCTTAAGGTGATTAAATTTGTTTCAAGGCTATGGTATGGTTTAATTGTTTAACAGGTTATTTTGTAGATTGTTTGCTGACTCATCTAGACTTTAATGTATACCTCTATAAATTTTCTTTTCTATCCTATTGTTTGTGTGTTTGTCATGATTATAATAGGGATAACAGAGGAAATAGCAAAGGATGTAAAGCCAAAATATTGCCATTTTATTTATTGAGAAGTATGTTAACCCTTAGCTTCATCAAAAACTAGGACCCATCCACCAGGGGTCAACAATTTTAGGCCAGAAAACTCAGGATCCCTCCACCCAACCTTCTAGTTATTTGAGTACAAACCAAAAAAGGAAATTGTTTGGAATTGTTCACAAGCTACCAACCATAAAACTACCACATAATATCCTAAAAAAGTGGGCTCAGGCCTAGGCATGCTTCTGCCTCCTTGGCTATCTCCAAGACAGTCTGATAAGGCTCCACTGCTGCTTCCTTATCAGAAGGACCTTTACTTTGTTGAGCAGGAGCATACACCACTTCTTTGCTGCCCAAGCTCACAATCTTTGTTGGCCATCCCTAAACATCGCACTCGTCACGGTTGAAGTTGGGATCATTGGCTTGGAGGGCTATCTTCACCATGGATTGGTTCACAGAAATGGTGGCAGAATTGATCATCGCTTACCTGTACTCCTCTAGCTCCTTCTCATGTTCCTCAGCAAGCAGCTTTTTCACCTCAGCCTCCATCTTGGACATCTTTATCTTCAAGATGTTTCCCTATAGCAACGGAAATCCTCCTTGTATCCTCAAAGGCTGTAGTGGTCTCCAAGAGTTAGGCTGGCATCGCATCTAGAGATTTGAGCACATGCTCGTGACCCTGAAACAAAACGAAGAACAAGTAAGTTTTCTAAAAACTATTTTAAATAAATTATTGACATCCTCGGGTATAACTATACCTGGAGATAGAAGTGAGAGATCTTGGCTAAGGCATCCTGAGGGGTGAGACCCTCAAAAGGGGATGCTTCAGAGCTTGTAGCAGTTGCAGTAGTGCTCTTCCTTTTTTTTGGAAGCATGGCCCTTAGGTTTGGGAGGGGTCTTGTCATCCTGGAGCTAGTTGGGGAGGTAACCTTGGTAGCCTTGGTGGCATCCTGGCTGTCGATATACTCAAGGTCGAAAAAGGCAACTTTTTTTGGCTGAAACAGTAGAAAAAATATATATGTTAGTAGGTCTTTTTGATTATATCATCTTGAGGATAGAGAAAGTGACTTATCAGACATGGTTGTGGCTTGGCTTGTAGAATGACTTTCTTCAATCTTAAAGGTCTTGGCAAACAAAGGTAACTCTCTAACTTGTTTTACCCTGATGTAAGAATCGTTTAGGAGAGGAGCAACTTTTACAAAAGAAGTACCTAAAGACAAAGAATCTAAATGTTAGTTACATCCTCATGATACTTATAACAATTGTTTTAAATGGATTTTATCACTTTTCAACCAAAACATTAGGATACTTTTTCCATCTAGGATGGAATCCCTTAAAATAAAAAAGAACTTCGATTTCGAAGATCTTTAAGATTTTGTGACATTGTGTAGAAAATGTGGGTTCTTGTTGATTAGTTGAAGAACAAAGCGATTGGAGCCATGGGTTTTCAGCTTATAAACATAAGAGAGGTCCCCAGTTTACAAAGGAATGCCATGATTCTCAATGATCCTGTTGCAAACCATCAGGATCTTCTAGACCCCAGGCATGGCCTGTGCGTGTGCCATCCCTGTCATCTGGAAGAACTGTTGGATGAAAGAAGGGAAGCGATACTTGAGTCCAAGATGGAAGGGAATATAGAGAAAACAAACCCAAATGTTGGAAGCAAAATCAGACTTTGCATTCCGGTCATAGGGTCGGAATACAACTGTATCCGGGAAGGCCCATATTTTTGCAAGGCTGTGATATCCCTGTCCATGAACGTACAGACTTCGTCCATGGGGGATTCAAGCAAGTTTTGAGTGATGAAGTTGTTGAAAGCTGTTGAACCCATAGAAGAACAGATGATTGGAAAGCCAAAACAAACTATCCTAATGGATCCATAATAATAATAATAAGTACATACACAGTTCCTTATTATTACAAGACAACCATCAGCAGTTACAAAGTACTGAAGACCAAACAACTACTGAAGAGTCAAACAGCTGAAGACCAAAGTACTGAAGACCAAACAGCTGATGAGCAAACAGCTGGTAAGCAAACCACTGATGACCAAAGTGCCGATGACCAAACAACTGATGAGCAAACAACTGTTAAGCAAACTACTGATGAGCAAACAGCTGATGGGCAAACAACTGATGAGCAAATGTTTGATGAAGAAACAACTGCTGAGCAGATCTGTTGGAGCCAAACAGTGCTTCAACAGAGGTTTCAATCAACTGAAAACCATCAGAGGTTTACAAACAGGTGATGAAGAATCAACAGCAGTTTCAGCAACAGCGGTTTCATCAACCGACTTTAATAGAATAGAAGAGTAGTGCTTATGTGTCAGAACTTTATCAGTCATTGTCTAGTTGGTTTAGTGCGATTAGCTAGCTGTATTTGTAATAGTTTATTATCTACTTGATCACCCTGAAGCTCTATAAATAGAACAGTTTCACAAACTGTTCTATTTATCACTTAGATCATATTCATTAAAGGATATTACTAGTGATCAGGCTGAGGGGGAGCTGTGTACTTGTACTGTTTAATCTTATAAGATTAATTGAATAATATTTAGTCTAAAACAGTGTTCCACTTGTTGTGATATTTCCGCTGCACTTTCATTCTACTTCATCCATTTCACTGTTACATTGTTTGACTATCACATCAAGCTATCCTCTGATCCTAACAATTGGTATCAGAGCTTGGTCAGTTAAATTCGATATAACAATCAATTTAACATAAAAGATCAGCTCACTATTAATGATACTCAGTTGTCCGTTGAAAGCCTGGTAAAAGTTTCTTTATTTCAAAAATAATTTTTCAAAAACCTTGTCTTAAAATCAACCTAAAATGTCTCAAGTTAATGACATGCACAACACTAGCACAACGAACAAGCCTCCTATGCTTGTCAGATCTGAATACAATATCTGGAAACGTAGGATGGGCCATGTTCTTGCTGAACAAAACACTGGGTGCTGGAAATCTGTTATCTTCGGCCCTCATGTTCCTACAGTCCCAAGTGATGAGGATCCAAAAGTTCTAGTGAAAAAGAATAATGAAAACTATTCAGAGCAAGATTTTCAAAATTTTGAGTTAGATGCTAAAGCTTTCAGTATTGTAGTAATGGCTCTACCAAATGATATCTATGCTGGACTATTACATTGTAATAGTGCAAAAGAATTGTGGGATGCTTTAAAAGAACAATTTGGAGGAACTGAGGAGGTGGTTGAAAACAATCGTGAAATTTTAAATCAACAATATGAAACATTCAGTCATGTAAAGGGGGAGTCATTAACCCAACAATTTGAGAGGTTCAGTTGCCTCATAAGTGAACTAAAACTGGTAGATCTAACATTTCCAAATTCAACCTTAAATCATAGGTTTTTAAGATCTCTGCCTGATAAATGGGACATTATAGCAATTGTGACTAGAAACTCAGTTGGTTTCAAAGATTTAAGTTTGACCCAGCTTCATGGTAAGCTCTTGACATATGAAAGAGAGCTTAACCAGAAAAAGAAGCTCCAGGATTCTGGAAAGGTGACTGATGACTACATCTTTGGTAGCACAACACTTTTTGGTCCAGAAGAGGCCTCTAGTAGTGGTAAGGACCAAGGATATGATCATTACATTGACATAACCTCTGGTTTCAACACTGATCTGAACTCACCAAGTTATGCTTTTACAGCTAACAATGAGATCTCCTCCATTGACAACACATTCTTTGTGTACAATGACTTACAGTACTTTGACCCGTTGGACCTAGAGGAAATGGACATTATGCACCAACTGGCCCTTCTTAGCATTAGGACTAATAAGTTCTATAAGAAATCTGTTAGAAGATTTCAAGGGTTGCATGGAGGATCAAGGGTAGGGTTGGATAAATCCAAGATAAAATGCTATAAGTGTCAAAAACTTGGTCATTTTGCTAGGGAATGTAGGAGCCAAAATAGTGTTCCTATGATCTCCTATCCAAATCAAAGACCTCAACATTCTTATCAGTATTCCCAAAATACCCCTACCCCAAATGTGCAAAACACTGCTCATTTTGCACAATCCTCAAACAATGTCCCTATCCACTTTGTCCAAACCACTGTCCCTCAGATTCAGTATGTTCAAGCTCCTGTTGCTCAGGCATAAATGCCTCAGGCTGCACCATCTTCTGCTCCTGCAGAAACCACTCAACAGAGTCTCTTTACACAAGGCTTTGTTGACTGGAGCAGCTTACCAGATGAGCTAACAGATGAGAACTTTGCTCTAGTTGCCAAAAATCACTCTAAAAAAAGAACCTTGTAAGAGGTCTTCCACCAAAAATCTTCAAATGTGATGAACACTGCATTTCCTGTTTAAAAGGAAAGCAACATAAAGTGTCACACAAATCCATCAATGATTCCAAAACTAGTCAATGTCTCCAATTGTTGCAAATAGACTTGTTTGGCCCAGTAAGAATCATGAGCTTATCTAAGAGAAGATATTATGTTGTTATAGTTGATGATTTTTCTAGGTTTACATGGACTTACTTTTTACACTCTAAGGATGAGACTGCAGGTATCTTGATGGACTTTGTAATCAAAGTTGAAAAGCAATATGACCTACCAGTGAAAGTCATCAGGAGTGATAATGGAACAAAGTTTAAGAACAAAGAGTTGGATGTCTTCTGTGTGTCAAAAGGAATTGTGAGGCAGTATAGCATTCCAAGAACACCTGAACAAAATGGGGTGGTTGAAAGGAAAAACAGAACTCTTATAGAGGCTGCAAGAACCATGTTGGCAGATTCTGGCTTACCACTGTCCTTCTGGGCAGAAGCTGTAAACACTGCTTGCTACGTTCAAAACAGAGTTTTGATCAACCCTAGACATCAAAAGACTGCTTATGAAATCCTATTTAATCTTAAACCTCTGATTTCATTTTTCAAAATCTTTGGCTGCCCATGCTTTATTTTAAATCTTAAGATTCAATTTCAAAATTTGCAGCCAAAGTAGATTGTGGTTACTTTATGGGATATTCTTCTACATCTAAGGCTTATAGAGTGTTTAACACAAAGTCTAAGATTATAGAAGTAACTCTGATTGTTAAGTTCAATGAACTTTATCCTTAAAAATCCCTACTACTCCTGCAGAACTGTTTGAACTAGATAAATTTAGATTTGAAGATATATCTTCTAAAACTAACACTGCAGGTACACCACAGTCTTCACCACAGGATTATGGGTTAGACCCTATGATTCCATCACAGAACAAAGTCTCATCTGTACTTCAAGAGGAAACAGTTGTTCAAAATAACTGTCAAAACTCAACCACTGCTGAGTCAACCACTGTTGATCAGTCTCACCCCCAAACCTCTGTTGACAAAAGTCCATCATCAGTGGACAAAAGTCAGACAAATTTCACCTCATACACACCAATCCCTCCATCTCCATTCCAAACATCTGTTAGCACAACACAAATGCAAACAAATGTTGCAACAGATGATACACATCTGTGTCCCTCACGTCAAAATGCCATAGTTCCCTATACAAGAGACCTTATCTTTTTGAGATCCCATCCACTAGACCAAATCATTGGCAACATTGAAGCAGGAGTGCTGACAAGACAGCAGTCCTCAAATATTTGTCTTTTTGCAGGATTTCTATCCCTCATTCAACCTGTCAAGAAGAGCTCCTTCAGTTTAAAAGACAACAAGTATGGGAACTTGTACCATTGCCAAAGGATGTTTGTCCTATTAGCACAAAATGGGTCTTTAAAAACAAAACTGATGAAAGGGGTATTGTTGTCAAAAACAATGCTAGGCTAGTGGTTTAAGGGTCAGACAAGAAGAAGGAATTGACTATGATGAAACTTTTGCTCCTGTAGCAAGGTTAGAAGCCATCAGACTTTTCTTGTCCTTTGCTGTCAACCACAACATCAAGGTGTATCAGATGGATATCAAATGTGCATTCCTATATGGAAAGATTCAGGAAGAGGTATATGTATGCCAACCACCTGGATTTGAAGACACATTCCATCCAGATCATGTCTACAAGCTCAATAAAGCTTTGTATGGCTTGAAACAAGCACCTAGAGCCTGGTATGAAACTCTCTCAACTTTCCTTCTATCAATAGGTTTTACAAGAGGTAAAATTGACAAAACTCTGTTTTTAAAATGGAAGGGAAAACACTTAATGATTGTACAAATATATGTGGATGACATTATTTTTGGATCCACATGTAACAATATGTGTGAGGAGTTTAGAAAACTCATCACAGTTGAGTTTGAAATGAGTGCCATGGGTGAACTTCAGTGCTTTCTTGGACTACAAGTTAAACAACTACAAAATGGTACATTCATACATCAAAACAAGTATGTTCAAAACTTATTAAAAAGATTTGATATGAATGACAGCAAACCATGTATTACACCCATGAGTACAAACAAAGCACTCATTGATGAAAGAGATGACCTACTAGATCAAACACAGTATATATGCATGATTGGATCTTTACTGTATCTCACTGCATCAAGGCCAGACATCATGTTTGCCACCTGTGTTTGTGCAAGATCTCAGGCATCACCTAGAAAGTCTAACCTTATAGCTGTGAAAAGGGTATTCACATACCTCAAAGGTGCTCCCACACTTAGTATCTGGTATCCTGCTAATGGGAATATTGAGCTTTCAGGTTATTCAGATAGTGACTTTGCTGGATGTCACACAACAAGGAAGTCCACATCAGGAGGCTGCCAATTTCTAGGGAATGCTCTCATCACCTAGCAAGGCAAAAAGAAGGCAGATGTCTCAACATCTATAGCAGAAGCTGAATACATTGTTGCTGCAAGCTGTATAGCCCAACTTATGTGGCTTCAAAATCAGTTACTGGATTTTGGTGTGACCGCTTTAAAGACTCCACTCATGTTGGACAGTCAGGCAGCTGAAAACATCCTTAAAAATCCAGTTTCTCATTCTACCACAAAGCACATTGACATTAGACATCCCTTTGTGCGAGACAGCTATGAAAAGGGATTGATTTCTTTGCACCATGTTCCAACAGAAGATCAGCTTGCAGATGTGCTCATAAAAGCCTTGGATACATCTACATTTGAAGGTTTGATCTCAAGAATTGGTATGTTAAATATGGATTAAAATAACCATAATGGTAGCAAATTTTTCAAAAAAAAAAAAAAATCCCTCAAATAGCCTTAGTTGAAAAATCTGAACAGTTGTTTCAAAAACTCTGTTTAGATAAATCAACCACTGTCAATCATCTGTTCAGATAAAACAACTGCCTTCCAAACATCTGTTGACTAAAGTCAACCAGATGTTACAAACCCTGGTTGAAAAATCTGAACATTTGTTTCAAAAACTATGTTTAGATAAAACAACCACAAAACATCTGTTGTCTAAAGTCAAACAGATGTTCCAAACAATGTTGAAAAATCTGTTTCAAACATCTGATCTGATTAAACAACTGTTTTCCAAACATCTATTGACTATAGTCAAACAGATGTTATAAATGTTGAAAAATCTGCTTCAAACATCTGATCAGATAAAACAACTGTTTTCCAAACATCTGTTGACTAAAGTCAAACAGATGTTACAAACAACTGTCACCCACCATTAACTGGCCTCAATCAGATGTTTGCCACGTATGCTCTCAAAAGCAGAGTTTTGGCCACATCAGCGGTTACTTTTCCAAACCCTATATAAACCCCTGTTTTCACACAAATAGAGCTTTCACAATCTCTTCGTCTTCAACCTTCTAAAAACCGCTAACTGTCAAGCATTCAAAATCATTCGTCGTCTTCCTAACCCTAATTCCATTACAATGGATCTCCAATTCAAAGCACCACACAATTATCTTCCTTATCTTGCTAAAGCAGATGACAATAGTCAATTCCATTCCATCATCGATCTCCAAAATGCCTCCAAATACAAACCTGCCCTAACCTCTGATTCACTCATTTATGAGGATACACTGCAAGCCTTTTGGCTAAAAGCAGAAGTAAACTACACTGAGAAAAAGCCAACCTCCATTAATTCACAAATTGGTGAAACCAAAGTCACCATTACTCCACAAACCATATCCACTACCTTCTCACTAAATCATCTGACAGGTAGTGAAACCTTTGCTAAAACTGAACTTCACACAGAGTTCCAAGAGAGAGGCTATGAGGGCCAATTCACTGGGGCTACAATGTTTAAAAAAAATTTCCCCCAGAAATGAAATTCTTTTTCCATACTTTACTGGTATGCCTCTCTCTAAAAACTACATCTTTTAATGAAATACCTTTAAAAGTCTAGTACTTGAGATATGCAATTTTAACAAAAACTGATTACAACTTATCCCAAGCACAATTTTTGGATTTGGTGCATAATGTGAAGGGGGTTCAGGCTGGGTCAAACAATGCTTTCTTGTTATATCCAAGACTTTTAAGTGTGATCCTACAAAAGCTTTTACCTGAAAAGGAATTCAAAAAGGGGAAAGTCCTTCAAATGAATAGCTTGTCTACAGAAACTTTTACAAGGATGTTAGGTCCTAATCATGAAAAACCTGTTCAAACAAAAGTTTCAAAAACACAAGCAAAGAAGGTTAAGACAACAACTGTTGTGCAAACCTCTATTGCTGAGCCCACTGCTCCTGGTTATCATGGCACTACATCCAGTGCTGTGAAACCTACACCAGCCACCACTAAAAAGACCACTCTATCCACTAAACCCCCCAAGAAAACAACTAAAAAGGTGACTCTGGAGGATGAGATACCAGAGGATATTCATGTTGCAACACAAATGCAACAAACAACCACTGTTGATACTTCCTCTCAACAGACGGTAAAATCTCACACCAGCCAAACTCCTCATGAATCCTCTCAAAAGGATCATGTTGTAAGCCAAGGGGACACACATCATGGAGCAGATGATTCACTTGAACATCTGTTTACAAGTCCATCTCCTAGTGCTAATATTCTCATCACTCCACAACCCACACCATCAATTCCCCCAACTATCATACCATTGTTTGAGGCAATTGACAAAACTCTGGCTAAAACCAGTTCCTCTCAACCACCCATCACTGAGAGTATACCTCAACATGTGACTGGGCCAGAGAAGAGTCAATATGCCATCCCACAAACAGAGGAGGCTACACCCCTTGAGTTACATGTAACTTAAGGTGGTTTGTCAAGTGAAGCAGCCACTACTGCTGTAGAGACCATTGTCTCACAGCAGGACAGTGGTTACATTCCTAAGACTTCCCTGCCGGCAACAACTGAGGATGCCACTATAGTGACATCTAAACCAGTTGGAAGTCCCCAGTACCAAGAAAAAGGGGCATCTGGTGGTTTCTTCAGATCTGAAGGTTTCTTCCCATTTAAAGGTGTCTACATGGATTCATCTCATACCATGGATTCACCTCCTAGAACCCAACCAGATAAAACTACCACTTCTGGTAGGGACTCAGTTGATCCTATTCATAAATATATATCCTATAAGGACATAACAACACAACCCTTCTAAATTTCTACAGAGTGTCTTCTAACCCTTGTCTTATCTTTGTATAAGTAAATAAATATATTGAAACCATATCAATGGAAGTTGTCAACAATAGTCTTAGTTTTATTTGTGATATGAACCCCGGGAAAGATATGTGGAGTATGAAGGCACGTGTTATACGAAAATGGAAACAAAATTTTAAGATGGAGCTCATATTGATCGATGAGAAGGTATGGTCATGGATATGATTGTTTATGTTTTTTTATATTTTGTTTTAGGTTAATGTTGTTATCTTACGTTCATGTTATATACTTATATCTATAATTTGAAAAAGTTGTTGTGTTTGATGTTTTTCTTTTGTTTATGATTATTCCAGGGTGATAAGATTCAGGCTTCTATTAATGGTCATTTGGTTCAACAATTTGACACTAAAGTTCATGAAGATGATGTTGTTCTCTCCAAATTTGGTGTTGGTGAAAACAAGGACGCATACACTGTTGTTGCGCATGTTTTTAAAATCATTTTTTATCGTTGTACTACTGTGAAGCATAATGTCCGATGGGGAAGTGTTGAGTATGTGTTCAGGTTCATTCCATTTAAAGATATTCTGAGTGGAGAAGCAAATAAACTATTGACTGTTGGTTAGTCTATTCTGATATTTTATGTTACTGTGCTTTTTGATGGTTTAATTTGTATAGATTTTTGATATAGTTTTATTTTGTATTTTTGTTGCAGATGTTGTTGGTAGTCTTATTTGGTATGGTGATTTGGATGTGTTTGGAAAAGGTTCAAAATTAAACCAACGGATGAACTTTAATCTTCAAGATTTGGAGTAAGCTTTGACTTGTATTTTTTATAAATTTTGTTTGTTGTAATGTTTTCAAAACTTAATACATATAATCATTTGTGTAATAAATGGTAAAAATTAATGAAGTGGTGTAGTAAATGTGATGAAGAATATTCTCTTAAGTTAAAGGACTTGTATGTTATTTAGTGGTGTAATAAATGTTGTATATGTAATGTTAAGTTTCACTTTTTTTATATGTATTTACAATCTTAAAATTATTGTTTGCATGTAGAGGTACCTTTTTAAGATGTACAATGTGGAATGATTATGCAGTACTGTTTAAGAAGCTCATTTCTAATAACCCTCGTAATGAGCATGTGATGGTTGTTATACAGCATGCTAAAGTTAAGAACTGGAAAGGTAACTTTGTGTTAGTTTTGCGTATTTTTAAATAATTTCTAATGTGAAACAAAGTCACTAAGTATATGTATATTGTTATATATAGAACAAATTACCGTACAAAGCGACAAGTATGGAACTCGACTGTTTCTGAATGTAGAAATTGATTAAGGAGGAGGTACAATATTTAGAACAATTTTATACAGAAAATGTATAACTTTTTTTGTCATTCTTTTGAGTCTCTTGGGTCATTTTTATGTTAATTCTTTTTACCATTTTTCAGTCTTCTTTAGAAGCAAGTTCAAGAAGCTGGTTCTACATATCAAACACTACATTCGTCTGACACTGTTTACTCATTGCATCAAGAATTCGTTGTTTCAACTCCAAAGAAAGATATTGACGAGCTTACGACATAGAAACGGTTTCAATATTTTTTTAATAGATTTCATATTTGTTTATTTGTTTGTTACATTCAATTTGTTTTTTATATCTGATTGAAAATATTGATCAATATATTGTTGTATTGCAGGCAATGTGTTGTGTTGTGGTTGCAAGTATAAAACTTGTGCAACAAGGGTATGGTTGGTTTTATGTTGCTTGCAGCAAATTTTTCAGAAAGGTGCAAACTAAATCACAGTACTTACAAACTTTGCGAGTGTGAATGTAAATCCATCTCAACAAAGTAAGATAAAATGTTTATTTACAATTTTTCATGTTTTATAAGATTACAGTTAACTTATTGTAAGTTATTTATCTCAGGTTTAAGGTTCAAGGCAGGGTTCAGGATCAGAATGGTAGTGTGTCGTTTATGTTGTTTGATAGAGATGTGTCCAGTATTGTTGGTTCATCTGCAAGTGATATAATGGAAAGACAGATGAAGCTTGACGATACTAAAGGGTTTCCCCAAGAATTATTTCGGCTGCTAGATAAGGTTTTGGCTTTCAAGATTGAAGTTTTAGAATACAATCTTAAAAATGACTACCCTGTGTACACTGTTCAGAAGATATGTGATGATCCTGCAATAATTTCTGAGTTGGTTATGGGCAGTGATTATGAAAATGATAATTCTGGAGAGGTATTTAATTACTTTTGGGTTGTTTTGTTAAATTTGGTAAAAAAAGATTTTGAAGTTGAGTGTTACTTTTTTTTGGTTTGGTTTGATCACTTCTTAGGTTAGTCAGAAAGATGATCAATACAAGTGTGCTAAGCTTGATGAATTTTCTGATGATGCTTTCCAAATGTTATCAAAAGTGAGTATACATTTTTTCAAGTTCTTTAAGCTATCCAAAGAGTTTGTTTTCTTCATTTCAATAGTTCAGTAGTTTTTATTTTTTATTTTTTTCTAGGATGTTTTTTCTATTACTACCGAGTCTTCCGTCGATGAAGCTTTAAAGGATTCCGGTACAACGTCCAATGGAAAAAGGAGTATTGAAGACGCCGATATTTTAAATGTTGATGAGCTATCGTTTACTGCCAAAAGAACCCGAAGCAGATTTTCTAGGATGAAAAATTAAGTAATTATGGAGTAAAGGTTCTATGAAAATTTAGTAGAAAGTTTAATTCTTGGGAATGTTTAAACTTGAACCATTTGTATGGGGTTTTAGCACGAAAATATTAATATTTTGTAAGATGGCAATTAATTTCAAGTCATCACTTTTGTACTTGAAGTTTATTACTATGAATATTATCATTAGTTTTTTGGTAATACATTTAGTCTATTGTTTTTAAATACTTAATTGAAGTAAATATTGGGCATTTAATTAGTTTTGAGATGTTTTTAACATTCATATTTTTATCAAGTACATACATATGTTCCCAACCCTGAAAGTACTCTCGAGATACAACTCTTAGCAAATCATGTGTTTATTGAAAATGTTGAAAGTAAATGTTTTTATCATAATAATTTGTTATTCAAAACTTTGCCGTTTCATTTAATACGAAAACGTTTTAATCAAAGTTTTTAACTTTGTTATATTATCAGAAATATAACATATGTTCTTTTAAAAAACATTATACTACAAACAAACAGCGATTGAATGAAATCGGTATTTTAATTCTAAACAAACATTTATTCTCAAATCTCAATTGTAAATTAATTTTGAGTCTTCACTTTTTTTAATTGATTGATTGTTTTTCTGGTAAGATTGGTTACTGAGGAACCACGTTTCTTTTGAGTCTTCTGCTTAGGAGCTTGCTGTTCTTCAGGATAAATTGGCTTTCTTGGCAGAGTTGGATTCTTTTGTCTGTTTATCTCCAGTAGTTTGTAGGTTTCAACCAAAACTAAATCAGACCATCTGGCAACATATCTCAATTTCACCATCTTTTGCCGCAACTAACTCTTGTCTCATTCTCTTCAATTTTAAAGCTCTTTTATCTTCACTTTCTTTGTCCTTCTTCGAGTTAGCTGGTGTTTTTTCTGATTGTTATAATCTTTAAGCACCCCTTCAATTTTGTATATTTGAGCCCTGAGTTCTTCAGAAGTCCAACCAGCAAATTCTCTTTCATTGACGTTGTAAAATTTGAGATTTAAAATATGATTTATGAATTCTTTTCTTACACTTCTCTCCACTTTAGAAGTTATATTTCTTTCATGTATTTTACTGAGCTTTTGAAGCTGTGTTTGCTGGATTCCATGAGCCGTCATGTTATCTTTGTCTTTGCATAGGGTTTTGATACTCATTTCAGTCTGCTGCCGTTTGATCTCCAGATACTCATGAATATTCATAGGTTTGTTGAAACCTTCAATATATGTGAAAGTTAATGATGAAGGATCGTCTGCTAAGTAGAAAGATTCCATCTCAAGTTTGATTATTAATATTTCAAGAGGATATTTAGCTGGCAATGGTTCTAAATACGGTGGTTGGTAGATTACAAGGTCGTTTTTTCGGAACATTCAATTCCGGGTTGAAAGAAGCAGCAGATGTTATTTGGATTGGTGATTGATGTGGCAATGTTGTGGTTTGTGTAAAAGAATTTGTAGTGGTGGTGACTGATGTTGTTGAATATTGAATGGGTAGTTTACAAACTTCTGTAGTTTGTTTTCTGACAGCCGTGTCATCGATACTTAATGTTTTCATTGCTGTTAGCTCCTGTTGGCAAGTTGTTGGGAAGTCTCTAAATACAGTTGTACTTGTAACATTTGTTTGGATATTTTCTGTCCCAACAGAAACAGGAGCTAATTGTTTTGCTTCCTCATCAACAGTGTTTGAAACTGTAGTAGAAACTTGTTTATCAGATGTTTGCATATCAGTTGTTTAATCTTTGTTCCCCTTTTTGGTTTCACCAACATCAACGTCTGTTTCAAAAACAAAACTAGGAGCAGATCCAGTTGTCCTTAACAGATGATCTTTAAATGCTTTCATATCAGTTTTAGTAACTTTGTATAAAGCATCCACTTTCATGTTTAACGACTCCATCTCAGAGTTGTATTTGATCTCTGCTAATTGTTGTTGACCCTGGATTATTGAGTCAGCAGATTTCCAGAGTTCATTGGTAGCCTCTGTGATTTTCTCTATGAACTTTGTTTCATTTCATCAAATTTTGTAAATAAGGCTTCAAGTTTAGTTACCCTTTCCGCCAAATTCTGATATTTGGAAGCATTCGTTAAACTAACAGGATGTTGTGCATTCGCAACAGTTGTTGTATTTGTTTCAATGTTTTCAGCAACTGGAAGTTTTTGTGAGTTGTAATCAGTTTCAACTGTAGCAGAAGTTACAGTTGTCTTATCAGTTTCAATTGTAACTTCATTTTTTTTTGCTGCAAGGATGCTTGATTTGTCTTTTCAGTTTATATCTCAGAAACAGTTGTTTCAGCTCTTGTAGTTACAACTTCATTTGAAGTACCAACAGGATTCACTTGCAAGTTCGAGAGTATGGTCTTCTCTGCCTGTGGGCTAGATGATTGATTTCTTCATTCAACACTCTCTTCTTACTGTGTATTCTTGATGATGGGTGATTGAGAGTGATTGTTTTCGGTTTCAGATTTATCAATTGCCTCAAACAATGGATTAATGTTAGGTGGAATTTCGGTTGGTGCATGTGAGGGCGACGGTGGTGGAGTTAAAAGAGATTCAGCTACAGGAGAAGGACTTTAAAACAAATGTACAACTGAATCGCCTAAGTCATTTTGTATGTGTTCTTCATTTACATGATGATCAGGTTGAGATGATACATTGGCAATATCTGTCATTGGTGTTATTTCCATTGCTTCAGTGGAAGCATCAACAGTTGTTGTTTGCTGTTCTTGTGTGATTGTAGTAGTTTTCTTTGGCTTCTGAAACTCCAGAGATACAATGTTTCTCTTCTTTTTGATTTGCTTTTTTATTGGTAGTTTCCTTGTTGAAATCACTAGCATGATTTCCATACAAGTGTTTGTGGTTTCATTTTCAGCAGGAGCAGTTGAGTCCACAACAGATGTTACAACTACAGATGTTGAAGTATCACTATTTGTTTGTTTTTTAGAACTTTTACCTTTAATGAGCTTTTCTGTCCGTTAAAATTGCATATCCCAGATACTGTGTTTTCAATGGTATCTCATTAAATGATGTTGTTTTTGCAGACAGACATATGTGTTTTTGCAGACAGACATATGAGAAGGGTATGAAAAAAAAACTTCATTGGTGGGGGAAAATTTGGTTTAAACATTGTGGATGCCGTCAATTGACCTTCATACCCTGTCTCAATTAACTCTGTCTGAACTTCATTTTTCTGAAAAGAAATATTACCATGCAAATCGTTTAGGGAGAATATGTTGCAGATGAATTCCGGTGTTATCTCGATATCTGTATTTCCAATTTTGGAGACAACTGCGTAAGGCTTTTTGTCTTTCTCTCGGCACTCGGCTTTATTCCAAAATTCTTTGAGAGTATCCACATATATTGGAGCATTAGCGGTGAGGATTGGTAGGTATTTCGATTTGCAGAGCACATCGATTATAGAGTGAAATTGATGGTTGTGTTGTGCTTTAACCAGATATGGTAGATAGTTATGATGGGTTTTTATTTGAAGATCAATACTAATGATTGAAACAAACCAATTGAATTCAAATTAGGAATCGAATAAGACAGGAAATTTAAAATTTCGTAGTCGAATGGATTTAGGTCGTAGTTGACAGTGAAGCGCTTTTCTGGTGTTTGAATACAATAAGTTAGTGGAAATATCGAATAAGATGGGTTTTGTATATGAAAAATTGTGGGTGACGTATCAAAAGTGATGCTGACGTGTCCAAAGTTGTCTGTGAACATATGTTCATAAGTCAAAATCTGTTTTAAAGGTCTGTTTCATATGGTCAAATATTATTGGAAATTTCTTAATGGATGGCAGTTGCGTGAGAATAGTTGTTTAAGACTTAACAGATGTTTTCAAACAGTATATAAATTATAATGAGTTCCCCATTACAGAGTTTATGTTAGAACATCTATTGATAACTCAACATAAGTTGTAAAATAGAGTATGCAATTTAATGATTAAGATAATGGTTACAAAAATTTGCCATTATAAAAAAATAACTTATTTTGTTATCTTTGTGTTCCTATTTTGTTTCAATCTATATAAAATGAGCAAATCTTAACAGTTGTTTTTTTTACTCTATTTAAAACGAGGGAATTTCAACAGTCTTTTTTCAACTTTATATTCCTTCAAACATTGTCACTTTCCTACTTTCTATCTTAGATGCATAATGATATGTTGTTCAAATTCATTTCAAGAAGTCTTCTTAAAGATTCTTACAATCAAAGAAAAATCATTTACCAGCAATTTTGTTGTAAATATGTTGGAATTGGTGTTTTCGGAAGATTTTTAGAACCAATGTTGGTACGTCCATCTCTTGATTATAGATAGACAATATATATATATATATATATATATATATATATATATGAAAATGATATGTTTCGATCTATATAAAGAATTGCAGTTAGTGATTGTCAACGTTTGTTGTGATTCTATTTAATGCAATTATCTTAGTTATTGAATTCCCTACTTTATTTGTTTTCTGTTTTCTTAAAAAACTTCTTTTATGTGAAGAACTGTATTCGAATATTGTTAATTTCGTACTTGATATTAATCCAATATTTTACAAGTATTTAGATTTGTTGTTTTAAAAGATTTCTCTTCTCTATTTAGTTTTTAAGTCAATATTTTAATGAAATTATGTTATTCAAATAATAAGTAAACACATGTGGTAAGCAGTATTTAGAATAAATTAAACATACTCTAAAGTCAGATACACTTTGTATAAAAACATCTGTTGACATGTGAACAGTCATTATAAAACAGAGTATACAACAAGTTAAAGATATATATATATATATAACTATGAGTACTATATAATGGGTCAAAGTTATTATTATTTTAGTTTTTTAATATTAAAAATAAGTATTATACACAATAAATTAGTGTCATTTTCTAGATAAAATAATCTAGATTCTTCATTTCTATAGTAGGTCTTATAGTCTCTTAGCTGTTGTCACTGCAAATAATAATTACCACGTTTGAACTTATTGTTGAAAATGACGTCTTATTTTTTATATATTTTGTATTTAAATAATGTATAGTGTTATCAGTAGTAATTATCAATTTAAACAGTAGTCCAGAGGGATTTACAGTTTCATACATAGACGTATAAAGTTTCGAAGAACAATGAATTTCGGTATTCAGATGAAATCTTCTTAATAGAAATATTGAGGGAAAATGTCGTTGATGAAAAATTCTTTAAGTCACTTCATGTTGTAAGTTGGTTTTACTCTCATGACTTTGATGTAGTAATAGTTAACTATGAAAATGGTTTTGAAAAATTATTCCTCCGAGAGAAAATAGAGTATTCCAATGATTTGGAGTTTCTTGAAGAACTTGAGCAGAAAACAATGAGCAACGTTAATCGTAATACATTTCATCTTAATCTGGAACAAATGATCAGAGCAAGGATAGTGTATTTGAAGGAGAAGTTGAACAAGTTATGGAAGAATGAATATCTTATTGGAGTTCAATTGATGAAGATGATCAAATTTAAATCTTTTTATATGTTTGCATTTTCAAATAAGAATATTATTGTATAGTAGTTAAATGATGAAGAAAAACAGGCAAACCATTTATAATTATTCCTTACAAGTTTTAAAATAAAGTATTCCGATTATTTGGAGTTTCTTGAAGAAGTTCACCAGAAAACAATGAGCAACATTAATCGGAATACATTTCATCTTAATCTGCAATAAATTATCACGGCAAGGATATTGTATTTGAAGGAGAGGGTGAAAGAAGTTATGTAAGAATCAATATCTATTGGAGCTCAACTGATGAAGATGATGAAATTTAAATGTTTTTATATTTCTGCATTTTCAAATATGAATATTATTGTAATGTAGTTATTTTGCTTATTATATTTATGCTTTGTCATTGAAAAGTATATTAATGTCAAACTGGATATTTATTATATGTAAAACTTCTAAGGTATAATTAGAAATGCTTTGCCTGTTTTTCTTCATCATTTGTTATACATGGTTTTAATTTCTTCTACAGATTACATAATCCGCTAGTATATACTGAAAGACTTTTGTGTGATACAATTTTTCAGCACTTCATAGATCTTATAAAAAGGCCCAAAAATAATGATTACGGTTTTGTAGTAACATATTTAATAATATTATTTTATTATTATTGTTTGTGTTGCAATTGTGTTTTATTCTATTAAAAATAAATAAAAAGTACCAAAAGTAAGTTGCAACTTTATATTTACTTGAAATCCAACTGATAAAGTTGAAAACCAACTTGACGAATAGTTAGTATATTCATCCCTTAAAAGGGTAGGAATTTTCAATTTTCATTTTCCATCTTTATATATTCTTTTATCTGTTCTCACTTTACATCGCTCCATTGCATATGCATAATGATATCACTTTGAAATGTGTTTTCACAAATTTTTCGAAAGATTCTTACAATCAAAGGAAAATAGATTACAAACAATCTATTGGTAAAGAAGTTGGAACTGATGTTTTTCAATGATTCTTAAAATCAAAGAAAAACATTAATCCATTATTACTATATATATTCAGTTCATATTTTCAATCGTTAAGCTGTCTAGAATTGGATTATATTATATACGAGCAAGAAAGATCGTTTTCTAGGAATTGGTTGTTAAAATACTTTTTATTTATGTTTCGTTCTATTTTTATGTAGTTTGTAAAGTCAGACATTGTAATTATGATGTTATTAAAATAGTTTTTTTAGAGATATTTGTATTTTTTTTTCTTTTATAATTCTTTCCACTTTGTATTTATTTTTGTTAAATTAAATATTTAACTTCAATTAATGGACGGTTATTAAGTAACGATTTTTAGATAACCATTGTTACTCACAACGTCTTTTTATCGAATGATGTAGTAATACATCTTTTTTTTATTAGTATATTGGAAATAAACTCAAGTGTAACAATTAAGTATTTTGCAATCAAACTAAAATTAATAATCAGTACTTTGCAATCAAATTATGTATTAATACATCTTTTTTTTATTCGTATATTTGAAATAAAGTCATAACGTCTTTTTATAAAAAATAATATACTTATATTTATTATCTTTAGTTACTTATATAAATAAAAAATCAAATAACCTTTTCATGTCCAATTTAGATAAGACAGAAATTAAATCATTATTTATAATATAAAAAACATAAACATCATATGTTCAGTGGGAAATGAATACATATACATTCATATTGGTAAATTGTATTTGTGTTTGTCATGAAATTTGAATTTAAAAAAAAAAGAATTTCAACAGTTGTTTCGGTGGGAAAATAAACAAATTAATACTGTATGTATTCAAGATTAATAAAAGCGAATTGTAATTAATAGATTCACTATACTTAATTCATTGTAATTAATAGATTCATTATAGTTAATGCATTGTTTTTACTATAAAACTTGATTTTCATCTCTTTTTATAACACACTATTCAAACATTACCTTCTATATCTGCAAAGGCTTATCAATCTTATAAAAATCCTATTAACATGGATTCCAGCAGTAGCCAATGTTCAAAAATGTCAGAGATTCAGAAAATTATTTTGGAATGTTTTAAAGAGGATGATGAGTTGGAGATTCTTCAAGTTATTGAAGGTACTACACGCCTGCTTGAACATCACATATGGAAGACCAACCTCAAATTTAATCACGTCATTGCTACGGATGTTTCAAGTGATAGATGGATGGCCTCTTCATTTCTACTGGAAATAATAAGATCAAATGAAAAGTTCAGTGAAGACATACAAAAAATATGTATGTCTTACCGAAACTTTCTTAAAAAGAAGAAAAAGAGATTGAAGGAATTGTTAAATACTACAAATTAGTTATTTAAATGTATTTTATATTATTATCGTTCTAATTATATTGAATTTTTTATTTTATATATTATGTCACTTATATATAATAGTTTATACTTATTTAATTAAAAATACTGTGACAACCGACAAAATTGACGTAATTTCGTACTAATTAATTAATTAGTTAATGAATATTTAGTATTAATTAAGTGCAATTTTAAATTAATTACATTAATTTGGCTTTTAGAGAATAGCAAATTCCCCATAGGATGCATAAGAATGCATTTGTTTAATTAGAAGCACGGCGCAATCGCGTGCAAATCTATTTATCCGGAACGGACGTTGGTGACTACCCGATAATAATTAATTAACCGAAAATGATCCCAAACACGTGGGATATAAAATAAAAGGGTATTTTCATAAAATATTATGTGTTTTGGAACTCCAAAACAATAATTGAAAACTCCAAATACAAATCACCCGGTAATGAATAAAGTGCGCGTATCGCACCCGATACGCGTATAACTCATAATCCCACCTAACCATTTACTCGTATGTTGTTGTGAATGAAATCGAGAACCAAAGGAATATTTGGATAGTACTATTGGTGCCCGACAAGGCCCATCCTTAAATCGATAGCTTCGATTCTATTACGGTATGAACCAGGGATGCACATATTCTGAACCTAGTTGTTAATTTTCCGAGAAACAACTATTTGTGAGGCATTATTTGTCTTGGGTTGGTTACAGGCTCAAGTAGAATGTAGGAACTTGTAACTCTTACAATGGTCACTACTTTAATATATTTCGATTAATGTTATCAAATGTTTTCTAAGTACAAAAACTAAAACCTCTGAACTCACCAATATTTTATATATTGATGTCTTTTTAAACATATCTTTCAGGTAACTAAGTGCCGAAAAGATATGAGGCTAGTACGGTGGAATTCATAATGTCGGAATCTTGTCGGGGGTTTCATCTACATTTACCATTGGATTGGGACATAAATGGAAAACCCTATTTTTGAACATTATCTTGTTGTTTTATTTAAGACAAGTACCTAATTTCGACATCTTTATAAATGATCTTTTCTAATTAAATATGGTTTGTGTTAATCTTGACTTTGATATACTTTCGAGCGTTGCGCCACGTGTTTCCGCCATTGGCATGGTGTGACAAATACCAATTTCAGTATATCAATGGTCTATTGTTAAAGTCAACAGAGGATTGGTCTTTAGCAACCAACCATTAAAAATCTATGTGATATCATTGTTAGTAGCAACCGTTTAATTGTCACACCCTCAAATTTCCACAAGCGGAGTTCTACCGCGAGGCGTGCGACACACCAGGATCCAAGTCAACGGTCACAATAAACGACGTCTAAATGTAAAAACATACGTAAATAAAATCATACATAAGATTTAAAAACCATCATTTGAAAGCGCGGAAGCGTTTAAGTTTACAAAAGTCAAAAGTAAATAGAAACATAAGTTTAAGAGTTTAACATCCCAAAGAAAACATGCATAATGATCCTAGACGCGAGTACGACTCCAGTGCGACTCCGTGCGCCTAGATGACAGCTGCTACCTTAGCGACCTGAGAAAACATGCTAAAAACGTCAGTATAAAATACTGGTGAGTTCACAGGTTTTTAAGTAAAACGTTTTCATGAGTTTGAACTTTGATAAACCTTTACCAATGCGGAAGCTAGGATACACGAACACCTGAGTTCACAATGTATGAATACATGGATACACGACTACACGAATGCACGAATACACGAATACACGGATACACGATTACACGAATGCATGAATACACGGATACACTATTACATGAATGCACAAATACACGAATACACGTTTGCATGAATACACTAAACTACCGTCATCCCCGTTTCCCCGTTATGCGTCACCGAATGTTCACAGTTTAATCCAAAACTTAAAGAGTTGTTTAATAAGCAGAACGCTTTTGTATAAGCAAATCATGTTTGTGTGTAAGTTTTTAAGAACACAAGTGTGTAGCATGTTTCTCCCCCGAAAACCAAAACGGATAAAAGTGGGGCCGTGAACTCACCTTAGGTTGCGTCTTCTGTTAATGAGTAAACCGTTTATGTGATATGATAGCCCCAACTAGTGGCGACCTATCATAAGATGTGTGTCAAGTTAGACTAATAACCCGAATGCTAACTAGTCCCCGATTGTGCAGACCATGACTAAGTACGTTTTGAAAACACGTTTGACTGTTACTTTGACCACACATGCAAGACCCGACGTCCCATTGGTGACCCGACGACTCACGTGTTAGCTAAGAGTGAGAAATCATGCAATCATAATCAAACTTGCACTTAATATGCATAACAGTTCACCAAAGTCAACATATAGTTCATATATCGCATATACGAGTCCACACGTGTATTACCGGGTTATCGGACATTCCACAGGGTTCCTAGCATGTTCCTAGGTGTCATTTGATGTTCGGGATGTCAAACTATGCTTAAATCAGCTAATCACGTGATTCGACATTAAACATGCAATTAGGAAAGTCAACTAGCAATTAGGATGGTCCACCAGGCAATTAGGAAAGTCAACTAGCAATTAGGATGGTCAACCAGGCAATTAGGAGGCTAATTGCCTGACATAGCAGGCGATTAGGGGCCTACTCGCCCCCAAATCCTCCCTACTCGCCCCTGAATCAGGCGATTAGGATTCCTAATCGCCTGCTGTAGTTGTGTAACGGGTTTTCGCGCGTTTAACCCTCCAAATCAGATCCGAATCATGTGTAAACACCCAATAACAATCATAACACATTAACAAACATATTTCAAGCAAAACCCCTAAGTTATCATCATCATAATAGTCCCGAATGCGATTGTTTTCCCAAAATAGTAAGTTTAGCATGTAAGCATCACATCAACATGCACAAACTTGCCCTAAATAGCAATTATTCAGATTTCACCATGTAACAACGTTGTCCGATAGCATCCTACTGCTCTAGCATCATCCTAATGCAAACCCTAACATCATACAATCAACAACACACCTCATAACATCCTTAATCGTTCAAAACCATCCAAATGGGTCAAAATATCAAATATCAACAACACACCACCAAAACCATCCAAGCTTCTAGGACATCATCACACTAACTCATAACCGCCATAAACACCTTAATAACACAAGAACAATCATGTTTCAATCCTAAAAATCCTACCTTTAATCACATATAACACATATAACATGCATAAAGGTTTGGGTTTGTTTAAAAACGGTTTTTAATGGATTTTCAAAGACAAAAGCATTTAGAAATCAGGTCTGGACTTTTAGGGAACAAAACATAATCATTTAAAGGTTTGGGGATGAAGAACACACCTTGGATTTAGGAGAAAATGATGGGTAAAGCTTGGAAATGGTTGTTTTGATGTAAAAACGAGTTCCAGAGGGTGTTTGTGAGTTGGGATAGGTTATGGGACGGCTAGGGTTGCACAAATGGTGTTTTAGATGTCAAGGGTGGTATTTATAGGCGTTTCTAGTCGTTTAAAACACGTCAGGCGATTATGCAGCAGGTACACGCGATTAGGGCTCCTAATCGCCTGACACTACAGGCGATTAGGGCCCAATTGCCCCCTAAGACATCCTAATCGCCCCCTTAAGCCCACCTAATCGCCTACAGGGTATGGATTTGGGTATTTGGCGCGTTAAACCCCATTTTAACATATGTTAACACGTTTTCACATACCGACAAGTTACATAATGATTATAAACACATAATTCATGAAAACAAACACGTTCACACTCGTTCACCAATTTCCGGGACTCGAGACCTGTGTGTGTTAAAACCCCAATGATGCACGACTCGACTCGACTGACCCTGTCATGTGTAATGTATGCACGACTCGCTAAGGTAGACTTACTGAGTTTTCAAAAAGTTAATTACCGGAGTTTGTCGGGTGTCACATTAATGGAGCATGTGTTTGAATGAAATTGTTTAATTAACAACTGTTTGAATCAACACTCTTTTAAAAATGGTGTTTTAAAAAATCTGCTTAATTGAGGCACTGCTTTTGAAGAGATGGTACCAAATACAGACAAACAATTGCAGTTATTAAACATCTGATCAGTATTTTTAACAGAGCGTTAATCGGCTGTAGATTTATATTTTGTGTTGTTGTAACAGATGCAGTTATTAAACATCTGATCAGTATTGTTATTTGGTATCGTGAAAAGAACAGACGTTACGAAATACAGTTTTTCTTTTAAACAATAGATCAATGATTAATTTGGGTTATACTAAACAGACCATGTAACTGTTGGTCTGTTTATGTTTTTTAACAAATCAACAAACGTTTCTAAACAGTTATTCTTCGGAGCAGACGATTGGCTTCTTAATGTTAGTTTCACTAAACAGTGCTTAAGTTAGGACTCGGTCTCCCGTGTGTTTCACACGGGATTTCACCAAGTAACTATATATAAAAGAATTGCACTATGATGACACGGCGTTCAATGGGGCAACTCTTCACCCATTGAATGTGCCATGTGGCATCATGTGATGAATTCTTTTAATTTTTTTTATTTTCTTTTTTTAAATAAAATTAAATCACAAAAAACCCTACCTATCATCATATATAATCACCATCTTCTTACCCAAAACCCTAAAATTTTATAATTCACGTGTCTTCTCTTATTTACATAGGAACTGCAGCCACATCGGTGCCGCTCAGATTGTCGCTGCTTCATGGTCTGACAGCCGGCAGTGGCGAAGCTTGACCCGAAGGTTTGGGGGGTCGGAAGTCACCGGGGGGTCGGAAGTCACTAGTTTCGGGGGGTCGAAAACCAGTTTCGGAGGGTCGAAACCCTATATTTACAAAATTTTCTATACGAATACTATATAATCGGAACTTCTGCACGAAAATTCGGGGGGGTCGGCCGCCCCCTCCCGCCCCTACTAAGCCTCGCCACTGACAGCCGGCCTCTCTCTTCGGCGGCGACGGAGGCTAAAGCCGCCGCCTCCTCCGCCATCTCCGCCCCGATCGCTACGAGTGAAGATGTTGCTGTTGATAATAATAATAATAATAATAATATTAATAAGTTAGGGTTTTGTAATGGTAGCAGTCCTGTACAGTTAGAGGATGTTGGTGTTGAAGATGGTCGTAAGATTTCTTTTTTGAATGGTGATGGTACCGTTGCTATTCATGGTGGTATGTATTTTCATTATGGTCGTAAGAATCATAGTGACTTGATGATTCTTTTGTTAGGTGAAAGATTAGGTAGTGGGATTGTTACTCATGCAATAACTACTCCAATGGTTAATACATTTGCTTACTTTTTCAAGAAAACTATTGAGCATATTGATTTTTTCAAGGTATATAAACAATCGTGTTAGACACGAGTAAAGTTTGAAACTTTATTTTTTGACTTTGTGGGTTTAAAAACTCATTTGACTTTATTATTATTTTTTTTTGGTGTTTTGGAAATGTGCAGGTAAAGAAGAAAGAAAAGTTAGGAGAAAGAATCACACACTGCAATAGATGGTGTCACCTTATTGAAAGATTATTTTTTATTTATTTAATTACAAGAGTAATAATTTGTACTATTAGTATTGGTATTATTAGAATGGTTGTTTAAGATGGATTTGTAATTGATGAATCGATATGATATGGGGTTTGCTCTAATTGAAATGATATTGTTTGATGTGTTTGTACAATATTTGGTGTCTTTTATTTGCTTACTAGGTTGTTGAAGTGCCTTATAGTGTAGGCCTTTTTTCTTTATATAGGAAGTGTACCTAAACTTTGTATTATATGTAAAGGTAGATAAAATTATTAAGTCATCAACTATTCGTTTGTTGGTTATTACTTTTAGGTTTGATAGTAACTTTATTGCATTTGAATTTGAAACATTTTCTGCTCTTTTAGTCTCTCTATTGGCATATGTGAAGTGGGTTAGGCTAATAAGCTATTAGTCGTTTTTCAGGTTCTATTTTCTATGTCGTATATGCAGTTTCCTTACCAGTGGTTGTGAGACTTGGTACAGAGATGTGATAAGTTTTTGAATGCTTACAACTTCCAACTTAAGTGATTATTTAGTTGATTAGGTTAGGAATTGTAGGAGTCATTACAATGTGTGAGATCAGAGAGATGTGATGAGTTTTTTAATAGTTGCAGCTTACTTAAACTTAAGTGATTGTTTAGTTGATTAGGTTAGGAATTATAGGAGTCATTACAATGTGAGAGATTAGAGACATGTGATAAATTTTTTATTAGTTGCAGCTTACTTAAGTGTTTGTTTAGCTGATTACTAATTAGGTTTTAGGTTAGAGAATATGAGTTATTACTGATTAGAATACTATGGACATGTAGTGATTCAGAGATTTTGTGATTAGCTAACTTGAGCCATTTGTAATAGGTTTATCACGTCATATTAGATTTTTCAATCCCGGAACACTCCCGGAGTAATAAGCTAGTATGAGAATATGTTAACGGGTATTTAAAAACAAATGTAGATGTAATTTAAAAAAAAATTAGTATAAAAAAATTATGAACTAAACTTGTAATCTAAAATTCTAAATAGTCTTGGAAGGAAAACTGAAAAGTAATAAGCATTTTTGAAGCTAATAAAGTAGAGAGAAATTAAAAACAAATGTAGATGTAATTTAGAAAAAAATAGTATATCTAATGGAACAAATTAAAAAAACAAAACGAAAAAGAAAACTAAATTGGAACAAATTAAAAAAACAAAACAAAAAAGATAACTAAATTTGAAGGCGGTGCGGTATGAGTGACCGTTGGACGCGTTATGCGACTATGACCCGCAATTGACGTTTAGTGTCCCATTAGGGAGACTTGGCTATACGGTGGAGGTTTCAAAACATTTATATTTATATTAATAAAACAATAACATTTTACATAAAATAAAAGAATACTAGAAACAAAAAAAATAATAATTAAAAAACATTATACCAAAATAGGGTTTGGGATTAGCAAATAGTACTCATATCGAAATTGAACTGATACCTATTTTTGCGATTTTTGAATCGGTACTTTCAATAGTGGTATATAATTCTTACACAGTTTTATCTTTGAATATCGTATCATAACAAACACTTTCAATACCGGTACTTATTATTTGCGATTTTCAGGATCGGTAGTTTTAATATCGAGCTCATCCTTAATTTGTGGTGCTAAAAACTTGAATTCTACCTATAATCAAATTTTGAATATGACCGTAATTACACTTTCGAATATGGTTTTTGTATTAAATTAAAATTAAAAATTATTAATGTTCATTTATTGAAATTATTTAAAAAAAAAATAAGCATCATTTATGAAGTCTAGTAGGAAATGAACTAACAAAAAAATGTTAAATGAATTTAATAAAGAGACTAATAAATCAACAAGGTGAGAAAGAAAACTAAATTTTAAAGGTCCCACGAAGCGTCGCACCGATAAATACGTTACAAATGGCTAGAGAGTCATAATATGCGGACCCCTCCGGGTTTGCATGTTGTAACCGGCCGTGACAAACGTATTAGTATTATTTTTGAGTTTAATGCCAATTTAGTGTCACACCCTCAAATTTTTCCACAAGCGGAGTTCTACCGCGAGGCGTGCAACACACCAGGATCCAAGTCAACGGTCACAATAAACGTCTAAATGTAAAAACACACGTGGATAAAAACCATGCATAAGATTTAAAATCAACATTCAAAAGTGCGGAAGCATTTAAGTTTACAAAAGTCAAATGTAACAAAATCATAAGTTTTAAAAGTCAACATCCCAAAACTTGCATAAATGATCCTAGACGCGAGTACGACTCCAGTGCGACTCCGTGCGCCTAGATGACAGCTGCTACCTTAGCGACCTGAGAAAACATGCTAAAAACGTCAGTATAAAATACTGGTGAGTTCACAGGTTTTTAAGGAAAATGTTTCACGAGCTTTTGAAAGAACTATCATGTTACCACTGACTGAAGAAAATACTTGTTAGACGTTTAGACTCGAAGACGAACCAATCAACGAACTATCGTTTAACGCGACCAACGCACTATCATCTACAAGGACTAACGAACTGCCCAAATATGTCCAACGAACTACCACTCCGTGGTCAACGAACTGTGCAAATATGTCCAACGAACTACCACTCCGTGGTCAACGAACTGTGCATTCACAATTAACGAACTACCGCCATAACGGACATCGAACTGTTACAACGTGAACCACATGTATATAGAACATAAATGAAACATACAACCAACCCAGCATAACATGATCTTTTCAAACGAAAGTACTAAGCATGTTTCTCCCCCGAAAACGAAAACAGTAAATAGTGGGGCCGTGAAACTCACCTTAGGTTGCGTTCTTCTTAATAAACCCCAGACAATGCAAATGACAGCCCTAGTATCGGCAACCTATCATTGAATGCATATGAGTACCCGAACTATTGACCCGCATGTCAAATAGTCCCCAAGTGTCCAGACCATGACCAAGTACGCTTTGAAAACACGTTTGACTGTTACTTTGACCCCACAGACAAGACCCGACATCCCATTGGTGACCCGACAACTCACGTGTTAGCTAAGAATGAGAAATCATGCAATCACAAGCAAACATGCACTTAACACGCATAACAGTTCACCAAAGTCAACATATAGTTCATATATCGCGTATACGAGTCCACACGTGTATTACCGGGTTATCGGACATTCCTAAGAGTTCCTAGCGTGTTCCTAGGTGTCATTTCATGTTCGGGATGCCAAACTATGCTTAAATCAGCTAATCATGTGATTAGACATTAAACATGCAATTAGGAAAGTCAACTAGCAATTAGGATGGTCAAACATGCAATTAGGAAAGTCAACTAGAAATTAGGATGGTCAAACAGGCAATTAGGAAAGTCAACTAGCAATTAGGATGGTCAAACAGGCAATTAGGAAAGTCAACTAGCAATTAGGATGGTCAAACAGGCAATTAGGGCTAACCACATGCCATACCACACGAATAGGGCTAATCACCCCTTATATCAGGCGATTAGGGGTCTACTCGCCCCCTAACCTTCCCTACTCGCCCCTGCATCAGGCAATTAGGATTCCTAATCGCCTGCTGCAGTTGTGTAACGGGTTTTCGCGCGTTTAGCCCTCCAAATCAGATCCGAAACATGTGTAAACACCCAATATCAATCATAACACATTAACAAACATATTTCTAACAATCCCGAATGCAAGCGTTTTCCCAAAATAGCATATTCATCATGTAAACATCACATCATCATGTAAAACTTACCCTAAATAGCAAATACTCAGATTTCATCACATAACAACGTCATCAAATCCTTTCCTACTGTTCTAGCATCATCCTAGAGCAAACCCTAATCCTCGAGAATCATCAAAACATATTAAATCACACTAAGTCTCCCAAAATCACCCAAACGGGTCAAAATACCAAATATCATCAAAACACAACTATATGCTCCCAAATTCATAGACAATCATCCTAATGATTCATTTAAGTCAGAAACATATCAAACACATGGAAACGAACACGTTTTAACATCAAAAATCTCATCTTTGCATGATAACATAACATAGAACAAGCATGAAGGTGTGGGTTTGTTTATAATCTGTTTTTAACAAGTTTTCAAAGACACAAATACTTAGAAACCAGGTCTGGACCTCTAGGGAGTAAAACTTTATCATTAACAAGGTTTAAGAAGATGAACACACCTTAGATTTTAGCAAAGAAAGGTGTAAGATCTTGTAAGGGTGGTTTCTAGATCAAAAACGTGTTACAGAGGTTGGATATAGTGTGTAATGGCTTTGGGGTGTGCTAGGGTTTCTAAAATGATCTTTTGCAACATAAGGGTGGTATTTATAGGCGTTTCTAGTCGCCAGGGCTGCAACAGGCGTGTAGGAATCTGCAGCACACGATTAGGGCACCTAATCGCCCCCTATGCAGGCGATTAGGGCTCCTTATCGCCCCCTATGTTGGGCTAATCGCCCCCTGCAGCCTCAAACCGGGTTTTCGCGCGTTAAACACTATTTTAACACATATAAGTACGTATTCACATACCGACAAGTCACATAAAGATTATAAACACATAATACATGAAAACAAACACGTTCACACTCGTTCACCAATTCCCGGGACTCGAGACTTGTGTGTGTTAGAACCCCAATGATGCACGACTCGACTCGACTGACCTTGTCATGTGTAATGTATGCACGACTCGCTAAGGTAGACTTACTGAGTTTTCAAAAATAAATAACCGGAGTTTGCCGGGTGTCACATCATCCTCCCTGTTGAAAGAATTTTCGTCCCGAAAATTTCCCAAAGTCGAAGAGAGAGAACAAATAAGAAGAAAAATTTTCCAGGTCGTCACATCATCCCCCTGTTGAAAGGAATCTCGTCCCGAGATTCTTTCGGCTTCAACAGTGATGAGTGTCGACCTCTGTGTGTGCCCAAGTAACGTTTCCCCAAAATGCAACGAATGAATGTTGTGAACCAAAACGCGATAGTAACAACCGGGAAACCACTTTCCCAAATGTGAATACAAGACTAGAGACCCCCCGATCAAAGGCCTACTGGAGACTACTATGATCGGTATAACTGACCTGCCGGTACCGTCCAAGTAGCATCCCCAAAGGACCCCCATCGACCCAAAGAATGAGAAACAGCAACCAAAACCAAAAGAAACATCCAACGATATGATTGCACAACGATGCGGATAAAAGTAAAACCAAAGTGTAACGAAAGATAAGAGAGAATACGTACGGGTAACATTGTCTGGGTCCTCCTAGTTCTCCCTAGCACCGATAACAAAGACACGAGCAGTCGGACCACCACCCTCGTTGTTTCCACCACCACCTGCGGCCCCAGCTTCAGCCTGGTTTAGCTTCGGGCGGTTGCGCTTGAGATGTCCCAGCTCACCACAGTTATGGCACTCACGATTTCCCTGAGGAACGGGAGCAGGGACGATCGCTTGACCCGGAGCCGTTTGAAGATTGACCCTGCAGTTCTTGGCAACATGACCCACCTGCTTGCAACGGTTGCAACGAAACTACTCACAATTGCCGAGATGATGGTACCCGCATCGGTTGCACTCTGGTAGCTTTCCCATGTACCCGCTCTGCCTCTGACCTGAGGACGATCCCAAGGCTTCAGTCTTCCTTGCCTGCTGATGTGGCTGACCCGAACCCGCAGTCTTTCCAGTACTATCCCACTTCCTCTTGTTATCCCCTGGTGTCTTCACGTCGGAGCCCCTGGGAGGTAGAATACCCTCGGTAATCTTCAAGTTGGTCAATCTTGGTAGCCGACCGCACAACCTCAGACATGGTAGTAGGATCCCTCGCAGCCACCAACCCAGCAATCTCTGGTACCAAACCTGCAAGGTACTGCTCTATCCTCCGATACTCTGGTGTCGATAAACCTGGACACATCACTGCTAACTCGTTGTGCCTGATCGTGTACTCCTCAACCTCAGAACCCACCATCTTAAGATTCCCGTATTCCTGTTCCAACCTCTTGATCTCCTCTCGCGGGCAGTACTCATCCTTCAACCTACGCACGAAGTCCGCCCAAGGCATGGCGTTGGCCTCCCCAAGACCGAGTGTCTGAGTGACGCAGTTCCACCACGTCAGGGCGGGTCCTACAAAAGTCCCCGAAGCAAACTTCACCCGATCAGCTGCTGGAGTCTCACATAAAGCAAACACCGACTCCGTCTTCTCCAACCACCTGAGCAACTCCACAGCTCCCTCCGTACCTCGGAAGTTGAGGGGCTGACAATCCTTAAACCGTTTGTAGGCAACTCCCGCCTGCACCGGGGGAGTGGTAGCACCCATAAAGGTCTGCTGAGCAGCCTGGAAGGCAGCCAGTGCAACGCCCAGCTGTTGCTGCATCATCTCATTGAGTTCATCATACGTCAGGGTGATGTTACCACCACCTCTACCCCCGCCAGTGCGGCCTCCACGTCGTCCCCCAGTACGTCCTCCAGTGCGTCCAGACATCTTCTGAGAAAGACAAGAATCAAATACTCAGACCCATCACCAACGCTAAACCAAGAGAATATGAAGAGTCTAGGATTGGGTCCAAATGTGACCATTAATCCCAACCCGAGATCCACCAAGTCTTCCATGCATTTCAACTTATGATTTCGTGTGCACCCGAAATGATAAATTGCTCTACATGGTCCTCAAGGCGTGCCCCGAGCTCGAACCTCAAGTCACCCGACACCCACACCTTAGAAAGAGACAGCCAACCCAAAAGATCAACAACAAGTTCCTTCGACTGCAACCCGAAGGAGAAGATAAAATGAGACTAGGAATAACCAAGAATGAGATAGATAGTACAATACTGTGTGATAAGGATACCGACACCCCGACAAGGTTAGTATGTTTACCAAAAGACACGACTCAAAAGTATGTGACCGTCTAGTGTGTGAGACTCGGCTATAGTCTAGACTCTACATGCAGTCCTAGTTCACTATAACCATTGGCTCTGATACCAATCTGTCACACCCTCAAATTTTTCCACAAGCGGAGTTCTACCGCGAGGCGTGCGACACACCAGGATCCAAGTCAACGGTCACAATAAACGACGTCTAAATGTAAAAACACACGTGGATAAAAACCATGCATAAGATTTAAAATCAACATTCGAAAGTGCGGAAGCATTTAAGTTTACAAAAGTCAAATGTAACAAAATCATAAGTTTTAAAAGTCAACATCCCAAAACATGCATAAATGATCCTAGACGCGAGTACGACTCCAGTGCGACTCCGTGCGCCTAGATGACAGCTGCTACCTTAGCGACCTGAGAAAACATGCTAAAAACGTCAGTATAAAATACTGGTGAGTTCACAGGTTTTTAAGGAAAATGTTTCACGAGCTTTTGAAAGAACTATCATGTTACCACTGACTGAAGAAAATACTTGTTAGACGTTTAGACTCTAAGACGAACCAATCAACGAACTATCGTTTAACGCGACCAACGCACTATCGTTTACAATGACTAACGAACTGCCCAAATATGTCCAACGAACTACCACTCCGTGGTCAACGAACTGTGCCAATATGTCCAACGAACTACCACTTCGTGGTCAACGAACTGTGCATTCACAATTAACAAACTACTGCCATAACGGACATCGAACTGTTACAACGTGAACCACATGTATATAGAACATAAATGAAACATACAACCAACCCAGCATAACATGATCTTTTCAAACGAAAGTACTAAGCATGTTTCTCCCCCGAAAACGAAAACAGTAAATAGTGGGGCCGTGAAACTCACCTTATGTTGCGTTCTTCTTAATAAACCCCTGACAATGCAAATGACAGCCCTAGTATCGGCAACCTATCATTGAATGCATATGAGTACCCGAACTATTGACCCGCATGTCAAATAGTCCCCAAGTGTCCAGACCATGACCAAGTACGCTTTGAAAACACGTTTGACTTTTACTTTGACCCCACAGACCAGATCCGACATCCCATTGGTGACCCGACAACTCACGTGTTAGCTAAGAATGAGAAATCATGCAATCACAAGCAAACATGCACTTAATACGCATAACAGTTCACCAAAGTCAACATATAGCTCATATATCTCGTATACGAGTCCACATGTGTATTACCGGGTTATCGTACATTCCACAGGGTTCCTAGCGTGTTCCTAGGTGTCACTTCATGTTCGGGATGCCAAACTATGCTTAAATCAGCTAATCATGTGATTAGACATTAAACATGCAATTAGGAAAGTCAACTAGCAATTAGGATGGTCAAACATGCAATTAGGAAAGTCAACTAGCAATTAGGATGGTCAAACAGGCAATTAGGAAAGTCAACTAGCAATTAGGATGGTCAAACAAGCAATTAGGAAAGTCAACTAGCAATTAGGATGGTCAAACAGGCAATTAGGGCTAACCACATGCCATACCACACGAATAGGGCTAATCACCCCATATATCAGGCGATTAGGGGTCTACTCGCCCCCAACCTTCCCTACTCGCCCCTGCATCAGGCGATTAGGATTCCTAATCGCCTGCTGCAGTTGTGTAACGGGTTTTCGCGCGTTTAGCCCTCCAAATCAGATCCGAAACATGTGTAAACACCCAATATCAATCATAACACATTAACAAACATATTCCAAGCAAAACCCCTAAGTTATCATCACTCTAACAGTCCCGAATGCAAGCGTTTTCCCAAAATAGCATATTCATCATGTAAACATCACATCATCATGTAAAACTTACCCTAAATAGCAAATACTCAGATTTCATCACATAACAACGTCATCTAATCCTTTCCTACTGTTCTAGCATCATCCTAGAGCAAACCCTAGTCCTCGAGAATCATCAAAACATATTAAATCACACTAAGTCTCCCAAAATCACCCAAACGGGTCAAAATACCAAATATGATCAAAACACAACTATATGCTCCCAAATTCATAGACAATCATCCTAATGATTCATTTAAGTCAGAAACATATCAAACACACGGAAACAAACACGTTTTAACATCAAAAATCTCATCTTTGCATGATAACATAACATAGAACAAGCATGAAGGTATGGGTTTGTTTATAATCTGTTTTTAACAAGTTTTCAAAGACACAAATACTTAAAAACCAGGTCTGGACCTCTAGGGAGTAAAACTTTATCATTAACAAGGTTTAAGAAGATGAACACACCTTAGATTTTAGCAAAGAAAGGTGTAAGATCTTGTAAAGGTGGTTTCTTGATCAAAAACGTGTTACAAAGGTTGGATATAGTGTGTAATGGCTTTGGGGTGTGCTAGGGTTTCTAAAATGATGTTTTGCAACACAAGGGTGGTATTTATAGGCGTTTTTAGTCGCCAGGGCTGCAACAGGCGAGTAGGAATCTGCAGCACACGATTAGGGCACCTAATTGCCCCCTATGCAGGCGATTAGGCCTCATAGCAGGCGATTAGTGCTCCTAATCGCCCCCTATGTTGGGCTAATCGCCCCCTGCAGCCTCAAACCGGTTTTTCGCGCGTTAAACACTATTTTAACACATATAAGCACGTATTCACATACCGACAAGTCACATAAAGATTATAAACACATAATACATGAAAACAAACACGTTCACACTCGTTCACCAATTCCCGGGACTCGAAACTTGTGTGTGTTAGAACCCCAATGATGCACGACTCGACTCGACTGACCTTGTCATGTGTAATGTATGCACGACTCGCTAAGGTAGACTTACTGAGTTTACAAAAATAAATAACCGGAGTTTGCCGGGTGTCACATTTAGTCCCTGAGGTTTGTCAAAAATTGTTATATTCATCCAAATCTTTTTCTTTTTGCCAGTTTAGTCCCTGTGGTTTCGTTTTTTGTCAATTTAGTCCCTGAGGTTTGTCAAAAATTGTCACTTTCATCCAAATCTTGTTAGTCCACAGGGACTAAAATGACAAAAAAATGAAACCACAGGGACTAAAATGAGAAAAAAAAGATTTGGATGAAAGAGGCAATTTTTGACAAACCTCAGAGACTAAATTAGCAATTAACTCTTTATTTTTTTTATTGAGTTTTCTTCGTTCTTTGGCTTTCATATGTTTTCTACATCCAAAAATAAGATTAGTTGGTATAAAAAATCTGTAGTTAAAATTTGTTATTTTATTCTATACTAGTGTTAATACCCGTAAAGGTATGGAACAAAACAAATAACATGCTGTGAAGTAAAAAGAACATGCCTCTGATAATGTAAAACCTTCAAAATACCACATAGTATAGAATATTATATATATATACATTTTGCAAATGTTTGCAATAGTAAAATCCGTCAATTTTAACGTCACATGTAACGGCTCCGTAACCTTGGCGTGCTGAAAGCTGATTGGGCGACTTTAGCGGCGGTTGTCGCGTCACGAACATACAGCCTTTTTTTTATCACGATGCAACCGGTTTGTCTCCCTCTCTGTTACTCCTCTCCGACCATCGCTGTTACAGACGATTGTGAAACGTTAGGTCACGGCGGCTATGGCGCTGGTCGTGTTGTTGTGATATCTGTTCTTGCTCAGGTAATTTTCTTTCTATTGTTGTTTGCTTTTAGGGTAATTGTGGTGTAACCTTAGTGAATTGATGTCACGGTTGTTGGTAATCTCTGTATAAATGGTAATTGCACTGCAGACCCATTTGTGGTGGTTATGGAGGTAGACTGAGGAGGTGAGTTTAACAAGGTTTAAGGAGTGTGTGAAAATATAAAGTAGAGAGCAAAAAAATAAAGAGTAGGTAACAGTTATGTTGAAATTCATGGAGGATTGGTGGCAGTGGAGAAACTTTCCTTTAAAATTTTTGTAGCTGTGTTTTCTCCCTGTTGTTTGTTTATGTTGTGGCGACTGTTTTAGTTCTGCTGAGTTGATTTCGCAGTTGGTTTAATGAATGATTTGTTACAAATGTTTTTCCATTTTTTCGTTATATGAATTTTTGTTTATAAATTGGTAAAATACTTTTAATATCGTGGAAAGAATCAACACAATCAAAGTTCAGTAGCAAATTAATATGTATAGTTGTTTGCTATGAGAAACATGAAAGGGGTTTTGTCGGCTGTTGTGTTTCATCGGTAGTGGTAGAAATGGTGTGGCTACTGTTGTAGATTGACAGGAAATCAGCGACGACGACTCCTAAGTTGGTCGATAACGATGGTGTGTAGTGGTTATAGGCTTGCTAAGGCGTGAGAGAGCGCTTTCTTGGTCGGGGTTGAGTTTCTTGGTTGGGGAACAGTGGTGTTAGATACGTCCCGGCGCGTAGCGCGGGGTAAGATACTAGTTATAAGTTCATTTTATGTTATTTTTTTAATCACTAATTTTCAATCACTGTCTAAAATTAAAAGTCGTTCATCAACATATTTATATACTAAAACATAATAACTTAGTGAGAAAGTATACCGTAAAAAGGACCTTAATATAAAAGAATAAGAAAGATTTTGGGCTTTTAATATAAGTAAATCAATAGATGAGATTAAAATAAGAAAAATATAAGTTGAGTTTCAAAAAGAGAAAGAGAATGCCAAAATAGGTATAACCCACAATTGTTGAGTTCCACCATACTGCTATACTTAAAAAAATTGCTAGATCGATAACTTGCGTTTTATCATTATACAACTTGCGTTTTTTGTAAGATGTAACTAGAATCTTTTTATCAGGTATAACTTGCGTTTTATCATGTATAACTTTCATTTTTTGTCAGATATAACTTGCATCTTTTTATCAGGTATAACTCACGTTTTAAAAGGTATAACTTTGTGTTTTATCATGTCTAACTTGCATTTTATGAGGTATAACTTGCGTTTGTCGAACCCAGGTCTTTGAGCTGTTAAACGAAGACAGATTGCAGCTGGTCTAGGAGACCAGTTGGTTGATTATCTGACCAGGAAAATTATAAACTAATTCGATTAATACCCAACCCAGACCTGTCCCAATAATTACACAAATAACCCACCATAATGACGATCAATCCAAGATTTGTCTTAGCGGTTTTAAAACCTAAACCTAATCGACTAATCTGGAAGAAATAATTGGATTATAATGTACCAGTAGTGAGGAAAAAGTACAGAACAGAGCACGAGCAAACAGGTAACGCAAGCTATCAACCCAAATTTGTCTTAGCGGTTTTAAAACTTAAACCTAATTGACTAATCTGGAGGAAACAATTGGATTACAACGTAACAGTAGTGAGGAAAAAGTGAAGAACAGAGCACGAGCAAATGAAAGAGGATAAAAATCTTGTTTTTATGGTGTATATTTTAAAAAAAATGTCGTATGAAAAAATTATTAACGTTTAAAGAATGAGGGTGAAACTTGAAAAAGGTCAACAGTTATGGTGATTGACAATAATACCCTTTTGGTAGGGATGACAATGGGCAACCTGTGTAAAACACGATAAAACTTGTTAACTGAAAAGTACACTATGTGATTTTATACTTTTTTTAAATACTTAGAATTAAGAGGCAAAGATCCTTCATTTTCCTTTTTTGGTACATTAAACATAAAACTGTGTTATAAACATGAGATATAAATGAGTTAAACGAGTCGTGTTCATGTTTAGAACTTGATTTGATTGTGTCGTCAGAGACCTGTTAAACCTGTTAAGACATAATTTGCCAGCCCTACCTTTTGGTTAGAAACATGTGTCAATCTCTTATTATTTCTTACCCTTCTAACACTTAACTCCTTTTTATATTAGCCCCCCTCTCTAACTTAGTAAAACTAAAATAACGATTGATCAATAAAATGTTAACCAAGACATAATGTTTAAAAAAAATGCACAAACCTTCTTCGAATAACCATTTTCTTGATCTAAAATTGTTATAAATGTTTTAGATAAAGATCTAATAAACCAATCTACATTTCAAACTTGATTTAGTTTTGCATGCCTTGCGTATTAGACTGGGATTTACAAGATGAACATGTTGATTTGTTTGAGTATGCACATCGTGTGTAGGGAGTTCGATATAGAAACAAAGAGTGGGATTATATGCACAACGCAATATTATTAATTCACACACTACAAACGATACATAGATAGGTATTTTTCTCCTTACAAACAAGCGGTTAATTTACTACCTAAAAATAAACAACACATAACTATTATAACCGACACGAGCGGCTTTGGCCCAAGCCAGGGAGGCCATCTGGCTTGGGCCCATTTCTATTGGGGCACAATTTCTTTTATAAAATTCTTTAATATATGTGTGTATTTTTAAAATAGAAAACTCATTTAACACTCAAACGTTGAGCCCAACAATTATCAATTTAAAACTTAAATATTATTAACTCCAAACCCATAACATTTATAAGCTCAATACCTATTTGTCTACTAAATAAAAAATTAAAAAATAAAAAACAATGTTTTTTTTCTGTTCAGAGTTGATCTTATTTGACACATCACAAAAATTTAGCGACCCTATATATGTTTTGGAGCATATGAAAAAAGAATGTTATTTCCGAAATGCGTGCATTTGCATCTAGAATGTTATTGACCATTCCAGTCACAATGACATCTGCAAAAGGAGCTTTTCAAATTAAAATTGTTGAAATCATACTTACGATCAACAATGTCTCAAGAAAGACTTAGCGTGTTAGCGATGATAGTTATCAAGAATGAAATCATCGATTATATACAGTGCGAAGAGTTGATCCACCAATTTGCTAGCAAAAATACTAGGAGAGCTTAACGAATTGTCGGTTAAAAACTCTTCTATTACGTTATGTAATTTCACTCATTCTAATACTATCATTTTGCAATTATTATATTATATTATACTTAACTTTATAGCCCACTAAATGAATAGTGTTGCCACAACTTCTTTTTCTTTTTCTTTTTTTTCTTTTTTTTACAAACACTTACTTGTTAATATAAAAATATATGATTCTATAACAATTCACAAAATGGGTTGGTGGTGGAGTGGTTTGTGGTGCATTTGTATTCTCTAAAGTCTTAAGTTCAAATCATGGAAAGTGCAAGCTTTTTTTTTTTTTTTTTAAAGGTCCAAACACTTATTTATTAATAAAAATATATGATTCTATAATAAATCACAAAATGGGTTAGTGGTGGAGTGGTTTGTGGTGCATTTGTATTCCTTAAGGTCTTAGGTTCAAATCATGGAAGTGCAAGTTTTTTTTTAATATTTTTTAAAGGTCCAACCACTTTTTTAATATATGCTTTCTATTGTTTAAGGTCTTAGGTTCGAAACATGGGAATGGCAAGGGGCGAGTCGATTTTTTTTATTTACAACATGTTATTAAGTAATAAATACAAATATATCCATGTTTGTGTGAGATGTCGTTTTTAAATTTGGATACGACAAAATTGTAAGGTGCGCAACACGCGCCTTTAAACACACTAGTTATGTTTATTGCAATAATATTGATCCGCATAACATTTAGTTTAATTATATATATAATTTATTAAAGATTAAGGGGCATATTTTTAACGGTTCGGATAGGGTACGTAAATCTTCGGGGACGCCTCTGATAATCGACATAATTGTTCCTATTTTGGTGCGAAGAACTTCAATGTTTGACTTTCTGGTTTGACTTTATTATACTTCTAAAATAATAGCAAATTCCTTGATTATTTGATTACAACACACTACCCAGCACTAGCATCTCACTACACACTACTAAAAACAACCATCACTAGAAACGTAAAAGGTTCTTGTTACAATGGACCTAAATTATTAGGGCTAATAGCAACAAGAAAATGTGTGTTGATTTTACCTTTATCGGGTATAGCCACCTCTCAGTATAAAACTTGAATCATTGTAGTTTGTTTGTAGTGGTTATCAATAATTTGTAGAGTTCAACGGACCATTTTAGCGTAGAATAACCGAAAAGAATTGAGAAAGCAAATTTTGGTTTGTAGTGTTGCATCCCTAGTATCGTAGACAGCGCATGATTGTTGGATTATGGTTGAGGAGCAAGCGTGTGATTGGGACAAAAAAATATCTAGAGCTCTTAAAGGCGTAACAAGGAGTGTGCGCGGTCGGTTTAGGCATAAACCATAACCGATACGTTATGGCAGCTTTAGTTAATGGGTATCCATAACCAATCGGTTATGGCGGTTTTGGTTAATCAGTTATGAAGATTATAGTAGGTGGTTATAGGTCGGTTAACCATGAAATTTGGCTTAGCTAATCAAACATTTCCATCACTCTCCATCCTAAGGATACAACTGTCTGTTTTATGTTATTTGCTTTGATATCCTGATCATAGTTGCAAAATTTACTCTTTTGCATCCTAAACATAATAATCCTCGAAATATAACAGATTTTATACTTAACAAACATCTTTAGCACACTACCTCACATTTCTAATTTATAATACAAAGTTAATCCATTGTTGTTAATTTCTGACCAAAATAATTTAGCACCCCCATGGGGCAAGTGGTGCATGCTAAAGGCATAGTAACATCCTATTGGCCAACAATGAAGAATGATGCTATGCTATACTCTCAAAAATGTGATGCATGCGAAAGGCATAGTAACATCCTACACCAGCGAGCTGAACCATTATATCCTATTGTCGCTCCATGCCCTTTTAGGAAATGAGGGATGGATATAGTGGGAAAATTACCTAGAGCCCCTAGTGGAAAAGTGTTTATGCTGGCCATGACTGACTACTTCTCCAAATGGATAGAGGCTGAAGCTTTTGTACAAGTCAGAGATAAAGAAGTGGTAACCTTCATCAAGAAGAACATCTTAACAAGATTTGGTGTTCCAGCGGAGATCATTTGTGATAATGGAAGCCAATTTGTTAGTAAGAGGACAACGAACTTTTTTGCAAGCTGGGGGATCAAGATGATAACATCAACACCTGTCCATCCTCAGGCTAATGGACAAGCAGAATCCTCAAACAAGATCATTTTCAACAATCTAAAGAAGAAGTTAGGTCAGAAAAGGGGAAGATACGCAAAAGAACTTCCATCTGTGATATCGGCTGAACGAACTACCTCCAAGAATACAACTGGCCAGACACCATTCTCTTTGGTATTTGGTACAGAGGCTATGATCCCAAAGAGATGGTTATGCCCACAGTAAGGAAACATCTTCAGGATGCAACTACAAACTCAAAGTCTCTATTGAAAGATCTTAAAGCGGTCGATGAGCTTAGGGATGTTGCTAAGCTAAGGATGGTTGCATATCATATCAACAAAGGATAGCTAAAGCATATAACAAGAACATAAGAATTCAAAGAGTTCTTGTAGGAGATTTGGTACTAAGAAAATCTTTCCAGAATACGACCAAGCCAAGTAATGGCAAGTTAGCACCCAAATAGGAAGGACCATATTTAATTGATTCTAAGGCTGGTAAGGGAGCATATTGGCTCTCCACCCTGGAAGGAGAAATCCTACCAAGATCCTGGAATGGCATTCATCTAAAATATTATCATATGTGAGCTACAAATTATTTTGTTTACTTTATATTATTTGATTTCAGTAATGCAATTATAGTCCAACTAAACTTGGTTTGGAAAATAGTGTATCCTGAGATTTTTTAAGAATCATCCTGAAGATGAACCATTGAAGACCATCTCCTACGTTAAGGTATCTAATACCTTCATAAGGTTTAAAGGTTTTCACCTTTCTCTCGAATTGGGTTTATACACCCCGCCTATAGTGCACGTTATTCATGTATATATTCGGGATGGTGGGACCAGTGCACGCTATAGTGGCTGGCAATTTCTTCATCTTCGGGATATACATTGAATCCTACAGGTTTAGGCATTTTTCAATGTCTCTTACGTATTTGGCCCAGTCGCCAGTAGGCCTTATCGGCAGTTATCTTCAGGCTGTAACGCCAACATAAAAGCAGGCCTTGTCGCCAATTGGGTTCATCCCTAAAATAGGCCTTGTTTCCAGTTGGGTTCATCCCTAGAATAGGACTTGTCGCCAGTTGGGTTTATCCCCAGAATATCACATTTCTTTGTTTATTTTTCACACGTTGAAATCACACTAAGCCACTCACACTCTTGAGTAAGTTTTTTTATTTAATCTTAAAAGTTAGAAATATTACAAGTTTGTCAACACTAAAGAAAGTCTATTATGAGGATAGAACGGTAACATAGAACTGGGGACATCCTGAGGATAACAAGGAATTGGCACTCGGGACATCCTTGAGGTGATTTAATTTGTTTCAAGGCTAAGGTATGGTTTAATTGTTTAACAGGTTATTTTGTAGATTGTTTCCTCCACCCAACCTTCTAGTTGTTTGAGTACAAACCAAAAAAGGAAATTGTTTGGAATTGTTCACAAGCTACCAACCATAAAACTACCACATAATCCTAAAAAAGTGGGCTCAGGCCTAGGCATCATTACCCGCATTGCCCACTGTATCTTCTACCTCCTTGGCTATATCAAAGACAGTCTGATTAGGCTCCACTGCTACATCCTTATCAGAAGGACCTTCACTTTGTTGACCAGGAGCATACACCACTTCTTTGCTGCCCAAGCTCACAATCTTTCCTGGCCATCCCTCAACATCACAATCGTCACGGTTGAAGTTGGGATCATTGGCTTGGAGGGCTATCTTCACCCTGGCTTGGTTAACAGAAATGGTGGCAAAATTGATCATCGCTTACCTGTACTCCTCCAGCTCCTTCTCATGTTCCTCAGCAAGCAGCTTTTTCACTCTAGCCTCCATCTTGGACCGCTTATCTTCAAGTTGTTTCCCTATAGCAAGGGGAATCCTCCTTGTATCATCAATGGCTATAGTGGTCTCCAAGAGTTAGGCTGACATCTCATCTAGAGATTTGAGCACATGCTCGTGACCCTGAAACAAAAAGAAGAACAAGTAAGTTTTCTAAAAACTATGTTAAATAAATTATTGACATCCTTGGGTATAACTATACCTGGAGAAAGAAGTGAGAGATCTTGGCTAAGGCATCCTGAGGGGTGAGACCCTCAAAAGGGGATGTTTCAGAGTTTGTAGCAGCTGCAGTAGTGCTCTTCCTTTTTTTTTGAAGCATGTCCCTTCAGTTTGGGAGGGGTCTTGTCATCCTTGAGCTAGTGGGGGAGGTAACCTTGGCAGCCTTGATGACATCCTGGCTGCCAATATACTCAAGGTCGCAAAAGGCAGCTTTTTTTTGCTGACACAATAGAAAAAAATATATATGTTAGTAGGTCTTTTAGATTATATCATCTTGAGGATGGAGAAAGTGACTTACCATACATGGTTGTGGCTTGGCTTGTAGAATGACTTTCTTCAATCTCAAAGGTCTTGGCAAAAAAAGGTAACTCTCTAACTTGTTTTACCCAGATGAAAGAATCGTTTAGGAAAGGAGCAACTTTTACAAAAGAAGTACCCGAAAACAAAGAATCTAAATGTTAGTTACATCCTCATGATACATATAAAAATTGTTTTAAATGGATTTTATCACTTTTCAACCAAAACATAGGGATACTTTTCCCATCTAGGATGGAATCCCTTCAAACAAAAAAGAACTTGGATTTGGAAGATCTTTAAGATTTTATGACATTGTGTAGAAAATGTGGGTTCTTGTTGATTAGTTGAAGAACAAAGCGACTGGAGCCATGGGTTTTCAGCTTATAGACATAAGAGAGGTCCCCAGTTTCTAAAGGAGTGCCATGATTCTCAATGATCCTATTGCAAACCATCAGGATCTTCTAGACCTCAGGCATGGCCTGTGCGTATGCCATCCCTGTCATCTGGAAGAACTGTTGGATGAAAGAAGGGAAGCGATACTTGAGTCCAAGATGGAAGGGAAGATAGAGAAAACAAACCCAAATGTTGGAGGCAAAATCAGACTTTGCATTTCGATCATAGGGTCGGAATACAACTGTATCCGGGAAGGCCCCATATTTTTACAAGGCTGTGATATCCATGTTGTTGTGGGTGAAAATCCTAAGGGTGATTTTACCATGCATCCCTAATATACCATCCTCGGGATGTTGAAGGACTCTGCTGACTTCAGGATGTAACTATAATTGGACATGTGCATATCCTGAGAATGAACTAACGAATTAGCTTTCTTATATGATTGCAGGTACAACTAAGTTATGATATGGATTTTTATGCTAAAGCAACGTCTATATTATAACTCTCAAGCGAAGAAATCAAAGATAGAAGTGTAACTCATGGTCTATGATTGAAGATGGAGTCAAACTTGTAACCGATACACATTTAATATCGGCGATAAACAAGGGAACAGCTGGATCATTGACTAGCCAAGAAGAAACTGTCAATCAACGACTAGTTTCTGTTAAAGACCTCCAACGTTCACCTGAAGAAGCTGTTACACAACATTGAATACTTTAACTATATAGTGGATCTAACGGGATTCATTAGTTATTCTCATGTATTATATATATGGGAGTATGGGACGAGTATAGAACACTTACAGACATCTTGCTTATACTACAGCTGCACACTAACACTTAGAAACACACACAATCACTGTAATCTTAGTACACTCGTCCACATACTTATCCAAAGTTGTACTCTTTTACCAAATTAATATTAACAATCAAGGCAGGGGCCTAGTCTCCTCCCGAGGTTTTATGCCGGCGATCTACTATTGATCAAGGGCTTTCCTCGTATATCGAGTGTTGTTCTTTGTGTTTTACTTATTTATTCGTACATTACAAACAGTTCCATCCCGAGGATATAACTGTCCATCCCGAAGCAAACCTAAGCCATCCCGAGCATAGTTGTCACTAATTTACTCTTTTTGTATCCTTAAAAATCTTTTCAGAATATAACTTGTTTTAATAGCAAAATCACATTCTTAGCACACTACCTCACAATTTCTAATTTGGAATACAAGATTATTTCTACTAGGTAATTTTTGACCAAAAGAATTTGGCGCCCACCGTGGGGCAAGTGGTGCTATTTTAACAAAAAAACTTTGTTGAAAACTTTTTTCGTTTACTTCTTTTTTACAAAACTTGACAACTATGTCGTCTTCCCAGAAAAATGTTTCCTCATCCATGCCTTCATCAACTTCTACCAGAAATACTACTTTACCACCTCCATCTGCATTCTCAAAGAGTGCTACCTCTCAAATTTTACCTAGGCCAACATTGGGGGCATCTGGATTTTCTCCTGTTCTAGTTTCGAATGATGAGATCCTATCTACGTTTTCAATGGTAAAGGATCAAATGCAGCAACAGCAGGAGACCAACAAAATGCTAATGAGAGAGATACAATCCCTCAAGACATCTTCAAAGAGACCAAGTGAAGAAATGGGGACACCACTACAACAAAGGGTGTTAGATTTCAATTCTGGCATCTATGGAGGTGTTCGTCAAGGAGATTTCATCCCATGAACACTGGGTTCTCTGTTCCTGAAATGACTACTACACCCAGGATGGCAACTACCAGGGATGCAAGATATGCACCTGTGCTATCCCAAGGATATAACAACAATGGTAACAATTTGAGTTCTAGTACTTTTGCTGCTAATGATGTTGCTTCTTTGCAGGATACAGGAATAAGCCCTCAACTAGCAAGGGAGCTTCAAAAGAACAAAGATATGGTATCGAGTGTGCCTGGGATACTGCAACATATCCTAGAGGTATCCTCAGCATGCCATTGGGTGTCAAGATTCACACCTCCAATATGTGATGCAGAGATCCCAAAGCGGTTTCAAACTCCAAGCATGAAGCTCTATGATGGATCAACTTATCCTGAGGAGCATGTGGCTCAATATAGGGAAAGGATGGAAATAAATCCAATCCCTACCAACCTGAAAGAAGCATGCTTATGCAAGGGATTTGGTTTAACTCTCACTGGTCCAGCCCTGAAATGGCTCCTAAGTGTTCCTCCCTATTCTAATACTTCTTTTGCACATTTAATTAACATGTTTAATAATCAGTTTTCTTGTAGTCGAACGTTCGAATGTTTGACAAGTGATCTATACAGGGTGACTCAACCACAGGGGGAATCACTAAGAGAATTCATTACTAGGTTTGGAAAGGAAGCACTTGACATCCCGAACCTGGATGTCACAACAACGGTTCTGGCTTTCAAGATGGGACTGTAGAAAGATTCACCATTCTACCAAGAATTGGTGATCAATCCATGCAGGAACCTAGATGAAGTCAGGAACAGAGCCTTAAGATTCATCCTACTTGAGGATGATAAGAAGATACAAGAGAGGATAGAATCATCCTCAAAATATAAACATCCCAATCGAAAATCCACTCCCACATACGAACCATACAAGCATAAACCATATGCTATGCCTGATAATAAGAAGGTCAATGTGGTAGAGGATGACGATGAGGATGACTGCCCTAAATTATCATACTATTGTTTTTCTGTGGATGTAACAGGGTTGATGTATGCCATGAAGGATCTAGGGGACAAAGCAAGATGGCCAAAGAAGGACAACGAGACAGGATGGAAAGACAAATCCAAATGTTGTGCCTTTCACGAAGACTTCTGCCATATCACTGAAGATTGCATCGCGTTGAGAAAGGAGATAGCATATCTCTTAAGCAAGGGTCACCTCAAGGATCTCCTGGGCAAAAAGAAATCAAGAGCTCAGGATGGCACCAACATCCCAGAAAGAGCAGTATCCCCACCTAAGGATGTTGGCATTATCAACTTCATTTCAGGAGGGTCAGACATTTGTGGAACCTCATACTCAGCTGCTAAAAGACATGCGAGGGAAACAAAGTCTGAAAAAGGAGAAAGACCAACGAAGACGACCATCCTGACAACCTCAAAAGTGATCAGCTTCGAGGAAGAAGACAGAGAAAACATCCTTGATCCTCATCATGATGGTTTGGTTATTACTTTATATATTGCTAACCACTTTGTTCACAGGATTCTTGTAGATGGAGGAAGTTCAGTAAACATCATCCAGCTTGAGGCCCTCAAGAGGATGAACATCCCGGAATAGGAAATAGTTTCCAGGTCATCAGTTTTGGTGGGCTTCAGTGGAGAAACTAAGAGCATAGAGGGTGACATCAAGCTACCAGTGTATGTAGAAGGGGTGAACTCTATCTAGATATTCTGTGTGATAGATTCCCTATCCTGCTACAATGTCATCCTGGGGAGACCCTGGATACATGACATGAAGGTAGTTCCTTCAACATATCATCAGTGCGTAAAACTACCCACACCTTAGGGAGTTGTAAAGGTCAACAGCGATCAACAGGAAGCTAAGGATTGCTATACAACATCAATGAAGGCCTCATCACGTCAAGCATAGCAATTACAGTAGGATGCACAGTGCCATCCTCAGGATGTTAAAGCACATCCTGACCAGGATGTAAAGGCCATCTGCCTTGATGACAACAACAAGGATATCACTGTGCAAATCGTTAAGAATATCCCACATGATATTAAACAATCACTAATATCTTTTCTTAAATGTAGGATGTCTACTTTTGCTTGGAAGCATGAAGATATGACTGGCATCTCAAAGGATGTCATTACTCACAAAGATGGGATTGATAAGAGTTTCAAGCCCATTCAGCAAAAAAGAAGGAAGTTTGCTCCAGAAAGAAATATCATTATACAAGAAGAAGTAGACAGGCTGCTGAAGTCTAAGATGATAAGGGAAGTAAAATTCCTAAGATGGCTGGCGAATGTTGTGGTAGTTCAAAAGAAAAATGAGAAATGGAGAGTGTGTGTAGACTATACAGACCTTAACAAGGCCTGTCCTAAAGATCCATTCCCACTACCACACATAGATTCAATGGTGGATGCTACAGCAGGCCAAGAGATGCTGACGTTCATGGATGCATCCTCAGGATTCCAACAGATACAGATGGAACCCGATGATCAGGAAGACGTACACAACATTCATGACACCATCAGGTATATATTGTTATATAGCCATGCCATTTGGATTGAAAAACGCAGATGCCACTTATCAGAGGCTAGTGAACATGATGTTCAAAGAAAAGATTGGGGACACGATGGAGGTCTACATTGATGATATGGTAGTAAAATCCAAGAAAGCAGAAGATCATCTTCTAGATCTCAAAGAAGCTTTTGACATCCTGGATGCTTACAACATGAAGTTAAACCCAGCAAAGTGCCATTTTGGAGTTGGAGCTGGAAAGTTTCTTGGATATTTGGTAACAAAAAGAGGGATAGAAGCCAGCCCTGAACAAATAAAGGCCATCCTTGATCTCAAATCCCCAAGAAATATTAAGGATGTGCAAAGGCTAACTGGCAGGATAGCAGCCCTGAATAGATTCATTTCGAAATACTCAGACAAATGTAAAGAGTTCTACGACATCTTGAAGAAGAATAACGAATTCGATTGGGGACAGAGGCATGAAGAAGCATTAAAGAAGCTCAAAGATTATCTTGCAGCAGCTCCATTATTCATGAAACCTGAGGATGGAGAACCTCTCAAGCTATATCTTACAGTTTCTGGGAATGCAATAAGTGTTGTGTTGGTAAAGGACTTCGAAGGGCAACAACATCCTGTCTATTATGTAAGTAAAACTCTATTAGATGCTGAAACCAGGTATTCACATCTCGAAAAACTTATCTTAGCTTTAATAATGGCTTCTACTAAGTTAAGGCATTATTTAAAACACATAAAATATATGTTCAAACTAACTATCCCATTAAGAATGTATTAAGAAAACCTGAAATGTCTGGAAGAATGGAAAAATGTTCGGTTAAATTAAGTGCCTTTGACTTAGAATATGAGCCTAGAAATGCAATCAAGTCACAGGCTCTAGCAGACTTTGGCTGATTTCAGTAGTGACATCCTAAGTGAAGTAAAGTCTGAAGTTCAACAACTAAATGAAAATTTAGAAAAATGGACTCTATACACTGATGGTGCTTCGAATGCAAGAGGCACAGGTTTGGGAATACTACTAAAATTGCCACAAGGGGACAAGATACCCCATGCCATTAGATGTGCATTTCAAACAACCAATAATGAAGCTGAGTATGAAGCTCTCATTGTTGGTTTACAACTTGCTAGAGATATGCATATTGTTAAAATTGAAGTCTTTGTTGATTCTTTGTTGATTACTAACCATTTCAATGGATCATATGCAGTATAAGAACAAAAGTTAGCCATTTATCTTGAATTGTTAAAAATTTAGCTAATTCTTTTGTAGAATTTTCACTAACACAGGTACCTAGGGAAGAAAATGCTGAAGCTGACGCCTTAGCAAACCGGGGATCCTCATTTAATTTACCAGAAGGATGCAAGATTCCCATCATTCACATCTTGAAACCGGCGATTGAAGAATGGCATCCTGAGGATGGCCGGCACATCCTGAGGATAAAACAGACCATCCTGAGGATATCATTGTTTTAGCCACTCAGAAACAAGACGATTCATCATGGATGACTCCCATAATGAAATACTTATAAGAAGAGGTCATTCCTGATGAGGAAAATCCAAAGGCTTTTAGGATAAAGGTATCTAAATTTACCATTATAGACAATATTTTATATAGAAAATCTCTTGCAGGTCCATACTTGAGATGTTTCAACAAGGATGAAGCAAACGAAGTACTCAAAGACATCCACGAAGGAGATTGTGGAAATCATACAGGAGGAAGATCTCTCTACTCGAAGACTTTGAGGACGGGATACTACTGGCCTACTATGAAGAAGGATGCCATTCTGTATTCCCAAAAGTGTGATGCATGCCAAAGACATAGCAACATACTTCACCAGCCTGCTGAACCACTACATCCTATTATTTCACCATGGCCTTTCATGAAATGGGGAATGGACATACTAGGAAAGCTACCCAAAGCTCCTGGAGGAAAGGTATTCATGCTAGTGATGACAGACTACTTCTCGAAATGGATTGAAGCTGAAGCATTTGTGCTAGTCAAAGATAAAGAGGTGGTCTCATTCATCAAAAGAAACATCCAGACCTGATTTGGAGTACCATTTGAAATCATTTGTGACAATGGTTCTCAATTCATTAGCAAAAGAACAACTGACTTTTGCGAGAGTTGGGGGATCAAGATGGTAACTTCAACACCAGTCCATCCTTAAGCTAATGGACAAGCAGAATCCTCAAACAAAATCATCGTCAACAACTTGAAGAAGAAGCTTGGGGAAAAGAAAGGGAAATGGGCAGAAGAACTTCCATTTGCACTTTGGGCTGATAGGACTACTTTGAAAAATGCTACTGGTCAGACACCTTTCTCTTTGGTCTTTGGAACAGAAGCAATGCTTCCAACAGAGATGGTCATGCCTACATCAAGGAAACATCTTCAGGATGCAACTACCAATTCTGAAGCATTACTACAGGACCTGGAAACTGTGGATGAACTCAGGGATGCTGCTAAATTAAGGATGGTAGCTATCAACAAAGGATTGCTAAAGCTTACAACAAGAACATCAGGATAAGAAGATTTTAAGTGGGAGACTTGGTATTGAGAAAAGCCTCCCAAAATACAACAAAACCAAGTGATGGTAAGCTGGCTCCCAAGTGGGAAGGTCCATACTTAATCAATTCTGAAGAAGAAAAAGGAGCATATTGGCTGTCAACAATGGAAGGAGAAATTCTACCAAGAGCTTGGAATGCTATACACTTGAAATACTACCATGCCTAGGGATGCATGTGACTGATTACTCTGGAAGAGAAACCATTATCCGAATCACAGGTGGGATGAAGGTGAAGGCTAATAGAGATGAATCATCTCCATATGTAAGTGCTTATCCTTGATTTATTTCGATCGATTATATTTTCACTAAACATGGTCTAGAAGTAGTCCATCCTGAGAATTTTGCAGTATCATCCTAAAGATGGAATGCTTAGAAGACTAGGGGGTTGGCCACCCTCTCCTCCGTTAAGGTGTCTGACACCTTCCTAAGGTTTAAAGGTTTTCACCTTTCTCATTGGGTTAGCAACCCTCGCCTGGAGCGCACGATGCCCATGTATATTCTCCGGATGGTGGGACCAGTCCATGTAAAAGTGGCTGACAATTTCATTATCTTTGAGATATACGATGGAGCTCTTAAGGTTTAGACATTTTTCAATGTCTCTAAGATTTAGACGTTTTTCAACGTCTCTTTGGTCTAGTCACCAGGGCCTTGTCGCCAGTTGTTCCTAAGGGCCATGTCGCCAGTAATTCCTAAAGGCCTTGTCGCCAGTTATTCTCAAGATGATACATAATGGTTTTATCACCAAGATATAACAAAAGGGTTTTTGATCCCAGTTAAACCAAAGGCCTAAGTCGCCAGTATAATAACAAAATCTTCCTTTGCAGGATATTATCAAAACATAAGTCTTTCTTAAGAAAGATTATAAGGTCTATTTTGAAGATATCACACTGGGACATCCTCAGAATGCAAGACCATCCCAAGGATGGAAAAGAAACCAAATGCATACTCAAGATGCAAAACTATCCCAAAGATGAAGATGAAACTGGGGACATCCTCAAGATAATGAAGACCATCCTGATGATGAAAAGAACTTATGTGTGGAATATGACAGGATCAGAAGAATTATTTAACAAAGAAGATACAAAAGGTATTATTTCAGAATAGATTTCTTTACAACCTAAGTGTTTGTTAATGTTTGCATAATATTAAAGGAAACGAACACAGGAACAACAGCGTCAAAAGATTGTTACCATATATTATTATGCATCATAAGTCAAAATTTGATGTCAACCCTTGGCTTCATCCAAAACCAGGACGCATCCACCAGGGGTCAACATCTATGGTCCAAGGTCAGCAAAAACGATTTGGGGCTTCGTATTGAAACCAAGATCCATCCACCCCAAACCTTATAATATCTTAAGTTATTACATATTAATGATTGTCTGAAATTGTTCTACCAAACACAACCACAAAGATCAAATAAAAAGTGGGCTCCAGCCTAGTCAACACATCCTTCATCGCCCACTGGAAGGCTTTCACCACCTCAGCAACCTTGGCCTCCGCTGCCTTCACCTCTGCATCCTCAGGATCCTTAGCCACACCCTCAGGATGAGCAACAGAAACAGGCTCATATACCACTTCTTTGCCACCTAGGCTCCTAATTTTTCCTTCCAAGCCTCAACATCCCAGGTGTTCTGATCGAATCCTGGATCTTTGGCCTGGAGAGCCATCTTCACTCTGGCCTGGAATACGGAAACAGAAGCAGATTTGATAAGCCCATTCCTAAGATCCTCTGCCTCCTTCTGATGAACCAACAAGGCTTTAGCATGCTCAGCTTTCACTCTCTTCAGTTCAGCCTCAGTCTCTGCCAGTTTGGCCTCAAGAAATTTGCCCTTCTGCTCAGAAATATTCTAAACATCTTCAAGCTTGGTTTGGGCCTCATGAAGCTCTTGAGCAACTGCATCCAGAGACATTGAGAAATACTCATGGCCCTGACAAGAAAAAGGAAAAGGTAAAGGTAAAGGTAAGTACTCTTAACCATTTTTCACTAACAAAACAATGTTATCCTTAGGATGGGACCATACCTGAAGAATGAATTTAGAGATCTTGTTGAGAATCTCGTTACAGTTCAAACCCTCAAAAGGGGTGATCTCCTGAGCAACAACAGCAGCAGTACTCCCCTTCCTCTTCTTTGAAGCAGCAGCAACAGCCATAGTCTTAGGCGGGTTGGAAAGAGGAGTAACCATCTTGGAGCTAGAAGGAGAGGGAGAGGACACTTTGGTAGCCATGTTATCAATATCATCCAGGTAAAAAGAAGCAGGTTTCTTGGCTGAGGCTAAGAAAATAGAAGGGTCAATAAATAAATAGAAAGATAAAACATCCTCAGGATGCAACATAACATGCTTACCAGACATCTTGGAAGTCTGACTGCTGGTATCACTTTCTTCCACTAAGAAGGTCCTTACTAATTCAGGTAACTTGTACACAACTGAACACCGAAGAAAAGCGTCGTTCACAGGGGTAGCAAACTTGGCGAAGGAAACACCTGTTGAACAAAAAGATCTCAGGATGTTAGCATCTTCGGGATGTAACTAAAATTTTTACAAAAACATTAAAAACAATTTTACCACTTTATAACCAATAAAGAAGAATCTCATCCCCAAAAGGAATAGAACTCCTCTTAACAAAAAAGAATTTTGTTCTCCAATTTTTCTCAGATTTGACCACATTAAACAGAAAGGATGGTTCCTTTTCTATAACCTGAAAGACATAACGGTGGGAACCGTGTGTCCTCAATTTATAAATATGAGCCAGTGTTGATGCACTTTCTGTGGACGTCACTGTCGAATAGACTAGGGTTGAGTCTTAGTAATGTGTTACATGAGATTGTGGTGATCCATAAGGGCATTTTATGGATCTGACGCATTTGTAAAATATAGGACAATACACTGAGCCAAGTTCGACCTATATACACTGGGCAAATGTGGAAGTTTTCCACATTCGACCATTACAAATGGGCGAATGTGGAAATGCTCCACATTCGACCATTCAAAAGGGGCGAAGGTGGCTTTTGGGTATTGGACTATAAATAGCAATCTCATGTGTTATTGTTCATTTGGTGATTTGAGTTTGTGCTTTGAATGCTCTCAAGGGGGAGGTCATGCCCGACCTCCCCCGGCCACGAGATAGATGTTTATCCTACTGATGAAAGTGTCTGTAACCGTTTCTGTAGTAATACGAATCTGTGATGACGTTGTTATCGTTAATTTCTGTCTCGTCTTGAATCTCCCGTCCGAAACTGAGTTGTTTATGCGTATTTGATCCACGAGTTCGGTTCCTAACCGGATTCACAGCCAGGTCACCCACTTCAAGATGGACGCCATGATCTTCAACAAGCCTACCGCAAACCATCAGAATCTTCCAGAGTTCATGCATGGCTTGGGAATAAGCCATCCAAGTAATATCAAAGAAAACTTTGATAAACTTGGGAAAAGGATACCTCAACTCTAGAGAGAATGGTAAGTACAGGAAGCAGACCCATGTAGGAGAGGCAAAGTCTGATCGTGCATGAGAATCGTAAGGATGAAACTCAGCAGAGCTTGGGAAGACTTTTGAGCTTTTTAAGGCTCGACTCTCCTTGTCATCAAAAGAACAGATCTCCTATTCAGGATGACTCAAGAGGTTTTGGGGAATGAAGTCGCCGGAAGCTCCTACACTCCCTGAAGTTCTTGTGGATCTTTTTGCCATCTTCAGAATATTACTAAGATTTTTTGCAGGATTAAAGAGAAAAGTGGAAGAAAGAAGAGAGAAATTACCTTCTCAAAAAAAAAAAAAAAAAACAAATGTGATTATAAAGGAATGAATCAAGCTCTAGATATAGAGAACAGAGGCTGACGTTTGTAACGGTCATCACATAGTTACCGCCTAAAAAATAGTCGTTGTCATCCTGACAAGACATCCCATCAGTCATCGAGTGAAGATATTCAGATGAAAAATAATTTTACCTAGATATTTACGGTAACATATTTTTTTGGGACAATTGTTGTGGGTGAAAATCCTCAGGATGATTTTACCATGCATCCCTAATATACCATCCTCGGGATGCTGAAGGACTCTGCTGACTTCAGGATGTAACGATAATTCAGCATGTGCACATCCTGAGAATGAACTAAAGAATTAGCTTTCTTATATGATTGCAGGTATAACTAACTTATGATATGGATATTTATGCTAAAGCAACGTCTATATTATAACTCTCAAGCCATGAAATCAAAGATAGAAGTGTAACTCATGGTCTATGATTGAAGATGGAGTCAAACTTGTAACCGATACACATTTAATATCGGCGATAAACAAGGGAACAACTGGATCATTGACTAGCCAAGAAGAAACTGTCAATCAACGACTAGTTTCTGTTAAAGACCTCCAACATTCACCTGAAGAAGCTGTTACACAACATTGAAGACTTTAACTATATAGCGGATCTCACGGGATTCATTAGTTATTCTCATGTATTATATATATGGGAGTATGGGACGCGTATAGAACACTTACAGACATCTTGCTTATACTACAGCTGCACACTAACACTTAGAAACACACAATCATTGTAATCTTAGTACACTCGTCCACATACTTATCCAAAGTTGTACTCTTTTACCAAATTAACATTAACAAACAAGGCAGGGGCCTAGTCTCCTCCCGAGGTTTTATGCCGGCGATCTACTATTGATCAAGGGCTTTCCTCGTATATCGAGTGTTGTTCTTTGTATTTTACTTATTTATTCGTACATTACAAACAGTTCCATCCTTAGGATATAATTGTCCATCCCGAAGCAAACCTAAGCCATCCCGAGCATAGTTGTCACTAATTTACTCTTTTTTGCATCCTGATCAAATATTTTCAGAATATAACTTGTTTTAATAGCAAAATCACATTCTTAGCACACTACCTCACAATTTCTAATTTGGAATACAAGATTATTTATACTAGGTAATTTTTGACCAAAACACCTATCCATGAAGGTCGGGTGTTTTTAACGGGTAACATTTTTTGATGATGTCATCAGGGCCTCCAACGCTTTAAGAAGGTCGGGTGTTTTTCTCTCCCATTGTTATTTTTTCAAAAAACAATTTGCAGGTTTGGAAAAAGAGAGAAGATAGGAGATGTACCTTTCACTTCGGTCTTGGTGTGGATTTAAATGGAAGAATGGATCAGTAAATATAGAGGCTAAAGAGATAAGGCACAACGATCATCTTGAAATCATTGGCTAGTTTATAGCACAAGGGATGTGAATCAGCTGTCACATCAGAATTGTGATAAGATGAAAAAATATTACAGTTTGACTTTTAACGGGTAACATTTTTTAGGACAATTGTTGGTGGTGAAATTCTAAGGATGAAATTTATTTGCATTTTTATTGTACATTTTCAGGATACTAAAGATGATGCTGAGTTTAGGATATAACTATGTATTGTCTTGTGTCTACATCCTGAGGATGAGCTAACAGTTTACCTTATTTTTATTTAAATGCAGATATTAGTTGGACGTGTATAATAATTGACTAAGTCTTGCATGATTTTCGAGGACTCAGTTGATGACCATTTGGAGCTCGTGTGAACGTGGAGGACTTGTAAACGGCTAATAGACTTAGTTGATGATATCCCGGATATTTCGGGATGAAAGTTGGAATCTCTTACTATAAATAGGGGTGTGATGAATGATCATAGGACACTTCATCTGCTATTCTTTTAGTCTGTTGCTACTGCCACACACTTACAAAACAATTATTGTAACCTTAGTCGATCCTTCACCACATATCTACATGTTATCTCTTACTATAAAGTTGTATCATTCACATTTCTACTTAATAATAATAACAAAGACAGGGGCATTAGTCTCCTCCCGAGGTTTTGTGCCGGCGATCTACATTGGTCAAGGGCTTTCCTCGTACATCAAGTGTTTTTGTGTTGTTTTATTTCATTTTCATTTGTATAATCATACTTTTCCATCGTTGTTCCATCATGAGGATACAACTGTCCGTTTTATGTTATTTGCTTTGACATCCTGACCATAGTTGTAAAATTTACTCTTTTGCATCCTAAACTTAATCATCCTCGAAATATAACTAATTTTATACTTAACAAACATCTTTAGCACACTACCTCACATTTTTAATTTGGAATACAAAGTTAATCCATTGTTGTTAATTTTTGACCAAAACAATATGGAAAGCCAGAAATGATCGAATCTTCTCCGACAAAAGAGTAGTCATGGAGCAACTATTATGTGAGATTACGACATTGTCTTGAATGTGGGTTAAAATGAGAGCAAAAAAATAGGTGATAAGCTAGGAGAAATGGCGTAATTTTAATTTTTGAAACAAAATACAATGTAATTTAGTTTGGGTGATGTAGCGTGAGTTGTGTTCTATCTAGCAACTTGCTAATAGAATCGTTTGTACATATTTGGTGATAGTTGAGAAGTAATTTGCCGTCCAAAAAAAAGTAGCAAAAATTGTTATCACCTCATCGATACATAGTGAAAAAGGCAATAATTAACCACCAAATAAATAGGGGTTATGGAATAACTAAATATAAAATAAAAGAAAAAGTAAACAAAATATTTCATTGGTCAAAAGGGGTGGACCCCACCTTCTTCCCCACTTATCCCCCCTCATGAGTGTTAATAGGTTGTCGGTGACCCCATTAACGAAACCGAATAATGGAGCGGGATGGTGTTCAGCTCGTTAACGGATGATGTGACACCCCTTGCCCATTCCACATCACATGGTCTAATAAGAGTTGAATTTCAAACAAGAAAATTGGAAAAATTTTAAAAACTGATTGGATAAATACCCCTACATAATATAATTCATTTAAGATGGTTATAAATTGATGAGGTCAAATTTCTTGAACTTTTAACAATAGAATTCATTTAAGATGGCTATAAATTGATGAGGTCAAATTTCTTGAACTTTTAACAATAGAATTCATTTAAGATGGTTATAAATTGATGAGGTCAAATTTCTTGAACGTTTAACAATAGAAGTCAGAATTTTTTTAATTAAAGACTTAAAATATCTATCTACTAGGTTAGAGTCCCGTGTGTACACACGGTGCATCCCCAAGTTAAATGATAAATTCTATAAGATTATAGTATATAAGTTTTATTTATTCAAAGTACCACTCCCAAAGCTCATGATACAACCATGTTATTCAATTTTATAATAATTTAATTTTCACGATCTAATACTTTATTATAACATACTATAGTGGTTGCATCAGATGCAACCTAAAGTTTTGTAAACAAAAGTAACTTATTGCTTGCACCATAAGCTATAGCAAGAAATTAAGTTAATAATGTAGTCAACAAAACTAAATTTGAATAACAAACAAATTAGATTTATCAATCAAGAGATGTAAATAAAAAGAAATAATTTTATTCGATTTAATTATTAATACAATTTAAATGGGTCAAGACGATCAGAACACATTTTATGAGGTTACAATAATCAAAAAATAATATAAATGGGTCAAAATAACTCACACTCTTTAAGCCTTGTCGGACGCAATTATTTTATAGTTATCGCAATCCTTCAGTGGGCTATGATGGTGTTTACGATGATTAAAACAGTTGCTGCTGCGCCTGCTTATGTTGTTTAGTGTGTTTTATGTGCTTTTTCCTACCATACTTGGTTATGGATATGCACTATGTTTCAAGTAGAAGTAAATAAATAAGCCATGGATTACAATCCAAATTAAAAATAAACTGATTCACTTGACGACAATCGTAAACTGAAAAGTATGTTAGAGAAACCCAATTCAAACTTGAAATATAACTGTACTCAACCAATTTTTACACTTACAACAACACTAAATAAACACGGGTTTAATCATCTTTTCAGAAAATGCACCAGAATTTGCCTCGATAATGAATGGGAAGTCCACATCTCCTATTTCTCTTTGATGCCATGTATTTATTCGCCAACCTAATAGGCGGATCCTGCACAAATAAATTTGAGATAATTATCACATAGCATGAGTGTAACAATGGGTCACCTTATTACTTCACTATTTTACTTAACAAAATAATGTCTATTAACAACTCATTGAGCTAATCGTATCATTCAGTGGCTTAATAACTAAACTTCAAAAAGAAAAGGTAGCAAACAAATATAATGTACTACACTTATATGAGGTTTTCTCTTTTATTGCAGATAAAAAACATGTATAAGTTTGCCAGAAGCAGCCATTTATATCCAGAAACAATTGAATATGGATAAAGAAATAAGATTTTAAGGTTATACACTAATTTAGACAATTAAACCTTACACAAAACCTACTATGTGTGCTTAACCAATTTTAAAATACAAAGTATGTGTGTTTAACCAACATTTAAATGCCTCGGGAATGACACTCGCAACACAATAAACGGCAGATTTGGCTGTTTTTACATTAGGAAATTCATCATAATCAATAAACTTGTATAAGGGAAATGGTGATATAACTTGCGGCAATTAAATGAAATCACCTCAGCCGTTATCCCCATGATTTTTGTTCGTTTGCTCATATAATCAGAATCTGCAAATGGGTACTCCAAAGAAGGATTTGTCCAGACCCTACAAGTTTTCTTGTACACATATTAAACTAAATTAGGTCAAAAGTACTAAAATTAGGGGAAATTCAGCATATACCCATAAATCAAGTACAAAAATAAATAAAAAGATAAATACTATTCAAACTAAAAAAGATATAAACAATAAATGATGTAGTAAATATCAACACTAATCATATTTGATCAATAGGACCCTAATCAAACAGTAAATATACAAAGAACACAGAAACTAACATTCAAAAACAGTTACTAACCTAAAATCGATCAAACCAATATTATTAAAAGGGATTAAGTTGTTTCTGAATATACAAAATCATTTTAATAAGTTCAAATCGGAAACAGAAACATACCTTAAAAACAGTATTTAGAAGCAACTTTGTGGTGGCGAAGATTGAAGAAGGGGAAATTAGGGTGACTAAGCAATCAATGATGGCATATACATCTACAAAGATCCAGATACACCTAGTTACTCCTTTATTATATATGTATATATATAGATATAGATAGTTTCATACATGATCCTCGAAACTTGCAATCATTCCATATTATGAGGATATTATTTCCGAAAAAAATCAAAGAAATTTTCACCTCTCATTCAACCCCCGTTATTATCTTTCCAAAGTGGCTATCCTCATTTTATGGAAACTCATTCAATGGCCATTCAAATTTTTGATCACACCAAATCCAATAGGATCTGTTCCAACCCGATAAACAATATCCATTCAGTTATAGACATATTCTAAATGTGTTATCAACCAACGCCTAAATCAACTTACGGCTATTATCAACTAACGCCTATTATTAACTAACACCTATTATCAAGTAACGCCTGTTATCAACTAACACCTATTATCATGTAAAGCCTATTATCAACTAACACATAAATCAACTAACGCGTAATGCTTATACACTAAAGGTGCTTGATTCCATCCTAAAAACAGATTTCTTTACTTAAGAATTAATAAAAACTCTGTTTTTAAACAGCAAAACTCACGTTTTTGTTCGCCTCAATATAAATCGACCAAAAGACAATACCCTAAGCCGTTTTTAGAAAACGCGTCAATCAATATATAAAGTGAAAATTCACCAACAAACGCCTATTATCAACTAACGCCTATTATCAAATAAAGCCTATTATCAACTAACGGCTATTATCAACTAACAACTATTATCAAGTAACGCTTATTATCAACTAACGCCTATTATCAACTAACACATAAATCAACTAATGCCTAATACTTATCAACTAAAGGTGCTTGATTGACCACTTATTATAATTTGTGTAACCAAAAATAAGACGCTTGTATTATGACCGTCCACCTACTTCAAAACTCAAGTAACATTCTTACAAAAAAAAACCCCACCCTATAAATGTTGTTTATCGCATGAAAGTTTAAAAAATATATATAAAATAGGATAATATCTAAAAGCAATGTTCTTCTCTGACCAGAGGAGGCGTGTGGCGAAGAAGTTCACGCAGTGGTCTGCTCTCAGCCAATAGATGTTCAGCAGGAAATTCAAATACAATTTGACTCAGAAGCTGAAATTTTTATGCATACAACCTTATAAATCATTTTATTAAAAGATTCAGATTATACTATACAGTAACGTTTTTCTAATCATATATGGCACATTAAGTATTTATCAAAATCTTGACAAAACGTGTATGCATGTTTTAAACCATAGTAAGGATGACCAGTGTGCAAACAACTATTTTGTAAACATATTCTAAATGGGCAAGGATAATATTTACAAAACAATAAAACAAATAGCAAGGTAAAAATTAGACATACATAGCCATAGAAAGTCTCCAACGCTTTTCCCAGCTTCATCAACCATGCTTATTGTTACAAACCAAACTTTTTACTCCATCAGTATCCCTAAACGAACAATTAGGAAACTAATATTACTAATAATTAACATTTAAATGTAAAAGACTATGCATAACGAACATAAAGCAACAAACTGGAAAAAATGTTCAAGAACATATCTAAAGGAGCAAACTGGCAGAGTATCCATAAAAAATTGTGGTTATGCCCATTCCTTTATCAAATAAACAAACTGCCAGCAGAATGCTTCACAAACGGTTCACCAACCGTTTGGTTCGTTTATGACAAACTAAAACCATAAAAAGAGGTGAATGCTTGAAATCTTACTCCTAAAAAGATGATTCTCCAAGCTTCGTTTAGGCATATACTCATAAAGCAAAAGCCTGTTATGACCCTCTGAGCAGTAGCCGATAAGTTTCACCAGATTAGGATGATGCAGCTAACCAAGATGAGTTACTTCCGTCTGCAAACAACAAACAAACCATCAGCAAACAGTCACATAATCATCACACGCATAATAATAAATAAAAATTCTATAAACAAACATTATTTGCTTTCCAAACAGTCACATAATCATCAAATTAAGCTCAATTGACTAAAAAAATTTATAAACTCAACTGCATTCGTTACTGATCAACAACATCATGTCTTCCTCCACTATTTGCTTTCCAAACACCACCACCGATACTTCCACAGTCACATCCTTCAACCTCTTCCTATACGTCGTCGTTTTCGTCTCCATTTTCGCTTTCTTCCTCGCTCCCGGTGGTCTCACATGGGCCCTTTCAAACCCCCGGACCAAAACCGCCATCCCTGGCCCATCAAACCTCTACTAATTACAGTAATAATCAATAAACCTTAGCTCTTTCTTTAATCGATTGGTATTCAAGCAACATACCAGCAACATTTCTTTAATACCAGATTATCACTCATTTTTAACTGTGTACCTTTCTAACTCAAACAACTCTGTTTCGGCCCAACTGAAAGTCGATGTAGTTCTCCTGAAAAACACTTGATACCTGCAGCTCCTAACAATTTTGATGCAAAGAAATTTGGATTGTTATGCATTAACTACTTATGAAAACAAATATAATTTAAACAGCATCCTGAATAATCAGCGGAATCTTAATTATTATCAACGGATTTTAGGTTAATCGGTAGAAACTAAAACCATATCCAATCAGACTATCTAATATGACCAGATACTGAAACATAAATCATTGCCTGCAAGAAGCATGTATCGTAAGCACATCATTTGCTTTGTTAATCTTCAGCTTCTTGCCCTCTTCCCGTTCTCTGTCAAGAATCAAATGATTAATTAACTTGTTAAATATAAATATTAAAACTAAAACATTAAATAATATCATTAAATTCCATATCTCATAAATCGGAAGTTTCAAATCATTCCATAAAATCAAAAGCTTAAAAATAGGAATGGTTATATTTGTTTTAAAAAATTTCAACCACTTTCCAATTTTGAAACGATCCAATCGGGTGCACCCACATCCGAGATCCATGATCCATCCGATCACCAACCAATGTAAAGATTTCCACTAAAAACATTCTCTCAAGCATATGAAGGTCCAAATGATATTAAATCCCCAAGAACAATTGATGAATATTCTTGAACCCTTTAAACAATCTTAGCCGAATAAGAACTTATGAACATGAACGAAAAAATATGTGATGATTAACCAAAGCTTAGTAGAATAGAATGGCTAAGTTTGGATTCGGTCTAATGCTTAGAAATAGCTACGGACCTTCAAATCGATTACAGAATCAGAATCAAACATGAATCATAATCGGCACTCTAATAACCGACACAAACCAAACCAAAAGACACACACTTTTAGAACATCAAAGAGCGAGAGATTTTTTTCATCAGACACCCCCCAACACACACGCACATAAAAAAATTAAAAAAAAAACAGATTTGATCACATCAGAAACAATTAATCAGTTTTTGAAACATATTGAAAAAGAAAAAAATACGAGATAAGAACATACATCAGAAACCTATCAGAAACACTATCAGAAACATGTAATCGATAGTGGAAGATGAATCTCATACACTGTTAATATGCACATTATAAATCGAATCGGAATCCCTAATTAAAAATTATCAAAGAACACGTAAATCTTAAACATAAAATCAATATTAGGGTTGACGAAAATAGGAGATTTAATCAATTGAATGATGAGAATAGACTTGACGAAAGTTAAACCTAAACATGAAGAACACACAGTAATGGATAAAAACTTACTTTTTCAAGTTGATACGCTAAGAACATCTCGAATGGTTGAATCCATTTGAATGAGGATGCAGGTTTGGGATATATCGTTGAAATAGAGAAGAAGAATTGAATAAGAATTTTAATATGATTGTAAGATTTGATTAGCAATAAGAAATAGATATAGAATAGCAGATCGAAATCTCACAATGTTTATAAATGATACCTGATTCAATGGGGTGAGGATATGAGCAGCAGATCGAATGCGGTGTTAGGGTTGTTACCTGATTTGGAGGATTGGAGGATACGAATCGTGGATTGAAGGAGGCGATTAAGGTTTATGTTGAAAGAGTGGAATAATATGGATGGATAGTTAAAGGAGGTTAATAATAAACTGAGAAAAAGAACTATTTATATGCGGGTTACCGGGTACCAAAAGCATTGTATGGGTCGGATCGGGTCTACCGAATTAGAGGAAAACGGGTTGGAAAATGCTTAGGTGGACACCCTAGAAAGGTGACACCTCACCCCTAGATACTCCTTTATTATATGTATAGATAATCTATACTTTCAATAATAGAAGAGTCGTGAGTGACGTCAGAAAGCTGATGTGTCAACACCTTAGGTAAGCCACCAATGCCTGCATGATGCAAAAACTGACGTCACTAACCAGCAAATTAAACAACTAAATAATCCCACTTGGCTGAACGGTGGTAAGAATCCCACTTGCCTAAACAGCTGTTGTTAATAAATTAATTAAATATTGTCACTTGTTTCAACAGAGTTTTGAAGGACTGTTGGTTTTAAATTTGAGCTCCAAATTGAAATTCAAATTTCAAATTCGACACCCCATTACACAACTATATAAAGGCATCATGTCCGTCTCTTTCTCTCAGATAATTTCTAAATCTCTCCAATAATTTTGAAACCGTAACAGCTGCTTCTCTCACATTTAAGTTCGTGTTGAAGGATTCGAGTATCAGGTAACCTAATTCTAACCGATCATATCAATAAGAATAAAATTATTCCGTTTTGGTTTTCACTAACCCTCAATCTTTTGTTTCCTTAATCAGCAACCAGAGTATTTACGTTGAAAAAGGTTTCATGTTTGGATGATTCTTACAATCAAAGGAAAATATTCGTTATACGATTACCAAGGGTTATAGATCGGCAGCGTCAAACTCAAGAAGGGTATGTCTTTACTTTTTTAAAGTCATGTAGGTGAGTGTTTAATGCGTGTTAATTTTTTTCTGTTAAACATTACTTTGAGTCATTCTTGATTTAGTATTTTTGTGAATGTTTGGCCGTTAACAGATAGAGGCGTTAGCTTAATCACTCGAGAGTCTTTCCAGATGGCATTAGGAAAGACCTTGATTGCAATTATGCTTTTACGCCAGTATGCTTATCTTTTGAGGAAGCCGTCTGCGTCTACTTCCGCTTTTGTTGTTCCCGCTGTTGTGCTTGTCAACATGTATGTTTGTTCAAATTCTTATTTCTTTACTTTATTTTTCAAGGGTTGTGGTTGAAGTGTAACCGTGACTGTTTTTTTCTGTTCTGTTAGCAAGCAGAGTATGTGAGGAAGCACCTTGAGTATGTTGAATATTCAAGGTTAATCTTTTGGAGATTATTTCCAGTCAAAGAAACAAATATGTGTTGAAGACTGATGGGTTTATAAAGACAAGTTATATTCAAAGTTGATTTGAATGTTTTAGGTACGTCAGTTTCAAGTTTTCTGAAGATTGGTAAAAGAATTATTTTCGTTCTTTTAGTAGTTTTTTGTAACCTCTGTCTACGTTCAAAACATGTTTGTAAATATTCTGTAGTATAATTTGAAGTTGTATTTGAAGACAATTTTTTTGTGAAGATCTATCCAATTTTTCTGAAGTTTGTATTACAGTTGTTTCATTACATCTGTTGCTAAGTCAACATATGTTTCTTTTATAATTAATGTTATAATTTATAAGTAGAAGAATTGTCTACACTCTGTTAGTGAAGAGATGTTTCTAAATATATTATATTGAACAAACATGAAATTGTGTTGGATGGGAGATGTTTTTTTAAGATCTGTTGAAAAGTAAACATGTGTTGTAAAAAACATGTTGTGCAAGTTTATTGACAATTTTCATTACATCTGAAGTTTGTATTCCAAGACAGCTGTTTTGAGAGCAAATATTGTTATTGTTAATCAAGTATTTCATTTACGTGGGATATTCCAGATTATAAGTGAAATTCGTTTTTGAATGACAGTTTTTTCATTACATCGGAAGTTGTATTGGATGACACGCGTACTCAGAACATGTGTTGACATGTCAACAGATGTTGTAAAAAAGATTTTCCCATTAAGTAGACAAATAAGCCTTAAGTTTTGAATTTTTAAGAGGGAAAGTTTTAAATTATCATAGGGAACCGTATTTACGATTTTGAACATTAACAGGGTTGAGTGGCAAATAATAAGTGTTTTGAGTATAAATATTGTTATTGTTATTGTTGTCGTTTGGAATTATTAATTTATATAAGATATGACATTGTATTGATCAATAATACTCAAGTTGAAAGGTTATTTTATAAGAAACCTATTGAAAATCAGTTGGTTATTTTCTAATGATTTTTATGTAGCATACTTTGATGTTTATAAATAAATAATAATAATTATTTTAATAAATAAGCCCTAACTTTTGAAGTTTTAAGAGGGAAAGTTTTAAACTATCATAGGGAAGTGTGTTTGCGATTTTGAACATTAACAGGGTTAAATATCAAATTGCAAATAATAAGAGTTTTGAGACCAAATATTTTTATTGTTATTATTGTTAATCAAGTAATTCATTATCAGGGTTGAAGTTTTATTCGATGACAGCTGTATTTAGAACATCTGTTGAGATGTCATCAGACGTTGTAAAACAGATCTTTGGATTCATAATACAAATAAGCCCTAACTTTTGAGTGTTTTAGATGGAAAGTTTTAAATTATCTTCGGGAAATGGGTTTACGAATTTGAAGATTAACCGGGTTTAGTTGCAAATAATAAGAGTTTTGAGAGTAAATATTTTCAAAACTTATTATTAATTAATTCATTTATATAAGATATAACATTGTGTCATTATATATTCTTGGTTGAATTGATCAATAATATTCAAAATGTGAACCAATTTTATAAGAATCCTATTCAAAATCAGTATATTATTTTCTAAAGATTTTGTATGTAGCATCATTTCATTTTGATAATGAAATAATTTTAATAAATGTTTGAAAATTATATTTAACAAATAAGCCCTAAGTTTTGAATTCTTAAGAGGGAAAGTTTTAAATTATCATAGGGAAGCGTATTTATGAATTTGGACATTAAGCGGGTTGAGTTCATAAATAATAATAATAATAATAATAATAATAATAATTTAAGAACCATTTTGATCAATAAGTCCTAAGTTTTGAATTTTTAAGAGGGAAAGTTTTAAATTATCATAGGGAAGCGTGTGTACGAATTTAAACATTAACCGTGTTGAGTTCATAACTAATAATAATTATTATTATTTAAAAAGCATTTTTGATCAATAAGTCCTAACTTCTGAATTTTTTAGAGGGGAAGTTTTAAATTATCATAGGTAAGCGTGTTTACGAATTTGAACATTAAGCGGGTTGAATTGCACATTGCAAATAATAAGAGTATTGAGACCAAACATTTTTATTGTTATTATTGTTAATCAAGTAATTCATTAACAGGGTTGAAGTTTTATTCGATGACTGCTGTATTGAGAACATCTGTTGACATGTCATCAGATGTTGTAAAACAGATCTTTGGATTCATAATACAAATAAGCCCTAACTTTTGAGTTTTTTAGAGGGAAAGTTTTAAATTATCTTAGGGAAGCGGGTTTACGAATTTGAAGATTAACCGGGTTTAGTTGCAAATAATAAGAGTTTTGAAAGTAAATATTTTCAAAACTTATTATTAATTAATTCATTTATTTAAGATATAACATTGTATCATTATATATTCTTGGTTGTATTGATCAATAATATTCAAAATGTGAACCAATTTTATAAGAATCCTATTCAAAATCAGTATATTATTTTCTAAAGATTTTGTATGTTGCATCATTTCATTTTCATAAAGAAATAATATTAATAAATGTTTGTAAACCATATTTAACAAATAAGCCCTAAGTTTTGAATTTTTAAGAGGGAAAGTTTTAAATTATCATAAGGAAGCGTGTTTACGAATTTGAACATTAAGCGGGTTGAGTTCATAAATAAATAATAATAATTATTTAAAAACCTTTTTTGATCAATAAGTCCTAAGTTTTGAATTTTTAAGAGGGAAAGTTTTAAATTATCATAGAGAAGCGTGTGTATGAATTTGAACATTAACCAGGTTGATTTCATAAATTATAATAATAATAATTTTGTAAAAAGCATTTTTGATCAATAATTCCCAACTTTTGAATTTTTTAGAGGGAAAGTTTTAAATTATCATAGGTAAGCGTGATTACGATTTTGAACATTAACAGTGTTGAGTTGCAAATTGCAAATAATAAGAGTTTTGAGAGCAAATATGGTTATTCTTCTAATTATTAATTAATTCATTTATATAAAATATAACATTGTATCATTACATATTGTTGGTTATATTGATCAATAATATTCAAAATGAGAACCTATTTTATAAGAACAGTGTTCAAAATCAGTTTATTATTTTCTAAAGACAACATATGTATGTAGCATCATTTCATTTTGATAAATAAAATAATATTAATAAATATTTGAAAACCATTTTTAATAAATAATCCCTAAGTTTTGAATTTTTAAGACGGAAAATTTTAAATTATCATAGTGAAACATGTTTACGAATTTGAACATTAACCGGGTTTAGTTGCAAATAATAAGAGTTTTTAGAGCAAAAATTGTTGTTATTATTATTCTTAATTATTAATTGATTAATATATGATTTAACATTTTATTGTTATATACTTGGTTCCATTGATAAATAATATTGAAGTTGCGAAACTATCTTATAAAAATCCGGTTCATTTTGGTAAATGAATAAGCTGGTTGAGTTGTAAATAATAAGAGTTGGAAATAATAGGGAAGCGTGTTTACCAATTTGAACATTAACCGATTTGAGTTGTAAATAATAAGAGTATTGAGAACAAATATTGTTGTTGTTATTATTAATTACTGAATTCATTTGCGTGCATATTGCAAATTCTTAGTGAAATTCTTTTTTGGATGACAGTTTTTTCATTACATCGGAAGTTATATTGGATGACATGTGTATTGAGAACATCTGTTTACATGTCATCAGATGTTATAAAACATATATTTGGATTTATAATTGAAATAAGCCCTAACTTTTGAATTTTTTAGAGGGAAAGTTTTAAATTATCATAGGGAAGCGGGTTTACGAATTAGAAGATTACCCGGGTTGAGTTGCAAATAATTAGAGTTTGAGAGCAAATATTGTTTTTGTGATTACTATTAACTATTAATTGATTTTATAAAAGATATAACATTGTATTATTTTATATACTTTGTTCCATTGATCAATAATATTCAAGTTGAGAAACCACGTTATATAAACCGTCTTCAAAATCAGATTTGTTATTTTCTAAAGAATTTTTATGTAGCGTCATTTCATTTTGATAAATAAATAACATTAATAAATGTTTGAAAACCATTTTTAATAAATAAGTGCTAAGTTCCGATTAATACTAATAAATAAATAAATAAGTAAATAAATAATACAACCCAGTATAAAATCAGTTTTTAAATTTCTTCAGACTTTGTTCGTACCATCAAATATTGTATCTGGTAAAATAGAGGCCCAAAAGTCCAAATTTGATGATTACAACTTTGAAAGGTTAGCACACGGTATTACAGTTGTTTCACAACATCTGTTTTATAAGCCAACAGATGATTTAAAACAGATTTTGTGGTTTATAGTTTTTTTTTTTGAAAAAAATTTGTGATTTATAACTATAGATTAATAATAATAAAATAATAATAGAATTTTAAAAGTATGTCTTAAGTCCTTAAGTTTTGAACTTTTAAGAGGGAATTTTTAAATTAACATAAGGGGATGAGGTACATAGTTATGTTGCAATGGTAAACATGCATTACTACAAGTTTCCTTTATAAATATATATACTATAAGGACATAACAACACAACCATTCTAAATTTGTACGGAGTGTCTTCTAACCCTTGTCTCATCTTTGTATAAGTAAATAAATATATTGAAATCATATCAATGGAAGCTGTCAACAATAGCCTCAGTTTTATTTGTGATCTGAACCCCGGGATAGATATGTGGAGTATGAAGGCACGTGTTATACGAAAATGGAAACAAAATTTTAAGATGGAGCTCATATTGATCGATGAGAAGGTATGGTCATGGATATGTGTAAATTCGTGTAGGACCGATACTACATCACCAATCGCTCCTGATTATCTCCACAAGACATCAAACCGAATAGAAAAAACAATAAATAATATATGTGTAGAACCAAGAATCTTACTTTCATATATGATAAACAAGTCGGCACAGATTCTTCATACATACACACATACATACGTTGTTGAATGGGACGCCGGCCTGAGGTGAGCTCAACCTCAGGCCAACCTGGACTAGACCACACACAGTAGTCTTCTCCTAGAGATTGTTGCAACTCTCTCTTTGAAACCCTAAATCCTTACACAAATATATATAGGCTAACTAATTAACTAAACTTGGGCTGGGCCTCAGGCATGTCGCCTGGGCTACCACAATCGCCCCTATTCTAGTTCTATTAGACTAAGCCCATACGAGTTGCATAGCGACGGTCACAAATGCACCAACAAACTCCCCCTTGACCGTTGCTATCAACTCTGGCAAATACTGATAATCATCAGTCACCAAACATGTACTAACAATATGATTATTTATGTTTTTTTATATTTTGTTTTAGGTTAATGTTGTTATCTTACGTTCATGTTATATACTTATATCTATAATTTGAAAAAGTTGATGTGTTTGATGTTTGTCTTTTGTTTATGATTATTTGTAAGTCCCAGACACTAGATCTTGTTAGTGCTAGAGATTGTTATCACTTAGAAACACCTATTGATTAGGGACGAATCTTGAAAAACTAAGATACTAGATAAAACTTGTAAAACCGACACACAAGATAAAGATATTCAAACTTCCATTACTGATAATAATCAATGAAACACCATGGAATACACATTAAGTACGCACCCTTATCTCTTGTGCTATCAAAGATGACCAAAACCCTAACCCTAATGAGCTGCAACTAGCTTTCTATATATAGACAAGCAGATGGGCCTGCGCACTTAGCATAAGTGCGCAGGGCACGTGCTTAAGTGCGCAGCCCACTAGGGTTTCACCATAAACTATGATTAATTACATATTCAGTCCCTTGGCTTACAACATACATCATAAACTAACAAAAAATCTTTGTTCTAGTAACTGTGGTCTCAACTAAACCCAACAATACTCCCCCTAGACCACAACTACCAGATCTTTCTCTGTCTCACACGTCGCTTGCCTCCCCCTCTTCTCTCTCTTCCTGCACAGGGGGTTCTTGAAAAATTACAGCAGCAGGTTCTTCTTGAATAACGGGTGGTTCTGGAACCAAGTTTGAGGGGCCTGAATTGTCATTGTATAAAGATGTTGAATGTAACTTTGGGAGCAAGCCGCATGTTGGATGAAGATGAGGGACCTTGGTGTAACTTTCTAACTAATTCGTTATCTTTAAAAAGATCATCATGCTATCACAAAACCCTACTTCCTCCTGTTACCGCCGCAAATAGAGAAAATAAGAAAACTAAGGATTCTTGATCCCCCATCGATCATAGGTGTTTGACTGGAGTCACGATTGTCGATTCCACAGGGAGGTTGACGGCAGTCTCGAGAGGCGAGGGGGAGAGCTATCAAGAGACAAATGTAAGACGATGACGGTGGTTCGTGGAAGCCGGTGTCGACTGGCTTATTTCATATCATGAATCATGTATGATCTCGATCAGTTCGTTTTCTTAAGTCTTGTACATCATTCGCTTAAGGTTCGGGCTTGGATCAGAGATAAACGAAAGTAGTTGCTTGGTGTAACGAAAGAGATGAGGCTATCGAGTCGGGTGGTTTGGAGGCGAGTATGGAGACGGTTATGGCGGTGAGGGTGCACTGTGTTGGTGAGGTTGGTGGTTTGTAGTTGCGATGTGGATGGTGATGAAAAATATAATTTAGTTCAGGTTTGGCAAAGAAGGTTGTGCTCATAAATAATGGGGATCGTTCATTTTTTTGATGCATGGATATACCATTAGGATGGATGGGTATAATGGCATGTGAATTTGCTGGATGGTTTTAATTGGCGCATGGAATGATGAAGTTCTTTTGTTGTTATGATTAGGTGCTCGCATGAAACTTATAGAAAGATTAATGGGACCATGAATCAGATAATGTTAATAATTTGCTTACTAAGAGGAAACATGTAGTAGAAAATGTACCAGTAATGGCTTGGGGATTCTACGCATAATGTGCCTGTGTGTGTGCATGAAAGATACTAATAAATATGCATGAATTTTGTTGAAGCCTTACAACATCCTAAAAGCAAACTAGCACCCACCTTAATTAATTAACCTAGTACCCACACACCTCAATCCTCTCTCCTGTTAACAGGGATTTTGTTGTTTAACATTGGGTGAGGTTAAGCGTTAACCGGGTTATTTGACTCTAAGTTTCGGTTGATGGCGCAGTTTGAGACGGTTAGCTTTTGGATTTAGAGGCAACGCAACCGGTGAGTTTTTGCGCCCACTCTTTTAGTTATTATTTTTCTAAATATTTTTGGGCTGACGTGCATGCTAAACCAGTATGATTATTTTTATGAAGTCACAAAATATTTTGATGACGTTATAAATATTTTGTGTACGAACGAAATCTATATTTAATCATACATATTATTTTAGCACATGAAACGTAAGTGGGCGGGATGCGCCTAATGTGTTATTATATGGTTTGAGTTATATGTGTTATTAGAAGCGGGATATGCCTACTCTAGTTTATGGCATAGTTTTTGCTTACGATATAAATCCATATTTACTCATATATAATATTTTGGCATGAAACGTGAATAGGCGGAATGCGCCTAATGTGCCGAATGTGTTATTATATGGTTTGATTTATAGGTGTTATTATTATTATTATATATATATATGAATAGACTGTTGTCTTGATTAAAGTGTGGCTTAAGTTTTTATTTAATAAGCGGAATGCGTTTAATGTCTTGGCCACGTATTTGAAACCTTGCTTGTTAGATCGGGTATTGTTTTGACTTATTACATGTTTAGGTTATATGGATTAGGAATGGGTTCATATGAGAACCCCCTTGAGTTGAGAGAACCATGAGAACCCCTCTAGACCAATAACAAAGTGACACGTATGCAGCCTACCATTATAATATTAAAGGGCATGTTAGTAATTTACCCCCACCCCAACCCCACCCTACCCCTTTTTTCATCAGATTTAAATTCTTTTTTTTTTGTTTTTTTCAAAACACACACACACTCATCTCACACACACTCCTCTCTCTCTCTCTCTCTTCTCTCTCTCTTCTCTCTCTCTCTCTTCTCTCACCCGTCTCACTCTCTCTCTTCTCTCTCTCATCTAAGACGACGAGGATGACGATGATGATGGTTCGATGAAGACGATGGAGGTGGTTCAGGGGTCAGGAGGTTCTTTTTTTGGGGGTTTTGAGGTGGTGGTTCGTGGGTTGTTTGGATCCGAACAGAAGACGGTGGTGCTTCGTGGTGGGTGTGCGAACAGAAGACGGGTGGGTTTTGGATCTGTACAGATCTGCGTCGGGTTTTTTTTGTGGTGGGTTTTGGATCTGTACAGATCTGGAAGCGGAGGGGGTGGTTCTTGGTTGGTTTGGGGGTGGAGGGGGGTGGAGGAGATGGCGGAGGACGGCGGTGGTGGTGGATCTGTGGTGGACGGCGACGGAGACGGCGAAGGACGGCGGAGGAGGTAAGTTATTTTTTTTTAATTATTATTATTATTATTTATTAATAATATTATTATTTTTTCTGTTATTATTTATTATTATTTTTGTTATTATTATTATTATTATTATTATTATTTATGTTATTATCTATTATTATTATTATTTTTGTTATTATTTATTAATATTATTATTATTTTTCTGTTACTAATATTATTATTATTATTATTTCTGTTATTATTTATTATTATTATTATTATTTTTGTTATTATTTTCTGTTATTTATTAATATTATTATTTATGTTATTATTATTAATACTTTTATTATTTTCTGTTATTATTATTAGTATAATAAATGTTATTATTATTTATTTTTTCTGTTTTTTTTTTGTGCAAAAGATAGCATTTTTTATGTTGAAATTTTGGGTTTTTTGGCAGGGACATGTTATGAAGATGATGATGTTAAAACACCGGTGTAAAAAATACGAAATGTGTAGATGTTTTGATGTATAGATCTTTTGTAGCTTGTGGTGTTTTTACACTAGTGTTTTGTGTAGTAGGTTTTGTGTATGGTAGATTACATCTGTGTAATAACAAATGTACAGATGTTTTTTTGGGTTTTTACACTAGTGTTTTTGTGAAGTAGGTTTGTGTTATGGCAGATTTACACTGGTGTTAATAATTACACCGGTGTAAATAATAGTAGGAATGTATAGATGTTTTTTGGTGGCATTTTACAGTGGTGTAATACGAATGCAAGTATGTTGTTTGTTGGGTTTTACACTAGTGTTTTTTTAGTAGGTTTGTGTAGGGGGTAGATTTACACTGGTGTAAATAATTACACCGGTGTAAATTATCACCATTAGATTTAAGTTATGGTTATTTTTTAAAAAAAGTAAACGAATTCAAAAATTAAATTTGGTAAAAAAAAATATTAAATTTAAATAATGATTAAGAAATTAATATAGTTTTATAATACTATTTTCTCTCTCTATGGTGTTTTTACATAAACACCCTTAAGTGTACTTAATTATAATAAAAAATTAGATCTTAACACAAGTGGGTTTATAAAAGACAAAATACAACAACTTTTGATCTCAACCATTCATTGCCCAAGATCAATGGCTGATAATGGTTCTCATGGTTCTCTCAACTCAACAAGGTTCTCAAAATAACCCAACCCATATGGATTATTATATATATATATATATATGGTGTGGTTCAAATAGGAACCATGAGATGTTTAGGAACCATAGGAACAAATCTAAGCCATTGATTCTTAATGGCAAGATTGTAAATAAATATGATTTGAATTTAGATTTTATTACACAAAAGGGGCATTATAGTAATTATGTGTTTAGTCTTAAAACATACATTTAATTAGTTTCCTTTTATTTTAATTAACATCCCATTATTATAGGAAAGACAGATATTTTTCCTCATTGATGATCCAAAATTCGTAACACTATTAGAATATACATTAGTGTACATAAAAGAAATACACATGTGTTGATATCTAACGCTGAGAACATTTTAATCTCAAAATATATGTGTACTATGGTTTTATAAATGTACACAGATGTACAGAAGGATAGATTAAATGAATATAATGTTTTTACTATATATGTACATTAGTGTATACAAAAAAGTACATGTACATAGACATACAGTAGGATATATGTACATTAGTGTATACGTAAAAGTACATGTACATAGAACGTACTGTAGGATACATTAAAATTTAAATGCATACAATGTTGTTACTATGTATGTACATTAGTGTATATAAAAAAGTACATGTATTTATATATACATATTTAAACAACAACGTTGATGGATCTTTTTTATAATTATCCATAAGTATTGAACGATGCACAACAATTATTAATGGTTCTGTTAACTAAAAAGTACACTATGTGATTTTTTACTTTTTTTAAATACTTAGAATTAAGAGGCAAAGATCATTCATTTTCTTTTTTTGGTACATAAAACATAAAACTGTGTTATAAACATGAGATATAAATTGGTTAAACGAGTCGTGTTAATGTTTAGAATTTAATTTGTTCGCGTCGTCAGAGACCTGTTAAGACACGATTTGTCAGCCCTACCTTTTGGTTAGAAACATGTGTCAATCTCTTATTATTTCTTACCCTTCTCACACTTAACTCCTTTTTATATTAGCCCCCTCTCTAACTTAGTAAAACTAAAATAACGGTTGATCAATAAAATGTAAACCAAAACATAATGTTGAAAAAAATGCACAAACCTTCTTCGAATAACCATTTTCTTGATCTAAAACTGTTATAAATGTTTTATATAAAGATCTAATAAACCACTCTACATTTCAAACTTGATTTAGCTTTGCATGCCTTGCGTATTAGACTGGGATTTACAAGATGAACATGTTAATTTGTTCGAGTATGCACATCGTGTGTAGGGAGTTCGATATAGAAACAAAGTGTGTGATTATATGCACAACGCAATATTATTAATTCACACACTACAAACGATACATAGCTAGGTATTTTTCTCCTTACAAACAAGCGGTTAATTTACTACCTAAAACTAAAAAACACAAACTATTATAACCGACACGAGTGGCTTTGGCCCAAGCCAGGGAGGCCATCTGGCTTGGGCCCATTTCTATCGGGGCACAATTTCTTTTATAAAATTCTTTAATATATGTGTGTGTATTTTTAAAACAGAAAACTCATTTAACACTCAAACGTTGGGCCCAACAATTATCAATTTAGAACTTAAATATTATTAACTCGAAACCCATAACATTTATAAGCCCAATATCTATTTATCTACTAAATAAAAAAATAACAAATAAAAAAACAACGTTTTTTTTTGTTCAGAGTTGATCTTATTTGACACATCACAAAAATTTAGCGACCCTATATATGTTTTAGAGCATATAAAACAAGAATGTTATTTCCGAAATGTGTGCATTGCATATAGAATGTTATTGACCATTCTATTCACAATGACATCTGCAAAAGGAGTTTTTCAAATTAAAGTTGTTGAAATTATACTTACGATCAGCAATGTCTCAACAAAGATTTAGCGTGTTAGCGATGATAGTTATCAAGAAGAAAATCATCGATTATATAAAGTGTGAAGAGTTGATCCACCAATTTTCTAGCAAAAATACTAGGAGAGCTTAACGAATCGTCGGTTAGAAACTCGTCTATTACGTTATGTAATTTCACTCATTCTAATACTATCATTTTGCAATTATTATATTATACTTAACTTTATAGCTCCACTAAATGAATAGTGTTGGCACACCTTATTTTCCTTTTTCTTTTGTTTTTTTTTTTACAAACACTTATTTGTTAATATAAAAATATATGATTCTATAACAAATCACAAAATGGGTTGGTGGTGGAGTGGTTTGTGGTGCATTTGTCTTCCCTAAAGTCTTAAGTTCAAATCATGGGAAGTGCAAGTTTTTTTATTTTATTTTTTTAAAGGTACAAACACTTATTTGTTTATAAAGATATATGAATCTATAATAAATCACAAAATGGGTTAGTGGTTTGTGGTGCATTTATATTCCCTAAGGTCTCTGGTTCAAATCATGGAAGTGCAAGTTTTTTTTTGTTTTTCTTAAAGGTCCAACCACTTTTTTAATATATGTTTTCTATTGTTTAAGGTCTTAGGTTCGAAACATGGGAAGGGCAAGGGGCGAGTCGATTTTTTTTTATTTACAACATGTTATTAAGTAATAAATACAAATATACCCATGTAAGGTGTGCAACGCGTGCCTTTAAACACACTAGTTATGTTTATTGCTATACTATTGATCCGCATAACATTTAGTTTAATTATATATATAATTTATTACAGATTAAGGGGCATATTTTTAACGGTTCGGATAGGTACGTAAATCTTCGGGGATGCCTCTGATAATCGACATAATTGTTCCTGTTTTGGTGCGAAGAACTTCAATGTTTGACTTTCTGGTTTGACTTTATTATACTTCTAAAATAATAGAAAATTACTTGATTATTTGATTACAAAAAACTACCCAGCACTAGCATCTCACTACACACTACTAAAAACAACCATCACTAGAAACAGAAAAGGTTCTTGCTACAATGGACCTAAATTATTAGGGCTAATAGCAACAAGAAAATGTGTGTTGATTTTACCTTTATCGTGTATAGCCACCTCTCAGTATAAAACTTGAATCATGGGAGTTTCTTGTAGTGGTTATCAATGATTTGTAGAGTTCAACGGTCCATTTTAGCAGAATAACCGAAAAAGAATTGAGAAAGCAAATTTTGGTTTGTAGTGTTGCATCCCAAGTATCGTAGACAGCGCAGGATCATTGGATTATGGTTAAGGAGCAAGCGTGTGATTGGGACAAAAAAAGATCTAGAGCTCTTAAAGACGCTAGGCGCTAGTCGGCCAGTGGGGTACCGACTAGGGATTAATCAGGATTAACCAGGATTAATCGGATTGGATTTTTATATGTATTTTTCCAAATTTATACATATATATAGTGTTAATTTTATACCTTATATGTATAAATTTTGAAGTTTAGGGGCCAAATATAAACTAGTGAATATGGATGGGGGTTAAATATTAAAATACTTGAACGTAAATAACCGTAATCACCTTCATCATTTACCATACCCCGTTTTTTCCTCCAGTTCCTTCTTTCATTGTATGGAACCATCAGACGCAACTAGGGTTTTTGGAGTTTCATCGATTTTGGTTCTAAATCATGGATTATCATCCAATTTTGAGCTAAGACCTTATTTGATTTGATCGATTTGCTCAAGTTTTGACCAGTTCGAGTTCATTTTTGACCTAATTTTGAGTTTTTTAGGTCCGACTAGGACCAATTTGGTCCGACTAATCGGTGATTAATCGCGATTTTTACAACACTGGACCGCCACCGATTAATTTAGTGATTAGCCTAAAATTAATCAGTAAAGTGGGGACTAGCGATTAATCACCGATTAATCGGTGGTTAATCCGGATTTTTACAACCTTGGACGTAACAAGGGGTGTGCGCGGTCGGTTTAGGCATAAACAACCGATATGTTATGGCAGCTTTAGTTAATTGGGTATCCATAACCATAACCAATCGGTTATGGTGGTTTTGGTTAATCGGTTATGAAGATTATAGTAGGTGGTTATAGGTTTGTTAACCATGAAATTTGGCCTAGCTAAAAATAGCTGAAAACAATAAAATTGTGAATTAGTGTATTATATACCTTAAAAAGTATGTTCAATCTTTGTTATTATTATTGATTTTTACTAAATAATCAAACAAAACGATATGATATAATCTATAAATTCAAACAAATTTTCAACTAAAACGATATGATATAACCTATACATTCATACAAACGTTCATTGTGAAAATTCCAAAATTCGACAATCGATTTACTACGTATCGGTTCGGTTTTGTTATTGCGGGAATGGAAATATCGATGACCATAACCGACCTGCTACTTTTGGGTTTTAGAAAAACAATTAACTGACCCACTGATTTTTTATTTGATTCGCTTTTGTTAGTTAATTTGGTTATGGTTCAGTTAATTCAGTTTTTTGCACACCCCACATAGCAATGGCGACAGAGGATTGATCAGTTGCTGGTGAGTGTAGATGAAGGAGTTATTTTATTTATTAATTTTCAGTAATTTAATAAATAGTTCTTGCAGTTTAAATTTTGAGTTACTTATACAAATAGTTAAATTTTGTGTTCCTCCCTATTCTAATACCTCTTTTGCACATTTAATTAACATGTTTAATAATCAGTTTTCTTGTAGTCGAACGTTCGAATGTTTGACAAGTGATCTATACAGGGTGACTCAACCACAGGGGGAATCACTAAGAGAATTCATTACTAGGTTTGGAAAGGAAGCACTTGACATCCCGAACCTGGATGTCACAACAACGGTTCTGGCTTTCAAGATAGGACTGTAGAAAGATTCACCATTCTACCAAGAATTGGTGATCAATCCATGCAGGAACCTAGATGAAGTCAGGAACAGAGCCTTAAGATTCATCCTACTTGAGGATGATAAGAAGATACAAGAGAGGATAGAATCATCCTCAAAATATAAACATCCCAATCGAAAATCCACTCCCACATACGAACCATACAAGCATAAACCATATGCTATGCCTGATAATAAGAAGGTCAATGTGGTAGAGGATGACGATGAGGATGACTGCCCTAAATTATCATACTATTGTTTTTCTGTGGATGTAACAGGGTTGATGTATGCCATGAAGGATCTAGGGGACAAAGCAAGATGGCCAAAGAAGGACAACGAGACAGGATGGAAAGACAAATCCAAATGTTGTGCCTTTCACGAAGACTTCTGCCATATCACTGAAGATTGCATCGCGTTGAGAAAGGAGATAGCATATCTCTTAAGCAAGGGTCACCTCAAGGATCTCCTGGGCAAAAAGAAATCAAGAGCTCAGGATGGCACCAACATCCCGGAAAGAGCAGTATCCCCACCTAAGGATGTTGGCATTATCAACTTCATATCAGGAGGGTCAGACATTTGTGGAACCTCATACTCAGCTGCTAAAAGACATGCGAGGGAAACAAAGTCTGAAAAAGGAGAAAGACCAACGAAGACGACCATCCTGACAACCTCAAAAGTGATCAGCTTTGAGGAAGAAGACAGAGAAAACATCCTTGATCCTCATCATGATGGTTTGGTTATTACTTTATATATTGCTAACCACTTTGTTCACAGGATTCTTGTAGATGGAGGAAGTTCAGTAAACATCATCCAGCTTGAGGCCCTCAAGAGGATGAACATCCCGGAATAGGAAATAGTTTCCAGGTCATCAGTTTTGGTGGGCTTCAGTGGAGAAACTAAGAGCATAGAGGGTGACATCAAGCTACCAGTGTATGTAGAAGGGGTGAACTCTATCTAGATATTCTGTGTGATAGATTCCCTATCCTGCTACAATGTCATCCTGGGGAGACCCTGGATACATGACATGAAGGCAGTTCCTTCAACATATCATAAGTGCGTAAAACTACCCACACCTTGGGGAGTTGTAAAGGTCAACAGCGATCAACAGGAAGCTAAGGATTGCTATACGACATCAATGAAGGCCTCATCACGTCAAGCATAGCAATTACAGCAGGATGCACAGTGCCATCCTCAGGATGTTAAAGCACATCCTGACCAGGATGTAAAAGCCATCTGCCTTGATGACAACAACAAGGATATCACTGTGCAAATCGTTAAGAATATCCCACATGATATTAAACAATCACTAATATCTTTTCTTAAATGTAGGATGTCTACTTTTGCTTGGAAGCATGAAGATATGACTGGCATCTCAAAGGATGTCATTACTCACAAACATGGGATTGATAAGAGTTTCAAGCCCATTCAGCAAAAAAGAAGGAAGTTTGCTCCAGAAAGAAATATCATTATACAAGAAGAAGTAGACAGGCTGCTGAAGTCTAAGATGATAAGGGAAGTAAAATTCCTAAGATGGCTGGCGAATGTTGTGGTAGTTCAAAAGAAAAATGAGAAATGGAGAGTGTGTGTAGACTATACAGACCTTAACAAGGCCTGTCCTAAAGATCCATTCCCACTACCACACATAGATTCAATGGTGGATGCTACAGCACGCCAAGAGATGCTGACGTTCATGGATGCATCCTCAGGATTCCAACAGATACAGATGGAACCCGATGATCAGGAAGACACAACATTCATGACACCATCAGGTATATATTGTTATATAGCCATGCCATTTGGATTGAAAAACGCAGATGCCACTTATCAGAGGCTAGTTGGGGACACGATGGAGGTCTACATTGATGATATGGTAGTAAAATCCAAGAAAGCAGAAGATCATCTTCTAGATCTCAAAGAAGCTTTTGACATCCTGGATGCTTACAACATGAAGTTAAACCCAACAAAGTGCCATTTTGGAGTTGGAGCTGGAAAGTTTCTTGGATATTTGGTAACAAAAAGAGGGATAGAAGCCAGCCCTGAACAAATAAAGGCCATCCTTGATCTCAAATCCCCAAGAAATATTAAGGATGTGCAAAGGCTAACTGGCAGGATAGCAGCCCTGAATAGATTCATTTCGAAATCCTCAGAGAAATGTAAAGAGTTCTACGACATCTTGAAGAAGAATAACGAATTCGATTGGGGACAGAGGCATGAAGAAGCATTAAAGAAGCTCAAAGATTATCTTGCAGCAGCTCCATTATTCATGAAACCTGAGGATGGAGAACCTCTCAAGCTATATCTTACAGTTTCTGGGAATGCAATAAGTGTTGTGTTGGTAAAGGACTTCGAAGGGCAACAACATCCTGTCTATTATGTAAGTAAAACTCTATTAGATGCTGAAACCAGGTATTCACATCTGGAAAAACTTATCTTAGCTTTAATAATGGCTTCTACTAAGTTAAGGCATTATTTAAAACACATAAAATATATGTTCAAACTAACTATCCCATTAAGAATGTATTAAGAAAACCTGAAATGTCTGGAAGAATGGAAAAATGTTCGGTTAAATTAAGTGCCTTTGACTTAGAATATGAGCCTAGAAATGCAATCAAGTCACAGGCTCTAGCAGACTTTGGCTGATTTCAGTAGTGACATCCTAAGTGAAGTAAAGTCTGAAGTTCAACAACTAAATGAAAATTTAGAAAAATGGACTCTATACACTGATGGTGCTTCGAATGCAAGAGGCACAGGTTTGGGAATACTACTAAAATCGCCACAAGGGGACAAGATACCCCATACCATTAGATGTGCATTTCAAACAACCAATAATGAAGCTGAGTATGAAGCTCTCATTGTTGGTTTACAACTTGCTAGAGATATGCATATTGTTAAAATTGAAGTCTTTGTTGATTCTTTGTTGATTACTAACCATTTCAATGGATCATATGCAGTATAAGAACAAAAGTTAGCCATTTATCTTGAATTGTTAAATATTAGCTAATTCTTTTGTAGAATTTTCACTAACACAGGTACCTAGGGAAGAAAATGCTGAAGCTGACGCCTTAGCAAACCGGGGATCCTCATTTAATTTACCAGAAGGATGCAAGATTCCCATCATTCACATCTTGAAACCGGCGATTGAAGAATGGCATCCTGAGGATGGCCAGGCACATCCTGAGGATAAAACAGACCATCCTGAGGATATCATTGTTTTAGCCACTCAGAAACAAGACGATTCATCATGGATGACTCCCATAATGAAATACTTATAAGAAGATGTCGTTCCTGATGAGGAAAATCCAAAGGCTTTTAGGATAAAGGTATCTAAATTTACCATTATAGACAATATTTTATATAGAAAGTCTCTTGCAGGTCCATACTTGAGATGTTTCAACAAGGATGAAGCAAACGAAGTACTCAAAGACATCCACGAAGGAGATTGTGGAAATCATACAGGAGGAAGATCTCTCTACTCGAAGACTTTGAGGACGGGATACTACTGGCCTACTATGAAGAAGGATGCCATGCTGTATTCCCAAAAGTGTGATGCATGCCAAAGACATAGCAACATACTTCACCAGCCTGCTGAACCACTACATCCTATTATTTCACCATGGCCTTTCATGAAATGGGGAATGGACATAGTAGGAAAGCTACCCAAAGCTCCTGGAGGAAAGGTATTCATGCTAGTGATGACAGACTAATTCTCGAAATGGATTGAAGCTGAAGCATTTGTGCTAGTCAAAGATAAAGAGGTGGTCTCATTCATCAAAAGAAACATCCAGACATGATTTGGAGTACCATTTGAAATCATTTGTGACAATGGTTCTCAATTCATTAGCAAAAGAACAACTGACTTTTGCGAGAGTTGGGGGATCAAGATGGTAACTTCAACACCAGTCCATCCTCAAGCTAATGGACAAGCAGAATCCTCAAACAAAATCATCGTCAACAACTTGAAGAAGAAGCTTGGGGAAAAGAAAGGGAAATGGGCAGAAGAACTTCCATTTGCACTTTGGGCTGATAGGACTACTTTGAAAAATGCTACTGGTCAGACACCTTTCTCTTTGGTCTTTGGAACAGAAGCAATGCTTCCAACAGAGATGGTCATGCCTACAGCAAGGAAACATCTTCAGGATGCAACTACCAATTCTGAAGCATTACTACAAGACCTGGAAACTGTGGATGAACTCAGGGATGCTGCTAAATTAAGGATGGTAGCTATCAACAAAGGATTGCTAAAGCTTACAACAAGAACATCAGGATAAGAATATTTTAAGTGGGAGACTTGGTATTGAGAAAAGCCTCCCAAAATACAACAAAACAAAGTGATGGTAAGCTGGCTCCCAAGTGGGAAGGTCCATACTTAATCAATTCTGAAGAAGAAAAAGGAGCATATTGGCTGTCAACAATGGAAGGAGAAATTCTACCAAGAGCTTGGAATGCTATACACTTGAAATACTACCATGCCTAGGGATGCATGTGACTGATTACTCTGGAAGAGAAACCATTATCCGAATCACAGGTGGGATGAAGGTGAAGGCTAATAGAGATGAATCATCTCCATATGTAAGTGCTTATCCTTGATTTATTTCGATCGATTATATTTTCACTAAACATGGTCTAGAAATAGTCCATCCTGAGAATTTTGCAGTATCATCCTAAAGATGGAATGCTTAGAAGACTAGGGGGCTGGCCACCCTCTCCTCCGTTAAGGTGTCTGACACCTTCCTAAGGTTTAAAGGTTTTCACCTTTCTCATTGGGTTAGCAACCCTCGCCTGGAGCGCACGATGCCCATGTATATTCTCCGGATGGTGGGACCAGTCCATGTAAAAGTGGCTGACAATTTCATTATCTTTGAGATATACGATGGAGCTCTTAAGGTTTAGACATTTTTCAATGTCTCTAAGATTTAGACGTTTTTCAACGTCTCTTTGGTCTAGTCACCAGGGCCTTGTCGCCAGTTGTTCCTAAGGGCCATGTCGCCAGTAATTCCTAAAGGCCTTGTCGCCAGTTATTCTCAAGATGATACATAATGGTTTTATCACCAACATATAACAAAAGGGTTTTTGATCCCAGTTCAACCAAAGGCCTAAGTCGCCAGTATAATAACAAAATCTTCCTTTGCAGGATATTATCAAAACATAAGTCTTTCTTAAGAAAGATTATAAGGTCTATTTTGAAGATATCACACTGGGACATCTTCAGAATGCAAGACCATCCCAAGGATGGAGAAGAAACCAAATGCATACTCAAGATGCAAAACTATCCCAAAGATGAAGATGAAACTGGGGACATCCTCAAGATAATGAAGACCATCCTGATGATGAAAAGAACTTATGTGTGGAATATGACAGGATCAGAAGAATTATTTAACAAAGAAGATACAAAAGGTATTATTTCAGAATAGATTTCTTTACAACCTAAGTGTTTGTTAATGTTTGCATAATATTAAAGGAAACGAACACAGGAACAACAGCGTCAAAAGATTGTTACCATATATTATTATGCATCATAAGTCAAAATTTGATGTCAACCTCTGGCTTCATCCAAAACCAGGACCCATCCACCAGGGGTCAACATCTATGGTCCAAGGTCAGCAAAAACGATTTGGGGCTTCGTATTGAAACCAAGATCCCTCCACCCCAAACCTTATAATATCTTAAGTTATTACATATTAATGATTGTCTGAAATTGTTCTACCAAACACAACCACAAAGATCAAATAGAAAGTGGGCTCCAGCCTAGTCAACACATCCTTCATCGCCCACTGGAAGGCTTTCACCACCTCAGCAACCTTGGCCTCCACTGCCTTCACCTCTGCATCCTCAGGATCCTTAGCCACACCCTCAGGATGAGCAACAGAAACAGGCTCATATACCACTTCTTTGCCACCTAGGCTCCTAATTTTTCCTTCCAAGCCTCAACATCCTAGGTGTTCTGATCGAATCCTGGATCTTTGGCCTGGAGAGCCATCTTCACTCTGGCCTGGAATACGGAAACAGAAGCAGATTTGATAAGCCCATTCCTAAGATCCTCTGCCTCCTTCTGATGAAGCAACAAGGCTTTAGCATGCTCAGCTTTCACTCTCTTCAGTTCAGCCTCAGTCTCTGCCAGTTTGGCCTCAAGAAATTTGCCCTTCTGCTCAGAAATATTCTAAACATCCTCAAGCTTGGTTTCGGCCTCATGAAGCTCTTGAGCAACTGCATCCAGAGACTTTGAGAAATACTCATGGCCCTGACAAGAAAAAGGAAAAGGTAAAGGTAAAGGTAAGTACTCTTAACCATTTTTCACTAACAAAACAATGTTATCCTTAGGATGGGACCATACCTAAAGAATGAATTTAGAGATCTTGTTGAGAATCTCGTTACAGTTCAAACCCTCAAAAGGGGTGATCTCCTGAGCAACAACAGCAGCAGTACTCCCCTTCCTCTTCTTTGAAGCAGCAGCAACAGCCATAGTCTTAGGCGGGTTGGAAAGAGGAGTAACCATCTTGGAGCTAGAAGGAGAGGGAGAGGACACTTTGGTAGCCATGTTATCAATATCATCCAGGTAAAAAGAAGCAGGTTTCTTGGCTGAGGCTAAGAAAATAGAAGGGTCAATAAATAAATAGAAAGATAAAACATCCTCAGGATGCAACATAACATGCTTACCAGACATCTTGGAGGTCTGACTGCTGGTATCACTTTCTTCCACTAAGAAGGTCCTTACTAATTCAGGTAACTTGTACACAACTGAACACCGAAGAAAAGCGTCGTTCACAGGGGTAGCAAACTTGGCGAAGGAAACATCTGTTGAACAAAAAGATCTCAGGATGTTAGCATCTTCGGGATGTAACTAAAATTTTTACAAAAACATTAAAAACAATTTTACCACTTTATAACCAATAAAGAGGAATCTCATCCCCAAAAGGAATAGAACTCCTCTTAACAAAAAAGAATTTTGTTCTCCAATTTTTCTCAGATTTGACCACATTAAACAGAAAGGATGGTTCCTTTTCTATAACCTGAAAGACATAACGGTGGGAACCGTGTGTCCTCAATTTATAAATATGAGCCAGTGTTGATGCACTTTCTGTGGACGTCACTGTCGAATAGACTAGGGTTGAGTCTTAGTAATGTGTTACATGAGATTGTGGTGATCCATAAGGGCATTTTATGGATCTGACGCATTTGTAAAATATAGGACAATACACTGAGCCAAGTTCGACCTATATACACTGGGCGAATGTGGAAGTTTTCCACATTCGACCATTACAAATGGGCGAATGTGGAAATGCTCCACATTTGACCATTCAAAAGGGGTGAAGGTGGCTTTTGGGTATTGGACTATAAATAGCAATCTCATGTGTTATTGTTCATTTGGTGATTTGAGTTTGTGCTTTGAATGCTCTCAAGGGGGAGGTCATGCCCGACCTCCCCCGGCCACGAGATAGATGTTTATCCTACTGATGACAGTGTCTGTAACCGTTTCTGTAGTAATACGAATCTGTGATGACGTTGTTATCGTTAATTTCTGTCTCGTCTTGAATCTCCCGTCTGAAACTGATTTGTTTATGCGTATTCGATCCACGAGTTCGGTTCCTAACCGGATTCACAGCCAGGTCACCCACTTCAAGATGGACGCCATGATCTTCAACAAGCCTACCGCAAACCATCAGAATCTTCCAGAGTTCATGCATGGCTTGGGAATAAGCCATCCAAGTAATATCAAAGAAAACTTTGATAAACTTAGGAAAAGGATACCTCAACTCTAGAGAGAATGGTAAGTACAGGAAGCAGACCCATGTAGGAGAGGCAAAGTCTGATCGTGCATGAGAATCGTAAGGACAAAACTCAGCAGAGCTTGGGAAGACTTTTGAGCTTTTTAAGGCTCGACTCTCCTTGTCATCAAAAGAACAGATCTCCTGTTCAGGATGACTCAAGAGGTTTTGGGGAATGAAGTCGCCGGAAGCTCCTACACTCCCTGAAGTTCTTGTGGATCTTTTTGCCATCTTCAGAATATTACTAAGATTTTTTGCAGGATTAAAGAGAAAAGTGGAAGAAAGAAGAGAGAAATTACCTTCTCAAAAAAAAAAAAAAAACAAATGTGATTATAAAGGAATGAATCAAGCTCTAGATATAGAGAACAGAGGCTGACGTTTGTAACGGTCATCACATAGTTACCGCCTAAAAAATAGTCGTTGTCATCCTGACAAGACATCGAGTGAAGATATTCAGATGAAAAATAATTTTACCTAGATATTTACGGTAACATATTTTTTGGGGACAATTGTTGTGGGTGAAAATCCTCAGGATGATTTTACCATGCATCCCTAATATACCATCCTCGGGATGCTGAAGGACTCTGCTGACTTCAGGATGTAACGATAATTCAGCATGTGCACATCCTGAGAATGAACTAACGAATTAGCTTTCTTATATGATTGCAGGTATAACTAAGTTATGATATGGATCTTTATGCTAAAGCAACGTCTATATTATAACTCTCAAGCCAAGAAATCAAAGATAGAAGTGTAACTCATGGTCTATGATTGAAGATGGAGTCAAACTTGTAACCGATACACATTTAATATCGGCGATAAACAAGGGAACAACTGGATCATTGACTAGCCAAGAAGAAACTGTCAATCAACGACTAGTTTCTGTTAAAGACCTCCAACATTCACCTGAAGAAGCTGTTACACAACATTGAAGCCTTTAACTATATAGCGGATCTCACGGGATTCATTAGTTATTCTCATGTATTATATATATGGGAGTATGGGACGAGTATAGAACACTTACAGACATCTTGCTTATACTACAGCTGCACACTAACACTTAGAAACACACAATCATTGTAATCTTAGTACACTCGTCCACATACTTATCCAAAGTTGTACTCTTTTACCAAATTAACATTAACAAACAAGGCAGGGGCCTAGTCTCCTCCCGAGGTTTTATGCCGGCGATCTACTATTGATCAAGGGCTTTCCCCGTATATCGAGTGTTGTTCTTTGTGTTTTACTTATTTATTCGTACATTACAAACAGTTCCATCCCGAGGATATAACTGTCCATCCCGAAGCAAACCTAAGCCATCCCGAGCATAGTTGTCACTAATTTACTCTTTTTTGCATCCTGATCAAATATTTTCAGAATATAACTTGTTTTAATAGCAAAATCACATTCTTAGCACACTACCTCACAATTTCTAATTTGGAATACAAGATTATTTATACTAGGTAATTTTTGACCAAAACACCTATCCATGAAGGTCGGGTGTTTTTAACGGGTAACATTTTTTGATGATGTCATCAGGGCCTCCAACGCTTTAAGAAGGTCGGGTGTTTTTCTCTCCCATTGTTATTTTTTCAAAAAACAATTTGCAGGTTTGGAAAAAGAGAGAAGATAGTAGATGTACCTTTCACTTCGGTCTTGGTGTGGATTTAAATGGAAGAATGGATCAGTAAATATAGAGGCTAAAGAGATAAGGCACAACGATCATCTTGAAATCATTGGCTAGTTTATAGCACAAGGGATGTGAATCAGCTGTCACATCAGAATTGTGATAAGATGAAAAAATATTACAGTTTGACTTTTAACGGGTAACATTTTTTAGGACAATTGTTGGTGGTGAAATTCTAAGGATGAAATTTATTTGCATTTTTATTGTACATTTTCAGGATACTAAAGATGATGCTGAGTTCAGGATATAACTATGTATTGTCTTGTGTCTACATCCTGAGGATGAGCTAACAGTTTACCTTATTTTTATTTAAATGCAGATATTAGTTGGACGTGTATAATAATTGACTAAGTCTTGCATGATTTTCGAGGACTCAGTTGATGACCATTTGGAGCTCGTGTGAACGTGGAGGACTTGTAAACGGCTAATAGACTTAGTTGATGATATCCCGGATATTTCGGGATGAAAGTTGTAATCTCTTACTATAAATAGAGGTGTGATGAATGATCATAGGACACTTCATCTGCTATTCTTTTAGTCTGTTGCTACTGCCACACACTTACAAAACAATTATTGTAACCTTAGTCGATCCTTCACCACATATCTACATGTTATCTCTTACTATAAAGTTGTATCATTCACATTTCTACTTAATAATAATAACAAAGACAGGGGCATTAGTCTCCTCCCGAGGTTTTGTGCCGGCGATCTACATTGGTCAAGGGCTTTCCTCGTACATCAAGTGTTTTTGTGTTGTTTTATTTCATTTTCATTTGTATAATCATACTTTTCCATCGTTGTTCCATCATGAGGATACAACTGTCCATTTTATGTTATTTGCTTTGACATCCTGACCATAGTTGTAAAATTTACTCTTTTGCATCCTAAACTTAATCATCCTCGAAATATAACTAATTTTATACTTAACAAACATCTTTAGCACACTACCTCACATTTTTAATTTGGAATACAAAGTTAATCCATTGTTGTTAATTTTTGACCAAAACAATATGGAAAGCCAGAAATGATCGAATCTTCTCCGACAAAAGAGTAGTCATGGAGCAACTATTATGTGAGATTACGACATTGTCTTGAATGTGGGTTAAAATGAGAGCAAAAAAATAGGTGATAAGCTAGGAGAAATGGCGTAATTTTAATTTTTGAAACAAAATACAATGTAATTTAGTTTGGGTGATGTAGCGTGAGTTGTGTTCTATCTAGCAACTTGCTAATAGAATCGTTTGTACATATTTGGTGATAGTTGAGAAGTAATTTTCCGTCCTAAGAAAAGTAGCAAAAATTGTTATCACCTCATCGATACATAGTGAAAAAGGCAATAATTAACCACCAAATAAATAGGGGTTATGGAATAACTAAATATAAAATAAAAGAAAAAGTAAACAAAATATTTCATTGGTCAAAAGGGGTGGACCCCACCTTCTTCCCCACTTATCCCCCCTCATGAGTGTTAATAGGTTGTCGGTGACCCCATTAACGAAACCGAATAATGGAGCGGGATGGTGTTCAGCTCGTTAACGGATGATGTGACACCCCTTGCCCATTCCACATCACATGGTCTAATAAGAGTTGAATTTCAAACAAGAAAATTGGAAAAAATTTAAAAACTGATTGGATAAATACCCCTACATAATATAATTCATTTAAGATGGTTATAAATTGATGAGGTCAAATTTCTTGAACTTTTAACAATAGAATTCATTTAAGATGGCTATAAATTGATGAGGTCAAATTTCTTGAACTTTTAACAATAGAATTCATTTAAGATGGTTATAAATTGATGAGGTCAAATTTCTTGAACGTTTAACAATAGAAGTCAGAATTTTTTTAATTAAAGACTTAAAATATCTATCTACTAGGTTAGAGTCCCGTGTGTACACACGGTGCATCCCCAAGTTAAATGATAAATTCTATAAGATTATAGTATATAAGTTTTATTTATTCAAAGTACCACTCCCAAAGCTCATGATACAACCATGTTATTCAATTTTATAATAATTTAATTTTCACGATCTAATACTTTATTATAACATACTATAGTGGTTGCATCAGATGCAACCTAAAGTTTTGTAAACAAAAGTAACTTATTGCTTGCACCATAAGCTATAGCAAGAAATTAAGTTAATAATGTAGTCAACAAAACTAAATTTGAATAACAAACAAATTAGATTTATCAATCAAGAGATGTAAATAAAAAGAAATAATTTTATTCGATTTAATTATTAATACAATTTAAATGGGTCAAGACGATCAGAACACATTTTATGAGGTTACAATAATCAAAAAATAATATAAATGGGTCAAAATAACTCACACTCTTTAAGCCTTGTCGGACGCAATTATTTTATAGTTATCGCAATCCTTCAGTGGGCTATGATGGTGTTTACGATGATTAAAACAGTTGCTGCTGCGCCTGCTTATGTTGTTTAGTGTGTTTTATGTGCTTTTCCCTACCATACTTGGTTATGGATATGCACTATGTTTCAAGTAGAAGTAAATAAATAAGCCATGGATTACAATCCAAATTAAAAATAAACTGATTCACTTGACGACAATCGTAAACTGAAAAGTATGTTAGAGAAACCCAATTCAAACTTGAAATATAACTGTACTCAACCAATTTTTACACTTACAACAACACTAAATAAACACGGGTTTAATCATCTTTTCAGAAAATGCACCAGAATTTGCCTCGATAATGAATGGGAAGTCCACATCTCCTATTTCTCTTTGATGCCATGTATTTATTCGCCAACCTAATAGGCGGATCCTGCACAAATAAATTTGAGATAATTATCACATAGCATGAGTGTAACAATGGGTCACCTTATTACTTCACTATTTTACTTAACAAAATAATGTCTATTAACAACTCATTGAGCTAATCGTATCATTCAGTGGCTTAATAACTAAACTTCAAAAAGAAAAGGTAGCAAACAAATATAATGTACTACACTTATATGAGGTTTTCTCTTTTATTGCAGATAAAAAACATGTATAAGTTTGCCAGAAGCAGCCATTTATATCCAGAAACAATTGAATATGGATAAAGAAATAAGATTTTAAGGTTATACACTAATTTAGACAATTAAACCTTACACAAAACCTACTATGTGTGCTTAACCAATTTTAAAATACAAAGTATGTGTGTTTAACCAACATTTAAATGCCTCGGGAATGACACTGGCAGCACAATAAACGGCAGATTTGGCTGTTTTTACATTAGGAAATTCATCATAATCAATAAACTTGTATAAGGGAAATGGTGATATAACTTGCGGCAATTAAATGAAATCACCTCAGCCGTTATCCCCATGATCCTTGTTCGTTTGCTCATATAATCAGAATCTGCAAATGGGTACTCCAAAGAAGGATTTGTCCAGACCCTACAAGTTTTCTTGTACACATATTAAACTAAATTAGGTCAAAAGTACTAAAATTAGGGGAAATTCAGCATATACCCATAAATCAAGTACAAAAATAAATAAAAAGATAAATACTATTCAAACTAAAAAAGATATAAACAATAAATGATGTAGTAAATATCAACACTAATCATATTTGATCAATAGAACCCTAATCAAACAGTAAATATACAAAGAACACAGAAACTAACATTCAAAAACAGTTACTAACCTAAAATCGATCAAACCAATATTATTAAAAGGGATTAAGTTGTTTCTGAATATACAAAATCATTTTAATAAGTTCAAATCGGAAACAGAAACATACCTTAAAAACAGTATTTAGAAGCAACTTTGTGGTGGCGAAGATTGAAGAAGGGGAAATTAGGGTGACTAAGCAATCAATGATGGCATATACATCTACAAAGATCCAGATACACCTAGTTACTCCTTTGTTATATATGTATATATATAGATATAGATAGTTTCATACATGATCCTCGAAACTTGCAATCATTCCATATTATGAGGATATTATTTCCGAAAAAAATCAAAGAAATTTTCACCTCTCATTCAACCCCCGTTATTATCTTTCCAAAGTGGCTATCCTCATTTTATGGAAACTCATTCAATGGCCATTCAAATTTTTGATCACACCAAATCCAATAGGATCTGTTCCAACCCGATAAACAATATCCATTCAGTTATAGACATATTCTAAATGTGTTATCAACCAACGCCTAAATCAACTTACGGCTATTATCAACTAATGCCTATTATTAACTAACACCTATTATCAAGTAACGCCTGTTATCAACTAACACCTATTATCATGTAACGCCTATTATCAACTAACACATAAATCAACTAACGCGTAATGCTTATACACTAAAGGTGCTTGATTCCATCCTAAAAACAGATTTCTTTACTTAAGAATTAATAAAAACTCTGTTTTTAAACAGCAAAACTCACGTTTTTGTTCGCCTCAATATAAATCGACCAAAAGACAATACCCTAAGCCGTTTTTAGAAAACGCGTCAATCAATATATAAAGTGAAAATTCACCAACAAACGCCTATTATCAACTAACGCCTATTATCAAATAAAGCCTATTATCAACTAACGGCTATTATCAACTAACAACTATTATCAAGTAACGCTTATTATCAACTAACGCCTATTATCAACTAACACATAAATCAACTAATGCCTAATACTTATCAACTAAAGGTGCTTGATTGACCACTTATTATAATTTGTGTAACCAAAAATAAGACGCTTGTATTGTGACCGTCCACCTACTTCAAAACTCCAGTAACATTCTTACAAAAAAAATCCCCACCCTATAAATGTTGTTTATCGCATGAAAGTTTAAAAAATATATATAAAATAGGATAATATCTAAAAGCAATGTTCTTCTCTGACCAGAGGAGGCGTGTGGCGAAGAAGTTCACGCAGTGGTCTGCATTCAGCCAATAGATGTTCAGCAGGAAATTCAAATACAATTTGACTCAGAAGCTGAAATTTTTATGCATACAACCTTATAAATCATTTTATTAAAAGATTCAGATTATACTATACAGTAACGTTTTTCTAATCATATATGGCACATTAAGTATTTATCAAAATCTTGACAAAACGTGTATGCATGTTTTAAACCATAGTAAGGATGACCAGTGTGCAAACAACTATTTTGTAAACATATTCTAAATGGGCAAGGATAATATTTACAAAACAATAAAACAAATAGCAAGGTAAAAATTAGACATACATAGCCATAGAAAGTCTCCAACGCTTTTCCCAGCTTCATCAACCATGCTTATTGTTACAAACCAAACTTTTTACTCCATCAGTATCCCTAAACGAACAATTAGGAAACTAATATTACTAATAATTAACATTTAAATGTAAAAGACTATGCATAACGAACATAAAGCAACAAACTGGAAAAAATGTTCAAGAACATATCTAAAGGAGCAAACTGGCAGAGTATCCATAAAAAATTGTGGTTATGCCCATTCCTTTATCAAATAAACAAACTGCCAGCAGAATGCTTCACAAACGGTTCACCAACCGTTTGGTTCGTTTATGACAAACTAAAACCATAAAAAGAGGCGAATGCTTGAAATCTTACTCCTAAAAAGATGATTCTCCAAGCTTCGTTTAGGCATATACTCATAAAGCAAAAGCCTGTTATGACCCTCTGAGCAGTAGCCGATAAGTTTCACCAGATTAGGATGATGCAGCTAACCAAGATGAGTTACTTCCGTCTGCAAACAACAAACAAACCATCAGCAAACAGTCACATAATCATCACACGCATAATAATAAATAAAAATTCTATAAACAAACATTATTTGCTTTCCAAACAGTCACATAATCATCAAATTAAGCTCAATTGACTAAAAAAATTTATAAACTCAACTGCATTCGTTACTGATCAACAACATCATGTCTTCCTCCACTATTTGCTTTCCAAACACCACCACCGATACTTCCACAGTCACATCCTTCAACCTCTTCCTATACGTCGTCGTTTTCGTCTCCATTTTCGCTTTCTTCCTCGCTCCCGGTGGTCTCGCATGGGCCCTTTCAAACCCCCGGACCAAAACCGCCATCCCTGGCCCATCAAACCTCTACTAATTACAGTAATAATCAATAAACCTTAGCTCTTTCTTTAATCGATTGGTATTCAAGCAACATACCAGCAACATTTCTTTAATACCAGATTATCACTCATTTTTAACTGTGTACCTTTCTAACTCAAACAACTCTGTTTCGGCCCAACTGAAAGTCGATGTAGTTCTCCTGAAAAACACTTGATACCTGCAGCTCCTAACAATTTTGATGCAAAGAAATTTGGATTGTTATGCATTAACTACTTATGAAAACAAATATAATTTAAACAGCATCCTGAATAATCAGCGGAATCTTAATTATTATCAACGGATTTTAGGTTAATCGGTAGAAACTAAAACCATATCCAATCAGACTATCTAATATGACCAGATACTGAAACATAAATCATTGCCTGCAAGAAGCATGTATCGTAAGCACATCATTTGCTTTGTTAATCTTCAGCTTCTTGCCCTCTTCCCGTTCTCTGTCAAGAATCAAATGATTAATTAACTTGTTAAATATAAATATTAAAACTAAAACATTAAATAATATCATTAAATTCCATATCTCATAAATCGGAAGTTTCAAATCATTCCATAAAATCAAAAGCTTAAAAATAGGAATGGTTATATTTGTTTTAAAAAATTTCAACCACTTTCCAATTTTGAAACGATCCAATCGGGTGCACCCACATCCGAGATCCATGATCCATCCGATCACCAACCAATGTAAAGATTTCCACTAAAAACATTCTCTCAAGCATATGAAGGTCCAAATGATATTAAATCCCCAAGAACAATTGATGAATATTCTTGAACCCTTTAAACAATCTTAGCCGAATAAGAACTTATGAACATGAACGAAAAAATATGTGATGATTAACCAAAGCTTAGTAGAATAGAATGGCTAAGTTTGGATTCGGTCTAATGCTTAGAAATAGCTACGGACCTTCAAATCGATTACAGAATCAGAATCAAACATGAATCATAATCGGCACTCTAATAACCGACACAAACCAAACCAAAAGACACACACTTTTAGAACATCAAAGAGCGAGAGATTTTTTTCATCAGACACCCCCCAACACACACGCACATAAAAAAATTAAAAAAAAAACAGATTTGATCACATCAGAAACAATTAATCAGTTTTTGAAACATATTGAAAAAGAAAAAAATACGAGATAAGAACATACATCAGAAACCTATCAGAAACACTATCAGAAACATGTAATCGATAGTGGAAGATGAATCTCATACACTGTTAATATGCACATTATAAATCGAATCGGAATCCCTAATTAAAAATTATCAAAGAACACGTAAATCTTAAACATAAAATCAATATTAGGGTTGACGAAAATAGGAGATTTAATCAATTGAATGATGAGAATAGACTTGACGAAAGTTAAACCTAAACATGAAGAACACACAGTAATGGATAAAAACTTACTTTTTCAAGTTGATACGCTAAGAACATCTCGAATGGTTGAATCCATTTGAATGAGGATGCAGGTTTGGGATATATCGTTGAAATAGAGAAGAAGAATTGAATAAGAATTTTAATATGATTGTAAGATTTGATTAGCAATAAGAAATAGATATAGAATAGCAGATCGAAATCTCACAATGTTTATAAATGATACCTGATTCAATGGGGTGAGGATATGAGCAGCAGATCGAATGCGGTGTTAGGGTTGTTACCTGATTTGGAGGATTGGAGGATACGAATCGTGGATTGAAGGAGGCGATTAAGGTTTATGTTGAAAGAGTGGAATAATATGGATGGATAGTTAAAGGAGGTTAATAATAAACTGAGAAAAAGAACTATTTATATGCGGGTTACCGGGTACCAAAAGCATTGTATGGGTCGGATCGGGTCTACCGAATTAGAGGAAAACGGGTTGGAAAATGCTTAGGTGGACACCCTAGAAAGGTGACACCTCACCCCTAGATACTCCTTTATTATATGTATAGATAATCTATACTTTCAATAATAGAAGAGTCGTGAATGACGTCAGAAAGCTGATGTGTCAACACTTTCAATACCGTAACCGCTGCTTCTCTCACATTTAAGTTCGTGTTGAAGGATTCGAGTATCAGGTAACCTAATTCTAACCGATCATATCAATAAGAATAAAATTATTCCGTTTTGGTTTTCACTAACCCTCAATCTTTTGTTTCCTTAATCAGCAACCAGAGTATTTACGTTGAAAAAGGTTTCATGTTTGGATGATTCTTACAATCAAAGGAAAATATTCGTTATACGATTACCAAGGGTTATAGATCGGCAGCGTCAAACTCAAGAAGGGTATGTCTTTACTTTTTTAAAGTCATGTAGGTGAGTGTTTAATGCGTGTTAATTTTTTTCTGTTAAACATTACTTTGAGTCATTCTTGATTTAGTATTTTTGTGAATGTTTGGCCGTTAACAGATAGAGGCGTTAGCTTAATCACTCGAGAGTCTTTCCAGATGGCATTAGGAAAGACCTTGATTGCAATTATGCTTTTACGCCAGTATGCTTATCTTTTGAGGAAGCCGTCTGCGTCTACTTCCGCTTTTGTTGTTCCCGCTGTTGTGCTTGTCAACATGTATGTTTGTTCAAATTCTTATTTCTTTACTTTATTTTTCAAGGGTTGTGGTTGAAGTGTAACCGTGACTGTTTTTTTCTGTTCTGTTAGCAAGCAGAGTATGTGAGGAAGCACCTTGAGTATGTTGAATATTCAAGGTTAATCTTTTGGAGATTATTTCCAGTCAAAGAAACAAATATGTGTTGAAGACTGATGGGTTTATAAAGACAAGTTATATTCAAAGTTGATTTGAATGTTTTAGGTACGTCAGTTTCAAGTTTTCTGAAGATTGGTAAAAGAATTATTTTCGTTCTTTTAGTAGTTTTTTGTAACCTCTGTCTACGTTCAAAACATGTTTGTAAATATTCTGTAGTATAATTTGAAGTTGTATTTGAAGACAATTTTTTTGTGAAGATCTATCCAATTTTTCTGAAGTTTGTATTACAGTTGTTTCATTACATCTGTTGCTAAGTCAACATATGTTTCTTTTATAATTAATGTTATAATTTATAAGTAGAAGAATTGTCTACACTCTGTTAGTGAAGAGATGTTTCTAAATATATTATATTGAACAAACATGAAATTGTGTTGGATGGGAGATGTTTTTTTAAGATCTGTTGAAAAGTAAACATGTGTTGTAAAAAACATGTTGTGCAAGTTTATTGACAGTTTTCATTACATCTGAAGTTTGTATTCCAAGACAGCTGTTTTGAGAGCAAATATTGTTATTGTTAATCAAGTATTTCATTTACGTGGGATATTCCAGATTATAAGTGAAATTCGTTTTTGAATGACAGTTTTTTCATTACATCGGAAGTTGTATTGGATGACACGCGTACTCAGAACATGTGTTGACATGTCAACAGATGTTGTAAAAAAGATTTTCCCATTAAGTAGACAAATAAGCCTTAAGTTTTGAATTTTTAAGAGGGAAAGTTTTAAATTATCATAGGGAACCGTATTTACGATTTTGAACATTAACAGGGTTGAGTGGCAAATAATAAGTGTTTTGAGTATAAATATTGTTATTGTTATTGTTGTCGTTTGGAATTATTAATTTATATAAGATATGACATTGTATTGATCAATAATACTCAAGTTGAAAGGTTATTTTATAAGAAACCTATTGAAAATCAGTTGGTTATTTTCTAATGATTTTTATGTAGCATACTTTGATGTTTATAAATAAATAATAATAATTATTTTAATAAATAAGCCCTAACTTTTGAAGTTTTAAGAGGGAAAGTTTTAAACTATCATAGGGAAGTGTGTTTGCGATTTTGAACATTAACAGGGTTAAATATCAAATTGCAAATAATAAGAGTTTTGAGACCAAATATTTTTATTGTTATTATTATTAATCAAGTAATTCATTATCAGGGTTGAAGTTTTATTCGATGACAGCTGTATTTAGAACATCTGTTGAGATGTCATCAGACGTTGTAAAACAGATCTTTGGATTCATAATACAAATAAGCCCTAACTTTTGAGTGTTTTAGATGGAAAGTTTTAAATTATCTTCGGGAAATGGGTTTACGAATTTGAAGATTAACCGGGTTTAGTTGCAAATAATAAGAGTTTTGAGAGTAAATATTTTCAAAACTTATTATTAATTAATTCATTTATATAAGATATAACATTGTGTCATTATATATTCTTGGTTGAATTGATCAATAATATTCAAAATGTGAACCAATTTTATAAGAATCCTATTCAAAATCAGTATATTATTTTCTAAAGATTTTGTATGTAGCATCATTTCATTTTGATAATGAAATAATTTTAATAAATGTTTGAAAATTATATTTAACAAATAAGCCCTAAGTTTTGAATTCTTAAGAGGGAAAGTTTTAAATTATCATAGGGAAGCGTATTTATGAATTTGGACATTAAGCGGGTTGAGTTCATAAATAATAATAATAATAATAATAATAATAATAATAATTTAAGAACCATTTTGATCAATAAGTCCTAAGTTTTGAATTTTTAAGAGGGAAAGTTTTAAATTATCATAGGGAAGCGTGTGTACGAATTTAAACATTAACCGTGTTGAGTTCATAACTAATAATAATTATTATTATTTAAAAAGCATTTTTGATCAATAAGTCCTAACTTCTGAATTTTTTAGAGGGGAAGTTTTAAATTATCATAGGTAAGCGTGTTTACGAATTTGAACATTAAGCGGGTTGAATTGCACATTGCAAATAATAAGAGTATTGAGACCAAACATTTTTATTGTTATTATTGTTAATCAAGTAATTCATTAACAGGGTTGAAGTTTTATTCGATGACTGCTGTATTGAGAACATCTGTTGACATGTCATCAGATGTTGTAAAACAGATCTTTGGATTCATAATACAAATAAGCCCTAACTTTTGAGTTTTTTAGAGGGAAAGTTTTAAATTATCTTAGGGAAGCGGGTTTACGAATTTGAAGATTAACCGGGTTTAGTTGCAAATAATAAGAGTTTTGAAAGTAAATATTTTCAAAACTTATTATTAATTAATTCATTTATTTAAGATATAACATTGTATCATTATATATTCTTGGTTGTATTGATCAATAATATTCAAAATGTGAACCAATTTTATAAGAATCCTATTCAAAATCAGTATATTATTTTCTAAAGATTTTGTATGTTGCATCATTTCATTTTCATAAAGAAATAATATTAATAAATGTTTGTAAACCATATTTAACAAATAAGCCCTAAGTTTTGAATTTTTAAGAGGGAAAGTTTTAAATTATCATAAGGAAGCGTGTTTACGAATTTGAACATTAAGCGGGTTGAGTTCATAAATAAATAATAATAATTATTTAAAAACCTTTTTTGATCAATAAGTCCTAAGTTTTGAATTTTTAAGAGGGAAAGTTTTAAATTATCATAGAGAAGCGTGTGTATGAATTTGAACATTAACCAGGTTGATTTCATAAATTATAATAATAATAATTTTGTAAAAAGCATTTTTGATCAATAATTCCCAACTTTTGAATTTTTTAGAGGGAAAGTTTTAAATTATCATAGGTAAGCGTGATTACGATTTTGAACATTAACAGTGTTGAGTTGCAAATTGCAAATAATAAGAGTTTTGAGAGCAAATATGGTTATTCTTCTAATTATTAATTAATTCATTTATATAAAATATAACATTGTATCATTACATATTGTTGGTTATATTGATCAATAATATTCAAAATGAGAACCTATTTTATAAGAACAGTGTTCAAAATCAGTTTATTATTTTCTAAAGACAACATATGTATGTAGCATCATTTCATTTTGATAAATAAAATAATATTAATAAATATTTGAAAACCATTTTTAATAAATAATCCCTAAGTTTTGAATTTTTAAGACGGAAAATTTTAAATTATCATAGTGAAACATGTTTACGAATTTGAACATTAACCGGGTTTAGTTGCAAATAATAAGAGTTTTTAGAGCAAAAATTGTTGTTATTATTATTCTTAATTATTAATTGATTAATATATGATTTAACATTTTATTGTTATATACTTGGTTCCATTGATAAATAATATTGAAGTTGCGAAACTATCTTATAAAAATCCGGTTCATTTTGGTAAATGAATAAGCTGGTTGAGTTGTAAATAATAAGAGTTGGAAATAATAGGGAAGCGTGTTTACCAATTTGAACATTAACCGATTTGAGTTGTAAATAATAAGAGTATTGAGAACAAATATTGTTGTTGTTATTATTAATTACTGAATTCATTTGCGTGCATATTGCAAATTCTTAGTGAAATTCTTTTTTGGATGACAGTTTTTTCATTACATCGGAAGTTATATTGGATGACATGTGTATTGAGAACATCTGTTTACATGTCATCAGATGTTATAAAACATATATTTGGATTTATAATTGAAATAAGCCCTAACTTTTGAATTTTTTAGAGGGAAAGTTTTAAATTATCATAGGGAAGCGGGTTTACGAATTAGAAGATTACCCGGGTTGAGTTGCAAATAATTAGAGTTTGAGAGCAAATATTGTTTTTGTGATTACTATTAACTATTAATTGATTTTATAAAAGATATAACATTGTATTATTTTATATACTTTGTTCCATTGATCAATAATATTCAAGTTGAGAAACCACGTTATATAAACCGTCTTCAAAATCAGATTTGTTATTTTCTAAAGAATTTTTATGTAGCGTCATTTCATTTTGATAAATAAATAACATTAATAAATGTTTGAAAACCATTTTTAATAAATAAGTGCTAAGTTCCGATTAATACTAATAAATAAATAAATAAGTAAATAAATAATACAACCCAGTATAAAATCAGTTTTTAAATTTCTTCAGACTTTGTTCGTACCATCAAATATTGTATCTGGTAAAATAGAGGCCCAAAAGTCCAAATTTGATGATTACAACTTTGAAAGGTTAGCACACGGTATTACAGTTGTTTCACAACATCTGTTTTATAAGCCAACAGATGATTTAAAACAGATTTTGTGGTTTATAGTTTTTTTTTTTGAAAAAAATTTGTGATTTATAACTATAGATTAATAATAATAAAATAATAATAGAATTTTAAAAGTATGTCTTAAGTCCTTAATGTCACACCCTCAAAATCCACTTGCGGAGTTTTACCGCGAGGCGCATGACAAACCAGGATCCAAGTCAATGATCACAATAAACAATACTAAATGAATTTCAAAAACATAGTTTAAAAATCCCAAAACATCAGCGGAAGCTAAATGTCGTTACATAAACAAAATAAAACCAAATGTTTAATGTTCAAAACCATGCAACTCTAACTAGACGCCGTGCAGACGCGTGCGCCCTAGTTCCACTTTGCTACCTTAGCGACCTGAGAAAACATGTAAGAGTTTACGTCAGCACAAAAATGCTGGTGAGTTTACAGGTTTGTAATCAAAGTTCCAAGTATAACCTGTCCATACTATAACAATTGTAAACCAAGTACGCTAGCTAGGCGCATGTACCATTACTACTACGATTGGAAAACCATTACTAACTCGCAAACCAGATGTTGTGCCCGTATAGTAAACCTGTTCCTGTTTGAGACAATATGCACCCGCCCGGCGCTCCATGCCGACGGGTGGGGTTGGTCACTCCCAATAGCGCTATTCACATTTCCCCGTTGTGCAAACCAGCACATTCATGGTTTCCCCCCGGGACTTCCAAAGATCGTATAGTAAACCGTTTGAAAACCCATAGTATGACAGTTGTTACCAAATAGTTGTTTAACACATGTTTTCTCCCCCGAAAACGAAAACCAAGTAAAGTGGGGCCGTAAACTCACCTTAGGTTGCGTTAACTTCAGCTAATAGAATAGTTCAACAAGCTATGCTAGTCCCGTAAAACAGCGACCTAACATATGATAGTTACAAGTACTTAGACTAATAACCCTTAGGTTAGTTAGTCCCTAGATGTCCAGACCATAACCAAGTTCGTTTGAAACACCGTGACTGTTTAACCGACCCAAAGTACCAGACTCGACATCCCATTGGTGACCCGAGACTCCCCGTGTTATGTTTACGCTCCAAAACATACAATCACGCAAGTGCACTTAACATACGTTAACACACAACAAGCTATAGCACATAGTTCACATATCACCGAAATACATCCAAGTATATGTTACCAAGTTATTAGACATGTTACGGGGTTCCTAGCATGTTCTTAGGTGTCAAAACGGGTCTCGGAATGCTAAAATATACATACAGCAGTAGTACACGCGATTAGGAAAAGTCAACTAGCATTTAGGTTGGTCAACTGGCATTTAGGAAGGCTAATCGCATGTAACTACTAGCATTTAGGGCTAATCGCATGTAACACCTAGCAATTAGGGCTAATCACATGTAACACCTAGCAATTAGGGCTAATCGCATGTAACACCTAGCAATTAGGGCTAATCGCATGTAACACCTAGCAATTAGGGCTAATCGCATGTAACACCTAGCAATTAGGGCTAATCACATGTAACACCTAGCAATTAGGGCTAATCGCATGTAACACCTAGCAATTAGGGCTAATCGCATGTAACACCTAGCAATTAGGGCTAATCGCATGTAACACCTAGCAATTAGGGCTAATCGCATGTAACACCTAGCAATTAGGGCTAATCGCATGTAACACCTAGCAATTAGGGCTAATCGCATGTAACACCTAGCAATTAGCCTGCTAATCGCCTGTAACCTTGCTGTTCCAGTTTTTCGCGCGTTTAACGCTCCAAATCAGATCCAGAACGTGTGTAACCACCCAATATCATCCCAAACACTATCCTAAACATGTTTACATCAAAATCCTTCGTTTAACCTCGTATAATCAGTCCTGCATGAAATCAAGTAATCCAAACACCATACACATAGCATGCAATCATCATACTAACATGCATAACAATAACCCTATAATCAATTACTGAGATTCCTATCATCATAATATCAATATCAACACTGATCTATCATAATAACATAGCAATCATCGTCATGAATCATAAAAACCCTAGCTTTTTAATCATACACACTCATAACACATGCATATTAGTTATAATCCGATTAACAACCCTTATTGACGATTTTCAGAAAGCTTTTTCGTTTAACAACAGGTCTGGACCCTTAGGGATTGATTAAAAACGTTTATAAAGGTTTATGGATGAAAATCAAACCTTAGAATTATGAAAGTATGATGATTCAAGCTTGAAACCTTGAGTTTTGATCAAAAATCGCCTTCCAGAGGTTGTTTATGTGTTGGGGCGGTTTATGGGACGATTAGGGTTTGTATAATGAAGTTTAGGAGGTTAAGTATGGTATTTATAGTCGTTTTTAGTCGTCACTTACGTTGCAGGCGATTAGCTTCCAGTTGCAGGCGATTAGGGCTGCTAATCGCCACCCCCTTAGGCGATTAGCCCCCTAATCGCCACCTTGAGGCAGCTACTCGCCCCCTGGGGTGAGCTAATCGCCACCCTGCAGGTGATTAGCTCACCCTAATCGCCTGCAGGGTCCTGTTCCAAGTATTTTGCGCGTTAAACCCCGTTTTAACACATGTTAACACATTTTCACATACCGACAAGTCACATAATGATTGTAAACACATAACACTAGTAAATACACATATTTACACTCGTTCACCAATTCCCGGGACTCGAGATTCGTACGTTCCGTATGCCCTGACGATCCTACAAATCGTCACCGTTTGTACACTTGGTTAAGGACTGACATCTAACGATCCTCTAGGCCAACATCTAATGATTCCCTAGACTCATATAACAGTTCCCGAACCATAACCCGACTCAACTAACCCAGTTAAGTACAGAATACGCGTGACTTGCTAAGGTAGACTTTAATTTAGACGACGTTGTTAACTTGAATTTGCCGGGTGTCACATCATCCCCACGTTAAAAGAATTTTCGTCCCGAAAATTATGTAAGTACCAAGAGTATGAACAAAAGAAACAGACAAAAATAGAAACCAAGAGAGAGAATTACCCGAGTTGTCACATCATCCCCACGTTAAAAGGAATCTCGCCCCGAGATTCATTCCGTTGCAGTGGTAACGTGTCTCGACTCGAATGCCTCTTTAGGAAAGAGATGAGGATACTTAGACTTCATCTGATCCGCGCGTTCCCAAGTGTATTCCGGTCCCCGGTTCGAGTTCCATCGAACCTTAACAATACGAATCTTACTGTGACGCAGACTGCGAATCTTGTAATCAAGGATCTCGACAGGTTCCTCCACTATCCGAAGACGATCATCAACCTTGATCTCTTCTAATGGAACAATGAGAGACTCGTCAGTCAGACACTTCTTCAGGTTAGATACGTGGAAGACGTTATGTACGTTACCGAGCTCCGTCGGTAAATCAAGTCGATATGCCACCGGTCCGATCCGTTCCAGGATCGTAAATGGACCGACATACCGCGGGTTAAGTTTGCCACGCTTCCCAAAGCGTATGACGCCCTTCCACGGTGAAACCTTTAGAAGCACTTTGTCACCAACTTGAAACTCCAATGGCTTACGGCGATGATCAGCATAACTCTTTTGTCGGTCCCGTGCCGCTGCCAATCGATTACGAATCTGTACGATCTTCTCAGAAGTCTCGTACACCAGTTCTGGCCCAGTGAGCTGACTCTCCCCCACTTCGGCCCAACAGAGAGGAGACCTGCATTTCCGTCCGTACAATGCCTCGAACGGAGCTGCTTTGATGCTCGTATGATAACTGTTGTTGTAAGAGAATTCTACTAACGGTAAGTGAGCTTCCCAACCTTTGCCAAAATCGATCACACATGCCCGCAGCATGTCTTCTAGAGTTTGAATTGTACGCTCACTCTGACCGTCAGTTTGTGGATGGTAAGCCGTACTCATGTCTAGTTGGGTACCCAAAGCCTTGTGCAAAGACTTCCAGAAGTGAGAAGTAAAATGGGAGTCACGATCCGAGATAATAGAAACTGGCACCCCGTGCTTAGAGACAACTTCTTTCAGATATAAACGAGCCAACCGATCCATGGTGTCGGTCTCCTTAATAGCAAGAAAATGAGCTGATTTCGTCAACCGATCAACAATCACCCATATCTTGTCGTTCCCGCTTGGTGATCTAGGAAGTTGTGTGACAAAATCCATAGTAATCCGTTCCCATTTCCACTCTGGAATTTCGGGTTGTTGCAGTAGACCCGACGGTTTCTGGTATTCCACCTTGACCTTAGCACAGGTCAAGCACTTACTCACGTATGAGGCTATATCCGCCCTCATGTTTGGCCACCAGTACAGTATTTTTAGATCCTGGTACATCTTGTCTGAACCAGGATGAATGGAATACCGAGACTTGTGAGCTTCATCAAGAACCAGCTCCCGAAGTCCCCCGAATAAGGGAACCCAGACGCGTTCTGCGAAGTAGCGCAGGCCATCAGGCCTTTGCTCGAGATGTTTGTCGGCACCGTGCATAGTTTCAGCCTTAAGGTTTTCCTCCTTCAAGGCTTCTGACTGAGCAGAACGGAGTTGATCAGGCAGAGAGGAGTGGATTGTGAGTTGCAACGCCCGAACGCGACGAGGGTTTGTCGATTCTTTCCTGCTCAAGGCGTCTGCCACAACATTCGCCTTGCCAGGATGGTACTTAATGGCACAGTCATAGTCGTTCAGGAGTTCAACCCAACGGCGCTGTCGTATGTTCAGGTGCTGTTGGTCAAAAATGTGCTGGAGACTCTTGTGATCGGTGTAGATGGTGCATTTGGTACCGTACAAGTAATGCCTCCAGATTTTCAACGCGAACACCACCGCACCCAATTCCAAATCATGGGTAGTGTAGTTCCTCTCATGCACTTTGAGTTGACGGGAAGCGTACGCAATCACCTTCTCGCGTTGCATCAACACGCAACCGAGACCATGAATAGAAGCATCACAGTAAACAACGAAATCTTCAGTGCCCTCAGGCAAAGACAAGATAGGAGCAGTGCAAAGCTTAGTCTTCAGTTTTTGGAATGCGGACTCCTGTGGTTCACCCCAGTCGAACTTTCTATCCTTCTGAGTAAGAGTGGTGAGGGGTTGAGCGACCTTCGAGAACCCCTTAATGAAACGCCGATAATAACCCGCAAGGCCTAGGAATTGCCGCACCTCAGTTGGCGTCTTCGGTGCTTCCCAGTCCTTGATCGCTTCGATCTTAGCTGGATCGACATGGATTCCCAGTTCATTGACTACATGCCCTAGGAATTGGACTTCGCGTAACCAGAAATCGCACTTCGAGAACTTGGCGTACAGCTGTTCTCGTCGTAAGAGTTCCAAAACTAACCGTAGATGTTCCCCATGTTCGGTCTCGTTCTTGGAATAGATCAGAATATCATCAATAAACACGATGACGAACTTGTCAAGATACGGTTTACAAACGCGGTTCATCAAGTCCATGAAAACCGCCGGTGCGTTAGTGAGACCAAAAGGCATGACCAGGAATTCGAAATGGCCATAACGTGTTCGAAAAGCAGTCTTTGCAACGTCAGCCTCCCTGACGCGCAGCTGGTGATAACCGGACCTCAAATCGATCTTGGAATAATAACTAGAACCCTGAAGCTGGTCGAATAGATCATCAATACGTGGAAGAGGATAACGGTTCTTAATGGTCAATTTGTTCAGTTCTCTGTAGTCCACACACAATCGGAAACTTCCATCCTTCTTCTTAACAAATAAAATCGGGGCTCCCCAAGGGGAAGAACTAGGTCTGATGAAACCCTTATCCAAGAGTTCCTGTAACTGGTTAGACAATTCTTGCATCTCAGGAGGTGCAAGACGGTAGGGGGCCCGAGCAATAGGAGCAGCGCCAGGTACAAGATCAATACCGAACTCAACCTGACGATGGGGAGGAAGACCAGATAAATCATCAGGAAAGACATCAGAAAACTCACGTACAACCGGGATATCGTCGATCTTCTTCTCGCTGGTAGTGGAAACAGATAAAAGTGCTAGAACAGCCGAATAACCCTTCCGAAGATACTTAAGGGCTTTCATGCTAGAGATGAGACTTAGCGGAGCACCGCTCTTGTCCCCGTACACAGAAAGAAATTCTCCATCAGGGAGAGGAATCCGGATGACCTTGTCGTAACAAACGATCTCAGCGCGATACAGCGACAACCAATCCATGCCTATAACCACGTCAAAACTACCCAAAGGTACCGGCATAAGGTCGATAGGAAAAGACAAACCCGACAACTCTATGCGACACTCCCGAAGAACGCAAGTAGCTTCTATCTTCTTACCGTCAGCCAATTCTATAATATATTTAGCCTCTAAAGGAACAGGTACTACATCTAACAAACGACTAACTTCCACAGATATGAAACTTTTGTCGGCACCAGAGTCAAATAAAACACTAACAGAGCGATCGTTGAGAAGAAACGTACCAGTGACTGTGTCAGGGTCCTGTCTTGCCTCTGCAGTCCCAATAACGAAGGCACGTGCGTTCCTGTTTCCGCCCCCGTTGTTACTATTTCCATTCCCATTACCATTCCCGTTTCCTCCCTGCTTCAGTTTTGGACACTCCTTCTTATAATGCCCCGTTTCCCCACAGTGAAAGCATCCCTGTTTACCCGCAGTCCCCTGAGTAGTAGAAGTCGGAGTAGTAGCTGGGGCCTGAGTCGATGGAAGAGTCGCCCTACAGTCTTTGGCAAAATGCCCCAACCTCTGGCAGCGATGGCAACGATTATTGTCACAATTCCCATGATGATGGCGTCCACACTTATTGCATTTCGGTAACTTCCCTACATACCCACCACTTGGCTTAGAACCCGATGAAGATGAACCCCCACTATCAAACCTTTTCCCCTGTTGAGCTGGTGCTGGTGTAGAACTCTTCACATCATTATCCCACTTTCGCTTGTTGCTCTCTGGAGCCTTAGCAGTTGAACCTTTGGCAGGCAAGATACCCTCACTCACCTTCAAGTTAGTCATCCTATGAGCAGACCGGACCACCTCCGCGTAGGTAGGAAGATTCCCCGCAGCCACCAACCCTGCGATTTCTGGCACAAGACCCGAGATATAATGCTCAATCCTCCTGTATTCCGGCACATGTAGATCAGGACAAAGCACAGCCAACTCATTCCGCCTCACAGTATACTTCTCAATTTCCGACCCAGACATTTTGAGGTTCCACACCTCGTGTTCCAGTTTTTGAATTTCCTCCCTGGGACAGTACTCCCTCTTCAGCAGTTGCACAAAGTTTTCCCAAGGCATAGCATAAGCCTCCCCTATACCCATAGTCTGGGTGATATCGTTCCACCAGGTCAACGCAACATCCTGGAGCAACCCAGCAGAATACTTGACTCGATCCTCAGGAAGACAATTACACATCAGGAAAACAGACTCCACCTTCTCCAACCACCTGAGCAAACCTACTGCACCCTCAGTACCCGCGAACTCATGGGGCTTGCAGTCCCGAAACATTTTGTAGGTGCACATGGGTGGTGGTGGTGGATTAACATGACCACCTGTAAAGAAACACGTAAGAAAACCACGGGAAATGTAAACAAGTTCACCGATGAGATAGGAGTGGTTAGGTCAACTTACCGCCATTGTGCCCTAGCTGGAAGGCAGCCTGCAGCAAGTTGTTCAAGTCATCCTGCGTGAGGTTCACACCCCCACGACCACCATTTCCACGCCCACCATTGCGACCACCTCCACGTCCTCCTCGTGCTCCAGACATGATTCTGGCAAAAAGGACGAGAAAATTTAGTTTCACAGCCAATGATAAACACTAGCGTTTACAAGATCAAAGCTAGATCCAACCCAGGACTATCCATTCGAACCCAGAGCTCACTAGGGCTTTCATGCATTTCGGTTTATGATTTTGTGTGCACCCAAAATGATAAACCGCTCTACATGGTCCTCCAAGTGTTCTCCTAGTTCAAAGTTCAAATCACCGGACATAGACTCTTAGCTATACACCGTAATACTACGGTAGTTCATGACAAGGGTTTCTATTGGGGTAGGAAAGGGAGATGTCCGAGTCTTGGACCAATCTCAAGAGTATACAGTTAACCCCAATGTACCTCACTGTCTAGTAAGCAAGTAACCCAGTAAAAGAGTCTGGATGATGTAACACAGAAGGGCAAGATGATTTAGAGACACCCCGACAAGTCTATGAGTAACCCAGTATAAAGTTTAGTACCATGTGATCATCTAGTGTGTGCGACTCAGTTATAGACTAGACTCTACATGCAGTCCTAGTTCACTATAACCATTGGCTCTGATACCAATCTGTCACACCCTCAAAATCCACTTGCGGAGTTTTACCGCGAGGCGCATGACAAACCAGGATCCAAGTCAATGATCACAATAAACAATACTAAATGAATTTCAAAAACATAGTTTAAAAATCCCAAAACATCAGCGGAAGCTAAATGTCGTTACATAAACAAAATAAAACCAAATGTTTAATGTTCAAAACCATGCAACTCTAACTAGACGCCGTGCAGACGCGTGCGCCCTAGTTCCACTTTGCTACCTTAGCGACCTGAGAAAACATGTAAGAGTTTACGTCAGCACAAAAATGCTGGTGAGTTTACAGGTTTGTAATCAAAGTTCCAAGTATAACCTGTCCATACTATAACAATTGTAAACCAAGTACGCTAGCTAGGCGCATGTACCATTACTACTACGATTGGAAAACCATTACTAACTCGCAAACCAGATGTTGTGCCCGTATAGTAAACCTGTTCCTGTTTGAGACAATATGCACCCGCCCGGCGCTCCATGCCGACGGGTGGGGTTGGTCACTCCCAATAGCGCTATTCACATTTCCCCGTTGTGCAAACCAGCACATTCATGGTTTCCCCCCGGGACTTCCAAAGATCGTATAGTAAACCGTTTGAAAACCCATAGTATGACAGTTGTTACCAAATAGTTGTTTAACACATGTTTTCTCCCCCGAAAACGAAAACCAAGTAAAGTGGGGCCGTAAACTCACCTTAGGTTGCGTTAACTTCAGCTAATAGAATAGTTCAACAAGCTATGCTAGTCCCGTAAAACAGCGACCTAACATATGATAGTTACAAGTACTTAGACTAATAACCCTTAGGTTAGTTAGTCCCTAGATGTCCAGACCATAACCAAGTTCGTTTGAAACACCGTGACTGTTTAACCGACCCAAAGTACCAGACTCGACATCCCATTGGTGACCCGAGACTCCCCGTGTTATGTTTACGCTCCAAAACATACAATCACGCAAGTGCACTTAACATACGTTAACACACAACAAGCTATAGCACATAGTTCACATATCACCGAAATACATCCAAGTATATGTTACCAAGTTATTAGACATGTTACGGGGTTCCTAGCATGTTCTTAGGTGTCAAAACGGGTCTCGGAATGCTAAAATATACATACAGCAGTAGTACACGCGATTAGGAAAAGTCAACTAGCATTTAGGTTGGTCAACTGGCATTTAGGAAGGCTAATCGCATGTAACTACTAGCATTTAGGGCTAATCGCATGTAACACCTAGCAATTAGGGCTAATCACATGTAACACCTAGCAATTAGGGCTAATCGCATGTAACACCTAGCAATTAGGGCTAATCGCATGTAACACCTAGCAATTAGGGCTAATCGCATGTAACACCTAGCAATTAGGGCTAATCACATGTAACACCTAGCAATTAGGGCTAATCGCATGTAACACCTAGCAATTAGGGCTAATCGCATGTAACACCTAGCAATTAGGGCTAATCGCATGTAACACCTAGCAATTAGGGCTAATCGCATGTAACACCTAGCAATTAGGGCTAATCGCATGTAACACCTAGCAATTAGGGCTAATCGCATGTAACACCTAGCAATTAGCCTGCTAATCGCCTGTAACCTTGCTGTTCCAGTTTTTCGCGCGTTTAACGCTCCAAATCAGATCCAGAACGTGTGTAACCACCCAATATCATCCCAAACACTATCCTAAACATGTTTACATCAAAATCCTTCGTTTAACCTCGTATAATCAGTCCTGCATGAAATCAAGTAATCCAAACACCATACACATAGCATGCAATCATCATACTAACATGCATAACAATAACCCTATAATCAATTACTGAGATTCCTATCATCATAATATCAATATCAACACTGATCTATCATAATAACATAGCAATCATCGTCATGAATCATAAAAACCCTAGCTTTTTAATCATACACACTCATAACACATGCATATTAGTTATAATCCGATTAACAACCCTTATTGACGATTTTCAGAAAGCTTTTTCGTTTAACAACAGGTCTGGACCCTTAGGGATTGATTAAAAACGTTTATAAAGGTTTATGGATGAAAATCAAACCTTAGAATTATGAAAGTATGATGATTCAAGCTTGAAACCTTGAGTTTTGATCAAAAATCGCCTTCCAGAGGTTGTTTATGTGTTGGGGCGGTTTATGGGACGATTAGGGTTTGTATAATGAAGTTTAGGAGGTTAAGTATGGTATTTATAGTCGTTTTTAGTCGTCACTTACGTTGCAGGCGATTAGCTTCCAGTTGCAGGCGATTAGGGCTGCTAATCGCCACCCCCTTAGGCGATTAGCCCCCTAATCGCCACCTTGAGGCAGCTACTCGCCCCCTGGGGTGAGCTAATCGCCACCCTGCAGGTGATTAGCTCACCCTAATCGCCTGCAGGGTCCTGTTCCAAGTATTTTGCGCGTTAAACCCCGTTTTAACACATGTTAACACATTTTCACATACCGACAAGTCACATAATGATTGTAAACACATAACACTAGTAAATACACATATTTACACTCGTTCACCAATTCCCGGGACTCGAGATTCGTACGTTCCGTATGCCCTGACGATCCTACAAATCGTCACCGTTTGTACACTTGGTTAAGGACTGACATCTAACGATCCTCTAGGCCAACATCTAATGATTCCCTAGACTCATATAACAGTTCCCGAACCATAACCCGACTCAACTAACCCAGTTAAGTACAGAATACGCGTGACTTGCTAAGGTAGACTTTAATTTAGACGACGTTGTTAACTTGAATTTGCCGGGTGTCACACTTAAGTTTTGAACTTTTAAGAGGGAATTTTTAAATTAACATAAGGGGATGAGGTACTTAGTTATGTTGCAATGGTAAACATGCATTACTACAAGTTTCCTTTATAAATATATATACTATAAGGACATAACAACACAACCATTCTAAATTTGTACGGAGTGTCTTCTAACCCTTGTCTCATCTTTGTATAAGTAAATAAATATATTGAAATCATATCAATGGAAGCTGTCAACAATAGCCTCAGTTTTATTTGTGATCTGAACCCCGGGATAGATATGTGGAGTATGAAGGCACGTGTTATACGAAAATGGAAACAAAATTTTAAGATGGAGCTCATATTGATCGATGAGAAGGTGTGGTCATGGATATGTGTAAATTCGTGTAGGACCGATACTACATCACCAATCGCTCCTGATTATCTCCACAAGACATCAAACCGAATAGAAAAAACAATAAATAATATATGTGTAGAACCAAGAATCTTACTTTCATATATGATAAACAAGTCGGCACAGATTCTTCATACATACACACATACATACGTTGTTGAATGGGACGCCGGCCTGAGGTGAGCTCAACCTCAGGCCAACCTGGACTAGACCACACACAGTAGTCTTCTCCTAGAGATTGTTGCAACTCTCTCTTCGAAACCCTAAATCCTTACACAAATATATATAGGCTAACTAATTAACTAAACTTGGGCTGGGCCTCAGGCATGTCGCCTGGGCTACCACAATCGCCCCTATTCTAGTTCTATTAGACTAAGCCCATACGAGTTGCATAGCGACGGTCACAAATGCACCAACAAACTCCCCCTTGACCGTTGCTATCAACTCTGGCAAATACTGATAATCATCAGTCACCAAACATGTACTAACAATATGATTATTTATGTTTTTTTATATTTTGTTTTAGGTTAATGTTGTTATCTTACGTTCATGTTATATACTTATATCTATAATTTGAAAAAGTTGATGTGTTTGATGTTTGTCTTTTGTTTATGATTATTTGTAAGTCCCAGACACTAGATCTTGTTAGTGCTAGAGATTGTTATCACTTAGAAACACCTATTGATTAGGGACGAATCTTGAAAAACTAAGATACTAGATAAAACTTGTAAAACCGACACACAAGATAAAGATATTCAAACTTCCATTACTGATAATAATCAATGAAACACCATGGAATACACATTAAGTACGCACCCTTATCTCTTGTGCTATCAAAGATGACCAAAACCCTAACCCTAATGAGCTGCAACTAGCTTTCTATATATAGACAAGCAGATGGGCCTGCGCACTTAGCATAAGTGCGCAGGGCACGTGCTTAAGTGCGCAGCCCACTAGGGTTTCACCATAAACTATGATTAATTACATATTCAGTCCCTTGGCTTACAACATACATCATAAACTAACAAAAAATCTTTGTTCTAGTAACTGTGGTCTCAACTAAACCCAACAATACTCCCCCTAGACCACAACTACCAGATCTTTCTCTGTCTCACACGTCGCTTGCCTCCCCCTCTTCTCTCTCTTCCTGCACAGGGGGTTCTTGAAAAATTACAGCAGCAGGTTCTTCTTGAATAACGGGTGGTTCTGGAACCAAGTTTGAGGGGCCTGAATTGTCATTGTATAAAGATGTTGAATGTAACTTTGGGAGCAAGCCGCATGTTGGATGAAGATGAGGGACCTTGGTGTAACTTTCTAACTAATTCGTTATCTTTAAAAAGATCATCATGCTATCACAAAACCCTACTTCCTCCTGTTACCGCCGCAAATAGAGAAAATAAGAAAACTAAGGATTCTTGATCCCCCATCGATCATAGGTGTTTGACTGGAGTCACGATTGTCGATTCCACAGGGAGGTTGACGGCAGTCTCGAGAGGCGAGGGGGAGAGCTATCAAGAGACAAATGTAAGACGATGACGGTGGTTCGTGGAAGCCGGTGTCGACTGGCTTATTTCATATCATGAATCATGTATGATCTCGATCAGTTCGTTTTCTTAAGTCTTGTACATCATTCGCTTAAGGTTCGGGCTTGGATCAGAGATAAACGAAAGTAGTTGCTTGGTGTAACGAAAGAGATGAGGCTATCGAGTCGGGTGGTTTGGAGGCGAGTATGGAGACGGTTATGGCGGTGAGGGTGCACTGTGTTGGTGAGGTTGGTGGTTTGTAGTTGCGATGTGGATGGTGATGAAAAATATAATTTAGTTCAGGTTTGGCAAAGAAGGTTGTGCTCATAAATAATGGGGATCGTTCATTTTTTTGATGCATGGATATACCATTAGGATGGATGGGTATAATGGCATGTGAATTTGCTGGATGGTTTTAATTGGCGCATGGAATGATGAAGTTCTTTTGTTGTTATGATTAGGTGCTCGCATGAAACTTATAGAAAGATTAATGGGACCATGAATCAGATAATGTTAATAATTTGCTTACTAAGAGGAAACATGTAGTAGAAAATGTACCAGTAATGGCTTGGGGATTCTACGCATAATGTGCCTGTGTGTGTGCATGAAAGATACTAATAAATATGCATGAATTTTGTTGAAGCCTTACAACATCCTAAAAGCAAACTAGCACCCACCTTAATTAATTAACCTAGTACCCACACACCTCAATCCTCTCTCCTGTTAACAGGGATTTTGTTGTTTAACATTGGGTGAGGTTAAGCGTTAACCGGGTTATTTGACTCTAAGTTTCGGTTGATGGCGCAGTTTGAGACGGTTAGCTTTTGGATTTAGAGGCAACGCAACCGGTGAGTTTTTGCGCCCACTCTTTTAGTTATTATTTTTCTAAATATTTTTGGGCTGACGTGCATGCTAAACCAGTATGATTATTTTTATGAAGTCACAAAATATTTTGATGACGTTATAAATATTTTGTGTACGAACGAAATCTATATTTAATCATACATATTATTTTAGCACATGAAACGTAAGTGGGCGGGATGCGCCTAATGTGTTATTATATGGTTTGAGTTATATGTGTTATTAGAAGCGGGATATGCCTACTCTAGTTTATGGCATAGTTTTTGCTTACGATATAAATCCATATTTACTCATATATAATATTTTGGCATGAAACGTGAATAGGCGGAATGCGCCTAATGTGCCGAATGTGTTATTATATGGTTTGATTTATAGGTGTTATTATTATTATTATATATATATATGAATAGACTGTTGTCTTGATTAAAGTGTGGCTTAAGTTTTTATTTAATAAGCGGAATGCGTTTAATGTCTTGGCCACGTATTTGAAACCTTGCTTGTTAGATCGGGTATTGTTTTGACTTATTACATGTTTAGGTTATATGGATTAGGAATGGGTTCATATGAGAACCCCCTTGAGTTGAGAGAACCATGAGAACCCCTCTAGACCAATAACAAAGTGACACGTATGCAGCCTACCATTATAATATTAAAGGGCATGTTAGTAATTTACCCCCACCCCAACCCCACCCTACCCCTTTTTTCATCAGATTTAAATTCTTTTTTTTTTGTTTTTTTCAAAACACACACACACTCATCTCACACACACTCCTCTCTCTCTCTCTCTCTTCTCTCTCTCTTCTCTCTCTCTCTCTTCTCTCACCCGTCTCACTCTCTCTCTTCTCTCTCTCATCTAAGACGACGAGGATGACGATGATGATGGTTCGATGAAGACGATGGAGGTGGTTCAGGGGTCAGGAGGTTCTTTTTTTGGGGGTTTTGAGGTGGTGGTTCGTGGGTTGTTTGGATCCGAACAGAAGACGGTGGTGCTTCGTGGTGGGTGTGCGAACAGAAGACGGGTGGGTTTTGGATCTGTACAGATCTGCGTCGGGTTTTTTTTGTGGTGGGTTTTGGATCTGTACAGATCTGGAAGCGGAGGGGGTGGTTCTTGGTTGGTTTGGGGGTGGAGGGGGGTGGAGGAGATGGCGGAGGACGGCGGTGGTGGTGGATCTGTGGTGGACGGCGACGGAGACGGCGAAGGACGGCGGAGGAGGTAAGTTATTTTTTTTAATTATTATTATTATTATTTATTAATAATATTATTATTTTTTCTGTTATTATTTATTATTATTTTTGTTATTATTATTATTATTATTATTATTATTTATGTTATTATCTATTATTATTATTATTTTTGTTATTATTTATTAATATTATTATTATTTTTCTGTTACTAATATTATTATTATTATTATTATTTCTGTTATTATTTATTATTATTATTATTATTTTTGTTATTATTTTCTGTTATTTATTAATATTATTATTTATGTTATTATTATTAATACTTTTATTATTTTCTGTTATTATTATTAGTATAATAAATGTTATTATTATTTATTTTTTCTGTTTTTTTTTTGTGCAAAAGATAGCATTTTTTATGTTGAAATTTTGGGTTTTTTGGCAGGGACATGTTATGAAGATGATGATGTTAAAACACCGGTGTAAAAAATACGAAATGTGTAGATGTTTTGATGTATAGATCTTTTGTAGCTTGTGGTGTTTTTACACTAGTGTTTTGTGTAGTAGGTTTTGTGTATGGTAGATTACATCTGTGTAATAACAAATGTACAGATGTTTTTTTGGGTTTTTACACTAGTGTTTTTGTGAAGTAGGTTTGTGTTATGGCAGATTTACACTGGTGTTAATAATTACACCGGTGTAAATAATAGTAGGAATGTATAGATGTTTTTTGGTGGCATTTTACAGTGGTGTAATACGAATGCAAGTATGTTGTTTGTTGGGTTTTACACTAGTGTTTTTTTAGTAGGTTTGTGTAGGGGGTAGATTTACACTGGTGTAAATAATTACACCGGTATAAATTATCACCATTAGATTTAAGTTATGGTTATTTTTTAAAAAAAGTAAACGAATTCAAAAATTAAATTTGGTAAAAAAAAATATTAAATTTAAATAATGATTAAGAAATTAATATAGTTTTATAATACTATTTTCTCTCTCTATGGTGTTTTTACATAAACACCCTTAAGTGTACTTAATTATAATAAAAAATTAGATCTTAACACAAGTGGGTTTATAAAAGACAAAATACAACAACTTTTGATCTCAACCATTCATTGCCCAAGATCAATGGCTGATAATGGTTCTCATGGTTCTCTCAACTCAACAAGGTTCTCAAAATAACCCAACCCATATGGATTATTATATATATATATATATATGGTGTGGTTCAAATAGGAACCATGAGATGTTTAGGAACCATAGGAACAAATCTAAGCCATTGATTCTTAATGGCAAGATTGTAAATAAATATGATTTGAATTTAGATTTTATTACACAAAAGGGGCATTATAGTAATTATGTGTTTAGTCTTAAAACATACATTTAATTAGTTTCCTTTTATTTTAATTAACATCCCATTATTATAGGAAAGACAGATATTTTTCCTCATTGATGATCCAAAATTCGTAACACTATTAGAATATACATTAGTGTACATAAAAGAAATACACATGTGTTGATATCTAACGCTGAGAACATTTTAATCTCAAAATATATGTGTACTATGGTTTTATAAATGTACACAGATGTACAGAAGGATAGATTAAATGAATATAATGTTTTTACTATATATGTACATTAGTGTATACAAAAAAGTACATGTACATAGACATACAGTAGGATATATGTACATTAGTGTATACGTAAAAGTACATGTACATAGAACGTACTGTAGGATACATTAAAATTTAAATGCATACAATGTTGTTACTATGTATGTACATTAGTGTATATAAAAAAGTACATGTATTTATATATACATATTTAAACAACAACGTTGATGGATCTTTTTTATAATTATCCATAAGTATTGAACGATGCACAACAATTATTAATGGTTCTGTTAACTAAAAAGTACACTATGTGATTTTTTACTTTTTTTAAATACTTAGAATTAAGAGGCAAAGATCATTCATTTTCTTTTTTTGGTACATAAAACATAAAACTGTGTTATAAACATGAGATATAAATTGGTTAAAAGAGTCGTGTTAATGTTTAGAATTTAATTTGTTCGCGTCGTCAGAGACCTGTTAAGACACGATTTGTCAGCCCTACCTTTTGGTTAGAAACATGTGTCAATCTCTTATTATTTCTTACCCTTCTCACACTTAACTCCTTTTTATATTAGCCCCCTCTCTAACTTAGTAAAACTAAAATAACGGTTGATCAATAAAATGTAAACCAAAACATAATGTTGAAAAAAATGCACAAACCTTCTTCGAATAACCATTTTCTTGATCTAAAACTGTTATAAATGTTTTATATAAAGATCTAATAAACCACTCTACATTTCAAACTTGATTTAGCTTTGCATGCCTTGCGTATTAGACTGGGATTTACAAGATGAACATGTTAATTTGTTCGAGTATGCACATCGTGTGTAGGGAGTTCGATATAGAAACAAAGTGTGTGATTATATGCACAACGCAATATTATTAATTCACACACTACAAACGATACATAGCTAGGTATTTTTCTCCTTACAAACAAGCGGTTAATTTACTACCTAAAACTAAAAAACACAAACTATTATAACCGACACGAGTGGCTTTGGCCCAAGCCAGGGAGGCCATCTGGCTTGGGCCCATTTCTATCGGGGCACAATTTCTTTTATAAAATTCTTTAATATATGTGTGTGTATTTTTAAAACAGAAAACTCATTTAACACTCAAACGTTGGGCCCAACAATTATCAATTTAGAACTTAAATATTATTAACTCGAAACCCATAACATTTATAAGCCCAATATCTATTTATCTACTAAATAAAAAAATAACAAATAAAAAAACAACGTTTTTTTTTGTTCAGAGTTGATCTTATTTGACACATCACAAAAATTTAGCGACCCTATATATGTTTTAGAGCATATAAAACAAGAATGTTATTTCCGAAATGTGTGCATTGCATATAGAATGTTATTGACCATTCTATTCACAATGACATCTGCAAAAGGAGTTTTTCAAATTAAAGTTGTTGAAATTATACTTACGATCAGCAATGTCTCAACAAAGATTTAGCGTGTTAGCGATGATAGTTATCAAGAAGAAAATCATCGATTATATAAAGTGTGAAGAGTTGATCCACCAATTTTCTAGCAAAAATACTAGGAGAGCTTAACGAATCGTCGGTTAGAAACTCGTCTATTACGTTATGTAATTTCACTCATTCTAATACTATCATTTTGCAATTATTATATTATACTTAACTTTATAGCTCCACTAAATGAATAGTGTTGGCACACCTTATTTTCCTTTTTCTTTTGTTTTTTTTTTACAAACACTTATTTGTTAATATAAAAATATATGATTCTATAACAAATCACAAAATGGGTTGGTGGTGGAGTGGTTTGTGGTGCATTTGTCTTCCCTAAAGTCTTAAGTTCAAATCATGGGAAGTGCAAGTTTTTTTATTTTATTTTTTTAAAGGTACAAACACTTATTTGTTTATAAAGATATATGAATCTATAATAAATCACAAAATGGGTTAGTGGTTTGTGGTGCATTTATATTCCCTAAGGTCTCTGGTTCAAATCATGGAAGTGCAAGTTTTTTTTTGTTTTTCTTAAAGGTCCAACCACTTTTTTAATATATGTTTTCTATTGTTTAAGGTCTTAGGTTCGAAACATGGGAAGGGCAAGGGGCGAGTCGATTTTTTTTTATTTACAACATGTTATTAAGTAATAAATACAAATATACCCATGTAAGGTGTGCAACGCGTGCCTTTAAACACACTAGTTATGTTTATTGCTATACTATTGATCCGCATAACATTTAGTTTAATTATATATATAATTTATTACAGATTAAGGGGCATATTTTTAACGGTTCGGATAGGTACGTAAATCTTCGGGGATGCCTCTGATAATCGACATAATTGTTCCTGTTTTGGTGCGAAGAACTTCAATGTTTGACTTTCTGGTTTGACTTTATTATACTTCTAAAATAATAGAAAATTACTTGATTATTTGATTACAAAAAACTACCCAGCACTAGCATCTCACTACACACTACTAAAAACAACCATCACTAGAAACAGAAAAGGTTCTTGCTACAATGGACCTAAATTATTAGGGCTAATAGCAACAAGAAAATGTGTGTTGATTTTACCTTTATCGTGTATAGCCACCTCTCAGTATAAAACTTGAATCATGGGAGTTTCTTGTAGTGGTTATCAATGATTTGTAGAGTTCAACGGTCCATTTTAGCAGAATAACCGAAAAAGAATTGAGAAAGCAAATTTTGGTTTGTAGTGTTGCATCCCAAGTATCGTAGACAGCGCAGGATCATTGGATTATGGTTAAGGAGCAAGCGTGTGATTGGGACAAAAAAAGATCTAGAGCTCTTAAAGACGCTAGGCGCTAGTCGGCCAGTGGGGTACCGACTAGGGATTAATCAGGATTAACCAGGATTAATCGGATTGGATTTTTATATGTATTTTTCCAAATTTATACATATATATAGTGTTAATTTTATACCTTATATGTATAAATTTTGAAGTTTAGGGGCCAAATATAAACTAGTGAATATGGATGGGGGTTAAATATTAAAATACTTGAACGTAAATAACCGTAATCACCTTCATCATTTACCATACCCCGTTTTTTCCTCCAGTTCCTTCTTTCATTGTATGGAACCATCAGACGCAACTAGGGTTTTTGGAGTTTCATCGATTTTGGTTCTAAATCATGGATTATCATCCAATTTTGAGCTAAGACCTTATTTGATTTGATCGATTTGCTCAAGTTTTGACCAGTTCGAGTTCATTTTTGACCTACTTTTGAGTTTTTTAGGTCCGACTAGGACCAATTTGGTCCGACTAATCGGTGATTAATCGCGATTTTTACAACACTGGACCGCCACCGATTAATTTAGTGATTAGCCTAAAATTAATCAGTAAAGTGGGGACTAGCGATTAATCACCGATTAATCGGTGGTTAATCCGGATTTTTACAACCTTGGACGTAACAAGGGGTGTGCGCGGTCGGTTTAGGCATAAACAACCGATATGTTATGGCAGCTTTAGTTAATTGGGTATCCATAACCATAACCAATCGGTTATGGTGGTTTTGGTTAATCGGTTATGAAGATTATAGTAGGTGGTTATAGGTTTGTTAACCATGAAATTTGGCCTAGCTAAAAATAGCTGAAAACAATAAAATTGTGAATTAGTGTATTATATACCTTAAAAAGTATGTTCAATCTTTGTTATTATTATTGATTTTTACTAAATAATCAAACAAAACGATATGATATAATCTATAAATTCAAACAAATTTTCAACTAAAACGATATGATATAACCTATACATTCATACAAACGTTCATTGTGAAAATTCCAAAATTCGACAATCGATTTACTACGTATCGGTTCGGTTTTGTTATTGCGGGAATGGAAATATCGATGACCATAACCGACCTGCTACTTTTGGGTTTTAGAAAAACAATTAACTGACCCACTGATTTTTTATTTGATTCGCTTTTGTTAGTTAATTTGGTTATGGTTCAGTTAATTCAGTTTTTTGCACACCCCACATAGCAATGGCGACAGAGGATTGATCAGTTGCTGGTGAGTGTAGATGAAGGAGTTATTTTATTTATTAATTTTCAGTAATTTAATAAATAGTTCTTGCAGTTTAAATTTTGAGTTACTTATACAAATAGTTAAATTTTGTGTTCCTCCCTATTCTAATACCTCTTTTGCACATTTAATTAACATGTTTAATAATCAGTTTTCTTGTAGTCGAACGTTCGAATGTTTGACAAGTGATCTATACAGGGTGACTCAACCACAGGGGGAATCACTAAGAGAATTCATTACTAGGTTTGGAAAGGAAGCACTTGACATCCCGAACCTGGATGTCACAACAACGGTTCTGGCTTTCAAGATAGGACTGTAGAAAGATTCACCATTCTACCAAGAATTGGTGATCAATCCATGCAGGAACCTAGATGAAGTCAGGAACAGAGCCTTAAGATTCATCCTACTTGAGGATGATAAGAAGATACAAGAGAGGATAGAATCATCCTCAAAATATAAACATCCCAATCGAAAATCCACTCCCACATACGAACCATACAAGCATAAACCATATGCTATGCCTGATAATAAGAAGGTCAATGTGGTAGAGGATGACGATGAGGATGACTGCCCTAAATTATCATACTATTGTTTTTCTGTGGATGTAACAGGGTTGATGTATGCCATGAAGGATCTAGGGGACAAAGCAAGATGGCCAAAGAAGGACAACGAGACAGGATGGAAAGACAAATCCAAATGTTGTGCCTTTCACGAAGACTTCTGCCATATCACTGAAGATTGCATCGCGTTGAGAAAGGAGATAGCATATCTCTTAAGCAAGGGTCACCTCAAGGATCTCCTGGGCAAAAAGAAATCAAGAGCTCAGGATGGCACCAACATCCCGGAAAGAGCAGTATCCCCACCTAAGGATGTTGGCATTATCAACTTCATATCAGGAGGGTCAGACATTTGTGGAACCTCATACTCAGCTGCTAAAAGACATGCGAGGGAAACAAAGTCTGAAAAAGGAGAAAGACCAACGAAGACGACCATCCTGACAACCTCAAAAGTGATCAGCTTTGAGGAAGAAGACAGAGAAAACATCCTTGATCCTCATCATGATGGTTTGGTTATTACTTTATATATTGCTAACCACTTTGTTCACAGGATTCTTGTAGATGGAGGAAGTTCAGTAAACATCATCCAGCTTGAGGCCCTCAAGAGGATGAACATCCCGGAATAGGAAATAGTTTCCAGGTCATCAGTTTTGGTGGGCTTCAGTGGAGAAACTAAGAGCATAGAGGGTGACATCAAGCTACCAGTGTATGTAGAAGGGGTGAACTCTATCTAGATATTCTGTGTGATAGATTCCCTATCCTGCTACAATGTCATCCTGGGGAGACCCTGGATACATGACATGAAGGCAGTTCCTTCAACATATCATAAGTGCGTAAAACTACCCACACCTTGGGGAGTTGTAAAGGTCAACAGCGATCAACAGGAAGCTAAGGATTGCTATACGACATCAATGAAGGCCTCATCACGTCAAGCATAGCAATTACAGCAGGATGCACAGTGCCATCCTCAGGATGTTAAAGCACATCCTGACCAGGATGTAAAAGCCATCTGCCTTGATGACAACAACAAGGATATCACTGTGCAAATCGTTAAGAATATCCCACATGATATTAAACAATCACTAATATCTTTTCTTAAATGTAGGATGTCTACTTTTGCTTGGAAGCATGAAGATATGACTGGCATCTCAAAGGATGTCATTACTCACAAACATGGGATTGATAAGAGTTTCAAGCCCATTCAGCAAAAAAGAAGGAAGTTTGCTCCAGAAAGAAATATCATTATACAAGAAGAAGTAGACAGGCTGCTGAAGTCTAAGATGATAAGGGAAGTAAAATTCCTAAGATGGCTGGCGAATGTTGTGGTAGTTCAAAAGAAAAATGAGAAATGGAGAGTGTGTGTAGACTATACAGACCTTAACAAGGCCTGTCCTAAAGATCCATTCCCACTACCACACATAGATTCAATGGTGGATGCTACAGCACGCCAAGAGATGCTGACGTTCATGGATGCATCCTCAGGATTCCAACAGATACAGATGGAACCCGATGATCAGGAAGACACAACATTCATGACACCATCAGGTATATATTGTTATATAGCCATGCCATTTGGATTGAAAAACGCAGATGCCACTTATCAGAGGCTAGTTGGGGACACGATGGAGGTCTACATTGATGATATGGTAGTAAAATCCAAGAAAGCAGAAGATCATCTTCTAGATCTCAAAGAAGCTTTTGACATCCTGGATGCTTACAACATGAAGTTAAACCCAACAAAGTGCCATTTTGGAGTTGGAGCTGGAAAGTTTCTTGGATATTTGGTAACAAAAAGAGGGATAGAAGCCAGCCCTGAACAAATAAAGGCCATCCTTGATCTCAAATCCCCAAGAAATATTAAGGATGTGCAAAGGCTAACTGGCAGGATAGCAGCCCTGAATAGATTCATTTCGAAATCCTCAGAGAAATGTAAAGAGTTCTACGACATCTTGAAGAAGAATAACGAATTCGATTGGGGACAGAGGCATGAAGAAGCATTAAAGAAGCTCAAAGATTATCTTGCAGCAGCTCCATTATTCATGAAACCTGAGGATGGAGAACCTCTCAAGCTATATCTTACAGTTTCTGGGAATGCAATAAGTGTTGTGTTGGTAAAGGACTTCGAAGGGCAACAACATCCTGTCTATTATGTAAGTAAAACTCTATTAGATGCTGAAACCAGGTATTCACATCTGGAAAAACTTATCTTAGCTTTAATAATGGCTTCTACTAAGTTAAGGCATTATTTAAAACACATAAAATATATGTTCAAACTAACTATCCCATTAAGAATGTATTAAGAAAACCTGAAATGTCTGGAAGAATGGAAAAATGTTCGGTTAAATTAAGTGCCTTTGACTTAGAATATGAGCCTAGAAATGCAATCAAGTCACAGGCTCTAGCAGACTTTGGCTGATTTCAGTAGTGACATCCTAAGTGAAGTAAAGTCTGAAGTTCAACAACTAAATGAAAATTTAGAAAAATGGACTCTATACACTGATGGTGCTTCGAATGCAAGAGGCACAGGTTTGGGAATACTACTAAAATCGCCACAAGGGGACAAGATACCCCATACCATTAGATGTGCATTTCAAACAACCAATAATGAAGCTGAGTATGAAGCTCTCATTGTTGGTTTACAACTTGCTAGAGATATGCATATTGTTAAAATTGAAGTCTTTGTTGATTCTTTGTTGATTACTAACCATTTCAATGGATCATATGCAGTATAAGAACAAAAGTTAGCCATTTATCTTGAATTGTTAAATATTAGCTAATTCTTTTGTAGAATTTTCACTAACACAGGTACCTAGGGAAGAAAATGCTGAAGCTGACGCCTTAGCAAACCGGGGATCCTCATTTAATTTACCAGAAGGATGCAAGATTCCCATCATTCACATCTTGAAACCGGCGATTGAAGAATGGCATCCTGAGGATAGGCACATCCTGAGGATAAAACAGACCATCCTGAGGATATCATTGTTTTAGCCACTCAGAAACAAGACGATTCATCATGGATGACTCCCATAATGAAATACTTATAAGAAGATGTCGTTCCTGATGAGGAAAATCCAAAGGCTTTTAGGATAAAGGTATCTAAATTTACCATTATAGACAATATTTTATATAGAAAGTCTCTTGCAGGTCCATACTTGAGATGTTTCAACAAGGATGAAGCAAACGAAGTACTCAAAGACATCCACGAAGGAGATTGTGGAAATCATACAGGAGGAAGATCTCTCTACTCGAAGACTTTGAGGACGGGATACTACTGGCCTACTATGAAGAAGGATGCCATGCTGTATTCCCAAAAGTGTGATGCATGCCAAAGACATAGCAACATACTTCACCAGCCTGCTGAACCACTACATCCTATTATTTCACCATGGCCTTTCATGAAATGGGGAATGGACATAGTAGGAAAGCTACCCAAAGCTCCTGGAGGAAAGGTATTCATGCTAGTGATGACAGACTAATTCTCGAAATGGATTGAAGCTGAAGCATTTGTGCTAGTCAAAGATAAAGAGGTGGTCTCATTCATCAAAAGAAACATCCAGACATGATTTGGAGTACCATTTGAAATCATTTGTGACAATGGTTCTCAATTCATTAGCAAAAGAACAACTGACTTTTGCGAGAGTTGGGGGATCAAGATGGTAACTTCAACACCAGTCCATCCTCAAGCTAATGGACAAGCAGAATCCTCAAACAAAATCATCGTCAACAACTTGAAGAAGAAGCTTGGGGAAAAGAAAGGGAAATGGGCAGAAGAACTTCCATTTGCACTTTGGGCTGATAGGACTACTTTGAAAAATGCTACTGGTCAGACACCTTTCTCTTTGGTCTTTGGAACAGAAGCAATGCTTCCAACAGAGATGGTCATGCCTACAGCAAGGAAACATCTTCAGGATGCAACTACCAATTCTGAAGCATTACTACAAGACCTGGAAACTGTGGATGAACTCAGGGATGCTGCTAAATTAAGGATGGTAGCTATCAACAAAGGATTGCTAAAGCTTACAACAAGAACATCAGGATAAGAATATTTTAAGTGGGAGACTTGGTATTGAGAAAAGCCTCCCAAAATACAACAAAACAAAGTGATGGTAAGCTGGCTCCCAAGTGGGAAGGTCCATACTTAATCAATTCTGAAGAAGAAAAAGGAGCATATTGGCTGTCAACAATGGAAGGAGAAATTCTACCAAGAGCTTGGAATGCTATACACTTGAAATACTACCATGCCTAGGGATGCATGTGACTGATTACTCTGGAAGAGAAACCATTATCCGAATCACAGGTGGGATGAAGGTGAAGGCTAATAGAGATGAATCATCTCCATATGTAAGTGCTTATCCTTGATTTATTTCGATCGATTATATTTTCACTAAACATGGTCTAGAAATAGTCCATCCTGAGAATTTTGCAGTATCATCCTAAAGATGGAATGCTTAGAAGACTAGGGGGCTGGCCACCCTCTCCTCCGTTAAGGTGTCTGACACCTTCCTAAGGTTTAAAGGTTTTCACCTTTCTCATTGGGTTAGCAACCCTCGCCTGGAGCGCACGATGCCCATGTATATTCTCCGGATGGTGGGACCAGTCCATGTAAAAGTGGCTGACAATTTCATTATCTTTGAGATATACGATGGAGCTCTTAAGGTTTAGACATTTTTCAATGTCTCTAAGAATTAGACGTTTTTCAACGTCTCTTTGGTCTAGTCACCAGGGCCTTGTCGCCAGTTGTTCCTAAGGGCCATGTCGCCAGTAATTCCTAAAGGCCTTGTCGCCAGTTATTCTCAAGATGATACATAATGGTTTTATCACCAACATATAACAAAAGGGTTTTTGATCCCAGTTCAACCAAAGGCCTAAGTCGCCAGTATAATAACAAAATCTTCCTTTGCAGGATATTATCAAAACATAAGTCTTTCTTAAGAAAGATTATAAGGTCTATTTTGAAGATATCACACTTGTCAGAATGCAAGACCATCCCAAGGATGGAGAAGAAACCAAATGCATACTCAAGATGCAAAACTATCCCAAAGATGAAGATGAAACTGGGGACATCCTCAAGATAATGAAGACCATCCTGATGATGAAAAGAACTTATGTGTGGAATATGACAGGATCAGAAGAATTATTTAACAAAGAAGATACAAAAGGTATTATTTCAGAATAGATTTCTTTACAACCTAAGTGTTTGTTAATGTTTGCATAATATTAAAGGAAACGAACACAGGAACAACAGCGTCAAAAGATTGTTACCATATATTATTATGCATCATAAGTCAAAATTTGATGTCAACCTCTGGCTTCATCCAAAACCAGGACCCATCCACCAGGGGTCAACATCTATGGTCCAAGGTCAGCAAAAACGATTTGGGGCTTCGTATTGAAACCAAGATCCCTCCACCCCAAACCTTATAATATCTTAAGTTATTACATATTAATGATTGTCTGAAATTGTTCTACCAAACACAACCACAAAGATCAAATACAAAGTGGGCTCCAGCCTAGTCAACACATCCTTCATCGCCCACTGGAAGGCTTTCACCACCTCAGCAACCTTGGCCTCCACTGCCTTCACCTCTGCATCCTCAGGATCCTTAGCCACACCCTCAGGATGAGCAACAGAAACAGGCTCATATACCACTTCTTTGCCACCTAGGCTCCTAATTTTTCCTTCCAAGCCTCAACATCCTAGGTGTTCTGATCGAATCCTGGATCTTTGGCCTGGAGAGCCATCTTCACTCTGGCCTGGAATACGGAAACAGAAGCAGATTTGATAAGCCCATTCCTAAGATCCTCTGCCTCCTTCTGATGAAGCAACAAGGCTTTAGCATGCTCAGCTTTCACTCTCTTCAGTTCAGCCTCAGTCTCTGCCAGTTTGGCCTCAAGAAATTTGCCCTTCTGCTCAGAAATATTCTAAACATCCTCAAGCTTGGTTTCGGCCTCATGAAGCTCTTGAGCAACTGCATCCAGAGACTTTGAGAAATACTCATGGCCCTGACAAGAAAAAGGAAAAGGTAAAGGTAAAGGTAAGTACTCTTAACCATTTTTCACTAACAAAACAATGTTATCCTTAGGATGGGACCATACCTAAAGAATGAATTTAGAGATCTTGTTGAGAATCTCGTTACAGTTCAAACCCTCAAAAGGGGTGATCTCCTGAGCAACAACAGCAGCAGTACTCCCCTTCCTCTTCTTTGAAGCAGCAGCAACAGCCATAGTCTTAGGCGGGTTGGAAAGAGGAGTAACCATCTTGGAGCTAGAAGGAGAGGGAGAGGACACTTTGGTAGCCATGTTATCAATATCATCCAGGTAAAAAGAAGCAGGTTTCTTGGCTGAGGCTAAGAAAATAGAAGGGTCAATAAATAAATAGAAAGATAAAACATCCTCAGGATGCAACATAACATGCTTACCAGACATCTTGGAGGTCTGACTGCTGGTATCACTTTCTTCCACTAAGAAGGTCCTTACTAATTCAGGTAACTTGTACACAACTGAACACCGAAGAAAAGCGTCGTTCACAGGGGTAGCAAACTTGGCGAAGGAAACATCTGTTGAACAAAAAGATCTCAGGATGTTAGCATCTTCGGGATGTAACTAAAATTTTTACAAAAACATTAAAAACAATTTTACCACTTTATAACCAATAAAGAGGAATCTCATCCCCAAAAGGAATAGAACTCCTCTTAACAAAAAAGAATTTTGTTCTCCAATTTTTCTCAGATTTGACCACATTAAACAGAAAGGATGGTTCCTTTTCTATAACCTGAAAGACATAACGGTGGGAACCGTGTGTCCTCAATTTATAAATATGAGCCAGTGTTGATGCACTTTCTGTGGACGTCACTGTCGAATAGACTAGGGTTGAGTCTTAGTAATGTGTTACATGAGATTGTGGTGATCCATAAGGGCATTTTATGGATCTGACGCATTTGTAAAATATAGGACAATACACTGAGCCAAGTTCGACCTATATACACTGGGCGAATGTGGAAGTTTTCCACATTCGACCATTACAAATGGGCGAATGTGGAAATGCTCCACATTTGACCATTCAAAAGGGGTGAAGGTGGCTTTTGGGTATTGGACTATAAATAGCAATCTCATGTGTTATTGTTCATTTGGTGATTTGAGTTTGTGCTTTGAATGCTCTCAAGGGGGAGGTCATGCCCGACCTCCCCCGGCCACGAGATAGATGTTTATCCTACTGATGACAGTGTCTGTAACCGTTTCTGTAGTAATACGAATCTGTGATGACGTTGTTATCGTTAATTTCTGTCTCGTCTTGAATCTCCCGTCTGAAACTGATTTGTTTATGCGTATTCGATCCACGAGTTCGGTTCCTAACCGGATTCACAGCCAGGTCACCCACTTCAAGATGGACGCCATGATCTTCAACAAGCCTACCGCAAACCATCAGAATCTTCCAGAGTTCATGCATGGCTTGGGAATAAGCCATCCAAGTAATATCAAAGAAAACTTTGATAAACTTAGGAAAAGGATACCTCAACTCTAGAGAGAATGGTAAGTACAGGAAGCAGACCCATGTAGGAGAGGCAAAGTCTGATCGTGCATGAGAATCGTAAGGACAAAACTCAGCAGAGCTTGGGAAGACTTTTGAGCTTTTTAAGGCTCGACTCTCCTTGTCATCAAAAGAACAGATCTCCTGTTCAGGATGACTCAAGAGGTTTTGGGGAATGAAGTCGCCGGAAGCTCCTACACTCCCTGAAGTTCTTGTGGATCTTTTTGCCATCTTCAGAATATTACTAAGATTTTTTGCAGGATTAAAGAGAAAAGTGGAAGAAAGAAGAGAGAAATTACCTTCTCAAAAAAAAAAAAAAAAACAAATGTGATTATAAAGGAATGAATCAAGCTCTAGATATAGAGAACAGAGGCTGACGTTTGTAACGGTCATCACATAGTTACCGCCTAAAAAATAGTCGTTGTCATCCTGACAAGACATCGAGTGAAGATATTCAGATGAAAAATAATTTTACCTAGATATTTACGGTAACATATTTTTTGGGGACAATTGTTGTGGGTGAAAATCCTCAGGATGATTTTACCATGCATCCCTAATATACCATCCTCGGGATGCTGAAGGACTCTGCTGACTTCAGGATGTAACGATAATTCAGCATGTGCACATCCTGAGAATGAACTAACGAATTAGCTTTCTTATATGATTGCAGGTATAACTAAGTTATGATATGGATCTTTATGCTAAAGCAACGTCTATATTATAACTCTCAAGCCAAGAAATCAAAGATAGAAGTGTAACTCATGGTCTATGATTGAAGATGGAGTCAAACTTGTAACCGATACACATTTAATATCGGCGATAAACAAGGGAACAACTGGATCATTGACTAGCCAAGAAGAAACTGTCAATCAACGACTAGTTTCTGTTAAAGACCTCCAACATTCACCTGAAGAAGCTGTTACACAACATTGAAGCCTTTAACTATATAGCGGATCTCACGGGATTCATTAGTTATTCTCATGTATTATATATATGGGAGTATGGGACGAGTATAGAACACTTACAGACATCTTGCTTATACTACAGCTGCACACTAACACTTAGAAACACACAATCATTGTAATCTTAGTACACTCGTCCACATACTTATCCAAAGTTGTACTCTTTTACCAAATTAACATTAACAAACAAGGCAGGGGCCTAGTCTCCTCCCGAGGTTTTATGCCGGCGATCTACTATTGATCAAGGGCTTTCCCCGTATATCGAGTGTTGTTCTTTGTGTTTTACTTATTTATTCGTACATTACAAACAGTTCCATCCCGAGGATATAACTGTCCATCCCGAAGCAAACCTAAGCCATCCCGAGCATAGTTGTCACTAATTTACTCTTTTTTGCATCCTGATCAAATATTTTCAGAATATAACTTGTTTTAATAGCAAAATCACATTCTTAGCACACTACCTCACAATTTCTAATTTGGAATACAAGATTATTTATACTAGGTAATTTTTGACCAAAACACCTATCCATGAAGGTCGGGTGTTTTTAACGGGTAACATTTTTTGATGATGTCATCAGGGCCTCCAACGCTTTAAGAAGGTCGGGTGTTTTTCTCTCCCATTGTTATTTTTTCAAAAAACAATTTGCAGGTTTGGAAAAAGAGAGAAGATAGTAGATGTACCTTTCACTTCGGTCTTGGTGTGGATTTAAATGGAAGAATGGATCAGTAAATATAGAGGCTAAAGAGATAAGGCACAACGATCATCTTGAAATCATTGGCTAGTTTATAGCACAAGGGATGTGAATCAGCTGTCACATCAGAATTGTGATAAGATGAAAAAATATTACAGTTTGACTTTTAACGGGTAACATTTTTTAGGACAATTGTTGGTGGTGAAATTCTAAGGATGAAATTTATTTGCATTTTTATTGTACATTTTCAGGATACTAAAGATGATGCTGAGTTCAGGATATAACTATGTATTGTCTTGTGTCTACATCCTGAGGATGAGCTAACAGTTTACCTTATTTTTATTTAAATGCAGATATTAGTTGGACGTGTATAATAATTGACTAAGTCTTGCATGATTTTCGAGGACTCAGTTGATGACCATTTGGAGCTCGTGTGAACGTGGAGGACTTGTAAACGGCTAATAGACTTAGTTGATGATATCCCGGATATTTCGGGATGAAAGTTGTAATCTCTTACTATAAATAGAGGTGTGATGAATGATCATAGGACACTTCATCTGCTATTCTTTTAGTCTGTTGCTACTGCCACACACTTACAAAACAATTATTGTAACCTTAGTCGATCCTTCACCACATATCTACATGTTATCTCTTACTATAAAGTTGTATCATTCACATTTCTACTTAATAATAATAACAAAGACAGGGGCATTAGTCTCCTCCCGAGGTTTTGTGCCGGCGATCTACATTGGTCAAGGGCTTTCCTCGTACATCAAGTGTTTTTGTGTTGTTTTATTTCATTTTCATTTGTATAATCATACTTTTCCATCGTTGTTCCATCATGAGGATACAACTGTCCATTTTATGTTATTTGCTTTGACATCCTGACCATAGTTGTAAAATTTACTCTTTTGCATCCTAAACTTAATCATCCTCGAAATATAACTAATTTTATACTTAACAAACATCTTTAGCACACTACCTCACATTTTTAATTTGGAATACAAAGTTAATCCATTGTTGTTAATTTTTGACCAAAACAATATGGAAAGCCAGAAATGATCGAATCTTCTCCGACAAAAGAGTAGTCATGGAGCAACTATTATGTGAGATTACGACATTGTCTTGAATGTGGGTTAAAATGAGAGCAAAAAAATAGGTGATAAGCTAGGAGAAATGGCGTAATTTTAATTTTTGAAACAAAATACAATGTAATTTAGTTTGGGTGATGTAGCGTGAGTTGTGTTCTATCTAGCAACTTGCTAATAGAATCGTTTGTACATATTTGGTGATAGTTGAGAAGTAATTTTCCGTCCTAAGAAAAGTAGCAAAAATTGTTATCACCTCATCGATACATAGTGAAAAAGGCAATAATTAACCACCAAATAAATAGGGGTTATGGAATAACTAAATATAAAATAAAAGAAAAAGTAAACAAAATATTTCATTGGTCAAAAGGGGTGGACCCCACCTTCTTCCCCACTTATCCCCCCTCATGAGTGTTAATAGGTTGTCGGTGACCCCATTAACGAAACCGAATAATGGAGCGGGATGGTGTTCAGCTCGTTAACGGATGATGTGACACCCCTTGCCCATTCCACATCACATGGTCTAATAAGAGTTGAATTTCAAACAAGAAAATTGGAAAAAATTTAAAAACTGATTGGATAAATACCCCTACATAATATAATTCATTTAAGATGGTTATAAATTGATGAGGTCAAATTTCTTGAACTTTTAACAATAGAATTCATTTAAGATGGCTATAAATTGATGAGGTCAAATTTCTTGAACTTTTAACAATAGAATTCATTTAAGATGGTTATAAATTGATGAGGTCAAATTTCTTGAACGTTTAACAATAGAAGTCAGAATTTTTTTAATTAAAGACTTAAAATATCTATCTACTAGGTTAGAGTCCCGTGTGTACACACGGTGCATCCCCAAGTTAAATGATAAATTCTATAAGATTATAGTATATAAGTTTTATTTATTCAAAGTACCACTCCCAAAGCTCATGATACAACCATGTTATTCAATTTTATAATAATTTAATTTTCACGATCTAATACTTTATTATAACATACTATAGTGGTTGCATCAGATGCAACCTAAAGTTTTGTAAACAAAAGTAACTTATTGCTTGCACCATAAGCTATAGCAAGAAATTAAGTTAATAATGTAGTCAACAAAACTAAATTTGAATAACAAACAAATTAGATTTATCAATCAAGAGATGTAAATAAAAAGAAATAATTTTATTCGATTTAATTATTAATACAATTTAAATGGGTCAAGACGATCAGAACACATTTTATGAGGTTACAATAATCAAAAAATAATATAAATGGGTCAAAATAACTCACACTCTTTAAGCCTTGTCGGACGCAATTATTTTATAGTTATCGCAATCCTTCAGTGGGCTATGATGGTGTTTACGATGATTAAAACAGTTGCTGCTGCGCCTGCTTATGTTGTTTAGTGTGTTTTATGTGCTTTTCCCTACCATACTTGGTTATGGATATGCACTATGTTTCAAGTAGAAGTAAATAAATAAGCCATGGATTACAATCCAAATTAAAAATAAACTGATTCACTTGACGACAATCGTAAACTGAAAAGTATGTTAGAGAAACCCAATTCAAACTTGAAATATAACTGTACTCAACCAATTTTTACACTTACAACAACACTAAATAAACACGGGTTTAATCATCTTTTCAGAAAATGCACCAGAATTTGCCTCGATAATGAATGGGAAGTCCACATCTCCTATTTCTCTTTGATGCCATGTATTTATTCGCCAACCTAATAGGCGGATCCTGCACAAATAAATTTGAGATAATTATCACATAGCATGAGTGTAACAATGGGTCACCTTATTACTTCACTATTTTACTTAACAAAATAATGTCTATTAACAACTCATTGAGCTAATCGTATCATTCAGTGGCTTAATAACTAAACTTCAAAAAGAAAAGGTAGCAAACAAATATAATGTACTACACTTATATGAGGTTTTCTCTTTTATTGCAGATAAAAAACATGTATAAGTTTGCCAGAAGCAGCCATTTATATCCAGAAACAATTGAATATGGATAAAGAAATAAGATTTTAAGGTTATACACTAATTTAGACAATTAAACCTTACACAAAACCTACTATGTGTGCTTAACCAATTTTAAAATACAAAGTATGTGTGTTTAACCAACATTTAAATGCCTCGGGAATGACACTGGCAGCACAATAAACGGCAGATTTGGCTGTTTTTACATTAGGAAATTCATCATAATCAATAAACTTGTATAAGGGAAATGGTGATATAACTTGCGGCAATTAAATGAAATCACCTCAGCCGTTATCCCCATGATCCTTGTTCGTTTGCTCATATAATCAGAATCTGCAAATGGGTACTCCAAAGAAGGATTTGTCCAGACCCTACAAGTTTTCTTGTACACATATTAAACTAAATTAGGTCAAAAGTACTAAAATTAGGGGAAATTCAGCATATACCCATAAATCAAGTACAAAAATAAATAAAAAGATAAATACTATTCAAACTAAAAAAGATATAAACAATAAATGATGTAGTAAATATCAACACTAATCATATTTGATCAATAGAACCCTAATCAAACAGTAAATATACAAAGAACACAGAAACTAACATTCAAAAACAGTTACTAACCTAAAATCGATCAAACCAATATTATTAAAAGGGATTAAGTTGTTTCTGAATATACAAAATCATTTTAATAAGTTCAAATCGGAAACAGAAACATACCTTAAAAACAGTATTTAGAAGCAACTTTGTGGTGGCGAAGATTGAAGAAGGGGAAATTAGGGTGACTAAGCAATCAATGATGGCATATACATCTACAAAGATCCAGATACACCTAGTTACTCCTTTATTATATATGTATATATATAGATATAGATAGTTTCATACATGATCCTCGAAACTTGCAATCATTCCATATTATGAGGATATTATTTCCGAAAAAAATCAAAGAAATTTTCACCTCTCATTCAACCCCCGTTATTATCTTTCCAAAGTGGCTATCCTCATTTTATGGAAACTCATTCAATGGCCATTCAAATTTTTGATCACACCAAATCCAATAGGATCTGTTCCAACCCGATAAACAATATCCATTCAGTTATAGACATATTCTAAATGTGTTATCAACCAACGCCTAAATCAACTTACGGCTATTATCAACTAATGCCTATTATTAACTAACACCTATTATCAAGTAACGCCTGTTATCAACTAACACCTATTATCATGTAACGCCTATTATCAACTAACACATAAATCAACTAACGCGTAATGCTTATACACTAAAGGTGCTTGATTCCATCCTAAAAACAGATTTCTTTACTTAAGAATTAATAAAAACTCTGTTTTTAAACAGCAAAACTCACGTTTTTGTTCGCCTCAATATAAATCGACCAAAAGACAATACCCTAAGCCGTTTTTAGAAAACGCGTCAATCAATATATAAAGTGAAAATTCACCAACAAACGCCTATTATCAACTAACGCCTATTATCAAATAAAGCCTATTATCAACTAACGGCTATTATCAACTAACAACTATTATCAAGTAACGCTTATTATCAACTAACGCCTATTATCAACTAACACATAAATCAACTAATGCCTAATACTTATCAACTAAAGGTGCTTGATTGACCACTTATTATAATTTGTGTAACCAAAAATAAGACGCTTGTATTGTGACCGTCCACCTACTTCAAAACTCCAGTAACATTCTTACAAAAAAAATCCCCACCCTATAAATGTTGTTTATCGCATGAAAGTTTAAAAAATATATATAAAATAGGATAATATCTAAAAGCAATGTTCTTCTCTGACCAGAGGAGGCGTGTGGCGAAGAAGTTCACGCAGTGGTCTGCTCTCAGCCAATAGATGTTCAGCAGGAAATTCAAATACAATTTGACTCAGAAGCTGAAATTTTTATGCATACAACCTTATAAATCATTTTATTAAAAGATTCAGATTATACTATACAGTAACGTTTTTCTAATCATATATGGCACATTAAGTATTTATCAAAATCTTGACAAAACGTGTATGCGTGTTTTAAACCATAGTAAGGATGACCAGTGTGCAAACAACTATTTTGTAAACATATTCTAAATGGGCAAGGATAATATTTACAAAACAATAAAACAAATAGCAAGGTAAAAATTAGACATACATAGCCATAGAAAGTCTCCAACGCTTTTCCCAGCTTCATCAACCATGCTTATTGTTACAAACCAAACTTTTTACTCCATCAGTATCCCTAAACGAACAATTAGGAAACTAATATTACTAATAATTAACATTTAAATGTAAAAGACTATGCATAACGAACATAAAGCAACAAACTGGAAAAAATGTTCAAGAACATATCTAAAGGAGCAAACTGGCAGAGTATCCATAAAAAATTGTGGTTATGCCCATTCCTTTATCAAATAAACAAACTGCCAGCAGAATGCTTCACAAACGGTTCACCAACCGTTTGGTTCGTTTATGACAAACTAAAACCATAAAAAGAGGCGAATGCTTGAAATCTTACTCCTAAAAAGATGATTCTCCAAGCTTCGTTTAGGCATATACTCATAAAGCAAAAGCCTGTTATGACCCTCTGAGCAGTAGCCGATAAGTTTCACCAGATTAGGATGATGCAGCTAACCAAGATGAGTTACTTCCGTCTGCAAACAACAAACAAACCATCAGCAAACAGTCACATAATCATCACACGCATAATAATAAATAAAAATTCTATAAACAAACATTATTTGCTTTCCAAACAGTCACATAATCATCAAATTAAGCTCAATTGACTAAAAAAATTTATAAACTCAACTGCATTCGTTACTGATCAACAACATCATGTCTTCCTCCACTATTTGCTTTCCAAACACCACCACCGATACTTCCACAGTCACATCCTTCAACCTCTTCCTATACGTCGTCGTTTTCGTCTCCATTTTCGCTTTCTTCCTCGCTCCCGGTGGTCTCGCATGGGCCCTTTCAAAACCCCGGACCAAAACCGCCATCCCTGGCCCATCAAACCTCTACTAATTACAGTAATAATCAATAAACCTTAGCTCTTTCTTTAATCGATTGGTATTCAAGCAACATACCAGCAACATTTCTTTAATACCAGATTATCACTCATTTTTAACTGTGTACCTTTCTAACTCAAACAACTCTGTTTCGGCCCAACTGAAAGTCGATGTAGTTCTCCTGAAAAACACTTGATACCTGCAGCTCCTAACAATTTTGATGCAAAGAAATTTGGATTGTTATGCATTAACTACTTATGAAAACAAATATAATTTAAACAGCATCCTGAATAATCAGCGGAATCTTAATTATTATCAACGGATTTTAGGTTAATCGGTAGAAACTAAAACCATATCCAATCAGACTATCTAATATGACCAGATACTGAAACATAAATCATTGCCTGCAAGAAGCATGTATCGTAAGCACATCATTTGCTTTGTTAATCTTCAGCTTCTTGCCCTCTTCCCGTTCTCTGTCAAGAATCAAATGATTAATTAACTTGTTAAATATAAATATTAAAACTAAAACATTAAATAATATCATTAAATTCCATATCTCATAAATGGGAAGTTTCAAATCATTCCATAAAATCAAAAGCTTAAAAATAGGAATGGTTATATTTGTTTTAAAAAATTTCAACCACTTTCCAATTTTGAAACGATCCAATCGGGTGCACCCACATCCGAGATCCATGATCCATCCGATCACCAACCAATGTAAAGATTTCCACTAAAAACATTCTCTCAAGCATATGAAGGTCCAAATGATATTAAATCCCCAAGAACAATTAAGAACAATTCATGAATATTCTTGAACCCTTTAAACAATCTTAGCCGAATAAGAACTTATGAACATGAACGAAAAAATATGTGATGATTAACCAAAGCTTAGTAGAATAGAATGGCTAAGTTTGGATTCGGTTTAATGCTTAGAAATAGCTACGGACCTTCAAATCGATTACAGAATCAGAATCAAACATGAATCATAATCGGCACTCTAATAACCGACACAAACCAAACCAAAAGACACACACTTTTAGAACATCAAAGAGCGAGAGATTTTTTTCATCAGACACCCCCCAACACACACGCACATAAAAAAATTAAAAAAAAAACAGATTTGATCACATCAGAAACAATTAATCAGTTTTTGAAACATATTGAAAAAGAAAAAAATACGAGATAAGAACATACATCAGAAACCTATCAGAAACACTATCAGAAACATGTAATCGATAGTGGAAGATGAATCTCATATACTGTTAATATGCACATTATAAATCGAATCGGAATCCCTAATTAAAAATTATCAAAGAACACGTAAATCTTAAACATAAAAACAATATTAGGGTTGACGAAAATAGGAGATTTAATCAATTGAATGATGAGAATAGACTTGACGAAAGTTAAACCTAAACATGAAGAACACACAGTAATGGATAAAAACTTACTTTTTCAAGTTGATACGCTAAGAACATCTCGAATGGTTGAATCCATTTGAATGAGGATGCAGGTTTGGGATATATAGTTGAAATAGAGAAGAAGAATTGAATAAGAATTTTAATATGATTGTAAGATTTGATTAGCAATAAGAAATAGATATAGAATAGCAGATCGAAATCTCACAATGTTTATAAATGATACCTGATTCAATGGGGTGAGGATATGAGCAGCAGATCGAATGCGGTGTTAGGGTTGTTACCTGATTTGGAGGATTGGAGGATACGAATCGTGGATTGAAGGAGGCGATTAGGGTTTATGTTGAAAGAGTGGAATAATATGGATGGATAGTTAAAGGAGGTTAATAATAAACTGAGAAAAAGAACTATTTATATGCGGGTTACCGGGTACCAAAAGCATTGTATGGGTCGGATCGGGTCTACCGAATTAGAGGAAAACGGGTTGGAAAATGCTTAGGTGGACACCCTAGAAAGGTGACACCTCACCCCTAGATACTCCTTTATTATATGTATAGATAATCTATACATTCAATAATAGAAGAGTCGTGAGTGACGTCAGAAAGCTGATGTGTCAACACCTTAGGTAAGCCACCAATGCCTGCGTGATGCAAAAACTGACGTCACTAACCAGCAAATTAAACAACTAAATAATCCCACTTGGCTGAACGGTGGTAAGAATCCCACTTGCCTAAACAGCTGTTGTTAATAAATTAATTAAATATTGTCACTTGTTTCAACAGAGTTTTGAAGGACTGTTGGTTTTAAATTTGAGCTCCAAATTGAATTTCAAATTTCAAATTCGACACCCCATTACACAACTATATAAAGGCATCATGTCCCTCTCTTTCTCTCAGATAATTTCTAAATCTCTCCAATAATTTTGAAACCGTAACCGCTGCTTCTCTCACATTTAAGTTCGTGTTGAAGGATTCGAGTATCAGGTAACCTAATTCTAACCGATCATATCAATAAGAATAAAATTATTCCGTTTTGGTTTTCACTAACCCTCAATCTTTTGTTTCCTTAATCAGCAACAAGAGTATTTACGTTGAAAAAGGTTTCATGTTTGGATGATTCTTACAATCAAAGGAAAATATTCGTTATACGATTACCAAGGGTTATAGATCGGCAGCGTCAAACTCAAGAAGGGTATGTCTTTACTTTTTTAAAGTCATGTAGGTGAGTGTTTAATGCGTGTTAATTTTTTTCTGTTAAACATTACTTTGAGTCATTCTTGATTTAGTATTTTTGTGAATGTTTGGCCGTTAACAGATAGAGGCGTTAGCTTAATCACTCGAGAGTCTTTCCAGATGGCATTAGGAAAGACCTTGATTGCAATTATGCTTTTACGCCAGTATGCTTATCTTTTGAGGAAGCCGTCTGCGTCTACTTCCGCTTTTGTTGTTCCCGCTGTTGTGCTTGTCAACATGTATGTTTGTTCAAATTCTTATTTCTTTACTTTATTTTTCAAGGGTTGTGGTTGAAGTGTAACCGTGACTGTTTTTTTCTGTTCTGTTAGCAAGCAGAGTATGTGAGGAAGCACCTTGAGTATGTTGAATATTCAAGGTTAATCTTTTGGAGATTATTTCCAGTCAAAGAAACAAATATGTGTTGAAGACTGATGGGTTTATAAAGACAAGTTATATTCAAAGTTGATTTGAATGTTTTAGCTACGTCAGTTTCAAGTTTTCTGAAGATTGGTAAAAGAATTATTTTCGTTCTTTTAGTAGTTTTTTGTAACCTCTGTCTACGTTCAAAACATGTTTGTAAATATTCTGTAGTATAATTTGAAGTTGTATTTGAAGACAATTGTTTTGTGAAGATCTATCCAATTTTTCTGAAGTTTGTATTACAGTTGTTTGATTACATCTGTTGCTAAGTCAACATATGTTTCTTTTATAATTAATGTTATAATTTATAAGTAGAAGAATTGTCTACACTCTGTTAGTGAAGAGATGTTTCTAAATATATTATATTGAATAAACATGAAATTGTGTTGGATGGGAGATGTTTTTTTAAGATCTGTTGAAAAGTAAACAGGTGTTGTAAAAAACATGTTGTGCAAGTTTATTGACAGTTTTCATTACATCTGAAGTTTGTATTCCAAGACAGCTGTTTTGAGAGCAAATATTGTTATTGTTAATCAAGTATTTCATTTACGTGGGATATTCCAGATTATAAGTGAAATTCGTTTTTGAATGACAGTTTTTTCATTACATCGGAAGTTGTATTGGATGACACGCGTACTCAGAACATGTGTTGACATGTCAACAGATGTTGTAAAAAAGATTTTCCCATTAAGTAGACAAATAAGCCTTAAGTTTTGAATTTTTAAGAGGGAAAGTTTTAAATTATCATAGGGAACCGTGTTTACGATTTTGAACATTAACAGGGTTGAGTGGCAAATAATAAGTGTTTTGAGTATAAATATTGTTATTGTTATTGTTATTGTTATTGTTGTCGTTTGGAATTATTAATTTATATAAGATATGACATTGTATTGATCAATAATACTCAAGTTGAAAGGTTATTTTATAAGAAACCTATTGAAAATCAGTTGGTTATTTTCTAATGATTTTTATGTAGCATACTTTGATGTTTATAAATAAATAATAATAATTATTTTAATAAATAAGCCCTAACTTTTGAAGTTTTAAGAGGGAAAGTTTTAAACTATCATAGGGAAGTGTGTTTGCGATTTTGAACATTAACAGGGTTAAATATCAAATTGCAAATAATAAGAGTTTTGAGACCAAATATTTTTATTGTTATTATTGTTAATCAAGTAATTCATTATCAGGGTTGAAGTTTTATTCGATGACAGCTGTATTTAGAACATCTGTTGAGATGTCATCAGACGTTGTAAAACAGATCTTTGGATTCATAATACAAATAAGCCCTAACTTTTGAGTGTTTTAGATGGAAAGTTTTAAATTATCTTCGGGAAATGGGTTTACGAATTTGAAGATTAAGCGGGTTTAGTTGCAAATAATAAGAGTTTTGAGAGTAAATATTTTCAAAACTTATTATTAATTAATTCATTTATATAAGATATAACATTGTGTCATTATATATTCTTGGTTGAATTGATCAATAATATTCAAAATGTGAACCAATTTTATAAGAATCCTATTCAAAATCAGTATATTATTTTCTAAAGATTTTGTATGTAGCATCATTTCATTTTGATAATGAAATAATTTTAATAAATGTTTGAAAATTATATTTAACAAATAAGCCCTAAGTTTTGAATTCTTAAGAGGGAAAGTTTTAAATTATCATAGGGAAGCGTATTTATGAATTTGGACATTAAGCGGGTTGAGTTCATAAATAATAATAATAATAATAATAATAATAATAATAATAATAATAATAATAATTTAAGAACCATTTTGATCAATAAGTCCTAAGTTTTGAATTTTTAAGAGAGAAAGTTTTAAATTATCATAGGGAAGCGTGTGTACGAATTTAAACATTAACCGTGTTGAGTTCATAACTAATAATAATTATTATTATTTAAAAAGCATTTTTGATCAATAAGTCCTAACTTCTGAATTTTTTAGAGGGGAAGTTTTAAATTATCATAGGTAAGCGTGTTTACGAATTTGAACATTAAGCGGGTTGAATTGCACATTGCAAATAATAAGAGTATTGAGACCAAACATTTTTATTGTTATTATTGTTAATCAAGTAATTCATTAACAGGGTTGAAGTTTTATTCGATGACAGCTGTATTGAGAACATCTGTTGACATGTCATCAGATGTTGTAAAACAGATCTTTGGATTCATAATACAAATAAGCCCTAACTTTTGAGTTTTTTAGAGGGAAAGTTTTAAATTATCTTAGGGAAGCGGGTTTACGAATTTGAAGATTAACCGGGTTTAGTTGCAAATAATAAGAGTTTTGAAAGTAAATATTTTCAAAACTTATTATTAATTAATTCATTTATATAAGATATAACATTGTATCATTATATATTCTTGGTTGTATTGATCAATAATATTCAAAATGTGAACCAATTTTATAAGAATCCTATTCAAAATCAGTATATTATTTTCTAAAGATTTTGTATGTTGCATCATTTCATTTTCATAAAGAAATAATATTAATAAATGTTTGTAAACCATATTTAACAAATAAGCCCTAAGTTTTGAATTTTTAAGAGGGAAAGTTTTAAATTATCATAAGGAAGCGTGTTTACGAATTTGAACATTAAGCGGGTTGAGTTCATAAGTAAATAATAATAATTATTTAAAAACCTTTTTTGATCAATAAGTCCTAAGTTTTGAATTTTTAAGAGAGAAAGTTTTAAATTATCATAGAGAAGCGTGTGTATGAATTTGAACATTAACCAGGTTGATTTCATAAATTATAATAATAATAATTTTGTAAAAAGCATTTTTGATCAATAATTCCCAACTTTTGAATTTTTTAGAGAGAAAGTTTTAAATTATCATAGGTAAGCGTGATTACGATTTTGAACATTAACAGTGTTGAGTTGCAAATTGCAAATAATAAGAGTTTTGAGAGCAAATATTGTTATTCTTCTAATTATTAATTAATTCATTTATATAAAATATAACATTGTATCATTACATATTGTTGGTTATATTGATCAATAATATTCAAAATGAGAACCTATTTTATAAGAACCGTGTTCAAAATCAGTTTATTATTTTCTAAAGACAACATATGTATGTAGCATCATTTCATTTTGATAAATAAAATAATATTAATAAATATTTGAAAACCATTTTTAATAAATAATCCCTAAGTTTTGAATTTTTAAGACGGAAAATTTTAAATTATCATAGTGAAACATGTTTACGAAAATGAACATTAACCGGGTTTAGTTGCAAATAATAAGAGTTTTTAGAGCAAAAATTGTTGTTATTATTATTCTTAATTATTAATTGATTAATATATGATTTAACATTTTATTGTTATATACTTGGTTCCATTGATAAATAATATTGAAGTTGCGAAACTATCTTATAAAAATCCGGTTCATTTTGGTAAATGAATAAGCTGGTTGAGTTGTAAATAATAAGAGTTGGAAATAATAGGGAAGCGTGTTTACCAATTTGAACATTAACCGATTTGAGTTGTAAATAATAAGAGTATTGAGAACAAATATTGTTGTTGTTATTATTAATTACTGAATTCATTTGCGTGCATATTACAAATTCTTAGTGAAATTCTTTTTTGGATGACAGTTTTTTCATTACATCGGAAGTTATATTGGATGACATGTGTATTGAGAACATCTGTTTACATGTCATCAAATGTTATAAAACATATATTTGGATTTATAATTGAAATAAGCCCTAACTTTTGAATTTTTTAGAGGGAAAGTTTTAAATTATCATAGGGAAGCGGGTTTACGAATTAGAAGATTACCCGGGTTGAGTTGCAAATAATTAGAGTTTGAGAGCAAATATTGTTTTTGTAATTACTATTAACTATTAATTGATTTTATAAAAGATATAACATTGTATTATTTTATATACTTTGTTCCATTGATCAATAATATTCAAGTTGAGAAACTACGTTATATAAACCGTCTTCAAAATCAGATTTGTTATTTTCTAAAGAATTTTTATGTAGCGTCATTTCATTTTGATAAATAAATAACATTAATAAATGTTTGAAAACCATTTTTAATAAATAAGTGCTAAGTTCCGATTAATATTAATAAATAAATAAATAAATAAGTGAATAAATAATACAACCCAGTATAAAATCAGTTTTTAAATTTCTTCAGACTTTGTTCGTACCATCAAATATTGTATCTGGTAAAATAGAGGCCCAAAAGTCCAAATTTGATGATTACAACTTTGAAAGGTTAGCACACGGTATTACAGTTGTTTCACAACATCTGTTTTATAAGCCAACAGATGATTTAAAACAGATTTTGTGGTTTATAGTTTTTTTTTTTTTTGAAAAAAATTTGTGATTTATAACTATAGATTAATAATAATAAAATAATAATAGAATTTTAAAAGTATGTCTTAAGTCCTTAAGTTTTGAACTTTTAAGAGGGAATTTTTAAATTAACATAAGGGGATGAGGTACTTAGTTATGTTGCAATGGTAAACATGCATTACTACAAGTTTCCTTTATAAATATATATACTATAAGGACATAACAACACAACCATTCTAAATTTGTACGGAGTGTCTTCTAACCCTTGTCTCATCTTTGTATAAGTAAATAAATATATTGAAATCATATCAATGGAAGCTGTCAACAATAGCCTCAGTTTTATTTGTGATCTGAACCCCGGGATAGATATGTGGAGTATGAAGGCACGTGTTATACGAAAATGGAAACAAAATTTTAAGATGGAGCTCATATTGATCGATGAGAAGGTATGGTCATGGATATGTGTAAATTCGTGTAGGACTGATACTACATCACCAATCGCTCCTGATTATCTCCACAAGACATCAAACCGAATAGAAAAAACAATAAATAATATATGTGTAAAACCAAGAATCTTACTTTCATATATGATAAACAAGTCGGCACAGATTCTTCATACATACACACATACATACGTTGTTGAATGGTACGCCGGCCTGAGGTGAGCTCAACCTCAGGCCAACCTGGACTAGACCACACACAGTAGTCTTCTCCTAGAGACTGTTGCAACTCTCTCTTCGAAACCCTAAATCCTTACACAAATATATATAAGCTAACTAATTAACTAAACTTGGGCTGGGCCTCAGGCATGTCGCTTGGGCTACCACAATCGCCCCTATTCTAGTTCTATTAGACTAAGCCCATACGAGTTGCATAGCGACGGTCACAAATGCACCAACAAACTCCCCCTTGACCGTTGCTATCAACTCTGGCAAATACTGATAATCATCAGTCACCAAACATGTACTAACAATATGATTATTTATGTTTTTTTATATTTTGTTTTAGGTTAATGTTGTTATCTTACGTTCATGTTATATACTTATATCTATAATTTGAAAAAGTTGATGTGTTTGATGTTTGTCTTTTGTTTATGATTATTTGTAAGTCCCAGACACTAGATCTTGTTAGTGCTAGAGATTGTTATCACTTAGAAACACCTATTGATTAGGGACGAATCTTGAAAAACTAAGATACTAGATAAAACTTGTAAAAGCGACACACAAGATAAAGATATTCAAACTTCCATTACTGATAATAATCAATGAAACACCATGGAATACACATTAAGTACGCACCCTTATCTCTTGTGCTATCAAAGATGACCAAAACCCTAACCCTAATGAGCTGCAACTAGCTTTCTATATATAGACAAGCAGATAGGCCTGCGCACTTAGCATAAGTGCGCAGGGCACGTGCTTAAGTGCGCAGCCCACTAGGGTTTCACCATAAACTATGATTAATTACATATTCAGTCCCTTGGCTTACAACATACATCATAAACTAACAAAAAATCTTTGTTCTAGTAACTGTGGTCTCAACTAAACCCAACAATACTCCCCCTAGACCACAACTACCAGATCTTTCTCTGTCTCACACGTCGCTTGCCTCCCCCTCTTCTCTCTCTTCCTGCACAGGGGGTTCTTGAAAAATTACAGCAGCAGGTTCTTCTTGAATAACGGGTGGTTCTGGAACACTTTCTACTGCAGGTGCTTCTTGAACAGGTGGTTCTTGATCAGATACTGCTGCAGGTTCTTGAACAATCACCTCTGGAGTAATTGCTGCCTCAGGTTGAGTTTGTTGTGCAGCAGCAGCTTCAGCAGCCTTTTCTTTTGCAGCTCTTTCCTTATGTTCTTTGGCAATGTCAGCTGCATTGATTTTGTTCACCACATCTAGCAGTTCTTCCTTCAACTTCATAGCATGATCGACTGCTCTCCGGAATAGTACAGCTTCCTCAAAGAGTGCATGCCCTGCTCCCACATTGATCTGGTTTGCAAACAGCATATTCAGATCAGACAAATTAAGAGCGAAGACATCCACTGGATCGAAAAGTCTCATAATCTCAGCATTATCCCTTGACTTGATCACTGCTTCACCAGTCAGACTGTCATAGTACCATTTGTTGAAATCTTTCAACATAACAGGAAACTCTTCACGTATTGGAACTCTTGTTACAACCTTGGGAGGATCTATCACATAAGTAATCCTACCTTGTCCAGTAGCAGGATCAATTCTTCTCTTTGAAATATGACGTTTCGGTTTTTGGGGCTTGAAAACTTTGAAATCACAAGCACATTCTCTTTCTATCATTCTTGCAGGTAAGGTTCCAATGGAGTTGTTAGTGGGATTGATGAAGTGTGCCCTGTTGAGCTCCCTGATGTCCCAGCGAGGGAGAGACTGCAAGTCAGTTTGACGTTTGAAGTGCTGAATAACTCCCCCTCGACGCTTGATCACGAACAACCTCATTGATTCATCGTACTTCCACGAAATAATCTTTTCTTGATGAGCTTCTTTAGTGTGGTGGATGTTTTGATGGAAAGCTGGAATAGTAACCCCTTTTCTTGGGAGCCATGTGGGCCTTTCTGGACTGATTTTGTGACCATCGGCCGTATCATACACGGTTGCCTCTTCTTCACCAAACTCTATGAACGTCCCAGGCATCTCATCTTCACTTACTTTGTCAACATCACTTTCTTCAGCAATTCTTTCTTTTTCCTTTTCTTCTTCTAAAAACTTTCCAAAGTCAAACAACTCATCAGATGATATGCTAGGTTCAATGTTCTGTTGTTTCTGCAGCTCTTGAATCATATCAAACATCTTCATCTGCAAATTGTTTTGGAACTTTATCAGGTATCTTTGATCTTTAACAATCTTTTCAAGGCTCTTATTCTTATGTTTCAGTTGTTTTGGGACATCGTGCTGCAGGAGCTGAAGAGGACGGTTCTGTTGGTTTCTTTGCTGGAGGCTTGGGGATTTGAGCCCTAGCAGTGGATGGCCCTGGTCGATCCTGAACACCGAACATAGACTCAAGGATCTCCTCATCTACTACTTCTTCTTCAGTCATCACAACCGGAGTTTCAGATGCAGGTAAACCCTTTCTCCTTTTCCTTCTCTCAGCCTTTTCCATTTCAGCAATTTTCTGCAGGTCACGTGCGTGCTGCAACTGCTCCTCAAATTGTGATTCTCTACTCTCTTTCAACAAACTTGGCCTCTTTTTCTTTGTGACTTGAGAGGGTGCTTCTTCAATTGCCAGCCTTTTACCTCTTGCCCTTTCTTGAGCTCTTTCTTCAGCAGATTGTGGAGCAGTGGAAGGAGCGGTTTCAAAAGGAACAGATTCAGCGGCAACTTTGAGACGTGCTTCTTCCGCTTCTCATTTCTTTTTCTGAGTCTTGCTGTATAATGCTTTGATTTCTGAATACCTCTGAGCTGGGTACATACACTCATAAATGGGCTCCCAATCAACAGTGTTGCATTCAGTAAAAAAATCTTCCAGTTTTTGCAAAATTGTACACTCCATCATGAGGCAGGTTCTCGTGTTGTGCATTTATCATCATTTGCACGAATCTAGGATACATGGAAAACTTTGTGTCAGCTTTGGCATTCTTCACCATGTAGTCAAAGATCATCCCGGACAAGTTGAACGGTTCATTCTTGCAGACTTTGATCATTGCACTGGACCACTCTGGACTGAGTGCATTGTATCCTCCTTTTCTGTGGCAGAGATCCATGGTGAATACGTGGCAGATTAGTTTCTAGTCTCGAGTTAGTTCACTTCTCTTGATGTCGCTCCTTTTGTCGAATTCTCCCTTGTACCCAATTTTCTTGAACTCTTTTAGAAGATCAGCTTTGACTAAGTGTTTGACGTTTCCAGGTTGATCTCCAAGCCTTAACACACGTCTGACTGTATCTTCGGTGATAATCACGGGTTTATTTCGGACAGTTGTGTTGATTCTTTTAACACCATCAACGACTTCATATCCCCCAGATCTCCAGAAATCTTCAATGTGATCTACGTAGACTGTCATATTGTGTTCCACAGCATATCCGATTCTGCTTAGCCGGATCCAAGCGACAACGTCTCTGAATTTGTGATCATCAGTGTCGAGATTGATAGCCTGGTTGTGCATGCCTCTATTATCCCACGGAATTTCCATATGTTCCAGGTCACGTGCACGAAAAGCAAGTTAGAATTTTCGACTCTAAGCAAACAACCAACGAATGATATCTTAGACTTAGACGGACGGCAGACTTAGACAATTTTAAGTTATAGATGTCTTGTGGTTTGGTTAGATAAATTATTATGTTTGATTGGTTTGGTTTTAAAAGATGTATTACAAGTGCGCAGGTTTCATTGGGTTTTGTAGTTGATAATCAAATCAAGTCCAAGTATAAGTGCGTAGGTCACAAGCTTAAGTACGCAGTCCAGTCCAAAGCCTTAGATAATCAAGTGCGCAGGTCAGTCCAAAGCCTTAGATAATCTAGTACGCAGGTCACATGAGTCGGTAAGTCATAAGATAAGTGCGCAGATCAGTCAAGACTTGGGCATGGTAACCCTAGTGCCTTGACAGACCAATCTGCATACTTAATAAGCACGCAGACACTTAAACATTCGTTTAAGATTTTAGTACGCAGGTCAAGTGCACAGGAGTCTAGGGTTTCATGGGTTTGAATGTATGAGACAAGTGCGCAGACTCTTTGAAACAAGTGCGCAATCTTCAAGAAATAAGTGCGCAAAATTCAAAACCACAAAACCCACAACTGAAACCTTCACAACGATCTCGTAATCCCTGTAATCACAACAACAAATCAGTCAAGCTTAATCTACCTTAAAAAGCAACAAAAACAACTGAAAATGGAGAAGAAAAGGAGGATTAACAGGTGATTTAAGGGTGATTAGTAGGGTTTTAGTGATGAAGATCGTTGAAGATGATGATGATTTGGGTAAATTAGAGATTAGGTTTTTTTGTTAGAAACGGCTGTAAAAAAAAGAATTACAGAGGGTATATATACAATAGATATGGGCCTGCGCACTTAAGACAACTGCGCAGGGCTTAACAAGTGCGTAGAGCCCATTTTAGGTAAAAAAAAATAGAAGCTGAAGAGTAGGGGTTAACCGTTTCTCACCTTCTGCATTCAAGATTATACCAACCAAACCTGCCAGATCACATTTCAACTTTCCGTTGGATAGCTGCAGCCCAAGAAAAACTGTCGGTATACTTGTCCACTTAAATCCATGCCTCTCGTCTTTCAACATACGTTTGGTGATGAGATTTATCATGTTTTGGTAATATTGATGGAAATTTTGTGGACCCCACTTGTGCTAGGTATAAGCCTACCAATCCTCAAGGTTTATTGAGTTATAATGATGAGAGCTTCAGGTCTATGTTTCCATAAGCAGAGAAGATGATCATTATGTCAATCAGATGATGAGAGCTTCAGGTCTATGTTTCCATAACTAGAGAAGATGATCATCTGATCGCTTGTTGAGCTATCTATATATGTTTTCACGTCACTAACATTGCGTGTCTTTTGCTACTCATTTGATTGAATAGCCCCGCATTGGTAGCTTGCACTCTTAGGTGTCTTATGATTACATATGCACAAAATTTTCTGTGTCTTTTGATCTCTCAACCTGTGTATGACCGGACTCAGCTTGTGCAGACCTATAACACAGTGGGAATCCAGCTTTCCGTGTAGACATTTACTATTAATCACCTAGTAGCAGTTTACTCGATTCCAAGATGAATCTACCGACATAACGTTGCTTGAAGCCGCAACATCCTCTGGATCCTATTCACATGCTGACAAAATATGATTAGTTCCTATCATTTCTTGAAGTTTGAAATTTGCAGTATAGGGATAGACCGGTTTTACTTTCTCCCCCAAAAATCTTGTTTTAACTCAAAATAATATTTTTTTTATATTATATAGAATTTTTTTTTGATTCAAAATCATTCAAAATTGATCATTTCCAGCCATGTTACCAATTGGCGGAAACTGGTTTTGTCAAAAGCTTTTGTAAAGATATCTGCCTTTTGATCAGCAGTATCTATTGGAAACACCTGTATATATCCTTTGTCGTGGGCATCGCGAATGGAATGAATCCGAATTTCTATATGTTTCGTTTTAGAATGGTCAATTGGATTCTTCACGATGTCACGACAAGCATCATTATCAATATAGATAGGAGTTCTCATGACATTCAAACCGTAATCCAACAGCTGATTTTGTATCCATAACACTTGACAGCAACAACTGGATGCAGCCGTGTATTCAGCCTGAGCAGTGGAGATAGACACTGTTGTCTGCTTCTTGCTCTGCCAAGACAAGAGCCTATTTCCCAGAAATTGACAGCCACCAGAGACAGATTTTCTGTCAATCCTGCAACCTGCATGATCACTATCAGAGTACGCAATTAGATCAAAATTATCACTCTTAGGATACCATAAACCAAGTTTTGGTGTTCCTTTGAGGTAGCGGAAGATTCTTTTGACTGCAGTTTCATGAGATTGCTTGGGATTAGACTGAAATCGAGCACATCATCCAACTGCCCACATAATATCTAGTCTGCTGGCTGTAAGATACATCAAGGATCCGATCATTGATCGATACGTGTGGGGATTCACTGACAGTCCTTGAAGATCTGGTACAGTCCTTGAAGATCTGGTACAAGTGTAGTTTGAGCAGCTAAAGGAGTGTTGGACGGCTTGTAGTCAGACAGGTTGTATTTTGCCAACATGTCTCTTGTATATTTGGCTTGATGAATGAGAATTCCGTCTTCCTTCTGCTGGTCCTCCAAACCTAAGAAAAATGACAATTCTCCCATCATGCTCATTTCGAACTGAGACTTCATGATGCTTTCGAATTCCCTGCACAAATTTTCATCAGTTGAACCAAAGATAATATTGTCTACATATATTTGAACCAGAATAGAGTGTTTGTTGACTTCTTTGGTGAACAAGGTCATGTCGATTTTCCCTCTGGTGTATCCGTTTTGCAACAGATATGAGGACAAGGTCTCATACCAAGCTCGAGGTGCTTGATGAAGACCATAGAGAGCCTTGTCAAGTTTGTAGTATCTGTTGGGATAGTGAGGGTCTTCGAAGCCCGGTGGCTGACATACATAGACTTCTTCTTTAAATTTTCCATATAAGAAAGCACTCTTCACATCAATCTGAAAGACTTTGAAGTTTTTGTATGACGCATAGGCTAAGAAGATACGAATGGCTTCAAGTCGGGCAACTGGTGCGAAGACTTCTTCATAATCAATCCCTTCTTGCTGACGAAATCCCTGAACAACCAGAAGAGCTTTGTTTTTAATCACCACACCACGTTCATCCATTTTGTTGCGAAAGACCCATCTTGTTCCAATAGGATACTTTCCTTCAGGCAGATCCACTAGCTTCCAAACTTTGAGTTTTCTGAATTGAAAGAGCTCTTCCTGCATGGCTTCTACCCAGCTCTTCCTGCATGGCTTCTACCCAGCTTGCATCTCTGACGGCATCTTCAATACTGAATGGTACTGTCTGAGACAAGAATGCTGAGAGAGCGGTGTTGAGTTTGTCTGATAACGTTTCCAATAGGATGATTCTTTGAGGATTTGTATCCCATGTTCTCTTCTTCTTGCACTTGTGGGGGTAGATTTGATAGGTGATCTCCAGGTACTGAGGAGTTGGATGGATCATTTACAGACTGCTGAGTTGAAAATGTTTCTTCTGCAGTTGGAGTACTCTCGGGGAGTTGTGTAGTTTCAGCAGTTGTATCACCCTTTATGGGTTGAAGAGGAAAGATTGGATCAACAACAAGTGGAGAATGACGGGTTGTGAACGGTGCAACGTCATCGTCAGAAGAGTAGAGAATATCACCAGAAGGAGACGAATTGGCAGCTTGATTTTCACGAGTTTGATCTTCAGGTGCTTGATTTTCAGGTATGATGAAATGATTGAAAACAACGTCCACGTCAAAGAACCAGTCAGGACCAGCTCATGTATTAGTGGAGTTAGATTCTTGCCAATCTACATAGAAGGATTCAGGTACCATCTTGGTGCGTTTTTTGTATACTTGATAAGCCTTTTGACCTGAAGAGTATCCAACAAAGAAGCATTCATCTCCAACTGCATCGAACTTCATTATATTCTCATAGTTGTTCAAAAGAGTACACGAACATCCGAATGGTCTGAAGTAATCGATGAGAGGTTTTCTTTTGAAGAGTAATTCATAAGCTGTTTTCCCACGTGACTTGACGATCAAGACTCAGTTAAGAACATAACAGGCGGTATTCACAGCTTCTGCCCAGAAAATTATCGGCAACTTTGAATCAATGAGCATAGTTTTGGCAGCTTCAATAAGTATGCGATTCTTTCTTTCAGCCACTCCATTCTGTTGAGGAGTCCTTGTAGCACTATATTGAAGATGAATTCCTTTGCCGCTGCAGAATGTCATGAAGCTTTGGTTCTTGAATTCTGTCCCTTGATCACTTCTGATAGACTTTACCTTCAATTTGATTATGTTCTCGATAAGAGGAACAAACAGCATCAAGGTCTCAGCAGCCTCACTTTTATATTCTAAGAAGTACACCCATGTGAAGCGAGAGAAGTCATCTGTAATCACCAAACAGTAAGACCTCTTAGCTAAGCTTTTAACACTAATTGGACCAAAGAGATCCGTATGCAATAATTGAATAGGGGAGTCAATTGAGTTCACTGTTTTGGATTTATGCGATTTCTTGTGTTGTTTTCCTTTGGCACATGCTAATCATTTTTCAGAAAAAGGGAATTCCTTGGAAGGAAGACCTCTAACTAGATTTAGTTTAGAAAGTTTGTTTATGTTTTTAAAATTCACATGTCCCAATCGCCTATGCCATAACAGTGACTCTGACTTGGATGCCTTTGATAGTAAACAAGTCATTGGACATTCAGACTTGGCATCTCTCATATTTATCACATAGGTATTATTCTGCCTAGGACTTTCAACATAATCATGTTGGTGGGTGGTTTAAATCCTTGCTTTAGAAAGATGCACTCCATGTCATTGAATAACACCGAGATTCCTTTGTCACAGACTTGTGATATGCTCAACAGATTGTAGCACAGTTCTAGAACATAATTGACATCTTCAAGAGTCAAGGCGTTGGTGACCACATCTCTTGTTCCAACAATCTTTCCACCCTTTTCAATTCCAGCGAACGCTACAAACTCTCCATCAATGAACCGATAGTTCTTGAGAAGCTCTTTCAGCCCAGTCATATGCATTGAAGCGCCGCTATCTACATGCCATAGATATCTCATAAGAGCTATCAACCATTTCTGCAGTTTATTCTGAAAGACAAAAACAAAAGAAAGACAAGGATAAATACAAGAAAATCTATGTACAATCATGACTCAGACACTTAATTAGTTAACTTTGGGAATCCATGTCTGTTTTAGTTTAGATCTATCATGATCTTCACCCAAAATTGACTCTTGTCTTTTCCAAATTTGTGTAACAAAACTTTTTACTGTTTCTTGAAGATTTTTGATCTGATCAGAAAAAGAGTTTTGAGTTTTGACATCATTTTGTGGTTTAGGTTTTAAATAACATTTTTTGACCACATGTCCTTTTCCACATCTAAAGCATTTTGATTGTTTAGACTTGATCTTTGGAGAAGATCTGGATGATGATGGTTGTGATGTTCTTTTCTTGATCTTGTTTGAGCAGGAGCTATCACTTGAACATGATTCATCCTTGTTAACACTTGATTCTTCATTTGTGTTGCAGTCAGGCGTGCTGATGTTGCTTTCTGTATCACTCTGTGATCCTTTAGAACTTGAGTGACCTGTTTCACTTTGTGATTCTTCAGAACATGAAATATCTGTAGATGATGGAACAAACTCTGGAATTTCTTCAGTGAGAAATTTTCCAAACCTGTTCTGTTTTAGTTCTGGTACAAACACAGATGGTTTATATGCATTTTTATCATCAGAGAACGCAGCATTAAGATCAACACACGCTGGCATATCATTGTCAACACAAACATTAGAGCGTTTGATAGGTTTCTTCCTGTCATCAGGGGCCACAGCGCCCTTTATGTCTAGTTTAGAAGTTAATTCAATTCAGTCATCCGGCCTAGATAAACTATTACAGTTATCCATCCTAGATAAACTATTACAGTCATCCAGCTTAGTTAAACTATTACAATCATCCGAATTCAAAATAGTTTTAGTCTTTTCATTATTCCAGATGAACCAATTCACTGTAGAGTAATTGGCACCCGGGTGACGTAACCCCAACTCTCATCATCTTCCACCTGAGCCTTTTGGGTCACATCTGCATTGCTTTTACTTATATCAGTATTTAACTCAGATTTGACACATTCTTTTTCAAAAAGATCATTTTCTGGATGAGGTTTTGGAATGGGTATATATTCACTTCGGCTCAAGGGTAAAAATAGAGATCTTTCAATCCCATATTTATCCTTATACCCAATTCCATCTTTGAAGAATGATTGCCTTGAGCAATCTACGATATCAGCATGAGCCTGTTTGCTTACATTCCATTTGTCCACAATGATTTGAAGATGATTTGTTTCATTTCTAGATTTTTCTAACTTTGAGGTTAAATCATTTATTAGAAAATCCTTTTTGAGAACAAATTCTTTTAGAGTTTGCATTTCAGCTAGAGTTGCATTTAACTTTCGCTGACAGGCTAACTCATTTTCTTTCATTTCAGTGTTAATTTTTCGGATATCCATACATTTCTCTTAAAACTCTCCTATTGTGTGACAAACAGTAAGCAACAGCTGTAACACACCTTGGTGAGCACAGCTATGATTTTATTTCAAGAGGAATACTTACCAGATCTCTTTCCTCAGTTTTCTTGGGCACATCCTACGGCTTCTCATCTTCATTGGAAGTGTGGGTCTTCTAAGTTATCAGGGCTTCTTGGGCAGTTGCATCTTTATCCTCCTCAGCAATCAACACTCCTTTCAAACCTGCCTTTTCCAGCATTCCACCCTTTGGCATTCCAACTAACGACCCTTCTAGAGAGTTCTCACCATTTGTCCATTTGGTGCAAATCTTGGCCATCAAAGCTTTGTTCACGTCTGCTTCAGCCGCTGCTGCCTCCTCTCCCCGATCAAAGTCATCAACCACCAGCGCTTTCTGTGGATTCCTTTCATTTACCTCATTCCCATCAGTGATCGCCACCATTCTTTTAGCTGGATTGATCTTAGCTTGATTCAGAGTGGGACATTCATATTTGAAGTGCCCAAGAGTCTTGCAGTTGTAGCATCGAATCTTTGACTTGTCAAAACCAGCTTTACCCATTCCGATTCTTCTAGCAGTTCTGTCTTGAAATCTTTACCCTCAGAGTGATCATAGCCATCTGCCATTTGAGATCCATTTCTTCCATATCATCTGGATTAACCTGGTACATGTCTTCAGGAGTCATCATCTCATTCTTAAGCTCACTAGTATTCAGAGCTTCAAAGCCACTCATGAATGTGTTGAAGAGTTGAACATGTTCGGTAGCAAGCTTTGTAACCTGTGGATTGAGTGTCTTTGCTTTCTTTTCAGAGTACGAGACTGTCTTACCCAAGCTTGAACTTCTACCACCAATAGAATCCACATATACAGGTGATGAGCTTGAACTCATTTCACCTACTGGAGTCATTAACGAAAGATTCTTCATAGCAGTGCTAGGAACGACTTTCGGAACAGTCTGGTTCATTTCTCGTTTGGTGATATCCATTTCGAATGACTTCAGAGTATTGATGAGATCAGCCAAAGTAGATTGAGCATCTAGATACTCTTTCTTAATCAACATGCATTGTAGACTCCATTCCTTGGGCAGAGAGTCGAGCAATTTCTTGATCGAGTTTCGGTTGTTGACTGGAATTCTTGCTTTCTTCATCTTGGTTAACAGGCTCATGAACCTGTCAATGTGAGACGACAAGCTTTCACCCCGAACACTTCCAAACATATCATATTCTTTTTGAATCATATCTTGCTTGTTCTGTCTCGTCTCAGCATTTCCTTCATAGTACTCACTTAACGCAAACCACTTATCATGAGCAGATGCGTATTCTTCAAACATGTTGTACACATCATTTGACAAAGCCATGGTGAGAGCACCATAGGCCTTGTGATCTCTTTGCAATAGCTGCTTATCAAGATCAGTATATGTGATTGGGTCAGTGTTAACTACTTCTCCTGCATCAGTGGTTCTTATGGCGATATGAGGCCCGAGTTGAACTGAGATCCACTGGGTAAAGTCGTTAACGTAGTAGAAAGCCTTCATTCGGTTCTTCCAGGTTCCATAATCTTGTGCACCAATTAACTTAGGGATTCGAGTTATAGTTCCCGTTTCCAGTTCAGCTTGGGTTATAGGATTCATGGTTAAGTTGTTATTGTTACCAGCCATTGATTAAGGTTGATTTAAGTTTGATTTTCTGATTTTAAATATTAAAGTCCAAAATTAAGTCCACAGATCTTAAGTGCGCAGATTTTAAGTATGCAGAATTAACGGTCTGATGATCTGATGACACAAGAAATTTTGGGCAGAATATCGACCAGAACACACGAATAAGTACACTGCGATAAAGCCACAGAAGGCTAAACCACTGTCTCCTAAAGTCTCCTTTGGTAAGTGCGCAGAATTAAGTATGTAGCAACCTGAAACAATAGAAATTACACTGTGAATATCTTGTCTCCTGATAAGTGCGCAGTTTTTGACAAGTATACAGATAACTAGGGTTTCCTTGGTAAGTGCGCAGAAACCCTAGATAAGTACACAAAAACTACACAACTTTCAGTAAGTGCGCAGAAAACTAGGAATTTCTGATTAAGTGCGCAGAAACCCTATTTATGTGCGCGGAGACAAAGAAATTTTAAAATTCTGAAAACTTGAGTTAAGTACACAAACCAAGAAATAAGTACGCAACTTATGAGTTAAGTGCGCACATCAAGACTTGCATTAAGTGCACAGAATAAGAAACAAGTATGCAGCTTATGAGTTAAGTGCGCAAAACAAGAAACAAGTGCGCAAAACAAGAAATAAGTGCGCACAGCCGTCTGCTAACATGCACGAAACTCAGCTGAAACCTATCCAAGACTTTTTCACTCAATCTGAAATGCTTGGATGATGTTTCTACTCAAAATAAACAACTTTTAACACCTTAGAAACACAACCCACACGATTTCTGAAGCAACTTAATAAGGAACTCTTCCTTTTTTTTGATAAAAACACAAAAGTTTATAAAACTTTTTAAGAAAAACTAACAAGATGAGGGTTTTGGTATCTTAAACAGATACAATCTAGAGCACAAAGGCTCTGATACCAAATTGTAAGTCCCAAATACTAGATTTTGTTAGTTCTAGAGATTGTTATCACTTAGAAACACCTATTGATTAGGTGTTTTAAGTGACGAATCTTGAAAAACTAAGATACTAGATAAAACTTGTAAAACCGACACACAAGATAAAGAGATTCAAACTTCCATTACGGATAATAACCAATGAAACACCATGGAATACACATTAAGTACGCACCCTTATCTCTTGTGCTATCAAAGATGACCAAAACCCTAACCCTAATGAGCTGCAACTAGCTTTCTATATATAGACAAGCAGATGGGCCTGCGCACTTAGCATAAGTGCGCAGGGCCCATGCTTAAGTGTGCAGCCCACTAGGGTTTCACCATAAACTACGATTAATTACACATTCAGCCCCTTGGCTTACAACATACATCATAAACTAACAAAAAGTCTTTGTTCTGGTAACTGTGGTCTCAACTGAACCCAACATTATTCCAAGGTGATAAGATTCAGGCTTCTATTAAAGGTCATTTGGTGCAACAATTTGACACTAAAGTTCATGAAGATGATGTTGTTGTTCTCTCCAAATTTGGTGTTGGTGAAAACAAGGACGCATACACTGTTGTGTAAGACCCGCAAAACCGTTGCCAAACAGTTGGGTTAACATTCTTAAATAGGCAAAAACACAAGTAAATTTTTCTCTGAAAGAGTATGTATACGCAGCGGAAAATCATTTAGAATAAAATTTACACAACACATGAAAAATATTTACTCAATTGTAACTCGAATTTAAAATTTATCATGTGTAGACAAAAGTTGTCTTCCACTAGAAATGCCTTCAATTGTTGGGTAGCTTCTTGCATCGCCAAGCAGTTATCCATCCATCTCTCTTTTAACCTGAAATCAATCTAACGTGTATGCAAAAGTCAGCTACGTTGAGGGAGTTCAAGTTTTAGAAATTTATATTAACAAGTAATTTGTCAAAATAAGATTTAACAAAATACCTCAACCTCAAGGTTAACAATAAGCGCAATCCGCTAATTTGTTTTTCCCTAAGCAAAACAAAAATCAAAGTCTAGGTTAGGCATAATATGCCTATTTACCTCAAGACTTCACTTACCAAATATATAATAAGCGCCTCTCGCATTTCAACATGAAGTACGATCCGGTCTATTTAAGCAAACCAAAGCTAGAGATTAGAGCAGGCATAGCTCATTTCTGTCATATCTCAGTTTATAAAAATACACATAATATAATTCAAACCAAAACTAGAGATCAATGCAGACATATCCCACCTCTGTCATAGCTCAGTTTATAAAAATACACATAATATAAACTATGTAATAACCCTGACTCAAAACCAAGACCAGAGATCAGAGCAGACATATCCCACTTCCATCATAGCTCAGTTCGACATATCAGGTAGTCATCAAACATAGTTTATTACATTTAATAACAAATATAACATAAACTAAGTAACAACCATGACGCAAAACCAATACCATAGATCAGAGCACGCATATCCTACATCCATCATAGCCCAGTTTATAAGGTCATGTAGTCGCGAAACACAGTTTATGTAAATATATACATATATATATATATATATTTATATATATATAAGATTGAGATCAAATAGGAACCACTACCCTAGTGAGGAACCTTAGGAACCAATCTGAGCCATCCATCTTTGATTTTGATCTAGGGGGTATTTATGTAATTAGACAATTAAATATTATCTTTTTATTTAATTAAGACTTTTAAAAATGGTAGTTATTAAATATGAATAAGCATTAACTGCTTTCCATACATTTAAGATATCAGTTACAATATACATGATCAATTAATATCACTTAACATCCATCATTATTGTTGAATGTATTGGTTATCTAGTATAACATTGGGTCGTAATTTTAAAAAGAACCATTAATAATTGTTGTGCATCGTTCAATACTTATGGATAATTATAAAAAAGATCCATCAACGTTGTTGTTTAAATATGTATATATAAATACATGTACTTTTTTATATACACTAATGTACATACATAGTAACAACATTGTATGCATTTAAATTTTAATGTATCCTACAGTACGTTCTATGTACATGTACTTTTACGTATACACTAATGTACATATATCCTACTGTATGTCTATGTACATGTACTTTTTTGTATACACTAATGTACATATATAGTAAAAACATTATATTCATTTAATCTATCCTTCTGTACATCTGTGTACATTTATAAAACCATAGTACGCATATATTTTGAGATTAAAATGTTCTCAGCGTTAGATATCAACACATGTGTATTTCTTTTATGTACACTAATGTATATTCTAATAGTGTTACGAATTTTGGATCATCAATGAGGAAAAATATCTGTCTTTCCTATAATGATGGGATGTTAATTAAAATAAAAGGAAACTAATTAAATGTATGTTTTAAGACTAAACACATAATTACTATAATGCCCCTTTTGTGTAATAAAATCTAAATTCAAATCATATTTATTTACAATCTTGCCATTAAGAATCAATGGCTTAGATTTGTTCCTATGGTTCCTAAACATCTGATGGTTCCTATTTGAACCACACCATATATATATATATAATAATCCATATAACCTAAACATGTAACAAGTCAAAACAATACCCGATCTAACAAGCAAGGTTTCAAATACGTGGCCAAGACATTAAACGCATTCCGCTTATTAAATAAAAACTTAAGCCACACTTTAATCAAGACAACAGTCTATTCATATATATATATATATATATATATATATATATATATATATATATATAGGGACAGGTTCAAATACAAAGTAATGAAAACGTGCGAAGTGTGCGAAGTCACGTAACATACAAAATTACGTAACATGGACAGAATACCTACTAGTTCCATAACTAAAATCACGTAACATATAGTCCATTACCAAAAGTTACGTAATTTTGTATATGTGATTTTTTTTAGTTATGAACTACTAGTGATTCTGTTTATGTTACGTAATTTTAGGTATGAACTAGTAGTGATTCTGTATATGTTACGTAATTTTGTATGTTATGTTTTTTAAGGGTATGAAAAAAATTTTATGTAAAGTTTTGAATGATTCTGTCTTATGGTACGTAATTACGTAATGACCTATATGTTACGTGATTTTAGTTATGAACTAATAGTGATTCTGTCTATGTTACGTAATTTTGTATGTTACGTGACTTCGCACACTTCGCACGTTTTCATTACTTTGTAGAATAACCGTCCCCTATATATATATATATATAATAATAATAATAATAATAACACCTATAAATCAAACCATATAATAACACATTCGGCACATTAGGCGCATTCCGCCTATTCACGTTTCATGCCAAAATATTATATATGAGTAAATATGGATTTATATCGTAAGCAAAAACTATGCCATAAACCAGAGTAGGCCTATCCCGCTTCTAATAACACATATAACTCAAACCATATAATAACACATTAGGCGCATCCCGCCCACTTACGTTTCATGTGCTAAAATAATATGTATGATTAAATATAGATTTCGTTCGTACACAAAAATATTTATAACGTCATCAAAATATTTTGTGACTTCATAAAAATAATCATACTGGTTTAACATGCACGTCAGCCCAAAAATATTTAGAAAAATAATAACTAAAAGAGTGGGCGCAAAAACTCACCGGTTGCGTTGCCTCTAAATCCAAAAGCTAACCGTCTCAAACTGCGCCATCAACCGAAACTTAGAGTCAAATAACCCGGTTAACGCTTAACCTCACCCAATGTTAAACAACAAAATCCCTGTTAACAGGAGAGAGGATTGAGGTGTGTGGGTACTAGGTTAATTAATTAAGGTGGGTGCTAGTTTGCTTTTAGGATGTTGTAAGGCTTCAACAAAATTCATGCATATTTATTAGTATCTTTCATGCACACACACAGGCACATTATGCGTAGAATCCCCAAGCCATTACTGGTACATTTTCTACTACATGTTTCCTCTTAGTAAGCAAATTATTAACATTATCTGATTCATGGTCCCATTAATCTTTCTATAAGTTTCATGCGAGCACCTAATCATAACAACAAAAGAACTTCATCATTCCATGCGCCAATTAAAACCAACCAGCAAATTCACATGCCATTATACCCATCCATCCTAATGGTATATCCATGCATCAAAAAAATGAACGATCCCCATTATTTATGAGCACAACCTTCTTTGCCAAACCTGAACTAAATTATATTTTTCATCACCATCCACATCGCAACTACAAACCACCAACCTCACCAACACAGTGCACCCTCACCGCCATAACCGTCTCCATACTCGCCTCCAAACCACCCGACTCGATAGCCTCATCTCTTTCGTTACACCAAGCAACTACTTTCGTTTATCTCTGATCCAAGCCCGAACCTTAAGCGAATGATGTACAAGACTTAAGAAAACGAACTGATCGAGATCATACATGATTCATGATATGAAATAAGCCAGTCGACACCGGCTTCCACGAACCACCGTCATCGTCTTACATTTGTCTCTTGATAGCTCTCCCCCTCGCCTCTCGAGACTGCCGTCAACCTCCCTGTGGAATCGACAATCGTGACTCCAGTCAAACACCTATGATCGATGGGGGATCAAGAATCCTTAGTTTTCTTATTTTCTCTATTTGCGGCGGTAACAGGAGGAAGTAGGGTTTTGTGATAGCATGATGATCTTTTTAAAGATAACGAATTAGTTAGAAAGTTACACCAAGGTCCCTCATCTTCATCCAACATGCGGCTTGCTCCCAAAGTTACATTCAACATCTTTATACAATGACAATTCAGGCCCCTCAAAATCTTTAGACGATGATATATGCGTCAAGTTCGTTAATTGATGTATTTAAATAAGGTCTTATGCTCACAACCCGTCAACTTATCCACCCACTAGAATTTCGGGTAGTTGATTCCTCCAAAATAATTATCTGACGAATTTTAGGATGTTACATGTTGTGTGAAGAAGTAAATACCTGCACATAGTCTTCTCTTTAACAGGAAGTGGTAAGATTCTGGCTCCTGACAACCTGGAAGGTAGGACCTAATACCTACAAAACAGTGCACCGTTAGGACTCGCCACAAGAATGGGGTGATTCCTGTGACCACCATCCGACGTGAGAATAAGTATCGGTAATGGGATTGTAGAGAGTAAAAGTTATAAGTGATTTCTGAATGAATATACGACTTACCTCCTATCCCTATGTATAGTTTCTTCTCATTCTCGTTACCGCTCTTTTGGGTTGATCTCTAATAATAGAGTTCCCGTTCGTTCAGGAGATAATCATTATCTTATATTCAAAAGGCTTTTTCCTTTTATCCCGAGAAGGGAGTTGAGCCTATCAAGTTGTTAGCGGTATTGTGATTCAAACCTAACTAATTAGGCTCATTGGTTTATATCGGTTAGTGGGCCGGCCCATGTGAGCCATGTAGGCCTTTAAGTGGTGTGGGATAATCTCCTCTAGATTAGGCCCACCTCGTCATGTCCCCCCCAAGTCTAGTGATAAGCAGACATGAATATTACTAGACTTAAAAAGAAGAAAGAAAAAATGAGTTATGCCTAAACCAATTAGCTTAGTTAACCTAATTAAAAATCTTTTTTTTGGGATTAGTGCCGCATGAGTAAGGCACGTGATGTGACTTCACCCTGAGTTGTCACTTCAGCCGTTTCAGCAGTCTGGGTGACCAAGGACGTGACTGTTAGCTGTTCATTTTAAAATTCAAACCGTCATAACCAAAAGTCCTATATATTAGCGAGTGCCATGAAGAGTAAGGTAACCATTCATATTAAACTGCTTACTCAAATTACTCTCCCAAATGGCCCCAAAAACTAGCACATCACGTTCCACCATGAGTGTTGCCCAGATAAATTCCAGTTGGTCGGTAACGACACTAAAGTCCTTTATGGCTGGCATATTTCCGACGAGTGGGGTCCCGTCTGCCCGGAGCCCAGCGATATTGCTTTTCCGCTCAAGCCCGGCAAGATTACCCTTTATGCCGAGTTCTTTAAATTTTGTCACTTCCGACTGCCAGTTACCCAGTTCATTGTTGATTTGTTGTCGTACTATAAGGTAAACATTTCTCAACTTCATCCTTTGGGGTTAATCAAGGTTCGGCATTTTGAATTTTGCGCCCGGGGTTTGGGTATGTCCCCCCAGTTGGAGATTTTCCGGGTGTTGTATGTGCTTGTGTATAAAGGCGAGTACTTTACGTTTGATCATCGGGCCGGTGCTCCATCATGTATTGACAACTTTCCTTCCAGCACACAAGACAAACACTGGAGACGAAAATTCTTTTTTATAGATGAGCGTGTGCTTCCTGTGGTTGCTCCGGTGTGAATTCCGGAAAGTAAAACAAAATTTCATGACGAGTGTCCTGCCCCTACGGTATTCGAGAAGAATCCGCTTTATTTGGCGTTGGTGAATAATCCTACCCCCTGTACTCACATACCTGAACGGGCGCTTGTGGCCGTTGGTATGAGCCGTGTGTGGGTGGATGAGACCACATATCCTGAATACTGGCGAAAAGACCAAGGTACCAATTTCTGAAACACTTTCATTATTTATGTCTCATGGCTCATTTTAATGTTTAATGTTTTATTCGTACAGAATAGTGGCACTACTTCGATGCTATAGATCGGGGAGCAGTTCCTCATTTGCAGGAATTTGACCGCCCGCTTGGTGATGATGAAGTAGATGTTCTTAGCCAGACTCTGCGTCACTTCGTGTTTCCTGCTCCCCTGGTCAGATCTCAACATGAACCTCCAGGCGGGCAACACCCAGGAAGTACTGAGGATGTCATTGCTGAAGCGTCAACCTCCTCACCCTTGAATCTTGATCCCATTAATGTTGCTGAGCCCGAGGGCATTGCTGGTGAGGTGAAAAAGAAAAAATCCAAGAAGAGGAAGGCGGAGACCCCTGACGTTGGGTCGTTTCTGGAGAAACGGCGGGAGCTTCTGGCACTCAAAGAGAAAACTCTTGGTAAGAGCTGCTACCCTTCTACTCAGTTGTGTGGTGTAAATTTCTAAAGTCATTTTCTGTGCAGGTGCTTGTCTAATGGAGGGAGACGCATCGGTGTCACAAGGTATGACAACTGATGTCACCTTTCCGGCTGGAGCGGAATCAAGTGCAAACGTTCAAGCACCCAGCTCATCTATAACCACACAGCCGCTGAACATATTGGTTTCCAGTCCTATTGTCGCCACGTCCATGGCTCCCCGGCTTCTGGTTGTGGAGGAGCCCATGGATACCCTATCCATTAGTGTCACCTTTTCGCCAAGTACTATGGTTACACAACCGCCACTAAGTTCAGTATTTGCTCCTCTTTGCGACGTTATGTCCACACGTACTTCTGTGAGATCAAGCTTCTACTCGGGAAGCTCCAGTGCTGCTATTCCCGCCGGTATGCCCCGGGGCAGCTTCACTGAGTTACTATATGGTGTCCAGCATCATCCTGTGGGGTTTCCAGGTGGTATGCGGTCTGCCGCCGTGCCGCTTGGTACTAAGTTGCCTGAGTCTGAGGAGGTGCCTCACAATGTTTATGCTCCGAGCATTAGTTGGCATCCCTCTCTTCCAGACACTAAATATGTTCCGGGGTGGAGAATTGCTCAGTCCACTCGGTTGATCAGCCCGGACGTTATCCGGCACTAGGCGGATCATGCCTTCCCTCCAGCAGAAAGATATTACTTACAAGGGCTGGATAACGCCCAGCTTGCCGAAAATGCCCTTGGAGCCAGTGTAAATGCAAGCGCCTCTTTTTATGAAGTTTTACGTCGTTGGCGATCAGATTTAGGTGAGCTGTTTGATACCCGTGTTTCACACAGCAAGCTATCAACGGAGGCGGAAGCACTGTTAAAATCCTTGAATAATGCCAAGGCTCAATTGGCCGAACTATCGGTTGCCCGGGATACCTATGAGTGGGACAAGACCCGAATGATAAACACTCATAACGAGGAGAAGTTGGATCTGTTGCGCTGGTGGGACCATCAGGACCGGCACATATTTCATTTGGAAGACCGGGTCAAGGTTCTCGAGAAGGAGTTGTAGGCTGAGAGAGAAAACGTTTCCAAGGCTAAGTCAGACCTTGAAAGATACCAGCACTTGTCAAAGGAGGCGGAGAACTATGAGTCTCAGGCTAGAAGGGCGGAAGAAGAACGGGATGCGATCCTTCAGCAAGTCAACGAATACAAACGCAGCGTTGTGGCTACCAATGATCATGCCGAAGGCCTCACTAAACAATTGGCGACTGCCCATGCCCGTGCCACCGCCCTGGAGTCTGACCGTGACTGGCGGATATCGAAAGGGCTTCCCGCTACTTGGCGTTATATCCGGGGAGGAGAACAGTATCAACAGCGTTTGAATGACTTCTACCGGACCGCTGTTGAATTTGGCTATCAAAACGGGTTGATACATGGCTATAGGATTGGGTCCCTTGGGAAAAAACTTCCGGATGCCACTGATGATTAGAAAAAGGTCGAACAAAGGACATCTGAGGCCTTGGAGGCATTGAGTAGTGATTCGTTGGATGCTATTTCTCAACTACAGGGCAAGGTTGATGATGAAGCTATCTAACTATAGCGTTTACTTGTAGCTTTCCTGTTTTTTGGTATTTCCCGGATAGTCTTGTAAACGGTTTAACTTCTGATGTCAATGTAATTCTGAAACGTTAATTAATGTAACTTTTTGTTTCTACATAGTGTAATGATAAATGGCCGGGCTCAACTAATAGGCCATCATAACCTGTCTTGTCGAAAATTAATTTTGTGTAATTATGCTGGTGACGTCAGCTCTGCAGCTTAACCGTCATATCTATGTGTCAGGCGGCTGTGTCAGAGCATTAATGACAGGTTGTTTAAAATCCCAATGAGCAGATCTCTCACGTGCTTTATAAGTGAGTCCTCGTATCATGCATTCGTGCACCATTTGAATTTCGGCTTTCACCAAAATGCCACGTAAATACGTCTCACTCAAAAGTTACTTGAGAGATCTTGACGAGCTCGAAGCACTAAGGGAAATGCAACGTTAATCCCGCGAAATCGATGTGCTACACAAGACCATGGACCAACTGGAAGATTCCAACAAGAAAACCACTAAGGTCACTGCTCTGAATATATATAGGTTGGTTTACCAACGTGGATTTAGGAATGTCCCTTCAACCTGGTTTACTGTTCCCGGCGACGATGCTCGAGAAACTGTGGGGGATGAAACCGCCGTGCATTCCCAAAGCCAGGGAGTTGCTGTGACCCTCCCAGAGGTAGGGAAAAGCAAGGATGCCTCGTCACATGTCGTTGCTGCCAACCGCTACGGGTTGGTATACAAGCGTGGTTTTGGACGCCCCCTTCTTCCTGGGTGACAACGTCGGACGACGATATGCAGGTGGTCGTGGAAGACAATGCTGTCGTACACTCTTGTGCTCAAGAATGTGGGTCGGCTGCCAAGGGGCTTGATGCTACGGAAGAGTTGTTGCCCTGTGCACCTCAGTGTGGGGAGTTTCCTTATGAGGAACTTGGGATACTCCCCCATTTCTACAACCCTGAAGGTGAACTGCTCCACACCCCTGCAGAGGTATTCACAAATTTGGAGGGTGGTAGTGTTTAGCGTACTTAAGTCTTTGTATATAGTACATGTAGTAGCCTTGTATAGCTGGTAAAATAGCGGTATGATTATGTATAGTGGTAGGAAGTTTTATTTTGAAGGCAATGGGTTTTTGTCCTGCCCCTACCAAAGGTATGTAAACCTGTTATGCAAAGCATGTTATTTTGCTATGAAACGTACGTGTAAATAATGCAAATGTCATTGTTTAGGCGTCTTGTTGAATAAAATGAAAAGGTTTGCTCTCCTACTGTGTTGCGGACTACAGCCGGGAAGACTTACAAAGAACCAACAACTAAAAGACCATCAGGTCATCATAAACTATATGTAACATTTCTTGAGCTGTGCGGCATTCCAGTTTCGTGGTACCGGGCTGTCATCCATTTGTTCCAGGCGGTAGGCCCCCTTCCCAAGTACTTCAGCGATTTGGTAAGGTCCCTCCCAGTTAGGGCCCAACTTCCCTTGAGACTGTTACCTGCTGGCCTCATTATCCCACGTGACCAAGTCAATTGTCTTAAACGAACAGCTTCGAACTCGTTTGTTGTAGTATTTCTCCAACAGCTGCTTGTATCGGGCTTCCTTGATGTAGGCCACATCACGTCTTTCTTCCAGCGAGTCCAGGTTATGACGCAGTAACTGATCGTTGTTTGCTTCCTGGTCTTTATGCCGGGCGGAGGGTAGCACCATTTCCACCGGGATCATCGCCTCCAAGTCGTACGTTAGACAGAACGGTGTTTCACCGTTGCTCGTCTTCGGCATCGTTCGGTGGGCCCAGAGTACATGCGGTAATTGATCAACCCAAGATTTCCCCTCTTTATCAAGCCGTCTCTTTATTCCATCAAGGACGCTTCTGTTAGCTCTTTCAACTTGGCTGTTGCCCTGAGGATGAGCAACGGATGCAAACACCTGTTGTATGTTCATGCTTTGACACCACTCTTTCAGCTGCTTGTCGACAAACTTAGTGCCGTTGTCACTGACGATGTACAGGGGAACCCCAAAGCGGCAGACTATATGTTCCCACAAGAACTTTTTAATATTGCTTGCCTCAATCTCTGCCAGCGGCTTTGCCTTGATCCACTTTGTGAAGTAATCTATGGCTACCACTAGGTATTTGAGCTTTCCCGGAGCCAAGGGAAAACATCCCACCAGGTCTACGCCCCACTTCTGAAAAGGCCAAGCTGTCGTTACTGGGATGAGATTGTTCTTGGACGCAGTGTTTGGGGAGCGTACTTCTGATAACTGATACACTTCTGGAGTTCTTCTACTGCCATGTTATGCATCCCGGGCCAGTAATAGCCCGCGTTGGTTATTTTAGCCACCACCGCTCTGGGTCCCGCATGTATGCCGCATATACCTGGATGGATATCCTGTATCAAGTACCGTGCCTCCGAAGGGGACACACATCGTAGGGCGGGACCCAGGTAGGATTTCCTGTAAAGGACCCCAGCCTGGACCTTGTATTGTAGTGACTTGGTACGAATCTTCATTGCCTCCGCCTTGTCTTCCGGGGGACTGCCATCTGTAAGGTATTTCTGGATGAGAGCATCCATGATATCTCAACAGCGTGAATAGAATGGACAGTGGATTCCTGTGTAGACGGACACTTTAGAGTTTCTATGTGGACGTCTTTGTCTGTACCAGACGATGCTAGCTCGCTGAGGGCATCTGCTATGTCATTCTTGTGCCTTCGAACATGATGCAATGTGACTTTTGTGAATCTAGCCATTAACTCTTTCGTCTTGTCCAGGTACTGGGCCATGGATTCATCCCTTGCCTCGTAAGATTAGTTCACTTGATTATTCACCAATAGCGAGTCCACGTGAGCGTCTACCTGCTTAGCACCCATGGCCAAAGCCATTCGGAGACCTGCTAGTAACGCTTCGTACTCCGACTGGTTGTTGGAGCATTCAAAGTCAAAGCGTAAAGCAAAAAGAAACCTTACTCCATCTGGGTTTACTAACAACAGCCCGGCCCCGACGCCTTTGTTGTTTGAGGAACCATCCGTGTATAGCTGCCATGATGCAGATTCGTCTTCCAACTTGTCTTCCGGTGCTTGGAGCACCTGTGGGATTTCCTCCTCATCCGGTATCTCCGTCAGGAAGTCTACCAGCACCTGTCCTTTTACCATTGTTCTCTTTTTAAAGACTATATCAAGAGCCCCCAATTCAATTGCCCATTTTGCAAGCCTTCCGGACACTTCCGGCCTGTGCAGTATCTGGGCCAGCTGGAAATTGGTTAGAACTTCCACTTCATGTGCCTGGAAGTATCGCCGCAGTCTGCGAGATGCATGCACCAGTGCTAACACCAACTTTTCTAACGTTAGATACCCTGTTTCTGGGTCGGATAACGTCCGCTGATATAGTATATGGGGGTCTGCAACCGGTCTGTTTCAACCAACAGGACCGAACTGACTGCTTGATGTCCTGCTGCCAGGTACATTTTCAGTATCTCTCCCGGGCGCGGTGCCGTAAGCATGGGTAGGTTGCTGACAAACGTCTTCATCTCCTCGAACGCTTTGTCCGCCTCAGCGGTCCATCTGAATTTGTTTTTATTCGAGCAATCTTTGAGAGTGGAGATGAACGGTAGTGACCGCTCTGCGTGTCTTTCCAGGAACCTGTTGATGGCTGCCAGTCTCCCATTAAGTGTCTGGGCTTCTTTCAGCGTTTTTGGAGCAGGCATGTTTTTTATGGCCGCCACTTTTTCTGGGTTAACCCTGAATCCATCTTTTAACACAATACTCCTAGGAACTTTCCTTCTTCTACCCCGAACGAGCATTTGCCCGGATTTAGCTTTATGTTGTATTCCCGGAGGGTGTTAAACGTTTCTTCGATGTCCTGCAGCATCACGTCTTCTGTTTGGCTTTTAATCACCAAGTCATCCACATAGACCTCTAGATTTCTCCCAATCTGTCGTTTAAACGCCTGATCCATAAGCCTCTGATACGTTGCCCTGGCGTTTTTCAAACCGAATGGCATCTTGGTGTAACAATATATGCCGGCGTCAGTGTGCAAAGTCGTTTTATCTTCATCCTCTTTGGCCATCTAAATCTTGTGATATCCTTTCTAAGCGTCCAGAAAGCACTTGAATTGAAACGGCGCAAGGGAGTCGACCTTGAGGTCTATATCCGGGAGCAGGTAAGCATCTTTAGGACAGGCTTTATTCAAGTCTTTGTAATTAACGCACATTCTCCATGTCCCGTCATGCTTTCGTACCATGACTGGGTTTGCAACCCAGGTATGGTATTTCGTCTTCCTCAGGATTCCCGCTACTTCTAGCTTCTTGACCTCTTGTACAACTGCCGCCCTTCGATCAGGAGCCATGCTCCTTCTTTTCTGCGTGATGGGTTTTATGCCTGGGTAAGTGGAGAGTTTATGCTCTGCCATGGATCTGGCAATTCCAGTCATATCCGCATGGGAGAAGGCAAAAACGTCCACATTCCGTCTCAAAAGTTGCTTCAACTTCTCTTGTGCCATTGGTGTAAGGGTATTCCCTATTGTGACTGTCTGATCAGGGTACCTCGTACTTAGAACCCACCTCTCCGGGCCCCAGATTCCAACCGGTTCTTGGCGGCATGCCTTGCTGTCTGATATGGCGTATACTCTCACCCCAGAGACAGTGGCCACACCTTGAGGGGTAGGAAACATGATGAATCCCCGAGCGGTAGACACCAAAGCATCGATTCGGCCCAGCGTGTACCGACCAATGATTACATTGTAGTGGGAAGTAGCGGGGACTACCAGGAAAGTGACTAAGTGCGCTCCCGGCGTCCATACCCAACGGTTACCGGGAATGTTAACTGGCCCAACGGCTCCACACTTTCTCCAGTGAATCCATTGACTAGGCCGTGTGCGGGAGCTAGCAGCATCTGATCTTCGTTGGTCATTCTTCTGAAACACGGTTCATATATAATATCTTCTGAGCTTCCCGTATCCACCATTATTCTTTTCATACTGTAATCCCCCACGGCTACCGATATTACTAGTGCTTCCATGCTCAGGACCTTATAGTATAACGGTGCTTTCATCACCGCCTCCATCTATGGTTCGATACGTTCAAAACGTATTTTCATGCCACATCCTGTTTCGGCCAGCACCATATTGATCTCTCGGGGCTTCTTGCCCCCTACTTTATCTTCCCAGGTAGCGGAAGGACCTGGTTTGACGTCTTTTACCAAGTGAGCCAACTTTCCTATCCTGACGAAATAGTCTATCTGCCTTTTCAGCTGGAAACAGTCGTTCGTATCGTGGTCGTTTCCCTTTTGGTAATCACAGAATTTTGACTTGTCTTTCGAAGGTGAGTCTTTCACTGGTCGGGGGGTGTTCAGCCTCAGATTTTTCGTTTCCAATACCTGGGACGGGGTTTTAGTGAGCTCTAGGTAATCCAGCTTGGGTTTGGAAGCGGTATCGCCTCGGCTGGTATATGAATCTCGGGATTTGTCAGATCTTCGTGGGTGGTCCCGTTGATCATCCCAGCGATCATCTCTTGGGTAGGGTTGGCCCATTGGCCCTGACCGTCCCCTATTCCTGGAGCTTCGGGAGTTAGGGTTGTCTGCTGCTTTGGCAGCTTCTTGCTTTTTTTGCACCGCATGGTTCATGGCGATTGACTTCTCCTGCTTAACGTATGCCTTGGCTATCGTCATCATTTCGTCCATGGTTTGCGGATACCCGTGAGGACCATGGAGCTTTCTTAACAAACCGTCATCATTCACTCCCATTATGAATGTGGTGCACGCCAGCTCTTCCGTAAGGCCAGGGATTTGTAACCGCTCTTTGTTGAAGCGAATTATGAAACTCTCCATAGGCTCGTTGTCCCTCTGGCGGATATGCATGACTTCATCTCTGTACTTGGTGTGTCTCCGCTGCTGGCTGAACTGTTGAGAGAAGCTTTTTACAATTTCGTTCCAATTTACAATACATCTAGGTGGCAGACTGTCCCACCAAACTCTCGCCGCCCCCACAAGGGTTTGAACAAACATGTGACACCATACAGGGAGCAGCCAATCCTTAGAGGTTCCCACCGATTCGAAAATATTCAGGTGATCATCAGGATCACCCGTTCCATCATATTTGCCCACCGTCGATGGGAGCTTCAAGTTTGGAGGCAACCGTGCATTAGCTATTCGTGCCGCGAACTTGGAGTAAGTCGCCATCGCTGGCGGGCGATAAGGCCTGGTAAGATCTTCGTCTTCACCCTCATTCTGAAAAAAAAATGGAAAATAAACAAAAAAACTGGAAAAAAACAAAGAAAAAGATCTGAAAAACCAAATAAAAAGCAAAAATAAAAAAATAAAAAAAATAAAGAAAAAGATACATCAACAAATTGACCTCGTTGTTATCTCTATTATTATTATTATTATTATTATTATTATTATTATTATTATTATTATTATTATTATTATTATTATTATTATTATTATTATTATTATTATTACTAGTTGGCTCCTTCATGATCCTAACTTGAAGCTCACCATGATCCAGTTCACATACAGTCATTCATTCCTCAGCCTATATATATACTCTATTTAAACATAGCCAACATCTATAAATTCAATTCATTCATTCATATAAACAAATATCAATCTCTACCACCAACATGAACTTAGATACACAAGATGCAGAAGATAAAATAACAGAAAAAAGATAATAAAAAGAAAATAAAAAGAAAAAATAGAAAATAAACTAAAAAACACAAAACAAAAAAAAAACCTTACCAGAGAGAGAGAGAGTAGATGGAGAAGGACTGCGGTGGTGGGTCTCCGATGGTGGTTGCTCGGTGGTGAAAAAGAAAGAGAAGGAGAAGGAGTGTGAGAGTGAGAGACTGAGAGAGATGAGAGATCTGATATTGTTGAAGTGAAAAAGAAAGAGTGGGAAAGAGGAGGTTGAAGGCAGGAGGGTTAAAAATGTTTTGAACATTAGCGGCGACGGGATACCAATTGTACAATGTAATCTTGACCTTCTATTTGCATAAGATCTAGGGCTGGGGTAAAATTGACCTTTAGCGGCGACACTTTAGCGGGTCGCCGCTAAAGGACAAAATTCTTCTAGTGCTTGGAAGGAAAACTGAAAAGTACTAAGCATTTTTGAAGTCCAATAAAGTAGACAGAAATTTAAAAACAAATGTAGATGTAATTTAGAAAAAAATAGTACATCTAATGGAATAACTTAAAAAAACAAAACGAAAAAGAAAAGTAAATTTGAAGGTGGTGCGGTATGAGTGACCGTTAGACGCGTTATGCGACTGTGACCCGCAATTGACGTTTAGTGTCCCATTAGGGAGACTTGGCTATACGGTGGAGATTTCAAAACATTTATATTTATATTAATAAAACAATAACATTTTACATAAAATAAAAGAATACTAGAAACAAAAAACAAAAAAAATAAAAAAGATTATACCAAAATAGGGTTTGGGATTAGCAAATAGTACTCGTATTGTAATTGAACTGTTACCTGTTTTTGCGATTTTTGAATCGATACTTGCAATAGCGGTATCTAATTCTTACACAGTTTTATCTTTGAATATCGTATCATACCAAACACTTTCAATACCGGTACTTATTGTTTGCGATTTTCAGGATCGGTAGTTTTAATACCGAGCTCATCCTTAATTTGTGGTGCTAAAAACTTGAATTCTACCTATAATCAAATTTTGAATATGACCGTAGTTACAGTTTCGAATATGGTTTTTGTATTAAATTAAAATTAAAAATTATTAATGTTCATTTATTCAATTTATTTTTAAAAAAAATAAGCATTATTTATGAAGTTTAGAAGGAAATGAACTAACAAAAAAAAAGTTAAATGAAATTAATAAAGAGACTAATAAATTAACAAGGAGAAAGAAAACTTAATTTTAAAGGACCCACGAAGCGTCGCACCGATAAATACGTTACCAATGGCTAGAGAGTCATAATATGCGGACCCCTCAGGGCTTGCAAGTTGCAACCGGCCGTGACAAACGTATTAGTATTATTTTTTGGGGGTTATGGAAATATACACCCATCTAATTAGGATGTATACACCCACTAGCAAAAAAGTTGTAAAAAGTGAATAAAGCTGTCATTTCTGCACTACTTTTAATGTATTTAAATTTTCATGTATTAAAAAAAGAACCCAAATAAATTATATCTTCAAACAAAAGTGGTAAATCACCAGATTGTTTCTGTTCATGCGAAAATATGTTATTTTATTTTATTTTATTTTGAGTACTCTGTCGTAACTTTATTTTATTAATGATATGATATAGATAAATATACTCTAATTATTAAGGAGTGTTTTGGACTTGATTATTAATGTCAGACACGACATGTTAAAACACGAACACGACACAATAATATATTGTGTCATTTTTTTTTAATGAGAGCGAAAAGACTTTGGAGGGAAATAAACCTACTGTTATGTGACACCTTTAAGGGAGACGGGGCGCCACCAGAAAAGGTTAAGGGTACCCCACTAACAGCACGGTAACACCGCCGTCACAAGTGCTGGTAGGGGTCCCGTGAACCGTTTTCTGATTCTATCTAATGAGCTGATAACCGTGTTTTTTTTAGTTAAAATAATTCAATGTTTTTACGATAACCGTCAGTTTTATCACATTTTTGTTATTTTTTTTAATTTAAACCGTGTGTTTTAAAGATAATAAAAATAAATTAAAACAAAATTAAATAAAAAAACATAAACAAAGCATAAACATAATTCATTAATATTAAACATTAATAAAAATACATCAAAACATAAAAAAATAAAGCTTAAAGTTGACGCATGAGTTGTCATGCCTCGACATGCTCAAATGTGCCGTAGTAACGACCCGCATAGGTCGCCTCGGTGTTCATTTTCGGTCCAACGGGTCATTTTGAAGGGTATGGATGTTGTTGATGTTGTGTTGAAGTGCGACTTAACGAGGTTGAGTTAACCCCGTTAAAATTATTTATTCGTTCAACATAACATGTACATTAAAAAAATGAAAAGCAAGTTCAAAAAAAAGCAAGGATGGGATGGGTTCAAAGGTTAAATAGAAAAAAACTCTAAAATGAAACTAGAAGTCGGCACTATAATCTTGTAAATAAATATATGTTTATTATTAATAGAAGGTTAGTTAAGAAAAGAAAAAAGATGAAGGGGTTAAGTGTAAATTTAGAATGATTAAACAATAAAAAATGAGGTAAGCATGACATCATGTGGGTATATGGAATGTGATGGTGATGTAAGCATGACATCACATGGTGTATTAATCCTAGATCCTTTTTTTATTGAGTTTTTTTCCTTCTTTGGCTTTAATATATTTTCTACATCCTTTTATAAGATTAGTTGTTTTAAAAAATCTATACTTAAAATTTGTTATTTTATTCTATACTAGTGTTAATACCCGTAAAGATACGGAACAGAACAAATAACATGCTGTGAAGTAAAAAAGAACATGCCTCCGATAATGTAAAACCTTCAAAATACCACGTAGTATAGAATATTACAAGTTCATTTTATGTTATTTTTTTAATCACTAATTTTCAATCACTGTCTAAAATTAAAAGTCGTTCATCAACATATTTATATACTAAAACATAATAACTTAGTGAGAAAGTATACTGTAAAAAAGACCTTAACATAAAAAGAATAAGAAAGATTTTGGGCTTTTGATATAAGTAAATCAATAGATGAGATTAAAATAAGAAAAATATACGTTGAGTTTCAAAAAGGGAAAGAGAATGCCAAAATAGATATAATTCACAATTGTTGAGTTCCACCCTAATTTTTTAAACATACGTAACGTTTTCATACGACATTATTTTTCTAAAAATATATATGATAAAAACAAGCTTTTTATACTATTTCATTTGCATACCATACTGCTATACTTTAAAAAAAATTGTTCGATCGATAACTTGCGTTTTATCATTATACAACTTGCGTTGTTTGTAAGATATAACTAGAATCTTTTTATCAGGTGTAACTTGCGTTTTATTATGTATAACTTTCGTTTTTTGTCAGATATAACTTGTATCTTTTTATCAGGTATAACTCACGTTTTAGCAGGTATAACTTTGCGTTTTATCATGTATAACTTGCGTTTTATCAGGCATAACTTGTGTTTGTCGAACCCGGGTCTTTGAGTTGTTAAACGAAGACATATTGCAGCTGGTCTAAGAGACCAGTTGGTTGATTATATGACTAGGAAAATTATAAACTAATTCGATTAATACCCAACCCAGACCTTTCCCAATACTTACACAAATAACCCACCATAACAACGATCAATCCAAGATTTGTCTTAGCGGTTTTAAAACCTAAACCTAATCGACTAATCTGGAAGAAATAATTGGATTATAACGTACCAGTAGTGAGGAAAAAGTGCAGAACAGAGCACGGGCAAACAGGTAACACAAGCTATCAACCCAAATTTGTCTTAGCGGTTTTAAAACCTAAACCTAATCGACTAATCTGGAGGAAATAATTGGATTACAACGTAGCAGTAGTGAGGAAAAAGTGAAGAACAGAGCACGAGCAAATGAAAGAGGATAAAAATCTTGTTTTTATGGTGTATATTTTAAAAAAAAAAATGTCGTATGAAAAAATTATTAACGTTTAAAAAATGAGGGTGAAACTTGAAAAAAGTCAACAATTATGGTGATTGACAATAATACCCTTTTGGTAGGGATGACAATGGGTAACCTGTGTAAAACACGATATAACCTGTTAACTAAAAAGTACACTATGTGATTTTTTACTTTTTTTAAATACTTAGAATTAAGAGGCAAAGATCATTCATTTTCTTTTTTTGGTACATAAAACATAAAACTGTGTTATAAACATGAGATATAAATTGGTTAAACGAGTCGTGTTAATGTTTAGAATTTGATTTGTTCGCGTCGTCAGAGACCTGTTAAGACACGATTTGTCAGCCCTACCTTTTGGTTAGAAACATGTGTCAATCTCTTATTATTTCTTACCCTTCTCACACTTAACTCCTTTTTATATTAGCCCCCTCTCTAACTTAGTAAAACTAAAATAACGGTTGATCAATAAAATGTAAACCAAAACATAATGTTGAAAAAAAATGCACAAACCTTCTTCGAATAACCATTTTCTTGATCTAAAACTGTTATAAATGTTTTATATAAAGATCTAATAAACCACTCTACATTTCAAACTTGATTTAGCTTTGCATGCCTTGCGTATTAGACTGGGATTTACAAGATGAACATGTTAATTTGTTCGAGTATGCACATCGTGTGTAGGGAGTTCGATATAGAAACAAAGTGTGTGATTATATGCACAACGCAATATTATTAATTCACACACTACAAACGATACATAGCTAGGTATTTTTCTCCTTACAAACAAGCGGTTAATTTACTACCTAAAACTAAAAAACACAAACTATTATAACCGACACGAGTGGCTTTGGCCCAAGCCAGGGAGGCCATCTGGCTTGGGCCCATTTCTATCGGGGCACAATTTCTTTTATAAAATTCTTTAATATATGTGTGTGTATTTTTAAAACAGAAAACTCATTTAACACTCAAACGTTGGGCCCAACAATTATCAATTTAGAACTTAAATATTATTAACTCGAAACCCATAACATTTATAAGCCCAATATCTATTTATCTACTAAATAAAAAAATAACAAATAAAAAAACAACGTTTTTTTTGTTCAGAGTTGATCTTATTTGACACATCACAAAAATTTAGCGACCCTATATATGTTTTAGAGCATATAAAACAAGAATGTTATTTCCGAAATGTGTGCATTGCATATAGAATGTTATTGACCATTCTATTCACAATGACATCTGCAAAAGGAGTTTTTCAAATTAAAGTTGTTGAAATTATACTTACGATCAGCAATGTCTCAACAAAGATTTAGCGTGTTAGCGATGATAGTTATCAAGAAGAAAATCATCGATTATATAAAGTGTGAAGAGTTGATCCACCAATTTTCTAGCAAAAATACTAGGAGAGCTTAACGAATCGTCGGTTAGAAACTCGTCTATTACGTTATGTAATTTCACTCATTCTAATACTATCATTTTGCAATTATTATATTATACTTAACTTTATAGCTCCACTAAATGAATAGTGTTGGCACACCTTATTTTCCTTTTTCTTTTGTTTTTTTTTTACAAACACTTATTTGTTAATATAAAAATATTTGATTCTATAACAAATCACAAAATGGGTTGGTGGTGGAGTGGTTTGTGGTGCATTTGTCTTCCCTAAAGTCTTAAGTTCAAATCATGGGAAGTGCAAGTTTTTTTATTTTATTTTTTTAAAGGTACAAACACTTATTTGTTTATAAAGATATATGAATCTATAATAAATCACAAAATGGGTTAGTGGTTTGTGGTGCATTTATATTCCCTAAGGTCTCTGGTTCAAATCATGGAAGTGCAAGTTTTTTTTTGTTTTTCTTAAAGGTCCAACCACTTTTTTAATATATGTTTTCTATTGTTTAAGGTCTTAGGTTCGAAACATGGGAAGGGCAAGGGGCGAGTCGATTTTTTTTTATTTACAACATGTTATTAAGTAATAAATACAAATATACCCATGTAAGGTGTGCAACGCGTGCCTTTAAACACACTAGTTATGTTTATTGCTATACTATTGATCCGCATAACATTTAGTTTAATTATATATATAATTTATTACAGATTAAGGGGCATATTTTTAACGGTTCGGATAGGTACGTAAATCTTCGGGGATGCCTCTGATAATCGACATAATTGTTCCTGTTTTGGTGCGAAGAACTTCAATGTTTGACTTTCTGGTTTGACTTTATTATACTTCTAAAATAATAGAAAATTCCTTGATTATTTGATTACAAAAAACTACCCAGCACTAGCATCTCACTACACACTACTAAAAACAACCATCACTAGAAACAGAAAAGGTTCTTGCTACAATGGACCTAAATTATTAGGGCTAATAGCAACAAGAAAATGTGTGTTGATTTTACCTTTATCGTGTATAGCCACCTCTCAGTATAAAACTTGAATCATGGGAGTTTCTTGTAGTGGTTATCAATGATTTGTAGAGTTCAACGGTCCATTTTAGCAGAATAACCGAAAAAGAATTGAGAAAGCAAATTTTGGTTTGTAGTGTTGCATCCCAAGTATCGTAGACAGCGCAGGATCATTGGATTATGGTTAAGGAGCAAGCGTGTGATTGGGACAAAAAAAGATCTAGAGCTCTTAAAGACGCTAGGCGCTAGTCGGCCAGTGGGGTACCGACTAGGGATTAATCAGGATTAACCAGGATTAATCGGATTGGATTTTTATATGTATTTTTCCAAATTTATACATATATATAGTGTTAATTTTATACCTTATATGTATAAATTTTGAAGTTTAGGGGCCAAATATAAACTAGTGAATATGGATGGGGGTTAAATATTAAAATACTTGAACGTAAATAACCGTAATCACCTTCATCATTTACCATACCCCGTTTTTTCCTCCAGTTCCTTCTTTCATTGTATGGAACCATCAGACGCAACTAGGGTTTTTGGAGTTTCATCGATTTTGGTTCTAAATCATGGATTATCATCCAATTTTGAGCTAAGACCTTATTTGATTTGATCGATTTGCTCAAGTTTTGACCAGTTCGAGTTCATTTTTGACCTAATTTTGAGTTTTTTAGGTCCGACTAGGACCAATTTGGTCCGACTAATCGGTGATTAATCGCGATTTTTACAACACTGGACCGCCACCGATTAATTTAGTGATTAGCCTAAAATTAATCAGTAAAGTGGGGACTAGCGATTAATCACCGATTAATCGGTGGTTAATCCGGATTTTTACAACCTTGGACGTAACAAGGGGTGTGCGCGGTCGGTTTAGGCATAAACAACCGATATGTTATGGCAGCTTTAGTTAATTGGGTATCCATAACCATAACCAATCGGTTATGGTGGTTTTGGTTAATCGGTTATGAAGATTATAGTAGGTGGTTATAGGTTTGTTAACCATGAAATTTGGCCTAGCTAAAAATAGCTGAAAACAATAAAATTGTGAATTAGTGTATTATATACCTTAAAAAGTATGTTCAATCTTTGTTATTATTATTGATTTTTACTAAATAATCAAACAAAACGATATGATATAATCTATAAATTCAAACAAATTTTCAACTAAAACGATATGATATAACCTATACATTCATACAAACGTTCATTGTGAAAATTCCAAAATTCGACAATCGATTTACTACGTATCGGTTCGGTTTTGTTATTGCGGGAATGGAAATATCGATGACCATAACCGACCTGCTACTTTTGGGTTTTAGAAAAACAATTAACTGACCCACTGATTTTTTATTTGATTCGCTTTTGTTAGTTAATTTGGTTATGGTTCAGTTAATTCAGTTTTTTGCACACCCCACATAGCAATGGCGACAGAGGATTGATCAGTTGCTGGTGAGTGTAGATGAAGGAGTTATTTTATTTATTAATTTTCAGTAATTTAATAAATAGTTCTTGCAGTTTAAATTTTGAGTTACTTATACAAATAGTTAAATTTTGTGTTCCTCCCTATTCTAATACCTCTTTTGCACATTTAATTAACATGTTTAATAATCAGTTTTCTTGTAGTCGAACGTTCGAATGTTTGACAAGTGATCTATACAGGGTGACTCAACCACAGGGGGAATCACTAAGAGAATTCATTACTAGGTTTGGAAAGGAAGCACTTGACATCCCGAACCTGGATGTCACAACAACGGTTCTGGCTTTCAAGATAGGACTGTAGAAAGATTCACCATTCTACCAAGAATTGGTGATCAATCCATGCAGGAACCTAGATGAAGTCAGGAACAGAGCCTTAAGATTCATCCTACTTGAGGATGATAAGAAGATACAAGAGAGGATAGAATCATCCTCAAAATATAAACATCCCAATCGAAAATCCACTCCCACATACGAACCATACAAGCATAAACCATATGCTATGCCTGATAATAAGAAGGTCAATGTGGTAGAGGATGACGATGAGGATGACTGCCCTAAATTATCATACTATTGTTTTTCTGTGGATGTAACAGGGTTGATGTATGCCATGAAGGATCTAGGGGACAAAGCAAGATGGCCAAAGAAGGACAACGAGACAGGATGGAAAGACAAATCCAAATGTTGTGCCTTTCACGAAGACTTCTGCCATATCACTGAAGATTGCATCGCGTTGAGAAAGGAGATAGCATATCTCTTAAGCAAGGGTCACCTCAAGGATCTCCTGGGCAAAAAGAAATCAAGAGCTCAGGATGGCACCAACATCCCGGAAAGAGCAGTATCCCCACCTAAGGATGTTGGCATTATCAACTTCATATCAGGAGGGTCAGACATTTGTGGAACCTCATACTCAGCTGCTAAAAGACATGCGAGGGAAACAAAGTCTGAAAAAGGAGAAAGACCAACGAAGACGACCATCCTGACAACCTCAAAAGTGATCAGCTTTGAGGAAGAAGACAGAGAAAACATCCTTGATCCTCATCATGATGGTTTGGTTATTACTTTATATATTGCTAACCACTTTGTTCACAGGATTCTTGTAGATGGAGGAAGTTCAGTAAACATCATCCAGCTTGAGGCCCTCAAGAGGATGAACATCCCGGAATAGGAAATAGTTTCCAGGTCATCAGTTTTGGTGGGCTTCAGTGGAGAAACTAAGAGCATAGAGGGTGACATCAAGCTACCAGTGTATGTAGAAGGGGTGAACTCTATCTAGATATTCTGTGTGATAGATTCCCTATCCTGCTACAATGTCATCCTGGGGAGACCCTGGATACATGACATGAAGGCAGTTCCTTCAACATATCATAAGTGCGTAAAACTACCCATACCTTGGGGAGTTGTAAAGGTCAACAGCGATCAACAGGAAGCTAAGGATTGCTATACGACATCAATGAAGGCCTCATCACGTCAAGCATAGCAATTACAGCAGGATGCACAGTGCCATCCTCAGGATGTTAAAGCACATCCTGACCAGGATGTAAAAGCCATCTGCCTTGATGACAACAACAAGGATATCACTGTGCAAATCGTTAAGAATATCCCACATGATATTAAACAATCACTAATATCTTTTCTTAAATGTAGGATGTCTACTTTTGCTTGGAAGCATGAAGATATGACTGGCATCTCAAAGGATGTCATTACTCACAAACATGGGATTGATAAGAGTTTCAAGCCCATTCAGCAAAAAAGAAGGAAGTTTGCTCCAGAAAGAAATATCATTATACAAGAAGAAGTAGACAGGCTGCTGAAGTCTAAGATGATAAGGGAAGTAAAATTCCTAAGATGGCTGGCGAATGTTGTGGTAGTTCAAAAGAAAATTGAGAAATGGAGAGTGTGTGTAGACTATACAGACCTTAACAAGGCCTGTCCTAAAGATCCATTCCCACTACCACACATAGATTCAATGGTGGATGCTACAGCACGCCAAGAGATGCTGACGTTCATGGATGCATCCTCAGGATTCCAACAGATACAGATGGAACCCGATGATCAGGAAGACACAACATTCATGACACCATCAGGTATATATTGTTATATAGCCATGCCATTTGGATTGAAAAACGCAGATGCCACTTATCAGAGGCTAGTTGGGGACACGATGGAGGTCTACATTGATGATATGGTAGTAAAATCCAAGAAAGCAGAAGATCATCTTCTAGATCTCAAAGAAGCTTTTGACATCCTGGATGCTTACAACATGAAGTTAAACCCAGCAAAGTGCCATTTTGGAGTTGGAGCTGGAAAGTTTCTTGGATATTTGGTAACAAAAAGAGGGATAGAAGCCAGCCCTGAACAAATAAAGGCCATCCTTGATCTCAAATCCCCAAGAAATATTAAGGATGTGCAAAGGCTAACTGGCAGGATAGCAGCCCTGAATAGATTCATTTCGAAATCCTCAAAGAAATGTAAAGAGTTCTACGACATCTTGAAGAAGAATAACGAATTCGATTGGGGACAGAGGCATGAAGAAGCATTAAAGAAGCTCAAAGATTATCTTGCAGCAGCTCCATTATTCATGAAACCTGAGGATGGAGAACCTCTCAAGCTATATCTTACAGTTTCTGGGAATGCAATAAGTGTTGTGTTGGTAAAGGACTTCGAAGGGCAACAACATCCTGTCTATTATGTAAGTAAAACTCTATTAGATGCTGAAACCAGGTATTCACATCTGGAAAAACTTATCTTAGCTTTAATAATGGCTTCTACTAAGTTAAGGCATTATTTAAAACACATAAAATATATGTTCAAACTAACTATCCCATTAAGAATGTATTAAGAAAACCTGAAATGTCTGGAAGAATGGAAAAATGTTCGGTTAAATTAAGTGCCTTTGACTTAGAATATGAGCCTAGAAATGCAATCAAGTCACAGGCTCTAGCAGACTTTGGCTGATTTCAGTAGTGACATCCTAAGTAAAGTAAAGTCTGAAGTTCAACAACTAAATGAAAATTTAGAAAAATGGACTCTATACACTGATGGTGCTTCGAATGCAAGAGGCACAGGTTTGGGAATACTACTAAAATCGCCACAAGGGGACAAGATACCCCATGCCATTAGATGTGCATTTCAAACAACCAATAATGAAGCTGAGTATGAAGCTCTCATTGTTGGTTTACAACTTGCTAGAGATATGCATATTGTTAAAATTGAAGTCTTTGTTGATTCTTTGTTGATTACTAACCATTTCAATGGATCATATGCAGTATAAGAACAAAAGTTAGCCATTTATCTTGAATTGTTAAATATTAGCTAATTCTTTTGTAGAATTTTCACTAACACAGGTACCTAGGGAAGAAAATGCTGAAGCTGACGCCTTAGCAAACCGGGGATCCTCATTTAATTTACCAGAAGGATGCAAGATTCCCATCATTCACATCTTGAAACCGGCGATTGAAGAATGGCATCCTGAGGATGGCCAGGCACATCCTGAGGATAAAACAGACCATCCTGAGGATATCATTGTTTTAGCCACTCAGAAACAAGACGATTCATCATGGATGACTCCCATAATGAAATACTTATAAGAAGATGTCGTTCCTGATGAGGAAAATCCAAAGGCTTTTAGGATAAAGGTATCTAAATTTACCATTATAGACAATATTTTATATAGAAAGTCTCTTGCAGGTCCATACTTGAGATGTTTCAACAAGGATGAAGCAAACGAAGTACTCAAAGACATCCACGAAGGAGATTGTGGAAATCATACAGGAGGAAGATCTCTCTACTCGAAGACTTTGAGGACGGGATACTATTGGCCTACTATGAAGAAGGATGCCATGCTGTATTCCCAAAAGTGTGATGCATGCCAAAGACATAGCAACATACTTCACCAGCCTGCTGAACCACTACATCCTATTATTTCACCATGGCCTTTCATGAAATGGGGAATGGACATAGTAGGAAAGCTACCCAAAGCTCCTGGAGGAAAGGTATTCATGCTAGTGATGACAGACTACTTCTCGAAATGGATTGAAGCTGAAGCATTTGTGCTAGTCAAAGATAAAGAGGTGGTCTCATTCATCAAAAGAAACATCCAGACATGATTTGGAGTACCATTTGAAATCATTTGTGACAATGGTTCTCAATTCATTAGCAAAAGAACAACTGACTTTTGCGAGAGTTGGGGGATCAAGATGGTAACTTCAACACCAGTCCATCCTCAAGCTAATGGACAAGCAGAATCCTCAAACAAAATCATCGTCAACAACTTGAAGAAGAAGCTTGGGGAAAAGAAAGGGAAATGGGCAGAAGAACTTCCATTTGCACTTTGGGCTGATAGGACTACTTTGAAAAATGCTACTGGTCAGACACCTTTCTCTTTGGTCTTTGGAACAGAAGCAATGCTTCCAACAGAGATGGTCATGCCTACAGCAAGGAAACATCTTCAGGATGCAACTACCAATTCTGAAGCATTACTACAAGACCTGGAAACTGTGGATGAACTCAGGGATGCTGCTAAATTAAGGATGGTAGCTATCAACAAAGGATTGCTAAAGCTTACAACAAGAACATCAGGATAAGAATATTTTAAGTGGGAGACTTGGTATTGAGAAAAGCCTCCCAAAATACAACAAAACAAAGTGATGGTAAGCTGGCTCCCAAGTGGGAAGGTCCATACTTAATCAATTCTGAAGAAGAAAAAGGAGCATATTGGCTGTCAACAATGGAAGGAGAAATTCTACCAAGAGCTTGGAATGCTATACACTTGAAATACTACCATGCCTAGGGATGCATGTGACTGATTACTCTGGAAGAGAAACCATTATCCGAATCACAGGTGGGATGAAGGTGAAGGCTAATAGAGATGAATCATCTCCATATGTAAGTGCTTATCCTTGATTTATTTCGATCGATTATATTTTCACTAAACATGGTCTAGAAATAGTCCATCCTGAGAATTTTGCAGTATCATCCTAAAGATGGAATGCTTAGAAGACTAGGGGGCTGGCCACCCTCTCCTCCGTTAAGGTGTCTGACACCTTCCTAAGGTTTAAAGGTTTTCACCTTTCTCATTGGGTTAGCAACCCTCGCCTGGAGCGCACGATGCCCATGTATATTCTCCGGATGGTGGGACCAGTCCATGTAAAAGTGGCTGACAATTTCATTATCTTTGAGATATACGATGGAGCTCTTAAGGTTTAGACATTTTTCAATGTCTCTAAGATTTAGACGTTTTTCAACGTCTCTTTGGTCTAGTCACCAGGGCCTTGTCGCCAGTTGTTCCTAAGGGCCATGTCGCCAGTAATTCCTAAAGGCCTTGTCGCCAGTTATTCTCAAGATGATACATAATGGTTTTATCACCAACATATAACAAAAGGGTTTTTGATCCCAGTTCAACCAAAGGCCTAAGTCGCCAGTATAATAACAAAATCTTCCTTTGCAGGATATTATCAAAACATAAGTCTTTCTTAAGAAAGATTATAAGGTCTATTTTGAAGATATCACACTGGGACATCTTCAGAATACAAGACCATCCCAAGGATGGAGAAGAAACCAAATGCATACTCAAGATGCAAAACTATCCCAAAGATGAAGATGAAACTGGGGACATCCTCAAGATAATGAAGACCATCCTGATGATGAAAAGAACTTATGTGTGGAATATGACAGGATCAGAAGAATTATTTAACAAAGAAGATACAAAAGGTATTATTTCAGAATAGATTTCTTTACAACCTAAGTGTTTGTTAATGTTTGCATAATATTAAAGGAAACGAACACACAGGAACAACAGCGTCAAAAGATTGTTACCATATATTATTATGCATCATAAGTCAAAATTTGATGTCAACCCCTGGCTTCATCCAAAACCAGGACCCATCCACCAGGGGTCAACATCTATGGTCCAAGGTCAGCAAAAACGATTTGGGGCTTCGTATTGAAACCAAGATCCCTCCACCCCAAACCTTATAATATCTTAAGTTATTACATATTAATGATTGTCTGAAATTGTTCTACCAAACACAACCACAAAGATCAAATAAAAAGTGGGCTCCAGCCTAGTCAACACATCCTTCATCGCCCACTGGAAGGCTTTCACCACCTCAGCAACCTTGGCCTCCGCTGCCTTCACCTCTGCATCCTCAGGATCCTTAGCCACACCCTCAGGATGAGCAACAGAAACAGGCTCATATACCACTTCTTTGCCACCTAGGCTCCTAATTTTTCCTTCCAAGCCTCAACATCCCAGGTGTTCTGATCGAATCCTGGATCTTTGGCCTGGAGAGCCATCTTCACTCTGGCCTGGAATATGGAAACAGAAGCAGATTTGATAAGCCCATTCCTAAGATCCTCTGCCTCCTTCTGATGAAGCAACAAGGCTTTAGCATGCTCAGCTTTCACTCTCTTCAGTTCAGCCTCAGTCTCTGCCAGTTTGGCCTCAAGAAATTTGCCCTTCTGCTCAGAAATATTCTAAACATCTTCAAGCTTGGTTTCGGCCTCATGAAGCTCTTGAGCAACTGCATCCAGAGACTTTGAGAAATACTCATGGCCCTGACAAGAAAAAGGAAAAGGTAAAGGTAAAGGTAAGTACTCTTAACCATTTTTCACTAACAAAACAATGTTATCCTTAGGATGGGACCATACCTAAAGAATGAATTTAGAGATCTTGTTGAGAATCTCGTTACAGTTCAAACCCTCAAAAGGGGTGATCTCCTGAGCAACAACAGCAGCAGTACTCCCCTTCCTCTTCTTTGAAGCAGCAGCAACAGCCATAGTCTTAGGCGGGTTGGAAAGAGGAGTAACCATCTTGGAGCTAGAAGGAGAGGGAGAGGACACTTTGGTAGCCATGTTATCAATATCATCCAGGTAAAAAGAAGCAGGTTTCTTGGCTGAGGCTAAGAAAATAGAAGGGTCAATAAATAAATAGAAAGATAAAACATCCTCAGGATGCAACATAACATGCTTACCAGACATCTTGGAGGTCTGACTGCTGGTATCACTTTCTTCCACTAAGAAGGTCCTTACTAATTCAGGTAACTTGTACACAACTGAACACCGAAGAAAAGCGTCGTTCACAGGGGTAGCAAACTTGGCGAAGGAAACACCTGTTGAACAAAAAGATCTCAGGATGTTAGCATCTTCGGGATGTAACTAAAATTTTTACAAAAACATTAAAAACAATTTTACCACTTTATAACCAATAAAGAGGAATCTCATCCCCAAAAGGAATAGAACTCCTCTTAACAACAAAGAATTTTGTTCTCCAATTTTTCTCAGATTTGACCACATTAAACAGAAAGGATGGTTCCTTTTCTATAACCTGAAAGACATAACGGTGGGAACCGTGTGTCCTCAATTTATAAATATGAGCCAGTGTTGATGCACTTTCTGTGGACGTCACTGTCGAATAGACTAGGGTTGAGTCTTAGTAATGTGTTACATGAGATTGTGGTGATCCATAAGGGCATTTTATGGATCTGACGCATTTGTAAAATATAGGACAATACACTGAGCCAAGTTCGACCTATATACACTGGGCGAATGTGGAAGTTTTCCACATTCGACCATTACAAATGGGCGAATGTGGAAATGCTCCACATTCGACCATTCAAAAGGGGTGAAGGTGGCTTTTGGGTATTGGACTATAAATAGCAATCTCATGTGTTATTGTTCATTTGGTGATTTGAGTTTGTGCTTTGAATGCTCTCAAGGGGGAGGTCATGCCCGACCTCCCCCGGCCACGAGATAGATGTTTATCCTACTGATGACAGTGTCTGTAACCGTTTCTGTAGTAATACGAATCTGTGATGACGTTGTTATCGTTAATTTCTGTCTCGTCTTGAATCTCCCGTCTGAAACTGATTTGTTTATGCGTATTCGATCCACGAGTTCGGTTCCTAACCGGATTCACAGCCAGGTCACCCACTTCAAGATGGACGCCATGATCTTCAACAAGCCTACCGCAAACCATCAGAATCTTCCAGAGTTCATGCATGGCTTGGGAATAAGCCATCCAAGTAATATCAAAGAAAACTTTGATAAACTTAGGAAAAGGATACCTCAACTCTAGAGAGAATGGTAAGTACAGGAAGCAGACCCATGTAGGAGAGGCAAAGTCTGATCGTGCATGAGAATCGTAAGGACAAAACTCAGCAGAGCTTGGGAAGACTTTTGAGCTTTTTAAGGCTCGACTCTCCTTGTCATCAAAAGAACAGATCTCCTGTTCAGGATGACTCAAGAGGTTTTGGGGAATGAAGTCGCCGGAAGCTCCTACACTCCCTGAAGTTCTTGTGGATCTTTTTGCCATCTTCAGAATATTACTAAGATTTTTTGCAGGATTAAAGAGAAAAGTGGAAGAAAGAAGAGAGAAATTACCTTCTCAAAAAAAAAAAAAAAAACAAATGTGATTATAAAGGAATGAATCAAGCTCTAGATATAGAGAACAGAGGCTGACGTTTGTAACGGTCATCACATAGTTACCGCCTAAAAAATAGTCGTTGTCATCCTGACAAGACATCGAGTGAAGATATTCAGATGAAAAATAATTTTACCTAGATATTTACGGTAACATATTTTTTGGGGACAATTGTTGTGGGTGAAAATCCTCAGGATGATTTTACCATGCATCCCTAATATACCATCCTCGAGATGCTGAAGGACTCTGCTGACTTCAGGATGTAACGATAATTCAGCATGTGCACATCCTGAGAATGAACTAACGAATTAGCTTTCTTATATGATTGCAGGTATAACTAAGTTATGATATGGATCTTTATGCTAAAGCAACGTCTATATTATAACTCTCAAGCCAAGAAATCAAAGATAGAAGTGTAACTCATGGTCTATGATTGAAGATGGAGTCAAACTTGTAACCTATACACATTTAATATCGGCGATAAACAAGGGAACAACTGGATCATTGACTAGCCAAGAAGAAACTGTCAATCAACGACTAGTTTCTGTTAAAGACCTCCAACATTCACCTGAAGAAGCTGTTACACAACATTGAAGACTTTAACTATATAGCGGATCTCACGGGATTCATTAGTTATTCTCATGTATTATATATATGGGAGTATGGGACGAGTATAGAACACTTACAGACATCTTGCTTATACTACAGCTGCACACTAACACTTAGAAACACACAATCATTGTAATTTTAGTACACTCGTCCACATACTTATCCAAAGTTGTACTCTTTTACCAAATTAACATTAACAAACAAGGCAGGGGCCTAGTCTCCTCCCGAGGTTTTATGCCGGCGATCTACTATTGATCAAGGGCTTTCCCCGTATATCGAGTGTTGTTCTTTGTGTTTTACTTATTTATTCGTACATTACAAACAGTTCCATCCCGAGGATATAACTGTCCATCCCGAAGCAAACCTAAGCCATCCTGAGCATAGTTGTCACTAATTTACTCTTTTTTGCATCCTGATCAAATATTTTCAGAATATAACTTGTTTTAATAGCAAAATCACATTCTTAGCACACTACCTCACAATTTCTAATTTGGAATACAAGATTATTTATACTAGGTAATTTTTGACCAAAACACCTATCCATGAAGGTCGGGTGTTTTTAACGGGTAACATTTTTTGATGATGTCATCAGGGCCTCCAACGCTTTAAGAAGGTCGGGTGTTTTTCTCTCCCATTGTTATTTTTTCAAAAAACAATTTGCAGGTTTGGAAAAAGAGAGAAGATAGTAGATGTACCTTTCACTTCGGTCTTGGTGTGGATTTAAATGGAAGAATGGATCAGTAAATATAGAGGCTAAAGAGATAAGGCACAACGATCATCTTGAAATCATTGGCTAGTTTATAGCACAAGGGATGTGAATCAGCTGTCACATCAGAATTGTGATAAGATGAAAAAATATTACAGTTTGACTTTTAACGGGTAACATTTTTTAGGACAATTGTTGGTGGTTAAATTCTAAGGATGAAATTTATTTGCATTTTTATTGTACATTTTCAGGATACTAAAGATGATGCTGAGTTCAGGATATAACTATGTATTGTCTTGTGTCTACATCCTGAGGATGAGCTAACAGTTTACCTTATTTTTATTTAAATGCAGATATTAGTTGGACGTGTATAATAATTGACTAAGTCTTGCATGATTTTCGAGGACTCAGTTGATGACCATTTGGAGCTCGTGTGAACGTGGAGGACTTGTAAACGGCTAATAGACTTAGTTGATGATATCCCGGATATTTCGGGATGAAAGTTGTAATCTCTTACTATAAATAGAGGTGTGATGAATGATCATAGGACACTTCATCTGCTATTCTTTTAGTCTGTTGCTACTGCCACACACTTACAAAACAATTATTGTAACCTTAGTCGATCCTTCACCACATATCTACATGTTATCTCTTACTATAAAGTTGTATCATTCACATTTCTACTTAATAATAATAACAAAGACAGGGGCATTAGTCTCCTCCCGAGGTTTTGTGCCGGCGATCTACATTGGTCAAGAGCTTTCCTCGTACATCAAGTGTTTTTGTGTTGTTTTATTTCATTTTCATTTGTATAATCATACTTTTCCATCGTTGTTCCATCATGAGGATACAACTGTCCATTTTATGTTATTTGCTTTGACATCCTGACCATAGTTGTAAAATTTACTCTTTTGCATCCTAAACTTAATCATCCTCGAAATATAACTAATTTTATACTTAACAAACATCTTTAGCACACTACCTCACATTTTTAATTTGGAATACAAAGTTAATCCATTGTTGTTAATTTTTGACCAAAACAATATGGAAAGCCAGAAATGATCGAATCTTCTCCGACAAAAGAGTAGTCATGGAGCAACTATTATGTGAGATTACGACATTGTCTTGAATGTGGGTTAAAATGAGAGCAAAAAAATAGGTGATAAGCTAGGAGAAATGGCGTAATTTTAATTTTTGAAACAAAATACAATGTAATTTAGTTTGGGTGATGTAGCGTGAGTTGTGTTCTATCTAGCAACTTGCTAATAGAATCGTTTGTACATATTTGGTGATAGTTGAGAAGTAATTTGCCGTCCAAAGAAAAGTAGCAAAAATTGTTATCACCTCATCGATACATAGTGAAAAAGGCAATAATTAACCACCAAATAAATAGGGGTTATGGAATAACTAAATATAAAATAAAAGAAAAAGTAAACAAAATATTTCATTGGTCAAAAGGGGTGGACCCCACCTTCTTCCCCACTTATCCCCCCTCATGAGTGTTAATAGGTTGTCGGTGACCCCATTAACGAAACCGAATAATGGAGCGGGATGGTGTTCAGCTCGTTAACGGATGATGTGACACCCCTTGCCCATTCCACATCACATGGTCTAATAAGAGTTGAATTTCAAACAAGAAAATTGGAAAAAATTTAAAAACTGATTGGATAAATACCCCTACATAATATAATTCATTTAAGATGGTTATAAATTGATGAGGTCAAATTTCTTGAACTTTTAACAATAGAATTCATTTAAGATGGCTATAAATTGATGAGGTCAAATTTCTTGAACTTTTAACAATAGAATTCATTTAAGATGGTTATAAATTGATGAGGTCAAATTTCTTGAACGTTTAACAATAGAAGTCAGAATTTTTTTAATTAAAGACTTAAAATATCTATCTACTAGGTTAGAGTCCCGTGTGTACACACGGTGCATCCCCAAGTTAAATGATAAATTCTATAAGATTATAGTATATAAGTTTTATTTATTCAAAGTACCACTCCCAAAGCTCATGATACAACCATGTTATTCAATTTTATAATAATTTAATTTTCACGATCTAATACTTTATTATAACATACTATAGTGGTTGCATCAGATGCAACCTAAAGTTTTGTAAACAAAAGTAACTTATTGCTTGCACCATAAGCTATAGCAAGAAATTAAGTTAATAATGTAGTCAACAAAACTAAATTTGAATAACAAACAAATTAGATTTATCAATCAAGAGATGTAAATAAAAAGAAATAATTTTATTCGATTTAACTATTAATACAATTTAAATGGGTCAAGACGATCAGAACACATTTTATGAGGTTACAATAATCAAAAAATAATATAAATGGGTCAAAATAACTCACACTCTTTATGCCTTGTCGGACGCAATTATTTTATAGTTATCGCAATCCTTCAGTGGGCTATGATGGTGTTTACGATGATTAAAACAGTTGCTGCTGCGCCTGCTTATGTTGTTTAGTGTGTTTTATGTGCTTTTCCCTACCATACTTGGTTATGGATATGCACTATGTTTCAAGTAGAAGTAAATAAATAAGCCATGGATTACAATCCAAATTAAAAATAAACTGATTCACTTGACGACAATCGTAAACTGAAAAGTATGTTAGAGAAACCCAATTCAAACTTGAAATATAACTGTACTCAACCAATTTTTACACTTACAACAACACTAAATAAACACGGGTTTAATCATCTTTTCAGAAAATGCACCAGAATTTGCCTCGATAATGAATGGGAAGTCCACATCTCCTATTTCTCTTTGATGCCATGTATTTATTCGCCAACCTAATAGGCGGATCCTGCACAAATAAATTTGAGATAATTATCACATAGCATGAGTGTAACAATGGGTCACCTTATTACTTCACTATTTTAGTTAACAAAATAATGTCTATTAACAACTCATTGAGCTAATCGTATCATTCAGTGGCTTAATAACTAAACTTCAAAAAGAAAAGGTAGCAAACAAATATAATGTACTACACTTATATGAGGTTTTCTCTTTTATTGCAGATAAAAAACATGTATAAGTTTGCCAGAAGCAGCCATTTATATCCAGAAACAATTGAATATGGATAAAGAAATAAGATTTTAAGGTTATACACTAATTTAGACAATTAAACCTTACACAAAACCTACTATGTGTGCTTAACCAATTTTAAAATACAAAGTATGTGTGTTTAACCAACATTTAAATGCCTCGGGAATGACACTGGCAGCACAATAAACGGCAGATTTGGCTGTTTTTACATTAGGAAATTCATCATAATCAATAAACTTGTATAAGGGAAATGGTGATATAACTTGCGGCAATTAAATGAAATCACCTCAGCCGTTATCCCCATGATCCTTGTTCGTTTGCTCATATAATCAGAATCTGCAAATGGGTACTCCAAAGAAGGATTTGTCCAGACCCTACAAGTTTTCTTGTACACATATTAAACTAAATTAGGTCAAAAGTACTAAAATTAGGGGAAATTCAGCATATACCCATAAATCAAGTACAAAAATAAATAAAAAGATAAATACTATTCAAACTAAAAAAGATATAAACAATAAATGATGTAGTAAATATCAACACTAATCATATTTGATCAATAGAACCCTAATCAAACAGTAAATATACAAAGAACACAGAAACTAACATTCAAAAACAGTTACTAACCTAAAATCGATCAAACCAATATTATTAAAAGGGATTAAGTTGTTTCTGAATATACAAAATCATTTTAATAAGTTCAAATCGGAAACAGAAACATACCTTAAAAACAGTATTTAGAAGCAACTTTGTGGTGGCGAAGATTGAAGAAGGGGAAATTAGGGTGACTAAGCAATCAATGATGGCATATACATCTACAAAGATCCAGATACACCTAGTTACTCCTTTATTATATATGTATATATATAGATATAGATAGTTTCATACATGATCCTCGAAACTTGCAATCATTCCATATTATGAGGATATTATTTCCGAAAAAAATCAAAGAAATTTTCACCTCTCATTCAACCCCCGTTATTATCTTTCCAAAGTGGCTATCCTCATTTTATGGAAACTCATTCAATGGCCATTCAAATTTTTGATCACACCAAATCCAATAGGATCTGTTCCAACCCGATAAACAATATCCATTCAGTTATAGACATATTCTAAATGTGTTATCAACCAACGCCTAAATCAACTTACGGCTATTATCAACTAACGCCTATTATTAACTAACACCTATTATCAAGTAACGCCTGTTATCAACTAACACCTATTATCATGTAACGCCTATTATCAACTAACACATAAATCAACTAACGCGTAATGCTTATACACTAAAGGTGCTTGATTCCATCCTAAAAACAGATTTCTTTACTTAAGAATTAATAAAAACTCTGGTTTTAAACAGCAAAACTCACGTTTTTGTTCGCCTCAATATAAATCGACCAAAAGACAATACCCTAAGCCGTTTTTAGAAAACGCGTCAATCAATATATAAAGTGAAAATTCACCAACAAACGCCTATTATCAACTAACGCCTATTATCAAATAAAGCCTATTATCAACTAACGGCTATTATCAACTAACAACTATTATCAAGTAACGCTTATTATCAACTAACGCCTATTATCAACTAACACATAAATCAACTAATGCCTAATACTTATCAACTAAAGGTGCTTGATTGACCACTTATTATAATTTGTGTAACCAAAAATAAGACGCTTGTATTGTGACCGTCCACCTACTTCAAAACTCCAGTAACATTCTTACAAAAAAAAACCCCACCCTATAAATGTTGTTTATCGCATGAAAGTTTAAAAAATATATATAAAATAGGATAATATCTAAAAGCAATGTTCTTCTCTGACCAGAGGAGGCGTGTGGCGAAGAAGTTCACGCAGTGGTCTGCTCTCAGCCAATAGATGTTCAGCAGGAAATTCAAATACAATTTGACTCAGAAGCTGAAATTTTTATGCATACAACCTTATAAATCATTTTATTAAAAGATTGAGATTATACTATACAGTAACGTTTTTCTAATCATATATGGCACATTAAGTATTTATCAAAATCTTGACAAAACGTGTATGCGTGTTTTAAACCATAGTAAGGATGACCAGTGTGCAAACAACTATTTTGTAAACATATTCTAAATGGGCAAGGATAATATTTACAAAACAATAAAACAAATAGCAAGGTAAAAATTAGACATACATAGCCATAGAAAGTCTCCAACGCTTTTCCCAGCTTCATCAACCATGCTTATTGTTACAAACCAAACTTTTTACTCCATCAGTATCCCTAAACGAACAATTAGGAAACTAATATTACTAATAATTAACATTTAAATGTAAAAGACTATGCATAACGAACATAAAGCAACAAACTGGAAAAAATGTTCAAGAACATATCTAAAGGAGCAAACTGGCAGAGTATCCATAAAAAATTGTGGTTATGCCCATTCCTTTATCAAATAAACAAACTGCCAGCAGAATGCTTCACAAACGGTTCACCAACCGTTTGGTTCGTTTATGACAAACTAAAACCATAAAAAGAGGCGAATGCTTGAAATCTTACTCCTAAAAAGATGATTCTCCAAGCTTCGTTTAGGCATATACTCATAAAGCAAAAGCCTGTTATGACCCTCTGAGCAGTAGCCGATAAGTTTCACCAGATTAGGATGATGCAGCTAACCAAGATGAGTTACTTCCGTCTGCAAACAACAAACAAACCATCAGCAAACAGTCACATAATCATCACACGCATAATAATAAATAAAAATTCTATAAACAAACATTATTTGCTTTCCAAACAGTCACATAATCATCAAATTAAGCTCAATTGACTAAAAAATTTTATAAACTCAACTGCATTCGTTACTGATCAACAACATCATGTCTTCCTCCACTATTTGCTTTCCAAACACCACCACCGATACTTCCACAGTCACATCCTTCAACCTCTTCCTATACGTCGTCGTTTTCGTCTCCATTTTCGCTTTCTTCCTCGCTCCCGGTGGTCTCGCATGGGCCCTTTCAAAACCCCGGACCAAAACCGCCATCCCTGGCCCATCAAACCTCTACTAATTACAGTAATAATCAATAAACCTTAGCTCTTTCTTTAATCGATTGGTATTCAAGCAACATACCAGCAACATTTCTTTAATACCAGATTATCACTCATTTTTAACCGTGTACCTTTCTAACTCAAACAACTATGTTTCGGCCCAACTGAAAGTCGATGTAGTTCTCCTGAAAAACACTTGATACCTGCAGCTCCTAACAATTTTGATGCAAAGAAATTTGGATTGTTATGCATTAACTACTTATGAAAACAAATATAATTTAAACAGCAAAAATTTACCTGATTAGTCGAAGTCGAGCACATCGACAAGATGAAAAGCATGACCACAGATATAACCAAAAAGCATAGAAGAATCAGTTTGTAACAAAATCATTTAGGAATCCTGTTTATTTATATCCTCTTCTCTGTAGTTGCATCCTGAATAATCAGCGGAATCTTAATTATTATCAACGGATTTTAGGTTAATCGGTAGAAACTAAAACCATATCCAATCAGACTATCTAATATGACCAGATACTGAAACATAAATCATTGCCTGCAAGAAGCATGTATCGTAAGCACATCATTTGCTTTGTTAATCTTCAGCTTCTTGCCCTCTTCCCGTTCTCTGTCAAGAATCAAATGATTAATTAACTTGTTAAATATAAATATTAAAACTAAAACATTAAATAATATCATTAAATTCCATATCTCATAAATGGGAAGTTTCAAATCATTCCATAAAATCAAAAGCTTAAAAATAGGAATGGTTATATTTGTTTTAAAAAATTTCAACCACTTTCCAATTTTGAAACGATCCAATCGGGTGCACCCACATCCGAGATCCATGATCCATCCGATCACCAACCAATGTAAAGATTTCCACTAAAAACATTCTCTCAAGCATATGAAGGTCCAAATGATATTAAATCCCCAAGAACAATTAAGAACAATTCATGAATATTCTTGAACCCTTTAAACAATCTTAGCCGAATAAGAACTTATGAACATGAACGAAAAAATATGTGATGATTAACCAAAGCTTAGTAGAATAGAATGGCTAAGTTTGGATTCGGTTTAATGCTTAGAAATAGCTACGGACCTTCAAATCGATTACAGAATCAGAATCAAACATGAATCATAATCGGCACTCTAATAACCGACACAAACCAAACCAAAAGACACACACTTTTAGAACATCAAAGAGCGAGAGATTTTTTTCATCAGACACCCCCCAACACACACGCACATAAAAAAATTAAAAAAAAAACAGATTTGATCACATCAGAAACAATTAATCAGTTTTTGAAACATATTGAAAAAGAAAAAAATACGAGATAAGAACATACATCAGAAACCTATCAGAAACACTATCAGAAACATGTAATCGATAGTGGAAGATGAATCTCATATACTGTTAATATGCACATTATAAATCGAATCGGAATCCCTAATTAAAAATTATCAAAGAACACGTAAATCTTAAACATAAAAACAATATTAGGGTTGACGAAAATAGGAGATTTAATCAATTGAATGATGAGAATAGACTTGACGAAAGTTAAACCTAAACATGAAGAACACACAGTAATGGATAAAAACTTACTTTTTCAAGTTGATACGCTAAGAACATCTCGAATGGTTGAATCCATTTGAATGAGGATGCAGGTTTGGGATATATAGTTGAAATAGAGAAGAAGAATTGAATAAGAATTTTAATATGATTGTAAGATTTGATTAGCAATAAGAAATAGATATAGAATAGCAGATCGAAATCTCACAATGTTTATAAATGATACCTGATTCAATGGGGTGAGGATATGAGCAGCAGATCGAATGCGGTGTTAGGGTTGTTACCTGATTTGGAGGATTGGAGGATACGAATCGTGGATTGAAGGAGGCGATTAGGGTTTATGTTGAAAGAGTGGAATAATATGGATGGATAGTTAAAGGAGGTTAATAATAAACTGAGAAAAAGAACTATTTATATGCGGGTTACCGGGTACCAAAAGCATTGTATGGGTCGGATCGGGTCTACCGAATTAGAGGAAAACGGGTTGGAAAATGCTTAGGTGGACACCCTAGAAAGGTGACACCTCACCCCTAGATACTCCTTTATTATATGTATAGATAATCTATACTTTCAATAATAGAAGAGTCGTGAGTGACGTCAGAAAGCTGATGTGTCAACACCTTAGGTAAGCCACCAATGCCTGCGTGATGCAAAAACTGACGTCACTAACCAGCAAATTAAACAACTAAATAATCCCACTTGGCTGAACGGTGGTAAGAATCCCACTTGCCTAAACAGCTGTTGTTAATAAATTAATTAAATATTGTCACTTGTTTCAACAGAGTTTTGAAGGACTGTTGGTTTTAAATTTGAGCTCCAAATTGAATTTCAAATTTCAAATTCGACACCCCATTACACAACTATATAAAGGCATCATGTCCCTCTCTTTCTCTCAGATAATTTCTAAATCTCTCCAATAATTTTGAAACCGTAACAGCTGCTTCTCTCACATTTAAGTTCGTGTTGAAGGATTCGAGTATCAGGTAACCTAATTCTAACCGATCATATCAATAAGAATAAAATTATTCCGTTTTGGTTTTCACTAACCCTCAATCTTTTGTTTCCTTAATCAGCAACAAGAGTATTTACGTTGAAAAAGGTTTCATGTTTGGATGATTCTTACAATCAAAGGAAAATATTCGTTATACGATTACCAAGGGTTATAGATCGGCAGCGTCAAACTCAAGAAGGGTATGTCTTTACTTTTTTAAAGTCATGTAGGTGAGTGTTTAATGCGTGTTAATTTTTTTCTGTTAAACATTACTTTGAGTCATTCTTTATTTAGTATTTTTGTGAATGTTTGGCCGTTAACAGATAGAGGCGTTAGCTTAATCACTCGAGAGTCTTTCCAGATGGCATTAGCTTAAATTATCTTCGGGAAATGGGTTTACGAATTTGAAGATTAAGCGGGTTTAGTTGCAAATAATAAGAGTTTTGAGAGTAAATATTTTCAAAACTTATTATTAATTAATTCATTTATATAAGATATAACATTGTGTCATTATATATTCTTGGTTGAATTGATCAATAATATTCAAAATGTGAACCAATTTTATAAGAATCCTATTCAAAATCAGTATATTATTTTCTAAAGATTTTGTATGTAGCATCATTTCATTTTGATAATGAAATAATTTTAATAAATGTTTGAAAATTATATTTAACAAATAAGCCCTAAGTTTTGAATTCTTAAGAGGGAAAGTTTTAAATTATCATAGGGAAGCGTATTTATGAATTTGGACATTAAGCGGGTTGAGTTCATAAATAATAATAATAATAATAATAATAATAATAATAATAATAATAATAATAATAATAATAATTTAAGAACCATTTTGATCAATAAGTCCTAAGTTTTGAATTTTTAAGAGAGAAAGTTTTAAATTATCATAGGGAAGCGTGTGTACGAATTTAAACATTAACCGTGTTGAGTTCATAACTAATAATAATTATTATTATTTAAAAAGCATTTTTGATCAATAAGTCCTAACTTCTGAATTTTTTAGAGGGGAAGTTTTAAATTATCATAGGTAAGCGTGTTTACGAATTTGAACATTAAGCGGGTTGAATTGCACATTGCAAATAATAAGAGTATTGAGACCAAACATTTTTATTGTTATTATTGTTAATCAAGTAATTCATTAACAGGGTTGAAGTTTTATTCGATGACAGCTGTATTGAGAACATCTGTTGACATGTCATCAGATGTTGTAAAACAGATCTTTGGATTCATAATACAAATAAGCCCTAACTTTTGAGTTTTTTAGAGGGAAAGTTTTAAATTATCTTAGGGAAGCGGATTTACGAATTTGAAGATTAACCGGGTTTAGTTGCAAATAATAAGAGTTTTGAAAGTAAATATTTTCAAAACTTATTATTAATTAATTCATTTATATAAGATATAACATTGTATCATTATATATTCTTGGTTGTATTGATCAATAATATTCAAAATGTGAACCAATTTTATAAGAATCCTATTCAAAATCAGTATATTATTTTCTAAAGATTTTGTATGTTGCATCATTTCATTTTCATAAAGAAATAATATTAATAAATGTTTGTAAACCATATTTAACAAATAAGCCCTAAGTTTTGAATTTTTAAGAGGGAAAGTTTTAAATTATCATAAGGAAGCGTGTTTACGAATTTGAACATTAAGCGGGTTGAGTTCATAAATAAATAATAATAATTATTTAAAAACCTTTTTTGATCAATAAGTCCTAAGTTTTGAATTTTTAAGAGAGAAAGTTTTAAATTATCATAGAGAAGCGTGTGTATGAATTTGAACATTAACCAGGTTGATTTCATAAATTATAATAATAATAATTTTGTAAAAAGCATTTTTGATCAATAATTCCCAACTTTTGAATTTTTTAGAGAGAAAGTTTTAAATTATCATAGGTAAGCGTGATTACGATTTTGAACATTAACAGTGTTGAGTTGCAAATTGCAAATAATAAGAGTTTTGAGAGCAAATATTGTTATTCTTCTAATTATTAATTAATTCATTTATATAAAATATAACATTGTATCATTACATATTGTTGGTTATATTGATCAATAATATTCAAAATGAGAACCTATTTTATAAGAACCGTGTTCAAAATCAGTTTATTATTTTCTAAAGACAACATATGTATGTAGCATCATTTCATTTTGATAAATAAAATAATATTAATAAATATTTGAAAACCATTTTTAATAAATAATCCCTAAGTTTTGAATTTTTAAGACGGAAAATTTTAAATTATCATAGTGAAACATGTTTACGAATATGAACATTAACCGGGTTTAGTTGCAAATAATAAGAGTTTTTAGAGCAAAAATTGTTGTTATTATTATTCTTAATTATTAATTGATTAATATATGATTTAACATTTTATTGTTATATACTTGGTTCCATTGATAAATAATATTGAAGTTGCGAAACTATCTTATAAAAATCCGGTTCATTTTGGTAAATGAATAAGCTGGTTGAGTTGTAAATAATAAGAGTTGGAAATAATAGGGAAGCGTGTTTACCAATTTGAACATTAACCGATTTGAGTTGTAAATAATAAGAGTATTGAGAACAAATATTGTTGTTGTTATTATTAATTACTGAATTCATTTGCGTGCATATTACAAATTCTTAGTGAAATTCTTTTTTGGATGACAGTTTTTTCATTACATCGGAAGTTATATTGGATGACATGTGTATTGAGAACATCTGTTTACATGTCATCAAATGTTATAAAACATATATTTGGATTTATAATTGAAATAAGCCCTAACTTTTGAATTTTTTAGAGGGAAAGTTTTAAATTATCATAGGGAAGCGGGTTTACGAATTAGAAGATTACCCGGGTTGAGTTGCAAATAATTAGAGTTTGAGAGCAAATATTGTTTTTGTAATTACTATTAACTATTAATTGATTTTATAAAAGATATAACATTGTATTATTTTATATACTTTGTTCCATTGATCAATAATATTCAAGTTGAGAAACTACGTTATATAAACCGTCTTCAAAATCAGATTTGTTATTTTCTAAAGAATTTTTATGTAGCGTCATTTCATTTTGATAAATAAATAACATTAATAAATGTTTGAAAACCATTTTTAATAAATAAGTGCTAAGTTCCGATTAATATTAATAAATAAATAAATAAGTGAATAAATAATACAACCCAGTATAAAATCAGTTTTTAAATTTCTTCAGACTTTGTTCGTACCATCAAATATTGTATCTGGTAAAATAGAGGCCCAAAAGTCCAAATTTGATGATTACAACTTTGAAAGGTTAGCACACGGTATTACAGTTGTTTCACAACATCTGTTTTATAAGCCAACAGATGATTTAAAACAGATTTTGTGGTTTATAGTTTTTTTTTTTTTTGAAAAAAATTTGTGATTTATAACTATAGATTATTAATAATAAAATAATAATAGAATTTTAAAAGTATGTCTTAAGTCCTTAAGTTTTGAACTTTTAAGAGGGAATTTTTAAATTAACATAAGGGGATGAGGTACTTAGTTATGTTGCAATGGTAAACATGCATTACTACAAGTTTCCTTTATAAATATATATACTATAAGGACATAACAACACAACCATTCTAAATTTGTACGGAGTGTCTTCTAACCCTTGTCTCATCTTTGTATAAGTAAATAAATATATTGAAATCATATCAATGGAAGCTGTCAACAATAGCCTCAGTTTTATTTGTGATCTGAACCCCGGGATAGATATGTGGAGTATGAAGGCACGTGTTATACGAAAATGGAAACAAAATTTTAAGATGGAGCTCATATTGATCGATGAGAAGGTATGGTCATGGATATGTGTAAATTCGTGTAGGACCGATACTACATCACCAATCGCTCCTGATTATCTCCACAAGACATCAAACCGAATAGAAAAAACAATAAATAATATATGTGTAAAACCAAGAATCTTACTTTCATATATGATAAACAAGTCGGCACAGATTCTTCATACATACACACATACATACGTTGTTGAATGGTACGCCGGCCTGAGGTGAGCTCAACCTCAGGCCAACCTGGACTAGACCACACACAGTAGTCTTCTCCTAGAGACTGTTGCAACTCTCTCTTCGAAACCCTAAATCCTTACACAAATATATATAAGCTAACTAATTAACTAAACTTGGGCTGGGCCTCAGGCATGTCGCTTGGGCTACCACAATCGCCCCTATTCTAGTTCTATTAGACTAAGCCCATACGAGTTGCATAGCGACGGTCACAAATGCACCAACAAACTCCCCCTTGACCGTTGCTATCAACTCTGGCAAATACTGATAATCATCAGTCACCAAACATGTACTAACAATATGATTATTTATGTTTTTTTATATTTTATTTTAGGTTAATGTTGTTATCTTACGTTCATGTTATATACTTATATCTATAATTTGAAAAAGTTGATGTGTTTGATGTTTGTCTTTTGTTTATGATTATTTGTAAGTCCCAGACACTAGATCTTGTTAGTGCTAGAGATTGTTATCACTTAGAAACACCTATTGATTAGGGACGAATCTTGAAAAACTAAGATACTAGATAAAACTTGTAAAAGCGACACACAAGATAAAGATATTCAAACTTCCATTACTGATAATAATCAATGAAACACCATGGAATACACATTAAGTACGCACCCTTATCTCTTGTGCTATCAAAGATGACCAAAACCCTAACCCTAATGAGCTGCAACTAGCTTTCTATATATAGACAAGCAGATAGGCCTGCGCACTTAGCATAAGTGCGCAGGGCACGTGCTTAAGTGCGCAGCCCACTAGGGTTTCACCATAAACTATGATTAATTACATATTCAGTCCCTTGGCTTACAACATACATCATAAACTAACAAAAAATCTTTGTTCTAGTAACTGTGGTCTCAACTAAACCCAACAATACTCCCCCTAGACCACAACTACCAGATCTTTCTCTGTCTCACACGTCGCTTGCCTCCCCCTCTTCTCTCTCTTCCTGCACAGGGGGTTCTTGAAAAATTACAGCAGCAGGTTCTTCTTGAATAACGGGTGGTTCTGGAACACTTTCTACTGCAGGTGCTTCTTGAACAGGTGGTTCTTGATCAGATACTGCTGCAGGTTCTTGAACAATCACCTCTGGAGTAATTGCTGCCTCAGGTTGAGTTTGTTGTGCAGCAGCAGCTTCAGCAGCCTTTTCTTTTGCAGCTCTTTCCTTATGTTCTTTGGCAATGTCAGCTGCATTGATTTTGTTCACCACATCTAGCAGTTCTTCCTTCAACTTCATAGCATGATCGACTGCTCTCCGGAATAGTACAGCTTCCTCAAAGAGTGCATGCCCTGCTCCCACATTGATCTGGTTTGCAAACAGCATATTCAGATCAGACAAATTAAGAGCGAAGACATCCACTGGATCGAAAAGTCTCATAATCTCAGCATTATCCCTTGACTTGATCACTGCTTCACCAGTCAGACTGTCATAGTACCATTTGTTGAAATCTTTCAACATAACAGGAAACTCTTCACGTATTGGAACTCTTGTTACAACCTTGGGAGGATCTATCACATAAGTAATCCTACCTTGTCCAGTAGCAGGATCAATTCTTCTCTTTGAAATATGACGTTTCGGTTTTTGGGGCTTGAAAACTTTGAAATCACAAGCACATTCTCTTTCTATCATTCTTGCAGGTAAGGTTCCAATGGAGTTGTTAGTGGGATTGATGAAGTGTGCCCTGTTGAGCTCCCTGATGTCCCAGCGAGGGAGAGACTGCAAGTCAGTTTGACGTTTGAAGTGCTGAATAACTCCCCCTCGACGCTTGATCACGAACAACCTCATTGATTCATCGTACTTCCACGAAATAATCTTTTCTTGATGAGCTTCTTTAGTGTGGTGGATGTTTTGATGGAAAGCTGGAATAGTAACCCCTTTTCTTGGGAGCCATGTGGGCCTTTCTGGACTGATTTTGTGACCATCGGCCGTATCATACACGGTTGCCTCTTCTTCACCAAACTCTATGAACGTCCCAGGCATCTCATCTTCACTTACTTTGTCAACATCACTTTCTTCAGCAATTCTTTCTTTTTCCTTTTCTTCTTCTAAAAACTTTCCAAAGTCAAACAACTCATCAGATGATATGCTAGGTTCAATGTTCTGTTGTTTCTGCAGCTCTTGAATCATATCAAACATCTTCATCTGCAAATTGTTTTGGAACTTTATCAGGTATCTTTGATCTTTAACAATCTTTTCAAGGCTCTTATTCTTATGTTTCAGTTGTTTTGGGACATCGTGCTGCAGGAGCTGAAGAGGACGGTTCTGTTGGTTTCTTTGCTGGAGGCTTGGGGATTTGAGCCCTAGCAGTGGATGGCCCTGGTCGATCCTGAACACCGAACATAGACTCAAGGATCTCCTCATCTACTACTTCTTCTTCAGTCATCACAACCGGAGTTTCAGATGCAGGTAAACCCTTTCTCCTTTTCCTTCTCTCAGCCTTTTCCATTTCAGCAATTTTCTGCAGGTCACGTGCGTGCTGCAACTGCTCCTCAAATTGTGATTCTCTACTCTCTTTCAACAAACTTGGCCTCTTTTTCTTTGTGACTTGAGAGGGTGCTTCTTCAGTTGCCAGCCTTTTACCTCTTGCCCTTTCTTGAGCTCTTTCTTCAGCAGATTGTGGAGCAGTGGAAGGAGCGGTTTCAAAAGGAACAGATTCAGCGGCAACTTTGAGACGTGCTTCTTCCGCTTCTCATTTCTTTTTCTGAGTCTTGCTGTATAATGCTTTGATTTCTGAATACCTCTGAGCTGGGTACATACACTCATAAATGGGCTCCCAATCAACAGTGTTGCATTCAGTAAAAAAATCTTCCAGTTTTTGCAAAATTGTACACTCCATCATGAGGCAGGTTCTCGTGTTGTGCATTTATCATCATTTGCACGAATCTAGGATACATGGAAAACTTTGTGTCAGCTTTGGCATTCTTCACCATGTAGTCAAAGATCATCCCGGACAAGTTGAACGGTTCATTCTTGCAGACTTTGATCATTGCACTGGACCACTCTGGACTGAGTGCATTGTATCCTCCTTTTCTGTGGCAGAGATCCATGGTGAATACGTGGCAGATTAGTTTCTAGTCTCGAGTTAGTTCACTTCTCTTGATGTCGCTCCTTTTGTCGAATTCTCCCTTGTACCCAATTTTCTTGAACTCTTTTAGAAGATCAGCTTTGACTAAGTGTTTGACGTTTCCAGGTTGATCTCCAAGCCTTAACACACGTCTGACTGTATCTTCGGTGATAATCACGGGTTTATTTCGGACAGTTGTGTTGATTCTTTTAACACCATCAACGACTTCATATCCCCCAGATCTCCAGAAATCTTCAATGTGATCTACGTAGACTGTCAGATTGTGTTCCACAGCATATCCGATTCTGCTTAGCCGGATCCAAGCGACAACGTCTCTGAATTTGTGATCATCAGTGTCGAGATTGATAGCCTGGTTGTGCATGCCTCTATTATCCCACGGAATTTCCATATGTTCCAGGTCACGTGCACGAAAAGCAAGTTAGAATTTTCGACTCTAAGCAAACAACCAACGAATGATATCTTAGACTTAGACGGACGACAGACTTAGACAATTTTAAGTTGTAGATGTCTTGTGGTTTGGTTAGATAAATTATTATGTTTGATTGGTTTGGTTTTAAAAGATGTATTACAAGTGCGCAGGTTTCATTGGGTTTTGTAGTTGATAATCAAATCAAGTCCAAGTATAAGTGCGTAGGTCACAAGCTTAAGTACGCAGTCCAGTCCAAAGCCTTAGATAATCAAGTGCGCAGGTCAGTCCAAATCCTTAGATAATCTAGTACGCAGGTCACATGAGTCGGTAAGTCATAAGATAAGTGCGCAGATCAGTCAAGACTTGGGCATGGTAACCCTAGTGCCTTGACAGACCAATCTGCGTACTTAATAAGCACGCAGACACTTAAACATTCGTTTAAGATTTTAGTACGCAGGTCAAGTGCACAGGAGTCTAGGGTTTCATGGGTTTGAATGTATGAGACAAGTGCGCAGACTCTTTGAAACAAGTGCGCAATCTTCAAGAAATAAGTGCGCAAAATTCAAAACCACAAAACCCACAACTGAAACCTTCACAACGATCTCGTAATCCCTGTAATCACAACAACAAATCAGTCAAGCTTAATCTACCTTAAAAAGCAACAAAAACAACTGAAAATGGAGAAGAAAAGGAGGATTAACAGGTGATTTAAGGGTGATTAGTAGGGTTTTAGTGATGAAGATCGTTGAAGATGATGATGATTTGGGTAAATTAGAGATTAGGTTTTTTTGTTAGAAACGGCTGTAAAAAAAAGAATTACAGAGGGTATATATACAATAGATATGGGCCTGCGCACTTAAGACAACTGCGCAGGGCTTAACAAGTGCGTAGAGCCCATTTTAGGTAAAAAAAAATAGAAGCTGAAGAGTAGGGGTTAACCGTTTCTCACCTTCTGCATTCAAGATTATACCAACCATACCTGCCAGATCACATTTCAACTTTCCGTTGGATAGCTGCAGCCCAAGAAAAACTGTTGGTATACTTGTCCACTTAAATCCATGCCTCTCGTCTTTCAACATACGTTTGGTGATGAGATTTATCATGTTTTGGTAATATTGATGGAAATTTTGTGGACCCCACTTGTGCTAGGTATAAGCCTACCAATCCTCAAGGTTTATTGAGTTATAATGATGAGAGCTTCAGGTCTATGTTTCCATAGGCAGAGAAGATGATCATTATGTCAATCAGATGATGAGAGCTTCAGGTCTATGTTTCCATAACTAGAGAAGATGATCATCTGATCGCTTGTTGAGCTATCTATATATGTTTTCACGTCACTAACATTGCGTGTCTTTTGCTACTCATTTGATTGAATAGCCCCGCATTGGTAGCTTGCACTCTTAGGTGTCTTATGATTACATATGCACAAAATTTTCTGTGTCTTTTGATCTCTCAACCTGTGTATGACCGGACTCAGCTTGTGCAGACCTATAACACAGTGGGAATCCAGCTTTCCGTGTAGACATTTACTATTAATCACCTAGTAGCAGTTTACTCGATTCCAAGATGAATCTACCGACATAACGTTGCTTGAAGCCGCAACATCCTCTGGATCCTATTCACATGCTGACAAAATATGATTAGTTCCTATCATTTCTTGAAGTTTGAAATTTGCAGTATAGGGATAGACCGGTTTTACTTTCTCCCCCAAAAATCTTGTTTTAACTCAAAATAATATTTTTTTTATATTATATAGAATTTTTTTTTGATTCAAAATCATTCAAAATTGATCATTTCCAGCCATGTTACCAATTGGCGGAAACTGGTTTTGTCAAAAGCTTTTGTAAAGATATCTGCCTTTTGATCAGCAGTATCTATTGGAAACACCTGTATATATCCTTTGTCGTGGGCATCGCGAATGGAATGAATCCGAATTTCTATATGTTTCGTTTTAGAATGGTCAATTGGATTCTTCACGATGTCACGACAAGCATCATTATCAATATAGATAGGAGTTCTCATGACATTCAAACCGTAATCCAACAGCTGATTTTGTATCCATAACACTTGACAGCAACAACTGGATGCAGCCGTGTATTCAGCCTGAGCAGTGGAGATAGACACTGTTGTCTGCTTCTTGCTCTGCCAAGACACGAGCCTATTTCCCAGAAATTGACAGCCACCAGAGACAGATTTTCTGTCAATCCTGCAACCTGCATGATCACTATCAGAGTACGCAATTAGATCAAAATTATCACTCTTAGGATACCATAAACCAAGTTTTGGTGTTCCTTTGAGGTAGCGGAAGATTCTTTTGACTGCAGTTTCATGAGATTGCTTGGGATTAGACTGAAATCGAGCACATCATCCAACTGCCCACATAATATCTAGTCTGCTGGCTGTAAGATACATCAAGGATCCGATCATTGATCGATACGTGTGGGGATTCACTGACAGTCCTTGAAGATCCGGTACAGTCCTTGAAGATCTGGTACAAGTGTAGTTTGAGCAGCTAAAGGAGTGTTGGACGGCTTGTAGTCAGACAGGTTGTATTTTGCCAACATGTCTCTTGTATATTTGGCTTGATGAATGAGAATTCCGTCTTCCTTCTGCTGGTCCTCCAGACCTAAGAAAAATGACAATTCTCCCATCATGCTCATTTCGAACTGAGACTTCATGATGCTTTCGAATTCCCTGCACAAATTTTCATCAGTTGAACCAAAGATAATATTGTCTACATATATTTGAACCAGAATAGAGTGTTTGTTGACTTCTTTGGTGAACAAGGTCATGTCGATTTTCCCTCTGGTGTATCCGTTTTGCAACAGATATGAGGACAAGGTCTCATACCAAGCTCGAGGTGCTTGATGAAGACCATAGAGAGCCTTGTCAAGTTTGTAGTATCTGTTGGGATAGTGAGGGTCTTCGAAGCCCGGTGGCTGACATACATAGACTTCTTCTTTAAATTTTCCATATAAGAAAGCACTCTTCACATCAATCTGAAAGACTTTGAAGTTTTTGTATGACGCATAGGCTAAGAAGATACGAATGGCTTCAAGTCGGGCAACTGGTGCGAAGACTTCTTCATAATCAATCCCTTCTTGCTGACGAAATCCCTGAACAACCAGAAGAGCTTTGTTTTTAATCACCACACCACGTTCATCCATTTTGTTGCGAAAGACCCATCTTGTTCCAATAGGATACTTTCCTTCAGGCAGATCCACTAGCTTCCAAACTTTGAGTTTTCTGAATTGAAAGAGCTCTTCCTGCATGGCTTCTACCCAGCTCTTCCTGCATGGCTTCTACCCAGCTTGCATCTCTGGCGGCATCTTCAATACTGAATGGTACTGTCTGAGACAAGAATGCTGAGAGAGCGGTGTTGAGTTTGTCTGATAACGTTTCCAATAGGATGATTCTTTGAGGATTTGTATCCCATGTTCTCTTCTTCTTGCACTTGTGGGGGTAGATTTGATAGGTGATCTCCAGGTACTGAGGAGTTGGATGGATCATTTACAGACTGCTGAGTTGAAAATGTTTCTTCTGCAGTTGGAGTACTCTCGGGGAGTTGTGTAGTTTCAGCAGTTGTATCACCCTTTATGGGTTGAAGAGGAAAGATTGGATCAACAACAAGTGGAGAAAGACGGGTTGTGAACGGTGCAACGTCATCGTCAGAAGAGTAGAGAATATCACCAGAAGGAGACGAATTGGCAGCTTGATTTTCACGAGTTTGATCTTCAGGTGCTTGATTTTCAGGTATGATGAAATGATTGAAAACAACGTCCACGTCAAAGAACCAGTCAGGACCAGCTCATGTATTAGTGGAGTTAGATTCTTGCCAATCTACATAGAAGGATTCAGGTACCATCTTGGTGCGTTTTTTGTATACTTGATAAGCCTTTTGACCTGAAGAGTATCCAACAAAGAAGCATTCATCTCCAACTGCATCGAACTTCATTATATTCTCATAGTTGTTCAAAAGAGTACACGAACATCCGAATGGTCTGAAGTAATCGATGAGAGGTTTTCTTTTGAAGAGTAATTCATAAGCTGTTTTCCCACGTGACTTGACGATCAAGACTCAGTTAAGAACATAACAGGCGGTATTCACAGCTTCTGCCCAGAAAATTATCGGCAACTTTGAATCAATGAGCATAGTTTTGGCAGCTTCAATAAGTATGCGATTCTTTCTTTCAGCCACTCCATTCTGTTGAGGAGTCCTTGTAGCACTATATTGAAGATGAATTCCTTTGCCGCTGCAGAATGTCATGAAGCTTTGGTTCTTGAATTCTGTCCCTTGATCACTTCTGATAGACTTTACCTTCAATTTGATTATGTTCTCGATAAGAGGAACAAACAGCATCAAGGTCTCAGCAGCCTCACTTTTATATTCTAAGAAGTACACCCATGTGAAGCGAGAGAAGTCATCTGTAATCACCAAACAGTAAGACCTCTTAGCTAAGCTTTTAACACTAATTGGACCAAAGAGATCCGTATGCAATAATTGAATAGGGGAGTCAATTGAGTTCACTGTTTTGGATTTATGCGATTTCTTGTGTTGTTTTCCTTTGGCACATGCTAATCATTTTTCAGAAAAAGGGAATTCCTTGGAAGGAAGACCTCTAACTAGATTTAGTTTAGAAAGTTTGTTTATGTTTTTAAAATTCACATGTCCCAATCGCCTATGCCATAACAGTGACTCTGACTTGGATGCCTTTGATAGTAAACAAGTCATTGGACATTCAGACTTGGCATCTCTCATATTTATCACATAGGTATTATTCTGCCTAGGACTTTCAACATAATCATGTTGGTGGGTGGTTTAAATCCTTGCTTTAGAAAGATGCACTCCATGTCATTGAATAACACCGAGATTCCTTTGTCACAGACTTGTGATATGCTCAACAGATTGTAGCACAGTTCTAGAACATAATTGACATCTTCAAGAGTCAAGGCGTTGGTGACCACATCTCTTATTCCAACAATCTTTCCACCCTTTTCAATTCCAGCGAACGCTACAAACTCTCCATCAATGAACCGATAGTTCTTGAGAAGCTCTTTCAGCCCAGTCATATGCATTGAAGCGCCGCTATCTACATGCCATAGATATCTCATAAGAGCTATCAACCATTTCTGCAGTTTATTCTGAAAGACAAAAACAAAAGAAAGACAAGGATAAATACAAGAAAATCTATGTACAATCATGACTCAGACACTTAATTAGTTAACTTTGGGAATCCATGTCTGTTTTAGTTTAGATCTATCATGATCTTCACCCAAAATTGACTCTTGTCTTTTCCAAATTTGTGTAACAAAACTTTTTACTGTTTCTTGAAGATTTTTGATCTGATCAGAAAAAGAGTTTTGAGTTTTGACATCATTTTGTGGTTTAGGTTTTAAATAACATTTTTTGACCACATGTCCTTTTCCACATCTAAAGCATTTTGATTGTTTAGACTTGATCTTTGGAGAAGATCTGGATGATGATGGTTGTGATGTTCTTTTCTTGATCTTGTTTGAGCAGGAGCTATCACTTGAACATGATTCATCCTTGTTAACACTTGATTCTTCATTTGTGTTGCAGTCAGGCGTGCTGATGTTGCTTTCTGTATCACTCTGTGATCCTTTAGAACTTGAGTGACCTGTTTCACTTTGTGATTCTTCAGAACATGAAATATCTGTAGATGATGGAACAAACTCTGGAATTTCTTCAGTGAGAAATTTTCCAAACCTGTTCTGTTTTAGTTCTGGTACAAACACAGATGGTTTATATGCATTTTTATCATCAGAGAACGCAGCATTAAGATCAACACACGCTGGCATATCATTGTCAACACAAACATTAGAGCGTTTGATAGGTTTCTTCCTGTCATCAGGGGCCACAGCGCCCTTTATGTCTAGTTTAGAAGTTAATTCAATTCAGTCATCCGGCCTAGATAAACTATTACAGTTATCCATCCTAGATAAACTATTACAGTCATCCAGCTTAGTTAAACTATTACAATCATCCGAATTCAAAATAGTTTTAGTCTTTTCATTATTCCAGATGAACCAATTCACTGTAGAGTAATTGGCACCCGGGTGACGTAACCCCAACTCTCATCATCTTCCACCTGAGCCTTTTGGGTCACATCTGCATTGCTTTTACTTATATCAGTATTTAACTCAGATTTGACACATTCTTTTTCAAAAAGATCATTTTCTGGATGAGGTTTTGGAATGGGTATATATTCACTTCGGCTCAAGGGTAAAAATAGAGATCTTTCAATCCCATATTTATCCTTATACCCAATTCCATCTTTGAAGAACGATTGCCTTGAGCAATCTACGATATCAGCATGAGCCTGTTTGCTTACATTCCATTTGTCCACAATGATTTGAAGATGATTTGTTTCATTTCTAGATTTTTCTAACTTTGAGGTTAAATCATTTATTAGAAAATCCTTTTTGAGAACAAATTCTTTTAGAGTTTGCATTTCAGCTAGAGTTGCATTTAACTTTCGCTGACAGGCTAACTCATTTTCTTTCATTTCAGTGTTAATTTTTCGGATATCCATACATTTCTCTTAAAACTCTCCTATTGTGTGACAAACAGTAAGCAACAGCTGTAACACACCTTGGTGAGCATAGCTATGATTTTATTTCAAGAGGAATACTTACCAGATCTCTTTCCTCAGTTTTCTTGGGCACATCCTACGGCTTCTCATCTTCATTGGAAGTGTGGGTCTTCTAAGTTATCAGGGCTTCTTGGGCAGTTGCATCTTTATCCTCCTCAGCAATCAACACTCCTTTCAAACCTGCCTTTTCCAGCATTCCACCCTTTGGCATTCCAACTAACGACCCTTCTAGAGAGTTCTCACCATTTGTCTATTTGGTGCAAATCTTGGCCATCAAAGCTTTGTTCACGTCTGCTTCAGCCGCTGCTGCCTCCTCTCCCCAATCAAAGTCATCAACCACCAGCGCTTTCTGTGGATTCCTTTCATTTACCTCATTCCCATCAGTGATCGCCACCATTCTTTTAGCTGGATTGATCTTAGCTTGATTCAGAGTGGGACATTCATATTTGAAGTGCCCAAGAGTCTTGCAGTTGTAGCATCGAATCTTTGACTTGTCAAAACCAGCTTTACCCATTCCGATTCTTCTACCAGTTCTGTCTTGAAATCTTTACCCTCAGAGTGATCATAGCCATCTGCCATTTGAGATCCATTTCTTCCATATCATCTGGATTAACCTGGTACATGTCTTCAGGAGTCATCATCTCATTCTTAAGCTCACTAGTATTCAGAGCTTCAAAGCCACTCATGAATGTGTTGAAGAGTTGAACATGTTCGGTAGCAAGCTTTGTAACCTGTGGATTGAGTGTCTTTGCTTTCTTTTCAGAGTACGAGACTGTCTTACCCAAGCTTGAACTTCTACCACCAATAGAATCCACATATACAGGTGATGAGCTTGAACTCATTTCACCTACTGGAGTCATTAACGAAAGATTCTTCATAGCAGTGCTAGGAACGACTTTCGGAACAGTCTGGTTCATTTCTCGTTTGGTGATATCCATTTCGAATGACTTCAGAGTATTGATGAGATCAGCCAAAGTAGATTGAGCATCTAGATACTCTTTCTTAATCAACATGCATTGTAGACTCCATTCCTTGGGCAGAGAGTCGAGCAATTTCTTGATCGAGTTTCGGTTATTGACTGGAATTCTTGCTTTCTTCATCTTGGTTAACAGGCTCATGAACTTGTCAATGTGAGACGACAAGCTTTCACCCCGAACACTTCCAAACATATCATATTCTTTTTGAATCATATCTTGCTTGTTCTGTCTCGTCTCAGCATTTCCTTCATAGTACTCACTTAACGCAAACCACTTATCATGAGCAGATGCGTATTCTTCAAACATGTTGTACACATCATTTGACAAAGCCATGGTGAGAGCACCATAGGCCTTGTGATCTCTTTGCAATAGCTGCTTATCAAGATCAGTATATGTGATTGGGTCAGTGTTAACTACTTCTCCTGCATCAGTGGTTCTTATGGCGATATGAGGCCCGAGTTGAACTGAGATCCACTGGGTAAAGTCGTTAACGTAGTAGAAAGCCTTCATTCGGTTCTTCCAGGTTCCATAATCTTGTGCACCAATTAACTTAGGGATTCGAGTTATAGTTCCCGTTTCCAGTTCAGCTTGGGTTATAGGATTCATGGTTAAGTTGTTATTGTTACCAGCCATTGATTAAGGTTGATTTAAGTTTGATTTTCTGATTTTAAATATTAAAGTCCAAAATTAAGTCCACAGATCTTAAGTGCGCAGATTTTAAGTATGCAGAATTAACGGTCTGATGATCTGATGGCACAAGAAATTTTGGGCAGAATATCGACCAGAACACACGAATAAGTACACTGCGATAAAGCCACAGAAGGCTAAACCACTGTCTCCTAAAGTCTCCTTTGGTAAGTGCGCAGAATTAAGTATGTAGCAACCTGAAACAATAGAAATTACACTGTCAATATCTTGTCTCCTGATAAGTGCGCAGTTTTTGACAAGTATACAGATAACTAGGGTTTCCTTGGTAAGTGCGCAGAAACCCTAGATAAGTACACAAAAACTACACAACTTTCAGTAAGTGCGCAGAAAACTAGGAATTTCTGATTAAGTGCGCAGAAACCCTATTTATGTGCGCGGAGACAAAGAAATTTTAAAATTCTGAAAACTTGAGTTAAGTACACAAACCAAGAAATAAGTACGCAACTTATGAGTTAAGTGCGCACATCAAGACTTGCATTAAGTGCACAGAATAAGAAACAAGTATGCAGCTTATGAGTTAAGTGCGCAAAACAAGAAACAAGTGCGCAAAACAAGAAATAAGTGCGCACAGCCGTCTGCTAACATGCACGAAACTCAGCTGAAACCTATCCGAGACTTTTTCACTCAATCTGAAATGCTTGGATGATGTTTCTACTCAAAATAAACAACTTTTAACACCTTAGAAACACAACCCACACGATTTCTGAAGCAACTTAATAAGGAACTCTTCCTTTTTTTTTGATAAAAACACAAAAGTTTATAAAACTTTTTAAGAAAAACTAACAAGATGAGGGTTTTGGTATCTTAAACAGATACAATCTAGAGCACAAAGGCTCTGATACCAAATTGTAAGTCCCAAATACTAGATTTTGTTAGTTCTAGAGATTGTTATCACTTAGAAACACCTATTGATTAGGTGTTTTAAGTGACGAATCTTGAAAAACTAAGATACTAGATAAAACTTGTAAAACCGACACACAAGATAAAGAGATTCAAACTTCCATTACGGATAATAACCAATGAAACACCATGGAATACACATTAAGTACGCACCCTTATCTCTTGTGCTATCAAAGATGACCAAAACCCTAACCCTAATGAGCTGCAACTAGCTTTCTATATATAGACAAGCAGATGGGCCTGCGCACTTAGCATAAGTGCGCAGGGCCCATGCTTAAGTGTGCAGCCCACTAGGGTTTCACCATAAACTACGATTAATTACACATTCAGCCCCTTGGCTTACAACATACATCATAAACTAACAAAAAGTCTTTGTTCTGGTAACTGTGGTCTCAACTGAACCCAACATTATTCCAAGGTGATAAGATTCAGGCTTCTATTAAAGGTCATTTGGTGCAACAATTTGACACTAAAGTTCATGAAGATGATGTTGTTGTTCTCTCCAAATTTGGTGTTGGTGAAAACAAGGACGCATACACTGTTGTGTAAGACCCGCAAAACCGTTGCCAAACAGTTGGGTTAACATTCTTAAATAGGCAAAAACACAAGTAAATTTTTCTCTGAAAGAGTATGTATACGCAGCGGAAAATCATTTAGAATAAAATTTACACAACACATGAAAAATATTTACTCAATTGTAACTCGAATTTAAAATTTATCATGTGTAGACAAAAGTTGTCTTCCACTAGAAATGCCTTCAATTGTTGGGTAGCTTCTTGCATCGCCAAGCAGTTATCCATCCATCTCTCTTTTAACCTGAAATCAATCTAACGTGTATGCAAAAGTCAGCTACGTTGAGGGAGTTCAAGTTTTAGAAATTTATATTAACAAGTAATTTGTCAAAATAAGATTTAACAAAATACCTCAACCTCAAGGTTAACAATAAGCGCAATCCGCTAATTTGTTTTTCCCTAAGCAAAACAAAAATCAAAGTCTAGGTTAGGCATAATATGCCTATTTACCTCAAGACTTCACTTACCAAATATATAATAAGCGCCTCTCGCATTTCAACATGAAGTACGATCCGGTCTATTTAAGCAAACCAAAGCTAGAGATTAGAGCAGGCATAGCTCATTTCTGTCATATCTCAGTTTATAAAAATACACATAATATAATTCAAACCAAAACTAGAGATCAATGCAGACATATCCCACCTCTGTCATAGCTCAGTTTATAAAAATACACATAATATAAACTATGTAATAACCCTGACTCAAAACCAAGACCAGAGATCAGAGCAGACATATCCCACTTCCATCATAGCTCAGTTCGACATATCAGGTAGTCATCAAACATAGTTTATTACATTTAATAACAAATATAACATAAACTAAGTAACAACCATGACGCAAAACCAATACCATAGATCAGAGCACGCATATCCTACATCCATCATAGCCCAGTTTATAAGGTCATGTAGTCGCGAAACACAGTTTATGTAAATATATACATATATATATATACATATATATATATATATTTATATATATATAAGATTGAGATCAAATAGGAACCACTACCCTAGTGAGGAACCTTAGGAACCAATCTGAGCCATCCATCTTTGATTTTGATCTAGGGGGTATTTATGTAATTAGACAATTAAATATTATCTTTTTATTTAATTAAGACTTTTAAAAATGGTAGTTATTAAATATGAATAAGCATTAACTGCTTTCCATACATTTAAGATATCAGTTACAATATACATGATCAATTAATATCACTTAACATCCATCATTATTGTTGAATGTATTGGTTATCTAGTATAACATTGGGTCGTAATTTTAAAAAGAACCATTAATAATTGTTGTGCATCGTTCAATACTTATGGATAATTATAAAAAAGATCCATCAACGTTGTTGTTTAAATATGTATATATAAATACATGTACTTTTTTATATACACTAATGTACATACATAGTAACAACATTGTATGCATTTAAATTTTAATGTATCCTACAGTACGTTCTATGTACATGTACTTTTACGTATACACTAATGTACATATATCCTACTGTATGTCTATGTACATGTACTTTTTTGTATACACTAATGTACATATATAGTAAAAACATTATATTCATTTAATCTATCCTTCTGTACATCTGTGTACATTTATAAAACCATAGTACGCATATATTTTGAGATTAAAATGTTCTCAGCGTTAGATATCAACACATGTGTATTTCTTTTATATACACTAATGTATATTCTAATAGTGTTACGAATTTTGGATCATCAATGAGGAAAAATATCTGTCTTTCCTATAATGATGGGATGTTAATTAAAATAAAAGGAAACTAATTAAATGTATGTTTTAAGACTAAACACATAATTACTATAATGCCCCTTTTGTGTAATAAAATCTAAATTCAAATCATATTTATTTACAATCTTGCCATTAAGAATCAATGGCTTAGATTTGTTCCTATGGTTCCTAAACATCTGATGGTTCCTATTTGAACCACACCATATATATATATATAATAATCCATATAACCTAAACATGTAACAAGTCAAAACAATACCCGATCTAACAAGCAAGGTTTCAAATACGTGGCCAAGACATTAAACGCATTCCGCTTATTAAATAAAAACTTAAGCCACACTTTAATCAAGACAACAGTCTATTCATATATATATATATATATATATATATATATATAATAATAATAACACCTATAAATCAAACCATATAATAACACATTCGGCACATTAGGCGCATTCCGCCTATTCACGTTTCATGCCAAAATATTATATATGAGTAAATATGGATTTATATCGTAAGCAAAAACTATGCCATAAACCAGAGTAGGCCTATCCCGCTTCTAATAACACATATAACTCAAACCATATAATAACACATTAGGCGCATCCCGCCCACTTACGTTTCATGTGCTAAAATAATATGTATGATTAAATATAGATTTCGTTCGTACACAAAAATATTTATAACGTCATCAAAATATTTTGTGACTTCATAAAAATAATCATACTGGTTTAGCATGCACGTCAGCCCAAAAATATTTAGAAAAATAATAACTAAAAGAGTGGGCGCAAAAACTCACCGGTTGCGTTGCCTCTAAATCCAAAAGCTAACCGTCTCAAACTGCGCCATCAACCAAAACTTAGAGTCAAATAACCCGGTTAACGCTTAACCTCACCCAATGTTAAACAACAAAATCCCTGTTAACAGGAGAGAGGATTGAGGTGTGTGGGTACTAGGTTAATTAATTAAGGTGGGTGCTAGTTTGCTTTTAGGATGTTGTAAGGCTTCAACAAAATTCATGCATATTTATTAGTATCTTTCATGCACACACACAGGCACATTATGCGTAGAATCCCCAAGCCATTACTGGTACATTTTCTACTACATGTTTCCTCTTAGTAAGCAAATTATTAACATTATCTGATTCATGGTCCCATTAATCTTTCTATAAGTTTCATGCGAGCACCTAATCATAACAACAAAAGAACTTCATCATTCCATGCGCCAATTAAAACCATCCAGCAAATTCACATGCCATTATACCCATCCATCCTAATGGTATATCCATGCATCAAAAAAATGAACGATCCCCATTATTTATGAGCACAACCTTCTTTGCCAAACCTGAACTAAATTATATTTTTCATCACCATCCACATCGCAACTACAAACCACCAACCTCACCAACACAGTGCACCCTCACCGCCATAACCGTCTCCATACTCGCCTCCAAACCACCCGACTCGATAGCCTCATCTCTTTCGTTACACCAAGCAACTACTTTCGTTTATCTCCGATCCAAGCCGGAACCTTAAGCGAATGATGTACAGGACTTAAGAAAACGAACAGATCGAGATCATACTTGGTTCATGATATGAAATAAGCCAGTCGACACCGGCTTCCACGAACCACCGTCATCGTCTTACATTTGTCTCTTGATAGCTCTCCCCCTAGCCTCTCGAGACTGCCGTCAACCTCCCTGTGGAGTCGACAATCGTGACTCCAGTCAAAAACCTATGATCGATGGGGGATCAAGAATCCTTAGTTTTCTTATTTTCTCTATTTGCGGCGGTAACAGGAGGAAGTAGGGTTTTGTGATAGCATGATGATCTTTTTAAAGATAACGAATTAATTAGAAAGTTACACCAAGGTCCCTCATCTTCATCCAACATGCGACTTGCTCCCAAAGTTACATTCAACATCTTTATACAATGACAATTCAGGCCCCTCAAAATCTTTAGACGATGATATATGCGTCAAGTTCGTTAATTGATGTATTTAAATAAGGTCTTATGCTCACAACCCGTCAACTTATCCACCCACTAGAATTTCGGGTAGTTGATTCCTCCAAAATAATTATCTGACGAATTTCAGGATGTTACATGTTGTTGTGTGAAGAAGTAAATACCTGCACATAGTCTTCTCTTTAACAGGAAGTGGTAAGATTCTGGCTCCTGACAACCTTGAAGGTAGGACCTAATACCTACAAAATAGTGCACCGTTAGGACTCGCCACAGGAATGGGGTGATTCCTGTGACCACCCTCCGACGTGAGAATATGTAACGGTAATGGGATTGTAGAGAGTAAAAGTTATAAGTGATTTCTGAATGAATACACGACTTACCTCCTATCCCTATGTATAGTTTCTTCTCATTCTCGTTACCGCTCTTTTGGGTTGATCTCTAATAATAGAGTTCCCGTTCGTTCAGGAAATAATCATTATCTTATATTCAAAAGGCTTTTTCCTTTTATCCCGAGAAGGGAGTTGAGCCTATCAAGTTGTTAGCGGTATTGTGATTCAAACCTAACTAATTAGGCTCATTGGTTTATATCGGTTAGTGGGTCGGCCCATGTGAGCCATGTAGGCCTTTAAGTGGTGTGGGATAATCTCCTCTAGATTAGGCCCACCTCGTCATGTCCCCCCAAGTCTAGTGATAAGCAGACATGAATATTACTAGACTTAAAAAGAAGAAAGAAAAAATGAGTTATGCCTAAACCAATTAGCTTAGTTAACCCAATTAAAAATCTTTTTTTGGGATTACTGCCGCATGAGTAAGGCACGTGATGTGACTTCACCCTGAGTTGTCACTTCAGCCGTTTCAGCAGTCTGGGTGACCAAGGACGTGACTGTTAGCTGTTCATTTTAAAATTCAAACCGTCACAACCAAAAGTCCTATATATTAGCGAGTGCCATGAAGAGTAAGGTAACCGTTCATATCAAACTGCTTACTCAAATTACTCTCCCAAATGGCCCCAAAAACTAGCACATCACGTTCCACCATGAGTGTTGCCCAAATAAATTCCAGTTGGTCGGTAACGGCACTAAAGTCCTTTCTGGCTGACTGGCATATTTCCGACGAGTGGGGTCCCGTCTGTCCAGAGCCCAGTGATATTGCTTTTCCGCTCAAGCCCGGCAAGATTACCCTTTATGCCGAGTTCTTTAAATTTTGTCACTTCCGACTGTCAGTTACCCAGTTCATTGTTGATTTGTTGTCGTACTATAAGGTAAACATTTCTCAACTTCATCCTTTGGGGTTAATCAAGGTTCGGCATTTTGAATTTTGCCCCCGGGGTTTGGGTATGTCCCCCCAGTTGGAGATTTTCCGGGTGTTGTATGTGCTTGTGTATAAAGGCGAGTACTTTACGTTTGATCGTCGGGCCGGTGCTCCATCATGTATTGACAACTTTCCTTCCGGCACACAAGACAAACACTGGAGACGAAAATTCTTTTTTATAGATGAGCGTGTGCTTCCTGTGGTTGCTCCGGTGTGAATTCCGGAAAGTAAAACAAAATTTGCTGACGAGTGTCCTGCCCCTGCTGTATTCGAGAAGAATCCGCTTCATTTGGCGTTGGTGAATAATCCTACCCCCTGTACTCACATACCTGAACGGGCGCTTGTGGCCGTTGGTATGAGCCGTGTGTGGGTGGATGAGACCACATATCCTGAATACTGGCGAAAAGACCAAGGTACCAATTTCTGAAACACTTTCATTATTTATGTCTCATGGCTCATTTTAATGTTTAATGTTTTATTCGTACAGAATAGTGGCACTACTTCGATGCTATAGATCGGGGAGCAGTTCCTCATTTGCAGGAATTTGACCGCCCGCTTGGTGATGATGAAGCAGATGTTCTTAGCCAGACTCTGCGTCACTTCGTGTTTCCTGCTCCCCTGGTCAGATCTCAACATGAACCTCCAGGCGGGCAACACCCAGGAAGTACTGAGGATGTCATTGCTGAAGCGTCAACCTCCTCACCCTTGAATCTTGATCCCATTAATGTTGCTGAGCCCGAGGGCATTGCTGGTGAGGTGAAAAAGAAAAAATCCAAGAAGAGGAAGGCGGAGACCCCTGACGTTGGGTCGTTTCTGGAGAAACGGTGGGAGCTTCTGGCACTCAAACAGAAAACTCTTGGTAAGAGGTGCTACCCTTCTACTCAGTTGTGTGGTGTAAATTTCTAAAGTCATTTTCTGTGCAGGTGCTTGTCTAATGGAGGGAGACGCACCGGTGTCACAAGGTATGACAACTGATGTCACCTTTCCGGCTGGAGCGGAATCAAGTGCAAACGTTCAAGCACCCAGCTCGTCTATAACCACACAGCCGCTGAACATATTGGTTTCCAGTCCTATTGTCGCCATGTCCATGACTCCCCGGCTTCTGGTTGTGGAGGAGCCCATGGATACCCTATCCATCAGTGTCACCTTTTCGCCAAGTACTATGGTTAGACAACCGCCACTAAGTTCAGTAACTGCTCCTCTTTGCGACGTTATGTCCACACGTACTTCTGTGAGATCAAGCTTCTACTCGGGAAGCTCCAGTGCTGCTATTCCCGCCGGTATGCCCCGGGGCAGCTTCACTGAGTTACTATATGGTGTCCAGCATCATCCTGTGGGGTTTCCGGGTGGTATGCGGTCTGCCGCCGTGCCGCTTGGTACTAAGTTGCCTGAGTCTGAGGAGGTGCCTCACAATATTTATGCTCCGAGCATTAGTTGGCATCCCTCTCTTCCAGACACTAAATATGTTCAGAGGTGGAGAATTGCTCAGTCCACTCGGTTGATCAGCCCGGACGTTATCCGGCACTGGGCGGATCATGCCTTCCCTCCAGCAGAAAGATATTACTTACAAGGGCTGGATAACGCCCAGCTTGCCGAAAATGCCCTTGGAGCCAGTGTAAATGCAAGCGCCTCTTTTTATGAAGTTTTACGCTGTTGGCGATCATATTTAGGTGAGCTGTTTGATACCCGTGTTTCACACAGCAAGCTATCAACGGAGGCGGAAGCACTGTTAAAATCCTTGAATGATGCCAAGGCTCAATTGGCCGAACTATCGGTTGCCCGGGATACCTATGAGTGGGACAAGACCCAAATGATAAACACTCATAACGAGGAGAAGTTGGATCTGTTGCGCTGGTGGGACCATCAGGACCGGCACATATTTCATTTGGAAGACCGGGTCAAGGTTCTCGAGAAGGAGTTGTAGGCTGAGAGAGAAAACGTTTCCAAGGCTAAGTCAGACCTTGAAAGATACCAGCATTTGTCAAAGGAGGTGGAGAACTATGAGTCTCGGGCTAGAAGGGCGGGAGAAGAACGGGATGCGATCCTTCAGCAAGTCAACGAATACAAACGCAGCGTTGTGGCTACCAATGATCATGCCGAAGGCTTCACTAAACAATTGGCGACTGCCCATGCCCGTGCCACTGCCCTGGAGTCTGACCGTGACTGGCGGATATCGAAAGGGCTTCCCGCTACTTGGCGTTATATCCGGGGAGGAGAACAGTATCAACAGCGTTTGAATGACTTCTACCGGACCGCTGTTGAATTTGGCTATCAAAATGGGTTGATACATGGCTATAGGATTGGGTCCCTTGGGAAAAAACTTCCGGATGCCACTGATGATTAGAAAAAGGTCGAACAAAGGAAATCTGAGGCCTTGGAGGCATTGAGTAGTGATTCGTTGGATGCTATTTCTCAACTACAGGGCAAGGTTGATGATGAAGCTATCTAACTATAGCGTTTACTTGTAGCTTTCCTGTTTTTTGGTATTTCCCGGACAGTCTTGTAAACGGTTTAACTTCTGATGTCAATGTAATTCTGAAACTTTAATTAATGTAACTTTTTGTTTCTACATAGTGTAATGATAAATGGCCTGGCTCAACTAATAGGCCATCATACCCTGTCTTGTCGAAAATTAATTTTGTGTAATTATGCTGGTGACGTCAGCTCTGCAGCTTAACCGTCATATCTATGTGTCAGGCGGCTGTGTCAGAGCATTAATGACAGGTTGTTTAAAATCCCAATGAGCAGATCTCTCACGTGCTTTATAAGTGAGTCCTCATATCATGCATTCATGCACCATTTCAATTTCTGCTTTCACCAAAATGCCACGTAAATACGTCTCACTCAAAAGTTACTTGAGAGATCTTGACGCTCTCAAAGCACCAAGGGAAATGCAACGTCAATCCCGCGAAATCAATGTGCTACACAAGACCATGGACCAGCTGGATGATTCCAACAAGAAAACCACTAAGGTCACTGCTCTGAATAGATATAGGTTGGTTTACCAACGTGGATTTAGGAATGTCCCTTCAACCTGGTTTACTGTTCCCGGCGACGATGCTCGAGAAACTGTGGGGGATGAAACCGCCATGTATTCCCAAAGCCAGGGAGTTGTTGTGACCCTCCCAGAGGTAGGGAAAAGCAAGGATGCCCCGTCACATGTCGTTGCTGCCAACCGCTACGGGTTGGTATACAAGCGTGGTTTTGGACGCCCCCTTCTTCCTGGGTGACAACGTCGGACGACGATGTGCAGGTGGTCATGGAAGACAATGCTGTCGTACACTCTTGTGCTCAAGAATGTGGGTCGGCTGCCAAGGGGCTTGATGCTACGGAGGATTTGTTGCACTGTGCTCCTCAGTGTGGGGAGTTTCCTTATGAGGAACTTGGGATACTCCCCCCTTTCTACAACCCTGAAGGTGAACTGCTCCACACCCCTGCAGAGGTATTCGCAAATTTGGAGGGTGGTAGTGTTTAGCGTACTTAAGTCTTTGTATATAGTACATGTAGTAGCCTTGTATGGCTGGTAAAATAGCGCTATGATTATGTATAGTGGTAGGAAGTTTTATTTTGAAGGCAATGGATTTTTGTCCTGCCCCTACCAAAGGTATGTAAACCTGTTATGTAAAGCATGTTATTTTGCTATGAAACGTGCGTGTAAATAATGCAAATGTCATTGTTTAGGCGTCTTGTTGAATAAAATGAAAAGGTTTGCTCTCCTGCTGTGTTGCGGACTACAGCTGGGAAGACTTACAAAGAACCAACAACTAAAAGACCATCAGGTCATCATAAACTATATGTAACATTTCTTGAGCTGTGCGGCATTCCAGCTTCGTGGTACCGGGCTGTCATCCATTTGTTCCAGGCGGTAGGCCCCCTTCCCAAGTACTTCAGCGATCTGGTAAGGTCCCTCCCAGTTATGGCCCAACTTCCCTTGAGACTGTTACCTGCTGGCCTCATTATCCCGCGTGACCAAGTCAACTGTCTTAAACGAACAGCTTCGAACTCGTTTGTTGTAGTATTTCTCCAGCAGCTGCTTGTATCGGGCTTCCTTGATGTAGGCCACATCACGTCTTTCTTCCAGCGAGTCCAGGTTATGACGCAGTAACTGATCGTTGTTTGCTTCCTGGTCATTATGCCGGGCGGAGGGTAGCACCATTTCCACCGGGATCATCGCCTCCAAGTCGTACGTTAGACAGAACGGTGTCTCACCGTTGCTCGTCTTCGGCATCGTTCGGTGGGCCCAGAGTACATGCGGTAATTGATCAACCCAAGATTTCCCCTCTTTATCAAGCCGTCTCTTTATTCCATCAAGGACGCTTCTGTTAGCTCTTTCAACTTGGCTGTTGCCCTGAGGATGAGCAACGGATGCAAACACCTGTTGTAAGTTCATGCTTTGACACCACTCTTGCAGCTGCTTGTCGACAAACTTAGTGCCGTTGTCACTGACGATGTACAGGGGAACCCCTAAGCGGCAGACTATATGTTCCCACAAGAACTTTTTAATATTGCTTGCCTCAATCTCTGCCAGTGGCTTTGCCTTGATCCACTTTGTGAAGTAATCTATGGCTACCACTAGGTACTTGAGCTTTCCCGGAGCCAAGGGAAAACGTCCCACCAGGTCTACGACCACTTCTGAAAAGGCCAAGCTGTCGTTACTGGGATGAGATTGTTCTTGGACGCAGTGTTTGGGGAGCGTACTTCTGACAACTGATACACTTCTGGAGTTCTTCTACTGCCATGTTATGCATCCCGGGCCAGTAATAGCCCGCGTTGGTTATTTTAGCCACCACCGCTCTGGGTCCCGCATGTATGTCGCATATACCTGGATGGATATCCTGTATCAAGTACCGTGCCTCCGAAGGGGACACACATCGTAGGGCGGGACCCAGGTAGGATTTCCTGTAAAGGACCCCAGCCTGGACCTCGTATTATAGTGACTTGGTACGAATCTTCATTGCCTCCGCCTTGTCTTCCGGGGGACTGCCATCTGTAAGGTATTTCTGGATGAGAGTCATCCATGATATCTCAACAGCATGAATAGAATGGACAGTGGATGCCTGTGTAGACGGACACTTTAGAGTTTCTATGCGGACGTCTTTGTCTGTACCAGACGATGCTAGCTCGCTGAGGGCATCTGCTATGTCATTCATGGGCCTTCGAACATGATGCAATGTGACTTTTGTGAATCTAGCCATTAACTCTTTCGTCTTGTCCAGGTACTGGGCCATGGATTCATCCCTTGCCTCGTAAGATTACTTCACTTGATTATTCACCAATAGCGAGTCCACGTGAGCGTCTACCTGCTTAGCACCCATGGTCAAAGCCATTCGGAGACCTGCTAGTAACGCTTCGTACTCCGACTGGTTGTTGGAGCATTCAAAGTCAAAGCGTAAAGCAAAAAGAAACCTTACTCCATCTGGGTTTACTAACAACAGCCCGGCCCCGACGCCTTTGCTGTTTGAGGAACCATCCGTGTATAGCTGCCATGACGCAGATTCGTCTTCCACTTATCTTCCGGTGCTTGGAGCACCTGTGGGGTTTCCTCCTCATCCGGTATCTCCGTCAGGAAGTCTACCAGCACCTATCCTTTTACCGTTGTTCTCTTTTTAAAGACTATATCAAGAGCCCCCAATTCAATTGCCCATTTTGCAAGCCTTCCGGACACTTCCGGCCTGTGCAGTATCTGGGCCAGCTGGAAATTGGTTAGAACTTCCACTTCATGTGCCTGGAAGTATCGCCGCAGTCTGCGAGATGCATGCACCAGTGATAACACCAACTTTTCTAACGTTAGATACGTTGTTTCTGGGTCGGATAACGTCCGCTGATATAGTATATGGGGGTCTGCAACCGGTCTGTTTCAACCAACAGGACCGAACTGACTGCTTGATGTCCTGCTGCCAGGTACATTTTCAGTATCTCTCCCGGGCGCGGTGCCGTGAGCATGGGTAGGTTGCTGACAAACGTCTTCATCTCCTCGAACGCTTTGTCCGCCTCAGCGGTCCATCTGAATTTGTTTTTATTCGAGCAATCTTTGAGAGTGGAGATGAACGGTAGTGACCGCTCTGCGTGTCTTTCCAGGAACCTGTTGATGGCTGCCAGTCTCCCATTAAGTGTCTAGGCTTCTTTCAGCGTTTTTGGAGCAGGCATGTTTTTTATGGCCGCCACTTTTTCTGGGTTAACCCTGAATCCATCTTTTAACACAATACTCCTAGGAACTTTCCTTCTTCTACCTCGAACGAGCATTTGCCCAGATTTAGCTTTATGTTGTATTCCCGGAGGGTGTTAAACGTTTCTTCGATGTCCTGCAGCATCACGTCTTCTGTTTGGCTTTTAATCACCAAGTCATCCACATAGACCTCTAGATTTCTCCCAATCTGTCGTTCAAACGCCTTATCCATAAGCCTCTGATACGTTGCCCCGGCGTTTTTCAAACTGAATGGCATCTTGGTGTAACAATATATGCCGGCGTTAGTGTGGAAAGTCGTTTTATCTTCATCCTCTTTGGCCATCTGAATCTTGTGATATCCTTTCTAAGCGTCCAGAAAGCACTTGAATTGAAACGGCGCAATGGAGTCGACCTTGAGGTCTATATCCGGGAGTGGGTAAGCATCTTTAGGACAGGCTTTATTCAAGTCTTTGTAATCGACGCACATTCTCCATGTCCCGTCATGCTTTCGTACCATGACTGGGTTTGCAAACCAGGTATGGTATTTCGTCTTCCTCAGGATTCCCGCTTCTTCTAGCTTCTTGACCTCTTGTACAACTGCCGCCCTTCGATTAGGAGCCATGCTCCTTCTTTTCTGCGTGATGGGTTTTATGCCTGGGTAAGTGGAGAGTTTATGCTCTGCCATGGATCTGGCAATTCCAGTCATATCCGCATGGGAGAAGGCAAAAACGTCCACATTCCGTCTCAAAAGTTGCTTCAACTTCTCTTGTGCCATTGGCGTAAGGGTATTCCCTGTTGTGACTGTCTGATCAGGGTACCTCGTACTTAGAACCCACCTCTCCGGGCCCCAGATTCCAACCGGTTCTTGGCGGCATGCCTTGCTGTCTGAGATGGCGCATACTCTCTCCCCAGAGACAGTGGCCACACCTTGAGGGGTAGGAAACATGATGAATCCCCGAGCGGTAGACACCAAAGCATCGATTCGGCCCAGCGTGTACCGGCCAATGATTACATTGTATTGGGAAGTAGCGGGGACTACCAGGAAAGTGACTAAGTGCGCTCCCGACGTCCATACCCAACGGTTACCGGGAATGTTAACTGGCCCAACGGCTCCACACTTTCTCTAGTGAATCCATTGACTAGGCCGTGTGCGGGAGCTAGCAGCATCTGATCTTCGTTGGTCATTCTTCTGAAACACGGTTCATAGATAATATCTTCTGAGCTTCCCGTATCCACCATTATTCTTTTCATACTGTAATCCCCCACGGCTGCCGATATTACTAGTGCTTCCATGCTAAGGACCTTATAGTATAACGGTGCTTTCATCACCGCCTCCATCTATGGTTCGATACGTTCAAAACGTCTTTTCATGCCACATCCTGTTTCGGCCAGCACCATATTGATCTCTCGGGGCTTCTTGCCCCCTACTTTATCTTCCCAGGTAGCGGAGGGACCTGGTTTGACGTCTTTTACCAAGTGAGCCAACTTCCCTATCCTGACGAAATAGTCTATCTGCCTTTTCAGCTGGAAACAGTCGTTCGTATCGTGGCCGTTTCCCTTTTGGTAATCACAGAATTTTGACTTGTCTTTCGAAGGTGAGTCTTTCACTGGTCGGGGGGTGTTCAGCCTTAGATTTTTCGTTTCCAATATCTGGGATGGGGTTTTAGTGAGCTCCAGGTAATCCAGCTTGGGTTTCGAAGCGGTATCGCCTCGGCTGGTATATGAATCTCGGGATTTGTCAGATCTTCGTGGGTGGTCCCGTTGATCATCCCAGCGATCATCTCTCGAGTAGGGTTGGCCCGTTGGCCCTGACCGTCCCCTATTCCTGGAGCTTCGGGAGTTAGGGTTGTCTGCTGCTTTGGCAGCTTCTTGCTTTTTTTCGCACCGCATGGTTCATGGTGATTGACTTCTCCTGCTTAACGTATGCCTTGGCTATCGTCATCATTTCGTCCATGGTTTGCGGATACCCGTGAGGACCATGGAGCTTTCTTAACAAACCGTCATCATTCACTCCCATTGTGAATGTGGTGCACGCCAGCTCTTCGGTAAGGCCAGGGATTTGTAACCGCTCCTTGTTGAAGCGAATTATGAAACTCTCCATAGGCTCGTTGTCCCTCTGGCAGATATGCATGACTTCATCTCTGTACTTGGTGTGTCTCCGCTGCTGGCTGAACTGTTGAGAGAAGCTTTTTACAATTTCGTTCCAATTTACAATACATCTAGGTGGCAGACTGTCCCACCAAACTCTCACTGCCCCCACAAGGGTTTGAACAAACATGTGACACCATGCAGGGAGCGGCCAATCCTTAGAGGTTCCCACCTATTCGAAAATATTCAGGTGATCATCAGGATCACCCGTTCCATCATATTTGCCCACCGTCGATGGGAGCTTCATGTTTGGAGGCAACCGTGCATTAGCTATCCGTGCCGCGAACTTGGAGTAAGTCGCCATCGCTGGCGGGCGATAAGGCCTGGTAAGATCTTTGTCTTCACCCTCATTCTGAAAAAAAAAATAGAAAATAAACAAAAAAAACTGGAAAAAAACAAAGAAAAAGAACTGAAAAACCAAATAAAAAGCAAAAATAAAAAAATAAAAAAATAAAGAAAAAGATACATCAACAAATTGACCTCGTTGTTATCTCTATTATTATTATTATTATTATTATTATTATTATTATTATTATTATTATTATTATTATTAATACTACTTTTAGTTGGCTCCTTCATGATCCTAACTTGAAGCTCACCATGATCCAGTTCGCATACAGTCATTCATTCCTCAGCCTATATATATACTCTATTTAAACATAGCCAACATCTATAAATTCAATTCATTCATTCATATAAACAAATATCAATCTCTACCACCAACATGAACTTAGATACACAAGATGCAAAAGATAAAATAACAGAAAAAAGATAATAAAAAGAAAATAAAAAGAAAAAATAGAAAATAAACTAAAAAACACAAAACAAAAAAAAAACAAAAAAAAAACCTTACCAGAGAGAGAGAGAGAGAGAGAGTAGAGGGAGAAGGACTGCGGTGGTGGGTCTCCGATGGTGGTTGCTCGGTGGTGAAAAAGAAAGAGAAGGAGAAGGAGTGTGAGAGTGAGAGACTGAGAGAGATGAGAGATCTGATATTGTTGAAGTGAAAAAGAAAGAGTGGGAAAGAGGAGGTTGAAGGCAGGAGGGTTAAAAATGTTTTGAACATTAGCGGCGACGGGGTCGCCGCTAATACCAATTGTACTATGTAATCTTGACCCTCTATTTGCATAAGATCTAGGGCTGGGGTAAAATTGGCCTTTAGCGGTGACACTTTAGCGGGACGCCGCTAAAGGACAAAATTCTTGTAGTGCTTGGAAGGAAAACTGAAAAGTACTAAGCATTTTTGAAGTCCAATAAAGTAGACAGAAATTTAAAAACAAATGTAGATGTAATTTAGAAAAAAATAGTATATCTAATGGAATAACTTAAAAAAAACAAAACGAAAAAGAAAAGTAAATTTGAAGGTGGTGCGGTATGAGTGACCGTTAGACGCGTTATGCGACTGTGACCCGCAATTGACGTTTAGTGTCCCATTAGGGAGACTTGGCTATACGGTGGAGATTTCAAAACATTTATATTTATATTAATAAAACAATAACATTTTACATAAAATAAAAGAATACTAGAAACAAAAAACAAAAAAATTAAAAAGGATTATACCAAAATAGGGTTTGGGATTAGCAAATAGTACTCGTATTGTAATTGAACTGTTACCTGTTTTTGCGATTTTTGAATCGATACTTTCAATAGCGGTATCTAATTCTTACACAGTTTTATCTTTGAATATCGTATCATACCAAACACTTTCAATACCGGTACTTATTGTTTGCGATTTTCAGGATCGGTAGTTTTAATACCGAGCTCATCCTTAATTTGTGGTGCTAAAAACTTGAATTCTACCTATAATCAAATTTTGAATATGACCGTAGTTACAGTTTCGAATATGGTTTTTGTATTAAATTAAAATTAAAAATTATTAATGTTCATTTATTCAATTTATTTTTTAAAAAAATAAGCATTATTTATGAAGTTTAGTAGGAAATGAACTAACAAAAAAAAGTTAAATGAAATTAATAAAGAGACTAATAAATTAACAAGGTGAGAAAGAAAACTTAATTTTAAAGGACCCACGAAGCGTCGCACCGATAAATACGTTACCAATGGCTAGAGAGTCATAATATGCGGACCCCTCAGGGCTTGCAAGTTGCAACCGGCCGTGACAAACGTATTAGTATTATTTTTTATTGAGTTTTTTTTCCTTCTTTGGCTTTAATATATTTTCTACATCCTTTTATAAGATTAGTTGGTTTAAAAAATCTATACTTAAAATTTGTTATTTTATTCTATACTAGTGTTAATACCCATAAAGATACGGAACAGAACAAATAACATGCTGTGAAGTAAAAAAGAACATGCCTCCGATAATGTAAAACCTTCAAAATACCACGTAGTATAGAATATTACAAGTTCATTTTATGTTATTTTTTTAATCACTAATTTTCAATCACTGTCTAAAATTAAAAGTCGTTCATCAACATATTTATATACTAAAACATAATAACTTAGTGAGAAAGTATACTGTAAAAAAGACCTTAACATAAAAAGAATAAGAAAGATTTTGGGCTTTTGATATAAGTAAATCAATAGATGAGATTAAAATAAGAAAAATATACGTTGAGTTTCAAAAAGGGAAAGAGAATGCCAAAATAGATATAATTCACAATTGTTGAGTTCCACCCTAATTTTTTAAACATACGTAACTTTTTCATACGACATTATTTTTCTAAAAATATATAAGATAAAAACAAGCTTTTTATACTATTTCATTTGCATACCATACTGCTATACTTTAAAATAAAATTGTTCGATCGATAACTTGCGTTTTATCATTATACAACTTGCGTTGTTTGTAAGATATAACTAGAATCTTTTTATCAGGTGTAACTTGCGTTTTATTATGTATAACTTTCATTTTTTGTCAGATATAACTTGCATCTTTTTATCAGGTATAACTCACGTTTTAGCAGGTATAACTTTGTGTTTTATCATGTATAACTTGCGTTTTATCATGTATAACTTGTGTTTGTCGAACCCGGGTCTTTGAGTTGTTAAACGAAGACATATTGCAGCTGGTCTAAGAGACCAGTTGGTTGATTATATGACTAGGAAAATTATAAACTAATTCGATTAATACCCAACCCAGACTAGTCCCAATACTTACACAAATAACCCACCATAACAACGATCAATCCAAGATTTGTCTTAGCGGTTTTAAAACCTAAACCTAATCTACTAATCTGGAGGAAATAATTGGATTATAACGTACCAGTAGTGAGGAAAAAGTGCAGAACAGAGCACGGGCAAACAGGTAACACAAGCTATCAACCCAAATTTGTCTTAGCGGTTTTAAAACCTAAACCTAATCGACTAATCTGGAGGAAATAACTGGATTACAACGTAGCAGTAGTGAGGAAAAAGTGAAGAACAGAGCACGAGCAAATGAAAGAGGATAAAAATCTTGTTTTTATGGTGTATATTTTAAAAAAAATGTCGTATGAAAAAATTATTAACGTTTAAAAAATGAGGGTGAAACTTGAAAAAAGTCAACAATTATGGTGATTGACAATAATACCCTTTTGGTAGGGATGACAATGGGTAACCTGTGTAAAACACGATATAACCTATTAACTAAAAAGTACACTATGTGACTTTTTACTTTTTTTAAATACTTAGAATTAAGAGGCAAAGATCATTCATTTTCTTTTTTTGGTACATAAAACATAAAACTGTGTTATAAACATGAGATATAAATTGGTTAAACGAGTCGTGTTCATGTTTAGAACTTGATTTATTCGCGTCGTCAGAGACCTGTTAAGACACGATTTGCCAGCCCTACCTTTTGGTTAGAAACATGTGTCAATCTCTTATTATTTCTTACCCTTCTCACACTTAACTCCTTTTTATATTAGCCCCCTCTCTAACTTAGTAAAACTAAAATAACGGTTGATCAATAAAATGTAAACCAAGACATAATGTTGAAAAAAAATGCACAAACCTTCTTCGAATAACCATTTTCTTGATCTAAAACTGTTATAAATGTTTTACATAAAAGATCTAATAAACCACTCTACATTTCAAACTTGATTTAGCTTTGCATGCCTTGCGTATTAGACTGGGATTTACAAGATGAACATGTTAATTTGTTTGAGTATGCACATCGTGTGTAGGGAGTTCGATATAGAAACAAAGTGTGGGATTATATGCACAACGCAATATTATTAATTCACACACTACAAACGATACATAGCTAGGTATTTTTCTCCTTACAAACAAGCGGTTAATTTACTACCTAAAACTAAAAAACACAAACTATTATAACCGACACGAGTGGCTTTGGCCCAAGCCAGGGAGGCCATCTGGCTTGGACCCATTTCTATCGGGGCACAATTTCTTTTATAAAATTCTTTAATATATGTGTGTGTATTTTTAAAACAGAAAACTCATTTAACACTCAAACGTTGGGCCCAACAATTATCAATTTAAAACTTAAATATTATTAACTCCAAACCCATAACATTTATAAGCCCAATATCTATTTATCTACTAAATAAAAAAATAACAAATAAAAAAACAACGTTTTTTTTGGTTCAGAGTTGATCTTATTTGACACATCACAAAAATTTAGCGACCCTATATATGTTTTAGAGCATATAAAACAAGAATGTTATTTCCGAAATGTGTGCATTGCATATAGAATGTTATTGACCATTCTATTCACAATGACATCTGCAAAAGGAGTTTTTCAAATTAAAGTTGTTGAAATTATACTTACGATCAACAATGTCTCAACAAAGACTTAGCGTGTTAGCGATGATAGTTATCAAGAAGAAAATCATCGATTATATAAAGTGTGAAGAGTTGATCCACCAATTTGCTAGCAAAAATACTAGGAGAGCTTAACGAATCGTCTGTTAGAAACTCGTCTATTACGTTATGTAATTTCACTCATTCTAATACTATCATTTTGCAATTATTATATTATACTTAACTTTATAGCTCCACTAAATGAATAGTGTTGGCACACCTTCTTTTCCTTTTTCTTTTGTTTTTCTTTTTTTTTTTTACAAACACTTATTTGTTAATATAAAAATATATGATTCTATAACAGATCACAAAATGGGTTGGTGATGGAGTGGTTTGCGGTGCATTTGTCTTCCCTAAAGTCTTAAGTTCAAATCATGGGAAGTGCAAGTTTTTTTATTTTATTTTTTTAAAGGTCCAAACACTTATTTATTAATAAAAATATATGAATCTATAATAAATCACAAAATGGGTTAGTGGTTTGTGGTGCATTTGTATTCCCTAAGGTCTCAGGTTCAAATCATGGAAGTGCAAGTTTTTTTTTTTTTGTTTTTCTTAAAGGTCCAACCACTTTTTTAATATATGTTTTCTATTGTTTAAGGTCTTAGGTTCGAAACATTGGAAGGGCAAGGGGCGAGTCGATTTTTTTTATTTACAACATGTTATTAAGTAATAAATACAAATATACCCATGTAAGGTGCGCAACGCGTGCCTTTAAACACACTAGTTATGTTTATTGCTATACTATTGATCCGCATAACATTTAGTTTAATTATATATATAATTTATTACAGATTAAGGGGCATATTTTTAACGGTTCGGATAGGTACGTAAATCTTCGGGGACGCCTCTGATAATCGACATAATTGTTCCTGTTTTGGTGCGAAGTACTTCAATGTTTGACTTTCTGGTTTGACTTTATTATACTTCTAAAATAATAGAAAATTCCTTGATTATTTGATTACAAAAAACTACCCAGCACTAGCATCTCACTACACACTACTAAAAACAACCATCACTAGAAACACAAAAGGTTCTTGCTACAATGGACCTAAATTATTAGGGCTAATAGCAACAAGAAAATGTGTGTTGATTTTACCTTTATCGTGTATAGCCATCTCTCAGTATAAAACTTGAATCATGGGAGTTTCTTGTAGTGGTTATCAATGATTTGTAGAGTTCAACGGTCCATTTTAGCATAGAATAACCGAAAAAGAATTGAGAAAGCAAATTTTGGTTTGTAGTGTTGCATCCCAAGTATCGTAGACAGCGCAAGATCATTGGATTATGGTTAAGGAGCAAGCGTGTGATTGGGACAAAAAAAGATCTAGAGCTCTTAAAGACGCTAGGCGCTAGTCGGCCGGTGGGGTACCAACTAGGAATTAATCAGGATTAACCGGGATTAATCGGATTGGATTTATATATGTATTTTTCCAAATTTATACATATATAGTGTTAATTTTATATCTTATATGTATAAATTTTGAAGTTTAGGGGCCAAATATAAACTAGTGAATATGGATGGGGGTTAAATATTAAAATACTTGAACTTAAATAACCGTAATCACCTTCATCGTTTACCATACCCCGTTTTTTCCTCCAGTTCCTTCTTTCATTGTATGGAACAATCAGACGCAACTAGGGTTTTTGGAGTTTCATCGATTTTGGTTCTAAATCATGGATTATCATCCAATTTTGAGCTAAGACCTTATTTGATTTGATCGATTTGCTCAAGTTTTGACCAGTTCGAATTCATTTTTGACCTAATTTTGAGTTTTTTAGGTCCGACTAGGACCAATTTGGTCCGACTAATCAGTGATTAATCGCGATTTTTACAACACTGGACCGCCACCGATTAATTTAGTGATTAGCCTAAAATTAATCAGTAAAGTGGGGACTAACGATTAATCACCGATTAATCGGTGGTTAATCCGGATTTTTACAACCTTGGACGTAACAAGGGGTGTGCGCGGTCGGTTTAGGCATAAACAACCGATATGTTATGGCAGCTTTAGTTAATGGGTATCCATAACCATAACCAATCGGTTATGGTGGTTTTGGTTAATCGGTTATGAAGATTATAGTAGGTGGTTATAGGTTTGTTAACCATGAAATTTGGCCTAGCTAAAAATAGCTGAAAACAATAAAATTGTGAATTAGTGTATTATATACCTTAAAAAGTATGTTCAATCTTTGTTATTATTATTGATTATTACTAAATAATCAAACAAAACGATATGATATAATCTATAAATTCAAACAAATTTTCAACTAAAACGATATGATATAACCTATACATTCATAAAAACGTTCATTGTGAAAATTCCAAAATTCGACAATCGATTTACTACGTATCGGTTCGGTTTTGTTATTGCGGGAATGGAAATATCGATGACCATAACCGACCTGCTACTTTTGGGTTTTAGAAAAACAATTAACCGACCCACTGATTTTTTATTTGATTCGCTTTTGTTAGTTAATTTGGTTATGGTTCAGTTAATTCAGTTTTTTGCACACCCCACATAGCAATGGCGACAGAGGATTGATCAGTTACTGGTGAGTGTAGATGAAAGAGTTATTTTATTTATTAATTTTCAGTAATTTAATAAATAGTTCTTGCAGCTTAAATTTTGAGTTACTTATACAAATAGTTACCCAAAACGTGTTTTGGTCAATTTAACTAGATTTAACAAAAGAATTAACCACACATCAGATGAAAATGAAAATAATGTTGGAGTGGGCGCTTTGCAATATTTTTAGTTTGGATTTGATGATACATGGTTTGGAACTAAAATCAATGCTTGGATGGAAATTGTTACAAAAGTATTCAAATTTTAGATGTATATACTCTTTAAACATAAATGTAAAGAAATGTTGGTTTTATACAAACCGTGCAAATAACATTATTGATGCACTTTCTGTGGACGTCACTGTCGAATAGACTAGGGTTGAGTCTTGTATTGTATTACATGAGATTGTGGTGATCCATAAGGGCATTTTATGGATCTGATGCATTTGTAAATATAGGCCAATACACAAAAGTCTTGGTTCGAACCTAGGTAAGGGCGAATGTGGAAATATTCCACATTCGACCTATACTAAGGGGCGAAGGTGGCTTCTTGTGTTGGACTATAAATAGCAATCTCATGTGTTGTTTTTCATTTGTATGATTTGAGTTTGTGCTTAGAATGCTCTCAAAGGGGAGGTCATGCCCGAACTCCCCCGGCCCCGAGATAGATGTTGATCCTACTGATGATAGTGGCTGTAACCGTTTCTGTAGTAATACGAATCTGTGATGACATTGTTTTCATATGTTTATGTCTCGTCTCAAGTCTCCCGTTTGAAACCGAGTTGTTTTCGCGTATTCAATCCATGAATTCAGTTTTTAACCGGATTCTCAAACATCGAGATTTTAATTTTTCCAAACAACACTAATCTAAACATTTCCTTGCATTGAATGTGACATCGGTATAGATTGGAAATAAGAAAACCTACTGATGACGATGTTTGCTTTGATGATTCAGTGCTCGGAGGTTCTGGACTTGTACTTACGGATTGGTATTGGCCGGTGGAACAGAAATCGGAGAGTGAGAACGCTATGGGTGGCTCATAATAAGCTACTGGCATCTTTGAGGGCAGTATAGGCATGGGAGCTTCGGAGTTTAGTACTTTAATGGCTTTTTACATCGATGGGCGGAATTCTGAGTCGGGGTGCACGCACCATAAACCAGTAACCATTAACCGCTTGACTTCTTCTTCTTCAAACTCAGACCCTAGACTCGGATCGACTGCTTCTAAAAGATTGCCATTACCATAAAGCTCCCAAACCCATTGTACTAACCGAATTTGTTTTTCTGGAACTATATAATCAATGGCTTTTCGCCCACAAGCTATTTCCAATGCAACAACTCCAAATCTAAATACATCTGATCCCTTGGTTGATATGCCGGTGGCTATACAGTGCACCGTTAGGACTCGCCACAACTAAATAATCAATGGGGTGATTCCTGTGATCACCCTCCGGCGTGAGAATAAATATCGGTAATGGGATTGTAGAGAGTAAAAGTTATAAGTGATTGTTGAATGAATATATGACTTACCTCCTATCCCTATATATAGTTTCTTCTCATTCTCGTTACCGCTCTTCTGGGTTGATCTCTAATAACAGAGTTCCCGGTCGTTCAGGAGATAAACATTATCTTATATTCAAAAGGCTTTTTCCTTTTATCCCGGGAAGGGAGTTGAGCCTATCAAGTTGTTAGCGGTATTGTGATTCAAACCTAACTAATTCGGCTCATTGGTTTATATCGGTTAGTGGGTCGGCCCATGTGATCCATGTAGGCCTTTAAGTGGTGTGGGCTAATCCCCTCTGGATTGGGCCCACCTCGTCATTGTGCATGTTTTTAAAATCGTTTTTTATCATTATACTACTGTGAAGCATAATGTCCGATGGGGAGGTGTTGAGTATGGGTTCAGCTTCATTCCATTTAAAGATATTCTGAGTGGAGAAGCAAATAAACTATTGACTGTTGGTTAGTCTATTATGATATTTTATGTTACTCAGCTTTTTGATGGTTTAATTTGTATAGATTTTTGATATAGTTTTATTTTGTATTTTTGCTGCAGATTGTTAGTACATGATGTCCCTAGGCTAGTATATCGGTTGTTTGGACGTGTTTCGGGTGTTTGGAGGCGTTTATACGCGTTTTGGGGTGGTTGAGAGGCTGAAGGCGATTAGCAGTTGTCAGCATGCGATTGGGGCCCTAATCGCACTACTATTCATGCGATTGGCTGGTTCTTGTAGGCGATTAGCCATAATCGCCTACTCTGAACTTGGCTAATCGCCTGCTAAGAGCTGATCGTACCCGGGAGGTATAAATAGGCTCATTCTCAACCCTAGACCTTAGTTCTTGCCTCACACACTCTCCAAACACCCTCCCCTGGTCTGAGACGTCTGATTTAATCCCTATAAACACTCGAGCTCTGTTTTAGTGATTAATCTATAATCTTTTGACCCGTGTGTGTGTAGTAATTACTCGTTTATCATCGTTTCAATCTCGTATCTGTTATTAGAACATATTAGAGGGATTCCGCACCTCTGGTATAAACCCCGTGATTGTCGGATTAGACGTTCGCCGGTCCTAACAAGTGCTATCAGAGCATTATGTCTAATCGCTTATAAGGACACGCGATTGCACATTTGGTATTATCTTGTAAGCCATGGGGCTAATCGCTTATAAGTATATGCGATTAGGACTAATCGTTCATAAGGGAGCACGATTACATCCCAATCGTTTAACTCCATAGGCGATTAGGGATCCCTTTTTGTCATTTTTCCACAGAATTACCAAAATGCCCCTGCAGCACCAATTCCCACATTTTTGACCCGTTAAGGTTCAAAACATGCGTTTTTCAACCCGATTTAACATACGACTCAGATGATGACTCAGATACTTGAAAATGTTTCATTTTCCACCCTTGTACTTGATAGAAAGTACGGTTTTGACCCGGAAAAAACACAAGTTTCCAATTAGTTGTCCTTTTATTTTTCGGCGTTTTATTCTTGAAGAAGTAAGATTACAATAGATTAGGTTTCCATCATCGGCAATCAAGAATAGTTAATCTACTAAAGTTTAAATAGAAAATAAGCGAAAACACAAAAACAACTAACTGTACACTAACATATTTTTGTGAGTTTCAGTAGTTAGGGAATCATATCAGTGTACGGACTATACTAGAACCCTTATACTATCAGTTTTTGATTAAAATTACTAATAAGCATCCTACAACAACTGTCAGTATTGTTGTCCACCTAAACTCAAAATCAAGTTTTATCGCTAGGCACTTTAGATACGTTAAGGTAATATTAAAACTGATTAAAGGTGTTCCCCGCACACGCGACATATTCCCGTGTCAAGGCATGCACAAAGCTTCCTCGTAACCGGTGAATAAGCTGTTGTCATCCGTATTTACAAGGAATGGTCTCAGTGGTGATCAGGTCTGCAAGAACGCTGCAGCAGAGAGACCAGTGAGATCCAGACCAGGGTTCAAGTCAAATACCGTATATTTTTGTTTTTTCACGGTACGATGCTTTAGGTATATGATTTGATACCTTAGAGCGATTCTCTTTGAGAATAGGGTTTTGGCATTTAAGATCTTTTTGCTCTTACAGGATTCCCGGACGTCTCCTTATCAGAATTTATTCTATTTTTGTTTTTCTTTTCTTTTTCTTTGGGAATGGCAAAGAGGTGTCTCAGTTGTAGGCTGCGAACCCAACGTACGTCACTTATGCCACCCCATTTTATTCTGAGAGACGTCCAGTTCACCCCGGATGTACCAACCTCTTAAAGACCAGAAACCTCGGATTTTGGCATTCTATCAACAAGATTTAGGCTTTTAGACCATCTGCCAACGCGACGTTAATCCACACAATCCTTAGTTGATTTAGGTTTATATCACCGTGACGAGCTTGGAAATGATTTCGAGCCTACCAACTCTAACACCCTAATTCTGATCTACAGAAAAGTCGCAGCGGAAAATACAAACCGAAAAATTCATTTCTCTAAAAACAACTTAAATGTTTAGAAACTTAATCTTCTAAGTATTTTTGGTGTTACATCTTATAATATTTAGTAATACAATCAACGTGACTACTCTCTACTAGATCAGACGACCGTGACCACGTACAATCCGCCTCCTCGCTCGATCTCCATCCCTTGCTCTACTAGGTAACCCAGTCATCCTGCAATCACCACATAACCAATCCGTTAGTTCAATGGGTAACCTTATAACATCTACTTATGTTGTGGAAGTAGCATCCCACAATAGTCTGTGATCCACTCTAAGATCCTTCCTTCAAGTTCGGGTGGGTTACCCCGACCCGAACCTCCACATCTCCTGCAAATCATGCTTATATACCTACATTTTCATCATCCTCAAACAAAGGTTAATAACCTCACAATATGTCCAAACATACAATTTCCTCCATATACTCTCACAGTACATACAAGCATACACTTCCTTCGTAAGTTTTCACAATACATACGAGCATGCAATACCCTCATATAATGCCACCATACATACAAGCATACAATGTCCACCTACGATACCACCATACATACAAGTATACAACTTCTACCTATAATACCACCATACATACAAGTATACAACTTCTACCTATAATACCACCATACATACAAGTATACAACTTCTACCTATAATACCACCATACATACAAGTATACAAGTCCTCCGTATAATTCTACAATACATACATGAATACAACTTCCGCCTAAGATACCACCATACGTACAAGTATACCACTTCTACCTATAATACCACCATACATACAAGTATACAACTTCTACCTATAATACCACCATACATACAAGTAACTCTCTCCCTCTAACCCGAGCATGAGAACCCATATGTGCATCACATCTACAATCTACATAATCATGGTAATCTACTTACCGTATTTGATGCCGTCGAAGACTGCATCAATTAAACTACACGCACCTGTACCATTCCGTACTACGATCATGTCTACGTAACCAACATTACTATTACATGCTACACCCTTGCAAAGTCCCACACAAGGTCCAACGATGTTAATTGGTGCATTAAACGCAAATACGGGTCGCACACATAAGCAAAACATCGAAAATTGCGAGAAATTAACATTTCTTCCCAGGGGCCACCGTAAGGGTACGGTGGCCACCGTACCCTTACGGTGGGCCTCCAAACCCCTACGGTGGGATACCACTGCCCTACGGTGGAAAATGGGTGCAGGGGCTACCGTAGGGGTACGGTGGCCACCGTACCCTTACGGTGGACCTGCACATTTCCTCATTTTGCTTCTTCTTTCCATCCCTTCTTGCCCCATCCGTGCCGATCCGTCTGAAGCTGCGTTTTACCCGTTATAATCTCCGTAAAATGCCTTCCGGCACTATATCTAATGTACCATCATTTCACACTTTCCATTCTACCTAAGCATACATATACATAAATGAATTCGTTATTCTAAATAGAATAGGAATTCACTTACCCCGTGTTCTCCAAGTTCTTGCTTGTTTATTGTTCCGTCTCGACCCATTAGCTTCCCATGCCTGAGTCCATTATTCTTATCCTTTCATATCACCATATTCACATCATTGTTAGCATACATGATCATATCACACTAACAATCATTCTCCATCAAATAACACATTGACTTTCATTAGTCAACTTCTACTATATCTACAACATACATACACAACCACATTGGTTCTCTCATCATGTAATACTATTCATTATCATATATATCTCATGGTTTTAACATGTATGCGTCACATAGTGCTTCTAATCGCACAATTAAGTTTGGGAACCTAACCATGCTATTCTACACTATTGACTTGGCGGAAAGTCCACTTTCTACCATTCATACTTTCTTCTTACAAACATATGTCTATATTAACATGCTAGGTCATATGAATTTTACCATAAACATCATATTCATGTCTCACTAACATACAAGATCATTCATCATACCAATTGTCCATCACATGATGTGCATCATACTATTTAAGCATAGTGTACACACTACTAATGCATACTTCTTACCAATTCATATAATTCAATAAATTCCCACACGGATACTCTCTAAGACGCAATCCTCTTGTTAACCTACTATCAATTGCATCAATTATCACACTACTTTCATACTTGTCCAATCTTGCCTACAATTTCGCAAGTTAGACTAATCTAGACATTTCATCAAACACTTGGTGTGCATACAACATTTAAAACACCATGTACAAGCATCTCATGCATACCTTCATAGCTCATAACATAGATCATCATATTTCTTCCCTACATTACATACCATTTATTCAATAGTTATCAACATAGCAAATCATCACATTCCTTTTCAATACATTCAATAATTAACTAAGAATGGTCTTGGATTACCCCAAGACCAACACCCACTTCCAACATAGGTGTAAAACAATCTAATTAGCACATGAATCAAGTATAGCCTCATGTAGTATCATGAATTATGGTTCCTTTAGTGTCTATCAACATCTAGACACCTTCATCCATCCTTGATTCACGTTTTTACATACACCCTAGATTTTCATCAAATCCAAAATGAATCATAACATCAAAACCTACCAAATAGAAGCTACCTTTGGGTTTGATTGACCTTAAATGGTCCATTTATGGCTCATGCAATGGTTACTCCTTGATTTTTCACTAGATTTAGCTTGGTTGTTGGGTTGGGGTTGAAACCCCTCTTTCTTCTTTCCTGGTAATCGACCAAAACACACACCAAGTGTGTGTTTTTGGTTTTTTCACCTATTTAACCCTTTTTAATATGGTCTTTGGGCATTTGACAATTTCCACCCTCCAACTTATAACCTCTTGACTCAATATCATTTTTATTAATCCCGTCCATCAACGTCTTTAAATGAAGCGGGTTTTTGGGGCGTTACAAGTCTACCCCCCTTAAAGAAGGTTTCGTCCCCGAAACCTCTTTCACTACCCGCAACCTACTTCATCATTACCCTTAGGCATCCACCCTAGCCATTCGAAGCTAATATTTTGTGTAACGCTAAACACTTATCCAACATTACTTCCACTCATTTATCTACTCTTTTCTCATATTCAAGATTAATGCCATGTCACAAGCCCACATTCTAGACTATTTAATGACTTTAATTGTGAACAACATAATCATATGTCCACACTATCTACATTACCACAAGCCTTCTTGCAATTATCAGGTATACCAAACTACTACTACCCAACTACTGCTTCACCCTCCTTTATTCGTACTCGACCTGAGAGTCCGACATCGTCCTATAGTCCCTACAGGACAAATATATTTACCATACTCACCCCACCCCTTCATGGTAGGTTTTAGAGTCATTCTGTTCATACCTATTTGGTTGTTAGTCCATTTCGTACACTATCTACTGTAGACACGTATGTCCTTTACTTAACAACACCGAGTCCAATGCTAAAACTCATTTATCTTCTTGACCTTTAAAGGTCAACATTCCAAGTACATCATACGTAAGATATCATACATTCCCACGTGGGTACTATTCGTCATATCAACTCCCTACTTGACAATCATAAAACAACCGAATTCACTAACCTTCCTTTCGGAATGTTAACCGATCATCTCGTCGTCGACTTGACTTTCTCCCTAATAATTCCATACCATATTTATTCTGCTTTAATTCATTCACAATTAGTTCCAACTCATTATCTTCATATCATCTATCTTGTAGATTTCGTCAAATCCATAATCTTGACCATTCGCATCTACAAAATCATTGGTCAAGCATATACCTTTCATTCATGAAAATCGACCTTCAATGGTCTATGCAAGTTTTTCCTCCTCTTGTAATGTCTAATCATGTGCTTTCCTTCCTTACAATCTATTTCTATCTTAACTACCGTATATTATTACCCATCCTTACACATCAAGGTCCTTCCAACCTTGCCCCATTAGGGTTCTCCTACCTATCATACATGATTTCCACCCTAAGAACCGTTAAGGTCTTCCCAACCCTTATGACCCGCTAAGGTCTTTCCATCCAATTAGACCCACAAGGGTACTTCTACAATTTTGACCCACCATGGTCATTCTACCATCCTAACCCATAAGGGCTTTTCCACCATTTTGACCCATCATGGTCATTCTACTATATTTTAACCCACAAGGGCTTTTCCACCATTTGACCTTTTAAGGTCAATTCTACTATTTTAACCCACACGGGCTTTTCTACTATTTTGACCCGTTAGGGTCAATTCTACCAATTTAACCCATAAAGGATAATTCAACCACTTGACCCATTAAGGTCATTCACCACTTTAACCCACAAAGGGTATTTCTATTATTTTGATTTGATCCGTACTTGTCTACGGACTCAAACTTTTCATTCCAACTACTCACCCACACGACTACTTACTTTCCAATTCCACCGGGCATACCTGTAATGATTCTCATGGTCTCACGTGTGTCGCATGTTTCTTGTGCACTGGCCAGGTGTACAGTCCACATGTTGTCCACGCGCCTTCATGTAATCATTACCTTATGCCTGGGGACTGGTTTTCAGCTTCGTGCCACATTTCAATTTCCTTCTATGTTTTACCATCCCTGAGGATTTTCCTCCCCCCAGTATAAAAAGTCAATTATCGCGTACCTGTGGTTGTCCCATCTTATCTACAACTTCCGCGATCTATCTTGGATCGTGTCCTTAAGACCTCTTCATTATCCACAAGAGTTCTCCTTAACATAACACCTCAATTAGTTTTTAACATGTCATGTGAGTTAATATTAAATTCTACCTTTGGGTCTTGATCGAGCCTTGGATTGTACGGGTCATTTCATTCAGGAGCACACAAGTTTGAGTTCAAGTACATACTTCCTTGTACTAGATTCCACTCAAACCAGGGCTCTGATACCAACTTCTAACACCCTAATTCTGATCTACAGAAAAGTCGCAGCGGAAAATACAAACCGAAAAATTCATTTCTCTAAAAACAACTTAAATGTTTAGAAACTGAATCTTCTAAGTATTTTTGGTGTTACATCTTATAATATTTAGTAATACAATCAACGTGACTCCTCTCTACTAGATCAGACGACCGTGACCACGTACAATCCGCCTCCTCGCTCGATCTCCATCCCTTGCTCTACTAGGTAAGCCAGACATCCTGCAATCACCACATAACCAATCCGTTAGTTCAATGGGTAACCTTATAACATCTACTTATGTTGTGGAAGTAGCATCCCACAATAGTCTGTGATCCTCTCTAAGATCCTTCCTTCAAGTTCGGGTGGGTTACCCCGACCCGAACCTCCACATCTCCTGCAAATCATGCTTATATACCTACATTTTCATCATCCTCAAACAAAGGTTAATAACCTCACAATATGTCCAAACATACAATTTCCTCCCTATACTCTCACAGTACATACAAGCATACACTTCCTTCGTAAGTTTTCACAATACATACGAGCATGCAATACCCTCATATAATGCCACCATACATACAAGCATACAATGTCCACCTACGATACCACCATACATACAAGTATACAACTTCTACCTATAATACCACCATACATACAAGTATACAACTTCTACCTATAATACCACCATACATACAAGTATACAACTTCTACCTATAATACCACCATACATACAAGTATACAACTTCTACCTATAATACCACCATACATACAAGTATACAACTTCTACCTATAATACCACCATACATACAAGTATGCAAGTCCTCCGTATAATTCTACAATACATACATGAATACAACTTCCGCCTAAGATACCACCATACGTACAAGTATACCACTTCTACCTATAATACCACCATACATACAAGTATACAACTTCTACCTATAATACCACCATACATACAAGTAACTCTCTCCCTTTAACCCGAGCATGAGAACCCATATGTGCATCACATCTACAATCTACATAATCATGGTAATCTACTTACCGTATTTGATGCCGTCGAAGACTGCATCAATTAAACTACACGCACCTGTACCATTCCGTACTACGATCATGTCTACGTAACCAACATTACTATTACATGCTACACCCTTGCAAAGTCCCACACAAGGTCCAACGATGTTAATTGGTGCATTAAACGCAATTACGGGTCGCACACATAAGCAAAACATCGAAAATTGCGAGAAATTAACATTTCTTCCCAGGGGCCACCGTAAGGGTACGGTGGCCACCGTACCCTTACGGTGGGCCTCCAAACCCCTACGGTGGGATACCACTGCCCTACGGTGGAAAATGGGTGCAGGGGCTACCGTAGGGGTACGGTGGCCACCGTACCCTTACGGTGGACCTGCACATTTCCTCATTTTGCTTCTTCTTTCCATCCCTTCTTGCCCCATCCGTGCCGATCCGTCCGAAGCTGCGTTTTACCCGTTATAATCTCCGTAAAATGCCTTCCGGCACTATATCTAATGTACCATCATTTCACACTTTCCATTCTACCTAAGCATACATATACATAAATGAATTCGTTATTCTAAATAGAATAGGAATTCACTTACCTCGTGTTCTCCAAGTTCTTGCTTGTTTATTGTTCCGTCTCGACCCATTAGCTTCCCATGCCTGAGTCCATTATTCCTATCCTTTCATATCACCATATTCACATCATTGTTAGCATACATGATCATATCACACTAACAATCCTTCTCCATCAAATAACACATTGACTTTCATTAGTCAACTTCTACTATATCTACAACATACATACATAACCACATTGGTTCTCTCATCATGTAATACTATTCATTATCATATATATCTCATGGTTTTAACATGTATGCGTCACATAGTGCTTCTAATCGCACAATTAAGTTTGGGAACCTAACCATGCTATTCTACACTATTGACTTGGCGGAAAGTCCACTTTCTACCATTCATACTTTCTTCTTACAAACATATGTCTATATTAACATGCTAGGTCATATGAATTTTACCATAAACATCATATTCATGTCTCACTAACATACAAGATCATTCATCATACCAATTGTCCATCACATGATGTGCATCATACTATTTAAGCATAGTGTACACACTACTAATGCATACTTCTTACCAATTCATATAATTCAATAAATTCCCACACGGATACTCTCTAAGACGCAATCCTCTTGTTAACCTACTATCAATTGCATCAATTATCACACTACTTTCATACTTGTCCAATCTTGCCTACAATTTCGCAAGTTAGACTAATCTAGACATTTCATCAAACACTTGGTGTGCATACAACATTTAAAACACCATGTACAAGCATCTCATGCATACCTTCATAGCTCATAACATAGATCATCATATTTCTTCCCTACATTACATACCATTTATTCAATAGTTATCAACATAGCAAATCATCACATTCCTTTTCAATACATTCAATAATTAACTAAGAATGGTCTTGGATTACCCCAAGACCAACACCCACTTCCAACATAGGTGTAAAACAATCTAATTAGCACATGAATCAAGTATAGCCTCATGTAGTATCATGAATTATGGTTCCTTTAGTGTCTATCAACATCTAGACACCTTCATCCATCCTTGATTCACGTTTTTACATACACCCTAGATTTTCATCAAATCCAAAATGAATCATAACATCAAAACCTACCAAATAGAAGCTACCTTTGGGTTTGATTGACCTTAAATGGTCCATTTATGGCTCATGCAATGGTTACTCCTTGATTTCTCACTAGATTTAGCTTGGTTGTTGGGTTGGGGTTGAAACCCCTCTTTCTTCTTTCCTGGTAATCGACCAAAACACACACCAAGTGTGTGTTTTTGGTTTTTTCACCTATTTAACCCTTTTTAATATGGTCTTTGGGCATTTGACAATTTCCACCCTCCAACTTATAACCTCTTGACTCAATATCATTTTTATTAATCCCGTCCATCAACGTCTTTAAATGAAGCGGGTTTTTGGGGCGTTACACCAACATATCATTGTAGAGGCTACTTATCAGATCCAATAATTTATAGATGATAAAGGTCCAGACAGTCCGACTGATTGGTTAATATCATCTTCCCTATTTTCACCAAAGGAACTCATTTTTTTTTATTTTTGGATTTTCTCATTTTTTTGATGTTTTTGTGTTTTTCTGAATTTTCTCCCCCTAAAAATCTAAAAATTTGCAAAAAGACAATATTTTTGGATTTTTCTGTTTTTGAAGAAAAAATATTTACAAAAACGATTGCCAATGAGGATCTAATCCTGCTTCTCTTTAATGCCATTTAAGATTAACAGATACTCAAAACGGAGTCCGTCAAACGCTTTGGTGAATAAATCGGTACGTTGGTAATCCGTGGAAAAATGACAAAAAGGGATCCCTAATCACCTATGGAGTTAAACGATTGGGATGTAATCGTGCTCCCTTATGAACGATTAGTCCTAATCGCGTATACTTATAAGCGATTAGCCCCATGGCTTACAAGATAATACCAAATGTGCAATCGCGTGTCCTTATAAGCGATTAGACCTAATCGCGTGTCTATTTAAACGGTTAGATCTAATCGCGTGCAATGATGAGTGAGTAGAACCCTAATCGCGCTACTGTAGCTAGCGATTAGAGCTCTAATCGTGTATGTGGGTAAGCGATTACAAACAGATATAAAAGGGGGACTTAGAACTTTTCACTTCATTATTTCAAAACCTATTCACTGTGAAGCTTTTCCCTCTTAACCCGATCTTACTCGAACTCTTGCCCGTTATTTTTAGATTCTTGAAACTTGTTCTACACAATCAAGGTAACAATTCTTCAAAGTTTCAAATCATATCATCATGGTTTAAAGGGTCTAATCGGTGTTTAAAGGGCTGAAACCCTAGCACATTTGTTCTTGATTATTGTGGACTGAAAACGGTTTCTTGATGATAAACGTTGATGAGGGTTTCTTAATCGGGATGTTTAGATTCTTTGGGTACCAAAATCAGGGTCTTTATCATACCAAATCAAAAAGCCCCAAATTTTTGAAACCTTAAGAACCCTAACTTATGAACCCGTTCAATTAACGTCTGATGCATACATGAAAATGAAAAATATCAGAGGGGTTTTCTTAACCGGTTAGTTTAGGGTAAAATGTGATCAAAACATCAACCCAAAACGACCCATTACGAATTTTGGCAAAATTGGTGGTCTCCATTAACTGACATGCGAATAGCTTGCCTAATCGCATGAACAGTGAAACGTTTAGGAGGATTCTTCAGCTAATCTCCTGTTAAACCAAGCGATTGTCCCTATTCGTGCAGTATTACAGGCGATTACATATGCTAATCGCCCCTAAACTTCTGTCGACCAAATTTTAGTCAAACTTTGTCCGTTTTTTGTCCGTTTATCATACCTTGAACTGTTTGTGATGATCTTGTCGTGTGTTTGCCTTATAGAATCATGCAATTCGGTACGTCTCCCAAGCATAACTGTCTGGCCTTTCTTGGACCCATAACGAGAGCGGATTGCAAACAGTTTGAAGGCGTGATCGAGTACTTGAAGCGCTCAAAGATAAAGTATGCTATATCCACGGACTATGTGTCTTACAAAGACATTCTTCGGGAATTCTATCAAAATGCTAGAGTGGACAACAGCACAACGCCGGCTACTATCAGAAGTACTGTGCAAAGAAAGGATGTTATTATCACTGAAGACTTAGTTCGCGAGATTCTGAAGTTTGAAGATGATAAAGACGACCCAATTGTGTTCGATTCCATTCTGATTCGTGGTGGATTCCTAAGGATGAAGTATACTGATGATGTTCGTGCACAGAAGATGCTACAGAAAGGGTGTCTACCTCCTGAGTTGAAGTATTTAACGCACGTTGTGTTAAAGTGTATCGGTCCTCGCAAAGGAACTTTCGATGCGATCCGAGACACTCTGGCATCAGCGATCGTTGCGTTAACGTTGAACAAGCCGTTCAACTTCTCAGGAATGATCATGCACCACTTGAAGGAAGTGATTCTGCAGAAATTGGCAAAGAAACCTTTCATTGTCTATCCTCGCTTTCTGCAGATGATCCTTGATAACCAAATTCCAAACATGGTGAAACGTGTTGAAGAACTGATAGATATCAAGAAGATTGATGAATCTGAGTTAAAAAAGAATGCTGCAATACAAGAACAAGCCGAAATCAGAATATCCACCAAGTCGTCGATTGTATGCATTGCTAATTAAAGAGGATTATGAGGCACCTCCAAGTAATAGGTGGAGGCATGACGACAGTGATTCAGAAGATGATATTCAGATTCACAGACAAGTGTTCAAAGATGGTGATAACATTGGCAGATCTACTACTGCATTGGGAGCCAATGCACCGGGCAATATGGGTGATGCTGAACTGAGACGGGATGATGATATGTTTGATGCTACGTTTCTAGATGCGGATGCACCATCCAGTTCAGGCAAAGGTAAAGAACAGATAGATGAAGGCCCGGTTAACATAGAAGACGTTGATGATGATGATGATGACGACTCAGAAGCTACAGAAGATGATTCACCCGATGTACTCACTCTGGAAGAGGATAGAGCTCGCACAGCCGAGGCGAGTGATCTTGCAAGAGATCCCACTTTCACTCCAGGTAGTGGCGATCTTGTTGCAGATATCGATGCTGATCTTAGCACGCCTCCTCCTCATAAAAGACAGAAGACCAAAGCAACAAAAGTTGGTAGGGGACAAAAGAGAATGTCAAAGAAGGCAGCTGCGGCTGAAAAGACTCCTTAGAGATCGAGGGCAAGGCGTGCGACCTTGAATGTCCCATATACTTTTGGCACTCCTGCTTCCTCTACCGTATCAGCAACAACAGCAGCAACAGAAACAACAGCAACAGCAGCAACATCTTCAGTTCCTCGATCAGTTAGTGCAGCTATGCCTGCGGGCGTGACTATGTCGATGCCTTCCTCGGTAGTCTTCTCTGAGCCAGTCTCAGTTACCGTTGAAGCGACGAGTTCACAGTTAGTCTCAAATTCGGTAGGTGATCGAATCCGGAAGTTGAAGGAAGTAGCGAGATCGACAGCTGCTAAACCTTCAGGCCAATCCTCTTCTTCGACTCCAGCAACCAACGAACAACTTCAGCGCCATGTCAGCGAACTTACTGCTTTGGTTGCTGCACAAGCGCGTGAAATAGCTGAGTTGAGAAGCAAAAACGCCACTATAGAAGAGAATGAAACAGCGATGCTGGAATTGATTGGCGAGACTATCACTGCAAACACAGAACTGAGAGCTACTGTCGACGCTCTTACTTTATCGAATCAGCAGATCTTAGAGTCGAACAGGCAGCTCATGGAATCACACCAGCAAATGATTCAGTCTAACCAAAATGCCTTGGCAAGACTTACAGGTGTTGAAGAGAAGTACAGTGATCTCCAGCTCGCGAATGTGAACAATGAGCGCCGAATCACCAAATACAAGAAGCAAAACTCAAGGCTGAGGACTAGGTTAAATGAGTTGACTGGAACTCAACCTAGGCTCACTGGTGGTTCGAAAGCTGGAGCTAGTACGGCTGGTGATAAGGATGATGAGGATAGTGAAGAAGATGACGATGATGAAGAGGACGATGATGAGTCTGATGACAATGATGATGGTGATGGTAAAGGTGATGGTGGTGATCCAGGAGCCACAGGCGGTGGCGGATCATCGGGTAGTTCTGCATCAAGACGTACAAAGAAAGGTCATGATCGCAAGGGCAATGATCCCGAAGCAGGTTCTTCTGCTCAGGGGGAGCCTACACCTATGATGAGCAAGATTCAAGAACTACGTGATAAAGTGAAGAAGAAAGCGATAGTTCAAGTTGAATACGTGGAGCCCTTGAATTGTTATTTTGCATATGATGACGAAGGTAACTTGCTCCCACCACCTGCCATGCCTGAATATGATCTGGAAGAAGGAGAGATACCTCCTGAGATGACATCAGAAGATATGGCTAAAGTATACGGCTCTGCTTCTGGAGAATCTTCCAGTGCAAGTCAGAATATTCCTCCTGAAATGCATCCAGAGAATAACGAGGTAGATCTCGAAGATGGAACCAGCGTACCGACTCCTGAGTACGTTGTGAATGACTCGGGCGCTGGAATTCCAAACATTGATGAAGAAATGGTACGTGAGGCCGAAGAGAAGTTGAAATCTGACTCTGCTGAAGTTCCTGATGAAGTAAAGACACGACAGGACAAAATCAGAGAGCGTTATCCCAAATGGTTCAAGCCCGAAGAGAAGAGAAAACCAGTCGAGCGAGCATCCATTTTCAAGAAAAGATTGTCAAAGATGTCTGGCAATGTGATAAGCTGGGCGTACGTGAGTCACACAAGAATGCTCGGGGTAAAATGGCAAGAAGGTGTATTGTACTTTCGGGAATACAAAGACATTCTCAGCCTACCATTCTGGTACATTCGTGATTTAGTTCGTCTAGATTATCTGTTGTACAAAGAGAAAGCTCCTCCTCTTCAGGGTTTTTACACAAAGCTAAAGCGAGAAAGCTCAGAGGGATGGAAAGATTTCGAGCCTCAGTATCCCAGATCATACCAGACAGACAAGATTCATCCGTTCACTTTGAAGCCCATCTGGGAACACAAGATCAAGCCACCAAAGTGTGTCTCGAGGATTCCGATCGTTCTAGTTGAGCAAGACTTTTCTTCTAAGCTGTATTACTGGCACTATGATGCAGCAACTACAGAAGCTATGATTGTCTTAAGCAACAGTCCGAACCCGTGCAGAAAGATAAGGATTTGGGATCCTATGTGGTTGATCAACTGCTCAGAGAAGGACGTGGAGACGTTGTACCAGCATCCAATCATGCATTTACCAGTTGAAGCCGATCAAGCTATGAAGTTTCAAAGAGTAATCCGGTTTTGCTACGCCAACAAGGTACATACAGGATGCGATTGGTCGAGAATCACAAGGGTCAGGACAACGTCAAGCTGAAGATGAAGACAGAAGATGCTGCTTGTCATTTTGTTTAGCTGTATTTGTTTTTTCTACTTATCGAGTCTGTAAAGTTGTTTGCTTTTGGTTATAAACGTTGTCTTTTGGTTATTTCTGTACATATACTAGCCTGGTCAAGGGGGAGTCTGTTAGTACATGATGTCCCTAGGCTAGTATATCGGTTGTTTGGACGTGTTTCGGGGTGGTTGAGAGGCAGAAGGCGATTAGCAGTTGTCAGCATGCGATTGGGGCCCTAATCGCACTACTGTTCATGCGATTGGCTGGTTCTTGTAGGCGATTAGCCATAATCGCCTACTCTGAACTTGGCTAATCGCCTGCTAAGAGCTGATCGTACCCGGGAGGTATAAATAGGCTCATTCTCAACCCTAGACCTTAGTTCTTGCCTCACACACTCTCCAAACACCCTCCCCTGGTCTGAGACGTCTGATTTAATCCCTGTAAACACTCGAGCTCTGTTTTAGTGATTAATCTATAATCTTTTGACCCGTGTGTGTAGTAATTACTCGTTTATCATCGTTTCAATCTCGTATCTGTTATTAGAACATATTAGAGGGATTCCGCACCTCTGGTATAAACCCCGTGATTGTCGGATTACACGTTCGCCGGTCCTAACACAGATGTTGTTGGTAGTCTTATTCTGTATGGTGATTTGGATGTGTTTGGAAAAGGTTCAAAATTAACTCAATGGATGAACTTTAATCTTCATGATTTAGAGTAAGCTTTGACTTGTATTTTTTATAAATTTTGTTTGTTGTAATGTTTTCAAAACTTAATACATATAATCATTTGTGTAATAAATGGTAAGAATTAATGAAGTGGGGTAGTAAATGTGATGAAGAATATTCTCTTAAGTTAAAGGACTTGTATGTTATTTAGTGATGTAATAAATTTTGTATATGTAATGTTGAGTTTCACTTTTTTTATATGTATTTACAATCTTAAAATTATTGTTTGCATGTAGAGGTACCATTTTAAGATGTACAATGTGGAATGATTATGCAGTACTGTTTAAGAAGCTCATTTCTAATAACCCTGCTAATGAGCATGTGATGGTTGTTATACAGCATGCTAAAGTTAAGGACTGGAAATGTAACTTTGTGTTAGTTTTGCGTATTTTTAAATAATTTTTAACGTGAAACAAAGTCACTAAGTATATGTATATTGTTATATATTGAACAAATTACCGTACAAAGCGACAAGCATGGAACTCGACTGTTTCTGAATGTAGAAATTGATGAAGTTAACCAATTAAGGAGGAGGTACAATATTTAGAACAATTTTATACAAAAAATGTATAACTTTTTTTTGTCATTCTTTTAAGTCTCCTAGGTCATTTTTTGTGTTAATTCTTTTTACCATTTTTCAGTCTTCTTAAGAAGCAAGTTCAAGAATCTGGTTCTACATATCAAACACTACATTCGTCTGACTCTGTTTACTCATTGCATCAAGAATTAGTTGTTTCAACTCCAAAGAAAGATATTGATGACCTTAGCGAGATAGAAACGGTTTCAATATTTTTTTAGTAGATTTCATATTTGTTTATTTGTTTGTTACATTTAATTTGTTTTTTATATCTGATTGAAAATAATGATAAATGTATTGTTGTATTGCAGGCAATGTGTTGTGTTGTGGTTGCAAGTATAAAACTTGTGCAACAAGGGTATGGTTGATTTTATGTTGCTTGCTGCAAATATTTCAGAAAGGTGTAAACTAAATCAGAGTACTTACAAACTTTTCTAAAAGTTTCTAAAAAAATTCTCGAGTTGCCTGTTACAGCTTTGGTTTGTCCTAAATGCGAGTGTGAATGTAAATCCATCTCAACAAAGTAAGATAAAATGTTTATTTACAATTTTTTTCATGTTTTATAAGATTACAGTTAACATATTGTAAGTTATTTATCTCAGGTTTAAGGTTCAAGTCAGGGTTCAGGATCAGAGTGGTAGTGTGTCATTTATGTTGTTTGATAGAGATGTGTCCAGTATTGTTGGTTCATCTGCAAGTGATATAATGGAAAGACAGATGAAGCTTGACGATACTGAAGGCTTTCCCCAAGAATTATTTCTACTGCTAGATAAGGTTTTGGCTTTCAAGATTGAAGTTTCAGAATACAATCTTAAAAATGACTACCCTGTGTACACTTTTCAGAAGATGTGTGATGATCCTGCAATAATTGTTGAGTTGGTTATGGGCAGTGATTACGAAAATGATAATTCTGGAGAGGTATTTAATTACTTTTGGGTTGTTTTGTTAAATTTAGTAAAAAAAGATTTTGAAGTTTAGTGTTACTTTTTTTGGTTTGGTTTGATCACTTTTTAGGTTAGTCAGGAAAATGATCAATACAAGTGTGCTAAGATTGATGAATTTTCTGATGATGCTTTCCAAATGTTATCAAAAGTGAGTATACATTTTTTCAAGTTCTTTAAGTTATCCAAAGAGTTTGTTTTCTTAATTTCAATAGTTTAGTAGTTTTTTTTTTATTTTTTATTTTTTTCTAGGATGTTTTTTCTATTACTACCGAGTCTTCCGTCGATGAAGCTTTAAAGGATTCTGGTACAAGGCCCAATGGAAAAAGGAGTATTGAAGACTCCAATATTTTAAATGTTGATGAGCTATCGTTTATTGCCAAAAGAACCCGAAGCAGATTTTCTAGGATGAAAAATAATGTAATTATGGAATGTTTAAACTTGAACCATGTGTATGGGGTTTTAGTAGGAAAATATTAATATTTTGTAAGATGGCAATTAATTTCAAGTCATCACTTTTGTACTTGAAGTTTATTACTATGAATATTATCATTAGTTTTCGGGTAATACCTTTAGTCAATTGTTTTTAAATACTTAATTGAAGTAAATATTGGGCATTTAATTAGTTTTGAGATGTTTTTAACATTCATATTTTTATCAAGTACATACATATGTTTCCAACTCCGAAAGTACTCTCGAGATACAACTCTTAGCAAATCATGTGTTTATTGAGAATGTTGAAAGTAAATGTTTTTATCATAATAATTTTTTATTCAAAACTCTACCGTTTCATTTAATATGAAAACGTTTTAATCAAAGTTTTTAACTTTGTTATATTATCAAAAATATAACATATTTTCTTTTAAAAAACATTATACTACAAACAAACAGCGATTGAATGAAATCAGTTCTTTAATCCTGAACAAACATTTATTCTCAAATCTCAATTGTAAATTAATCTTGAGTCTTCACTTTTTTGATTTGATTGATTGTTTTTCTGGTAAGATTGGTTGCTGAGGAACCACGTTTCTTTTGAGTCTTCTGCTCAGGATCTTGCTGTTCATCAGGATAAATTAGCTTTCTTGGCAGAGTTGGATTCTTTTGTCTGTTTATCTCCAGTAATTTGTAGGTTTCAACCAAAACTAAATCAAACCATCTGGCAACATATCTCATTTCACCATATTTTGCCACAACGAACTCTTGTCTCATTCTCTTCAATTTTAAATCTCTTTTATCTTCACTTTTTTTGTCCTTCTTCTAGTTAGCTGGAGTTTTTTTCCGATTGTTATGATCTTTAAGCAACCCTTCAATTTTGTATATTTGAGCCCTGAGTTCTTCAGAAGTCTAACCAGCAAATTCTCTTTCACTGACATTGTATAATTTGAGATTTAAAGTATGATTTATGAATTCTTTTGTTACACTTCTCTCCACTTCAGAAGTTTTATTTCTTTCATGCATTTTCTGGCTCAGTTCCAATGCAAAGTCTTGAATTTTACTAAGCTTTTGAAGTTCTGTTTGCTGGATTCCCTGAGCCGTCATGTTATCTTTGTCTTTGCATAGGGTTTTGATACTCATTTCAGTCTGTTGCCGTTTGATCTCCAGATACTCATGAATATTCATAGGTTTGTTGAAACCTTCAATAGATGTGAAAGTTAATGATGAAGGATTGTCTGTTAAGTAGAAAGATTCCATCTCATGTTTGATTATTAATATTTCAAGAGGATATTTAGCTGGCAATGGTTCTAAATACGGTGGTTGGTAGATTACAAGGGCTGCTGTTTTCGGAACATTCAATTCCGAGTTGAAAGAAGCAGCAGATGTTATTTGGATTGGTGATTGATGTGGCAATGTTGTGGGTTCTGTAAAAGAATTTGCAGTGGTGGTGACTGATGTTGATGAATATTGAATGGGTATTTTACGAACTTCCGCAGTTTGTTTTTTGACATCCGTGTCATTGATACTTAATGTTTTCATTGCTGTTAGCTCCTGTTGGCAAGTTGTTGGGAAGTCTCTAAATACAGTTGTACTTGTAACATTTGTTTGGATATTTTCTGTCCCAACAGAAACAGGAGCAAATTGTTTTGCTTCCTCATCAACAGTGTTTGAAACTGTAGTAGAAACTGGTTTATCAGATGTTTGCATATCAGCTGTTTAATCTTTGTTCCCCTTTTTGGTTTCATCAACATCAACGTGTGTTTCAAAAACAAAACTTGGAGCAGATCTAGTTTGTCCTTAACAGATGATCTTTAAATGCTTTCATATCAGTTTTAGTAACTGTGTATAAAGCATCCACTTTCATGTTTAACGACTCCATCTCAGAGTTGTATTTGATCTCTGCTAATTGTTGTTGACCCTGGATTATTGATTCAGCAGATTTCCAGAGTTCATTGGTAGCCTTTGTGATTTTCTCTATGAACTTTTCTTTCATTTCATCAAATTTTGTAAATAAGACTTCAAGTTTAGTTACCCTTTCCGCCAAATTCTGATATTTGGAAGCATTCGTTAAACTAACAGGATGTTGTGCACTCCCAACAGTTGTTGTTGTATTTGTTTCAATGTTTTCAGCAACTGAAAGTTTTTGTGAGTTGTTATCAGTTTCAACTGCAGCAGAAGTTACAGTTGTCTAATTAGTTTCAATTGCAACTTCAATTTTTTTTGCTGCAAGGATGCTTGATTTGTCTTATCACTTTCTATCTCAGAAACAGTTGTTTCAGCTCTTGTAGTTACAACTTCATTTGAAGTACCAACAGGATTCACTTGCAAGTCCGAGAGTGTGGTCTTCTCTACCTGTGGGCTAGATGATTGATTTCTTTCATTAACACTCTCTTCTTGCTGTGTATTCTCAGTGATGGGTGATTGAGAGTGACTGTTTTTAGTTTCAGATTTATCAATTGCCTCAAACAATGGATTAAAGGTAGGTGGAATTTTTGTTGGTGCATGTGAAGGCGACGGTGGTGGAGTTAAAAGAGATCCAGCTCCAGGAGAAGGACTTTTAAACAAATTATGTACAACTGAATCGTCTAGGTCATTTATATGTGTTCTTCATTTACATGATGATCTTGTTGAGATGATACATTGACAATATCTGTCACTGGTGTTATTTCCATTGCTTCAGTGGAAGCATCAACAGTTATTGTTCGCTCTTCTTGTGTGATTGTAGTAGTTTCCTTTGGATTCTGAAACTCCAGAGATACAGTGTTTCTCTTCTTTTTGATTTGCTTTTTTATTGGTGGTTTCTTTGTTGAAACCACTGGCATGATTTCCATACAAGTGTTTGTGGTTTCATTTTCAGCAGGAGCAGTTGAGTCCACAACAGATGTTACAACAACAGATGTTGAAGTATCACTGTTTGTTTGTTTTTTAGAACTTTTACCTTTAATGAGCTTTTTTGTACTTTTAACATCCAGCATTCTTGAAAAAGTTTCATTCGATAAGCTATTAATTGTAATAGCTACCCCTTTTTTAAAATCATTATCAGGCAACGGGTTTTATAAGCAGAAACTCAACAATCTTGGATATAGTAAAAAAGAATTACGAGATCCAGATTTTAAAGCCTTTACGTTAGATACTAAATCAGTAAATACTGTCTGAGACAAGTTGAAATCACTGTCCGTTAAAATTGCATATCCCAGATACTGTGTTTTCAATGGTATCTCATTAAATGATGTTTTTGCAGACAGACATATAAGAAATGTATGAAAAAAAACTTCATTGGTTGGGGAAAATTTGGTTTAAACATTGTGGATGCAGTCAATTGACCTTCATACCCTTTCTCAATTAGCTCTGTCTGAACTTCATTTTTCTAAAAAGAAATATTACCTTGCAAATCGTTTAGGGAGAATGTGTTGCAGACGAATTCCGGTGTTATCTCGATATCTGTATTTCCAATTTTCGAGACAATTGCATAAGGCGTTTTGTCTTTCTCTCGGCACTCGGCTTTATTCCAAAAATCTTTTAGAGTATCCACATATATTGGAGCATTAGCGGTGAGGATTGGTAGGTATTTCGATTTGCAGAGCACATCGATTATAGAGTGAAATTGATGGTTATGTTGTGCTTTAACCAAATATGGTAGATAGTTATAGGAGGTTTTTAATTGAAGATCCATACTAATGATTGAAACAAACCAATTGAATTCAAATTAGGAATCGAATACGACAGGAAATTTAAAATTTCGTAGTCGAATGGATTTAGGTCGTAATTGATAGTGAAGCGCTTTTCTGGTGTTTGAATCAACACTGTTTTACAAACAGCTGTTTTAAAAAAATCTGATTAATTGAGGCACTGCTTTTGAACAGATGGTACCAAATACAGACAAACAATTGCGGTTATTAAACATCTGATCAGTATTTTTAACAGAGCATTAATCATCTGTAGATTTATATTTTGCGTTGTTGTAACAGATGCAGTTATTAAACATCTGATCAGTATTGTTAACTGGTATCGTGAAAAGAACAGACGTTACGAAATACAGTTTTTCTTTTAAACAATAGATCGATGATTAATTTGGGTTTTACTAAACATACCATAACAGTTGGTATGTTTATGTTTTTCTAAGAAATCAACAGACGTTTCTAAACATGTCTTCTTCGGAGCAGACGATTGGCTTCTTAATGTTGGTTTCACTAAACATGCCTTAAGTTAGGACTTGGAATCCCGTGTGTTTCACACGGGATTTCACCTAGTAATAACTATATATAAAAGAATTGCACTACGATGACATGGCATTCAATGGGGCAACTCTTAACCCTTTGAATGTGGCATGTGGCATCATGTGGTGCATTATTTTAAATTTCTTTATTTTCTTTTTTTTTAAATAAAATTAAATCACAAAAAACCCTACCTATCATAATATATAATCACCATCTTCTCACCCAAAACCCTAAAATTTTATAATTCACATGTCTTCTCTTATCCTCATAGGAACTGCAGCCACATCGGTGCCGCTCAGATTGTCGCTGCTTCATGGTCTGACAGCCGACCTCTCTCTTCGGCGGCGGAGGCTAAAGCCGCCGCCTCCTCCGCCATCTCCACCCCGATCGCTGCGAGTGAAGATTTTGCTGTTGATAATAATAATAACAATATTAATATTAATAAGTGAGGGTTTTGTAATGGTAGCAGTCCTATACAGTTAGAGGATGTTGGTGTTGAAGATGGTCGTAAGATTGCTTTTTTGAATGGTGATGGTATCGTTGCTATTCATGGTGGTCTGTATTTTCATTATGGTCGTAAGAATCATAATGACTTGATGATTCTTTTGGTAGGTGAAAGATTAGGTAGTGGCATTGTTACTCATGCAATAACTACTCCAATGGTTAATACATTTGCTTACTTTTTCAAGAAAACTATTGAACATATTGATTTTTTCAAGGTATATAAACAATCGTGTTAGACACAAGTAAAGTTTGAAACTTTATTTTTTGATTTTGTGGGTTTAAAAACTCATTTGACTTTTTTTTTTTTTTTGGTGTTTTGGAAATCTGCATGTGAAGAAGAAAGAAAAGTTAGGAGAAAGAATCGCACACTGCAACAGATGGTGTTACCTTATAGAAAGGTTATTTTTTATTTATTTAATTAGAAGAGTAATAATTAGTACTATTAGTATTTGTATTATTAGAATGGTGGTTTAAGATGGATTTGTAATTGATGAATCGATATAATATGGGGTTTGCTCTAATTGAAATGATATTGTTTGATGTGTTTGTACAATATTTGGTGTCTTTTATTTGTTTACTAGGTTGTTGAAGTGCTTTATAGTGTAGACCTTTTTTCTTGATATAGGAAGTGTACCTAAACTTTGTATTATATGTAAAGGTAGATAAAATTATTAAGTCATCAACTATTTGTTTGCTGGTAATAACTTTTAGGTTTGATAGTGACTTTATTGCATTTGAATTTGAAACATTTTCTGCTCTTTTAGTCTCTCTCTTGGCATATGTGAAGTGGGCTAGGCTAATAAGCTATTAGTCGTTTTTCAGGTTCTGTCTTCTATGTCGTATATGCAGTTTCCTTACCAGTGGTTGTGAGACTTGGTACAGAGATGTGATATGTTTTTGAATGGTTACAACTTCCAACTTAATTGATTATTTAGTTGATTAGGTTAGGAATTATAGGTGTCATTACAATGTGTGAGATTAGAGAGATGTGATGAGTTTTTTAATAGTTGCAGCTTACTTAAACTTAAGTGATTGTTTAGTTGATTAGGTTAGGAATTATAGGAGTCATTACAATGTGAGAGATTAGAGAGATGTGATAAGTTTTTTAATAGTTGCAGCTTACTTAAGTGATTGTTTAGCTAATTACTGATTAGGTTTTAGGTTAAGGAATATGAGTTATTACTGATTAGAATACTATGGACATGCAGTGATTGAGAAACACGTCATATTAGTTAACTTGAGCCATTTGCAATAGGTTTATCACGTCATATTATATTTTTCAACCCCGGGACGCTCCCGGGGTAATAAGCTAGTATGAGAATATGTTAACGGGTATTTAAAAACAAATGTAGATGTAATAACAAAACTATATTTTACCACCTTTTTCCTGTCCCTATTGCCCCTTTTGCCTGTCCCTATTGCCCCTGTTGCCGCTAAAGGTGTCTCCGCTAAAGCTATTTAACCATGTGGCATTATATTTTACCTTTATTTTTTTGCCACGTGGCAGATTCCTGTGCAATCTGGGCAAGACTTATAGCGGCGACGCGTTGCCGCTAAAGGCTTTTTTTTGCTGTTTGTTTACTCCGCACACGCATAACCAAACAAAATAATAACAAAACTAATTAACCAACATTTACATATATATAAATAAACATACCAAGTTTAACCAACATTCGTCAAAACATATCAAACAAACTAAACTAACAAACCAACCTAATTAGATTCAAGCATACACCATCAAAACTAAACAAACATACCAAAACTGCCTAAAAGTATTCGTCTTGGTCTTCGTCTTCATCGTCGTGATGGTGATCGTCACTATTACCACTTCCGCCTTGATTTCCAAACCTTTGAGTTTGGACAATTGATTAGCCATTTAGAGCAATTGCGTTTGGAATTGAGGAGTCGCTATGATATCATTAAGTTGCTCCTACAAATATATTTATACCAAATGGATCAAATTAATATTTTATTTACTAAAAATTTATACTAAACGTTTCAAATATTAACATTTAGCAAGCATCCTATTTACTAAACATTTATACCAAATGTTTCAACTATCAATAAATAACTACAAATATATACCAAATGGGTCAACTATCAACATTTAAACTACAAATATATACCAAATGGGTCAAATATCAACATTTAAACTACCAATATATACCAAATGTGTCAAATATCAATATTTAAACTACAAATATATACCAAATGGGTCAACTATCAACATTTAAACTACAAATATATACCAAATGGGTCAAATATCCTATTTACTAAACATATTTATACCAAATGGGTCAACTATCAACAAATAACTACAAATATATACAAATGGGTCAAATATCCTATTTACTAAACATATTTATACCAAATGGGTCAACTATGAACAAATAACTATAAATATATACCAAATGGGTCAAATATCCTATTTACTAAATATATTTATACCAAATGGGTCAACTATGAACAAATAACTACAAATCTATACCAAATGGGTCAAATATCCTATTTACTAAATATATTTATACCAAACGGGTCAAATATCCTATTTACTAAATATATTTATACCAAACGGGTCAAATACTAACACTTAAACTACAAAGAGATACATGTGTAAACATCGTTTGCGTAGGCGTAACTTGAGGAAGGCGTTCTTTCGGAAAAGGCATATACCCAATCCCGCGAGTATGTCTGCGACGTCTACCCAACACCTCTTCAAATATAGTATCCTTCAAACACCCTTAATAATATTAGTTTTAACCTACTTTAAACCCAACAAACAATCTCAAAAACATGAAAAGTAAACACACACATAAACAAATATATACTAACCTGATCCACCTGTTGGGAGCTGCTTCCTTCTCCTCCTTCTTCTTTGGCGATCCGTTGAAGTTCAGACTCAACCCGTGACTTTAACTTGTGCTGTATTTTACAAAAGTGATTTAATGGATTATAAATATATATAATAGATTATAAATAAATGCTTACATAATTCTCTTCATTCTGAGGGTTATCAAACGTCCGCTGCCTTCCTGTATGTCCAGTACGGTATGCTTCATATTGTTCCATGCCCTGTTTAACATTAAAAGTTAAATTATAACTTAAATAAACATTATCGTCTATGTATATGTGTGTGTATACCGTTTTGTAACAGTGACTAGCAAAAGAGCTCGTTCCACCTCGGTATGTGTTCTCTTGTTTTTGACGGGCGGCTTTGTTTATTTTAGACTTCTTCTTATGCTCTGGAGTGCAGGAGTGATCAACAGCTCGAAGCCAGTTTTCCGGTTTCATACCCTTGGGGGGATTTTGCCTTGCTAACTCCACATCCCCATCATCTCCCAACACCCGCAAATAATGATCGTTTGCTTTGTTTTTGCGGTTGCTGTACCGCTTTAGAGTTAAAAATAATTAGTCACATTATTAGAATTGAAAAAGAAGTAAATATAGTAAACAGTAAAGAACTGTAAGACTTACCACCATCTTCCTGGTGGTTGTGCCACCCATCATCACCGCCTGGTGGCGGTGGCGGCGCCCCTGCACCGTCTCCGTCGTGGCCCATAACAGCGGCCATCAAATAAACAAACAAAAACCAAATCGAACTCATAGCGTCCTGTAAAAAGGAAATAAAAATTATTAGTCACGTTATTATATGTAAGTCCTACAATTAGAAATAAAACTTATTAGTCACATTATTATTATTATATGTAATAAATGAAGTATAAATAGTAAACATTGATTTATTATAATAAATACATGAAATCATCAACAATTACTGTTTTTTAATCAGACTCCATGTCATCATAATCTGGATCGTCCTCGTCATGACAGTCTCCAATTACTGTAAGTCCTGCATACATACATACACGCATACATACATACACTCATACACTCATACATACATACACTCATACATACATGCATACTCATACATACATACATACACACACGCATACATACATACACTCATACATACATACATACATAAATACATACATACATACACTCATACATACATACATACATACATACACGCATACATACACGCATACATACACTCATACATACATACATACATACATAATAATTAAAAAAACAGAAAAAAATAAAAAAAAAACAGAAAAATATATAAAAACAGAAAAATAAAAAATAAATAGAAAAAATAAAAAAACTGAAAAAATATAAAAACAAAATACATACCAAAATACACACATGTATACGTACACATATACCTACTTACACAAATATATATATACAAACCTAATTAAAGCATAAAAATTTATAAAGAAAAAACATTTAGCGGCGGCGACTAACCTTTAGTAGCGACAAGCTTCACCTTCTTCCCTATATCGATCCTTTCCTACAAACACAAACAAATTATTAAAAAAATAAAAAAAATAACCTAAAAACAGAAAATAAAAACTGAAAATAAAAAATAAAACAGAAAATAAAAAAAAGAATAGAAAATAAACAAAAAAACTGAAAATAAAGAAAAAGAACTGAAAAACCAAATAAAAAACAGAAAAAAAAAAAGAAAAAGATACATCAACAAATTGACCTCGTTGTTATCTCTATTATTATTATTATTATTATTATTATTATTATTATTATTATTATTATTATTATTATTATTATTATTATTATTAATACTACTAGTTGGCTCCTTCATGATCGTACCTTGAAGCTCACCAGGATCCAGTTCACATACAGTCATTCATTCCTCAGCCTATATATATACTCTATTTAAACATAGCCAACATCTATAAATTCAATTCATTCATTCATATAAATAAATATCAATCTCTACCACCAACATGAACTTAGATACACAAGATGCAGAAGATAAAATAACAGAAAAAAGATAATAAAAAGAAAAAATAGAAAATAAACTAAAGAAAAAATAGAAAATAAACTAAAAAAAAACCTTACCAGAGGGAGAGGGAGACGAGAGCAGAGGGAGAAGGAGTGCGGTGGTGGGTCTCCGGTGGTGGTTGCTCGGTGGTGAAAAAGAAAGAGAAGGCGAAGGAGTGTGAGAGTGAGAGACTGAGAGAGATGAGAGATCTGATATTGTTGAAGTGAAAAGGAAAGAGATGGAAAGAGGAGGTTGAAGGCGTGAGGGTTAAAAATGTTTTGAACATTAGCGGAGACGGGGTCGCCGCTAATACCAATTATACTATGTAATCTTGACCCTCCATTTTGCATAAGATCTAGGGCTGGGGTAAAATTGGCCTTTAGCGGCAACACTTTGGCGGGTCGCCGCTAAAGGCCAAAATTCTTGTAGTGCTTGGAAGGAAAACTGAAAAGTACTAAGCATTTTTGAAGTCTAATAGAGTAGACAGAAATTTAAAAACAAATGTAGATGTAATTTAGAAACAAATAGTATATCTAATGGAACAAGTTAAAAAAACAAAACTAAAAAGAAAAGTAAATTTGAAGGTGGTGCGGTATGAGTGACCGTTGGACGCGTTATGCGACTGTGACCCGCAATTGACGTTTAGTGTCCCATTAGGGAGACTTGGCTATACGGTGGAGGTTTCAAAACATTTATATTTATAATAATAAAACAATAACATTTTACATAAAATAAAAGAATACTAGAAACAAAAAAATAATAATTAAAAAAGATTATACCAAAAAAGGGTTTGGGATTAGCAAATAGTACTCGTATCGTGAAATAACTGTTACCTATTTTTGCTATTTTTGAATCGATACTTTCAATAGTGGTATCTAATTCTTACACATTTTATTTTTGAATATCGTATCATACCAAACACTTTCAATACCGGTACTTATTGTTTGCGATTTTCACGATTGGTAGTTTTAATACCGAGCTCATCCTTAATTTGTGGTGCTAAAAACTTGAATTCTACCTATAATCAAATTTTGAATATGACCGTAGTTACAGTTTCGAATATGGTTTTTGTATTAAATTAAAATTAAAAATTATTAATGTTCATTTATTCAAATTATATTTTAAAAAAAATAAGCATTATTTATGAAGTTTAGTGGGAAATGAATTAACAAAAAAAGTTAAATGAAATTAATAAAGAGACTAATAAATTAACAAGGTGAGGAAGAAAACTAAATTTTAAACAACTCACGAAGCGTCGCACCGATAAATACCTTACCAATGGCTAGAGAGTCATAATATGCGGACCCTCAGGGCTTGCAAGTTGCAACCGCCTGTGACAAACGTATTAGTATTATTTTTTATTGTTTTTTTCCTTCTTTGGCTTTAATATATTTTCTACATCCTTTTATGAGATTAGTTGGTTTAAAAAATCTATACTTAAAATTTGTTATTTTATTCTATACTAGTGTTAATACCGGTAAAGTTACGGAACAGAACAAATAACATGCTGTGAAGTAAAAAAGAACATGCCTCCGATAATGTAAAACCTTCAAAATACCACGTAGTATAGAATATTACAAGTTCATTTTATGTTATTTTTTTAATCAATAATTTTCAATCACTGTCTAAAATTAAAAGTCGTTCATCAACATATTTATATACTAAAACATAATAACTTAGTGAGAAAGTATACTGTAAAAAAGACCTTAACATAAAAAGAATAAAAAAGATTTTGGGCTTTTGATATAAGTAAATCAATAGATGAGATTAAAATAAGAAAAATATACGTTGAGTTTCAAAAAGAGAAAGAGAATGCCAAAATAGGTATAACTCACAATTGTTGAGTTACACCCTAATTTTTTAAACATACGTAACTTTTTCATACGACATTATTTTTCTAAAAATATATACGATAAAAACAAGCTTTTTATACTATTTCATTTGCATACCATACTGCTATACTTTAAAAAAAATGTTGGATCGATAACTTGCGTTTTATCATTATACAACTTGCGTTTTTTGTAAGATATAACTAGAATCTTTTTATCAGGTGTAACTTGCGTTTTATCATGTATAACTTTCGTTTTTTTGTCAGATATAACTTGCATCTTTTTATCAGGTATAACTCACGTTTTAGCAGGTATAACTTTGCGTTTTATCATGTATAACTTGTGTTTTATCAGGAATAACTTGTGTTTGTCGAACCCGGGTCTTTGAGTTGCTAAACGAAGACAGATTGCAGCTGGTCTAAGAGACCAGTTGGTTGATTATATGACTAGGAAAATTATAAACTAATTCGATTAATACCCAACCCAGACCTGTCCCAATAATTACACAAATACCCCACCATAACAACGATCAATCCAAGATTTGTCTTAGCGGTTTTAAAACCTAAACCTAATCGACTAATCTGGAAGAAATAATTGGATTACAACGTACCAGTAGTGAGGAAAAAGTGCAGAACAGAGCACGGGCAAACAGGTAACATAAGCTATCAACCCAAATTTGTCTTAGCGGTTTTAAAACCTAAACCTAATCGACTAATCTGGAGGAAATAATTGGATTACAACGTAGCAGTAGTGAGGAAAAAGTGAAGAACAGAGCACGAGCAAATGAAAGAGGATAAAAATCTTATTTTTATGGTGTATATTTAAAAAAATGTCGTATGAAAAAATTATTAACGTTTAAAAATGAGGGTGAAACTTGAAAAAAGTCAACAATTATGGTGATTAACAAGAATACCCTTTTGGTAGGGATGACAATGGGTAACCTGTGTAAAACATGATAAAACCTGTTAACTAAAAAGTACACTATGTAATTTTTTACTTTTTTTAAATACTTAGAATTAAGAGGCAAAGATCCTTTATTTTCCTTTTTTTGGTACATAAAACATAAAACTGTGTTATAAACATGAGATATAAATTGGTTAAACGAGTCGTGTTTATGTTTAGAACTTGATTTGTTCGCGTCGTCAGAGACCTGTTAAGACATGATTTGCCAGCCCTACGTTTTGTTTAGAAACATGTGTCAATCTCATATTATTTCTTACCCTTCTCACATTTAACTCCTTTTTATATTAGCCCCCTCTCTAACTTAGTAAAACTAAAATAAGGGTTGATCAATAAAATGTAAACCAAGACATAATGTATAAAAAAAATGCACAAACCTTCTTCGAATAACCATTTTCTTGATCTAAAACTGTTATAAATGTTTTAGATAAAGATCTAATAAACCACTCTACATTTCAAACTTGATTTAGTTTTGCATTGCCTTGCGTATTAGACTGGGATTTACAAGATAAACATGTTGATTTGTTTGAGTATGCACATCGTGTGTAGGGAGTTCGATATAGAAACAAAGTGTGGGATTATATGCACAACGCAATATTATTAATTCACACACTACAAACGATACATAGCTAGGTATTTTCTCCTTACAAACAAGCGGTTAATTTACTACCTAAAACTAAACAACACATAACTATTATAACCGACATGAGCGGCTTTGGCCCAAGCCAGGGAGGCCATCTGGCTTCGGCCCATTTCTATCGGGGCACAATTTCTTTTATAAAATTCTTTAATATATGTGTATGTATTTTTAAAATAGAAAACTCATTTAACACTCAAACGTTAGGCCCAACAATTATCAATTTAAAACTTAAATATTATTAACTCCAAACCTATAATATTTATAAGCCCAATATCTATTTATCTACTAAATAAAAAATAAAAAAAAAACGTTTTTTTCTGTTCAGAGTTGATCTTATTTGACACATCACAAAAATTTAGCGACCCTATATATGTTTTGGAGCATATAAAAGAAGAATGTTATTTCCGAAATGCGTGCATTGCATATATAATGTTATTGACCATTCTAGTCACAATGACATCTGCAAAAGGAGCTTTTCAAATTAAACTTGTTAAAATCATACTTACGATCAACAATGTCTCAACAAAGACTTAGCGTGTTAGCGATGATAGTTATCAAGAACAAAATCATCGATTATATAAAGTGTGAAGAGTTGATCCACCAATTTGTTAGCAAAAATACTAGGAGAGCTTAACGAATCGTCGGTTAGAAACTCGTCTATTACGTTATGTAATTTCACTTATTCTAATACTATCATTTTGTAATTATTATATTATATTATATTATACTTATCTTTATAGCTCCACTAAATGAATAGTGTTGCCACAACTTCGTTTCCTTTTTTTTTTCTTTTTTTTACAAACACTTATTTGTTAATATAAAAATATATGATTTTATAACAAATCACATAATGGGTTGGTGGTGGAGTGGTTTGTGGTGCATTTGTTTTCCCTAAAGTCTTAAGTTCAAATCATGGGAAGTGCAAGTTTTTTATTTTATTTTTTTAAAGGTCCAAACACTTATTTATTAGTAAAAATAGATGAATCTATAATAAATCACAAAATGGTTTAGTGGTTTGTGGTGCATTTGTATTCCTTAAGGTCTCAGTTTCAAATCATGGAAGTGCAAGTTTTTTTTAATTTTTTTTACAGGTCCAACCACTTTTTTAATATATGTTTTCTATTGTTTAAGGTCTTAGGTTCGAAACATGGGAAGGGCAAGGGGCGAGTTGATTTTTTTTATTTACAACATGTTATTAAGTAATAAATACAAATATACCCATGTTTGTGTGAGATGTCGTTTTTAAATTTGGATACGATAAAATTCTAAGGTGCGCAACACGCGCCTTTAAACACACTAGTTATGTTTATTGCTATACTATTGATCCGCATAACATTAGTTTAATTATATATATAATTTATTAGAGATTAGGGGGCATATTTTAAACGGTTCGGATAGGGTACGTAAATCTTCGGGGACGCCTCTGATAATCGACATAATAGTTCCTGTTTTGGTGCGAAGAACTTCAATGTTTGACTTTCTGGTTTGACTTTATTATACTTCTAAAATAATAGCAAATTCCTTGATTATTTGATTACAACAAACTACCCAGCACTAGCATCTCACTACACACTACTAAAAACAACCATCACTAGAAACACAAAAGGTTCTTGTTACAATGGACCTAAATTATTAGGGCTAATAGCAACAAGAAAATGTGTGTTGATTTTACCTTTATCGTGTATAACCACCTCTCAGTATAAAACTTGAATCATGGGAGTTTCTTGTAGTGGTTATCAATGATTTGTAGAGTTCAACGGTTCATTTTAGCATAGAATAACCGAAAAAGAATTGAGAAAGCAAGTTTTGGTTTGTAGTGTTGCATCCCTAGTATCGTAGACAGCGCAGGATCATTGGATTATGGTTAAGGAGCAAGCGTGTGATTGGGACAAAAAAAGATCTAGAGCTCTTAAAGACGTAACAAGGGATGTGCGCGGTCGGTTTAGGCATAAACCATAACCGATATGTTATGGCAGCTTTAGTTAATGGGTATCCATAACCATAACCAATCGGTTATGGCGGTTTTGATTAATCGGTTATGAAGATTATAGTAGGTGGTTATAGGTTTGTTAACCATGAAATTTGGCCAAGCTAAAAATAGCGGAAAACAATAAAATTGTCAATTAGTGTATTATATACCTTAAAAAGTATTTTCAATCTTTGTTATTATTATTGATTATTACTAAATAATCAAACAAAACGATATGATATAATCTATAAATACAAACAAATTTTCAACTAAAACGATATGATATAACCTATAAATTCATATAAACGTTCATTATGAAATTTCCAAAATTCGACAATCGATTTACTACGTATCGGTTCGGTTTGGTTATGGCGGGAATGGAAATATCGATGACCATAACCGACCTGCTACTTTTGGTTTTTAGAAAAACAATTAACCGACTCACCGATTTTTTACTTGATTCGCTTTTGTTAGTTAATTTGGTTATGGCTCAGTTAATTCAGTTTTTTGCACACCCCTCATAGCAATGGCGACGGAGGATTGATCAGTTGCTGGTGGGTGTAGATGAAGGAGTTATTTTATTTATTAATTTTTAATAATTTCATAAATAGTTCTTGCAGTTTAAATTTTGAGTTACTTATACAAATAGTTACCCAAAACATGTTTTGGTCAATTTAACTAGATTTAAAGCTGATGGTTGTGGGCTGCGGCATGGGGGCGGCAAGGGCCGGCAAACACCCCCCCCCCCCTCGGGGCCGGCATCGCAAGGCAGGCACCCACATGCCGGCATGCCATGCCAATTTTGACCGTTTGGTTGATTTAGAACGTTGTGCAACGGCTACTTTAAAAAAAACATTTTTCTTTATTTAAATACACCAAACTTTACCACTTTCATTCACATTTTTATAAAAACCCTCTAAAACTCTTTCGATATATTTAAACACAACCATTCTTTATAAAAATTCCAAACCCTCAAACAACTATGTCATCATCATCTTCTTAGATGTCTTCGTCTTCTTTAGGATCATCATCTACAAACGAAGCTGTAAATTTTATTCTAAACAACGTGGTGCAAGCGGCGCAGATCATTGCCGAGGAGGAAGGAGATGAAGTCGACTCGGTACCTCGAACTAGGCAAGCGGCTATAAACAGAGACCGAGAAAGTACGTTATATATTTTTTTTTAGATTATTGTATTTTTTTATGATTGTAGTTGTTTATTATATTTAATTTTTTTAAGATTGTAGATGTTTATATATTTTTTTTTGCCGACGAACCCTTGTACTTGGCGGCCATATTTAGATGTAGGTTCCGAATGAGTAGAAGACTGTTCTTACGTATAGCCGATGACGTGGTGAATTTTCACCCACTTTTTACCCTACGATACGATGCTAGAAAGAGAAGGGGGTTCACTATTCTACAAAAATGCACAGCGGCACTTCGGCAACTAGCGTATGGGACTGGGGCGGATGCGTGGGACGAGTATTTAAAGATGTCGGAAAGAACTGCACGAGAATGTCTATACAAGTTTAGCAAGTGTGTGGTTAAGCTTTACATCAAGAAATATTTGTGAAAACCAAACTCTAGTGAGGTCCAACAATTGTATCAGTTCCACCACCAAAGACATGGTTTTCCAGGAATGCTCGGAAGCACTGATTGCATGCATTGGCCTTGGAAAAACTGTTCGAATGCATGGCGTGGAATGTTCACACGAGGGGATCAAGGACATCCATCAATAACCTTGGAGGCTGCATGTTCACAAGATCTATGGGTTTGGCATGCTTTCTTTGGCATTCTTGGTTAGAACAACGACATTAATGTCATTAACCAATTAGAGATTTTTGACGATGTCATAAAAGGAACCGGTCTGAATACCAAGTTTACAGTATCGGGGTGGAGTATTGGCGCGGGTATTATCTTGCTGATGGGATCTACCCATCTTATGCGACGATCGTTAAAAGTATTCACCACCCGTTTGATGAAAAAAGAAAGAAATTTGCCAAGTTTCAAGAGGCGGCAAGAAAGGACATTGAACGGTTATTTGTGGTTCTACAACAAAAATGGCACAACATGATACTTGAACAAGGAGTCTCCGCCATCTGTGAGTATGTCAAGAATGCCCCGCTGGAGAATACTGTGCCTATTGACCCACAACAACAAGATTTAAACGAGTTCTCGTTACATAACGAGTTCACGCATCAAAATCTTCTAGCGGATTTGGTTGAATATATTTGGAACAACGGACAAGAGTAGATTATTTGTAATTTTTTTATGTCGAATAGGTTAATTTAATTTTAGTTGTGTTTTTTTAAAATTATTTGTAGTGTTTTTAATGTAATATTAACTTTTTAATATTAATATTAGAATATTAACTTTTTATTGTAGTATTAATATTATAATATTATTAAATAAGAAAACAAAAAAAAAAAAGAAAAATAATTAAATGATGATGGGCCTCCTCCACACCCTTGGACCATCATTCAGATGATGCTCCTATCCTACGCTGACGTGGCAGCTAAGGTGGAGGACCATCATGGATGATGGGCCTCTTCCACACCCTTTAGCCTAACAAAAGAATTAACCACACATTAGATGAAAATGAAAATAATGTTGGAGTGGGCGCTTTGCAATATTTTTAGTTTGGATTGGATGATATGTGGTTTGAAACTAAAATCAATGCTTGGATGGAAATTGTAACAAAAGTATTCAAATTTTAGATGTATATACTCTTTAAACATAAATATAAAGAAATGTGGGTTTTATACAAACCGTGCAAATAACATCGAGATTTTAATTTTTCCAAACAACAGCAATCTAGACATTTCCTTGCATTGAATGTGACATCGGTATGGATTGGGAATAAGAAGAACCTGCTGATGACGTTGTTTGCTTTGATGATTCAATGCTAGGAGGTTCTGGATTTGTACTTACGGATTGGTATTGGCCGGTGGAACAGAAATCGGAGAGTGAGAACGCTATGGGTGGCTCATAATAAGCTACTGGCATCTTTGAGGGCAGTATAGGCATGGGAGCTTCGGAGTTTAGTACTTTAATGGCTTTTTTCATCGATGGGCGGAATTCTGAGTCGGGGTGCACACACCATAAACCAATGACCATTAAACGCCTGACTTCTTCTTTTTCAAACTCAGACCCTAGACTCGGATCGACTACTTCTAAAAGATTGCCATTACCGTAAAGCTCCCAAACCCATTGTACTAACTGAATTTGTTTTTCTGGAACTATATAATCAATGGCTTTTCGCCCACAAGCTATTTCCAATGCAACAACTCCAAAACTAAATACATCCGATCCCTTGGTTGATATGCCAGTGGCTATACATTCAGGAGCTATATAACCGAAGGTTCATGCCAACCTCGTTTTATGCATGCCTTTCTCATGGTCAACCAACTTAGCCAGCCCAAAATCACCAAGCTTCACATTAAAATTTGAGTCCAGCATCACATTACTCAAACTTGATATCTCTATGCAAAACGCATTGCTCCGATTCTTCATGTAAATAAAGCAAAGCAGAAGCCAAACCATGGGCAATTTTGTACCTTGTATTCCATGTCAACATGTTCTTTCCCTGGAAAAGATGTAAATCCAAGCTTCCGTTTTCCATAAATTCATAAGCAAGAAAGAGTTCTCGTTTCTCATGGCACCAACCAACGAGTTTCACCAAATTTTTGTGCCTTAATCGGCTAATGATCCTTACTTCTGATGCATACTCCTTGATCCCTTGTCTCGAAGTCTGCGACACCCTTTTGACTGCGACATACATCCTTATATCATCGAGAAAACCTTTGTATACTCTTCCAAAACCGCCCTCTCCGAGCTTCTGTGCTTCTGCAAAGTTAGTAGTTGCCCTATCTAATTGGTGGTAAGAAAATCTTCTAGGCATAGATGCCCCCATTTCAAATTCATTAGTCATCTCCAATAGTCCAAGTTCCTCTTCTTCACCGCCATCATTTTTTCCCCTCCTCCATAGAAAGTATGCCATAACTATACCAAAACAAGTAATCGGAATCAACGTGCCAAGTGTTATTCTCTTCATACGCAACACATTGTTTTTCCTGTTGTTTTGATCAACATTTAATTCAGTGCTAATAAAAGTCCAAGATATTACATTATTTTTCTTATAGTGATTTCCAGTGGCAGCTGAAAACCCAAAAATTACCCTTTCTGGCAGCACTTGCCTTAGATCAATGGTGTAATTAAGCCTAGTTTCCCATACAACCGAACTATTTTTAAAACTAGTGAATGAAACACTAAGATCTTTCGAATCAGCATTATAATTTATCAAAGCTCTACACTCTTTCCCATATGTTATATTGCTAAACCATTTCCGATATACAACAGAAGTAACAGAGTTAATATCGATACCTACGTGGTCACCTATGGAAATATTGTTGGAAAAATGGTAGTGAAAATGATTTTTCACTAATTTTGGACTCAAATAAAGGTATTTATATATGTGATATATAAATAATTATTTTCGGGTTTGTGTTCTATATTGTGAGAGTATCACAACGAACCAAACCACGTCCAAAATATAAAGCTAAGATGAATGAGATATCGAAGCTTGAAAGTTGTAGGTTGGAACAACCAAAGATGAGAAAATGGATTAAGTTTTGTCCTACATTGGTGGGATGACAAAACATAAAGTGGTTTATAAGGAGGAGCACTCCATGTATATTGTTTAGCTTGAGCCGCTTGAGAGCCGCTATTTTATTTTTGACCTTGAGCTCATGGTTTGGTACATGGCGGAAGGTTAACGTAAACCGTAACGAGCTACACGTGGACTTGACATCCGCGCGCGGAGGATCCAAGGGTGAGCAAGCTGGTTCCCGTGGGTGATTTGGTGAGGCGGCACGCGCGCAGACTAGCTCCTTAGTCCGCGCAGTAGTACTGCGTTTGGGGACGGACGCGCGCGCATGACCAGGTAGCGCCCTGGTCCGCGCAGTTTGATCCGGTGCTGCTGTTCAAGTCAGTCTACGCCAGTTGACTTGGTCAAACCGACTGTTTCAACTCACCATGAATAGAATATGGGAGTTACGGTCTACCACTTAAATCCGTTTATTGCAATTTATGGTTAAATTAATGATAATAATTAAATTGTAATTATGTTACAATTCTTTTGAGTAATTATATATATGAAGTTGGCTTCATATTCGGAGTAGAGATTAAAAGAAAATCTCTAGACAAAACTCACAACAAAAACTCAAGAAAATTGTTGTTCCAAAACGAGAGGAGTACTCTCAATCCTTTCAACTCTCTTTATATTTTTCCATAAAATTATGAACACCAAATTAATCCGGTGTTATCTCCGGCAGTACACTACTGTTCTGGTTGTTGTACTTGGGAGACAGACCGTCTGAGAGGAGGCGCGGAATCTGTTTTAAGGGCCCCGTGTCAAACACGATCCTCAACCAAAACCATCGATTATTTCTTTATTCTTACAGAGACGATTAGTAGAAGATGATGCGGTTGAAGTTTCTTGAATCAAGATTCGGTACATTTTATATTTGTACTTATTTCGTTTATATTTAGTTTTGTATACGGTATTGTACTTTTATGTTTTCTACGAATAACAAGAGTATTGTTATTATATTTATTTTATTATTAATTTAATAAAATAGTGAACCATATTTGCTACAATCTTAAAACAGAGTTTCGTGTAGATTATCGATATATTCTAAAAACCTTCTTATTGAGGATTTTTTGGGTTCACGAAAGCGTAAATTGTTAATTGGGATTTTGTTAAAATCTTACAATTTTTTTTGGAAATATATATGTAGTACAACAAGTCGGTTTAATGTGATGATTGGAGTACAATCTTTAAACCGATATACCATGTTTACAAAACGTAGTTTGATTCAAGTTTTCGTGTTCATGGGTTTGTCATACTCATGGGTATTTTCGTGTTTTTGTTGAAACAGATTTTATACAAATATAAAATGCACTTTATAATGTTTTAAAATACGTTTTTTCTAATGAGCGTATTAGAAAAATATTTTTGTAAACCCATGTAAAATATTTGCTAAAGGTTTTTTCTAACGAGCGTGTTAAAGATTAATCTTAGTAAAATAATTTTCTAATGAGCGTATTAGAAAATATTTTGGCAACCCATATAGAAACGTTGGTGTACGTTTTTCGATCTAACGAGCGTGTTAGAGATCATTATTTGGAGAAATAGTGATTGTTATCGAATGTGTTAAAACATATTTATTTCTAACGAGCGTGTTAGAAATGATTATTATTATTTTTTTTAAATAATAAGTTTCAAAACATTTATAATTTCTAAGGAGCATGTTAGACATTAATATTATTCTAAAATAATAAGTTTTATAACCTTTATTTTCTTAACGAGCGAGTTGGAAAATATTATTTTCGTAAATAATAAGGTTTAAAACATGCGTATTTTCTAACGAGCGTGTTAGAAAGTAATTATTTTAGTAAAATATAATTAGTTTCAAAATGTTGAGAACATTTAGATTTCTAATGGGCGTATTAGAAATTAGTTATGTAAACAACAAGTTTGAAACATGAAGTTCTAATGAGCATGTTAGAAACGACGGCGTTGAAAGAATAACGTATGAAAACATATCTAATGAGCGTATTAAAAATGGTTGTTTACAAAAATCATAAGTTTATTTTAAACTTTTTTTTTTCTAACGAGCGAGTTAGAAATTGATGTTTTTTTGTAAAAACGAACAAACTAGACGTTTAATTTTCTAACAAGCGTGTTAGAAATGGCTTATTATATTTATATATGAGCCAAATAAAAAAAAATTAAACGGTCTTGTAATTGTTTATTTCTAACGGGAGTGTTAGAAATGATTGTATATATATAAACCAATAAGTTTTGAAACAACTTTGGTAATCGTTTATTTCTAACAAGCGTGTTATAAACAGTTTAGTTATATAACCAAAACACCATATAACGATGAGCGTAATCGTTTGTATTCTAACAAGTATGTTAGAAATGGTTACTTATTGAAACCGAATATTTCAATATTTGGTACGCGTATAGTTTCTAATGAGCGACTTACAAACGATTTATCATAGAAACCATGTACTTTAACGATTTATAATCGTTTATGTATTTTAACGATTTATAATCGTTTATTTTCTAACGAGCGGGTTAGAATTGGGTTAACTATGATAAAATAATTAACATGATTTGTAATCATTTTATTGTCTAACGACCGAGTTAGATGTGGTTTTAAATAATAAAACTATTTTGAGTTTATGATCTTGATTTGTAATCAAAGCATAAACAAATATAGTTTAATGTTTAATACAGATGCAAAAACGAGAATGTTTTGAACGAATAAAACATGGTTTTGCAATTGGTTCGATACTCGTATGAGAAGTATCATGTCTTGAACCATATAGTGGTCTTGAGAGACTATTTAAGGAAAACAACCGATGTTGTTTTTTGACATATTTACTTGTTTGACTACTTGTGAGTAGTTAACTATAAACAACTTTTTTGTTTTGAACAAAGTATTGAGGGAGTACCTCAAAACATGCCCCAAGACGATATAATTACGATTATTTCGTCAAGTAGTAAAGTGTTGAAGAGAATAACACTTTGGGATTTGATGTTTATATATCCTTATACTAATTCGTTTAAAATATATTTTTGAAATATATATTACATACATTTTGGATTATCGTTTATGTTTTTTTTTTAAATAATCAAGTGGATTAAAATATAATAAACGATAAATGTAAAAGCAAATTAAGATGGTATTTTCTCTCTTTGACGATGTAAATTCGACGAATTTAATAAGGATATCTTATTTTAACGGGTTGTGCAAGAAGTGTCTTGCAAGAACACAATGAGCGGGTTGTGATCATGACTTATGAAATAAGTCACATATCAAACATCAAATGTACAATAATATGATGGGCGAATCATGACGAACGTGGCGAGTGTATTGAGATTAAATACACGAAAACGAGATTTGTCATCCAATGTTGAGAGCATCAACATGAAAATACACAAATGTGAATTTTAGATGTATATAACATATGAAAGAAATATATGTTAATATTGTGAACTCTTTAATAAATTTGCTAAATTTATTGTAAGACATTTGCAATAGTGATGGATATGTAGATGTTTCTACAACAATCAATGTTGTTTGACCTATGTGGAGGATTTGTCCTTAGTTTTGGAGACTTTCCCAATACATAATTGTAATAAAACAACTATGGAAATGTATATATATATCACTGGAGGCATGTGTGAATGCTATGTCATTGAGTGTCAATCTAATTGACGTTATCTCAAGACTGTAGTGATTTTATACTAATACGGTTCTTCGTGTTGATGATGAATATGTTCATCAAAGTGACTTATATTAAGACTTATGTTTAAGTTCTTAAGAGTCAACGGTGAAGCCTTGGAGATTAAAGGCAAATGAGTTTTGATCCTAATGGATGAAATTAATTATTGTTTTGAGACATTCCTAAAACATAGGTTTTGGAATGGTAAAACAACTCTAATTATTGTCTAACTAAAACGTGAATGATGGAAAGAGATAGTGCATTGTCTCTTTAGGTTGTGAAGAATCAGAATGATGCATCTTCTGTTCACATGCTAGAGTATTGGAGTCTAAAAGCATGCTAGACTAATACTTGTTAACGTTTTGTGATGACATAATAATTATGGATTTGTATAATCAAAACTATAAATAGAACTTCAAGGATAACTCGCGAACCGATTACCTAGTTCATGGGTTAATGATACTATTCGGTTTCATATGAGGAGTACTCAAAATGCTCAAAGTGCAAGCAATGTGGGGGGAAAAGCCATTTAAGAAACAACCCGTAGGGGATGTAAAAATGGTATTGAGAAGTCTTCTCAACTTCATACGAAAGGGAGAACCTTTCATCACCCCATTGGATGCTATCCAGTAACACTTAAATGTGGGGGTGGCTTGCATTTGAAAATGGAGTGAGTCAATCGAGTTGATTGGACTCAAATGCCAATTGGTAAGATTCAAAGTCTAGCTAACTTTAAATCACATCACCAAAGGCATGAAAACGTGTTTAGCCATGAATTGAGTTTCATGTCATTCTAAAGACGAAAAGGAAGGTTCAAAGGGTAACACCTACCTATCCTATTACCATAACCAGATCTATGTTTAGATCACATGTTATAAGCCTTACGAATTGACAAAAATGGCAAAATTGACCAGCGAGTCAAGAACACGTTAGAACAACTTATCCCAGTTGCAAATGTATCCAACAACCTGATGGTTGATAAGAGATGAAGTTGTATGGAATGAGACTAAAGCCCATGGAAAAAGGACATGAGGGAAACCTAACCTAGTTGACTGGAGATCCCAAGATCTAGGTTCAATAGGAAAACTTAATCATGAACCGAAGGGTGGTCACTGTGGGGGCATATCTAAGATATATGTTTATATATAAGCTAGTATATATGGTTATATACATATCCCCTAAACTACAAAAGGGTGTTTAAATATGTCCTAGTCCATTCCTAAAATATTCAGTGACATTGTTCAGAGGTTAAGCATAATATATGGTTAATGATTAGTGTAAGTCATAATAAACCATAATGCTTTTAATGATTTAAAATCACCTATGTTGGACAGAAGTGTGGTCGCTTCAAATGAAATTGTGGGCACAATTTCTAGAGCTCCCGCAGAACCAGGAAAGTGTTCCATGACCATTATTGGACACAATAATGAAGGGATGGCCAGGCTAGGGGGAGTCTTGTGTGAACGTATATTGTCGTTTACACAAACAGCCGTCAATTCAAAGACATCAAGTTCATATTGACAGCTAGTAAGCTAAGTATGCTTCACAAGGGAAGGTTCAAAGGGTTACACCTACCTATCCTATGAAAGACTCAACCGTCAAGGTTACATCGGTAATTTGTGTGTTTTTCCGATCTCCATTCATGTGGGGGATTGTTGGAAAAATGGTAGTGAAAATGATTTTTCACTAATTTTGGACTCAAATAAATGTATTTATATATGTGATATATAAATAATTATTTTCGGGTTTGTGTTCTATATTGTGAGAGTATCACAACGAACCAAACCACGTCCAAAATATAGAGCTAAGATGAATGAGATATCGAAGCTTGAAAGTTGTAGGTTGGAACAACCAAAGATGAGAAAATGGATTAACTTTTGTCCTACATTGGTGGGATGACAAAACATAAAGTGGTTTATAAGGAGGAGCACTCCATGTATATTGTTTAGCTTGAGCCGCTTGAGAGCCGCTTTTGTGTTTTTGACCTTGAGCTCATGGTTTGGTACATGGCGGAAGGTTAACGTAAACCGTAACGAGCTACACGTGGACTTGACATCCGCGGGCGGAGGATCCAAGGGTGAGCAAGCTGGTTCCCGTGGGTGACTTGGTGAGGCGGCACGCGCGCAGACTAGCTCCTTAGTCCGCGCAGTAGTACTGCGTTTGGGGACGGACGCGCGCGCATGACCAGGTAGCGCCCTGGTCCGCGCAGTTTGATCCCGTGTTGCTGTTCAAGTCAGTCTACGCTAGTTGACTTGGTCAAACCGACTGTTTCAACTCACCATGAATAGAATATGGGATTTACGGTCAACCACTTAAATCCGTTTATTGCAATTTATGGTCAAATTAATGATAAGAATTAAATTGTAATTATGTTACAATTCTTTTGAGTAATTATATATATGAAGTTGGCTTCATATTCGGAGTAGAGATTAAAAGAAAATCTCTAGACAAAACTCACAACCAAAACTCAAGAAAATTGTTGTTCCAAAACGAGAGGAGTACTCTCAATCCTTTCAACTCTCTTTATATTTTTCCATAAAATTACGAACACCAAATTAATCCGGTGTTATCTCCGGCAGTACACTACTGTTCCGGTTGTTGTACCCTGGGAGACAGACCGTCTGAGAGGAGGCGCAGAATCTGTTTTAAGGGCCCCGTGTCAAACACGATCCTCAACCAAAACCATCGATTATTTCTTTATTCTTACAGAGACAATTAGTAGAAGATGATGCGGTTGAAGTTGCTTGAATCAAGATTCGGTACATTTTATATTTGTACTTATTTCGTTTATATTTAGTTTTGTATACGGTATTGTACTTTTATGTTTCCTACGAATAACAAGAGTATTGATATTATATTTATTTTAATATTAATTTAATAAAATAGTGAACCCTATTTCCTACAAATATTAGTAGCGGGATCTCTTGGATCCCAATCGTTTTCACCATAAGTATCAAACTCCACCGCGACAAATCGATGTCTACTGTTTTGGATTTTTGAATCGAAGGGAAGCCCGAGGATGCCTCCAGAATTTAACACAGAGTTATTGTGAGCAAGGAAGAATGTTAGACCATCTGCGTAATAATTGTTTCGATATGAATCGATCACCAATGTGAAACTCGTAGAGAAGGTGGCTAGATCAGTAGAGTCTCCGTCCCAAAGATGAAGAGGTTTGATGTACGTCGTGCGGCCTGCTGACCAGACTGAACCATATTGGTCACCATTCCTTTTGTGGGTCACCTGTAGTCCTTCAGTAGAGCTATAAGTAGCCTCACCTGAGAATATGATATCCTGCGTGTTTGTTTAAGTAATATTTGTGAAATTGAAAACAATTGAATCTGCATAAGGAATTAACGAAAGAAAGAAGCATGTTAGGATAGACATTGAAGTTTGTCAACAAGTATGGATTCAGAGACTAATAGACAACAGAATGAAAAGAAACTTTATTCCAACGAACAATCTATTACAGACTCTATGAATCAAGATCTAATCTCTAAACAACTAAGAATACAAACACTGTAATACAGAACTAGATTAGACACCAACGATCTCAGCTCTTATCTAGATGAATAAGAGCAGACCAACAAACCTAATCGTTCTAGTTGTGAGAGATGACAAGAGAATAACAAAACAAAATATCAAAGAGCTAAAACTTGGACAACGATCAGGAGAAGGGTTTATATAAACATGATATAGGCTCGGGTAAAAGCACACCCGAGCCAACAGCCACCGTTGGATGAATTTAAAGAAACACACTCTCGAGTCATCTACGCCATTGATTAGGAATGGAGATAGGTTAGAGGATTGCCAGATATGTAAAGTACCAATTTTAGTTACCAATGCAAATGTGCCATTAGGATGTTTAACCCTTATATTAAGTTGAGAAACATCAACAAAATCACTGAAAACTTTTTCATCATTTACCATATGCTCATTGGCTCCTCAATCACATATCCACCCTATCCCTTTTAACACCCCATTACTACTAATAAAACAGTAAATATTAGAACTCACAGAAGAAGCACAGAATATACTACCTTTAACATTACAATTCTGAGCAACATCACTAGGTTTCTCATTCAAAAAATTCATCAGCTTAGCAAGTTGTTCACTAGACAAAGATGGAATAGACACATTAGAACTATTAGTGGAATTATTAGCTACAACTGCCTTCTTACTTGGATTTCCTTTAGACCTCATCCAAGTAGGGTACCCTATTATTTCAAAACATTTATCTATAGTGTGACCATTCTTATTACAGTGAGTACACTTTAATGCAGGATTAGCTTTTACATTTCTTTTATTAAAATCAGCAGACTGATATACTTTAGAAACAAAGTTAACAGTTTGACTAGTTTTAGAACTATTTGAAGAGTTTCCGTGAGACTCTTCCCTAGACACTACTGCAAAGGCTTCCTTAACTGAAGGAAGATTATCCTTTGTCAGTAAGTTAGTTCTAACACTTTGATAACAATCATCTAATCCCATTAAAAACTGCATAAGTTTAGTCATGTGACTATAGTTGTTAAATTCTTTGAAGCATCACAAGTACAAGAAGGCAATTGTAGAATCTGATCAAGTTGTTTCCACATAACATTCAACTTATGATAATAATCAGCAACAGTTAAACTATTTTGTTTAAAAGAGTTGATTTTTAGATGAAGATCAAATATAACTGACCCATCTATTTTATTATAAGTATCCTTTAAATCCTTCCATACTTCAGAAGCTAACTTGGAGTATACTTGACCTAAGTATAACTCTTCTGATATTGAATTCAGAATCCAAGTTAAAACAACTGAATTACATATATCCCATTGTCTTATTAACACATCATCATCTTCAGGTTTAATACAACTACCATCAATGAATCCTAGTTTATTTTTAACTTGTAAAGCAAGAATCATTGCATTAGACCACACATTGTAATTCTCAGTGCCCTTGAGTTTAATATTAACAATATTCAAATTAGCAGAATCACTAGCATGGAGATACAAGGGATCACTAGCATCTAATTTGCTAACCAATGTAACATTACCAAGACGACCATCACCAGAATCACTACTAGAATCAGCCATTACACACAAAGCAAATAATAGTGAACAGTTACAAATTCAAAAACAGTGATTAAAATCTTCCACACAGTCTCAAGCACACAAAGACGAAGCCCTGTCAGTGTCAAGATACCAGGTTCATCACTCAAGGTGCCTGGCCATGTCTTAACAGGGGAGTCTTAAGCCCAGATCTAGCACACAAGCACTCACAGATCAAAGACACTTGACAGACCAAGAATAATCACAAAGAACAAAACAAATACTCAGTCAAACAATAGACACAACCAGGTAATGAGCCAATACCGATCCCCCTAACCCGGTCAGTGCTCCTAGACACAACTGAAACTAAGATAAACAAAGGAGAATGGAACGATCTCACCAGAAACTCGTAACTCAAAACCTTCACTTAGGGTTTTGAGCCAGAGAGCAGATAAATAGGTTCAAAGGTTCTTGAACACCATTACAGTTCCAGTTCAGCTTCAAGATTCCTTTACCAAACCCTAGATCTGATGGTTAACTTCAGATCAAGGGTTAACTTAGCAGCAGAGAAGACCTTTCCACACCAGAGCAAATCAGAATCAGCAAGATCCAAGATCCACAACCAGATCTATATCGACTCAGGAAAGACTAACTACAGATAAGATCTATAAACTAAGATGGATCTGTAATCAATAAACCAAGAAGACACAGATCTATGGAAAGAGATCTGATCTTTACAAAACCCTAACAAACGGAAGCGACTAAGACAGAAAACCAGAGCTGAGCTCTGATACCATGTCAACAAGTATGGATTCAGAGACTAATAGACAACAGAATCAAAAGAAACTTTATTCCAACGACCAATCTATTACAGACTCTATGAATCAAGATCTAATCTCTAAACAACTAAGAATACAAACACTGTAATACAGAACTAGATTAGACACCAACGATCTCAGCTCTTATCGAGATGAATAAGAGCAGACCAACAAACCCTAATCGTTCTAGTTGTGAGAGATGACAAGAGAATAACAAAACAAAATATCAAAGAGCTAAAACTTGGACAACGATCAAGAGAAGCGTTTATATAGACATGATATAGGCTCGGGTAAAAGCACACCTGAGCCAACAGCCACCGTTGGATGACTTTAAAGAAACACACTCTCGAGTCATCTACGCCGTTGATCAGGAATGGAGATAGGTTAGAGGATTGCCAGCTTGGCAATACACCCATGTTTATAAAACCACCTGATGGGCCAGGTTCTTGGACTCTATCCGAAGCCCATAAGCAATTGCCATCCAAAGCCATCCAAAGCCCAAAGCTGCTCCAGCCTGCTACTGCTACAATCTGCCACACAACCCAAATCGTCCAATGGTCCAATTGTCCAAGTGTCCAAATATTTCAACCTCAAACCAAATCATAAAATAAAATGTGTAAGTAAATATAATTATGATATATATTGGTATATAATTTTAACAAAGTTGCGAGCTTCTTTGTTGGTAGTTGTGCTGAAATTAAATTTTATCATCGTTATGAGGATATCAATAATTCAAAGTAGATTTTTTTAGCCTTTTCAGTCAACTTTCATAAATTATCCTATTTTGGGTGTTGTGGGTGGTCATCACAATATTGTCTCACCCATCATATCGTCACACCTAATCATATTGTGTCACGTCATACCTCACATTTCATCACTAAAGTCATGGGGTGGTCATCACACCCATCACTAAACTTTTTTAAATAAAATAAAATAAAAACATTACATTAACATTCGTCATGCCGAACAAGTGAAAAATAATTGCTGACCTCAAAAGTATACTCGATGTGAGCATAGGCTACCTGCATATCTTATGTTTCATCGGGGTGTTCGTTTGTCATTTTCTTAAAAAAATCCAAGGTATTACACTTCGATTCGAGATCCCCGTACTTGTGAGAGATTGAATCACAATTACAACGTGTTCCTTCGACAAGTGCACTAAACTTGGCTGAAACTTTAGTCCACGATGGAGCGTTCCTATGACCACGGCCATAGCCGTTGCTCGTTGATGCGCTAGAGTTGTGTACGTTGTCGTTCGCGATCACTAGCGCAAGCTACTCCTCTTGTGTCCAAGAGACCATTCTTAAAATTGTGAATGAGAATGAGAATGAGAAGAATTTTGTTACTTTTTTGTGTATAGGAGAAGAATTAAGTGTGAGAGTTAGTGTAAAAAAAGTGGTCAAATATGTATATATATAAGTAGGTATATGGTCAAATGACCGCTGTCCCACTACGCAACGGCTAGCGAAATTGATGGCAAGACCGTGATGGTGGTCTCGGTCACGTCCAAATTAAACAATCACGATTTTGGTGGGGCGATGGTCGTGATGGTCACGACCATCGCGGGGTGGCCATCACGTACCACCCCGCCCACCCTTAAGTGAAAAAAGTTTTAGTGTATTATTTTTCATATATATATATACATATATATATATATATATATATAAGCTAAGAACATTGACTAGTATCTAGGCTTTAAGCGAACTGAACGTTCATGAACTGTTTATGAATTTGTTGGGAGAGTTCGTTTATGTTCATTTATTTAATAAACGAACAAACATGATAAAAAAATTTTGAACGTTTAATTAAATGAACGAAAATGAAAAAGGTTGTGTTCATTCATTTATGTTTGTGAACCTTCATTTATGTTCGTTTATTTAAGTTTATTTATGTTCGTTTAAATTTTAATAATTACTTAATGAGTTGTATTTATATAAATATAAACATAAATTGGGCTTTAGCTATTTGTACAAATATAACCAATTAGTAATTAGGTTTTTAGTAATACAAAATCGTTTACATTTAGTATGTTCGTGAACGTTCGTTTAGGTTTTAAACGAACAAACATAATCAAATACGAACATGACAAATTTCTTAATGAACGAACATGAACAAAAAAAAATGTTTGATTATGTGTTCGTGTTCAGTAAACAAGCACGAACACATCTTTGTTCATGTCTATTCGATTCATTTACAGGCCTGGTATCAGTAGACAATTGAAAATTAAGATTAAAACTTTAACTGGACTTCAAATCAAAATTTAATATGTTTTTATTTATAAATTTATACTTTCTTCTGTTTTTTATTCGATTTTATAACATTAATTTTATTAAAATCAATATTCAAAATTTATTTTTTTTATTTTCATCATATTTTTATTTTTATTTACATAACACTACAGCTTATTCTAAGGTCTGCATTTTTATAAAACACGTTTCATGAGAAAGAGTTAAAGTTAAAAAAAGGCTTATTTCCCGTATTCTATATACTTAATAGAAATACGAACAACTATTTTAAAACTAAACAATAGTTTAGTTTTATGTAAAACAGAAAAAAATAAAATGAATAATTTTATATGTAGGGATTAAATTAAAAAAGAACTGCTATAAGAAAATCGTTTCTCCCGTTTTTGTTATTAACAAATTAAGTTCTTCTTTATCCTACCGTTTAGCAAAACTAATGTTGTAGCCCAGTGATTGCAACGGAGGTGGGAAAGTTTACTCACATTTGTAAGGTTTCTGCCTGGGGTATAAGGTTCGATTTCGTCTTCCACCGAAAAACTAACCATTGAGTTTGAAAGGAGAAAACCGTGTGAGGACGGATTCGATCCTGACAGAGATAGCTTTCTAGCCAAGAATTTACCGCTGAAACACAACCTTTAAAAAAAATATCCCACCGTTTAGCCCCTATCTCATAACCAGTTATTTTTTATTTTTTCATGATCACCAAATTTTAAATTGTCCAACTCATTTGCATCCATCTTTCTCGAGGTCCACAAGAAATTATTGCCAAAGATTTGACTTTGATATAGTTTATTAGAATAAATATGTTGAAAAATATTCTTCCTATAATTTAGGAGATAATCATGACGTCAATATTATAAGTATCTATTACCTAAAATAAGCTACTGGCATCTTTGAGGGCAGTAAAGGCATTGGAGCTTCGGAGTTTAGTACTTTAATGGCCTTATTCATCGATGGGCGGAATTCTGAGTCGGGGTGCACACACCATAAACCAATGACCATTAAACGCCTGACTTCTTCTTCTTCAAACTCAGACCCTAGACTCGTATCGACTGCTTCTAAAAGATTGCCATTACCATAAAGCTCCCAAACCCATTGTACTAACTGAATTTGTTTTTCTGGAACTATATAATCAATGGCTTTTCGCCCACAAGTTATTTCCAATGAAACAACTCCAAAACTAAATACATCTGATCCCTTGGTTGATATGCCGGTGGCTATACATTCAGGATCTATATAACCGAAGGTTCCTGCCAACCTCGTTTTATGCATGCCTTTCTCATGGTCAACCAACTTAGCCAACCCAAAATCACCAAGCTTCACATTGAAATTTGAGTCCAGCATCACATTACTCGATTTGATATCTCTATGCAAGACGCATTGCTCCCATTCTTCATGTAAATAAAGCAAAGCAGAAGCCAAACCATGGGCAATTTTGTACCTTGTATTCCATGTCAGCATGCTCTTTCCCTTGAAAAGATGTAAATCCAAGCTTCCGTTTTCCATAAATTCATAAGCAAGCAAGAGTTCTCCTTTCTCATGGCACCAACCAACGAGTTTCACCAAATTTTTGTGCCTTAATCGGCTAATGATCCTTACTTCTGATGCATACTCTTTGATCCCTTGTCTTGAAGTCTGCGACACCCTTTTGACTGCGACATACATCCTTATATCATCCAGAAAACCTTTGTATACTCTTCCAAAACCGCCCTCTCCGAGCTCCCGTGTTTCTGCAAAGTTAGCAGTTGCCCGATCTAATTGGTGGTAAGAAAATCTTCTAGGTATAGATGCCCCCATTTCAAATTCATTAGTCATCTCCAACAGTCCAAGTTCCTCTTCTTCACCGCCATCATTTTTTTCCCTCCTCCATAGAAAGTACGCCATAACTATACCAAAACAAGTAATCGGAATCAACGTGCCAAGTGTTATTCTCTTCATACGCAACACATTGTTTTTCCTGTTCTTTTGATCAACCTTTAATTCAGTGCTATTAAACGCCCAAGATATTACATTATTTTTCTGATAGCGATTTCCAGTGGAACCTGAAAACCCAAAAATTACCCATTCAGGCAACACTTGCCTTAGATCAATGGTGTAATTAAGCCCAGTTTCCCATACAACCGAACTATTTTTAAAACTAGTGAATGAAACACTAAGATCTTTCGAATCAGCATTATAATTTATCAAAGCTCTACACTCTTTCCCATATGTTATATTGCTAAACCATTTCCGATATGCAACAGAAGTAAGAGAGTCAATATCAATACCTACGTGGTCACCTATGGAAATATTAGTAGCGGGATCTCTTGGATCCCAATCGTTTTCACCATAAGTATCAAACTCCACCGCGACAAATCGATGTCTACTGCTTTGGATTTTTGAATCGAAGGGAAGAATGTTATTATGAGCAAGGAAGAATGTTATTAAATGTGAAACTCGTAGAGAAGCTTGCTAGATCAGTAGAGTCTCCGTCCCAAAGATGAAGAGGTTTGATGTACGTCGTGCGGCCTGCTAACCAAATTGAATCATATTGGTCACCATTCCTTTTGTGGGTCACCTGTAGTCCTTCAGTAGAGCTATAAGCAGCCTCACCTGAGAATATGATATCCTGCGTATTTGTTTGGGTAATATTTGTGAAGTTGAAAACAATTGAATCTGCATAAGGAATTAACGAAAGAAAGAAGCATGTTAAGATAGACATTGAAGTTGCGAGCTTCTTTGTTGGTAGTTGTGCTGAGATTAAATTTTATCATCGTTATATGAGGATATGAATAATTCAAAGTAGATTTTTTTAGCCTTTTCAGTCAACTTTCATAAATTATCCTATTTTGGGTGTTGTGGGTCGTCATCACATTGTCACACCTATCATACCATCACACCTAATCATATCGTGTCACGTCATACCTCACATTTCATAACTAAAGTTATGGGGTGGTCATCACACCCATCACTAAACTTTTATTTTAAATAGAATAAAATAAAAACATCACGTTAACATTCGTCACGCCAAACAAGTGAAAAATAATTGTTGACTTCGGAAGTATACTCGATGTGAGCATAGGTTACCTGCATATCTTCTGTTTCGTCGGGGTGTTCGTTTGTCATTTTCTTAAAAAAAATCCAAGGTATTACACTTCGATTTGAGATCCCCGTACTTGTGAGAGATTGAATCATAACTACAACGTGTTCCTTCGACAAGTGCACTAAACTTGGCTGAAACTTTAGTCCACAATGTGGCATTCCTATGACCACGGCCACAGCCATTGCTCGTTGATGCACTAGAGTTCTGTACGTTGTCGTTCGCGATCACTAGCGCAAGCTACTCCTCTTGTGTCTAAGAGACCATTGTTAAAATTGTGAATGTGAATGAGAATTAGAATAATTTTGTTATTTTTTTTGTATAGGAGAAGAACTAAGTGTGAGAGTTAGTGTAAAAAAAAGTGGTTAAATATGTATACATATGGGTAGGTATATGGTCAAATAACCGTTGTCCCACTACGCAACGGCTAGCGAAATTGATGGCAAGACCGTGATGGTGGTGCGATGGTCGTGATGGTCACGATGATCGCAGGGTGGCCATCACGTACCACCCCGCCCACCCTTATAGTGAAAAAAGTTTTAGTGTATTATTTTTCATATGTATATATATATATATATATATATATATATATATATATATGCTAAGAACATTAACTAGTATCTAGGATTTAAGCGAACTGAATGCTCATGAACTGTTTATGAATTTGTTTGGGGGGGGGTTTCGTATATGTTCATTTATTTAATAAACGAACAAACACGATCAAAAAAATTTGAACGTTTAATTTAATGAACGAAAATGAACAAAGGTTGTGTTCATTCATTTATGTTTGTGAACCTTCATTTATGTTCGTTTATTTAAGTTCATTTATGTTCGTTTAAATTTTAATAATTACTCAAGTAGTTGTGTTTATATAAATATAAACATAAATTGGGCTTTACCTATTTGTACAAATATAACCAATTAGTAATTGGGTTTTTAGTGATACAAAATCAACACCTTAGGCAGGCCACCAATGTCTGCGTGATGCAAAAACTGACGTCACTAACTAGCAAATTAATAATTAAATAATGTCACTTGCTTGAACAGTGGCAAGAAACCCACTTGCCTGAACAGCTGTTGTTGATCAATTAATTAAATATTGTCACTTGCTTCAACAGAGTTTTGAAGGACTGTTGGTTTTAAATTTGAGCTCCAAATTCAAATTCAAATTTCAAATTCGACACCCCCATTACGCAACTATATAAAGGCATCATGTCCCTCTCTTTCTCTTAGATAATTTTTAAATCTCTACAATAATTTTGAAACCGTAATAACTGCTTTCTCTCACATTCAAGTTCGTGTTAAAGGATTCGAGTATCAGGTAACCTAATTCTAACCGATCATATCAATAAGAATAAAATTATTCCGCTTTAGTTTTCGGTAACCCTCAATCTTTTATGTCCTTAATCAGCAACCAGAGTATTTACGTTGAAAAAGGTTTCCTGTTTTGGTAGATTCTTACAATCAAAGAAAAATATTCGTTATACGATTAGCACGGGTTGTAGATTGGCAGCGTCAAACTCAAAAAGGGTATGTCTGGACTTTTTAAAGCCATGTATGCGAGTGTTTAATGCGTGTTAATTTTTTCCTGTTCAACATGTGTGTTTGATTACTTTGAGTGATGCTTGATTTAGTATTTTTGTGAATATTTGACCGTTAATAGATGGAGGCATTAGCTTAAGCACTGGAGAGTCTTTCCAGATGGCATTAGGCAAGACATTGATTGCAATTATGCTTTTACGCCACTATGCTTATCTTTTGAGGAAGCCGTCTGCGTCTACTTCCGCTTTTGTTGTTCCCGCTGTTGTGCTTGTCAACATGTATGTTTGTTGAAATTCTTATTTATTTAATTTGTTTTTCAAGGGTTGTGGTTGAAGTATAACTGTGACTGTTTTTTTCTGTTCTGTTAGCAAGCAGAGTATGTGAGGAAGCACCTTGAGTATGTTGACTATTCAAGGTTAATCTTTTCGATATTCTTTCAAGTCAAAGAAACAAATATGTGTTGAAGACTGATGGGTGTATAAAGACATGTTTTATTCAACGTTGATTTGAATGTATTAGCTTCGTCAGTTTTAAGTTTTCTGAGGATTAGTAAAAGAATTATTTTCATTATGTTAGTAGTTTTTTGTAACGTCTGTCTATATTCAAAACTTGTTTGTAAATATTCTATAGTATAATTTGAAGTTGTATTCGAAGACGGCTGTTTTGAAAGCAAATATTGTTATTGTTGTTATTGTTAATCAAGTATTTCATTTACGTGGGATATTCCAAATTGTAAGTGAAGTTCTCTTTTCAATGACAATTTTTTCATTACATCTGAAGTTGTATTGGATGACAGGCGTATTCAGACCATGTCTTGACATGTCAACAGATGTTGTAAAACAGATCTTCCCATTAAGTAGACAAATAAGCCTTGAGTTTTGCTATTTTTAAGAGGGAAAGTTTTAAATTATCATAGGGAAGCGTGTTTACGATTTTGAACATTAACAGGGTTGAGTGGCAAATAATAAGTGTTTTGAGAGTAAATATTGTTATTGTTGTTAGTAATTATTAATCTATTTATGTAAGATATGACATTGTATTGATCAATAATACTCGAGTTGAGAGGTTATTTTATAACAAACCTGTTTAAAATCAGTTGGTTTTTTCTAAAGCTTTTTATGTATCATACTTTGATTTTTATAAATAAATAATAATAACAATTATTTTAAAAAATAAGCCCTAACTTTTGAACTTTTAAGAGGGAAATTTTTAAATTATCATAGGGAAGTGTGTTTACGATTTTCAACAATAACCGGGTTGAGTTGCAAATTGCAAAATAATAAGAGTTTTGAGACCAAATATTGTTATTGTTGTTATTGTTATTATTGTTAAGAAGTAATTCATTTACGTGGCATATTGCAAATTCTAAGTGAAATTGTTTTTTGGATGATAGTTTTTTTATTACATCTGAAGTTTTATTCGATGACAGCTGTATTGAGAACATCTGTTGACATGTCATCAGATGTTGTAAAACAGATCTTTGGATTCATAATGCAAATAAGCCTTAAGTTTTGAATTTTTAAGAGGGAAAGTTTTAAATTCTCATAGGGAAGCGTGTTTACGATTTTGAACATTAAAAGGGTTGAGTGGCAAATAATAAGTTTTTTGAGAGTAAATATTGTTATTGTTGTCATTAGTAATAATTAATTTATTTATATAAGACTTAAAGACGGGTTCAGTGCAAAAGACGGGGTTCAGCAAACCCCGTCTCTTGCTGAATGACCAAAAGACGCGATGGCATAAGACGGGGTTGTAAACCCCGTCATAAAGTCTTATTCACCCCGTCTTTTGCCTATCATTTGTACTAGTGTGAAAACAATAAAATTGTGAATTAGTGTATTATATACCTTAAAAAGTATTTTCAATCTTTGTTATTATTATTGATTATTACTAAATAATCAAACAAAACGATATGATATAATCTATAAATTCAAACAAATTTTCAACTAAAACGATATGATATAACCTATAAATTCATACAAACGTTCATTGTGAAATTTCCAAAATTCGACAATCGATTTACTACGTATCGGTTCGGTTTGGTTTTGGCGGGAATGGAAATATCGATGACCATAACCGACCTGCTACTTTTGGTTTTTAGAAAAACAATTAACCGACCCACCGATTTTTTATTTGATTCGTTGGTTATGGCTCAGTTAATTCAGTTTTTTGCACACCCCTCATAGCAATGGCGACGGAGGATTGATCAGTTGCTGGTGGGTGTAGATGAAGGAGTTATTTTATTTATTAATTTTTAGTAATTTCATAAATAGTTCTTGCAGTTTAAATTTTGAGTTACTTATACAAATAGTTACCCAAAACGTGTTTTGGTCAATTTAACTAGATTTAAAGCTGAAGGGTGTGGGCTGCGGCATGGGGCGGCAAGGGTCGGCAAACACCCCCCCCCCCCCTCCCCCCTCGGGGCCGGCATCGCAAGGCAGGCACCCACATGCTTGCATGCCATGCCAATTTTGACCGTTTGGTTGATTTAGAACGTTGTGCAATGGCTACTTTAAAAAAAACATTTTTCTTTATTTAAATACACCAAACTTTACCACTTTCATTCACATTTTTATAAAAACCCTCGAAAACTCTTTCGATATATTTAAACACAACCATTCTTTATAAAAATTCCAAACCCTCAAACAAGTATGTCATCATCATCTTCTTCGATGTCTTCGTCTTCTTCGGGATCATCATCTACAAACGAAGCTGTAAATTTTGTTTTAAACAACGTGGTGCAAGCGGCGCAGATCATTGCTGAGGAGGAAGGAGATGAAGTCGACTCGGTACCTCGAACTAGGCAAGCGGCTATAAACAGAGACCGAGAAAGTACGTTTTATATTTTTTTAAGATTAGTTTTGTTTATTGTATTTTTTTTATGATTGTAGTGGTTTATTATATTTAAATTTTTTAAGATTGTAGATGTTTATTGTGTTTATATTTGTTAAAATATGTGTAGGTGCCCATGATAGATTGGTAGCCGATTATTTTGCCGACGAACCCTTGTACTTGGCGGCCATATTTAGGTGTAGGTTCCGAATGAGTAGAAGACCGTTCTTACGTATAGCCGATGACGTGGTGAATTTTCACCCATTTTTTACCCTACGATATGATGCTAGAAAGAAAAGGGGGTTCACTATTATACAAAAATGCACAGCGACACTTCGGCAACTAGCGTATGGGACTGGGGCGGATGCGTGGGACGAGTATTTAAAGATGTCGGAAAGAACTGCACGAGAATGTCTATACAAGTTTAGCAAGTGTGTGGTTAAGCTTTACATCAAGAAATATTTGCGAAAACCAAACTCTAGTGAGGTCCAACAATTGTATCAGTTCCACCACCAAAGACATGCTTTTCCAGGAATGCTTGGAAGCACTGATTGCATGCATTGGCCTTGGAAAAATTGTTCGAATGCATGGCATGGAATGTTCACACGAGGGGATCAAGGACATCCATCAATAACCTTGGAGGCTGCATGTTCACAAGATCTATGGGTTTGGCATGCTTTCTTTGGCATTCCTGGTTAGAACAACGACATTAATGTCATTAACCAATCAGAGATTTTTGACGATGTCATAAAAGGAACCGGTCTGAATACCAGGTTTACAGTATCGGGGGTGGAGTACTGGCGCGGGTATTATCTTGCTAATGGGATCTACCCATCTTATGCGACGATCGTTAAAACTATTCACCACCCGTTCGATAAAAAAAGAAAGAAATTTTCCAAGTTTCAAGAGGCGGCAAGAAAGGACATTGAACGGTTATTTGTGGTTCTACAACAAAAATGGCACATCGTTCCAAACTCGACACGTATGTTCACCCCAAAAAAAGGTTGCTTTACTGTATGTATGCTTGTATCTTGTTGCGTAACATGATACTTGAACAAGGAGGCTCCGCCATCTGTGAGTATGTCAAGAATGCCCCGCCGGAGAATACTGTGCCTATTGACCCACAACAACAAGATTAAAACGAGTTCTCGTTACATAACGAGTTCACGCATCAAAATCTTCTAGCGGATTTGGTTGAATATATTTGGAACAACGGACAAGAGTAGATTATTTGTAAATTTTTTATGTCGAACAGGTTAATTTAATTTTAGTTGTGTTTTTTTTAAATTATTTGTAGTGTTTTTAATGTAATATTAAATTTTTAATATTAATATTAGAATATTAACTTTTTATTGTAGTATTAATATTATAAAATTATTAAATAAGAAAACAAAAAAAAAAGAAAAATAATTAAATGATGATGGGCCTCCTCCACACCCTTGGACCATCATTCACATGATGCTTCTATCCTACGCTGACGTGGCCGCTGAGGTGGAGGACCATCATGGATGATGGGCCTCTTCCACACCCTTTAGCCTAACAAAAGAATTAACCACACATTAGATGAAAATGAAAATAATGTTGGAGTTGGCGCTTTGCAATATTTTTAGTTTGGATTGGATGATATGTGGTTTGGAACTAAAATCAATGCTTGGATGGAAATTGTAACAAAAGTACTCAAATTTTAGATGTATATATACTCTTTAAACTTAAATGTAAAGAAATGTGGGTTTTATACAAACCGTGCAAATAACATCGAGATTTTAATTTTTCCAAACAACAGTAATCTAGACATTTCCATGCATTGAATGTGACATCGGTATGGATTTGGAATAAGAAGAACCTGCTGATGACGTTGTTTGCTTTGATGATTCAGTGCTAGGAGGTTCTGGACTTGTACTTACGGATTGTTATTGGCCGTGGAACAGAAATCGGAGAGTGAGAACGCTATGGGTGGCTCATAATAAGCTACTGGCATCTTTGAAGGCAGTATAGGCATGGGAGCTTCGGAGTTTAGTACTTTAATGGCTTTTTTCATCGATGGGCGGAATTCTGAGTCGGGGTGCACACACCATAAACCAATGAACATTAAACGCCTGACTTCTTCTTCTTCAAACTCAGACCCTAGACTCAGATCGACTGCTTCTAAAAGATTGCCATTACCGTAAAGCTCCCAAACCCATTGTACTAACTGAATTTGTTTTTCTGGAACTATATAATCAATGGCTTTTCGCCCACAAGCTATTTCCAATGCAACAACTCCAAAACTAAATACATCTGATCCCTTGGATGATATGCCAGTGGCTATACATTCAGGAGCTATATAACCGAAGGTTCCTGCCAACCTCGTTTTATGCATTGTCTTTCTCATGGTCAACCAACTTAGCCAACCCAAAATCACCAAGCTTCACATTGAAATTTGACTCCAGCATCACATTACTCGATTTGATATCTCTATGCAAGACGCATTGCTCCCATTCTTCATGTAAATAAAGCAAAGCAGAAGCCAAACCATGGGCAATTTTGTACCTTGTATTCCATGTCAACATGCTCTTTCCCTTGAAAAGATGTAAATCCAAGCTTCCGTTTTCCATAAATTCATAAGCAAGCAAGAGTTCTCCTTTCTCATGGCACCAACCAACGAGTTTCACCAAATTTTTGTGCCTTAATCGGCTAATGATCCTTACTTCTGATGCATACTCTTTGATCCCTTGTCTTGAAGTCTGCAACACACTTTTGACTGCGACATACATCCTTATATCATCCAGAAAACCTTTGTATACTCTTCCAAAACAGCCCTCTCCGAGCTTCTGTGTTTCTGCAAAGTTAGCAGTTGCCCGATCTAATTGGTGGTAAGAAAATCTTCTAGGTATAGATGCCCCCATTTCAAATTCATTAGTCATCTCCAACAGTCCAAGTTCCTCTTCTTCACCGCCATCATTTTTTTCCCTCCTCCATAGAAAGTATGCCATAACTATACCAAAACAAGTAATTGGAATCAACGTGCCAAGTGTTATTCTCTTCATACGCAACACATTGTTTTTCCTGTTGTTTTGATCAACATTTAGTTCAGTGCTATTAAACGCCCAAGATATTACATTATTTTTCTGATAGCGATTTCCAGTGGTACCTGAAAACCCAAAAATTACCCATTCAGGCAACACTTGCCTTAGATCAATGGTGTAATTAAGCCCAGTTTCCCATACAACCGAACTATTTTTAAAACTAGTGAATGAAACACTAAGATCTTTCGAATCAGCATTATAATTTATCAAAGCTCTACACTCTTTCCCATATGTTATATTGCTAAACCATTTCCGATATGCAACAGAAGTAAGAGAGTCAATATCGATACCTACGTGGTCACCTATGGAAATATTAGTAGCGGGATCTCTTGGATCCCAATCGTTTTCACCATAAGTATCAAACTCCACCGCGACAAATCGATGTCTACTGCTTTGGATTTTTGAATCGAAGGGAAGAATGTTATTATGAGCAAGGAAGAATGTTAGACCATCTGCGTAATAATTGTTTCGATATGAATCGATCACAAATGTGAAACTCGTAGAGAAGCTTGCTAGATCAGTAGAGTCTCCGTCCCAAAGATGAAGAGGTTTGATGTACGTCGTGCGGCCTGCTGACCAAATTGAATCATATTGGTCACCATTCCTTTTGTGGGTCACCTGTAGTCCTTCAGTAGAACTATAAGCAGCCTCACCTGAGAATATGATATCCTGCGTATTTGTTTGGGTAATATTTGTGAAGTTGAAAACAATTGAATCTGCATAAGGAATTAACGAAAGAAAGAAGCATGTTAGGATAGACACGAAGTTGCGAGCTTCTTTGTTGGTAGTTGTGCTGAGATTAAATTTTATCATCGTTATATGAGGATATGAATAATTCAAAGTAGATTTTTTAAGCCTTTTCAGTCAACTTTCATAAATTATCCTATTTTGGGTGTTGTGGGTCCTCATCACATTGTCACACCCATCATACCATCACACCTAATCATATCGTGTCATGTCATACCTCACATTTCATAACTAAAGTTATGAGGTGGTCATCACACCCATCACTAAACTTTTATTTTAAATAGAATAAAATAAAAACATCAAATTAACATTCGTCACGCCAAACAACTGAAAAATAATTGCTGACTTCGGAAGTATACTCGATGTGAGCATAGGTTACCTGCATATCTTCTGTTTCGTCGGGGTGTTCGTTTGTCATTTTCTTAAAAAAATCCAAGGTATTACACTTCGATTTGAGATCCCCGTACTTGTGAGAGATTGAATCATGACTACAACGTGTTCTTTCGACAAGTGCACTAAACTTGGCTGAAACTTTAGTCCACAATGTAGCATTCCTATGACCACGGCCACAGCCATTGCTAGTTGATGCACTAGAGTTCTGTACGTTGTCGTTCGCGATCACTAGCGCAAGCTACTCCTCTTGTGTCTAAGAGACCATTGTTAAAATTGTGAATGTGAATGAGAATAATTTTGTTATTTTTTTGTGTATAGGAGAAGTATTAAGTGTGAGAGTTAGTGTAAAAAAAAGTGGTTAAATATGTATACATATAGGTAGGTATATGGTCAAATGACCGCTGTCCCACTACGCAACGGCTAGCGAAATTGATGGCAAGACCGTGATGGTGGTGCGATGGTCATGATGGTCATGATCATCGCAGGGTGGCCATCACGTACCACCCCGCCCACCCTTATAGTGAAAAAAGTTTTAGTGTATTATTTTTCATATATATATATATATATATATATATATAGGATTTGGTTCAAATGAGAACTTTTCCCCAAATTGAGAACTGAGAGAACCATTCTGGGCCACACATTTCTCTAAGGCAAAAAAAAAAAAAAAAAAAAAATTTTTTTTTTTTTTTTTTTTTGCAAAAATCGCTGCTTTATATGTAAGAAAAAAAAAATTTTTAATTTTTTTTGTATTTTTTTTTTCAGTATACACATGTGTATAATTGCATTATACACATATGTATAATGCAATATACACATATGTATAGCTGAAAAATGCTATATACACATATGTATAATTGCTATATACACATATGTATAATTGACATATACACATATGTATAAATGAAAAAAAAATTCAAAAAAATAAAAAAAAAAATTTTCCTTGCATAAAAATGTGCGATTAAAGCAAAAAAAAAAAAAAAAAAAAAAAAAAAATTTTTTTTTTTTGCCTTTATATGAAATGTGTGGCCCAGAATGGTTCTCTCAGTTCTCAAATAGGGGTTGGTTCTCTTAGGATCCCTACCCTATATATATATATATATATATATATATATATAGGGGAAAGTTCAATTGAGAACTCATAGTTAGGGAGAGAACTGGAGAACTCCTACTTAAATTAAGAAAAAAATAAAAAAAAATCATAACTCAAAATTTAAGTCAAAAACCAAAAATCTGGTTCGGAGCTTCTCTTTCCCACGTCATCCCGGTTCAGAAAAAAAAAATAAAAATAATAAAAAAATAAAAAAAATAAAAAATAGGCGACTTCTAATGCACCTGTGTAGTAAATGTCCGGTTAGCTTTAGGGTTTAGTTTTTGGGTTTAGTTTAGCTTTTAGGGTTAGTTTTTTTTTAGTTTAGTTTGTAAGGTTTAGGTTTTTGGGGGTGGGGTGGGGGTGGGTAGGGTGGGTTTAGGTTTTTGGGTAGGGGGTTAGGTTTTTTGTTGTGACGGGTGGGGCTTAGGTTTTTGGTAGGCGGTGGGTGGGGTGGGTTTAGGTTTTTGGGAGGGGGTGGATGGGTGGTTTAGGTTTTTGGGTAAGCGATTTAGGTTTTTTAGTGAGGGTGGGGGTGGGTGGGGTGGAATTAGGTTTTTGGGTGGGGGTAAGTTGGGGGTAGGTGGTTTAGGCTTTTGGGTTATACTACACATGTGCAGTAGCGTTTTTTAGTTGTGTTTTTTTTATTTTATTTTTTAATTTTTTTTATTTTTTTTCCGAACGGGTATGACGTGGGAAAGAGAAGCTCCGAACTAGTTTTCTATTTTTTTACTTAAATTTTGAGTTATGATTTTTTTATTAATTTTTTTTTATTTAATTAGGAGTTATCAAGTTCTCTCAATAAAATGAGTTCTCTATTGAACCATCCCCTATATATATATATATATATATATATATATATATATATGCTAAGAACATTAACTAGTATCTAGGCTTTAAGCGAACTGAATGTTCATGAACTGTTTATGAATTTGTTGGGGGGAGTTCGTATATGTTCATTTATTTAATAAACGAACAAACACGATAAAAAAATTTGAACGTTTAATTTAGTGAACGAAAATGAACAAAGGTTGTGTTCATTCATTTATGTTTGTGAACCTTCATTTATGTTCGTTTATTTAAGTTCATTTATGTTCGTTTAAATTTTAATAATTACTTAAGTAGTTGTGTTTATATAAATATAAACATAAATTGGGCTTTACCTATTTGTACAAATATAACCAATTAGTAATTGGGTTTTTAGTAATACAAAATCAACACCTTAGGCAGGCCACCAATGTCTGCGTGATGCAAAAACTGACGTCACTAACCAGCAAATTAAATAATTAAATAATGTCACTTGCCTGAACAGTGGCAAGAAACCCACTTGCCTGAACAGTTGTTGTTAATAAATTAATTAAATATTGTCACTTGCTTCAACAGAGTTTTGAAGGACTGTTGGTTTTAAATTTGAGCTCCAAATTCAAATTCAAATTTCAAATTCGACACCCCCATTACATAACTATATAAAGGCATCATGTCCCTCTCTTTCTCTTAGATAATTTTTAAATCTCTCCAATAATTTTGAAACCGTAATAGCTGCTTTCTCTCACATTCAAGTTCGTGTTGAAGGATTCGAGTATCAGGTAACCTAATTCTAACCGATCATATCAATAAGAATAAAATTATTCCGTTTTGGTTTTCGGTAACCCTCAATCTTTTATGTCCTTATTCAGCAACCAGAGTATTTACGTTGAAAAAGGTTTCCTGTTTTGGAAGATTCTTACAATCAAAGGAAAATATTCGTTATACGATTAGCAAGGGTTGTAGATTGGCAGCGTCAAAAAAAACCTCAAGAAGGGTATGTCTGGACTTTTTTAAAGCCATGTATGCGGGTGTTTAATGCGTGTTAATTTTTTCCTGTTCAACATGTGTGTTTGATTACTTTGAGTGATGCTTGATTTAGTATTTTTGTGAATATTTGACCGTTAACAGATAGAGGCGTTAGCTTAAGCACTTGAGAGTCTTTCCAGATGGCATTAGGCAAGACATTGATCGCAATTATGCTTTTACGCCACTATGCTTATCTTTTGAGGAAGCCGTCTGCGTCTACTTCCGCTTTTGTTGTTCCCGCTGTTGTGCTTGTCAACATGTATGTTTGTTGACATTCTTATTTCTTTAATTTGTTTTTCAAGGGTTGTGGTTGAAGTATAACTGTGACTGTTTTTTTCTGTTCTGTTAGCAAGCATAGTATGTGAGGAAGCACCTTGAGTATGTTGAATATTCAAGGTTAATCTTTTCGAGATTCTTTCAAGTCAAAGAAACAAATATGTGTTGAAGACTGATGGGTGTATAAAGACATGTTTTATTCAACGTTGATTTGAATGTATTAGCTTCGTCAGTTTTAAGTTTCCTGAAGATTAGTAAAAGAATTATTTTCATTATGTTAGTAGTTTTTTGTAACGTCTGTCTATGTTCAAAACATGTTTGTAAATATTCTATAGTATAATTTGAAGTTGTATTCGAAGACGGCTGTTTTGAAAGCAAATATTGTTATTGTTGTTATTGTTAATCAAGTATTTCATTTACGTGGGATATTCCAAATTGTAAGTGAAGTTCTCTTTTCAATGACAATTTTTTTCATTACATATGAAGTTGTATTGGATGACAGGCGTATTCAGACCATGTCTTGACATGTCAACAAATGTTGTAAAACAGATCTTCCCATTAAATAGACAAATAAGCCTTAAGTTTTGCTATTTTTAAGAGGGAAAGTTTTAAATTGTCATAGGGAAGCGTGCTTACGATTTTGAACATTAACAGGGTTGAGTGGCAAATAATAAGTGTTTTGAGAGTAAATATTGTTATTGTTGTTGTTAGTAATTATTAATTTATTTATGTAAGATATGACATTGTATTGATCAATTATACTCGAGTTGAGAGGTTATTTTATAATAAACCTGTTTAAAATAAGTTGGTTTTTTCTAAAGATTTTTATGTAGCATACTGTGATTTTTATAAATAAATAATAATAATAATTATTTTAATAAATAAGCCCTAACTTTTGAACTTTTAAGAGGGAAAATTTTAAATTATTATAGGGAAGTGTGTTTACGATTTTCAACAATAACCGGGTTGAGTTGCAAATTGCAAAATAATAAGAGTCTTGAGACCAAATATTGTTATTGTTGTTATTGTTATTATTGTTAAGAAGTAATTCATTTACGTGGCATATTGCAAATTCTAAGTGAAATTGTTTTTTGGATGACAGTTTTTTTATTACATATGAAGTTTTATTCGATGACAGCTGTATTGAGAACATCTGTTGACATGTCATCAGATGTTGTAAAACAGATCTTTGGATTCATAATACAAATAAGCCTTAAGTTTTGAATTTTTAAGAGGGAAAATTTTAAATTATCAAAGGGAAGAGTGTTTACGATTTTGAACATTAAAAGGGTTGAGTGGCAAATAATAAGTTTTTTGAGAGTAAATATTGTTATTGTTGTCATTAGTAATTATTAATTTATTTATATAAGACTTAAAGACGGTTCAGTGCAAAAGACGGGGTTCAGCAAACCCCGTCTTTTGCTAAATGACCAAAAGACGCGATGGCATAAGACGGGGTTGTAAACCCCGTCATAAAGTCATATTCACCCCGTCTTTTGCCTATAATATGTACTAGTGTGAAAACAATAAAATTGTGAATTAGTGTATTATATACCTTAAAAAGTATTTTCAATCTTTGTTATTATTATTGATTATTACTAAATAATCAAGCAAAACGATATGATATAGTCTATAAATTCAAACAAATTTTCAACTAAAACGATATGATATAACCTATAAATTCATACAAACGTTCATTGTGAAATTCCAAAATTCGACAATCGATTTACTACGTATCGGTTCGGTTTGGTTATGGCGAGAATGGAAATATCGATGACCATAACCGACCTGCTACTTTTGGTTTTTAGAAAAACAATTAACCGACCCACCGATTTTTTATTTGATTTGCTTTTGTTAATTAATTTGGTTATGGCTCAGTTAATTCAGTTTTTTGCACACCCCTCGTAGAAATGGCGACGGAGGATTGATCAGTTGCTGGTGGGTGTAGATGAAGGAGTTATTTTATTTATTAATTTTTAGTAATTTCATAAATAGTTCTTGCAGTTTAAATTTTAAGTTACTTATACAAATAGTTACCCAAAACGTGTTTTGGTCAATTTAACTAGATTTAAAGCTGAAGGGTGTGGGTTGCGGCATGGGGGCGGCAAGAGCCGGCAAACACCCCCCCCGGCCCGGCATCGCAAGGCAGGCACCCACATGCCGGCATGCCATGCCAATTTGGAACGTTTGGTTGATTTAGAACGTTGTGCAATGGCTACTTTAAAAAAAACATTTTTCTTTATTTAAATATACCAAACTTTACCACTTTCATTCACATTTTTATAAAAACCCTCTAAAACTCTTTCGATATATTTAAACACAACCATTCTTTATAAAAATTCCAAACCCTCAAACAACTATGTCATCATCATCTTCTTCGATGTCTTCGTCTTCTTCAGGATCATCATCTACAAACGAAGCTGTAAATTTTGTTTTAACCAACGTGGTGCAAGCGGCGCAGATCATTGCCGAGGACGAAGGAGATGAAGTCGACTCGGTACCTCGAACTAGGCAAGCGGCTATAAACAGAGACCGAGAAAGTACGTTTTATATTTTTTTAAGATTATTTTTGTTTATTGTATTTTTTGTGATTGTAGTTGTTTATTATATTTAAATTTTTTAAGATTGTAGATGTTTATTGTGTTTATATTTGTTAAAATATGTGTAGGTGCCCATGATAGATTGGTAGCCGATTATTTTGCCGACGAACCCTTGTACTTGGCGGCCATATTTAGGTGTAGGTTCCAAATGAGTAGAAGACTGTTCTTACGTATAGCCGATGACGTGGTGAATTTTCACCCATTTTTTACCCTACGATATGATGCTAGAAAGAAAAGGGGGTTCACTATTCTACAAAAATGCACAGCGGCACTTCGGCAACTAGCGTATGGGACTGGAGCGGATGCGTGGGACGAGTATTTAAAGATGTCGGAAAGAACTGCACGAGAATGTCTATACAGGTTTAGCAAGTGTGTGGTTAAGCTTTACATCAAAAAATATTTGCAAAAACCAAACTCTAGTGAGGTCCAACAATTGTATCAGTTCCACCACCAAAGACATGGTTTTCTAGGAATGCTCGGAAGCACTGATTGCATGCATTGGCCTTGGAAAAACTATTCGAATGCATGGCGTGAAATGTTCACACGAGGGGATCAAGGACATCCATCAATAACCTTGGAGGCTGCATGTTCACAAGATCTATGGGTTTAGCATGCTTTCTTTGGCATTCCTGGTTAGAACAACGACATTAATGTCATTAACCAATCAAAGATTTTTGACGATGTCATAAAAGGAACCGGTCTGAATACCAGGTTTACAGTATCGGGGGTGTAGTATTGGCGCGGGTATTATCTTGCTGATGGGAACTACCCATCTTATGCGACGATCGTTAAAAGTATTCACCACCCGTTCGATGAAAAAAGAATGAAATTTGCCAAGTTTCAAGAGGCGGCAAGAAAGGACATTGAATGGTTATTTGTGGTTCTACAACAAAAATGGCACATCATTGCAAACCCGACACGTATGTTCACCCAAAAAAAGGTTGCTTTACTGTATGTATGCTTGTATCTTGTTGCATAACATGATACTTGAACAAGGAGGCTCCGCCATCTGTGAGTATGTCAAGATTGCCCCGCCGGAGAATACTGTGCCTATTGACCCACAACAACAAGATTTTAACGAGTTCTCGTTACATAACGAGTTCACGCATCAAAATCTTCTAGCGGATTTGGTTGAATATATTTGGAACAGCGGACAAGAGTAGATTATTTGTAATTTTTTTTTATGTCGAATAGGTTAATTTTATTTTAGTTGTGTTTTTTTAAATTATTTGTAGTGTTTTTAATGTAATATTAACTTTTTAATATTAATATTAGAATATTAACTTTTTATTGTAGTATTTATATTATAATATTATTAAATAAGAAAAGAGAAAAAAAGAAAAATAATTAAATGATGATGGGCCACCTCCACACCCTTGGACCATCATTCACATGATGCTCCTATCCTACGCTGACGTGGCAGCTGAGGTGGAGGACCATCATGGATGATGGGCCTCTTCCACACCCTTTAGCCAAACAAAAGAATTAACCACACATTAGATGAAAATGAAAATAATGTTGGAGTGGGCGCTTTGCAATATTTTTAGTTTGGATTGGATGATATGTGGTTTGGAACTAAAATTAATGCTTGGATAGAAATTGTAACAAAAGTATTCAAATTTTAGATGTATATACTCTTTAAACATAAATGTAAAGAAATGTGGTTTTATACAAACCGTGCAAATAACATCGAGATTTTAATTTTTCCAAACAACAGTAATCTAGGCATTTCCTTGCATTGAATGTGACATCGGTATCGATTGGGAATAAGAAGAACCTGCTGATGACGTTGTTTGCTTTGATGATTCAGTGCTAGGAGGTTCTGGACTTGTACTTACGGATTGGTATTGGCCGGTGGAACAGAAATCGGAGAGTGAGAACGCTATAGGTGGCTCATAATAAGCTACTGGCATCTTTGAGGGCAGTATGGGCATGGGAGCTTCGGAGTTTAGTACTTTAATGGCTTTTTTCATCGATGGGCGGAATTCTGAGTCGGGGTGCACACACCATAAACCAATGACCATTAAACGCCTGACTTCTTCTTCTTCAAACTCAGACCCTAGACTCGGATCGACTGCTTCTAAAAGATTGCCATTACCATAAAGCTCCCAAACCCATTGTACTAACTGAATTTGTTTTTCTGGAACTATATAATCAATGGCTTTTCGCCCACAAGCTATTTCCAATGCAACAACTCCAAAACTAAATACATCTGATCCCTTGGTTGATATGCCGGTGGCTATACATTCAGGAGCTATATAACCGAAGGTTCCTGCCAACCTCGTTTTATGCATGCCTTTCTCATGGTCAACCAACTTAGCCAGCCCAAAATCACCAAGCTTCACATTAAAATTTGAGTCCAGCATCACATTACTCGATTTGATATCTCTATGCAAAACGCATTGCTCCCATTCTTCATGTAAATAAAGCAAAGCAGAAGCCAAACCATGGGCAATTTTGTACCTTGTATTCCATGTCAACATGCTCTTTCCCTGGAAAAGATGTAAATCCAAGCTTCCGTTTTCCATAAATTCATAAGCAAGCAAGAGTTCTCGTTTCTCATGGCACCAACCAACGAGTTTCACCAAATTTTTGTGCCTTAATCGGCTAATGATCCTTACTTCTGATGCATACTCCTTGATCCCTTGTCTTGAAGTCTGCGACACCCTTTTGACTGCGACATACATCTTTATATCATCCAGAAAACCTTTGTATACTCTTCCAAAACCGCCCTCTCCGAGCTTCTGTGCTTCTGCAAAGTTAGCAGTTGCCCTATCTAATTGGTGGTAAGAAAATCTTCTAGGCGTAGATGCCCCCATTTCAAATTCATTAGTCATCTCCAACAGTCCAAGTTCCTCTTCTTCACCGCCATCATTTTCTCCCCTCCTCCATAGAAAGTATGCCATAACTATACCAAAACAAGTAATCGGAATCAACGTGCCAAGTGTTATTCTCTTCATACGCAACACATTGTTTTTCCTGTTGTTTTGATCAACATTTAATTCAGTGCTATTAAACGTCCAAGATATTACATTATTTTTCTGATAGAGATTTCCAGTGGCAGCTGAAAACCCAAAAATTACCCATTCAGGCAACACTTGCCTTAGATCAATTGTGTAATTAAGCCCAGTTTCCCATACAACCGAACTATTTTTAAAACTAGTGAATGAAACACTAAGATCTTTCGAATCAGCATTATAATTTATCAAAGCTCTACACTCTTTCCCATATGTTATATTGCCAAACCATTTCCGATATACAACAGAAGTAACAGAGTTAATATCGATACCTACGTGGTCACCTATGGAAATATTAGTAGCGGGATCTCTTGGATCCCAATCGTTTTCACCATAAGTATCAAACTCCACCGCGACAAATCGATGTCTACTGTTTTGGATTTTTGAATCGAAGGGAAGCGCGAGGATGCCTCCAGAATTTAACACAGAGTTATTATGAGCAAGGAAGAATGTTAGACCATCTGCGTAATAACTGTTTCGATATGAATCGAGCACAAATGTAAAGCTCGTAGAGAAGCTGGCTAAATCAGTAGAGTCTCCGTCCCAAAGATGAAGAGGTTTGATGTACGTCGTGCGGCCTGCTGACCAGACTGAACCATATTGGTCACCATTCCTTTTGTGGGTCACCTGTAGTCCTTCAGTAGAGCTATAAGCAGCCTCACCTGAGAATATGATATCCTGCGTATTTTTTTGGGTAATATTTGTGAAGTTGAAAACAATTGAATCTGCATAAGGAATTAACGAAAGAAAGAAGCATGTTAGGATAGACATTGAACTTGCGAGCTTCTTTGTTGGTAGTTGTGCTGAGATTAAATTTTATCATCGTTATATGAGGATATGAATAATTCAAACTAGATTTTTTTAGCCTTTTGAGTCAACTTTCAAAAATTATCCCATTTTGGGTGTTGTGGGTGGACATCACATTGTCACACCCATCATACCATCACACCTAATCATATTGTGTCATGTCATACCTCACATTTCATCACTAAAGTCATGGGGTGGTCATCACACCCATAACTAAACTTTTTTTAAATAAAATAAAATAAAAACATTACATTAACATTCCTCATGCCGAACAAGTGAAAAATAATTGTTGACCTCAAAAGTATAATCGATGTGAGCATAGGCTACCTGTATATCTTCTGTTTCGTCAGGGTGTTCGTTTGTCATTTTCTTAAAAAGTCCAAGGTATTACACTTCGATTCGAGATCCCTGTACTTGTGAGAGATTGAATCACAACTACATCGTGTTCCTTCGACAAGTGCACTAAACTTGGCTGAAACTTTAGTCCACGATGGTGCATTCCTATGACCACAGCCACAGCCATTGCTCGTTGAGGCGCTAGAGTTGCGTACGTTGTCGTTCGCGATCACTAGCGCAAGGTACTCCTCTTCTGTCCAAGAAACCGTTGTTAAAATTGTGAATGAGAATGAGAAGAATTTTGTTATTTTTTTATATATAGGAGAAGAATCAAGTATGAGAGTTAGTGTAAAAAAGTGGTTAAATATGTATACATATAGGTAAGTATTTTTTTTAAATGGTCAAATGACTGTTGTCCCACTACGCAACGGTTAGCGAAATTGATGGCAATACCGTGATGGTGGTCTCGGTCGCGGCCAAATTAAACAATCATGATTTTGGTGGAGCGATGGTCGTGATGGTCACGATCATCGCGGGGTGGCCATCACGTACCACCCCGCCCACCCTTATAGTGAAAAAAGTTTTAGTGTATTATTTTTCATATATATATATATATATATATATATATATATATATATATATATATATATATATATATATATATATATATATATATAAAAGCTAAGAACATTGACTAGTATCTAGGCTTTAAGCGAACTGAACGTTCATGAACTATTTATGAATTTGTTGGGGGGGGGGGGGGGGTTTCGTATAAGTTCATTTATTTAATAAACGAACAAACACGATCAAAAAAATTTGAACGTTTAATTAAATGAATGAAAATGAACAAAGGTCGTGTTCATTCATTTATGTTTGTGAACCTTCATTTATGTTCATTCATTTATGTTCGTTTATTTAAGTTCATTTATGTTCGTTTAAATTTTAATAATTACTTAAGTAGTTGTATTTATATAAATATAAACATAAATTGGGCTTTAGCTATTTGTACAAATATAACTAATTAGTAATTGGGTTTTAAGTAATACAAAATCGTTTACATGTAGCATGTTCGTGAATGTTCATTTAGGTTTTAAACGAACAAACATAATCGAACACGAACATGACAAATTTCTTAATGAACGAACACGAACAAAAAAATGTGTTTGATTATGTGTTCGTGTTCAATAAAAAAACACGAACACATCTTTGTTCATGTCCATTCGATTCGTTTACAGGCCTGGTATCAGTAGACAAATGAAAATTAGGATTAAAACTTTAAGTGGACTTCAAATCAAAATTTAATATGTGTTTATTTATAAATTTATACTTTCTTCTGTTTTTTATTTGATTTTATAACATTAATTTTATTAAAATCAATATTCAAAATTTATTTTTTTTATTTTCATCATATTTTTATTTTTATTTACATAACACTACAGCTTATTATAAGGTCTGCATTTTTATAAAACTCGTTTCATGAGGAAGAGTTAAAGTAAAAAAAAAAAAAAAAGCTTATTTCCCATATTCTATATACTAAATAGAAATAAGAACAACTATTTAAAAACTAAGCGATAGTTTAGTTTTATGTAAAACAGAAAAAAATAAAATGGATAATTTTGTATGTAGGGATTAAATTAAAAAAGAACTGCTATAAGTAAAATCGTTTCTCCCGTTTTTGTTATTAACAAATTAAGCCCTTCTTTATCCCACCGTTTAACGAAACTGATGTAGCCCAGTGATTGCAACGGAGGCGGGAAAGTTTACTCACATTTGTAAGGTTTCTGCCTGAGGTATCAGGTTCGATTTCGTCTTCCACCGAAAAGCTAACCATTGAGTTTGAAAGGAGAAAACCGTGTGAGAAAGGATTCGATCCTGACAGAGATAGCTTTCTAGCCAAGAATTTTTAAAAAAATATCCCACCGTTTAGCCCCTATCTCATAACCAGTTATTTTTTATTTTTTCATGATCACCAAATTTTAAATTGTCCAACTCATTTGCATCCATCTTTCTCGAGGTCCACAAGAAATTATTGCCAAAGATTTGACTTTGATATAGTTTAATAGAATAAATATGTTGAAAAATATTCTTCCTATAATTTAGGAGATAATCATGCCGTCAATATTATAATCAATGTTTTCATAACCGGACCGGACGTCGAACCGGTCACTTCACTGGTTCACTGGTCGGACCGGTCCAACCGGTCGGACCAGATTCAAGAACCAGACAAATATACATATATATATATATATATATATATATATATAGGGTAGGGATCCTAAGAGAACCAACCCCTATTTGAAAACTGAGAGAACCATTCTGGGCCACACATTTCATATAAAGGCAAAAAAAAAAAATTATTATTATTTTTTTTTTTGCTTTAATCGCACATTTTTATGCAAGGAAAAAATTTTTTTTTATTTTTTTTGAATTTTTTTTTCATTTATACATATGTGTATATGTCAATTATACATATGTGTATATAGCAATTATACATATGTGTATATAGCATTTTTCAGCTATACATATGTGTATATTTCAGCTATACATATGTGTATATTTCAGTTATACATATGTGTATATTGCATTATACATATGTGTATAATGCAATTATACACATGTGTATAATGCAATTATACACATGTGTATACTGAAAAAAAAATACAAAAAAAAAATAAAATAAAAAAAATTTTCTTACATATAAAGCAGCGATTTTTGCAAAAAAAAAAAAAAAAATTTTTTTTTTTTTTTGCCTTAGAGAAATGTGTGGCCCAGAATGGTTCTCTCAGTTCTCAATTTGGGGAAAGGTTCTCATTTGAACCAAATCCTATATATATATATATATATATATATATATAATATAATATAAAAGTATACCCGAGTATGAATACGTATCATAGTCTTATCCATAGTTTATTTGCTATTAAAAAATGTGTATATCTCTAATCTGTACCTAACTCTACAAAAGCTGAACTCCTCATCCAATATAATATGAATAACATCATATCGCTTCAAATCAAATTTACAAACAACCCACCCTCTTTCCCCAACCTAACACAACCATTTATATATATATATTATATATATAATACCGATCGTTCATCTGCTGACCTGAACACAGGCGTTCATCTTCGTATACTCCAATTCAGTCCGGGGATAGATCGATGGAGAAGGTCGTCGTTCGTCTGCCGACCGGTCCGACCACTCCGTTTCACCGGTTTTCCGGTCCGACCGCCGGTCATCGCTCCGACCGTCCGGCTACTTGCAGAAACGATCCAACACAATGACCCGGACCGGTGGAAGGTGCGGTTCCCGGTCCGACCGTCCGGTTTTAAAAACCATGATTATAATTATCTATACCTAAAATAGGGATATTGTAACTTGTATATATAATTAAGATCAATGGAATGATAATCAATCATTAAACCATAATATTCTTCACACATAAATCCGATGTATCACTAAATCCACCAATTGTATCCCTACACAATTTGGTCGTAAAATAAAACAATTTAAATGCGATAATGGTCGTAATATGCAAACCACCTATTCCACCAATTTTGTGACCAACATGGTATGCACTTTTGTTTCTTATGTGAACCACTGTTGCCCATTCCTCAATGCCAACCACCTACTGGCATCATGTCCTTGAAAACGCCACATACCTTTTAAACGTCATACAAAATAAAACTCCCAAATTTCAAACACCCACCCAACGGCTTTACCACCTCCCATGACCACATTCAGGTGTTCGGTTGCCTATGTTACCCTCTTATCCCTCACACCACTATCCACAAATTGGTATTTCGCTCCACCCCATGTGTCTTTCTTGGATACCCACCGAGTCACCGGGGTTTCAAGTTCCTTGACCTTTCAAACCAAAAAGATCATTATCAACAGACGTGTTTTATTCGATGAGACCATATTCCCATTGGCCAAAAAACACAAAAACCACACACCAAATTACTTGTTCCTCGATGAACAAATACATCCCTACAATCGGCTTCATACCAATCCGTGCCCTCCAACACCTCAACCGGCCCACACAACAACTAACGACCACCCGGCCAAATCTACTGCTAGCCCATCCCAAATAGATCCACACCACATAGTCCGATTCCCCAACCTCGAACACCACCACCCACACGCATAATCCACACCCGAGCTATGTCCGACATCACAAAACCAAAACAAATCTTTAACCTCAACACCACATCCGTCTCACCCATCCCTAAAAATCCACACGAGGCCCTGTCTAATCCGTATTGGTATAATGCAATGACTAATGAGTTTAATGCCTTAATTAAAAATAAGACATGGAAACTTGTCCCGAGACAACCGAATATGCATGTTATACGTAGTATGTGGCTCTTTCGACACAAATACAGGTCTGAAGCGAACGTTGGAACCATATAAGGCTTGTTTGGTTTGCGATTTGGTTTGCGACATAAATAGCTGTTGATTGTGGGGAAACCTTCAGTCCAGTGGTAAAACCTACCACTATTCAGACTATTTTATCTCTAGCCTTATCTAAGGGATACCCAAATAAGTACCAATTCCTTGTGTATAAGGTCAAAAACGTATTAAAACGGGAGTTAAACGGGGACTTTTATATGTGTAATTTAACTTATATCACATCACATGATCATCGCGGAAAAAGTAGCCGTTATCTTGACAAGACGTCCCATCAGGCTATGAGATAAAATTTTGTGGTTAAAAAATATTATTACCTTGAAAGATATTAACGGTAACATATTTTTTGGGGACAATTATTGGTGGTGAAAATCCTCAGGATGATTTTACCTCATATCCTTAATGTAGCGTCCTTAGGATGCTGAAGGGCTTAACTAACTTCAGGATATAACTATATTTCAGCATGTGCACATCCTGAGGATGGACTAACAAAATCTCTTTACATGACATGATTGCAGGTACAACTATATTATAATATGGACACATAACTGCTCTCCAATGTCTATATTATGATACTCAGTCAGAGAAGTCAAAGATAGAAGAATAACTCTAGCAAGCCAAAGTCCAACATCGAAGATGGTGTCAAAGTTGTAACCGATATGCATAGGACAGATTATTATCACTTGAACTACACACACTCTCTACTATTCAGAGAACACTCACACAAATCATTGTAATCTTAGTACACTCGTCCAATCATTCGTCCAAAGTTGTAATATTTTTATCACTTTAATATTAACAAACAAGGCAGGGGCCTAGACTCCTCCCGAGGTTTTATGCCGGCGATCTACAACTGATCAAGGGCTTTCCTCGTACATCGAGTGTTGTTCTCTTGTTGCATTACATTTACATTCATTGATCTTAGCCTATTTCATCAATCTGCCAACAGTTACATCCTAAGAATATAACTGTCCATCCCGAATTCCACCTTTTCCATCCCGAGCATAGTTGTCATATATTTGCTTCTTTAGCATCCTGATACACCATTTTCAGAATATAACTCAATTATAAACTTGTTTAACACTTATAGCACTCTACCTTACATTTTCTAATTTGGAAAACAAAATTATTTCTACTTAGTAATTTTTGACCAAAACAATTTGGCGCCCACCGTGGGGCAAGTGGTGTTATTTTAACAAAAAACTTTGTTAAAACTTTTTTCCAAAACAACTCATTTTACAAAATCTTGACAACTATGTCTTCTTCCCAGAAAACTGTTTCCTCATCCATGCCATCTTCTTCCTCTACCAGAAATGCTACACTGCCACCCCCACCTGCATTCTCAAGAAGTTCTACTTCTCAAATTCCACCTAGACCAACAGTGGAGACATCTGGATCCATTCCTCTTGTTTTTGTATCGAACAATGAACTCCTTTCCATGTTTGCAATAGTGAAGGATCAAATGCAGCAACAACAGGAAACCAACAGGATGATAATGAGAGAAATACAATCTCTCAAAACATCCTCAAAGAGACTGACTGAAGACATGGGGACACCATTACAACCTAGGGTGTTAGATTTCAATTCTAGCATCTCTGGGGCGTTCATCAAGGAGATTTCATCCCGATGAGCATTGGATTCTCTGCTTTTGAAACAACTACTGCATCCAGGATGGCAACAACCAGGAATCCAGGATATACACCTGGGCCATCCCAAGGATACAACAATAATGGTAACAATTTAAGTTCCAGTACTTTTAATGCTAATGATGTTGCTTCTTTGCAGGATACAGGTATAAGTCCACAACTAGCAAGGAAGCTACAAAAAAATTAAGGATATGGTATCAAGTGTACCAGGGATAGTACAGCCTATCCCCGAAGTATCCTCAGCATGTCATAGGGTGTCTCGGTTTGCACCTCCCATATATGATGCAGAGATCCCAAAGCGATTTCAAACTCTAAGCATGAAGCTCTATGATGAATCTACAGATCCTGAGGAGCATGTGGCTTAGTATAGGGAAAGAATGGAGATAAATCCAATCCCTGCCAATCTTAAGGAAGCATGCTTATGCAAGGGATTCGGCTCAACTCTCACCGGTCTAGCCTTGAAATGGCTCCTAAGTGTTCCTCCCTATTCAATTACTTCTTTTGCACTTTTGATTAACATGTTTAATAATCAATTTTCTTGTAGTCGAACGTTTGAATGTTTGACAAGTGATCTATACAGGGTGACTCAACCACAGGGGGAATCACTAAGAGAATACATTACTAGGTTTGGAAAAGAAGCACTTGACATCCCGAACTTGGATGTCACAATGGAAATACAAGCATTCAAGATGGGGCTGCAAAGAGATTCCCCATTCTACCAAGAATTGGTGATGAATCCTTGTAGGAACTTGGATGAAGTTAGGAACAGGGCTCTAAGATTCATCCGACTTGAGGATGATAAGATGATACAGAAGAGGATCGAAGCATCCTCAAAGATTGATGTACGCCATGAAGGATCTCGGGGACAAAGCAAGATGGCCGAAGAAGGATAACAAGACAGGATGGAAGGACAAATCAAAATGGTGTGCCTTCCACAAAGAGTTTGGTCACATCACTGAAGATTGTATCGCCTTGAGAAAGGAAATTGCATATCTTCTGAGCAAAGGTCATCTTAAGGATCTCCTAGGCAAAAAGAAGCCAAGGATTCAGGATGGCACCAACATCCCAGAAAGAGCAGCATCCCCATCTAAGGATGCTGGCATAATCAACTTTATTTCAGGAGGATCAGACATTTGAGGAACATCGTATTCAGCTAGTAAAAGGCATGCGAGAGAAACAAAGTCAGAAAAAGGAGAGAGACCCACAAAGACTACCATCCTGACAACCTCTAAAGTGATTAGCTTTGAAGAAGAAGATCGAGAGAATATCCTTGACCCTTATCATGATGGTTTAGTTATAATTTATATATTGGTAATCACTTTGTTCGTAGGATCCTTGTAGATGGTGGAAACTCAGTGAACATAATCCAGTTAGAAGCTCTCAAAGGAATGAACATCCCGAAATCTGAAATAGTTTCCAGATCGTCAGTCATGGAGGGCTTCAGTGGAGAAACTAAGAGTACAGTGGGTGACATTAAGCTACCGGTATATGTAGAAGGAGTGAATTCTATCCAGAGATTCTGTGTGATAGATTCTCTATCCTGCTATAATGTCATCCTGGGGAGACCCTGGATACATGATATGAAGGCAGTCCCTTCAACATATCACCAGTGTGTAAAGTTGCCTACACCATGGGGAGTTTTTAAAGTCAACATCGATCAACAGGAGGCCAAGGATTGCTATACTACATCAATGAAAGCTTCATCATGACAAGCATAGCAATTACAGAAGGATGCACAGTGCCATCCTCAGGATGTCAAAGCACATCCTGATCAGAATGTAAAGGTCGTCTGCTTCAATGACAACAACAAGGATATCATTGTGCAGATTGGTAAGAATATTCCTCATGACATTGAACAATCTAAAATTTCATTTCTTAAATACATGATGTCTACCTTTGCATGGAAGCATGAAGATATGACTGGCATCTCTAAGGATGTCATTACCCACAAACTTGGGATTGATAAGAGCTTCAAACCCATCCAGTAGAAACGAAGAAAGTTTGCACCAGAAAGGAATGCCATCATACAAGAAGAAGTGGACAGGTTTCTAAAATCCAAGATGATAAGGGAAGTAAAATTTCCAAAATGGCTGGCAAATGTGGTAGTGGTACAGAAGAAATATGGGAAATGGAGAGTGTGTGTAGACTACACAGACCTCAACAAAGCCTGTCCTAAAGACCCATTTCCATTACCACACATAGATTCAATGGTGGATGCCACAACAGGCCACGAGATGCTGACATTCATGGATGCATCCTCAGGATTCCAACAAATACAAATGGAACCAGATGACCAAGAGAATACGGCATTCATGACCCCATCAGGTATATATTGTTGCATAACTATGCCATTTGGACTAAAAAAATGCAGGTGCAACCTACCAAAGGCTAGTGAACATGATTATTGAGGGTGAAAATCCTCAGAATGATTTTACCTTATATCCTAAATACAGCATCCTCAGGATAAGGATCAGACAGACTTTGGGATGTAACTAGACTTCAACATGTGCACATCCTGAAGATGGACTAACAATTTATGATATGATTGCAAGAATGATATGGAGTCACGACTATTCTTCAACGACTATTAGTCAAACATCAGTCAAAGACTATCAAAGAATAAAGAAGACATGCTTGCCAACCAAGTTCAAGATCAAGGAGGAGGTCAAACCCGTAACCGTCTTGCATTTAATATAGGCGAATAAAGGGGAAACTGCCATCCAACGACTATATTCTATTGAAGCTCACTTAACGTTCACTTGAAACAGTTTCTACCAACATTAAGGAGCTTAACTACATAGCGGATCTCACGGGATTCATTATTTACTTCATGTACTACATAAATGGGAGTGTTGGACGAGTATAAGACACATTGCTATCACTAGAGCTATACACATACACTCTGCTTAGAAACACTCACATAATCATTGTTATCGTAGAACACTCGTCCACTCACTCATCCAAAGTTGTAATCTTTTTACCAAATTAATATTAACAAACAAGGAAGGGGCCTAGTCTCCTCCCGAGGTTTTATGCCAGCGATCTACAACTGATCAAGGGCTTTCCTCGTAGATCGAGTGTTGTTCTTTGTGTTTTACTACTTTATTTGTTCATTCCTTCAATTTGAGAACAGTTCCATCCTGAGGATATAACTGTCCATCCCGAAACATACCTAAGCCATCCTGAGCATAGTTGTCACTTATTTATTTCTTTTTGCATCCTGACTAAGCATTTTCAGAATATAACTAGTTTTAACATTTGATTTACACTCTTAGCACTCTACCTCACAATTTCTAATTTGGAATACAAAATTATTTCTACTAGGTAATTTTTGACCAAAACAATTTGGCGCCCACCGTGGGGCAAGTGGTGCTATTTTAACAAAAAACTTTGTTAAAACTTTTTCTCAATTAAATCATTTTTACAAAAACTTGACAACTGTGTCTTTTCCCAGAAAACTGTCTCTTCATCCATGCCATCTTCAACCTCTACCAGAAATAATGCATTACCACCCCCACTTGCATTCTCAAAGAGTGCTACTTCCCAGATTCCACCTAGACCAGCAATGGGGACATCTGGATCTTCTCCTGTTTTCGTATCAAATGATGAGATCCTTTCCATGCTTTCAATGGTGAAGGATCAAATGCAACAACAGCAGGAGACCAATAGAATGATGATGAGAGAGATACAATCCCTCAAGATATCCTCAAAGAGACCGACTGAAGACATGGGGACACCATTGCAGCCAAGGGTGTTAGATTTCAATTCTGACAACTCTGGAGGTGTTCATAAAGGAGATTTCATCCCCATGAGCACTGGGTTCTCTGCTCCAGAAATGACTACTGCACCCAGGATGGCAACTACCAGGGATCCAGGATATACACCTGGGCAATCCCAAGGATATAACAATAACAGTAACAATTTAAGTTCCAATACTTTTACTGCTAATGATGTTGCTTCTTTGCAGGATACAGGAATAAGCCCTCAGCTAGCAAGGGAGCTACAGAAGATCAAGGACATGGTATCGAGTGTGCCAGGGATAGTGCAACCTATCCCTGAGGTATCCTCAGCATGCCATAGGGTGTCATGATTTGCACCCCCCATATGTGATGCAGAGATCCCAAAGCGGTTTGAAACTCCAAGCATGAAGCTCTATGACGGATCTACAGATCCTGAGGAGCATGTGGCTCAATATATGGAAAGAATGGAAATAAATCAAGTCCCTGCCAATCTGAAAGAAGCATGCTTGTGCAAAGGATTTGGTTCAACTCTCACTGGTCCAGCCCTGAAATGGCTCCTAAGTGTTCCTCCCTATTCTATTACTTCTTTTGCATATTTAATTAACAGGTTTAATAATCAATTTTCTTGTAGTCGAATGTTCGAACGTTTGACAAGTGATCTATACAGGGTAAATCAACCACAGGGGGAATCACTAAGAGAATTCATTACTAGGTTTGGAAAGGAAGCACTTGACATCCCGAACCTGGATGTCACAATAGCAGTACATGCATTCAAGATGGGGCTGCAAAAAGATTCACCATTCTACCAAGAGTTGGTGATGAATCCTTGCAAGAACTTGGATGAAGTCAGGAACAGAGCTTTGAGATTCATCCGACTTGAGGATGATAAGAAGATACAAGAGAGGATAGAGTCATCCTCAAAATATAACCATCCCAATCGAAAGTCCACTCCCACATACGAACCATATAAGCATAAGCCATTTGCTAGACCTGATAATAAAAAGGTCAATGTGGTAGAGGACGACGCTGAGGATGATTGCCCTAAATTATCAGATTACTGTTTTTCTATAGATGTAACAGGATTGATGTATGCCATGAAGGATCTAGGGGACAAAGCAAGATGGCCGAAGAAAGATAACAAGACAGGATGGAAGGACAAATCCAAATGGTGTGTCTTCCACGAAGATTTCGGTCACAGCACTGAAGATTGTATCGCCTTAAGGAAGGAGATAGCATATCTATTGAGCAAAGGTCACCTTAAGGATCTCCTGGGCAAAAAGAAGTCAAGGGCTCAGGATGGCACCAACATCCCAGAAAGAGCAGCATCTCCACCTAAGGATGCTGGTATTATTAACTTTATTTCAGGAGGATCAGACATCTGTGGAACCTCATATTCAGCTGCTAAAAGACAAACGAGGGAAACAAAGTCTGAAAAAGGAGAAAGACCAACGAAGACGACCATCCTGACAACCTCTAAAGTGATCAGCTTTGAGGAGGAAGACCGAGAGAACATCATGGACCCTCATCATGATGGTTTGGTTATTACTTTATATATTGCTAACCACTTTGTTCGCAGGATTCTCGTAGATGGAGGAAGTTGAGTAAATATCATCCAGCTTGAAGCCCTCAAAAGAATGAACATCCCGGAATCTGAAATAGTTTCCAAATCATCAGTCTTGGTGGGCTTCAGTGGAGAAACTAAGAGCACAGTGGGTGACATTAAGCTACCAGTATATGTAGAAGGAGTGAACTCTATCCAGAGATTTTGTGTGATAGATTCCCAATCCTGCAACAATGTCATCCTGGGAGACCCTGGATACATGACATGAAGTCAATCCCTTCAACATATCATCAGTGTGTGAAACTACCCAAACCTTGGGGAGATGTGAAAGTCAACAGCGATCAACAGGAAGCTAAGGATTGCTATACAACATCAATGAAGGCCTCATCCCGACAAGCATAGCAATTACAGCAGGATGCACAGTGCCATCCTCAGGATGTTAAAGCACATCCTGACCAGGATGTAAAAGTCGTCTACCTCGATGACAATAACAAGGATATCACTGTGCAAATCGGTAAGAATATCCCACATGATATTGAACAATCACTAATCTCATTTCTTAAATGCAGGATGTCTACTTTTGCATGGAAGCATGAAGATATGACTGGCATCTCTAAGGATGTCATTACTCACAAACTTGGGATTGATAAGAGTTTCAAGCCCATTCAACAGAAAAGAAGGAAGTTTGATCCGGAAAGAAATATCATCATACATGAAGAAGTGGACAGGCTGCTAAAATCCAAGATGATAAGGGAAGTAAAATTCCCAAGATAGCTGGCAAATGTTGTGGTGGTTCAAAAGAAAAACGGGAAATGGAGAGTGTGTGTGGACTATACAGACCTTAATAAGGCCATCCCTAAGGATCCATTCCCATTACCACACATAGATTCGATGGTGGATGCTACAACAGGCCACGAAATGCTGACATTCATGGATGCATCCTCAGGATTCCAACAGATACAGATGGTACCAGATGATCAGGAGGATACAACATTCATGACACCATCAGGTATATATTGTTATATAGCCATGCCATTTGGACTAAAAAATGCAGGTGCCACCTATCAAACGCTAGTGAACATGATGTTCAAGGAAAAGATTGGGGACACGATGGAGGTCTACATTGATGTCATGGTATTGAAATCCAAGAAAACAAAAAATCATCTTTGGGATCTCAAGGAAGCCTTTGACATCCTGGATGCTTACAACACGAAGTTAAATCCAGCAAAATGCCACTTTGGAGTTGGAGCTGGAAAGTATCTTGGATACTTGGTAACAAAAAGAGGGATAGAAGCTAGCCCCGAACAAATAAAGGCCATCCTTGATCTCAAATCCCCAAGAAATATCAAGGATGTGCAAAGGCTAACTGGCAGGATAGCAGCCCTGAATAGATTCATCTCAAAATCCTCAGAGAAATGCAAGGAGTTCTACGACATCTTGAAGAAGAATAACAAATTCGACCGGGGACAGGGACATGAAGAAGCATTGAAGAAGCTGAAAGATTATCTTGTAGCAGCTCCATTATTGATGAAACATGAGGATGGAGAACCTCTCAAGCTATATCTTGCAGTTTCTGGGAATGCAATAAGTGCTGTCTTGGTATAGGACTTCGAAGGGAACAACATCCTGTGTATTATGTAAGTAAAACTCTACTAGATGCTGAAACCAGGTATTCACATCTCGAAAAACTTATCTTAGCTTTAATAATGGCTTCTACTAAGTTAAGGCACTATTTTGAAACACATAAAATATATGTTCAAACTAATTATCCCATTAAGAATGTACTTAGAAAACCTGAAATGTCTGGAAGAATGGCAAAATGGTCAGTTAAATTAAATGCTTTTGACTTAGAATATGAGCCTAGAAATGCAATCAAATCACAGGCTCTAGCAGACTTTTTGGCTGATTTCAGTAGTGACATCCTGAGTGAGGTAGAGTCTGAAGTTCAACAACTAAATGAAAATCTAGAAAAATGGACTCTATACACTGATGGTGCTTCGAATGCAAGAGGCATAGGTCTAGGAATACTACTAAAATCACCACAAGGGGACAAGATACCCCATGCTATTAGATGTGCATTTCAAACAATCAATAATGAGGCAGAATATGAAGCTCTCATTGCTGGTTTACAACTTTCTAGAGACATGCATATTGTTAATATTCAAGTTTTTGTTGATTCTTTGTTGATTACTAACCATTTCAATGGATCATATGCAGTAAAGGGTCAAAAGTTAGCTGTTTATCTCGAAATTGTTAAAAATTTAGCTACTTCTTTTGTAGAGTTTTCATTAACACAGGTACCTAGGGAAGAAAATGCTGAAGCTGATCCCTTAGCAAATCTGGGATCCTCTTTAAATTTACCAGAAGGATCCAAGATTCCCATCATCCACATCCTGAAATCAGCAATTGAAGAAAGGCATCTTGAGGATAGCCAAGCACATCCTGAGGATAAAACAGTCCATCCTGGGGATGTCACTGTTTTAGCCACTCAGGTACAAGATGATTCATCATGGATGACTCCCATAATGAAATCTTTACAAGAAGATGTCATTCCTGATGGAGAAAATCCAAAGGCTTTCAGGATGAAGGAATCTAAATTTACAATTATAGACAATATCTTGTATAGAAAATCTCTTGCAGGTCCATATCTGAGGTGTCTCAACAAAGATGAAGCAAACGAAGTACTCAAGGATATCCATGAAGGAGATTGTAGAAATCATACAGGAGGAAGATCTCTCTACTCGAAGACTTTAAGGACAGGATACTATTGGCCAACTATGAAGAAGGATGGCATGCTATATTAACAAAAGTGTGATCCATGCCAAAGACACAGCAACATCCTTCACCAGCCTGCTGTACCACTACATCCTATTATTTCACCATGGCCCTTCATAAAATGGGGAATGGATATAGTAGGAAAACTACCCAAAGCTCCTGGAGGAAAGGTATTCTTGCTAGTAATGACAAACTACTTCTCAAAATGGATTGAAGCAGAGGCATTTGTGCAAGTAAGAGATAAAGAGGTGGTCTCATTTATCAGAAGGAATATCCTAACAAGATTTGGAGTACCATCTGAAATTATTTGTGACAATGGCTCTCAATTCATTAGCAAAAGAGCAACTGACTTTTGTGAGAGTTGGGGGATCAAGATGGTAACTTCAACACCAGTCCATCCTCAGGCTAATGGACAAGCAGAGTCTTCAAATAAAATCATTGTCAACAACTTGAAGAAGAAGCTTGGGGAAAAGAAAGGGAAATGGGCAGAAGAACTTCCATTTTTACTTTGGGCTGATAGGACTACTTCCAAGAATGCTACTGGTCAGACACCTTTCTCCTTGGTCTTTGGAACAGAAGCGATGCTGCCAACAGAGATGGTCATACCTACAGCAAGGAAACATCTTCAGGATGCAACTACCAATTCTGAAGCATTATTGCAAGACTTGGAAACTGTGGATGAACTCAGGGATACTGCTAAGTTAAGGATGGCAGCATATCAACAAAGGATTGCTAAAGCTTACAACAAAAATATCAGGATAAGAAGATTTCAAGAAGGAGAATTGGTACTAAGAAAAGCCTTCCAAAACACAACGAAACCAAGCGATGGTAAGCTAGCTCCCAAGTGGGAAGGTCCATACTTGATCGATTCTGAAGCTGGTAAAGGAGCGTATTGGTTATCAACAATGGAGGGAGAGATTCTACCAAGGGCTTGGAATGCTATTCACCTAAAATACTACCATGCCTAGGGATGCATGTGACTGATCTCTTTGGAAGAGAAACAATGGTCCAACTCACAGGTGGGGTGAAGGTGAAGGCTGATAGAGATGAATCATCTCCATATGTAAGTACTTATCCTTAATCTATTTCGATCGATTATATTTTCACTAAACATGGTATAGAAATAGTCCATCCTGAGAATTTTGCAGTACCATCCTGAAGATGGAATGCTTAGAAGACTAGACGGTTGGCCACCCTCTCCTCCGTTAAGGTGTCTGACACCTTCCTAAGGTTTAAAGGTTTTCACCTTTCTCATTGGGTTAGCAACCCTCTCCTGGTGCGCACGTTGCTCATGTATATTTTCGGGATGGTGGGACCAGTTCATGTAAAAGTGGCTGAAATTTTCATTGTCTTTGAGATATACATTGAGCTCTTAAGATTTAGACATTTTTCAATGTCTCTTACGTATTTGGTCTAGTCACCAGGGCCTTGTCGCCAGTTATTCTCAAGATGTTACATATTGGTCTTGTCACCAAGTTAATACAAAGGGGTTTGATCCCAGTTAAACCAAAGGCCTAAGTCGCCAATATAATAACAATGTTTACCTTTATAAGATGTTATCAAAACTTAATTCTTTCTTAGAAAGGATTGTAGACTTAAAGTCTATCTTGAAGATATTACACTGGGGACATCCTCACGATGCAAGACTATCCCAAGGATGAAGAAGAAACCTGGGACATTGATATGATGCCGGATGCATCACATTTGTATAGTTTAATTTGGTATTTTTATCGTTTGTTGTGTGTAGGTTTGCTCGGAATTAAGTGCTTAACCGAGAATGTGGGACGACAAGCTAAAAGAGCTAAAATGATGATTTTACGAGCTTAAAGTGCGAAGACGCGAGCCAGAACGAGAACGTGTGCAAGAAACGATCAAAACCGGAAGACGAAATTCAGTTTTCTTGCACAAACTTCACCCGCACACTTATCTTTTTGCAGTCCCTGAAAAACTCTAAAAAATATTTTTATCAACAAACATAATTTGGTCTTTTCTAGGGCTCTCGCTTAAGGTTCAAAATCATACCTCATTTGTGACAAGCATTAGATGTGTTAATTCAACAAGCTTAAAATATAGATTTTCCAAAAATAGAATTAAGCTGGATTAAGTTTAACATTCTTTTGAACTCATTTATATGCAACACACCCCTCACAATGTTCACTCCTCTCGGTATAATATCTGGACTAGCAAAAGATGTGCTAGTATTATTCACTCAAAGACCAAAACTGAAACTTGTTAATATAAACTTGTATGACAATCAAACTTAGTAATAACACATATATATGTAACGGACTTATGGGTTTTGGGCTTTGGGTAAGGTAGGAGAATGTGGATAAAAGTGGCTAAAATAAAAATGTGGTGCAACCGAACTTCGCTTTTGATCCTTTATTGAACAACTAATAATAACACATATTTTTCTTTTTCTTTTGCTTTTCTTTTCTTTTTCTTTTCTCATTTTCTTTTCTTTTCCTTTCATGAAGTAATAAATAAAAATACAATACAAACATTCACTTTGGATCTCATAAGAGTTTGGTAAAATTGTTGGATGGTTGGTTGAAATATATGGTTTTGACAAACGAAAGGTTTAGGCTTAAAGTTGGCGACTAATGGTTATATTTTGGGTAAACATGGTATAGCACATATATTGGTGTAAACGAAAATGGTATCCTAATTTGCCTTTAACATTTAGTGCATATTCACATAGCATGTATCAAATCACACAAGTTTTGTAACAAAGCAACAGTGGCCTACACTCAACAACTGAAATATATATATGTATGTGATCAAATGTAAGTAGGCTCAAAATCTCACCAAAAGTGGAACAGGTTACCGACGTGTGCATATAATTGTTTTTACTAGCTTGCTAAACTTAATCATATAATTCTAATATTTTTCTTAAAAATACTTGTTGAAAACGGTTCATATTACCTATCACAAATTAAACCATGATTAAGAATCTATAGCAAAAACAACCAAAAATTGACCATGACAAAATTTTAAATGTTTGTTTTTCTTAGTAAATTTTTTTTTCAAGGACTATTTTTCCCCACCCCCACACTTGAACGTTACATTGTCCTCAATGTAGAAATTGTAATTAAAACACACAAAAACAAACATAAGGACAAGAACAACTCCCCTTTTGATATGATGATGTCTCGGAGTCGCCATGTCCAAATCTTCACCTTGGTTGTATATCATTTCATTCGCAATCCAAAGGTGGTTAGGTTACACGAGCTAACAAAATAAACACTAAAACAAGATGCACAAAATGTTAAACATTCCAATCTAATGTTTTCAAACCGTGTTTTGCCCGAATGAAGATTGAGTACGAGCAAAAGTGCAATGTCATGAAAATTAGAGACTGGCGATAAAATGGAAGGTAGTTGAATTATAATGGAATGACAAGTTTGGTTATTATTGAAAATAATTTTTTTTATTTTTTATTTTAGGGCCGCGGGTCGCGGGAGGAATTTGTTCCTCGTCTGCGTACCGCGGGGGACTAAAAACAGGCTGCAGTAACAGCAGCTTCGCAATAGCTGTTTCCAACACTTATTTCGCCCCAAACCATTCCAAACCTGTCTGAAAACATCCAAATCAAGTGCAAACACCTACCACTTACCTCGGCATCCATCTTGTGTCTATTTAGCATGTCCGTGAACCTACAAAACTCAAAATACACAAACACACAAAAAACGCCAAAATTGCAAAAACACACAAAAATTAAATTTTAAACTTGGGGTGCCTCCTAAAAGCGCTAAGTTTATGGGTCTTCAGCTGGACCTTACCTCATGTAGCTTTCAAGGTGGTCTCAATGCACATTTACCTACCGAGTTCCCAATGAAGGCTCGGTAGTTTACATGCCGGGTCAAAAGATGTTTGACTAGAATTGACATGTAATGATTGTGGATCCGCTTCAAAACAAATTGCCCCAAGTCGTGCAAGCCAACCTTCCTTTCCACGGGTACCACACTCACCATCTCTTTTGGCGGCGCAATGTCTTCTTGAAGTTGTAAATCTTCAATTTCTTGATCCGGAAGACATATGACCGCCTCATCAACCTTTTCTTCTACCTCACAACCGGTGGCCACATCAATTTGCTCACTCAAAGCGAGCATTTCTTTATGCTTGGCCGCCTCTTCTTGCTCACGAGTAATCTGAGCTATCATTCTAGCTAACTTGTTAACCATGATAGCTAAGTCTTCTTGAGCCTTCTTATATGTTCGGATCCAAGCCCAAACTTCTTCAAGCGTGGTGCTTGATTGTTGAGATGCTTCATAAGCCGGTTGTTGGTAGTTGTCAACATAGCCATCATAGTTGTCATATCTTTCCTGACAATTAGAAAAATAAGACACATTAGGAGCATAAGTATTATAATACCTTTCTTCCTCGTAGTTTTAATAGCTTGGTGGTGGAGATGGTTCGTAGTATGAGTAATATGAACGTGTATTTATAGTCCAAACCAAATCTTCTAAATAAAAACCAACACATGAGATTGCTATTTATAGTCCAAACCATAAAGCCACTTTCGCCCCTTTAGCTAGGTCGAACCTGCAGATTCTGCAGGTTCGCCCCTTGTAGGGTACGAACTAGGAATTTATGTCTTGGTCTATATTTACAAATGTGACAGATCCATAAAATGCCCTTATGGATCACCACAATCACATGTAATACAATACAAGACTCAACCCTAGTCTATTCGACAGTGACGTTCACATAATAGTGCATCAACAAACTCAAGATCACTCCTGTATGAATCTTTAATTAGGTATGTTTGTTCATCTGTAATGAGATTAATTGTTCTACCAGTTTATTGGATTCTTGATTCGTTGGTTACAAATCCGTTAATAATCGAGCTAATTACTTTGTAAACAAGAAACAAAATGGAACCTAATTTTACTTAGTAGCCGGTTCCATGTGCTTCTTCCAACATTAAAATAAAATATGGAAAATTTGGTGATATGGCAAGTCATTTGATTGTTGTTTGTATATTTTGATGTAAATATGTGAAATGTTTTTTTTTTTTTTTTGCAGAATAATAACCCATGATTTCAAATCTTTGCAGGTAGTTTAATGAACGTGGTCATCGTGCCACACACCCAAATCCTCATCTTAAACTCGAAGAGATGGGTATGTTTTATCATTTCCCTAAAAGGGATCTGTTTTTAACTTGCAAGCTAATCTTTACTATCGCCATTTCCAGGTGCAAAACGCCTTGTTTGTTTGGGCCTTGGGGATGATGATCAATCTTTTGAAGATGATTTTGAAGCATAGTATATATAAAACTAAATTCACCATTTCAAAACTGGTCGAGTAACGGGTCAAAATAGGTTCAGGCCAAAACGAGTCTCACCAAAATGGGCTCAACTTGTTATGGGTTATTCAAGGAAAAAAAACAAGGTATAAATATGGGTTCACCGCCTACATTTTTATTTGCATCTATGAGTGAATTTACAACTTCTTTTTATTAACTTCATCTTTGGGAAGCATTGGTGAGACCTGAGTTAGAGTGATATTTGCATGAATTTGGTGTTGCCACTCCTTTTATTGGTATTTTGTTGTTCATGACGAATTTGATTTATACGTGATTAACAATCTGTACACTTATTTTGTTTCAGAATTTGATAAAAGAACAGTTAGAATTTGCATTATTTGTAGCAGAGGTGGCAAGCTCATCATTTTTACAAGGGAAATGCTTTATTTGATCTTGTTTATATTCTTACTCTTCTTCGTGTACCTTTATGTAAATGCAAAAAGAAGAATATCAAAAATTAAAATATGATTATGATGAAATCACAAATTATAGTGATACAGAGTTAGTAGTTCTTATGGAGTTATGTCTCTGGAATTATGCTGAAATCACAAATTATATATAGTGATACAGAGTTAGAAGTTCGATCACAAATGGTCCATATCTTTGATGTTGATACCTATTGTGTCTTTATGATTATGTATTTGAGTAGGATTGATCTTGTTTAATAGCCTACACCTATATATATATTCAAATTAGTTTGCTTTCTTATCAGATTCTTTATACAATTCTCGGTTGTTCTAATCGACGGACAATATTATAATCTTATGATCAGGGAAACATAATTGCAAGAAATAATCTAAAATGTTTGATCTTATTCACTTTATTCTTCAAAAAAAAATTACTAAATTAATTAACCCGCGGCAACGCGCGGGCATTCCTACTAGTTGTTTTCTATGTTTACATTTTAAGTGTTTGGTTAAACATTGTTTCGACTACTTTCGTTCGATTTATTGTTTTCGTTTATCCTTTTTTAATATGATTTTTCCGGTGTTAATGATCACTGACGGTGATATGATATTGGTGCTACTTGGCATGGTTTTATGCTCTCTGCCACAACGTGGGGAACTTAATACTAGTTGGACTTTAAATCAAAATTTAATATGTTTCTATTATAAATTTATACTTTCTTCCTTCTTTTATTTGATTTTATAACATTAATTTTATTAAAATCAATATTCAAAACTTATTTTTATTATTTTCATCATATATTTTATTTTATTTACATAACACTACAACTTATTTATAAAGCCTGCATTGTTTAAAACACGTTTCATGAGAAAGATTTAAAGTTAAAAAAAAAAAAGCTTACTTCCCATCTATAAATATATACAAGGTTTTCAGGACTGGATCGGATAGCGAACCGAACGTCTTACTGGTTCATTGGTTCTACCCCTCTGACCGGTCCGACCGGATTTAAGAACCGGATAATATAATATTTAATATATGTTTATATGTAAAATATAATAAAAAAAATACAAACATTTACATAATTTCGAAGTTAAAATCAATACACCTATTTAACATTCAACAAAGATGAACACATTTCTTAAACAAACAATCAACATTTACAACTCAAACTATGAAAATTATGTAGTCATTGTTACTTTTAGAAAGTAACAGTTTGTTTTTATAAATGGTTATACAAAATGATAAGCCAAAAACTTAAAAAGGAATAAATAATAAATTAGTTAAATAGTGTACACGTAGACAAGTAAAAACAAAAGTAAAATCATCCAATCTTAAAATTTGTAAATCTATACATATAATAAACCAAAGCCATTTTAATGACATGGCACTCAAAGAGTCATTCTCCCTTTTGAGTGTGTCATGTGTCATCCCATGTGGCAATTAGTATTTAAGTTATAAAAAAAACACCATCATCCACTCCTCTTTCTCCTTCAAACCCTAGCTAACTCCTTCTCTCATCTTTTCGCATAGATCTACGATTTCTGATCAACGAGCTATCACAAACAAAACATCTGAATAGCCCGATTTCATCAAGCAACCACGGATTTGTTCCCAAGTGTGAAGTTCAAAGTATTAGCACCGCGGTCTTCGACGATCTGCTTCCCCGCAAATCAGCGCCGCGATAGATAGATACACAATAATTTTAATCTTGTATAAGGTCACTGAAACAGAGCTCGATGGTTAGTACACTCAGATTCCCAATTTCGTTGGTTTAATTGTTAATTTAGGGTTTTTTTTACTCATGTTATTCTTTTCTACTCTTTAGTATCTGGTTCGTTTGTATGTGATCGTCATTGTTCTTCCTTTGTTGGGTGTTGGTTGAATTTTGAGTAGTACGGATTGTGATTAGAATTTGTTTTTCTTGGTTAACTGTTTGTAAGTGCACACCAGGTGTGGCTAATCCATGTTTGCATAATCTCAGTTTCCGGAGGATTTTGCTTATTCATTATTGAACATCATGAGACAGAGCACCTGACATCCTTACATGTTTATGTTTCAGGCTTCATGAGAATGTTATGGAAGTGCCCAATGTCAGTTGAGAAGAAATGGTGGCCTTGAGAATGGTAAACGGAAACTGCAAGAGGTATTAAATAAACATAGATGTATGGGACTGATTTAAAAAATTTAAGATGCTGCGATTTGAATTATATAACTAAAATTTTATTTTATGCACTTTTATTTTAGTCTGTTGTTATATTTAACAGTAATTGATCACTGAAATCGATCCAGGCTCGGTTATCGAACCACACCTGAGTATACAACACCTTACTTAACTGGACACGACTATCGAGCCTGCCCTTAAACAAATCAAAATAACAAAGTTAGAGTTGTTTGTTAGTATAATTAGAAAAGAAAAGTGTATAACAAGTTTTGAAAATCTCAAACGGGTCATAGTGTGTTTCGGGCGCCAATGATAATTGTTTCGTTTGCTTCTGATGCAAATCAATTGCAATATGTTTCACATGGGTAAAACTTAGGTAGAAGTTTGATTACAGGTTATTTTGATAATGGGTCAAAATTTGATTTCGCGTATTTTTTTAGTTGATTGGCAAATATCAAATTTTAACTTTTAAGTACAAGTGTCTCTCGCGGGTATTTTTGGAAACAGTAATTTACTATATTCTTCTGTTGAACTCTATTACACCATGTGCAAGGTTTTAAGCTACTAAACTTTGGTTCCAATCCCGACTATCTAGTCATGTCCAATAGTGCAAAAGCTAATTTTAAGCTACTAAACCTTGGGTTTATAGTTTCCAGCCAAAATGGAAACCCAAAGATGTACCTATAATGCTCTAAGGTAAAAAAACTATTAATTTATCATTTAATAATTTTGTAATGGTACAATTAATTTATATTTTTCATCAGAGCCAAATTTTGTTGATATCTACTGTAATTTTTTTTGTTTTAATATCTTTTGATATGCCCAATTTGATTTTTGCACTGTTTGTGTTGAATATGATATTTAGTAGTTTGAGTGTTTGAAAAGTTGTGATTATTTGCATGTAATATGATCTTTAAATACCAAAACGTATGTAATAATATGATATTTAGCAGTTTGAGTGCTTAAAAAATTCTGATTTTTTATAGGATATGTATGTAATATGACCTTTAAATAAGACAATACAATGGCAAACACTCCTAATTAGTACAATGCTTATTGAGTTTTGAGTGAAAGAAACTAATGTATTTGATTATCTAAAGTGAGAACTGTAATCTAATTTTGTAATATGTTGGCATCACCAAGGAAGAACATTTACCAGTAGTCGCGTAGAAATTATGGCGGGAGGAAAAATAAGGAAGGAGAAGCCGTCGCATGGAGGAGCTGCTGGCTCTTCAAATCACTATCAAGGAGGTATACAGTTTCACAAATCGAAGGGTCAACGTTGGGTTTTGTGTTTCTTGATTTGTAATTGTTTAATTGATTAAGTAGTCATTTTTTGTGTATTTAGGCGTCGACTACTAGAGTACTGGCGGTGATCAGTGATGTGGTGTCTCAAAAGCTCTCCGGTATTCAGAAATTGCAAGTCCGACGACTTGCTGTTACGTTTCAAAACTTTACGTTTAAAGCTTCGTCGCACAATAATATATCCAACCTAACTTTTATCATAAAAACTAATTAACTACTTTAAGTGTATTAGAACAACAATAACAAAATTCAACAAAGGCATACATAATGTAACTTTGACATAGTCTTTTGAATTAAATTTTTACATTTAACTTAATCAATTTTATTTTAAATTTTTACATTATTGAAACTTTCAACCCGGGACGCTCCCGGGTATAAGCTAGTAACAAAATAAAAAGATCATATAAAGTAAGAGTGAATGAGTAGTGGTGGTTTGCCCTTTTTCCGAGAAAGAAAATAATATATCAAATATTCTACCACCTCTTGTTTGCCATCACTTCTTCCTAGATTTTTCTTTTTCTTCGCCGGCTTTAATGGCAGAACCGTCGCTGCCGGCAAAAAAAGCTTCAGCTATACTTTTATTCACTCTTCAGTTACAGAAATTTTGCCGTTCGCTAAAATTAAACCATAATATTATAGACATACTGATCGGACCGGTGAACCGGACGAACCACTAAACTGGTGAATCGTCACGAACTGGATGATTTTTCAGGAGGTGACGATCCACAATAACCGGACCGCTGATGTGGACGATTCCCGCTCGAACCGGCCGGTCCGATCCAGTCTTCAAAACATTGAATATATATAAAAAATTGATGTTTACTGACGTGACATTCAATGGTGGCCTCAACCTTCCCTTGAATGTACCACGTGACATAATGAGGTGAAATATTTTTTTTTCGTTTTTTTATTTTAAATCTAATAATAAAAAATTAAAACCATATTCCTATAACCCTAACAACTCATCTCTTCTCCTCCTCATTCCATTCTTTCTCAAAACCCTAGCCCCCATCTCTTCGTTCTTATTCTCGCCTCACTCTCTCTCTCTAACCCTAAAACACTTCAGAATTTATAATCATTTTTTGTTAGATCATAGTGTTTGGAACCGTTCATGTTTGAATCCGTTCGGTACAGTTATCCACTAGAATCGCGCACTACTAAAAAACTGGCTTATTTCCGACCAAGGTTTTGGTCGGAATTGGTCGGAAAACAACGTTTCCGACCAGTTTCCGACAAAGTGTGTTTTGTCTAAAAAATCTAGTCGGTAAATTTTTCCGCCAAGTTTCCGATAAAATTTCCGACAAAGTTCCGACAAAAAAGCGTGAAAGATTCTCCGACTAGTTTCCGATGAACGTTTCTGACCAATTTCTGATGAACTTTTCCAACCATTTTCCGATGAACTTTTCCTACCAGTTTCCGATGAAGTTTCCCAACTAATTTCCGATGAACTTTCCGACCGATTTCCGACAAATTATGTGTCAACTTTTCCGACCAAATTCCGAGAAAAAAATTGTCAGTTTTTCCTACGGATTACCGACCAAAATGTTTTTATTTAAAAAAAAAAACAAAGAATCCCTTTTTCTCTGCTTGAAATGCAGAAAATTAAGATACAATTATCATCACAAGTTTGAACTATAAATACATTTACATGTTTACCAACATAATACAATGCCTTTGTCAAATTACAAGTTCCCGCTTACTATGATACGGTTATCAAAATACAACTCTACGCCGCTTGTTCGTAACCTGCCGCCTTCAAATCCATGCTTGCAGACACACCGCTCCATTCAAAACTCGCAAGCGCATCTCGCCTATATCAAAATCAAATCATATTATAAAGACCCATATCAAGTGTAGTTTGTGTACTGGCCCATCGATAGTTTTATGTATACAGTAAGCAAACTTAAAATGGAAGTAATATATGTTTTACATGTGTTTGTAAAAGTTAACGAACGTGTAAAAGTTGAAGTATTTGTGGCCTTGTCTATGAAGGAATGACTGTTATCTAGAAAGTCATAAACAACACTAAACCCCAAAACAGCAGCTACAAAATCAATAGAGTCCTTCAACAAAAACTAACATGAAGAAGAAATAAATGAACCTCAAAACAACAAAGTATTCAATGGCATTTAAATCAACCACTTTGAATCGACCACCTGCAACAAAATCGATTGATGAGATTCATCATTCATGGATGAGGAAGCAAAGAGAAACCAAAGAAGAAAAGCAGGGAACAAATATACATGTAGTCCTGTACCAAGCTACATACATTTAGTTTGATGATCTACATATATTTTTTATTTTCTTTTTATTTTTCAATTCAACTGAAAGAAAAACAAAATCAAACTGTTCGATCATCTTCGACTCATTGGTTCATCAATAAAACTAGTCAAATTCACTGCGCGCGTCGCGGCCTGTGACACGGGTCAAATCAGACCGTAAGAACAAAAAGACCAGCTGTAATTTTGTTTGTCTTGAATCTCAAAACAACCTAATAATAAATGCAAATTTTAATTTAGCATTGATTTCTAAAAAAAAATTGTAGTATTATACTAAATACGCTATATGGGTGAAAACTCAAACTCAAAAGCATTGCATTTTCAAATGGTTAGACTTTTATATCATTTTTGAAACTTCAGTTATTTACAAATTTCAAAGATAAATGACAGACAACTGATAGCATCTCAACCCAGCCCCCAACCCATTTGACAAGTTAACTATGACATCTTTTTTAGTTTTATCTCATTTGAAACCTCAGTTATACCTTTTTTTATTAAGAACAATAACAACTGAATATATGAGCTGTACATAATATTATCGATACCAACAAGAATTACAAGTGAGGCGCGGGTAGACGGGCAACAAGCTGCGCCGCAACCCCAAGAAAATAAAGCAACCATGGAACTCGAGTTACACGACACATACAAAACGAATATATATAAATATACATATACATAAAAGACTTACCACTTTGTTGATTTGGACGACAAGTCGACAACTCGGCAAGTGTATGCAGCCGGGTTAACCAGACATGGGGTATGTTTGGCAAAACTAGCAGGTGGCTGGTAGCGGGAAGCTGCAAGCTGGTAGTTGCAAGCTGTTAGCCGGAAGCTGGTAGCTGGAAGCTTTTTAAATATATTTTGGTGTTTGGCAGAGTACCTGGAGCTTTTAATAAAATGTATAAAATGACCAAAATGTGCATAATTAAAAACTTGTAATTAAAGAAGGTTTTTATTTTATTTTTAAAATAGAATGGGTAAAATAGAATGGGTAGTTGTGTCATTTACTAATTAAAAGCTTGTAGATGGTAGAGCTTTTTCTTAAAAGCTAGTACTAGTAGTTTTTCACTGTAGAGCTTTTTCTCTAACCTAAAAACTTCCAGCTCCTTCAACCAAACAAGGCTTTTTATTTAGTAGGAGCTTTTTCTTAAAAGCTTGAAGCTTGAAGCTCCTAAAAGCTCTTAAAAGCTCCTTGCCAAACATACCCATGGTTTTCTTGACCGTTCGGTTCGACACTTCCTCATAACAAGATAGTCTGAGGCCAGCCACAAAATCATCTAAACCGAGCTAATTAGAACACTTTGCATAACTCATGCGACACTTTTTCCTATCACCAAAGCAAAAAACAAATAACAAGAACGTAAGTAAATAAACAGAACCTTGACATCAATTTATACTAACCTAACCTTGTCCTTCTTGTGGTGAACCACGACACTGCGCCGACACCGGGCTCCACCACTAAGGTGGTGGTAGGCGGCCACACATTAAGAGAGAGTGGAAGCAAGATCGAGAGGGGAGTAGAGGGAAAGATGGAGAGAAACCGAGAGAAGGCGTAAGTGTTTTAGGGTTTTCTTTCTTGGAGGCTGCACAAAATGAAGAGTAAGGGAGGGATAAGAGTTTAAATACCTAGGGTTAGGGCAGCCTATAAAATAAATATTTTAGTCCGTAAATAGTCGGTAATTACCGACCATTTACCGACAAACGCTATCGTTTTTTTTCGAGCTTTAAACGTTGTTTTTTTTTTTCATTCTATCTTTTCTACACCTTAATCATAGATTGAATGCTTTTATTTTACCAAATTATACGTATTATACACACACATACGTGTATGTACACTGTTAAGAGTCGTTGCTTTAAACAAGCTTTCGTTATTACATAACTCTGTGTGTGTGTGTGTGTGTGTATATATATATATATACATATATATACGGGCATTTTTGTAGAATTACGACGCATACACATTACATAACATATATATACTCATAAACACATACATTAAAATACGCACATACATACATACAAATACACATCTATATTATTGAATACTAATAAAATAAAGCTTCTGGTCCGAAAATGGTCGGAAAGTTCCGACGAATTTCCGACAAAACATTGAGGTTAGTCGGTAAATGGTCGGTAATTACCGACGATTTACCGACAAGCGTAATCGTTTTTTTAATTTTCAAGCTTTAAACGTCGTTATTTTCATTCCATTTTTTGTACACCTTAATTATACATTGAATAGTTTTATTTTTTCAAATTATACGTATTATACACATACATACGTGTGTACATTGTTAAGACTCGTTACTTAAAACAAACTTTTGTTATTCCATAACTCTATGTGTGTGTGTGTGTCTATATATATATGTTCATTTTTGTATGCATTACGACACATACATATGTATATAAAATATATATACGCATGAAAAAATACATACATATATGCACGTACATACAATGCACATTTATATATCCGAATACCAATAAAATAAAGCTTTTGGTCGGAAATTGGTCGGTAATTACCAACGAATTTCCGACCTAGTGTTGAGTTTTGTCGGAAAATGGTCGGTAATTACCGATGATTTACCGACAAGAGTTATCGTTTTTTTAATTTTTCGAGCTTTAAACGTCGTTATTTTCATTCCATTTTTTGTACACCTTAATTATACATTGAATAGTTTTATTTTTCCAAAATATACGTATTATACACATACATACGTGTGTGTACATTGTTAAGACTCGTTACTTAAAACAAACTTTTGTTATTCCATAACTCTATGTGTGTGTGTATATACATATGTTCATTTTTGTATGCATTACAACACATACACATGTATATAACATATATATACTCATGAAAAATACATTCACATATGCACGTACATACAATGCACATTTATATATCCGAATACCAATAAAATAAAGGTTTTGGTCAGAAATTGGTCGGTAATTACTGACGAATTTCCGACCTAGTGTTGACTTTTGTCGGAAAATGGTCGGTAATTACAAATAAAAAAATAACTTTTTTTTGGTCGGAAAATGGTCGGTAATTATCGACGAATTTCCGACCAAAATTTTTATTTTAATTTTCTTCTTTTTTTGGTCGGAAATTAGTCGGAATCTACCGACAAAAGTCCGACATTTTTTTTGGTCGGTATCTGGTCAGAAAGTTGTCCCTAAAAGCAGTGTTTTTTTATGTCGGTAATTGGTTGGAAATACCGACGAAATTTTTTTGGTCGGAAATTATAGTCAGAAATTGGCAGTTTTCTAGTAATGGCGTTATTGGACGTGGGAGCGTAGTGGTCACCGTATAGACCATGGAAGGCTTCTACAGAACGGCCACACTCAGCTGGAAGACTCACTATAATATTGTCATGGTCGATCTTTTGTACCGCGAATTGGTCGATTAAAGTCTGATCAAACTAAAGAGTATTGGGAGTTGCAGGCCAGATATTTTTCAGGAATTTGATTATTTATAATATTAGATAAATCAATCGATCGATCATATAAACCATGTATAAACTGGACAAGCAGATCATCGAAGTTGGTACTTTTCATAGGTTGTAAACACAAATGGAAATGATTTACTTACCTATCTTTGATCCAATAAGCTTTTATGAGATTTGTACTTTTTTTATTTTTCAAGCTTTGTGTCTTCTAATGGATATTTTGATACGAACATGAGAGATGTATTTATATTCGAAGTTTGTCAACAAATTCTGATCTGTTATCACCAAGGGGAAGAAGATAATTTTGTAAGTGACTTGACCAAATTGCTCATAACTTAACGTCAAAAAGTTAACCCTGATAAGTCTTTGGACTGTTTTGGCCTATTTCTTCAAAAGTCAGGGACTGTTCAAGCAATTTTTAAAAGTTTAGAGTGGAGTGGCATATTGGCCCAAACCACAGGGACGGTTTTGGTAATTAACTCTAGGGTTGTGCAAAGGGTTCGGAACCGACCCGACCCGACCCAGACCCACCAGAACCGTATACCCTTTTATTGTTGAAATTAGGAACCATGAACCGAACCTTAAAAGGCTATGTGGTTCCGGGCCCCAAAGGTTCTGATGGGTCGAGTAAAGGGTCTGGCCCTCTAGAACCTTTTAATGTAATAGCCACTTTTAGAGGATACATTTTCCTATTCTTTTACCATGCTCGTAAAATAATATCTCCATATGGTTTTAACAATAGCCAATGAGTTTCGTTTTTAAGTCACTTTTCGTTTCTCAACTTATGTTTTCATAACAATTTTGTCATTCTCATCACTCGAAACATTATGTGAGTCTGTTATGTATACGTCATAAATACACACACACATCAGATAGACATACATAAATATTTACTTCAAGTTTTAATAATATATATTATATAATATATCACATCTATGCATATACATTAAGCCGAAAAATATTTCAAGAAAAATACATTGTTATTCTTATAAATAATATTTTTAATATTGTATTAACAATACATGAAATCGATTACAATAACACGTAAAAACGAATGGTGAAAAGAATAAAAAAGATTATTTTTTAATTTTAATTAAAATACAAACGGTTCTTGTGGTTCTTATATTAGAACCGTGGGTTTGGAACCGACCCGACCCGGAACCAATAATTCTTATAAATCTAGAACCGGAAACCGACCCATATATTTAAAAAGGTTCGGGTCCAAGGTTCTCGCGGGTCGGGTCTAAGGTTCCTGTGGGTCCGAACCACGAAATGCTCACCCCTAATTAACTCTATAATTTATGAAAGATCTAAAGTTGATCTGTTTATTAGTCTAAGCTGGATTTAAAAGTAGATTTGTATTTATACACACACATATATGTATTTATTATTTAAAAAGTGTTAGTGTGTTATTTGTTTGGATGAATAGGCGACTTTTGAGTTCGAAGACGGATGTGATACAGTGAGTCTAGCAGTGCAACCAAGCGGTGATGATATTATATGTTCTACGACCAAGGGCGCTTGCAGGTATGCTGAGTTAGACATTAAACTTAAAAGTATGAGGACTTTTGATTGTTAGAATTTGTTGTAATTTGCTATTCATGTTAGTGACAAAATTATTAGGTGTGTTTGGATGTGTGTGAGAAGTGGTTATTGCTATTTGAAGTCTCAATCATGGGTTGCGACTTGTGAGTGTTTGGGTAAACAGTTGTGGTTAAGATTTAGCAGTTATAGAGGATTAATTTGTTTAATTTGATACTTTTTTTTATTTTTTGTTTGTTTCTGATTCATAAATTTTGAGTTTAATATTATTAAAATTTGTTTGACTAGGCTCTCAATTTGAAATTGAAAGCTATAGGTGGTGAATTGAAGGTTTAGTCTTCTTGCAATGGTGGTTTCCTTACTTCTCACTATGGTAAATATTATTAATATTTGTTAATAATAATAATTACTAACAGTTTTATGTTTTTATTTTGAATTTAAGCTTATGTAATGTTTATATAAATTATAGATATCTTGCTAATTTAGTTAAAGCTGGAGATTGGAGCTGACCTGATGTTTTGGGGCCCTCCATGGGTGGTAAGGTGCCTTTGCAATATGCGTTGAGTTGTGGCCGTAGAGATTATGGTAGTGCGGCTAAGTTGCCCAAACAGGTATTTTCGTATGAAAGTTTGTATTAAGTAGCCGACAGCGTAGAAACATCCATCAATTTTGCTAATTGAAATGATACAATGTTTTCTACTTTTATTAAGTCATATTACAGTTATCAACCCCAGGACACTCCCGGGGTAATCAACTAGTATTCTATATACTAATTAGAATTAAGAACAACTTTTAAAAAATAAATAATAATTAAGGGCCCATTGAAGATAGTCTTATATTTTTGTGTAAAAGAAAAAAAAATAATTTTATATGTATGGATTAAAAAAGAAAAGAAAAACTGTTATAAGAAAATCGTTTCTCCCGTTTTTGTCATTAACAAATTAAGTCAAAAAACAGTACTTTATCCCACCGTTTAGGCCCTATCTCAAATCAAATTTTAAACCATCCATCTTCTGGTGGAGTGGTATGAAGGCCTAATGATAGGTGACCTGAGGCCTAATGGTCACAAGTTCGAGCGTTAAAGGATATCACGTTTTACCGATTATTCACTGTCATGCCTTTGGACGGGTGGGTGGTCGGGTTTTTCTTAGATTGGTGGACCTAGAGGACTAGGTGTCCCATAAGTATCGTGAATTCTTCATAAAGGGATTCTCATGAGAGCCCGTGACAACTTTCTTGACTTAACAAAACACATTATAAATTGTCCAACTCATTTGCATCCATCATTCCCGGGGTGCACAAGAAATTATTGCCAAGAATTTGACTTTGATATTGTTGACATTAGTGTCCCAATTATGACTTTGATATATTGGACGTTCCCATTTGATTATATAAATTACAATCAATATCCTTATAAATGCATCACTTTTGTGGGGGAGTGGCATGAGAAATGATGGGTAGAACCTAGCCTCTTTAAGGTATCAGGTTTGATCATTGATCTCATCGGGTTTTACTGATTCTCCATTGCCGTGCATTCGGACGGGTGAGGGGTTAGGTTTTACCCGGAACTAGTGGTTTGGTAGGTTCTGGCTACGCAACGCTAACTGTGGCCGGACACCTAAGACATGTCTTCACCCAGAGACGTATGGAGTGCTTTTGTAACCAATTGGTGGGTACCCCAGGTGATTGGGACATTTGTTTGTTGGCCATTCAAGAAAAATCCTTTTAAATATCCACCACCGACTTCTCTTTTTGGTTACATACGAAGGCCATATACTATAGCATCTTGGCAAGTGTGTATTTTTTGTAACTATAATGGGAGTGTAACATTAGTGGTTCAAAAAAAATATAACTAGTAGAAAATTAAAGGTTTTCGACGTATTTTTTTTTTTGCCATGAGAAAGGATTTACGTGTCTACGATAAAAAAAAAATATGTTTTGAAAACACCCTTGTAGGAAACTGATATCTATGCTCTTCGATATAACTTACGCTTTTTTGACAAACTATGGCATCACAATTTCACTAATAAGACCACACGGTATCATGATGGCAATGGCAGAGCCCTCACCTTAACATCCTGTCACGTAGACCACATGGGCTTTGCCCTCCACATCACAAAGACCACAAGGTGGTCAAGATATATATCATCTATTTCAAATGCCAAGAGAACGTTGGATTGACAAGGAGTGGATGGCCTAGGCTACGGCTCAGGTGATTGTCCAAGAGGACATAATTTGACCGTCTTGGTTTTGGGATGTTGTTTTCCAGTTGTTATCTCAACACTTGACTCACACCAACCGCAATGTAGAATAAAATTAAGTGTACAAAAAATGTCCAAATCCAAATGTTGGTTCAACGATATCATCCGTGCTGAAGACATGCAGTCGAGGCTCAATACATCTGTATCATGGGATCCACTCTCTCAAACTCCACATCAGTGAAGGATCAACATGAGGGATTCATGGGCACTTGTCGCATCCGCAAATCAGTCGTAAAGCGACCCAAGGATCCAGGTGAGCGAGGGGAAATAGGAAGCAGTAACAAGGATCTGTCAATTACAGTTATAGTCAAAGCATTGGTTGAACATGCGGATAAAGGGTGTGTAAGGATTACAAGATTTCGGGATGGAGAAGAATTCTCAAACATTGCTCAGGGTTCAGAGGAACATAGCAGTGGAGCAGATGGAAGCTTAAATGAGGAAGTCAGGGTTCCGGTTCAAGCCCTATGATGTATGGAGACGAGCCAGGTGAAGAATGTGAATCATCTTATGATGAACGAAGTGGTGAGTTAACCAGCAACACAGATGTAGAGTGTTCAACATCTGGAAAGGATAATTTAGAGGAAGAAAGGATAGACGTTAGAGATGCTGACAATCCAATTCAGTCAACTGAAGATATATTAGACTTATTAGACTGAGCAATAGACTCAGGTAAGTTCTAACTCTTCTAAGGTTGTCTATGCTAAATGCTTAGAATACGAAGCTAAGATAGAGGGGTTAAGAGAACACAACACCAGTCTGGTATGTGATCTAAGGTCATGCATTGATGCTAATGCAACACATAAGAAAAATGAAAAGGAATTTAAACAAATGGTTTTGTTCTTAGAGAAAGATGTTAGTAAGCTTAAAAGAATAGTTTTAAATAAACAAGATGCCATAAACATTTACATCATTGATTTTGCAACAAACCAACAAAGCATTGGCAACATTTTAGTGTGACTATGAAATCATCTAGAAAAGACTAGAGTTATTCTAACTCAAAATATGTATTGGATCATATCAGTGAGAGTCAGATAATTAAGAAAATCGGGAATGGGTTTGGTTACAATTCAGTTGTTCCTCATTTGCATGACAAGTATTCCAAGTCACTAGAGGAGACAGATCTCACAAACTTTGTTGTCACAACACCGCTTGTTGCTGACCCATTTGAGATAGGGAGGGTGTTGAAAAGTATTTACACTTCCCTCCTGATTTCATACATGCACTTGGAAGACTAATTTGAATTCAATAAGTCGTTAGGCGGTTATTGCTTTGTCCGGATATTTTGGTTTAATCCGAGTTCTTTGTTTTAACCGTTGTGTTTAAGCCTATTTAAGGTTGTAGTCTGCATGTGCTTTTCTTCGATCATGTACTTTCAATTATGAAAACCAATAAAGTAAATTCTGTGTTGCATGTTTATTTAATTGTTCATCATTTAAATAGAGTTGTAAGAGTGCTCATACCAACAAAAAAAAGCTTCTAATTCGTCATCTGACTATGTCAAATCTAAATTATTATTTTACTGTGATGATGTAAACTAAATTTTTAGCTTTAGAATCACTTTAATTCATATCAAAGGAGTATACATTGCCATTTAAATCATAGAAAGAACCTTCAGAGTTGAATTATATATAATATTAACATTTTTGAAAGTTGTAAACTCAATCCATTTGCTGATAAATGGGTCGATTACCTACCTTTATAAGGTGACGAAAGAGGCACAGCCTAAACATATTGAACCAAAGAAACAATTGCAACATGTACATGGAGAGTAAAGGTAATTTTTATGGTGTAAAGCTGAAAAAGCGTAATTTCAATTCATGTTCTAAACAATTACAAAATAAAAATGACATTTGTGAATTCAAATCAAACAAACAAGACACATGCAAAAATTTATTTTTGGACTCCTCTATTTACTAAATATAGACTTGTATATGGTCGTAGATTTTGAGAGTTTTGAGGAATGCTTGTAAGAGCTGCTATTGAGAGTTTCGCCATATGACGAAAAATGGGGCTATGAAGAATAAGTCACATAGGGCATGTCTGATGGCAGTATAGGCAAGGAAGCTTCCGAGTTCAATACTTGAATTGCTTGCTTCATTGAGGGGCGTAGTTTTGAGTTAGGGTGCGCACACCATAATCCAACGATCATGAGACACATCATTTCTTCATCTGCGAAATTTGCGCTTAGACTTGGATCTGCTGCTTCTAGAAGAGTCCCAGTACCATAAAGATCCCACACCCATTCTACTAGTTTTGTTTTCCTTTCTTCACCATGTGGGTCGATTGGTTTTCTCCCACACGTTATTTCCAATACAACAACTCCAAAGCTATATACATCTGATTCTTTACTAGGCTTCCCTGTCATTACATATTCAGGGGCCATGTAACCAATGGTTCCAGCAATCATAGTGGTCTCGGAGCCATTCTCATGGTCAACCAACTTGGCTAACCCAAAATCACCAAGCTTTGCGTTGAAATTGGAGTCCAACATCACATTACTCGATTTGATATCTCTATGCAGAACACATTGCTCCCATTCTTCATGTAAATACAGCAAAGCAGAAGCCAGACCGTGCACAATTGTGTACCTTGCATTCCATGTCAACAAACTCTTGCCCCTAAACAAATGTAAATCTAAGCTTCCGTTTTCCATATATTCATAAGCAAGTAGGAGTTCTCCTTTGTCATGGCACCAACCAGTGAGTTGCACCAAATTTTTGTGCCTCAATCGGCTAATGATCCTTACTTCTGAAGCATATTCCTTCATCCCTTGTTTGGAAGTCTTAGATACCCTTTTGACTGCTACATACTTGTTTAAATCATTTAGAAATCCTTTGTAAACACCTCCAAACCCGCCCTCTCCAAGCTTCTCTGTGTCTGCAAAATCATTAGTTGCCCGAGCTAATGTAAGGTAAGAAAATCGTCTTGGTATAGCGGCCCCCATTTCGAATTCTTTGCTCATCTCCATAGCTGATTCAATTTCCTCCATTTTATCACCATTGCTCTTATTTTTCCTCCATAAAAAATATGCAAGTATAGACAAAACACTAACTATAATCAATATTCCAACTGTTAAACCCATCTTAACCATTGAATTGTTTTTCCCCTTCACATTATTCGGGCTCATGATTGGTGCTAGCCCATTAAGTTCAGTACTACTAAACATCCAAGATTTTATATTGTTTTTCTCATACCGGTCTCCCGTAGCAGCTGAAAACCCAAAAACTACCCATTCTGGCAACACGTCCCTTAGATCAACGGTGTAATTAAGCCCAGTTTCCCATACAATTAGTGAATTGTTACTGAGACTTTTAAACGAAACACTAAGTTTTTTCAAATCGGAATAGTAATTAATCAAAGCTTCACCAATGAAAACATTCTGACTTTTTATATCGGTAACCCATTTCTTAAAAACAACAGAAGTAACGGAATTAATATCGATACCTACATGTTCAGTTAGGAACTTACTAGGATCGGAAGTATTTCTCGGATCCCACCCATTGCTGCCAAAAGTATCAAACTCCACAGCAATAAATGGATATATAGCTGTGTTTGTTAAATTATTGAACGGAAGCCCAATGCATCCTCCTGCCTTCATCACAGAATTATTCTGAGAAAGGAAGAATGTGAGACCATCACCGAAACGATTACTCCCGTATGAATCGATGACAAATGTGAAACTAGTAGAGAAGCTTGCTAGATCACCAGTGTCCTTATCCCAAAGATGAAGATGTCTGATGTACGTCGCTTGACCTGCTAGATTAGTAGCGTCGTTAATACTCCTATTGTATGTCACCTGGATTCCTTCATCAGAGCTATAATTTGCGTTACCAGAGAATATTATATCCCGGGAATCTCTTGGAGTAATATTTGTAAAACTGAAATTGATTGAAGCTGCAAAAGGGATTAAAGCAAGAAACAAATAAAAGATAGACATGAATATGTATGGAAATTAAGTTGCTAAAATAGTTGCAAGCTTATTGGTATGCTGTTGTGCTTGACAAATTACATGAATATATATCCACAGTGAGATTAAATCTGAGCATGTTATAATATTAACATTGTTAGATGGAATCTTTGAAGCCAACCTTCATATAAAAAGTAATGCAGAGACTTTAGCCATGATAATTAACTTTTTGTTTTCTATATTTTGTATCTTTATATTTGTTTTACCTGTATATGAAACAATAAGAATCATATAGTAGGTATATACCTAAAGTTGATAATGAAAATAAAAAGAAGATATGTACAACATATAAAGTTCATATTATGCAAACACAATGGAATTTCAATAATCTGACCATACCAAAAGTGCTGCATTGACTATTACGAAAATATATGTAGTCTTTAATATACATGCCGGCCTCTTATATTCAATTGGGTAGGATAGTACAATTTAGAGATACTATTTACATTAAAATAAATACAATATGGAGAAAATAAATACAATATGGAGAAAAGATTGCAGTAAGTAGATTTGAATCTTTGATAAACACTACAATCAAAATAACTAGAGACAGAATACTAAAAAAAGGAGAACGGTTGAGGCCTCGTGCTTAACACGGTTCACTAGTACAAAAGTGTGTAAAAGACGCGGCCATTAGAAGTAAAAGACGCGGGCAAAGAAATAACCGCGACTTTAAGCACTTTACCTCCAAACTTTATTATTTGACAAGCTTTTTTCAACCTTAAGACGTGGTTTTTGAAGTGAAGACGCGGTTTTGTGCTTGAACCGCGACTTTTGGTCAGGTAACCGCGACTTCTTCTCATAATCTTCCTTCTTAAAATGAACTCGCACAGACTCTTATATTCCCCCAAAATTTTTATTCCCCCCAAATTTTTCAGCAAACCACCATTTTCCCTCTCATTTACCCCCACTTTTCAGCAAAATTTGAGCCCTGAATACAAACTTTTCCCTCTCCCCTTAAACCCTCACCAAACGGCGACAACTATCACCTCACTCAACTAGAGAAAACCCTAATCGGAGGCGACAACCATCTCCTCACCTAACCTAATAGCGGCTGCCATCCCTAATCGAAGGCGGTTGTTGTTCTACCTTCTCACTTGAGCTAAGCCAATCGATAAAAAAGCTGATGTTGCAATTTGTTTAAAGTTCACATATTTAAGTTTAAAGGCATATGTTATTTGGATTCTATATTTGCCATCAAATCTTCATACTTGTCTAGTATTGATGCGTGTATTAGTTGTTTGTGTGTTTATTTGGTTAGTATTGATGCGTGTTATATTATAATATGAAAGAGATGAAGGTAGAGAGATATCTTTTTTTATATATATGTAATGTAACTCTACTCTGGTTTGCTAGATCTGTGATGAATTTATGTTGGTGATATTATTATTATCTTTCAATTTACATTTCCTCCAACTGTATATTCATAAACTTTGTTTAAGAAATATTTTTTTTACTGCTATTGTTTTTCAATGCTTCTGAAGGGTAGCCAAAGTAGACCGCAAGATTTGGGAAGGAACTTTTCTATGTGGATGCTACTTGAAAGAACGAGGTTCACGTTAGAACAGGATGAGAAGAGATCAGCTTCCTCAGCTATGGAACTTCTGGGAAGTGAGTAAATACATTTGCTTTTGTTTGATATTACTTCGTGTTTAAACCATCGTTGTTATTTCTAACCCTATTTCTCAAAATTCTCATATCACTTCTTGTTACTTTGGGGGTTCAAAAGGTAAAACAAACTGTTTTTCCTTTAAATATGCTTGCATTGAAGCTCTAACTTAGTTTTTCCTATAGTTAATTATTCAATAATTTTATTTTGGTTTTTCTTTTTTATAGAATACTCATAGCAGATGAAACAGGTAGGCTTAGTATCATATTAGAGAAGGTAATTTCCTTTTTTCCTAAACTTATTTGCTGCAAGTACTTACCAATTGTTTGACTACCATTGTATCTGCAACTTTGACTTCCATATAGTTTAGAAAAATAAAGCAATAACTATATGGAAGCCTCAAATGACTCTTTGTGGCTGATTAAGAATTGGGTTTTTACGCACTTATATTCATACCAAGAGCTGTTTGGCAGCCAGGGTCAAGAGGAAGCCTGAATTTGCAGCTTCGGGTTCCCCCAAGATGAAGGCTTTTTCCACTATTGTTGCCCATCCAACCCAAAGTAATGTTATACAATTTCTTTTATGTTTTGTTAGTCTAACATCCCTTCAAGATTGTATATTTATATGATGTTTTGCATAATTGTTGCTTCTAGATCGGTATGAATGATGAAAACTTCACTTAAAAATTGTATATTATATCAAAGTCATGACTCTGTCTCAACTAATCGCTGATTTGGTTTGCGAAATAGGCTTTTGTCCAGAAGAAAATCAAAACCAAGATCAACATCAAGATCAAGGCGAGCATGCACCTGCTACTTCTGCTTTCGCCTCAAAACCCATTCGTCCTCCCACTCTGTCAGTTTCTTTGATCCCATCACTATTTTTTGGAATTGTTATGGGTACTAATTGTTGCAAATATTTTTTACGATCAAGATTGTTCTGGGTTTGGAACAGTTTAACAAAAGCTTATAAGTTCACATTTAAAGTTGTTACAGATTGAAAAATGATGGTGACAAATTAGTATGTGTCATTTGTAGATGTGGCACAATGTTTTTTAGCACAAAACTAGGATTGGTATATGATTATGTTGTAACCATTGCCTCTGAGTATAGATTAGAACCACCTTCATTTAACATCACTTTACGTTAAACATAACTTGCTATTTTATAAAACAAATTTGTAAGGCGCGCATCGCGCGCCTTGGCTAACACTAGTTATATATAAAGCTGAAAAACTCAAGATTATTCAGCCATTTAGAACCATGGTTGTCACATGTGTTACACTTACTATACATACATGCTACTAGTTGTTTAAAGGTTGTTTCTTGTCACTTTTATGAGTTTACAGAGGCTTAAATGTTGGATACATGAATTAAAGTACAACACGAGATATGCTACGGATATGGATCTTCTATTGAAGACGTTAATGCCGACTTTTTTTAAACGAATTAGGTATTCGTATGTTTCGGATTGAATGTGTATGGGGTCGTGGGTAGTTTTGAACAGGTTCGGAATTATTTGGTATGCGATATGAGTTGAAACAAATTGTTGTATCTTTCTAGTCTTTGGTTTGTATTTCTGGTTTGTTATAAAACAGAAGCAAATGTATGTTTTTTTCTTTTAAAAATTGGTGTGGTATTAAACATAATATCTATTGGTTCTGTGTTAAACAAGACAGCATGTTTGGTTGTTTGGTTTTTGGTTGTTAAGCACAGAGCAGCAGCAGGACAGGTTTGGTTGTTTGGTTGTAGCATATACAGAAGTCGCGGTTCATTCATGTTACCAGAAGTCGCGGTTCATTCGGTAAATATTATATAATAATGCACCGCTGAAGACGCGGCAAGAAATCAGAAGACGCGGAGAGAGCTACCGCGACTATTGCTCAATCAACCAAAAGACGCGCCGCAATAAGACGCGGTTGATATCCGCGACTTTAGTTAATATCACCGCGACTTTAAGCCCCTTTTCTGTACTAGTGGTTTCTTATACACGAATGTCTTATCTCAATTCTATGTAGGGTTGAGCAATTCACGGTTTCAAACCGTCAAAACCGGGGAAATGAAACCGCATCGCTAAATGCGAACCGTGTCTTGTATTTAGGATCTGGTTCCATTTCTTTAATTTAGGTGAAAACGGTTCCTGGTTTGGTTCAGTTCGGAACACGAGTCCGTTTAAAGAACCACCAGAATCGGGTTAGGTTTAAACTCTAAGTATTTTATGTGAACGTTATTAATTTAGTGGGGGCTTTTCCAAGTACTTTATAGACTGACCATTCACATTCCCAGTTTCCCATTTTAATTTTTATAAATAATATTGTTCAAGTCATGTTAACTAAATAACATCTAGCAAATTTGTTGAATTATGAGTTCAATTCGAATTATGTAACTGGCTCATAATGTGTATCAGGAAATCATGTAATGTAACTGTGACCTTAGTAACGCATGATACATACTATTCGTAGTGCCAAAATAATTAATCATTGTATATATGCGGTTAGTACCGTGGACTTCTAAAAATGTATGATAGATCCTTAAGATAACTACGACATCACAACTTAAAATTACTAAATTTGTCTTTTATTTAAGTGTTAATTATAAGATTTACTTGACAACCAGTTCCGGCAAGAACCGCTTATATCAGAACTGTTTAACCCGGTTCTGAACCGAACTGGTAGGTTCTTATACGGTTCCGGTTCTTATATTATCATTTAATGGTTTAGGTTCGTAGTGGCATTCTTGAAGATTTAGGTGTCATATCTGAGTCATTAAAAAACATGTTGCTTATAACTTAAGATTTGAGTTTTAAATATGTATTAGGCTTATAAATGGGCTAAATTTTTTGAGTTTTAAATGGGTTTTCAGTAAGCCTAAGTTTCAATTTTAAAATGAGTTTTCTTTAAAAAAAAACACGCATACACACACAAACACATATCTATCTATTATCTATACTATATTATAATGTATCAGGGAATGGTAGTTTAAGATCCCCAAAAGTTAAGAACTTTATTTTCATTAACAACCCTAAAATAGGGGTAAAATAGTCATTGAAACAACCCTACACAATTATAATTCTTTTATTTAATCCTATAATAACTTTTAAACTATTATGTTTTAAAAACATTTGAAAATAACGTGACCTGCTCATTTTTGTCGACGTTTTAATCGACCACAACTTTTTCGTACGTCAATATTATCTAAAAAATACAACACAAAAACGAGCATTATTCTCTTTAATTTGAATATAGTATTTTTTTGTGACATCCGGCTTTTCAGAACATTATCCGTACTAAGTTGTTAAAGATGATATATAAATATCTAAATGCGTATTAGACTTTATTTGTGATAATTACAGTCATTGGAAAGATTAGCAAAGTCCAAAGTGGTATAAAGGTTTTTATTGGTAATTCTAGGAATTATCATATCACGAGGCGATAAAATACCATACTGGACGTTGGTGACGACCCGGTTAACTTTTAAAAGTCTAGTTTTGACCCGTAATGCTTGGTTCAACATGAGATAAAATTTTAAGAGTGAAAACATTTTTTAAACCAACAAAAACTTAGTTGGTAGTTTTTGTGTCGCAATTGGCGAATACTTGCGTGTTTTGTCGTTTTAACGCGTATGCGAGACCTGATACACTAGGGAAACCCATGAATTAATTAAATTAGCAAAAAATAATATTCTATAAGTGAAAAGTTAGTCGAAACATACAAAAACGCTGATTTGTGGTTTTTGTCGCGCAATGCTCGGTACGGCGCGTATGTGATCGGATGTCGCGGTCCGGTCAAAGATAGAATTTATAAGTCCTATATTACCTCAGCTATGTAGTAGTTGTAAGAAGGGTGTCGAACTACGAAGAGTCTGTGGGTGGTGATTCAAGTGTAGTTGATTGTAAAATGTCACTTTATGAAGATGTTGTTTAGTTATGAAGCTTGCTAACTTTGTTCATTTAAGAGTTTGAGTTTGAGTGTGGTGAATTGAAAATGATTCAAAAATTCATTGACTAGATAAAATCAAAGAAATTGAATAAATAAACAAATGATTCTAACAATAATTATAAAAGACTCACACCCGGGTTTCAACAGTTGAATACTAAGGTTCTAACAAATTGGTCAATTATAACTATTGCAAATGATATTCGAGGGTTGGTTGTTTCATTAGGTTTAGGTATCAAGAATTATCAACATCAAGAATGGATAATAATATACTTTAAAACACTAGAACATACAACCCTAGGTGTGTGTTAAGGCTAGGAAACATGTTCATTTCATTAGAAATTGGAACAAGATCCATTAACTAGAACGAATTCAACATAAGATTAATGCACGTCAACACAATTGTTTGAATAATCAAAAGCAAATACAAAGTAAAAGATACCCAATGTTATGAACCCTAGAATCATTGTTTACACCCGGATATGAATACAAGTTTAGCCAAGCATGGCCAAAGAAACAATCAAAAGTTGTGTTTTTGGATCTTCAATCTTCAAAAGGATGATATGGAATGATTGGGAAATGGATTGGAAATCATGGGTAATGAAAAAGATGATGATAAGTATGAGATCATCCTCTTTTATGATTATTCCTCTATAATATAAGCTCCCAAATCATGTAACTCTCCAAAACAATCCCCTATTTTACTCCCTATCAGCCAATTATCGATCTAGGTCAACAATCCTCCTTTAACTCTCCTAAAAACATGCAGATTTTTTTTTGAAGACTCAGACTTGGCCGTCGCCGACAGCTTGGCCACCGTCAGCGACGGCGGCCCCCTTGACGCACTAACTCGCGGCCCACGGTGGCCCAGGCGGCCACTATTCTTTGTTCCTGATGATGACCGTCGGCAACGGTGATGTTGCCGTCATAGACGGCAGCCCTCCGATGCCCCAAGCCACGGTCAACGGTGCCCCAGAAGGCCACTATTCTTTTTTTTTTCTTTACCTCTCGCCGTCATCGACGGTGGGCTAACCGTCGTCGACGATGAGCTCCTTGACTTGTCATTTCTCTCAATCTTCTTTCTTCCAAAGCTTCTCAATTCCAATATTTTACTCTAAAATCATGTAAAATCCATTCCTCAAGCATTTTCAACCTGAAACATCAAAGTATTGCATCCCGTCTCAAATAATCATGTAAAAATTAAATTTTAGATTCAATAGAAACGGGGTTTTCAACCACGCATCACATCCCCACACTTATCTTTTGCTTATCCTCAAGCAAATTCAATTCACACTTTCACATTCATCAAACACGATGTAGCTTACCATCCTTAGATAATGCGAGTTATGGTCCTAAGTCATACCCAATTCATTTTATCCACACGATTTAGAATGTCATGACATATTTATGATTTTCATGCTCAAAACAAGTGTTTACCCAAAACTAGATCACCTTCAATTGTCAATGCTCCAACGCACACATCCCACGCAATTTTCTCTCCACATGGCATAAAATGACTAGTATTAGTGTATGTATATGTTAACACTCTTAGCCGAGTATGACTCATGTTAGAATATGTTTACATCTCAATCACCCTCCACCAAGTTGCATAAAATTATTACACAGATCAAAAGGTCTCTTCACAACGTTGTAATGGGGCTTGGTGAAAGGGTATGGAATGGGAAATTTGAAAATAACTAAGGTAACGAAAGTTTGATTTTTATTACATTAGACTCAAACTATGTACAATCTTAACAATTTAATACTACAAGCTGTTATTGTGCCTTTTATTTGCTCAAAGACAATACATGCTTTTCATGTTCTCTTCTTTTTCACAACTTTTTCAATGTTCTTTTCAACATAAGATTTTCACAATATAAGAACATCCTAAAATCGAATTTTTGTTACTCAGGTTTTAAAATCAGAAAGGTTAAATGGGTCAAATGGGTTAATTCGGGCGCTTCAAAAGAAAGGTTTAGGCTCAAGATTGTTTAACTAAGGGAGGCTGCTTTTGGGTCAAGGATATAAAAATGGTGTAAACATAAAAAGGCCAAACCTAATGCCTTAATCACTCTTGTGCATAAACTTGGCCCATGGTCTCGACCATATCAAAAGATGCAAATTCTACCACATATGATTACATAGGTGCACTCAAATTCAAGTGAACATAACATGCAAAGATATGTAACAGTATGGGAAATGTAGCATGTTATGGTGGCTCAAATACTCACACTAGAATTGGGTGGGGTATGTGACATGTGTGTGGATAATCGACTTATCAAGAGACCTACATCGGTCGTGGTCAGGAGCGATCCTTGGTTCATATGTAATCCAATGCCTCTTAAATCACCAACGCGTTTTGGGGCTTAATGTTAGTGGATGAGAGGAGAACTCCTTAGTTAAGCGTGCTCAGGTGGGAGCAGTATTAGGATGGGTGACCTCGTGGGAAGTCTCCACCGGGGCAACCAAAAACAAATCCGTGAGCTCTAGATGGGCAACCTATCAGGGCAAACCAGACAATATTGGTGGTGAGAGGGGTCGAATGTTGCAGATGGTATCAAAGCCAATCCTGTGCCGTTCGGGATGGTGGGTGCATACCGCATCAGGGACGATGAGACTCTAATTGGGGGTGAATATGACACCCTAGGAAAATCCCATATCGGCCGTGTTCAGGAGAGATCATTGGTTCATATGTAATCCAAATGCCTCTTAAATCACCAACGCGTTTTGGGGCTTAATGTTAGTGGATGAGAGGAGAACTCCATGGTTAAGCGTGCTCAAGTGGGAGCAGTCTCAGGATGGGTAACCTTTTGGGAAGTCTCCATTGGGGCAACCAAAAACAATTCCGTGAGCTCTGGATGGGCAACCCATTGGGGCAATGCGGACAATATTGGTGGTGAGAAGGGCAAGATGTTACAGATGGTATCAGAGCCACTCCTGTGCCATTCGGGAAGGTGGGTGGATACCTCATCAGGGACGTTGAGACTCTAACAGGGGGTGAATGTGACACCCAGGAAAATCCCACATTGGCCTTGGTCAGGAAAGATCCTTGGTTCATATGTAAACCAATGCCTCTTAAATCACCAACGCGTTTTGGGGCTTAATGTTAGTGGATGAGAGAAGAACTCCACAGTTAAGCGTGCTCAGGTGGGAGTGGTATCTGGATGGGTGACCTCCTGGGAAGTCTCCACCGAGGCAACCAAAAACAAATTTGTGAGCTCTGGATGGGCAACCCATCGGGGCAAAGCAGACAATATTAGTGGTGAGAGGGGCGGATGTTACATTAGACATACCAACCGGGTCGTGCTCTTCAATCACACCACTCCAAGAAATGGTTGAAATGAGGATATTGATATGCTGACGGACCCAATGAATCAAACTTAGCAATTCTATTAAGTGTTTCGAAAGACATTGTCATTTTCTTTCCCCCTGCATCTCCTATCAACTTCCAAGTATGTGGAGGGTTGTTCCCGATGATCAATCTCAATGTTGCCAACCACTCACAAATGGTTTGCAAATATATCTTTTCACTCACGTGTTTAGTCCAGTCTAAAGCACGCTCCCAACCCAACCTTTCAAACTTCTGAAGAATTCCATATGGCTTTAATTCCTCAACCTACAAAAACTTTTCATACACACAAACATCCGGCACTATTGATTTTTTTATGGTTGCCATCTTCCACCTCCACATTCTTCTTTCAGTGTCCTTGTTCTTGTAGTGGGATAACCGGTGTCGTTCTTGTTTCCATTTCAACCCCAACGAATCTTGGTCTGCACCTTCAAATTTCTAGTCATATTTGAAATTTGCAGCCTCTACCCTTACCCTTTCTCTTTCATCTTCCTTGGTTTCTTCTTCCGGATTTAAACACTTTTTTCCCGCATTTAACAAAATTTCTGCCAAGTTGAATTTAAACTACTTCCTTTGATACATCTGCATTCACACATTATTCAAATTAGACTCCAAAACATATTACTTTCTAGGAGCAGTCTTTTCATTCTTGATGTATCACAACAACAACCATTCATCAAAACTAAATGTAAAAGAAATAAATCCCCACATTTGTTAATGACTATCTTTACAAATGCATTTACAATTTATGCTTAATCTACTTAAACAACTAAGTTCGAATATAAAATGTAAGCGAAATAATCAACTTTAGACAAGTGAATAACATACTATGAGTGTTGAGAGCACACCTAAAAGATGGAACAAGCAATAAAAATCAACAAAGAACAAAAACCCCAAAAGTCTCAAAATTTTCATGACAAAGATATCTGAAAATCTTGAAATGCATGCTGAATCTTGCAAAAGGAACCCAAGATTTGAACTCCTCCTGAAAATATGCATTAAATAGACCGCAAAATTGCTTGATTTGGTTAAGTTTTGAGCAAGTTATGGTTGTGAGTAGGTTAGGGTTCTTGAAGGATGTAGAGGGTGAAGAAGATGAATATTAGATGATGGTTTGATAGAAATTTTTAAAGATTTGATGATAAATGGTGTTTGGGACCAAGGTTATGTAAAGGAATTAGAATTTTGAGGTGTTTGCATGTTGTATGGAATTAATTAAAGGATGTTTGGTTCTGAAAGAACAAGTTAAGAATTCAAATTTAGTTGCAGGTGGCGTCGATGAAGCCGTCGGCCGCTAATTTCGGTGTCAGGATGGTTCTGGCCGTCGTCGATGGCTTGGACACCTTCGAAGTCAGTGGCTATTTTCTTTTGGGCGTCTGGCTGGCTATCAGCCGCTAATTTGGTCGTTAGAGGTTGGCCGTCGGCGACGGCTCTTCCACCGTCGCTGACGGTGGGACCTTTTTTTACATGGAGATTTTTAAAGGAAAATATTTACAACCATCCTTTTACAGATTTCAAATAAATTTTAAGACTCAACTAAAAATAACAAATGATATTATACAATTACAAAGCCCCACCACCCCGAAAAAATTGTGTATTGTCCCCAATACACACAGTGAAAATTTACATAGCTGGGATGTAAGCTAATACCTCCACCCTTAGTTGGTCTCATAAGTTGGTATGCCTTCCAACAAGCTTACCAACTCCAAAATCTTACCGTGATCCGTGACGTTTTCTATGTATGGTTTTAAACGGTGTCCATTCACGATTTGCTTTGACCCATCTCTAAGGTCCTCTTAACCGGGAGTTATATAGCCACACTTTTTGCCCAACCTCAAACTCTTTGTTTTGATTCTTTGCATCATGAACTTGCTTCATTTTATCCTTGTATTTTGACGCACACTCGTACGCTTCCTCCCTTAGCTCTCCCAATTCACACAACCTGAGCTTCCTCTCATTACCTGCATCATCATATCTTATGTTAACTTCTTTAATAGCCCAAAGTGCCCAGTCAACTAGTTCTACCGGTAAATGACAATCCTTCCCATAAACTAAGTGGTAAGGGGTGGTACCAATAGGTGCTTTATAAGCCGTTCGATAGGCCCACAAGGCATCATTTAATTTCAAAGACAAATCCTTGCCATCCAGTCGAACGGTCTTTTGCAAAATTTCTTTTATTTGCCTATTAGATACCTCCACTTGCCCACTAGTTTGTGGGTGGTAAGGAGTCGCAATTCTATTGTCAACACCATATCGTTTGAGTAATTTGACAAACTTAAAATTTCTGAAATGGGATCTTCCATCACTTATAATAACACGAGAAATCCCAAACCTTGAAAAAATATTTGTTTGGATAAAGTTACAAACCACGACATGGCCGTTCGTCTTAGTAGCGATTGCCTCCACCCACTTGGACACATAGTCCACCGCTACCAAGATGTACAAGTTACCATACGAATTGGGGAATGGGCCATGAAATCAATTCCCCATACATCAAAAATGTCAACCACAAGAATTGGTTGCATGAGCATCTCATTCCTCTTGGAAATACCTCCCATTTGTTGACAATTTTTACAATTTTTAGCATATTCAAAAGTGTCTTTAAAAATTGTCGGCCAATATAAACCACATGATAACACTTGTGACCCGTCTTTTGGCCACTAAAGTGTCCCCCACATGTATATGAATGAATGTGCTTCAACACACTCAGGATCTCCTCATACGGGATGCATCTTCATATGATTTGATCCGGACCTACCTTAAACAAATCCGGGTCCTTCCAAATATACCATTTCACTTGAGAAAGGAAGTGAAGTCTCTTCTTCCTAACCCCTTGCTCCGGCATGGAACCTGTCACCAAATAATTCACATAGTTAGCAAACAACGATAAAGTTGAAACAGTTAATAATTGTTCATCCGGAAAAAACTCATTAATCTCCCTAGTTAAGTCGTCATCCTTGATGTGCCTGGTTTTAGTAATTTAAAAAGATATCATTTTCCCGGTGCCAAAAACTTGGTATTTTAAATACCAAATTTCCAGTCGATCGTTGAAATGTTGCAAACTACATGTATTTGGTAATTTTTTTTTAATAGTTTTGAGTCGTTTTTATTAGTTTATAGCTTTTATTTATTTGTTTATATGTTTGTCGATATAGGTTTGCAAAAGGAGCTTAAACAAACATTAATTAAGTAGAAACGAGCACACGAGTGAAACCGGTGAAAGAAAAATAAGAACAAAACTATACAAGATTGTACATAATAGCAAGTAACTTGAAGAAAAAAAAAACAAAAAGTAAAGTGTTAGGGGTTGTTTGTTTCAACTCTAATGAACTCTTAATGAGACAGTTGTCTAAATCTGTCAGACATAGTTCGTCCAGATTGTTTGTTTCACGAGCAGATGTTTGAATCAGTCAGCACTTAATGGTTCAAACTTTTAATTGTTTCAGCATTTACTCATTCTCAAATTACCAAACAACCCTTATTCTAGGAAACTAAAAGTGTATATATTACATTAGGGCCGGCCCATTAGAATTAGTCCGGTAAACAAAAAGTGTGGGCCGGCCTAAGATACATTTACAAACCCCTATTGTAATTTCTCAATAAAGTGTCATTGATTGTAAAAAAATTTCACTCATTTGAAGAATACAGAGCCAAGTTGTGAACGATCAGTACCGATTCTTCATTTGGTAAGTTTGGCATTAAATAACGGAGGTTTGTTGTTGTATTGCGAGTGTAATGTTGCTTAGGGTTTATTATTTAGTTACACGTGTTGCTATAGTTCTGTAAATAAGTGGTTATGTGTGATCATTTAATGCTTCATTTAGCTACACCTATAATTAGGAGGCAATTTAAAAATTCATTTAGTTCTGTATATTAGCTAGCTATTATGTATGTTATGTGTGATCATTTTAGCTATTATGTTGTGTTTGTGGCTTATGAATAGGTTAGTGAGGGGAACACAGATTTGGTAGTTTGGAAAAACTAAAGACGATGGGAAAATCTTATTTGCAAACATAATTGTGAGAGGTGTGTATGAATGCTGGTTGCTCGGTTAGTGGATACGCCCCTTACATGGACTTAGAAGAATGAAAGTAGGGCGTAGTTTAAAAAAAAGGCCGAGGCACGCCTCAAGGCGAAACAGGCAAAAAACGTGTTTAGGTTTTTGCTCCTAGGCCTGGTTTCGGGTCTTTTATCGAAGTCGTTGATTAGTCTGAGGCGGTGCCTCATGGGGGTTTATTGTACGTGCGTCTCGGGTGTGCGTCGTGTGCGCCTCAGGGTGTTCTGATGTGTTTTTTTTATGTTTTAAACTTTTTGTGTCCATTTCAAACAGTCCGTTTCTTTTTAATCTGTGTTTTCTTTTTCATGTTTTTGATGAATCAGGTAATGAAATTAGTTAGTATTTTAAATTGTATAAGATATATAATTTTTTATTTATGTTTAAATTCCGCCTTGGGCTTACGCCTCGTGAGGCGAAGCGAAAACGCCTCGAGGCTTGATTTCATTTATATACCTTGAAATAGGGTTTTGGTTGTTGATAAGATTCATAAGAATTTAATGTATTTATGTAAATTTTTCCATCAGATATTGTTTGATAATTGTAAACGTTTAGTTTATTTTAGGTCACATTGTCACTCTCACTGATGTCAAAGTATTGTAAAAACTAAAAAGTAAAAACTCCTAACAAATATACATTGTATGGGATTGAGAAATTATGCATACCTTGTAAGTTTTCATATATGGACAGTGCATATAAGGATATGATACGAGGGCTAGTTGTTCACACTTCACACCTTAATGTTCATGTGTGCTGAAAAGCAGGAGCAGGGCAGATATAATGAAATTTTGTATCTTCTTGACATACAACTTTTAAGGTTTGCCTACGTCCCACCCTTCCCAGACCCTACCGATAGTTTTGTTATATGTGAGATTTACTAGGTACGGTACGGGGGTTGTTGTTGATGTCTAGTTATAATGTGATTAATTGTTTCACAAGCTTTATGACTGAAGATAACTCTCCCTTCATACTGTTTTATTTTATGTTTTTGGAGACTAGATAACAGAATCGGTTTTATACGGTTTATGGAGCTCTTAAATTCCAGACATCATAGTGTTTCAGGCACACCAGGTATATTTTTTGAATTTTTAATATTTGTTCAAGACTTTAAGTGGTTGTTCTTTACTTAAGGGGTGTTTAGGATTGATCATTCAAAACAGATTATGCGTTTTGGAAAAGCAGGGGTGGAGCAGCTTATAGATTATTGCATTTTGGTAGCCTAAAAAACTGATTATCTGCGTTTTCAAAATGCAATCCCAAACACCCTCTTAATCAAACTCAAAAGTTGCAATTGATTTGGTTGTATTAGATTGATAATCTATTCGCACGCGGTTTTTAACATTCTGTTTTCAGAAGTGATACATTCATAAAATTTTTAAAACCATACATATATTCATGTTTTATTCAGCAACATTTAGGGGGGCCAATGCACCTTCTAAAATGATTTATCAGTTGTAGAAAAAGTTCACATAATAGCGTAATTCTTACATAGGACAACCGCAAATTTGTGTGCAAATAATATATTAGTTGCAAACCATAAAGTGATTACTTTTCTAATTTATTTTTATTACTTTTAACCTATCTCTCTAATTTGGGATATAAATGCTTTGTTGGATGACAAAAATATGATATCGGGTTGAATAATATTTGGGGTCGTGAATCTATTATCTATAGTTGCAGGTCATTCACCAACTCGGTGTGTTACTTGCGGTTTACTCTGCGTTAAGCAAATTGCTCTCACAGAGGCCAATTATGGAAGAAAGTTCTACTGTTGCAAATCAAAATATTGCAAGTTCTGTGTGTAAGTCTTCTAGATTTATTATTTAAATTGTAGAGATGGCAAGATGGGTGGGCGGGTTGGCCTACACACACCTTTTGGCATTTTACATTTTACTACCATTACAAAACAATTGTCACAGTAATAATCTAAGGTTTCACTTAAATCTATTTAAAGAGGTCTAAAGTGTCTTGCAAGCCATTTGACCTTTTTCCGCCTATCTAAATTTTACGCTTTGACACCTTAAATTTGTTTGAAATAGAATACAATAGGTCGATGTTGACACCTCTATAATAAGGTAACTTTTCATGATGCACTGAGAACAAATTGTGTATGCATTTTATGAAGTTGCTGGGAGGATGCCATCCCCACTACAAGTGTTGGTGACAACAGTTTAGTTACAACCACCAAGAAAAAGGGTTTCAAGTCAGGTAATGTTATTTATTTACCCGTTGCCTCACATAATTTTTTCTCAATGATATAGGTTATACACCTTATTTTTCTATCAGTTTTTACCATTTATAAGTGGCATTCAAACATTGAAGGTAGAGGGGGCATTCAAATCCATTTTCTTAAGAATTGTCAATCCGAGTTGTCTTTCATATTGTAAGGATGAATTAAAATCTATAAAGGGAACAATTTGAAAGTTGCCCAAACTGTATTTATAGTGCATAACGCCTTCTGATTCACGTTATTTAATATGATGAAAAGTTCAGAGAATAGCCTATTTCTTATAGAGGACAACTGCAAATTTGTCATTTAAGAGTAAATTACTTTTTGAGTCCCTGTGTTATGACTGTTTTAACTACTTGAATCCAAAATCAAAATGTTTAACTACCTGAATACCTGTTATTTCAATTTTTAACCATTTGAGTCCAAATTACTAACGTCGTCCAATAAATCCGTTAGATTGAAGGGTATTTTTGTCATTTATGTATTTTACTATTATATATATTTTTATATTATATATAATTATATATTTTACCTATTTTATTATATATATATAAATAATTTGGGATATGAATGCCATGTTGGATAACAAAAATATGATATCTGGTTGAATAATATATGGGGCCTTTAATCTATTTTCTATAGCTGCAGCTCATTCACCAATTCGATGTGTTACTTGCGGTTTACTCTGCGTTCGGCAAATCGCTCTCTCAAAGGCCAATTATGGAAGAAAGTTCTACTGTTGCAAGTCAAAGGATTGCAAGTTCTTTGTGTAAGTCTTCTAGATTTATTATTTAAATTGTAGCGATGGCAAGATGGGTGGGCGGGCACACACGCTTTTTTTCTTTTCTACATTTTTACATTTTACTACCATTACAAAACAACAATGGTTACAATAACAATCAAAGGTTTGATTTACATCTATTTAAAGAGGTTAAAAAAAAGTCTCTTGCAAGCTATTTGGCCTTTTCTCCTCCTAGCTATATTTTATACTTTGGCACGTCAAATCTGTTTGAAATATAATAAATACTATGAGTCGAAATTGACACCTCAATAGAAAGGTAACTTTTCATGATGCACGGAGAATAAATTGTGTTTGCATTTTATGAAGCTGCTGGGAAGATACCATCCCCACTACAAATGTTGGCAACAACAATTTAGTTACAACCACCAGCAAAATGGGTTTGAACTCAGGTAAATGTATTTGATGCTTGTGTATCTTTTTTTTTCTATGTTTTTTTAAATATTTTTTATTTTAAGAAAAGATGTTTAACCAACAATAAAAACACATCTCAGCAGTCAATGTGTATAAATGTATGTCTACGTCTATTACCATTTCGAAGTGGCATTTAAACATTGAAGTTAGATGGGGCAATTCAAATGGAAGTTGTCCAAAGCGTATTTTTAAACAGAAAACCTTCTAATTAATGTTAGTATTATACAAATTTCAGAAAAAAAGTATATTTCTTATATAGGAAAACTGCAGGTTTGTGTACAAATAGTTTATTAGTTGCAAACCCCAAAGTTTTTACCATTTTATAATTTATAGTTTGTTTTTGTTATTTTTGACTTTTCTCTCTAATTTGGGTATAACTACCTTGTTGGATAAAAAAGTATGATATCAAGTAAATGGTATCTGGGGTCAATAATCTTTTATCTGCCGATGCAGGTGATTCATCAATTCGCTGTGCTACATGTGGCTTACTCTGCGATTTGATAACCATTGCCAAAGGGCCCAACAAGGGAAGAAAGTTTTACTGTTGCGAGTCAGAGGATTGCGAGTTGTTTGTGTATGTATTCTACATCTATTATTTAAAAGGTAGAGATGGCAAGATGGATGGATGGGTGGGTTGGCCTACTCACGTTTTTTTTTGGCCATTTTTACTTTTTACTACCGTTACTAAAACAACAATAGTTACAATAATAATCTGAAGTCTTACATAAATCTATTTAAAGAGGTTAGGAAGAGTTTCTTTTGAGGCATTTGACCTTTTCTCCTCCTAGCTAAGTTTTATGGGTTAAATATGTTTGAAATAGAATACAATGGGTTGAAATTTACACCTCTATCAAAATATTACATTTCATAATGTAATGATAAGTTAACAAATTGTGAGCCTTTTATGAAGCTGCTGGCAGGATAGCATCCCCGCTACAAGTGATGGCGACAACGGTTTAGCTACAACCGCCAGTATAATGGGTGTGAACTCAAATAAAGGTATTTATTGCCAATGCTTTTAAGAACACGCAGATGTGTATTACAATTTTTTTTTATTTTTTTATTTTTTTTATGATCAATATGAATTATCTTTCATTAAACCAAGACAAAACAAGTTACATTTAGATGGTAGGTAAGCGGGCAACAAGCTGCGCCGCTATCCCTCTTTGAATCGCGGCCTAAAGCGTTTACTTCTTTTTATTGTGTTGTTATTTTTGACCTATCTCATATTTTTGACCCTGCCTGTAAGTGCCTTGTTCGATAATAAAAAATATGATATTGGTTAGATAATATTTGGGGTCGATAATCTATAATCTGTTGATGCAGGTCATTCACCAATTCATTGCGCTGTTTGTGGTTTCCTCTGTGTTTTGAGAGCCGTTATCGCAGGGCCTAACCAGGGAATAAAGTTCTACAGCTGTGAAAAGACAGAGGATTGCATGTTCTTTGTGTAAGTATTCTACATCTATTATTTAAAAGGTAGAGATGGCAAGATGGGTAGGTGGGTTGGGCCTACACACGATTTTAAACCATTTTTACATTTTACTATCGTTACAAAACAACAATTATTACAATGCTAAAGAGGTTAAAAAGAATATCTTGCAACCCATTTGACACGTTAAATGTGTTTGAAATAGAACACAATGGATCGAAATTGACATCTCTATCAAAAGGTAACTTTTCATGATATAAAGAAAACAAATTGTGTTTGCGTATTATGAAGCCGCTGGGAGGATAGCATCCCCACTACAAGTGGTGACGACAACAGCTTAGCTACAAGCACCAGCATAATGGGTGTGAACTCAAATAATGGTATATATTGCTTCTGTCTTTTTTTTTTTGTTTGCTTATTTACTATAAGATGTTTAATCAACAATAAAAACACGTCTCAGCAATCAATGTGTATGAATGTATGTCTACATCTATTCCCCTTTAGAAGTGCCACTTAATTTGCCTATGAATTGTTAATCCGAGTTATCTTTAATATTTTAAGGCATAGAACCTTCTAATTTGTGTTATATAATATTATAAAATTTTCAGAAAAGACGTCTATTTCTTGTAGAGGATACTGCAGATTTGTGTACAAATAATTTATTTGTTGCAAACCCTGAAGTTTTTTACCTTTTTGTAATTTGTTTTCGTTAATTTTGACATGTCACTCTAATTCAGGATATAATTGCCTTGTTGGATAAAAGAAATATATGATATCAGGTAAATAATATTTGGGGTCTTTAATCTATTATCTGTTGATGCAGGTGATTCACCAATTCAGTGCGCTGTTTGTGGTTTCCTCTGTGTTTTGAGAGCCGTTATCGCAGAGCCCAACCAGGGAAGAATTTTCTACAGCTGTGAAAAGACAAAGGATTGCATGTTCTTTGTGTAAGTATTCTACATCTATTATTTAAAAGGTAGAGATGGCAAAGACGGTTGGTGGGTTGGCCTACTAACGTTTTTTTGGCCATTTTTACTTTTTACTACCGTTACAAAACAACAATAGTTACAATAATAATTTGAAGTCTTACATAAATCTATTTAAAGAGGTTAGGAAGAGTTTCTTTTGAGGCATTTGACCTTTTCTCCTCCTAGCTAAGTCTTATGGGTTTAATATGTTTGAAATAGAATACAATGGGTTGAAATTGACACCTCTATCAAAATATTACATTTCATAATGTAATGATAAGTTAACAAATTTTGAGCCTTTTATGAAGCTGCTGGCAGGATAGCATCCCCGCTACAAGTGGTGGCGACAACGGTTTAGCTACAACCGCTAGTATAATGGGTGCGAACTCAAATAAAGGTATTTATTGCCAATGCTTTTAAGAACACGTAGATGTGTATTACAATTTTTTTTTATGATCAATATCAATTATCATTCATTAAACCAAGACAAAACAAATTACATTTAGATGGTAGGTAAGCGGGCAACAAGCTGCGCCGCTATCCCCTTTTGAATCGCGGCCTAAAGCGTTTACTTCTTTTTATTGTGTTGTTATTTTTGACCTATCTCATATTTTTGACCCTGCCTGTAAGTGCCTTGTTCGATTATAAAAAATATGATATTGGTTAGATAATATTTGGGGTCGATAATCTATAATCTGTTGATGCAGGTCATTCACCAATTCAGTGCGCTGTTTGTGGTTTCCTCTGTGTTTTGAGAGCCGTTATCGCAGGGCCTAACCAGGGAAGAAAGTTCTACAGCTGTGAAAAGACAGAGGATTGCATGTTCTTTGTGTAGGTATTCTAGATCTATTATTTAAATGGTAGAGATGGCAAGATGGGTAGGTGGGTTGGGCCTACACATGATTTTAGACCATTTTTACATTTTACTATCGTTACAAAACAACAATTATTACAATGCTAAAGAGGTTAAAAAGAATATCTTGCAACCCATTTGACACGTTAACTGTGTTTGAAATAGAACACAATGGATCGAAATTGACATCTCTATCAAAAGGTAACTTTTCATGATATAATGAAAACAAATTGTGTTTGAGTATTATGAAGCCGCTGGGAGGATAGCATCCCCACTACAAGTGGTGACGACAACAGCTTAGCTACAACCACCAGCATAATGGGTGTGAACTCAAATAATGGTATATATTGATTCTGTCTTTTTTTTGTTTGCTTATTTACTATAAGATGTTTAACCAACAATAAAAACACGTCTCAGCAATCAATGTGTATGAATGTATGTCTACATCTATTACCATTTAGAAGTGCCACTTAAAAAGCGCGCCTAAGCGCAGCCTAGGGCGCCTCATGGCTTTGCATCTACCCTTTTTTCCAAAGGCGCGCACCTCAGGCGCTTTTTTGTCAAATTTCAGGCGCTTTTCTCCCTGAGGCGCGCGCCTCACGTACCCAGGATATTTTTTTCGCATAAAAATGTTGTACCTTGGTGTTTTTGGCTTGTACATATAGATAAAATCACATAAAAACCTTATTTATAGCTATATTTTGGGTAAATGAAGCTAAAAACTCATGGAATATATATGGGATATATAAAAATAAATTATATAATTAGTGTGCGCTTCGGGGATGAAAATCCCACGACCCACGCTTTTTGCGCTTTGCGCGATGCGCTTAGACCTCGTCGCTTTTTTGCGCCTAGCGCTTTTTAAAACCAAGAATTTGCCTATGAATTGTTAATCCAAGTTATCTTTAATATTTTAAGGCGTAGAACCTTCTAATTTGTGTTATATAATATTATAAAATTTTCAGAAAAGAAGTCTATTTCTTGTAGAGGAAAACTGCAGATTTGTGTACAAATAATTTATTTCTTGCAAACCCCGAAGTTTTTTCCCTTTTTTATAATTTGTTTTCGTTAATTTTGACTTGTCACTCTAATTTAGGATATAATTGCCTTGTTGGATAAAAGAAATATATGATATCAGGTAAATAATATTTGGGGTCTTTAATCTATAATCTGTTGATGCAGGTGATTCACCAATTCAGTGCGCTGTTTGTGGTTTCCTCTGTGTTTTGAGAGCCGTTATCGCAGGGCCTAACCAGGGAAGAAATTTCTACAGCTGTGAAAAGACAAAGGATTGCATGTTCTTTGTGTAAGTATTCTACATCTATTATTTAAAAGGTAGAGATGGCAAGATGGATGGGTGGGTTGGCCTACTAACGTTTTTTGGCCATTTTTACATTTTACTACCGTTGCATAAAATCAATTAATATCAATCTAAACAAATTTTCACATATATCTATTTATAGAGGTTAAAAAGAGACTTAGAACCCATTTGACCTTTTTCCCTTCTACCTAAATTTTATGTTGATGCGTTTTTTTTTTTAAATCCATTTTTTGTTTTTTACATTCTACACCTCTATCAAAAGGTAACTTTGTAATTAGAACAAACTGTGTTTGCATTTTCTGAAGCTGCTGGGAGGATAGCATCCCCACTACAAGAGATGGCGGCAGCAGTTCAGATACATCCACAAGCTGAAATTGTGTGTCTTGCAGAAGTTTTTCATTCGTGGTGAGAAGTTTTCCATTGGTGGTGATTGTCACATTTTGTAAATGCCTATCCAGAAAAATGCCTTGTTTGGTGAATTAAGGCTTGTGTTTTTTTAGTATGTGGAAGCCTGGTATCGGTGCTAGATGTAATAGATTAAAATCGCTGAATTTTTGTATAGGTGCTAGTTTTGGCGTTTTAAAAAAGACAGGAAATTTATGAGCTTTGTCTCCCCCCTGTTCACCGTGGATTATCGCTTCCACCACCTCTTGAAAATGGCCAATTCTAATTCTTGCCTCTTCCCGATGACTTGCTTATCAGCATCTTCATCATGATGCAGCGGTTTACATGTAGTCATGTATCAACTTTCCTGCCGCAATACATTGAAACATTTTTGTTGTTGCAGTTTCTTTTTGTTGTACTATTTTCTGGAGGTGAATGCTAATGTGAAAATTGAGCGTTACAAATTTTAATGCTCCCGTAGTATTTACACTTCAAACCCGTTGCGAAGCAGGGCCATTCACGGCTAGTTGGTATACATTTACATGCAGTTCATGATGAAATAACCATATTGAAAGAGACTTTGGTAAACGAACCAAACATTGGTACAAAACATTGACCATTTTCATTACAAAACATTAAGCATTGTCATTACAATGTTTTTTCCAAGCCACATTACGATAATATCATCTCAACTCTTTTTCCAAATTACATTACCAAGTTCTTCTTGTAAATTTGACCTTGCGGACTTGCAATCCGCAAGGTCACATTACGACAGCACTAGTCTTTCGTTACTAAAAACATATAATCATGTACTCATATGTTACAAACACTTTCTACAAACACTCTCAATCTCAAATGACTGTCATGTGAATTATAAATCAAGGCCTCGAATTATATTTGATTGAACAGCAAAGCAGCTGGAGAAGAAGAGCAAGACGAAGCAGTTGTGAGATTTGAGAAACGTGTGTTAGAGACGCTACTAGAAGTACCACCGTATGACGACAAAATGGGTGGTTCATAAAAAGCCAACATGGGAATCTTTGATGGGAGTGTAGGCAATGAAGCTTCGAACGTGAGTACTTGAATAGCTTGCCTCATGGACGGGCGTGAAGCTGCGTGAGGGTGTGCACACCATAACCCAACAATCAACAGACGCTTGAGTTCCTCTTCTAAAAATTTTGATCTTAGACGCGGATCTACTGCTTGTAAAAGATCGTCAGTCCCATATAGGCCCCAAACCCATTCTAGTAACTTCGTTTCCCTTTCAGCAGCTTTAATCACGATAGATTCTCGCCCACAAGCGATTTCTAGTGCAACAATGCCAAAGCTAAAGATGTCAGATTCTTTGCTTGCCTTGCCTTGCCAGCCATTACATATTCAGGAGCCATGTAGCCCATTGTCCCAGCCAACATTGTTGTCTGTGAGCCTTTCTCATGGTCAACCAATTTAGCTAACCCGAAATCACCAAGCTTCGCGTTGAAATTTGAGTCCAACATCACATTGCTTGATTTGATATCTCTATGCAAAATACATTCCTTGCAATCTTCTTGAAGATAAATCAAGGCACAGGCTATACCATGAGCAATTTTGTACCTGACATCCCATGTCAGCAAGCTCTTTTCCTTGAAGAGATGGAAATCTAAGCTTCCATTCTCCATATAGTCATAAACAAGCAAGAGCTCGTTTTTCTCATGACACCAACCCTTGAGTTCAACCAGATTTTTGTGCCTCAACCGACTAATGATCTTGACTTCCGACATATACTCCTTGATACCCTGTCCAGATGTCTTCGACACCCTTTTAACTGCGACATACGCTCCTATATCCTTCAGAAAACCTTTGTACACTCCTCCAAACCCTCCTTCCCCAAGCTTGTTTGTCTCTACAAAACCAGCAGTCGCCTTAACTATTTCATGGTAAGAGAATCTCCTAGGCCCGGTGCCTGTTTCAAAATCTTTGTTCATCTCCACATCACATGCGAGTTCTTCCGTTTTTTCTCCTTTATTCTTTTTCCGTCTCCATAAGAAAAATGCAAATATAGCTATACAAGCAAGTACAACTAATATTCCAGTAATTAAACCCGCGATTTTTCCAGCCATGTTTTTTGCATTAACTGGATCCGGGCTAGTGTTTACAGTCACGTCAATAGGGCCAGCAAGTGGTGGCTGCGATATATCAACAGGGTCAGCAAGTGGTGATGGCGATATTTCTTCATCAGCGGCTATTTCTGAACTATAAAAAGACCATGATTTTACCGCGTTTTGCTGGAAAAAATTAAATGGTCCAGTTGCAGCTGTAAAGCCAAATATTACCCATTCAGGCAAAACATCCCTTAGATCAATGATATAATCAAGTTCAATATCTTTGCCAGAATCCATGTTGACCGAAACAGTCAGATTTTTCGAAACAGAATCATACTTTATGCAAACTTGAGTCGATGTTCCTGACCATTCTTGATATGTAACAGAACTAAGATTATTAATATCAATGCCTACATGAGAAGGAATAGACAGATCGGGTGGGTCTAGACCGTTGTTCCCATAAGTATCAAACTCCACCGCGACAAATGGACTTGTCATGACATAGTTTGAGCTATCAACCGGAAGCCCCAAGGCCTTACCTTGTGTTGTCATAGAGTTATTCTCAGCAAGGAAGAATGTTAGGCCATCAGCATGAGATTTAAGTCGGTAAAAACCAACATAGAGGTCAAATGAGGTATTAAAACTCGCTAGTTCACCAGACTTTTTGTTCCAAAGATGAAGCGGATGAACATATGTGGCACGTCCTACTTTATATGTACCATAATTAATTTCAACAGTATGATAATCGGCCGGAGTCACTTGGATTCCATGCCTGATTTCCGCAGCACCTGTGGTTACTATGTCCCTATTCGTGTAACGAAATTCTGTGAAATTGAAAGTGATTGAAGTGGCATGAGGGATTAAGACAAGAAAAAAGGATATTAAGATGACCATAACTATGACTATGCAAAGTACAGAATTTGCAAGGTTTTTGGTCTATGTTGGTCTTGACAATAAGTTATGGGACAACCTTCATGATATAAACATCACCTACTTATAAATGACATTCATTAGCTTTTGAATATTTCAAACGCTTCAAAATTTTCATCCACTGGACACAGAATTTATTTCGATATCAATTTGCACAGGCCAATTAATTATTTCAACTTGACTGCATCTTTCGTTGTCTTTAATAATGCTATTCTTGGTCAGGGTTAAAGAATACAACAAGTATTATTGTTTCATTTCTTTAAATAACAAAAATATTGTAAATCTGAAAAGTATTTTTTATAAAAGTTTCACCAATGCATAGTTTAGCTACATTTTTCATAGAACATCACTAGAAATATACATGGCAGGCTCAAGTTTATGCACCCAAAGCGAATAATAAAATATGAAGCGTCGTCCTCGTATAATACAAATAATTTATTTTGCTATGAATCCTCCTATATCATCTACGTGTATACATAATTTATTAGAATTTAGAATGTAATATGGTTCGTACGTTTGGACTCGGCCACGTCATCTCATCTTGGGAAACACTAACTAAAGCTCAAAATGAGTACAAATACTGTAACTATGGATTATGCATCTTTGTGATTCAGGAATTACTGACAAATACATATAGATATGTTTTTGTAATTGTATTTGGGAGAGTAAGGTTGTAGAATGTTGACTATCCATATATATCTTAAGTCATGACTGCCAACCATGACCCACATGATTATTTCGATGAGAGTACAATTTGCATCCCCACGTAGTCACGTCGAAACATGTTAAAAATTCACGCCAAAACATAGTCGATGTGAGTAAAGCCTTCTTGCACATCTTCTGTTTCGTCGGGAAAGGTTAGGCACCGTTTGCTTATAAAATTTTTTGAAGTTTTGACACTTCGAGTCGAGGTCCTCATACTTGTGAGAGATTGAATCACAAGTACGTTGTGTTCCCCCGACAAGTGCATTAAACTCGGATAAATCTTTTTTCCAGCATGGAGCGCTTTGGCCATGGCTACGACGACGACCACTGCTCATTGATGCGCCATCGTTGTGTATGTTTTCGTAAATTATTTTTCATACGACATTATTTAAAAAAAAAACACCATAAAAACAAGCATTTTATCCTCTTTCATTTGCATACCCTATTGCTATACTTTAAAAAGAATTGCTAGGTTGATAGCTTGATCATGCTCTGTTATTCACCTTTTCAATTGTTCATGACTAGCTTGTTCTATACATTAACTGAGAACTATTTGTCATTGTAATCTGTCAAAAATGAATGAAATTAATAAAAAGAAGTTCAGATGGGTAGTTTCTTGTGAATCAATGAAAATGCAGAAACAATAAATCTCGCCAGGTCAACAACCTTGTTGCATAACGTAAACACATCTGAGTACTAATAGTTCTCAAAGTTTATTACCTAAACAATTGAAGATTATTATGTAAATAAGCAGTTGAAATACAGAAAGTGTTGATTTCATGTGATTTAAGGAAATAATAAGTGAAAATAAATAAGTAGATATCTTCATTTAACAACTCAAAGATTAAACGCAAGTAATTCTTGATAAAAAAATGCAAGTTATATCTGACAAAAAACGCAAGTTATACATGATAAAACACAAGTTATATATGATTAAACGCAAGTTATACTAGATAAAACGCAACTTATACATGATAAAAAGATGCAAGTTATATCTAACAAAAAACGCAAGTTATACATGATTAAACGCAAGTTATCAACCCAATTTTTTTTTTTTGAAAGTATAGCAATAAGGTATGCAAATGAAAGAGGATAAAATGCTTATTTTTATGGTGTATTTTTTTTAAAACATAACGTCGTATAAAAAAGTTATGTACGTTTAAAAAATGGGGTGAAACTCAACAATTATAAATTATACCTATTTTCTCATTTTAATCCCATCAATTGATTTATTTTAATAAAAAACCCAAAATCCTTTTTATCCTTTTTACAGTAAACTTTCTCATGATGAGAATATCACGATTACATAAAATTTTCAAAACTTCGCAAATTTATCAATCTCATTCAAACCACCATTAAGAGTGCCATAACAACTTTCCAACATTATAGCCAAACTCTTCCGATTTTGAATATTTTATTCCTATCTTTTTGTCTCAATTTTAGAAAATAAAATCTCTAATTTGAAAACCAATTCCATGAATCTTTGAGAGCCTTTAAGAAAATCCGAATAAACAATTGGGTCCTCATGCGATCAGACCACATTATTATAACCAAACAAACTTGAACAACCAATTTAAGTAAGATCTCCAAGAACACAAAGATCATAAGAACATCAAAGATCAATCTTACAAACACTCGATCATCCATAATCATTAGGCCAAAGCGTCCCAAACAAGTCCACAACCGTACCATCAAACAAACAATATAAACCTCGGCTCAACCGCTAACATTAAATAAAAACATACCTTCATGGAGTCACAATTCCATTTATATATTTTGAGTTGTATGAATATGAACCGGAGACCTCTCTTTCGACGAACATACATCCCCCGACACTGTGCAAATCCTTCTTCTTGTTCTTCGAGTGATATCAAAACCGAGTCCATGAATGGCTTCAATGGCTCTAATACCACTTGTAAGTCCAGAATCTTCCCCACAGAGGCGGATCCACCTTATGGGAAGGGTGGGCATGTGCCCACCGTACAATCGTCGACGGCAAGCTTCAGTGACTCTCTGGCGAATAAAAAAATGCTGCTAATCCGGGTATTTTACGAAAATCTTTCAAGTTAAACTGCTAAATTATCTCTTGTGGTGTTGTTAATTTGAATAAGAAGAAAAAAAAAATAGATAAGAGTGAAAAAAAGAAATGAGAGGTGATTTTTCTGATGACAGAGTTCTGTGGTGAAGATGGAGATGGAGAGGTAGAGTAGTTGAAAAGGTACATTTTTGAATTAAAATATAATGAAGTAAGGAAATGCAAGGAGATGTTGGTTAGAAAAGCAAGATAAAAAATGATTACTACTACTACAGACTATTAGTAGGCTAGCTTTTTTTTAACAATCGAAACATTAATGTTCTTATCAACTCCTTTTTATTTCACTAAGGTTACAAAACAAACCTTTAAGTTTGATGTATATTAAAACATCCCTAAATTACATCTCATGTTATTATATTACATATCTCATATATTATTATATTAGAGTATTAGAAGTTAATCAAAACTAAAAAAATTAGGTATTAATCGTAACAAACTATAAGTAGATGAATAATATGTTGTTGTTTTTTCTTTTGTTTTATATACTCACTTGAGTTTGATGAAAATATGTCCTATTTATCATCAAGTAAAAAACTAAGAATTACAATATCAATAACTAAATAAGTGTGAGTTGTTCTTATCTAACCCATTTTAACCTAACTTGTTTTTTTTTAACAAACCATTCCGACCTAACTTGATATAAGCTAACCCATTTTGTGCCCACCGTCAAAGAAAACTCTGGATCCGCCACTGCTTCCCCAGTATCAAACAACACATCGGTTTTTACTACTTCAAGATTGAATGTGAAAAACAAAAGATAAAAACGATGAAATCACTTGTATTACTGCTTCACCTTGCACTAGAGGTGAACATATTGGTTATTTTGAGGAACCGGTTCCAGTTTGGAACCGGTCCGCTACAATGTCCGTTCCGTCCGAAACCGGTTCCGGTTCCTTCCGGTTTCGATCTCGGTTCCGTCGGTTCCAAAGACCGGTTTTTAAGACCATTTTGGGTTCGGTTCCGGTTTGGTTCCGATTTCGGTTCCGGAATCGGTTCTTGCGCGCACAATTAAAAAAATATATAAGCTGATGAGAAAAAAAGTAAACATAAAATTACGACTTTTATTATTATTATTTTATTTCGAAACAAAAAACATGGAAATGAAAAGAAAACAAAAACAATTTCAAACATTACAATGATATTATTTTGTGTTAATCTTCGCCTGAACTACTCATGCGTTGTATCGCTGCATCGTATGCGAGTTCTTCCTCCGATAGGGGTTCACTTAGTCTATCTTCCACCTGTTCATTATGTATTTGTTCTTCAATTTCCGTTTGGTCTTCAAGTGATGTCAAATGTTGTACTCGATCCACCGCTTCCAAGTGATCTTTTAAACATATGCACATCTCCAACGATGTGGGACTTAGTTTTGTTCTTCGTATCGATAATACTCTGCCACTAACAGAAAAAGCCGATTCCGAAGCTACCGTAGAAGTTTTGACACTTAGTACATCACGGGCTATAGCGGAAAGGATAGGAAATTCGGATTGCTTTCCTTTCCACCAAGCCAATATATCAAAATTTTCAAATTCGCTTGTCGACATTGTCGCGGTAAAATTTGAGGCTTTATACCTCCCAAAATCGCTATCTGGGCTTCACCCCTTTGTCTTTTAGTTGTTTGGTTTTTCACAATATTAAACAAATTAATTTTAAGGTTACCTCGGCTCGAGCTACCCCGACTTCCTTCCCCTTCCATTGATCCCATGTTCGTTTGTGTAAATAAGTTGGGACCATATTTTTCTAAATATGTATCATACAATGCTTGAAAATCTTTGTCGAAATTTTTTTTCATGTTGTTTGCCCAATTTTGTCTTGTTTCATAAAAACGTAAAGCCCAACTTATTTTATCGATTACAGTATGAACCCCCGTAACATTTAAGCACGGGTTTAAAGCTAAGGCACACATAAAAACGTGTGGTATTTGTTCAAAATATTTTAGGAATTTTTCAACCATTGGGGGTATCATTTGCTCAAACAATTCATTTTTTTCTTCAAAGTCATATATTGTTTGACACATTAAATATAATTCTTGCATCGCTTCCAAACTAGTTGGATAATAAACCCCAGATAATTTTGTAGTTACGTTTTTAAAAACCTCAAGAAATTCCGTAAGTTGTTTTATACAAACCCAACCCTCATTGGGAAACGGTGTGACTCGATTACGCCTAGCAAGCTTATTATGAAACCATTGTAAAGTATCTTTTTGTTTCAAAGCGCTTTCGAACATTGTAAATGTCGAATTCCACCTAGTCGGCACGTCCAAATTCGCACCTAAGCAGGGACGGTTCGTATCCATACAATGCATTTTATATTTTCTATGTCGTTTACCCAATTTAAAAACGTCATGTAACATTATTCTAAAAGCTACTTTAAGTGTTTCAACACGGGGAACTAAAAGCCCATCTTGCACAACTAAGTTAATAATGTGTGCAACACACCGTGTATGGAAAAAAATCCCGTCGCAAATTGGGTTATATTTTAATATTAATTTTTCCACGGCGACATTATTGTTTGACGTGTTGTCGAACGACATTGAAAATATTTTGTTTTCTAACTTAAAATTTGTATTACATGATCTAGAACATAAAATATGTTTGCGCCGGTGTATGGATACTTGAAACATTCAAACGCAATCGTACGTTTCTGATCTGGTGTCGCAGTCCGGTCAAAAATAGTATTTATAAGTCCTATATTTCCTCTAGTTATGTAGTAGTGGTAATAAGGGTGTCGAACCACGAAGAGTTTGTGGTTGGTGGATGTTGTCTAGTTGATTGGAAAATATTGCTTATGAAGATGCTAGGTTACTTATGAAGATTGCTCTTTGTTCATTTAATGAATTCGATTGAAAGGAGTTTTGATTAATAAAACTTGAAATTGAAATGTAATAGAAATAGTGGAAAACAATTTAAGTTGTAAACAATTATTTAAAAAGACCACACCCGGGTTTCAACAAATGAAGTCTAAGGTTTTCACAAATGAGTCAAACAAATATGATGCAATTGGTGTTAACGGATTGATTGTTCATTAGGTTTAGGTATCAAGAATCATCAACATTCAAAGATGGACAATAATATCTTTCATTACACTAGAACATACAACCTGTTTGTGTTAAAGCAAGAAACCATGTTCATGACACCAGAAATTGGCACGAGATCAATTAGCTAAAATGACTTCAACATAAGATTAATCACGATTTAACACAATAGTTCAAACACACAATCACACAATGAAAATTATAGAAATACCCAAATGTTAAACCCTAGAACTTCAATTGTCTACTGCCAAGTGTGATACAAAGAGATTAGCCACTCATGGCCATGGAGCTTGATTCTTCAATAATCGGGTCTTGAATCTTGAAATCTTGAATAATAGGAATGATTTGGTGTTCTTGAATTGAGGGAATTGATTGGGAATGATAGGATGGAATTGTGGAGAAGGAGATAATCAATCCTTAGTCTTCATAGTGTTTTATGGCTGCCAAAACCGAAACCCCCATCACTACAACAAAAATGGGTTTTTAGTACGCACAAAAGCGTCCTAAAATGGTATTTTATAGGACCTTTTATTTAATAGAACCAACGGTAAAAGCGTTTCATGTAAAGGGGTCGTAATAAGTTCCAAAACTTAAAAAGCGTCCTAATATCCCAAATAAGATTATAAAACCAATTTTATGGTCGCATAATATGTCTATGAACAACCCAAAAAACTCCTAATAAAAACATATTAGGACACTTTTACAATGTTCTAACATGTGCTTACCTACTTTTAGTCTTTTAGTACACATACAAGCGTCCTTAAAAATTAATTTATAGGACCCTTAAGATGTAACATTATAGGTACTTTAGTACCAAGAAAAGGGTCCTAATATCCCAAATAAGATTATGAAACCAATTTTATGGTCGCATAATGTCTATGAACAACCCATATAGCGTCCTAAGAAAAGTATATTGGAACACTTTTACAATGTTCTAACAAGTTTAATAGGACCAAATTTCAAAGTCCTAACAAGTCATATGATACGACGCTTTCTTTTAAACATCCACACAATTTTAAGATATGGTTATGGACATCCAAATATTGATTTTTATTAAACAATAAAAAGCCCATCAACATATAAAATCCTAATAGTTACACTACATTAAGCTATAAGTATATTATATTTCACTAAAAAAACCTAGACATTTTAACTTGTTGCAACAAATATACAATATCACACGCTGCTTCTTTGAGAGCTCTTCCACAATCTGCACAACCATCCTGCCTTCTCTGACAGCAACAACCTCACTATAAACATCAACAACTAAATTATTATAATGTGTTAAACCTTTTAAATAAAATTAAAACACGGTTGGGGTGTTAGAAAGGTAGCATCAATGAAATCCTAAAACATACATATAAAAGATCTCACAAAGATTTGGACTTTGTGCTTTTTGTACAAATATATTCATTGACAACTAATCAACTATTTAGTTACAAATACACCCACTTGCACCTAAACATTAGTGTTCGTTTTCTTTTTATTAAGTATTTACGGGTTCACATGGCTTAATCTAATTGTGCCACATTTTTATTAAGAATTTACTGGTTCATATGGCTTAATCCCAAGGTCCCATGTTTTATGCCCTGGTGTAAGGTCCCATGTTTTATGCCCTGGTGTTTATCACCCAACAGTCCAGTTGAATAATTTGTAAATATTAAACAGCAGCACAAAACCACATGATTTTTTTTTGCAAGAGATCCTCACCTCATCAAGAACAAGAATTGAAATCGAATCTTGATCGTTTTCGACCGAAGCACACCCGATGATAAGCACCTTTCAACACACGCAGGGGTATAAACAAAAATATCCAGAGGCCCTACTAACGTAGTCTCCTACAAACCAAAGCACACAACCAAACATCACCATTTCAATTCCATGTAATAAACAACATAATCAATATACAATCAATATGTCGCAGAAATAGAATCTAGAAATTAAATAGACAAAAAGCCTTTGGTAGTCAAAATGAGTTATGTTTGAAATAGATTGATCCGTGTTAAATACTAGGCCATTTCGCCCAATTCAATGAACAAAATTTATGACCTGTATAAAAATTTATGACTTGTAGCAAAAAAAAATATATAAAAGAAAAAATCAAGCTAAGCATATGTAATAGTATAAAAAACAAGACCATTCCCAAATACATATAACTAACTTAATTGTGAAAATACTATATAAACGTTTATGAAGTGCATGAATGTGTAGAAGCTTATCTCGTTCGCTGCATTGTATCTAAATATAAAAGTAGCAACGAGCGCAAGCATTATATAAGAAGCTATCAAAACAAAAATAAAATAATAAAGGATAAAAATTATTGCTCTTACCCAAAATCGTTGCACAATTTTAGGAACGATTTCATCCTTTCTGTCACTGTCTGGTAAAGTAAGAATGTAGGGATTGTGGGACTGTGTACATATAGTTTCTTCAAACTTTCAACATCGTCACTATGAAAGTTACACAACTATAAATGAATCTTAAAGAAGAAAGTCTTCTATTGGTTTTACTTTATAAGCTTAAATATTATATCTTCATAGAAGTAGAGTGAAATTATATAGTTAGTTACCTTGAGGTAGCAAACATGAGAAGGCACTGACATCATTTAGGAATGTGAGCTTTGAGATCTTTAAGATTCTTCTCATATCCATTAGTGAAAATATGATCCGCCTGATTACAAGTTGAAAACCGCGAATCAGTAGTTGCATAAACAAGTGTCAACAAAGAGTAATTTAACTAAAACATCAATATGACCCAAGCTTACTCTGATATAGCATATCGCTTCACGGTTCCGCTATATTCCAAATTTTCAAATGATCCAAACCTTAATCCTAAACATTCAATTTGAAAAATGATAATCAAACAATAGTCCACGAATTTGAAAAAATGAAAATCGCGCCGAAAACACGTTGTGGATATTTTAGTTTAGATATTTATTATGAACCCACTATTTCTCATGCCCATGGTCTAGGGACGTGCCTACGGTTTTATGAACAGTATAAAACAATACGTAAAAACAAAATTTGCAACGGATTCAAAACTCACAAAGAAACAAAACCAAAAGTGAATCTTGAGTCTCTTTCGCCTGTAGCACAGCCGAAGATAAGCACATTTGAACACACGCACGGGTTGAAACCAAAATATCCAGACCCTTGCCTACAAACCATTACACAAAACCAAACATCATCATTTCAACTCCATGTACTACATAACACAATCAAAACATGACCAAAACTTCAGATAAATGTAAAACACCCAAACCTTAACCGCAAAACTCAGTTAGCCAGTCAACTGAACCACTTTCAACTGCACTTTACACAACTCAGTTAATGACAACACCTATGAGTAAACCTCTTCACCAACACCCCCAAATAAACACTAAAATAAAAAACAAGTATTTTTTTAATAAAAATCAAGTCTTCATACAATTTTACCTGTCTCACTCGGAACAAGATTATTATTATTATTATTATTATTATTATTATTATTATTATTATTATTATTATCCGTTAATAAGAGTTTTTGAAGCAAAGGGAGCAAGTAAGCAAATGTTTTACCTGACCCAGTTTTAGCTCGAGCGACATGTTTTCGCTCCTGTTATCATATCACACAAAAATATTTATTAACTAGATGATTTAAATGAATGAAACTATAAATGTTAAGAAAAAAGAACTTACGAGGATTAATAGGATTCCATTTTGTTGAATGGGGAGTCAGGTTTTGGATGTTTTTCTTGGTTTAGCCATGGAGACGGGGGTCTTATCCAATTCATTCAAAGGTGAGTTCATGTGCTTCTTCCTCTTGTTCTTGATTATTATCTTTGTTGGGGTTAGGGTTGACAAATATGGAGCAATTGTAAACGGTCTGATTGGGGTTAGGGTTGAAAGAAGTTAGGGAATGGGGGCTAAACGTGTGGAGAATGGGGATTTGAATCGTCAAAGTTTTATGAGGGTTAATCGAGTGGAGCAATGGTGGTTAGGGTTTCAATCGTTTGTTTTTGGGATGATTATTTGGTGAGTGAATATGAGAGGGAATTTTGACTTTTGAGGTAATTTGAAGGAGGGGCAGGGGAATAAATTTAGTGGGAGGGAATTTATATTATGGGTTGAAAAAAAAAACATGACTCGCAATATTTGATACCATCATATTTTCTATTGCTGAATCTACATTGTTGATACACAAAAATACATGTTATAACTTTATCAGATTTTTAACATTTTTTTTATAATAATCACCAACGTCCACAATCACTCACTGTCTACCACCACTGTCCACCACTATCACTGTCCACCACTATCACTGTCCACCACCACAAACGCGTACCGCCACCACCGTCCACCACCCCCACCACCATCCACTACCTACTACCACCATCACCGACCACCGTCCACCGCCTACCACCACCATCCACCACCACCACTCTAAAGGTTAAAGTTATAAAACCCAAGTGTCAAGTGTCCTATTAAGTTATGTTATAATAAAACTCTAGCGAATAAGCGTCTTATAAAATTGATGTTTTATGACTCAAGTATCAAGTGTCCTATTACAGTGTATTATAATAACACCACTATGATTAAGTCTCCTATAAATGTTAACGGTTATAAGCCCCAAGTGTTAAGTGTCCTATTAAGTTGTGTTATAATAAAACTCTAGCGAATAACCGTCCGATAAAACTCATGTTTTATGACTCAAATATTATGTGTCCTATTATGGTATATTATAATAACACCACAATGATTAAGCGTCCTATAAAGGTTAAAGGCATATGACCCAGGTGCCAAGTGTCTTATTAAGTTATGTTCTAATATGACTTCGACCAGAAAGGGTCCTATAATATCGAATATTTATGACTTAAATACAAAGTGTCGTATTAAGTTATGTTATAATAGGACCCCAGTAATCAAGTGTCATATTACATTACCACATAATGAGACACCAACAACTAAAGGTCTTATAAATTACTTTATTAGGATCTACCTTTTAAGTGTCTTATTAAGTTGTATGATAATAGGACCCCAAAGAATCATCCATCCTATTAAATAGCTTTTTAGGACACCGGTTTAGTAGCGTATATTATAAAAGGACTCCAAAAGTTCATTCGTCCTATTAAATAGTTTTTAGGACCCTATTTTACAAGCGTCCCACACTAAAGGTCCTTAAAAGCCATTTTTGTTGTAGTGCATCTTGACCCTCATTAAAAAGCATTAATAACGAGTTTGACTCAAAATGGAGTCGGCGACACCACTTTTGGCGTCGCCTACGCAGTTGGCGTCGGCGACACGGCTCCTTTTTGGGCTACAAGGATCTCTGCTGTCCCACAACGCTTTCTGCTCGCCTCCTACGAAAGTGGCGTCGGCGACACCAGTTTTGGCGTCGGCGACACCAAACCTAACGATGCGATGTCGGATTTCTTGTTTTCTTCATAACTTCTTCGTTTCAACTCCATTTTCACGGCCACGTCTTCGTTTTTCAGTCCCCATTCACATTATCCACAAATATATTCATTTCCATTCCATATGCATTCTAAAAAACACATCCAATCTTCATTCTTTGCTCCCGGTTGCTCATATCTTGCACCCGGTTCCTCCTAGTTTCAATCCAATGCCTTATTTGACTCCCAAAATGCACTCTAAACATATCAAGTCCTGTAAAACATAAATCATATCAAAGTATATCATTCGAAACTCAAATGCACATTAAAAACTTAAACTTAAGCACCAGAACTTGAGGATTTTCAACCACGCATCAGTTTCATCATTTGCCATGTCACGAGATCTATCCAATGAGCGGTGACGCAAAGGTACGATTCCGGTAAACCATGAGGAGCCGACCAAACATCGGTTGTTAAGCTCACACCGGTTTGTAAGTTTGCAAAAAATACAATTAAATCTTTTCTTACTTGTTTCCATAATTTCATACAATGACGTTTTAAAGTAATACGACTTACGTGCTTGTAACGAGGTTGGAGCGTGTTACGAATCAAGCTTGTCAATCTGGGATTGTCGAAGTGATTGAACGGCAAACCTTGTTGAATCACAAACATCGCCATTCGATCTTGAACCTTGTTAAAGTCATAAAGAAAAATCCCACCTTGAGTATCAAGTTGCGTTAAACCACTCTCCTCAACCGGATTATCTTTAACTAGCTTGCAATACTTGGATTTTTGTTTTCTCAAAGTGGAGTTTGCGTTTGGTTGGAGTGTAGTACCACACGCTCTACAACGTGCCTTTTTTTCGCCATTCGACAAAAGACACAAGTCGAAATAACCATTTACGCCAAGAAGTTTGGCGTTTCGTGTCGTCTGGAGAACTTCAAAAACGGTAGGCTCGTTTGTGGAACCGGTTAGGGATGAGTGTGAAGATGAAGCCATGGAACGATGTAAAAGTAAAGCGAACACAAAGACGGGTGTATATGAGAGCGGGTTTTGCGTTTTCAAGTTGTTTTTTTTTTGTTTTTGAGTGTTGTGACAAACCTAAAATATCTAAACCTATTTATACTAAACAAGAGGGGCAAAATGGTGATTTTGGAGGTTGAAAACGGCTAGTTAACGGTTCTTTTCAAACAAAACGGTCAAAAAAATGTTTTTTTGATGATTCTAACGGTAGGAACCGGTACGGGCCTGGTTTTTTCCTAAAAAGTGGAACCGGTGCTGGAACTGGTGGTTCCTACGAGGAACCGGAACCGTTTCCACTGTATACAGGTTTGGAACCGGAACCGGTTCGGGTCGGTTTTTCGATTCCGGTTCTGGAACCAGTTTTTTTGTTCACCTCTACCTTGCACACAATCTCTAGGATTGTCTGGTATAAGGTGGTGGCTCTAGAATTACAAAATGAAAAGATTAACCCTAAAATGAACTAGAAAATACATTATATAGGGTCCACTAAAGCCTTGGCCCACATGGCCTAACCCAAACCCAATAACTAAACTAAGCCCAATAAATGTGCTTGATAAAGACAAGCGTAAACCTACATAATTTATGGGCCTTACAATTTCCCCCTAGGTCTATGCTGTCTTTATCATGGCTTAGTAGGAAGAATCTTCATTTCTTGATCTTTCAACCAAAAACAAAATTGCCAAAAATCTAAACACCAAAATTGATTAGAAAAATAATTTTATTTAATGAGATGAGATTTAAACCTGTTGAACCGACAAAACGCAACAACGAATCCTTCTTATGTTCTTTGAATGATACCAAACCGAGCCTTCAAAAGACATATTAGGCTCTGATACTAATTGTAAGTCCAGAATCCTTCCCTGGTATCAAACAACACTCAATCGAGTGCGGAAAACAAGATTGAATGTGAAGAACAAAAGACAAAAATGATGAAATCACTTGTATTACTGCTTCACCTTACGCACAATCTCTAGGATTGTCTGGTACAAGGTGGTGGCTCTAGAACTACAAAATGAAAAGATTAACCCTAAAATGAACTAGAAAATACATTATATAGGGTCCACTAAAGCCTTGGCCTACATGGCCTAACCTAAGCCCAACTAAGCTCAATATTAATAAATGTGCTTGATAAAGATAACCGTAAACCTACATAATTTCTGGGCCTTACACTAACATTATAAGAAGATTCATGTTGTAAATCTCTTAATGGTTCTTATACACGTAACTCTTAAGAGTGCTATAAAATGAGGCCTAAGTTTTTCACGAATATGAAGTTACTTAGTAAAGTGTGAATATGGGTCGTGTAAACTACGCGGTAAGAAGCACGATGGTTGATTAGGAGAAAGTGATAGTGAATCCATAGAGGATGATGAATCCATTCCAAGAAAAGTCTTAAAAGAAAGTATATATATGGAAAGGTTGAGTCAGATTCACAAGTTTACAACCCTTTAAGAACGTGAAGCTGCTAGAAAATTCAAAGAAGAAAGAAATGATCTTGTATTTGTAGTTGACTTGGAAGAGTTGAATGAGCATCTAGAAGTAGAAAGACTGACAAAGAAGAGATCATCCTTTAGCGCTCCAAAGATGTCAAAGCTGCCAAAGAAAAGAAAAATGTCATCTATTGAAATCCGCATGACAATTAAGATACCAACTGCCAAATCAACTCCTATTAAAGCCAAAACAACCACAACAACAACCATAGCAACAACAGTTAGAACCACAACAACAATAGCTTCTATGACATCCACTACTAGAACTGCAATCTTCACTGAATCTAATTCAGTTGCAACTTCTACGCAAGCCGCCTCAAGTCAAGTATTAGTTGGTGAGGAATTACAATGACTCACTGCTGAACTTCGACTTCCACCTATCCATCATTTACAAAAAATAGGACAATTCCTAGGATAGGTTTTTATTTCGATAAATATGCAATATATAATGAAATATGTTATTTTGTTATTATGGTGATTCTTCAAAAAAAAAAATAGGTATATATATACCCATGGATAAATTTGTAATTCTGCAAAAAAAAAACATTAGATTAATAAATTCTTGACATGCAAAATAAATGTCATAAACATATGACATGCAAGAAAATGTTATGTTAAAAAGTGTCATAAAAGCATTGTAAAAAAAGATTGTCATAAGCACATGTCATAAACAGATGACATGCAAAATAGTGTCCTCTTAAATTTATGACACCACCATCATTGACACTCATTTTTGTGTCATCAGACCCCTTTCTTGGCACGCAATGCGTGCCAAAAAAGGTGTTTTTTCTAGTAGTGCCTATTCACGTTTTCAATATCTCCAGTTCCAACTACATCAGGGGGACCAACATTGCAAGCACAGATTAATAATCTTGTAAGCATGTTACATCTGCAGGTTGCTCAAAACATTGCTAACCAGCAGAGGATAGCAGAATGTGAACAAAGAGATCGCCAATTCCTTAATATTATAAATCAGACTAGAGCCGCAAATGTTAGATTAGAGGCTACAGTCAGAAAGGCGATGCTCAAGCTATCCAACAACGAGCAAGAGGTTCATCAGTTAACGGAATCTCATGGTGAAAATGAGATTCATCTTGCTGTTGTAGAGTCAGAGAACAAAAGATTGAGAAGACGGGTTGGCAAACAATGGACAAACACAAAAGACTCACTGTTGGAGATGATAGTGACGATGATAAGGATGATGAGGATGATCATGAATCTGGCAAAGATAAGGGTGGTGGTAATGAGGAAGGTGAAGGTGGTGATGGTGGAGCCAATTCTTGTCAAACTAAGAGAGCTAACTTTAAATTCAGGAAGAAGGTTAAAAGAATCACATGATGAAGGCAAAGCGCTGGAAGGTGGTTCCTCTTCACAACAAGGTCCAACTGAAGAAGATATGCTGACTTTCAAGGACTTTTATGCTCAGGGGGAGGTTCCCATTGAATGGCCTCGACCATTTTATGATATATTCTTTACTGATGATGATGGGAACCTTGGGACTAAACCTTACATGGATTTGGAAGAAGATGAAATACCTTAAAAAATGTCACGTGAAGACATTGCCAAGGTCTTTGGCATCACATACGACGAGCTAAATCAAGACAATAGATCTCAAAGGTATGTTGAAGATTTGAAAAGTTGGATGACATTGAAATAGAAGATATCACAGATATCAAAGATCAAGACTTTGAAACTACTGAAAAGATCTTGGAATCTAATCCTAAAGACGAACCAAAGACTATGAAAGAAAGAAAGGCAAGAATTCAAAAGATGTGTAATTTGTGGTTCAATGAATAGGGAAATGAATAACCGAATCAAGCCAAGCTCATGACTCAGAGATGGAATCAAATGTTAGGGAACATTCTGGGTTGGATGTGTGTTCCACATGCCAATGCTATAGGGATTAGGTTCGAGAATGGTATTCTGTACTCCAAGACTTTTTATCACATCAAGTATCGGCCATACTGTTATGTTTGTGAGCAGGTGAGGAAGGAGCATGTTCACATAAACTCCTCAAAGAAACATGTCATAGTATTATCAGGAGAGAGAATGTTCATGGGTTACACCGCAATATCCCAAACGTTACCAATCTAAAGAGAAAGAACTAAAGACTAGTAATCCGATCTGGAAACGATCTATCAAGCCACCCATTGTGATGACCAAGATACCGATCACCTCGATAGAATAGAACTTCAGTGACAAATTCATGTTCTGGTACTACTACTTTACAACAATTGAAGTTGTGATTGTTCTCAAGAATGAACCGAACATATGTTGAGGGTGTATGATCCTATGTGGCTAGTGAATTGTTTTGAAGAAGACATAAAGACTCTGCAACATAATCCAATTCATTAACAAGATCAAGTTCAAGCAATGAGATTTTATAAGATGGTCAGGTATTTTTTATGCCAAGAGCATACACTCGGGGTGTGATTGGTCAAATATTCTCTGCTGGAAGACTAGAGTTTGTTGCTGCTGAGGTTTGTTGCTAATGAATCCGTTTTGTAGTAGGTTTATGTTATGTTTTGTTTTGTTGTAATTCGGGTAGCACAATAGATCTTTAACGATGTTATTTATCAACAGGTTTTGTTCTAGGCGTAGGAGAGTCCTACGCCTGGAGGGCTCAGGCATAGGATTCATGCCTTTAAATAGGAGCCTTAATGTTTGAAAGTTGTAACTTTTGCTCATTCAATCTAATATGATGAGATGCTGCGCTATTTGCATGTAATTTGTATGTGTGTTATTTTGCTTATCTTTTACACTATCTATCACGTCTAACAACAAACTAGATCATTGATTCTGCCGTCAATTTAGTCACTTGCGTTGTTTCATAAGCATGTTGCTCATCAAGATTTTCATGACCCTACATTTACTAACTTAGGTCTCTAAACCTGCTTAATTTTTCCTTCAGAGAAATAAGGTTTAGTAGGTTTTGGTTAGGCCTAAGATATAGCCTTGAGGCTTACCATTGAACATGCTATTGAGCTTGCCTTTGGGCCTACCTTTGGGGCCTTCTTTACAACCTGCCTTAGGGTTTGCCTTAGGTCCTTTAACCTTTTAGTTTTAGGCTTTTTTTCAATAACAATTTTAATTCTTTTATAAAAAAAACTATTGATTTTTCCTTCTCAGTAAAAGTTTTCATTGGTGATCAAAATGATGTTTGATGTTGTGTCATGGGGGTTCATCAACTTTAGCCTTGAGCTTCATCAGATTTGGGCATTGAAATCTCAAATATCTGACTTCACTGTGTTCATATCATGATCTCTATTTTATATTCCTAGGAGATCATGCGGTGAATTGCTTCCATATGAACTTTCAAAACGAGAGGTAATTGGATATGAATCATAAGTAGAAAATCTAAATGAATAATTTCTTTGGTCTCTTTGTTGAAAATAGTCACAGAAACACAGTACACGTGTATGATACAACAAGAAAACATTAAGGAAATTACCATAAACACAATAATCAAAAGTTTCCTTTAGATTCAATTAATACACACGAGGAGGTTCGTTACACAAATTGACCAAAAGCCTCGAGGGCAAGAGTTCCTAATGGGAGCATGAGACTATGGTATTTATACTCAATACCACACTCACCCATGGCTACCATGCGAATGAGGCCTTATTCGGATGGAACCCTCTCATTCACCTTATGCCTTACAAATTTACCAAATTTCCCTTATGTCTATCAAAATGCTACCTATACTCACCTATCACTAGATGAGGCCATACACAAAGTCCACTAACAGAAGAGATGGAGGAATAGAATGAAGAGTAAAGTATAAACAAAAGGTTAGTAGTCAAAAAGGAGGGAAAGGTAATAAATTAATTAAAAATAACATGACCAAAACAGGAGCGAGCCGAGCTAAAAAACGAGGCAAGTCGAGCCACAAGCGAGGGATCGACTGATGGTGTGGACTAAGGTGACGCCTACAAGGGTAAGGTTCGGCTTAAAGGAATGACAAATGTCGCGTTCTAAAGTAATATGAGGTGGCGGCCCCATATGTAACTCCTAGATTTCATGTTGATAGTTATCAACTAACTCCCAGCAAATCAACGACAATGGGATATGTGAGGTGTTTCTAGTTAGTTGTAACAAAATTGAAAAACAAAAAAAATGGTTGTTTTGGAAACAAGTTTGGTTAAATGCCTATTTTGTAATTTTCCAGACAAAGTATCTTGTGACAAAAGAGGAAAAGACAATTACTGAAACCAAGGCCCTTTGTTTTTCTTAATTATCAATTTTGTTGGTGGCAATTTGGTCTAGTGGCCTCGGCTGGTGTGCAGAAGAGCTATGTGACCCTAAGGTCACAAGTTCGAATCCCACTTAAGCATAAAAATTTTGTTGCCACTAACATGGGTTGTTAATGAGCTCTCTAGACATAGACAAGCCAGGGGATTTTACTAGCTAGTCGGCTTCCTTCTGGAACGGTTGAAATCTGATATGTGGTGTGAACATACCTAGGCTAAGTAGAAGCATATGTGGTGTGATCCTGATATGTCAAAGATGTTAAAAAGGTGAATCTTTTTAAAATCGTTCTACATATTAATATTTTAGTTCACTACCATTTATTATAACCCTCTACCGGAGTCTTAAGTTTTTGCTTTTTTATTGTTTTCCATAATAGGGTAACATACACTAATACACAAAGTACCTTTTGTGGTGTTTAGTATACTGCAAAAAGTTGTAATAAAACATAATTAAAATCCATTACTTGCGACTAAAGAAAGAACTTCCCAGTAAACATAATTAACAATTAAAACATGTTTAACAATCTAGACATTTAATTGCATTAAATGTAACGGTGATAGATAGGGAAGAAGAAGACGTGTGAATGATAGGTTTTCTTTGACGATTCAATGTTACTATATGATCATTCCTGATTCGTATTGCTCGGTGGAAAGGAAATCGGACAAGGTGGATATCGGAAGTGAAAAATACGATGCAACTGGCATCTTTGAGGGTAATAAAGGTAGGGAAGCTTCGCAATTCAAGACCTTAATGGCTTGTCTCATCGATGGTCGATGTTCCGAGTCAGGGTGTACACACCATAACCCGACAATCATTAAACGCTTGATTTCTTCTTCATCAAAATCTGATTCTAGACTCGGATCGACTGCATCTAAGAGAGTCTGAGTCCCGTACAATTCCCAAACCCACTCCGATAATCGTATTTGGTTTTCTGGGGCATTATAGTCAATGGATATTCGCCCACAAGCTATTTCTAGCAAGACGACCCCGAAGCTAAAAATATCTGATTCCTTTGTTGCTCTACCTGTGACTACACATTCAGGAGCCATATAACCGAAGGTTCCTGCCAACATCGTTGTTTGTGAGCCTTTCTCATGGTCAACCAACTTGGCTAGCCCAAAATCACCAAGCTTTGCATCGAAATTTGAATCCAACATCACATTACTCGATTTGATATCTCTATGCAAAACACATTGCTCCCATTCTTCGTGTAGATATAACAAAGCACAAGACAAACCATGGGCAATTTTGCACCTTGTATGCCATGCCAACAAGCTCTTTCCATTAAAAAGATGTAAATCTAAGCTTCCGTTCTCCATAAATTCATAAGCTAGCAGGAGTTCTCCATTGTCATGACACCAACCGGTGAGTTGCACCAAATTTTTGTGCCTTAGTCGGCTAATGATCCTAACTTCTGATGCATACTCTTTGATCCCTTGTTTGGAAGTCTTGGACACTCTTTTCACTGCGACATTCGTGCTTATATCTTTTAGAAAACCCTTGTAAACTCCTCCAAAACCGCCCTCACCAAGCTTTTGTGTCTCTGCAAAGTTAGCAGTTGACTGAGCAAGTTCATCATAAGAAAATCTTCTGGGCATCGCGGCCTCCATTTCGAATTCATTGTTAATATCTAATGAAGGTCTTAGTTCCTCCACTTCATCATCACTATTTTTCTTCCACTTTCGTAAAAAACAACCAAGTGTTGTCAAAACAATAACTAGAACCAACGCTCCAACTATTGATACCACCATACGCCACAAATTGTTTCCCCCCTTCACTGTATTCAGGCTCATGGTTGGTTCTAAAGCGTAGTTTTCATTTATCTTAATTCCAGTACTATTAAATGCCCAAGATATTACAGTGTTTCTCTCTTTTTGATCCTCAGCGGAAGCTGAAAACCCAAAAATTACCCATTCAGGCAATACATCCCTTAGATCAATGGTGTAATTCAGCCCAGTTTCCCATACAAGCGAATTATCTTTAAAATTGGTAAAGGAAACACTAAGACTTTTTGAGTCCGAGAAATACTCAATCAAAGCTCTACACTCTTCTCCATATGTCATATTGCGATTCCATTTCCTAGACTCAACAGAAGTAAGAGAGTTAATATTGATACCTACATGATCATCTGTGGACATATTAGCATTGGGATGTTTGGGATCCCACTCATTCTCACCAAAAGTATCAAACTCTACGGCGACAAATGGATATGTAGTGCTATTCGTTGTAAAATTGAACGGAAGCCCAATGGATCCGCCAGAATTTACCACAGAGTTATTTTGAGCAAGGAAGAATGCAAATCCATCATCATAATTCTTATCCGCGTACAAATCATTGATCACAAATGTGAAACTGGTGGAGAAGCTGACTAAATCAGTAGACTTGTTATCCCAAAGATGAAGAGGTTTGTAGTACGTCACTCGACCTGCTAACCATTCTGTCCCACTATCACGACTTTCCATATTGGTGACATAGATTCCATCACCAGGGTTGTACGCAGCATCACGTGAGAATATTAAATCTTTGGAATTTTTTGGAGTAATACTTGTGAAATTGAAAGCAATTGAAGATGCACAAGGGATTAAAGCAAGAAAGAAGCAAGTTAAGATAGACATGATAAAGCTATTAGGTTTTTGATAAATTCTTTTGCTTAACAAATGTATATATAATGACGAAGGTGTGGGTTTCATAATCCAAACAAAAAATAAACATGCACATGTGGAAGCTTTGAAGTCAAGGTCTTAATTTTGCCGTGTTTACCAAATTTACAATGTCTTCTTTTCTTTCTTTCTTTCTTTCTTTTTTTTTTACTTAACCCTCTATTTGCTTTTAAACAAAACAATTAGTGCAAGTTCCACCAGTTAACCAATTAATATTTTTTTTAACCAAATCGACAATACTACAAAACACTCAATATTACAATCACTTTAAACCAAAATTTTTAACCAATCCAAAAAAAAAAAAAAAAAAACTAATAGCTACCACTAGCTAGCCATGGATTTTTTTTTGAACTTGCACCCGCACGAGCTAGTCAATCGTATTCCGAGGAAGAATATAATTAAACGGATGTTATTGAAACTTTAAATTTATAACTTCAATTGTACGCACATCATTACAAGCCGATGTACAAGACCGCTAGTTCTTCACGTGTACATGCCTATAGACAGGACATGCTCAACTTGTGCAATACTTCGTTGATTCAAACCAATATTCAATGCGGAGACGTTTAAAAGCCTTACTGAAAAGGGACCGTTGATAAGTATTTTCAAACGCGTTAGAGCATGGCCAATAGTCATTTTTAGGTGGCATTTTTAGTCCAGGTGGCATTTTTTGTTTTACTCCCCTATTGTGGGGTTCATTTTTAAAACCTATTTTTAGAAAATGTTTTTTCTACACAAACCATAAAAAACGAATCTTTTTGCAAGGGGTGGGGCCAGGTGGGGGGTTGGGATAAGATATAAAATAAAAAAGCTTTTTTAAATATATATATTTTGTAAAAGATGGTAAGAGCATGTGTAGTGGGGGGCTCCATATATGGAGCCCCCCTTCCTGATTGGTTCATGTGGCTGCTGAGTCAGCATGGAGAGAGAAACTGAAAAAGGGGTGTAGTGGTGGGGCTTTATATATGGAGCCCCTGAATCTGATTGGTCCACGTGGATTTTATTTTTTTTATTCTTTTAACTCAAAATAAATAAAATAAAAGGTAAATAAATATAAAAAAATTACAAATAATATTAAAAAACACACAATTAATATTAAAAAAAAGTTACAACTAAAATTAAAAAAATTACAAATAATCTTAAAAAACACACAACTAATATTAAAAAAAAAAAATTACACACCTCCTAAATGACTTATTTAAACATTACATATTCCTAAATTACTTAATTAAACACATAATATAATCCTAAAAGTCCCAGTCCTCGAGTGTGTAGTACTCGGGGGATAGGGAACGTGAGCTGTCCCGTCCATCGGACCTCGCATCCGATGGGAAGTAGTAGTACTCACGAGGAGGGGTTGGCATGCTCCAGAGGCGCTCCTGCTCCTCAATTTCCCTGAGGGCTTCCAAGTCCTCAGGGGTTGGGTCCCCATATTCACGGGGTGGGGTGGTCTGGTGGTGGTGGGTGGGGGTATTCTGGGGGGTGGGGATAGAGTGGTGGTAGGGGGTAGTCTGGTTGGTGGGGATAGGTTGCTGGTAGGGGGTAGGAGGAGGAGGGGTGAAGGTTTGGGGTGCCGACAACATCAGTCGGTCCAACTGATAAGTAGCCATGGTATACTCCGCGGCCCAAGCCCATTCTTCATCCGTCCAGGGATCATCCTTCCAGGGATCATCGTCTTCAGGATGAGTTGGTGGTGCCGCAGCAGGAGGAGGAGGGGGATTTAGCCAATGTTGTGGAGGAGGAGGAAGAGGAGGTTGTTGAGGAGGATGAGTTGGTAGTCTCCGGGACGGGCCCCGTCCGCGGACCCGTCGAGCGTACTGCCGGACATTAGAAGGTCCGGCAGCTCCTACTTGAAAACCGCCAGTGTTATTCATTGTGTTTAGGATGAGGAAAGGATGAGGAAGAGGGAAGAGGTGTGACTGATAAAGGATGAGGAGGGGGGGTATTTATAAGGTGAGAAATATGACCGTTTGGAGGGAAAACGTTTGAATTTCAAAATTTGAAATTCAAACGTTTGGGGGGAAAATTTGAATTTCAAACGGTTTGAACAGTAACCGTTTAAAATTCAAATGTTTGAATATAATTTTTTTATATAATCTATTTTTTTATTAATTATAATAAATATTATTTTTTTATATAATTTATTTTTTATTATTATTTTATTAAATCTAAATAATTTTCTATTAAAATTGTTATTATTATGTTTGTTATTATTATTATTATTATTAAAAAAAAACAAAAATACTTTGACCGGACCAAGTGCCACGTGGCACGATGGGATTGGATGGATCAAATGGAATCCGGCGTTATCTATATAAAGCCCCCCCCCCCCCTTTTTGGCCTATAGCGCCCGGGTGTTACGGTGTGGGGGGCGCTATAGCTTAAAAAAAACCACAATCACGCCCCACTACGGGTAGTCTAATAATGTGACAATGTTTTTAAGTGTTTTTGGGTTTTCTTATTGTGTGAGTTTTTAGTGTTTTTGAAGAATGAGTACTTTTTTAACGTGACAGCTGACTAGACACGTTTTTAAGTGTTTTTGATATATGTTATTGTGGATGGTCTTAGATGTAAGATGCATGAAAGTGTTTCATGGCATCAAAAAGTGCATATTGACTATAAGATAACCAGCCTAACTAGAAATAGAATCCAAGAGTGCACCTAACATGTTTGACAGCACCACTAGATGTGTGATCAGAGAACTTCACATGAAATTCTACAAAACATTTTTTATTGTGTCGGCAGTTTAAAGAACATCTTCGCAGACCAACTACAATTATATATTATATATATATGTCTACCCTATTTAGAAATGTCGGTGGCTGTCATCACATCAACCTACCAACCACGACCTCATTATATATATTATTCTGCAAAATAAATAACTAATGAGCTTCTTGTCTCCTTTGTTAAATCGTTCCCGAATAGGATTGAAGTTAGAAATTTAAAGTTGATATAAGGATTCTGTAGTCGAGTGACTTTGGTTAAATCGTTCCCGTATCACACTGACGATAAATGTACGTGAGTGGTTAATTTAAGGAATAAAAGAACAACACGAAGGTATATTGATCAAGCTTTTGGAGCGTTAAAAAGACGTCGACAAATAATTAAACAATCAACATGACAAACACATCCTTTTAAGAATCAGAAAGATGAGAAAGTATATGGTATAAAGCATCTTAACATAAGAAGCCACCAGTGAATGCCAAGTGTCATATTAACTAAACCTCAGTTAACCTAACCAAACTATAATTAATATTAAATCAGTTTAACCCAAGGGCATTATAGACTTTTTTCACACGTAATCAGTTACGTGATTTACGTTCGTTATTTTTGTAAACGATATTTTCAAATCATAATTTGAATTCTAAACACACAGACGATCACACACACACACATTACGTTTCAATCCAATTACGATTCAATCTCCATTTTGATTATTACGATTACAGTTTAATCGATCAATTCATCATGTTCAGTAAGTGTATTCGTACTTAATTAATCCATTTTTTAGTAGTTTTGTTTAATTTTTGTTTTTGTTTTTATCAGATTTAAACTTCTCTGTTGAAGAGCAGAATGTTGATGTTGAGAATTCGAATCCAGTGCCTGATAATAATGCTTTGCATGGTAGGATTATCATCCTCTGTGTTATAGTTGAAAACAGAGCTCTGTGTTTCGATAGATTTCTTAACATGATGTTTTTATCTGTGTTCAGACTTGATCGAAAACACTAATCAGGATGTTGATATTCATAGTTTGAACCTCATCAACGAATTCAGAGTTCAAGGTATTTTTTTAGTTTTAAACTGCAATATATACGAATGCGTCTGATTTAATATTGAGTGCGTCTGTTGTAAACTGTATTTCATTTATTCTCTGATACTGATAATATATGAATGCATCTGATTTTTATACATGAATGCGTCTGGATTCCAAACTTTTTTTTTACTACGTGCGTTTGTTTTTCTATATGAGTGCGTTTGTTTTTGCTTTTTGTAGGTGTTGCAACTGATGTTCCTGTTGATGACCTAGCTAGTAACACATATATACCTGATGTACCTGATTCTCTCAAACCTGCAAAGGACATGGAGTTCCCTAATATTGAGCATGCACAAGAGTTTTATGCAAAATATGCAAAGGCTAGTGGTTTTGCTATTCGAAAGGGCACTTCAGAAGTGCGAAAAGGTATTCTAAGACTTAGGTACTTTGTATGCTATAAGGAGGGTTTAAAGCCAGTCAAATTAGGTGAAGAGAGTTCTAGCAAAGATGCTAAGTCAAGGAAAAGGCCTTCGATCAAGACTGGATGTCCTGCAGATGTCAGGCTAAACTCTGATGATGGAAAAAAATTCAAGGTTTATGGCTTTAAGGAAGGTCATAATCATCCATTTGTCCATGAAAGTGACATTCATTTTCTAGCAGCAAATAGGAAGCTGACACATACTCAAGAAGAGATGATATGTGAGCTGTCTTCATTGAACATGGGTCCTGTCAAAGCTTGTAACATTATGAAGACCAAGTATGGAGGTTTTGAGCATGTAGGTGCAACTGCAACTGATTGTAAGAACTTTAAAGGTGGCTTAAACAGCTTCATTGGTGAGTTTGATGCAGATATGATTGTGTCTAGGCTTAGGGACAAGAAGAAGTTCCTGCCAGATTTTTCATTTGAGTATTCTGTTGATCAAAAGAATGCATTAACCGGATTATTTTGGGCGGATACTTTATGTAAGAGGAATTACATGGAATTTGGAGATGTGATTTCGTTTGATGCAACATTTAACACTAACAAGTATGTTTTAAATTCTATTTTTTAAGCTTGTTATCCAAATATTACATGTTTTTATTTTTTTTTAAATTTGTTTTATTGGTTATTGTAGGTACAAGATGGTTTTTGTACCATTCACTGGAATTGATAATCACTGTCGGAACGTCACACTTGGTGCAGGTTTGTTGTCATCAGAGACAACTGAATCTTATACATGGTTGTTACAATCGTTTTCCAAATGTTTTGGAAAGCATCCCAAAGTGGTTGTAACTGATCAAGATCCTGCTATGAAAAATGCAATCCAGTTGGTTTTTCAAAACAGCAGACATAGGCTGTGTATGTGGCATATCATGAAGAAGGTTTCTGATAAGGTTTGTACCAACTTTGTTTGTTTTAAATTATGAGTGCGTCTGTTTTATGACAGAGTGCGTCTGAATAGTGTTTTTATTGATGCATTTGCACTGAGTGCGTCCAAATTTATCAATGAGTGCGTTTGTTTAAATGAATTTATTTTCTAATGTGACTGCGTCTAAATACTAACTGGCTGCGTCTGTTCTATGTTTTTTGTAGGTTGGTAGTGCATTGTGCAGTGATGATGAGTTCAAAAAGAGGATTTGTGCAATTGTCTGGACAGATTCCATCAGTCCGGAGAATTTTGATTTCGAGTGGGGTGTACTTATTTTTGATTACAAATTAAATGAGAACACTTGGTTGTCTGACATGTTTGACCTGAGATCGATGTGGATCCCTGCTTTTTACCGGAATGAACCTATGTCTGGGCTAATGAGGACAACATCAAGATCTGAAAGTGAGAATCATTTTTTTTGCCAGGTGGCAAATTCTCAGTTGACTCTTGTTGAGTTTTTCAACCATTTTGAGACGTCCCTTGAAGCTCAGAGATTTAATCATAGGAAGAATGACCATGACTCAAGACATACAATTCCTGATATGTGGACTCAAAACCCTATTGAACAAGAGGCTGCTAAAATATTTACCCGGACTATCTTCTTTGATATCCAAGAAGAAATATATGCCAGTTACGAAGGATTAATAAGTGTTCATATGCAAAGGGCTGATGAAGAAGGGTTTTTAAAGATTTATGTTGATGATCCACAAGCACAGGGACAAGGCTTTATTGAGGTATTTTTTGTTTTTTATTGACATTTTTAATGAATGTGTCTGTTATGTTAGTGAGTGCGTCCAAACTGCACATTATTGTTTTTTTGATGTTTTTAACAAATGAATGCGTTTGTTATTTTAATGGGTGCGTCCAAACTGCACATTAATGTTTTTTATCCTTTTTTTACAGGTTTTGTTCAAAAAGGAACTTGTTGATGGTGATGAGGATGTGACTACATTATGTACATGTAGGAGGTTTGAGCAGTACGGGCTTTTGTGTAGGCATATTTTTTTTCATATTAAGGTTGATGAAAGTGTATAGATTCCCGAAAAGATACATTATGAAGAGGTGGACAAAAGATGTTGTTCCAAATGAAATCAAGTATTCATTTGAAACAGGTGAGTTTGGTGATGACATGTTGATGCACTTTCTGTGGACGTCACTGTCGAATAGACTAGGGTTGAGTCTTTGTATTGTGTTACATGAGATTGTGGTGATCCATAAGGGCATTTTATGGATCTGATGCATTTGTAAGTATATAGGACAATACACAAAGTTTACGTTCGACCCAAGGTAAAGGGCGAATGTGGAAACATTCCACATTCGTCCAGTACAATGGGGCGAAGGTGGACTTTGGTCCACATTCGTCCAAAGCAAAGGGGCGAATGTGGAAACAGTCCACATTCGCCCACAGCAAAGGGGCGAAGGTGGAATCTGGTATTGGACTATAAATAGCAATCTCATGTGTTGGTTTTCATTTGGTGATTTGAGTTTGTGCTTAGAATGCTCTCAAGGGGCGATGTTTATCCTACTGATGACAGTGTCTGTAACCGTTTCTGTAGTAATACGAATCTGTGATGACTTTGTTATCGTTAATTTCTGTCTCGTCTCGAATCTCCCGTCTGAAACCGAGTTGTTTATGCGTATTCGATCCACGAATTCGGTTCCTAACCGGATTCACAAGTGGTATCAGAGCCATACGGATCATACAACAACAAAATTGATAATATCAGAGCTGATTTGGACTTAATTTTGATCAATATTCATCTGTTTTTGATTGAAAATGGTTTTTGACTGATTTTGAAGGATTTCGAGTTGAATTTGTGGATAAAATCAAGTTTTCCAAGAATTAAAGTTGTTCCAAATCAATTCCGAATCAAAACCTGATAAAGATCATCAAAATCTATAAACTTTTGAAAATCAGAGATCAAAATAACCGTTTTTCAAAGTGTAACCGTTTTTCAAAGTCAAAATGGGCGAATCTAGACCACAGTGGGCGAACCTGACCTTGTTAGGGCGAACCTGAGGGATTTTTGGACGAAGGTACAATCATTCAGGGCGAACCTAGGTTGTTGTGTTAGAATTTTCCACATTCGGGTGACAGATTCCACATTCCACATTCGGTTCATCGGGCGGGCGAACGTGGAATCATAGTGGACGAAAGTGAAACATTTCGGGCGAACGTGGAAAGGTTTAGCTGATATTCTACATTCTGGTTATTGTTCTACCTTCGGGTCAACAAAAGTGGGCGAAAGTAGACATTTTTGGACGAAAGTAGAAGGGTCAGGGGCGAACGTAGAATTTAAGGCCTAAAAAATTTCGAAATATTTTTGTTGGAAAAATGATGAATTACTTGACCATATCAAGAACGGATGAGCAGATAAGAGCTATGATAGAAGCTGAACGACAGCAATTACAAAGACAAAATTCTCAAGTTGACAACATTTGGGGATTTACAATGACACCGAAACCAACTAATGAAAGGGTACATGTTAACAAGTGTGTTAACAGTAAAGGTGTTCAAAGAAATGTTGTGTGTTTAGTCAAACAATTGAGACATGATGATTCCAGTGAATTGTCAAAGAGTGATTTGAGTTCTGATACGAGTTCAGAACAGAGTGAATCAGAACAGAGTGATATCAGAAATATTAATGCAAAATCTGATAATGGTAATGAATCAGATGCTGAGGTAAAGTCTAATGTTGATTGTGCTAGTTGTTCTGAATGTGTCAATTTGAAACGTGAATTGATGACACTTATTAAGGATAAACAGAACCTAGCAAATGAGCTAGAAAATTGTCAAAACCAAAATAAAGTTTTTGAAAAGAATGAAAAAGATTTGTTAAATAAAATTGAATCTTTAAAGAAAGAAATGATAGAAATGAATAAAAGCTTTTCAATAAATAACACCACATCAGAGTTGAAAGACACAACACCTTGTGTTGATGTTTCAAACTCTGAGGTGAAGTCCGATTCTAGTCAGAAAATTGAAAATGTGGTAGTCACTTCAGAACCTGAGTTTGATGAGAAAACCATATTTAAATTTCCTGAAAGAGTTGAAGGATCCTACATGTTGGAAAGACATGACAAATTGATTTTCAACAAAGATTTTCCAATTGATAATATTGAACAATCTCTACTTAAATGTATTTTTGTCAATAATAATGATTTGATAAATCAATTTAGAAATCAATTTGATCATCTTCATTTTGAACTCAGTCCTAACCAACATGAGAATAAAGACGATCAAAAGAAAAATGTTGAAAAGAAAAATGTTGAAAATAAGATAGGTTCTAAAGTAAAAGGACCAAAACCAAACAAATTGAAAGGAAATGATCAAATGAAAAATTCTTATCAAAAGAATTCAAGAAATTTTTCATCTAGATCATATGACGATTATGATTATTCATATAACTCTCGATTTGATGGTTATTGGGGAAACAACTCACCACAGTATTCTCATGGTTATGTTGAATGGAGAAACTGTTTTGAATGTGGTGAAGTTGGTCATATTGCAGCTCATTGTCCCTATTGGTATTGGGATGAAGGGTATGCATGTGATTTTGAAGAGTATAGGTCTTGTTATAACTGCGGAGAGTGTGGGCATTTAGTTGCTGCCTGTCCGTATGTTAAACAGAAAAGGACCGAAGTGAAATTTGCTAAAAATTCAGGCAATGTCAAAAGGCCTGTAGCCCCAAACCAAACCAATAAACAAAAGGGGAAACAGTTTGTTGTGTATGACAATCGCAACAAAATTGCCTTGAATAAAAATGGAGATTGTGATAGGGTTGCTAAGGTAAGGGGGAGTTCGAAGGCTAAGCCTAAGAATAACTCTAAACCTGGGTCTTCATCAGTTAAGTTTGAGAAGATTCCAAACAAAGTTCAGAAGCAGGTTTCAAATAAGAAATCTGAAGAGTCAAAAATCAAAACAATTTCAACAAAATCTAAAATAAACTCTGAACGTGTTTGGAAGCCCAAATCACTTTCTAAATCAATAGCAATTTCTACTTCAAATCAATCCATTGAAAAACCAATTGATTTTTCAAAAGGAGAATGGATTGATGTTCCGAGGATTGATGACCTTGGACGACCCATCATTGTGAAGGGATGGGTACCTCTCTTTTGCTAATTGCTTAATAAGTGTGCAGATTGTTCGAGACAGACCTATTAGCTGTTCGTTGAAAGTTGATAGTGGAGCATCTGTATACAAGCTATTTATTGGAGAGGTGAAGGTCAAGGAAGGGATATTGAAGAAGGAAAACATGATTTCAACAGAGAGGAGAGTGTTTGTAGTCTGTTTCCAACCTGTGAAGCCGGAAAACATTGCAATCTCATGCAATTGCTCTCAGGTTTTGGATTTTTACAACAGATACGACAAAACGGTTTATTCTAAACTCTCGTATCTTTGTTAATGGTTTGCTATTTGAAAGATTTTAATGAGTCTAGTAATCTGAGTGAAAAATGGTTTTTGAAACTCAATGAGTAAATCGCATCGGATATCATTTTATTTTGTTTTTCCTCAAAAAGTTTAAAAATCCAAAAATATGCTTATTTTTAGATTTTTAGGGGGAGAAAATTTCAGAAAAAAAATATATATAGAAAATCAAAAATGAGTTTTTCTGGAGAAAAAGAGGAGATGATAGTACATCAGTGGACTGTCAGACTACTCTAGAAACAAAATGATTTGGTACATCACTAGCTAGGTCCAAGGGGGAGATTGTTAGTGCATTATTCATGTATGTCCCTAGCTAGTGATTCGGTACTGAATGTCGAAGGTCCAGATTATCAGAAATCGACCAAGACATAAACATGAAGATACATTCGACCATCAGAAAAGGGCGAAGGTGGCTTTATATGGGCGAATGTGGCTTAAAATGGGCGAAGGTGAAAAGTCTAGAGGGCGAAGGTGAATCAGTTTGGGCGAATGTGGAAAGACTCCACATTCGTACCTTAGAAATGGGCGAATGTGGAAAGATTCCACATTCGTACCTTCATTATGGGCGAATGTGCAGTGGCTATAAATAGGATTTGCTCATTTTGGATGAAAAAGAGTTTTAGAAAGTGTGTGTTGAGAGGTCAGGTTCAGGTCTAGATTGTGAATGTGTGTGTGATCATTAGATTAACGTGTTCAGTGATTGTAAACAAGTTTTATTGAAGTTAATCTATGAAAAGGTGATTAAAATGATGTCTTACGTGTTTTGATTTGCATATTATCATTTTGTTCATATCTAGGGTTTCCGCACCTGGATTTGTGACTTGTATGATCATTACATCCTGTTTTAGCTAAATTCTTTCAACTACAAAGTGGTATCAGAGCCGTGGTACCGATTTGAACGATCTAACAGTCGTTTGAATCAATCACAGCTCGTTTTTATTGTTTTCAGACGTTAAAATCAGATTATAATTGAAAGGTTGAAACCCTAGATTCTTAATTGAACCCGAAATCATGTGATTTCTCCATGTTTTTGTGAATTCGAGGGTTAGGTTTTCATTTCCGCACCTTTCTGAACAAGTTTCATCATCAAATTCAAAGAATTAGAGTGATTATGGACCGATTCGAAGAAAATATTGAACAAGAACACGTCTTGTCTGCACATTCGCCCCTTTCAGGAAGACGGGAGGGCGAACATGGAATTCCACCGGGCGAATGTGGAATTCTACTGGGCGAATGTAGCATGTTTAGGGCGAACCTGGAATTTTGTTATGTGGATTTTCACTTTCGGGTGTCTATTTCCACATTCGGTTTGTCAGGCGGGCGAATGTGGATAGAGAGTGGACGAAAGTGAGTATAAATGGGCGAAAGTGAAAATTATCATTCATATTCTACATTCGGGTCCCTATTTTTGGGCGAAAGTGGAGTTCCCAGGGGCGAACGTAGAATTTAAGGCCTAAAAATTTCGAAGGTGGACTTTGGTCCACATTCGTCCAGTACAATGGGGCGAAGGTGGAAACAGTCCACATTCGCCCACAGCAAAGGGGCGAAGGTGGAATCTGGTATTGGACTATAAATAACAATCTCATGTGTTGGTTTTCATTTGGTGATTTGAGTTTGTGCTTAGAATGCTCTCAAGGGGGAGGTCATGCCCGACCTCCCCCGGCCCCGAGATAGATGTTTATCCTACTGATGACAGTGTCTGTAACCGTTTCTGTAGTAATACGAATCTGTGATGACTTTGTTATCGTTAATTTATGTCTCGTCTCGAATCTCCCGTCTGAAACCGAGTTGTTTATGCGTATTCGATCCACGAATTCGGTTCCTAACCGGATTCACATGACAAGACGAAAGAGGCAAGGCGTATTGCACGGGAGATCGTTTTGGGTGGTGAGTATCTTGCAAACTCTCTAATTTCAGATTTAGCTGAGTTAACCTTAGTTAATGATAAAATCAAAGAGATGGTTAAGAAGGTTGATGAGGGCAGGTTTAAGAGACCTAATCATCAGAGTAAGCATGATATGTATGCTTCTCTTCTTGGTTATGAGAAACCATCAAATGCTGAACCCACTATTAGGCTTCCGAATGGTATAAAGAACAAAGGACGTGGCAAGCAGAAGCGAATAAAGTCCAGCAAGGAAGTAAAGGTTAGTCGATCCGGCAAAAGAAAGAGGAATTGTGCGATATGCGGAAAAAGTGGCCATGATCGACGAAAACATGCCAAAGAGGGTGCTTCAACGCAGACGACGCAGACGCAAGGCGAACAAGATGATCAAATTGCCGAAGATGATGTTGTTGATAATGAAGAGATAGAATTGGAAGTTTCTGATGATGATGAGGAGTTGTGTTAGTGGATATTGTAAACTTAGACATGAGTGCGTCTGAATTGTTTTACAAATGCGTCTGTTTCATGGTTTTTATTTTAGTTACTTTTTGTTTTTTATACAAATGCGTCTGTTTTTTATTTATGAATGCGTCTGTTTATAAAATAACTAAAAACTTCAAAATAATATTTTAATAAAAAGACCTACCACTATTACACCACCACCACCACTACCACTACCACTACCACTACCATCACCACCACCACCACTACCATCACCACTACCATCACTACCACCATCACTACCACCACTATCACCACAAAAAAAAAAAGATATACAAAAAACAAAGAAAAACACCATCACATAACCAGCATCATCACTTGTCACCCAAGATTGCATCCCTTGCCTTCTGTTTGTTTGACATGTTCTTCAGGATGCAAGTCTGGGTGTTGCTAAGTGACTGGGAGATGAGGTTGTCAAAAGATGCTTGAGTGTGTAGTTACTCAATAGCTGCATCTGTGAATGGTGTCTTCTCCTCCTCCTTCATCAGCTTCTCTATGAGGTCTAGGTTCTTCTTGTATTGTCTCTGAACCTCATTTTGTGCACCCATAACCACACAAGATGAGTTGAGGTCATCTTTAACCTCTGAGATACAGTCCACCATGATGACTGTTTTCACTTGAAGGTTGTTTATTGCTTCTATTTGATTTTCAGCCATTTTTGTGTTTTTGTGTTTTTTTGCTGTATCAGTATGATTTAGATTCTTAGATCATAGTTTATTTATAGACTAAAAAATAGAAAAGTAATTAGGTGGTAGTTGAGTATTGAAGTTCAAGTTTTATCTAAATTCATTACCAATCAAATCATAGTTAATACACAGATTTTATACAACTAATAAGATATGCAACTTGTAGATGTAATCATTACATGTACATTTATATAAAATTGAAATAAACCTATGAGTGCGTTTGATTTTTATACGAGTGCGTCTGATTGTTATATGAGTGCGTCTGTTTTTTACGGTGAGTGCGTCTGTTTTTTATATGAGTGCGTCTGATAATGATATGAGTGCGTCTGTTTATGCATTACATTTTTACCCAGTGATTTAATGTGTTGGTTTAGACGCACCCTTTTAAAACATAAGTGCGTCTGTTTCAAAGATTAAAGTGTTCTTAATCTGAATGTTTTTTAAATGCATTTTCTCTGTAATTGTAATTATATTTATTAAAATTCTATGTTTTTTGTTAATATTACATGCGTTCATTGTGTTTTTTGAATAGGATTAATGTGATTTTTAAACCATCAAATTCAATGCTCTATTTTTCATTTTTTCTGCAAATCAGTAACTGATTTATGATTCAAATCAAAGTTTTTGATTGTTTGATGATTCGAAACATTTAATCGATTGCAATTATTTGCTTAATTGTTGAAATAATTTTGATTTGATTTTACGTTTCGATCAATTGTTGAACGTCTGTTCTTACGTTTTTCTGCAAATTAAAACGCGTTTTTACCTAAATTACCCCTGGTTAGGTTAACTGAAGTGTAATTAAGGCTGCTAATTACAATCTTGCCACCGCCTAAATCCAATTGCTCAGATGGCTTCTTATGCTTCGTATTTTTGGACGCTTTATACGTTATCTCTTCCCCAGAAAGATAATACATATTTGTTTATCCGGGTTTGTTAATTAAGCAACAAGAACAAGTGTTTTCCTAAATCACAAAGAATTGTTGAATCAAACTAAGTGATTAGAGCAATTTCTAAAACAATAAGCACATGCAAATAAATTACTTCAAGCTCCAAAGTATATTAGTGTCATATTTCAAATGTTTAAACTTGAAAACAAGCGTGCACACGAATTATTACAATTGAGAATGAGCTATACTCGTAGAACTCAAAAACAAAAAAAATGTTAGTATTCAAGAATGATTAAAGCGTACCATTGATCATAAAAATACAAATAACTAACACAATCCCATTTTATCATTGGCTAGCACAACAGTCATGGAGATAGCACAAACATTTGTCAATAGTGAAGCATAGTGATACGACCCACTGAGAGACCCGATACCCACACTATCTAATAAATTAGGTGCACGATTATGGACAAAAGACTTATTCAAATTAGTGCATATAAATTAGTATTTTTATTAATTCACGTATGCATCGAGTTACTTCCATTTAGGCCATATCATCCATAACAATCCATGTTCTCCATTATTTCCTACTTTTTAGTGTAACTTGCATTTGAATGTTTATTTATTTATTTGTACGTAAACTTTCTTTTGGGATATGAATGAAAAATTATGAAGAAAGCTTTATGCTTTGGTCTATCATCCTATTGATTCTTGGAAGTTTTGTATGTTTTTCTTTGTAAAACCTATCAATTCGTGTTTTCATTGAGCCTAAGCCTCCATGGCTTTGGAAGAACTCAATGACTTCACTACTCTATCCCACTTCAACGGTCGAATCCGGTTCGTTGGCTTTTTGAGGTTGAACGGTTCTTTTACTTGTATAAAATTTATGAGGAAGACCGTTTTGCTTACGTTGTGGAGTACTTTGATGATGAACCTTTTTCTTGGTTCAATTCATGGTATCGAGGGTCCGAACGCCTCACATGGAAATCTTTCACCATTGCAATGCTTCACCGCTTCCCTACAACCACCCACATTACCGACGTTTGTACACCCACCCTTGATAGTGCAAGACTCCTCAATATCACTACAGTCAATACCACCAAAACAACAATCCTCCATGACTAGCAAACTCCAAAGGGACATAAATGTTCACCCACCATTACTACGTTAACTGAAATTTCCCCCACTTTAGCAAATTTGATGACCAAAAATGTTGACATCATTGTTCCTACCGACACCGTATCATCAACCCTCAACATGAACTCATCAAAATGCAATGAAACCCCACCCCCTACACTACTGTTTGCACCACCACCGAGCCAAGCCACGGCTGGTCAAGTCTCAAACCTGCCACCATCTCCTTCTCCGCCCTTCATGCAACGGTCATGTGTTCATCAAATCTGGGTTTCTAATTGTTGCAGGATGAAACAAGATACTTCTACATAGAATAGTTCTCGGAAGAAAACGCTCGGCTATACAAAAGCATTATCTTCCCATATCAACCTCATGTCAGTAATGTCATTAGAAATACCGAGCATGGTCCAAATACAACGGGAAGAGTTGAATGGCGCCCACCTTGGCGCGCAGTTGAGACCGCTCTAAATACCATCAGAAGAGTCCAAGGGAGACCGTCGTGGCGCGTCGTTGAAACCGCACCTAATGCCGCCGGAAGGGCCGAATGGCGACCCCCATGGGAAAATCCACCGTCCTTGAGGACAAGGACGTTTTTTAGAGCGGGGGTACTGATACGACCGACTGAGAGACCCGTTTCCCGCACTATCCAATGAATTAGGTGCACGATTATGGACAAAAGACTTATTCAAATTAGTGCATATAAATTAGTATTTTTATTAATTCACGTATGCATCTAGTTAGTTCCATTTAGGCCATATCATCATACATAACCATCAATGTTCCCCATTATTTCCTACTTTTTAGTGTAACTTGCATTTGAATATTTATTTATTTGTACGTAAACTTTCTTTTGGGATATGAATGAAAAATTATGAAGAAAGCTTTATGCTTTGGTCTATCCTCCTATTGATTCTTGGAAGTTTTGTAGGTTTTTCTTTGTAAAACCTATCACATAGTCAGCGCACTACATGACACTTTTTCAATGACAGCAGTATACAGTGCTCATGATTATATTGAACTTCTCCCATCTAACATCATAATTGTACATATGTGATAATAGGATCACCAGAACTGGTTAGATTTACAAACGATTATTTTGGATCCTCCAAGTGGAGTGTCTTAATCATTTTGTAAATCAGGTACTAATCTTCGTAATTGGAAACGGATTTGTATTTAAAATAAACTATTTTTTTGGGTACTGTAATAATACAAAGTAACGGTACCGTAGCGAATCTATTTGGATGCTGACCGAATAAGTATCGGTACATGTTGTATGTGTCATTAAAATGACGCTGGCTGTAACAAACCGAACAATTACCGATACCAGCGTCGATATTTGTTTAGTTGGTTTTCGATCAACGTAAAACATGTGTTGGTATCCATTTAGACATATCACAACACCTTATCTCTTAGTTACATGTGGCCCCATATTTTTAATTAAATAATTGCTATTGACCGAAGAACATCGGTATCTCTATCGCTAATTAAAACATGGATAAATATTCGTTTGCTTTTGATCAATTGAAAACACATGTCAGTACCCTTTTGGATTTGTCACAACTTTTTTTTTTTTTGGATTTTATCCGTATTTGCACAGGGCTCAATTTTTGCAACTAATTAAATCTAATAGTGTGTTCAAGAAACACGTATCCTCAATCACCGTGTCATGGTTTATAAAGGTAGTGAATCCACAGGAAGGGTGAAGACTTAAGCCGGTGGTGTGAGTGTGCTAGTGAGGGTCTTTCGAACTGGACAGAGAATATTTGGAGATAATCGGTTAGAAGAGCCGAGCCTCTAATGCTCACGTCGGTAAAAAACGTCGCTATTGCTCCATGTCGCTGCTAATGCCTATGCTGGAGAATAAACTGAAAGTTCGCCAGAAACTTATTACACATCACAACATTTCACGAAATTGTGGATTGAACTCGGAAAATACATGAAACAAAAGTATTTCTCATTAAAACTAGTTAAATATTACAAAATTTCAACATAACATTACAAAATTTCAACATAAACATTACAAAATTCCAATTTAAAACTCTAACTTATGGTTGAAGACGGCGGCGGAGGTTGACGACGGTGGCAGAGGTTGACGGTGGCGGAGCATGACCATGGTGGTGGAACTAAGGATGGTGGCTTGAAGCTTGACTATGATGGTGGTGGTGGAGCTTGACTATGGTGGTGGTGGTGGTGGAGTTTGGTTGTTAATGAAGGATGTGTTTGATTTAGAAGGAGAAAAAGAGGAGGGGAGAAGGAGGACCGTTGGATTTGGTGTTGGTGGTGGGAAATCGTATGGCCAAGAATGAGTAAGAAAGAAAGCACACACGGATCGACCATTAGGGGCGACAGCTTTAGCGGCAACTTGGAGCAATAGCGGTGACTCTAACGTGGGTCGCCGCTATTGCTCCATGTCGCCGCTAAAGTCGTCGTCCCTAAAGGCATAATTTCTTGTAGTGTAAACGTTGGTTATAATAAAACAACTGTTGGAAAAGTATAATGTGCTCGTAGTCTTTTCAACGGGAGTGTTGCAAATGAATGGATTCCCTAAAAGGAGAAGGGGCTTCTCCTTTTATAGCACAAAACATCTAACTCTCTCAATCCGTTCTCTACCCTTAGTGGGGCCCGACCTAGGTAGAGGTATCTCTATGTCTTCGGCCCAATATCCAAGCCCAATAGGTGAAAGTGAGCAAGTAATAAAAGGTAAAAGAAGATGTTACTGCCCTGTCGTAAATCCACGTGTCATCCGTCGAGTGGACGCAGAAGGTCGGCGGGCACGTGGTGTCCGTCTAGTGGTACATTGTGGCAGTATGTAATCATCCCTTTTTCTGCAGCCGGAGGCAAGTGGATAGGGTGCAAAAGTCGTCTGTCAGAAATGCTTGGCTGGAAAGGCACCACATCATTGTCCTTTCCTGGTGTCAGAGCAGGCGTACCCTGTGATTGGCCGCAGACTTTGACGGACGGCTTGTAATCAGGAACAGTTGCCCGGGGCATGTCTGTCCCTGGGTGCGTGTCTCATGTTGCCCAAAAAGGCATCCTTTGGTAGTGTTGAAGAAGTTTTGACTTTTGTACCAAAGAAGCTTCGTTTGTGTAAGACGTGCGCTGACGTAAAACAAGAGGATGGTTGGCATTATTATGTGTGACACAGGTATCTCCGCCGATGTAAAACATGCGAGAGAAGTAGCATCATTATGTCTGACACAGGTATCTCCGCCGACGTAAAAAGAGCAGGAGAACTGGCGTCATTATGTTTGACGCAGCCTTGGTTCAACGTTTGTTGTACTTGTTCAGTTAAGTTGACACTTTTGTTGGTATGGTGCGTATGGTTTTGGCACCATATCCCTTCATGTGTAAATAATTCTTTCATTTTGTGGTATATGTTTTCTTCTAAACATCATGCGAATGGAGGTTAGTTGGAGAAAAAAAAAATAAAAAAAACTAACGTATTACTACACATACAGCATATATGGGTCAGTCAATCTTGCCGGTCATGAAGAGGTTCGTCTCTTCCCTACTTTTACAGTAACTTGCAACTTCCTTTTCTTATATTTCAATTTTCAACAATTAATATAGTACATTAATATGTTGGGTTAATCGGTTGTTCGCGGGTTAGTTTGTGGGTCACAACGGTCACGGGTCAGCAGAGTAGTGGGTCACGTAAGCTGGGTTAACATGTATGGGCCTGGTTATGGAACCAAATAGCTTAGATGGGTTGGATAAGTTCTAAGTTTCAACGGGTCAGATGACCAAGTGCTGGTCTACGGTTGACGTGGTATTGATGACCAAGTTATGTTACAAACTTATGTACACGTATCAAAGTATACATCGAAGCTTGCATTAATTCAGGAGTACATGGACTTAGTTTATTTAGCATTTGGGTTTTATTTTATTATATTATAAATAAGTAGGTGTATCAGCTTTTTGTTATGTACCCATTTTTTCTCATTCGATTAATACAATAGCATTTCATCTTTTTCGTTCACTGCATATTTACTTATACAAATTGTGAGTTTGTGTTTGTTTAGTAGGGCCTGAACTGTTTACCAGGTCAAAATTCGTACACTCTCTAGTCAAATCTCTAACTTGTTATATGTTTTAGACGATATTTATAGAAATAAGTCCCCTGAGAAAGTCTAGCAAGACCCGAACCAGTGCAATTGAACTCACAATATGGTACAAATATCCGATTTATCGAGAATTGGTGACGCGAGTTTAAACAATAACAATTTTCTTTATATGAACTACAAACGTGCACATGTATTTACCTATATAGACGTTATATGGATATATAGGAAGCGCTAATTATTTTCAAAAAAAAATATAATATATAACCATACATATATATACGGCGCACATATATGTATATATATGTTTGCATGTGATCTTGGAAACAAACCATAATATATCACACTTACTTTGTGTCATTAACATGTGTCTTGTTCCATCTTTAATGAACAATCAAATCCAAAATACCCACCTCTTTTCCCCAAACCATAACCGTCGCCCTTCTCTTCTTTCTTCCTTTCTTTCTTTTCGGCACACACACACACACTCACCAAGGATCATCTATATTTTTGATTAACACACTCCTAGATTATCCAATTGTTTAATCTAATCAAGTCACCATACACATCAACTTTAGTCCCTTGATTGGTCATGCACAAGTCAACTCTTAAACCTCCAACTTTAAAGGTAATTAATAATCAAAAAGGAAATATTGCACTAAACAAAAGGACCTATATGAGGTTGCCTACCCTAACTAACAAGATCCTTGTCCCCTTGGCACTAGTAGTTGTCGCAACCCCCCCCCCTTCCCCCTGTCACACCACGACTACGGCGGAAACACGTGGCGGGACGGTTCAAATGGATAAAGCCAAGATTAATGCAAATCACAAGTAATTAAAGAAACGGGTCATTTATTAAGACGTCAAGATCATGTCATATTATTCATACATAAACGAAAATTGTTTTTGATTCAAATAAGGAGGCTTCTCATATATATATCCCGATTCCTTGGGATAGAGAGATGAAGCCTCTTCTTAACACCCGACGTCCCATTAAGAGATTCCCCCGACCCAGCTCGCCATGCTTTCCATCATTCATCAATTACCTGGAAGATATGTTTAAAATCGTCAATATATAAATATTGGTGAGTTCACAGGTTTTAATTATCAAAACATAAACTTTTGGGAATTTTCCATGTTATGACAATTTATAGGAGTTGCAAGTTCCTACAATTCTACTTGAGCCTATAATCAAACCAAGACAACAATAATGCCCCGCTTCAAGTCGTTACTCGGTATTCTTACGACTTATTTTCAGAATACGTGCACCCCAGGCATACGCCGATGCATAATCGACGCTATCGATTAGGGGTGGGCCTTGTCAGGCACCAATAGTACTATTCAAATATTCCTTCGGTTTCACTTTCCTGAATTAATGATTATAGTAGTGAGGTCTCAACCCCGAGTGGCGATCATAACTCAAGTACCAACCCGTCAAACATTTCCCTAACATATCTTTCCCCCGAAAACGTTAAAATAGTTTAAAGATGGGGCCGTGAAACTCACCTGAAACTGTGCTCGGCTCAAAGAAGTAAATAGCAAATTTGGTGGTCTCGCACCTACAAATGTTTCTAGGCGTATAAGTCACTACACCTATAGTGCGAGTGCCTTGGCAAGTTGTACACCCAACTCCCCGACCATGTGTTATCCCAATTCCCGTTTAATTAGACGCGCATCCTAGGTCCATTGGCGATGGGTTACCCTTTTCTTTATATATTAATCTTGTTAATATTACTTGTAACGTGTACACTATTATTCTCGACACAACTCTACCTAACGTATAATTATTTTCCCATTTAAATAATTATACTTAGGATCGTATCGTTCAATACAATGTATTCTTATCTCCCGACCCGACTCACTTTGCCACATATTTATTTTCCCATTTAAATAAATATGCTAAGTTCTTGTCGTTCGATTCTATATTTTAACGCCCGACTCAACTCACCATGCCGTACATTTATTTTCCCATTTAAATAAATATACTAGGATTTGTTGGGACCTACACGTTCGTAGATATACTTCACCTACTTGTCTCGGTTTTCCTTCTCGCGTATCTATTTTCCCATTTAAATAGATATACTAAAATTTCGTCGAGACAAGTATGTATCTATATATCAATGTGTGCGTTTTCTTTGTTAAGTCCATACGTTGTCTAACGTTTTAATTCATTAGTTTTTCTCCCACGAATATTTGTTCCAACACTTAGGAAAGTGTTGCATAAGTTTCACCCATGTTATATATATTTTACTTCCTAAAATATATATATTTTCACGTTTTGCCGCTATGGCATTTTTCTCTAGTTTGTCCGTTTATACGTCATCGTTAGTTTACGTTACTAAGTCCATTAGTTAACTTTTTCCACATTTTCTTCTAATATCCGTTCTATGGTATATTATTCATACTTCCAATTCCGAACGTATATTACTTGAAAAAAATATACTTTTATATTTTTAGTACAACTTGTTACTTGTATCCCAAAAATGTTTCCGATACTTTTATATTCCCATTTATATAAAGGTATCCATTTTTGTACAAGTTTTTCCCAAGTTTTTACTTTTGTCTAATTGTTTTACAAAACCTTTATTTTAGTAAAATTCTTACGTTAACTTGACCACTTATTTTTATAAAACTCTTACTTTTATAAAAATACATTTTTAAAATGCATTTAAGTAGTTTGTTCAAGTTTACAAAAACTATACTTGGAGAAGCTATTATTTATGTCTTTGACACTAAACTTTTAGTTAATGCATTTTTGATCAAAGTTTCTAAAATACTTATTTTAGTCCATCAACTTTCAAAGTTACAATATTAGTCTTTCAACTTATACTTGTTGCATTTTTCATCCAATCTTTTAAAGTTAGCATTTTTCCTCCAACTTAGTAGACTTTGAAAAATCATTTTCTTTATGCTTGGTTATTTTCACTTCATTCCACTTCTAATAATCTTATAATCCATCCTAGATGCTATTAACATGCTTGTTTCATATTTTTATCCAAAATACTAACTTTTCACTCATCTAAGTGAGTAGACTTTAATCATGAAATTTTTACATGCAAGTTCATCCAACATATTTTCCTACATTTTTGACATTAGCTAGTCATCTTATGATGATCAAAACCATTTTTCATCACTTTTAAACCTTTTTCAAAAATAATGTTTTGATCATCATCCTCTTTACATGCATGTCATTATTTTCACATTTCATGAGATATTTTATCACCAACATCAACTCTAAAGTTCATCCATATTATTATTCATCCATTTTGTTCTTGTATGATATATAATAAACTTTTATATTTCAAAACCATATTAACCCATCAATGTACAACTTGCTCAAAAGAACACAATATATGAACATTTAAAAGCAAAACAAGGTGAATACTTACAACTAGCTCAAGGCTAGGGAAGATGACAACCTTGGATTGGATGGGGTTTAGTGTGTTTTTCCAAAGGGTTAAGCTCCAAGCTCTTGAACACACATAGGGGTTTTGAATGGATGATGATTTAGAGGTAATTTGCTAGTGTAAAAATTGAAAGAGAAGTGTTAATGGGGGTGGGGGAGCTCACGGCAATGAGGAAGAAAAGAAGAAGATTTCTTTTTTTTTTGTTCAAGTGTGGGTGTGTTTATGTTTATATAAAACTTCCAAATCTTCTAATATCCTCTAGCCTCACTAGGATTGGGTGAATGAGATTATAATTGATTAACAAAAATCTTGTGGGATATTATTTGGGGTGTTGGCCGATTTTTTTGAAAGAAAGGGGAAAGGAGATTGGTTCATCTCTCATGCCCAATAACAAGCCATGCAATCCCATGATTAAAATCCTTCTAATGATTTTCTTTAGTTAACACAAGTATTCTTCCATTTGTATGGCCCTAGGCCGGCCCCCAAGGGGTGTCTTGTGGGACCCACTTTGCTAATTTATACCCATTATTAGTTATGTTTAAGTTAATCTTGTTCGGGTCTCGTCCGGGTATTTTTCGAGCTTTTATCGCGTGTTCTCCGGACATTAAAAATACTTTTAATAACCTTAATTTATGGTCCGGGTTAAGCGTTGATAAATTATTCGGGCTTTTGTCGGGTGAAATTATTAGTTAGGCGCGTATCGGGTGCGGTACGCGCGCTTTATTCGTTACCGGGAGATTTGTATAATAAGCTTTCACGTATGGCTTTGGAGTTCCAAAACTCATTATATTTCGTGAAATTACGTTTTATTTTATACTCCGGCTGTCCGGGATTCGTTTCGCTTATTTAATTTTTACCGGGTAATCGCCAGTGTCCATACCGGATAGGTTTATTCGCACATGATTCCGTCATGTTTGTCATTAAACATATGCATTCCTATGCTTTATTTGGGAATTGCTATTATTCTAAGGCCTCAATTAAATGATCAACACATAATTATATTTAATTACGTTAATTACGTTAATTAATTAGTACGGAATTACCTTATTTTTGCCGGTTGTTACACCCCCCCCCCCCTTAATCTTTCATTTTGATCCTCTAACACACAAAGAGTCAAGTGTTGTCATTCATGTTGGGTATGGGCAACACAAAAGATCATTCTATGATGTAGACTAGGATATAAAGCATGAGTTAACACCAAATTAGAAACATTCCCTAAACTCGCAAACCCGACATATGATATCCTACTCCAAATAACCTCTCATTCCCTTTCTCTTGGCTCCATGCGATTTCCACCTCCCTTCCATGAAGCATCCCCATCAAATCTCACAACTAGATCTTCCACTTAACCATAGTTGTAAAAGTTGTCCGAGTTGACCGTTTACTCGCCGAGTACTCATTACAGTTTGGGTCACCGAGTATAGCCGAATATTCCGATTACCCCCCCCCCCCCCCATAGGCCGATTCAACTCCCGACTACTCGCCCGACTAGGCCGAGTACTCGTAACTCCCCAGTCAGCCGGGTTGGTAGCGCCTACCGAGTTCTGCAACCATGCACTTAACCCAGAAACATGCTTTGTCATATCATGAGATAATTGAAGCATCTAAGACAAATCACTACTAGTAAAGTGTGATTAACATGACTAAATATCAAAATAGCATGTACTTTACTTAACACATTAACCCATGGAGGATCATTAGCCACAATTAACATTTCTTTTTCCTCTCAACTTTCGGCCAAGGATATCAAGAAAGAAGAGCCATCAATGAAACTTTATGGCTGATTATACACTAACATAGTATTAACTTTAATCTTCCAAAGACCCATGATAAGTTGACTTTCCATTTTGGACCTCCCTCCACCTACATCTCACTTTCTCTCTCACGCCATACTCTCTCTCTTTCTCTCTCTCTCTCTCTCTATATATATATATATATATCCCTACTATATAAAGGAAACCAAGGAAATCAAGTTCAATTGTTAAACCATTTCATTTGTCCATCTCTCAAACACTATAACCTTCCCACCTCTCACACTACATGCATTCAACCATAGTAGCAAGGTCCAAGCTTTGTTTCCAAGACCAAGTGGTATGAACTTTAAATTAATCTTGTTATTTTCTATGTTTTAAACCTTATTGTTCACCCCAAATGTCATAAACCAACTTTTCTAAAAAAATAGAACCAATCAACTAACTAGGAGGAAATAAGTGATTGTAAAGGTGTGTCGAGTACATGAATATACATAGATGTGTGTGTGCGTGCGTGTGTGCGTGTGTGTATGTGTCATGTGTTTTATAATAAACATGTACATATGTGTTTTGTACATATATATGCGTTAGTGTATATATATATATATATGTATGCGTATGTATGTGTGTGTGTTATAATACATATGTACATATGTGGGACATTGTTAAGTATATACATATACAAAGGTGATTAGTTTGGTACATGATATTTAAGAATAATAAGTTGTTTTAAAAGTTAACATATGTTTTATATCTAAAACATATGGTGGAAAGTTATGGGTTTGTGAAAGTATACTCTATATAAAAAAACATTTAATGAACAATCAAATCCAAAATACCCACCTCTTTTCCCCAAACCATAACCGTCGCCCTTCTCTTCTTTCTTCCTTTCTTTCTTTTCGGCACATACACACACACACTCACCAAGGATCATCTATATTTTTGATTAACACACTCCTAGATTATCCAATTGTTTAATCTAATCAAGTCACCATACACATCAACTTTAGTCCCTTGATTGGTCATGCACAAGTCAACTCTTAAACCTCCAACTTTAAAGGTAATTAATAATCAAAAAGGAAATATTGCACTAAACACAAGGACCTATATGAGGTTGCCTACCCTAACTAACAAGATCCTTGTCCCCTTGGCACTAGTAGTTGTCGCAACCCCCCCTCCCCCCCCCCCTTAATCTTTCATTTTGATCCTCTAACACACAAAGAGTCAAGTGTTGTCATTCATGTTGGGTATGGGCAACACAAAAGATCATTCTATGATGTAGACTAGGATATAAAGCATGAGTTAACACCAAATTAGAAACATTCCCTAAACTCGCAAACCCGACATATGATATCCTACTCCAAATAACCTCTCCTTCCCTTTCTCTTGGCTCCATGCGATTTCCACCTCCCTTCCATGAAGCATCCCCATCAAATCTCACAACTAGATCTTCCACTTAACCATAGTTGTAAAAGTTGTCCAAGTTGACCGTTTACTCGCCGAGTACTCATTACAGTTTGGTCACCGAGTATAGCCGAATATTCCGATTACTCCCCCTATAGGCCGATTCAACTCCCGACTACTCGCCCGACTAGGCCGAGTACTCGTAACTCCCCAGTCAGCCGGGTTGGTAGCGCCTACCGAGTTCTGCAACCATGCACTTAACCCAGAAACATGCTTTGTCATATCATGAGATAATTGAAGCATCTAAGACAAATCACTACTAGTAAAGTGTGATTAACATGACTAAATATCAAACTAGCATGTACTTTACTTAACACATTAACCCATGGAGGATCATTAGCCACAATTAACTTTTCTTTTTCCTCTCAACTTTCGGCCAAGGATATCAAGAAAGAAGAGCCATCAATGAAGCTTTATGGGTGATTATACACTAACATAGTATTAACTTTAATCTTCCAAAGACCCATGATAAGTTGACTTTCCATTTTGGACCTCCCTCCACCTACATCTCACTTTCTCTCTCACGCCATACTCTCTCTCTTTCTCTCTCTCTCTCACTCTCTCTCTCTCTCTCTATATATATATATATATATATCCCTACTATATAAAGGATACCAAGGAAATCAAATTCAATTGTTAAACCATTTCATTTGTCCATCTCTCAAACACTATAACCTTCCCACCTCTCACACTACATACATTCAACCATAGTAGCAAGGTCCAAGCTTTCTTTCCAAGACCAAGTGGTATGAACTTTAAATTAATCTTGTTATTTTCTATGTTTTAAACCTTATTGTTCACCCCAAATGTCATAAACCAACTTTTCTAAAAAAATAGAACCAATCAACTAAGTAGGAGGAAATAAGTGATTGTAAAGGTGTGTCGAGTACATGAATATACATAGATGTGTGTGTGCGTGCGTGTGTGCGTGTGTGTATGTGTCATGTGTTTTATAATAAACATGTACATATGTGTTTTGTACATATATATGCGTTAGTATATATATATATATATGTATGCGTATGTATGTGTGTGTGTTATAATACATATGTACATATGTGGGACATTGTTAAGTATATACATATACAAAGGTGATTAGTTTGGTACATGATATTTAAGAATAATAAGTTGTTTTAAAAGTTAACATATGTTTTATATCTAAAACATATGGTGGAAAGTTATGGGTTCGTGAAAGTATACTCTATATAAAAAAACATTTAATGAACAATCAAATCCAAAATACCCACCTCTTTTCCCCAAACCATAACCGTCGCCCTTCTCTTCTTTCTTCCTTTCTTTCTTTTCGGCACACACACACACACACTCACCAAGGATCATCTATATTTTTGATTAACACACTCCTAGATTATCCAATTGTTTAATCTAATCAAGTCACCATACACATCAACTTTAGTCCCTTGATTGGTCATGCACAAGTCAACTCTTAAACCTCCCACTTTAAAGGTAATTAATAATCAAAAAGGAAATATTGCACTAAACACAAGGACCTATATGAGGTTGCTTACCCTAACTAACAAGATCCTTGTCCCTTTGGCACTAGTAGTTGTCGCAACCCCCCCCTCCCCCCCCCCCCCTTAATATTTCATTTTGATCCTCTAACACACAAAGAGTCAAGTGTTGTCATTCATGTTGGGTATGGGCAACACAAAAGATCATTCTATGATGTAGACTAGGATATAAAGCATGAGTTAACACCAAATTAGAAACATTCCCTAAACTCGCAAACCCGACATATGATATCCTACTCCAAATAACCTCTCCTTCCCTTTCTCTTGGCTCCATGCGATTTCCACCTCCCTTCCATGAAGCATCCCCATCAAATCTCACAACTAGATCTTCCACTTAACCATAGTTGTAAAAGTTGTCCGAGTTGACCGTTTACTCGCCGAGTACTCATTATAGTTTGGGTCAGCGAGTATAGCCGAATATTCCGATTACTCCCCCCATAGGCCGATTCAACTCCCGACTAGTCGCCCGACTAGGCCGAGTACTCGTAACTCCCCAGTCAGCCGGGTTGGTAGCGCCTACCGAGTTCTGCAACCATGCACTTAACCCAGAAACATGCTTTGTCATATCATGAGATAATTGAAGCATCTAAGACAAATCACTACTAGTAAAGTGTGATTAACATGACTAAATATCAAAATAGCATGTACTTTACTTAACACATTAACCCATGGAGGATCATTAGCCACAATTAACTTTTCTTTTTCCTCTCAACTTTCGGCCAAGGATATCAAGAAAGAAGAGCCATCAATGAAACTTTATGGGTGATTATACACTAACATAGTATTAACTTTAATCTTCCAAAGACCCATGATAAGTTGACTTTCCATTTTGGACCTCCCTCCACCTACATCTCACTTTCTCTCTCACGCCATACTCTCTCTCTTTCTCTCTCTCTCTCACTCTCTCTCTCTCTCTCTCTCTCTATATATATATATATATATATATATATCCCTACTATATAAAGGATACCAAGGAAATCAAGTTCAATTGTTAAACCATTTCATTTGTCCATCTCTCAAACACTATAACCTTCCCACCTCTCACACTACATGTAACACCCCAACCGATGGCGGAAACATCGAGGTGTCACGTAGTGACGATTGTTCAATAGCTCATGGACTAAAAGTGTAAATATTGATACATTGATTAAATAGTTTATTACATTGAATTGAAATACAACGATTCTAAATGTCAACTAACTGAAATACAATAAATCAAAGTCTAAATAGAAATCCGAAAGCTTAAGAATGCATCTCAAAACAACCTGAAACATGTACGAAAATAATTTGGTCAATACAAAAATGTATTGGTGAGCATACCCTGTTTTGAATAAATATAGTAGATAAAGAGTTTCGCAATTCTCGTGTTATACTGTCTACAATTTAGTGTTCAAGCTATGTACAAATGTCACCCAAAATCAAACCTTTGAGTAGAAATGATATCCAAGAATCATGGGATATCTAGTATATATGTATAGTAGTCGCCCCAATAGTATGATTATATATAGTATGCGACAAAGCAAGTAGTTTACACATAACAGTAGTCAAGTACTATTTATTGCTATGCTAGGCCGCCCAGCGGTTAATGATTAAGGTCATAAGTACACACTATCAGCGAATCAACAAGTAAAACACATACAAGAATTGCGATTGTGAATATATGATAAAACATGATTAAGTGAGTGAAGTAATATGCGTACATGAGTCACCCCAAAAGTGTAAAACATGAAAAAGGGGAAAGATATACTCACAATTTGCGAAAGCGATCAAAATCCAACTTAAGCTGACGTGAGTTATGAAATGGGAATTCCGAAGAATTCTACCTATAATGTATAAGAATACTAATAAATGGAATGTCTTAAAAAGTCTACAGTATCTAGGGTTCTAAGGCATTAGGGTTTGCTAAGTCGATTTGGGGAATTGGAGTTATTACGATAGTTCGCATTAATGTAAAAATTGTTTGCCAGAAATAATATATCAAAGTTTGTAAATGTGTTTTAGGTAATATAATTATTACCAATTGAATATTTAGATAAAAATATGTTTTCACTAGTTACGACAAATTAATTTAGTTAATTACTTTAACTGAATTATTGTAAATAAATACAATAATCATACTTGTTTGAATGAATAATTATGAGTTACACTATGATCCAAACAAATGATAATTTTATGAAAAATAATTATTTTCTGATGTATAATAGTGAAAATAATTTTTCCACAATTTTCCTCAATTTATTTGTATTTAAAATAAATTTAATAAGTTTAAATCATGTTTAAATGATTAAAAATAGGAAAATTAATAAAAATAAATGTTTTCAGGTCCAATAATTTTTATTTATGTTCATATTATTTAGAAATAATTTTCCTGAAAATTTGGGATTAAAATCATTAAATTTGAATTTTTAATCAATTAATTATGATTAAAACGATTTAAATCAAGAAAAATAGGAAAATAATATATTTTCCAGAAAATGAAAAGATTATAATTTTCTTTAAGGTGTCAAGATGCTTCCCCTAAATTTTTATAATTTTTGGAGCAAAAATGAATTTATTATGAATATTCTAAGTTTATATGTATTATAAATGTTTATAATATAATTATAAATAAAGGAAATAAAATAAAATAAAAAAAAGAAATAAAGAAAAAAACGCGGGGCAAGCAGGGCTCGAACCCCTGTTTGCTTCAATGACCAACACACAAACCACTAGGCTAGGTATCATATTTGTTGATATTGTTGAAACCTTTTTATATTTAAAGAGTATGTTTAAACTCATCTTCTTCCCCAATCTCTTCCTAAGAACCCTAACCCTAGGACCGAATTCAATAACTCGATTCAGACGCTCTGTAACCTCAAAAATAGAGGGCTTTTGATCTAAGAGACCCGATTAACATGATACAAGCGAGAATAATAACTTACAACGCGTTTTTAGGCTCAAACATAAAGATGCTCTACTCAATCATAAGGAGGTCGATTTCATGGCTTTCTGGACCGAATTAGCTACGTTTCTTAGTGGGTTTAAGTCGTGAATGTGTGCAGAAGTCGAATGGGAATAAAAATTAATATGATTGCTAAGCAAAAATCGAGTTGTTAACGTGCTTAAAATTTCCCGTAATAAAGTCGACGGTTTCACTTTGAAACCCAATTAAATACATGAATAAACTGATTAAATGCACAATAAAGAATGGAAAACGATTCGGAACAGGTGGAGAAACGTTTTGGTAGATAATTTATTGAAATCTCTAGATAAAAACCGGTTTGTAGAGTTCGCCGGAGTTTACTCCGGCCGCCGGAATGTTAACCGGAAAAATTATGAAATCAGGGAGGGAGAGTTTTGTTTTAAAACTTTGACGTATTGGCACAAAAGGTCCCTCACTTTTAAACTTGTTAGTTTTATCATATTTTAGTTAGTTTTCTCCTTTATAAAAACTAACCAAGTTAGCTAACTTAACCCCAAATATTTTAAAACTTTATGAAACTTTATAAAACTTGGAATTATAAAATCCATTGCGTAGACGTTTCAACATACGTATTTGATAAAACTTATGCCCGATCCATAATAAATATAAATGATAATTTTTTTTTTCGCGCTAAAACTAAATTTGAAAACGACGAACTTTCAGGGACTAAAAATAGAAATATTTAAATACATGAAGGACTACAATTGACAAAATGATAAAGATGAGGGTGACGGTTGTCACAGTCTCCCCTACTTTAGGAAATTTCGTCTCGAAATTTCCTTCAAGTGGAGGTTTCTATGAGCAAAAGGCATTATAAAGGTTAAGTAGTAAAAAAAAATTTATTTTTTTTATCAGTCATGGTTTGGCAACATTTAAAGTAGTTGTCTAATATCCAAGATAAAAGTTTCAAAATGTTTGACAGTTGACTCGAGATTAGGAAGTTGAGAGTTTAAATGAGTAAAGTTTGGGAATGTGTAACGGGTGAGGGCAGAGGCACTAATTAAGCAGCTTCCCCTACTTTAGAAAGGAACCAAAAGTGTAAGAGTACATAAGGTTTGATTTTTCTGTGTGGATGGTCAAGAGAAAAGACTATAAGAAGACGAATTTGAAGCTCGTGTAAGAACGTTCTTAACGAAAATGCTAGTTGTTAGTCAACGATCTAATGAAGAGGTAGTTATAAAGTAATGGGTTGGTTCTTGGTTAGACTCCTAGTCCGTTCCCGCAGTATCGTTTATGCTTATATATAGGGTGTACCGCAGCTGACCCACCACACTCCCGATACTTTGGACTCGTACTGATTGTCTACCAACAACCTAAATAGGATTACACACCACCCTTATGTACCTGTAAGCCCATGATTGCGTTCCAGACCGTAATCATCGATTTACCTAACACCAGGGTGTTATGCCTTTCCATAACCCTATCCTAAGTAATACTAGAAACAATTGCGTGCAACCAAAATGTGTTAAGTAATAGATACTGCGATGAAATAATGATCAATCATGACATGGTTAGAGGTCCTTCCCTTCTGGGTTTTCCCTTTAACCGTAAATTTCTGTTCACATCGTTGGGCTCTAAACACCTATATTGATAAACTCCGAGAATTTCACCGTTCCCCTCGGATTGGAGTAATACTCTCATCCGAGTCGTACGTGGGCACCGGCTTAGATCTCATACGAGTAATCAACCAGTATGTTCATTGGCCATGATTATGAACAAAATAATGTAAAGTATAACAGGGTCTTGCTCAAAACAGGATAAAAATATGCATCTCAAATATGTGTTCATGTAAGTATGGCTTTCTGGACCGAATTAGCTACGTTTCTTAGTGGGTTTAAGTCGTGAATGTGTGCAGAAGTCGAATGGGAATAAAAATTAATATGATTGCTAAGCAAAAATCGAGTTGTTAACGTGCTTAAAATTTCCCGTAATAAAGTCGACGGTTTCACTTTGAAACCCAATTAAATACATGAATAAACTGATTAAATGCACAATAAAGAATGGAAAACGATTCGGAACAGGTGGAGAAACGTTTTGGTAGATAATTTATTGAAATCTCTAGATAAAAACCGGTTTGTAGAGTTCGCCGGAGTTTACTCCGGTCGCCGGAATGTTAATCGGAAAAATTATGAAATCAGGGAGGGAGAGTTTTGTTTTAAAACTTTGACGTATTGGCACAAAAGGTCCCTCACTTTTAAACTTGTTAGTTTTATCATATTTTAGTTAGTTTTCTCCTTTATAAAAACTAACCAAGTTAGCTAACTTAACCCCAAATATTTTAAAACTTTATGAAACTTTATAAAACTTGGAATTATAAAATCCATTGCGTAGACGTTTCAACATACGTATTTGATAAAACTTATGCCCGATCCATAATAAATATAAATGATAATTTTTTTTTCGCGCTAAAACTAAATTTGAAAACGACGAACTTTCAGGGACTAAAAATAGAAATATTTAAATACATGAAGGACTACAATTGACAAAATGATAAAGATGAGGGTGACGGTTGTCACACTACATACATTCAACCATAGTAGCAAGGTCCAAGCTTTCTTTCCAAGACCAAGTGGTTTGAACTTTAAATTAATCTTGTTATTTTCTATGTTTTAAACCTTATTGTTCACCCCAAATGTCATAAACCAACTTTTCTAAAAAAAATAGAACCAATCAACTAACTAGGAGGAAATAAGTGATTGTAAAGGTGTGTCGAGTACATGAATATACATAGATGTGTGTGTGCGTGCGTGTGTGCGTGCGTGTGTGCGTGTGTGTATGTGTCATGTGTTTTATAATAAACATGTACATATGTGTTTTGTACATATATATGCGTTAGTATATATATATATATATATATGTATGCGTATGTATGTGTGTGTGTTATAATACATATGTAAATATGTGGGACATTGTTAAGTATATACATATACAAAGGTGATTAGTTTGGTACATGATATTTAAGAATAATAAGTTGTTTTAAAAGTTAACATATGTTTTATATCTAAAACATATGGTGGAAAGTTATGGGTTCGTGAGAGTATACTCTATATAAAAAAAACATTTACTTTGAGTACACAAAAAGTCACCAAAGAGACCAAGTTAACTTATCTTGAAAGTTAGGTGAACAAAGAATACAATGAAACCTTTTGCTAAACATAAGATCTCCATTTATATATAGAACGAGTAGGTCGTGTTTCCTAGTACATCGGACATACATTCTTGCTAGCCTTTTTGCACGGACTTGAGGTGAGTTTCACGGCCCCTTTTTACATGATTTATACTCTGGGGAAATACATGCACTGTTTACTTAGTTTTAGAATGAATTCATAGTAGATCGGTCTACATGAAACAATATGTTTTGAGTACCATACAGCCCTTGTGTTATTTAGTTTACCGTAACCATTAGCTATGGATTTAGCCATGAAACACTTGAATAGCTTTATTGGGTTGACACCCCCACTCTTGGTTAATCGCTCTAACCCGGATACATACGATAAGAGAGTGCTTGTATTTCACATACAATGATACCTTGTCTTTATTGTACATTGTACGAGGCACAACTCATCAAGGTTTGATTATGGACTCATGATCGTTCATTATTATCTTTGTCTTGGCTAGATATTGATGGGTCATTCATGGATTTCATTAACTTTATGTTTTCAACTATTTTAAACCTGTGAACTCACCGACTTTATGTTGACAAAGCCAGTGAAAAATATTATCATGCAACTTACAAACGTAACTAAAATTCTAACTGTAGATGAAACAGTGCGCTAATCATACAGATCCATTATCACAGTTACGAAATTGAGATCTATAACATACCTCCGTTAACATTCTTCGTCACTTTGTAATTTAACTGTTTTAATCCTCTTTCAACTGAACATTATCAACAAATATAATTATTTCGTTAACAATAAAACTACGCTAATGCTGAAATACCTTCATCTATGTCATAATTGTATATATAATCACATAATCACGTTACATGTCTTCATCTTCTTCGTTTGCATTCTTGTAGCTATAGAACATTACGCTAATTCAAGGTTTTTTATCTCGTAACGATGGTTTTTTTACATAATTATAATTAAATAGCCCGCTTTTTTTTCATTATTTTTAGATGCAGTTTTACGCCACAATTACTAATTTCCCCTAAGCAGAATTATCGTGGCATTTAATGACGCAATCATTTTACCATCGTACCCCTTATTTATTTATATTTAATAAACCTACGTTTGTTTATACACACCTATTTATCCACGGACTTGCTTCAAATTTTCTAACATGATTGACTTCTAGTTCTCAGATCGATCTTGATTGCTTCACACGACCAAATTTCACAGCTTCTCGGCTGGTCTTTACAACCTCATCCGCATATGTTCTACTCTCTTCTTGCTTTGATCGTCTCACCCGAGTAGTTTCAGCTATTTTGAACAAATCAAATGTTCACAGTTTCTCGTCGCTTCGCCCAATCTTCGCTTACGTATATTTCTAGTAACTCTACTATCGTGGATTTGAACCACATTAATCGTTGGATGACTCGATGCATCCTTCTCAACCGTCTCATCACAGCCCTTAGCGTATTTTCCAACAACATTTGCGATTTCATTTCCTTCGGTTGCTATAGGTCACCAACAAGGAGGGCATCATTAGGCGGACACAGAAAAGGGAGTGACCATATGATCTCCACATCTCTAAAATCACAAAGTTTACCTTGTATAACCGTTGGTGTAAGAGTAAGTATGGCAATGGAAGAAATGTTACCGATTGAGAAGGCCCCAGCAAAGTGATAACAAGTTGCTGATTAGTTATGAATAACATCTAGCAAGACTATGTAGTTGTGGTGCCTAATACCTAATAAGTGCATTGTGTTATACAAACCCATTGCACTATCCATTATATGTGATTACAACAATCTCCCAAATCTATTTTATCTCCTCAAAAACCAAAAACCAAGTCCTCTAATTTTACATAGGAGGGTTTTTTTTACCTTCTACATCAAAACTACATGTCTGTAAGTAAAGTATTAAGAGATGGACACAAAAAGAATGCAGTATCAAGATTGATTGTGTAAGGCTGGTCATATCATACCATAATTCTATAATACCCGTTCACATTTCATTTTACAATGTATCTAGAGATGAAGAACCAAAAAAAAAATCTCAAACTCTAATATGCCACATTAGTCCAATTTATGAGGAAAAACACAATTAATAGTCTGTTTGATTTTAAAGTCTTGTAAATTAGAGAAATCATCAATGTCTTGACAAGATGGCAAGCCCTAGGACTCCTTATCCAACTTTGAACTTGAATCCAATCCACCAATTTTTCAAGTCAACAATAGTCAATAAAGTTCGAGGGGCAAAAGTGACAACAACCTAAAGTTCTACAAAGCTGAAAAACAAGTGCATATTATGTTTTGGCTATAAACGTAATAATGGAGAAAGCTCAGGGACTATTTATGCCTATCTGAAAGTATGGTTGTTAATATTCAGTTGAGTTAGAAGTCTATATAATTAGGGCTTTCCAATTAGATGAATAATCTTGTAATTCGTTTCAATTCGTGTTTCGTATTCATTCATTCAATAAGATCTTTAAGCTTTTGTGATCAATGGTTTTAGTTTTCACTGTGTTTTTTAATAACAATTGGTATCAGAGCCTCGTTGGCTCGATTGAGTGAAATCTGGTGATTAATTCCGCAGTAGTTGATTGCAATGGTGTCGACGAAGTTTGAATTAGAAAAGTTTGATGGGAAGAATGACTTTAGTCTCGGGCGAGTGAAGATGAGGGCTTTGTTAGTGCATCAGGGGGTTAGTGATGCTCTGTTAGGTGAAGCTAATCTTCCTGATACATTAACAGACAAGGAGAAGAAGGATATTCTTGAGAAAGCACATAGTGCTATCATCTTAAGCCTAAGATATAGAGTTTTAAGAGAAATCTCTAAAGAAGCAAGTGCAGCAGGGATATGGGCCAAGTTAGAGTCATTGTATATGACAAAATCTTTGGCTAATAGGCTGTATTTGAAGAAGAGACTGTATACTTTTCAGATGAATACAGGTAAGTCTTTGGAAGATCACACAAATGAGTTTAATAAACTTATCTTGGATCTTGAGAACATAGAGGTTGAATGGGATGATGAGGATCAGGCCATAATATTTCTCACATCATTGCCAACTTCATATGAGCACTTTGTGGATACTCTTATGTATGGCAGAGAAACCTTGACTATGGAAGAAGTCTTGGCTACCTTGAACTCTAAAGAGTTGAAGAAGTGGTCTGATGTGAAACAAAAAGGTGGAGAAGGGTTATTTGTGAGAGGAAGGCATGAACAGAGATCAAATGGTTACAAGAACAAGAGCAGGTCCAAGTCAAGGTTCAAAAGAAGGTGTTTTCTGTGTAATTTAGAAAAACACTTGAAGAAAGATTGTCCGAAACTCAAGAAGAAGAAAACTGATTCAAATGTTAGTTTTAAAGGACAGTCAAGTAATGTTTCTCAAGATGAAGGGTCAGATGGTTATGAATGTTCTGATGTTCTATGTGTAACAAGCACAGATGAGAAAGAGAAACCTGTTATGGACTCTGGGTGTTCATTCCATATGATACTTGTCAAAGAGTACTTTAAAGATCTAAAGATGAAGGATCTTGGGTCTATAAAGTTGGGAGATGACAGGCTATGTAAAGTAGTTGGAATGGAAACTATAACTGTAAAGATGAGTAATGGACAAGAAGTTGATATCAAGAATGTAAGATATGTTCCTAATCTGAAGAGAAGCCTATTGTCTCTTGGTACCTTTGAGAAAGAAGGTTGTCATGTCTGTTTAAAAGATGGAAAGGCAAAGGTGATTAGAGGATCCTTGGTGCTGTTATCAGGAACAAGAAGTGGGAACAATACCTATTTACTAGATGGACAGATCATGGTGGCAAGTTCAGTTTCTGTTGCTCTTGAAGAAGGTAATTCTATTGCTCTTTTATGGCACAAAAGGCTAGGTCACATTAGTAGTCAAGGACTTGTTGAATTAAACAAACAACATTTCATTGATGAGTCATGAATAATAGTGACTATGATATTAGCTTTTGTGAAAGTTGTGTAATGGGAAAACATAAAAGGGTAAAGTTTTCAAAAGGCAGACACACAACCAGAGGCATTTTAGACTATGTGCACTCTGATTTGTGGGGTCCTGGAAGGAATGAATCATTGGGGGTGCAAGATATTATATGTCCGTAGTAGATGATTATTCCAGGAGGATATGGATATATATTATTAAGCATAAGAATGATGCATTTGAAAAATTCAAAAAGTGGAAAGTTTTGGTTGAATGTCAAACTGGTAAAAAGGTTAAGAAACTAAGAACATACAATGGTCTGGAATTTTGTAATAATCAGTTTAATCTGCATTGCAAGTCTCATGGAATAGACAGGCACTTGACTATTCCTGGTACACCTCAACAAAATGGTTTGGTTGAAAGAATGAATGAATAGAACTATTTGTGAAAGGTTGAGGTGTATGCCGAATCATGCTGGTATGCCTAAGAAGTTTTGGGCAGAGGCTGCATGTACTACAGTTTACTTGATTAACAGATCTCCATCAGCTGCTTTATCCATGAAAACACCTATGGGGGTGTGGACAGGAGAAAAGCGGGATTATAGTGATTTGAAGGTGTTTGGATCACTGGCTTATGCCCACATAAGTCAGGGAAAGATCAATCCCATGGCCTTAAAATGTGTAGTCTTAGGCTACACTGATGGAGTGAAGGGCTATAGATTTTAAAGAATGGATAGGAAGGGTCCAAGAGTCTTTAGCAGTAGAAGTATGAAGTTTAAAGAAGATGTGTTATACAAAGACTTGATAGACAACAATTTGAAGTATGATTATGAAGACTTTGATGAAAACAAAGGTGTTCAGATTGAGGTGGAATCAAGTGAAGAAACACATGAAGAGGTACATACAGAGGGTACTTCTGGAAATTCACACAAGGGCCCAGGTCCTAGTATTGCAAGAGATAGAACAAGAAGGGATATTAGAGCACCATTGAGATATAAGGATCATGAAGAAGGTATTTCAGTTGTGGCCTTCACAGCGACAAAATTTGAAAGTATGTATGAGCTACTTACTTATGAAGAAGCTATTGTGTCCAGTCATAAAGAGAAGTGGTGTTCAGCAATGAATGAAGAGATGGAGTCACTGTATAAAAATAATACATGGGAATTGACAGATAAGCCTCCTGGTAAGAAGCTGGTATCTTGCAAGTGGATCCACAAGTTAAAAGAAGGTTTGAAAGAAGGAGAAGGTCCAAGGTTTAAGGCAAGATTGGTGGCAAAAGGTTTTACACAGAAGGCTGGTGTTGACTACACTGGGATCTTCTCTCCTGTAGTCAAGCACACTTCTATAAGGATCATATTATCCTTAGTGGGAACATTTGATCTAGAATTAGAAAAAATGGATGTCAAAACTACTTTCTTACATGGCAGTTTAGAAGAAAAGATATACATGGCTCAGCCTAAGGGATATGAGGTGAAAGGTCAGGAGAATAAGGCTTGTTTGTTGAAAAGATCATTATATGGACTCAAACAATCTCATAGACAGTGGTATAGTAGATTTGATAAGTACATAGTGGGCAGTGGTTTCAAGAGAAGTCCTTATGATAGTTGTGTTTATCAGTGGGAGTATGACATGGGCAAATTTGTCTATTTTCTTCTGTATGTTGATGATATGTTGATAGCATGTGAAGACAAAGGTCAGATAGAAGAAACTAAGCAGTTGCTGATGAGAGAATTTGATATGAAGGATTTGGGTGAAGCCAAGAAGATATTGGGCATGGAGATTCACAGAGATAGATCAAAGAAGGTATTAACACTGTCTCAATCTTCGTATATTGAGAAAGTGTTGGAAAACTATGGAATGGGAGATTGTAAGCCTGTTACAACTCCATTGGCTGCTCATTTTAATTTGTCAAAGCAAGACTGTCCAAAAACTGATGAACAGACAGATTACATGAGCAAAGTTCCATATGCAAATACTGTTGGAAGTCTGATGTATATCATTGTCTGTACCAGACCTGATATAGCTTATGCTGTGAGTGTTGTCAGCAGATATATGGCAAATCCTGGTAAGAATCATTGGGCAGCTGTTAAATGGATTCTTAGGTATTTGGCTGGTACAAAGAAACTTGGTTTGAAGTTTGAGGATAAGACTGGAAAAGAGGGTAAAATGGTCAGAGGTGTTGTGGATGCTGACTATGCTAAAGATAGAGATAATGGGAAGTCTATTACATGTTACACATTTTCTGTTTTAGGGAATGTGGTAAGTTGGAAATCACAGTTACAACATGTTGTTGCACTGTCCACAACTGAAGCAGAATTTATAGCTTTAACAAAAGGGGTAAAAGAGTATTTATGGCTTAAAGGCATTGTTAATGATCTGGGTGTAAGTTTGGACAGTGTTGAAGTGAATTGTGATAATTCAGGTGCTATACAACTCTCAAAGAACAGTGTGTTCCATAAGAGAACCAAACATATCAATGTGAAGATGTTTTGGATAAGAGATGTGGTAACTTCTAAGGAAGTTGAAGTCAAATGGGTTGGGACAGATAAGAACTGTAACACCCCGAAAATCCGTTCCTTATAATTACGCTAATAAGTGTGTTTTATTGGTAATGAAACGGATTAAATAAGGAAAACGAGTGTTTTGTTGATAAATGAAACACGATTTAGATGGTAAAGTGTGCGTTATATTTATAAAAAGAAATAACCTTATTAATGTTGTCATCTAAAATATAAAGTAGATGATACTTAAGGATTAACCAAGATAGATTTGAGGTTAAATAATCACAAGGGTTAGGAGGGGCTAAAGATGAGGGACCATTTCTGTAACTTGGTGGAGATGAAAATAAAGTTCAGGAACTCCATATGGAGTTCACGCCATTTTCATCAACAACCAAGAAACCATAACCAATTCATCCCCCAAAACCCCCCAAATTGGTGAAGCAATTCAACCCTAAATCTTGGGTGTAAGTTTGGACAGTGTTGAAGTGAATTGTGATAATTCAGGTGCCACAACTCTCAAAGAACAGTGTGTTCCATCAGAGAACCAAACATATCAATGTGAAGATGTTTTGGATATCAGATGTGGTAACTTCTAAGGAAGTTGAAGTCAAATGGGTGAGACAGATAAGAACTGTAACACCCCGAAAATCCGTTCCTTATAATTACCCTAATAAGTGTGTTTTATTGGTAATGAAACGGATTAAATAAGGAAAACGAGTGTTTTGTTGATAAATGAAACGCGATTTAGATGGTAAAGCGGGCGTTATATTTATAAAAAGAAATAACCTTATTAATGTTGTCATCTAAAATATAAAGTAGATGATACTTAAGGATTAACCAAGATAGATTTGAGGTTAAATACTCACAAGGGTTAGGAGGGGCTAAAGATGAGGGACCATTTCTGTAACTTGGTGGAGATGAAAATAAAGTTCAGGAACTCCATATGGAGTTCAGGCCATTTTCATCAACAACCAAGAAACCATAACCAATTCATCCCCCAAAACCCCCAAATTGGTGAAGCAATTCAACCCTAAATCCTGGGTGTAAGTTTGGATAAGAAGTTATAAAACAGAAAGTTTCGAATGATTACAAGGATGTTTTTGGATTCTGTTGTGAACAATCTTGATAAAGAATAAATGAAACTATCTAGTCCTATATATATATATATGTTATCAAACGGTATGTCATTGACAGTTATGTTTGAAGCACTGTGATGGTTCTGTTGTGTCTTTCAACTGCCACCGGTTAAGATTTTGGGCGCCAAACAACCGATATTAACTGTCAGGGGTAATTTGGTCTTTTCACAGCCTTGTTCCGCCTTTTGTTGATGTATATGCTGTTGTCCCTCCTTGTTATTTTGACCCATTAAGCTTCTTGATTATGTGCAGCCTTCGAATCAGATTAGTTGCAGTGTGTTGCTCATCCAATTTGACCCATATGCAAACTTTTGCCATCTAGTCTAATATATCTAACAACTAAACCTATATCTATTGTTTAACATACTAATACAATCATACAATCATAAATACAGAAACATATGTCCGAAATGTGCATAATAAAACATAAACATAAGTTATATTTATCATTCTAACACCCTCCCTTAAATATAACTAGGCTTCATGGATGATCTTGGTAGAGTGTCCATTGCTTCCGTTAATGCTTTTTCCACTTGAGAGAAATCGAACTTGTGCTTCTTGATTGATTGATTTGCTGATTTCCAGTCTCCTCCCATGTAGAGAGCATAATCTTCATGCATAGTTGTTGAATTTTGATGAAGTAAATTCATGAGTTTTGTTACTAAACCGGTTTCCCTTACTTCACTACATCCAACACCATTCTTTTCATCTTGATTTGGAATGTTTAGGGCTGCTTTATATACTTGATATTGCCATTCCAAAACATCCAAATACTTAGCATAAAGAATTCTTAGTAAATCCTTGTCTTCATAATCTAACCCTAATTCTTTTGCTATCACCACCCAAATGTTGTATTTTGATACCCTTTCATGTCCACCCTCTCTTTTAACTATTATGTAGAGATCAAATAGATTCACCTTCTTTCCTTCTTTTACCATGGGTGGGATTGGACGGTTTGGAACTTTTAGATAAAAGTTCAAAAACCAATCAACCATTCGAAGGAAATGATCCTTCAATAAATCCCTATGAGCCCACGAATATCTTAAGTGATCTATTATGTCCAAAAATTCAATGCATTTTTCTATGGAATCTATCTCTAGATCATGAACCGATTCTTCCATCTTCCTTATGTTTTGTTCGGAATTGAGGGATAATTCTTCAAAATACTCATTTAAGTATTCATTCTTTCTTTGTTCATGTTCATGATCGTCTCCTAATTCTCTCAACATAGATTCCTTGTCATCTTTATTTTCTTTCATCAACTTAAATTGCATACTTTCATTTTTGAACATATTTTGGACACTACATGTATTCCCATCAATCTTAACAATGAAACCTTGGAGTCTTAATTGGGGTAGACTTAGAATGTTGTCATCCAAGTCATTTGAGTAAAATATATTAGGTATAAAATTAAGGAATGGTTTTCGGCTTCTATACTAATCATACCCACACCCCTTATAAAGACAAAGTCATTCTTAATCCTACTTTCTACACCAAAAGATTTCTTTAGTTTGAGAAAATAATCAAGGTTTCCACTTATATGATTCTGAATTTTGGGACTTACATACCAAACATCTCTCCAAGTACGAAATCCGGATCCTTTTAGAATGTATTCTTCTTCATTGTGCAATCTTTCTTGTGGATAATAACTTATGCCTGTGTCTATGGCATCTTTAATCAATTGTGCGCTTTCATCCTTCTCCCTTATGTGGCATGCACTTATGATGTGACCCGGTGTGTGGCAATAGAAGCAAGTTCTTGTCTCTATTCCTTTCCTTCGTAATTCTGCCTTTCTTTCTTTACGGTTCCTTTGTGTGTTCTTGGAATGAATTTCTGAATTGTAATAAGAATTTATTGATCTTTCAGACATGTTGTACAACTGACTTCCAAACGGAAACACTGATGTGAAGAATTGAAGTGAAAACAGACGCATAAGCGGAATTCAAAGATATAAACGACTGCTGAATTGAATTGGACAGAAACAGAATGTTTGTTATGACAACGGTTGAATAATCTAGCTCTGATACCAGTTTGTTGGCCCAGAACACTAATTTGCAGCGGAATATTATGATAAACACACAAGAAACAAATCGAAATAATAGAACAAAGGATTGAAAACAGAAATTAGAATTGTATTTATGATATTGTTTTGGACAAGAAGTTATAAAACAGAAAGTTTCGAATGATTACAAGGATGTTTTTGGATTGTGTTGTGAACAATCTTGATAAAGAATAAATGAAACTATCTAGTCCTATATATATGTTATCAAACGGTATGTCATTGACAGTTATGTTCGAAGCAGTGTGATGGTTCTGTTGTGTCTTTCAACTGCCACCGGTTAAGATTTTGGGCGCCAAACAACCGATATTAACTGTCAGGGGTAATTTGATCTTTTCACAGCCTTGTTCCGCCTTTTGTTGATGTATATGCTGTTGTCCCTCCTTGTTATTTTGACCCATTAAGCTTCTTGATTATGTGCAGCCTTTGAATCAGATTAGTTGCAGTGTGTTGCTCATCCAATTTGACCCATATGCAAACTTTTGCCATCTAGTCTAATATATCTAACAACTAAACCTATATCTAATGTTTAACATACTAATACAATCATACAATCATAAATACAGAAACATATGTCCAAAATGTGCATTTAAAAACATAAACATAAGTTATATTTATCATTCTAACAGGATTTGGAGAAGTTGTCCAGCATCATGGTGAGCGCAATACATGTGTGGTGATCACAAACATCCGACCATTATGCTATAAGCAGTGGTGGAGCCAGGAATGTTTTCCTATGGAGTCGGTTTTTCAATACCCAGGTTTATAATAACACGGTGTCAATATTTTCGAATCGAGTCAGGACAAATCACACAATAAAATTTGTTCCCCTAATAAAAGCCCAATATCATTGAGATAACACACAATATAAATACAAAGTCATTTAAAATATATAAAAAAATTACATTTTATAGTTGCTCCATACGAGTTTTTATGTTTTGAAAACGATTCATAATGTCTTCAACCGTAACTTTCACCGAAAACTCTTTTTCAATATAACATTGCAAGCTTCATTCAAATAATCATCACCCATCTGATTACGCAAATCCGTCTTCACATGATTCATAGAAGAAAAACATCTCTCAACACAAGTCGTTGCAACCGGTAGAACTAAGGCTAATTTCAATAAACGATAGACCAACAGATATCCAACATGTTTCTTTGTTTCCATCATCATTTTTGCAAGGTTTGATATACCTTTCATGTTGCCAAACATTTTGTTACCTCTTATGTTATTTAATGTAGATATCGAGCTCATGCATAAGATCATCTCTTTCTTCACAATTAAAATCATACGGGTACACCTCCGCCACCTCAGTATCTTTGAAACATCAAATGCACTAAAATTATCATCCGGGCTTAAGACATTCATACACATTAACACCTCGGTGGTTACCTCGAAAAAACGGTTGCTAAGCTCGTGGATTTGCATATCTAACATAGTGTTGAAATTTTCAACCTCATAATACTGACGATTAGTGATGTTAGTCTTTCTCATTCTATATTTTGCGTCAACATATTCGGTTTCCATATCAATCGTTTCTATCTCATTTTTACCACAAAAAGATGCCACATTTTCCACAAGTGAACCAAATTCTTCAAGTCTAAATATTTGTAACTGTTGTTTCGTTGCATTAACCATCCCAATTGCATTCACAATATCTTGTCTTTTCTTTGAAGAGCTTGAGACAATTTATTTCTAATCCCCAAAATGTGCTTCATCGAGTGTATATAATATGCAAAATCATATGACTTCATATATTTCCAAATTCATTTGCTTGTCTTTTTTGAACATTATGAGGCTGGAACTTCGAATATGTCATTGTTTAGAAAAAAATAGCAATGGTGTTGCTCGTTAAAAAAACAGTGGTGTCGCTTGTAAAAAATCAATGGTGTCGGTCGATTTTTCTACTACACGGTATATATAATACCAAAATTTGAATGGTGTCGGGCGCACCGTTGTTGTGTATGTAGCTCCGCCACTGGCTATAAGCGATTGTCTTGCAAGTAGGCCTATAAACAAACCGAACGTTTATGAACTGTTCGTGAACTGTTCGGCGGGAAGTTCGTTTATGTTTGTTTATTTTAATAAATGAACGAACACGAACACAATTTTTTGTTCATATAATTAAACGAACAAACGAACAAACAGGAACACACGTTGTGTTCGTTCATTTATGTTCATGAACGTTCGTTTATGTTTGTTCATTTATGTGTGTTCATTTATGTTCGTTTTTTTTATTTTTGTTCGTTTATGTTCGTTTAATTAAACTTTACTTTATTTTTATTATTTATTTTCTTTTTCTTAAGTAACCTTAATTCATATTATATTATATACAATATATTTGATATGTTTTAAAAACTTAAACCTAGACCTAACATTATAAACATATCAGCTGCTCTCTAAGTGCGGGTATAGTTATAGTGAGGGGTGGCGTCCGCTGCCTCTCAACTTTCATGCGTAGTGTAAATTTTTACGTTTTTTTGTATTATATTACCCCTTAAAATTGTGCAACGTTACCTCTCAACTTTTTTTTAAACCCGACACACTCTCAAAGTTTTTAATATAAGCCTAACATAACAAAGATAGAAACTTATAGGCAATAACCCATTCCAGTTGTAATTTCTTAACTAAAATACACACTCCCATTGACAATGGTTAAAGTATTAAATAGGAGTGCAAACAAGCCGAGCAGCTCGCAAGCTAGTCGAGATCGGCTTAATAAAAAAACTCGAAACAAGTCAAGCCTTATCGAGCACAAGCCGAGCTTGAGCAAAAAACAAAGCACGTTTATTTTTTGAGCCTGAGCACGAGCCTGACATGTAAAGCTCGTCATGCTCGTAATATTAGTTTTATTAATACATTATATTTTTTACCCCTCATGTAAAGTTGTTTAGTAAACGAATCGAGCAGAGCTTTTCAGTTATCAAGCTAACAAGCCGAATTAAGTCTATTATTTATATTATTTTTATTTAATATATATTAACTAATAAGTATAAAATAAGATGACCAAGCCTAAAATTCACTGGAAAAATGTATGCTTTTGCTTTTGTATTCTAGGTGTTTTGAGTATCTTCTGAGATTCTACAAAGCCTCACAAAGTTTTAATTCTTGTGCCAACATCAACTAGAGTAGAAACCAATAGCCGCTCTTTGGAGCAAGATCCATGGTTTGTGAGATCAAGATAACCCTCTTTTAAGAGCAAGAGCCGATGTATACGGTAGTCATTAGTCAACTACCCTTTTTGAAGTCGATGGAAGAAGCGATGGCGGAGATGGGTAATAGTTAGAAACAAAATAAAAAACATGAATCAAGGACGGGGACTCGGGGAGGATGGAGATGTGTGGTGGTGTGAGGTTAATGACAATGACAAAACTGGAATTTGGAGTTGGTAGATGCAAGATGAAGAAGGTTTTGGGTGGCTTGGTTTGCAGTATAACTAGTATTTGAGTTACTTTAAGATAAGACTAAAATAAAATACAAGCAATATAGTGTACACCTCAAGCTTATTTCAGAATAAAAACCATTTAACCCAAATATGGTAATTTTTTTATCCCATCATCACAACATATATTTGTGTAATTAACTCAAATAGTATAGTTGTAATTAACTCTAACCGTTCAGGGCTCCACAATGGACAGACTATGTATTGGGCTGATGGACATTTAAGAAACTGTATTGGGCTGATGGACATTTAAGAAACTGAATCTACTCATGTAGCCCAAGCCTTATATGTGTGTTTAAGTTGAAATTAACCTCACTAAAATATTATAGATCTTTTAAAAGATATCTTTCAAAAACCAATCCATAGTTTTATAAAACATTCATAAAAGATTATTCTATCAAGAGAACTGATAAAAAGTTTCCATAAAAAAAGATATTATTCTTTTTTTTACCTTATTCATTGGTGTCCTCGATTAGCAGGCCGGTATTGATAGTCTCGTAGGCTTTCTGGTAACGGGTTCTCACGGTTAAAAAACCAAATACGATGATTGAAGATATAAAAATCACCCAACAAGTAAATAGGATATTCCATTATCAACATAATTATATACTTCTTTTCTACAAAACCATCATTTTATACAGCAGATTGTTGGTCTAGACTATCTCTGCTCACTTCATATGGATTCTGATCATGAAAACTTAAATCACAGAATTCCAATCTCACACTTTATATTACAGAGTGAATTAGTAGGGCCGGTCAATGGGTCGGGTCCATGTTTTGTTGTCATAATAAGTATCATGTACTTTGAAGGTAAGTGATAGAAAGAGATCTAGATTTCACTTTAAGAAGCTATTGTTGATACGTTGGTTGCAATTGTATTCACAGCTGACTTCCTGCAAGCGCTAGCTGACGATTAGAAAGACATGCAAAAAAACATATGGTGCCTATCATAATTTTATCTCTTAGCATGTCAGTTTAAGAAAAACAATATAAAGGAAACGGGTCAAATGGGTGTAACGGACTAAAATGTCTTTTTCAAGAAATTAGATGTATTATAACACGGAGCAATATATTTTTCAACCGTATTCAACACATTATTAAAAAAAGATTAATTAAAAAATGTGAAAAAAGGTGTTCCTAGTTAACCCGACTCAATCTGACCCGTCTCAACCAGCACAAAATTTACCTGTTAGCTAACACTACCAACCGGCAATTTTGCTTTACCATGAAATAATATGAGGGGAATTAACTTTACCTGAATTATATTTGCTTCAAATTTATGATACAATAGTCTTTGACCGCTTTGACATCGTTACACACATCTGCTCGCTTGCTTCATCTGGAAAGTTTTGGTCCGAGAATTCTGCATATAAATAAATGAACTTGAGTCATCATCTATCCATTTCCATAATTCAAAATTTGTATTGTTCCTCCTTGTATAAAGTAAATGGGACACACATAATCCTATCTCAATATCTCGCCATGCTGTATAAATGAGGACCACACAATGAAATCATTGAACGGTGGAATTGTAAACGACTTTAATGCCACATATATAAAGTTTCAGTTGTTATGAAGATGATCTTGCACTTTTGAAATTTTCTTTCCAGTGACATGGTATATTACAAGATTCATGACCAAAAAAGAATCTTCAGTGACTTTCTATTCCTCTTGATGATACTTATCTAAATTTACTGCAGGCTCAATTTCCTTAGCCAATGAAACATAGCTATTCTAACTTAAAATAGGAAAAATTCTAAATTCCAAGTATAACTTAATTCCACAAGAACCCATTCATAAGCAATCATCACACCTTTTAAAACCGCGGAACACACTTCCATCAATTAATGAATATTTTTTACAAACGCAACCTTCAATAGGTGGCGCAGCGGTAAGCATCTTTCTCCTTTAGCAGAGGTCCAATTGGTCAGCAGCTATTGGGTGGGGCCCATGAGTTTTGAAGTGACATGGTCTCACGGTTATTAAAAAAATTACAAGCTTTTTAATGAGAGAACCAAACATCAAATGATATCCAACAAACTTGGAAAACATGCAATTAAAATTCTACGAAACACCATTTGATGGATAAATTTCCAATATTAAGCAATAAATGATAAAACAAGAGCACGTGTTGTTACCATATACGCACTACATGCACATACATTAGACACAAAGATTAAGCGTTAGATAACCCCAAAGATTTCATGTCCCGACCCGCACTTCCCTAGACAGAAAAGCTAACATGGATATAAATAATCACCTTCAAAGTAAGCATGGCCTTGAAAAGTCTGCTCTGTACTTAATCCAGCCACATTGGAAAAACTATTCTTGTCTCCCGGCACTTTGGGTGCTCTCACAAAACATTGTTTACCTGCACCCCTGGGATGGTTTTTCAATATAGACCGATGCAACTGCTTAACAAATGATGATTCCAAATGATCAAGATACAGGTCATGCTTCTCATTTGTCCATGCTGTCTGTAATAAAACGACAGCTCATTCACAAACGGTATTGGCATTATGCAAGGTAAACAATAAAAGTTTGATGTAGATGATCACTAGTATTGTATATATCTTGAAAAGGTAAGACTCTAATATACATTAATTAGATAAAAAAAAGTGTTCACATACCACAAGGTAAAATAGATTATGCAAGGTCTTTGGTGTTCCCTATTGCGCCACAAGGTAACATAAGAACCTATATTGACCTAATTACCTTTGACGAAACTTTTAGATATATTCATGAAATGTTTTAAGTATAATTGAGCAAAGTTGACGATCCAGGTCTCAATATGTGTAACAGGTAGGAAAACCCCCAAAATTCAACACAAAGATTCGATGAATTTTTTCTCTCTCACTTTTCAAATATATAATTCATGATAGAATCAGTCAGTCTTATCACCATTGACAATTTAAAGTCTTGTTATGTGAAGGAAATAAATAGCAAATGATCTCGGATAAGCAAATCTAACAGATTAGGAAGCTGAAACATGTGACTAATTCAGTAAGTTGAACTCAACTATCTAACAAAATAATGTCTTTTTCGCTGCATCGCCAACACCAATCTCAGATTCGACACATGAAACAAGAACAGCTAAAACTTACTATCATTTGCATCCGGCGAAATCCAACTCAGATGTTTACCAAATCAGATTAGAAGATAAAAAACATGTAAAAGTCCACTCACGTGAATTTAGGGACCTACGCCACCCGCGGAAGCACAACCACTAAAAAAACGTTTCGTTCTTATGTTCATCATATCATCTCAGTATCAATTATAAGTAAGCAATCAACAACGTGTCAACGTGTAACGAGTTCATTCATTATAAACTCTGATCTGAAACAGGTTTGGCGATTGATCCGAAATTCTTAGTTTAGAAATGACAGTTAATTCTCAAAATCTCTTTACACACAAAGCAACAGTTTATGTGCTTACAAAATTTCCTTATTCTCATCTTCTCTAAACTAAATAAAATACCAATATAACAAGTCATTCCAAAACCTATCATGTATACAAACACATACCAAAATATAACCCCTAACAAACTACTAAAACTTTCATCCACATGTCTAATTATTAATTAGGTCATACAAACAAACAAACAAACAAACAAATCTCAATCAACTCTCCAAACACATCATAAACCTAAATCAAACCAGAGGCATACATACACACACAGATACAATCAACATAAACAAAATCATCAATACTACCTTCGCTGAATTTCCGAAAACCGAGTTCGAATTGATCTCGCTGGCCTGACGAATCACGCCAGTGAGATCTGCTGACACCGGCGGCGTTGACGTATCACGCCGCCGACTGTTGTTCATCCTGGTCTAGATTTCAAAGGTAAACTGCAAAAAGGTGAAAGAAGGTACGGATTTTAGAGAGAGAAAGTTTCAGGAGAGAGAGGGGCGGTGAGAATACACACATGGCGACGCTTTTACACGTGCCATGGACATCTGCGTTTGCCACGTCAGAAAGGGCAAATAAGCTACTGTGAGCCAGATATTTTTAATCTGTCTAAAATCTAAATATATTGATATCATCTATTCTCACTCTCATGGATTCTATTTTCACCCACTTTTAAAGTGTTCCCTTAGGTCATAGCGAGACGCTTGTGGTCATATAAAAGTACGACGTCAATATAAGGTTGTATGAAAGTCTGAAAAAGTAAACCCAAAGCGCCTCGCTAATTATTATCATTAATTACATCTTTGACCTAAAGTACTAACGTGACTGGTCATTGCTCTCTTCCCAAATACACCTAATAATAGTTTTCCGGATGAAACTGGAGCTGTTATCTCTGTTGTTCAGTACTTCCGTGAAAGATACAACATTCATCTTCGTTATCCTTTGATCGAATGTGTCTTCCGAAAACCACCAACTTACACCAGCTTGAGATATGAGTTTGATTAGCTTAAATCTCTCTAATCTATAGTATCCACTAACTTTAGTGACAACGAGATCCATAATTCGAACAAGGAGTTGTTGAACACCACGAATGGAACAAACAACCCCCTACCTACTATCACTATCACTAAAGTTGTTGAACACCACATTCATCTTCGTTTCTGGATGAAACTAGAGCTGTTATCTCTGTTGTTCAGTACTTCCGTGAAAAATACAATATTCATCTTTGTTATCCTTTGTTTCTTGTAATATGTTTCGAGAGATTATTCCTCTTCATCCAGATGATCATTCAACTTCTGTAATGATCCGGAACATTCCAAATAACTGTTCAGTTATGAATCCTTTGATCAGAAAATATATTCTCAAACAATTCCTATCAACTGTTCAGTTATGGATCTTTTATTTAATTGTTATAATATTTTTTTAACAAAACAAAGTAATAACCTAATCAAATTATCATTAACTAAAATGAAATCAATCAAGACCTTGATCTGTAGTAAATTAATGAAAATCTTGATCTGCAATATTTAAACATTATCATTTCTTTACATGCTTGGTAACAGAGAGGAACATTTTCTTCTTTTGTTCTACAATCTTTGTTAGTTGTTAACGTTGTTCTAGTTTTTTCTACTTTTAGAAAGGTTTGAGAGAGAAGGTGGTTGTTCTCGAATCTCAGTTAGTCTGAAATGTTACTAAAATGTGAAGACCTTCGAATGCGGTATGCGGCATGCGCGTTAAATATCATTACATAAGTGAAAAAGGTGAATCGGTCAAACTTTGTAGAGGCCTATGTTCTATAGGAGGTGAGTTGGCAATCAAGGGATCCGCTTGGAGTCTAAAGCTTCATCATCTCAGACTTACAAACAATCGATCACCACTTCATCAATATAGACTCAATAAAAAAAAATGGTACCTTTGTTTCCTCTTCTTTTTATAAATTTTCAACACAGACTTATTTTCTAGGGTTTCAAAACTAATTTCAGTTTCACATAATATATATATATATATACATATATATACACATATATATATTTACAATAGATGGATGCAGCAGAAGAACTGGAACTCTTGTTTGATTATACTCGTGTTGAGAGATCCCACACCAATAAAACCACCACCGCAACCACCACAATCACAACCATTAAAACAACATAAAAAAAACAACAACAGTATCATCCATACAGAGTTCGTTGTACTGGTTGCGGAAAGAAATCAACAGTCGGACTGGTGCTAAGATGTCCTAAATGTCATTTGACGCAGGATGTGGTATAACCACCACCACGTCTCAACCACAACCACAAATTTTAAAGAACATAAACACAATCATGTGACGATTTACCTAGTATGAAATAGTATGTAACGTATAAATATGTTCCAAATTTTTAAAGGATTACTGTTAGTGCATTATTCATGTATGTCCCTAGCTAGTGATCCGGTACTAAATGTCGAAGGTTCAGATAATCAGAAAACGACCAAGACTTTAGCTAGAAGATACATTCGACCAGACAAAAGGGGCGAATGTGGCTTGTCTTGGGTCGAATGTGGATTAGTTGATAGGAAAGGCTACATTCGTATGATCAAAAGGGGCGAATGTGGAAAAGGTTCCACATTCGACGATATGAAAGGGGCGAAGGTGGAAGCTAATATATAGGGAAAGTTAGTTATTTTGAAGATAGAGTTTTGAGAGCTAGTTATCATTTGAGCTTTTCCCTAGTGTGTGAGTGTGTGTTTTTCTCTGTATTAGGTCTAAGGTTTTCAATTGTAAACATCTTGATTTGATCTAATACAAATATTAAAGTTATGGAAATTGCTCGGTGATTCGTTATCTGTTTTCATCACGATCTTTATCGATTAAATCTGAATCATTTTGCACGATTGTTGGGGATTCCGCACCCTACGGTTGGTATTCGTGAGATCACGTTTCTTGATTACGATCCGAAACGAATTCTCAATTGGTATCAGAGCTTAGGCTCGATTTCACGATTGCAAATTGATTTGAATTGGTGAAAACAGATCTGAATTCAGTTGTAAAGATCAAAACCCTAGAAATTTTGAAGCTTTTCATAAAAACATGGTTTTTGATTAAATTGGAGTTGAATTTGGTGTTGATTTCAAAAATTCTTTCACAAAAACTTGTCTAAAATCAATTCCGCACAAAACCTATCCAAAATCATTACATTTGGTGAAAATTTTGTCAAAAATCGTTCAGATTCGTGTTCTTGAGGTTGAAAATGATGAACAGCTCTGCAAGGGGCGAATGTGCAGAGAATCATTGAGTGAATTTGGGCGAAAGTGGACTTTTTAGGGCGAACCTGGAGATTTTCTGGGCGAACGTAGGAATTTTCAGGGCGAACCTAGGATTGTTGTGTTGTCATTTCCACATTCGGGTCTAAGATTCCACCTTCGGTTGATCGGGCGGGCGAAGGTGAAAACATAGTGGACGAAAGTGAGATATTTCGGGCGAACGTGGAAAGCTTTAGCTGATATTCTACATTCTGGTTACTGTTCTACCTTCGGGTTAGAAAATTTTTGAAATATTTTTGTTGGAAAAATGATGAATTACTTGACCATATCAAGAACGGATGAGCAGATAAGAGCTATGATAGAAGCTGAACGACAGCAATTACAAAGACAAAATTCGCAAGTTGATAACAGTTGGGGATTTCCAATGACACCGAAACCAACTGATGAAATGGTACATGTTAACAAATGTGTTAACAGTGAAGGTGTTCAAAGAAATGTTGTGTGTTTAGTCAAACATATGAGAAATGATGATTCAAGTGAATTGTCAGGGAGTGTCTTGAGTTCTGATACAGATTCAGAACAAAGTGAATCAAGAGAGAGTGACCTCTCAAATGGTGATGCAAAATCTGATAATGGTAATGAATCAGAAGCTGAGGTAAGATCTAGTGTTGATTGTGCTAGTTGTTCTGAATGTGTCAAGTTGAAACGTGAATTGATGACACTTATTAAGGACAAACAGAACTTAGCAAATGAGCTAGAAAATTGTCAAAACCAAAATAAAGTTTTTGAAAAGAATGAAAAAGATTTGTTAAATAAAATTGAATCTTTAAAGAAAGAAATAATAGACATGAATAAAAGCTTTTCAATGAATAATACCACATCAGAGTTGAAAAACACAACATCTTGTGTTGAAGTTTCAAACTCTGAGGTGAAGACCGATTCTAGTCAGAAAATTGAAAATGTGGTAGTCACTTCAGAACCTGAGTCTGATGAGAAAACCATATTTAAATTTCCTGATGGAATGAAAGGATCCTATATGTTGGAAGGACATGACAAGTTGATTCTCGATAAAGATTTTCAATTGATAATATGGAACAATCTTTACTCAAATGTACATATGTTGATAATATCGATTTGTTAAATCAATTTAAAAATCAATTTGGTCATTTGTCGTTTGAACTAAATCCTAACCAACATGAGGATCAAAAGAAAAACATTGAAAAGCAAAATGTTGAAAACAAGAAAGGTTCTAAAGTAAAAGGACCAAAACCAAACAAATCGAAAGGAAATGATCAGATGAAAAATTCTCATCAAAAGAATTCAAGAAATTTTTATCTAGATCATATGACTATTATGATTATTCATATAACTCTCGATTTGATGGTTATTGGGGAGACAACTCACTACAGTATTCTCATGGTTATGTTGAATGGAGAAACTGTTTTGAATGTGGTGAAGTTGGTCATATTGCTGCTCATTGTCCTTATTGGTATTGGGATGAAGGGTATGCATGTGATTTTGAAGAGTATAGGTCTTGTTATAACTGCGGAGAGTGTGGGCATTTAGTTGCTGCCTGTCCGTATGTTAAACAGAAAAGGACCGAAGTGAAATTTGCTAAAAATTCAGGCAATGTCAAAAGGCCTGTAGCCCCAAACCAAACCAATAAACAAAAGGGGAAACAGTTTGTTGTGTATGACAATCGCAACAAAATTGCCTTGAATATAAATGGAGATTGTGGATGGGTTGCTGAGGTAAGGGGGAGTTCTAAGGCTAAGCCTAAGAATAACTCTAAACCTGGGTCTTCATCAGTTAAGTCTGAGAAGATTCCAATCAAAGTTTAGAAGCAGGTTTCAAATAAGAAATCTGAAAAGTCAAAAATTAAAACAATTTCAACAAAATCTAAAATAAACTCTGAACGTGTTTGGAAACCCAAATCACTTTCCAAATCAATAGCAATTTCTACTTCAAATCAATCCATTGAAAAGCCAATTGATTTTTCAAAAGGAGAATGGATTGATGTTCCGAGGATTGATGACCTTGGACGACCCATTAGTGTGAAGGGATGGGTACCTCTCTCGTACTAATTGTTTAATAAGTGTGCAGATTGTTCCAGACAGACCTATTAGCTATTCTTTGATAGTTGATAGTGGAGCATCTGTATACAAGCTATTTATTGGAGAGGTGAAGGTCAAGGAAGGGATATTGAAGAAGGAAAACAAGATTTTAACAGAGAGGAGAGTGTTTGTAGTCTATTTCCAACCTGTGAAGCCGGAAAAACATTGCAATCTCATGCAATTGCTCTCAGGTTTTGGATTTTTACAACAGATACGACAAAATGGTTTATTCTAAACTCTCTTATCTTTGTTAATGGTTTGCTATTTGAAAGATTTTAATGAGTCTAGTAATCTGAGTGAAAAATGGTTTTTGAAACTCAATGAGTAAACCGCATCGGATATCATTTTATTTTGTTTTTCCTCAAAAAGTTTAAAAATCCAAAAATATGCTTATTTTTAGATTTTTAGGGGGAGAAAATTTCAGAAAAATCAAAATAAAAAAAATAGAAAATCATAAATGAGTTTTCCTGGAGAAAAAGAGGAGATGATAGTACATCAGTAGACTGTCAGACTACTCTAAAAACAAAAATGAATTGATAAACATTGAGTAGCCACTACAATTATATATTGGTAGGCTTGAAATCAAAGTTTAAAGTTCAGCATGGTGATATAAACTTAAAATCAATAACTGATAATCATGTGGATCAACGTATCGTTGGCATATGGTCTTAGTACCGAAATTTCGTTTGATAGATTGCCAAAATCAGAGGTTTCGGGTCGTTATATTGAAAAGTTATCTGGGGATGGCCTGACTGATCTTTTGCTGTAGTGATTTACAGACCTAGATTCAGTCAGGGTATCTTATTAAAAGAGCTAATAATGCCAAAACCATAAGTTAACATGTGTGATGATAATCAAAGATTATCTAATGCATCGTATCAATACAATGATGAAAGTCATGTATGATATTAGTCCTCACCCTGGTAGAGTGCACAAGTCGCTTTGAAGCATTAATTTGCTGACCTGTCACCACTGTGCCTCATACCTTGTAACAAAGGGATAACTTCAGTATAATCACGCGTTACGATGAAGCTTTGTGCAATTCTTGATACGGGAATGTGTCGCGAATGCGGTGACCATAGATTACTCAGTATCTAATATTACCATAATGTATCTAAAGTACTGAGCAATGAATGATGATTTTGAGTTTAAGTGGACAAATATACTGGTAATGGTTGTAGGATGCTCAATGACAAAAACAGAAAATTGATCAAAAAGAGTTATGACTGACTGTTTCAATACTGATATGATTCTCTTAATCGGAAAATTCACAAAAATATGTTGAATTTACTTTTATGCAATTACATTTGAAAATTCAAAAAGATTTTTGGTGTGTTTTAGCATAAACTTTGAAAAATCAAAAAGTTTTGTTTCAATTTTATTTTCGATAACCGATGTTGGGATACTGAATGTGAAGGCTCAGATACTTAAAAGTTGAAAAAGATTGCAAATGTTCAAGTTTCTGGTATATATTGAAAATGTTTAATAGTTCAGGGGGAGAACTATTGAGGGTCAAAAGGAATGTGAAGAGTACTTCCAAGATTTTTGTCGTGTCTAACGCCGGTTGTAGTTTGTGCAGTTTTTAGTAAATTTTTCTGCAGAATCAAACACAACAGGTGCACTATTCAAGACTCATCGAAAAAGAGTGTAACTAAACAAGACCCAAACCTGAACATCAAGATTACCAGAACAACAGAAGCTAGTAAAAAGTGGTTAAAGAAATGACTGAAGTTTGATGAATTCAAGATTATTGTCTATCTTCATCTCTGGACCAACAAATGACAAAGCCAAGATTTCTTAAGTCTGTCTGAGATTTCGAAGCTTACTAGAGAGATAGACAGGAACTTCGACACAAACGTGCATGAAGATGGAAAGTTTTCAAGTCGTTCAAGATGATGAGATCAAGACTTGAAGAATTGATAACTTTCTGATTTGGTACATCACTAGCTAGGTCCAAGGGGGAGATTGTTAGTGCATTATTCATGTATGTCCCTAGCTAGTGATCCGGTACTGAATGTCGAAGGTTCAGATAATCAGAAAACGACCAAGACTTTAGCTAGAAGATACATTCGACCAGACAAAAGGGGCGAATGTGGCTTGTCTTGGGTCGAATGTGGATTAGTTGATAGGAAAGGCTACATTCGTATGATCAAAAGGGGCGAATGTGGAAAAGGTTCCACATTCGACCATATGAAAGGGGCGAAGGTGGAAGCTTATATATAGGGAAAGTTAGTTATTTTGAAGATAGAGTTTTGAGAGCTAGTTATCATTTGAGCTTTTCCCTAGTGTGTGAGTGTGTGTTTTTCTCTGTATTAGGTCTAAGGTTTTCAATTGTAAACATCTTGATTTGATCTAATACAAAGATTAAAGTTATGGAAATTGCTCTGTGATTCGTTATCTGTTTTCATCACGATCTTTATCGATTAAATCTGAATCATTTTGCACGATCTTTGGGGATTCCGCACCATACGGTTGGTATTCGTGAGATCACGTTTCTTGATTACGATCCGAAACGAATTCTCAATTACCTTGCTCAATGGTCAAGATGGTCAATGATCAGAGCTTTAAGTTGTGATAAACAAGATAATAGGAAGAAGATCAGAGCTCCAAAAGCAAGTGTGAAGATCAAGAGAAAGAAAGTAGAAGAAGAAGATGAACAGAGGTGCAAAAATTATGGATAAGAACATTTGTAGGGAAACTAAAAGGACAATGACAAGAAATATGTAGTTTTCATTTATTATTTAAAAATAGAAATAGTTAGATGGATAGTCATGAAGACATAATCACCATTGTATCTCGAAAGGAACACAAAAAGGCGTGAAAAGATTGAAGAAGCGTTGGCCATGTTTGATATGGTTTATGAACCGTTTTACCAAGAGAACAGAGTGAAGCAAAAGGGTGAATGACATAAAGAAAATAAAACAAAGTGCCTCACTATGGCCATAGCGAGGTGCTTCGAATCATTTCTCCAACATAACTTGCACCGGCTTGAGATATGAGTTTGATTAGCTTAAATTTCTCTGATCCATGGTATCCACTAACCGTAGCGACAACGAGATCCATAATTCGAACAAGGAGCTAAACGATATCCTAATATTAGACGTTAGGGTTTGATAAACACAAAACTTATTATTAAAAAGCAAATCAAAACAAAATTGAAACCCTAAATTATATCGTGATATAAAGAGAGGCCTCTTAGGAGTGTCATGGAGGGAGATCGTCGGTTTACTGTTGCCGAAGATGCGCAGAGCTTAGCGGGAAGATTGAAATTTGAATAATGTCTGTGCGGGGTTTATTAGTGGTGGCAGTAATTGTAAGGTAAACGTTGCTGAGATTTGGTGTTGAACATTGTTGGTTTTATTGTTTGGATCTTTTGGTGAAATATACCATGAAGTTTCTTGTCACTATAATTGAAAAGAAATGCACAAGTCCTTTTTTAATGTTCTTTATATATGAATAGTGACCCTCTGGAAAACCTGCGATAGAAAGATCAAATTATCAAAATTCTTCATGAGAAAAAGATATATATTGAAGATAGTTATTAAATAAGCAAAAAAGGCGAACTGATCAAACTTTGAAGTAGATAGTTACACGAAACCGATGGGTCTAAACTAAAAGCGACCAATGTTCCTTGATTTAAATCTTTGTCACGCACGCATAGCAGTTCGAGCAACAAGAATATCATAATAAGATATCATCACAAAGCCCCTGTGTTCACATGCAGTACACAGTGTTCTAATTGCATGATCTTTAAGAAAATAATTGGTTTCTACAGATTGATGATAGTCATTTTCGGCATTGTAAATCGATCGTTACCATTCGTCATGGTTTATCCTCCACATTCCTCCGTCACTGCTATCTCTGTTGTTCAGTACTTCCCTAATAGATACAAAACTTTAGTGATCAATAGGTCATGTGCGGGAAAGGATTTCGAAAAAGATTCTAATAGCCAAAACACTCAAATGATGGTGGGGCAGAGCTTAGCGGGAAGATTGAAATTTTGAATGATGTTCTGCAGTTTTCAGATGAGTTTAATTTGTCGGTTTCCTAACACCTGTTCAGTTATGGATCTTTTGATCAGAAAATAAAATATATTCTCAAACAATTCCAAAGGAGTACGGAAAGTATTTGTCAGAGACAGTGACATTGAAGGTTCCAAACGGTGACGTTTTGCTTTATATACCTAACCCATATTTTATAACATAAGCATAAAAACAAGTACAACACATAAAACCTGTTTGTTTTGCTTTATATATCTTTCCATACTCTAGGCATGGTTGCAGAACTCGCTAGGCACTACCAACTCGGCCGACTGGGGAGTTGCGCATACTCGGCCTAGTCGGGCGAGTACTCGGGGGGTCGATTCGGCCTATGCGGGGGGTACTCAGAATATTCGGCCAACTCGGCTATACTCGGCGACCACCCTGTAGCGAGTACTCAGCGAGTAATCGGTCAACTTGGACGATCTTTGCAACTATGACTCTAAGGTTCCTTGTTCATCCATTCATGGAATCACCAATTCCTTCAAAGGAGGTTTGTGTTGTTATCTTCGTTTCCATTCATGGAGCTGTTAGCTCTGTTATTTAGTACTTCCTTGATAGATACAACATTATCTCCGTTATCCTTTGCTACCCATAATAACTTTTGAGAGATTGTTCCTCTTCATCCAGATGATCGTTCTACTTCTGTAATGATCAAGAACATTCCAAACAACTGTTCAGTTATTGATGCTCCATGTTAACAGCTACATTTTATTTTCTTTTTTGTATAAACAAAAATTTGCACTCAAAGTTAACATTCACTGTGATGGATACAAACACAAGGTATGGATATGGGGAACATGGAATGAGATGACACTTGAAACAACGATTCAAATTCTGGTTATCTATGTTGTGCAACACTTTCGTGATAGATACAACATTTAGCGATCGTTAGGTTATGTGCGCGATATGATTTCGTACAAGATTTTGATACAAAAACACTCCAATGTTGATGTTGCAGAGGTTAGTGGGAAGACTGAAATTTTGAATGATGTTCGACAGTTTTTATATGGGTTTTATTTGTTAGTTTCCTAATAATTGTTCATTTATGGAAAGTATTTGTTAGAGACACTAATCCATGGAATGTATATATGATTAACCATGTGGAAGAATGTATACATCCATAACTAAACAGTTGTTAGGAATTTTTTGAGAATATATTTTCTGATCAAAAGATCCAAACTGAACAGTTATTTGGAATGTTCCTGACCGTTACAGAAGTAGAACGATCATCTCGATGAAGAGGAATAATCTCTCAAAACTTATTGCGGGAAGCAAAGGATAACGAAGATGAATGTGGTATCTATCACGCAGGAATGTCGAAGGTGACTGACACGTGGCGGTGGTCATATGACATCACGCGTCAAGTGACATTTAGGGCATACGAACTTCATTATTGCCGGTCCAACTGTTGATTTCTTTTGAAACTAGTACAACGAACTCTGTATGGATTATACTGTTGTTTTTTAGGTTTGTTTTTGTGGTTGTCATTGTGGTTGTGGTGGTTGTTGTGGTTGTGGTGGTGGTTCCATTGGTATGGGATTACTCACCTCAAGTCCATGCAAAAAGGGTAGCAAGAGAGTATATCCGATGTACTAGAAAACTCAATCTACACGTCCTATGTCCAGGTATTCATTGTTCACCCAACCTTCGAAACTTGGCATTAGTGGTGACTTTTTATTTTATCAAAACTCTCCACAACTAACTGCTTCATAGTGTAAATATACATTAAAAAATGTTGTTACAAATCAAGGTTTTGATATACCAAAAAGTATCCTTCACAACCATGACTTTCATCTTCTATTTTTAGTGAATAAACATAGGTTATCTAGATATTACATGACATACATATGTAAATATGTATTATAACACACACATATTTATTCACATTCGTGTACTTGTTCTCACACACATAAATATTCATGCTAGTAGCACCGTCACACATACACACCCATATATGTATATGCTAAATATTCATGCTAGTAGCACCGTCACACATACACACCCATATATGTATATGCTATGGTACCTTAGTATCAACATCTATGTTTGCGAAACCATTACACTTATACATAGACACTTGTCTTTCACTTACACATGTGTATATATATAACGCACGCACACATACATAACCTAATGGTCAACCCCGGACTGATTTTATTATCGTTTAAGCCCCGAGAAGGTCTTTACACATCCTTGGAACATGCTTCGGGTCTCGTATCTTTAGGAATCTCCAGTTTTAGCTATTTTTTACCCAAAAATCACCTCTTTTTGGGTTGGAGCTCCAATTTCCTGATAAACACAAAATAGCTTTAATTATCAATTTAAGCCCAATTATGTCCTATTATGAGACCATTATGCATGTTTTATATGTGTAAATGATGGCACATCAGCTCACAATGTAGTTCCCATGAGTTGCTATAAACCAGAATAGCATCAAAGAATACAAGAACAAACTTTCTTAAATATTCCCTGAAAAGATTATTCATTAAGGCTTGAAAGGTTGATGGGGCATTAGTCAGCTCAAAGGGCATTACAACAAATTCAAGCAGACCTGCATGTGTCCTAAAGGCTGTTTTTGGAATATCATCATCATGTATCCGAATCTGATGAAAATACCAAGGCTTCACCTAATTCCTCAAACAATTCTTCTACCAATGGAATGGGATAACTATTCTTGACAGTTGCCTCATTTGGTTTCCTGTAGTCTATACAAAAACGCCATGACCCATCTTTTTTCTTAACAAGAACTACTGGAGCAGCAAAGGGGATGCAACTATTCCTTACTACTCATGTTTCTAGTAATTCTTTTGACAAGTATTCAATAACATCTTTTATAATTAACATTCAATATCATCTTTTATAATTGACTGCTACCTATAGGGCTTAAGGTTGATAACTTGATTTTCATCTTTTAGAATGATTCTATAGTCAAGTGATCTTTTAGGAGGTAAGGTTGTAGGGGTATCAAACACATCTATAATATCTTGTAAGAGGTTAACCACCTGATCATTAATAGCACAATCACCTACTTTTTATCATGCTGAAAATTTTGATCATTACCTTGCTGTTGCAGACTCAATAAATTGAGATTCTATCACCTTATCCTGTTGACTCAGCAATGCATGCATTTATTTGGCTAAGCACAAAGTCATCTTGTTGTTGTCCACCCCCTTTGAGTTTACATTGAGTGCCATCAATAGTGAACACCATAGTCTGATCCAAGAAATTCCTAACAATGGCTCCCAAGGTTAGTAACCATTGAATAAGAAGAACCATATCATAGTTATCCAGAGGAATGGCTAGCACATCAGCTGTAAACCACATCCCTTGCATGTACCATTGAAAATCAGGACAATAATTGGTACATTTGATTTTAGACCCATTGGCTACTCCCACTGATAAGCTCACAATTTCTTTCAAAAGAAAATTCAACTTCAAAGCCAATTCTTTATTCATATAATTATGAGTAGAGCCTGAGTCAATTAAAATTCTCAATTGTCTATTACCAATGGTTCTAATAACTTTCATAGTGGAATAGGATACCATTCCTGTCAAAGCATGAATGGAAATTTGAGGAGGCCCAGTTTGTTCTTGTTGATCGTATTGTACTCGTTCCTATCAATGACTTCTACATCATCTTCTGATCCAATTATCTCCCAGACAAATAACTGCTTACTAGTTCATTTGGGGGTAGAAGAAAACTTTTCACGGCACCAAAAACACTCTCCTCTGGCCCTTTTGCCTCCATTTCTTTGCTTGTTATTTATTTAGTGTTGGTAAATTTTTTATTGATGGGTGGAGAGGGTAAATAAGGTAAATGACTGATGTGCTGGGTTTTAGTAAAAGATATCATTTTCCTAGTGCCAAAAACTTGGTGTTTTAAATTCCAAAACATTGGTTTTGGGAAAACGACTAATTTTTACTAAACATTTTTAAACAAGTTTTAAATTTATAAGTAAACTATATATACTTGAAACTAAAACCAACACATAGGTAGAGAACCTGACGTGCATAGCATAGCTTTCTAGGGTAAATACCGAGTATCGTATTCCAGAGAACACAGTTTCCCCTACTCAACCTTTCATCAAATAACTAATCGGGTTTGAAAAGAAAAATAAAACGAAGGGGTTCGAAGAAAAATAGTTTTGAAAAAGGGTTTTGGGTTTTATAAAATAAAAAGAAAAAATAGTAGAGATAGTGGCCATGCACATCTCGGGGCCCTCCGTGTAAGTAGTTAAGTTTATTATTAGAAATAGTATAAAGTTTAATTATTTGTGAGGAGGACGAGAGTGAGCTTGAAGTGTTGACTCCTTGATAGAGAAACGGGGCCACTACTGGGTAGTATGCTTAACCTCCCAATGCGCGTCCGCATGAAGGTTCACATGTGCTTCCCAAACCGCGGTCAAGTCTCTGGTCCTCTAACTTATCTTCTTCTTGAAATGGATGCTTGACTTCTGATCTGGAACACCGTCCACCTCCCTTAGCTCTCGCGTTCCATACTAAAGGATCTATTCTTAGAGTCAGTCCTGGTAACATCATATCCCCTAAGTAGGTTAACGACTGTGAATACCGAAGGATCTCTCTTACAGTCAGCTCAAGCAACATGTATCCCCAATGGTTAACGGTTTTGTACTAACGAGACCTAGATATAGAATTCTTGTTTTATTTATCTTAAAAGTGACACTTAAATATTTATCTATTAAGTAAATATAAAGTTAGTTTAGTGAGTTTTGACTTAACAAACCCAACCCATAACCTCCCGAGATGAATGAAATCCTTAACAAAGGTGGAACATAATCTTAAAGGTGTTTAATCCGAAGATCACTGGTGCACCCGTAGGGAATCCTCCCTTTGCCAAGAAAATCATTCATTCGTCTGGTAAGAACCAGAAATGTATCACTCAGATCTGGTCCACTTCAGAAGACATTACTTAGAACCCGGTTTGGATATCAGAAGCCCGAAGGATATGTCTCACTACCAGTTTCCTCGCCTTGGTTCTAGCTTGGGACTACCAGAAGCTGATTAAACCTCTTGATAGTTTATTAATTAAGTTAAGGTTGATTTTATTTTATCAAGTTAATCACCATTTGAACCTGTCACAAGATAAACAGACAAGAATTAGATGAGAAGATAACACAACAAATAACAAAAAACAAACTACTACTACTAATAATAAAATTCTACAAATCGAAGTGGGTACGAAGATCATAGAAAGATACAACCATAAAGAATGATCAACACATGAACATGGCTACTCAAAGACAAGTCTTCCATCTCCTAGTGTTATGTATCTAATGCAATCCTCACGACCCTTGATGTTTTATTGCATGAACTACTGTACGATCCCATGCTTGGCCAAGATAATCAAGGTAGGACGAGGCCTAACCTTGGTGGGTATGTTAGGATGGTCCTAAGGCCTCCCACAAGACCCCAAGATCTCTGGAAGAAGCTTGGAAGTCAAGCCAAGAAGGCACAAGACTAGATGAGATAGGATGGCAAATGATTGAGTGAAGATTGCTATTTATAGACCTCCCTGGGGTGCACGGGCATTTCAGAGGGTGGTGCACGGCCGTACACTGCCCTACGTACGTTTTGTTTGCTGCAGATCTACATGCCTGTACCCTTTGTCTCTTGCACGAGCGTGTAATAATATCTTGCACGGGCGTGCAAGTTGTCTCAGCCTGATTTCTTGTCCCCCAAGTTGGCTGTGTTGTCTTCTAGCGTCCAGGGCCTCCGTGCAAGTGTGCATGGGCGTGTTGGGTCAGTCCCAGGCTGGTTTTATCATTTTTTAAGTCCCGAAAGGTCTTTAAACATATGAGAAACATTTGCAAGTCTCGTATCCTCAGGAATCTCTGGTTTTTGTCTGTGTTTGCCCAAAAATCAATTGTTTTTGGTTTGGAGCTCCAATTTCCTGAGAAATACAAATAGGAACGATTAAGCACCCAAAGTCAGTAATTTAAGCCCAATTCTATCCTATTATGAGACTGACTATGCATGTTTTATATGACAATTTTGTGACACATCAATGACCCACATTCAATTGAGGTTTGACTCTACTCACATTTTTGTTCCCATAAGAAGAGTTATACATGATTGTACTCGAATGGTTCACCTTCTTGTTGGTATCATTATGAGTTTTAGCAAGATAATAGACTTCTTACATGGACTTTGGCTTGAACATCTTCATTGGACCTCCAATTTCTGGTTTGATTGCTTTCAAGAAGATACTAACACCATAAGGTTCAGGTATAGAAACCTTAAACAAGCATGCATCAAAATCATCACAAAAATCTTCTACAGATCCTGTTTGATTCATAGAAGCCAATGTACCCATAGCATATTCAAACTATTCAGTAGAAAACTAGTTAACTATGGCTTCAGAGTAATCTTTCCAAGAGATCTTTGAAATGGGTACTATCGTAGTCTTCAAGAACATTTGGTGCCACTTGACTACTTTACCCTCCAAGTGTATAGCTGCATAGCGAACCTTGAAATTGTCTGGAGTTTCATCCACTTTAAAGAAATGCTCACAACGATACAACCAATCATCCACTTCCTTTCCATCAAACTTTGGAAAATCAAATTTTCCAATTTTGTGTAACCGGTTAATTCTTGCTACAGGACCATTGTTTACAAACAGATGTGACTGATACACCATTAACAGGCATGCTGTTAGTGGATTCAAGGCCTAACTTAGACAATAAGGCTTGAACACTTGCATTCAAGCTTGCAATTCAGGCTTAAGATTTTTGCATAAAAGCATCAACCTTCAGCAATGTGACAGTATGATCTTTGACGGTTTTTTCGAATACAGGTTTCTCAGTTTCTGATCGACTCCAGGTTGTCATGATTGAATTAATTGAAATGGAATGGAAAGATCGCAAATCCATCAATCCAAAGAATAGAATGATCAAGAATTGATCATTTCCAGGAACTTGAAAGGAAAAATGGATGAACAGAAGAATCGAAAGAGATGATCGATGGTTGTTAATGGCAGATTGATAGGGAATAGATTGGAATTAAATGGTTTTAGTAAATGTTTTGAAAAGAATTGAACGAATTAAAGGGTTTTGAAAAACGAAAGGTGGTTTATGGTGGATAGTTACAGTGGTGAAAGTGGTTGTGGTGGTTAGTTACGACGGCGAGTGGTGGTGGACGGTAGTCGAAGTTTCTAGGACCGGCAGCTCTGATACCAATGATAAAGATGGAATTGAGAGAACAAGAAAACAGAGGGAAGAGTTATCACAATCCAACCATACTCTCATTCATTATTGTTCCCCCCTATATAACAACTGATGCAAACAACAAACTCAACGACTAAATGACTAAGTATGATATTGAACCTTTAACTATCATTTATTGACACTTCATACGCTACACACTACTTTAGTTTGCTTACACTTTATACCCCTGTACTTATTACACATATCACGTGATAATATACATATTGAGTTAGGATCAAATCCACTGTAAAAAGAGTAGGAAGTCATACGACGCGTATCAAACGGACTCCGATTGAACTCATTCAAGCGGTATTGGATCGTTCTCGAACCCTACGATCTTCGTTTCTAGATTTTCGCTTTTTTGGATTTTTAGCTTGTAGTTTTTAGAATTTTTGTTAGATTGTTATGTCTTTTATGTAGGATTGTGTCTTTTTCTTATTTTCTTCATTGTGTCTTTTTTTCAACATTGTGTTATCTTTCGTGATCTATTGTGTTTTTTATCACTCTTAGCCTTCTCATTTATATACACAATCTTATACATATTACTATATTTTTCTTATGAATAAAATGACGATCCCATAGTTTATTTACTTAATAAATAAAGTAATGGAAGAAATGGTAAACTTATTATTATTTTCGTGCCTTATATTATATATAACATACGATTTTAACCTATTTATTTTTTAAACAATATTCATGCTTTTTAAAAAAAACCTAATATGTAGCTATGATTAGTTTGTTTTTCTCGACATTTCGATGCGATTTTATTGAAAAAGGTGTTATATCCGAAATAAAGTATTTTATTTGTATCGTAAGTTATACAGTGCCTTTTTTGGTATCGTAAGTTATACAAGTGCTCGTGGCATAACAGTACCATGACGTACCAAATCAAATCTGACCGAATAACATCTTTACTTGTAGTGTATTATCAAAACTCATATTGATATTTTTTATATGCGCCTTTAATTCATTTAATTAAATTTTCTTTTATTTGATTTTTCTCGGTGTTCGGTAACTTATTTAAAAAGGCTAAATACACAATTGTATTTATTTTTTTCATTGAAATTTTTATATAAATTTATATTCAAAAGAAAGTATTTTATATGTATCATAAGCTAAATGATTGACAGTTCTGTACCTAACTGTGAGGAATTGGAACCATTTCAAACCGAACATAATCGGTACTTGTATCGGTATTATTGGATCCTATATCGGTATTCATTTTATGGTTTTCGATCGATGTATATTTCCTTTTCTCAAGATTTTATTTTAGAGTTTTCTCTTTCAGTTACTATAGCAAGTATCGATACCGACTACCGTGACAAACAAAACCGATGTCGACCATGTTTCCATCGTGTCGCACTTCAAAATCCCACTAGTTATATATCTATTGTAGGATCGATTTCGGACAAACCAACAATCACGAGCTAGTTCGGTTAGAGTGCAGAATCCTCTAGCCGATGTTTGGACAACAAAACAACAACAAAATATGGTAAACGAGATATCAAACACACACAAAATAAGGTTAAAAGCTTGTTATTGTATTGAAAACAGAGCACGAGTGTTACAAGACAATCAACAGCCTAAAACCTAGGACCTGAGAGCTTAGGAATGTGTGATGTGACAGCTGAAATGATTAGGGCAATGATTGGAAGTATTTATACCTACCCTAGTCATCCAGGGACCTTTGGGGCGACTAGGTACATAACACACGACTAGGAGGGGCGACTAACTAGCTAGTCGTCTTGAGACCCAGGCGACTAGCAAAGCTAGGGACATACGTGTACTAACAGACTCCCCCTTGGATCTAGCTAGTATAATTACAGAAAGACTGAAACTTCAAAAACAAACAAACAACTATACAAACATCAAATACATCAAAAAGACAGACAACTGCAGCAACTTCATTTTCCAGTCTTCAACGTCTTGATCCTACTGAGCTTTGACCAATCATATCCAGCGTGAATCTTGTAGGCATTGCAGAAACGAATCACACGCTGATACTTGATGGCTTGATCAACTTCTTCCTTCAAGTGTTGAATCTGGTACTGATAAAGAGTCTTGATGTCTTGTTCTGATAGGTTGATCAACCACATCGGATCCCAGATTCTGATCTTGCCACAAGCTTCGGTGCATTCTCGAGGACGATCACTGCTTCCGTCGTGATCGAATCATAATGCCAGAACCAGAACTTCGAAGTGAAATTCTGTTCTAAGAGAGCGATCGGTATCTTCATTATGCAATCAGAGGGTTTGATCTTGTACTGCCAAATGGAGTGCTTTGTGATGGAATGCAGTTCCTTAGTCTTGTAAGACTTTGGATACTGAGGCATGAAGATTTTCCACTTGTCATTCACTTCTCTCTTCAGGATGTGCACAAATGAATCGAAACCTAGACACTTTTCATAACAAAACGGGTGAAGACGCGCAAGATCTCGAACATACCAGAATGGGAGGCTCTTGATCTTTGTGTACCAGTTGAAATACAACAATCCTTTTTGCCACTTGATGCTGAAAACTTTGGCGTGCTCGATGTACGGCCAAGCTATAATATTACCACGCGTCATGGACAACCTCTTCTTGAATAATGCAGCTTGTTCCGGCCCTTTCTTGACAGTACGTTCAGACACAAAAGGGTACCAATGAGAGCACAGTCTCATAATCCTTTAGTTCTCGAGATTACCTCTTCAGGGATCGGGGTTGGCTCAGAACGAAACTTTTCTTCAGCCTGTTTCACCATCTCTTCATCAATGTGTGGAATCCCGGTGGAATCAGTTCCAAAATAATACTCAGGATAGAATTCATCAGTGATGTCTTCCATTTCCACCTCATTATGTCTGGGATCCAGTTCTGGAGGAGTATGACTTGCACTGGAAGACTCTTCGAGTGACAAGCCATTGATATTCTTCAAGACTTCTTTGGAGAGCTCAGGTGGTATCTCCCCCTCCTCCAGACCTTCAATCTGTGCAGACTTCAACGGATTCCCTTGATCATCAATATGAAACAGATTTCTCAAGGGTCCGGTGATATCCATTGGAACTGACCCATGCTTGATGTAATCTTGCATAAGCTTGATCTGATCAGCAATGGACTCCCCCTTAGCAGATGAACCGCCTTTGGGATCCTGGCCTTGGGTGTCATGGGTTTTCTTTCCCTGCCTTTCCTAAGCACCCGATGATGAACCACCACCACCTGTGGTTCCTGGATCACCACCTCCTTCATTACCACTGTCATCACCACTACCATCATCGTCATCTTACCCTCGTCATCATCATCATCATCGTCATCATCCTCTTCATCCTCATCCTCTTCTTCTTCCTCATCCTTACTAGAAGCACCTATTAAACGTGCGTGATCTTCAAACAACTTATCAACCCTCTCCTTTAACTTCTGATTTCTGATTTGTACTCTTTAATCCTTCTTTCATTATTCACCTTAGGTATCTGCAACTGGTTGTACTGAGATTCCACATTGTTCAATCTAGCCACAGTTTCCTGATTAGATTGAACCAGTCGCTGATTGGATTCCACAAGCTGTTGGTTGGACTCAAGTAACTGCTGATTTGACAACTGAATCAGTCCATTTAACGCTTGCAACTCCTTGTTGATCCTGATGGTTTCACCCAACAACTCTAACATTCCCTTCTCATTTTCTTCTATTGTTACTACTTACCCCTCTCAACTCAGAATTTTCTCACGCTTGAGTATTAACTATAGTCATTAGTTCACTAACTTGGCGCTGCAATTGGTCATTCAAAGCTGTAGCTGAGGTAGAAGAGGATTGAGTTGCAGAAGGAGATGACTGAGGATGTAAATGTGCATTCAAATTCATTAGAATGTCACCAACTGATCCGGACACAACTTGTTGTGACGACGCCGCACCACTACTAATTGAGACAGGCTTAGTGAATATTACTGGTGATGGCATTGGCATAGAGACCCTGGTAGACATAGTTGCACCTGTGCTGTTGCTGTTGTTTTTGTTGTTGTTGTTGTTGTTGTTGACGTTTCAGGCATGGTGACTTCAACAGCATCAGAGAATTTCCCAAAATGAGTCTTCTTCTTTGATCTTTCTTGAGTTCTCTGGGATTTTCTCTTTAGCCTGCCACCCTTAGCCTTTGTCTTACCTTTTCCTCACGGTGGAGAATCTAGCGCAGCATCTAAATCTGCATTCTGCTCATCTGGATCGACTGTGAACGTTGGATCCTCAGCTAGACGCTTCTTCTCCATCAGCTTTACCTTTCTCTTTCTTGCTTTTTTAGCTTTAGTATCTAGGGATTCATCTGAGTCCGTGGCATCTGAATCAGTATCACTTGTAACATTAACTAGTTCATCTTTTATCGCAGCAAATTTGCCTTTGTCTTGGAATGATCCTTGATCTCCCGCTGCCGATAGAGGATCCTGGGATTCATGAACATCAGTGTCAAGTAGATCATAATGGATCGCAGTTGTAGAAACGCTGCCTGGAATGTTCTTTCCCAATTCATCTGTATCCTGACCGAAGTCATCACCTTCTTTAAACGTTCTCCTTTGAATTGCAAATTCATCCTCGGAATCGCTCGTCTCATTCCTCCACTTATTTCCTTTAGGAGGCTTGTATTCTGGATCACTGAGATGCCCAAATACGCGTCTGTTCTTGGGCCATTTATTCTTAGGTTGACCCATGAACAATAACATTCTCTCCATCATCTCCTTGTCTATGTGTGTAAGCTTGAAGCTTTCCAATTCATTCTTCTCTAGATACGGTAACTGCCTATCAATAATCATCTGCAGGAAGCGAGGATAAACTATGAAGGGACTTTTAGTTGTCTTTGTCTAAATTACCTCTTTCAAGTGGTGCATTATCATGCCAGAGAAATTGAACAGTTTGTTCAAGATCAATGCGACCACTGCTGATGCTAGAGTGTCTCGGATTGCATCAAAAGCTGTCTTTCTTGGACTGAGACACTGAAGGACAACGTGTATCAGGTACTTGAACGGAGGGGACACGTTTCCTTTCTGTAACATCTCCTGCTTGGTGACTGCTGCATTGTACTTCATTCTCAAGAAACAGCCTCGGGTTAGAATTGAGTGAATGTGATTGGATCATTAGATGAGTTTTGGAAGCGAAGCTCTTCTCGTACATGCTGTTCAATAATAAAGACTTCCTTCTCTTGGATTTTGCTTCGAATAATTGATGGCACGACTGTACAATCCACTGAAGCGTTATGATAAAACTCTCGGAGAATGTCTTGATATGGTATGTCTTGCTTTATAATAGCATAGGCGATCCTCGACCGCTTTAAGAATTCCAAAATCCCTTCAAACAAATGGTTTTTCTCATTCTCGATTGGACCAGGAACGCACATACGTTATTCTTAGTCGAGCTTTCCCAATTCATGATTTTGTACACAAAGAAGACATTAGATATCAAAACGACCCAAAAACGGACAAATAAAACAACCAAAGTTGCACAACTTGAGAAGCTAGTCGCCCCTTTTCCAGACGACTAGCAACGTAGTCGCCTGCAAAAGGCACGATTGAGACCACAGTCGTGTTACTGTGCATGCAACTAGGAATCCTAGTCGCCTGCACTGTTCAGATTCAATATCAAATCAGTCAAATGATCTATGAGTCGATTTGGTTTTGTAATTTTTGTGTTATTTTGTTCTAAAGCAGTCGATTAACAAACCCCAATATTAATTTTCCATTTTGAAACATGTTTAATAGGCTTGTTAATCTTCTAAGGGTCGGTTATGGTTTTGCATTTAAAATGTTAGGATCTGAGTTCTGGTTGTTTTGATTTGTTTGATTAAGTATGAATAACTGGAATGAAATATAAATGAAAGTGCAGCGGAATAAACTATTAATCAAAACATGGAGAATAATTGTTTTTAATCGAAAGCTTTCATTAATTGAAAGATTACAATTGTACAAGTAAACTCCCTCTCAGCCTGATCACTCAGAGAATGTTTGTCTGAAAGAGAATGACGAGTGATGAATAGAACAGTGCAAGTACTGTTCTATTTATAGACAGACTCAAACCTCTGATGATCAGTGCTGACGTCACCTAAGACAACGACCTTTAACTGATTAACAACTTCTAACATATGCTAACTATAACTACTGTTACATTGAAAACACTGATAATACAAAACTCTGTAAAGTAAAACTCTGATGTCTTCTATCATCTGTTGAACCAAAGTGCTGTTGGTTCAACAGACCTTTGTTCTTCAGTTCTTTGATCAGCAGTTGTTCTTCATCAGACCTTTATTCTTCAGACGTTTGTTCATCAGACCTTTCATCAACAGCAGTTGTCTTTAACAGTTTATTGAAGCAGCAACAGTTAGGAATCAACAGTCTTTTGGGGAAAGTTTCTTTATAACAACTGTTTTATTTCTTGAATCAACACTTAGTATATTTTGGCTTTTCAATCATCTGTTCTTCTCTAGGTCAGCAGACCCAACATAAAACAATGGATTTAATCCCCAAAAACTTGTTATGAACTGAAAATCAAGGGTTGTAATACCTAGATGGTGTAAAACTGATGGTGTATAACCAGGGTTCAAGTCAGATACCGTTAATTGATTTATCGGCATGATGCTTTAGGTATATGATTTGATACCTTAGAGCGAATTCTTAATTGAGAATTAGGGTTTTGGTATTTTCAATCTTTTTGCTCTTAAAGGATTCCTAGACGTCTCCTCATCAGAATTTATTCTATTTTTTATTTTCTTTTTCTTGGTCTTGACATAGAGGTGCCTCAGTTGTAGGCTGCAAACCCAACGTACGACACATGTGCCACGCCTTTATTTTGAGAGACGTCCAGTTCACCCCGGATGTACCAGCCTCTTAAAGAGCATAAACCTCGGATTTTGGCATTCTATCAAATGAGATTTCGGTACCAAGTCCATATGCCAACGCGACATTAGTCCACACAATTTTCAGTCAATTTAGTTTATATCACCGTGCCGAACATGGAAATGATTTTGAGCCTACTGACACATCATTGTAGATGCTGCTTTTCGTTTCCAATTCTTTAAAATTTTTAAAGGATTCAGATAGTCCACTGATGAGTCAATATCACCTTCCCTATTTAACCAAAGAAAATCATTTTTGTTTTTCTATTTTTTTTTTTTTGCATTTTTATGATGTTTTTGTATTTTTCTGTTTTTGAAGAAAAATATTTACAAAAACGATCACCGATGAGGACCTAATCCTTCTTTTCTTAAATGCCAATTAAGATTAACAGATACTCAAAAAGAGGTCTGTAAAATGCTTTGGTGAATAAATCGGCACGTTGGTAATCAGTGTGGATTTTAATCACATCTATCAGTTTTGCCTGGGAATGATTTATAGAGTCTTTAGCAAGCGCTATAGCGGACTCATTATCACAATAGATGGGAGTATTAAGAAATTTCAAACCATAGTCTCTCATTTGTTGTTGTATCCATAGAACCTGGGAGCAACAGCTAGATGCAGCTACATATTTTGACTCACAAGTTGACAAGGACACGAAGGCTTGCTTCTTGCATTGCCATGAGACTAGTCTTGTTCCCAAAAACTGTCATCCAGCTGATGTGGATTTTGCGTCTGTCTTGCATCTGCCATAGTAAGCGTTACTAAAAGCGATGAGGTCGAACTTATCATCATTAGGGTACCATAGACCTTTCGTCGGACAACCCTTTGGATAACGTAAGATCCACTTCACAGCAATCAGGTGGGATTGTTTTGGTTTGAATAGGGGTGGACACTGGAGTAGAGTCTTCCAACTGGAACCGGCTCAAGATGTCAGCAACGTATTTGGTCTGGTATATGAAGATCCCTGACGCCTGTTGTTCTACTTGTCAAAGAAAGAACTGCATCTCCCCCATAGACCTCATCTCGAACTTCTACTACATAAGCTTTTCAAATTCCCTGCACATTTCATCATTAGTAGACCCAAATATAATGTCATCAACATAAACTTATACCAGCAGACGGTCACCACCATTTTCCTTGTTGAACAAGGTGCAATCCACGAGTCCACGGTTGAACCCATTGGATATTAAGTAGTTGCTGAGCATTTGGTACCATTCTCGCGGAGCCTGATGGAGTTCCTACAAAGCTTTATTCAACTTGTAGACTTTATCGTGATGAAGCGGATCCTCAAAACCCGGTGGTTGAGCAACATACACCTCTTCCTTCACTAAACCATACAGAAAAGAACTTTTCGTGTCCATTTGATACATCTTAAAACGTTTGTACGAAGCAAAAGCCAAGAACATTTGTGTAGATGCGTTTTGCGACTAGTGATTAGATAGTTAACATGTGTTAATAGGCTGAGAGGGGCGAAGGTGACAAGATTGGGCGAAGGAAGAAAGACAATGGGCGAAGGTAGTTTGATCATGGACGAATCTGGAACTGGACAACACAAGAAGACACATTCGACCACTGCAAGTGGGCGAATGTAGAAATCTCTCACGTTCGACCAGATGAAAGGGGCGAACGTGCAGTGCCTATATATAGTTTTTGTGATTTTGTAAGTTTAAGCGAGTCATTAGGTGTGTGTGTTTTTCAGGTGTGTTCCAGAGAGGTTTGAGAGAATTTGTGTGTGTGCTAGATTAACTGTATTTGAGTTGTAATCAAGTTTTTGAGAAAGTTAATCTATGAAAAGTATTGAAAATGACTTTGATTGTGTTTTGATTTGAGTTTACTTCAGTTTGTTCAAAGCTAGGGTTTCCGCACCTGGTTTTGTAACTTGTATGATCATATAATCCTGTTTTCGTGTTAAAATTCATCCTCTACAAAGTGGTATCAGAGCATAGAGGATCATACAACAACAAATTGATAAACTCAGAGCTGATTTGGACATTATTTTCATCAATTCACATCTGTTTTTACATAAAAATGGTTTTTGAGTGTTTTTGAAAGAATTAGACTTGATTTTGTGGTTAAAATTCAAAATTCCAAGTATTAAAGTTGTTCCAAATCATCTCCGAAGCAAAACCTAATCAAGATCATTCAAATTCACAAACTTTTGAAAATCAGAGATCAAAATAACCGTTTTTCAAAGTGTAACCGTTTTTCAAAAGTGAAAATGGGCGAACTTGGAGTGTTTTGGTCGAAGGTGTGTAGTTTTGGGCGAACCTGAGTGTTTTTCTGGGCGAACCTAGGGATTAGTGGACGAACCTAGAATTTTTCAGTTGAATTTTGCACATTCGGGTCTACTTTTTCACATTCGGCTGATCGGGGGTACGAACGTAGAACCAAAACGGGCGAACCTGAAGTAGAATTGGGCGAACGTGAAAAGTGTTAGGGTGTTTTTACTTTCTGGTGAGATTTTACATTCGGGTGAGCATTTCTGGGCGAACCTACAGCAGAAAGGGACGAACCTGAAGTCATTTTGGGCGAACCTAGACTAGTGTTTTTGGAAAATTTTTCTAAGTGTTGAATTTCTCGAAGTTCGTGATCACGTGGCATTTTCAGACTACTCCGACACCAGCAACTACACAACCACAACAGCAGGTGATGGACCCATGGACGGTAGCAGCACAGAAGACGAGCACACAGTCTTCGCAGCCGGTTAACTACATGACTCAGAGTGCACCTCCAGCACCACAGTCTGACTACTGGGGAGTAGCAGCAGCGGTGGTAAACACTCAAACCTCAAATGCTATTTCCACACTGATTAATGATTTGTCTTCAGGTAGCGGGACTCGGCTACCGAAGCTTATGGAGATTCAAGAATACAATCAGTGGCAGAAAAAGTTCAAAATACATTTGGAAGGCATGGGAGTGGAGGGTGCTGAAGCATGGAACATGATTGCTAAAGGTTACACACCACCAGTTTTGGAGAACACAGGTGAACCAGTGCCATTGGAGAGCATGGCGGAGGATGAGAAAAAGAAGTTTGCTGTGGAAAAGAAGGCGTTTTCCCAATTGACACAGGCAATCACAAATGATCTTTTGCATCAGTTTGGGACTTGCACAACTTCTAAGGCACTATGGGAAATGCTTAAAAGGAAGCATGATGGGAATGAGAAGACTAGAAGTTTGAGGACGGAAGAACTTATAAAGGAGTTTGAGAATTTTTCTTATATTGAAAATGAAACTTTGAAAGAACTAACTCCTAGATATAATCATTTGTTATCTGAATTGTCTAGTTATGGTATACAGATTCCTATGGCAAAGCAGGTGGACAAGTTTGCAGATGCATTACCACCAAACTGGGATCAGCATGTGGAAGTCCTGAAGGAGAAGGATGCTTATCAATACTGGTCTATTCAGGAGTTCATTGAGAAGCTGGAAAACAAAGAATTGGAAGAAAAGAGGAAGGCTAGGAGAGCACAGATTCCTCAGAATCCAAACTTATACTTTGGAGGATCTTCAGTTCCAGCTAGTACAAACTCAGGAGGGGTTGTTACACCACATGTTGCATGTATATCAAATGTTTTGGAATCACCTACCATAAACTACCATCAACAAACTTCATCCTTTTCACAACCACCAACACAACTACCATACAACTATTCATACATTCCACCATTCTCCCCAAAGCAACAAGCAGCTTTCTACACTGCTGGCCAATCTCAACAACAACCAATGAACCAACCTAATCAACAAACGGTGGTTTTGGAGACATCTAACCTTGGAAATGTGACAGTTGAAGTTGCTCAGCAACACATTGCATTAGTCTCTGCAATGGTCTCATCCTACAATGGATTAGTTGCTAGTCAAATTGGAAATAACAACTTGACCAATGAAGACTACGCACAGATTGACAAGGAAGAGATGGAACTCATTGATATCCAATGGGCCTTTGCGAGCATAATGAGAAGAGCAACGGAGTTTATCGAGAAGACAGGAAGAACGGATTTGGGAACTTCTCCTAATACAACCTACGGGTTTAATAAGGAGAAAGTGACTTGTTTTAACTGTGGAGGGAAAGGTCACTTTAAAAGAGAATGTACCCAACCACCAAAACAAGGCAATAGGAATCCATTCAATGCCACCTATCAGAACCGTCAACAACAAAACCAAAACCAAGTTTCTTACCAAAACAACAACAACAACTACCAAAACCGTCAAAATAACTTTAATAACAACCAAAATAGACAACCAAACACACCAAACCAGACACAAAACCAAACACCAAACAATGCTAACCGAACAGTCATACCAATCACTACACCAAATGAACAACAACAGAATACCAATCAAGCATTGGTGACTCAACAAGATGAGAGGTTTGACTGGTCGAGTATACAGATAGGTGTTGAGGAAATTACTACTGGGGGCAATGTGGCTTGTGTTGCATATCAGGTTGACATTGAAGATTCAGTGATGGTGGAGGAGAAGGTAGAAACTGAGGTTGAAAGTGACGAGTCTGAGGCTGAGATGTATGTGGAATCTGAACCTGTTGAGGTTAATGTTGAAGTTAAAGCTGAAGAGACAAATTCTGGAGTTGTGATTGATACTGTTTCTGATATTCCTGAGGAGTGTGAATCGGTTTATTCTGATTCAGACAGTGAATCGGATACGGAAGCAAGTGTTAATTCTCTGGATGAAGACATCGATCAGTTGCTTGCAGAAGCGGATTTTCTGATGACAAGGAAGTCGTGCATTGCAGATGATGCTTTCACAAAGATTGATTATTCCAGATTCTTTGCAGGAAAGGAAGCTCATTTCGCATTGATGGCCATGACTGATCCGCCAAAACCTGTAAGTTCTGAATGTAGTACTGATAATACAAGTGATAAATATTGTGGTACATGTGATAGATTGACTGAGGAGATTAAACAACTCCATGTTCAACGTGATAGTGCTATCATGAACAGTCAATCTACTCGCAAAGAGTTGAATGCTTTTAACAAAGTTTTAGATGGCTACAAAAAGGACATTTCTGACTTGAAAAACACTTTGTCTTTAAAACAATTGGCAATTAACAACTATATCAATGAAATTGAAAACACCAAGTTGGAAATGGCCGCCATCAAATGCTTTGCTGAGAAAGTAAACAAAAAGCTGGAAAGTTATAAGCATATTGCTTATGTGGTAGACCACATCATTGATGATAAAACCACCAATTATCGGGCTGTACCATCTCCGGTTCTCTTTGAAAACCATAATTGTCACCAAGTGACACCGGAGAGTTCGGTAAAATCTGACTCAGCATCGGAAAATGAATCTAATACTTCAAGTATTGGTGATCCAAATTCCGATGTTAGACCGATTTTGGGTATCAATGATGAGGGTGTTACTGCTGAGAGTGTAGATTCAGACTCAGAGAGTGATGATACTGATTGTGTTCAAACTGTGAATGCATGTGAAATTCCAAAAGAAAATCACATCATTACAAATGAATCAGTTTCATCATCTCAGATTGTGATTCCGATGAAAAATGTTCATCATGTGAATAAGTCTGAAAAGAATGTGGTGAAGAAAGATCTTAATGTGGTTAAGAAAGATCTTGAAAAGAATGCTAAGAACGAACAGTGTGACAAACCTGTCAAGGTGTTTTATCGGATGGAAGGATCCGATAAGATCATCTCTGACGAGGATTTTCCAATCAAAGATGTTAACTATGCTAAAATTGACAAGATTTGGCAAGAAAGTACTATTTGGTTCCCAAAACATGAGAGAACAAATGAGATTCCACCAGCTTTATTAAAGAAACTTTATTTGGATGTTCCTCAAGAACCAAAGGTCCATGTCACAGAGTTTGTTCGACCCAAAAACAGAGCTAATGGTTTTAATGAGCCGACTTACTCAAAAGGGCCACTCCCTGAGAGTTTAAGGAAGCAACAGTACAATGATCAATACCCTGTTAGATCATTTGCTCAACCAAATGCTCCGAATGTTTTTGAAGAGTACCGTGCGTGCTTTAAGTGTGGGGAACGTAGGCATTTACTTGCTCAGTGTCCATATGTAAGGCACAAGAGGCACGAGGTGGAAGTGAGGAATTCCATGAGGAAACCGATTGATCATTATGTGCCACCACATAGGAGAGTTGTTCCTCAACAACCACAACCATTTTATAATCATAACAATTTTCAACAAATGAGGAACACTCGTCCAATGCACTATGATCGAAGGAATCGGATTGCTATGGAACAATCATGGAGGAAGCCTGTGGTGAACGCAACAGTTGATAGGCAAAAGGTTCCACCAAAACCGATTGTCAAATCACATGTTGGACCTAAGTCTGTTAAATCAGATAAGGTTACCAAGAGAGTTACATTTGCTAACAATGTTCAGAAACCAACTGAGAACCCAAAGTCTCAGATTCGTATTTTGAAAAGGTCTGAACAATCTTGGTCATCTAATGGTACTCCAGGGGCCTCAACTTCAAGGGTTAATGAGAGAAAGGAAACTGTTTTGAACAATCAGAAAAAGATTGATCAAAAAGTTGTTCAAAATGATTGTGAGAATGTTACTGTGAAACCTGATGTTCAAAGACCCAAGACTCAGGCTTGGGTCCCCCGAAAGAACTAACTGATTTACTTTTTGTGTGCAGGGAGCTTCAGCTGGCCCTATTAGCAGTCTTTGGATTGTTGATAGTGGAGCTTCAGGCCACATGACAGGGGATCTTGCGTTGCTGTTCGATGTGAAGAACATCAATGGAGGGTATGTAGCTTTCGCGGGAAACAAAGGTGGATATATCACAATGGAAGGAAGTGTGAGCAACGGGATAGTGAGTTTCGAGCGGATTTCGTATGTGAAGCAGATAGACTATAATCTGTTGAGTGTTAGTCAAATATGTGATAAGCAATTTACTGTGCATTTTGATGACAAATCCTGCTATATTCTGAAACCGGGCTTTACAATTCCTAAAGAGTGGATAATGTTGAAGGCACCTCGCGTCAACAATCTATACATTCTTGATATGTCCAAGGCGATGACATCACATGGGCAGATAACATGCTTTTTGTCCAAAGCGACAGAGAAAGAATCGATAATGTGGCACCGAAGAATGGGGCACATTCATCTGAAGAAAATGAATCAACTTGTGAGAAATGGACTTGTCGATGGAGTAAACGTGAAACATTTCCATCTGAATGACAAGTGTGTGAGTTGTAAAAAGGGGAAGCAACACAAACAGTCCCACAAAGTGAAGAAAGTTAACTCTGTAGAGATGCCACTTGAGCGACTGCACATGGATCTTTTCGGACCGGTCAAGCGCAAAAGTCATCTTGGAGAGCTTTATTGTTTAGTCGTCACTGACGATTACTCAAGATTTTCATGGGTGATGTGTTTGCAGAATAAAAGCGACACTTTTATCAATCTAAAAGTTCTGTTCACTCGATTGGAGAATCTCTACAATGTGAAGATAAAGAGAATTCGGAGTGACAATGGGACGGAGTTCAAAAATGCTAAGATGGATGAACTTTGTGAAAAAAAGGGATACATCATGAATATTCGGCTCCGTACACCCCACAACAGAACGGTGTTGCTGAACGAAAGAATAGGACTCTAATTGAAGCGGCTAGAACTATGCTTGCTGACTCAAATCTTCCGGTAATGTTCTGGAACGAGGCGATTTATGCAGCAAATTACACACTAAATCGGGTTCTGACAGTGAAGAAGTTTGGTAAAACATCTTATGAGCTGTTACACCGAAGGAAGCCAAACTTAGAGTATCTAGAACCTTTTGGGGCTCCATGCACAATGTTGAATCCAAGCGAGAAGTTTAGTCCTAAAGCCGAGGAGGGTTACTTTGTTGGATATGCAACTCCGCTCAAACGGGTATACAACAAGCGAACTCGTCGTGTGGAAGACTGGGCTAACGTGGAAGTTCAACGATATACTCAAAATATTCAAGGCACGGGTCCTGATTGGATGTTTGATTACAAAGATTTCTTTGAATCATTCAATCTAGATAGCTTGGTTGAAGAAGCTGTTATTCGATTACTTTACGAGTGTGAAAATGCAACAACTTCACCGTTGGTGCGTCCGATCACCGTGAACCCCCTACCAGCTTCTAATGATACCAATGCTCCTATACAAGAAGAAGAAGTGTTTCAAGAGGCTTCAACTTCATTAGACACTTCAGAATCTGAAGATGAACAATTTGAAGAAGCTATTCTTGAACATGCTGAAGAACCAGAGGCACCGCCAGTGAACCCAACTCCAACATCAGATGTAGCTTCATCATCAAATACGGGTCATGATCTGGATGATGTAGAGAACTTGACTGTTCAGACGGGAGTGCAAGTACCTGATTATCCGGAATCTCGGATTCATCGTATTCACCCGCTGGAGCAAGTTATCGGTGATCCTGGAAGTAGTGTTATGACCAGAGGGCAGCTTAAAAGTGTTAATTCGCCAGAGAGTTTTGGTGCTTTAGCTTTATATGCCAAAATTCAACAATCTGGTAGTCAAAATGATTGGTCGTTTGCGTGTTATGTGTCGCAGGTAGAGCCAAGGACATACAAGGACGCTTTGAAGGATGATGCCTGGGTGGAAGCTATGCAGGAGGAGTTATTACAATTCCAGAAATTGGGAGTTTGGACGCTCACGGATTTGCCGCCGGATAGGAAGAAGATTGGCACCAAATGGGTGTTTAACTGTAAGAAGGATGATCGTGGGGTTATCGTTCGTAACAAAGCCAGATTGGTCGTGCAGGGTTTCCATCAAATCGAAGGGATTGATTATAACGAAATCTATGCACCGGTAGCACGAATCGAAGCTATTCGGATGTTCCTCGCGTTTGCTTCTTATAAGAAATTCAAAGTTTATCAAATGGATGTTAAAAGCGCATTTCTGTACGGGAAAGTCAAGGAAGAGGTGAATGTCGGGCAGCCACCAGGCTTTGAGGACCCAATCCACCGGGATAAGGTCTACGTGCTGAACAAAGCTCTATATGGCTTGCACCAGGCTCCGAGGCAGTGGTACGAGGAGCTAAGTACATACCTCATCACCAAAGGATTCATGCGCGGCCTCGTCGATTGCACCCTCTTTACGAAGAAGACGGGAGATGATTTGCTTCTAGTACAGATATACGTTGATGATATAATATTTGGTTCAACTAAAGAGCTTTTATGCATGGAGTTCGAAACTGTCATGCAGGAAAAGTTCGAAATGAGCGCAATGGGGGAGATGCAGTTTTTCCTAGGCTTGCAGGTGGACCAAAGACCCGACGGGATCTTCATTCACCAGACGAAATATGTCTCCGACATCTTGAGCCGGTTCCAGATGGAGGACTCAAAGCCGATGGATACCCCGATTCAACCCAATCACGGGATTGGAGTGGACGCTAAGGGGGAGCTGACGGATCCTTTTACATACAGAGCAATCATCGGATCTCTGATGTATTTGACGGCGTCTCGACCAGATATTATGTTTGCAACATGTCTCTGTGCCCGTTATCAATCGAAGCCGAAACAAAGTCATCTGACGGCGGTCAAGCGTATCCTTAGATATCTGAAGGGTTGTCCCTCAAAAGGACTTTGGTACCCTAATGATGATAATTTTGATTTCATATCTTTTAGTGATGCAGATTGGGGCGGCTGTGACAAAGATAGCAAATCTACTACAGCTGGTTGCCAGTTTTTCGGGAGCAGGTTAATCACCTGGCAATGCAAGAAACAGACTTCCGTAGCACAATCTACCTGTGAAGCCGAGTACATTGCAGCCTCGAGTTGCTGTTCGCAAGTACTCTGGATTCAACAACAAATGGTGGATTACGGTTTGCAGTTTCTAAAAACTCCTATTTACTGTGACAACGAAGCCGCAATTGCATTAACTAAAAATTCGGAAAATCATTCTAAAGCGAAACACATCCGGATCAAATATCATTTTATCCGTGATTGTTACGCTAAGGAATTGATCGATATGATCAAAATACATACTGACTACCAACGTGCAGATCTGTTTACTAAAGCTTTTGATCGTTCACGCTTTGAATATCTTTTAAAAGTAAACAATATAAAGGAAAAACAGGACTAATCGGCACCTCGGTTTATCGCTTTTTAGTTTTTAGTTTTTATATTTTGCTAATTGGGAATTTCTCTTTGCTAATTGGGAATTTCTCTTTACTATCGTAATCCTCAAAGAAGTTGATGCTTTCAAGGGGATTGTTTAATCCTCAAAGAAGTTGATGCTTTCGAGTGGATTGTTTCTTTTAAATTTTGTTTTTATTTGTTTTTCAGAAAAATGAAAACCCAAAAATATGTTCTTTATTTTAGGGGGAGCTATTTTATCAGAAAAACCAAAAACATTATAAAATACAAAAAGACATAAAAATTAGAAAATCAAAAATGATTTCCTGGTAAACAGAGGAAATGATAGTACATCAGTGGGGATCTGACACAGGCTAAAGAATTGTATAGTATAATGAGGCGTGTGTTGACTACGTGTGATATGCTGATAGGCTTCGTAGACTAAATATTGCGTGCATTAGTGATACAAACATAACGAACTACGCGTTCGTGGCTGAACACCTCATGGGCATATGGTCTTAGTACCGTAATTTCGTTTGATAGGATTGCCAAAATCTGAGGTTTCGGGTCGTTATGTTATGGTTATCCGGGATATTCTGATAAACTTTTGTCGTATTGATTTACGGACCTAGTTTTATCAGAATATTTGCTAAAAGAGCTTAATTGCCAAAACCGGAAGTTACCGAATTGAGGAACTTTATGTTTTAATTGATCATAGATCATTATTACATCGTATTGATTATCTGATGCAAATCAGTGATTAATATCAGCCTCAACCTAGTGTATACGCACATGTTACTCTGCTGCATTCAATTGCTGACCTGTACACCTCTGTGCTATATACTTTGTAACTTTTACGGATAACTCTGGCATAATCACGCGTTACGACGAAGCTTTGTGCAATTACTTGATACGGGAGTATGTCGTGTGTGTGGGCACCACATCGTGTTAGTCTAATACACCTAACTCGTATCATTTTAAAGCATTGCGTAATTGTCTGCATGTGAGCTTACGTGGACCACAATATCAGCAATTGCCGTGTCACATACTGTTTCTACTGATAATATTAAACAAAAAGATCAACGCTGTGATCAGATTTCTCAGAAAACTGATATGATCCTCTGACCGGATTTCACAAAAAGTTTACTGCTTTCATTTACTTTGCTGCATTTTATTTTGTTGCAATTTACTTTTATTGTCAAAAAGATACAAAATCCAAAAAGATTTTAGGTGTGTTTTGATAAAATTTCAGAAAAATCCAAAATTTTTGCATTTCTGCTTTATTTTTGATAACCGGGGATGCTTGATAGTCAATTTCTGAGATTTGCCAACACCATCTGGGCTTTGTATCATTCTAAAAGTGACAATTTGTGTTTTGGAAGCTTACCGGATTGAAAAATGTTGAACGGGATTCGAATTTGTGATTTGGCAAAATTTTTAAAGTTTTCCATTTCACATTCGCCCTTAAATGGGACGAATGTGGAAATTTTTTTTACCTTCGGGTTGTGTTAAAACGGGCGAATGTGGGTTGGGTATTTAATTTTACATTCGGGTACCTATTTCACATTCGGGCACATTACATTCAGGTTCGACCCTCATTCAAATTTTTCAGAATTTTTCATTGATACCAGACCTTGTTGATTTTGATTCTCCTGCTTGTGCGTTTTTGTTTCCTGTGTTATTCTGATCATTTCCATATATCATTCCCAGGTATTGATGCAGAAACAAGCACAGAATCATTCGTTTTCTTATCGGACTTAGGGTTTTAGGGTTCATGTATTTTCAGTGAATGTTAATGAGTAATTTTGATAAACATTCATTCCATATCAGTTTTAGGGGGAGAAGTTTAAAGGAATTAGGTTATTAACATCATTTCAGCAGTGATTGATCGATTGAATATGAAAAACCCTAATTCTTTATAAAAACTGATATAAAATGAATTTTAGGAACAATTGATGGTTTGCGAGTGATAGTCGGCCATATTAGACAATATCTGAATCAAAATTAAGGGTTAATAACATGTTTTGCAGAATTTTCAAATTTTGGGGTAAAACTTTTTCACCTTCGGTTCGTCGTGTGGACGAAGGTGGAACAGGAGTGGACGAAGGAACATAAAATGGGCGAATGTGATTTTCTACTCAGAATCATTTCACATTCGGCCTGATTGTTGTACATTCGACCAACTTAAACCACATTCGACCGGAAATTTTGGGCGAATGTGAATTTCAAAATCCTAAAATTTCTAAGTTTTTGACGATTTTGTGTTTTGACGCTTGTTTTGATTTTATGTTTCAGATGGCTGAAGAACAAGAAAATATAGAGATTCCTGTTGAGACTGCTGTTCCTGATCCTGTTCCAGAACCTGTTCAGGAAGGGGAATCATCAAGCGGTACTAAATGGCCGTTTGAGAAGAATCACAACTGTTGTGCGTATCTGGGTGAAGTTGAAAAGAATGTAGAGTTTACAGAGATTATCAAGTTTCTGAAGAGATGCAGAGTTGTTTATGCTTTGGCTACACCAACCATTATCTACAAGGATATAGTTGAGGATTTTTACAACAACGCCAAGTATGATTACTTTGACAATCAGACGATCATAAAAAGCAAGATTCAAGGAATGGAGATGTTTATTACAGAAGCTGACATCAGAGAAGCTCTCCAGATCAAGTTTGAAACCAGTGAAGATCCGAGAGAACTTTCATGGACTGAGCAGAAAGCCTGTTTCCTTAGAATGAAATACAAAGGACCGATCACTGATGGTTCTATGTACAAAGGGAAACTGGGAGTGCAGTTTAAGTATTTTGCTCACGTCATTATACATGTGTTTGGATGTGTTAGTGGAGGATACGACGTGATGAGGAAGAGTTTGAGCTCATTAATGGTTGCGTTGACTCTCAACAAACCATTTAATGTTGCTGGGATGATTTTGGACCATATGCTGGAGATGCTGAAAGGGTTGAAAGTTAAGAAGTTCATGCTTTACCCTAGATTCTTAATGATGATTTTTGATCACAAGTATCCAAACCTGAAGAAGGATCCAACACAGATACTTGCTATGGATCACATGAACATTAGAACCTTGGCTAGAATGAAAGGTTACAAAGGTGTGCCTGATAATGAGAGACCACCTTACAGAAGGTTGTTTGGAGCCTTGGCTAGAGAGGATTATAATGATCCAGGAAAGAATACAGCAAGGCATCCTGATAGTGATTCTGACAATGATGATCCGTTGGTATACGCTGATGCAAGTACGAAGAGGAAAAGACAAGTAGTCAATCCTGGAGCCAAAGGGAAGGGCAAAGGAAAGACTGACCAGGGAAGTTCAAAACAACAAGCTGTGAGAAAGAAATCTACTGCAAAGAAAGGTACTAGTTTGGTGGATGAAGAGTCTGTAGATTCAGAGGAGACAGAGACTGAAGAACAATGGGATTCGGATGCTGAAAATGTCCGGACCACCAAACAAAAGGCCACTTTGGTTGGTGAGTCTGAATCACTAAACAGATCTATTGAAGAAGCTAAGAAGAGCAAGCAGAATGTTAGTGCTGAAGATGAAGGGTTAACTGTGAATTTGGATGAGTTGAACGAAGGTGAAACTGTAGTAGTTAACTTGCCGAAGCCCAAACACAAAACCATGGCCAAGAAAACAAGTACAAAGCAACTCAGAGAGAAAGAATTAAACCAACTTTTGAGAGGGAAGAGATTACCTGAAGCTGGTACGTCATCAAAACAATCTTCACCAGCCACAAAGAAGCAAAAGACTGTAGAGGCAACGAAATTACCAGTGGATCAATTCAATATAGCACTGGATAATGTTCTTAACATGTTTACAAAGCCTCAGAAAGAAAAAGAAACTGAGATTGAGCCATCAAAGTCAAAGTCCAAGTCAAAGAAAGTCACTGTGGATGACGAGGTGATGAAGCAGGTGAATAAGAAAATGGACGACATGATGAAGATGTTAGTGGCTCAGCAAGCTGAAATTGCCAAGTTCAAGCTGAATGAGGAAAAGATGCTTCAGATAGTTGTAGCTTCAAAGTCAAATCAAGATGAGATTGACGAGAAGGTGAAGAAGCTTGAAGCAAAGAATAAAAAGCTTGAAGGAAAATGTTTGAGAAATAAAAACAGGTACAAGGCGATTAAAGAAGATAATAAAGAATTGAAGGCTGAGAACAAACGCCTTAGTGAGCTGATAGACAACCTGTATAATGTTGCACCCAAGCTGAAAGAGGGTGAAGAAGACAAAGAGAAAGAAGTTGAACAGGTTGACTTTGAACCATCTGAATCTAACAAAGAGGAAGATGAGGATGATGAGGATGAAGAATCGGAAAAGAGTGATGATGGAGATGATGATAAAGATGATGATGATGATGCTGAGGGTTCGGGAAGTCAGAAGGAGGATGAGAGTAGTAGTGATGATGATAATGATGGAGGAGATGATACTTCGAAGTTTACATTTGAAAAGAGACCACCTTCAAAGAAGAAGAAAGACACTGGTGAGTCAAGTTCAAAGAAGAAAAGTGAGAACGTTGATTCGGATGAGACTGTGTTCTGGAATGAGAAGGTGAGGTCCTTGACTGACGATGCAAAACAAGTCTATAAGGACATGTTAGAAAGAAGAGAATGGACCATTGAGTTCACAGGTCGTTTTGCCGAAATATTCCAAACTGATGACATGCGATATGAATTGGAATATAACGATCCTGACTTGGAAGAAGGGGAAGAACCTGCATCTGTGGCAAAGGAGATCTTGGATGGGCTTGCACAGAGGGTAGGGAAAACATTTGAAGAGTTCATTGTTGATGAGTCGATTCCACATATTCCTGAAAAGGATATTGGAAGTCACTCTGATGATAAAGACACCCCTGAGTTTGAAGAAGTTGAAATAGAAGATATCACGCATGAGGAATATCCACAATACTTCAGACAAACGGATGAAGATTTGGTGTTTCCTGATTTTACTGAGATTCCTAATACGTCTGCGAAGAGAAAGGCAAAGAAGAGAAGTGCAGAGTTTGTAGAGAAGGTATTTGGAACTGATATGCCTGAATCTTCAAATAAGTCTGATGAATTGAAGAATTATTTGAAGAAATTAAGATTGATGGATGAAAACCGACCAAAGCCTGAAGCTCAAGGAAACTTTTATAGGTTTCACAATGCGAAGTTCAGAGGCAGAGCTCTCGGGTGGACATACTTAGGCAGGCTGAAGTGTCTAGCTGCTAAGTGGGAATCTGGAATCTTGTATTTTTACAGATTCATTGACTTGCTGACTCTACCGTATTGGGCGGTTAGAGATTTGTGCAGATTCCAAATGTCAGGCGCTTCAGTGAATAATTCTCATGTCGGTTGGTGCGCAGACAAGTTGGTTTGGGAAAGTAGAACGAAATGGAACAGATTCAAACCACAATATCCCCGGAGGAAAGTTCACAGGGATATTGATCCCAGAACCAAGTTGAAATGGGTTACCTTGATTTATAAGGCACCTGAAGTGATGAGAAAGATACCTTTAATGCCTATGCCTCAACATTTCATTGCTGACTTCATTTTCTGGTATTATGATTGGAGGAAAGCAGAAGCGGTGATAGTGTTGAGAGACGGGAAGGACAAATACAAGCATGTTCATGTATTTGATCCGATGTGGTTGATCAATTGCACCTTTGAAGACATCATCATGCTCTTTTATAATCCAATTCATCATGAGCCGAACGATGCAGATCAAGCAAAGAAATACACACAAGTTGTTGGTGTTTGCTTTGCATATGACATTAATGCTGGTAGTAATTTGGAGGGAAAACTTGGCAAGATGGTGAAGATGGCGAACGTGTCAAAGCCTGTGAAGAGAAGGCTAGAGCCTGAGATGACAAAAGAGCAGAAGAATTTGCTCAGAATCAAGTTGCTGAACAAAGCCATGGACGAGGACAGAAAACGATCTAATCAATAGTCGAGGGGGAGTTTGTAGATGCGTTTTGCGACTAGTGATTAGATAGTTAACATGTGTTAATAGGCTGAGAGGGGCGAAGGTGACAAGATTGGGCGAAGGAAGAAAGACAATGGGCGAAGGTAGTTTGATCATGGACGAATCTGGAACTGGACAACACAAGAAGACACATTCGACCACTGCAAGTGGGCGAATGTAGAAATCTCTCACGTTCGACCAGATGAAAGGGGCGAACGTGCAGTGCCTATATATAGTTTTTGTGATTTTGTAAGTTTAAGCGAGTCATTAGGTGTGTGTGTTTTTCAGGTGTGTTCCAGAGAGGTTTGAGAGAATTTGTGTGTGTGCTAGATTAACTGTATTTGAGTTGTAATCAAGTTTTTGAGAAAGTTAATCTATGAAAAGTATTGAAAATGACTTTGATTGTGTTTTGATTTGAGTTTACTTCAGTTTGTTCAAAGCTAGGGTTTCCGCACCTGGTTTTGTAACTTGTATGATCATATAATCCTGTTTTCGTGTTAAAATTCATCCTCTACAATTTGGATAGCTTCAAGGCGAACAACTGGAGCGTATACTTCATTGTAATCTATTCCTTCTATTTTCCTGAAGCCGAGGACAACCAATCGAGCCTCTTGTAGGTCCCTTGCCCTTGAGATCTTCTCTGCAATCAAACCAAACACGAATCCTAGACGCGGAATATCTTTGATCCGTGGATATCACACAAAGAACACAAGATTACTTTTAATGCTTTTCTTATTAATCGAATCACAGATAACAATTAATAAGAACTACACCGAACTTGTAATCCTAGCTAGCTCTCTCAACTCTCTATGTGTTTTCACCAACTAACCAACCAACCCCTAAAACCCCATGTATCATTTGCTTATATACATGCATCCTCATGGGCTTTTAACTGGGCTTGTGTTGGGCTTTTACAATACTAGCTTAATTACATATTCTAGAACTAACTTAGACAAGTTCTTCTAACGACACGAACAATATAAAGTCTTTTGTCAATAATCTCGAGCGTTTGTTTGTCCGTTTGAGTATCTGTCACAAACTTGCACCAACAAACTCCCCCTTGACAGATGCTCTTTAAGATTATTTTTCAAATCTCAAAGTATCTTCAATTGTCTTCCACTTGAAGTCTTTAATCTTCAACATCTTGATCTTGAGATTGTCTACCAAAGTAATTTAGAAGAACTTGGCAGATCACTTCTCTTCTTTTCTTTAACTTGTGATCTTGAGTCTTTAACAGCTCTCTTATGTTCAGCATCTCTTGAGAATTAAGTAACTCCCCCTGAGAACAAGCTTGGATTGTAAAAACTTCCCCTTGAGCTCTACACGAATGCATTACTCAATCTGAAGTCTTTTTACTCCCCCTGAAACACAGAATATTTCTTCCTGTATGTATATTTCTCCCCCTGAGCTGCTAAGTCTTCTAAAATCAGCAACTGTTGTTTAGAACTTCAGTGTTTTGTCGTCTTCTTGTCTCTGTTTCTTCAAAAACAATTTCTTGAATCACATGAATTTGTCCAAAAGGAGGTTCAGACCTCATCACGTCCATCATTATCATCAAAGTATAAAACCTGTCACACTCAACAAACTTGTAAGTAAACCATCATAACAAATATAAACTTACAAAGTATATAAACCACCCGTAACAAAAATTGTTTTGCGGTTAAAATTCATAAGCTGTCAAAAGATATGCTGTTTTGCAAAATTTTCTAAGAGTTTTAGAAAAACAACTTTCAAAATTTTCTAAACAGTCAGATCCACCACAGAACAACCGTTTCTCGTGCGTTAAATCCTGAAGCAAAATAAAATCTTTTTGGATTTTTGGTTTTTTTTTTTAACAAGTAAAGTAAATGAACGTAAAGACAAATTAAGTAAACTATGTACAAACATAAAAACACTCTATTTTTGTTATAGCAAACACTGGTTAAAAGGATCATATCAGCTAGATTGAGATGTCACAGTGAGTTAATGTTCTTAACAACTTCTTAAAATGTAACACTGCATTCCAAGACGATTACCAGTATTATGTATCCACATAAACAATATAACACTTAACGATTCCAAATCCATATTAGCATTTAAGTGTATTAAACTGAATCATCTAATTTACCCACGACATGACATACCCCCGCGATCAAGTCATGCACAAAGGTTCATCGTAACAGGTGAGTAAATTGCCATTATCCGTATTGTTTACAAGGTACGAGTCACGAAGGTGTACAGGTCTGCATATATCTGGATGCAACAAAGTGACCAAACGTGTACTCAACCAGGGTTAAGACAAATACCATTTTATGCGGTACGAATTTTCAGCTTTAGGCATTTTTGAGTGATTGCCTTTTAGCCTTTGAGGGTTTTGGCATTTATCGTATGCTCTTTTAAGATGTTCTGACAAAGTCTAGGTCAGCATGTATCTGGATGCAGCAAAAGACCAGTCAGATCATCCCAGATAAATTTAACAATTTAAAGACCTGAAACCTCAGAATTTTGTAACACGCTGTCAACGCAAGATTTAAGACTATAAAATCATATGCCAATGACATGTATCCCACAGAATCAACAGTCATTAAGATTTCTATTTTAATTAACTGACTGGATTCGTGTGTCAATTGCCTACCAGTACATCATATAATGAAGATGCAGCCACACTTAGCTTTAATTTTCTGCTCAGTTTTATTAACTGTAACAAACTCAACTACTAATGTGCTATCATTTCCAATTAGGTACCAGATTTGCTATAGTTTTTTTTTTTTTTTTTTTTTGTGAAACCAAGAAGAAGCAAATAAAAACAAAGTAAAAACTAACTAAAAAACTTAAAAACTAAAAGCTTCAGCACTAATGAGAAAATGAAAAGTTATTCCGGGTTTCTCATCCCGTTCAGCTGCACTAACAGTTCAAACCGAGCTCTATCGAAAGCTTTTGTGAACAAATCAGCTGGGTTATCTAAAGTATCAACCTTTTTCAAATAAATCATCCTTTTCTCAAAACAATCCCTTATGAAATGATGCCTTATGTCTATATGTTTTGTTTTGGGAAAGTTTTTGGGATTCTCTGTGATTGAAATGGTGGCCTGATTATCAATAAGTATAGGAGTATGAGTGAAATTCAAACCGTAATCCCGCATTTGTTGTTGTATCCACAAAACCTGTGAACAACAGCTACCAGCAGCAACGTATTCTGCTTCACATGAGGAAACAGCCACCGAAGTCTGCTTTTTGCACTGCCAGGAAACGATTCTTCCTCCTAAAAATTGACATCCACCAGTAGTAGACTTCCGATTTTGGTTACATCCTCCGTAGTCCGAAACTGTATACGCTACAAGATCCAATTCGCCATCAGCTGGATACCAGATTCCCAATTTGGGTTTCCCCTTTAGGTATCTAAGAATCCGTTTCACAGCGATCATATGTGACTCCTTTGGATTAGCCTGAAACCTGGCACAAAGACAAACTGCAAACATAATGTCAGGTCGAGAAGCAGTTAGATACATAAGCGAACCTATCATGGCGCGATACTCAGTTGGATCGACATTTTTGTCGCTTTCTGCATCAGGATGAAGTCCATGATTCACGGGTAGAGGAGTAGCATAAGTAGAACACTCATTCATCTTGAAACGAGTCAAAATGTCATGTACGTACTTAGTCTGATGTATGAACATCCCATCTTCCTTCTGATCTACTTGTAAACCAAGAAAGAATTTCAGCTCCCCCATAGCACTCATCTCGAACTTCTTCTTCATAACCTTCTCAAATTCAATACACATGTCTTTGTTAGGCGACCCGAAGATGATATCATCAACGTATACCTGAACCAGTAAGAAATCTTCTCCATTCCTCTTGATGAAAAGTGTACTGTCTATTTTACCTCTCTCAAAGCCATTTTCTAAGAGATGAGTTGACAATGTCTCATACCATGCCCTCGGTGCCTGATGTAACCCATACAGTGCCTTATCAAGTTTGTAGACACGATCTGGATAATCTGGATCAGTGAATCCTGGAGGTTGTGAGACATACACCAGCTCCTTGACTTTCCCATATAGAAAGGCGCTTTTAACGTCTAACTGATAAACTTTAAAGCCCTTGTATGAAGCGAAGGCTAGAAAAAGTCGAATTGCTTCGAGCCTTGCCACTGGTGCAAACACTTCACTAAAATCAATCCCTTCTTGTTGGTTGAACCCTTTGACTACCAAGCGAGCCTTGTTTCTCACTACAATACCATTATCATCAGTTTTATTTCTGAACACCCATTTGGTACCGATTTCTTGAGCACCCTTGGGTAAATCGACTAACTCCCAAACTTTGAGCTTCCTGAATTGTGCCAGTTCCTCTTGCATAGCTTCCACCCACGCATTATCACAAAGAGCTATCTGGTGATTCTTCGGTTCAACTTGCGAGATGAAGCATTTTAGGCATTTGTTGATGATGCCTGAATCTTTAATACTCACATATAAACACGTCGACTCAGAAATACTACTTCTTGTCCTTACACCCACATTAGGATCTCCTAGGATGTTCTCCACTGGATAATCTTTGTTTGTGCGGGTCTGAGCAATAGCATCAACCGGTATCTTCTCCCCCGAAGTGTCTATAGTCCCGAATGGATTAACGAATTCTTCCTCTTCGGTTTCATTGACTACAGGAGACTTATCCTTAGAAGTGGAGGTTCCTGAATCAGCATCATTCTTGTTTTTATTTGCAGAGATTGGAATGATCGATCTTGGTGATATTTCATCATCTTCATCTGGCATTCCAAGTATCAATTCTTCATCTGCCTCATTTGGATCTGCATTAAAGGTATATGGAACATTAAATGATTTAAAGACAGAATCATAGTCAAAGAGCCAGTCGGGATCTGTAGCCTGTGCAGTGTCTTGTGGTGTGTAACTTGTTATATCAACATTAAAAATGACTTCTACACGACCAGTTGTTTTATTAAAAACCCGTTTATTTGGTGCACCAGGCACATAACCAAGGAAAAATCCTTCGTCAGCCACCTCACCGAATTTTGGTTGGTTTCTATTTTTCAAGATAGTGCACGGCATCCCGAATGGTTCAAAACCATGAAGATTAGGCTTATTGCCCTTCAAGAGTTCATAGCACGTTTTATTGTGCTTCTTGACGGTCAACACCCTATTCAAAACATAACATGCTGTATCCACAGCTTCTGCCCAAAATAAGACAGGTAGCTTAGAATCAGCGAGCATTGTCCTTGCTGCTTCAATCAGTGTCCTGTTCTTCCTTTCAGCAACCCCGTTTTGTTGTGGCTCATAGGGCGCACTGAATTGATGCTCAATCCCTTTTCTTATGCAGAAAATGGAAAAACAACTATTCTTGAACTCCGAGCCATTGTCACTTCTGATTCTCTTTATTGTGGTTCCAAAGATGTTCTCCGTTTTGTTGAAGAAGTCCATCAAGGTCTCCCCTGTTTCATCCTTCGAACCTAGGAAAAACACCCATGAAAAACGTGAATAATCATCTGTGATCACAAGACAATAATACTTTCCACCTAAACTCCTAACATTTACTGGACCGAACAAATCCATATGCAATAAATCAAAAGGAGAGTTAAGGGAATTCTTAGTCTTTGGTTTATGAGGCTTCTTGTGTTGCTTGCCCTTCTTGCATGGCAGACACTTATCCTCCACGCCAAAGCTCTTCAATGGAACTCCTTGCACCAGTCCATGCTTTGTGATGTAATTCATCTTCCTGAAATGCAAGTGTGCCATTCTCCTGTGCCACAGCATTGAATCAGACTCTGATGCTTTTGATAACAAACATGTCGGCTCTTCATTTGCATCATCTTGAACACTCATGTCCATGATGTACGTATCATTTCTTCTTGGAGCCCTCATGATTATCCATTCTTCAGGAATCTTTACTCCCGGTTTCAACACTAATGCTTCGGACTTAGTAAAATGGACAGAATGTCCTTTGTCGCAGATTTGAGAAACACTCATTAGGTTGTGCTTCAACTGCTCCACGTAATTCACACCATCCAAAGTAATTTTGCCATTAGTGACCTTTCCTTTTCCAGTTATTCGACCACCCTTGGCTCCCGCAAAGTTAACATAACCGCCATCAATTTTAACAAAATCAATCAACAACTTCAACTCCCCTGTCATGTGCCTAGAGCAGCCACTATCAACATACCACCAGTTGATAATCCTCCTTAGCAGCTCCTGCACTCGCAAATAAAGGGAATTAGTTTAGGGGAACCCAAGGCATCACGGTCTTGGGTACACCATTTTCTACAAACGTAAATTCCTTCAAATATCCATCACACTGTTTAGATGTGTAGGACCGTTGAGGACTATGACGTTGTTGTTGTTCAAAATGGTTAGGTTGGTTGTAACGTCTCCCATTTGGAGACTGAGAAAACCTTTGAGGATATCTCCCTCGGTTGGAGTATCCATAATTGTTATTGTTTCTTGAAAACTGTTGACCATTCGAATAATTTCTATCCCTATGGTCGTTGTTATTAGGAAAACCTTGGTTATTGGGTCTTGAAAAATTTCTGTCACCGTTTGAAGATTGGTGACGATTTTGCATGTGTGGTGGTTGGTACTTACTGGGACTTGGGTTTGCCTGTTTGGTAGCTGGAGCACCAGATGTGCCAGCGTTCCCAGTATTTACCTGCCTAGGGACGAACTTAGGTTGGTTTCTTTGAAAACGAGCATTTTCAGTGTTGCTCGGTCCATCCCCATTACCACTACCCTGAGCATTCTCCAACTTATTCTGCAAATTTTTCTTTTGCAAGTTGCTCAACTTGTTTTTGTCGTCTGACTTAACAGGCGACTTTTGCTTTCCCCTATCTGAGTCCGTAGGTGCTCCTGTCTTTTTGAGGGGACAACAACTAGCCACGTGGCCTTTGTTGTGACATTTGAAGCACGATCGTTTCTCTAAGGGCTTTTTGTGTGGCCCCTTTGAGTTGGATCCTTCACCAGTCTCAGATTTGGTTGAAGCTGACTCAGAACCAGCATTTGATTTATCATTAGATTTGTCATTTGAAACTTTAGGAGATTCGATCTCCGCGAAAACAGATTCAATGGAATCAGGGTTAACTTTCGAAATAGGGAAATCTGAGTCAGAGTAAATCTTATCAGATCCCTTGAGTCTACAAAACTTCTTGATTTTATCATTTACCTTCTTAGTTTTACCCCCCGACCCATCAGTTGTTTGAGTCACAGTTTTGACCTCTACAGTAGGCTTGAGGTCTTTTGGTTCAGAAACTACTTCCTGTTGAACCTTCTTACTAGCATCTTCAGACGCTTTCTCAGTTTCTTTTCTATCTACTGGCTGAGGGCCATAGACAGCGTCAGACACTTCCTCTTCATTTGGTAAAAATGAGTAATTACCATTGAAAGGAGGAGGAACATCATTATAACCTAGACCTGAATTCTCATGTTTCTCAGCTATTTCAGTTCTGGAAGTCATGATCTGATTATACATGTGTTTAGTGCTCCTACATTGATCTAGTTTTTTTCGCAGCTCAGTAATGGTCTTTTGTTTCTCTAAGATTTCTAGCTGCATTTTCACAATTGTTTCATCTTTCTCAGCTAGACCCTTGCACTGGAATTCACAATCACCAGTTTTAATACAAAGCAGCCTATTAACTTCCTTAAGATCTTTCTGGGTGCTTTCTAACTTTTTCTTAAGGCCAGACTCTCTATTTTTGTTACCGAAATTTAACTCCTTTTGCTCATCTAAGAGCACTATGAGTTGTTTATTCTGGTCTACTTGCTTATCATGTTCTTTATTTATGAAATCTAGTTTCTCAACAAAATCAAAACATTTTTTGCAAGCATCAACAACAGTAGATAAAGAAATATGTACCTTTTTGGCGTCAGAGTCCAGTTCAGTCATGAATGCAATGAACTCCGCTGTTGACATCCCTTTTGTAACTGTTGTCAGATCCAGAATCTCTTCAGTTGGCTTCTTCTCTCTGATGATTTCTTCCACTTCCTCAGATTTTTCAGTAGCAGCTACCTCAGATTTCACTGCACTTTCATCAACTTTAACTTCTTCAGCTTTGACCGATTCAGCTTCAGTCACATGTTCTTCAGTCTTGACTGTATCAGACACGGTCTCATTGTCAGAATTAGATGCTTCTGACTTCACACTATCTTCTTTTATCTCTGCCATAAGAGCCTGATCACCATCTATCATAGAACTCCAGTCATATCTGCCGTCAGGTTTGGCAACCATGAGTGCTCTAGAACTTGAATTGTTTGAACTTGAAGGTGGGGCAACAGAAGAACTTTGTCGCGTGGTGTTGGAGTTGTTGCTTGACCTTTGTCTTGAACATTCTCTTGCAAAGTGGCCAAAGGCGTGGCAGTTGTAACATTTCACCTTGCTTTTGTCAAAGCCAGCTCTTCCACCAACGAGCTTCCTTCCAGTCCTTTCCATATACTTCTTTGCCTTGCGTGAGAGCATGGCCAAGTTCCATTGTAAATCCATCTCCTCTAGATCATCAGGGTCAATCTGGTCATAATCTTCATCAAAGAGTGCTGGATCGTTGATCTTCCCTTGAATGTAATTCTCGTACGAAGCAATGAAGGAAGATAACACAGCAAGTTGTTGTTCGGCCGATTTAACACTCATCGGCATGGACTTGCTTGTTCCAGTTGATGATCCACCTGTACTCTTTCCATTCCCGCCAGAAGGGATATCCTTGACTTTAGTTGTCTCACCTGATGTTGACACAAAACAACACTCACCATCAGAATCAAGAATAATATTACCAGATGTGTCACCTGAGAAGAATGCCGAGACACCGCTGCTGCTGCTTGATGAGGTTTTAGCTGCAGGCTTTCCGTGATAAATCCCTGGATCCTGTACCTGTTCAGATCCTGCTTCCCTCCTCATCATGTTGAAACTGTAAGCTCTAAGCTTCCCTACCACGGTATCCAGAGTCATGGTATCGTAGTCAGTTCCATTTCTGATCATTAGAGAATACACATCCCATTTCGTAGGAAGTGCATCCAGCAGCTTGTCGTTAAGCTCATTGTCAGTGTACTGTATCTCATGGTTTCCCAACTCAGTGAGCAGATGATAGAATCTTGTAATGATGTCCTCTAAGCTCTCATCTTTGAAATGCTTGAAGACTGCAAACTGCTTCTTTAGTAGTTCCTTCTTGTTCTTTTGCACTTCAGCACTGCCCATGTATCGTTTTTCCAACGCCTCCCATAAGTCTTTTGCCGTTCTATTTCTGCTGAAAGTGTGGAGGATTTCTTGTGGCAAACACATAGTGATGGCAGCTCTAGCTTTATTTTCAGCTTCGTGCATCAGTTTCTGTTCTTCGTTCATCTCACTAAAAGCGAGTAGTCTTTGCCCGCTCATACCTTCACCTTGTTTGAATGGTTGTATGTACCCGTCTGAGATGCAAATCCACATTCTTAACTGGTAAAAACGAGCCCATTCCTCGAACCGTCCTCTCCACCAGAAATAGTTGTCAACACTTATCATCTTGGGTGGGGAATTGGCTTTTCCCACCTCGTGATCCATCTCAACCATTTTATTTAATAACGCCATTTGTTTTTAGTAGATTTAGATTTAATTAACAAGTTGTTTAATTAATTAAGTCCAAACTAAACAAAACAATGGTGTCCGAGAACTAGTCTTTGTTCGAGAACTAATGTGTGTTTCCGAGAACTTGTGTTGGTTTCTGAGAACCTATGTTGGTTTCCGAGAAATATAACTTGTGTCCGAGAACTAGACTTGTGTATCTCCGAGAACTTGCTTGTGTCTGGGAACAACTATATATTTCCGAGAACCCTTGCTTTGTCTTCGAGAACAAAAGCTTTTGTTTGAGAACTAGAGTTATCCGAGAACTATGATGTTTGTCCGAGAACAGTTTTCGAGAACCACAATCTATCCGAGAACCAAAGTCTTGTCCGAAAACCTTTAATTTCCGAGAACTATTATGTTTCCAAAAACTCTATGTCCGAGAACTGATTGAGTTCGAGAACTAGTTTCTGAATACTTGTGTTCGAGAACCTTGTAGCTGAGAACCAATCTGAGAACTTGTTGTTTGAGAACTATAAACTCCTTGGTCAACAAGATAGAGATCCCACTAATTTAGGAATTGATTGAGATGATTTGAATTTCAAAATCAACTTAATCCTTTCCTTATCTTGAAAATTGTACACTAACACAATCAAAACCACAAAACAAGATCAAACTAACAAAATATTATAAAACTTATTAGTGTTCTTGAGTTCTTGGTCGATCTTGAATAATCCTTCAAACCCGAAAATCTTTAAACCTGCAATACTTACTAGAAACAATTCGTAAGATGAAGAACAAAATTAATAATATAAACCAAAAAGAAACTAGATGCATAAAAAAAACCGTAACCTAAACAAAAATTCCGAACCACACAATATTATATAGATGAAAACATATCAGTCACAAAAAAAAAATCAAAGCCGAAAGAAAGTATTATGAACCAAAATATTAAAACAAAGCAAACCAATTATTATCATCGAAATAGTTATAACTATGCAAACCTATATCTCACCAAATATTGAACGTTGTTCTTCTTTGATAAGTCACTACCACCGATTTTTTTTTTATTAAAATCAAACCAAATACGATTTTTTTCAAGCACCACGAACTAGTTCCTTGAATGATATCTAGCCCGAAAGCTCTGATACCACTTGTAGGTCCCTTGCCCTTGAGATCTTCTCTGCAATCAAACCAAACACGAATCCTAGACGCGGAATATCTTTGATCCGTGGATATCACACAAAGAACACAAGATTACTTTTAATGCTTTTCTTATTAATCGAATCACAGATAACAATTAATAAGAACTACACCGAACTTGTAATCCTAGCTAGCTCTCTCAACTCTCTATGTGTTTTCACCAACTAACCAACCAACCCCTAAAACCCCATGTATCATTTGCTTATATACATGCATCCTCATGGGCTTTTAACTGGGCTTGTGTTGGGCTTTTACAATACTAGCTTAATTACATATTCTAGAACTAACTTAGACAAGTTCTTCTAACGACACGAACAATATAAAGTCTTTTGTCAATAATCTCGAGCGTTTGTTTGTCCGTTTGAGTATCTGTCACAAACTTGCACCAACATATTTCTAATAACCACCCCGCGGTCATCCCGTTTACACTTGTAGACCCACTTTGTTCCAATCTTCTTTGCTCCTGGAGGTAAGTCAACTAAGTCCCACACTCCTAGCTTTTGGAACTGCTGAAGCTCAGTTTGTATTGCTTCAATCCATAGTTCCTCCCTCAGTGTCTCATATACGGTTCTTGGTTTCTTGTTGTGAAACATATAGAGCGAAGGACCAATCGTTCTAATGACCATCTTTTCTGATTTCCGAATATAGTGCCAGGGTACCTACCTGCATTATCACTTGAACTAGCGCTTCTGAGTTGACTGCGTGTCATGACTCTACTAGATGGATCACCAATCACATTTTCCAATGGATGAGTGTCGTGAATCCGAGATTCCGGATGTGCCGGCACTTGATCATCCGAATGCAAATTGAGATTTTCTAAGCCTTCTGATAGATTTGTCTCTGCGGCGCTTGAACTTGGGGGAGCAGCGGGTCGCATGTTAAACCTTGGGAGATCAATCCGCAGATCAATCCCTAGAGCTACTGAAGACGAAGGACCATCTTGATTGTTTCTGGTAGGAATAACTAGAGATGTAGTGGTATATTCACCATTTCCAGCTAGTTCATCAGTTAGAGTGTCATGAGATTCTGCGAACTCCTCATCAGGTGAAGATGAGTCTTGAATCTCTGCCGATGCCTCCTGAAAAACTTCCACTGCCTTTGCTACTGTGGTTTTATCAGGGGGACCTGATGTTGCTGGTGTATTGACGACGATCGGACGCGACAGTCGTGAGCTGGCTGCATTTTCACACTTGTAATACATATGTGCAACAACATCATCCACCACATTATCCACGTTGAAAGAATCAAACAGTCCATTGTAGTCGAACAACCATTCGGGTCCAACACCAGGGGCATTAACAGTATAGCGTTGAACATCGACATTTGGCCACTCTTCAATGCAATGAGTTCGTTTGTTATACACTCTTTTATTGGGAGTGCTGTAACCAACAAAAAACCCTTATTCTGCTTTTGCTCCAAATTTCTCATGTGGTTAGATCATAGTGCATGGAGCCCCGAATGGTTCTAGAAACTCTAAGTTCGGCTTCCTACGGTTTAGCAATTCGTAAGAAGTCTTACCATGCTTCTTCACTGTAAGAACCCTATTCAGAGTATACACGCGCAGTGAACCGCCTCATTTCAGAAGAAGATAGGAAGGTTCGAATCTGCGAGCATTGTTCTGGCTGCTTCTATAAGAGTCTGATTCTTTCTTTCTACAACCCTGTTTTGATGTGGACTGTATGGAGCTGTAAACTCATGATGAATTCCCATTTTCTGCACATAAGTCCTCCATAGCATGATTCTTGAATTCTGTGCCATAGTCTCTGCGAATCTGACGGATCCTCAGCTGATAGGTATTTTCAAGTTCGGCGAACAGATTCTTTAAGTATTCGAAGGTCTCACTCTTGTGCTGTATACACACTACCTAAGAGAATCTGGAATAATCATCGGTGACAACTAGACAGTATAAATCTCCATTCTTGCTTTTCTGATTGACAGAGCCGAACAGATCCATGTGCAACCGTTCGAGAGGAACACTGACTGCGTTGACCTTCTTGGGTTTATGAGACTTCTTCTTCTGCTTCCCTTTCTTGCATGAAACACAAACGTCATTTAGATGAAAATTCATAACTGAGACACCTTCCACAAGCTAATTCCAAACAAAGTGATTCATCTTCCTCAAGTGAATCTGCCCCATCCGTCTGTGCCACATGATAGATTCACTCTCTGTCGCCTTTAACAGAAAACAAGTGACCTGCCCCTGAGCTGTTATAGCTTGACTCATGTCCAGAACATACAAATTGTTGACTCTTGGAGTAGAAATCATAACCCACACTTTCGGAATCTTAAAACCCGGTTTCAGAATGAAGCATGCATTATTATCAACGAATAACTATGTTTTTTTTTTAAATAAGATTAGAACAATAGTTACATTACAACTTTACATTAAGCACATGTAATCCCCAATTGTTTTATAACATTGGTTTAAGTGTGAAGTTTGCACAAAAATAGCGTTGAATCATTTTAACTTCAACATGGAAGTCTAATTCGATTGGACACATAGGGAATACGTTTGATATTATCAAAAGAGTTTAGCGGAAGACTTCAACATTTAAGCACATTCGGTTCTTGAATTGATCATGATCACCCCCCCGGTCCATCCGTTCGTATACCTAAGGTTTTGATACATCAAAACACCAAGAACATGGTTAGAATGATTCATTTATTAATTAGGAATAGAGTACGAAACGAATCTATAAGCGAAACGGATCAAAACAACTTCGAAACTCGAACCTAAACACCTGCCCTTGCCGAGTGATCCAGCCCTGTTTTAACCAGCTTTTCGCTGCACATTTGTGCAGCATTTTAGACATGTTTTGGAAGCTTTTCGCTGCACATTTGTGCAACGTTGTAGACATGTTTTGGCAGCTTTTCGCTGCACATTTGTGCAGCGTTTCAGTCTTGTTTTTAACAGCTTTTCGCTGCACATTTGTGCAGCATTTTATACATGTTTTGGCAGCTTTTCGCTGTACATTTGTGCAGCATTTTAGACATGTTTTGGCAGCTTTTCGCTGCACATTTGTGCAGCGTTTCAGTCTTGTTTTTGACAGCTTTTCGCTGCACATTTGTGCAGCATTTAAGACATATTTTGGCAGCTTTTCGCTGCACTTGTGCAGCGTTTCAGCCTTGTTTTGACATCTTTTCGTTGCACATTTGTGCAGCGTTTTAGACATATTTTGGCAGCTTTTCGCTGCACGTTTGTGCAGCGTTTCAGTCTTGTTTTGACAGGTTTTCGCTGCACACTTGTGCAACGTTTTAGACATATTTTCAAGCCATAATTGCCTTGCATCAAGAAGATTTAAAAGTGCAGCCATAAGGTCGACTTTGGGGCCACAAAACACTTTATTTAGAACCTCATTTCGTGGGTGTTTAACACACTAATCTATTCGACAACGAGCCTAGCCCAAGCAACCGTTGTTCTCAACCGTGTCACCCTATCAATGACTTATCTAAGCTCATCTAGGGCGACATTCACCATGATAAGCGCAACACTTCTATTGTAATAAGCGATAACACTCAATGTTGAACCCCATTACGGATTCCTAGGTAACGCCTAAGGGTGCATCAATCCACACCTATGGTGTCTTCGTCTTAGGTCATTGTTACACTATAATAGGATCCATTACGATCTACCATGAATCCCATTCTTTATATTATTTCCAATACAATAATGGGGAGTTTGTGTCTACTTATCTTAAGTTAGATATCCATAACAAGAATGATCATCATGAGAATTTATCAGTCATGGTGCGACTCACTACATAAGCTTGGGATTCATTCTATGACGTACCTAACCTCCAATGACCCGTATGGCCATGATGGTGTTATTCCTACCTTGCAACTAAGGATATGCAAGGGATATTGCACAGTTTGGTTCGGATTATCAACATAAGTTACTAAGCAATAAAATCTAACACATGCTTATAAATGGATATAACAAGATTAAGTCATCGGGTGACTTACCTCGTGCAAGCTTCCTTATCTTCGTATCCATGGCTCCATGTCTATCCGAAGCCACACATACTTGCACCTATTATGTGTAATCCACATAGGTGATCAAAACTTGTTCTTAGATTTGATTCACATAGCCATACAAGTTTTTATTGACGTCATTTTATGATCGAGTTCATTAAGGCATTTCATCAAACACCTTGTAGGTGATAATTTTCCTAACTTTATTATTATGACATATTGACCTCTAACTTAAGATTTCATACTAATGCACTTAGCAAGAGTTATATTTAGAGATTTAAGATGTGGTTCCTACCAAATGGCAAAAACCCATTTTAACATAACCAAACTTCAACACAACTCTTGTGGTGGAGTATAACATCACATTGATTTAATCAAATTGATTGTGTTTATGATCCCCTAACCCAAGGGGTACCCTTATAAGTCAACAATTTCATGTTTTTGTGACAATCCAATATTATCATTCATCACATGTATGAACAATTCAGCATAATAAACAGAATTAAAGTTACCTAGATGATTATCAGGCCTGGATGATTCGTTTTAGGGCTAATGCAAGCAAAAGCCCTTTGTTTCACCTTGAGTATGAGCTTATTCTTGAGTTTTAGGGTTTGGTGTATATGAGTGTGGGTGATGAATGAATTTTCATCAAAAATAGAGATGGTCATTTCTTTTTATATATATAGATATATTTAACTATCTCAATTTTGGTTAGTTGGCAAGTTTAGCCCCTCCAACTATTTGCCAAGTATTTGCTAGTAAAAAGCACTAACCGGGGTAGTCTCGAGTTATTATTTAAGCCATATTTAGCCAACAAGGTTAACGGTGTTATTTCCATATATTAGGATCTTTGTATAAGTCGCATTTCATTCGGTTAATTAAAATCCACGTGTGTTTTGATTATCGAAAAGCAAGGTTTCAAATAGTAATTTAACATCAGAGTTAGATGTCACAATACCTTGTGTTGTTGATTCTGAATCTGAGGTGAAATCAAAACTCGAAGTGAAAACTGAAAATGTGATAGCTGCTTCAGAAACTAAATCTGAAGAGAAATCCATATTCAAGTTTCCTGAAGGAGTTGAAGGATCCTACATGTTGGAAGGACATGACAAATTGATTTTCAACAAAGATTTTCCAATTGATAATATCGAACAATCTTTACTTAAATGTATCTTTGTCGATAATAATGATTTGATAAATCAATTTAGAAATCAATTTGGTCATCTTCATTTTGAACTCAATCCTAACCAACATGAGAATGAAAAGGATCAGTCTGGGAACAAAAAAAAAGTCCCATGGAAAAAGGACCAAAACCAAACAAATCGAAAGGCAATGATCAGATGAAAAATTCTTATCATGAGAATTCAAGAAATTTTTCATCTAGATCATATGACTCTTATGATTATTCATATACCTCTCGATTTGATGGTCATTGGGGAAACAACTCACCACAATATTCTCATGAATATGTTGAATGGAGAGACTGTTTTGAATGTGGTGAAGTTGGACATATTGCTGCTCATTGTCCTTATTGGTATTGAGATGAAGGGTATGCAAGTGATTTTGAAGAGTATAGGTCTTGTTTTAACTTCGGAGAGTGTGGGCATTTGGTTGCTGCATGTCCGTATGTTAAACTAGAACAGGACAGAAGTGAATGTTGCTAGTCATTCAGGCAATGTCAAAAGGCCTGTGTCCCCAAACCAATTCAAGAAACAAAAGGGGAAACAGTCTGTTGTGTATGAAAATCGCAACAAAATTGCCTTGAATAAAAAGAGATTGTGAACGAGTTGCTAAGGTAATTGGGAGTTTTAAGGCTAAGCCTAAAAATAACTCTAAACCTGGGTCTTCATCAGTTAAGTCTTAGAAGGTTCCAAAAAAAGTTCAGAAGCAGGTTTCAAATAAGAAATCTAAAAAGTCAACAATCAAAACGATTTCAACAAAGTCTAAAATAAACTCTGAATGTGTTTGGAAACCCAAATCACTTTCTAAATCAATAGCAGCTTTTACTTCAAATCAATCCATTGAAAAACAAATTGATTTTTCAAAAGGAGAATGGATTGATATTCCGAGGATTGATGACCTTAGACGACCCAACATTTTGAAGGGATGGGTTCCTCTCTCCAACTAATTGTTTAACGAGTGTGCATGTTGTTCCAGACAGACCTATTAGCTATCTTTTGATAGTTGATAGTGGAGCATCTGTATACAAGCTATTTATTGGAAAGGTGAAGGTCAAAGGAAGTTATATTGAAAAAGGAAAACATAATTTCAACAGAAAGGAGAGTGTTTGTCATCTGTTTCCTACATGTGCAGCCGAAAAAAGTTGCTATCTCATGCAATTGCTCTCAGGTTTCGGATTTCTACAACAGATGCGACAAAATGGTTTATTCTAAACTCTCTTATCTTTGTTAGTGGCTTTACTAATTGAAAGAACAAAGTGAGTCAAGTAATCTGAGTAGGAAAATGGTTTTAGAAACTTAATGAGTAAACCTCATCGGATATCATTTTATTTTGTTTTTCTTCAAAAGTTTAAAAATCCAAAAATATGCTTATTTTTATATTTTTAGGGGGGGGGGGGGGATTTCAGAAAAATCAAAATTAAAAATTAGAAAATCAAAAATGAGTTTTCCTGGAGAAAAAGAGGACATGATAGTACATCAGTGGACTGTCAGACTACTCTGAAAACAAAATGTATGAATAATCATTGAGTAGCCGCTACAATTATATATTGGTAGGCTTGAAATCAAAGTTTAAATTTCAGCATGGTGATATGAACTTAAAATCATTAACTGATAATCATGTGGATCAACGTATCGTTGGCATATGGTCTTAGTATCGAAATTTCGTTTGATAGATTGCCAAAATCAGAGGTTTCGGGTGGTTATATTAACAGTTATCTGGGGATGGCCTGATTGATCTTTTGTTGTATTGATTTACAGACCTAGATTCAGTCAGGGTATCTTATTAAAAGAGCTAATAAAGCCAAAACCTTAAGTTGCCGAATGAGTAACTTAATATGTGTAATGATAATCAAAGAATATCTAAATGCATCGTATCAATACTATGATGAAATTATGTATGATATTAGTCCTCACCCTGGTAGAGTGCACAAGTCACTTTGAAGCATTAATTTGCTGACATGTCACCTTTGTGCCTCATACCTTGTAACTGACGGATAACTACAATATAATCACGTGTTACGATGAACCATTTTGCAATTTTTGATACGGGAATGTGTCGCGTGCGTGGGGACCATAGGTTATTCATTAGGTGATACAAACTTAAAATCATTAACTGATAATCATGTGGATCAACGTATCGTTGGCATATGGTCTTAGTAACGAAAATTCGTTTGATAGATTGCCAAAATCAGAGGTTTTGGGTCGTTATATTAAAAATTATCTGGGGATGGCCTGATTGATCTTTTGCTGTATTGATTTACAGACCTAGATTCAGTCAAGGTATCTTATTAAAAGAGCTAATAAAGCAAAACCTTGAGTTACCGAATGAGGAACTTAATATGTGTAATGATAATCAAAGATTATCTAAATGCATCGTATCAATACTATGATGAAAATTATGTATGATATTAGTCCTCACCCTGGTAGAGTGCACAAGTCACTTTGAAGCATTAATTTGCTCACCTGTCACCTCTGTGCCTCATACCTTGTAACTAACGAATAACTACAATATAATCACGCGTTATGATGAAACTTTGTGCAATTCTTGATACGGGAATGTGTCGCGTGCACGGGGACCATAGGTTATTCAGTATCTAATATTACCATAATGTATCTGAAGTGCTGAGCAATGAATGATGATTTTAGGTTTAAGTGGAGAAACATACTGGTAATGGTTGTAGGATACTCAATGTCAAAAGCAGAAAACTGACAAAATAGAGTTTTTACTGATTGTTTCAATACTGATATGATCCTCTTACCGGAAAATTCACAATAATATGTTTACTTTAATTTTATGCAAATCCATTTGAAAATTCACAAAAAGATTTTTGGTGTGTTTTAGCATAAACTTTGAAAAAACAAAAAGTTTTGTTTCAACTTTATATTCGATAACCAATGTTGGGATACTTAATATGAATGCTCAGATACTCAAAAGTGGAAAAAGAGAAATCAAATTTCAAATTTTCAAGTTTCTGGTGCATTTTAAAAAATGTTTAATAGTTCATGGGGAGAACTATTGAAGGTCAAAAGGAATGTGAAGAGTACTTCTGAGATTCTTGTCGTGTCTAACGCCGGTTGTAGTTTGTGTAGTTTTTAGTAAATTTTTCTGCAGAATCAACCACAATAGGTGCACCGCTCAAGATTCATCGACAACGTGTGTAACTGAACAAGACCCAAACCTGAACATCAAGATTACTAGAACAACATAAATTAGTCAGAGATTGTAAAAGAAATAACTGCAGATTGAAGAATTCCAAGATTTTTTTTTGTCTTCATCTCTGGACCAACAAATGACAAAGCCAAGATTTCTTGAGTCTGTTTGAGATTTCAAAGCTTACTGCAGAGATAGACAAGAACCTCGATACAAACATGCAAGAAAATGGAAAGTTTTCAAGTCGTTCAAGATGATGAATACAAGACTTGAAGAATTGATAACTTTTTTATTTAGTACATCACTAGCTAGGTCCAAGGGGGAGATTGTAAGTGCATTATTCATGTATGTCCCCAGCTAGTGATCTGGTACTGAATGTCGAAGGTTTAGATAATCAGAAAACGATCAAGACTTTGAAGTATGTTGATAACTTGAAGACTCATTCGACCAGTCGGGGGGGTCGAATGGAGTTTGTCTTGGGTCGAATGAGGATTGAATATATAGAGAAGGATTCATTCGAACCCACGAGGGGACGAATGAACCTATTCGACCTATGAAAGGGGTCGAAAGGAATGCCTATAAATTGTGAAAAGTTAGTTATCATTATGAGCTTTTCCCAGTTTGTGTGTTTGTGATATTCTCTGTATTAGGTCTAGGTTTTGATCTGTAGTTGTTCTACATTTGATCTAATACACGAGTAAAGTTATGGAAATTGCTCGGTGATTCGTTATTTGTTTTCATCACGATCATTACTGTTTATTTCTGAATCATTTTGCACAATCAGAGGGGATTCCGCACCCTACGATTGGTATTCGTGAGATCACGGTTCGTGATTACGATCCTAAAATGAATTCTTACTCGGTCACAAAGTCGTTGATGGAGATAGTCTGATAAACATTGTTGGCCTTCTGGATGTCGAGCCACTGATGCCAATGTGGAGGAAGTGCATCTGCAAAACGTTCAACAAGTTCAGCTGATGTGTAAACAACTCCATATTGATACACCTCCGACATCAGATGATAATATTGGGCAGTCAGATCCCGTAGTGGTTCATTCCCAATAGCAGTGAAGTTCTCGAACTCCTTCTTGAGTTGATCCATCTTTATCTTCTGTGTCTTCTCATTCCCCTCATTCCTTTCTGCTAGAGCTAGCCAAAGCATCTGTGATGTTGTACATTGAGCAAACTGGTGCAAGATGTCTTTGGGAAGAGCTTGAGTCAAAGCAACCATAGCCTTCTTCTCATAATTGTATTTTCTTCTTTGATCCTCTGTCATATCTTCTAACGAGACAGAAATGTCGGAATTCTCAATCATCAACCTTGTATACCCATTCTCTATAGCTGCCCATACTAATCCATCATTCCCCTCAACGTGTGTCTTGAATCTCCCCTTCCAGGAATGGTAGTCAGCCATGATTTGCAGTTTGGGAGCCCTATTTGAACTACCGGTTTCCAAGTCATTGAGAACTACCGAAGACAAATGTTGCATTTGTTGAGTTCCAGTGGCTGCGAGTGCCCAAGGATTACCATTCATCATTTGTTGTTGCTGGCCACGTTTTGAGCTGCGAGCGCCCACGGATTTTTTCTGGCAGCTTGTTGTTGCATCCGTTGCGCATTTCGCTCAGCAACATTAGGTTCAGAACAGTAACTAGCGAATAAGGTGAAAGCCACGACTACAAGGGAAGATTAGAAGGCTACTCGTGTGGAAAACAGGCGATTGGAATTGTACTCGCGTGAACAGGGATGCGACTACGAGTTTTTAACCACTATGGTTCACCAGGCGACTAGAAGTCTAGTCGTGTGCTATAAGTCACGATTAGACCCTAGTCGTGTGTAATTAGTAACGATTAAGGATGCTAGTCGCTTGTGAAGAAGCTAGTCGCTACCAGCAGGTCTGTTGACTTGTTTTGCACGAAAAACATCATTTTTTCTTCAAAACCTGTCAAAATCAATGTGTTTGATCCCCAAATAATTAGGAAAGTTGTAAAAACACTTTTGGAACAAACCCTAATTAAGAACACATGTTTTTATCCATTAAAACAGGCTTAGATTTTGAAAACTGTTGGTTTTTATCAAAACACAAAGTTTGAAACTTTCAAAACAGGTTTTGACCCAAAGACACTAATTTTGATCTAAAACCACCCTGTTTTGAATCCGTTTTGCTATCAAAACACTCGTGATAAGAGCCAATGCTCTGATACTACTTGTAGGATTGATTTCGGACAACCCGACAATCACGAGCTGGTTCGGTTAGAGTCCGGAATCCTCTAGCCGATGTTCGGACAACACAACAACAACAAATATGGTAAATGAGATATCAAACACACACAAAATAAAGTTAAAAGCTTGTTATTGCATTGAAAACAGAGCACGAGTGTTACAACACAATCAACAGCCTGAAACCTATGACCTGGGTGCTTAGGAATGTGTAATGTGACAGCTGAAATGATTGGAAGTATTTATATCTCCCCTAATCGTCCAGGGCCCTTAGGGGCGACTAGGTACATAACACACGACTAGGAAGGGCGACTAGCTAGCTAGTCGTCTTGAGACCCAGGCGACTAGCAAAACTAGTCGCCTCCAAAGGTCCTAGTCGCTTGTCGACATGCAATCAGCCCTAAATCACCCGAAACACATCCAAGCACGTACATTAACACCAAAATATCACCTATACTAGGCTAGGGAGATACGTGTACTAACATCTATAGTATTATGTAAAACACGTTCTTATTTCCTTTTTTTGCATCTCACGATTTTATTTTTAAGTTTTCTTTTTCAATTACCATAATAAAAACAAAACTGATATGTACCGAGTTTCCATCATGTAGCAGTGCAAAATCCCACTAGTTATATATCTATAGTGTGATTGTTGTCAAACCTATTTAAATATCTATGTATTCATGTATCCTAGTTGTATCCAACTTTATTGATGTTATTTTAAATAAATAAATCAGAAATCTAGAAAACAAAAAATACTTATCACTTCGTCATTTTCTTTTTAGTTAACGCTCACATCATCTTCGATTTTGATCCCAACAGGCAATACGAAACTTGTTTCAATTTTATTTAGCTAATTAAAAAAAAGGCAAAAGTTAGTTAGTTTGATATTTTTTAAGGAAAAAAATTGTGATTGTGAATTGAAATATCATGTGACATATTATGTAACCGTCTTGAAAAGTAGAAAATTCGACTGTCACGTTTCTTAAGTTCAATGTTTAAAGACAAAATATAAAACATGTTGTGGCAAGTGGAAACTATTTACATGTGAACATCGAAGTGATTCATGTGTTAAACAACGTACAGTTTTCACTTTTTATATTTAAAAATATCCCTTTACCTTTTTTGATGTAGCATAATAGTTTAAGCACCCAAGGCCGATTTTCTTTTTCAGGGTATCCACGATATATAGTTGTAGAATTAAGTTTTTTCATTTATAACATGATATTTTCTAAATTTGAAGTGTAAATTTTGACACGATTCAAAAACGTCATGAAAATAGTTAAATTTTTAGGTTTTGAATTAAATCTATACATATAATAAACCAAAGCCATTTTAATGACATGGCACTCAAAGAGGCATTCTCCTCCTTGAGTGTGCCATGTGTCATCCCATGTGGCATTGAGATATTTTAGGAAAAAAAAATTTAAAAACAAAATTAGATTTTTCTCTCTTATGTTTCCTCCAATAATTTTTAAACGTTAATATATTTTATATACGAGATTTTTTAAAGAAAAAAATTACACCAAATTAACGAGCGTTTTATTATCTTTCCAATGAGTACCATAGTGCTATATAAAAGACGGAGATAAAAAACGACTATTTTTTGTTGGGTTTTGTTCAAACAGGAAAAAAACACAGTAAATATGAATTCTATTTTCAACATGCGTTAGCATTGGAGTTATACATTGTTTTAGGTTAGATATTAATATTAGAGTTATACATTGTTTAAGGTTAGGCGTTAACATTGGAGATATATTTTTAATTATTTTAGGTTAGCTGCTACCCGAAGCTTTCATGCATGTAACTGTAAAGCGCATCATTCTATTTCATATGTAAAATTAATACGTCATATTAGATTTTTCAACCCCGGGACGTTCCCGGGGTATAATCTAGTCTTCTAATAAATATATTGTGTTTGGAGTAAACTCTATAACCTATGAAATAAATTAAGTGTCAACTTGTCAAACTAATTAAATTAATAGTGAAAACATATTTCATAATTTACAATTACTTTGCAAATTATTGCCAACGTGTTTGTGATCTGTTTAATCCGTTTACTATCAGTTGGCCCATTTGACTTCCTTCGACAAACGAGGTAGAAATTGTAAGTTTAGGAATTTGTAACAGTCTGAATATTTCTCTAAATCGTGTTATAAAGTTGTAGAATTAAGTTATTCATTTATAACAAGATATTTTCTTAATTTGAAGTGTAAAATTTGACACGATTCGAAAACATGAAAATAGTTAAATTTTTACAATGTGATCTAAAATCTTTTAATAAATATATTGTGTTTGGAGTAGACTGTTTAACCTATGTAATTAGGCGTCAACTTGCAAAACTAATTATAAATTGTGAAAAAAATATTTCATAATTTACAATCAGTTTGCAAAGTTATTGCCAACGTGTTTGTGATCTGTTTAGACTGTTTACTATCAGTTGGCCCATTTGACTTCCTAAAACAAATGAGGTACAAATTTTTAGTTTAGGAATTTGTAACAGTTTGAATATTTCTATGAATCGCGATATATAGTTGTAGAATTAAGGTATTCATTTATAACATGATTTTTTTTTAATTTGAAGTGTATATTTTGACACGATTCGAAAACATGAAAATTGTTAGATTTTTGGGTTGTTATCTAAATCTTTTAATAAATATATTGTATTTGGAGTAAACTGTTTAACCTATGTAATTAAGCGTCAACTTATCAAACTAATTAAATTACTAGGGAAAAATATTTCATAATTTACAATCAGTTTGCAAATTATTGCCAACATGTTTGTGATCTGTTTAATTTATTTACTACCAGTTGGCCCATTTGACTTCCTTAGCCAAACGAGGTACAAATTGTAAGTTTAGGAATTTGTAACAGTCTGAATATTTCCGTGAATCGCTATAAAGTTGTAGAGTTAAGGTACTCATTTATAACATGATATTCTCTTAATTTGAAGTGTAAATTTTGACACGATTCAAAAACATGAAAAATAGTTATATTTTTAGGTAGTTATCTAAGGGGTTGTTTGGTTGATTAAGCACTGATTCATTAAGAGGTCTGAATAGTTAATTGTTCTTAATGCTTAAGAGCTGAATCATTAAGTTGGACCTCTTAATTGTTAATTTTCTTGTCCTACATTGGTAGGAGAGTCTCATTAAGGTTCAACGTATTCCATTCAGAAGCTGAAACAAACGTGTTAAATGTTGAATCATTCGGCACTGAATTATTCAGAGTCTCATTAAGAGGCTTACCAAACAGCCCCTAAATCTTTTAATAAATATATTGTGTTTTTAGTAAAATATTAACCTATGTAATTAAGCGAGAAGTTGTCAAGCTATACTTAAATTAATAGTGAAAAACTATTACATAATTTACAATCAATTTGCAAATTATTGCTGAATAATATCTTTACGTGTATTATATTATCAAAACTGCACTATATTTGCTATATATAGGCTACCGAAAACAAAACGGGAGGGGGGTGTTCCCTTTCGGGATTACTGGCACCTCAACACGCCCCCCCCCCCCCCTCCCGGACCATGTCATCGAAACCACACCCCTTGGTCTTATAATGTTTATCCCAATTTCTCTTTGGGTTTGAGGAAATCGGGTTACATTGATCTAGATGGCACTAAAATCAGAAACCTAAATATCATATATAGTTTACATGATGCTAAGTGTCCACTACTCTTCAACCAACCCTAGTAAGCATCCAATTATCTTCTTCTTACACTTGCATACCGACATTTTTCTCCAAGAATAAACTCCTGATTCAAAAGTTAGCAAACAAAACTTAGTCCGGTTGTAATTCTCCTATTGTAGTACATCACGACTACATGCGTATGTACCCAAGTGTCGTAAAAAAACAATACAAAGGGAGAACCGAGTCTCTGTCGGCATAACTAACAAGAAGAAAGCACATTGCGCGTTAAATATTTAAAGCATTAGTTACATCCTCTATAGTTTGTCTATAAGCGGTATTTTTGTTAACACGCGTATTTTCCATCACATTTGTGAGGAAAAGTTGTAACGATTAGATGTTACAAAGCATCTGAGTTGTTGTACTTATGTAAAGATTTAAGACGCTCATTAACTTAATGTTTTATATACGCTTCTCTTATGTTTATCGCGTTATACATCATGTGTTAGGAACTAGAAAATACATAAGAATCTGTGTTTCTAAACACCTTAACACCATTATTTGAAAAAAGAAAAAGAATTAAATATTTAAAATGATAAAATTTTGTGTAAAAAATTGAAAAAAATAGTGAAATTAGTGAGAATCTAAAAAAACCCTTTGAAAATAGTTCCTGGATTCGACACTAACTAATCAATGTGTCTATATATTTTAATTCTATAAACTAACTCGCACATATGTACATACACATATATACACTTCTGTGTAATCATTATCGTCTAATATTATTTAGTCTATCCGTTGTAAATAATTATAATGAATTAAAGCTAAATGTTATAGAAGTGATTGTTAAGATCTCGAGCAGCAAAAATGCATTTCATTTAACCAACATATAAACTTAATTATGTTCTTCATGTTGGTTTGTGCAATTATAAAATAAAAACAAAAAAATAAAATAAACAAATACTACATATTTAAAACTAAGTTTTGAGATTAACAATATTTAACAATTATTACGTTAAAATACACAGAATCTAAAGTTGATTCTTCACTTTCTCAGAACCCTAGAAGGCTTGAACACACATTACACAACACACCCACTCGATGTTTATTCTGCAAATTCAATTGTTGGCTGTGTGAAAGCTTCATGAACCGAACAAGCAACCACCTGCGCCCATCGCTTTAATCTCATCTTCACTATTTTTGGATCATCATCTACACAAAATTCAAAAAAAAAAAAATTAAAAATAATATTCAACAAATTTTCCGTAAAAAGTTTTAATTCAAGGATAGTTTTTTCCAACAAAATCAGTTTAGTTTATCATAAAAATGTCGTGAAAGGTTGTTTCTACGTGTTTCTGACTAATTTCGCCTTAGTAAACGACACAGTTTTCTAACATAAAATCAATCAAAAACCATTAAATAATTCAAAACACAAATTTTATAAATTATTCTAACAAAATAAGTTTAGATTATAATAAAAAATGTTAAACATTGTTTCCTTCGTATTCCTGGCTAAATTCGCCTTAGGAAATGACACACTTCTAGTAGTGTTTACAAAACATAAAATCAATACAAAACTATCACCTGAATAATTCAAAACATTTTTTTTTAAATTATTCTAACAAATTCCACAAATATGTCAAAAATTTTTTCCTAAGACAGTATTTCACAAAAAAATAATAATAAGTTACTTTTATAAAAAAAAAATGTTGTTAAAAGCAGTTTCCTACGTATTTCCAGCTAATTTCTTTCAAGGAAACGACCCAGTTTTCTAGTAATACCACAAAACATAAAAATCTCTCGTACTTGGATCAACAATGAGGGGCAAAGACACGCTAGAGTTGGAAGAACAATCCGAATCAATGGACGAAGACCTCGAAAGGTCTCGTCCATTAAACTGTCTATTAACAGCAATGTACAATTCAAGTGCGGGGAAGGCACGTTTAAGCTTAGGATCCAATTCATTTTCCGGATCCAAGCCAAACCCGAGCTCGAAGCAAGCTCGTAGCTCGTTAATATCATCATCCGTGACATCAAACTCGGACGCAGCATTGGCACTCATGCTGCGTCGATGTAAGTTCCTTCTTCTTTGTTTTAACTTCAATTTCTCCCATTCTTTGTCTCGGTGGGTGTCGACTGACCACGAGCGGTTTTTGAAGAGAACCGGAAGCGGGTTCTTCGAATTCGCCATCGAAATTGAAATTGAACCACCGTATGCGATGGAGGGATCACCGGTGAGAATGAGGAAGAGGAGGGTATATACTATGTTGTAATATGTAGGGAAAGAGTGTGTTTTATAGTGAGGATCATAGATTCTGTGTGGTGGGGTATAGGGTTACTATTGTGGGCCCTTTTTAGGTTGGGCTTTCCTACTACTTTTGGCAAATTAATAGGTGTTTTTTAGTTAAGTTTATTTTATTAATATTTTTTTGGGGCATAAAGATATGATGTTCGACTTTTAGACAACGAAATGATGATGGTAAAGTTAAAAATCGGTTTGTAACTAACTTTTTTAGCTCAATTTAGTTTGAAATATTGTATAGTTTATCATATGTTATAAATTATTATTTTTAGACAAGATAGATAAATTATTATTTTGGACAAGTTATTAAAATTTGATGGTAAATAATGTATATGTTATAAAATTTTGATGGTAAATAATGTCTATGCCATAAATTATTATTTTTGTATAAAAGTGGTTATTTGTGTAAAATGATAAATCCTGTTTTTAGTTTTCTTGAATTATAAAAATTATGACAATTGTGATTTATCTGTCTTGAGTTTAATTTTGAAATATGCAATATTTGGTAGTGGCAATAAGTGGCTTCACCATAAAACTGTGTTCATTAATGTGATAATATATCAATTTAAACATATATCCATATCCATACTAGTATATATATGAGTTAATTCTATACGGGTAAAGTAGTACTTTCATATGTATTTAGATGGATAAGATTGTAATTTCATTTATTTGATTAGACAAATTTAATAGCACATATTAAATACAACATACTTTACTTTAAAGATTCTATTTTTGATTCAGAGCTTCATGTAATTAAAATGAATCATGATTTAATTTAAACTATAATTATAAATATATTAATAGCCATAAGAATTGAATAGTAATTATCATCAATGCAGCCTGGCCCACTACCATGGCACTTTTGTAATTAATAGGTTTTACAGGGGTATATGTGTCATTTGCATATGAAACATTGAACGTGTATATGTGCTTTTCATAGGCACGTGTATATCATCCATCCTACAAATGCATGTAGAGAGAGAAGGATAGCAGTGCCTGTATAACCACCGCCTTACCACCGCTCTACCACCGCTCTCTGGTTTCGTGTTCTCCAATCTTGGGGGTTTTGATTATAATGGCTTCTCATCACCGTCTTGATCATCATCCCCGTCGTTGTCGGCGGCTTACTTGTGGTCTATGGCGGCGGCGGCCCTACAATCTCTAGCATTCAGTTTGTAGCTTTGGCTTCTCATCTTTGATTATGAAGGCTTCTTCGTTGTTGGCGGCTTACTTGCCGTTTATGGCGGCGGCCCTACAATCTCTAGCATTCAGTTTATCGCTCGGTGATGATGAGACAATTCTCATCTGAGAGAGTTGTTTCGATTATGACTGATTGATTATTTGATGTGTTTTTTAACCCTAACAATTTTTTTGAGTGAATGGTATGGCTTTGATGCTTAAGGTTGTTGAAGAGTTTGCTGATGCTGCTAAACTTACTATAGGTTGTTTCTTTTTACTATTTTTTGTTTTTTTATTGCTATGATTTGTAGGTTTATATTTGTTGACAAGGTGTAGATTGAAGTTTGTGATTTGTAGGTTTTACGTGAGTATATTAATTCAAACATGTGAATCTTTTATTTTGATCTTAAGCTATGTTGCAGTTTTCATTTTTTGGGGTGTTTGGATGAATAAGTTAAACCTTAGGTTTTGTTGTTGTCTATATTCAGCATAAATTTAGGATCTTTTTAAACACATGTAGTCTAATTATTGGTTTTGTTACATTTGCAGGTTACATCACCTTCTTGGAACATTATCCACCATTAGGAGAACTTAATACATGATGGATTCGTATTCACATCAGGTGAGTGTAGGCTGAATCTTTGATGTTTCTTTCTTGACCATCTTGGTGAACGTGGTAGCACAAAAATTGGTACCCCAAATTTGGGGTTTTTTGTTCGCTTCATTCATGGGTTGTGATGAGTTTGTGAGTACCAGAAAGATTGGTTGCCAATCTAGCCATGGCGTGGTAGGGATGGATGGCGGTCGGTGTTTACCCGCAACCTCCTTGCAGCTATTGTGTGGTAACTGATTGTGTACCTCTGAGCCTAACAAGTGATTATATTGCATCTTTGGGTTTTGATGTCTAAGATGATGACCCCATACCTTCTAGCAAGGATCCGCTTATGTGATCCTTGATTTCATTTTGTTGTTAAGTATCCGTTGTTGTACGATTTTCCTTTAAGGGCTGCCATCATAAGCCGTCGACTAAGTTCAAATTTCTCTCTTAGGGTTTCTATTTCGGTAAGTTTTTCCTCTTAGGGTTTGGCTTTCGATTTGGACAAGTGATGGTATGCCATGCTCTTTGTTAGCGGCGTTTATATAACCAATTTACTGCTTATGATATGCTTTATCATTGGATGTCATTAATTATCATTTCACTAATCGAATTAGCATTGTCAGCAGGTTATCTACTGCACATGTTTGAGCGGGAGTGCAGATGAAAGCACTTTCTTTAGTTGATATACAGAGTTGTAAATGCCTCGATTTTGGACAAACAGCAAAATGGACATTGTGCGGGTATGCACTACTATAATCTTATATTCTTATGGGATATCTTTTTTTTGTCACATTTTTTCAGTTTCTTATTGTAGTATCTCAAATAAGTTTCATTGGGCACACATAGGCAGGCGATCAAGGTATAGACCAAACATTTACAAAATGTATACTTGTTTACGCAAAAGTGGTCGTCCTGTTTTTTTAGGAGAGTTTGTATAAGGTCAACTGTATACATGGGAACATTGGTATGTTTAGCTTCGCTAATGGAACAACTTCGCCATTTAGACAATTTGCGGATAACTTTTCCTACCATTTCTTCAATGAACGGGGTAGAAACTTAGGGGGCTCAATATATGTCAAATGTTTGACTGAAATTTGATTCATTTCTGAATTTTCCATGTCCTTAATATTTATTGAATATGGATAGGGTTCCCATCTTCAAAATAGAAATGTAAGAAGCTCACTTTGAATGTATAGGTTAATGAGTAGTCAATCACTCCCTCTTTTCTTTCTTTCACAGTCTATAAACACATACATGTCCTCTTTTTCTTGTGTTAGAGAAAGAATGAGAGTTTTAGACTAGAGAGAGAGGGAGCTAGAGAGAGGATGGCGAGGGGTGTGGGTACCAGCCTCCAGTAAGCTGACTCTATTCCATGTGTGTACCATGTGTTTTTTAAGAACCAGCTACATTTTACTTTAAATTGTAACAGAAAGCTATGTTACATGAAGTCATGAACTTATCATTTTTGTGCTTCAATGCTTTGTAGGAAGATGGATTAAATTCCACATATATGGGGAAGATAATAAAACTTAAATATGTTAATGATTGGATCAAGTTTTCACTGCCCCTTTCAGCTGAATTCACCGACCTGCACAGGGAAGTGACAATGAGACAAACGAAATTAGAACCCAAATTTTCGTGTCGAGTATAGTGACATTGAAGGTAACCGTCTTCCAATCTCTGGCGATGAAGACCTCCGGGTTTGCATGGCTGGGTCAAGTTCAAAGGGGGCAAAGTTCATTAAAATGTTCTTTTTGTTGAAGACATAGTATGATGACATATTTATATTTTCTTCTTTTGATAGTTTGACGTTAATAAATATGGCACATTGATAGTTTGATAAGAAACCCATTGCCTTCTTTATTCAATAATTGGTGTTAGAACTGTGCACTATTTTGTAATGAACTCCACCTCAATCCATTAGGAATTACTATTGTTAGTGTATGTTCTAACTAAAACAATTAACATTGTCTTTTAATGAATGGCCATGAAAAAAGTACATCATATGTATGTTTATTTCCCCCTATTAAAAATGTTTTTGTAGAGGATTGTTTTAACAAAAACAGTTTAGATGATCATACAAGTCTACCAATCTAGGTGCGGAAACCCTAGATCAGTTACAAAATGATAGCTAACAAATCAAACAATCAAATTCACCTTTTCAATCTCCATTCTCATTAATTAAGCTTGTTTTTGATCTTTACAATTCGAGTTACAAGTTAATAAAACACCTTGACACTCATCAAACCCTAGAGAGAAAACCTAGACCGAACACACTGACTCAAATGGCAAAAGTTACAAAGCAAAACAAAATTTCCACTTATATACTGCTGCACATTCGCCCCTTTTACAAGGTCGAATGTGCATGTTCGCCCATTCATATGGTACGAATCAACACATGTCTTTAGTCTATTCCACATTCGCCCTTCTAGGTCCAAGTTCGTCCCAACTATTCCACATTCAACCTCTGCATTTCCTACATTCGCCCTCACGCTATCATCAAAACAACCTTGTATTCCCAATCCAAAGCATTAGTCGCACATTATGCACTAACAGTTTTGGCCAAAATGTTTAGTATCAGCTTTCTGTACATTTTTAAATATCTTTTGATATTGAGATTTTCTTTGTTACATCACATATGCACTTTGTTCAGAATTGTGTTAGACTGCATATTTATTTCCTTCTTGCTACATTTTCGGCAACAGTTTCTCCTCCATTCAAAGGGTTCCTAATGATGTCCTGCAGAAATGTATTGCTCCTGCAAATTACTTTTGGTTACGAATATGATTCACAGGCAAGCAACACAAACCTAGAACGTCGCAATCGCACAAAGCGCGATTACTAATACTACTATCATTGAACTGAATCTAATCTCATTTGGACATTTGGTTTCCTATTTTTTTTGGTTATATCACGCCTTCACTCACTATGTCGAGTGTTTTAGGAGAGATAAAATGTCAAGGCGCGCAAGGCGCGCCTTTCAAGCCCACTAGTTATTACATTATAACCCAAGTTGTTCACCATATCTACAACATTTTAACCTTATAGTATACTACTTAATAGAGTTAATAAGGGAGGCAAAATTATTTTTTTAGATCATCAAGTTTTGGTTGGTTAAAGAGTACTTACACCTTCTTTGCTTGCCCATTCACATTTAGTCAACTCTTACTAATTTAAATAATACTTGCATTATCCATCCCATTTTTATCAATATATTTCTTTTAGTTAATTTTTGAACAACAATAGTATGTCTTTAGTTATTTCGATCTGTTTGTATGTCATGATCTGTTTCATCTTATACAAATGCTAATTAATCATTATGTATTTTATTTTGGATATTATATCTTCAATGCATCACGTTGGTCTCATATTCATAGGCCAATCCTACTTAACAAAGTGAGGAATGTTAATTCATCACTAGGAATTTGTTTTATCCCCTTGTTTATCAAATTATTTTTATATAAAAAAGAATAAAAAAGGAACATAATTTCTCACCTCATTAGTCTACCGCAACAACAAGAAAACGATTTGAAATGTCATTGGGTATTAATGTTATATTTATATATTCAAAAGTATCTAGGTATCTCTTATTTATGTTCAAGCTTAATTTTAATAGGGTTTTTTGTTTTGTTTTAGTTTTTGCACCAAAGAAAAATTAATTTAATAATTTAATAAATGTTAATAATCCATTAAATATTGAGAAGAAACAAATAGTCTTTATAAAGCATATACTTGTAAGTTGTAACATGATAATAATTAAAAACGAGAATTTGAAAAGATGTAACTCCTTAAAAAGTTAAAATAATTTAATAATTAACTAGGGAGAACTGAAGAGACAACATACTCTTATAAATTCTTATTCTTTCTTCATCACAATCCTCCATTTTGTATTTGTAGTTTAATAGCTGCTAAACACAAGCAATTAAGCAAACCTCATAGTCCAAAGGATATGAGACTGAATTGAGGAAAAAGAATGACATCATTTCTAAAAGTTCAACAAACCCTAAATTCCATGCACATGATATAAATCTTTCTGTAATTTGGAATTATTAAACATATTATTTATTGGTATTTTTGTTTTGTGAATTTCTTTTACTCTTCATGGCTTGTTGTATCTAGAAGAGAAATTGGTTGTCATTTGAGAGTTTGATCAAACTGTTGATCAGAATGTATCATATTTAATAAATTTGCCTTCAAAGTGCTTAGATGCCAAATAAGTATTCTTATGGGTAAATAAACATTTAGGTTTGATCGTAAATATTGTCATTTCAATGTCAAATAGGAGTAATCAATCTTTATTCTATAAAAATATTTACTTTTTGGTTATTATGAGCTCTGTTTGGCTTCTTTTTTAATTTGTAAGTGTTATGCCTTGATTTGGTTTTAGTTTTCCTTATCTACGTTTTTAAACGGTATGATCTCTTGTTTTTAAGTCCTTGTTAATTTTATTTGTTAAGTATTTGCATGTCTTGTCCTACACAAAGTTAGACATGATTTTTAGATTTTCGAACCAACACTTTCTCCCTTATATATGTTTCTACGTCAGTTATTTTTTTATAAAAAGAATAAAAAATAAACAAACCCAAATATAAAACAAGAGCAAACATAAAAAAAAACTAAATTGAATTGAATAAGGGAACATGTGCATACTCACTTTTCTTTATTACATTTGGATTTTTAATATTATTATTTTTTTGTTTTTGTGTGGCATTATGCAATTTCGTTGTGAGGCTGGCTTTACTAACAAAAACCATAGTAGTAGAAGGGGGATTTTCATGTTACCCAATCGCGTCTTGTGGTGATTCTTGCAATCGCAAGGCGGATGGCTTTGAGCTTGGTGTTGATTATCGGAAGTAGGTCAGTTCTCAACTTAGGGATGGCAAGATGATTGTAGCATTGTTGTTCAATCAAGTTCAAGACTGGTGGAATACTACTTAGAGAACTATAAGTTTTTGTTTTATTTAATTTTAGCTGAAATTATTAGATGAATGATATGCCCATATTTTAAACTACGGACTTATCCATACTTCATAATGTATGAATTTTTGTCTGATCTTTATAGTGACATGAAAATTCTATTCACTTACACATTCAATCATGTCAAAACATAGCAAACCCCGCAACAAAGCGCGAGCTCAATACAATACAAAATTTGTTTGGTTTTGGTGTAGATGTTGTTGGGAGAATTATCATGCGGGAACGGATAAAAAAATTACAAGTATTACAATTGATACGCACGTGAGTCATAATTAAACCGAATCGCCCAGTGCAATCCTTAAAATCTAAATATTGTAGCACCCAAGAGTTACTAAATGTAAACTACAATTTACAATTACAACAAAATAAAAATCCTCCTGAATAGTATTTGCCCCCCCCCCCCCCCCTACAACAAAATAAATATCCTCCTAAATAGTATTTGTCCCCCCCCCCCCCCCCACACACACACACACACCACACACATAGAGACACAACACACACATACACATAAAATGCGGTGTGAATTCAAAATTTGCTAGTGTATGTTGATTAATGTTTAAGAGTAAAAAATCGATGTTCAAAAATTTTTTGAGTTAATATATGTTACCCATGACATGGTGATACGGTGTTTGCTCTCCACAAAAAGTCCTTCTAATTAGTGCAAGGTAAAATGGTATCTATGTGTAAAAATCGTTTGTTCAAAAAAAACTTTAAATAAATTTGTAAAATGTATACTTGTTCACGGTTTGAAACATTGTCGGATCAGTTTCTCTTTTAACAGTTCTTATTTATGAACAATTATGTGTTGTAAATGTATCAAAGTAAAATGCACAGCGGAATATTAAAGTGTTCAAGTTAAAATATCACTTTTAATAGGAGTTATGACTCCCCCTCAATCAATGAACTAGGAAGTAAAGATGAGAATCAATAATAGTAAATGCAAGATGATTCTCAGATATATATGAAACGGTTAACTACAAAGTGATTTGAAGGAAAATGTTCAAGTCTTTGATGATTATATATATGTGTGTCTAAAATAGTGGGTGTAACATCTCTATTTATAGACGAAAGATTACATACAAACTAAGTAAACAAAAGCTTAAAATAATGTAAGATAATACTACAACAAGCTGTAGTATCGAAACTTGAACAAAGACTTTAAGTAAACTAATATAATACTAAACTGCTGAGATTAAGGGCGGTTAGAAGCTTCTTAATGAAAGTGTTGATGAGTGACAAACTTCTGATGAGTGATCTTCTGGAGTTTGTCTTCAGCAGTTTGTTCATCAGATATTCTGGCTTGTTTATCTTCAGAACTTCTGATTCTTTTACTCTTATCTTTCACTTCAGTAGTTTCTCAAAATATAAAGAGGATATAAGACTAAGGTTTATACTGGCTTGTCAATCCTCTTTTACCTTACAATGTCCCCCTGGATTGATGAAGCCAAAACCTTTGTCTATCTTTATTTATAAGATTCTCTCTTGCTTAAGTCAAGAACTCTCCAGATTTCCTTTATTGTTTGATGTTTGAGTTCTCTGACCTCTGCTTCTAGAAGTAGTCCTTGTTCTGGTAACATCTCCTGAATGGTTAGTAGATCTTCATCAGATAATCTTTCCAATTCAGTCAAGCTGTGAAGGACTTTCACTGAACAATCTTGTCTTTCTAGAACCACGGAACTGGACCTTTGGGTGAAGTGCCAATTCTTGATTTGTGATTTGGAACTAAAGAATTTGTCTTTGTATGGTACAATTTGTAGGTTTGAATATAGGTCTGATGTTGGTGGTTTTTCTTTTTCAGCATTGATTGATCTTCTTCTCTTTTCAATTAGCACAGTACCAGGTGTATCACCTTTTGAAATAGGCATGTGATGTTCAATGACTACCTTGGTCTGTTTTTGTTCTTTGATGGTCTATTGCAGTTGATAAGCAAAAGTTGCAGGATCCCTATATTGAGTTATCAAGGCTTCTCTTCAACAGTAAAATCATTTTCAACAATGGTGTTCTTCTCAATCAGAACCATCTTGAAATCTATTTTAGTGTTTTCCCCTGACTTTTTATTGGTAGCAGGCTATGTGGGTTTGAATTTCTCCGGATTTGCAAGTCTGTCAGCCTTGAACTTTTTGTAAGTGTCATAAAGTACATCTTTCCACTTACATATTTGTTGTTTTGAACCAAAATTGTTGTCTACCAATTCTTGAATGATTTGGGCTCTTTTCAACTTTCTGTCTTTCTCTGTGGCTAGCCTTTCTGATACAAGCTGTGCATGTTTTGTAAGTTCTTCAGTTGAGAGTCCCTTAAGTGAGTATTTCCTTGTCTTTGAGTTTTTGCTGATATAAGTCATCAGCTGTTGCCTTTTATCTTCTTCTGCTGCAAGGGGAGTTTGCTCAGCAAGTCTTTCTTGTGATTCTAACTCATTTAACTTCTTTTCATATTCTTTTAACTTGTACATAAAGCTCAAGACATCCCTTTCATCTATGCTGTTCCATATCTTATCTTCTTTTGCCTTTCTTTCTGCTTTTATTCTTTCTTCTTCTGTTAGTTCTTTTTCTTCTGTTTGATCTTATGTTACTATTATAGAAGAGGAGTTTAAATCAGTTGTAGCAGTGGGAACAGGCTTTGGAGTTTCAGCTGGATTTTTTTCTGTTGCATTAGATGACTGTTCTGGTTCAGTGCAAGAAATGTCAACTACTGAAGTGTTGATCCGAGCAGCATCAACTATTGAAGGATTGTCTTCAGTACTTTTGGTCTTTTCTTCAGCAGCTGCTTCACTATGGCCTTGGGTAGACTTTTCAGCTTTCTCTGTAAGGTTTCTCTCTTGTTTTTCATACCATTCTTCTCTTTCTTTCAGAGCTTTTTCTTGTCTAGTCATGGCAGTTTGTTTTTTAGATTCCTTGAGATTTTGTGCTTCTCTAGCTCTTTTTGAAGCTTCAAGAGACACAACTTCAGGTTCCTTTGACATCTTCCCCTTTTTGGCTTCATCCACTTCTGGAAACCAAGGAGGTGGAGGTGTTACACCAGATAGATGGGCTAATTGTCTTCTGTTACCTCCCATCTTTCTTGACAATTCACCAAGCTTGTGATCAATTGCATTGTTTAACATCTCCAATTGAGTTTTGTTCTTTAACTCCATAGTAGTCATAAAGGTTTGGAGATGACCAGAAATAAGCTGGTGTACCATCTGGTATAGGGGACCATCTGGGCTGCATATTTGGTTCAATTCTATGCTTGATGACCCAGAAAATTGGGTAGGCTTTTGTGATTGTGGAGGGTGTGTTTTGGGTGATCCTCAGTGTGAACTGGGGATGCCACTTTTTGGGAATTGGGGTATTTAAGTGGTCTTTAACCTGTTCTTTTGTGACTGTCTCCTTGAGTACAGATACATTAGAATTAGGACCTTCACAGTCATCCGTCAATTCAATTTGTGGAGTTTTTGATCCATCATCCAAATTAACGGAATCATCTGAATCACTGACATAGTCCTCAATGAGAACAATGTCAGTTGTTTCATGAGCTAGGCCCAACCTAGTTGTCTCATGAACCTCTTGTTCTTAGTAATGAGGTTTTCCTACTTCAGGCACAACGCCTTCATCAGTAGTTGCCACATTTGAGGTCTTAGCTATGGTACTACTGTCCTCCAATCCATCTGTAACAACCCGACCCGGTGGGGCCTGGAAGAAATGACAGTTTGGTAACAGACTTGCACAACGGAAGCAACGATAATTAATATTTATAGTTTTATACAATTTCTAATCCAAAAATAAAATACATAACTTAAATAAATGGTCTAATAGCTATGCAGGGACGAGACGCGGCGGTCGTCGAAGCAGTTGATGAGGTGTACTCCTCTAGTCGTTCCAATCTCTACCTGCTCTTAGCTTTAATGCTCTAATCCGCAACACTTGTAACAATAATCGTCTACGAGATATTCTCTAATCCGCTACTAGCAAACATATATCTCGCAGTTGCCATCATTCCATTTGCAGTACCTGAACACATGCTTAAAAGAGTTTGGGTCAGCGAATATGCTGGTGAGTCCGTGTAATTAGTTAAGTAAATCTAAAACAGTTTGTCATTGCAAAAACATTTACACAAGTTCACATAACATAACATGGTGATGTACAAGTCACACCTCAAACCTAACATTGAATCCATCTACTCCCATTATGGATTCCCATGGCAAAATATATGCCACAACGGTCCGCAGACCTCAGTGGAGGGTTTTCCGGGCTTCCGGATCCACTGTGCGTGGGGGATTCCCCAAGTAGTACTACCCATACATTAAGTGGCCCAACTCCCTTGGGTTAATGAGTGTGAATCTGGTTTCAGGAGCACCTTGTCACATCATACAGTTTATACACAGAAGCATGCATTCACCCCAAAACATTTATAAAAACAAAAAGAGGGGATGGTACACGGAACTCACCTTGGTAGCGTTTCTAATCATGTCATACAGTTTCCCCAAGTCGGGAGTCCATCCATCATTAGCACACAAAGTCCTATTGTAAATACAAACATTAGTGAGTGTAACCGAACATCGCGGTTACACGTGTGGGCAAGTCTTAGGACTTTTAATTGTTATCACCTTACTTATACTAGTCGTCAAGTTATAATTGCAATTTATCTAATTCTAAGATGTATAGTCATGGTTTGTCTATATGTCCATATAGTTTGTATATTGTCCAAACGTTTTATGTCCTACTTTCGGTGTCATTTGTCGTGTATAAGTCGTATCATACAACCAAGTGTTTCAATCGTCTATTGTCATCAAGTCGTCTATGAACTTTGTCTATTAAGTCTATCATCCCTTAATAATTATTCTATCCTCCAATGTCCGAAAGTTCTTATGCCCAAGTCCGAGTTCAATCATCATCATATCCATACACTATGCATATAACCAACTTCTTATTACACGTTCATATACTCCCATATTCTACTTTATATTGGTATCTTTATAGTTAATCAATGCACACATGGTTAGTTATATATATAAGTTCTTACCAATATAATCCGTTTTATAATATATCATCGTTCATATGGTTTCGTTAATCGGGTCAAGTCCAAAGTAGTAGTAGTCGAGTCCCACACGTGCACACAATAACTTATGTTTCTAATAACTAGTTAGGTCGTTGTGCAGTCGTTATACCTTGCTTCGCCTTCTGCCGTTGACTTTTGTTGACCAGGTTATGACCTATTAACCGGGTCAATGCTTCAGAACCCGAGTCGACTCACTGGTTGATCGGGTCAACACCCCTGATTCAAGCTCCATGGCCTCTGTGACTTCTTGAGACCATCTCCTGTAGCCGTCACCAATCAACCACAATATTACCTAAGTTATAATCAAGACTTGGAAATAGGGATTGTTAATGGAACTTACCAAAATTAATCAGAACCCTAACAACACCACCGCCGCCGTCGCCTCTCATCATCCTCACCCCATGTTCCTCCTTTCTTGTTATTACCGTAACCCACCACCGATCCTCCAACAATCACCACTACTGATTACTACAATCACCACCATCAATCAGATCTGAGCCCTTGTTTATACCGCCGGAATCTCATCCCTTCTTCCGGCTCCTCTTTCTAACTCGTGTCCCTCACTCTCTTCTGTATCTTCTCTCTCTCTACGTTTCTCTCTCTGGAAGTATGGGGATGGGTGTGATGTGGTTGAGAAATGGAAGGGCTGGTTGTTGTTGTGGCTGCCGCCGGGACTCGCCGGAGCTCCGCCATGGTGGCAGGAGCCATCCGGCTCCTTCTCTCTCTCTGGCTCGTGGATGTGTGGAAGGCAGGAGCATCAATTGGACAAAAAAAGGGGAGGGCTTGGGTTTTTATACTTAGGTGGGTTTTGATGGTTTCCTAAAACCATAAATGGTTTTAGATGTGTGTTGTAACTCAAGGGAGGCACATGGCACCTCCAAATGGTGCCATGTGTCTTGATGATGATTAATCACAAGGCACAGGTCGGGTTCGTTATCGGGTGTCGGTTTGGTCTCGTGTCACGTACAATATTATATCCCTCGTCAATTTAATTATGTAACTTACTGGTTCAGCTTCGTATTCATTTGTACATTATTATTATTATTTTATTCTTATAATAATTTTTAGATGCTAAAAATTTTGGGCCCTAGGTCCGGGGTATTACAATCTCCCCCCGTTATTGGAATTCCGTCCTCGGAATTATTCTCGAGCTATCCATCGTTGCAATCCAGTATATTTCATACTCGGATTAAATGTTTGGGTCTATGTACCCGTGCGTACATAATTCTTTTCTTAATCCCAATCATAATTTATGTGTTTCCGTACTAAGCCTCATGCTATGTATAGGTTCGAAACAAATGGTTCAAATTATTGACAGACTAGTGTTGGTTCTTGGTTTGATTTTCAGTTTCATTTTTTATGCACCATTGGTGTTTATATATAGGGTGTACCGCAGCTAACCCACCACACCAATGATACCTCGTAAATGTACCGAAAATCTCCTCGGAAACTTGATAGAAAACATATTTGTAAACGTAATTGGTCGAAAAATCCTATGGGTGTTTCGAAAGTTACTATTCCTAAAATCTATATTCTAGTGTTGGCTAACTTACCGAAATAGGGGTCTTACATTAGACTATGCTCTTAGAGTTGTATGTTATTCTCACACGTTCTTATGCCTATTATTGTGGTTAATTCTATCTCCATTAACGACATAATCGTTGTATTCTTAAGTTTCCAAAAATTTCTAAGATACCGTGTAGGGCATGATGACCAAGTGTCGAATAATTTGGGAAAGATAAACCTTCAAACACTCTATGTTCATCTTATCATTATCAAGGGAACATAACTTTTTCCTTTGGTGTCCTAGCTCTTGTCTGCTCTTAATATCGGATTGCTATTTATAAGATCTTACTACTAATTTTTTAACTAAGTTCTCTTGTTTTTGTCAAATGTTCCTTACAATAGCTATCACGAACGCACCCGCTCCCCCGTTAGAGCCTATCTATATATTTTTAACGGATTCCATACAGATAGTTCATCACTATATTGGGAAGTTATGTGACTAACTCAAAGGTTTTGGCAATAATCTAAGGAAAACTCGGGGTATTAAGATAACGGAATATGTATTAAACCTTAAGAATACCTCATGTAGCATTCATTCCTAGTTTTAATCTGGTTAGCGAGGACGTTGGATAGTCATGTATTTGCTACATACTTGAGTCTAGCTTACCGCCTTTCCATTTAACATTCTTGAATCATCTTAAACCTGTTAAGCGATCACAAATCCAACATACTATACTCGACCTAAATCTGCAGTAATCAATATCCATGTCCGAATGAAATATCCTAGAATTCAATGGTTTTAATCGCTTATCTACGGTCTAATTGGTAACGCAAAACTTAACTTGTAGATAACCATGAACCATCTAATAACTAGTCATACGATCGACAATACTTATTTGGTTGGAAAAATAAACTTATCAGATGATCCATTTGCTTGGTTGTCTTAAGTTCACTTTGGTATTTCGGGCTCTTTCAAATTGTGGCGCCAAGTTTTGGCGAGGTACCTGGTTTTCATGGTTAGTTCACACTTAGTCATGGAAAGTTAATCACATATTGATAAACTAAGGGGCTATATTATCGTGTTTTGGAAATTAAACGAACAGGAGTAGATAGCTATTATGAGATAAAACAACAAGTATCTACGGGATATAAACATTAGACGAGGTATTGAAGGAATAACAACTTTGATTAAGTTTAAAAGTTACCTCATGCTAAGTCCAATCCTGGTTGCTTTGAGTTGTTGGGGTATGGTACCAATGGTGATAAACATATTCTGTTTTATAAGTTACCATCCTTACAGTTGACAATCAGAACCAACTGAGCATGTTAGGAGGTAATGTATTTACAACACTAAATTTAGTTTACCGCTACAAAAGGTTATCACCAATCATGTTAGAATAACTAGGTTAGGCAACACAATTAAGATAATTTTTAAGTATGATCCTGTTAATAAAATGATGAAAGTGTGAAATTTTATACCTATATAAACGTATGCAAATGTGGCAGGGAAACAAGGAACAAACAATATAGCATAATCAAATTTCATTTGATTAAGGAATAAAAATGTTATCAAATGAGTGGATCTTCATGACTATATCACTACACCAATCGTTGTTTGGCTTGGGTATACTTAATCCTTCAATTGGTGATATCACTTCTTAATAATGTACTGCATCGATGAGTTCGCACATGTCAAGGAAAGGGTAGCCATTCTATAAGGTTATTAATAGTAATAATACTATATTTTATACAAAAAAAATAAGTGATAAAACTACAATGATCAATTTCTCAACAAGTAAAACATGTGTATTGGTTATCTTGGCATTACTAATTATAAGTATGTTAATAATTCAAAATATGGTTAATCCTTTCATTTGTTTTAGTCCTTAGTTTTATGCTGTAACTGCTCAGGTTTATGGCTACTCGTAGGATTTCTTAGAACGTTCACGTGCCTGTAAATTCACAATTACATGACGTCAAGTGTAATCGTCAATTTACCTCACGAAATTATTCTAGTAATCTCCGTTGTAGTCATCATTCACGTATCACACAAAGTCCGCTCACTAGTCAAACTGGTTATAAATCCTTGTAAGCATTCTAGTGTGTTCAGGTACTCCAGTCTCGACTTATTTCATTCCTTATTCCGGTCAGTCTTATATAATTTTCACGGCATTTCCTAGCTAGGTAGTCTTAGAACCTTAAACACTAAGTTCTCTAAGTTGTCTCGGTGTGGTATAGGATATCTGGAGATATCCCATTTTGCTACGACCGTTGCTCTGATACCAACTGTAACAACCCGACCCGGTGGGGCCTGGAAGAAATGACAGTTTGGTAACAGACTTGCACAACGGAAGCAACGATAATTAATATTTATAGTTTTATACAATTTCTAATCCAAAAATAAAATACATAACTTAAATAAATGGTCTAATAGCTATGCAGGGACGAGACGCGGCGGTCGTCGAAGCAGTTGATGAGGTGTACTCCTCTAGTCGTTCCAATCTCTACCTGCTCTTAGCTTTAATGCTCTAATCCGCAACACTTGTAACAATAATCATCTACCAGATATTCTCTAATCCGCTACTAGCAAACATATATCTCGCAGTTGCCATCATTCCATTTGCAGTACCTGAACACATGCTTAAAAGAGTTTGGGTCAGCGAATATGCTGGTGAGTCCGTGTAATTAGTTAAGTAAATCTAAAACAGTTTGTCATCGCAAAAACATTTACACAAGTTCACATAACATAACATGGTGATGTACAAGTCACACCTCAAACCTAACATTGAATCCATCTACTCCTATTATGGATTCCCATGGCAAAATATATGCCACAACGGTCCGCAGACCTCAGTGGAGGGTTTTCCGGGCTTCCGGATCCACTGTGCGTGGGGGATTCCCCAAGTAGTACTACCCATACATTAAGTGGCCCAACTCCCTTGGGTTAATGAGTGTGAATCTGGTTTCGGGAGCACCTTGTCACATCATACAGTTTATACACAGAAGCATGCATTCACCCCAAAACATTTATAAAAACAAAAAGAGGGGATGGTACACGGAACTCACCTTGGTAGCGTTTCTAATCATGTCATACAGTTTCCCCAAGTCGGGAGTCCATCCATCATTAGCACACAAAGTCCTATTGTAAATACAAACATTAGTGAGTGTAACCAAACATCGCGGTTACACGTGTGGGCAAGTCTTAGGACTTTTAATTGTTATCACCTTACTTATACTAGTCGTCAAGTTATAATTGCAATTTATCTAATTCTAAGATGTATAGTCATGGTTTGTCTATATGTCCATATAGTTTGTATATTGTCCAAACGTTTTATGTCCTACTTTCGGTGTCATTTGTCGCGTATAAGTCGTATCGTACAACCAAGTGTTTCAATCGTCTATTTTCATCAAGTCGTCTATGAACTTTGTCTATTAAGTCTATCATCCCTTAATAATTATTCTATCCTCCAATGTCCGAAAGTTCTTATGCCCAAGTCCGAGTTCAATCATCATCATATCCATACACTATGCATATAACCAACTTCTTATTACACGTTCATATACTCCCATATTCTACTTTATATTGGTATCTTTATAGTTAATCAATGCACACATGGTTAGTTATATATATAAGTTCTTACCAATATAATCCGTTTTATAATATATCATCGTTCATATGGTTTCGTTAATCGGGTCAAGTCCAAAGTAGTAGTAGTCGAGTCCCACACGTGCACACGATAACTTATGTTTCTAATAACTAGTTAGGTCGTCGTGCAGTCGTTATACCTTGCTTCGCCTTCTGCCGTTGACTTTTGTTGACCAGGTTATGACCTATTAACCGGGTCAATGCTTCAGAACCCGAGTCGACTCACTGGTTGATCGGGTCAACACCCCTGATTCAAGCTCCATGGCCTCTGTGACTTCTTGAGACCATCTCCTGTAGCCGTCACCAATCAACCACAATATTACCTAAGTTATAATCAAGACTTGGAAATAGGGATTGTTAATGGAACTTACCAAAATTAATCAGAACCCTAACAACACCACCGCCGCCGTCGCCTCTCATCATCCTCACCCCATGTTCCTCCTTTCTTGTTATTACCGTAACCCACCACCGATCCTCCAACAATCACCGCTACTGATTACTACAATCACCACCATCAATCAGATCTGAGCCCTTGTTTATACCGTCGGCGTCTCATCCCTTCTTCCGGCTCCTCTTTCTAACTCGCGTCCCTCACTCTCTTCTGTATCTTCTCTCTCTCTACGTTTCTCTCTCTGGAAGTATGGGGATGGGTGTGATGTGGTTGAGAAATGGGAGGGCTGGTTGTTGTTGTGGCTGCCGCCGGGACTCGCCGGAGCTCCGCCATGGTGGCAGGAGCCATCCGGCTCCTTCTCTCTCTCTGGCTCGTGGATGTGTGGAAGGCAGGAGCATCAATTGGACAAAAAAAAGGGAGGGCTTGGGTTTTTATACTTAGGTGGGTTTTGATGGTTTCCTAAAACCATAAATGGTTTTAGATGTGTGTTGTAACTCAAGGGAGGCACATGGCACCTCCAAATGGTGCCATGTGTCTTGATGATGACTAATCACAAGGCACAGGTCGGGTTCGTTATCGGGTGTCGGTTTGGTCTCGTGTCACGTACAATATTATATCCCTCGTCAATTTAATTATGTAACTTACTGGTTCATCTTCGTATTCATTTGTACATTATTATTATTATTTTATTCTTATAATAATTTTTAGATGCTAAAAATTTTGGGCCCTAGGTCCGGGGTATTACACCATCATTGAATGGTATAAGAGTAGTAGCAGCCTCAAACATACCAAATGATTCTAAGTTTGGGCTTAGAGGCCTTGGTTCCTCCCCATCTCTTTGGTTAGGACTGATCACATTCACATCAATGTCCATTTCTGTGTTTTCATCTCCTGTATTATGTGGTGATTGGGGATTGACATTTTCTAATGGAGTGTGTTGTTTCAGCCTAGAGAGAATATTAGCAATCTCAACTACTAGCGATGTTTCTTTTTCAGAAGTTATGGGATCAGCAGTTGGGTTTTGTTCAGTTGGTTCAGTTGTTTTAAAAGAAGGGTCAGTAGTTTTTGTCTTTTTGAATCTCTTTCTTGAAAATAGAACGGATATTGGTGCTCTTTCTAGTGTTTGAGATGAATGAGACTGAGAGGAAGTTTCAGTCACATCTTTTGAAAGTGCAGATTGCACATTAGCAGCTTCAGGCATCCTGAATTGCTTTTCTTTTGGGGTTGGTGGGTTTGGATTTTTATTGTTTGGTTTGTTTAGGCTTTTTGGGTTTGGGTTTTGAGGATGTTGGTTCCTTAGGGACTGTGACATGTTCCCCTTGGTCATCCTCTGGCAAAAGTGTCGGTTTGTTATGCCTAGAGTATGCTTGTGAGGTTAAAGGGTTTAAAACAGTTGTTTCACCCACAAGCACCTCTTGTCCAAGTTCTTTGATAACACATTGCATGATGAACCTTGGATACAACAAAAATTTCTTTTTATCATTTTGGTGATGCAACACCAACTCATTGAAAAAGTATGAAGATGCCCTAAATTTAGTTTCATTAACAATTGAATGAAAAATTGGTTGCATGGTTGAGGACATCTGATCAGAAGATCCAGTCTTTGGACTTAAACACATTATAATGTAGTGAAACAAAAGGTTATATTTTGCATCAAAATATTTCTTATAAATGTAGCATGTGATAATTTACCTTGGTAACCACACTCAATTATGGTTGATTGAATTGTTCCACTGGGAATGTGATCAGGTGCTTCAGCATCATCAAGACCTAATCTGTCACCCAGAGTTGTCGGTGTGATTGCCATTTCTTTCCCTTTGATCTTCGTCTTCAAGGAAAGGACTTTACCATCTTTGGTAATAGTCTCAGCGTTTGCCCAAAACTCATTAAGAGTGTTAGTATGGATTGGTGGGTCAATGGTGAACGTCGTGTAAAATTGAGATTTTACGATCAAATCAATGATTTCATGGTATTGGGACCAGGCTTCATCCTTTTTGAGGTAGACTCTTTGATTGTGTCACTGTTTGAGAACTCGAGCCCTTGTTTTCTATAGAACAGTTGAAAGATTCGGAGAGGGTTTAGAGAGACAGGGAAGTTTTTGATTTTGAAAAGATAACAATGAAAAGAGGGGTTTGAGAAGTTTAATACTCCTGTTAGGTAAAACTTCTAAGAAAAATAGGAAAAGACTGTTTTGTCCTTTATATCTAAAATCTCTGATGAATATTTATTAATCAGGAGTTTCCTACTTTGTTCTTCAGTAGTTTTGAACTACTGAGAAGATTTTCTTAAAAGTGCCCCTGAAATCAATGTTTGATGATTTTATTATCATCAGTAGATTTTTTTTTCTTTTCAGAAACTTTCCCTTACGAATGTTTTTGTACATCAGTAGTTTCTCTCTCTTTTTGTTGATCAACAGAGGTTTGATACAAAGTTAGTAAACAGATAAGTGAAAGTAAAATATGTACAGAAAAATGAAAACACTTACAGAGTTTACTCAAAGTTTAGCATTCCAAGCATGGAAACTAACCTTTGAAATGTTGATATGTCAAGGGGTTTAGTGAATACATCAGCTATTTGATTAGCTGTTGTAACATGTTGCACCTCAATCTTTCCTTTTTCATAGCAATCCCTGATGAAATGATATCTAATTTCTATATGTTTTGTTTTTGAAAACTGAACAGGGTTTTGATTATGCTAATAGCATATTTATTGTCTACTAAGAGTGGAGTCTTGGTCTCTTTGATTCCATAATCAAGAAGTTGATATTGGAGCCATTAAAATCTGTGATGTACAACTTGCAGTAGCAATGTATTCAGCTTTAGCTGTTGAAGTTGCCACAGATGTTTGCTTCTTTGATTGCCAGGACACCAGACAGTTTCCTAAGAATTGACAACCACCAGATGTAGATTTTCTTGACATTTTGCACCCTGCATAGTCACTATCTGAAAAAGTTGTTAACTTGGTATTGCTTGAAGCAGGATACCAAATTCCTAGTGTAGGAGTTCCTTTCAGATATCTGAAAATTCTTTTGATAGCAGTTAGGTGTGATTCCCTTGGTGCAGACTGATATCTTGCACAGACACAAGTTGAGAACATAATATCTGGTCTAGAAGCAATTAAGTATAAAAGGGAACCTATCATACATCTATACATGGTTTGATCAACCTGTTTTCCTTGATCATCTGGTTCAACTTGTGTGGTAGGTATCATGGGAGTGGAACATGATTTACTGTCTTGTAAAAAAATTTGTTCAATAATTCTTTAACATATTTATATTGATGTATAACAGTTCCATTTGTTTGTTGCTTGATCTGCAGTCCCAAAAAGTATTGCAGTTCTCCCATTGTACTCATTTCAAATTTTGATTGCATGAGTTTCTTAAATTCATCACACAGTTTTGTGTTTGTTGAACCAAAAATGATGTCATCAACATAATTTTGAACAAGTAAGACATGATTTCCAACATGTTTTATAAACAGAGTTTTATCAATGGAGCCTCTTGTGAAGTGATTTTTGAGTAAAAAGTTTGACAGTGTTTCATACCAGGCTCTTGGAGCCTGTTTTAGCCTATAAAGAGCCTTATCAAGTTTGTACACCCAATCAGGATGAGCAGGGTCCTCAAACCCAGGTGGCTGACAAACATACACTTCCTCTTTTATTTTTCCATATAAAAATGCACTCTTGACATCCATTTGAAAAACTTTAATTTTGTTGGAAATTGCATAAGCCAAAAATAACCTGATGGCTTTAAGCCTTGCAACTGGAGCAAAGGTTTCATCATAATCAATTCCTTCTTCTTGCGAATAACCTTGTACTACCAGTCTTGCCTTGTTCTTGATAATCATACCAGCTTCATCTTGTTTATTTCTGAAAACCCATCTTGTGCCAATTGGTAGCTTGTTTGGAGGTAAGGGACAGATTTCCCAGACCTGTTGTTTCTTGAATTGAATGAATTCTTCTTGCATAGCTTGAACCCAATTGTTATCTTTGAGGGCTTCGTGATATTTCTTTGGTTCCAACTGATAAATGAATGCTGAGAAAAAGCATGTTGGAAAGCTGGTTTCTTGTAAGTACCCCTGATGCAATATCACTCATGATTTGATCCAATGGATGATCTTTGTGTTCAATCAGTTGTTATAGCCCAGTACTTGGAGATGGCTCTTGTACTTCTTCAAACAAACCACTGAGGTTGATGAAATCTGGTTCAGCTATATGTTGTGGTTCAGGAGTCTGTGGAGCTGAATCAGTAGTTTGATTTTGTTCATCAGCAGTTGTTGAAGTAGAAGTTTGTAAAACTTCTGATGGTTTAAAATTTGATTTAATGACTGTGTTTGAAGTCCATGATGTGGGACCATAATCATGAAACCCTTGATCACCATAATAAGTGGGTTTGGATGATTCAACAGTCTTTTCAGGTTCAAAATGAAAGCTATCAAGATCAAAAAGTTCAGCAGGATGTGCTGGAATGAGAGTGTGTTTGGACTCATTAAACTTGACATTCAGTGTTTCTTCAACTATCTTGGTTCTGGAGTTAAATACCTTGTAGGCTTTTCTAGTGGAAGAATAACCAAGAAAATAACCTGAATCAACTTTTGCAGCAAACTTTGAAATAGAGTCTTTGATGTTTAGAATGAAACATTAACATCCAAAGCTCTGAAAAAGGAGATAAGGGGCTTGATGCCATGAAGTACTTCATAGGCAGTCTTGGAATGTCTTTTGTTGACAAGGACTCTGTTTTGAACATAACAAGCTGTGTTGACTGCTTCAACCCAAAAATACAAAGGTAGGCCTGAATCAGCTAACATAGTTCTAGCTACTTCAATTAAAGTTCTGTTCTTTCTTTCTACCACACCATTTTGTTCAGGAGTTCTGGGGATGCGAAACTGTCTAACAATCCCTTTAGACAAACAGAATTCATCCAGAGTTTTGTTCCTGAACTCTGTCCCATTGTCACTCCTGATTACTTTAACAGAGAGAGAATATTGCTTCTCTATTTGTAGAATGAAGAACTTGATTATTTCAGCTGCCTCATCCTTGGAATATAAGAAGAAGACCCATGTGAATCTTGAGTAGTCATCAATGATGACCACACAGTATTTCTTCTTACCAAGGCTCATAATCTTGACTAGTCCAAATAAGTCCATATGGAGTAGTTGAAGACATGCAGTTGTTTTTTATTCTTCAATAGACTTATAAGAGGACTTATGTTGTTTACCTTTAAGACAGGAAACACGGTGTTCTTTACACTGGTATTCCTTCAAAGGTAGACCTCTGACCAAGCCCATTTTTGTGACTTTATTTATGGTTTTAAAGTTCACATGGCCTAGCCTCCTATGCCAGAGATCAGTTTCAGAAGTTGATGCTTTTGAGAAGAAGCAAGTAGTGTTGTTCAGTACTTTGTCTTTTTCAATGTCCACTGCATAGACATTGCCACATCTTTTGGCTATCAGCAAAGTATGATCTTCAATGATCTTGTCTATCAACTTTTGGCCTTCTGGTGATATGATCTTGCATGCTGTTTTGGTGAAAAGGAAGAATATCTTTTGTCACACATTTGTAAGACACTCAGCAAGTTGTACTCAAGGTTTTCAACCAGATTGACCTTGTCAAACTGTATTTTACCAGAGGATACATTGCCATGTCATAGCAAATATCCCTTGGCATTGTTCCCAAAGGACACGGATCCTTATCTTTGAGTCATAAAATTGCTTATCAGGTATCTGCATCCTGTCATGTGCATTGAGCCTCCACTATCAATATACCAAATGCTATTCAAACCTCTGGAGACCCTCTGCACCATATAGCAAATCAGTTAGATTTTGGAACCCAAGCCAGCTTGGCTTTGGGTTTGCTCTTGAGAACAGGAACAGTTTGCTTTAGACCATTTTTGGAAATCCATGTCTTTTTGGCAATGGATTTGTCATTAAGGACAATGGTGGAGTTCTTTTGAGGACCACCATCAACTTTGGTCATCAATAGTTTTACCAAATTCATGAGATTTTTAATCTCAGCACAGCAGTTTGTGAAACTGCTGATGATTCAGGTCCAACTATTGAAGAAGAATTTTGAGAAAAAGGCCTTCGTTGAGATTTTGTCTTTTTCTGAGAAAAGGTGTTACTTGGTTGTTGTTTATTGGGATAAAAAGTTTCTTCAAAATTTTGTTTGATTTGTTTTCCCACAACCAATTGTAAAATTTTCTTGTTATACTAATTTCCTTTTATGTGTCTACAAAATTCTGTTTTGTGGTTAAACAGACCACAAACTTCACAGTCTCTTGCCTTCTCTTTCCTTTTAAATTCATCATGAGATGAAGAAGGCAAGTTACTGACAGTTTTAGCGATTTGAGTTAGATCATCAGTAGTTTTCAGGTTCTCAACTCCTGATGTAGATGAAACTAATGATGACTTAATGTCAACATTTTTAACTTCTGTAGGACTTTCAATTTTGAGAAAGTTCTAATGAAAGGATGTGCATTCTTTCATATTGGAAGTTTGATTTAGAACTATTTTACTCCCATCATCAGCAGTTTTGGGAGTAAAATCAGTTGGTGTTTCAGCATGATTGTACCCTATGCCAAACTTAACATTTGATGCAGTTTGTTTGTTAAGCAACATTTGGTAACCTCTACATGACTCAACCCAATTTTCACAATCAACCTTGTTGTCAGCAAGCTCTTTTCTGACATTTCCTAGTTCTTCTATCATGATTTTAATCTGTGCTTGGGTTTCAATAGCATTATTTATTAATTTAGAAATTTCTTTAGATTTTGCAGCAAGTTTTCTTTCTAAGTCATACTTTATTTGAGTATATTTTCTTTCAGAGTCATTTTCTTTGCCATGTAGGTGCACATTGGTCTCTATTATGAGAGAAAAAGATTCTTTGCAAGAAGTTGAACAAAGTTTTAACAAAGATTCTTTTGATACCTGAGATAAGGCAGATTTGGAGGTGCATCCCTCAAAACCCATTAAGGCAAAATTCTTTCTGCCATTATCAGATTCTCCCAAGTTGATGCCATAGACTTTGTTGTCTGCATCTGGACTGCATTCAGATGTGTCAAAAGGAAGACTGCTCCAATCAACATACCCTGATGTAAAAAGACTTTGTTGAGAGGGTTGTTGAGTTCATGGAGGATGTTGAGCAGCTGGAACAGGAGGTATTTGTTGTTGGCCCTGTTGTTGAGCAGGCATTTGAACATATTGTATTTGAGGCACATATTGGATTTGTGGAGCTTGTGCCTGTACAAAATGAGCACTCCCTTAAGTTCCATTATTCCTATTATAACTGGAGTTGAACTGATTTCCAGACTGTGGGTGGTTAAAGCTAGAGCTTCTACACTCTCTAGCAAAGTGTCCCAACTTCTAACACTTATGACATCTAAGTTTAGATATGTCAAAACCAACTTTTGTTGAACTGTCCAGTCCTGGAAATTTTCTTCCTGACCTTTTATAAAATTTATTTGTTTTTATGCTTAACATGGCCAGTTGGTGTAGTATGTCCATTTCTTCTAAGTCATCACTACTGAAATTTTTTAAATCATCCATTATAAAGCACATGTTATCAGTAGTTTGACTATCTTCTTCATTGTCATAACCTGGATATGACATTTCTGATGGGATCCCAGTGGTTATGTCAATATGGTCAAAAGATCCAAAATCATTTGAACAAGAAGGTGAGTCTTGTCCTAAAAGTGTTGTACTACCTGGAACATACTCATCAACTGTTTTACCAAAATTTTATAACTTTTTCTTTTGATTTATTTCTCTTTCAAAAGTTAACAATCTCCCATGTAATTTTGTAAGAGTGAGGGAGTTAAAATCTGGTCCAGATCTAAGGACTATTGAGTAAGTTTCTCATTTTTCTGGTAAAGACCTTAAAAATCTATGAAGCATAGATACTGTTGTATAGGTCTGACCATTTAACTTTAACTCAGAGATTAATGAGGAAAATCTTTCAAATTGTTGTGTCAAAGTTTCGCCATTAATGTGAGTAAATGTTTCATATTGTTGAGCAAGAATTCCTCTGGTGTTGGCAATCACCTCTTCAGTTCCTCCAAACTGTTCTTTGAGGCAGTCCCAAAGCTCTTTGGCACTTTCACAATGTAAAAGTCCAGAGTAGATATCATTTGGGAGAGCCATTGCCAACATAGAGAATGCCTTTGCATCAAGCTCAAGTATTAGAAAATCTTCATCAGTGTAGTCTTTTGGTTCTTTTGGGATTTCTTCCTTAGTTTCAAGATTTACATTTACTGGTTTATGTGGTCCATACATGACAGATCTCCAACAACCAGTGTTGGTCTATGACAAAGTATGTGCCAACCTTTTTTGCCAGATATTATACTCATTTCTGACCAGCATAGCAGGTTTAGTGGCAGATCCAGTATTATGAGGATCCATTTTTGAGAATTTTGATTTGTCAAGTTTTTATCAAAGTGATGGATAAAAAAGTGAACTTTTATCCTTTATTGAATATCAATAAGAGCCTGTGTCTGATTCTCAATTTGTTAGATTGATATTTGATCAGATAAAATAGATGCTCTGTATTGGATCAGTTTCTCTTTTAACAGTTCTTATTTATGAACACTTATGTGTTGTAAATGTATCAAAGTAAAATGCACAGCGGAATATTAAAGTGTTCAAGTTAAAATATCACTTTTAACAGGAGTTATGACTCCCCCTCAATCAATGAACTAGGAAGTAAAGATGAGAATCAATAATAGTAAATGAATATAACAGTAAATGCAAGATGATTCTTAGATATATATGAAACGGTTAACTACAAAGTGATTTCAAGGAGAATGTTCAAGTCTTTGATGATTATATATATATGTGTCTAAAATAGTGGGTGTAACCCCTCTATTTATAGACGAAAGATTACATACAAACTAAGTAAACAAAAGCTTAAAATAATGTAAGATAATACTACAAGAGGCTGTATTATCGAAACTTGAACAAAGACTTTAAGTGAACTAATATAATACTAAACTGCTAAGATTTAGGGCGGTTAGAATCTTCTTCCGATATTTTGTCTGGTTTATCTTAAGGAGTTTTGATTCTTTTACTCTTCAGGACTTTTAGTTATTTTTCACTTCAGCGGTTTCTCAAAGCTGAATTCTCAAAATATAAAGAGGATATAAGACTAAGGTTTATACTGGCTTGTTAATCCTCTTTGACTTTACAAACATAGTTTTTTTTTTTAACGGCAAAACATAGTATATGAGTACTTTTACTAGTAGTGATGAATCATTATAGCAAAACAATAGAATCTAATTTATGATTGCATGTACAACCACAACTAATGTTGAGGGCATAAATTAACGTGATGTAGTTTTTTATTCAAGGAATTTAGACTTTTGTCTATTAAAAGTATCAAACAAGCATAAAAATGACATTTTAACCTCTTAAGGAGGTTACTTGCATGTTACCATTTCACTAATGTGGCTCGAGATCAGGGCCGGCCCAATAGTATATTAAACCAAAGCTAGGGCTTAGGGCCACCAATCTTTTAGGGCCCTATTTAAAAGATATCGATGTGTGACATAATCTGATATTAGCGTCACTCCGATCAACAATACAAAAAGCATTTCCAGTCTAGCGGTAAAGCCTTCACTATTGGTCTCTGCAGACCTAGGATCGAATCCTGTTGGAATTTTTTTTCTCACGTTGTTCACATGGCCTAGTGTAGTTTGTTACTTTTCATAAGATACTTGTGAAAATATTTTATGCATTGTTCATCACAAGCAATAGCTCAATCGAAAGCAGACTAGCAGAGGTTTGTTTCTTTTTTTCTTCTCTTTACATTTTACTATTGCTATATATGGTTTTTCTCACAATTTAGGATCGAGCAAAATATTAATTTTCTTACCGAAAGGGCCTCAATTTTATCATCCGCTTTGGGCCTCTAAATAGCTTGAGCCGGCCCTGCTCGAGATTCATGTGGCGGTACACATGACATGTTGTGTCACCTTGGTTGCCTAGATAGTAACACATCACTAAAAATATGAACACCTTTCTTTGACGAAAGATCCTCTGATCAAAATGAATACCGATGATAGGTGACATTACACATGGGTACGTATCACATGTGAATGACCTACTAAGTAGGAATCTCATGGTTGTAAAAGCCATTTTTGCGCATAATTAGTGTTGCCTTTGATTAACAAAAATAAGTTAAATGCCTCAAATAAAAAAAAAATTTAATTTCATTATGTTTTTTGTACAAGTGACATAAATTTAATTGTTTATCTGAAAAAGTAATAGCCCCCACACTTACATAATATGGATAATTTTCATGAATTTGCTTTTCAAGATATTGTTACTATTATTATTATATTCTTATGAAAATTGACAAACAATTACACAGCTACATAACACATGTGATCATTCAAATGCAAAGTGATGATTTCAATTAGTATTTTAACAAGCAATTATTAGGAGCTGTTTGGTTGATTAAGTGTTGAATTATTAAGATGTCTGAATGGTTAAGAGGCTCTGAATGATTAAGTGCTGAATGATTCAGCTATGCACCAAGTCTGAATGATTCAGCTCTTAATCATTCCATTCAGAGCCTTTTTTATGTTGAAACAAACAGTCTGAATGTTGAACCATTCAGAGCTGAATGATTCAGAGCCTCATTAAGAGGCTACCAAACATGCCCTTAATCAAATTAGCCTATTAATCAACTATACGTGAAAGAAAATGACCTCAATAAAAAATCCTTGTTTATTCAAAAGAAAAAAATTAAAAAACAACATTAATAATACTACCAATATTATAGATTCAGTCATAAGTAAATCTTTTATACACACATAATTTAGTCAACTCCCTTAAATGGATGTCCATGGAGAAAATCAGATTAATAATTATAACATGTAAATGTCACAGAATACATTTGAAATTATAATGAAAAAGGACATCAATAATTTATAGCAACTAAATGCAATATAAATTAGTTTGGTAAAAGTTGTTTAATGATGTTTGGATTTCAAAATCATAAGAAACAACAATATATATACCAAGCTCTTTAAATATACATCATTAACTTTTAAAAACACATTCACTCAGTCCATCTATTCCTACAACTATTCGTTGGCTTAATTCAAACAATCAATCCAATCCATTGTATACAATTTATAGATGGAAGCATCGTTAGAAATACATGTACTATATACAACAACAGTGCACACACTAAAACATTAGGGGGACGGGGCACAACCAGAATTGGTCACGGGTACCCCACTACCAGCATGATAACACCGCTGCCGTTGGTTTTGGTGGTGGATTCGTGGACCGTTTGCTGGTTGTAGTTAACAGATGACTTCACTGAGTTTATCTCTAAAAATTAAGAAAAAAAAACTAATTTTGAAATATATAAATATATAAACTTTCTGGGATTTATTCAAATTCACATAATCTTTCAACAACATATCAATATTACTTAATCTACTAATATCCAAATTCAATAAAAAGTCAACTTTTCAAGATTAAATAGAAAGAAATTCAAACACTAAAACACAAATATTGAATGAATTAAACGAACCTGCAGCAAGTATATGAAGAAAGTTGAACTGGGAGCTCAATAGATACATGAAATAAGCAAACTCTGATGAATCTTTCGAACAAAACTTAACTTTCAGTTGTTCCTGATTGGTTCAAAGGATTTTTATAGATGATGAAGACCTAGATGAAGAGTTGAAGGGAAAGAGCGGTTTGAGATGGTGAGTTCTAGATAGAGAAAGGAGAGAGAGTGGGAAAGCGTAATATATTGTTATAAATATTATTATTATTATTATTATTATTATTATTATTATTATTATGTCTGAAAATAATTGATTGTTGGATGAAGAATCAGTTAATTGTTGTCTCTAAAAAACTGTTTCAATGAAGTGTGATAGTGTAGGATTGGTAGAAATCAGTACTGGTTGTAGTTAACGAATGGCTTCACTGATTTATCTCTAAAAAATAAAAATAAATAAAAAATAATAATTTTGAAATATAAATATATAAACTTTCTGGGATTTATTCAAATTCACGGAATCTTCCAACAACATATCAATATTACTTTAATCTACTAATATCCAAATTCAATCAAAAGTCAACTTTTCAAGATTAATTAGAAAAAATTCAAACACTAAAACACAAATATTGAATGGATTAAACGAACCTATAGCAAGTATATGAAAAAAGTTGAATTCGGAGCTCAACAGATACATGAAATAAGCAAACTCTGATGAATCTTTCGAACAAAACTTAACTTCCAGTTGTTCTTAATTGCTTCAAAGGATTTTTATGGAAGATGAAGAAGACCTAGATGAAGAGTTGGAGGAAAATAGGGGTTTGAGATGGTAAGTTCTAGAGAGAGAGAGAGAGAGAGAGAGAGGAGAGAGAGCGGGAAACAGTAGTAATATTACTATTATTATTATTATTATTATTATTATTATTATTATTATTATTATTATTATTATTATTATGTGTGAAAATAATCGATTTTGGGTAAAAAAATCAGTTAAGTGTTGCCTCCAAAAACTGTTTCAGTGAAGTGATGTGGTAGTGCAGGATTGATAGAAAGCAGTGAACTGGAAATTTTTTCAGTAGAGTCCCCCTATAAGAAATATACATGATCGATAACATATGAAACCCCTCCCCTCCCCCCCCCCCCCCACCCCTCCCCCCACCCCACCTCACCTCACGCCCGTACACAAATCTACATTTTCCTAAAAATGCAATTCAAAATCTACCAATGTGCTCTCATAGCTTGATTTTTCATGTCTTTTCAGCACCTCATGGTTTCACTTATTACAAAAATGCGACCTAGTTTTTTTTTTCTCAGGTGTCTCTAATAGAAAAAAGTCGTTCTCAAATTTTGGCTGGTTCTCAACTTCTCAGTCGATTACGTAGATACACACATGCATGTATGTTTTAAGTTAGCGGTTTAAAAGTACTTATTTTTCTCATTCACTACTCCTTATTCAAATGGATATGATCAAGTCATATGTGACATACATGATATATGTACAAATAAACATCTTTATTCATATTGAAACTTACTAAGTTGTTCTTACTAAGTTGTTCTTTTGGTAAACTATAGGACTTGGATGAGGCTTTGTAATACCCGTTCAATTGACATAGACCCACATTCTGTAGTAAAATGAAAATTAGGATAAGACATTAGGAATAGTAGGGATAGCTCAGTTAGTAGAGTAGAAGACCGAATATCCTGTGGTCACCAGTTCAAATTAATTCAGTTCCTGACACATGATTAATTATATGATCTCTAATCTACCAATAAATTGTATGACCTTTGGATATTTTCAATCTGCGGTTAGCGTTTCTGCTGATACTTTTGGGGGGCTTAGGGTGCAGTCTTGTATAGGGCTGCAAACGAACTGAGCTTTCAGCTAACAGTTCATGAACCGTTCAGCGGGAAGTTCGTTTGTTTTCATTCCACCTTCCTGTGTCGACGCACTCCTTCATTCACCTTCGATGCGAACTTAGTTTTTTGAGGCACTACCTTATTATGTTAGGTATTAAGTATGTTTGGATAATTAAGTTGTATTTTGGGTGAATCTAACTATTGTCTTAATGTATATGAATTCGATGTTATTCGAAAGTTAATATGTGTCCGTGTGTGTTTGTTTTCAATCATGAACACTTCTAATTTGTGTTCATTTGTATTCATGAACACCTGTTTGTGTTCATTAATTTTATTTTATGTTCGTATGCGTTCATGAACAAAATAACAAACAAACACGAACACGAGTGTGTAGGATCGATCTAACAAGAAATTAGTATCGCGCGCGTATCAAATCGAGGGCGGAAATCAACGATTCGGTTAGTTGTTATAGGTGGGTGTTTATGGATAGGATAATAATAATATGATAGAGAGCACACACACAAATGGTTGCACTTGTATGAAATGAGCAAAAGTCTTACAAAATAACTAAGGCAAGGGTTATATATAGGGGGCTTTCATACACGTTCCTGGTACGTGTATGAAGATGGTGGGACGTGTATGAGGCTTTACAATTTACCAAAGTACCCCTATGTCTATATAAACACTATAATGGAACCCGATGACATCTAAAACGTTATACAATCATGCCTACGACTATTATCGACCTATCACTGATGTACTATCATTTCCTCTCTTTCTCTAGGAAAAATCATTTTAGGTTTTCTGATTTTTTTTTATGTTTTTGTGTTTTTCTGGAAATTTCTCCCCCTAAAATTCAAAAAGTTTAAAGAAATTGAAATCTTTTTGGATTTTCTTATAAAAAAACGGTGAAACAAAAACTGATTTTCCGATGTGGTTTACTCAGATTTTCCGAAAATGCCTTTTACCATTCAAAGATAGTCAAATTTGGATTTGTCAAATGATTGGGTAAATTGTTGGCAATTTGGTAGTCAGTGTGGACTATAGTAATCACTGGATCCTTAGTGATTTCTATGGAAGTTACACTATCGATAAGAAACTGGAGGTGATAAGAGAAGCTAACCGTAGTCACGCATGTGTGTTGATGAATCCTATTGTAGAACCTGGAAACAATAGCTCGATACAGCTACTTGATTCGGCTTCGCAGGTTGCAGAAAACACATGTGACAACCTCCTGTGAACCGATATCCACCCATTGCGGATCCAGCTTCAACATTGTAAACACCATTGACAAAATCACCAAAGTCAATGAGATCCAGCTTATCGCCATTAGGGTACCATAGACCTTTGATCGATAGCCCTTTAGATAATGAAGGAACCGTTCTTCAGCAATTACCCAGTCCACTTTTATTCATTACTGACACCCGTTGATAACCCGAAACACTAGATCTGGATTTTAATATCATCAAAAAATTATCTGCTTTCGTTTCTCCTTCTTTCACAATATATACCCTCCTATGATTGGCTAAGGTTACATATCCTCCAAAGATATTCTGATCAATTTACCGGAGTGATATGACACCTAATTTTGTGCTAAGATGCCCCACTGTCAACAATCAATGACTGCTGATAGTTCCTCCTGGAACACCCTGCACACTCGTTCAAAGATTAGTTCTGAAGGGGGACCTAGGCCTTGATTGTCGTTGGTCGGCCTAGGTCATCAATCATTGGTAGATCCATCCACCTGCCATGAGGAGTTGGAGTAGGATCACCTGATGATGAACCCTCAGATGAAATTACTGATTTAGGTCTCGAAACCTGCTTGATTTTATCTTTCACAAATTTTGGTTTTGCAGGTTTGGGTTTGGCCTTAAGTTGAGGCTTTGGATTGCCCTTTGGACTAGCCTTAGGGTTTTTCTTGGGCTTCGAGACCTTAGGTTTTACAACCTTCTCAGTTTTTGGCTTTGGATTTTCAACAACAATTCTTTGTTTTCTTTTAAATGAGTTTGATCTCTCATTTTGATAATAATTATCATAAAAATTTTGTTTTGGAGAGCCAAAGTGATTGTTGCTATTGTTTCTAGGGGGTCCATAACTACTAGCCTTCATCTCTCTTAGATAGGGACAATGAGATCTAATGTGTCCTACCTCGTTGCATTCAAAGCATGACCTCCACTCTTCATGGTCATGAGATCTAGGTGCACCATATCTTTGATCTTTTTGTGTAAAATACTCAAAATTTGATTGGTTTTCATAATGCTGCACCTGATCCGTACCCTTAGATTTGACAAACTTAACTTCTTTAGTCATGGGATCTGACTTGTTCTTCCCATACTTTTTCTTTGGAACCCAATTGATTTTCTTTAATTGGTTCTGTTGGTTCTTTTGATTTTGATGAGTTTTCTAAGGAATAGCTTGTGGTTTCACCTGTTGAGGTTTACCATTTTGCTTTTTGACTTCAGGTTCAGGATCATATTCAATGTGATTATCAAGTGGAATAACTGGTTTTAATCCTAAACCTGGTCTCTCAGATTCCTCATCAGAATCTTCATAATCAGTTTCGACCAACACATAATTCTCATCTTTAACAATCTCAGTTTTCTTGATCTCAGATGAGTCAGCAACAAGTGGTGTTGTGAAAACAAATTTTGTGAGATCTGTCTCCTCTGGTGACTTGGAATAATTGTCATGTAAAGGAGGAGGGACTGTATTGTAACCTATCCCATTCCCAGATGTTTGTGTGATTTGGCTCTCGATGATATGATCGAGGACATACCGAGAGTTGGAATAGCTTTTCAACTTCTTTTTGATGGTATCATAGTGACACAGTGCTTCTGCTAATGCTTTCTTAGTTTGTTGCAAATCAGTGATGTAGTTGTTAATTGCGTCTTGTTTGTTTAAAACTGTTCGTTTAAGCTCACTTACATCTTTCTTTAACAACAAAACCATTTCTTTAAATTCTTTTTCAATGCTGCATTAGCATCAGTGCATGACCTCAAATCACATACCAGACTCTTGTTGTGCTCTTTGATTGACTCTAGCTTAGCTTCATATTCTAAACATTTAGCACAAGAACTCTTTGAGGAGTTAGAACTTACCTGAGTATGCTGCTCAGTCTGATATTCAGTTGACTGAATTGGAGTGTCAGCATCTCTCTCCTCTACCTTTTCTTCCTTTGAATCACCATTTCTAGATGTTGAACACCCTACATATGTGCTGCTTGTTGACTCGCAACTTCGTTCATCAGCAGATGATTCTCTCTCTTCACGTGATCCATCTTCATAAGTCGTTGAGCTTGAATCGGAGCTCTGACTTTTCTCACTTGAATTCTCATCTGTTGCACAGCTTTGTTCCTCTGAACTCTGAGTAGTGCCTGAGGATTCTTCATCATCCCGAACTCTTGTCATCCCATCATACCCTTTATTTGCATGTTCAATCGATGCTTTGACTAACACGATATTTGCCGAATCCGTGTTATGGCTTTGTGCTTCCTTCTCGCTCACATGATTCCTTTGGACGCATGCGATGACTGTTGGGGCTTGAAGAACTTGTTGTGGATCATGATATCCAAATGGGTCCTTTACAACAGACGACACGAATGCAATCTGATGTCGTGAAGAAGTAGCTGCTAAACAGCAACCACAACAGCAGTAACAGCAACTATAAGCTCCTCAATAGTATCCACCACTCCTATTTCCATAACTCCTATTGGGTCAACTACAATCTTCACTGAGTGCATCTCAATTGCAGCGTCGACTTCCGCTTGAATCCCAACATCATCTGAACCATCAATTGATTCGGAGATTCAGAGAATTCTCTCTGATATCAGAGTCCTCAGATCCAAATGATCCGATCAACTCAACAACCTCCTTTCATGCTTTCTATTTCACCCGTACCAACATCATCTGAAGGCTCATCACTGCAAACACAGATAAACAATATTGTAAGTATCTTACACTTACAAATTGCTCAAAACTTAGAAAACCAGAGAAGGATAGCAGAATCTGAGAATCGAGATCGCCAGCTCTTGACCATTATCAATTAAACAAGGTCAGAAAATAGACAACTTGCAACAAACCTTGATAAGGCGATGAATAGGCTATCCAACAATGAGAAAGAGATTCATTTACTTACTGTATCACGAGACAACAATGAGAAAGAGATCCTTTTACTTACTAAATCACAAGATGATGCACAAAATCATATTTCTATTGTAGAGTCAGAAAATCAAAAGCTAAGAAAGAAGATTGAAAGGTATATGAACAAACATAAACGACTCACCTCTGGGGATGGTGTTGATGGTGATGGTGATGATGATGATGATGATGACAGTGACGATGAAGAAGATGACGAAGATGAGAATGAATCTGGGAAGGAACGGTCTGGGGATGATGATAATGAGGATGGGGAGGATGATGATACTTGTCTTGCTGATGCAGTGATGTATTGTAAAATACATCTATTTCCAGTGTAAAGTTTGTACAGTTTCGAGTCGTTTATATAGTACTTTTATTAGTTTTAAACTTAAACTGGTCTATTTTATTTATTATAGGTTTTTATAAATTTTTATTAGCTTTGGGGTCATTTTAAGTACTTATTTATTTATTTATTTTATATTTTTTGTAGGTGTTCATGGACGTTGGAGCGTAAACGAGCAACTTTGGTCAAGTCAAGAACACCTGAGCCGAGAGGACGGAGTATAATACTATCAATAATAAATCTAATAATAAAAAAAAAGAAAAAAAAGAATGAATGAATGTTATGACTTTGGTCTCGTGAAACCTTCTCAACAAGTAAAAAAAAAGTATAGAATTGTGACTTTGAAAGTCGCGGCCCAAAGGCCAAACCCAATCAACTTGTGAGGGCTCCACTAATCTTGGAGTGGGGTATTATATCTTCGAAGTTCTGCAGAATAGAGGGGGGTGATTATCGGAGGCAGCGACATAGAGGAATTCGAACGAGAGCAGCAACATATTTTAGAGTGAAGGTCAAGATTTGAAATATAGGTGCGAGCACGGGTCGGTTCTAATTCGATTCTTTATTATTTATCTAAGTCAACCCGTTGTGAACACCATGAATTTGTCTTGCTTTTATTGTTTTGATTTTATCATGACTTTTAGAGGGTAAAGCTTTTAACTACCTAAGTTTTGATGAATACTTATGATTGATTGGATGTTTTTATGGTTTTCTGGAACTTTGACTATGGATTGATGATTTAGTAAAGACTTTGATTCTTGTTGATCTGATGTGTATGCGTACCTAATTTTGTTCAATTAATAATTATTTACTCCACATGCGTTTTTGTGAATGTCTTTCATGTATGAATGCGTGTTAGGTTGTGGACTGTGCGTTAACAACTAGTTTATGGTAAATTGCTAGTGTTTTCCATAGGAGTGGTTTTTGTTGATTGGGTAGTTCTAGGTATTCTTCCAATTCCAATAGCTGTAAGGTGCGGGATTGTCGATATGTCTAGCGGGTACTTTATCATCAGAGTAGGAAAGCCTGTAAGGGTAACCTCTCAATCGGTAGTTTAATGGCTTATAGGTAACCTTAGGTTTCTCCTTGAGAAGGGTCGAGGGTCCTTTAATTTATCCTGTAAGTTTAGTATTTGAAGATCCCAGTTCCATAGCTAGTTCCATAACCATAGAAGCTCGTCAGTCATGAGTAGGATTCTAACCTAGGTAGTACCTTCCCCATCATTTGAATTCAGCTCAGCTCAGCTCAGTTCTCGTTTTTAGTTCAGTTTAGTTAATCTTAGTTAATCATTATTTTATTCCATTTTATTTTCCAGTAAAACCCCCCTTTTTAAAATAACAAATCTTTTAATTTCAGTATTTAGCATAAGTAATCGAGTCTAGTTTTCGTTTTCTACTAGAGTCTCGTGGGTTCGATATCCGGACTTACTTTAGCTATACTAGAGTCGATAGGTTCACTTGCCTGTCAGTAGTTTAGTTTTAGAGAGTCTAGAGTATTACTTAGTGTCTAGTTTAGGTTTAATTTAGTTGTTTTTATTAAACTACTTTTAGCACATCATGCAGCGACTTGTCAAACGAAGACAGCTGATGATAAATTCAGGGAAAGGCGGGCCAAGAAAGATCAAGAGAAAAGTGGTAGTGACTCGGGTGCGGGAGAATCTTCCTCGCAACCCGGTCCAACTGAAGAAGAGCTCAGAATGTTTGAGGAAGTCTTAGCTACCAAATCAGTTCCTCTAGAATGGACAGAAAAGTTCTACAGATTGTTATTCACTGATGATGATGGGAACCCAGTTACTTAACCTGACATGGATCTGGAAGAAGGTGAGATACATCCAGAGCCATCAAAGGAAGAAATAGCTCAGATCTTTGGTATTGAGTATAAACAGCCCTCTCCATCGGTATCGTCTGAACCATTCGATGAAGATATTCGTTTCGATGATATTGAAGTTGAAGACATCACAGCTGAAGAATATCCTGAATATGTCCAAGAAACTGAGAAAAGCAAAGTGAAGATAAACATACCCACTGGTAATGTGTATGAGATGGTTGATAAATGGTTGAAAAACAGCTGGTCGTGGAAGAGCCCGAGTCTAATACCGAGTGAAAAAGAATGGTTCAAGCTGCATTTGAAGCATTGTTCCCCAGGAAGATACCAGAGTCAATCCTAGCCAAAAAGTTTAACCAGAGATGGAATCTCATGTCTAGTAATATTGTTAGTTGGATGTATGTGGCTCAGTTTAATGCTATTGGTATTAAGTTTGAGAGCAGCATTCTCTATTTCGCTAGTGTCTATAAGATCAAGTCGTTACCATACTGGTATCTTCGGGATCTTGTCAGATTGAAGCCGGTCAAGACATCTAATGACCTGGAGATATATAGGGGTTTACTGGAGAAGGAAAGTAGATCGCAGTGGGAGTATATTCAGCCGCAATATCCGAAAAGCTACCAGACGGATCAAATTCATCATATCACTAGTCAGCCTATTTGGAAACAAAAGATTGTCCCTCCAGAGATTATGACCAAAGTTCCTCTCATGCCTATGGAGCAAGACTTCACTGATAAATTTATCTTCTGGTATTATGACTATCTAACTTCAGAAGCAGTCATAGTATTGGAAAACGATCCCAAGATTTGCAGGAAGATTAGAGTCTGGGATCCCATGTGGCTGATGAATCTATCTGAACAAGACATACAAACCTTAAACAAGAATCAGATTCACTTTAAAGATGAGGATGCTGATCAAGCAGACCGATTTCAGAAGATGGTCAGATACTGTGCTGCAAAAAAGATTTATGCTGGTTGTGATTGGTCAAAGTTGCGTGTGATAGAGGCGTGAAGACGGTTGCTGCTTGACGAAGACATGTTTTGGTTACTTTATGTTTTTGTGTTTGGTGTAGATGTTTTGTGCATATCTAGCTAGGTCCAAGGGGGAGTCTGTAAATGCACCCTGCGGATATGTCCCTAGCTTGGATATCGTAGTCGGATCTTATTTATCACGTTTATATAGGCATAGGGGTATTTTGGTAAGATGCAAAGCTTCATACGCGTCCCACTCTCTTCATACGGGTATGAGGAACGTGTATGAGGGACGCGTATGAAGGCCCACTATATATACTCCATGCCTTAGTAACTTTTAAAAGACTTTTGCTCATTTCATACAAGTGCAACCATTTGTGTGTGTGCTCTCTATCATATTATTATCCTATCCATAAACACCCACCTATAACAACTAACCGAATCGTTGATTTCCACCCCCGATTCGAACCGCGCGCGATACTAATTTCTTGTTAGATCAATCCTACAAGTGGTATCAGAGCTTTTCTTGATTCTTCTATTTATCTGTTCTCCAGCTTTACCAAAAATGCAGATATTTCTAGCGAATCAAACTGACCCATTTCCTTCATAACATCCACGTAATGCATCCATTTATGAGGTAGTGCATCTACAAAATGTTCAATTCGAACACTGTGAGCATATATTAGATCAAACTTGGTCAATTCACTCATGAGATGATAGAATCGAGACTGCATGTCCCTAAGTGTTTCAGTCTCAATGTAATTGAATGCCTCGAACTCCTTTTTGAGTTGCTCTTGTCTAATCTTGAATTTCCTCGCATCCCTTTCACACCTTCGTTTTAACAAGTTCCAAAGAGCGAATGCATTTTCACAAGATTCATACTGATGCAAAATATCCTTTGGAAGTGCTTATGTGAGAATGGAGAACACCTTCCTCTCGTTCTTGTAATTCTTCTTTTGATCGTCATTCATCTGGGTGACATCTAGTGGCGTGTGGGAGTGCTCGTGCGTAGCCTTTGGAAGATCATGCTCAACCCAATACCATATTTCGGCATCAACCCCTTCAATATGCCTTTGAATTCTGCGCTTTCAAGATGGATATTCATTCAAATGTTCTAATTTAGGAGCCTTGTTGCTACTACCCGTCTCATTATCACTCTTTAACATTTGGTGTACGCTTTGAACTTGGTTAGTTGCAGAAACCATAGCCCAAGAGTTTGATGAACCTACTTGAGAAGGTGGAACAACATATGTACCATAAGGCATAACAGCATTCGCTTGCTGTGTGGGATTCATGGTTTATGCAACAACAGATGGATGTTGCACTTGCTGGTTTGGTTGAGACTGAGGTTGTACCGGAAATGACAGATAATTCCAACTCATGATGTATGACAAGACAAAATATGAGTATGAAACTCAGTTAAACAGGTCACGTATGAACTGATGAAACAAGACGTATAATGTTCTGATGAAATGGACCACACGTATGGAGGTCTGATGAGGTTCACGTATGAAAAGGGTTAACACATATGAAGGAATGAAAAGCCAGACGTATGTATACCTGACCAGACGTATGAAGGTTAGTTGAATGGCCTGACACGTATTAGATGTAACTGACCCGTATGAACCAGACTTAATGCATGGACCCGTATGAATAATAATCCAGACCAGAACAGAACACGTATGATGTAACTTGTATCACAAGCACGTATGAATCAGACACGTAGGAACCAAACACGTATGAGACAGACACGTATGAACTAACTCGTATGAGAAGATTAGACTCACAAGTATCAGAAGACCCGTATGGAACAAGTAAACAGACCCGTAGGAAGCTAATCACGTATGAGGTACTGAACGAACATGTATGAGGTAACATGTATTAAGGATTGTGCCATATGAGAGAAAATGTATCAACATGGACACGTATAAGAAGGTTTTTAAAAACAGGACCCGTAAGGAACTCTGATTATACACCCGTATGAGGATCAGAAACTTAACCCGTATGAAACAGAAACTTAACCCGTTTGTGCAGCAGAGTGCAGACCAAAAACACAACCAAACAGGGCTGATTTCATAATTTTTAGGTGTTTGAGTAATATTTGATGATCTGAACGTGGGGTTTTGTGTAGGGGATGATTCCAAACAAGTTTGCAATACAAAAATCAATCCAAAAACACTAGTTATAATAAAAAAAAATCCTCAAGAACATGAAGAACACTAAACTTATTAATTTTCATCAAAAAACCAGATCTGATCCAAATAAACGTTGTTTAACACCTAATTTTGATTCAATCGATACCCAAAACACTTTTCTAAACTAAAGCAACAATCAGATCATTAAAAACAATCCATGATCATGATTTTCACCCCAAAACCCATAATATTCATAAACTTTGAAATTTTCACAAAATCCTCAGATCTGATCTGTTTTGATTGAAATTTGATTTAGTTTGGTATAAAATCATTTTCTAAACCTAAAACCACAAGCAAATCAATGATCCAATCATCAAACATACCTCAAAATCATAGAAAACCATGATTTTAGTAAAAAACGAGTCAAAATCGGTTTTCGAAGGACAATTGCTTAAAAACTTTCAGATCTGATGCAAACCACTATAACAACACGCGTGATACAAGCCTAAGCTCTGGTACCACTTGTAGGATCGATCTAACAAGAAATTAGTATCGCGCGCGTATCGAATTAAGGGCGGAAATCAACGATTCGGTTAGTTGTTATAGGTGGGTGTTTATGGATAGGATAATAATAATATGATAGAGAGCACACACACAAAACACACACAAATGGTTGCACTTGTATGAAATGAGCAAAAGTCTTACAAAATAACTAAGGCAAGGGGTATATATAGGGGGCTTTCATACACGTTCCTAGTACGTGTATGAAGAGGGTGGAACGTGTATAAAGCTTTACAACTTACCAAAGTAACCCTATGCCTATATAAACACTATAATGCAATCCGATGACATCTAAAACCTTATACAATCATGCCTATGACTATTATCGACCTATCACTAGCTGGGGACATACACTAAGTGCACAAACAGAGTGTTTTCTTAACAAACAAACAAACATGACCATAAAATATTGTTCGACAAGTGTTCATGAACTGTTCGTGTTCATTCGGTTCGTTTGCAGCCCTAGTCTTGTAAGTTACATGACTACATTTGAGGCAGCGGATGAGTCAGTGTATGCTTTCGTAGCTCTATTAGGCAGTAGATATATCAGTGTATGCTTTTGTGCCTTCCAGGGCAGAGTCTTGTAAGTTACATGACCACATTTTGAGGGATAATGGGTTGCTGGGGTGGACTCAGATCAAGAGTTCGCGCTGGGCAACTTACACAAGTCGCTTCCCAACCGATCCTGATGATTTCACTCGTAAGGACACCGCTTCCAAAAAACTCATTATAACTTGGTGAGTGCTCATTATAGTAAAACTGTAAAGACTTTGGGTGAGATGTTTGCCCTCCCTTACGCTAGAAAGCAGTGCTTGAATGTCTTAAGGAACCCCATGCCCAAGACTTCCTGACAGTTGTCCCCGTTGATGGGCTTGGAGTATCAGGCTATTTCTTGATGTGGTTGAATGGTAAATAATAGAAAAATGCAACATGTTAAATAATAAAAAATGTGGTAATAAAATATCAAAGTTAATTCTTTATTTTAATATAAAATTAATTATTAATACATTAAATAAACTTATATTTTTTTACTTAAAAAACTTCACCATGTTCAAATATTATGTTAGCTAAAATACTCAAAATGAAAAATAATGAAGATAATTATTTTTATATGTGACATTTAAAAATTTTCAAATGCTTGATATGGTTGAAAGGTAAATAAGAGTGAAAATGCAATAATGAAGATAATTATTTTTATATGTGACATTTAATGCACATAAATTTTTTTGACCGTGTTGGTGGGACGGTTATGAGAAATTAAATAAAAATTTGACCGTTTGGTAGTAAAATAATAAAACCGTGTGAATTTTAAAAAAAAGTTTAGATTTGTATTTAAATGAAAATAAATAAAACTATGTTAAATAATTTAAAAAATATGTGGTACTAAAAACTTAAAGTTAATTCTTATTAGAAAAAAAAGGTTTAAAAATCAACCTAACATAATTTATAACTGTCATGTCAATGTTTAGTTTTTTTTTTAATAACAAATTACATTATATTTTATTCTATTAGTATAATACACTACTTTTTTCAATCACAGAATGCATTTGTTTTCGTAAATATAACTTTTTTTTTATTAATTATAGGGTATTAAAAGGGTAATGGGATTTTAACAATTCAAACTTTGTCTCGTTGGCCGGCACTAATCTTTACTTAAAAATTCCCAACAACAGTCCAAAATATTAAAGTATTTTCCTCCAATGAACTTTTGTTAAATGAGAACTAACCCATTTTAAAAATTGAATGAGTTTAAATGTGAAAAAGATCATTAGAGAAAAATTATTTGAAAATTGAGACTGTTGTAAGAAATTTTTTAAGTATAGATTATTGTAGGCCAACGATGCAAAATTTAGATTATTAAAATCCAGTTCTCCTTAATTATATAACATTAGATTACACCGTGTAACCAACGGAATTATAACCTAGTATATTATATACTAGGTTAGAGTCCCGTGGGGACCCACGGTTCACCCGAAAGTAAAATGAAAAAAAAGTAGGAAAATAAGAATTGTATTATGCAATTTGTTTTGGTTACTAAATGTTCGATAATGCAATATGTATGAATTTTGATGTTAAATGCAAAATGTTATCTAACAGTTTAATGTAACGAAATGATGGATATATCGAGTAAGTTAAGTTTAATTTGACAACTGCAAACTACATAGCATACTATCACAATATCACACATTACATCATTTGGGTAATATCCATATTCTAATCATAATTAAGCTTAAGCATAGAACACTTATCATTTAGTTGGGGCTTAACGAACATCAACCAATATCACACATTACATCATTTGGGTAAGGGTAATATCTATATTATAATCATAACTAAGCTTAAGCATAAAACACTTATCATTTAGTTGGGGCTTAACGAACTTCAACCAATGGTCCATTTTCATTACTTCAATCAAAATCTTCCAACTCTTGCTCATTGATAGCTGATTTTTCACCTTCGAAGTTGTTATCATTGTCATCACGATCCTCGGAGTGCAGCTCATTTTCAATAATTTATGAAAACCTCCACTATTGTATTCCATATTTGTGTTCTACATAAAATATAGTTGTTGTAAAGATATGGATACGGTGATAAGTAAATCAAGAAACAATCCTTAACCCACTTACTTGAATGGGTAGCTTAAATTTTCATGTTATCTCTCCAATGGTTCAAACCGATTACATAGCTAAAAAAACTAATAAGAAAATGGGTCAAATGTCACATGCTGTAATATAAATTTCCTATATTTTATTAAAAAATAGACACCAAAATGATCAACCCAGACCCATTTCAACATGTAGCCAAAAGGACCCATTGTACACACACTTTAGGCAACTATTGACATGTTACAAAAAGCCGTCAAAAAAATGTCATTATTTAAACTGTGTAAATATAGTACTTAACAATTAAAAATCTTAATAAATAACATCAAAATCATAATCAATCATTCAAATCAATGACATTAAAATAATCTGTGTCTGAAATTGACTTACCCATTATATACAAATTATTATTAACATCTTAAAATTATCACACTTAAAATTAGCACACTTATTGAAATCAAGATGATGATTATCGTTTAGTTACAATTGATTAAAGGAAAGTCGTAATATCAAAATGAAAGTCGGTCAATAATGTTAAAATGAAATTCGTAATATTAGTAATATTAGTAACATCAATAAATAGGATTAAAAATCTTAATAAATAACATCAAAATCGTAATCAATCATTCAAATAAATGACATTAAAATCATTCGCGTCTCAAATTGCCTTACCCATTATATACAATTTATTATTGACATCTTTAGTAATCATTATTAGTTGTACAGAAAGTAACATTTTGAAAATTTATATTATCATTTAATTTCGATGTTAAATTTGGTATGACAATTAAATGATTTTATTATTTGTTAAGGTTTATATAGTATTGTTGTGTCTCGAACAATTCTGCAAAATTGGAAATACTATGCCTCGATTGACGTGATCGAGTAAGGATATGTTTATTTACATATTTGAATTATAAAAATGGAAGGATTGGTAATTGACGTGAATTGCTCAACAACGCTTAAAATTAGCACAATCAAACTCAAAGACATAAAGTCAAAGAATTGACCTCCATCAAATTAACAAAAACGTAAAAAGTTTTTACTCAGATTTAGTCAACAATATTAAAATTAAGGTCGTAATATTAGTAATAGCAATGAAAATTATCTTGAATACATTATATGTTTTAGAAAACTGTTAAATAGATTTAAATTATATTTATTATTAAAAGAATAATAAAAGTGTAGGAAAATAAATGTACACTCCCATCTTCGGATTATATTTAAATTATAAACTGTTAAATAAATTTAACATTGTTAAATAGATTTAAATAAATGTTTAAAGGAAAGTCGTATATGTTTAAAAGAATATCGTTTCATGACAATTGATTAAAGGAAAGTGTTTGAATTATAAAAAAGGGAAGGATTGGTAATTGACGTGAATTGGTCAACAACGCTTAAAATTAGCACAATCAAATTCAAAAACATATAGTCAAAGAATTGACCTCCATCAATTTAAAAAAAACGTAAAATTAAAAATCGTAATATTAGTTTTAGTATTAGTAATATATTCCTAATTTAATTCGGTCAATAATAAAAAAATCAGATTAAAATTAAAAATCGTAATATTAGTATTTGTATTGGTAATATATTCGTAAATTAATTCGGTCAATTCGGTCAATAATAAATAAATGAGCTTAAAAATCGTAATATATAACATTAAATTCGGTCAACTATTATTAATGTAATTAAAACTCATAATAAATATCATTAAAAAATAAATAAATCCTATTAATTGCAGGCAAGACCAATAATAATTCGAATGAATAGTAATATAAATAATATTAAACATAATTTCATAAAGATAAATTAAATATAATTTCGTAGTAATATTAATATAAATAAATGAGATTAAAAAATCATAATAAATAGCATTCAACTCGGTCAATTATTATTAATGTCAATAAATAACATTAATTCTAACATACTAAAAATACATTAAAAATAATTAAATCTTATTAAACATAAATTCGAAAAAATTAATAAAAATAAATGAGATTAATAATTTTAATAAATAACGTTAAATTCGGTCAATTATTATTAATGTCAATAAATAATATTAAACATCTTAATAAATAACAGTAAAAATGAATAAAACTTATTAATTGCAATCAAGACTAATCATAATTCATAAACATAGTAATATAAATGAATGAGGTTATAAATCTTAATAAATAAACTCAAAATCGTAATCATTAATTCAAATAAATTAGATTACAAACATAAAAAATCGTAATTTTAATTTGAAAATCAATGACTTCTTGTGGTGGAACCTTTGTAACAAACAGCCTGTGTTGGATTGAATACAATTTAAAGACACAGTATTCGCCAATGGAAATATCTTCTAATTGAAGCAAACTAAAATCATAATATTAGTATTAGTAATTAGTAATATATTCGTAAAAATAGTAATAGAAAAATTTAATTCGGTCAATAAGATATAAATGAGATTAAAATTAAAAATCATAATATTAGTTTTAGTATTAGTAATATATTCATAATTTAATTCGGTCAATAATAAATAAATCAGATTAAAATTAAAAATCGTAATATTAGTATTAGTATTAATAATATATTCGTAAATTAATTCGGTCAATAATAAATAAATGAGCTTAAAAATCATAATTTATAACATTAAATTCGGTCAACTATTATTAATGTCATTAAAACTCATAATAAATATCATTAAAAAATAAATAAATCCTATTAATTGTAGGCAAGACCAATAATAATTCGAATGAATAGTAATATAAATAATATTAAACATAGTTTCATAAAGATAGATTAAACATAATTTCGTAGTAATATTAATATAAATAAATGAGATTAAAAAATCATAATAAACAACATTCAAGTCGGTCAATTATTATTAATGTCAATAAATAACATTAATTCTAATATACTAAAAATACATTAAAAATAATTAAATCTTATTAAACATAAATTCGAAAAAAGTAATATAAATAAATGAGATTAATAATTTTAATAAATAACATTAAATTCTGTCAATTATTATTAATGTGAATAAATAATATTAAACATCTTAATAAATAACAGTAAAAATGAATAAATCTTATTAATTGCAATCAAGACTAATCATAATTCGTAAACATAGTAATATAAATAAATGAGATTATAAATCTTAATAAATAAACTCAAAATCGTAATCAATAATTCAAATAAATTACATTACAAACATAAAAAATCGTAATTGAAAATCAATTACTTCTTGTGGTGGAACATTTGTAACAAACAGCCTGTGCTGGATTGAACACCATTTAAAGGCACAATATGCGCCTATGGAAATATCTTCTAATTGAAGCAAACTAAAATCGTAATATTAGTATTAGTATTAGTTAGTATTAGTAATTAGTAATATATTCGTAAAAATAGTAATAGAAAATTTTAATTCGGTCAATAAGATATAAATGAGATTAAAATTAAAAATCGTAATATTAGTTTTAGTATTAGTAATATATTCATAATTTAATTCAGTCAATAATAAATAAAATTAGATTAAAATTAATAAACGTAATATTAGTATTAGTAATATATTCGTAAATTAATTCGGTCAATAATAAATAAATCAGATAAAATTAAAAATCGTAATATTAGTATTAGTAATAAACAAATGAGCTTAAAAATCGTAATATATAACACTAAATTCAGTCAATTATTATTAATGTCATTAAAACTCATACTGAATAACATTAAAAAATGAATAAAATCTATTAATTGCAGGCAAGACCAATAGTAATTCGTAATATTAGTTTTAGTATTAGTAGTATATTCGTAATTTAATTCGGTCAATAATAAATAAATGAGCTTAAAAATTGTAACATATAACACTAAATTTGGTCAATTATTATTAATGTCATTAAAACTCATAGTAAATAACATTAAAAATAAAATAAATCCTATTAATTGCAGGCAAGACCAATAATAATTAATAAAGAAGGTTTAAACATAATTTCGTAGTAATATTAATATAAATAAATGTGATTAAAAAATCGTAATAAATAACATTTCAATTCGGTCAATTATTATTAATGTCAATTAGTATTAGTAATATATTCGGTCAACAATACTATTTTTACGAATAGTAAAACTAAAATCGTAATATTAAAAATAAATGAGGGTTATTTCGTTCATAAATAAATGTTAAATTGATTAATAATCAATAATAAATGTTAAATTGATTAATAATCAATCATTAATAATAAAAAATAAATGAGGCTTATTATGGTAAACTGAAATTCATATTAATATTAATATAAATTCGGTCAATTATTAAAAGATAGTAATAAATAACATTAAATTCAGTCAATTATTATTAATGTAAATAAATAACAATAATTCAGATTCAAATTTCAGATTAAATGACATTAAATTCGGTCAATTATTATTAATGTAAATAAATAACAATAATTCAGAATTAATGATATTCAATTTGGTCTAATATTACAATAATATTAAACATAATTTCGAAAAACAATAATATAAATAAATGTGATTAACTGTAACGTTCCTGTTGTGTATGTTTTTAGACAACATAAATTTGTTCATGGCCTTCAGCACATTCTGAATTGACATGCTAAAAAACAACATTAAAAAATAAAGAATCATTTTTGAAAATTAAATAGGCATATGTACATGAAAATAATAAATATACCAAAACTGTTGCCGAAGGGTCATGCAATACCTTGAAGAATTGATAACCATTATGATAACACATAATAGCATTTGTGTCTTCGGATCAAATCATGTTTTTTAAATGTTAAAACATAGCATTACTAAATCCGATCGAATAGTAAATCGATTCAATATATGTCTAAAAAAACCGTGATGACAATATAAAATTAACATAAATCTGATTGAGCGCAATCCTTATTATCCCTTTATCACAAATCCGATTGAATATGTGTTTATCACAAATACGTTCATCACAAATCTATTTCATTAGAACATGTGATAAACACAAGAATGATTTCAAATGGTAATTAGATTATGAAATATTAAAAAGAATTAAAAAAAAAGTAACAATAGGAATCGATAGTATCTTTGTTATCCCTTTATCACAAATTCGATTGAATATTTTGTTTATCACAAATCCGTTTCATTAGAACATGTGATAAACACCAGACTGATTTCAAATGGTTATTAGATTAGGAAATCTTAAAAAGAATAAATAAATAACAATAGGAATTGATAGTATCTTTGTTATCACTTTATAATAAATCCGATTGAATATGTGTTTATCACAAATCTGTTTATCACAAATCCATTTATCACAAATCCGTTTCATTAGAACATGTGTTTAAGAAGAATGATTTCCACGTAAAAGAATAAGAAATTTCATTCGGTTTGATTTGTTCTTAATAATGTTAACAATAAAAAAAAAGTCAAAATAATAATAGGAATTAACATTAGAAGAGTAGTTTGGATGTTTACCTTTAATCAGTTGTGGATAATCAACCAATGATGCAAGGTGAAGAAGAAAGATTGAAAGATTTGCTAAGAATTAGGAAGAATATGAGAGTTTTGATATGGAGAATGAAAAAAAAAAAAGGTTTTTATAGTCATAATTTGGAGCTCCATATTAGTTGTTGGATACCTCAAACCCCCTCTAAGGCCTTGATTCAACCCAAATGACCTCAATTATTATATAGACAGACTTGAAAACATAATACAAATGAAATATTCTCGTAAAAGTTTTTTTTTTTCACAGTCATTATATTATAAGAGAGTTTTATAGATTGAACATTTGATCAAATAAAAAACGTAACAGTAAATTAATTACGAAACAAATAAAATAAGAAAACTAAAAAAAAAATTGGTATGTTCTCAATGTTATTACTTAAAAAGGCTTGATTTGTAAACTCATTTAGACCTCCAAATCTATACAAGTGGTAACATGCCAAATATATATATATAAGTTGAAATGTTGAATCATGACATAACCAACCACAGTGAACCTTTCTGGTGAATTGATTCTTGAAACTAACCGATAACCCTTGCAATCAACCTGGGTTTGTGGCTGTATACATTATAGAACCACCAACCCAAATGGTGATAGATTCAACCAACTTTGGCCGTCTTACTTGCGTGCATTTAGCTTGCGCGGTACTCAAAAACAAGGCCAGTTGCTACACTTTTTGCTCTACCATGCCCACAAAACTTGGCGATGATAGCCAACGCAAATTCTGGGGCACTTGATAGACCTCGACATGTGATTAATCTACCGTCAACCACAACTTGTGAGCTGACTAAGGTGTTGATATCAAGCATGCTCACCACAGAAGGATGAGCTGTTGCTTTCTTGTTCTGCAAAAAAAGTTTATTTATAAAAAGAAAAAAAAAAAAAAAAAAGATGAAACGAATTTTCTTGTAAAAGCATACAAAAACATTGTTTTGCAAGTTATTGACTTACTTGGAGCAGGCCTTGTTTCTGAAGGATTGAAAGTGAAGAGCAAATCGCCCCATATTTCCGTCCGCTAGAAGCTTGTTCTTTAAGCAACTTCTTCAAAATTCTGGATTTCTGTAATCGCTCGATACAAGAAGCTCCTCCCTATGATTTGTTATCAAGATAGGATAGCTTAAAATGACGGGACATTAATTAAAAAAAAGAGTAAATTACACCGATGGTCATGTAAAATCTGTAAGCATGTTAATGAACAGGACCATACGTGTTACTGGTCGAAAAACTCTTGGACCAACCCCGTATTTTTGGCAAGAAAGGACTAGAACCGCAATATGAACTTACCACATGGACCGTGTAACTTATTCATAAAATTATGTTTATAACTCACCGGTAGGATAATTAGGTCAAATATTGATTCAGCAGCATTCTTGAGTGACTGGTCTGCAACTATTTTTATTCCTAGAGACCCAACAACAGATAACGTTTTTTCAACTGAAGCAACGGTAACATCTAGCTTAGCCCGTCGTAGAATGTCCACAACCGTAACCACTTCAATATCTTCGGATCCATTTGCAACTGGAATGAGAACCTGTAGTGATGAAGCATTTAACAAACTAATTAAGCTTTGCCAAATGTGTGGATCGGGTTGGTGGGCTAACGGGTCAAAACGGGTTTGGGTCAAACATATGAAGTTATTTTGGTACAGAAGAGCCAGCTAATTATAAGCATGAGAGCATAAACTGTAAACGAATCCAAAGAACTGAAGAAGATAAAACTCTTACACGAGGTGTATGATCAACAGCCCACTCAGCTTTATTGAACTCTTCCATCCGAGAAACCTCATCAGCAGTATCCATTAACTTGTACATAATCGAAAACACAAGATCATCCAAAACTCTATATCGAAGAATTTACGACTATTAAGAGATTTAAACAAGTTATAAAATTTGATTGTTCCAAATTATGTGCAACTTTGATAAAACTTCACTTTCAATATGCATAATGAACTAACTAGATTTCACCCGTCCACAACCCCCTTTTCAAACGTAAACAAAATGGAAGATTAAAATACCAGAAATTTGCCCATGTCCGCAGAAGCAGACTCCCCAAAAAGTTGTTCCACTAGTGATACACAAAACTGAAAGCAAGTACCAGGGCCACGACTAGTTGTCAATTCCTCCGAAACTTGAAGATTTGTTTTAATTGCCCGAAAAGTCGGGAGCTTGTCAAAAAACGCTGGATGACAAGTTGTCTGCAAGGGGAATGCACATTCATAACTAAAACACCATACGTCCATACCATGCATATAGTTTCCTCAAATAAACACAGTACTAAATCCAGAAAACGCATATATGAATACATATATATAATAACCTTTTTTCGCTTGAGAAGACCCCAGGGCAAAAGTGTGACAGCTGGAGCAGCACAAATAGCACCATATAACCGTTTCTCCTCAGCTTGCTTCTTGGTAATTGCCTCTAGTGTTTTACAATCTCTCAAACGCACTGAACCAGGCATGCCTCCCTAGAGAAACATATGTGAGATAAAAACTAATTAACAAAGAAACACCGATGAAAACTAACAAAAAAAGAAATACCCACGAAAACCAACTAAAAAGTGTAACGAAGAAAAACTCAAAGAATGAGGTTTGAAGTTTGGAGAGCTTACAGGAAGAGCAACCAGATCAAATATTTGATCTGAACATTCAGAAATGGATGTATCAGCAACAAGTATTGTTCCACCAGAAAGTTTGACTTCTAGGTCAGGCTCCACTGACGCAACAACCACATCAGCGCCAGCTTGGCGCAGCACATTCACCATTATAACAGCTTCCATTTCTTCTGTACCCAACCCAATTGGGATCAATACCTACACAGATCCAACACAAATTAAGTTTGTAACATTTGTTCAAACGCATAAACGTTAGTTCTCAAATCTTCATCCTATAAGTAACATAAATGGTGTGAAGTTTATAATTATATTATGTAGAGTTATTTGGATGAAAAGCCAATATACAAACTTGTAAGTGAGATGGGTTGACTTTCATAAGTTATGTTTCGGTCCAACAAGGTCATGTATGTTATGTCAACATTAGCCAATTCAATACTTTCTCCTAGGAAATTAGAAGGTAGGTGACTAAAACTGAAGTGCAACAAATATACAACGAGTTTACGTGCAATAAACAAATGTAAGATGAGTTTCCATGCAATAAACAAACATACGACAGTTTTCATATAATAAGTAAGTCCTTTTATATAACCTAAAACTAGAAATGTCCAATGTCTAATAATACCTGAATGAATGAATGGTGATCTAAAAGCCTAAAGCAGATCTAAGATTAACTATTAAGTGACTCCATTTTTTTATCATATCCATCTTAATTTAGCAATATATTCACCAAGCATTCATATTTATGCTACACACGCCACGTCACTGTGTGTATAATATTTATTTCACATAACAAAATACGCTAATTTTCCTATTAACTTCCCGTGCAAACATGAATCTATTCTAACCTAACATTTTACATTCCAAGGTGTTCCTCTTAACCTCTATCTTCTCAATAACACACTACCTATTCTTAATAACCATAGTTGATTGATTTTAAACACCAAGGTGCCCCGAGGCGGTTGGCCCCAAAAGACGAGGCACGCCTATGTACAACCAAATAAGTTTTATTTACTACAAGAAACCGCATACCTCTCACTTGTTTTACACATGGTTTTAAAAAACGGTCAAGGCGCACGCCTTGAGGCGCGCCGCAAGGCGATTCAGGGCAAAAACGAGTCTGAGGCGTCGCCTCAGGGGTTCTTTGTTTTAGGTGCGCCTCACAGACCTGAGGCGGTGAAAAGGTGCGCCTCAGAGGTTTTGAAGCATGCTTTTGATGTTTTAGACTTTTTGTGACATTTCATGTCTTCTTTTATGTGTGTTATTGATGATGAAATTAGTTAGTGTTTTATTTTTTATAAGATATATAATTTTTTAATTTATTTTTTAATTCCGCCTCGAGCTTACGCCTCGGTTCGCCTTGAGGCTTACGCCTCGTGAGGCGAAGGGAAAACGCCTCGAGGCTCGTTTCCGTACTTTTAAACCTTGGTTTTACATATAAACCTAATCAAGTAAACCTCCTACAGACCCTAAATTTGACCAATTTCTACCCAGGACTACGTAAGGCACCGCGCCTTCTTTCCCCTGTTTCTCTCGCGCTCGTTTTGAAAAACAATTGCCATACTCAATTCACCTTATCATCATTACCTCCCAATAGAATCTGAAAGAATACCTAACTATTGTCTTAATAAGTTGTTATTTGTCATTCTAATTCCTAAACTAATTCTTCTTTTCTTACTTCAAAAGTCAAACTTAATAAAATAAATCCAGCCTGAAACCAAAGCTTTATTTCTCCTTCTATTCTTTGCCTTTTCATTTCAACAAAATGATAAAACATCACATAAAAAGCTTGGTTTTACAAAGAGTGAGACGCTCTGAGGCGTTTAGGCCTCAAAACCCGAGGTGTGAGACATGAAGCGAGAGCCTCACGCACGTGAGTCATTGCTCTATATACAACCAAATAAGCCTTTTTTATCATGTAAAACATTCATAATCTATTCATCCCTTTGGTTGTTTCTACTTATTACCCTTCTACGAACCCCTACGTTGACCCAGACGTCGTGAAACGCCCGAGACGTTTTTCGAATCCCCTCGAGTGCCTCACATCTAGGGATGAGCATTTTAGTATTGAATCCTGAAAATACCGATCCCGATACCAGATCATTTTCCATACCAATTCGGTACCACGTTTTGGCAAAAATTGGTATCGGTATTTTCGGTTCGGCATCGGTATTTTCAGTTCGGTAGCGGTATGTTACCTTGAACTACCAATACTGTACCGTATATTTTCAGTTTGGTACCGTACATTTTAGCTTAAAATACCAGTACCGAGCGTGCACACTTGAGAACTCACAAAATTCATAATTACTTAATAAAGCATTCGAGTTCCTGAAAAAAAGATTCTAATTGTAATAACTAATAATAATAATAATAATAAGAAGAATATAATAATTGGACACATTATCAGTTATCACAATTTTTAAATAAACAATATCAAGTATACAAGAAGAGAAAACCTTCTTGGGTTGTAATGAGTCTGAAACAACAGTGTCCAAGGGGTCAATATCAATTGTCGAAGTGACAGTGTCTATTATATGAGATGAAGAAGATAATAAGGTTTTGGGTGGGTTTGAGTCGAAACTATAATTAAAATTAAAGGTGGGTTGTGGGGCCCACCGATGGATAACGGTAGTGGAGAGGTTATGTGACAGACGGAGAGTCATCGGAAAATTTGAGCATGGAAGAGACCATAGAGTCGCCATGATAAGCTAGCTACTGCAGTTCAGTGCAGTGCAGTGGTGGTTTATTGTTACTGGCTTTATCAGCTTCCTTTGTTTGTTGGATTGGATTAATTACTGATTCAAACAAGTAATGTTTGGGTTGGGTTGGGCCAATCCAGCAAGTAGGTTGGGCTGTGATTGGATATTTTTAAACATAGGCGGTGTTTATTGTTTAACGAGACAACTAGTAAGTTACCATCTGCGCTTCACGGCGGATTCAAAACGTACATAAAAATAAGAAAATCTTAAAGGGACATTCCACTTAACGATAAAAAACTACGTCGTGACGGTATATTTAAAAGTTACGAAAAAATTATGTTATTGTATACAAAAGCCAAGTTATTCAAACATATTCACCAAAACATATATAAAGATAGGCATGACGGTCATGCATTACAGCAAGCAAGTGTCGCAATGGTGTATTTAAAGATGATTGTTTACCACAGTGTTGTAGTGAGAATTTGATTGGTATTGGTTCTCTTCATTATAGGTGTAGCAACCGAAAATAGATAGTGTAAAACCATTAAAAATTAAACGTGTAAACATCAACATATGTGGCTATATGTATGGAAAACAAAACATGTTATTGGTCTCTTTATTTTCGGTGTAGCAACCAAAAAAAAACATCAACATACGTACAAAATGTAGATATCATTGCAAATATTTGTAATTTTAGATTAAAAAAAAAACAAAAGTGTCTCAAAAAACTAAGTTCTTTTTAAGGGGAGTGAAACCAAGAAAACACTACTGATTTAGAAAGTTATAGCAGGAAAAAATAAGGAAACATAGTTTTTTTTAATCATAATTCTTCATTTCATGACTATTAAATGACAATAAAGAGAAAATACATGAATAGTCTCTGTGGTTTTGCAAAATAACACATATAGTCCCTAGGATTTTGAAATTACACTGCTGTTCCTTATGGTTTCATTTTTGTTTCTCGGATAGTCCCTACCATGGATGGACGTTAAATTCAGACGTTAAGTCTGGTCACGTGCTGAACATGTGAGGGGACAATTCGTCCTTTTCCCCTTGCCTACTCATTTAAGTTCCTCAAACACACATCATCTCTCTCTCTCCTTCGTCTTTTTCCTCCGGTACATCATCTCTCTCCCTCGTCTTCTTCTTCATCAATCAACAATGGTGCTCTGCAATTGTGGACAAGAAGCAATGATACTCACATCTTTGACCAATCTAAACCCTGGTCGTCATTTCTACTCGTGTCCTAACATGGTAATAGTATTGATTACATTTTTTTTTGTTTTTCATAGCCCTAAAAAATATGTTCCTTCTTACATAACCAAGGATGCAGATGATTCATAGGTTGGGTGGATCCCCCAATGTGTAGGCGATCAGTGTCAATCCATACTTGGGCTTCTAAGAAACAGAAACCAACCACAGATCCTTGGCCATAAAGGTGGATGTGAAAAGTTGTAGTTTCCCAAATTGTAGACACTTTGTGGTCTAGATGGTATGTTTTCACAACCTAAGTATCTTCATCATTAGTTAATTTAGATAGGTAAAGAAGCCATGGACAGGCAACACTATTCAACCTACCCTTTCTTTTGTCATTACATTGGTCAATCCCCTTTTTTGACCCCTTTTTGATGCCACTTGTCCCATTGGATCTAACTGCCTGCATTTTCAGCCCATTATCTTTCTCATGCCCATGCACAGGGATAGGCCCACTTGTATATATAGGGACACTTCCTTCACACACAACCCTAATTCTTACTGTGTCATTTCTAACATATGACAGAGCTCTCCTTGTTTCAATTGCATGTTTGTTGATACATTCTTTGGCTTCTTAAGCAGTACCAAACATTTGCCCTAGATAGAAAGTCCCCTTTGATGTTGTATTTTCACTTCTTTTTTTCCTTCTAGGCTTCTAAGATCTTTCAGTTTCTTACTCCTTATGCTCTATAACCCATCTGAGCATTGTTTTGAAACCCGGACTAGAGCGGTCTGTCAGACCAGGAACCGGGGCTTAAATTTGTCCGGGTCGGGGCAGTGGATCGGCTGTGCAGTGAACCACGGGTTGGACCGGTGAACCGGGGGTCCGATCGTGAACCCGGTAAAAGAAAGCGATTGGGCCAGTGGTTAGATACTAATATAATTTTTAGTTTTTCCATTAGATCAAGAAATCTAGATCCACTATGGAACCATTTAGCAAAAAAACTAAGTCATATGTTAGGCACCATTTGACTTTCGTGAAAGATGTTTTTAGAGAAAGATGGTGAAAGAGAAATCAAAGATGGAATACCATTTTTATAAGAGAATAAATCTTAGATGAAGGATTACGTGAGTAAGGAGAGGAGTTGCAGATTTTTATATGGAGGTTAGTTCCCCAATCTTAGACTCAACGGAGTGGGGCGGTTTTTGGGGGGCGGGGAACCAAAGCCGGGCGGTAACACCGGCCCATGGGGCGGGGAAGGGGGGGCGGGGAGGGGGAGGCGGTGGGGCAAAGCCGGGCGGGGGGCTTGGGTGGAGGTGATGTGTCATGATCTGGTTGGTTGATTTTTTTTTCTTTTTTTTTATTTAACTTTAAAACAATATAATATTATTCCTTTCACCCCCCTTTCCCCCCCTTCCACTCCCCACAATTTTTTCCCCCCTCACATGGGTCCCACAAGTGCCACATGGCGCTTCACCCCCCTCTTTCCCGCCCCTCCACTCCCTCTAGTCTTAGTGATATCTGTTGTATGAAAAAAAAAAAAAGAACAGAAACAAGAAGGTAAAACCTAGTGTTTGGGAAAAAGATGGGTCATTAATTGGGCTCATAGATATTTAAAAGCCCTAATAACTAAGATCAATAAGCTTTGCCTATTTATCTTATAATTTTAATTTTGAGGTGGTCCGGTTCTTACATCCGATCGGATTGGTCCGACCAATGAACCAGTAAGACAACCGGTTCGATATCCGGTCTGGTCTTGAAAACATTGCGTTTGAGTCTTTAGTCAAACTGTCTAAAAAGTCATAGTTTACATCTTCATCAGCTAGAGGGTCATCACTATTATCCCTTTCACTGTTGCATACAGACTCATTGAACCCTCCAACAAATTCCTCACCATGGTCTCTGTAATCCCTCATGTTAACAGCAACATCTTATATGATGTTGTCCAGGTCTGCTCTAAAGTCACTATCATCTGAGTCATCATCAACTTTTAATGATCTATCGTCCTCACCTTCAGACTCATCCTCACAGTCTCCCTCATGCTCACATTCAATATCTTTATCATTTTCAACATCATGACCAAGTGACACAGGAAAATCATTAGAGAAGTCAGCATTGTCAAAGTCATATGATAATCCTTCAGTGAATAGTGCTTCTTGTGTAACCTCATTAACATCTACCTCAGTAGGATTAACACCTTCTACAGCCACATCAACCTCATTAACATTTACCTCAGTAGGATCAACACCTTCTACATTAGTTTGTACAACCTCATTGACATCTACTTCAGTAGGATTAGCACCTTTGATTTACATCCACATCAACCTCATTAACATCTACCTCACTAGGTTCCACTACTTGGTATGTATTGTCAATTTCCTCCATTACATTTTCTCTAACCTGTACATTACCCTCATTAACCTCAGTTGCTTTCCTAGATGCCTCATTGTCTACCAAATCTTCACTATCAGGTTTGTTCCCATCAAGGTACAATTTTTTGGATGCCCTCAACTTTTTTCTTGGTTTTTCTACCTTACTTACAGGTGCATTATCTTCTAATTCTTGCATAACCACATTTGTTGATTTTGGAGGGCTAAAGTAATCTTGCAGTCTAGTAAAACCATGTTCTATAAACATGTTTATAACCTTGTTCTGTGCAACATAATTGGCAAACACTAGAACATTGCCATCATTGCCTAAAGGATGTAAACCAATGTCTAAATCTTGCCCAAGAATTTGAAAATGGTAGTAAATTTCAACATTTGGGGTATCAAGCTTTAGCTCCTTAACCATAAAAATTATTTCGTGAACAGAAAACTCATCTCTATTGCAATAGTCAACATAAGTATACCTTCCATTGACATACCTTCTTCGTGGTGGGTTTGTAAACACACCACCAGTATAAACTTTTAGCGTGAACAAGTTTTCATAACCATCTGTTACATTTTGGGAAAAAAAACACATTTTTAGTATCTGTAACGAAATCAAGTTAGGGTTTTTAAAACATTACAGAATCAAGTTAGGGTTTGTGAAGATTCTAACAATAAACATTATCTGCAACGAAGGGCTTGGAGTATCCAGGCTCCCTTATTTCCCAGCAGTTGTGCAATTTTGGATTATGAGGATCGTCGTCTTCCATTAGCTTTTCAGATTAGGTTTTGATCGATTTGGGTTTTTTCAGAAGATAAATAGACCAGAGAGTGGAATGGGAGGGAAAAAAACTAACAGGGGAGAAAGAAAGAAAGAAGTGACAACTTTAAATGAGTAGGCAATGGGAAATGGTCGAAATTGCCCTCACATGTTCAACACATGACCAGACTTAATGTCTGAATTTAACTTCCATCCATGGTAGGGACTATCTGAGAAACAAAAATGAAACCATAAGGGACATCGGTGTAATTTCAAAATCCTAGGGACTATATGTGTTATTTTGCAAAACCACAGGGACTATTCGTGCATTTTTCTCCACATTAAAACAGGCAGACGGGCAACAAGCTGCGCCGCCACACCTTTCTGAATGGCAAACCCCAATCTACAAAACACAAACTCCTACCCCTTGAAGTCGAAACATTTCTATGAATAACTCGTTGGACCCTTGTCAGGAAACGGATAGCCTCCGATGCCAAGGAGCCAAAGGTATCAAAAGCTAAGGGGACGAAAACATGTTGGTTATCTTCACAAGCTTTGGCGTGTTTTTTCACTTTCTTTGATTCCGCCCGATTAATTGTCTATCCAGCCACAAAACCATTATCTCGTAAACCATCTAGCGGGGACACACCTATGAGGTCAACACAAGCGTGTTTCTCCCCAGCCCAACCAAAGACCAACAAATCTACTGTGCGCAAAGTAGACCTGCCTTCCATGGGGTCCGTAAGAAAATTCACTGGAGCCTCCTTCTCGGGCGAATCCCGGCTCGCCATAAAATATCCCATAGAACGTCCCGCACCCAGTCATGCCCATATTTGAAACTGGGCAACTCCTTGCAGTGGACCGCGTGCTCCCCATGTGAATCCAGGCAGGCTTTGTGGCAGATCGAACATGTTTCATCCTTAGAAAATATGGGAACCATGAGATGATATTTAAAAAGATAACACTTTAAACTACAAAAAAAAAAAAATAGACGGAAAAAATGATAGGTAAATAAAAGGTGGAAGGGTGAGGAGGGGAATCGGACCACCAACATCTAAGCAAAATAACACAATACTATACCATTTCACCCCAACTTTCTTTTTGATGGTAGAGTCACAAAATAATATCAAAAACATTAACTTTCACTAAAAGGCGGAAATCGAACCTGTAGATAAGGCCTTCAATCTATAAATATATATAAAAGAATTGATGTTTGCTGACATGGCATTCAATGGTGGCCTCAACTCCCCCTTGAATGTGCCACATGGCATAATGTGGTGCAAGTATTTTTTTTTATTTTTTGTTTTTTAATCAAATTAATAAATATATAACCCCATCTTCTCAAAAACCCTAATCATTATTCTACAAAAACAACACACCTCATCCCTTATTCCCCCAAACCCTAAAAACCTTCCACCACCTTACAAGTCTTCCCCAAGCGATCACCTTGCCGCATCACCGACGTCTGCTCACCGGACCCCACCATAACCCCATCCATTCATCACCACCACCAATACAACACAATCTTTCACTTCTTTACTCACTACCCACTTCAATTACTCATCCTTTTTGCATCAATAAATAATAAGGTCATGTTTAGTAACATCTCTGGAGGAACCGTTTCTTGGTTTAGAAACGATGAACAGATGAACCCCTCATCGAATTATGAAGGGATTGTTGTTATTTTCACATAGGATTCTGTTCAAGACTCTCAATTGAAGGATCATATTAATCTTTATTCCTCTTGTGGCTGGAGTTCTCTTGATATTCTTTCCGGTTTTCTTAATACGTAAGTTTGTTTAAATACATAAATTATAAGTTTTTATTTGTTATATGTAAAAGGGTATTGAATCTTTGATGATTTAAACCGTAAAAAGATGGAAAGATTCTGATTTCAATGTTTTAGGGTATAAAGCATATGTGCAAATAGATTTAACGCTACCCCAACAATAACAATCTTGTCAATGCCTTATCTTTCGATTCCAGGTGTTTTAGAGAGAGATATCAATTATTAAACACAAGACCCACTGTTGTTGATGTTTGTTATGTTTCCACTCTCATCATCATCATCATCATCATCATCATCATCATCATCATCATCATCATCATCGTTGTTGTCGTCTTGTCCTGTAACGAATCCGTTTGTTTATGATTTATAGCTTAAATGCCCTACTGTTTTTGTCTATCTTGGCCAGTTGAGGTATGTATGTTAATTAATCCTTCATATATTTGTTTTATATATTTCTTTGAATCTGGTCTTCGATTATTTTAATGTGATTTTGCATATGCTTTAGAATATTTAGAAGGTGACTTTGGTTTAGGTGTAGGCCGGAGCAATAACACCTAGTTAGCGTTTGGTATGATGGAATGGAAGGGGGAATGGAATGGTCCATTACGAGGTAATGAAAATAGTGTGTTTGGTTGGTTAAAGGAATGGAATCACCCATTCCACAGGGCATTCCATTCTCTCAAAACCATTCCATCCACCCTCCATGTTTTTTTTCATTCCATCTCTCATTCACCCTTTACTAACAACACCATAACCCACCACCCACCACCACCATCCTCACCACCCACCACCGTTGCAACCACCGCCACCGCCGTCACCACCCATCATTGTCGCCAACCACCATCACCACCACCCGTCGTCACCACCCACCATCGTCGTCGCCGTCACCCACTACCTTCACTTACCCACCACCGCCGCCATCCAACACCACCCAAAATCGCCCACCACCGTCACCCACCCACCATCGCCTCCACCACCTGCCATCGTCATTCACCACAATTTCCTTTACCCACCACTACGGCCGTTGTCACACCCCCAAATTCCACTTGCGGAGTTTTACCGCGGTGCGCGTGGCACACCAGGATCCAAGTCAACGGTCACAATAAACGACAACTATATGAATTTAAAATACGTAAACCAAATCGTCTGATAATTAAAATCATATCCTCAAATAAAGCGGAAGCAATTCAAGTTTACAAAACCAAATTAAAGATAAAAACATGTGTTTAAAGTTTTGACACCCATAACATGATCCTAGATGCAAGTGCGACTCCGTGCGCCTAATCCGAGTGCTGCTACCTCAGAGACCTGAGAAAACATGCTAAAAATGTCAACATATAATGCTGGTGAGTCACAGAGTTTTAAGTTTCCAAAAGTAAGTAATGTTTGTAAGCCCAGACCAATCGATGTTCGTAAAAACCGGCCAATCAATGTTTGTAAAACCCGGCCAAATCAATGTTTGTAAAACCCGGCCGATCAATGTTCGTAAAACGCGGCCAATTAATATTTGTAAAACCCAGCCAATCAATGTTTGTACAACCCGGCCAAATCAATGTTTGTAAAACCCGATCGATCAATGTTTGTAAAACCCGGCCGATCGATGTTCGTAAAACACGACCAATTAATATTTGTAAAACCCGACCAATCAATGTTTGTAAAACCCGGCCAAATCAATGTTTGTAAAACCCAGCCGATCAATGTTTGTAAAACACGACCAATTAATATTTGTAAAACCCGGCCAATCAATGTTTACATCTATACCTGATGCTAGCTAGACATCGTTACATGATACTAAAGTTTCGTGAACCACTGCTTAACGTTAGAAATGCCTCAATACCCGCCACCGGACATCAGTCGGTGTCGTAATGTTAGATAGGACAAATATGCACCCGCCACCGACCGCCAGTCGGCCCGAGTGGGGCTTGCCAGGCCAAATAGATCTATTCACACTTTCCCCGCTATGTACCCACATATTATTGGTTCACTAAAAGTTAGGAGGACTTTAATGATGTAATGTCACTTAGTACCCATGTGATATAATGTAATATGTTGGTCTAAAAGTTCGTAAGTTCATAAGTTTGTACCGCATGTTTTGTCACACCCTCAAATTCCACCTGCAGGGTTTTACCGCGAGGCGCGTGACAAACCAGGATCCAAGTCAACGGTCACATTAAACAACACTATATGAACACATGCATACTTAAAAACATAAGTTGAAAACCATTAAACAGTAGCGGAAGCTTTGTTTACAATCCAAAATCCAAAAGTAATCCAAATCGTTCAACATACGAAAACATGAATCCTAAACTAGACGCCGTGCAGACGCGTGCGCCTAAGTCCTGGAATGCTACCTTAGCGACCTGAGAAAAACATGCCAAAAGTTACGTCAGCACAAAATGCCGGTGAGTTCACAGGTTTGTAATAAAAGTACCAAGTTCACCCTGTCCATACTATGCAAATATGTAAACCAAAGTACGCTAGCTAGGCGTATGTTTTGTCACTACTACGATTGGAAAACCATTACTAACTCGCAAACCCAGAAGCATTGCCCGAATAATGTACCGTTCCTGTTTGAGACAATATGCACCCGCCCGGCTCCAAGCCGACGAGTGGGGCAGGTCACGCCCAATAGATCTATCCACATTTCCCCGTTGTGCTACACCGCACATTCATGGTTTCCCCCGGGACTTCCAAAGATCGTATAGTAACCCAAAGTAACCCATAGTACGACAGTTGTTACCAAACACAAGTTTAACGCATGTTTTCTCCCCGAAAAGTAAAACAAGCTAAAGTGGGGCCATGAACTCACCTTAGGTTGCGTTACTTCGAAAATGATTAAAATCAGCAAGCTATGCTAGCCCCGTAAAGCGGCGACCTAACATATGACAGTTACAAGTACTTAGAATAATAACCCGTAGGTTAGTTAGTCCCTAGATGTCCAGACCATAACCAGGTTCATTTGAAAACACGTTGACTGTCAAACTGACCAAATGTACAAGACTCGACATCCCATTGGTGACCCGAGACTCGATGTGTTATCCTTGTACTCTAAGTCATACAATTCATGCAATCATGCTTAACATGCGTTAAAGTTCAACAAGTCTAGCACATAGTTCAATCAGCACATAAATAAGTCCGAGCACGTGTTACCAAGTTACTAGGTATGATACGGGGTTCCTAGCATGTTCCTAGGTGTCAAATCGGGCCTCGGAATACCAAAATACACTTACAGCAGCAGTACATGCGATTAGGAAAAGTGAACTAGCGATTGGGAAGGTCAACTAGCGATTAGGCCTATTCTGATGCTTAGCAGGCGATTAGGGTCATAAGGTGTGCAATTCAGGGCTTAACTAGTGATTAGGATCGTAATCGCATGCCATGAAGGCGATTAGGCCCCCAATCGCCTACCACATAGGCGATTAGGTCCCCATAACAGGCGGTTGGGCTCCCAATCGCCTATAGCATAGGCGATTAGGGTCCCCAATCGCCCCCTGCAGAGCTGTTCCGGTTTTTCGCGCGTTTAACCCTCCAAATCAGACCCGGAACGTGTGGAAACACCAAATATCAATCATACAACATTATAAAACATATTTCAAGCAAAACCCCTAGCTTATCATCGTTCTACCAGCCCCGAATGCAAGCGTTTTCCCAAAATAGTACACTTAGCATGAAAAGATCACATCAACATGCACAACTTTTACCCTAAATAGCAAATACTCAGATTTCATCATGTAACAACGTTGTCCGATCATTCCATACTGCTCTAGCATCATTCTATAGCAAACCCTAACATCATATGACTAACAAAATACCACATATTACCCTAAATCATTCAAAATCATCCAAATGGGTCAAAATACCAAATATCCACAATACACCTCCAAAACCATCCAAACTCCTAAGACATCATCATCCTAATACAAACAAGCTGTAAACACCTTAACAACACAATAACAATCCTTTTTAAATCATAAAAATCCTTTCTTTTAATCATATTCAACACATACAACATGCATAAGGGTTTGGACTTGTTTAAAAACGATTTTAATAGGTTTTTAAAGACACAAAGGTTTATAAATCAGGTCTGGACCTTTAGGGAGCAAAACATAATCATTCAAAGGTTTGGGGATGAAGAACACACCTTGGGTTTATGAGAAATTGATGTGTAAAGCTTGAAAATGTGTGTTTTGATGCTAAAACGTGTTCCAGAGGGTGTTTGTGAGTTGGGATATGTTATGGGACGGCTAGGGTTGCACTAGGGGTGTTTTGAAGGTCAAGGGTGGTATTTATAGGCGTTTCTAGTCGTCAGGTGCAGTGTGGGCGATTATGCAGCCTTATCAGGCGATTAGGGCTGCTAATCGCCTACCTTATCAGGCGATTAGCCCCAATCGCCCTCTAAGAAAGCCCAATCGCCCTCTAAGCCCTGCTAATCGCCCTCCTGTAGGCGATTAGGCTTCCCTAATCGCCTGCAGGGCCTGGTCTTGGGTATTTGGCGCGTTAAACCCCGTTTTAACATATGTTAACACGTTTTCACATACCGACAAGTCACATAATGATTATAAACACATAATACATGAAAACAAACACGTTCACACTCGTTCACCAATTCCCGGGACTCGAGACTTGTGTTTTTACTAAGGTTTGACAATTCTACGAATCGTCAATCCTTGCATACCTGGTTAATGGCTGACACCTAACGATCCTCTAGGTTGTAGTAACGACTCTCGAACCATAACACGGCTCAACCGACCTAGTTAAGTATAATGTACGCGTGACTCGCTAAGGTAGACTTTGACCCAAACAATGTTATTAACCTGAGTTTGCCGGGTGTCACATCATCCCCACGTTAAAAGAATTTTCGTCCCGAAAATTTGCACAAGTCAAAAGAAAACGACAAAAAGATAGAAACCAAAAGAGAGAATTTACCTGAGTTGTCACATCATCCCCACGTTAGAAGGAATCTCGCCCCGAGATTCATTCAGCTGCAGTAGTAACATGTCTCGATTCAAAAGCGCGCTTAGGAAAGAGGTGAGGATATTTGGACTTCATCTGATCCTCGCGTTCCCAAGTGTATTCCGGTCCACGGTTCGAGTTCCAGCGAACTTTAACAAAGCGGATTTTACTCCGACGAAGACTATGAATCTTGTAATCGAGGATCTCAACAGGTTCCTCCACAATGCGAAGACGATCGTCAACCCTGATCTCTTCTAGTGGAACAATAAGAGATTCGTCAGCCAGGCATTTCTTCAAGTTAGACACATGGAAGACGTTGTGCACACTACCGAGCTCTGCCGGTAAATCAAGTCGATATGCCACCGGTCCAATCCGTTCCAGGATTGCAAACGGTCCAACATACCGAGGGTTAAGTTTGCCACGCTTTCCAAAGCGTATGACGCCCTTCCATGGTGAAACTTTCAGAAGCACCCTGTCCCCAACCCGGAACTCTAATGGTTTGCGACGTCGATCAGCATAACTCTTCTGCCGATCCCGCGCCGCTGCTAAACGGTTACGAATCTGTACGATCTTTTCCGAAGTTTCGTACACTAGCTCAGGCCCAGTGAGTTGACTCTCACCCACCTCAGCCCAACAAAGAGGAGACCGGCATTTCCGCCCGTATAGTGCCTCGAACGGAGCTGCCTTGATACTCGCATGGTAACTGTTGTTATAGGAAAACTCTACTAACGGCAGGTGAATCTCCCAACTCTTGCCAAAATCAATCACACATGCCCGAAGCATGTCTTCTAAGGTTTGAATTGTTCGTTCACTCTGTCCTGTCAGTTTGTGGGTGTTAAGCTGTACTCATGTCCAGCTGAGTACCAAAGCTTTGTGCAAAGATTTCCAAAATGCGAAGTGAAGTGAGAATCACGATCCGAAATGATAGAAACCGGCACTCCGTGCTTAGAAACAACTTCCTTAAGGTAGAGACGAGCGAAACGATCCATAGTGTCGGTTTCTTTAATGGCAAGAAAATGGGCTGATTTCGTCAACCGATCCACAATCACCCATATCTTATCACAACCACTAGGTGACTTAGGTAGTTTAGTGACAAAGTCCATCGTGATCCTTTCCCACTTCCATTCAGGAATTTCAGGTTGCTGCAGGAGACCAGAAGGCTTCTGATACTCCACCTTGACCTTGGCACAGGTCAAGCATTTGCTCACGTAGGAGGCTATATCAGCCTTCATGTTTGGCCACCAGTAGAGTACCTTTAGATCTTGGTACATCTTGTCCGAGCCAGGGTGAATCGAATACCGGGATTTGTGGGCTTCATCCAGGACAAGCTCCCTCAATCCCCCGAATAATGGAATCCATACGCGTTCTGCGAAGTAGTGTAAGCCGTCAGGCCTTTGCTCGAGGTGCTTGTCAGCACCGTGCATGGTCTCAGCTTTAAGGTTTTCCTCCTTCAAAGCTTCTAGCTGCGCAGAACGGATTTGGTCAGGGAGAGAAGAGTGGATAGTGAGTTGCAACGCCCGAACGCGACGAGGGTTTGCTGATTCCTTCCTGCTCAAGGCGTCTGCCCCACATTCGCCTTGCCAGGATGGTACTTAATGGCGCAGTCATAATCGTTCAGGAGTTCAACCCAGCGACGCTGTCGCATATTCAGGTGTTGTTGGTCAAAAATATGCTGGAGACTCTTGTGATCGGTGTAGATGGTGCATTTGGTACCGTACAAGTAATGCCTCCAAATTTTCAACGCGAACACCACTGCACCCAACTCCAAGTCATGGGTGGTATAGTTCCTCTCGTGAACCTTGAGTTGACGAGAAGCGTAGGCAATCACTTTCTCGCGTTGCATTAACACGCAACCGAGACCCCGAATCGAAGCGTCACAGTAAACAACGAAGTCCTCAGTGCCCTCAGGCAAGGATAGAATAGGAGCAGAACAAAGTTTGGACTTCAGCTTTTGGAACGCTGATTCTTGCGGTTCACCCCAGTCGAATTTTCTGTCCTTCTGAGTAAGAGAGGTGAGGGGTTGAGCGATCTTCGAAAACCCCTGAATGAAACGACGGTAGTAACCTGCAAGACCTAGGAATTGCCGCACCTCAGATGGCGTCTTTGGTGCTTCCCAGTCTTTAATTGCTTCGATCTTAGCCGGATCGACATGAATCCCTAGTTCATTAAACACATGTCCTAGGAATTGAACTTCGCGTAACCAAAAGTCACACTTCGAGAACTTAGCATAAAGCTGTTCCCGTCGCAAAAGTTCCAAACCTAAACGCAAGTGTTCCTCATGTTCAGCTTTGTTCTTGGAGTAAACCAGGATGTCGTCAATAAACACGATGACGAACTTATCAAGATAAGGTTTGCAAACGCGGTTCATCAAATCCATGAAAACCGCTGGTGCGTTAGTGAGACCGAAAGGCATTACCAAGAACTCGAAATGGCCATAACGTGTACGAAAGGCAGTCTTCGCGATGTCAGCCTCCTGCACGCGCAACTGGTGGTAGCCGGACCTTAAGTCGATCTTTGAGTAGTAGCTAGAACCCTGGAGCTGGTCAAAGAGATCATCAATGCGGGGGAGAGGATAACGGTTCTTGATGGTCACCTTGTTCAGCTCTCTGTAATCCACACACATCCGAAGGCTTCCATCTTTCTTCTTTACGAACAAAATTGGGGCTCCCCAAGAGGAAGAACTCGGTCTGATGAAACCCTTATCCAAGAGTTCCTGCAACTGGCTAGATAATTCCTGCATCTCGGGAGGTGCAAGACGGTAGGGGGCCCGAGCAATAGGAGCAGCGCCCGGTACAAGATCAATACCGAACTCAACCTGACGGTGGGGAGGAAGACCAGGTAGATCATCGGAAAAACATCAGGAAATTCGCGAACCACAGGGATATCCTCGATCTTCTTCTCATCGGTAGAGGGAATAGAAAGAAGTGCCAAAACGGCCGAATAACCCTTACGAAGATACTTAAGGGCTTTCATGCTGGAGATGAGACTTAGCGGAGCACCGCTCTTCTCACCATGTACCGAAAGAAATTCTCCATCCGGGAGAGGAATCCGAATAACCTTGTCGAAACAAACGATCTCCGCCCGATACAACGATAACCAATCCATGCCTACAACGACCTCAAAACTACCCAAGGGTACAGGCATAAGGTCGATGGGGAAAGACAAACCCGACAACTCTAGGTGACACTCCCGAAGGACACAAGTCGCCTCAATCTTCTTACCGTCAGCCAACTCGATCAAATACTTAGCCTCTAAGGGAACGGGCACTATATCTAACAATCGGCTAACTTCCAAAGATATGAAACTTTTATCGGCACCGGAATCAAACAAAACAGTTACAGAGCGATTATTGAGAAGGAACGTACCGGTAACTGTGTCGGGATCCTGTTTAGCCTCCACGGCTCCAATGACAAAGGCGCGTGCGTTCCTGCCACCGCCCCCACTGTTCCCGTTACCGTTCCCGTTCTTCACATCCCCGCCCTGCTTCAGTTTCGGGCAGTCCTTCTTGAAATGACCAGCCTCACCACAGTTAAAACAACCCGGTTTCCCCGAAGTCCCCTGAGCAGCAGGAGTAGGGACAACAGTACGACCCTGAGAAGACGAAAGATTCACCCTACAGTCCTTAGCAAAATGCCCAATCTGCTGGCAGCGATGACAACGAGCACGGTCGCAGTTCCCCTGATGATGTCGTTCACACTTGTTGCACTTTGGAAGTTTCCCAGCATAACCACCCTGTTTAGAGCCCGAAGAAGAAGAACCCTCAACATCATACTTCTTACCCTGCTGTGACGGAGCTGATGCTGAACCCTTACCAACATTATCCCACTTGCGCTTGTTACTCTCCGGAGCTTTGACAGTCGAACCACGGGCAGGCAGAATACCCTTATTCACCTTCAGATTAGTCATCCTGTGAGCCGACCGAACCACCTCTGCATAAGTAGGAAGATTTCCCGCGGCCACCAACCCTGCTATCTCTGGTACTAACCCCGAAATGTAGTGCTCGATCCTCCTGTATTCTGGTACGTGCAAATCAGGACACAGCACCGCCAACTCATTACGCCTCACAGTGTACTCTTCAATTTCGGACCCAACCATCTTGAGGTTCCAAACCTCATGTTCCAACTTCTGGATCTCTTCCCTGGGACAATACTCTCTCTTCAAAAGTTGAACGAAATTCTCCCACGGCATGGCATAAGCTTCCCCCAAACCCATGTTCCGAGTAGTAGAGTTCCACCAGGTCAAAGCAACATCCTAGAAGAGTGCGGCAGCATACTTGACTCGATCCTCAGGAAGACAGTTACACATCAAGAATACCGACTCCACCTTCTCCAGCCACTTGAGCAAGCCCACAACCCCCTCAGTGCCAGAGAAATCATGGGGCTTACAGTCCCGAAACATCTTGTACGTGCACATAACTGGGGGTGGATTAACAACACCACCTGAAACGAAACACGTAAGAAGACCACAAAAGAAAGATACCATGCTCACAACGAGGCAAAGCTGATAGGATCAACTTACCGCCATGGGCATTGTGTCCTGCCTGAAAGGCAGCCTGCAGCAAGTTGTTCAGATCCTCCTGGGTTAGGTTCACACCTCCATGACCACCGCCACCATCACGCCCACCAGTACGACCACCGCCTCTACGTCCTCCGCGAACTCCAGTCATGATTCTGGCAACAAGAGCGAGGGAAAAAAATTCAGATTCTCAGCTAGTGGCAACCACTAGTGTTCACATAATCAAAGCTAGATCCAATCCAGGACCATCCATTCAAACCCAGAGCTCACTAGGACTTTCATGCATTTCGGTTTATGATTCCGTGTGCACCCGAAATGATAAATCGCCCTACATGGTCCTCCTAGTGTTCTCCTAGTTTAAAGTTCAAGTCACCGGACACGGATGCTTAGCCGTACACCGCAATGACATAAATGTCACGGCAGTTCAGGGGCGAGTGTGTTTATTGGAGTACGAAGGGGAGATGTCCGAGCCTTGGACAGATCTCAAGAGTACACAAGTCACTCCAATACACCACACTGCCTAAGGAATTAGCAGTCAAATACACAGAAGAGCGGATGATGTAACACAAAGAGTTCGATGATTTAAAGACACCCCGACAAGCCCATATGTTACCCACTATGACGTCTAATACCATGTGACCGTCTAGTGTGTGTGCGACTCGGCTATAGACTAGACTCTACATGCAGTCCTAGTTCACTATAACCTGGCTCTGATACCAATCTGTCACACCCTCAAATTCCACCTGCAGGGTTTTACCGCGAGGCGCGTGACAAACCAGGATCCAAGTCAACGGTCACAATAAACAACACTATATGAACACATGCATATTTAAAAACATAAGTTGAAAACCATTAAACAGTAGCGGAAGCTTTGTTTACAATCCAAAATCCAAAAGTAATCCAAATCGTTCAACATACGAAAACATGAATCCTAAACTCGACGCCGTGCAGACGCGTGCGCCTAAGTCCTGGAATGCTACCTTAGCGACCTGAGAAAAACATGCCAAAAGTTACGTCAGCACAAAATGCCGGTGAGTTCACAGGTTTGTAATAAAAGTACCAAGTTCACCCTGTCCATACTATGCAAATATGTAAACCAAAATACGCTAGCTAGGCGTATGTTTTGTCACTACTACGATTGGAAAACCATTACTAACTCGCAAACCCAGAAGCATTGCCCGAATAATGTACCGTTCCTGTTTGAGACAATATGCACCCGCCCGGCTCCAAGCCGACGAGTGGGGCAGGTCACGCCCAATAGATCTATCCACATTTCCCCGTTGTGCTACACCGCACATTCATGGTTTCCCCCGGGACTTCCAAAGATCGTATAGTAACCCAAAGTAACCCATAGTACGCCAGTTGTTACCAAACACAAGTTTAACGCATGTTTTCTCCCCCAAAAGTAAAACCAGTTAAAGTGGGGCCGTGAACTCACCTTAGGTTGCGTTACTTAGAAAATGATTAAAATCAGCAAGCTATGCTAGCCCCGTAAAGCGGCGACCTAACATATGACAGTTACAAGTACTTAGAATAATAACCCGTAGGTTAGTTAGTCCCTAGATGTCCAGACCATAACCAGGTTCGTTTGAAAACACGTTAACTGTCAAACTGACCAAATGTACAAGACTCGACATCCCATTGGTGACCCGAGACTCCACGTGTTATCCTTGTACTCTAAGTCATACAATTCATGCAATCATGCTTAACATGCGTTAAAGTTCAACAAGTCTAGCACATAGTTCAATCAGCACATAAATAAGTCCGAGCACGTGTTACCAAGTTACTAGGTATGATACGGGGTTCCTAGCATGTTCCTAGGTGTCAAATCGGGCCTCGGAATACCAAAATACACTTACAGCAGCAGTACATGCGATTAGGAAAAGTCAACTAGCGATATGGGAAGGTCAACTGGCGATTAGGGAGGCAAATCGCCCCTTAACATAGGCGATTAGGCCTATTCTGATGCTTAGCAGGCGATTAGGGTCATAAGGTATGCAATTCAGGGCTTAACTAGTGATTAGGATCGTAATCGCATGCCATGAAGGCGATTAGGCCCCCAATCGCCTACCACATAGGCGATTAGGTCCCCATAACAGGCGGTTGGGCTCCCAATCGCCTATAGCATAGGCGATTAGGGTCCCCAATCGCCCCCTGCAGAGCTGTTCCGGTTTTTCGCGCGTTTAACCCTCCAAATCAGACCCGGAACGTGTGGAAACACCAAATATCAATCATACAACATTATCAAACATATTTCAAGCAAAACCTCTAGCTTATCATTGTTCTACCAGCCCCGAATGCAAGCGTTTTCCCAAAATAGTACACTTAGCATGAAAACATCACATCAACATGCACAACTTTTACCCTAAATAGCAAATACTCAGATTTCATCATGTAACAACGTTGTCCGACCATTCCCTACTGCTCTAGCATCATTCTATAGCAAACCCTAACATCATATGACTAACAAAATACCACATATTACCCTAAATCATTCAAAATCATCCAAATGGGTCAAAATACCAAATATCCACAATACACCTCCAAAACCATCACCACTCCTAAGACATCATCATCCTAATACAAACAAGCTGTAAACACCTTAACAACACAATAACAATCCTTTTTAAATCATAAAAATCCTTTCTTTTAATCATATTCAACACATACAACATGCATAAGGATTTGGACTTGTTTAAAATCGATTTTAATAGGTTTTTAAAGACACAAAGGTTTATAAATCAGGTCTGGACCTTTAGGGAGCAAAACATAATCATTCAAAGGTTTGGGGATGAAGAACACACCTTGGGTTTATGAGAAATTGATGTGTAAAGCTTGAAAATGTGTGTTTTGATGCTAAAACGTGTTCCAGAGGGTGTTTGTGAGTTGGGATATGTTATGGGACGGCTAGGGTTGCACTAGGTGTGTTTTGAAGGTCAAGGGTGGTATTTATAGGCGTTTCTAGTCGTCAGGTGCAGTGTGGGCGATTATGCAGCCTTATCAGGCGATTAGGGCTGCTAATCGCCTACCTTATCAGGCCCAATCGCCCTCTAAGCAAGCCCAATCGCCCTCTAAGCCCTGCTAATCGCCCTCCTGTAGGCGATTAGGCTTCCCTAATCGCCTGCAGGGCCTGGTCTTGGGTATTTGGCGCGTTAAACCCCGTTTTAACATATGTTAACACGTTTTCACATACGACAAGTCACATAATGATTATAAACACATAATACATGAAAACAAACACGTTCACACTTGTTCACCAATTTCCGGGACTCGAGACTTGTGTTTTTACTAAGGTTTGACGATTCTACGAATCGTCAATCCTTGCATACCTGGTTAATGGCTGACACCTAACGATCCTCTAGGTTGTAGTAACGACTACCGAACCATAACACGACTCAACCGACCTAGTTAAGTATAATGTACGCGTGACTCGCTAAGGTAGACTTTGACCCAAACAATGTTATTAACCTGAGTTTGCCGGGTGTCACATGTTTCTCCCCCGAAAATGAAAGCAGTAAAATGTGGGGCTGTGAACTCACCTTAGGTTGCGTTCTTCTTAAAAGATAACATACAATGCAATGATAGTCCCTAGCATCGACGACCTATCATAAAATGTATATAAGTATCCGGACTAATAACCCGCAGGTTAACTAGTCCCTAAATATCCAGACCATAACCATTGTATGTTTGAAAACATGTTTGGACGTTGACCTGACCAAACAAGACAAGACAAGACCTGACATCCCATTGGTGACCTGACATCCCACGTGTTAGCCAAATACAAGAAGTCAAGCAATCATATGCAACTAAGCACTTAAAACGCACAATAGTTCCCCAAGTCTAGTATACAGCTCACATATTGCATATACGAGTCCGAACACATGTTATCAGGTTTCTAGGCATGCCACGGGTTTCTAAATATGTTCCTAGGTGTCAAACCACGTTTCGGGATCTTAAAATACACTTACAGCAGCAAAACGCACGACTAGGCGTCAAAACACATGATTAGGAATCAAACAGGCAATTAGGAAATCAAACAGGCAATTAGGAATCCTAATCACCCTTTTCAGGCGAGTAGCACCCTATACTCGGCCCTGGACAGGCGAGTAGGAATCCTACTCGCCCCCTGCAGACCAGGAGCCACTTTTCGCGCGTTTGACCCTCCAAATCAGATCCGAAACATGTAAAAACACTTAACCTCAATCCAAAATCATCAAGCAACATATCCTAAATGAAAAACCCCCAATTTATCCTCAGTCTATCACCCTAATTGCAAGCATTTCCCAAAATGGAATAATATTATGAAAACATCACATCAAAGCATGGATAACTTACCCCAAATGGCAAATAATTAGATTTCATCAAATAATCACGTTGCAAATCATCATCCTACTGTTACTACATCATTCTAGCATAAACCCTAACATCATACTATCATCAAATCATTTTATAACATCCTAAATCCTCCTAAATCACTCAAACGGGTCAAAACGCATATTATCATCAAAACACATCAACCAACCTTCAAACACCTAGATAATAATCCTAACAACTAATCTATATCATTAAAACATTAAAAACACAAGAATCTCCACGTTTTAATCATAAAAGTCCGTTCTTTGCACGAATCATCAACATATAACTCATATAAAGGATTAGACTTGTTTTAAAACTGTTTTTCAAAAGTTTTCAAAGACACAAACTTCACAAAACCAGGTCTAGACCTTTAGGGATCAAAATAACAACATGATAGAAGTTTAGGATGGATAACACACCTTGGATTTTGCTAAAGAGGATGTGTAAAGCTTGGAAATGGTAGGTTTTAGGGCAAAAACGAGTTCCAGAGGTTAAGTATGGTGTGATAGAGGTTTAGGGCGAGTTAGGGTTTCAAAAATGATGTTTTACAAGTAAAGTATGGTATTTATAGTTGTTTCTAGTCGCTCCTGATGTTACACGCGAGTAGGAACTGCGGGTGGCAATTAGGAATCCTAATTGCCCCCTTTACAGGCGAGTAGAAAATGTTTTGAAATTGGAATTGGAATCCGAATTTGTATAGGAATACGAATTGGAGTTTGTTGAAATTCGAATCTCAATTTCATTCTTGATGTGTTTGGTTGGAAAATTAATCGGAATCCATCACCCCGGTCTCCACCATCACTGACCTACTACTCTTATCATCCTTCGAAGCATCATGGGTGCGAAGAAGGATATGGCTATAAGCTTTTCTTCCCTTACCCAGGAAGAAGTCGAAGCTTTTTGTTCCGAATGGGACATTGATCTATCCTTTAATCCCATTACTCCTGGTCTCACAGAACCCATTAATCATTGTCCCACTGGTTCGATTGCACTTTATTGTCGCCACTCTGAGTTTTCAAATCTTCGCCATCCATTTTCTATGTTCCTTTTAAATGTTCTTGAGTATTAGGGTTTCATTAGGTCAGATTCATCCTCACGGTGTTGGTCGTGTATTACATTTTGATATCTTATGTAGAGCCTTTGGTTATGATCCGACCCTTCTCATGTTTAGGCGTTTCTTCCGTCTCGCCAAAAATGGCGATTGGTACACCTTTGAAGGGTCTCGGGTTGAAACCAATTTAATTTCGTCACATGTGACTACTGTTGGTGCATGGAAAACAAGATTTTTCTGGGTTTCTGAATCTATTTTTCCTTTCAAGCCTGTGTGGAGACATCCCGAGGCTGTTTTGAATGAAATGGAACCATCGGAGTCTGATTTGGATGAAAACTTTGAAGGTCCTTTGAACGGATCGGTAACAAGCTAGATCAGATCTATCAAGGTGCGGAATCCCTTGATAGATGTTTATGCAAACTATGAACCGAACAAACGATAAACACGATGAATAACTGTTAAAACCGGCTTGTCTATTGATAAACTTTCAGTGGGAATAATATCAATTACAAGCAACAAAGAAAACAACTGCTAACCCTAGCCTACACCCCAATGCACATATTTATAGTGCATGGGCCTGAGAAGATAACCTACGAAGATAAAGCCTGTGAAGATAAATATTCCGTGAAGATAAAGATGCCGTGAAGATAAAGATTCCGTGAAGATAACTATCTTCTCAGGCATCTTCTCAAGGTATCTTCTCTAAGTATCTTCTCAAGGTATCTTCTCAAACTATATATGTTTGCTAGGGTAAAACACAAAAGACTATCATGTTTGACTTATAATTACGTCAAACATGTTACAATAAACTTATCAACCAAATATAAAACAATACTAATCTAGAGAAGCATTTGTCACACAAACATGCACTAACAAACTTCCTTAAAGCTATTCGAGCATGTCCTTCAAGGCTTCGTTCTTTTGGCGAACCTTTTTAGGTTTTATCCGGGATTAGTACCCGATGGGATAAATAGGGAAGAGACCCTGTGTTGATGAAGGGTGATCAGGGTATGCTCATTTTTGTTTCTGTTTTTTATTAGTTTCTTCTTGCATGTTGTTTATATTCTTGTTTTCCTTGTTGTTTGCTTTGTAGTCATGTCGGCTCTAGATTTCATCAAAGGTGATGATGCTTCCGAGGTGGTTTTTAAGGATGCTGAAGCTCTTGAGGGTGAGGATGCGTTGACAAAGTATGAGAAGGGGAGGTATGATGGAACTAACTATGTTGCTGTTCCAAACGTGAAAAGTTTCTATAAGGCTAGTTCTTCGAAGGCTTCAACCAGGAGGTCTAGCCGACGTTTGTTGAAGGCTGCCAAGCCTGCTGATATATCGGAGGCGGTGACTGTTAGTGATGAGATAGAGGATTCGGAGGAGGAGAAGGATCACGATGTTGAGAATGTTGTTACTGAAGTGGTTGGGAAAAAGAGTAAAGGTAAGAAGATGGCTACCAAGGTTGCTATGTTGAAAAATGCTGATGGTTCAACGAGCTTGGAGGGTGAAGGGGTGTACACCCCATGTTGGAATGTGAAGCCTAGTGATACATTCAAGTCTTCTTCTGTCTGTGAGGATGTGTTGGCACATCTTGCTACTCTAGGTGCCAAAGCTTGTTTGGAGGGATTAGATGATGATGCTTTGCTGACAAAAATGATGGTTGGGACGTGCAACTTGGCTGCCATGCTTCCCGAAGGTGTTAGCAGGTTCAGGAAGATGATGGCCAAATATGGTGATTTTTCTAAGAGGAAGAGGGACATGAAGCAGTCTCTTGCTTCATTAAAGAAAGATGCTGCTGAGTATGCTGAGAAGAAAAAAACCTTGATTGGTTTGATTGATGAATTGAAGAAGGGGCATGAAGCAGAAACTGCCAAGCATGAGGCTGCCAGGCTGCAGGTTGAAGCTGATCGAGTGGCACTTAACGCAGAGAAGAAAGTGTTTGAAACTGAGAAAAAGAGGATGGAGGCTTCTCTTGCTGATGCTTTAAATGATAACAAGTGGCTGATTGAAGAGGGTTTTCAGCAAGTTGTCACAAATCTGCTCCACTCAGTTGAATTCAATTCTGCTCTTGGGGAAGTGTACACCAAGCTGCTTATTCATGGTAAACATGCAGGCTTCATTGATGGTTTTAAAGCCCATGAATCAGGTCAAGTTATGGAAGAGTCTCCCCTGTATAAGCCTAACTCCATGGAAGTCTTCAAGGAAACAGTCTCTAAGATGGAGCATTCAACTTACCCATATGTTTCCCAAGTTTCTTCTTACTATGGGAAACCTCTACAGGAGTTGAAGCAGCTGAAGCCCGAAGGATTGAATGAGGCTGTTTGTGCTAAGGTGTTTGAAGCATTTTCCAGGAAAAGGACTCATTTCGGGGATAGTGAGGAGACTTTGGATGTTGATGAGATCGTGTCGAGGGATGCAAGTGTTGAAGCCTCAGAGGCTGGTGGTCTTGCTGAGAAACTGCCAAAGAAGGGGAAGAAGTCTAAGAAGGCAAAGGTGGTGAAGGCGACTGAAGAGGATGAAGCCTCGAAGCCTTCGGGGTCAGGTGGTATTGCTTAGCTTCTTTCTGCTCCCTTATTCGTAGCTATCTTAGCAAAATGTCTATAAACAATTAACTTATGTGGTGGTTTTTGAACAATGTTTCTTTTGGTGGAACCTGGTAGGTTCCAGTATGGTTGTGGGCTTTGAATAGCCCTATGAACAATTTGTGGTACTTGGCTTGTTAAAGCCTTTATGTTTAATATTTAAGCCCTTATGGCTGTCTTAGGTATCTTTGTTTGTTCAGCTTTCGTTGTTTGATTTTGGGTCATGATGGTTTTATTGTGTTTGTCTTTGTTAATGTTTGGGAATGTTTATCCGGTAGCACCTTAAAAGGTTGAATGCTGCAGTCATTCATCCTTAAGGTAGTCTAGGCAAACAAGTCACAATCTATCCTATATATACTACTCAAGTGTTTTATGGGTTTTCGTAAGTTTATTTTTAAACTTAAGGAACAGTTGGTGTAGGCTGTTCAAACCTGTCTATGAGATATATAAAGAAGCACTTTGTGTATCTCATTGGGTTGGATTGATCTAGGAACTTACCCCTTATATAGGTTCATTCAACCCTTGAACCTATTGAGCGAAATGGCCTGGGAGCTCATCCCCTTACATGGCCCATGCCATGGAGTTTTTTGCAAGGTTCTCAACCTGAAAATAGGATAGAAAAACAAATTTTCTAAAGAGGATCTACTGATCCTTTCATTGATTCATCATGTCATCATTACATCATTTAACAGGAAGAGAACAACATTTTTTGAAAGCCTAAACAAAGAACCTTTTAAGGTTCTTGCCATTCCAATGGCGTGGGAGCTTCTTGCCTTCCATGTTGGCAAGCTTGTATGATCCTCCCTTGTGGGACTCAAGGATTGTGTAAGGACCTTCCCATTTAGGCCCGAGCTTCCCTTGATTTTCTTTCTTGCTTGCTTCATTGTTTCTTAAAACTAGATCTCCAGGCTTGAAATGTTCATGCTTCACTCTAGCATTGTAATAGGACTCCATCTTTTGTTTGTATCGAGCTTCTCTGATCGCTGCCGAGTCCCTGGCTTCTTCTAAGAGATCTAGGTTGAGCAAAGCTTCTTTTTCATTGGTTTTGACATCAATATGAAGTGTTCGAGGTGTGGTGACCACAATCTCAGTAGGGATTACTACCTCGGATTCGAAAGTAAGGTTGTAAGGTGTTTTCTTGTGGCTCGTTTTTTCAGTGGTTCGGATGGCCCATAGGACGCTTGGAAGCTCGTCAAGCCACTTTCCCCCTTGCTTGCCTAGCCTGGTTTTGATCCCTTCAACCACACTTTGGTTCATTCTTTCCACTTGGCCGTTCGACTGAGGGTATGCTACAGAGCTAAAGACTTGTGTTATTCGATACTCTTTGCACCATGAACTGAAAGGTTTCTCTACAAAATGCTTTCTGTTATCTGTAACGAGTACCCCAGGCAAGCTATATCGTCATATAATGTTTTCCCATACAAAGTCGATAATCTTCTTTCCGGATATCTTTTCCAACGACTTCACTTCTGGCCATTTTGTGAAGTAATCTACAGCGACAAGTAAGAACTTGACCCCTCCTTTTGCTGGTGGGAAGGGTCCAACAATATCCATCCCCCATTTGTAAAATGGCCAAGCTGAATTGATGGGGATCAAGTCATGCTTGGGACTTTTTGGGACAGGGGCATGGATTTGACAAGCTTCACACTTCTTCAATTGTTTAGCAGCATCACGATGCATGGAAGGCCAGAAGTAGCCGAGGTTCATGAGTTTTGCAACAACTGATCTTGGACCACAATGAGCTCCACATATGCCCTCGTGAACCTTCTTAATTAGATATCTGCTTTGTTCAGGGCCGACACATCGAAGCAATGGAGCCAAGTACCCTTTTTTGTAGAGTATGTCTTCTTGGATAATATATTGCCTTGACTTAATTCGAACCCTTTCAGCTTCAACATGATCTTGAGGGAGTTCACCCTTTTTCAGGAATGTTACGAATGGAGTCATCCAATTTGGTCCATTTTCAGCGATTACGTCTTGCACTTCGAGTTCAGATATGGAGGGATGTTGGATCACTTCAACCAACACCTTCTTAGTGAGATGGGCGAAATTCAACCAAGCAATCTTGCTAAGAGTGTCAGCTTTCTTGTTTTGTGATCTTGGAACCTGTTTGATGTTGCAAGACTGAAGGTGTTCATGATTTCCTTTGCTTTTTCTCTATATTTTTTCATATTGGGTTCCTTGGCTATGTAGCTATCATTCACTTGGTTGGAAACCAGGTGTGAATCAGTGAACACTTGAAGCTTTTGAACGGTCATCTTTTTTGCAAGCTTCAATCCTACTATCAGGGCTTCATATTCTGCTTCGTTGTTGGTTGTCTGAAATTCCAGGCGAAGATCATAGGTGATCTAACCCTTCGGGATTAATTAGGACAAGACCAGTCCCGGAACCTTCAACGCTGGAAGCTCCATCAGTGTAAAGCTTTCAGGCTTCTGGGTCAAGGGGTTCGTCTATTGTAATGTTAACTTCGGTTGTTTCAACCTTTGGAATTTCAACAATGAAATCAACAAGTATTTGTGCCTTTATTGCTTTTCTCGGGACGTAGGTGATTTTGTGTTCACCTAATTCGATAGACCATTTAGCCAATCGTCCCGAGGTTTCAGGCCTTTCAAGCACACTCTTGATAGGTTGGTCAGTGACCACTTGTATGGGGTGTGCTTGGAAGTACCTTCGAAGCCTTCTGGCTGTTTGTACTAAAGCCAAGGCTAGTTTTTCCAAAGGAGGGTACTTGACCTCTGCTAACTTTAAAGTTTTACTGAAGAAGTAGACATGTACCTGAGCTTTGTCTCTTTCGACGGTGAGAATAGCGCTGAGGGCTTCATCAGTAACAGAAAGATAGACAGAGATCGTTTCCCCTATTTCAGGAGCTGCAATGGTGGGAAGGGAAGCCAGATACTGTTTCATTTGGTTGAAGGCTTCCTTGGCTTCCTCTGACTACCTGAAGTCTTTCTTGTTAGTGCAGCCTTTGAGGGTCTTGAAGAAGGGCAGGAGCTTGGACATGAAGCGTTTTAGGGCAGCAAGCTTTCCATTCAAGCTTTCCACTTCTTTTTTGGTTTGAGGTGACTTCATATTTAGAACGGATCGAACCTTGTTGGGGTTGGCCTTTATACTTTGCTTCCCTAAGATGTGTCCCAAGAACTTTCCTTCTTCAAAGCCAAACGAACGTTTCACAGGGTTGAGCTTCATGTTGATTTCCCTGAGGTTGTTGAATGTTTCCTGTATGTTTTTGAGCATTTGTTCCTCCATCTTACTCTTGATGACCAGATCATCTACATAAGCTTCCATGTTCTTGCCATATTGCTTAGCGAATGCCTTGTCAACCAATCTTTGATAAGTGGCACGTGCATTTTTTAAACCAAAAGGCATCTTTCGATAACAAAAGATACCTTTGTGAGTATGAAAGACAGTTTTCTCTTCATCTTCCTCCTTCATTTGTATCTGGTGATAGCCTTTATAGGCATCCAGGAAACACTTGAAGGGGAAGCCTGTCAACGAGTCAACCTTTAAAACATCAGGCAATGTATAACAATCCTTGGGGCAAGCTTTGTTGAGGTCTTTGAAGTCTATGCATATCCTCCATGAATCGTTAGGTTTTCGAACCATCACCGGGTTTGCAACCCATGATTGATACTTAACCTCACGAAGAATTCCTGCTTCAACAAGTTTGTCAACCTCTTGCCAAGCAGTCTTGCTTCGTTCAGGAGCAAGGCTTCGTTTTTTCTGAACAACTGGTTTGATATTCGGAGGAATCTTGAGCTCATGTTCGGAGACATCTCAAGGGATGCATGTCATGTCACTAGGACACCAGGCAAAAACATCAGCGTTGGCTCGTAACAACCCTTCAAGCTTTTAAAGTGTTTCTGCTGGGAGGTCTGTATTAACCCGTATTCTCTGTTAAGGGTATTTTAGGTTGATGTTGAGGCCGAGTTTGCCTCGTTCACTGTCATTCTCGTTTACCATCAGTATTGTGGTTGAGGATTGAAGGGTTGCAATTCCGTCCCTCGTAGGGAACTTCGCACTCTTTCGGCTAATGGAGATGGTCATGTCGAAGACCACCACCCCGGCCTGCCGATGATAACATCGTAACTGGACGGCAAGACTAGGACAATAAAGGTTAATGGTTCAGTTCTTTGCATTTTCCCATTAGAGAAACTAACATCAAGTGTTATTTCTCCTAAGGGTTTGATGGGTATTTCTGCAATGTCTTTAACGGAGGCCTCAGCTGGTTGGAGCTTGGAGCGTTCCTCTGGACTTAGGAGGTTAAAGCATTTTGCAAACATGATCTCAGTGGCTGCTCCTGTGTCTTTGTAGGCCTTTTTGTGTTTTGATTGAACCAACGAAGGCTTCAAGGATAAGGGGATCACAATGTTTCTCTTCTTTAGTGTGAGGGAAGCAGACACCTTGATGCTCCCAAGCCTCCAACCTTTGACGTTTGTTGGGAGTTTCTTGCTCAACTAGGACCATAGCAACCTCCTTCTTTTTGTTGTCAGCTATGTTCCCCTTAACTCCTTTCACCAGATGAGCTAGTTCTCCAGACTTAATGGCCTCTTCGATCCTTTTCTTAAGTTGGAAACTGTTGTTGGTGTGATGTCCCTTTTCTTCATGAAATTCACAATACTGGTTGGAGTTTTCATTTCTTTTGCTTTTTGGTATGGGACGAGGAGGTCGAAAGGTGTGTTTGACTTCTTCTGTTGCAGGAATTCTTAAGGAGTTTTGGTGAGGGCTGTGAAGTTTACGTTTCTATCTTTTCTTGGAGGGTTCCTGCTTTCTGACCTTCGAGACTCAGACCCTCTAGGTCTTCTGTCATAGGTTCCATAATTGCCCCTCTTTCTGTTAGGACTGTTACTTCTCCAGTTGGAAGCTCTTTTTCTTTGTTCCTTGATGTCTACAGCCTCTTCTCCTCGGATGTGGGCTTCAGCCCTTTCTAAGGCTTCTTCGAGGGTTCTCGGGAGACTCTTGTTGAAATCTCTAGTTAGATACTTGGAATTGATGGCGTTCATGAACCCTGCAACCTTCATCTTTTCGTCTGCACCAACATAAGTAAGGCCTTCTTTCTTGTATCTTTCGATGAAGCTACCGAGGCTCTTATCATCTTTTTGCTTAATCTGGAAGATGAACGTTGCGTCCTAGACACAACGTCTTTGTTGTGAGAAGTTGGCCAGAAATCCCTTACCGAGGTCGTTGAAGGTTTTAATGCTTCCCGCAGGTAAATCGTTGAACCAGATTCGAGCTGATCCAACCAAGGTTTGCATGAACATGAGGCAGCACTCGGGGTCGCCCCATTTTTCTATCCGAGCAGCCCCAGAAAAGATCTGTAGGTGATCTTCAGGATCATTTGTACCATCATAGGTTCTTATATAAGCTGGCATCTTCAGCTTGTTTGGGAACTCGTAATCTGCTATCTCTTGGGAGAAGCAAGACAGGCTATTAGGTTTATATGGCTGCTTGATAGTATGTTCCACCTTGTTGTTGGTGTTCCCATTAGAGTTCCCTTGTTGAGCAGCAATAGCTTGGCTAATGAGTTGTTGCCAGGGAAAGTGAGTCATCATTTGGGCTATCATGTGAGGCATAAGGTTAAAACCTTGAAGGCTTTCAATCGTTGCCATGTTGTTTGCTACCATAGGAATGCCCATGGAGGCACTACGAGCCATGGGTAGTGTGGCCATGGCTTGTTCCCATGAGGTGGCAGTTGGGGGTGGAACACTGGTGATAGGTGACTGTAGGAGTTGGTCGAGAGTAAGTTCATGCCCAATAGGTGCACCGGTGGTGGCAGCATGGGTAGTGAACAGAGGAAAGGCAGTAGGACTAGGCCTTGTTTCCTGGTAGAAAGTAGGAATTATGTTGCTAGGACCTGCCTCATAGTTCCAGGGAGCAGGTTAGGGACCAGAGGAACCAGTAAGAGGACGAGGTGGTCCAGGAGAGAGCGATGCTTCCTCTTCGTTATAATCTAGTCGAATACGGACTCCTTTCCTACCTTTCCTTCATAACATACTGGTTTAAAAGGGATCGGAGATGCAAGAAGTTACTTGCAACTCCTTCAGGAGTGAGATCCACACGTTGGGGAACTTGTGCAGTGTTGGGGAGAGGAGACAACACCCCTGAACAAGTGGGAGGTGGAGTCTGAAAGATTGTAAACTCAGGATAAGCAGGTGGAGTTTGAGTACCAACGGAAGTACTTCCTAGAGTGGAGAACGACACAGATTTGTTAGGAGAAGCTTGATCTGTGTTCGGAGAGATCTGATTCACCTCTTCTTGAGACTCAGGATCAGACATGTCAGAGAGTTGGAGCTACACAATTGATATTTGCAAAGAGACAATGGCGCAGCCCCATGGTGGGCGCCAACTTGTTGCTACAACAAATAAGGGTCTAACGTTAGTTCTGAGTCTTAGGAAGGGTTGGAAGGTTAAAGGGTTTCGATCTGCCTAACGCAGGTCGTGGTGTCCTCCTACATTGCAAAACGTAGAAGGAGGTTCAAGATAATTATGTTTTTGAGTGTTATAATTCTGGTTTGAGTATGACTCAAAGCCAGAATTGCTGTTGTTAACTTAAGTGTAGTGTTCGTGAGGTAGAGAGATTCTCCCCATGTGAGAGGATCAAGGAAAAAAGAATAGAAGATGTAGTGTGATAGAGAATAATCAGAATGTGTTGTCCTGGTGGAGTGTGATTCTGATTTAAAGAAGAAAGATCTTCTATTTTGAGGAGGCATATTATCTTGATCTTTGTTGCAACTAAAGGACATACCACTTTGGACCTACGGTCCGACCGGTGCAACGTCTCCATGCATCAGAGATGGACGGTTGCTTGTGTTGACCGAGGAAAAAGGTGATAAGACAATTCACCTTTTGATCAGTACTTCTCGAGCCTTTGAAGCATTGTAGCTTTCAACCCTTTAAGCATAAAGTTGTGACATTGTTAATCTATTTTGCTTTAAGTTACTCACGTCATCAATAACCAACTAAACTACATAATCTATTTAGTGTCTTAGTAAAATTATTGTAAATTCATAACTGTAAAGAATAACAATTTTATGGTTTTGTATGTGTGTGTTGATCAGGATTCAAACAATATATTTCTTGCATAATATGTTAATGTAATAGAAAAACTATATATGTGTATGTATATGATCAAATACAAATGCACAGGGGCTGTTTGGTTGATTAAGTGCTGAATCATTAAGATGGTCTGAATGGTTAAGAGTTGAATCATTCAGCATCTCTTATTAGCTTAATGGTTAAGCAGTTAATCATTCCATTCAGATGCTGAAACAAACAGTCTGAATGTTGAATGATTCAGATCTGAATGGTTAAGAGGCTGATTAAGAGTCTACCAAACAGCCCCTAAGTGCTGAATCATTAAGAGGTCCAAATGGTTAAGATGTTTGAATGGTTAAGAGGTCTAAATGTTTAAGTGCTGAATCATTAAGTTGAACCTCTTACTGGTTAATTTTCTTGTTCCACATTGGTAGGAGAGTCTCATTAAGATTCAACATAGTTCAGTGCTTAATGGTTCAACAACATCCCAAATCTTAATGGCTCAACCTTAACCATTTCATTCAAAAGCTGAAACAAACGCGCTGAATGCTAAATCATTCAGCACTGAATGATTCAGAGCCTCATTAAGAAGCTTACCAAACAACCCTATAAGAACTGAAGAAGGGTTTTTTTTTTCTATTTGTTCAAGCATGTATGATTTTAGATGAAAAATATTAAAAACAATATTTCCAGACCGCTATTCAACCATTTGCGACCAGAAGCATGCGGTCAGAAAATGTGCGACCGTTTTGCGACTGAATTTGGGTTGGTCTTTAATTTCACGACTGTTTTGATTGTTGTCGCAAACTGGTTGCTAAATTTGTGACCGCCTTATGTTAGTCGCAATTTTGGTCCCAGTTGCTCAGTTTTCTAGTAGTGTTAGTGTAATTACGCTAATTACTATAGAATTTCTAGAGTAATTAGTGTAATTATTCAATTACACAAATGTTTTTTTTAAAGATTTTTGAACTAAAAACATGATTAATAAGATAGGAAAAAAATAATTTTTTTCCATTCACTTTTTATGTTAAAACTCATATGTGTGTATTATATATAGGGCGGGGGGGTGTTTAACGATTCTTTTTTTTAAATGACCGCAAATTACTTAGTAACACAATATTCAAGTGTTCATGCGGTGAAAATTATTAAAAGAAAATGGCATAGCACACGATAATGATTAAATGACTTATGGTACTAAAAATTTAACATTAAAACACACGTAAACAGAGAGGACTAGTGAGGAGAGTTGAGACATTTGACACACGTTAAAAGGAAGACTTAGGTGTTTTTTTATAAATGTCTGTGCAGGCACTTTTTTCTCTGTCGCACAGACTACATGCAGACATTGCCATTTGCAGACTATTTGTTTTTTCGAAGACGTTTCATAAAAAAAAGTCTGCGCGAGCTCTTCTTGGTGCAGACTTGGCTCAACCACTTCTAAGATCTTCTAAGGTAGACAGAGGGTTAAACACCACCGGCAGTTATGTCAATGTGATCAAAGGATCCAAAATCATTTGAACAAGTTGGTGAGTCTTGTCCTAAAAGAGTTGTACTACCTGGAACATAGTCATAAGCGGTTTTACCAGAGTTTTGTAACCTTTTCTTTTGATTTATTTCTCTTTCAAAAGTTAACAATCTCCCATGCAATTTTGTGAGTGTTAGGGAGTCAAAATCTGGTCTTGACCTGAGAACTATAGAATAAGTTTCCTATTTTTTCTGGTAAAGACCTAAAAAATCTATGAAACATGGACTAGTTTGTACAGGTCTGACCATTTAACTTTAACTCAGAAATTAATGAAGAGAATCTTTCAAATTGTTGTGTTAAAGTCTCTCCACTAACATGAGTAAAGGTTTCACATTGTTGAGCAAGAATTTCTCTGCTGTTGGCAATCACTTCATCAGTTCCTCCAAACTGTTCTTTGAGGCAATCCCACAGCTCTTTGGCACTTTCACAGTGTAAAAGTCCAGCATATATTTCATTTGGGAGAGCCATTGCCAACATTGAGAATACCTTAGCATCTAGCTCAAGTTTTAGGAAATCTTAATCAGTGTAGTCTTTTGGTTCTTTTAGAATTTCTACTTTAGTTTCAAGATTAATATTTACTGGTATATGAGGTTCATACATGACAGACTTCCAACACCCAGTATTTTGTTGTGAAAGGGTATGTGCTATCCTCCTTTGCCAGATGTTATATTCACTTCTGACTAGCATAGGAGGCTTGTTGGCAGACCCAATATTATGAGGATCCATTTTTAAGAAATATGATTTGTCAAGATTTTCTTAAAGTGATGGATGTTTTTTTTTTGAAAAAGCGAACTTTTATCCTTTATTGAATATCAATAAGAGACTGTGTCTGATTCTCAATTTGTTAGATTGATATTTGATCAGATAAACCAAAGCTCTGATACCAATTGTTGGATCAGTTTCTTTATTTTAACAGTTCTTATTCATGAACACTTGTGTGTAATAAGATCAAAGCAGGAGTTATTACTCTCTCTCAATAAGTAAAGTGTTCAAGTTAATGTTTTACTTTTAACAGGAGTTATTACTCCCTCTCAATCAATGAACTAAGTAGTAAAATGAGAATTAATAACAGTAAATGAATATAACAGTAAATGCAGAATGATTCTCAGATATATATATATATATATATATATATGGTTAACTACTCAAAGTGTTTGAAGGAAGTATTCAGATCTATCTAAAATAGTGGGATTAACCCATCTATTTATAGACAGACAATTACATAAAAGCTAAGTAATCAAAACATTATAATAAGGTAAGATAATACTACAACAGGCTGTAGTATTGAAACTTGAACAAAGACTTTAAGAATACTAATATAATACTAAACTAAACTGCTGAAGATTAAGGGCGGTTGGAATCTTCTAATCAAAGTACTGATGAGTAACAAACTTCTGATGAGTAACCTCAGGAGTTTGTCTTCAGGAGTTGTTCTTCAGATGTCTTGTCTGGTTCATCTTCAGAACTTCAGTTTCTTTACTCTTCAGGACTTGGTAATCTTCTACATCAGCAGTTTAAACAAAATAATCAGAGGATGTAAGACTAAGGTTTATACTGGTTTGTCAATCCTCTTTGACCCTACAATGGATAACAGATTTGGATCGATTTAGAGATTTGAATGGAGATATTGATGATAAGGCTTTAATCGTCGAGTTATATACATTTATCTCACAAATAAAACCAACAGATCCCTTAGATCAGTTGGTTGGAATGTTGTGTTTATATGGCTTTGGTCTCAAGTTCGACCCTTGAGTCAAGCATATAATTATCCCCTTTTTTATACATAATTACATATATAATTATTATTATCCTCTAACATCTTAAAGGATATGTGTTATAAATCAAATAACACTTCATTTATGTTATATGAAAACTATCTTTTGTAAATATATATATGTTTAACTCATATAATATTTGGACCCAATAACGCCAATATAGTTAAAATAATAAAACTTCAAGGATAAAGTTAAAATAAAAGAAATACAAAGAGTCTTATGAAATCGACTAAGAAATACATTAAACGAACGTTAAACGGAAAATACGCGAGGTTACAAGTATTTATAATTTATAAAGGTTTTTATTTATTATTTTTCTATAAATATTTACCAACTACTAACCACCTTCATTAACTATTTTCATCCACCTTCTAACTCCCAACTACCTTCTTTATTACCCCAAACCCTCATCCTCTTTATAAATACCAACCCCCGCCACCTTCTAAACACTTCCCACACTCTTTAATCACTTCCAAAGTCTCAAATCCTTCAACTTTTTGCATTTTGGACAGATTTGATTAAGTTCAAAACAAGTAAGTTTTGAGCTACTTCTTCATTTTCTTCTTATTTGTTACTTCTCCTTCATTGGGTAACCTCTAGGAGTGTTACCACATGTTTACCAAGGTGAAAAAAGTTGGTACATCACCATTTTTTAGAGGTCCAAAGTACAGAGAGCGACGAATATATAGGAACACACCCAGATGCCTTAGAATCCTATCCATGTTTGTGAAGTCTTTGATATTTGGGGAATAGACTTCATGGGACCATTTCCATCCTCATGTGGAAACAAATACACACTCGTGGCAGTTGACTATGTTTCATTGTCGGAGGTGCAAGCCTTACCCACAAATGATGCAAGAGTAGTCGTGAGGTTTCTTCGGAGTTTGTTTGCCCGGTTTGGTTCCCCGAAGGCACTAATTAGTGATCGACGGACTCATTTCTACAATTCGCAGTTAGAGAGATCTCATTGTTTCGATATGGTGTACACCATAGGTTATCCATCCTGTATCATCCACAGACGAGCGGGTAGGTGGAGGTCACGAACCGGGGGTTGAAGAGAATCCTTGAGCAGTCAGTGAATCAGAACTGTAAGGATTGGTCGGATAAGCTTGATGATGCACTGTGAACCTTTCGAACTGCATATAAGACACCTATTGGGATCACTCCCTTTAGGTTGGTAAACAGAAAGGCGTGTCATGTTCCAATCAAGTTGGAACATAGGGCATTTTGGGCTCTTAAGACAATGAATTTGGACTTGAAGAGCGACGGTGAGACCCGTTTCTTATAGATTCATGAGCTTGAGGAGCTGAGAAACCAGGCCTATGAGAACTCTATGTTGTATAAGGAGCGCACCAAGAGGTTGCACGACAGACGCCTGAAGAACCCCACCAAGGTTACCAAGGTTGCACAGGCAGTGCAACCACGGGTCACCGAGACTGCACTGACCCGCACGGCCGTGCAGAAATCCGCATGGAATTGCAAGACCTGATTTTCAAGTCAGAAACTTTTGTAGTTTGCTGTTCTGTTTCCAGGACCGAATTTTTGACTTTGATAACTGTTTGGAATATGTTTTGTGTGTGTAGATGAACCATCCATTCCTATAGTTTGATAACCAGGTCTAGAAAGAAGCAAGATGCATCAACAACCTTTTGGGTCTTTGGGAATGGCGTGGCCAAATAGGGACGCCAATGAGGCTAGATTGGGACACCATGGGGCTCATAAACCAGTCGGAGAGATTAGAAGAGATTATATCATTCCCGATGGCTAGGTTGTTCGTATTTCGAAATACATTTACATTGAGCTCACACTATAGTTCTTTGCCTTATACTCATACCAAAAGGCTAGACGCGGAGACGTTCCTAGACGACCCGTCGTCGCTATTGGTAGTTGTACTAAGGCTTCCCAACCGTCCGATTAGATACGATCTATAGGCCCTAATCTCTTCTGAAAAATCAACTGGCCAGCTGTTATATATCTTTTGGCAACAACAATTATCTTTTGGCAACAATGATGGCGTCATCGCTAGTACCGTCGTCGCTATTTCTCACTTTTCTTGTAGTGTATTGTTGGAATTTTATAAAACATAATACTTTTTAAAGTATTAGAAAAAACAAAAAAAAAAAGTTACAAGTCAGCCACATGTCAATATCCGGCTAGCAAAAAAAAAAAAATCAGGGTTTCATAATAAATTTACGTAAAGTTCAGGATGTCATATTGTAACTGCATAACGTGGTATATTTTACTTTAATGAACTCATGCTGTAAAAGACTTTGTACAAATACATCTATACTACATTATAAAGGAGTAGGCATGGGCAAATATATCTAAATTGTCCATAGTTAAGATGGTATACCAGGGTTTCTCTACGATTTCCTAAATTTTATCCTTTTCTTCCCTAAATGCCACTAAAGAATTTTATTTTCATATATATTGAAATCTTTTTTTATACTTAGGTGTCCTGTGTACACATCATCTATTAGATGTTGGAAGTTAAGGAAATATGGTTGGGAACTTTAGATAGTGTGGGATGTAAAGTTATAAGAACTTAGAGCATTCACATCCCGTCTACCAAATTATGTGAGGGGTTTCCTCAAATTATATAGGGTGGGTGTGAGTGGTTGTGAGTGGAGGAGAGAGAAAATATTTGGTGAAAGCACTGTTCACCCCTATATTTGAAAAGTTACTGTTCACCTCTATATATATTTTAATATTTTTGTAAGTGGTTGTGAGTGAGGAGAGAGAAAATATAATGATAAAAATATGAAAAAGTATTATTATTTTAATTAGGAGAGAGAAGATATAAGGGCGAAGTAGTGATTTTTAGTGTAATTTGATGGAGGAGATTTGGTGGAAGGGATGTGAATGCTCTTATATGTTGGATCTAAGAAAAATATAGTTTCTTTTCAAAGTTTAAACAATGAAGAGAAATGGATTAATTTCATATACACCGTTTTGCATTCAAAAACAATTTCATATACATCGTTTTGCATTCAAAGACAATGGAAGGAAGACAGTATGTTTTTACAATTTTCCTATAACTTTGTGGGCTAACACGGCTACGCTTGTGCATTGTTCAAAAAAAATATTTATCTTAACCGTCCCGCAGCAACGCACGGATTTTCCACTAGTTTAAACAAGTAGTTGTGGGTTTAAATCTTGCAAACAGACAGGTTTGATGGTGATTTTATCCGTTAAAACAATTAAATGTATTTAAACAAGTTTTTGCAGTGATTTGATATTGTGAATAGCGAATATCCTAAGAGCATCGGCATCCTAAATCTATACTATATTATAAAGCACTAGTGGGGAACCCGCGCGTTGCAGCGGGATCAGCAATACGGGATGGAAACTTAATTCAAACTTTATAACAACAAAAACATAATTGTGTATATAAAGTATAAAGTAGATATATGATGGTCAAATATTTTAAAAAATATTATGAAGTAATCAAATGAGTCGAACATTATAAAGATAAATGTAATAAAGTGGTCAGATGAGTCAAAAGGACAAAAAAAAAGTTACGTTCTATATACATTCCGGCACAACAAAATGTTTGGAGGGGTCTTTAGTTTACATTAAACGTATGAAGCTAAAATGTACCAGACTACGAGTTTTCTTTATAGAAACCTTCTCTATTGCAGAATCAACAAATTCTTCCCAATCTTTCTTCACATGAAAATTTGCCTCATACTACCACAGTATAAAAAATAAAAATACGACAATCCTAATAGCATGCCATTAAAAATTCAAAATTAAAAAAAGATAACAATGTCACTTGATTCGTAAAATAAGAACCCACAAAATTACTCATGTACTGTTTTTGATGCATTTAGACGCTCCTCAAACTATGTTGTTGGTACTCCTACCTCTATACCCAAATAACCCTTTTGTTTATTAACTCATGCTATAAATTGTTTACTCAGTGGTTGCTTGTTATATGCTTTCATAATAACAATTATCATGGTTACGCTATGTGTATGATTTAGATCACAATAAACAGCAATAGTTGGCTATTATATGCAGAATCCATTACTTGGTTGTCTCAAACCAAATAGTTCAAAGGATAAAAAAGCTAACTTGAAGTTATGTAGATAGGTCATTTTAGTTTACATATAACAACATTTTTAGAAGACATAATGTTGTCATGAGGCTAATAACCCCTAAATGGCAATTAACCGTTCATCAGTCATCACTAAGCAGCTAAAACAACGGCCTAACAGTAACTATTAGCTGCTCTCGTGAGGCTGTTTGCATCCCAAACATGTCATTTATCCCCTTTTAACCCATAATCTTGTAGATAAATATTTTTAACTAATATTTAAGGTTTACTTTGCTAAACTGGTAAGGAAGCTCTGTTTATCACTGGCCTTTTTGCCCCAGATTCGCTGCAAGGATTACAAAAAATGTTGGTTAAGATTTAAAAGAACCTCAAAGTTCATTCCGAATCTATAAAATACTTGATCGGTTGAATCTTATAGTGAATTCAAAAGTGAGTATCTTATAATTGACTTAAGACAATTCGATTATAGATTTGCTTGCACTTGTACATATAGTAACCCATATCACCTTATGTATGGAAACCTTTAAAACCCATATCACCTTATGTATGGAAACCTTTAAAACCCATATCACCTTATGTATGGAAACCTTTAAAACAATTTCCTGTTTGCAAGAGACAAATTAAAAAACTTGCATACGCCAACATAGGCCACAAACAAAAATAAAATAACAGCACAATAAAAAAATCGATGCGCGCACACACCCCACGCACCTTCACGGTGATACACATATGTCATCATCATCCTCAACCCCCCTACTTCCCCATTTGCATCACTAAATTTTATCTACAAAAAAAAAAAAAATTAGTCAATATACATATGAAAAAATAATTAACCATCTGAATTCATTCAATTAGTAAGGATTAAAAAGACCTGCCTATTAGTACAAACTTTGATTATCTCATCTACACCAAGTTCTTTTGCAACAGATAACCTGCTATCATAACCTTTGTTTGGTTAGACGGTCATAGAGAGTCTTTGTCACTTCGTGGCCTTCTCTTTCTCAACATAAAAGCTAGCTTTGTGTTGTCATTGCTCAGTCTCAGGCTCATTACCATAAACAAAAATGCAGCGGCTTAATGTAATAATATAAGTATTCAATATATTTTTATTTTTTAGGTTGATTAAGTGTTGTATGAGAAATAAAGCATCTATCAAAACGTGTTAATAATCAAAAGCAAAATCAAATCAGAACCATGAATGTAACTGTACTTCACCTTACATTCTTGCCGATTCAAATCTTAAATATCCTTACAAATCTTATTATTATCATCCAACGTGAACATAGCGTCCAACGTCGTCTGGTTCTCAACCAATGAATGAGTGTACGCAAAGTGAAACCTAAAAACCCCAATTGTGTGCAGTTCCCAATCCCCACTGAAAATATGTGGTCCGCTCAATCGATCATCTGATTATAATCAAACAAAATCTCATTACTCATACGAAACAAACGGATTATCAAACAACAATCAGCGAACTGAATCAATTGATTCGATCAACGAACAGAAACATACCTAAACAACAATTAGCAGGCTTATAGGAGATATGGGAGTGAAACCGATTGCAATGATTGTTGATGAGAAATAGAATCGGTGAAACATTAAATCTCACAATTCAACTAAACATATTTTTTGAAGAAAGCACCTAGGTTCAGATCTTGATTATCTGTGACTCCAAAAAGCTTATGAGGAAATAAACGGTGTTGAAATGGAATGAATGATGATTGAATTATGGTTCATGACATGTTATAAGTGAGTTAGGAGTGAAACCGACTGCATTGATTACCCATGATGATTGAGTTGCTATTCAAGAGAGGGTTATGGTGAAGGTTACGAAGGTGAAGAGAAGAGGGCAGGGATGCTACTTCAATTGCTGGCTTCAAAAGATGATTTACGATTTTAAGTTTTAACCGTACAGCGTCTTAAAATTTTGAGTAAATGTCTATGTTACCCCTTTTAAGTCTGCTACACTTCTTTATACATTCTGCTTCAAAAAGTTGTACGTGTATTAAAATTACATTTCTGATCAACCAAAAAACTTTATAATATAATAATGTATAATATTATAGATATAATAGATTTGTCTTAAATCATTGCTGTAATCATTTTTTGTTTTGTTTAAACCATCGGTTAGTAAACTCAAAAGTTAGAATACTTGAATTATTCATTTAAATAAAGTTGCAGTTACGAAAAGAAGGCAATGTAAAGATGATGATGATGTGCAATTAAGTCAAATTTAATTTAATTTATATTTTCATATCTACCCTTAGGTTATTAGGTAATTTACAAAACAAAGATTTGCATATGTCTATGATGTCAAAAAGACTAATTTGCCCCTTAGCTAAGCTTATTAAGTGTTGTACCATAAGCTTAAAATGTTGTAATTACTTAACTTTTACCGGCATCCTTTCCTCATGCTTTATAATATAGTATAGATTTGACAAGGACTTCTTAAAAGTTAAGATGTACATGTTTAATTGCTTATAATACAACACACAACGTATACAATAACTACTTTTTTGAGGGGCAAATTTGTCTTTAAACACCATATTTAATCAATATGAAATCAAAAGTCAAAAAATGTTTATGAGAGCTCATAACATTTAACTCTACAATTACTTTGAAGTAGAACACATTAAATAGAAACCATATAAAAAACCATTCATAATGGTACATGCTTTCTTATAATCTTTTATATAAAATTATATTCTTTATAAAAGTTAAAGTTTTATAAACTTGATAATACTATAAGAACTTGAGAAATAAGTATTGCGCTATCCAAAAGTAATACCAAATATAATCAGTGTTTACGACAGATTGGGTTAGATTGTGCTCTCCTAAAGAGACTTGGTGACACCCGCCACATCGCGCGGGCTAACCCACTAGTTATTATATTATTGTATCCTCTACCCATTAGAATAATTGGCCGGCTTGTATTGTTTATGTATGGGAAAACATTATAAATATACAAAAGTATTAATAAGCACTAAACATGTAAAGTCTTTGCATACTTTTTATGTGGAAGTTGACATAAAAAGTTAAGAAAATCCACTTATAATATGTCTTCTTAATCTCAGTGTGGGTATATATATTCATGTTATTTCTCAAGCACAACTATCTACAAAGAAACTCGCAACTCTTTTACAAACTTTCTAAAATCATGTCTATCTTAACATGTTTTTTTCTTGCATTAATCCCTTATGCAGATTCAATCACATTTAATTTCACAAATTTTACTCTAATAAATTCTCAGGAGATAAGATTCGAGGGTGATGCAGCTTATTCCTCTGTTGATGGAATCCAAGTGACAAATGAAAGGACAAATCATAATTCGAGCTGGTTAGCGGGTCGAGCAACGTACTTCAAACCTCTTCATCTTTGGGACAAGGACACTACTGATCTTGCCAGCTTCTCTACCAGTTTCACATTTGTGATTGATTCATACGGAAAGGGTAATTACTCTGATGGCCTTACATTCTTCCTTGCTCAGAATAATTCTGTGATGATTAACGATGGAGCCATGGGGCTCCCATTTGATTCTCATATTAACACCGCTATAGATCCGTTTGTAGCTGTGGAGTTCGATAGTTTTACTAACGCATACGATCCAATAGGCCACCATGTAGGTATCAATATTAACTCTATGACTTCTGTTACGTATCGGAAATGGTTAACCAATATAGAACATGGGCATGAATGTAGAGCTTTGATTAGTTATAATTCTGATTCGAAAAACCTTAATGTTTCCTTCACCAACTTTAAAGATAATTTACTTGTATGGGAAACTGGTCTTAATTACACCATTGATCTAAGGGATGTGTTGCCTGAGTTGGTCATTTTTGGGTTTTCGGCTTCCACCGGAGTATATTATGAGAAAAATAGTGTAAGATCTTGGATGTTTAATAGTTCTGAATTTACGGTTGATAAAAGTAGCAACCTACCACCAATCACCAACAATTCAAATGGGAAAAACAAGAGATGGCTTATGGTTGGAGTAATTGCTGGAACATCTATTCCGGTTACCGTTGTGGCTATTTTTGCATATCTTTTATGGAGAAGGAAGAAGAAAAATTGTGATATTGTGGAGGAAAATGGGATTGCAATGGAGATGAACAATGAATTTGAAATAGGGGCTAATGTACCTAGAAAATTTTCTTACCTTGAATTAGCCCAGTCAACTTCTAACTTTGCAATGACAGAGAAGCTTGGAGAAGGTGGTTTTGGAGGCGTTTACAAAGGTTTTCTGAAAGATTTAAACATGTATGTTGCGGTCAAAAGGGTGTCTAACACTTCTAATCAAGGTATCAAAGAGTATGCATCCGAAGTTAGGATCATTAGCCGATTGAGGCACAAAAATTTGGTGCAACTCAATGGATGGTGTCATGAGAAAGGAGAGCTTCTGCTTGTTTATGAGTTTTTGGAAAATGGAAGCCTAGATTTACATCTTTTCAAGAGAAAGAGTTTTTTGGCATGGAGTACAAGGTACAAAATTGCCCATGGTCTGGCTTCTGCTTTACTTTATTTACATGAAGAATGGGAACAATGTGTTTTGCATAGAGATATCAAATCAAGTAATGTGATGTTGGACTCAAATTTTAATGCAAAGCTTGGGGACTTCGGATTAGCTAAGTTGGTTGACCATGAGAATAGCGCAGCGACTACAATGGTTGCTGGAACCATTGGTTACATGGCTCCTGAATATGTAACAACTGGCAAGGCTAGCAGAGAATCAGATGTCTTTAGCTTTGGAGTTGTTGCGTTGGAAATAGCGTGTGGGAGAAAACCAATCGACCCAAATGCTGAAGAAAAGAAAACAAAATTAGTAGAATGGGTGTGGGATCTTTATAGTACCGGGACTCTTCTAGAAGCAGCAGATCCGATTTTAGGCTCGAATTTTGCGGAAGAAGAAATGACATGTTTGATGATCGTTGGATTATGGTGTGCACACCCTGACTCAAAACTACGCCCAACGATGAAGCAAGCTATTCAAGTATTGAACTCTGAAGCTTCCTTGCCCATACTCCCATCAAACATGCCCTATGTGACTTATTCTGCGATACCCCATTTTTCATTATATGGCGTTACTTTGAGCAGTGGCTCTGACAAGAGTTCCTGAAAACTCTCATGAACTTTGAGAGTCACTTCTTAGTCCAAATTTGTATTCAATACTTTAAATTTCGCACGTGTTATGTTAATTTGTTTGATATGAACACATGCAAGTTGTTGTAATTATGTAAGCATTTTTGCAATATGTGAATCGAAATTATGATTATTAAGTAATTGAAAATTGGCAGTGATTGGTTAAAAAATTTATTTAATTCACATCCTTAATTAGCTATAGTTTAAACTTTAGTATTTCAAATTCATTTTTTTTAATAATTGACAAACTTAGATACTTTCTGTAAAAGTAGGGTTCAATATAGTGTTAATTGTGTGAGAAAATACAATGTGGTTAAGTTTTGTTAAAATGATTAATTAGAGTTGACAATTAATGTATGACGGTTAATACCACATGGCTCGACACGAAGCTACAAATGTTGATGCTTGGCTAGACAATAAATTTGGTCATAAATGGGTGGAGACGTTTCGGACATGATTTAAATTTTAAAGCGTGTCCAAATGGGGTTCACTTGCTAAACCAGTTTATGTGACGTATTCTTGTTAAATATGTTAATAGGTCGATACAACATGTTTATAACCTCTCTATCAAAATACCATACTTTTATTGTTATATAAGTAATTAAATAAAATATGGATTGTATACAATATTTGGTAACTTTTACTTTATCATGTTTACTAGGTTAGAGACCCGTGAACTTCACGACACTTCACGGCTAGGCTAAATAAAGATAAAATGAAAAGTGACAGAAGATGTATATAAAATGAAAAAAACTTCATCAGATTTATACTTTAAACATAACATGGAGCAAAATATCACGTTATAATTTTCGGGGAGGGTTGGAGTAAGAAACCATAATAAAACACAATATCACTACTCATTAGAGCACATATAATAAGGGGCTGTTTGGTTGATTAAGTGTTGAATCATTAAGATGTCTGAATGGTTAAGAGGTCTGTATGGTTAAGTGCTGAATCATTAAGTTGGACCTCTTAATGGTTAATTTTCTTGTCCCACATTGGTATGAGAGTTTCATTAAAGTTCAGCGTAGTTCAATGCTTATTATTTTGGTTAATATGTAATATCAACCAAAAGAACTTGCAAAGTGCCAACTTGAATAGTTTTTGTAACATATTTCAAAAGTCAGATGGTATCATTTGACTTATAGTTATAAATTTAAGCCTAATTACCGGATTAGAAATAAAGAGAACGAGCATTAGAGGAAGTATATATGATATTTACCACAATAGAGAGCATTCTTATGGCATATAAATATCTTGAGATTTTCCATCTTTTGAAACACGGTAGATGGTATGAAATCGCATAGAAGTGGCCTGAATAGATGGTGCAGATGATGCCTGGAAAACCCTCCACCAATTTCCCTTAGGCCTAGCCCACGCACCTGGTCAGCTTGCATATGAGGCCATCGCATGAGCCCTGGTGGTCGTCTCACTTGATTCCCTCCCTTTTACACATCATCTGCAATTAGTAGGACCCAAAGTCTATTTTAATATGTACAATCTCTTGAAACATTTTTTTTTTCAAAGATTCAGATTGTTGTTGGAATGATACAACTACAATCAATTAGTCGTTAACACGTTCAACTATTCATAAAAAAGTAGACAATAAGTGTTTGTAGGTCAAGCAGGTCATGGTCAAGGAAACAACAACAAACACCAAACAATTACTTCTATTAACAACAAACATTAAGATACAATCAAAGATATTGTAATTCAAGAAACACATATGAATACCTATTATGGAGAATTTTAAAACCCTAGCTTTATTTATGAGATCGAATATAGTGTCAAAATCATTCTGAAATCACCAATGTCTAATAAAGTGGATACCTACAACAGTACAAATCATTTTGAATTCCTTTCTCACAATTTCACAAAAGTTAAAGCACTTGATAAATAATTAGTGTAAAGATCAGCCATGGAAAAAACAATTGTTGTATCATTCTTATGACAAATCAATGGCACCAAACACCTTAACAGAAAACTATCAACTCAAGATTGTCTTCTTACTTTAAATGTCATGCCCATAAAGGGTCTTCAACAAAGAAAAAGAAAACAATTTCAAGACCATCAAGTACCTTAAAATGTAGCAGCATGTATCTCTGTTTTTGAATAAAAAAACAACCATTTCAAATCAGATTTACATCATTGATAGAAACATATTTATCAAAGAAAAAATCACACTTTGAATCACACCAAATCACATATCCCTTATAGTCTTCTAAAAAGCTGTAAATCAAATTCGGTGCTTCTTAAAGGATATGAAAGTTTAGCTTAAAAACAATAAAATTAGGTGTTTGTGCCACCAAGTATATTCTATAATTCTAATAATCTATAGAAGATTTAGACAAAAGACTTTACGAATAACCACCCTGCTTTACCCGACCCATCCTTCTGCATATTTATAACTGATGCATTATTAGAATACATTAGCTTCAAATAGACATAATACTTTGTCATCATCTCCGTTGAGTGTAGTGAACATTGCAGCCCAATCATGGCTGCTTCTTGCCCTTTCTACAACCCTTTGGGACACAACATAAGGGAGGGTTACACGGTCCATTTCCCACTTATTTCTTTCTTCAGCACAGAAGTCTTAACTTTAGGTCAAAATAATAAAAAAATCTGAATTACAGATGTACATACAAACTTCAACCTAAAAGCTAACTACAAAATCACTGATGTTAATATGAAAAGATAACAACACTAATATAAATGTGAATTTTATGTCGTTTATACACATATGAAGACCAACTTGAAAAAAAAAAAAAAAAACACGTTCTTTTTTTCCCTTTGGAAATTACGTAGTAGAACTCTTTAAAAAAACAAAAAATGAAGGACATAATCATCTCCCCTTCACGTAATACTTGATAACAATTAATTCATGGGTAGGACAACATCCAATGGTAGATATGTAGCCGTTAACCGTATCCCATGACAATCAAAACAGAAAATTAAGGTTGCGAAATCCAGCAAACAATTGTATGATTTTTAAAATTAGGTTGAACAGATTAGGTTGAAGAACATGCATTGCATTGCATAGAACGAATTAGGATTTCAATTGAAATCAGCCATGACGAACATACATCGCGATGCGATAACGATGAGAAAAACATAGAGAGAGAGAGAAAAGCATAAACAAACAATTAGGGTTCCGATTGAATCTTGTACCTTTAGAGACTGTGGACGATGTTTTGCGAATGAGGAGGAACGATCGTGCTGATGAATGAAGGATCAACAAACGCTAGGGGTTTCTATTCTATAAGTCGGGTTAGATTAGATAATATGGGTGGGTCGGATCACCGCGTGGGTTTTTGAAGATCATTGTAGTGTTGCCATTTGGAATCTTACTTGGAGCCTACGTGGAGATGCTAGACAAAAGACATGTGTCGCCCGAGTTACTCCTTTATTTTTTTTTAGCAACAAAAACTTTCATTTCATTCATCAAAAAGTTTACCCAACATAATACAAACAGCACAGTAGCAAGCTACTACCCGAATACATCAACAAAAACAATTATCCAGCTCAAACTAAGTTACATTCCAGCCTAAATAATCTCCCATCCCACCTATTTTGGTCATGAGAAAACAATACCGTCAAACATCCACCACTTCATCGTGTCAATCCCTTTCACTTTCGACCTCTTCGTCACCCACCAAAACGTATTATCTTTAATGTCTTCGACCATTCTTGTAACCAATGTATGTTCATTATTAAATATTTTCGCATTTCTCGCCAACCAAATCCGCCAAAGTGCCATAAGAATGATTGCATATATTGTCTCCCTCCATTGTTTCGATCCCTGCAGGTTCTTCTCCCACTCCAGCAACTGAGCCACGGTGTTAACATTTTGAGGGTGTTCCACTTTTATCCATTTACACATGTGCCACCAAACAAGTTTAGCCCAAAAGCAGCCCACAAGAACATGATATATCGTTTCGTCAGCATCCTCACACCTCTTGCAGCTCCTGGATCTCAAACTCAGACCTCTAGCCGCTAGCCTGTCGGCAGTTGGAATACCCCCTTGAACCGCCCTCCAGACAAAGCAATTTACCTTGGGTATAGCGATTTGACTCCACCTGAATTCGCACTAAAAACTGTTCTGAGTTGTCGCAGCTACCTCCAGATCTTTTGTGACCTCCTTAACCGACCAGTCCATGACTTTATCTGCTAATTTCCATAGCCAATTGTCCTTTCCAACCTGGATTCGCTCTTCGGCCAGAAGCGCTTGCAACTGCTCCCACTGATCCATTTCTACAGCAGTGAACGAAGACCATGTCCACTCCCAACCCCAAACAATATTTTCCCCATCCTTCATATAATTATGCAATACCTTCGCTTTCTTCTTCCTGCATAAAACAAACAAATCTGGAAACCGATCCATTAATCTCCCACCCGGAACCCAGTTATCACCCCAAAATGTTGTCGTGCCCCCATCTTTCATGCAGCAAACAATTTTTTGTTGGACATCAACTCGTTTTTTCAGAAAATCATGGCGATAGCCTTCCAACATCCACCCGAAGCCTTCTTATGTGGTACAAATGACATCTCCCTAGCCCCCCCCCCCCCATGTATCGCATCAATCGTACTCACCCACAGCTGATCTGGCGCTTCCTTATACCTCCGCCACCACTTTATTAACAAACCCAAATTCATATTATCCAGATTTCCAACCCCCAACCCACCCCCCCATTTTCTTTGGTCTGACGATCTTATCCCATGCCACCCATCGGATTTTTCTAATATTTGACGTCCCCTCCCCCCATAAAAACCGTCTTCGAATCCCGTCAATAGTTTTCAAAACCTTTACGGGAACCCTGAATAATGAGAAATAGTACAATGGTAATGCGCTTAACACAGATTTCACAAGCACTAGCCTCCCGGCAAATGACAACATTCTAGCTTTCCATAAAGAGAGCTTCGAATTTATACGATCAATGATTTCTTTCCAACACCCGACCCTCTTCATGGACTTGCCAATCGGAAGGCCAAGGTATGTGAATGGAAACGCCCCTCGCCTACACCCCAAACAACTCGCCAACCTATCCACCTCCCCATCGCCTACCCCTACCCCATATAAGTAGCTTTTGTTAATGTTCACCTTCAAGCCCGATGCTAGCTGAAAACATCTCAAAACTCTGTTCAAATTCTGCACGTTTGAATCCGACCAAGTGCCCATAAATAGTGCATCATCGGCATATAGTAACTGTGTAAGCACCGGCCCATTATGTGGTAACTTAACACCCGAAAGTAATCCACCCTCAACCGTCTTAGAAATCATCACATGTAACGCTTCCATTACAATTGTAAATAGGAACGGAGATAGTGGGTCGCCTTGTCTCAATTCTCTATCCAACGAAAATTCCACAGTCGGTACCCCCGTTAATTAGCACCGACGCCTTCCCGGTAAAGAGAATACCCATCAGCCAATTTCTCCATTTGGGTGGGAAACCCATATTATGCATTATGTTGATGAGAAACTTCCAAGATACACAGTCGTACGCCTTCTCGAAATCAGCCTTGAACAACATCAATTGAGTTTTACTTTGCTTAGCCCAATCCAAGACTTCACTGATGATTAACGGCCCGTCGAAAATATGTCTACCTTGTATAAAAGCTGACTGTTCATTCGAAATAATACTACTCAATACACCTTTCAATCTACCCGCAAGGACTTTTGATATAACCTTCCCAATTGTACCGATAAGTGAGATTGGGCGGAAATCCAAAAACGTCATCGGATCCGCCACCTTTGGCAATAAGGCAATAAACGATGAATTGCACGCCCCGCTAAATGAACCATGAACAAAGAAATCATTTATGATTTTCATAAAATAACTTTCAAACTTCCCCCAAAACTTTTTAATGAAGGCAAACGTGAATCCGTCCGGGCCCGGTGACTTATCGCTTCCACATTCCCACACCGCCGCCTTGACCTCTTCATTTGAGAACATCTTGACTAACCTCTCGGCCTGATCAGGAGATAGTCTTCTAAACCCGTTCCCGAGAACCCTCGACCTCACCGATATGGGTTCCTTGTACTTCTCTGTAAATAGTTTAACCACTTTATTTTTTATCGCTGCTTGGTCGGTCACCCAAACACCATTCATCATTATACCATTGAGCCTGTTTTTTTTTCTCCTGCAATTCATCATACCATGAAATTATGAGGAATTTTCATCCCCATTAAGGACCCAATAAACCCTAGCTTTCTCATGTACATCTTTAAGTTTATCCCACTCTGACTGACAAATAGTTTTCCTATATTGTTTCTATTGAAACTTTTCCTCATCAGAAAGTAGCCTGTCCTCTGCCACCTTTTCAATTCTAGACGCACCGGTGATGGCTTCGTTGACTTGTTTCTGTTCGTCATCTACAACTTTTTTCCTCCATTCCTTTAACAACAACTTAACTGATTTGAGTTTATTAAGCAACTCAATATCAGCCCGATTAGACTCCATATCCGAAGCTAACCCCTTCTCAACAATATTGATCAATTCCTCCTTGTCAAGCCATGAGTTGAAGAATCTAAACGGATACGCACCCGAACACGTCGGTTCCACCACAAGAATGACAGGCGAATGATCCGACACATCTTTTTCCAACGCCGGTAGACTCGCATTTGGCCATCTAGACACAAAGTCCGAACAGACCAACATACGATCCAACTTACTTAACTTTGACCCATCATACGACATGTACGTGTACTTTCGTCCCCCCATATTGTACTCCACCAACCCGGCTCTCGCAATGAAATCATTAAAAACCATTGCATTAGTCACACTAAAGACCGAGTTCACCCTTTCTTCCACAGCTCTTACTTCGTTAAAATCTCCCAAAACAATCCACCTAGCTGCAAACTCTTCTTTTAAAGCCACAATTTTCTCCCATAACTGTCGTCTAAGATCGGCGTCAGTTGGTGCATACACATTAAGACCCCACAATTTTTCCGTTTCACCTTTCAACATCCCCCCACCAAAATAAAATTATGTGCCTTTCTAACAGTTTCAACATCAAAGACCAACTTATTCCACAATGATATTATCCCCCCGGATCTACCCATAGCGTTCATAATCTCAAACCCGAACACCGACCCATCCCAAAACTGGCCCACCTGGGTTTCTGTTATTAATTCCATCTGTGTTTCCTGTATAGCAATGAAAGATAGATTGTACGATCGCTTTAAATTACGTACCTTGGTCGCCTTCTCCCGGCCACCCGCCCCTTTAAGATTAAACGTCAAAAAATTCATTTTGAACCAGCAAACACCTGATCCGCAACAATTGTTTCTTCAACCAAGCTCCCGAACCCATCCAATTGAAGACCCATCACTGCCCCCACCTTTACCGTTTCCCCAGCCTCCTTCGCAATTTCTTCCTGAGTGATCTTCGATTCGAATCTACAGTCACCTCCCCGTCATAAATAGGCGGAGGAGTAACCGGATCAGGTTCCTCCTCTTCCCATTCAGACTCATATTCATCATCAATACCACTTCTACCCACCACAAATGAATCGTCGAAATCCACCGGCATCTTATCCGACTTCCTCGGTCTACCAGATGTCCTCCTCCTTCTCTTCTTCAAGCCTCCAGACCCAGATCCAAAACCCGATCCATAGAGCTCCCCACCGGAACCTCCACAAGTATTATTCTTGGCTCTGACAAAAGAATTTTTAAACCTTCTGCCCTTAACCGCCAAGTGTTGACCTCTTTTCCTTTTATTTTTATCTAAAATAGCCCGTTCATTATTAGCCAAACCCAAAGAACCATTTCCATCTTGGGTCGGCCCATCAGTGTAATTATTATTATTAACCGGTGGGTCCTGACAATTATCGCCAACAAGGACCGCTGACACATCAACCTTGGGTAACCCACCATTACTTTTCCCATGCATGGACTCCTCATGCACTCCTGGACTGTTCACCTCCTGAGGCTGTTCTTCTTCCATGGCAACTTCTGCATCTCTTTCCGTCACCGGACAATTCATACCACCATCTTCAACTAGCACCCCCCATCAATGACTGTCGCATCTCTATTGATGAAATCCGGTACCCAACCGGCCGCTGTTTCATGGACCCAGCAAGTTTGCATCCCTTCACACCCACGAATGCTCACCGATTGGTTAACTCTTTCGACGGAATCCATAACCACGCCTACATACACGTGAGCCAAGTTCGATGAACATATCCCATTCCCCAAATCGTATACAACTCTCCCAAACAGATTACCAATCTTGATAGCGTTATCTTCACTTCTACAGTTCATAGGTAAACCTTCTATCAATAACCATGCAAGACGTTAAAATTTACTTGGCTGCCCATCCCACATGACGACCGATTGAAGCCACAACCCCCACAATGCAGAAGATTCAGCGAACTTGGTAGCCTCCTCATTATTCTGGAACTTTATGAATCCCTTCATTCCCCCGAGAAAGCATAACTCCATTCGAGACCACCCCAACGATGCTAAGGCTTTATCCATATTATTTAGCCAATGTAAACTGGTAGCTTCTCCTATAACAGCCCTGCCCAACCCCTCACCTTCCATCCCCACCACAGAGACATCCACCACCTTCTCTTCTTTAGAACCAGACGTATCCCCGTGACACCCAGATGACCATTTCCAATACGGACCAAAGTTACCATTCTTTGACAAAGGAGGAAACTCAGATCTATTGACGTTAAACAGGGGACTTTTGGTCGGACCCTTAGCATTCTGGTTAAGTCTCCTCGCCGGCTTATCACCCTTACCAAACCTAGCCACCTTAGCCAATACCCGTTTACCCCCAAAATTGATCCTATTAAGAGCTCTAACCATCTTATCAACATCTTTAACACTCTTAAACCTGACGAAGCCGAAAGGTTTCCCGAACTTGTCCCTCTTCTTGGCTACCTAGGCATCCACCAACTGACCACACCTTCGAAACTCATTCCTCACCTCTTCGGTCCCTGTACCATCACTTATGTTGGATGTGAAGAACGTCATAGATTTGTTGTATGTGTCGTTCTCCCTGTTATCACCGTCAAGTTCGTTTGGAATTTCCCCATCTTCAAAGGTTTCTCCTCTCACACTCTCTCTCACACACATTAGGGTGTTTTTGTTACAAAGTTATTTGAGTTACTCCTTTATTAGGGAGGTAGATTCTATCTTACTATCTACTAACCGTGTTTAGTAATTATGTCAAGGGCTAATGAAGATATATGTACCCGCGCGTATGTACGGCCCCACCTCTCGATAACACGTCAGCAGAAGCACTAACTAATACTTCTAGAAGCCTGCGCACGTAAACCTAGTACATGCCAGCTGTGACCCGACAAAGAAAGGGACGTGCAGCTAATCAGAGGCTGTTATTCCCTACTCCAGGATCACCTGCTGGCACGAGGTACAAAAAAGGACGGAAATGACGATTACAGGACACGTGGACCTATTATAGGAGGACAACACCCAAGCTCCAACGGTTGACAAACTCGTGGGACCCGCGCATGACAGCTGTCATTTTTAGCTCAGCCAATCACAGGACGCCTCTGAGGCCTAGGATTTATCTTCTTAACCATAGGTATTCTTTCAGGAGCAGTATGGGCTAATGAAGCATGGGATCATATTGGAGTTGGGATCCAAAGGAAACTTGGGCCTTTATTACTTGGATCGTATTCGTAATTTATTTGCATACACGAACAAAGAAAAATTTTCCAAAGAAAAAGGATTCATTCACTTTTTCACAGAGAAAAACTTAGAGAATTCTGTATTAGTTGAGAAAGATAGATTATAGTTGAAACTCTGTAACAATTTATGTTCGAGTATTGTAATCGTCTAGTCCAGCAATAATAAATTATCTCTTAATTGTGCTCGTCCACTATTGATTGTTAAATCGGTGTTTATTTACCTAACTTGTTGATTCATTCTTGTTATTGAACTACGTACATGTAATCGAGTTATTCATGTTCATGGTTTGGCTATATTTAAGTGTGTTAAATGTGCCATGTCATGCAATTCAGCTTGCTTGTTCGAGTGTTTAGAAAATAACACATTTACTTATAAGTGTTGTGTTTGGGTTCAGTAGTGTCTAGTAAATATTAGTACTAAACGGGTCATGTCAGAAAACAATCAAACAATCAGTGTACCACAATACAACACATTTAGCCTCAATTAATTCTTTAATTATTAATTTAATTTCACTAGTCGTGTTAAACGCATGTTGACTTAATCTGATGTGATGTGAATCGTTTTCTATTAATTCTTCCCTAATTTATTAGTTATCTCACAATAGTAGAATTAGTCTCAGTTGAATAAGTCTAACTAGATATGAATTTAGGTCAATTGAATCTGTCTTAGATATGGGTTTTGTTTGTTTTTTAGTTGCATGAGTAATACCTTTTGCTAGTCAATTTATCACATCTTGTCTATTTCAAGTATATGTGTGTGGACATAGCTTGTTCGCATCAACGTTATAAGACTCATAAAATTTATTTTATATATGTAACTTTCACAACAAAAATCTAATAAAATAAACAATGCCGTTGGTAGCTCGTTTGTTACTTGTTTGTCATGTGTACAAATCTGCATCACTGCATATTGTTTACAGTTTTTTTATCCATGTAACATAATCTTTACATCTAACTACTCTACTTGTATCCAATCACACATCAATACTTACTAGTTGGTTGCCTGCACGTTGCGACGGGGAAACAAAACTTCGGTTGGTGATTTCAGGGCGTGCACAAGTTGTTATTTGGCTCTATTAGGTTTTGAGCCATAACCATAACTTTCGATTAAGGTATTTCAAAAACCGATGGGTTTCAATTATTTGAGCTTGGTAAATCGGTTATGAACATTGGGTTCAATAAGTTGTCGACTAATAAATGGAAATTTAAGTTGAGATGAAAATTATCATAATATTCTCTAACCTCATGAACCAGTGAAAATTTTGTGAGCGATGTCTTATTCCAAGCCTTGCTAGAGTTTTGGCTTCTCTTTGCGACAACATGATGCTTGCATGATTTTGGTATTGTTTGTTGAACTGATAGAAATGGAGCACAACAGATTAAATGCCATGCTTGCAAACCGTTTACGAAGTTGTGGTTATCTATGATGTTACTCTTGCTGAAGTCATTTGTTTTCTGTATTAATTGAAGCAATATAAGCCAAAGTATATAGTAGTGTTTTTTAATTATGTCTTAATTTACACTACAATAAAATGAGCCTAATGCAACCCCAATAAAATGTTGCATTATGCCTTAAAAATGTTGCATTAAGCCTAAAGCAACATTTTATTAAAAGCTGCATTAGGTGGAGTTGCATTAGGCTTGATGCAACCTTTTTTGTTAGATAATGTAACATTTTTTATAGAGTTGCATTTGTTAACCAAATGCAACCTTTTTAATATGCAACTTTTTTACATGCAAATGCAACCTTCTTTGATATCAAATGCAACTTACACTATATTCTAATGCAACATTTTCTACACTCAAACGCAACATAACTTACAATAAAATGCAACCTTTATTATTATTTTGATAGGTAAATGCAACCTTTTTTACTCCATAGGCAACTCTTTTATGATTTTTCATATGCAACCTTTAACACATTTTTAGAACCTGTTTAATTTGTAGAATCATTGTTCACATGGTGATTTGCAATTGCTAGTATATGCGTTACTATCTTAATTAAGGTAAAACAAATGATGGGATAATAATATTAATAAGGGAAAATGGATTTTAATACTTCCAACTATAGCCTATTGACAGATAATACTCCCAACTATTACTTTAGCTATTAGCACTCCAAACTTTCAACTTGTTTACTTTTATCACTCCCAAACTAACTGAGGTCTAACCTGGTTAGTTTTCGTGGCCAAAATGTAAAACCCTAAACTTTGGGATATTTATGAAACTTTTTATTATTATTATTATAAATCAACCCCCCCCCCCCTCTTCCCATCTGTTGTTGACAGAAACCCCCCCCCCCCCCCCATCCACCACACCTTCGACAAACACCCCCACCACCTTCCACCACCGCACCAAAGACCACCACTGCACCACCCACCACCCCAACCGTACCACAACCACCAACAAAACCCATCCATCCTTCTGCCACCATCACCAACTATCTCCACCACCAACATCGATTCACCGGAAAACCTACCTAAACAACCATCACCAACGACGACGTGATTGCAATTTTATTCTTTCTTCTTTGCTCTTTTCGTCGTTTGGTCATCCTCTAACAAAGGCGGGCAGATCTCGACAAGTAGGGAAATATTATTATTATTATTATTATTATTATTATTATTATTATTATTATTATTATTATTATTATTATTATTATTATTATTATTATTAGGGATGGAATTGTTGGTAATGTGATGGTGAGTATTGATTGGAGGGACAATGTCGGTGATGGAGGGACATTTGTTTTTAAACAATATATAAAAAGTTAGGAGCAGAGAGTGTGATTAGCGGACGTCGGAAGTCCTCCTCGTCGTCGTCGTCATGTTAATTGATTGTGTTAGGGTTTAGTTCACGACGGGGGTGGCGGTTGTTGTGGTCGATGACGGTGAGGCAGTGGTTGTTTGTGGCGGTTTGTTGTGCGGGTGGTCTGGGCCTGTAACCAGAAGAAGAAGGTAGAAGAGGGGGGGGGGGGTGTGGGTTGGGATTTATAATAAAAAGTTTCAAAAATACCCTTTAAGTTTTGGTTTTACATTTTTTGCCACGTAGAACTTTTAGTTTTTACATTTTGGCCATGAAAACTAACCAGGTTAGACCTCAGTTAGTTTGGGAGTGATAAAAGTAGACAAGTTAAAAGTTTGGAGTGCTAATGGCCAAAGTGATAGTTGGGAGTATTATCCGCCAATAGGCTATAGTTGGGAGTATTAAAATCCATTTTCCCTATTAATAATGCTAAAATGTTCAACATAGGTCCTAATGGAAAAAAAAAGTTGAACACAAAGTTATCAACTACAATCATCAAGATCAATAAAAACCTTCTACTCTTATTTGTAACTCTCGACCAACAATGGGTGGGTGTTCCATAAGCTTGAGTAGCATTTCTCGTTGCTTAGTGATCTCTTTGCGTAGCTTCTAACTTGGATTTTTGCTTTTGTTGATCTTGCGTAGCATGTAACCAACTTTTATCTCTTCACAGTTCTCTTGATTTGCCTTTTGCATTTCAATCAACTCGCACTTTTAACCAGTTCAATAAGGCCACCACCATCAAGATTTTCTATCATCATGTTGGAAACACCTCTAACATAAAGTCTACGATTCTCAGTTCTCTTTTTGTTCATCATCATAGCCGTAAAAGGATCTAACAAATCCAAGCCAAACTTTTATGACCAGTTGTATGCAAAACACTAGTAATGAGCAAAAAAAAGACCTTACCATCTTGTCACGAATCCAAGCCAAACTTTTATGACCGGTTGTATGCATATTTGTTTGTGACACGCATGATTCAGTGGCTTGCAAACAACACTTCTGAACACATATTAATATATAGCGTTAGCTAACCAGGTTCATCATGAAACAACTCTAAATTTAAAAATACTAGAAATAAAGAAATAATTTAGAAACTTACCACCTCCTCTTCGTTATTCCATAAGTTCATCAATTTTTAGAAATCTCAAATGGACTCGATAAAGAATCCAAATCAAGTCCACACTCAATGTGATAATGTATTATACTCTTAGAGCCATTTCTTCTATCCAATTCCGTTGACCACATGCCTTAACCTTCATTTGTGTGGTTTCCTTTAAGACATACAACCAAATAAAACTTAAAATATTAGACGCGGTTGAATGATCATTAATTATATAATAGTTAGAATAAAAGTTAACAAATATAAGATATATTAACAATGATTACTTCAACTAAAATCCTAAGTCTTGAAGTTAAAAGTATGTTGCTAATTATACACTAAATACAAGTAAAAAAGGGTTTGAATGCATACCAGTAAACTATAGAACAACTTACACCACATGAAGCATCAAATGCCATCAAATAAATAAAACGATAAAATGATTAGCCAATAAACATAATTATACTAAATTAAAAAGCTGGAAGAAGCCAACATGAAGTTAAGTACCTTGCCTTGATGCTTGGTCCATTCTGACATCATAACATAATGCATAGAACTAGTGTGGCTTTCAGCAAGGATAGTGATCAGCATGTTGATAAAGTGTTCGACATTTTGTGAGCTCATGTGAACCTGTTCCATGAAAAAATAAAAGATAATCACATAGAATTATATATGAAAAGTGATTCTAAATTGTGTCACTTTATCATACCAGTGTTGTAAAAAAAAGTAATGAGCTTTGCAATCATGCAATTTGCCAATTTGTGTTCTCCTAACAAGCGCAACAACAGTCTCTTGTATGTTGTGCCATTTGAGAGGACTGCTATAAAATAAGGTACAACGAATAAACTTCTAACTGTAATAATAAGAATCACCGCACCAGGTGAGCAACTATCGCTTTCCACAAAATGTTAGATCAATCTAATAAAAAGCTATATTCATGTAGCTCTCATCATTCCATGATATTAACAGAATTCAATAACTTGAAGACTAAATGAACTTAAAATTTTCATACTAAAACAATTGTGCTTTTTAACTTATAATAATAAAAAAGTTTTGTTGACCTTCTAATACTTGTGCATACATCCAATGTACTTGAACACTAAATCAAGCTCTAACTAACTGCTCATCTGCTATATGTTACAAAAACAAAACTTCATATATGATATTTTGATCATGCTTCGTAAATTTTAGCTGACCCAAACCCCCTAGTACTTATCCAAGCGGTAATTACATCACACACAATTAACTTTCTTAAGCAATGGAATAAACAAACAAAAGTTTAAATTTGACATTTAAGAACTTCAATGTTTTCTTAAAGGAGTAATGGAAATAAATAATCCCAACTATTGACTATTGGCCATTAACAGTCCCAACTACGAAAATAACCACTAACGGTCCTAACTTTCGTCATATTGGCCACCAATGGTCCCAAACTAACTGAGGCTAACTCCGTTAGTGTGATGCTGATGTGACATGCTTAGGTGGCAAAATGCTCCTACGTGGCATCCTAGGTGGCAAAATGCTCCTACGTGGCAAAATGATCCTACATGGCATCCTAGGTGGCAAAAATGATCATACGTGACATGCCACATCAGCATCACACTAACAGAGTTAGTGATCAGACTAACTGGTACCATTGGTGGCCAATATGTCAAAAGTTGGGATCGCTAATGGTTATTTTCGTAGTTAGGACTGTTATTGGCCAATAGTCAATAGTTGGGATTATTTATTTCCATTAGTCCTTTCTTAAATAAGAAAAGGTACAACAATAACTCATCTAAAAGTCTAGGCATGGATAATTTACCTTGAACCAAGCTAAATCATTAGACAATAATTAAGAGGTTCATCATAAAATGACTAAACAATCTTTCAATTTGATGAGTCTCACAAAATAAGCTAGATTTAAATTAAATTAATTAAAAAAACAAGAACCAAAACAAAAAGATAAATATTGAACGGTAAATAAAAAATTCAATGGTAATTCATATAAAAGCATATATACAGTACACTTATCTTCACCGTCTACCCTACCATACAGTCACCCACTCTTTATAAAACAATAAAATGATATAGTATAAAAAAATGCATTGTATAACAACATCCAAACTATCTAAAACAGTCTTTAGATCTATTACATAATTATTTTGATTGTACAAGGAAATAAATACATCCAAAATAAGGAATACCAGATAACATGTAAGGTGCCTGTAATCTGCATCTTGAAACTTTGGTTCAAGCATTCTATCGAGCATTTGGTGTGCGTCTTCAGACCTTACAATATGAGACAACACAATAAAAAAAGTTATACATCTACTGTAAACTATGTGAAAAACTAACCATAATCCAATATAAACTCTTGAGTAGAAAATAAATATACTAGCTTGGATCACCACCATATTTAACGTAACTGTTGCATAAATTGTAGCCTTGGGATAGTATTAGGATACAAATACAATAAATATAGAATTGCATAAATCGTCTCATACTGTTCGGTTAGTACCTTAATCACATAAATGGGTAGGTTGGAAAACGCATACGCAGTCATGTTTCCAAGTGGTTGTAACAACGGCATCAAACGTCCGTGCAGGGGCAAATGGCTTAGGCAATGAGCCTAGGTTTCTAATGGTGCGATGGTGGAAACAGATGGATTGAAAGAAGGGAAGGAAGAGTTTTGGACTAGGGATTTTGAAAAGGTTAAATTGGGAATTGATTTTTGGAGGGAACTTAAATACAAGGGAAAATTGCAAGAATAGCCTTTGACCGAGTGGATTTGCGAAAATAGCCCCCTCAGCCGTCTTTGGAAAGACGGTTTCCAGTTTCCGAGGCGTCTCAGACGTCTCCCGAGACGTCTCCCACTCCAACCAATAATTTACCGCCACGTCAGAGACGGTCCACGTTCCCAAGGCGTCTCAAACGTATCCCAAGACGTCTCCCACTATAACCAGTAATTTACCGTCACATCATCACTCATCCACTCTCTCTCCTTCTCTCCTCATTTATTACCTCACTCTCCTCTCCTCCCCTCCTCTCTCTCTCTACCTTTCTCTCTTCTCTCGTTGCCATGAGTGTGAGCTTAGCCCTGATAAGGATGCTAATGGCTTGTGCCAGATCACCTTCTTCCGCTGCAGTTCTTGCTTGTACCATGGCTTCTGCTGCTTGTAACCTGTTCTTTTGTCTATCAACTTCAACAGAAGCGTATTTAGTTATTTATATAAATAAGTATTACTTTATCATTATAAACAAAGATTAATTAAATAGTAGTATAATCTAAGAGTATGTGATATTATAACAACTTCAATAGAAACAACTTCCTGGTCTTTTGATAACGACATCCACGCTCTCTAAATGAGGAGAGAGAAAGGTAGAGAGAGAGGAGAAGAGGAGAATGAGGTAATAAATAAGGAGAGTAGGAGAGAGTGTGTGGGTGATGATGTGGCGGAAATTAATTGTTCCGGAGTTAATTTGAACTTAAAGCCGGCTAAGGAGCTTCGGGAAGTGTGAGCCGTCTTTCCCAAGACAGCTGAGGGGGCTATTCTCGCAAACTCACTTGGTCAAAGGCTATTCTTGCAATTTTCCCTAAATATAAAGTTATTTTTCTTCTTGAAACAAATTGAAATAACTAAAGTTTAGTTGTAAACACAAGATACAAAAAAATTATATAAAAAATCAAACTGAAACTTATATTAAAATCATTTTAAATGTTATATATAAAAACAATATGATATTTTTTTATAAGAATAATAAATTTATATAAATTTTTGAATAATAAAATTTAACTTTTAACAATGTAGCATGTTAAAATAAGAGTTTCATTATTCTCAATGCAACGTTTCTAATAAAAGTTGCAAATTTTAATAAAAAATTGCAACCTTTTTATGAAAAAGGTTGCCAATTCACCCTAAATTTGCAACCTTTTACAAAAAAGTTACATTACATCTTCTAATGCAACCTTTATAATCATTGAAGTTGTATTATACTCAAATGCAACTCAACAAAAAAAGTTGCTACAAAAAAGTTGCATTAGGCTTATTTTCTAGTAGTGTTATGACACACTTTGAATTTAAAGTTTAATTTGTTGCATGGAAAAGATTTATTAATTGACTATAATTGTAGAACGCTTGATGGCCTTAGGTCGGTGCCTCGGTGGGTACGTTAGACGTGACACCTGCCCCTTCGAGAGGACGCTTTCCCTGCACTTCTTAATCATCAGCACTTGGTCTAGAGCCGTAGTTTATGTTAGTAGATCTATTGGGTTGACGCCCCCTTTCCTACTTTAGACAAGGTCACCCTCGAAAGAACATAATCTTCAAAACGTTCCTCTTGGAGAGGCACCCCGGGAAAAAAGTTATGATTTGATTAGGAGCCTTTGTGATACATCATACTTGTTAGATTTTGGTGAGTCTGTTTGGTTCTCTTCTAGTAATACGGAATCATACACATTTTAAACTAGGAAGTTTGTGTAATTACTTTAAAAACTAGTCAACTCGCAAACTGTTGTTTTTATATCAAACATGTCGGTTTTGAACTTTTTGTTTTACCACTTCCGCTTTTAAGTATATATTGTTTTTATTGGAAGGTAGTAGACGGCTTAGTCGAGTCGGAAGGGTGAATGGAAGGGGATTTTTACATGTGGTTAATGACAAACTTTCTTGAATTGTTTTACAAATATTTTCCTAGTGGTTTAGTCAAAATGGGTTTTATGAACTCACCAACTTTATGTTAACCTTTTAAGTATGTCTTTCAGGTCTAGATTTTGGCAATGACACGGTTGGAATAGGCAAACAGCTTGGAATTGGAGATCCAAGAGGTTTAGGAATGGCGTTCAGAGTATAACGAGTCTTAGGCGTATATATTCCGCTGCGTGGTGAAGATGTTAATTAAGGGTTCACGACCAGAAGGAAAATTCAGGGTGTGACACATTCATTGTCTATCAGTGAGTAGGTAAATTGCTAATTGGAAAATTGTTATTATATATTGTGTATATTAAAGAATAGATTAACAAAGAATTTTATAAAGTGGGAAACGTAAACTTTAAAAGTTAATCACCTTGTAGAACTTCAAAATCGTAATTCAGCAGTATGATGAAGAAGATGTGAATGAAAATATATTGAAGAACAATGTATATTTATAATGATTAAAGTTGTTTGAACCATAGTTATCTTTTATAAGGAAATAAAATATATATTGTTTTGTAAAACAATTTTATATTTTATTTGTACATTATGTTATTTGAATAAATATTATATTAACAAAAATAATTAACATACTGATAAGAATTGTATAGGATTAGAGAGAAATTGAGAGTGTAATGATCTTAACATTCATATACAAATATATACAATACATATGTATGTATAACTGTCAATTTGACAGTTAGGGTGAAGGATGTATATATATGATTTTATAACACCCCCTCATATATATACATTATTGTTCGTTATACACAATATAACAACATGCTTCAGCATGATGTTAAATCAGTACTTCAGGACTTATAAAATAAATTGATACTGCCGGATCAGTTATACTGCCTCGTTAAAAACCTTACTAAGAAAACCCAATAGGACAAAACTTAGTCAAGGAAAAGAGTACATCGTGTATAATGCTCCCCCTCAATTTAACTAACGTCTTTCAATCTTCGGAGCCCGATCTTCTGTGATAACGGCTCGAAACTGCTTCCAGATAAAGATTTTGTGAACAGGTCAGCTAGATTTTCACTTAACTTGATTTGACGTACATCAATTTCCCCTTCTTTTTGCAGGTCATACGTTGAGAAGAACTTTGGTTAGATATGCTTTGTTCTGTTCTGTCACCCTTGATGTAGCCTTCCTTGAGAACAGTGTTAGTACTAATGCTATATGTCAGACATTCATCACCAATAATAGCTCTGCTGGAGCTAGCATACATATTTCAGGATTGATGAATCTGTGATGTCAACAGGGTGTGGAACAACTAGAAGATCGACAAGAATTTCTAGAGAAGAGAGCTATTCGTACTGATAACATGATAAGAATTGTATAGGATTAGAGAGAAATTGGGAGTGTAATGATCTTAACATTCATATACAAATATATACAATACATATGTATGTATAACTGTCAATTTGACAATTAGGGTGAAGGATGTATATATATGATTTTATAACACATACGAAAATATATTATTAGTAAGTAATTATATTTGAATAAATAATATATTAACAAAACTAATGTTGGGGCCCTTTAAATTATATTTATTTCAAATTTGAAACCTTAATAAAGCTTAAATAATCAATCATTGAAGGTCTTTAAACCAACTATAGACCTTATGATAATCAATTATTGAAGGTGGCCAAACCAATGCAAGACCTTGAAATAAAAAATTGAAGGTCGCCAAACGAATGAAAGACCTTGAAAAAAAATATTGAAGGTCGCTACTGCAATTGGAGAGCTACCCATTTTCACAAATTTTTCATACAACCCCATGAACACCCTTCCATTTTCAAAATCACCTATCATTGCAAATGATTCCATTATGTATGCACTTGTATGTGCTTATTTTTATCAATATTTCGGTGTAAGTTTTATTCAAAAACAAGTTTGTGCGTGGTAATGTACAAGTTATCGAAACACAAACTTATAAATCGTCAAAGTAGCTTGAATTGGAGATATCCTAAGAGCATCGGCATCTTAAAATATTATAATTGTACCCTCTACCCATTAGAATAAGAGGCCGGCATGTATTATTTTATGTATTGCCAAAACATTGTAAATAAAATACAAAAATATTAATAAGCACTCATGTAAAGTCTTTGCATAAATTACTTTATGTGTAATTAGTTGACTTATAAGGTTAAGAAAATCGACTTCTATTATGTGCTCGTAATCTCAGTGTGGGTATATATGGTCATGTTATTTGTCAAGCACAACTATCTACCAAGAAACTCGCAACTCTTTTACAAACTTTCCAAAATCATGTCTATCTTAACATGTTTTTTTCTTGCATTAATCCCTTATGCAGCTTCAATCACATTTAATTTCACAAATTTTACTCTAATAAATTTCCAGGAGATAAGATTCGAGGGTGATGCAGCTTATTCCTCTGTTGATGGAATCCAAGTGACCAATGAAAGGAAAGATCATAATTCGAGCTGGTTAGCAGGTCGAGCGACGTACTTCAAACCTCTTCATCTGTGGGACAAAGACTCTAATCTAGCAAGCTTCTCTACTAGTTTCACATTTGTGATCGATTCATACCCAAGCACTAATTACTCTGATGGTATAACATTTTTCCTTGCTGAGAATAATTCTGTGATAAGAACCGCAGGAGCTATTGGGCTTCCATTCGATACGCTTACTATGTCGTATATACATCCATTTGTGGCTGTAGAGTTTGATAGTTTTGGTAGCAATGTGTATGATCCAACTGACCCGCAAACTAACAACGTCCAAGGTGACCATGTGGGTATTGATATTAACTCTATGACTTCTGTTGTGTACCGAACATGGGTTACCAATATACCAAACGGGAAGGAGTGTAGAGCTTTGATTAGTTATTCTTCAGATTCAAAAAATCTTAGTGTTTCTTTCACCAATTTTATAGATAATTCACTTGTTTGGGATACTGGGCTTCATTACACCATTGATCTAAGGGACGTGTTGCCTGAATGGGTAATTTTTGGGTTTTCAGCATCCACGGGAGTTTTTTCTGAGAAAAACAATGTACGATCTTGGATGTTTAATAGTTCTGAATTTACGGTTGATAAAAGCAGCAACCTACCACCAATCACTAACCATTCGAATGGGAAAAACAAGAGAGGGCTTATGGTTGGAGTAATAGCTGGAACATCTATTCCGGTTACCGTTGTGGCTATTTTTGCATATCTTTTATGGAGAAGGAAGAAGAAAAATGGTGATATTGTGGAGGAACCAAGGATTGCTTTGGAGATGAACAATGAATTCGAAATAGGGGCTAATATACCTAGAAAATTTTCTTACCTTGAATTAGCCCAGTCAACTTCTAACTTTGCAAAGACTGAGAAGCTTGGAGAAGGTGGTTTTGGAGGCGTTTACAAAGGTTTTCTGAAAGATTTAAACATGTATGTTGCGGTCAAAAGGGTGTCTAACACTTCTAATCAAGGTATCAAAGAGTATGCATCCGAAGTTAGGATCATTAGCCGATTGAGGCACAAAAATTTGGTGCAACTCAATGGATGGTGTCATGAGAAAGGAGAGCTTCTGCTTGTTTATGAGTTTTTGGAAAATGGAAGCTTAGATTTACATCTTTTCAAGAGAAAGAGTTTGTTGGCATGGAGTACAAGGTACAAAATTGCCCATGGTCTGGCTTCTGCTTTACTTTATTTACATGAAGAATGGGAACAATGTGTTTTGCATAGAGATATCAAATCAAGTAATGTGATGTTGGACTCAAATTTTAATGCGAAGCTTGGTGACTTCGGATTAGCTAAGTTGGTTGACCATGAGAATAGCGCAGCGACTACAATGGTTGCTGGAACCATTGGTTACATGGCTCCTGAATATGTAACAACTGGCAAGGCTAGCAGAGAATCAGATGTCTTTAGCTTTGGAGTTGTTGCGTTGGAAATAGCGTGTGGGAGAAAACCAATCGACCCAAATGCTGAAGAAAAGAAAACAATATTAGTAGAATGGGTGTGGGATCTTTATAGTACCGGGACACTTCTAGAAGCAGCAGATCCGATTTTAGGCTCGAATTTTGCGGAAGAAGAAATGACGTGTTTGATGATCGTTGGATTATGGTGTGCACACCCTGATTCAAAACTACGCCCAACGATGAAGCAAGCTATTCAAGTATTGAACTCTGAAGCTTCCTTGCCCATACTCCCAACAAACATGCCCTATGTGACTTATTCGGCGATACCCCATTTTTCATTATATCGCGGTACTTTGAGCAGTGGCACTGACAAGAGTTCCTCAAAACTCTCATGACTTAATTTGAGAGTTGCTTCTTACTTCTTAGTCCAAACTAGTAGGTTATGGCGAAATTACCATTTCGCCCTCAGTTCACACTTAAAATTATCAGTGTGGCATCCCTTGAATCCTATTGGACCGACATGTTAGTAATTAGTATGTAAATATACAATTTGTATTCAATACTTTAAATTTCGCACGTGTCTTGTTAATTTGTTTTATATGAACACATGCAAGTTATTGTAACTATGTAAGCATTTTTGCAATATGTGAACCGAAGTTATGATTATTCAGTAATTGGAAATTGGCAGTGATTAGTTAAAAAAATTTAACTAATTCATACCCTTAATTAGCTATAATTTAAACTTTAGTATGTCAATTTCATTTTTTTAATAATTGACAAACTTAGATACTTTCTATAAAAGTAGGGTTCAATATAGTGTTAATTGTGTGAGAAAATACAGTGTGTTTCAGTTATGTTAAAATGATTAATTACAGTTGACAATTGATGTATGATGGTTAACACCACATGGTGGGTGAGGAGAATGAGATGCAACAAAGCCACAGTGATGTTGGTCTTGTGTTGGATGAGGTGGAAAAGACGGTTAACATGGGTCGTAAATTGGGAGTTGAGTTGCAAGAGTTCCAAGATTTGATCGAAGAAACTATCCCTAAAGAAGGTGTACAAGATGGTCTTAAATGAATATCTTAAGCATCAATATTAGAGGTATGGGGGTGTTGGGTAAAGATGATTGGGTTAGGGGTCTTAAGAGGTCCCATGAAATTGATTTTTTGGTTATGCAAGAAACAAAAACACAAGGATTGGAGAGAAATAGATTAGGCAGTTTTTGGGGGAATGATGCACTTGAATTCGAGATCGTGGACCCAACGGGTACGTCGGGAGGTTTGACGAGTATGTGGAGTCCGAGTTGCTTTAAGTGTGATTTGGTGGTTAAAGATAGGAATTTCCTTTTAGTCAGTGGTTGGTTGAAGAAGTATCAAGTTCATATTAATGTCGTTAACGTATATGGGCCGCAAAATGATGTTCAAAAGCGTTGTTTATGGAATAAGCTTAGAAGCGAGATGGCGGATAGAGAAGGCATGTGGATTTTGGTTGGTGACTTCAACACGGTTAGAAGTGCGGACGAGAGAAAAAATACTAGATTTAATGCAACTAGTACGAAAGATTTTAACGACTTTATTGACGAGGGGGGGTTGGTAGAATACGTTATGAAAGGAAGAAAATTCACATTCTTAGCGGGCAAAGGAGGGGGGAATAAACAAAGCAAAATTGATCGGGTGTTGGTGTGTTCGAATACACTTAACAAATGGCCGGATGCGAGTCTTCGTGCAATATCGAGAGGCCTCTCGGATCATTGCCCATTAGTTCTATCCATGGCAGGAAAAAACTTTGGTCCAAAACCATTGCGGTGGTTCAATTCTTGGGGGGAGAAGGAGGATTGTAAGGTCATTGTCCAAGAGGTTTTGGCTAGGGGGAGTGATAACATGAAGGCAGACAAGGGATTATGGCTCAAGCTTAAAAGACTTCGACAAAAATTGAAAGCTTGGAGAGATTCAGTTCGCACGAAAGAGATTGAGGAGCTCGATGTCTGTACAAAGGAGTTAAACAATATTGAAGTTTTAATGGAGACAAGGGAGTTACATGAAGCCGAGATATGGGTGATGGAGGAATGTAGGGTGAATATTGCGGCCATCATGGAACGAAGAGGCAAAGACCTACAACAAAGAGCTCGGCTGAATTGGGCTGCTGAAGGTGATGATAATTCCGGGTTTTTTCACCAAATTATCAATGGTAGGAGGGCGTCTAATGCCATCCCGGGGATAGAGGTGGATGGAGGGTGGAAAACGGAGCCGACGGTTGTTAAACGGGAAGTTTTAAAGTTCTTTAGGAACCATTTCAAGGAAAGGTATTCAGTTAGACCAAGGCTGGAGTGCGAGAATTTGAAGAAGGTGCCGAGCAATAAGCGGGATAGTTTAGTGAAGGAGTTTTCGAGAGAAGAAATAAAACGTGCGGCGTTTGAATGTGGCAAAGATAAGGCTCCGGGCCCCGATGGGTTTAACTTCAATTTTGTTCAACAATTTTGGACAGAATTAGAAGATGATTTTGTTAAGATCCTGGCCGAGTTTTATGACACGGGTGATATTAGCCCGGAATGCAGCTCATCGTTTATTACTTTGGTACCGAAGTGCAAAAATCCTATTAATATGAAAGACTATCGTCCTATTAACTTAATAGGAATGATAAGTAAAGTTATTTCAAAGATCTTGGCGAACAGAATTAAGGAGGTTATGGGGGACGTGATATCTGAGTCGCAGTCGGCTTTTCTGAAAGGTAGATATATTTTGGATGGCCCGCTTATACTTAATGAAGTAGTGGAGTGGTTGAGAAGAAGGAGAAAAAAGGCATTTATTTTGAAAATAGATTTTGAGAAGGCATACGATAATGTCAATTGGCAGTTTTTAGTGTCAATTCTTGAACAAATGCAGTTCCCGAGTAGATGGTGTAGGTGGGTGATGGGTATCTTGAAGTCGGCTAGATCAGTGGTGTTGGTTAATGGATCGCCTACATTTGAGTTTGCGTGCCAAAAAGGTATTAGACAAGGTGACCCCCTATCTCCATTTCTATTTTTGATAGTGATGGAGGCGCTTTCTTGTCTCATCAATAAAGCCATTAGGATTGGAGAGTTTAATGGGATCAAATGGGCAAAAGATGAGGTTACTTTATCACATCTTTTGTATGCGGATGATGCGCTTATTATTGGGAAATGGTCGGAGATTAATGTTACTAATGTCGCCCGTATCCTAAGATGTTTTTATGTTGTGGCGGGGTTGAAAATTAACATTAATAAATCTAGTCTTCTTGGGATTGAAACCGGAAGTGAGGAGGTAGATACTATGGCGAGGGTCTTAGGATGCAAACGAGGGGATATTCCTTTAGACTATTTGGGTATCCGGGTGGGGGCCAATATGAATAGGTGTAACAATTGGAAGAAGGTCATAGAGGTGTTTGAAGGAAAACTTACTTTATGGAAGGCAAAACTTTTATCGATAGGGGGCGTGTTACGCTTATTAAATCCGTGCTTAGTAGTCTCCCGATTTATTACTTCTCATTATATAAAGCTCCAAAGAAGATTGTGGACACATTGGAGAGAATTATGAAGCGTTTTCTTTGGACCGGAGCCAACGACAAGAACAAAATACATTGGGTAAGTTGGGAAAAGGTGACGACTCCAAAAAAACGAGGTGGGCTTGGGATTAAACGGCTGAAAGATGTAAACGAGGCGCTTTTGTTCAAATGGGCTTGGAGGTATAGGATGTTTCCGAATACTTTGTGGCGTCGGATTATAGACATGTGCCATAATAATAAGAAGCCGTGGGTCTTTCTTCCAGCTAACAAATATATGGCTGGGAATTGGAAGGCCATTGTGAAGTCGGTTGGGGATTCTAAATCTGGGGAGACATATTTGCACACGCTGATTAAGCCCAAAGTGGGAAGGGGTGACTCTGTGAGATTTTGGCTAGATGTTTGGAATGGAAGTATGTCCTTTAAGGACCGCTGGCCTCTCCTTTATCAGCTTGAATTGAACAAGTCTTGTTCCATTGCAGATAGAGTTAAAGTAGTTAACGACAGAGTGATTGTGAATGCTGAATGGGCTTCTAGTATTGACACGGTGGATGCTTTCAACCAATGGTTACATCTGCTGGTCTGTGTGGAAAAGGTGCAGATAACGGATAGGGAGGATACATGGACGTGGGGTGGTAATACGGCTGGAGTTTTTTCGACGCAAGCTGTGAGAGAGTGCATTCAACAGGGTACTACAGTGGATGCAGAATTCATTCTGCATTGGGTTCCATGGGTGCCGATTAAGTGTCACATTATGGTTTGGCGAGCAGAGTTAAACAGGATCCCAACCAAGACTGAACTGGTAAAACGAAATGTTAATATTACCGATGTAGCCTGTTCTTTCTGCGAGAGTTATGACGAGACGAGCATTCATTTACTGTCCGATTGCATTATTTCGACAAATGTGTGGGATGGTATAAGCAGGTGGATTGGGATAGCTCCTATTTTTGCTTTTCACATTAGAGATCTTTTGGAGGTATACAAGACGCTTGATGGTGACAAGACGCGGAAAAGAATAGTGCACGGTATCATTATTATCACTATTTGGAGTCTGTGGTATGCTAGGAATGAGGTGGTCTTTAAGGGGAACAAACCAAGTGTGTCGGATGTGATAGCCAGAATTAAATCGATGTCATTCTTGTGGTTTAAAAATAGAAGTAAATGTAGTAATATTGTTTGGAAGGATTGGCGCCGTTGTAAATATTTTAGTTGGTTTTGCCGCCGGCCCTTGCTTTAAGGTCCGTGTGTGCGTTTTTTGAATGAAATTTTCTTTTCAAAAAAAAAAAAAAAAAAAAAAGCTAAACATGTTAATGCTTGGCTAGACAATAAATTTGGTCATAAATGGGTGGAGACGTTTTTGACATGATTTAAATTTTAAAGCGTGTCTAAATGGGTTCACTTGCTAAACCAGTTTATGAGACGTATTCTTGTTACTACACATAAAGAAATTAGCCTAAAATTAAAAACAAACGGGATGGGCGATTTCCGGCGGTTTCCTCGGAAACCTATTCCGGCGGAGATCTTAAGGAGAATCACTAAACTATATGTCTCAAACCTCCCTGAACGATGCAGTGGTAGTGATTTGGCCGCGGCTCTTCGTGGGTATGGAGATATTTACGATTTATACATTGCGAAAAAGAGAGATAAAGGGGGGAATAGGTTTGGTTTTGTATCTTTTCTTGATGTTAAGAACAAGGAAGAGATGATTCGCAACATGAAGAATATAAAGATGGGAGACTATAAACTGCTGATCAATGTGGCCAGATTTGTGTTCGAGGAAGGTGAAATAAGAGACCATCCTCCTACATCCAAACCTGTTAAGGAACCTGCGTTCCAGCACCCTCCTGTTTCATCGGATGGTGGAAACCAGGTTAGGTATGAAAAGACTGGAACTTTTTCTTTTAAAGAAGCACTGACAGGAGTAAGAAGTACTACTAATGTTCCTTCGAAAGTTCTAAGGTTTGATGATAAGAAGACTGCGTCTTTTAACGACATCATCGGTAGGTCTCTGTTGGTTAAGGTTGGGACTCTAGCGTTGGTAAAACAATTTTCACATGAACTGGTTGACATGGGGCTGGGTGAAGGCGTGGTTCGTTATCTGGGTGGCACTCAGTTTATTGTGACGTTCAAATGCCATGAGAATGCAATCATGGCTAAGGACGAGCTGGTAGGAAGGAGTGAGGAGTTTGTAAGTGTGTCATTATGGGATGGTCAGACTATTGACTTCGAAAGGGTTGCTTGGGTAAAAGTTCTTGGGTTACCAATTCAATTGTGTGACGATGAAGCCGTTAATGAAGTTGCAGCCTTGTTTGGTAACGTTATTCAGAAGGCAAACAAGACATTCTCAGGCAGGGACTGGTCCGGTGGCTATGTGGGAATCAAGGTTAATACAGGTGTCCTTATCAATGGTGAAGTTTCAGTATTATGGTCCGATAAAATGTTTTCAGTTTGGGTGATGGAAGTCTCGTGTGACAAGATACCAGAGTTCCATTCATCTGAAACTGAGGAAGAGGATGGCTCAATATTGGAAACGTCTGACGAAGATGAAGATGATTGCTCTGACGATGATATGTCCGGTGAAGACCACGCCGGAGACGAAACAGTCAAGGAAAATGATGCGCCGGTGGTAACGGATGAAATTAATGACATTAATAGTGATGGCGATAATCACGGGATTGCTTTCGATAAGCCGGATTCTTCTCCTATTATTTTGGAAGGTATTCAAGTTGGCATGCAAACTCCTACGATGTCTTCGGTTGACCCTTTGTTGACTGAGGTTATTGATGTGGGCCTGGGTAGTGTCTCTGTTGTTAATAACAAACGTAAAAAGAAAATGAATAATAACGAATTGGGCCAGAATAGTGGGACTTACAGCAGCAATGACAGGCCCAAAAAGGATAGCAGGCTTGAAGATAATGACCCATTTGGATTGGCTCCTATTATTCTGGGCCTTAATGTTACTACCAATCGAGGCACAACGGATCCAATATCTGGGTCTGTGGAGTTCAACGATTTGATGGGGGGAACAGAGCAGGCTAACGAGATACAAAAAGTAATGGTAGCGGATGAAGATCATCATCAACCAGTCAAAGACAGGCACGGTCAAAAGGATGAAAAAAAGGTAGACGAGGAGGTTTCATGCACGTCCAAGCTTGGATCAGTGGTGGGGGTAGACTTCTCTAATTTTCAATTCATGCTTAGGGATTCCATCGTTAACGAAGGGGTACAATCAGGTATCAAATGAATTTTCTCTCATTTAATGTTAGGGGGTTTGGTGGTGATGGCAAATTGGGGCGGGTGAGACAGTTAAGAAATAGCAATTGTGTGGATTTCCTCGCAATTCAGGAAACCCACTTGGACGATGTTAGTAGGTTTGATTTTCACAATATTTGGGGTAATGATGGGCTGGATTTTGATGTTGTAGAGGCGACGGGTAGGTCGGGTGGTATGTTTAATGTTTGGAATCCCAAAGTGTTTAAAAAAGATAATTCTGTTAAGAATAGGAACTTTTTAATTACTACGGGAGTTCTGGTGGAAGACGGGACTAGGCTGAATTGTGTTAATATTTATGCGCCTCAAAAGTTGGGAGAGAAAAGGGATTTATGGGAGTTGTTGAAGGGTATTCTTATCAACATGGAAGGGTTGGTGATTCTCATGGGGGATTTCAATGCGGTTAGGGCCCCTGAAGATAGAAAAAATTCCCGGTTTAATCATCGTTGTGCGTCGAATCTTAATAAATTTGTGGATGAAGTGGGGCTGTTTGAGTACATTATGAGGGGTGGTAAATTCACTTGCTTGACAACTAAAGATGGTGAGTTTAAATTGAGCAAGATTGACCGCTTTTTTGTCTGTCAAAGCTTTTTTAACAGGTGGCCAGCTGCTGTCCTTAGAGCGCTCCCGAGAGATTGCTCAGATCACTCGCCTATTTTGCTCTCTTTAGTGGAGGCAAACTTTGGCTCCAAACCTTTTCGCTGGTTTAACTCGTGGCTCGACCGAGAGGGATGCAAGGAGGAGGTTATAAAAGTTTTAGAGAACTCGGTCTTTGAAGGTACTCCAGATGTTTCGCTTACCCTAAAACTGAAGGCTGTTAAAAACGCGCTGATTTCATGGTGGCGCAACATAAACAAAAAAGAAGGGGAGGAACTCTCGTCTCTCCAAACAGACATTGAGAGGATAGAAAGAATTATGGAGGAGAGAGACCTTGAAGAGCAGGAAGTTTGGGTTTGGGAGGAGTGCAAAAAAGGGGTTGAATATATTAACCAGTGCAAAATTAAAGACCTAAAGCAAAAATCTAGGGTCCGGTGGGCTATGCACGGCGATGACAATTCGGGTTTTTTTCACGGCATAGTGAATGGGAGAAAAGCTAGAAACACCATCCCAGGTTTATTGGTCGACGATGTGTGGGTCATGAAGCCAACGATTATCAAAAGAGAGATATTGAAACATTTTAGAAGACAGTTTACAGAGAGGTTCGCGCGCAGACCTTTAATCAGGTGCAACAACATAAAAAAACTGCCTCAAGTTTTCACTCACTCGTTAGTGGAGACTTTCACTAAAGAAGAGATAAAGTTTGCCGTGTTCGAGTGTGGGTCCGACCGTGCTCCTGGGCCGGACGGGTTCAACTTCAACTTTGTTAAGTTCTTTTGGAGTTACCTTGAAGACGATTTTTTTAATTTGATGAATACGTTCTATGACTCGGGTGGTTTTGGCAAAGGTTGCAGCTCTTCTTTTATCACTTTGATCCCCAAATCAAAAAATCCAGTGGGTTTATCTGAATACAGGCCGATTACTTTAGTAGGGGTGATCAGCAAGGTGGTCTCAAAAGTTCTGGCGCTTCGTATTAAAAAGGTGCTGACTCATGTTATCTCGGATACTCAGTCAGCGTTTCTTAAAGGTAGATTTATTCTCGATGGTCCTTTGGTTTTGAATGAAGTATACGGTTGGTTAAGTAAAAAAAAGAAAAAAAGCCTTTATGTTAAAAATTGACTTTGAAAAAGCATACGATAATGTCAATTGGGGTTTTTTGCTTGATATGTTGGATCAAATGGGTTTTCCTCAAAGGTGGGGGAGGTGGGTGAAAGGGATTCTTGAGTCCGCTAGATCCTCGGTGCTAGTAAATGGGTCCCCAACTTTTGAGTTTCAGTGTCAAAAGGGGCTTCGTCAAGGGGATCCACTTTCCCCTTTTCTTTTTTTGATCGTTATGGAGGCTTTCACGTGCATTCTTGATAAAGCTTGCGCCGAAGGGGAATTTAAAGGTATTAAAGACCAGAAAACCGGGTTGGATATCTCTCATTTGCTCTACGCAGATGACGCTTTAATTATTGGAGAATGGTCTAGAGACAACATAGAGAAGACGGCTCGCCTCCTGCGTATTTTTCACTTGTGTACGGGTCTCAAAATCAATATTAAAAAGTCTCTTCTCTTTGGTATTGGTGTCAATAATGATGAAGTAGTTGAGATGGGGAGCATTCTTGGATGCAAGATTGGAGATTTTCCATTCGAATATTTGGGCATCAAGGTTGGCGCCAACATGAATCGGATTTGTCATTGGAACTCGGTTGTGGATGTTGTTAGTTCTCGGTTATCGACATGGAAAGCTAATTCTCTCTCTATAGGAGGCCGCTTAACTCTTATAAAATCGGTTTTGTCTAATCTCCCAATTTATTACTTGTCTATCTATAAGGCTCCGATTCAGGTGGTGGATCAAATTGAGAAATTAATGAAAAACTTCTTATGGGGTGGTAGTAATGGCGTAAGGAAACTCCATTGGGTGGCGTGGGAGGTTGTCACCAATCCTAAAGAAGAGGGGGGGTTGGGTATTTCGAGATTATCGGATGTCAATAAAGCTCTTATCACCAAGTGGGTTTGGAGATTTAAAACAGAGCCGAACTCTAGCTGGCGTAGGTTAATCGAGGCCCTTCATGGTGGTAAAGGTAATTGGTCATGTCTTCCGGTCAATACTAGCCTTGTTGGCTGTTGGAAAAATATAGTGGCGACTGCAGGAAGGTTAAAGCTTGATGGGAAAGGCATAACTAATCTTATTAGGGGTAATTTGGGTAGTGGAGTGGATATCCGCTTCTGGAATGATATGTGGTATGGCGATTCGTTATTGTCATTACGATGGCCAAATTTATACTCGCTGGAAAAAAAGAAAGGCTGTTCGATTGCGGAGAGATTGGTTAGTCGTGACGGGAAGTGGTTCTTTGTTGACAACTGGAAGACGGGTTTACAATCTTTTGACGAGATCTCTGAATATGGTGAGCTCTTGGAGGTGATTACAAAATGCTCCTTAACTGCGGATCCTGACAAGTGGCGATGGGAAACTGAGAAAGATGGCACCTTCACTGTGAAAGCGGTTAAAAAGGCGCTGCAGTCCGATCGTAATGTTGGGCGGACTTCTGATATGGTTTGGGTCGGGTGGGTGCCTATTAAGGTTAATATCCATATGTGGAGGCTCACCATGGATCGGTTACCGACGAAAAACGAGCTTCGAAAAAGGAACATCCTTGCGGGTAGCAGCTCCTGTGCTTTGTGCTGCTCCGCGGAGGAATCGGCATTGCATATCTTCACTGGATGTTTCATTTCTACTGGCATTTGGCTGTTCATTGAGCGATGGTGCAGGACTGATCCTATCATGCTTTTGGAGCTCAAAGACCTGTTAAAGATTCCAGTTTCGCAGCAAGGTAACAAAGACAAGAAGACTTTGATTAGAGGGATAGTTATGACGGCGTGTTGGGTTATATGGAAGGCTCGGAACAAGATGATTTTTGAAGGCGCTCAACCCCGGGTTTGCGACATGATTGCGAGTATTAAATCATGTTCTTTTCTTTGGTTTCGTAGTAGATCTAAGTGTACCGATTTATTGTGGAAGGAATGGGTTAGATATCCCTTGTATATGCTGTAAAGTTGTTTTTGGCGGTCCTCGTTTTTTGGGGGGCTTAGCCGTTTTTTAATGAAGTTAAAGTTTCAAAAAAAAAAAAAAAAAAAGACGTATTCTTGTTAAATATGTTAACAGGTCGATACAACATGTTTATAACCTCCTCTCCATAAAAATACCATAGTCTTATTGTTATATAAGTAATTAAATAAAGTATGGATTGTATACAACATTTGGTAACTTACTTTATCATGTTTATTCTATCTTACTATCTGCTAACCGTGTTTAGTAAATTATGTCAAGGGCTAACTTGTCAATTCTTTCGTGTTATTGAACTACGTACATGTAATCATGTTATTCATGTTCATGGTTGGTTATATTTAACTGTGTTAAATGTGCCATGTCATGCAATTCAACTTGCTCGTTCGAGCTTTTAGGAAATAACACATTTAGTTAAAAGTAGTGTTTCGGTTCAGTAGTGTCTAGTAAATATTAGTACTAAATGGGTCATGTCAGAAAACAATCAGTGTACCACAATACGACACATTTAGCAACAATTAATTCTTTAATTATTAATTTAAATTCAGTAGTCGTGTTAAACGCATGTTGACTTAATCTGATATGATGTGAATCATTTCTGTTAGTTCTTCCCTAATTTATTAGTTATCTCACAACAGTAGAATTAGTCTCGGTTGAATAAGTCTAACTAGATATGAATTTAGGTCAATTGAATTGAATCTGTCTTAGATTTGGGTTTTTGTTTGTTTTTTAGTTGCACGACCTGTTCCTAGTCAATTTATCACAACTTGTCTATTTCAAGTATGTGTGGACATAGCTTGTTCGCATCAACGTTATAAGACTCGTAAAATTTATTTTATTGTTTATGTGTACAAATCTGCATCACTACATATTGTTTACAGTTTTTTTTATCCAATCATACGTTAATACTTATTTAAAAATTTCCATTCACTTCTGCCACCTTAATATAAAAGATTAAAAGCGACTGGCCTGGGCCGAATCGAATCTAATCTAGACATCAAACCACCCAACAAAAATGGTGTTACACCCCCTAACCCCTCTTTCTCCTTTCATAGAACTCACTGTCTTTCATCATGACTATTGTCTACCACTTCACGTTGCCACAACCCATTTTTTTGGGCCTTGGCATGGATGCCGTGGACAACGGCACAAGGCCAGAACCCTCAGGAGGCCGGGAATTTTTAATTTTTTAAAATATACCCTATGCATAAATTGTATTTAAATTTTTTTATGCAAAATACGTTAATAAGACCATGTATAGTGGGGGCTTAAATTTAAGGTCCCCTTTAATGGTTCAAGTGGCAGCCTAGTCAACAAGGGGCCTTAATTCAAAATGGGGTGTAGTAGGGGACCTTAAATTTAAGGTCTCATCCAATGATTAGGTAGTTATTATTATTATTTTTTAAATAAATCAAGTACAAATAAAAAAAATACAAATAATATTAAAAAAAGTTACAAATAATATTAAAACCACACATAAATAATATTAAAAGCATACAAATAAAAAAAACGCAACTTAAAAAAATCGAGACACACTAAAAAAACAAACATTTCTAAAGGTTATTTTTTTCAATGATTTGTTGCCTAAGAAGTTGTGCGAGTCATATTGCTTCTCCTTGGAGGTGGTCGATCGATTTGGACAAAAACTCAATATCTTTTTCCATTTGCCTCGATTCTTAGATTGACACACACTTTTTATCCTCGACCACTCTCTGTTGCATAGTTTCCAAACGTCTTTGGTCAAGGTCGCGAATATTTTGAAGTCGTCGATTCATTTCTTCAAATTTTTCTTTCATTTCATCACCTCCCGAAGACGACTCCGCCCTTTCACCTTTTCGCGCTCTTCTACTGGGTGGTCGAGGCAATTCCCCCTCCTCCTCATCGTCCAACTCCTCATCGTTGAGATTAACATGATCATTTAAGTTGACATAGCGAGCATCGGATGTGGGTGTATCGGGATCTTGCGACGAGGAGGTTTTGCTTCGTTTTGCTCAGCTTCCTTTGTGCCTAATACCGGACCCCATGGCCGCTACGGGTACCCACTTAGGACTTTTTCTCAACATCTCCCAACACCTCAAATATGTGAACGTCCCACGGGTTGCGTTGAATTCCTCCAACGCTCTTGCTAACACACCATCATCACCTTCCCTACCAGTCCTATTGTCGCTGCAATGTTGGTAAACTCCCGCAAAAGCATGACATCTATTATTAATATCGGTCCACTTTCCCGAAATCTAATCGTTGTCCCGATATTCTCCTCGACCCATGACGTTAAAAAACGTCTCTCAAATTCTCGCCCAAAACAAAGGCTTGTCTTGATAGTTCGCTAAAAAAATATATAAATTAAAAAAAATACGATTAACAAAAAAAATCCGATTTAAAAAATATATATTTATATAAAATCCGATTTAAAAAAAAATAAAAATACTAACCAACTTCGGGATCCTCTGATATGTCGAGCCAAGCCATTGCTAGGGTAAATGCCTCGTCTTTATCCCAAGGTTGATACTTCTTTCTTTGTCAAGGCCCGAAAGCTTTTTTTTTGTGCGAGCGTCTCCCCCGTTGAGAACCCTTGGGTTCACGTCGTTGTTCCGGTTCGGGCTCGAGTTGAGTATCCGGCACGAGTTTGGGTTCATCTTGAGAACCTTGGCCATAGTTGATGTTCATGTTTAATGAAAAACCCATAGGCCCTTAAAAGAATTGACCAAATATGTTTAGGAGTTTTGTGTATCCCATTGTGTTCGGGTCTAAATCTAAGTAATTAAAAGTGGGTGCCAGTTGGGTAGTGTTTGGGCGCACCGTATTCGGGTTGCCCGGGGCGAGACGGGACACCGAATGGTGAACGGTATGGAAACATATTTGTGTGATTTTGGTAAAGATATAGTGGTGTTTTTATTGTAAAAATGTAGTGGTTTATAAAGTTGAATGGAGTGTTATATATATGATATTGAAATTCAAAAAAAAAAAAAAAAAAAAGAACCGTTAAAAAAAGACTTTGGAGGGTTATAAATTTTTGACCGTTCAAATATGAACGTTTGTGTTTGTGATGTGGCGAATTATTATTGGTTTGTGGTGTGTATGTTGGAGTGTTAAAAGTTTAAAGCCCCGAGTCTCATTTCCTTTTTAGCGCCCCTCTGTTTTGGTGTGTAGGGTGCTAATTTTGCTTTAGCGCTTTACTACGGTGGCTCTAAGTGCGAAGTTATGTAAGTTGGCTAGTGGCTTAAACAAAGTACCAAAGTATGGTTCCGCCATTTAACTTTTATGAGTGACGTTATTGTAAAAAGTACCTTAATATAAAAAGTGTAAGAAGAAACACATGTCACTAGCCAAAATGGTAATATTGTCCATCATTATAATTGTTGATTTTCTTACAAGTTTCACTCTCATTTTTAAAACGACCATAAACTTTTCTATATGCCATTATCTAAATCCCTCATTTTTTGTTAGTCGAACGAAATTTGAAGTCATTTTGGACATCATGTAAGAATTACCAAATCATTCAATATTGTTGGTGTAAAGATTACGGGTTATGTAACAAGTTCAGCCAAAACAGACCATTTTAGTACGGGTGAAAGTGGCCTGAGTCGAATTGTGTTGACTTTGACTCACACGGATCATTCTTCAAATTATTATTATTGCAAATAATAGAACTGTAACTATAAAATAAAAAGAAAAATGTTATTACCATAATAGTCCAAATCAATGGAAAACGACTTTGAAGATCCTATGGATTTAGAATAAATTTGGGGCAATGCTTCATTTGAACCGCTACCGAACCAAACCAAACCGAACCAATACCGAATTGGTACGAGCTCATCCATACGTGGATTAATTACTATCATAACGTGTCAAATCTTGTTTACATAATATAAAACCTCATTGTTTTCTTATATGGTACATAACTCATTGTGTATCAGTTGTTCTATACCAAATATATTTTTATTACTTAACCTGAAGACTTCAATGATCCCCAATTTCATGGAGTTGTGGACCGGAAAAAGGCATTCAATTCATTACGTTTGTCTAATAATTCTTCAAGTCTGCAAACAATTAACTTAATAAATGCAATTACATAAACAACATAGTTACAATGATAATCTATATCAACGCAGACGTCGCCAGGCAATTAAAATATACTTTGAAATACTTTCAACCTATCTCAACAATATCCTTTGGATATACTCTTATTTGACCCGTTTGAGAAAAAAAAGGCTTTAAACTACCTAAAATCATTTCACTCACTTGTCTTGTTTCCCATTTGGCAAACATTGGCCCATTTGACATTAAAACACTTTAAAACTGTAACTTAAAAAATATCTTACTCTGTCCACTTGATTGGAGGTATCAAAAGTGGCATATAAGGCATAACCACATGATTTGACTTTTACAACATATAAGAGAAAACAATGGCTAAAGCCACTACCAGAAGCTAACTTAATGTTATATCTTCAACTTCGTTCTAACAACAAAGAATATAAATTCTAAAAATGGAAGAAATTCGCATGCTTGCCGCTCTCTAGTCCTATGCGAACTGATGAGTGACATTCAATAACAATAATGCTGTATCTTCTTCCCGTTGTCCTATTTCAACAGGAAGCCACTTGATTGTATTCATAATATTACAGTAATTATGATACTTATAAACACTATTTGATATACTAATTATTAAGAAAATTAACAAAAATATCGAATAAAACTATTGGGATGTTGGCAAATCAACCCAACTCATTTAGCCGGTTTTAAAAAATGTACCACCTAGAGAGAGAATACTTCTACTGTCCTTTCACTAAAGTCCTGAATATGTGCACAAATACGGATAGAATATCAAGTGGAATATCATCACCCGATTAATCAACTGAAGGTTGCATATACGTAGACTGCAAAAGCAGTTTAATCAGAATTACCATCAAAAAAACTTATGCACATTATTAGATATGCATGCACATGTATGCATGTATTATGTATGTATGCATGTACGTATATGGCCCTTTGAAATTTTTGAAATTCAAACCTGGTCTTTTACAGGTTGCGACCATGGTTTTGAATTATCATGTCCCTTAACTATGCGCCTTACAACTTGCAACTTCTGTATTTTCATCAAGTTATAACATTCTTATGCATGCCCCTTTGTTTAACATCTGAATCTTTTCTTGCTAATATCGAATAAATATAAAATTAACCAACCGATTATTATACTATTAAGAGGCTACTGAAAATGCACATCTAATAAACATAAAATTAACCGACCAATTATTATGTTCTTACGCGGCTATTGAAAGTGCACATCTAATAAACATCAAAATCGGAATTGGTAACTTTAAGTTTATCTAAGTAATCAGCCTTCTTATAGTTGTTCTACGCTAACTATATAATTAGATGACCCTATATGTAGCGTATTTCAATTGGCATGTTGCCTAATTAGCATATACTTTGTGAAGACTCGTTTTACTCGTGTAATATACAAGAAAACTAAAGTCAACTTGTTGGTCCCATTTATAAGTAAGTGGCTTGATATTGCAACGTTTGCTAAACATTTTGTAGTGTTTAACCTGTCTCATAATGATGATAATCCATCAAAAGACACACTTAATGCACCATTATTTATATTAACTTGAACTTTATACACTTTTGGCAAGTGCCTGTGAGCTGCATGCTTTTTTGGCAAGTGGTTGAGTCAAGAGAGCAAAAATAGCAAAAACAAAACTAATTTAATAAATAAGAAAAAACTAATAGAATTGTTTTAGATTTATGTATTTAAAATATATTAGTGACACCGTGCGTTGTTGCTTGTTGCTGACCATTTTTTATGTATCACTATAGTTAATTGTACATTGCACATTTACTTACTTGTAAATTTTAATTCAGATGTCGATATTAAGGAAAATATCGAAACGTCAAAAAGATATGTATTAAAGTTTAATTAATTGTACATTACTCATTTACCCTAGTTTTAAAGTAATAGGTTTTACAATAAATGAAATAAACTACTTCAAAGTTATGATGATTTCTTCTACTGTTTAGTCTCATATATAATAATAATAATAATAATAATAATAATAATATTAATAATAATAATAATATGTGTTGCCCAACAATCTAAAAGAGTGCCCCGCGATGTTGCGTAGAACACAATTACCTCTATGGATATGCATTGTTTAGTTCAATTCAGTTATTAGCCTCAACAGAAACCAAAATCAAGAATATAAAATGGTTAAGTTTTAGTTTGGTGAATTTTAGTAATAAAAATATATTAGCAAAACTATACTCATATTAAAGAGAACAAGATGCTCGTTTTTATGATGTAATTTTAAAATTATCGTATGATAAATTATGGTCGGTTAAAAATAGTGATGGGTAGTTACCTTAAAACAATGGGAGAATATATAACTATTGTTATTAAGGAAACGCGTTTTCCAGCTCTCCGGTAATACGTAGAAATAAACGTTTGCTCATCCGGAAATGACGCCTAAACGTCTTGGGGTCGGGGTAAGTTGGGTTTTCATCAAAGTAATCCTTTATCAATCGAACCGGCTGTTTTGAATAGTCGTGAATCCCTAACGATTATCTATATTATCTTATTAAGGATGAGTGATGTACCACATTGTAATTTTCATTTCCGAGCAACTTCACAAGCAACATGTACAACATACTCAAGCAAGAAATTTAAGGGTATTACGGGGATAGTTGTGCCAATTAAGACACTTAGGAGGTTAATATAGACATTTTACCCAACTCTTGCTTCACAATGTCAAAACACTCTTAGACCAGGTGTAGTGGGGCGTGATCCAGGGCATTAAACACAAGATAGCGCCCCCACACCCTTACAGGGGGGCGCCATCTTCCAAAATTCACTCTGGGGTTACAAACATAACGCTATGCACCATATTCAACAACCAATAGGTTGATGACACCTAGCTCATTCCAACGTCCATTTTTCTAACGTTCGGAGTTTTTTTTAAAGCAATGGTGTACGTACGTACGTACGTAACACACACACACACACACACACATATATATAACACAAATGACACAATTCATATTTAACACAACACAAACTATAAACACTACACAAACTATATACAAAACACACCAATATTTAAAAAAATGGGTTCCCTCGCGTCATCATCCGTTGCCAGAGAATATTACAAAGAGTTTCTAGGCGATGAGGGTGAGGGTGAGTCGACAGACAAAGAGTTGGAGCAAGATGCGGTTACGAGTGCACTTTCGCTAGCGTCGAGATATATGGAACAAACTAGTGTGCCTACACGTCTAAAACTGAGTAGACAGTACGAATGAGATCATGAATCGGCAAATGCTCGATTTATGAATGATTACTTTGATGAAAACCCGACTTACCCCGACCCAAAGACGTTTAGGCGTCATTTCCGGATGAGCTAACGTTCATTTCTACGTATTACCGGAGAGCTGGAAAACGAGTTTCCTTACTTTCAACAAAAATCGGATGCTAGGGGGCGATGGGATTCACGGCTATTCAAATATTAACATGTAAGAAGTTAATAACTAAATATGATATAATATTCAGTTACCCTTTTTGAAGTGTTTCGGCTTGCACCATCTTTTACAAATGAGAAGTTCATGGCACTGGCAATTCTTAGATGAGGTTCTTCTGAAGGTATACCTAGCCTCAAGTGAAAAAGAACTTCGGATTTCAACTGCAAATTGAAAACCATTTCTGGAACCCTAGGACGCTGGAATCGCAAGCTCAACCATAGTTGCTTCAATACTACCATCATTTACCATCTTGGCATAACCGTAGCTTTTTCCTGTTGATTATATTAATGAGAACATAAGGTATGAACATAATATTTAATCATGTGTACCTGATATGCTTAACCGTTCAGGAACCTCACTAATGGAAGACACTATCATCTTGATCGGGTTCCCTTTAGTGTGTACACTGATGATGGCTAATGATCAGAAAGTGATCAAATGAGAGAGAGGTGGGTTGCGGCTACATTAGGTTATGGTGTTATTAGAATCCAACCTAATACCTCTAGTTATCTCTGTATTTATACACACAGGGGACACCCTAATTAGGTTTAGTAAGGGTAATTCCGTCCATTAAAGAATCACCAATTATAAATTAGGGATATTATAGTAATTGATTAATATAATATAAATGATATTGATGGCCATATAATAAACATAATTTGTATTTATTCTAACATTCTCCTATATGGCCGAGTAATCCTTTATTATAAGTATTACGTAAGTCCGCAGATATTAATACTCATTTTAGTTCTAAACACAAAATGTAGCAGAGAAATACAGTCATTAAGTCTTTATTCGACTTAGGACCCCCATTAATCATACTACACCAAAATTTAAAACTTAACATTGGGATCAATTAACGTTATGCCCTTAGTTGATTTATTATATTATTATCTTTATGCCATTATGCTAGCTTAGCATACAAATAGACAAACAAATCATAATGAGGAAAATTAATCATTAGTCATTAGTCATAAGTCATTCATAGTATGATATGCAGTTGTACATGGTCATTAGTAATACCCTTTTCTCTTAGTTGGCCCGTTAGTGACAGTTATGGTTGATAGACCTTTAGTTATTGGATCCATAAGCATATCATGCATGCATTCGATACAAAATCCTGATTTCCTCTATTTGTTCTTAACATAAGCGAACAATAATCTTGTATCGAACTCTAATGCAGCTCCTTTGAAACTGTTACTGTTCGAGAAATTAGGCAGCTGACTTTATCACAGTAAGTCTTCAACTTAGTATTTATATGGAGTTAATAAGTTATGAGTCAATTGATAAATTTACCAATAACATTTAATGACCATTATGTTGTGATCAGCAACACATTATGTCGTGATAACATAGGTTATTGTTACAGTTCTTTATGACTCCTCCATAAGATAGTTATGCCTGCTGATGTTATGATATACCCCGAAATTGGCATTTTATATCATAAGGGTAGCCAATCGCTTTAAGTTCTCACTTCTTCTTTAGATTATAGTCTCTTGTTTCTTAAAGATATTTTAATGTTCCATTAGATGCTTTTCATCAATCTAGACAAGTCTAGAATTAAGCAATATGAACAATATCATAAACAAGCATAGACTTAAATTTACATAAGTCTTCTAATTAATGAAGCATAAGGTGATAATCTCAAATTATCCTATTATCCTCTAAAAGAGAGCAATGTTGTATGTTACATACTTAAGGACCCGCTTAGAGTAAAACTTGTTGGATGAAACTAATATCCCGTTGGGTCTGTCTTGGTATATTTTGATTCCTACCATGTAAGAGGAATCCCCGATGTTCATCATGTCAAAATTATGCATGAACAATGCTTTGACTTAGGTAACATGTACTTGTCAAGAGAAACGTCATCTATGTAAGGACAAGTTTTAGTTGCTCCCACTCATCTTGAGGTAGGTTCTTTAATCCACTTAGTTCTTATTGAAGAGTATTTCATTATGATTCCAACACATTTTATGCTTGCATCAACCCATACATGGATCTTATTGACTTACAGACTAAGTGTTCTTAACCTTTAGAACTTTCAGGTTGCTTAATGAACATGTAGGTCATCGTTATGGAAAGTTATCTTAATGTCCATCCAATGTTGCTCTTAGTTATTATGAGCTACTAGGACGGTAATGATCCTCAAAGAAATCTCTTGAAACATAAATAAAAATATTCTTTGATAATCTAATCCCTCTTGAGTATAATCTTTTACAATCAGTCTTATCTTATAACATTTCCATTCGGATCTAGTTTAATTATGAATACCTTTAGGTTATTCAACCAAATCCCAAATGCTATTCTAAATTATGGAATGAGTTATGCTAATAATAGCTTTATTCCATTTAGATGATTGACTGATACTAATGATTTAATTAGAAGAAGTAGGATTCGTAAACTTTCCAAACATCTATTTTGTGTTAGTCAGGCAGGTTACATAATCATCAATTTAATGGGCTTTTAGACCAAGATGACCTCCTGAGTTAAACATTGGGTTTATTATGATACAAACTTAAATTTAGTTAGGTGTTTTTATTTTCAGGTATATAATGAGCAATATTAGTTTCTAGGTGTGTAATAGTTGGTGCAGTAAGGTGCACAAGAGGAATAATCGAAGTTAAATTCGGAGTTAAGCTTAATGAGTCTCTGCCCCCGCATCTTGTACTTTCGAAAAGTCATAATAAGTACTTTTATTGCTCCCACTTACTTTAGAGATCTTAATGAATTCAGCATGCTTAAGATCTAAAATTTGGAAGATCCATAGATTTTAATAGAGAAAACAACCTAATGATGTTTATTGTCGTTTCTCTTGATATGGATTACTTTAATAAGAAATCTAAGTTCGCCCATATTTAGGCATCCACAAAACTTTGTTAGGAGTATGTTAAATGCTAAGGAGACAAGTTGTGATGGAGCGTTGTCCAGTTCAAGAGGTGTAATTTGAGGATAGATCAAATTGTCGTTCCCCCACCTCTGTAACTTTTGCAAGTCATAAGTAGGACATCTAATGCTCCCACTAATCTTTTAGTTCTCTTAGTATCTCCACATGATAAGTTTTAACGATGCATGTGAATGAGAATATTTCATATATTTTATGCTTGATTTCCCTTATCGTCTAAATTTCATAAGAAATTTTAAGGACATACTTAGAAGGAATCTTATTAAGTATATATGAATTTATTTCTTTAATACTTTTGGTCTGTAGGAAACGGAATAGATATTTATCTAAGCTCCACTAATGTCAATTAGTTATGACTTATGATGGAAACCCATTTATTCCTTTCGTCACTTAATGTTTAGGGCGTTTAACACATGCTTTAAAATCACTGAGAATGAGATTTGATAGCCAGGCATCCTTTAGTGACCTGGTCATGATTTCTCATGAAATTTTGGTCTTAGTGGATGAATTGCATGGGTCTCATTTTCCTTTGTTAAATTCTCATTATCATGATAATAAAGTTGTGAAAACGTCATTGGATCATCTAGTTTTATTTCATAAGGGTTCTATTCAGATAATGACAACAAACAATATGAGAGTTTAACATAATAGTGGCTTTGGGTTGGTCATTAAAACCTTGTAACTGTCAAAAAAAATTGTAGCTTTTAGTATTGATACTAAATTCTGAGTAATCTCAAGAATACCGTAAGTTATCATAAAGCTTCAACACTAAGATCAGTAATTAATGGTTAATAGACCCTTAGTTTTGCCACCAACTCTCATCTTAAGTATTTGTTGAATTATGGTAAGGAAACGTATAAAACTAGACTCAACCATCATGTGTTAATTGGAATTCATTAGCATTTGTGGAGTTAAATATCCTTAATTAGGCACTACATATTTTAGCCACTTGTTCTCTCTACTTATGGGTAATCTCATTGCTTATGCCTATTCTTAATGGCATAGTTTTGTTTATTGTGACTTTCCCTTGGAGAAACTTTTAGCTGAAAGTAGTACTTGTATTTTGTTTCCAGACCTTATAATTATCCTCTCTATGGTAATTATTCTTCCTCTTTTGGGTTTAATGGTAGTAAGGTGAATAACATCATTTTTTCTAGTTTAATGCGTTTCTTTTCCTGTACGTAACTCCCTATCAACACACTCATTTCACTTTGATATTTTTGAGTGTTATAGTTGATTCATAATGCATCTAATCGTACTTATGGAAAAGTTATTATGCACTAGAAATTTATTGATTTCCATGTGTAACCCTTAGCTTTATGGGTCATGTTATTCGATATTAAGATGTATTCACATATCCCATTTAACCATAGAGTTAGATTTATTTATTTCATGCTTCTTAGGAATTCGTTATATTCTTTCATTTCTATAGATAATACATTAATCTTAGGAATTTCAGAATCTTTAATAGCTCACCTGATAGGAACCAGCAAAAGCGTTCTTGATTACCATAAGAGACATTTTGTGTATCCCACTTTCTTATGCTCAATGTTATTCTGTAATACTTTATCAGATAGAGCGTAGGAATGTTATGTCTTAAGAGGTAATTTAAGACTTAATAAGAACAAAGTTTAAGATAACTCTTCGTAGTTTTGATAATTAGAGTGGATCAGTTAGTTGAGATAGTAATTTATAGAAGAATGTGAGATTAGTTTCGAGTTATGGGTATTGATGTAAGGCAGACTTCAATTATGATCATTATATTAATGAAGGATCATTAATTGTGTGGATCAATTTTGATATGAAGATGTGATAATATAATAAGTAAAGATCAAATACAAAGTGTTTTTTTTAGTAAGAACTGTGAGAACAAAGGGGGTAAAAATAATTATTTTTTTTCCTATGTGCTTAAACATACTTTCTAGGTGAATAATACAAAAAAAATTTAATTTTTTTTATTGTGATTACGTCATTAAAGTAAATACATTAGTTTACACTAGAGTAATTATGTAGTTACTCTACACCAATTTTTTTTTTCGTTTTCAATACTATAATACATGTTTAACAATATGGGGAAAAAAATTCGGAAAAAAATAAAAAAATACCCTCATTTGATTCTCACAGTTCTTACCAAAAAAACACTTTGTACAAGATCTTTACTCTAATATAATAACACAAACATAAGCTACTTAAATAACATTCTCTAGCTTTGGCTATAAGCTATTTATTTAAGTATTAAGTTGCTAACAGTAAATGTAACACATCACCTTTGGGCAGAAATGAGACATTCAAAGTTCTAATGCAATACACTTGGTTCACCAACATAATCTGTTACACATCACCTTTGGGCAGAAGTGAAACCTTATGGAAATTATGTGAACTAAGCTACAATGCTTAAACAGACCTTAGGTAACGAACTAATGTGACACATCACTTTTGGGCAGAAGTGACACGTAAAATCTTATTTCAAGTTAAGAAAAGTTTTATAGTGTTTTGAGTGAACTTGATAAATTAGGTTTTATCAAAACTGTAAATTTTATTAGAGATCCCGAAAAATAATGGGTTCTAAAAAAAATTTATACGAGTTCTCAAATAGCATAAGGGTTCTCGGAAAAATAATGAGTTCCTGGAAAGCTTATGAGATCTCGAATAACATAAGGTGTTCTCGAAATTATGAGTTCTCGAAGACTTAATGAGTTCTCGAGAGTGATGAGTTCCCGGAAGACTTATGATCTCGAATAAATCATGAGTACTCGAAGACTTAATGAGTTCTCAGATATCATAATGAGTACTCGAATGTCATGATGAGTTCTCGAATATATTATGAGTTCTCGAATATGTTATGAGTACTCGAATAACTTGTGTTTTCGGATAACTTTAACAGTTCTCGGATTCTTTAATAGTTCTCGAAAAAATATTGGTTCTCGAATATATGATAGTTCTCGATAAGTAAGATGGGTTCTCGGAAAAAATTATGGAATCACAAAAAACATCATGGGTTTTTGAAATAGAAGACCTTGACTGAGAACTCATGTCCGTGAATCTGATCGAAAGCTTTATAACCGAGAACTTAAAACCGAGAACCTGAATTCGGGAACTGAGAGATAATCCGAGAACTTAATTTATTAATCCATAAAACCGAAAACCAATTATTATTATCGAAAACTAAAAGTGATAGAGTTAGGTGGTTAAAAAAAAGGGATTTAATTATATTTTTTTTCCAATTTTAGATAGGAATAATTATCTCCAAAGATTTCTTAATATTTTGAAATCTTCGACTTTATCAACGTGATTTCAAAATTCTTGGAGATTAAGTTTCCGAAAATATCACAAACAATATTTAATCCAATCTTGAACCAAAACATAATAATTTTCGGTTTTCTTATGATGTTACCGAAAAACATAAACAATATAATATATATATCTATACTATATTATCTATACTATATTATAATACATATAGGAAGGACAAAATGGTCATTTCACTAAATCTCTTAAAAGTGTAAGGTTTACCACACATAAAGCATGTGGTACAACTCATAAAGCTTTTAACACAACCTCTTTCAAACGTCAAACAATCAGCTTTGAAAACCCTAGAACCATTTCAAAATTTAAACTTTGAAAACCCTTGACCATTTCAAAATTCAAACGCATCTTTTTCTCACCCTTTCATTCTCCCTCTCAAATTCCTTTTCAGAAATTAAAATCCCTCTTCCCCATCTTCTCCAGCACAGAGCAATTGACTTCAATACTTGAGCTGTCAAACAATTTTGAACCAGGTTTGAACTGTTATTAAGTTATTGTTCTAAAAGCTTCCATTTTAGGTATGTTGGGTATCTTTTACGGTTCATTTTCTGGCAGGGGGATGTAGGGATTCGATTGTAGCACTCGACGGTTCAGGAAGACGATGGGTTCAGGTGAGATCTGTAATTTAGGTTTTAAGTTCTAATCAGCACTCGCGTCATTTTTTTACATGGAATGAACATTGATGGTCTGGTGGCAGCACAAGGTGCGGCTTTAAGGTACTTGATGATAAGTCTGTGTTTTATATTTTTTCTTTATGATGCAAGTTTATGGTATTTCAAGAAATACTATGTTGGTTGAAGGCGTAAGGTACAGTCGTATCATTTTCCAGATTCCTGATTAGAACTTAAAACTAATTCTTGTGTCATTTTTTGGGTTATTAGAAAGTGTTGGCTGTTGTGTACGCAACTTTGAAAATCCAAAAACAATAGTTGCATTTTTTTGCAAATAATTGTTCTATTTTTACTTATAAAAAGTCAATAGATTTTTTAAACCAACTAAAAAAATTGTATTTGCAGCCATAAATGTCATGAATTTCCAAAGAAAAATGAGGCTATAATGCTCAGAAAAATGATTTGAAGTTTTTTATATGGTTTGTTCAATTGCTTATTGATCATGAAATTATTACTACATACCACTGAATTGGGAAAACTTGATGCAAAAATTACTTTTCCTGTTACTTAGTGAAAAACTGGTAAGCAAATTGACGTGTTAATGTCTCTAAATAGACTTAAACTTACAACACAAGATACAACGTTCATGACATTTATGAAACTTCACACCTGGTACACTTTTTGCTGGTTTTTGTAGTCTTATATTGAGAAAGAGGAACATAAGCAGCGTGACTAAGTGCAGCCCAAAAATAGGAAAGATGGATCATATGATTATCCGGTATGATAACTTAAATCTTCTGTAATCTATACTATGCAATCATGGTATGATGGTGAGCATTATGCAGATGTGCAGGAGAAGTATATTGAATTGGAACAAAAACATAGGTTGATACTTAAGGGGACTTAAAGTTGAAACGCACGGCTGCGAAGGCCAGAGAGAAGGGTCATGGTAAGCAGTTTTCTATGTCAATGGCCGCGGAGCTGTCGGTTTTCGAAGTCAAGAAAAGTAAACTGATTGGCCTGATGATTTTTGTTGGTTGTTCCACTGCACCTTAGTTCTCTCTTTGTAGTATTTTCTTTCTAACTTTCAGGTACAGTAGACAGGAAGCAAATTGCTCTCCAAAGATCAATGTTGTCAACCTGCAAGTCTTTTTGTCTCCAAAGATCAATATTGTCGAAGTTGACATTGTGTTTGAAATTTCCATCTATTTATTTATCTAAAAGTGTATCGAATGAACTTGGTGTTGCATGTTTAAAATAGGGAGAACAAGCAACATATGCCAAGCCCTTCGGTAAAATTAAGGTAAATGATTCAAGCAACTTTTCATTTGAGAATACAAAGAAAAAAGCTAACCTGAATATTTCTATTGGAAAAACAACAAAAATTTAAATAAATCTTAATCATTTAAAACATTTGATAACTCGGAGGCTAAGCTTAGCTTTCCTTTGGTAACCCCATGGACCATGTTCCCTAATTATGTGTATGGAAAACATAAACATACCACAACAAAGGTCCATGTTTGTTGTATTCGTGCGATAACGGACTCACATAATTTAATTTTTACATTATTCTATTTAGCATGAACTTTGGTTTCAATGTATCTGATAGGTAGTAGGCAATGGTTTAACAAAATTTTAGTAGTAGCTTGATGTTGGTAAGTTACCTTAGGTAAGTAAAAATGGTAACTTGGGAACCTTTTGTCACTTTATAATTATCACTTCTACATACTTCTTTCTGAGCTACATATAAATATGTACAAAGTAGTTCACGCGATGAGTGTTATTTATGGAAATAAACTCTTTATAGTTTGTATGTATAGCTGGCCACTAATGACCTCTTCAGTTAATGTACAGTGTACTACTTTTTTTGCAGGGTTTGAAATTAGTGATTCAGAGCTATAAAAGGCTTCATCTCTAGGAGGACTAGGTCACAACACATTTTACTTGAAACTTGGGGAATGGTGATTATGGTCAACTTTATGTTGGTAGGATGGTATGTGGGGAACAGATGAAGCTATATGAGTATATTTACAATGGAAATTTGTTTTCTGAAATATCTTTTAATCTTTCGAAAAGTTCAAAAGTCAATCAACCAAAGATGTCTCAATCTTCTGAAGTGTCATGTGCCATAAACGGCATGAACAATTATCGAAGTCGTATCAGAACTAGAAGAAACAGAAGGGAAGCCACAAGGAGAAACCGAATTGATACAAGGAAATGTTACTACTGTCATGAACCAGGACATCTCATCAGTGCATGCAACATGAAAGAAAGGGATGAAAATGCCTTGTTAATCAAAGATGCGATCGATACTGGTATAAGTTACTATCCCATTGAAAAATTTGGTAGTGGTAGTGATTATATACTATATGGATCCGATAATCAATCAGGGAGAGATATATGGTACGTCAGTCCAAATATCCAAAACCATGTAGTCGGAAACCTTGATCATTTCCTGAAAATAAGAAAGTCATTTGGTGTAGAAAGTCGCTTTAAATGCTACCGCCAGGTCTCGAACCTAAGGCCTCCTATTGAGAAAATGCATCTCATACCACTACACCACCAAACCCATTTGTGTTTAATATGAAATAGATTATACTTAACATTAAATATGGCTGTTGAAATGAAAAAAAAAAAATAAACGCAACAGGCCAGCCTCGAACTTGCGAAATTCCATTAACAAAATTGATCTCAAACCACTACACCACCAACACAATTCATGATTTAATACGAAACCAATTCTATTTATTATCAACTAAAGCTTTTGAAATGGAAAAACAATTAAATTCCACCGTCCCTCTCAACCAATGAGAGAGGATGCACTATTCACCCAACTCTTATTTAATACATCGTTAACTAGGATTTCAACCCGCAGGAATTTGTTTAAAAAAAATAAACGCAAATTTTGTAACAGCGCTGGTAACATATGTTAGAAAGAAGAAAACATATGTTAACAGCACTGTTACAAAGTTTGCATTGTTTATTTTTTTTTTAAATATCCCATCAGCGATTTTTTAATTTTTTTAGATTGCATGAAATTTAAAACCCACTGATTACTTTCTTCGTATGATGTTTTAGATTGCATGTCGAGCATACATTAATTAGTCTTTTAAATTGTTAAGTTTTGTGTTGTTCTATATAATACTATGAGAAAAGAATATAAAACATCATGCCTAAAATTTAAAACACAATCCCCATATAGACTTCTCACATTTTGTACGAAAAATGCCATGTGTGCAGGAGCATCATCTTATATATGAAGAGTACCAACTTTTATTTGTTTTCTAATTTCAACTGCATTTAAAATTGTTTGTTTTGTCATTTTTATTTACTTTTAATATTTTTTTTTTTGTTTTAGGTAGTGATATTTGATAATTGAAAGTTGAATTTTCATAGGGACCCACTCTTTTTTACTCACCCTAGGCCCAAAATGTTTCAAGAAATTTCGAGGGCGGCTTTGCCCTTATGTCGAAAATATTTAGAATACTTGGAGAAAAGTCACCGATAATCCATATGGTTTGATCAAATTTCATCTTTAGTTCCAAAGTTTTTAAAATGACACTCTTACTGCCTGATATTTGCTTAGTCGTTATTTAGGTAGTTCCTAGAATGGATGGCTGTTAGTTTATCTAGTTAAGTGGGTGTAAAATGACAAAGCGACCAATGCTATTAAAAAGATAACAAGTGATGGGTTATGATGATGATAACGGAGATCCCATGGCTGTTACTAACTTCTTACGGTGGCATCGCGTGACATCATTTCAAGACCTAGAATTAGACGGGATGGGCCTAGACCCGGTGTTTGTTTTAAGTAGTTGAATGGAATTTTGGAAAGAGTTGGGTGCGAATTTTTGATGTTTCAACTTCTATAAAATTATTTATTTATGTAAACGGAAAACAGTTGTAACATGTAATTTTTTTGTTGATTTTATATCTAATATAGAATGTGGTTGCTGGTGGTGATAGGTGGAGATGGTGGTCGGGAAAGGTGAAGATGGTGGTGGGTGCTATAGAGTAAGGAAGATGAGGTGGGTGAGTCCCATATAAATTCTTAAATCTTTTTAATTGTTATATTTTTAATAGAAAGGGTAGTTTTGTCATTCACCTACTTAATTGGACAAACCAACGGTCATCCAATCTAGGGACTATAGTAACGACTAAACAAAAGTCAGAGAAAAAGAGTGTAATTTTAAAAAATCGATGACTAGAGGTGAAATTTGGTCAAACCACAAGGATTATTCGTGCATTTTTATTGAATACTTGGTTCTCAAGTGTAAGAGCCATCAAAATAGTGAAAAGATAGTTGTTTAAATGACAATGATAAACTATAACCGTTGTCATAGTCTTGTGTTACAGTTAGATTGCAAGTCCATCTTTTTTTTTTCAACGGCCAAATTTTTTGTCATCCCTGTGATTTGAATCTCTCATTATAAGAAAAGACAAAGATTTATCCAACACCTTAATACCACTAGGCCAAAAGCCCTTTGCTGAATTCTTGTCCATCTACTCTGTCATGTTAAATCATTTAAACTTTAACAATTAGTTCATGAACTTAGACGAGCATAAAAAAACATAAATGAACATAAGTGATCTATAAACATGAACATACATAAATGAACATGATTGAACAAACACAAATGGATTTAATTTAACGTTAATGACCAAAAATGAATTATTACAATTGATCGAAAAACACATCTAAATTAGGGTTTATGCATACTAACAATAAGTAGTAGTTTGTATACATAATAAATAAGTAATCATTTACCATTAGTTCATTTGGAAAACCTATTTTGTATTACTAAAAAAAACATTATAATTGATTATACAAGTAGCTAGAAAGTCCATTTTATGTGTATATTTATATGAATATAACTACTTATGTAACAACTAAAGTTTAAACGAAAATAAACGGACGTTCATAAACATTAATGAACAAACACAACGTTTGCTTATGTTCGTTCGTTTATTTAAAATGAACATTTTATGTTCATTTATTAAATAAACAAATTTCTAGCCGAACAAGTTCACCAAGAAGTTTATGAATATTGGTTCGTTTATAGGACTAGATATACGACATTTTAATTAAAAATTTGATAAAACCAAAAGATTTCTATTTGAAAAAAAAATGTTATTGAAGGAGTTCCCTTTCAAAATTTTCTTTCGACTCTTTTGGTTAAAAAATTAAATGAATAACAAACAAATGAAGGTGTTTGTGGGCCATGAACCAGATTGGACACCCACCACAAGAATTTGACCCTACGGTGACAAGGGCTATAGTAGAGAAACCTTGTTGTTTACATAGGTTGACATACAGAGACGCTGAGTCTTTAGCATATACTTTCTCAAATTTCAGGCTTTAGGTCAATTTGTACAGACAACATGTCATCGCCATTGCTTAGGCGTGACCAATGAAAATAGTGCACCATCAATTTCTTGTAGTGAAAAGGATGGAAACCTATAAAGGTCGGAGATGTATATTTGATAGAGACAGAACAGAGAAAGAAGCTCACAATCAAACGGTGGTTATTTCTGTTATCTTCCCGCCATATAGACAGGTAAGATTAGTTACAACTATTACACAATTACATCTTTAGTCCTTCTACTATTATTCTATTACACAAACAGTCCTTATACTAATAACTATCGTATCAATACTTTTACCTCTAAAACAACAGTCTTGTCCTCAAGACTCATGATTAAACAAAGGAAACCTGAGCTTGAAATCAGAAAGATCCTCCCATGTAGCATCAGTAGGAGATAACCCAGTCCAATGGACCAAAACTTGAACAACTCCTTTATTTCCCTTTTTAACCCATTTTGTTGTCTATAATAGCAGCCGGTTGATACTGAAATCTAGGCTCCTTGGGTAGAGGAATGATAGTTGTTGGTGGGCCAGGTGCTTTCTTAAGTAAAGAAACATGAAATGTAGGGTGTATTAAGGCATCTTCAGGGAGATCAAGTTTGTAGGCAACTGTCCCTATTTTCTCAACAATCAGGAAGGGACCATAGTATTTAGGAGAAAATTTGGAGTGTTTAGTGGGTCTAAGAGTGTTTTGACAGTAGGGGTGTAGTTTAACAAATGCCTAAGAGCCAACTTCTAAAACTCTCTCAGTTCTATGCTAATCTGCCTGCTGTTTCATCCTGTTGCTTGCATTTTTTAATTAACTTTTAAGAATATGAATCATATCCTCCCTGTCCCTATAAAGTTCATCCACTGCAGCCACTTTAGTGTCACCTGGAATATAGGGAATAAAGATTGGGGGTGGATAGCCAAAAAGAGCTTCAAAAGGTGACATTTTGACGGTGGTATGATAGCTAGAATTGTATCACCACTCAGCAAGGGACAACCAGTTGTTCCAGTCTTTAGGTTTCTCCATACACATGCACCTTAGATATGTCTCAAGACATCTGTTTACCACTTAAGTCTGGCCATCAGATTGAGGGTGGTAGGCAGTGGACATTGCCAAAAAGACACCCTGCAATCTTGTAAACTCCTTCCAAAAATTACTAAGGAAGATTGGATCTCTATCTGAAACAATTGTAAGAGGCCAGCCATGCAGTTTGAAGACATTATCTAGGAAAGCTTGAGCTACCACAGTAGCAGAGAAAGGATGGGACAAGGGTATAAAGTGGGCAAATTTTGTTAACCTGTCTACCACAACAAAAATGGAGTCTTTCCCACCTGATTTAGGAAGCTCACTAATAAAATCCATTGTAGTGTCAGTAAAACTATGGGTAGGAGTTGGTAAAGGTTGTAACAAGCCTGGAGTAGCTACAGGTTCATATTTCCCCCTTTGACAAATATCACAACTTCTGATAAACTCTCTCACATTCTTGGTAGCTCCTTTCCACACAAAAAACTGTTTGAGTCTTTGGAGGGTTACATGAACTTCTGAATGGCCAGAACTAGGAGTGCTATGACACAAATGCATAATGTCATGCCTCAAAGTTGGATCATGGCCTACAACCAATCTGTTTTTCTTAGTCAGAAGTTCACCATCCCAACTAAAATTTTTGACCATTTTGCCCTTACTCAATTGGGTCAAAATTTGCTGCAACTTTTCATCAGCTTGCCAAGAGGCTTTGATTCTATTTAAGAGGGTTGGGTCAAAGGTTGATAATGTGAGAGGTAACAGGGTGGGACCATGTACTCTTGATAAGGCATCAGCCACTAGATTATCACTTCCTTTCTTGTAAACTATCTCATAATTTAGTCCCATCATTTTTGAGAGCCAGACATGTTGAAGAGGGGTATTTACTTTTTGTTCCAACAAAAATTTCAGACTCTTTTGATCAGTCCTAATGAGAAACTTTTGGTGAGACAGATAATGTTTCCAATACTTAACTGCAAACATTATGGCCATTAGTTCTTTTTCATACACAGATAGGGTTTGTTGTTTAGGTTATAAGGCTTTACTAATAAAGGCTATTAGGTGGGAGTTTTGCATCAAAACTGCTCCTATGCCCATGGCAGAAGCATCAGTTCCAAGGGTAAAGGGTAGAGAAAGGTTAGGTAAGGCTAGAACAGGAGTGGAACTGAGGGCTTGTTTTAAGGTTTCAAAGGCTAAGGTGGTGTTGTCTGTCCATTTGAAGGCATCTTTTCTCAACAAATCAGTTAGTGGTCTAGCTAAGATTCCTACAAATCTTTTGTAGTATCCAGCCGACCCGAGGAATCCCCTTAACTATTTCACATTAGTTGGTACAGGCCACTTAACAATAGCTTCAATTTTCTAAGGATCTGTGGCTACTCCTTCTTTAGAAATCAGATGACCCAAATATTCCACAGTTTTACCCCTAAAACTACACTTAGATTTCTTTGTAAATAATTGGTGTTGTTGAAAGAGTTTAAGAGTTACCTCAAGATGCATCAAATGATCTTCTAAAGAGCTGCTGTAGATGAGTATATGTATATCATCAAAGAAAACCAAGATGAATTTCCTGAGATGTTGTTGAAAGATTGAGTTCATCAAAGACTGGAAGGTTGCAGGAGCATTAGTGAGCCCAAAGGGCATCACAAGGAACTCAAAGGGGCCTTGGTGAGTTCTGAATGCTGTTTTGGCAATATCATTCTCATACATCCTGACTTTATGATATCCTGATCTGAGATCAAGCTTAGAGAATATGCATGAGCCTTGCAGTTCTTCAAATAATTCTTCAACCAAAGGAATTGGATATCTGTTTTTTACAGTAGCATTATTGAGCTTCCTGTAATCTATACAGAGTCTCCAACTTCCATCCTTCTTTTTAACTACGACCACTGGTGAGGCAAAGGGACTAGAACTAGCCCTGATGACTCCAGTGTCCATCATCTCTTTTACTGATTGCTCAATCACATCCTTCTGAACTGCATGGTATCTGTAAGGTTAGTCATTAATCACTAGTTTCTCATCTTGTAAAGAAATTTTGTAATCGCAACTTCTTTTTGGGGGGCAGACCTTTAGGAGTTTGAAACACATCATCATATTTTAGCAACAACTGAATGTTGAAATTGTTCTTCACTTTCACTTACTTGCAAACTCAATAACTGAGCTGCAACAATTTCATGCTCTTGCTTCAAAAGTTGACCCATCTTTTCAGCTGTACACAACTTAACCCCATTGGTTGCATACCCTTTCAGTTCATGCCATTTATCATTTATTTTGTACCTCATGGTCAGGTTTTTAAAATTCCAGTTAATGTCCCCCAAGGTCATTAACGATTGGATACCAAGAACCATATCATAATTTTGTAATGGTACCACTAACACATCAGCTTTGTACCATAGCCCTTGCATAGACCATTTAAATCAGGACACATTTGTACACATTCAATAACTTCTCCATTGGCCACTGAAACTTTCATTCCTGTTGTCTTTATCAGTTTATAAGCCAACCTTTTTGCTAACTTTTCATCAATGAAGTTATGGGTGGAACCAGAATCCACCAAAATGTGTAACTGTTTAGTACCCATTGTACCAATAACTCTCATAGTTGAGAATGAAGGGATACCTGTAATAGCATGGATTGAAATTTGTGGTTCTTGTTGTTGTCCTTCCATCACATTGACATTCAAGGACTCCAATTCCTCTTCTAATTCATCATCCAATTCTAATACGAACATTTGCTTGTTCTTACATTGGTGAGTGGCTTAATACTTCTCATTACAGCCAAAACACTCACCTCTGGCCCTCTTTTCATTCATTTCCCTTCTTGATAAGCTTTTAATATTGTCAGGTAGTTTCGTGTCATTAAGTGTTGTACGGGTAGGTAATGAGGGAAGATGTTGAGTATTAACAGGTGGTTTAAAGGTGTTATTGGTTAAGGTTTTATTGTAGTGATTGGAGTAACGAAAAGGAGGTTTAACAAATAAGGATTTATTGGTTTAGTTTTGGATCTTGGCTAAATGGTAGGCTTGACTCATAGTGGTTGGTTGAAACATCTTAACAGGACCACCAATCTCAGGATTCAAAGCTTTCAAGAAAATACTAACAGCATAGGGTTCAGGAATGGAAACCTTGAGTAAGTAAGAGTCAAAGAGTGTACAGAAATCTTCTAGGGAGTCTTCTTGGACAATAGAAGTAAGTGTACCCATAGCATCTTCATAAAGAATATCTAAGAACCTAGAAACAATGGTTTCAGAATATTCCTTCGAGTTAACCTCATTAATTGGTACACCTTTAATCTTCATGAAAGATTGATGCCATTTTACTGCACTTTCCTCCATTTGAAGGGCTGCATATCTCACTTTACAATCATCTGGTGTGTCATCAGTGGAAAAGTAGTGCTCACACCTATAGATCCAATCATCAACATTAGTGTCATCGAATTTTGGAATGAGTTCTGTTGGACCCATTATTATCAGTTACCACCATAGTTTTTGCACCATTACTGGATGTTGCTCCATTATTATTATTATTATTCAACCTAGAAATTTCTTCAGTCAACTTAGCCAACACCATGTTAATGTTAGCTATGTTTTGATCATTTTTCTGAAATTGTGCATTATTCTTTTGTAATTGGGATTCAATCTTGATCAATCTTGATGAATGTTCATCAAGGGTTTTCTTTAGGGTATTGTCAGGATCTGAATCAGAACGAGTTCGAGTTGTCATTGTTTGAAAAGAATGAACGCTGATCGGATTGAAATGAATTGAAACAATGATTTGATCACAAATTGATCAAATCAGGAACAAATTGTTACGAAATCGAATGATTTAGTCACAAATTGACCAAATCAAGGAGCAGATTAATCACAAATGATTAATCCTCGGTAAAGAAATGAATAAACGGAAGAACGAGTGGAAATGAAACGAAGATAGAACAAGAATTTGCCGGAGAAGAAGAGTTCACCCGAGAAGACGGTGGCGGAGCGGTGGTTGTTGGTGGTTAATGGTGGTGGAAGGTTGTTAGAAGGTATGAACAGCCGAGGAACGGACTGCTCTGATACCAATGATAGAGACAGAAAAGAGAAAGAAGCTCACAATCAAACGGTGTTTATTTCTTTTATCTTCCCGCCATTATTATAGACAGGTAAGATTAGTTACAACTATTACACAATTACATATTTAGTCCTTCTACTATTATTCTATTACACAACCAGTCCTTTTACTAATAACTATCGTATCAGAATTGGGGACAAACTGATACAAATCCAAATATAGTGGAGGGTCAAAGTGGGTTGGGTCTGCTGTAGATGGAGGGAAAGTGTTGCAGGGAAATTATTCGAAGATTTTGGAGGAGTGGGGTGATCCTTATAAAATCAGGAAGCAGGGAAAACTCTTAATTATTCCCACTTGGTTTTTTTGTTTATCTAAATTAGGTTTTATACCTTGTAATTGGCGATCGCCCTTTTCGAACAGGGCACTATCGGTACCTTTTCTTATTTCAATCAAACAAGCCAAATTTAGTTACTAACGTTTGGTTCCATTGCCTGGAAAATGTCAATGTCTCTCCCAGACTCGGAGTAACCCAGACCCTTGCAACTTGAACCCTGGCTACTAGATTCCAGAAGTAGAGAAGGTCGATATATGTACCCACATGCATTTGGAGGGTGATGCGTTGGATTTATATTTTTGGCTCTCTACATATCAAACAATCACCTTGAGGGAAGAATTAATCGTTGCTTTGAAGAACTTTGGCACCGCTAAATTCCAAAACCCGGATGAATACCTCTGAAGTATTAAACAAACATGTTCAATCCAGGAATATATGCAAGAATTTGATAAGAGATCTGCTAGAGTTTCAAATTGGCTTACCAAGGGTTTTTCTGAATGGTCTCAAGGATGAGTTGAATACGAGTTTAAAGTTGGTTCTAATTTAGCAACAAAACATATTTCTCTACGTCATCAAAACCTGAAATCATGGCTGCTACTACTCAAAACCATTAAAACACGGCTTTCTGAGGTTGGAAAACAGAACGGGTACTTTCAACGGGAGGGTTGTAGATGTGGCGATAAATATGAACCAGGTCAACGTTGCAAGCGGGGCACTTTCAAGCTACTAGAGTTAGAAGACGAACCAGAAGATGACCAATCTCAAGTGCATCAGGTCGTAGAATCATTGGTCGCTACGGTCGAAATTAGTCTGCACGTGCTCTTTGGAAAACTAATCTAAAAACAATGAAGCTGCAGGGTATTTGGGTGGATACCGAGATCATAAATCTGGTGAATAGTGGTTCAACACACAATTTCATATCGGACAATCTCGTTCGAGAATTGAAACTCACCTCTCAATTGGTGACCCCTTTTAGAGTCTAAATTGGCAATTGGGACATCATTCGTTGTAACCGGGTTTGCAAGAATGTGAAAGTTTGATATTGGAATCTTCAAATCACCCAAGACTTCTATCCATTCTCACTGGGAAAAGGCTAATGTAGTCCTAGGCATCCAATGGCTAGGTACCCTCAACACGGTTCAAGCTATCTGGAACAAGATGTTTCTTATCTTTACTGTTGATGTGTAACTCAAGTTCCCTCCTTTTCAGCATATATGCACGTGCGAAATTTCAAAGTTTAAGTTTTAATAAAAAGCCTTTCAAATTACATGGCATTAAAAGGCAGTTGACTGCCTCATACACTCCTAAACAGAATGGGGTTAGTGAAAGGAAGAATAGAACAGTGGTAGAGAAGTCTCAATGCATGTTGCTAGCCAAACACATGCCAAGTTACTTCTAGCTGAGCCAGTCTCAACTGTCTTCATATTCTAAATATGTTACCAACAAAGGAGCTTGATTTGAAGACTCCCATTCACATCTGGACCGGCAAGAAACCAGAAGCGGAAGATATGAGGGTATTTGGCAACATAGCTTATGGCCTCAAAACAAATCAAATGAAACCCATATTTAAAGCCCCCTCAAAAAAGTGCATTCTGATTCTTTCTCTACACCAACTAAAGAATATAGATTGTATTATCCTTTAACCAAGCAAATATTGTTGGTTTAAAATGGCTCTATAAAACTAAGCTTGGAACTAATGGTGAAGTATTGAAGTACAATACTCGGCTAGTGGCTAAGGGGTACTTTCAAAGGAAAGGTGTAGACTTTCAGGAAAACTTTTCTCATGTAGCCAGTTTTGAGACCATTAGATCAATGTTGGCTGTTGTTGCTCATCAAGGATAGCTTGTGTATTAGCTTGATGTGAAGTTTGCCTTCTTGAATGCTAAACTTGAAAAAGAGATCAATGTAGAGCAACCTCAAGGTTTTGAAATAGTCGGTGAAGAAGACACATTTTACAGGCTTTACAAGGCTCTATATGGCCTTAAACGCGCCCCTAGATCCTGGTATGCTTGAATTGATGAGTCTTTCACAAGGCATGACTTCATCAGGAGTCACAATGAACCTACTATATTTGTTAAGAAAGATAATAAGGTTGGTCTTACCTATGTATGCTTGTATATAGATTATATTATCTACACTAATAATAATGCATCTTTACTTCAAGAATTTAAGAGTGGATGATGAAGATGACAGACATGGACCGTCTCAAAGACTTCCTTGGACTTGAAGTGCAACAAACAAGAACTAGGATCTTTATAAATCATGGCAAATATGCATCTGAATTGATCAAGAACTTTGGCATGGAGGGTTGCAAAGTGGAAGAAACTCCTATGAAGACAAATGAGAAGCTAAGAAACTATGATGATGTTGAGCCAATTGATGAAGTATTGTACCTAGGTTTAATTGGAGGACTTATGTATTTCCAACATACAAGGCCAAATATTAGTTTTGCATTCAATGTATTGTCAAGATTCATGCAAAAACCAAGCAAGACTCATTTTGGTGCTGCAAAAAGAGTACTTCGTTATGTGGCATGAACTATTAAGCATGGGTTGTGCTATGCTAGGTTCAAGCAAGTCAAGTTATGCGGTTTCATTAACAGTGACTGGGAAGGCTGTTTGGATGATAGAAAAAGTGTATAAGTGGGATTGTATCATGGAGTACAAAGAAACAAAACTCAATTTTCTTATCCAGCACAAAAGTTGAGTACATATCAGCTACAAGGACCACTTGTTAAGTCATTTGGCTTAGAAGATTTGGGAATTGATCAAAACAAGCAAACAATCATTTGGTGTGATAGCAGGTCTGCTATACATCTCTCAAAAAATCCAGTACTTGATAGGAAGTCCAAGCATATTGAATTAAAACATCATTTTATTAGAGATATGGTGGCTCAAAAGCAAGTCTCATTTGAGTTCTGTGGAAAAAATGATCAATTGGACGATGTTCTCACTAAGGCTCTATGCAGGGAGAAGTTTCTGAGGTTCAAGATGTTAATGAGTGTTAAGGAACTCGAATTAAGGGAAGGTGTTATTGTATAACTAAAGTTCCCTCCTCTTCAACATGAATGCGCGAGCGGTATTTCAAAGTTTGAGTTTGAATAAAAACCGTTGGTTGGTAGTTAGGTTTAGTCTGGTTCCGAAGGTTCCTCCGAATCTTATGCCATAACCGTTAGTCTTTATGTTATTTAAGTTCCTTCCTGTTGCATCTAATTTTATGTACTCTAAATTATCAATAATACAATCATGTGAATCTGTGCAAAGTCGTAAGACCATGTATGGGGGCTAACACCTGCCCAGTGCCGGAAGGTCAAGGAAGGTTTGCCTAGAAGCAGCCACCCTTGAAAGAGTGCGTAATAGCTCACTGATCGAGCGCTCTTGCGCCGAAGATGAACGTGGCTAAGCGATCTGCCGTTCAATGTTAGCGATATTAGTCAACATTTTTATGTTTCGATGCAACAACATGATGCTATTTGAGTGTTCAAATATTATTTGAGTGTGTTATATTGCTCATACCAGCATTTACTATGGATGATCAAGAGTATAAACTAAAGGGCTACCACCAACCAACCAGAATATTGCCACCTTTCAGCAGTGATTGTCGTGGTTTGTATATATATATATTTAAGTTTCACAATCTGGTTTTAAATTGTAATCACCAAGCTAAACCACGCAACACGACAGTGTACCGGTCGTAGTGTAGTAAAGTCGGTAAGACCGAGTATCAATCCGTGGATACTGATGTGCAGCCCTCAATACTAAACCTCTCTCGAGTCCTAATCTATATGAAAGATTATGATTTTTAACTAAAAAGTAACTAAAACAATAAACAAGTAAACAAATAAAATAAGACAGGAAATAAACAAGTAGCAACTACGAGAGATCAGGGAGTAAACGCTCACGAAAAGGGAAACAAAAATGAGGAAGATGGCTGCCTAGACTGGGAATCCTACTAAAAAAGCTAAAAGCTAGTGGGAAATGGATACTCGAATGACTACTAGGATCTATGTGTATAACTGACTCGGGAAACACTATGGTGTCCTAGATCTCTTCTCGTTCTCACTAGAACAAAAAAATGTAATCCTAAGCGCACATGTGAAGCTCTCTGGGTAAAGAAAGGATCTCGTCTAGGTCTCCCCAAACAAGGTTACACACCCAAAGGCTAGTTCTCCTCCCTGTCTCACTAATCATAAAACACCTAACGGTATCAAGGGGTGGATCTAGTCCTACTGGTAAGTGTTTGGGAAAGCGGGTCAAAAGGATAATAGATAAAAAGCTAACTCTCATGCAACTTTTAACCTAAGTCCGAAAACTCTAACAAACCCACAGCCTATCTCCTCTCGGTCTCAAGGTAGGTGACAAACCCAAAACGATGTTAAATACCCAATTTTTAGATCCTAAGTCAAAAAGTCAACCCATCAAATCATCACAAGAAGCAAATGATAAAATATGCGACTTATATTAAAAAAACACTAAGACATTAAACTATAGCTACATATGAATTTAAAAATATAACTCAAGCATCATCTTGGTAATAAATCACAACAAAACCAATGAAGTTTAGATTTTTATACATAAATGACTGTCCGCCAAACAAGTGTTAAATCCCAAAAACCATTAACATTAATCAATAGTCATCTCGAATATAGGAAAACAACGTAAATCTAGCTAACCATAATAATGAAAGAAGTAAAAATAAATCTAAAAGGTTCACAAATAAAAATCATAGCGAGACCAAAAAATACCAAACTGATAGGCACCGTAATCGCCGCTATTCTTTGTGATCCTTCACCTTCAAAACATATATCTTTTCTTTCTTTTGAGACCCCTGCCACCTCCTTCTTTGTTATTGTTATTGTTATTGTTATTGTTATGGTTTGTTTTTGTTGATGTGATAATGGTGATCTACTCAAAATGATTTGGAGCAAACAACCTCCTCAAGGTATTTAGGAACCATATACCCCCAAATTAGGATTCATACACCCTAAGGTGGTGTTTGGTTTTTGCTTAGAAGCACTTCTGACCTCTTTTGTCTGAGTCGCGCAGACACGCGCAGATGTTTGATGTCTGCAGATTGTTTGTTTTTTGGAAGACCTTTCACTCAAAAAGGTCTTCCTGACCTCTTCTTGGTGCAGACATGAATCCAGATCTTCTGACATCTTTCCACCTCTTCTCCTTATCTTTTTTCCCCTTCTTCTTTTCTAAACATCTTCATCATCACATCTTCTACAACAGATCTCAACATCATCATCATCAACAAGTACGTGCTCCTCTCCCTCCTCCTCCCCTATCCGTGTCGCCCTCCTCCTCCCTTCGCCAACTTCCTCCCTCTGCCGCCCTCCTCCTCTTCCCCCTCCCTCCTCCCTCCGCCGTCCTTCCCCCGCCGTCCCCTCCTCCCTCTTCCCTCCCAACCGCCGTCCCCTCTCTCTACAAGTCATTAACTTTCAAAACATCTCTGCAGGTCATTAACTAGCCTATTTGTATTCAACAAAATGTTCTGTTGGTGACTAGCTACGTCTTCTACAAAGACTTTTCAAGTTGTCACCTTGTCTTCCACATATTAAACACGTGGATCCATGGGAACCAATTTAGGCTGATTTGGATCAAGTAGTACCGCCTTTGACTAGACTACCAATTTAATCGGTAGACTTCCGAGACTAATGGCCGATTAATTGGAGAATAAGTGATGCAAGCCCAACAATAGATCCAGCCCAGTCTACAGCAAGCCGGCCCAAGAGAAACATCAAGGCTCCAGCCCTTTTGAGAGATGATTAAACCATCGCATGCTTGGCCACTAAGGGATTGAGTCAACAACTAATTTACATTATTTTAGGAAGTTAACCTATGTTTCCATGTTTTGCATCCATGTAGTTAGTGGTATTGTAGGTCCACGTTTCCTTATTTCCAGTAACAAGAATAAAGTGCATCTAGGAGTTTTACTATAAATTGCATTGTAATTTCATTTGCAAAAATAGAAGAGAAAATTGTCCAAAAAAAATTGTGTTCTTAATCTTTATTCTTGGAGCTTTACCCACTCTACAGGTAGCCATCAAGCAACAACAGAACTAAGCGCTAATGGAGATCGACATCCTTTATCCCATTCATATTGCCACTGTTGACACCCACAACCATGCTTAAATTCACTTGTTTGTTTCCCCAATAATTTATTTGTTCGTTTCCAGCCCCCTTGAGATTAGGAGATGCGAGTTCACAGAAACTAACTATGAAAAAAAAAGTAAAATAACGTTAAATTACTACCATTTCACTTTTGTCCCCTGAGGGTCCGCACACATATACATTTTATGTATTGGAATCAATTAATTACCAATTTTGCTCCACTCATTATGCTCATCTCCTATTTTTCGTTTTTATATTCTTAGAATATGTTTTTTCCTTTCCTTGTATTAGGAGGTTTCCTTTTTGTATTTTCCCTATTTGTACCTTATTTTTCTCTTGGTGAAGCATTGAATCAGTAGACAATTTTCACGTACCATATACCATATTCTATGTAATTACTGATTTTGCTCCACTCATTATGCTCATCTCCTATTTTACGTTTTTATATTCTTAGAATATGCTTTTTCCTTTCCTTGTATTAGGAGGTTTCCTTTTCCTTGTATTAGGAGGTTTCCTTTTCCATTGCCGTGTTGAGCCACCCTTTGATCATCGCATCGGCACTCATCCACGCCATATATTTTTCGTCTTCCGGGTCTGATTTTGCTTCCATCTATAAAACCAATTTTGTTCTTGGCAAAAAGAAAATGGGTCATCTCCTGAGACCAATCTATGTAGTTTCCATTAGTGAGGGGTTCATTGACGTGGATTTGTCAGGGATAATCAGAAGGGTGTATATAGACCGGTGAATCATGGTCGATTGAAGCACCATCAGATTTCATTGGTTCGGTTTTGTCGCCCATGATGAAGAAGAAGAGCGATCAAGGTGAAGGTATAAAGGTTGGGGTTTAGGGTTCCAGGTATCTTTGCTCTCATACCATATAGAATATGGTATATGGTACGTGCAAATTGTCTACCAATGCTTCACCAAGAGAAAAATAAGGTACAAATAGGGAAAATACAAAAAGGAAACCTCCTAATATAAGGAAAGGAAAAAGCATATTCTAAGAATATAAAAACGTAAAATAGGAGATGAGCATAATGAGTGGAGCAAAATCAGTAATTAATTGATTTCAATAGTATGGGCACACCGCAAGGAGGGCGTATTTTAAAACCATTTGTAAAAGTACTTAAAACATACCAGTTTCGAAATAGAAAATTGACATACATGATCAATAGGCTGCTTAAATAATTATATTAATCAAATTACTAGGGTGATAATTCTATACATTTTTTACATGTCTACATAGTAATGAACTTATAGTCATGTAAATTGTTTATGTTTTGTTATATTGTTTGACGTAAGAATTATATATCTACTTATATATTCTTTTCATTGAGGAGAGATCTTTTTTTTCTTGTCTTGATATATAATTCTCTACAGATAAGTTACTTCTAGTGGTTTCTTGATTTCATGGTTTGCATCTCTAGAATCCAAGTTATCAAAATGTCGATGCACATAAGTCCAGAATTGAAGCTTTGTTATTGATATGTTCTAAGTAAGAATGTTGCCTACTGAATAATGTTACAAAACAACATATCATGAAATAGCATCAACCATTCGGCAACATGGACTATATATGTTACATATCTTTGTTCTCACTTCACAACATATTCGAGCCAAATGACACAATCTATGAATCTTCGTTTCGTCTTCTTTATTTTTACTCTCGTAGTCATATCAATTTCTTCATCATCTTCATCAAATGATTATCAACCTTACATTGTTCATATGGACAAATCAATGATGCCATCACCCTTCTCTAATCACCACAATTGGTACACTTCTTTGCTTTCATCGTTATCGGATGAAACTCCTGCAAAGCATCTATACACATATAACCATGTGATGGATGGATTCAGTGCGGTTCTTACCAAATCACAACTCAAGCGGCTTGAAAAGATGTCAGGACATCTTGCAACGTTTGAGGATCAACTTGGACATCTTCACACGACGCATACACCTAAGTTTTTGGGACTAAAAAAACATGCGGGACTGTGGCCGGCTTCTGGTTTTGGTGAAGATATGATTATTGGCATACTTGACACTGGAATTTGGCCGGAAAGTGAGAGTTTCCAGGACAAAGGAATGTCAGATGTACCTTTTCGATGGCGTGGAAGTTGTGAAGAAGAATACTTCTGTAATAAAAAGATTATTGGTGCACGTTCGTTTAGTCAGGGGATGAAGCAACGAAAGGAGAACATTTCGACTACAGATGACTATGATTCGCCTAGAGATTTTGAAGGACATGGAACACATACATCTTCGACTGCGGCTGGTAATCGAGTACAATTTGCTGATTATTTTGGTTATGCAAAGGGGACAGCTACTGGAATAGCACCAAAAGCGCGGTTAGCCATGTACAAAGTGTTGTTCTTGGACAGTTCATATGAAGCTGCAGCAAGTGACACACTAGCTGGAATGGATCAAGCAATAGAAGACGGTGTAGATCTAATGTCATTGTCGTTAGGTTTCTTCGAGACAAGGTTTTACCAAAACCCTATCGCGATTGGAGCATTTGCAGCTATGGAAAAGGGGATTTTTGTATCTTGCTCGGCTGGTAATGGGGGCCCTCATCCGTACACAATGCTTAATGGAGCTCCATGGATCACCACTGTTGGTGCAGGCACAATAGACCGAGATTTCGTGGCTTATGTTACGCCAGGTGAGAATATATTTTAGACGCTTTTGAAACGTGTTTGGTTTGTTGAAAGTCCGTTTGTAGTAGGAGCGAATTCAACAAATCTGCTTGCTAGTAGAGGAAGCAGACTCAACAACATAACTAGTTTTCTTTCTTTTTCAATAACTTAAATATAAATTTTGTTGAAAACTGAGACTGGTTGCTTATTTTACACCAGGTGATCAAAAGTATGGAATCCTAACTGGGAAATCTGTTTTTCCGCAAAATCTACTAGTAGAAAGGGTTCCTATCTACTATGGATATGGAAATAAAAGCAAAGAAACTTGTGATGATGGTTCTCTTGATCCTAAAGAAGTTCAAGGAAAGTACATTTTTTGTGATGGAATGTCACAAACAGAATTGGAAACTAGTGGAGCTGCGGGAGCTATCTTCATTTCAGACGATAGTAACTTTCTTCGGCCGATAGACTTTAATCTGCCATACGTTGTACTCGAACAAAAGATCGGACATCGGTTAAAAAATTACATAATCAACACAAAAAACGCAACTATTAGCGTTAAGTATGGTGAAACTTTATTAAGTGTTAAGCCAGCTCCACAAGTTGCAGACTTCTCCTCAAGAGGACCCGACATCCGATCTCCATGGATCCTAAAACCTGATGTTTTGGCTCCGGGAGTTGATATCCTAGCCGCATGGGCACCTAATAGAAAAAGTGCGCCAATCGGAGATGACTATTTGCTTAGTGATTACAATCTTGTATCCGGTACATCTATGGCTTCTCCACATGTTGTAGGTATTGCTTCTTTACTGAAATCAGTCCATCGTGACTGGAGTCCAGCTGCAATTCGATCCGCAATGATGACAACAGCCGATATTCTCGACAACAATGGAAGCATAATAATGGACATGACCTTTGGCGAACCAGGTATGGAATAATAAAAACCCCATAAACTATATATAACCTATTATATACTTTTGATAAATTATGGAAGTATGAATAATTACAATAAAGCCTAACAATATATTCTCTCTAATAATACAAGGTACCCCTCTGGATTACGGTGCTGGCCATGTTAACCCAAACAAAGCCATGGACCCTGGGTTGGTTTACGACATCCAGCCAGACGACTACATCAAGTATCTATGTGCAATAAACTACACAAGACACCAAATCCAAATCATTACAAAGAAATCAGAAATTAATTGTGCAAACGCAACTCTTGATCTTAACTATCCTTCATTCATGCTGATCTTAAACAACACGAACACAACGCGTTCCACCTTTCAAAGGGTGTTAACAAATGTGGGGACGTTGAGTTCTTCATATCGTGCGGTGGTGGATACTCCTCCAACAGGTATGAATGTTGTTGTCAAGCCTTCAACCATCAATTTTAAGGGAAAATATAGTACGGCTAAGTTTGAGGTCATAGTTGATGTTGACATAAGTGATGTTCCTCCATCCTATTATGGGTATTTTGGTAATAGTGGATATCTAACTTGGTACGAGGTGAATGGAACTCATGTTGTTAGAAGTCCGATTGTATCTGCAACTGTATCCGGCAAACCACCCTAATATCATGAAAAGGTTTAACAAAAGGTGCAGGCTCATGCGTCTTTAGGTGCATAAAAGATTTCAGTTCTACAGGTTGAAATTGGCACACAAGTAGTTCAATTCAAGTTACAAAATAAGTAATGTTCGATTTGTCATTTGCTTTCTTGTGTTCTGGAAAAAAAATTATTCAATTCAAGTATCATGGACTTTTTTACACAAATTCTCGTAACACCAATAACAAAGCAACAAACAATCCTTATCGCGATCCTTGTAGGTAAAGTGTGTGAGATCACAGGATCGATGAGGGTAAGAGATTTGAGAGCGAATTCTTAAGATGCAAAGAAACAATACAATACATAAATGAAATGGTATGTTAGGGTAATTATACAAGTGAAAGGGTGTGACCCTTGGACGCAAACCGACATACCGATTGGTTAATGTATAACCGCCATATAACTAATGTAACAATAAACTTAGGATATCTAATATACTTAGGATAATATGTATGGACATCATGAATTATGTCTAACATTCTCCCCCCCTAATTCTTGATTTCCCCGAGGTCTTCAACTCCTATGAGACCTCGCATCTCTATGAACTTTATCCTTAGTAATGCCTTGGTGAGGATGTCGGCTTTCTGCATCTCTCCACTAATATGATCAACTTGTATATGCTGGTTCTCTATGCATTCTCTGATAAAGTGATACCTTGTGTTGATATGCTTTGATCTTCCATGAAACACAAGATTCTTCATGAGTTGTATTGCTGAGTTGTATTGCTGACTTGTTATCTACTCGTAGAGTTATATTCTTTGGTCTTTCACCTGTGAGTTCGCTTAGTACTCATTGTAGCCATATTGCTTGACATGCTGCTGATGTAGTTGCCATAAATTCTGATTCACATGAGGATAATGCTACTGTACTTTGTTTCTGACTCGTCCATGTGATAGGTGAATATTTGTAGTAGAATATTGTTCATGTGGTTCCTTTTCCATCTTCTTGGTCTCCATAACTGTTGTCGCTGTATCCAATGACTTCTGCTTCTTTTCCTATGTTGTATTGAATTCCATGATTCAATGTACCTTTGATGTATCTTATCAAATGTTTAACTGCCTTCATGTGAGTTGTTCTTAGCTTCTCCATAAATCTGCTCACGTATCCAACTGCGTGGGTGATATCTGGTCTGGTATGTGTAAGGTACCTTAAGCTTCCAATTAGCTTTCTATATTCTATTTCATTGACTGGTTCACTTTCATCTTCTTTAGTGAGCTTCAGACCTGGTTCCATATTACACTTTGTTGGATTGCAGTCTTGTAGTCCAGCTTCTTTGATAACTTTCTTTGCATAGGCTGATTGGTTTAGTTGTATCCTTCCCTGTGCTTCGTGTACTTCTATCCCTAGATAGTATGTGAGTGGTCCTAAATCACTCATTTCAAACTTGCCTTGCATTTCTTTCTTGAAGCTTGATATGTCCTTGATTGAACTTCCTGTCACTATTATGTCATCGACATAAACTCCTATAATTATTGTTGACTTCTTTGAAGTTCTCTTGTAAACTTCTTGTTCTTGAGGACATCTTATAAATCCAATTTCCTTTAGGATGTTGTTCAGCCTTAATTTCCATGTTCTTGGTGCTTGCTTCAAACCATATAGAGCTTTCTTTAGCTTGTAGACTAGGTTTTTTTTTCCTTTCTTTACCAATCCATCTGGTTGTGATATGTAGATATCTTTCTTTAATTCACCATGTAAGAATGCTGATTTTACATCTAAGTGATGTACTTGCCATCCTTTCTGTGCTGTCGATGCTAGTAGAAGCCTGATTGTTTCCATTCTTGTAACGGGTGCAAATACTTCAATGTAGTCTATACCTTCTTGTTGTACATATCCTTTAGCTACTAATCTGGCCTTATGTTTGGTGATCTGTCCACTTGCGTCTCTCTTGACCATATATACCCATTTTAGACCTATTGGTTTCAGACTGGAGGAGAGTGTAGTCAGTGTCCAAGTGTTGTTCTTTTATATAGAGTCTATCTCGCTTTCCATTGCTTCTATCCATTGTGGGTAATCTGCTGCTTCTTTGTAATTTGCAGGTTCTTCATCATATGCTAAATATATATGTTGAAATTCTTCTAGTCTAAGAGGTTCTATGGCTTCATAGATGTCACTAAGTGATCTAAGGGCTCGTACTGGTCTGTGTTGGGAGCCTGGTGAGTCTTCTAACTCTTAAGTACTTGTCTCAACTGCTGGATCACTTGCGGGTGTCTCTTGAACTGTTATTGGTGTCCTTGTAGCTGTGAATGGACTACTGAAAACTTCATTATCAGTTTCTTGATCTTCATGGTCCTCGTTACTTTGCTCTTGTACAGCTTCACTTTCTTGATCTTCACTAATCTCAAATCTTGTCGAAGATGGTTCGTTGTTACTTCCTTCTTTCAAGTAGTTGTCCCAATCCCATGGTTCATTTTCTATGAATTGGACATCTCTACTGATATGTATCTTTTCTTCTATGGGATCATATAATCTATAGGCTTTTGAACCATTTTCATTTCCTAGATGTACCATTTTCTTACTTCTATCTTCTAACTTCTTTAAGTAGGGCGTTGTTACCTTCACATATGCTGTGCATCTAAATACTCTAATGTGCTTGATATTGGGTGCCTTGCCATTTACTGCTTCATAGGGTGTCATTCTTTGAAGTGCTTTTGTAGGTAAACGATTTAATATGTAAATTGCTTTCTTGTTGCTTCTGCCCATAAGTTTTGTGGTACACTCATAGCCTTTAACATGCTTCTTATCATAGTCATTACTGAACGGTTTCTCCTTTCTACTACATCATTATGCTGAGATGTGTAAGGTGCTTTAAGCTGTATGAGGATTCCTTTGTCCTCACAATACGTGGTAAGTGCATTAAAAGTAAATTCTCCTCCACGATCCGTTCTTAATCTGTTAAGCTTGTGACTTGTCTCTGTCTGAGCTTCACTTAGAAATTTCTTGAAATCCTCATAAACTTGATCTTTTGACTTAAGCATGTAGATCCACATATATCTTGAATAATCGTCAACTATCAAGAAGAAATAGTTGTTGCCTGCCAATGATGTGGGTGTAATCGGTGGAGTTGTTATTTTGAGATTTACCTTGTAGAGTCTATTCTTACCTCTTGGGACTTTCATCAATAGTTTGATGTAGGCATCATAAATCCATAGATATTCATTCTCCGTAATTACTTTACATCATGTTTCTGTAACTTGCCCGAGGCTTAAGATGTTTCCTTGGAGTGTTGGAATGTAGTAGACTTTTGTAACTAGTCTTTTTTCTCCATTGTTGTATTCCAATAATATTGAGTCTTTACCTTTGATGTTAACACATGATCCATCTCCAAACTTTACACTTCCTGCTATCATTTCATCTAACTCTGTGAAATAGGAGTGTCTTCATGTCATATGATTGCTTGCTCCATTGTCTAAATAACAAATTTCATTTCCATTGTCTTCACTGTGATAGCGTTCTGGTATGATCTTCTTTTCTTCTAGAACTACATTTGTTTCTTCACCAACTGCCATAAGTAATGTGGGATCCTCTTCTTCTATTACCAGGTGAGACTCTTCTTGCTTACTTCAAGGTTTAGGACACTTGGGAGCTATATGTCCTAATTCATGGCAATTGTAGCATCTTACATTGTTTGCATCTTTCTTGGGCTTGTAACTGCTGTCATGACAATTTTTAGTGAAACTTCTGTCACTTCTCTGATCTTGATAGCCATTTCTGTCAAAGTTCTTTTTCTTATATCTTTGACTCTTATTGAACTTCCTGAAGTTCTGTCTACCTCAATTTTGATTGTATTTCTTGTAGTTGTTGTAAGGTCTTCTATCTTGCCTTGTAAATAACAGCTTCTCTTGACCTGATGGTCCAAATTTCTTCTCATCTCTTGACTTAAGACGTTCTTCATAAGCTTTAAGTCTTCCAAGCGCTTCATGGTATCCATATATGAATATTGTTCTTTGGATGCAATAATCTGTAGGGACCTTTTTGGTACGGAGTATAGCAATTTTCGTACCAACACTTACTCTTCAATTTTTGTTCCTAGGGTTTTTGACTTTGCACTAATTGCACTTAACCTACCAGCAAACTGGTCTATGGTTTCTGTCTCTCTCATTTGTAATACCCCGCGGTGTTACGGGTCTCGTTAACGGGTTAGTTCGTACCCGACCACCCGATTATTTATTAAATAATAATAGTTCTAATCCTATCTTTGCAGCCAAACGCCCAAAATTTATTGTTATATCAGACCCAAACATCCCTTTATCTGTTATATTCGTTACCAAACATGTCTCTAGTCAGCATTATACCCGCATCCAAACACCCTATATTTGACTTCTCCTATAAAAACCCTTCTACTTCTCCTCTCTCCCTCTTGACCTTTGCTGAAAGTGAACGCAACACACACACTTCTGTCTGTTGCCGAGAGCTTCCCACCGGACACCATCACCGGCCGCCGCCTCCTTCTTTCCGGTAAGGATCACAACCATCGAACCACAACCCTCCTTCATTTATGATAATAATCCGACGACCGTTCCTCTGTTTCTAACCCAAACATAACCGGTAACCACCATGACCCGATAACCCTTCTGTTCCATCGAGTCAATATCGAACCACTCACTAACCATCTCTTTGTCATGCCTCTGTTATCTTAACCGGACAGTCATCGTGTTATGGTGACTGTCGTGAGTCTCTTATAACCAGTGGCGGACCTAGGAATTTTTTTCATGGGGGGGGGCAAAAATTTTGAGGATCGATTATTTGTCGCAAAACATTGAATGTATTTTTGCCCGCTTCGGGTCGGGTCCGGTTGGATCAAATGGTACATATATAAACCAAAGTAATTATCAAATAGATATAAAAAAATATGTCAATCGTAATTAACATATCACTACTTTATATCATTACAAAAATCCTTTATCTTTAAAATAATGTAGAATTTCGAAAAGCAAGAATAAAATCTTTGTTTTACTTCAATAAATCAATATTTTTAAATGTATCAATGATCTAACAAGTCAAAATAGATCTAAGAACATAACGAGACTATAACTAATTAATACTTTAAAAATATAGAAAATAAAAACTATAATAATATAATTTAGATGCTAATAAATAATAGTGTTATGTACCGATATTATAAATTTATATACACAAAATAATTGTATATAGGGCTGTTCATGAGCCGAACCGAGCCGAGCCAGGTCAAGCTCGGCTTGGTTTTAAACCGAGCCAGCTCGGCTCGGCTCAGATTTAAAACCGAGCTGAAAATCAAAGCTCAAGCTCAGCTTGGTTTTAAACCGAGCCGGCTCGGCTCAGCTTTGTTTGGCTCAAATTTAAAGAGATAAAAGAAAAATTGGCTTTCAAAATTCAATAATCTAAAATATTATTCAACTGTTAAAAATAACACATTTAAAATAAGTTCAACCTAATACATTACAAGCTATAATCAAGTTCAAAAAATACAAAATAAGTCTTAAATTTCAACGAAATATAGTATAAGTTCATCAGCATATGAATTAATCCCCTAAATATGCAATAGATGTGCGATTGAAGTCCTAAATACTGACCTATTTGAAATCAAAAGCAGTATTGAGTTTGATAACTTGACTACTTGAACAATTATCATTATGCTATGGTTTATTTAAATAACTTGATTAGTTGTAACTTCAATCCCAAGCATACAATCTCCATGCTGCTATTACCAAAAATTAAACATGTAACATATTCCCTAACTTTTTTTTAACATCTTTAGAGTATATTATATGTATATAACAAAATATATTCAAAATTAGAACTATTCGAGCCAAACCGAGCCAGCTCGGCTCGTTACGAACCGAGCCGAGCTAGGCTCACTTTCTAACCGATCCGAGCTGGCTCGGCTCAGTTTCAAACCGAGCCATATCAAGCGAGCTTTTTTCAAGCTAAATCCGAGCGAGCTTCAAGCGAGCTCCGAGCCACGAGCTTTTTGGACAGCCCTAATTGTATCATAAAAAATAAATAGAATAAATAATAAAAAGCTAATAGTAAAAAGCCTACAACAATACATTTTTGTTGCTTTCCAAGACATATATGGTGTTTTCAACCACTTTGAGAATCACACCTCTGCTTAGGGCTGTTCAAAAGGCTCGGCGCTCGCCGATCGCTCGCCGCTCGCTCGGAATTTGCTTGAAAATTGCTCGCTTGATTTTCCGCTCGGTTGTATATGAGCCGATCGGCTCAGTTCGGTTTGTAAATGAGCCAAGCATGAGCAAAGGTACGCTCGGCTCGGTTCGGCTCGAATAAATTTTTATTTATTTAATAATAAATATACATACAATTTACAGATAAATTTATGGCTTTATATATAAGATCCTATTGGATTTGACTCAGTATATGCAAACAAAATATAACCAACCCACTTAACACAATAATAAAAAAATTAACACTAGATTTAATAGTAAAACAATAAGTCATGAGGTGACAGTCTTGACTTCTTTATGTTAATAGTCGTCCATCGCTAATTGTTGCTTGATATCACACCTACGTCAAAATGCAACAATTGTTGTCTGATATATGCTCATCACCTCACCAACCTCAATCTAAGCCCCATCCTTGGACACTGGGATCTCAATATTAGTGTTATCATCGGACATTTTGACCTTAGTTGTCACCCGACAATGAAAATATCGAAGGAAACATCCCAATTTTATAATCATCCATATTATTCTCCGCTCGATTCTCGCTCGGTGGTCGCTCGGAAAATTTTCGCTCGAAGAATGCTCGTTCGGTTTTTGGCTCGATTATAAATGAGCCGCTCCGCTCGGTTCGGTTTGTAAACGAGCCAAGCACGAGCAAAGCTCCGTTCGGATCGGCTCGGCTCGTGAACAGCCCTACCTCTACTACTCTATAATATATCTTCTTCTTCATGCTGCCTTCTCAAGCTCCTCCTTTGCCCTCCGCATCTTCACATCCCGTCAGAGTAATTATGATTAGTTCTACCATTTTCTTCTTAGTTCAAGGGGTGCGAACTTAATAATTCATGGGGTGCGGTGTCAAAAATTTCTTAAGGGCACTCGGGATTACATCGCAGATATCTGGTAACTGAAAAAACTCAAGGGGGGCGCCCCCCCCCCCCCCCCCCCCTTGCGGAATGCCTAGGTCCGCCCCTGCTTATAACCCTCAGACCATCACCGTAACCCTTTTCCTTGATTCTGATAACCGACTATCTAGTTTTGATTGGTACCCGAAACATCAACCGAAATCAACCCTTTTATCATATTCCTGTCACACACACACCCATTGTTGTATGTGTGGTGTCGTATGTATGAGCAGCGGATAAGATTAAGTTGGACAAGATCAGGATCTGAGCTCCGATTATATCTCTGGTCAGCTTCTGTTCGTATTCCGAGCAGTACTCCGGTGACTGTCATTTGATAACCCAACATATCCGATTATCACACACATCTGTTGATGTGTGTGAGTGATGTTATTCTTTCTAATCATGAGATATATGACGGGGATATTATCTATGACTGTCCGGATAATCTCTAACCATATTCGGATGAAGGTTCGGCCACGTTCCGGTAATATATACCTCTATTGGTTAGTTGGTCATACAATATTGTATTATAATCTATTATTAATATAAAGATTTTGATTGCTTGATTACGAGATACCATTAGCCTTATCGAGAATACGAGTCTGATACCGAGTCGATTTAGTGACTCAGTCAACAATCGAAATAGAACCCGGTCCAATAATAATATGACAACAATACCAATATACAATGGCGAAGGATTTAAAGGGCCAGGGGTGGCCCTGGCCCCCTGTTTTTTGGCGCATTATTAGAAATTTGCGATTTTCATAGGTAAATTGAGTCCGGACGAAGGATTTAAAGGGCCAGGGCTGGCCCTGGCCCCCCTGTTTTTTGGCGCATTATTAGAAATTTGCGATTTTCATAGGTAAATTGAGTCCGGGTTGGGTACGGCCCCTGCCGATTTGCGACTACCGATTGAAACAAATTGAGTTCGGCCCCTCCTGATTTGAGAACAAGCTTCTCCCGTGCGAATATATATATATATATATATATATATATATATATATATATATAATACGGATAACGTTGGACTTGATAATAATAATATGACAATAATAAACATATATATAATATATATGTTTACGTATATATAATTCGATATATAGACGATATACTAGACTCGGGTTAATTATAATATTTTATATTCTTTTGTTAGTTTAGATCTGCCAAGCTGTAATGGCCAGCTTATTAGTTTCGGGTGCCAAGCTATAATGGCCAGCTAGATTTAGGATGTCCGCGTCGTTTCTCATATAATAAATATCAATAATGAGCCCCAAGTTTAGGACTATCTAATATATACCGATTTCTATATATATATATATATAGTAAAGATCAAATACAAAGTGTTTTTTTGGTAATAACTGTGAGAATCAAAGGGGGTAAAAAAAATTTAATTTTTTTTAGAATTTTTTTCCCATGTGCTTAAACATACTTTCTAGATGAATGATTAAAAAAAATTAAAATTTTTTTTAGTGTAATTACATCATTAAAGCAAATACATTAGTTTACACTAGAGTAATTATGTAATTACTCTACACCAATTTTTTTTTATTTTTTTTTGTTTTCAATACTATTATACATGTTTAACAATATGGGAAAAAATTCAAAAAAAAATAAAAAAATACCCTCCTTTGATTCTCACAGTTCTTAAAAAAAACACTTTGTACAAGATATTTACTCTCTCTCTCTATATATATACGTATATATGATATATATACTAAGTATTACAATCCTAACAAGTCCCAAGCATAATACGTATCGATATATATATATATATATATATATATATATATATATAGGGTTAGGATAATTTGGAAACCCATCCTTATACGGTAAACTCTGGAAACTCTGACTTCCCAATTTATTTATTTTTTGAAAAAAATAAGCCAAGTAATATACATGATTTTAAGCATTTTGGGCCAAAAAAATTAAAAAAGCGCCGAGTAGTTTTTTTTTTAAAAAAACAAATAAAATTTTGACTAACACATGTTAAGCGATAATAACAGGTGTTAACCATGTGTTAATTATATGTTAACAGTAGACGTTTTTTATTTTTTTTTTAAAAAAACGCTCGGTGTTTTTTCGATTTTTTTGGCTCAAAATGCTTAAAAAATGTATATTACATACCCTAAAATTTTCATAAAAAAAAGTCCGGAAGTTAGAGTTTCCAGAGTTTACCATATAACAAGGGCTTTCTCAATATACTTCCACTATATATATATATATATATATATATATATATATATATAGGGGATGGTTAAAATGGAAACCACAAAAAGTTGAAGAAACCTTGCAAACCCAATCTAGACCATTGATCAAAAGTGATCAATGGTCTAGATTCATTCTAGATTATTTTAATATATTTTGGGTAGTAGATGACAAAAAAAGGGTACAATAGTCAATTGACATTTTTCTGAAAAGCATCTATGACAAGTGGACCCCACACATGTCACATCATCTCTCTCTTACTTTTTTCCCATTATTATACAAGCTGTCAGATGCCCGTGTTACATATGTAACATGTGTTGTGTTACGTATGTTAAAACTGAGTTGCCAGATTATAGTATTTAAAAAAATGCTGATTTATTAATTTTTTTTAATAGACAATATTTTTTTTCGTTTTATTGTACCAGCACCAGAAATTGTTGCATACGTAACAAGAATGGATATGGTTATAGGCATTTTGTTACTTAAAATGCTACTTACAAAGTGCTAAAAACAAACGAAACGGTAATTACAAAGTGCTACAAAATTTATAGATCCAAAAACATTCAAATGTACACAAGAATCGTTTCTTACAAAATGCTAAAAACAAACAAAACGGTCATTGCAATTCAACAAATGCTAAAAAAACTATCATAAATAAAAAAAATTTGTCTACACTTCATTCTTGATAATCATCTTCATTTTTTATGCAAAAAATATGCTCACCTGCAAAAATAAAACAAAAAACATCAATTTACTTGTAAAGACCCCCCCCCCCCCCCCCCCCCCCGCTTAACGTATGTTAACCAACTGGATTACAAAAAAACATACAAAACTGATACAAAAAAACATTGTTTTATATATTTAGTTATCAAGATTATCAAACTTATAAAATCAAAACTTTGTATCTAGTAAAAAAAAACAGAAACTAATTTATACCAACTTAGTAGTGCTGTTACATACGAAACAGACGCAAACATAGATTTCATCCCAATTCTTCCTCTATAATATGCAAAAAATCAAACATGTATCTCGTAAAAAAATTCGGTAACTAATTTATACCAATTTAATTCTGTTGATACATACGAAACAGACGCAAATATAGGAAACAAATGCAAACATACATTCCACACATTATAATACTCATACAAACATACACATACTGGTAAAAAACAAATCAGACATTTTGTTGCATATGTTAAGAGACATTAAAATTCACCAATTTTGATTAAAAAACATATTAATAATAATAACATATAAAAAAGGTTAATTAATAGCTCGAATTTTCAAAACCATCACAAAAAAACTTGTTTTTATCAAACACTAATTTATACCAACTTAGTGGTGCTGTTACATACGAAACAGACGCAAAAACATAGATTTCATCCCAAATTCTTCCTCTATAATATGCAAAAAATCAAACCTGTATCTGGTAAAAAAATCGGTAACTAATCTATACCAACTTAGTTCTGTTGTTACATACGAAACAGACGCGATATAGGAAACAGGTGCAAAACATACATTCCACGCATTTTAATACTCATACAAACATGCACATACTGGTAAAAAAACAAATCACACATATTGTTGCATATGTTAAGGGACATTAAAATTCACCAGTTTTGATTAAAAAAAATATAAAAATGTTTTCTAACCCCTTTCAAAATCATATTAAAAATGTTTTATGCTGTTACATACGAAACATAGAACAGAGGAAGTTTCAAAATTAGAGGTCTACAAACCAAATTCAAAAAAAAAAAACAATATTACACATAAAAAAACATACCATTATTATTATTATTATTTATTACTAATAAAAAAACGGTTCACATTAAACAAAACAAAACAGTTAGCGTACGTTACAGAAGATCTAAAGTCTAAACTCCAACATCCAGGCAGTATTTTAGATGCCTGGATGTAACTGATAAAAAAGATAGCCTCGTCGTTGTAAAGAAGGGGCAACCACGGTAATATTAATGCAACAGGGATGATACAAAACCATAAAATTAGTTGGGTTCTTAATTAAAAAATTTGTCCTTGACTAAGCTAATCTCATAGAAAGTTAAGGGTTCCATCAAATTGTTTCAGTGGTTTCGTGAAAGCCATTTTCAAAAGATTGTTAAAATTAACCAAAAACTTCATTTTTAATGGATACAGTGGTAATCTATTTGATAGTTCCAGTGGCATCGTGAAAGGCATTTTCAAAAGATTATTTCAATTAACCAATACCTTCATTTTTAAGAGATAAAGATTGCAGTAACAACCCATGTCTATCAAACGAGGGAGCAAACAACAAACAAAACAAATGCTCATACCTAGTGACTGCTCTCTTGTGCAGAGCACAAAACAGAAGGAAGCTGCTGAGTTCGAAAGAGCCGGTGCTGGTCCACGACAGAGCAGCAGCTGAGCAACCTCCCACCGTCACCAACCGGAATCCACACCACAGCAACCGCCGTCTCTCCCATTCAGCAGCCGACTTAAACACAGAACACACCAACGACAACGTGCACACATCCCGAGGACTCGTACGTGCCATGGCGTTCGCTATGAACCCTTCTGGCAACGATTCGAAAAAATTACCATCGATTTGATTACTTTTGTCCATTTTGGTAACACAGAATAACAAGATCTGAAGTTCTGTAACGGTTTATTATTATTATTGTTGTGTTGAATTGGTTGTGTGTAAATATATATAGATGTGGGTGAGATGGATGGATGGATAGCTTAAGGGTGAAGGATATTGTTGTGGGTGTTAAGAAAAGGGTTGAAAAGAGGGACTTTTTTTAGATGGGGGAAGGGGTTCGGTGGTGGTGGTGGTGGTGGTGGTGGCGGCGGTGGCGGTGGTGGCAGTGGCGGTGGTGGTGGTGGTGGTGGTGGTGGTGGTGGTGGTCAGGAATGGTGGTGGTGGTGATAATCAGGGGTGAAATAAAATATGGAGAGAGAGAGAGAGTGTGGCTTGTTTATATAGGGGGGAGAAGAGAAAAATTCAAAATATTAAATGGGGGGGAAAAGGAAAAAGACTAATATACCCTTCCAGCCATTAAATAATATTTCTAATAATGAGTGATGTGGAACCATGAGAACCACTAGTTGGGTTTTCGGGAGTTTTTTCGTTTTAGAGGGTTTCTTGTCTACCTTTAGCCTATATATATATATATATATATAGGGAAATTATAAACTGAAAACCCCCTTGAGTTTAGAAAACTAAGAAAACCCTTGTAAAAACCATCTAAAATTTTTAATTTTTTTTTTTGAAAAAAATGCACAAGGTAACATACATGTATTAAAGCGTTTTGGGGAAAAAAATAAAAAAAGTTTATGCTGTTACATATGTAACATCGCAAATTTTGTTTATTTTTTTTTTAAATATCCAATCGGCGTTTTTTTTTTTATTTTTTGGCCCAGAACGCTTTAATACATGTATGTTACCTTGTGTATTTTTTTCAAAAAAAATAATTTTTTTAGATGGTTTGTTACAAGGGTTTTCTTAGTTTTTTTTAACTCAAGGGGGTTTTCAATTTATCCTCCCCCTATATATATATATATATATATATATATATATATATATGAAATATAATTATAATAAGGACTATAGAAGATTATACGCAAACATGTGAGTATCGTGAACTCCTCACTTTTATCGTTTTATTAAGTGTTTTTTAGGGGAATACATTTCATTTATCAGAAAACATAGAAATGCTTTAGATAATAGAAGTTGTATAATTGAAGAAGTATAATAGAAAGGGGACTTAGAAACGACAAGGGCAGTACTGTCTGGTATTCCGCCATTTCCTTTCTTGTCCAAGTAGAGGGCAGGAACCATTCTTGTCCAAGTAGAGGGCAGGAACCGTTATTCTACCATAGTAAAGTGGTACCATCGATAGGAACGACACATAATAGAATTGATTTAACAGAATATGATAGAATATATTTTCCCCTCTAGAAGTTATATCAGTAAAGCATGTTTTATATAAAAGAATATCTTAACAGAATTGTTTATAAAAGAACTGGCCATTCACTTTATAATATACATGACCTCACCAACTTTATGTTGACAGAAACTATTTTTAGGCATGTGTTCAGGTAACCCACCAGATATGATGACATGGATCCTGGGAAAGTAAAGATGTTATTATCTGAATCCGCTGCGTAGCTATTGTAACCCGACACCGACGATCCGGCTCCGACAGCCCGGGTCATTACATCATTGATAACATCTCAAATTATGTGCGTAATGATTGAAGACTTGCTTTCTGAACTCGGTCAATTCCAATATATCTTGTCTTTAATGCTTCCAAGATTTCTTTTGCTGTAGAATGTGACGCCACCTGCATCACCATATCTTCTGGAATTTCCTGAAAGAGATAGGCAATCGCTGTCCTATACTTCTTTACATCTACCGTTGACTTTCCTTCTCCGGGTTGCAATACTTCCCAAGGATTTTTGGCATTCAATATTGCCTTAACACAAACAGCCCGAGTCGTGTAATTTGTAGATTGTTAACATCAGTGTTTGGAGGCTGAAAGTGAGAGTCTCCTTCGTGACTGTCTCCTTTTTTGTCATTGTGGGTTTAATGGGCGTTGTCTGTGGACTCTTATTTTTATTTTTCTTCCCTATTGTCCAAATATAATATGGACTACCCAACACTTCAATGGAACTTTGCTTGACTACCTTTCTAAAACTTAACTATGATATGTCTTGAAAATAATTTTGATTAACAAAGTTTGATGCTTTGTAGGCGCCTTTACGAAGTATCAAAATCCTTGTTATAATATTTTCGTATATCACTAATGTTCCTCTAAACAATTTCTAAAGTCAATCCTTTTGAATTTTCTAATCCTCCAACAACAATTGATTAGTGTTCTTTCAATAACATTTAATCTTAAACTCCTTTCTAAACAAATCAACTTTGTTTCTCTATTATATCATTTTCGACTTCAATTCTTTTTATTGAACAAAAATTCAACTTCTTCTTCTTTTCTTTCCCACGAAAACTACTGTCCACAAATCTTTTCTATTTGATCTTATGTTTTGATCAAAAAAACAAATGGAACCTTCATCCTATATGTTGCATGAACACTGGTTTGGATCCTTATCCAAACACGATCGAATACCAATAAAATTTTTTTCGAGATATGTATTTGGTTCCTTCTTCTTGAACCAAATATCTTAATCCTTTTGATTTTTGATGTTTTCTTTATAAAACCGATTTGTTTTGTATGTACGATTGTTCAAAAACAACACTTGAAATTTGATAAACTTATTTTGATAAAAAAAATTGGCGGGAAATATTACCGAACAAGGAAAAACAGAGTAATCACTATGAACTTAATTTTTCTCATTGGATTAAGATGTACGTATTCGATTTTGATAATAATTAAGGGCATGGATAGTTATAACCGTTTTTAATCGCGTTTAATTTGATTCTCTATTGGTTCCGGTGTCTTGCCAGAATATATGAACTCGCCGGAAATCTTCTTAAAACAGGTTTGTTCTTCCTTCAATGGTTATAAAATTGTGTATTGATCTTTCTTAATCCTGTTTGGCCTCTGTTTCAACCTTTTAAACGATCGTGTTTGGTTGGTCTCCGTTTCCTGTAATGAAACAAGGAATCGAACTTATGATCTTCTTCCTCGACTTCTTTGTGACGGAAGGAACAACCGATAAACCCAATGCTCTGATGCCAAATGTGAGATCACAGGATCGATGAGGGTAAAAGATTTGAGAGAGAATTCTTGAGATGCAAAGAAACAATACGATACATAAATGAAATGGTATGTTAGGGTATTAATACAAGTGAAAGGGTGTGACCCTTGGAGGTAAACCGACATACCGGTTGGTTAATGTATAACCGCCATATAACTAATGTAACAATAAACTTAGGATATCTAATATACTTAGGATAATATGTATGATATATGGAAATCATGAATTATGTCTAACAAAGTGGTTGCTCTTACTGAAACCTCGACTCAGGATATCTAATATACTTAGGATAATATGTATGATATATGGAAATCATGAATTATGTCTAACAAAGTGGTTGCTCTTACTGAAACCTCGACTTAAAAAAATCGTGTACATTATGGTAAATATTTAGCAAAAAAATTAAGAGCGAGCTATCATACAAAAGTGTTTTGGATAAAACTAGAAAACAACATTTATATATGCTTAAAATTGTATAAAACTAGAAAACAAAATTTATATATGCTTAAAATGTATATTTTAATCTTTAGTTTTAAATATTACGCCAATCAACCTTTTGGTTTATATTTTAACCTTTAATCTGAACATTTGTAAAACGTTTTTTATTCAATATATGTTTATAGATATTTTAATGAACACGTGGAAACACAAATCAATGTAATACTTGATTGTGTTAGATACGAGCATTATAGATTTTTCCCAAAATAAATTGAAAAAAAAAAGAGGAAAATTTCAAGAATAGACATTGTTAACCATTTTTTTAAATTGACCAGATTTTTCAACTTTTCAAAACTAAACAAGCGAAATAGAGGGCGACACGTAACCTTGGCCGACCTTTTAGCCAATACTTTTCATCATTGAATTTAGGATTTTCAATGTATGGTACCCTTATCCGGCTGAGCCAACACTCTAAGCCGAGTAAGGTTGTTGACTAAGCGAGCACAACTAACAAGACACATGTCAATAAAAAAGTTATGTTGGTTATGACGACTAAACTGACTAAGCCAGCTAAAGATACCCACTTTGGATTTAACTCTGATTCTTACTCACCCAACTATGCTTTTGTAGCAAGTGGTGATATCCAACATCTGACAACATGTCTTTTGAGTATAATGATCTTTAATATTTTGACCCTATGGGCTTGGAAGAAATGGACATTTGGCATGAACTGGCTCTACTCAGTATTAGAACTAATAAGTTTTATAAAAAAAACTGGTAGAAATTACCCAAGGTTGCATGGAGGGTCTACGGTGGGGTTGGATAAATCAAAGATTACGTGTTATAAATGTTATAGAATGGGTCATTTTGCTACCGAATGTAGGAGTCAAAATGGTACACCTATGATCACCTATCCAAACCAAAGGACTTAGACAAACACTTATCAGTATTCCCAAAATACTCCCGGACTAAATGTGCAAAACATTGCTCATTTTGCATAGACCTCAACCACTGTTCCAGTACGCCATGTCCAAACCACTCTTCCTCAGATTCAATATGTTCAAACCCCTCTTGCTCAGGCTCAAATGCCACAAGCTATTATTTCACCATATGCTCCAGCAAAGGCTAGTCAACAAAGTTTCGATACACAAGGATTTGTTGACTGAAGCAACTTACCAGATGAGCTAACAGATGATAACTTTGCCCTTATTTCCAAGTCTGAAAATGAACCAAAAAATTTATGAAAATGTGAGTAATGAGGTTGCTAGGACAGTTGTTTCAGATGAGAAGGTTGTTGAGAAAGAAGACGTTAATCTCTTAGATCCATTGAATGCAAATGATTATGAGTGCAAATGTGCAAGTGTGATTGTGCATTCATGGCTGCTGCTAAGCTATCTCCTCAAATCCTTAAGGATTTTTGATCAAACAAATGTGTAATAGCTTTTGCAAACATTAAAGAGATGAATGAAAAACTTAGGAATAAAGTTTTGGAAGATGAAAACCAATTTGAAAAACCACAAAAGAGTTCAAATAAAAATCAACTAAGAAAGAATCTGAAATCAGCAGTTTAAAACATCAAGCAAGCATACCAAAAGACAAGCTCTAAACCATGATATCAAAATATCAAAGTTGTAAACAGGAGCTTGATTCCACTCAAGTTGAGTGAGAAAAATTGGTGGAATCATGCAAAGGTTTTTAAATTCTACTCAACCAATAGACCAAAAGCAATATGAAATTTGGTATTGGGATTCCTAAATCCAATGACCAGGATTCTCAAGACACTGCTGACAAGGAAACCAAGTTGGTTGAGGTTTTCCCCACAAATCTGGAAGGTCAAGTAATTCAAATCATTGAACCAAATGGTAAACAAAATTGTTCTTAAAAAATTTGAAGGTTCCTCATCATTTGTTGAGTTTGAAAAATACCAGTTTAAACTAACATGGTCAGATGAGTGTGATGTTCTTGATAATTTTAAACTAGTAAATTTTGAAACCACTGATGGTGTTAAAGCACGAAAGGTAAAAATCATTCCCTTGAAGGATCTTCCAGCAGATGTTCAAACATCTGTTGAAAAGAAGTAAGAGAAAGGGAAAAAGAAAGAAAAGAACTTGAACTTGTTCTGTGATTTTTGTGAAAAGAAGAATCATGTTACTAAAAACTGTTTTCTTCTAATAACTTATGATATCAACAAAGGAACAAGTGTGTGTGAATCTAAACACAATTATTCAATTTGTGGTGAAAAGAATCACAAAACTCAATAGTGTCTTTAGCTAAAAAAAATTTGATGTTAAAATACAAGAGTATAAAGATAAAACTCAAGTTGGTCAAGGGATTAGTACCGCAAAAGGAAAGTCCAAACAAACCTTTCAATCTGTCCAAACATCTGTTACCAAAACCTTAAGTGAAATCTCTACTCCCAAAGATGTCCAAGTAGCAGATGCTCCACCCTCAAACAAGTACCCAAGAGGCTATAGACAACTACCATGTCATTGATTGCCACATGTTTATGAAGAGCTCAAGAGGCCTTCTAAACCAAAGTGAATAGACATCCTCATGGATATTATCATCTGATAGGTAATGGTTAAACATTTGTTAGACCAAGTGTTGATATTCAAACACTGGCAAATGGTCAGCAACAGTTGTTAAACTTGGTCTAAAAGCTTGTTCAAGCCACTGAATATTATCCTAAACTTAAGGCTATAAAGTCCAAAAACCCATTCAAAGCCAATTTCCCTTTGGACACTCACCAAAACTATTTCATTACTGATGTGCAGGGAGCTTCTGCATGCTTAGACAACTTATGGTATGTAGACAGTAGTGGCTCTAGGCACATGACAGGATGTAGAGCCCTTCTCTTAGACTTCTTAGCTCATGGAGGGGGTGATATATCTTTTGGTAATGATTTAAGGTGTTGGGTTCTGGGACTGTTCAAGCTAGGAGACTCAGGTTTGAAAATGTCAATCTTATTGATAATCTTAAATTTAATCTTCTTAGTGTTTCACAAATGAGTGACAAAGGCTATGGGTCATTCTTCACTAAGAAAACTTGTAAGATTATTGAAAAAGATTGAGACCATCATAGCCGAGAGCAAAGCACAACTTGTTGCTCATAGGAATGACAATGTGTATCTTGTAGATATGTTGAAGGATAATCATATGGCAAATGTTTGTTTGTTTTCTGATGCCTCATCAAAAGAGCTAGAATTGTGGTATAGGAGATTAGGTCATACGAACCTTCAAACTATCAACACACTATCAAAACAAAGCCTTGTAAGAGGTCTTCCATCAAAGGAATTCAAGTATGATGAGCATTGTGTTTCCTGTTTAAAAGGTAAACAGTATAAAAGCTCCTACAAATCCATTGATGAGCCCAAAATAAGTTAGTGTCTTCAAATGTTGCACATGGACTTGTTTGGCCCAGTTTAAATCATGAGTCTAAGGAAAAAGAGATTTTGTCTTTGTCATAGTTGATGATTTTTTTAGGTTTACATGGACTTACTTTTTACACTCCAAGGATGAGACTGCAGGTATTTTGAAGGACTTTGTCACCAAAGTTGAAAGACAATATGACTTGCTAGTAAAAGTCTTTAGAAATGAATGGAACAGAGTTTAGAAATAAGGAGTTGGATGACTTCTGTGTGTCAAAAGGAATTATGAGGCAATTAGCATTCCTAGAACACCATAACAAAATGGGGTGGTTAAGGAAAAACAAAACCTTAATTGAGGCTGCAAGAACCATGCTAGCAAATTATAGTTTACCACTGTCCTTTTGGGCAGAGGCTGTAAACAGTACTTGCTATGTTCAAAGCAGAGTTTTGATCGTCCCCGAACAACAAAAGATTTCTTATGAAATTCTGTTCAAAATCAAACCACTTATCTCATTTTTCAAAATCTCTATCTACGTGTGTTTCATTTTAAATCTAAAAGATTTCATTTCAAAATTTGCAGCCAAAGTAGATTTGTGGATATTTTCTAGGATATTCTTCTACTACCAAGGCCTATAAAGTGTTTAACACAAGGACTAACACAATAAAAGAAACACATAATGTAAAGTTCAATGAACTTTCATCCTTAAAAATCATAGCAAATCCTGCTAAACTGTTTGATTTAGATAAATTTAACCTTGAAGATATTACTTCTAAAGCTAACACTGCAGATACACCACAGTCTCCACAACCATACTACAGATTTGACATAGTGATTCCATTTCGCTGCAAAGTCTATTCTGCATCAGGGGTAATAGATGTTTTACACTCTTGTAAAAACGCTGCTACTGTTGTGTCAACAAATGTTGACCAGTCTTACCCCCAAACCACTACCTCAACCAGTTCATCCAACCTTGAAACACCTGTTGACAAAAGTCCACTCTCAGTTTAAAAAAGTCAAACCTTCATTACTCCAATTGGTCCTATTCCCTCACCTCCATTTCAAACATCTGTTGGCACTACAGAAGTGCAAACAAATGTTGCACTAAATAACACAAATCTCTCTCCTTCACCTCAAAATGCCATCATTCCATATCAGGAGATTTAATCTACCTTAGAGCTCATCTACCTGATTAGATTATTGGAAACATCAATGAGGGGGTGGTCACAAGAAGTCAATCTGAACACATTTGTGTTTTTGCAGGTTTCTATCTCTCACACAAACTGTCAAGTACCAAGTGGCATGGAAAGACAACAGTTAGGTAGAAGCCATCCAAGAAGAGGTCCTTCAGTTTAAAAGACAACAAGTATGGGAACTTGTATCACTGCCAAAGGATGTTTGTCCAATTGGCACAAAGTGGGTGTTTTAAAACAACACTGATGAAAGGGGTATTGTTGTCAAGAACAAAGCTAGGCTTGTGGTTCAAGGCTTCAGACAAGAAGAAGGAATTGATTATGATGAAACCTTTGCTCCTGTAGCTAGGTTAGAAGCCATCAGGCTTTTCTTAGCCTTTGTTGTCAACCACAACATCAATGTGTTTTAGATAGACATCAAATGTTCCTTCCTTTATGGCAAGATTCAGGAGGAGGTATATGTATGCCAACCACCTGGTTTTGAAGACACATTCCATCTTGATCATATTTACAAGCTAAGGAAAGCTTTATATGGCTTGAAACAATCACCAAGGCCTTGGTATGAAACTCTTTCCATTTTTCTCTTATCCATTGGCTTTACAAGAGTTAAAATTGACAAAACACTTATTTTAAATTGGAAAGGAAAAGATTTAATGATTGTTCAAATATATATGGATAACATCATTTTTGGATCCACATGTAACAAAATGGGTGAAGAGTTTAGGGAACTCATGACAGCAGAGTCTGAAATGAGTGCCATGGATGAACTCCAATGCTTTCTTGGTCTCTAAGTCAAACAGTTGGAAAATGGTACATTCATTCATCTAAACAAGTATGTTAAAAACTTGTTGACAAAATTTGATACGAATGATTACAAACCATGTAGAACACCCATGAGTATAACAAAATTATTCACTGCTGATGCATGATTGGGTCTTTATTATACCTAAGTACATCTAGGCCAAACACTATGTTTTCCACTTGTGTCTTTGCAAGATCCCAGGCATCACCTAGACAGTTAAATCTTATAGCTGTGAAAAGGATCTTTAGATACCTAAAAGGTGCTCACACACTTGGTATCTCGTATCCTACTAATGGAAATATCGACCTTTCAGGTTACTCGGGCAGTGATTTTCCTGGTTGTCAAACCACAAGGAAATTCACTTCAGGAGGGTGCCAATTCCTAGGCAATGCCTTGGTCTCTTGGCAAAGCAAAAAGCAAGCAACTGTTTCAACATCAACAGTAGAGGTTGAATATATTGCTGCTGCAAGCTGCACAAGCCAACTCATGTGGCTTCAAAACTAGCTATCGGATTTTGGTATCACTGCCTTAAAGACTCCACTCATGTTGGATAGTCAAGCAGCTGAAAATATCATCAAAAATCCAGTTTCACATTCCACAACAAAGCACATTGACATCATACATCATTTTTTCAGGAACATCTATGAAAAAAGGTTCAATTTCTCTGCATCATGTTCCAACAGAGGATCAGTAGGGAGATGCGTTGACAAAAGCTTTAGACACATCTACCTTTGAAAGTTTGATCTCTCGAATTGGTATGTTAAATATTGAATAAAAGAAAAAAATTATTTTCCATTAATAAAAACATTAAAATGTTGTCAGAAAATAAAAAATTCACACTTAAAAATAGTTTTTGGTTGAACATCTGTTTAGATATTTCAAAAGATTGTTCAGATAAAAATAGCCACTGTTCCATAAACTTAACATTTGTTTTGTCCATAGTCTACCACTGTTAAAAGGTAACCACTGTTTTCATCATCTATTGACCATTCAATAGATATTTCCAAATAACTATCATCCATTAACAATTTTCAAACAATGTTTACCTAGTGGGACAGACCTTGGCTGCCAGATCTTTCAAAAGATGCATGTCACGTTTGCTCTCAAAATGGCCACATCAGCATCACTTTTTCAAAATTCTATAAAAACCCCTGCTTCATCCAAATAGAGTTTACACTGTCTACTCGAACTCAAAGTTCTCCTTAGCAGTTTTGTTTCTCATTTACAAACAACTTCCACTTTTCTTTCGATCATGGAACTCCATGTGAAAACCCCCCACAATTACCCCCCCTATACCTGGTGAAAACCGATCATAAGACATCATTCCATTCCATCATCGATGTTCTTGTGAACTCGAAATACCTAACCATCTTCATTGCTGATGCACCAATATATGTGGACACCGTGCAAAGCTTTTGGCTAATGCTAAAGTTTTACTTACAGACAATAAGCCAACTGCCATCGTTTTTAAAACTGGTGACACTAGTATTGAAATCTCACCACAATTTATTTCCACCTCATTTTCACTAAATCACCTAGCTGGAAAAACAAATTTTCTAAAAAATGAACTTCACACAATGTCCATAGAGAGGGGTTATGATGGACAATTGACTGGGACTGCAATTTTTAAACACAATTTCCCCGAGTAATGAAAATTTTCTCCCATACCCTTCTCATATGTCTCTCAGCCAAGACTACATCTTTTAATGAGATTCCCTTGAAACTTCAATATTTCGGATATGCTATTTTGACAAATATTGATTACAACTTATCCCAGACATTGCTCATGGATTTGGTTGCAAATGTGAAAGGGATTAAAGCTGGTTCAAACAATGTTTTCTTATTGTATCATGTACTCTTAAGTTTTTACTTACAAAAAGTATTACCAGAAAAGGATTTCAAAACTGGTGAAGAGTTTAGGATCAAGAGTTTAACAAATGAAACTTTTACAAGAATGATAGGTTCTAAAGCCCAAGAAAAGATTGTAAAACAAAAAGTTTCCAAAACAAAAGCAAAGACTATTGAGACACAACATCTGTTGATGAGCCCACTGCTCATGTTGACCATGCTAATACAACCAGTGTTGTGGATCACACACTAGCACCATCCAAAAGAAAACTTCCATCCACCGAACCCACCAAAAAGACAACCAAAAATGTTACTCTAGAAGATGAGATACCTGAGGATACCACTTTTGTAACACAAAAACAACAAGCAACGACTGTTGATACTTCCTCTCAACAGTTAGAGATATCTCAACCCAACCAAACTCCTTATGTGTCCTCTCAAAAGGACCATGTTGTAAGCCAAGGGGAACCACATCATGAAACATTTGACTCACTTGAGTGTCTGTTTACAAGTCCTTCTCCTAGGGCTGACTCGCTTTTCACTCCAAAACCCTCACCCTCGAATATTCCAATTCCACCTACCCGTCAAACAGTGTTTGAAGCTATTGACAAAACTCAGGCAACAACCAGTTCCTCTCAATCATATTTTCTTTGTGTTCCTAAGGATTTGAAATCTGGTTCCATAGTTTCAGACTTTCAGTTGTTTTCATACACAGTATATGCCAACTTGGAGTGTTTTTAAAGATGAGCATTTGATATCAAGCATTGATTATTGATAGAGATACATTAATCGATACCCAGTTTTCTATAAACTCGATATCAATTACATTACTAATCTCATCCCTAGCTGTTGTAAGCACAAAATTGAGTACTAAAAATAAGTCTTACACATCCTAAGAGTAAACAATATTAGTCCAGATTTGCTGATTTGTATAGCCGCTGTTTTGGGTCCCTAAATAGAAATTTCAAGTTTCGCTACTGAACACAAGTAAAACAAGAGAAGGTACACCATATCAATCAACACTAGAATTAAGTGCTGATGGACATCGACATCCTTTTTCCCATTCAAGTTGCCACTGTTGACACCCACAACCATGCTTGAATTCACTTGTTTGTTTCCCCAATAATTTATATGTTTGTTTCGAGCCACCTCAAGGTTAGGATATCCAAATTCACAGAAACTAACTCAAAAAAAAAAGTAAAATAGCCTTAAAATTAGTAGCATTTCACTTTTATCCCCTGAGGGTCAACCATATATATATTATATGTGCACAAAACAATGCTCGCTTACCCATCATCTAAATGTAACTTGTTTCAACTATCTATAAAAAAAAATTAAAACCATTTGTAAAAGTACCAAAAACATACGAGTTTCGAAAAAGAAAATCAACATGTAAGATCACTAGGCTGCTTAAATAATAATATTAATCAAATTATAAGTGTGACAGGTAATTCTATACATTTTTACAAGTCTACATAGTGATGAACTTATAGTCATGTAAATTGTTTATGTTATGTTATATTGTTTGACGTAAGAATTATATATCTACTTACTAGATTATACCACGGGAGTATCCCAGGTTGAGAAATTTAATATGACACATCAATTTTACATATGAAATAGACTGATGTATAACTCTAATATCTATACATATAATAAACCAAAGCAATTTTAATGACATGGCATTCAAAGAGGCATTCTCCTCCTTGAGTGTGCCATGTGTCATCCCATGTGGCATTGAGATATTTTAGGAAAAAAATAATTTAAAAACAAAATTATATTTTTCTCTCTTATGTTTCCTCCCATAATTTTTAAACGTTAATATCTTTTATATACTAGATTTTTTAAAGAAAAATATTACACCAAATTAACGAGCGTTTTATTATCTTTCCAACGAGTACCATAGTGCTATATAAAAAACGGAGAAAAAAACGACTATTTTTTTGTTGGGTTTTGTTCAAACAGGAAAAAAAACACAAAGTGTTCAGGTAAATCATTAATCATGTATAAGCAAGTCACTAATTATGTTCAAATCAGTAAATATGAATTCTATTTTCAACATGCGTTAGCATTAGAGTTATACATTGTTTTAGGTTAGATATTAATATTAGAGTTATACATTGCTTAAGGTTAGGCGTTAATATTGGAGATGTATTTTTAATTGTTTTAGGTTAGCTGCTACCCGAAGTTTTCATGCATGTAACTGTAAAGCGCATCATTCTATTTTATATGTAAAATTAATATGTAATATTAGATTTTTCAACCCCGGGACGTTCCCGGGGTATAATCTAGTTAATATCTAACCTAAAACAATGTACAACTCCAATGCTAACACCTAACCTAAAATAATGTAGAACTCCAACGTAACTCTAAGATTAATACCTATCCTAAAGACTAAACAAATGTACAACTCTAACATGCTAATATTGATACCTAACCTAAAACAATGTATAACTCTATTAACCTATACGGCTCTAGTTGAAAATAGAATTCATATTTACTGGTTTGAACATAATTAGGGACTTGCCTATACATGATTAATGAATTACCTGAACACGTATTTTTTTCCTGTATGAACAATACCCCATAAAATAGTTGTTTTTTCTCCGTTTTTTATATAGCACTATGGTAGTCGTTTGAAAAATAATAAAACGCTTTTTAATGTGGTGTAATTTTTTCTTTAAAAAATCTCGTAAACAAAATATATTAACGGTTAAAAATTATAGGAGGAAACATGAGAGAGAAAATCCAATTTTGTTTTTAAACTTTTGTTTTCCTAAAATTAGTTAATGCTATATGACATCATACATGGCAGTCTCAGGGGGAAGAACGACTATATGAGTGCCATGTATAATTTTAGGATTTCAATTATATAATAGATACATTCTTTTCATTGAGGAGGGATCGTTTTTTTTTCTTGTCTTGATATATAATTCTCTATAGATAAGTTATTTCCAGTGGTTTCTTTGCATCTCCAGAATCCAAGTTATCAAACTGTCCATACACATAAGTCCAGAATTGAAGCTTTGTATTGATATGTTCTAAGTAAAGAATGTTGCCTGCTGAATAATGTTACAAAACAACATATCATGAAACAGCATCAACCATTCGGCAACATGGACTATATATGATACATATCTTTGTTCTCACTTCACAACATATTCGAGCCAAATGACACAATCTATGAATCTTCGTTTCGTCTTCTTTATTTTTACTCTCATAGTCATATTGATTGCTTCGTCATCTTCATCAAATGATTATCAACCTTACATTGTTCATATGGAAAAATCAATGATGCCATCACCCTTCTCTAATCACCACAATTGGTATACTTCTGTGCTTTCATCGCTATCGGATGAAGCTCCTGCAAAGCATCTATACACATATAACCATGTGATGGATGGGTTCAGTGCGGTTCTTACCAAATCGCAACTTGAACGGCTTGAAAAGATGTCAGGACATCTTGCAACGTTTGAGGATCAACTTGGACAGCTTCACACGACGCATACACCTAAGTTTTTGGGACTAAAAAAACATGCGGGACTGTGGCCGGCTTCTGGTTTTGGTGAAGATATGATTATTGGCGTACTTGACACTGGAATTTGGCCAGAAAGTGAGAGTTTTCATGACAAAGGAATGTCAGATGTACCTTCTAGATGGCGTGGAAGTTGTGAAGCCGAAAACTTCTGTAATAAAAAGCTTATTGGGGCGCGTTCGTTTAGCCAGGGGATGAAGCAACGGAAGGAGAACATTTCGACTACAGATGACTATGATTCACCAAGAGATTTTGAAGGACATGGAACACATACGTCTTCGACTGCTGCTGGTAATCGAGTACAATTTGCTGATTATTTTGGTTATGCAAAGGGGACAGCTACTGGAATAGCACCAAAAGCGCGGTTGGCCATGTACAAAGTGTTGTTCTTGGACAACTCATATGACGCTGCAGCAAGTGACACGCTAGCTGGATTGGATCAAGCCATAGAAGACGGTGTAGATCTATTGTCATTGTCGTTAGGTTTCATCGAGACAAGGCTTTACGAAAACCCTGTCGCGATTGGAGCATTTGCAGCTATGGAAAAGGGGATTTTTGTATCTTGCTCGGCTGGTAATGGGGGCCCTCATCCGTACACAATGCTAAATGGAGCTCCATGGATCACCACTGTTGGTGCAGGCACAATAGACCGAGATTTCGTGGCTTATGTTACGCCAGGTGAGAATATATTTTAGACGCTTTTGAAACGTGTTTGGTCCGTTTGTAGTAGGAGCAAATTCAACAAATCTGCTTTCTTTTCCAATAACTTCAATATAAATTTTGTTGAAAACTGATACTCGGTTGCTTATGTTACACCAGGTGATCAAAAGTATGGAATCCTAACTGGGAAATCGATTTTTCCGCAAAATCTATTGGTGGAAAGGGTTCCTATCTACTATGGATATGGAAATAAAAGCAAAGAATCTTGTGATGATGGTTCTCTTGATCCTAAAGAAGTTCAAGGAAAGTACATTTTTTGTGATGGAATGTCACAAACAGAATTGGAAACTAGTGGAGCTGCAGGAGCTATCTTCAGTTCGGATGATGGTTACTTTCTTCGGCCGAAAGACTATAATCTGCCATACGTTGTACTTGAACCAAAGGTCGGACATCGGTTAAAAAATTACATAATCAACACAAAAAACGCAAGTATTAGCGTTAAGTATGGTGAAACTTTATTAGGTGTTAAGCCAGCTCCACAAGTTGCAGACTTCTCCTCAAGAGGACCTAGCACGCGATCTCCTTGGATCCTCAAACCCGATGTCTTGGCTCCAGGAGTTAATATCCTAGCCGCATGGGCGCCTAATAGAAAAAGTGCGCCAATCGGAGATGACTATTTGCTCAGTGATTACAATCTTGTATCCGGTACGTCCATGTCTGCTCCACATGTTGCAGGTATTGCTTCTTTACTGAAATCAGTCCATCGTGACTGGAGTCCAGCTGCAATTCGATCCGCAATGATGACTACAGCCGATATTCTCGACAACAACGGAAGCATAATCTTGGACATGACCTTTAGCGAACCAGGTATGGAATAATAAAAACCCCATAAACTATAATATCACCTATTATATACCATTGATAAATTATAGAAACTACAAATGATAACAATAAATCCTAACAATGTATTCTCTCTAATAATACAAGGTACCCCTTTGGATTACGGTGCTGGCCATGTTAACCCAAACAAAGCCATGGACCCTGGGTTGGTTTACGACATCCAACCACAGGACTACATCAACTATCTATGTGCAATAAACTACACAAGACCCCAAATCCAAATCATTACAAAGAAATCAGAAATTAATTGCGCAAACGCAACTCTTGATCTTAACTATCCTTCATTTATGCTGATCTTAAACAACACGAACACAACTCGTTCCACCTTTCAAAGGGTGTTAACCAATGTGGGGACGTCGAGTTCTTCATATCGAGCGGTGGTTGATACACCTCCAACGGGTATGAATGTTGTTGTCAAACCTTCAACAATCTATTTTGAGGGAAAATATAGTACGGCTAAGTTTGAGGTCATTGTTGATGTTGACATAAGTGGTATTCCTCCGACTGTTTATGGGTATTTTGGTAACTGTGGATATCTAACTTGGTACGAGGTGAATGGAACACATGTCGTTAGAAGCCCGATTGTATCTGCAACTGCATCTGGTAAACCACCCTAATATCATGAAAAGGTTTAACAAAAGGTGCATGCTCATGCTTCTTTAGGTGCATAAAAGAGCTTCCGCTCTACAAGTTGAAATTAGCACACAAGTAGTTCACGTCAAGTTCCAAAATAAGTAATGTTCAATTTGTCATTACCTTTCTTTTCTGGAAAATTATTATCCAATAAAAGTATCGTGGACTTTTTACACAAATTCTCGTAATTAACACCATGTTTTAGTAGAGAAACTGTTAAAAATGAACAACAATAAAAAAGCAACAAACAATCCTTATCGCGATCCTTGTAGGTAAAGAGGTTGCTCTTACTAAAATCTCGACTTAAAAAACATCGTGTACATTATGGTAAATATTCGACAAAAAGAATTTAGAGCTAACTATCATATAAAAGTGTTAAAGATAGAATAAGAAAATAAGATTTATTTATATTAGATGGTTCTAGATTGTTCTAGATAGAGAGTTAGTTAGCATGGTGGTTAGATCATAGATGTTAGTTATTATTATCAAGGCAAAAGATTGTTGTAATGTTTTTATGTATTCAAACAGAAGATTTACACGCCTTTTGTAGGCAAAAATACAACAAGGAAACAAGAATAACTAGAGGCAGAAATTGAGGATCTAAATTAACTATTTACAATGAAATATAATTTCCAAAGATATCTATGTTGACTAACAATTGTCGGTTATCTTGATACGCCCCCGCAAGATGGAGGATCCATCGGATACTCCTATCTTGGATCGATTTTTCAAAAACGGGCCTCGTGACAGTGGCTTCGTTAACATATCGGTGAGTTGATCTTGAGAGCTAATGTGGAGAACTTGTAGGAGACCGGCTGAGACTTGTTCCCGTACAAAGTGATAGTCAAGGGCAACATGCTTCATTCTTGAGTGGTAAACCGGGTTTGCACAGAGATACGTAGCGCCAGTGTTATCACAAAAAAGGGTAGGCGTGCTGTTGGTTGGAACATCTAGTTCTTTCAGTAGATTTTTTAGCCATATAAGTTCAGCCGAAGCATTCGCTAGAGCCTTGTATTCAGCTTCGGTGGAGGATCTAGAGACCGACTTTTGCCTTGTGGATTTCCATGAGAGAATATTTGTACCAAGACATAGAAGACAAGTTGTGGTAGACCGCCCAGCGTCATTAACTCCACCCCAACCAGAATCTGAGAAGACCGATAGTATGAGAGGAGAGTCACGGTTCAAGAAAAGACCATGGTGAATGGTTCCTTTTAAATAACAGAGCACACGCTTGAGTGCTTGCCAATGTGTTTGGCGAGGAGCATGCATGAACTGAGAAAGTTTGTTGATGGCAAACGAGATATCAGGACGGGTGAAGGCAAGATATTGAAGGGAGCCAACTAGTTTTCGATAAGGGGTGGCATCGACAGAGGGGGATGAATCGGTGGGAGAAAGAGGATCCGTAGCACTAAGAGGAGTGGTGACATCTTTAGCACCGTCCATATGGAATTGATTAAGGATGTCTTGAATATGACGGTGTTGAGACAGAAATAGACCCGTGGGTGTAGGAATGACGTCAACTCCTAGAAAATGGTGAAGCACACCGAGATCCTTTACAGAGAATTTGTTATTCAAGGCTGCAACAAAGTGATCAAGGAACTTGGGGTCACTACCTATGAGGACAATATCATCGACATAAACCATTAAGTAACAGGTAATGTTGTGATGTTTATATATGAAGAGGGTGGCATCACTTAAGGACTTTTGAAATCCAAAACGGAGAAGAAAATTGGTTAGCTCAATATACCAAGCGCGAGGAGCTTGTTTTAGACGATATAGGGATTTTTTGAGCTTATAAAGGTGATGTGGAAATTGAGAATTGGTATAGCCAGGTGGTTGGGTCATAAAGATATCTTCATGAAGGGTGCCATGAAGAAAAGCATTGTTCACATCGAGTTGTCTTAATGGCCAACTTTTAGAGAGAGCAATCGAGAGAATAGTGCGAATAGTGACAGGTTTTGCTACGGGGCTGAAGGTATCAAAGTAGTCTTTGCCATGTTGTTGAAGAAAACCTTTGGCTACTAGACGTGCTTGGTATTTAGCGATGGAACCATCTGGATTTCGTTTGATGCGAAACACCCATTTACATCCGATCGGAGTTTGAGATGCGGGAGGAACCAGTTCCTAAGTTTGATTTTGAAGGAGAGCGTTAAACTCTGAGTCCATGGCACTCCTCCATTTAGGATCTTTCAAGGCTTCAGAATGAGTAGAGGGTTCAAGGGTAGGCGGTAATGGGTGAAGGGTGGTGGCGTTAACAGCATTGGGGTTGAAGTATTTTGAATTCGGTTTGCGAGTACGTTGGGGACGAGGTGTAGATTCTATGGTTGGAGATGGGGTAGAACTGGTAGTATCGATGTCGGGTGTAAGAGTGGTAGCGGACTGTGAGGGAGTGGATGAATTAGTGTGGTTAGTGTCAATGGGAAGGGGTTCTGTAGAAGTGTTGGTAATTGGTGGAGTTGGAGTGGTGGGAGTGTTAGGTGAGGTATGTGTCGTAGGTTGCATGGGAGGGGTGGGATCTGCATGGGATGGTGAGATGATGGGAATAGCAGATGTGGTGGTGGAAACTTGAGGTTGGGAATGTATGGGATTGGTGGGAAGTGCACTAGGGGAAATGGCGTGAGATGTGGATGTGGGGTTTGGTGATGCATTTAATGATGAGTGGGTGGCAGAGAAGAATGTGGTTGATGTGGGAAGGGATTCATTTGTGGATGAGTTATTGGAAAATGGAAATATATGTTCCACAAATTGGACATGGCGAGAATGGTAAAGACGTTTTAAGACTGGGTCATAGCACTTGTAAGCGGATTTGGATGAAGAGTAGCCGAGGAAGATGCACTTAATGGATTTGGCATGAAGTTTAGATTGGGCATATGGCCGGAGCCATGGAAAACACAAGCAACCAAACGGTTTTAATCTATCATAGTTGGGTGATCTGTTGTAGAGGCAATCGTATGGTGACTTGAAGTCAAGGATTGGTGTTGGAAGACGATTGACGAGATGAACCGTGGTTTGAAAGGCGTGAGACCAAAAGGTGAGCGGTAAGTGTGCATGATGTAGAAGAGATAAACCGGTTTCGACAATATGGCGATGAAGTATTTCGGCAACACCATTTTGTTCCGGTGTGTGTGGAGGAGTGGTAAAGTGGGATATCCCATTCACTTGTAAGTATGGGATAAGGCCGATGTATTCACCTCCGTTGTCCGAGAAAAGCGAAACAAGGGGTGTGTGAAAGAATTTTTCAGCCAAGGTTTTAAAAAGCGGGAAGAGAATGGAGACATCGGATTTTCTTTTCATTGGATATAACCAAGTGTATTTGGAATAGAAATCAACAAAAGTGACATAGTATTTGTAGCCATCATTTGAGATTTGGACAGGGCCCCAAACATCCGAGTAAATAAGTTCCAATGGTTTTGAGACTTTGAAAGAGTTTTCGCCAAAGGGCTTCTTATGGCTTTTATTTAATGAACATGCATCACAATGAAATGAAAAGTTTGACATTTTATTATAAGGAAGTCCTAAATTATTAAGCAAAATTTTTAGAACTTTAATTGACGGATGCCCAAACTTGTGATGCCATGAGAGAAGCGAGTTGGGTGTCTTGGTGCTTGAGTTGATGAACTTTGAATAGTGAGATGAAACGGGAGATGCAAAGTACACATCATTGACGTTCACTCCCCGCATTAGGCGCGCCCCCGTGCGAAGATCCTTAACAAAAAAACGAAAAAGGGAAAAAATTCAACGAAAACACGGTTAGTTTTGCAAAGTTTGGCAACAGAAACAAGATTATTACGTAATTTAGGAACAAGCAAAACATTTTTTAGATTTAAGGAACGAGAGGAGGTGGGAATAGATGCATGGCCGGTGTGAGAGATGGAAAGAGTGATACCGTTTCCTAGCACAATCTCGTCGGGCCCACCATATTCTGAAAGGGTGTGGACAAATGACCGGTCATATGCTGCATGATCGGACGCCCCAGTGTCAAACATTAATGGTGTAGAGGAGGAGCTTACCATTGAGGCGTTCACCGTCGGGTTTGTAGATGATGGTGAAGTAACTGTGATATTGTTTTCCTGTAAAAGGCGTGCTAATTTCCTGCAGTCTTTAATGTCATGACCTGGAATATGACAAAAGTGACAAAAAAATTGTTACGGTTAGCACGAAAGTTTGTCAAGTGTCCACCATTATTGTTTTGAGATCTGGTGTGCCTTGGCCCAAAGTTGTTTGGCCTGTTTGGGTTTCGGATCTCATTGTTGGCCCGTGAAGCATAGCGAGGCCCACTCCTTTGGATATTATTGACAGTGGTCATTTGGGTAACAGATTGAGATTCCTGGAGTGTTCGTTCATGGTCTACCAACTTCTCAAACATATCTGAGAATGTGATTGAAGTGTCACGCATCTTTACTCCAGCAGCAATTTCTTTGTAATCGTCACCTACGTGAGTGAGTATGTGAACAATAAGATCGTCATCATCGATTGGTTTCTGAGCCAATGCTAATTCATCCGCAATAGACTTCATCTCACGGAGATATTCGGCCACAGGTTTGGTTCCTTTCTTGTGTGTGGCGAGTTTTGATCGGAGGGAGATGATCCTAGACCTTGAGACACTTGCGTAACTCTCGGTCAATCGCTGGAAGAGTTGACGAGAGGTTTCAGCGGATGACACAATTAGAAGAATTGTGGCAGAGCAACTTCCAAGCAGGGCTCCGAGAAGAATTTGGTCTTGTCGGAACCATAAACGGTAGTGGGGATTGGGTTTTCCATCAAGAATTTTTGGTGGTGGTTCGGTGAGGCCGTCAACGTATTGGTCCAGTTCGAGCCCTGTGAGTGTTGATAAAACTTGTTTCCGCCATGACGGAAAGTTGTTGGGGGTAAGCTGGATGGGGAAGTGAGTGTGTGTAGAGAGAGTGATGATTGTGGTGGTGGTAGACATGGCTGCCGTGGTTGAAGAAAAAAATATTATTATTATTATTATTATTTGGTGATTTGAGATAGTAGTATCGATTACTCAGTGGAGCTTATTCAGCTCTGATACCATATCAAGGCAAAAGATTGTTGTAATGTTTTTATGTATTCAAACAAAAGATTTACACGCCTTTTGTAGGCAAAAATACAACAAGAAAACAAGAATAACTAGAGGCGGAAATTGAGGATCTAAATTAACTATTTACAATGAAATATAATTTCCAAAGATATCTATGTTGACTAACAATTGTCTGTGGTCTTGATATTTATAACCACCTCTCACATCCTCTATATATATATATATATATATGTGTTGAGTATGTTTGTATTTTGCAATACAATAATAATAACACACAATACTTTCTCTGTCTAAAACATTTCCTTCTCTCTCTAACCTATATTCTCTCTCTATCTCTCTCTAATTATTGTGTTTAGAGGCATGTTATTTACACAACAAAAAAATTAGGTTTGCACAACCCTCTACGGCCCGTAGAGGGTGTCAGTGCAATAAATGACGGTTGCCTCTACGGGCCGTAGAACCCTCTACGGCCCGTATAGGTGGGTTGGTGGAGTTCATTTAAACCCTAGACGGTCCGTAGGTACGTACGAGGTACGAGGACAATCAATGAACAGACTGACTTGCAGTGTGTCAGTCTGAAAATCAACCCTTCTACGGGCCGTAGAGCCCTTTACGACCCGTAGATATCAGGTTTGGTGGGAGCATTAAACCCTCTACGGCCTGTAGAGGCCTCTACGGGCCGTAGAGATCCAGATATATTCTTCTTCATTGTCTTATTTTATCAGTCAATGAAAACATTCAAAAAAACCGGAGCACTTAAAATCCGATCAATACCAAGCTACCGTGATGTCTTCGGGGCACCTCAGTAAAGTTACTGGTGAATGGGAGCACTCGTTTGACTTATCTTACGTCTCGGAAAGCCTTTTCGGACCCGTAATGGAACGTGGTGAGGAGGAGGTTAGATCCGTTGTTCACTGTGGTGAAGAGAAGGCGTTGCCCGATTTGAACCTGCTGCTTGATCTGAACCAGGAGTATGTAGAAGAACCAGAGTCATTTGACGTACCGCCAAGTCATCCACAGTACGAATACGGGACTTACCATTCGCACGAGGAGGGTGATGCCAGCTTCAAGGATTCACACGAGGGAGGTGATAACGGTGGCGACGAACCTGGCCGGTCGTTTCGTTTGAAACAAGTCAGGTGTGTTTATGTATTTACACTTATTTATAACTTTAGACCCGTGTATATTTACTAGTGTACATATTTAGACTCGTATATTTAGCTGACGTGTGCGGATATACACATATTTTTCGATGGATTTTAACACACGTTTTGCTTTAATATTTATAAAAATGGTTTCGACCTTAATATTAAAACACACACAAAAGGGCAAGTGTACCCTGTCATATATGTAGTAATGTACAGATAAGAACCAGATATCGATCCATGGACGCGCGCGGAGCAATGGTACTAAAACTCTATCCCCGATTCACCAGTAGGAAAAGATAGTTTGAGTTTGTTTATACCTAGATTAATTCTAACACATTAAATAACTTAACTATGACTCCAAATAGAAAATATAAATATATAAACTATAATACGCCAATCCTAGCATGTCATCTACATATAATAAGAAATAAAGGCGTGATCAACATTCCCATTTTCCGACAGTTAGTTTCCCTCTCGGGCATCCTAACATGACAACTATACAGAAAGCTAACACGAATACACACGTTAACCACTTCAAGCTGTTCATTAGCGTGCAGCTGATATGATCTCATGAGAATCTTTAAAGATAGGTTAGTATCACCTTTCGGGAGTCCTCAACCGCACTAGTTAAGGAAAGCAATATCAAATACACTATACGACCACATAGACTAGCATAAAGTAGAGCATTTCACAACCTATTCCATTTTACCAACTTTGAACACAAATCTACTAAGATCGCCATTTTCACCAAAATAACTAACAAAGATCATTAACCGTGTCAAAGATTGGTAACAACACCATTAAGCTTTTAAGACTCTTTTACGTGCCGGTAAACATCTATAATCATTATCTGAGTGACTTTAACCAAACCAATACCCGGTTACAGTTTCATGGTGTAAACTATATCAACAAGTTAACTAGCTACTATCGGACGATTAAACGGACGGTTTCTTCAACAAGTAATCCGCCTAACACATTCGACAATCATCAAAGTCATCCAAACACAACTACAAATCTAACAACAATGAAACAAGGTTGCGCTATGATCATCAAGATCCAAACATGAAAAACGCCAAATTCATACAAAACTTGATTTCATACAAACGATTGTTTTAACTACTAACTAATACTAATGTTCTTGCCCGTAGGCGTACGATTAAATAAAATAACATCAAAATAGCAAACAAAATCAGATTTGGATCTAAGAAAGCTTAAAGGATCAAACCATAAGATTGCTAATGAGATGGATTGGATGATGAAGGATGGATCGGATGGATTCCCGAGCTTGTTCCACGCCTATGAAGCACTTCGTTAGCCCCGAAAATCGCCAGAAATCGCCCCCCCCAAAGATCCAATACTTGATCAATGGCTGAAATGGGCTATTTAAAAACAGAACAGACGATCAGACCGGCCGCGCGGATGATCCGACCGGCCGGTCGCTTTACTCGGGTCAGAAAAGGTTCTAGAATGCTGACGCAGGCCTTCTAGAAGGTCCCCAGAAATATCAGGTTGCTGTGCGCGGCCGGTCGCTTCGTTCGCGCGGCCGGTCGGATTGACAAACGTTCCGTTTTCGCGCAGAAACCTTCGTTTTTGATCAGGTTTGCTTCCTGGATACCGTTTAAGACCTGTAATCATAAAAATGCCCAAATAAGTACCAATTCATCGTGTATACGGCCAAAACGTATATAAAGGGGAGTTAAACTGGGGCTTTTATATGTATAAATTAACGTATATCAAACATCCCCACACTTGAACTTTGCTTGTCCTCAAGCAAACAACAAAACAGAAATAACCGAAAAACTCGCCAAGTGGCAACAAAGACAAAATATAACCTGTACAGACGATAATAATCAAGCCCGCAGAAGATATAAACAGGTGATAAGATAACTGAAAAGCAACGACTCACTTCCGATCCATAAAGCACGCTAACCCGTACACGACTCACAATGTTCACACACACTCGGTTTTATTTATGATACATACGTGTAATGTGTATGTGTAAATCGCTCCATTGCCATGACAATGAATCGTGCAATATCATAGGCTTGTCAAAAGATCCAGTCTTCACCAACTAACGTGTGAAAGAGCACGAATCAAGAGGTCTTATGAGGGTTGTAATGTCAGGCAAGGGTAAGGGTGTGGAATGGATATATAAACAGTGACGAAATGGCTAAAACTTGGCGGTTAAATCTAACTAAACTGAAGCAAAAACTACTATACAATACATACGCGAACATAACCGCATTTTACTCATATCGAGCTAAACGTAGAATTTTCTAACTTTAAAGCTCTAAAAACTGCTCGATTACTGCTAACTCACCCTATTTTAGGGTGTTCTATTTTTCTGGAATTTTCTTTTTTCTTTTTTTTTTCTTTTTTTTCTTTTTTTTTTCTTTTTTTTTCAACATATATATCAATGATATAGCTGATATTAAAACACGAATATAATCAACATACGGGCTCTAAATATACAAACCCGAACACGAACTATTTACAACGCAAAAACGAGTCAAACATTAACCTAAACCGAGTTTTAACACAAAAGGTTTAAAAGAAAAAGGCTAAATTTGGTTAAGTGGTGAAATGGTGTGGTAAATAAGAAAAAACACGGATTAGGTTCGACAAGGTAAACTAGGGGATAATGTTTGGGTGCGGGAAATAGATAGAACGAAAAGAAAAGGCTAAATCAAAAGAGTATCCTAAATGCCTCAATCATTTTCATACAATCTCACACGAATCTGGTCTAAACAGGCATGCTAATGACAAGTTCTAAATGGCACAAAACATCCGGCTCACTCGATAAGCATGTCAAAGAAATGAAATCTATACTAATAGGATCAAGTGCTCACGTAACCAGAAGGAAATGGGTGCAAATGTATAGATTTAGCATGTTAGTATCACATCCGTTTGTCGCGCCTTAAGTTATTTTTATCAAAAATTGGTTAAGCTTGATGTTTATTATAAATATATACATATATGTACTTATAAAGGTTTTTTTTGTATATATATATATATATATAAGTATAAATACAAGAGGACAAACTCGAACAAGATATAATCCCTCCCCACACTTAAACGTCACATTGTCCCCAATGTGAAAATAGTAAAGCATTATGAATAGCTAAACTATAGTGCAAAGAAGAGAAACTAAAACTCCCCTAGTGTCGAAGCAAACTCAAGGTTATCCAAGGACGCTGTCGTGTCTGCTCAGCCCTCAGTGCTCGTGTGTATCCTGAACTCCTTTTCCTTAGTACATGCAAAAGTGCTAAAAGGCGCTCCAAAACACACAACTCATTGAAATAAAATCCCAAGCATTCATCATCACTGAATTTAAACAAAGACATAAAAGAACGTCCGAAATTTGGGGCTTGTTTGAACAATTATGAAGAAAGCCCCAAAATTTCTTAAACAAACCTACTTTAAAACTAAGATTAAAACTACATTACAATTATTATACTACTCTAACAATATACTAGATATGCCAACCATCTTGCAAATTTAGGGTTTAGTTAAATATTATGAAGAAACCCCTAAAATTGAAAGAAGGAAAACAATAATTTATACTAAGGAGATTCATACCTTGGATTTGAAAATTGGAGGTGGATTGGGAGGTTTGTTAGTGTTCTTGAGAGCTAAGTGCAGGTTTTTGTTGTGAAACAATACTAAGCGGCCGTTCAAAAGGTTTCTAAGGTTGAGTTTTTATCAAAATTTTCGAATTTCCTAGAATACCCCTGCAGATTTTCGAACAGACCACAGCGAGCGGCCGTTCACTCTAAGTGAGCGGCCGTTCACTGCATGCAGATGTGTTTTCTGCTGCAGTTTCAGCTCAAAACGCTTGCACTCGCTCAGTTTTGACATAAACAACCAACATACCTGTTTCGCGACACTTCTTAGTACAATAATGCCTCTGATTTTGAAGCGACTATCCACACAATCATTTGGCACGAATCAATCCTGTAAAAACTAAAAACAAACTAAACAACAAGTTAAAAACTTTATGAAGTTCATTGGGACATTTATGCCCCTGCACATCTAAAACATTATGAAGTTGTTTAGGATATTATGAAGTTGCTAAGGACATGAATGCCCCTGCGAAGCTACGTTTTTGCACAAGTCGATAGCTTGACTCGCTTTTCCATGCGCGTTTTCTCGCGCGGTCGTGGAATTCAAGTATTTCCACATCCGGGTCATACGGGCCTGAGTTTTAAGATTTAATCATTGCCCGTTGACTTTCAACTAAGTCCAACTTGGACTTTGACTTTCTTGGAATGACCGTTTTCATAAAAGATTTTCCTTAAGATCGCTTTCGCCCGAATGGAGATTGAGTACGGGCGAGAAGATCGATCGAGCAATGAACAGACATCGGCCATCCCCACACTTAAACTGACGCAATGTACGAAATAATTACAGACAAAATAATTAAAGACTCGATCTAAGAAAAGCGGAAGGAATATACACAGATAAACATACTAAAAACTATACACTAACTTAAATTATGATAATATATAAATACGAAAATATACAATTTTTTTTTTCAGCGAAAATATGAGTCGCTCGCGCATCGCGAAGAAGTATAGACCGCTTCTCGCGTGGCGCAAGTGAGCACAATGACTCAAGGTGCTCGCGCGTTGCAACAAGATAAAGACCGTCTTTTTGCTTGCGCGAAAACAACCTTTTTCACCAAAGAAATAATATAACGGAAGTTGATGAATAGAAACGATGATGGATGTCAATGTATTGAGTTAAAAACGGAAGATAGCGGTTATTCACGTCACACGAAGGACTCTGGTGATCCTGTTCGCGTACCGCGAACAATAAAAGATAAAATCCGGGGTAATTAGGAACTCGCTTAAAGCGGAACCATAAGCCCAGCTTCTTTGCGAATCGCAAGGAAGCATTTTTCACAGAAAATTATTTTTATTAAAACCACTTCTATATTAAATAAATTTCCCAATTTTTCTTAACCCAAACCTTTTATAAAAACATTCGAACCATCAAATTTAAACGTAACATACCCAGACTTCCATTATATATTTAAGTAAAATTAAAACTATATATACATAAAAATCAAATAAAAACCAATAGAATCAATAAAATGAACAGAAACAAACAGACAAAGCATAAAACTATCTAAAGCATGAAATTAATAATTAGTTCAAATACGAACAAATAAATCTAATCAATCAAATAAAGAATAAATCAAAGTCATAGATAAACCAATAAATCCAATAATCAATCAATCTATCAACACCCTAATGAACGAATAATCAATCAAACAATCCTATAAGCAGATAAATGAACGAATATATGTGCAAACCTATGAATCAATCTAAAATCAATCCAATATATTAACAGACAGATAAATCAAATAAACAATCAAATAATCATATATGGAAATAAATGAATGAAATAAAGAATCAACGAAGTATAAACAAGTATTCACAAGCATGTACACTGGTAAAAAGTTGACTCGGTTCGTTCCTAAAGCTCGTCGCGTCCCCGGCAACGGCGCCAAAAACTTGACGTGTGCGGATATACACATATTTTTCGATGGATTTTAACACACGTTTTGCTTTAATATTTATAAAAATGGTTTCGACCTTAATATTAAAACACACACAAAAGGGCAAGTGTACCCTGTCATATATGTAGTAATGTACAAATAAGAACCAGATATCGATCCATTGACGCGCGCGGAGCAATGGTACTAAAACTCTATCCCCAATTCACCAGTAGGAAAAGATAGTTTGAGTTTGTTTATACCTAGATTAATTCTAACACATTAAATAACTTAACTATGACTCCAAATAGAAAATATAACTATATAAACTATAATACGCCAATCCTAGCATGTCATCTACATATAATAAGAAATAAAGGCGTGATCAACATTCCCATTTTCCGACAGTTAGTTTCCCTCTCGGGCATCCTAACATGACAACTATACAGAAAGCTAACACGAATACACACGTTAACCACTTCAAGCTGTTCATTAGCGTGCAGCTGATATGATCTCATGAGAATCTTTAAAGATAGGTTCGTATCACCTTTCGGGAGTCCTCAACCGCACTAGTTAAGGAAAGCAATATCAAATACACAATACGACCACCTAGACTAGCATAAAGTAGAGCATTTCACAACCTATTCCATTTTACCAACTTTGAACACAAATCTACTAAGATCGCCATTTTCACCAAAATAACTAACAAAGATCATTAACCGTGTCAAAGATTGGTAACAACACCATTAAGCTTTTAAGACTCTTTTACGTGCCGGTAAACATCTATAATCATTATCTGAGTGACTTTAACCAAACCAATACCCGGTTACAGTTTCATGGTGTAAACTATATAAACAAGTTAACTAGCTACTATCGGACGATTAAACGGACGGTTTCTTCAACAAGTAATCCGCCTAACACATTCGACAATCATCAAAGTCATCCAAACACAACTACAAATCTAACAACAATGAAACAAGGTTGCGCTATGATCATCAAGATCCAAACATGAAAAACGCCAAATTCATACAAAACTTGATTTCATACAAACGATTGTTTTAACTACTAACTAATACTAATGTTCTTGCCCGTAGGCGTACGATTAAATAAAATAACATCAAAATAGCAAACAAAATCAGATTTGGATCTAAGAAAGCTTAAAGGATCAAACCATAAGATTGCTAAAGAGATGGATTGGATGATGAAGGATGGATCGGATGGATTCCCGAGCTTGTTCCACGCCTATGAAGCACTTCGTTAGCCCCGAAAATCGCCAGAAATCGCCCCCCCAAAGATCCAATACTTGATCAATGGCTGAAATGGGCTATTTAAAAACAGAACAGACGATCCGACCGGCCGCGCGGATGATCCGACCGGCCGGTCGCTTTACTCGGGTCAGAAAAGGTTCTAGAATGCTGACGTAGGCCTTCTAGAAGGTCCCCAGAAATATCAGATTGCTGTGCGCGGCCGGTCGCTTCGTTCGCGCGGCCGGTCGGATTGACAAACGTTCCGTTTTCGCGCAGAAACCTTCGTTTTTGATCCGGTTTGCTTCCTGGATACCGTTTAAGACCTGTAATCATAAAAATGCCCAAATAAGTACCAATTCATCGTGTATACGGCCAAAACGTATATAAAGGGGAGTTAAACTGGGGCTTTTATATGTATAAATTAACGTATATCATTAGCCCCGTACATAAATTTGTTTTAGGGTTTTTTAGATTTGAACTCGTATATATTAGTTGTTATTTGAACTCGTAGGGTTTGTGAGATTTGAAGTCGTATATATTAGTTGTTATTTGAATTCGTATATAAATTTTGCAGGTATTCGGGTCTCTTAAAGACCTGACAGATTGGTTTTACCAAAGGGCCAAAAATAATGGTTACATTACCGTATTCGGACGTAATGTTTCTGAAGGCAGGGGTGGATAGAAGGATAAAGACAGCATGGATACGATGTGACCGTAGTGGCGAACATCGTAGTATAGCCAGAGTTCGAAAGACATGTAGTAAAAAATGTAATTGCCCATTTGAAATAATAGGGAGATACTGCTCCAGTTTAAAACGCATGCATACACACATTAACAATATCTTTGTTCTATATTTTACAGATGTTTTTGAATATTTAGAAAAGGGTCTGGCTCAATGACTATAAAGAAAAGTTTGTTTCCGGATGGACAGACACAAACTACAACTTTGGTCAGTATACGACCAACAGAGCTAAGAGCCAGCATTCAAAGTTTAAGATGCACATTAAGGGCCCTAACAACTCGCTCCACAAACTTGTGATGATTGCAGACGATGTGGTAACGTCATAACAGAGGGAAATAAATCACTCGTTTGAAGAGAGTTTGTCGGTGAAAAAGGTGCACCAACACATACCGATTTTTGAGGACCTACTCGGTAAAATTTCCCATGCAGCGATCGAGTTTGTTGATAACTGAGTTAAAAAATATAGAGAGGTTGAGGGAAAAAATAAAGAGTTGTGGTCACTAGCTTTACACGAGTTGCGGGTTGCCGTGTGCATGTTGATTAGATTCGTATATAAATAAAGGTAATACCATTACTTTATTAATTATTATTATTATTATTGAATACAGGAAAAAAAATACAGTTGGCCGAAGTAGACGTCTTCTGGACACGACTGAATTACGAACCAGAAGTAGTGGGGGGGGGGGGGGCGTGACCTTGCGAGTGAGTGGGAAATAGTCAAAGAGACACTATTGTCTCAATCACCACGGATTCAAAGAAATATGTTGTAAAAATAAAGTCGGTGGTGAATCCAAGTATGACTGACCATCAACCTCCTGAGGTACAAAAAAATAGTCGCGGGTGTCCAACTTCAAAATCACAAAAAAAAAAAACAAGAGGAAGATGCGAAAGAAGATGTTAGTATTATTATTATTATTACTATTATTCATAATATTATTATTATTATTATTATTATTATTCTTATTATTATTATTATTATTATTATTATAGACAACTTTTGTTGAATATTAGAATATATAATCTGCTTGGCATTTCTTTTGGGAAACTTGTAGACAACTAGTGTTGTCTGGTTTGAACAAAAACATGGGAAACTCTGCACAATTTTTCATAAAATCTTTGATTATCATTATTATTATTATTTATTAATTATTTATTGTTATCCATTGGAGGAGGACGGGCCTATAAGAAGACGTAGGCCATCGGATCAAGGTAAAGATAAAATGAGAGTATGTGATAAAGATTTTCCACTGTTAGTAGGGGACAGATACATAAATAACTATTCATACACACATACATATATACATACGTACACACCCCCTAATCATGATTTCCCATTGTTTGGCGGTCATAGGTATAAATTTGCGATAAGGGATTTTAAGTGTTGGATTCATCCCCTTTATCGACAGTTTATCACGCACATTCAAGATGTTCAGCCGGACAGTAACTGTGGGTTCCGATCTGTAGCTGTGTCCTTAGATTTCGAAGAGGAAGACTGGGCTTGGATCCGCCAACTTCTTCTAGGAGAGATGATGGGGGAACGCAAAGGGGAGTGGTTGACGGTTCTCAACAGATGGAGAGACGGCTGGTTCGCCCACATATAGTCGACCATAGATTGGGTGGGAGTGGGGAATGCGCCCAACTCAAAATAGATGGATCTGCCTAGCACTGGATTACTTATTTCTCAGGCATTTGGTGTGGTTCTTTAAGTCTTCTCTGCTAATGAAACGAATCTTTTCTTCCCTTTTTCACTCATCCTGATGATGTACCAGAACATCGTATCATATCGATAGCTCATGTGAACACCAACCATTTCATCATGCTTAAGCTAGTAGAAGACACTCCAATGCCACGTCTGAGTGGAGCATGGTTGACTTGGGTAAATGAACATTAAAACCCATGGTTGGCACTATATAGGGATCGTCTAGATCTGGGACATAGGCTATATCGAAGAAATACGAGCAGTGAAAGAGAGTGGTTTGACTTAACTGGTATTCCTGGTAGTCCTTGTAGTCCGGTGTAATGTTGTTTTTATAATATATACTGATTTATTAAGTATTTTTTTTGTTTATGCTTTTTACCTATACAATAAGAAATGAAAAAGTTTTTTTATAAAAAAAACTAATACAACATGCTTAAAAGTAATAAATACAAAAAAAATCATTTACTGGCCCGTAAGGACCTCTATGGGTCGTAGAAAGGAACCATCTACGGGTCGTAGAGGTCCTTACGGCCCGTAGACGTTTGGAGAGTTGGTCGTAGAGGCTATCTATGGGTCGTAGAGACCCTAGTATCCATGGCCCTTAGAGGCCTCTACGACCCATAGACAAAACAAGGTTGTTTTGTATAAAGAAACACAATAAACAAAAATATGTATAAAAAATTAATAAAAAAAATTTATCTACGGGTCGTAGAAGGCCATACGACCCGTAGATGGCTGGACAATGGTCGTAGATGCCATCTTCTCTACGAACCGTAGCGGCCATCTATGAATATAGTTTAGCATTTGAATAGTTTAGCGTTTGTTTTGTGAAATTTGTAGACAACTTGTGTTGTCTCGTTTGCACAAAAACAAGGGAAACTCTGCCCATTTTTTTTATAAATTCTTTGCTTTTGCAGTTATGGATTCTTTTGAGCAGGAGGAGCAACCGGAGCAGGAGGAGCCCGTGGTTCAGGGGGGCCCGACCCCATGGCGGGGGGGGGGGGGGGGACCTGCAGGATTAGGAGCATTGCAAATTTTAGCGATTTGATTACGCGAATACAAGGTTTCAGAGGTTGAGGAAAAAGAAGATATCTAAGTCGCGGGGGATTTGTTGGAACTCGCTTCGTGCCACCAGGGGGGGTGCAGAGGAGATTGCACGACAGTGGATCCCGGAAGGTAGCCCATGGGACAGGTTACTTGGCGACTGCAACGCACCATCCCATCGACCGTTGGTGATAGAGTTCCTTTCCACCTTTCGCCTTCGGCCACGAAAGGCTGGTGATGATACTCCGCGCCCACCGTCAGAGGTCCAGTTTTCCATTCTCGGCGTTTAGTATGGTTATTCTCTGGATCAGTGCTCGTGTGTATCCTGAACTCCTTTTCCTTAGTACATGCAAAAGTGCTAAAAGGCGCTCCAAAACACACAACTCATTGAAATAAAATCCCAAGCATTCATCATCACTGAATTTAAACAAAGACATAAAAGAACGTCCGAAATTTGGGGCTTGTTTGAACAATTATGAAGAAAGCCCCAAAATTTCTTAAACAAACCTACTTTAAAACTAAGATTAAAACTACATTACAATTATTATACTACTCTAACAATATACTAGATATGCCAACCATCTTGCAAATTTAGGGTTTAGTTAAATATTATGAAGAAACCCCTAAAATTGAAAGAAGGAAAACAATAATTTATACTAAGGAGATTCATACCTTGGATTTGAAAATTGGAGGTGGATTGGGAGGTTTGTTAGTGTTCTTGAGAGCTAAGTGCAGGTTTTTGTTGTGAAACAATACTAAGCGGCCGTTCAAAAGGTTTCTAAGGTTGAGTTTTTATCAAAATTTTCGAATTTCCTAGAATACCCCTGCAGATTTTCGAACAGACCACAGCGAGCGGCCGTTCACTCTAAGTGAGCGGCCGTTCACTGCATGCAGATGTGTTTTCTGCTGCAGTTTCAGCTCAAAACGCTTGCACTCGCTCAGTTTTGACATAAACAACCAACATACCTGTTTCGCGACACTTCTTAGTACAATAATGCCTCTGATTTTGAAGCGACTATCCACACAATCATTTGGCACGAATCAATCCTGTAAAAACTAAAAACAAACTAAACAACAAGTTAAAAACTTTATGAAGTTCATTGGGACATTTATGCCCCTGCACATCTAAAACATTATGAAGTTGTTTAGGATATTATGAAGTTGCTAAGGACATGAATGCCCCTGCGAAGCTACGTTTTTGCACAAGTCGATAGCTTGACTCGCTTTTCCATGCGCGTTTTCTCGCGCGGTCGTGGAATTCAAGTATTTCCACATCCGGGTCATACGGGCCTGAGTTTTAAGATTTAATCATTGCCCGTTGACTTTCAACTAAGTCCAACTTGGACTTTGACTTTCTTGGAATGACCGTTTTCATAAAAGATTTTCCTTAAGATCGCTTTCGCCCGAATGGAGATTGAGTACGGGCGAGAAGATCGATCGAGCAATGAACAGACATCGGCCATCCCCACACTTAAACTGACGCAATGTACGAAATAATTACAGACAAAATAATTAAAGACTCGATCTAAGAAAAGCGGAAGGAATATACACAGATAAACATACTAAAAACTATACACTAACTTAAATTATGATAATATATAAATACGAAAATATACAATTTTTTTTTTCAGCGAAAATATGAGTCGCTCGCGCATCGCGAAGAAGTATAGACCGCTTCTCGCGTGGCGCAAGTGAGCACAATGACTCAAGGTGCTCGCGCGTTGCAACAAGATAAAGACCGTCTTTTTGCTTGCGCGAAAACAACCTTTTTCACCAAAGAAATAATATAACGGAAGTTGATGAATAGAAACGATGATGGATGTCAATGTATTGAGTTAAAAACGGAAGATAGCGGTTATTCACGTCACACGAAGGACTCTGGTGATCCTGTTCGCGTACCGCGAACAATAAAAGATAAAATCCGGGGTAATTAGGAACTCGCTTAAAGCGGAACCATAAGCCCAGCTTCTTTGCGAATCGCAAGGAAGCATTTTTCACAGAAAATTATTTTTATTAAAACCACTTCTATATTAAATAAATTTCCCAATTTTTCTTAACCCAAACCTTTTATAAAAACATTCGAACCATCAAATTTAAACGTAACATACCCAGACTTCCATTATATATTTAAGTAAAATTAAAACTATATATACATAAAAATCAAATAAAAACCAATAGAATCAATAAAATGAACAGAAACAAACAGACAAAGCATAAAACTATCTAAAGCATGAAATTAATAATTAGTTCAAATACGAACAAATAAATCTAATCAATCAAATAAAGAATAAATCAAAGTCATAGATAAACCAATAAATCCAATAATCAATCAATCTATCAACACCCTAATGAACGAATAATCAATCAAACAATCCTATAAGCAGATAAATGAACGAATATATGTGCAAACCTATGAATCAATCTAAAATCAATCCAATATATTAACAGACAGATAAATCAAATAAACAATCAAATAATCATATATGGAAATAAATGAATGAAATAAAGAATCAACGAAGTATAAACAAGTATTCACAAGCATGTACACTGGTAAAAAGTTGACTCGGTTCGTTCCTAAAGCTCGTCGCGTCCCCGGCAACGGCGCCAAAAACTTGACGTGTGCGGATATACACATATTTTTCGATGGATTTTAACACACGTTTTGCTTTAATATTTATAAAAATGGTTTCGACCTTAATATTAAAACACACACAAAAGGGCAAGTGTACCCTGTCATATATGTAGTAATGTACAAATAAGAACCAGATATCGATCCATTGACGCGCGCGGAGCAATGGTACTAAAACTCTATCCCCAATTCACCAGTAGGAAAAGATAGTTTGAGTTTGTTTATACCTAGATTAATTCTAACACATTAAATAACTTAACTATGACTCCAAATAGAAAATATAACTATATAAACTATAATACGCCAATCCTAGCATGTCATCTACATATAATAAGAAATAAAGGCGTGATCAACATTCCCATTTTCCGACAGTTAGTTTCCCTCTCGGGCATCCTAACATGACAACTATACAGAAAGCTAACACGAATACACACGTTAACCACTTCAAGCTGTTCATTAGCGTGCAGCTGATATGATCTCATGAGAATCTTTAAAGATAGGTTCGTATCACCTTTCGGGAGTCCTCAACCGCACTAGTTAAGGAAAGCAATATCAAATACACAATACGACCACCTAGACTAGCATAAAGTAGAGCATTTCACAACCTATTCCATTTTACCAACTTTGAACACAAATCTACTAAGATCGCCATTTTCACCAAAATAACTAACAAAGATCATTAACCGTGTCAAAGATTGGTAACAACACCATTAAGCTTTTAAGACTCTTTTACGTGCCGGTAAACATCTATAATCATTATCTGAGTGACTTTAACCAAACCAATACCCGGTTACAGTTTCATGGTGTAAACTATATAAACAAGTTAACTAGCTACTATCGGACGATTAAACGGACGGTTTCTTCAACAAGTAATCCGCCTAACACATTCGACAATCATCAAAGTCATCCAAACACAACTACAAATCTAACAACAATGAAACAAGGTTGCGCTATGATCATCAAGATCCAAACATGAAAAACGCCAAATTCATACAAAACTTGATTTCATACAAACGATTGTTTTAACTACTAACTAATACTAATGTTCTTGCCCGTAGGCGTACGATTAAATAAAATAACATCAAAATAGCAAACAAAATCAGATTTGGATCTAAGAAAGCTTAAAGGATCAAACCATAAGATTGCTAAAGAGATGGATTGGATGATGAAGGATGGATCGGATGGATTCCCGAGCTTGTTCCACGCCTATGAAGCACTTCGTTAGCCCCGAAAATCGCCAGAAATCGCCCCCCCAAAGATCCAATACTTGATCAATGGCTGAAATGGGCTATTTAAAAACAGAACAGACGATCCGACCGGCCGCGCGGATGATCCGACCGGCCGGTCGCTTTACTCGGGTCAGAAAAGGTTCTAGAATGCTGACGTAGGCCTTCTAGAAGGTCCCCAGAAATATCAGATTGCTGTGCGCGGCCGGTCGCTTCGTTCGCGCGGCCGGTCGGATTGACAAACGTTCCGTTTTCGCGCAGAAACCTTCGTTTTTGATCCGGTTTGCTTCCTGGATACCGTTTAAGACCTGTAATCATAAAAATGCCCAAATAAGTACCAATTCATCGTGTATACGGCCAAAACGTATATAAAGGGGAGTTAAACTGGGGCTTTTATATGTATAAATTAACGTATATCATTAGCCCCGTACATAAATTTGTTTTAGGGTTTTTTAGATTTGAACTCGTATATATTAGTTGTTATTTGAACTCGTAGGGTTTGTGAGATTTGAAGTCGTATATATTAGTTGTTATTTGAATTCGTATATAAATTTTGCAGGTATTCGGGTCTCTTAAAGACCTGACAGATTGGTTTTACCAAAGGGCCAAAAATAATGGTTACATTACCGTATTCGGACGTAATGTTTCTGAAGGCAGGGGTGGATAGAAGGATAAAGACAGCATGGATACGATGTGACCGTAGTGGCGAACATCGTAGTATAGCCAGAGTTCGAAAGACATGTAGTAAAAAATGTAATTGCCCATTTGAAATAATAGGGAGATACTGCTCCAGTTTAAAACGCATGCATACACACATTAACAATATCTTTGTTCTATATTTTACAGATGTTTTTGAATATTTAGAAAAGGGTCTGGCTCAATGACTATAAAGAAAAGTTTGTTTCCGGATGGACAGACACAAACTACAACTTTGGTCAGTATACGACCAACAGAGCTAAGAGCCAGCATTCAAAGTTTAAGATGCACATTAAGGGCCCTAACAACTCGCTCCACAAACTTGTGATGATTGCAGACGATGTGGTAACGTCATAACAGAGGGAAATAAATCACTCGTTTGAAGAGAGTTTGTCGGTGAAAAAGGTGCACCAACACATACCGATTTTTGAGGACCTACTCGGTAAAATTTCCCATGCAGCGATCGAGTTTGTTGATAACTGAGTTAAAAAATATAGAGAGGTTGAGGGAAAAAATAAAGAGTTGTGGTCACTAGCTTTACACGAGTTGCGGGTTGCCGTGTGCATGTTGATTAGATTCGTATATAAATAAAGGTAATACCATTACTTTATTAATTATTATTATTATTATTGAATACAGGAAAAAAAATACAGTTGGCCGAAGTAGACGTCTTCTGGACACGACTGAATTACGAACCAGAAGTAGTGGGGGGGGGGGGGGCGTGACCTTGCGAGTGAGTGGGAAATAGTCAAAGAGACACTATTGTCTCAATCACCACGGATTCAAAGAAATATGTTGTAAAAATAAAGTCGGTGGTGAATCCAAGTATGACTGACCATCAACCTCCTGAGGTACAAAAAAATAGTCGCGGGTGTCCAACTTCAAAATCACAAAAAAAAAAAACAAGAGGAAGATGCGAAAGAAGATGTTAGTATTATTATTATTATTACTATTATTCATAATATTATTATTATTATTATTATTATTATTCTTATTATTATTATTATTATTATTATTATAGACAACTTTTGTTGAATATTAGAATATATAATCTGCTTGGCATTTCTTTTGGGAAACTTGTAGACAACTAGTGTTGTCTGGTTTGAACAAAAACATGGGAAACTCTGCACAATTTTTCATAAAATCTTTGATTATCATTATTATTATTATTTATTAATTATTTATTGTTATCCATTGGAGGAGGACGGGCCTATAAGAAGACGTAGGCCATCGGATCAAGGTAAAGATAAAATGAGAGTATGTGATAAAGATTTTCCACTGTTAGTAGGGGACAGATACATAAATAACTATTCATACACACATACATATATACATACGTACACACCCCCTAATCATGATTTCCCATTGTTTGGCGGTCATAGGTATAAATTTGCGATAAGGGATTTTAAGTGTTGGATTCATCCCCTTTATCGACAGTTTATCACGCACATTCAAGATGTTCAGCCGGACAGTAACTGTGGGTTCCGATCTGTAGCTGTGTCCTTAGATTTCGAAGAGGAAGACTGGGCTTGGATCCGCCAACTTCTTCTAGGAGAGATGATGGGGGAACGCAAAGGGGAGTGGTTGACGGTTCTCAACAGATGGAGAGACGGCTGGTTCGCCCACATATAGTCGACCATAGATTGGGTGGGAGTGGGGAATGCGCCCAACTCAAAATAGATGGATCTGCCTAGCACTGGATTACTTATTTCTCAGGCATTTGGTGTGGTTCTTTAAGTCTTCTCTGCTAATGAAACGAATCTTTTCTTCCCTTTTTCACTCATCCTGATGATGTACCAGAACATCGTATCATATCGATAGCTCATGTGAACACCAACCATTTCATCATGCTTAAGCTAGTAGAAGACACTCCAATGCCACGTCTGAGTGGAGCATGGTTGACTTGGGTAAATGAACATTAAAACCCATGGTTGGCACTATATAGGGATCGTCTAGATCTGGGACATAGGCTATATCGAAGAAATACGAGCAGTGAAAGAGAGTGGTTTGACTTAACTGGTATTCCTGGTAGTCCTTGTAGTCCGGTGTAATGTTGTTTTTATAATATATACTGATTTATTAAGTATTTTTTTTGTTTATGCTTTTTACCTATACAATAAGAAATGAAAAAGTTTTTTTATAAAAAAAACTAATACAACATGCTTAAAAGTAATAAATACAAAAAAAATCATTTACTGGCCCGTAAGGACCTCTATGGGTCGTAGAAAGGAACCATCTACGGGTCGTAGAGGTCCTTACGGCCCGTAGACGTTTGGAGAGTTGGTCGTAGAGGCTATCTATGGGTCGTAGAGACCCTAGTATCCATGGCCCTTAGAGGCCTCTACGACCCATAGACAAAACAAGGTTGTTTTGTATAAAGAAACACAATAAACAAAAATATGTATAAAAAATTAATAAAAAAAATTTATCTACGGGTCGTAGAAGGCCATACGACCCGTAGATGGCTGGACAATGGTCGTAGATGCCATCTTCTCTACGAACCGTAGCGGCCATCTATGAATATAGTTTAGCATTTGAATAGTTTAGCGTTTGTTTTGTGAAATTTGTAGACAACTTGTGTTGTCTCGTTTGCACAAAAACAAGGGAAACTCTGCCCATTTTTTTTATAAATTCTTTGCTTTTGCAGTTATGGATTCTTTTGAGCAGGAGGAGCAACCGGAGCAGGAGGAGCCCGTGGTTCAGGGGGGCCCGACCCCATGGCGGGGGGGGGGGGGGGGACCTGCAGGATTAGGAGCATTGCAAATTTTAGCGATTTGATTACGCGAATACAAGGTTTCAGAGGTTGAGGAAAAAGAAGATATCTAAGTCGCGGGGGATTTGTTGGAACTCGCTTCGTGCCACCAGGGGGGGTGCAGAGGAGATTGCACGACAGTGGATCCCGGAAGGTAGCCCATGGGACAGGTTACTTGGCGACTGCAACGCACCATCCCATCGACCGTTGGTGATAGAGTTCCTTTCCACCTTTCGCCTTCGGCCACGAAAGGCTGGTGATGATACTCCGCGCCCACCGTCAGAGGTCCAGTTTTCCATTCTCGGCGTTTAGTATGGTTATTCTCTGGATCAGTGGGCTATGCACACCCGTAATGTTAATGTTAATGTTAACATTATTATTATTCTTATTATTTTTGTTCTTATTCGTAATGTTAATGTTAATGACAATGCTCAGATTGTCTACACTACAGTTGTCACTACTGTTGCTGATGATGTGTTGTATGCGTGGTGGCCCACCATCGGTGGTCCAGTGTTCGGGAACCCGGACGAGAGGTATTATAATTATTGTTATTATCATTATTATTTATTATTATTGTTATTATAATTATAATTATTATTATTATTATTCTGTGCAGGAAGAGGTGTGACAGGGCAACCAGCATTCGTCACCCGGTGATTCGTTACATTCACCGTTGCATTTCCTATACCCTCTCGGCACGGTCCACTTGTAACGAGCGGGTGACGAAGACGGACCTCTTCTACTTGTACTGCATTATCACCGGCAGGCCGTGTGCCCTGCACCGGTGCATGGCTGAGTACTTTGCCTCCTTTCCCGCTAAGCAGACGCAGGGAGCCATTGCATGCGGGGTGGATGATCAGCAGGATCGCCGAGCGTTGTAACGCTGAGCGATATTTTGAGTATGTTGCGGGGCGTCTACCCAAGCCACTACCGCCCAGGTATTATTATTATTATTATTATTAATGTTAATGTTTATGTTTTTGTTTATTTCTTTCAGCCTATTAGCTTGTTCCACGATGAATAATATGGGTTGTGCGGGGAAGACAAAGGATAGACGAGCCATCTACCTTTTGATTGGTCCGGATGGCTAGCCGTTTGTACCGGAGCCGTTGGTACATCACGGCCTTGCAGGTGGTATTATTATTATTATTATTATTGTTATTATCATTATCATTATTATTATTATAATTTGATTGGGCGTTTCTTTTGGGAAATTTGTAGACAACTTGTGTTGTCTGGTTTGAACGAAAACAGAGGAAACTCTGCCCAGTTTTTTATAAAATCTTTGATTATTATTATTTATTTGTTATTATTATTATTATTATTATTATTATTATTATTATTATTATTATTATTATTATTATTATCATTATTATTATTATCAATATTTATTGTTACCCATTGCAGGTGGTGCAGTTGAGATTGGGTTGCAGTTTGTTGCTGAGGGGCAGGGGCGGCGCTGAGTGGGAGGTCAAGATGGCAGAGCCGTAGCCTGAGGAGGTGCAGGTTCCGCCGCGCGTATATCACTCCATCAGGTTGCCTCCTGATGTTAGGGAGGATATACGTGCGGCTGCCGTATAGGCTGCCGAGTCACGTGAGTGGCGTGAGGGGATGGACACCGAGATGCGTTAGTGGCGTGAGCGGCAGAACAAGGCGATGCGCTGGTTGATTGCTGGCCAGCAGGATATCTATCGTCGCCTGGATATGCAGCCTCATGTCGCACCGATTATAGGGCCCAACACGTAGCACACCCAAAAGTCCACGGATTAGGCCGGTACGTCCTCGCAGCAGGCCGGATGTCCACGCAGCAGCCGCCGCCGCCTGATGATTCGCAGATGATGTAGTTTTATCTTTCTTATCATATTTTGTAAACGTTTATGACAACTTCTGCTTTGTATTTACTTCTTTGTTTATATTATATTATTAGTGTTTATTTGTATTTGTTTGTTTATATAAACGCTTGTGTTGACGCTTACCCGCTTATCGAGATGGCAAAAGTAACAAAAAAATAACATTTTATACAAATAACCAAAATTTGGTAATCAAAATTAACAAATATAACATAGCAACATATTTAGTATAAAAACAAAATTTTATAAAAAAAGCACGTTTATCGAGACGACCTTAGTAAAAACAACACGTTTTCTAATTATATTGACATAGAAAACAACATTTTAAAAAAATTTACATAAAAATAAAAAATTGCATATATATCTTTTTTTATAAAAAATTAACATTACACATCTTACACACCCATCTAACCCCATCCATCCCACCCAAATTGGAGTTCGAATTTATCAGACCTTAACTACAGCACGTAGAGTCCTCTACGGGCCGTAGAGGGGATCACAATCATTGATAGTCAGGACTGAACCTCGTACGTCATTTTCATGTTTATCTACGAGCCGTAGAGGCCTATAAGGCCTGTAGATGGGTCAAAAGTTGTTCTCTACGGCCCATAAGGGTCTCTACGAGTCGTAGAGGGTTGTGTGAATAAAATTCACAGTTGTGTGAATAACCGGAGCCTGTGTTTATATGGTATCAGAGATACCATTGTTAGGGTTTCGGTAAACTTACTTGTTATCCGATAATCCTCCATTATTGATCCATGGCTAACTCGCTAAATTCTTCTGCAACATCTGTAAATAAATCAAACAATAATAACAATCCGTTACCTAACATTGTTAACTTCTTATCCATTAAACTCGATGATACAAACTACCTGAATTGGAAGCATCAGCTGCTCACAGTTCTGAAAACCCTTGGATTGTTTTCTTACTTGAATGCAAAGGTTCCTATTCCTGCTGTTGAATCCACAGATCGTACAGCGTCGGAATAGATAGACCGTTATGTTATGGCTCTTATTACTTTGTGTCTATCTCCTTCATTGATGTACCTGTCTAGAAATTCAACCTCTACTTCACAGCTTTGGAATATTATAACTCGTTTTGGGAATAATTGGGGTTGCACTAGTGGTTTTCATGGAGGGAATACTAGTAATCGGAATTTCAATGTAGGGAATTCAAGTGGTTTGTATTCGGCAAACATAGCTTTTGGATCTAGGGTTTTCTGTGAGGGAATGAATAAAGGAGACAATGTATGTTTTGGTTTTCAGGGAAACTCTTGTTCTTTTAACACTACTGGACAAGGTTTTAATGTATCTCAGTTTAGTAGACCAGGTTTTGGTGGTTTTAATGGCCAATATCAAAATTTTTATAAATACGTTAATTGGCCAAGTTCATTTATTGGGCCTCAGTTTGGTGATCTATAATCAGGATCTTCACACTTTTGGCTTCATGCTGATCTCTCTAGCGTGAGTCAGCAGGTAGAGTTGTGGATACCTGATTCAGGAGCTACCGTGTACATGACTTCGGATCTGCCTTCGGTATTTGATGTGGTTACCTACACCGGATCTGAGCATGTTATGTTGGTGACGGTACACCTCTTACTATTACTCATGTCGATTCTGCTTTACTTAGATTATCCATTTGCATGTTATTTCTTAGACATGTTTTAGTAGTTCATAGCTTAGCCAAGAACTTACTTTCGATTACACAACTTGATATTGATCATCTGATTGCTTTTGTATTTTCGCTTCATGGTTTATCATTTCAGATGCTTGATGGTCGGGTCCTCCACCACATGGGTCCTAGTCCATGACAGGTTTATTCGTTGACAGCTACATTTTCAGTACCTCGAGAGACATGGCATTCTAGACTAGGACATCATTCGGATCCCGTGATGTCTAGACTCTCTTGTAGCTTGTTTAAAGCTTGTCGCTTACCCTTTGATTCTATTGTCTTGCATTCTATTACCCCATTACATGTGGTTCATTGTGATATTTGGGGTCCAACACCCGTTTTGTCTCGATCCGGTTATCGATATTTTATTACGTTCATAGATGGTTTTAGTAGATTTACATGGATGTATCCTTTGACTTGTCGGTCTCAGGCCATTGATTATTTTCGACATTTTCGACCTATGGTCGAAATTTTTTTTTCCTGCACCATCAAACATTTACAGTGTCATGGTGCTCCTGAGCTTGCTCATGGATAGATGGCTCAGTATCTTTTTGAGTCGGGTATTGTTTATCAGATTTCCTGTCCCTACACTCCCCAACAAAATGGGGTGGCGGAGAGGAAAAACCGACATCTTTCTGAGGTTACACATGCTTTGTTGTTTCATGCGCGTCTACCAAATGCTTCTTGGTAGGATGCTTTTGCTCCAGCCGCGTTTCTCATAAACTGACTTACTACACCTGTTCTTCATTTTTCTTCTCCTTACTTTTGGGTGTTTGTGTTATCCTTTTCTGGGTGATACCCGTAAGGATAAATGATGTGCTATGTATGGTCTAAAATATAAACAACCTAGACACCTAGTAATATAAAACAGACTCAACTAAACTAGACCACACGACATGCAAGTGTACCTATCAATGCAGTACAGACTAAGTAAGTCCGAGTATCGAACCCACAGGACACTAATAGAAAACAAAACTAGACTCGACTAAGACTTAAAATAAATGGTTTAAAAGTTGATTTTTGGTTTTTTAAATAATTAATTAAAATAAATAAATAAATAAGATAAATAGAGAGCAAGGATAAATGAGGAAAATATCAGGATAGGAAGGCAACTACCTAGGTGAAGAATCCTACATGTAACTCACAACTCTCGGTAATGGAAAACTGAATGGATACCAGATTCTAAAAATAACTTAAGAAACCCTAAGACGTGCTAGATCTTCTCCCGGTCTCACCAACACACCCCAAAGAATCCTAAAGAATAAAACACTGGCTATCTAGCTTGGATCACCTCCCGGTCTCACCTTACTAAGAATGTAAAGGTACTCTAATGACTCGATCACCTCCCGGTCTCTCTAATCACAATACACCCGAAGATGTAAAGGAGTAATTTAATTGGGTTAACTACGACTTGGAATTGCAAGAAACTAAAGACAACTAGGATAGGATCACCTCCCGGTCTCACCTAAAACCAAACACCTAAAGCTCTAGACAACCCAACATTCCATCACCTCCCGGTCTCAAGAATGGAAGAATACAAAAGTCCTCTAAATTCTCTAATCAAGTTCCTATGGGTTTCGGTACCAAAACCATAAACTAAGCTACAAGAACCAAGCAGGTAACCCTAATAAACATCCAAACATGATAGACATTCACTAAGACGTTTATGGAACTCTCAAAAATAATAAATTAGACTTAAGCACGCACACACATCATAATAAACACCAACCAAACCTTTACCAAAACATTAACCATTCAAAATAATCCATAAACCGAAAGTTATAAAATTAACATGCAGTCATCATACAACCTAGGTAGCCTAAAAAGTTTAGCCAATAATATTCATGACAACACGAGAAAACATAGTCTTGGTACCAAAGTAACACATAGTCATAAAGTTTAGAACACAAAGTAGTAAACGAAAATAACCAATATAGTGTAACCTCGATCCCTAGCCTTCCTGCCCTTCACTTCCTCTTTATTTTTTTATTCAAGGCTCCCCAAGTTTCTGAGTGGTTTGCTGGTCTTTTGCAACCAGCTGAGTGAGCAGCTGACTCTGACCAGCTATCATATCCTCTATCCTCTTCAAACTAGACCCTGAGCTATCACCTATTTCTCCCCTATCAGACCTCCACCCAGAATTAGATTGGTTCCTCCATCCTGAGTTATAATTATTACCATTTCCCCGGTTAGAACTTCCCAAATAATCTACATGCTCACGGTTTCCTACTGGGCAGTCTATGGTGTCATGTCCACCCCTACAAATCTCACACTTGAGTGCACTCATCTTAAGCTCTTTAACCTCTCTCGCTAAAGCCTCTATAGCAGCAGCCATACTAGTCTCAGGAGTGACCTGATGAACACCTCTAGTGGTGGAGAGGTAGTCCTAGTAACGGGAATGGAATCCCCGTTGGCTGGGTTCTGCTGTTCAGCTAGAGCAAAACTCTCAAACATGTCCTTACACTCATCAGGGTCTTTTTTATCCATAATGTGTCCCCCAGCAGCAGTGTTAAACATCTGCCGCGTAGCATAAGTAAGGCCATTGTAGAATTTCTCTACAAGGGCCCAATCAGAAAGTCCATGCTGGGGACACTTATTCAACAAAGTGTTGAACCTCTCCCAGGCCAAGTGGTATGGCTCGTCTGGATCCATTCGGAACGAGTGGATCTGGTCCCTAATGCGAGCGGCCTTAGAAGGAGGATAATATTTTTTCAGAAACTTAGTCTTCAAGTCTTCCTAGGTAGTGATGGAATCCTAGGGAAGAGTATCCAACCAAGTGGCAGCACGCCCAGACAGAGAAAATGGAAAAACTCTAAGATAGATCGTGTCTGGGGTGACACCTGTCAGACCAAAGGTGTCACAAATGCGCACAAAACGGGACAGATGGCCTGGAGCATCCTCATCATCCAGGCCATTGAACTGGGCAGTATGGGCGATGGTGTTGATGACGTGTGATGGGATCTTCCAAGTGTGGTTATTGGGCATGGCAGTCCAAGTAATGGGAGTTCTCACTCCCGTGGCTCCCTCACAGGCCATCTGGTGGACAGTACGTCTAGGTGGTGGTGGTTGGGCGTCGCCCATGATAGTAGCAGGAAGAGAAAAACGTACCTTTTTGGCTCGGTTGATAGCACGACGAAGTTCCCTCCGAATGTCAGCAATATCTTGCTCGGGTTTCGGTATGATCGGCTCAGATGGTCCCTGCGAACGAGTAGGTGGCATAAAACTGCAAGACAAATAAAAAAACGCGTAAAGAAGAACAAAAATAAATGAAGTATAAACAACAAATAATAAAAAAAAACGCAAAAAGAAAATAAAAACCTAAGACTCTCTAGATACGCTAAAAAAACAAAAAGAATCAAATAAGACCAATTAATCAGTGAAGTCCTAATCAACGCTAGTTTCGCAATCGCCAAGTGTCCCCGGCAACGGCGTCAAAAACTTGATGTGCTATGTATGGTCTAAAATATAAACAACCTAGACACCTAGTAATATAAAACAGACTCAACTAAACTAGACCACACGACAGGCAAGTGTACCTATCAATGCATTACAGAATAAGTAAGTCTGAGTATCGAACCCACAGGACACTAATAGAAAACAAAACTAGACTCAAATAAGACTTAAAATAAATGGTTTAAAAGTTGATTTTTGGTTTTTTAAATAATTAATTAAAATAAATAAATAAATAAATAAGATAAACAGAGAGCAAGGATAAATGAGGAAAATATCAGGATAGGAAGGCAACTACCTAGGTGAAGAATCCTACATGTAACTCACAACTCTCGGTAATGGAAAACTGAATAGATACCAGATTCTAAAAATAACTTAAGAAACCCTAAGACGTGCTAGATCTCCTCCCGGTCTCACCAACACACCCCAAAGAATCCTAAAGAATAAAACACTGGCTATCTAGCTCGGATCACCTCCCGGTCTCACCTTACTAAGAATGTAAAGGTACTCTAATGACTCGATCACCTCCCGGTCTCTCTAATCACAATACACCCGAAGATGTAAAGGAGTAATTTAATTGGGTTAACTACGACTTGGAATTGCAAGAAACTAAAGACAACTAGGATAGGATCACCTCCCGCTCTCACCTAAAACCAAACACCTAAAGCTCTAGACAACCCAACATTCCATCACCTCCCGGTCTCAAGAATGGAAGAATACAAAAGTCCTCTAAATTCTCTAATCAAGTTCCTATGGCTTTCGGTACCAAAACCATAAACTAAGCTACAAGCACCAAGCAGGTAACCCTAATAAACATCCAAACATGAAAGACATTCACTAAGACGTTTATGGAACTCTCAAAAATAATAAATTAGACTTTAGAACGCACACACATCATAATAAACACCAACCAAACCTTTACCAAAACATTAACCATTCAAAATAATCCATAAACCGAAAGTTATAAAATTAACATGCAGTTATCATACAACCTAGGTAGCCTAAAAAGTTTAGCCAATAATATTCATGACAAAACGAGAAAACATGTCTTAGTACCAAAGTAACACATAGTCATAAAGTTTAGAACACAAAGTAGTAAACGAAAATAACCAATATAGTGTAACCTCGATCCCTAGCCTTCCAACCCTTCACTTCCTCTTTATTTTTTTATTCAAGGCTGCTGTGATGTCGTGAGCCCTTAGTGGCTGCTGTCAATCGTATGATGTCCTCCATAATCTCTACTACATTATAAAGGAGGAGTGATGGCTAAATGTGTCCATATTGGCAAACTTAAGATGGCATTTGAAAAGTCATATGCTTTAACCCTCAAATGTCATATAAATTCTTCCCCAAATTACCCTTAAATGCATTAAGATACTTGTACCATAATGCATTAAGATGCTTGTACCAACCATTTTCCATTATCCTAAGTTAGTCTTATGGACCATAGAAATATGTAAAGTTATATTTTTGTAACATATTTACATATTAAAATAATTCAACTAACAAAAAGATTAGATAGTGTATGAAAATAAAAAAATATCTACGACTTGGAAAAATTTGGCTTGAGGAACGGAGACTAAAGGGTCCTTCGACCAGCCCTAGCCAGGAGCTTTGGTTAAAATCTTAGAACCAATATGCAACTTTCAGGCTCAACCGGTCTAAAAGGAACAATGTTTTTTCATGCCGGACCCAGGACTCGTCTCGCACCTAGGTTTGTTTGTGCATTTCTAAAATGAAGTGTAACTGACTGGGAGATGTATACATTGGAATTTTGACATGCATTGAAGTTTTGAAGCAACATGTAAATAGATTTTGATTAACTTTATATTGGCTTTAAAGGATTTAAGAAATTCTAAATCGATCCCCACACTCACATAATCACCAATGTCGACACCAAAGTGAATTCGGTACAAAATACATCATAATTAAATCTCATATCAGCCGGGACACCCGCAGCAACGCGCGGGCATTCACACTAGTATTATCGAAGATAATAATATATATCTTGTTTCCACCAAAAAAAAATGCCGCTCCAAAATTTTGTTTCATGGGCCACGAGCCCAATACGCTAACATTCATTTTTTTTCTTTCTTTTTAGTTATTATTACTAATATTATTAGAGCTTGACGTTCTCGACTCGGGTGTTCTTGGCTCGAACAAATTTCCTCATTTATGCTCCAACTATCACGAACACCTATAAAATAATTAAAATAATAAATATGTAATAAAAATGACTCGAATCGAGTAAAAACCTAATAAAATATTATACAAAATACACGGGAAAAGAGATGCGTTTTGCAACACATCAATAAACTCTCACCCAAATCTACACCGTGTATCTTTGTTGCCTATGCTCCTAGCTATAGTGGTTATCTTTGCTATGATCCTTCATCTTCTCGTGCATATACTTCTCGTCATGTTATCTTTCATGAGTCGGTATTCGATATTCCCGGCTCTTCTTCTGCTTCAGATCCTCCTATTTCTGATTCTTTTCCTATCTTCTTTATTCCTCCTCCCACCTATTCCGTTGCCTCTAATTTTCCTACTTCTATTCCTTCTTCTTCTCCTCCTCCTCTTCATCCTTCTTCATCTCCTCCCTCGTTTTCTCCTCCTCCTTCTTCTCCCACTTCATCTTCATCTCCTTCTCCACCTCCTCCTCATCCCCCCATCACTCGTACTCATCCGATGACCACTCGGTCACAGGATCATACTCGTCAGGCACGACAGTTTCCTGATGTTACCTTTCTTGCTTTTACTGCTCCCACTACTGAGCCAGGCTCAGCGCTAGTCTGTTTGGTGGGATGCTATGTGTGCTGAGATGGATGCTCTTTATGCTAACCAGACTTTGCGTCTGGTTCCGGCTCCCACTGATGCCAACATTGTTGGTTATAAGTGGGATTACAGGATTAAGAGTCTTGTTGCTAAGGGCACTATGAGTAGATATAAAGCCCGGCTAGTTGCTAAGGGCTTTCTACAGACTGAGGGGGTTGATTACATTGAGACTTTTAGTCCATTTGTGAAACCCACTACTATTCGTACTGTTCTTTCTGTTGCTTTTTCCAGAGGATGGGATATTTGACAGGTTGATGTTAACAATGCCTTTCTTCATAGGGATTTGTCTGAGACTGTTTGTATGACACAGCCCCCTGGGTTTGTTGACTCCTCTCGTCCTCAACATGTTTGTTTTCTGCGGAAGGCTCTTTATGGTTTGAAGCAGGCACCTCGAGCTTGGTTTTCCATGCTTTCTTCGACTCTTATTGCTAGTGGGTTTTCATAGTGTATATCTGATACATCTATATTTGTGTACCATCAGGATGGCATTACATGTTATGTTATGTTATGTTATGTTTTGGTTTATGTGGATGATATTATTATTACTGGGAGTTCTTCCTTGTTTGTGAGAGATTTGATTGCTCGGTTACACTCTCAGTTTGCACTCAAGGATTTTGGCACTTTGTCCTACTTCCTGGGTATTCAGGCAACTTTTCAGATGACAAGTTACATTTATTACAACATCGTTACTTGCTTGATTTGCTGCAGGGGACTGGTATGTCTGAGTGTTGTCCTTTATCTACTCCTGAGTCATCTAGTCGGCAGTTATCTCATCATACGGGTACTCCTTTGGATGATCTGACTATGTATTGGAGTACCGTGGGGCATTACAGTATGTGGTATTGACTAGGTTGGAGATTGCTTATGCGGTAGTAAGGTGTTTCAGTTTTTACAGAAACCTACTGATCATGATTGGGGTACTGTTAAGCGCATTTTACGATACTTACGGGGGACTATTACACATGGTTTGACCATTTGCGGTCTGATCGATTTGATATTTACGGTTATTCTGATGCTGATAGGGCGGTTGCCCTGATGATCGTTGTTCTACTACTGGTTATTATGTTTTTCTTAGACCCAACCTTATCAGTTGAAGTTCCAAGAAACAATACACAATTGCTCGATCGAGTACAGATGCAGAGTATCAGGTTTTAGCACACAATGCAACTGAGATTAGATGGATTGGTTCTTTGTTATCTGAGTTACATGTTTCTTTACGTTGTCAACCTACTATTTAGTGTGACAACCTTGGGGCTACATATCTTGTAGTCAATCCTGTGTTTCATCAATGGACGAAACACACTGAGATTGACTTGCATTTTATTCGAGAGATGGTGCTTGCAGTATCGCTTGTGGTTCGATATGTTTCTACTATGGCTCAGCTTTTTGATGTATTGACCAAAGGGTTGTCTTTGACTCGTTTTGATACTCTTAGGGTCAAGCTTCATCTTGCATCACCCCTTGCTTGAGGGGACATATAAGAGTATTGTTCTAGATGGTTGTAGATTATTCTAGACAGAGAGTTAGTTAGCATGGTGGTTAGATGTTAGTTATTATTACCACCTTCCTCTGTATATATGTTGAGTATGTTTGTATTTTACAACACAATAATAATAACACACAATACTTTCTCTCTCTAAAATATTCCTTCTCTCTGTAACCTATATTCTCTCTTTATCTCTCTCTAATTACCGTGTTTATAATTTTATGCCTAAAATTGTAGATTTTAATCTTTATTTTACAAGTATGCAAATCAACCTTTTTAGTTTATATTTTGTTGCAAGTTTCAACCTTTAATCTGAACATTTGGAAATCATTTTTTTTAAATATTTAATATATGTTTATAGATATTTAAATGAACACGTGTTAACAAAAATCAATGTAATACTTTATTGTATTAATACGAGTATTATAGATTTTTCGCAAAACAAATTGAAAAAAAAGAGGAAAATTTCAAGAATAGACATTGTTAACCAATTATTTTTTTTAAATTGACCAGATTTTTCAACTTTTCAAAACTAAACAAGCGAAATAGAGTGCGACACGTAACCTTGGTCGTCCTTTTAGCAGATACCTTTTGTCATTGTATTTAGGATTTTTAAAGTAGGGTACCCTTATCCTGCTGAGCCAACACTCTAAGCCGAGTAAGGTTGTTGACTAAGCTAGCACGACTAACAAGACACATGTCAATGAAAAAAGTTATGTCGGTTATGCCAACTAAACTGACTAAGCCGGCTAAAGATACCCCACTTCTGACTATGTGTTTGGTAGTACTGCACTTTTGGGTCAAGATGAGGTCTCTGGTAATAGTACGAATCAGAGTTATGATTATTTTATTGACATAACTTTGGATTTAACTCTGATTCTTACTCACCCAACTATGCAAGTGGTGATATCCAAGCATTTAACAACATGTCTTTTGAGTATAATGATCTTCAATACTTTAACCTTGTGGACTTGGAAGAAATGGACATTTGGCATAAACTTGCTCTACTCAGTATTAGAACTAATAAATTTTATAAGAAAACTGGTAGAAAATACCCTGAGTTGCATGGAGGGTCTAAGGTGGGGTTGGATAAATCAAAGATTAAGTGTTATAAATATCATAGAATGGGTCATTTCGCTAGCAAATATAGCAGTCAAAATGGTACACCTATGATCACCTATCCAAATCAAAGGCCTCAGACAAACACTTATCATTATTCCCAAAATACCCATGGACTAAATGTGCAAAACACTACTCATTTTGCACAATCCTCAACCACTGTTCCAGTACGCTATGTCCAAACCACTATTCCTCAGATTCAATATGTTCAAACCCTTGTTGCTCAGGCTCAAAAGCCACAAACTGTTATTTCACCATCTGCACCAGCAGAGGCTAGTCAACAAAGTTTCTATTCACAAGGATTTGTTGACTGGAGCAGCTTACCAGATGAGCTAACATATCATAACTTTTCCCTTATTGCCAAGTTTGAAAATGTGACTAATGAGGTTGTTAAGACAGTTGTTTAAGATTTGAAGGTTGTTGAGAAAGAAGAAGCTAATATCTCAGATCCATTAAATGCAAATGATTATGAGTGCAAGTGTGATTGTGCATTGTTGGCTGCTGCTAAGGTATCTCCTCAAATCCTTAAGGATATTTTTTTTTCAAACAAATGTGTAATAGCTTTTGCAAACATTAAAGAGGTGAATGAAAACCTTAGGAATAAAATTTTTGAAGATGAAAATCAATTAGAAAAACTCACAAAAGAGTTAAAATCAAAATTAACTGAGAAAGAATCTGAAATCAGCAGTTTAAAAGATGAAGCAAGCATAACTAAAGACCAGCTTCAAACTATGATATCAAAATATCAAAGTTGTAAACATGAGCTTAAGTCCACTCATGTTGAGTGTGAATAGTGGGTGGAATCATGCAAAGGTTTTGAAATTCTACTCAACCAATAGACCAAAAGCAATGTGAAGTTTGGTATTGGCTTTCCTGAACCCAATGAGCAGGATTCTCAAAAAACTGCTGAAAAGGAAACCAAGTTGGTTGAGGTTATCACCACAAATCTGGAAAGTCAAGTAATTCAAATCACTTAACTAAATGGTAAGAAAATTATTCTTGAAAAACCTGAAGGTTCCTCATCATTTGTTGAGATTGAAAAGTATCAGTTTAAACCAACATGGTTAGATGATTATGATGTTCTTGATAATTTTAAACCAATAAATTTTGAAACCACTAATGATGTTAAAGCACCAAAGGTGAAAATCATTCCCTTGAAGGATCTTCCGCAGATGCTCAAACATCTATTGAAAATAAGAAAGAGAAAAAAAGACAATGATTTAACCTGCCTCATCAAAAGAGACTGAATTGTGGCCTAGGAGATTGGGTCATACCACCCTTCAAACTATTAACACACTCTCAAAACAAAGCCTTGTAAGAGGTCTTCCGTCAAAAGAATTCAAGTGAGAAGAGCATTATGTTTTCTGTTTAAAAGGTAAACGGTAAAAAAGCTCTTACAAATCCATTGATGAGTCCAAAACAAGTCAGTGTCTTCAAATGTTGCACATGGACTTGTTTGGCCCAGTTAAATTCATGAGTCTAAGGAAAAAGAGATTTTGTCTTGTCATAGTTGATGATTTTTTTAGGTTTACATGGACATACTTTTTACACTCTAAGGAGGAGACTACATGTATTTTGAAGGACTTCGTCACCAAAGTTGATAAACAATATGACTTGCCAGTAAAAGTCTTTAGAAGTGACAATGGAACAGGTTCAGAAACAAGGAGTTGGATGACTTCTATGTGTCAAAAGGAATTATGAGGTAGTTAGCATTCCTTTATCACCAGAACAAATGGTGTGGTTGTAAGGAAAACAGAACCTTAATTGAGGCTGTAAGAACCATGCTAGTAGATTCTCGTTTACCAATGTCCTTTTGGGCAGAGGCTGTAAACACTGCTTGCTATGTTCAAAACAGAGTTTTGATCGTCCCAGGCATCAAAAGACTGCTTATGAAGTTCTATTCAAAATCAAACCACTGATCTCGTTTTTAAAAATCTTTAGTTGCACATGTTTCATTTTAAATCTAAAAGATTCCATTTCAAAATTTGCAGCCAAAGTAGATTGTGGATATTTTCTGGGATATTCTTCTAATGCCAAGGCCTATAAAGTGTTTGACACAAGGTCTACGATAATAAAAGAAATACTGAATGTAAAGTTCAATGAACTTTCATCCTTAAAATCCTATCAAATCCTGCTGAAATGTTTGATTTATATAAATTTAAACTTGAAGATATCTTTCAACAGATGCATGCCACGTCTGTTGTCAAAAGCAGTATTTTGGCTACGTCAGCATCTTCTATAAAAACCCCTATTTCATCCAAACAGAGTTTACACTGTCTACTTGAACTCAAAATTCTCCTTAGCAGTTTTCTCTTTCGTTTACAAACAACTTCCACTTTCTCGTTCGATCATGGAACTCAAGGTGAAAACCCCCCACAATTACCTCCCATACCTGGTAAAAACCGAGGATAACACACCATTCCATTCCATCATCGATGTTCTTGTGAACTCGAAATACCTAACCATCCTCACTGCTGATGCACCAATATACGTCGACACCCTGCAAAGCTTTTGCCTAAATGCTAAAATTTTACTTACAAACAATAAGCAAACTACCATCGTTTTTTAAATCTGGTGACACTAGCACTGAAATCTCACCACAATCCATTTCCACCTCATTTTACTAAATGACCTAGCTTGAAAAACAAATTTTCTAAAAAATGAACTTCACACAAAGTTCATTAAGAGGGGTTATGATGGACAATAGACTGGGGGTACAATTTTTAAACACAATTTCCCCCAGCAATGGGATTTTTCTCCCATACCGTTCTCATATGTCTCTAAGCCAAGACTTCAACTTTTAATGAGATTCCCTTAAGAGTTCAATATCTGGGATATGCTATTTTGAAAAACACTGACTACAACTTATCCTAGACATTTTTCATAGATTTGGATGCAAATGTGAAAGGGCTTAAAGCTGGTTCAAACAATGTTTTCTTACTGTATCATAGACTCCTAAGTTTTTTACTTACAAAAAGTATTACCAGAAAAGGATTTGAAAACTGATGAAGAGTTTAGGATCAAAAGTTTAACAAATGAAAATTTTATAAGAATGATGGGTTCTAAAGCCTAAGAAAAGATTGTAAAACAAAAAGTTTCCAAAACAAAAGCAAAGACTGTTAAGACAATAACTGTTTTCACAACATCTGTTGATGAGCCCACTGTTCCTGGTAACCATAGCACTACAACCAATGTTGTGGAACCCAAACTAGCCCCTTTCCCAAAGAAAACTTCCATCCACCAAACACAACAATTCCCATAACATTTGACCCTCCATAATTATCCATATTCATCCAAAATTTCAGCTAGTACATTCCCAAGACAAACTACACATATTACAAGGTCAACTTCTTACACTATAATAGAAAAACATAAAACACATGAGCATGATTCCCTTGTCAACCTTGCCACAAAAAAATGCCCCTTCCCCATGAGTATAGTGGCTGTAACCCACCCCTACACAACCAAACAAGACTCCATGGTCAACTCATTACACTAGCAAACCCTCTCATCTTAGCACTCCATGAAATCAAGCCATTGACCTTCTAAATTTGTTCACCAATGAGCTCTTGGCCATCTGCCACCTTCGACTATATATATTGTGATCACACCACAACACCATAACTTGCACTAACATTTGAAAACCACTTCTTTCCCTATTGTAACCATTCGGCCGAAGGCAAGCACACCCAAGAGGCTCGGGTTGATCGATTAACACCACCACTTAGGAGTTCCAAGTCTTTAACTAGCACCTATGAGCTTTATTGTGAGGAGTTAGCTTATTGTTCTCTTATATTCTGGGCTATACACTCAAGGTATAACATCCGAACCCTTTTCTCTATCTATGCACCATTCGGCTAGATGTAGTGCTCACCCGAGACATACACACACTCGCACACTCCAATAACAATGAGTTTTTCAAGATTAACTAACTTAAATACTTAAGTTTTAGGTTAAAGGATCAATGTTTTCACTTAGAAATACACCCACACATGTATACGAATACAACCATGATAGAACCCACATATGGACATTTACGTACCCCCACACATACACATGAATGTATGCGTGAGAGTATGGGGTCGAGACCGGCCGAAGCGAAGCCAAACTTGTTTAGTTTTGTAACTTATACTAAAGTCTACCTTATAAACATGTGTTAGAGACACTAGAAACATGTGTTAACAAGCTTAATACAAGAGTTTTCTCAAGAATCTATGATGAACACTAGTCTGTGTGTACACTTAAGAACAAAATACCTAAAAATGTCATTTTTATACAAAACTGTCGAAAGATATGTCCATAACCCACCCTAGACTTACATAACTGAGACATAAGTGACACTCGGTAACATTTAGTAAGTCAATGCATTTGTCTTACCCAAAAATAGACTAAACATAGTCACTTTAGCAACAAAGCGAACATTTTCTGACACATACAGTGGGTGACACACGTAGATAGTGGTATAGAAGCCCCTAGTCCATAGGTGTTATAGTCGGGTGAGCAGTTGCATGGAAATTAGGGCCAAACATAGACTTAAGAGGCTTCTAAATTGAATTTAGAGCTTCCCAGACCAGACACAACGCATCAAGTTCGGTTCAGTTCAGTACTAGCATCCAGATACCAAGTGAGTATTTCAAGGCCTCTTTTTACAATTTTTACATTTTTCCGGGGGAAAAACATGTGTACAGTTTTCAATTAAAATCATGACTATTATGTGAACATGAGACATCAAGGTTAAGGATCCATTAAGTCCTCGTGTCATACATCATACCATAACCATTTCTATGGACTTAGCCATGAAACACTGGGATAGATCTATTGGGTTGACACCCTCACTCTTGGTTAGCCGCTCTAACCGGATGACAGATATCAAAAGAGTTCTTGTATTTCACATTATTCATTGTCTTTAGTGTACAATGGGAGAGGCATAACATGTCAAGGTTTGGTTATGGGCTCATGTCAGATCACATATTGATTATTGCCCTAGCTAGGCAATGATTTAGTCGGTTTTGGATTACATGTCCACCATCTAGAAAACCCGTGAACTCACCAACTTTGTGTTGACCTATATATTTTACATGCATGTTTTTTAGGAAATTAGCATGGATAATGGAACTTGCAGGGGTCGCGTGCGAGCATTTGTGGGATACCTTCTTTTGGACCGTTGTGTTGTCATAATAATTTTAGACATTTTTATACAATGGTTTTAGTTTTAAACAATTAACGTTATGTTGGAAGAATTTGGTTGTTTAATGAAAGTTCCCGTTTTATTTTAATTCAATGCTCGTTTGACCTTTGTGCTTGGAAATCTTTCGAAGTCGCACCTCGCGTTTCTGCCTTGGCGGGGTGTGACAAAAAAGGAAGTCAACTATCATACCAAGTGTGGGTGCCGATTGCTTGGTTCCTATCTGAGTCCTCTCGTGGCTTGAATCTCCTTGCTAGTGGTCGATTGTGTGGTGGTTTAAGAGCATGAAAAATGTGGTTTGGGATCGTTGTAGGTGTGCCGATTGTATGGAGTGCCAATGGTCGGTTATAGTGAGGTTGTGGTGCGGAGTTTTGGGTGTTCAATGGGTCCTTATATCGGTGCATTATTGGGTTGTCAAGTCTTCATGGGATTCGAGCTTGGATGGTACAAATACTATTCTAGTGAAATGGTTTGACAAAGTGAGTTGTCACTTGATTGTTGTCTTGTTCGATTATCATCCTCCTAGGCCGATTAGGAGAGGATTTCAAATAAAAATCAGAGGTGACCTTGTATGGTCGTAATAATCAAGAGAGTACAATTGCATTTGGAGGTAAGATAGTGACATTGCAAGCTTCTTGGTTCTCGGCTCAAACAAACAAAAGCAAAAGAGGAATGGTGATGTGTGGAGTTATGTTTGTCAAGGTTTGGAAAGCCACTAATTAGTGTAAGAAGTTAAATAACATAATGATAATGATGGTTCCATGATGTTCATCTTTGGCCGATGGGTGGTTTATCAAAACAAGGTGGATATGGTTTTCTAGGATGATGTTATGGAGTGTTGTTTTTACCAAATGTGTGTAAGCATTGGACATATTAGATGATAATGACACATGCCTTGGTCCATGTTTGTTTTCGGCCAAAATCAAGGAAAGAAAGGATCCATCATCCTTGTGGGCTAGAATCAAGTGAAGGAGGTGTTGTGTCATCATCTTAGGCTTCCAAGAAGGTGCAAGGAAAGTTGTCACTATGTGGTTTTGTCTCTAGTACCGTGTGATGTGTTGGTGTATATGTATATGATATATATCTTATCATATGTGAGTGTATGTGTGTGTGATATATCTCGGCCAAAAGAAAAAAGAAAGAAAAGGGATGAAAGTGACTTATGGTTGTAGTTTGGCTCACAATCATTGGACAATGGTAGTTAAGGTAGTTGTTGTGACACACGACAAACTCAGGTTAATACTTTTACAAACATATAAGTCTACCTTAGCGAAAACATTTACTTAACGTACTTGACTGGGTCAGTTGAGTCGGTTCGATGATTAGGGGAATCATCGGGAGTTGATTTACGCTTACGTATTGTCCAGGGTTCAATGATTCGGAGGATCATTGGGGGTAAAATACACACACACGAGTCTTGAGTCCCATTGTTGGTGAAATTGCATAGTTGGATTAAGTATCAAGTGTTGAATGTTCTATAGATGACGTACAACTCGTGAATACGTGTTCATATGATTAGATATGATTAACGTATGTTAGAAATGCATATTCATGTGTTAGGATGTGTTCACATGTGTTAAAATGGAAAAATTGTGAATTAAAGGATCAAATATGAAGATCTAGGTTTTGGTTCGACCTTAAGGGGGTCGAACCCCACTACCAATGGTAAGTGTTGGGCATGAGAGGAGACAAGTTCGAATCTTGTGGGCAGCACTTTGAGGTATTTTGCCGGGATCATAACCCTTGTGGGGTGGGATGATCGGTATCCAATATGGATACCAGGGGCCAGAGGGTCTCCTCCACATACCCTTTTTTTAAGGGGTCTAACCAAATTTGTGGAGGTCGAATGAAATCATAAAAGTTTGAATCGGCCATGTGTATGAGCGAACCAATACTGGGTATAAATACAACCCTTTGTCACATTTTCATCATTTCACAACCCTAACTCGCCTCCAAGTGCTCTCTCTTAACCCCAAACCTGTAGAAAGGAGTTTTTGCCCCCGTTTTTCAAATCCTAAAGCTAAAACACGTTCTATAACCATAACAAGTGAAGATTCAAGGTGTGTTCATCATCTAAACCCTTCGTAATTAAGTTTCATTTGTTTTTATCAAACCCTAAGTGTCCAGATCTGATTCAAATGAGTTTTCGTGGATAAAAACCTTTCTAAGATCTTTCTAAACTAAATCTAGTGATGAATAATGAGTTTTCTTTCAAAAACCCCAATGTTAATGGTGTTAAATGATTTGTTATTGTGTTATATGATATGAAATGATGAATAGATGATATATTAATAATTTAGGACTATTTTGGATAGTGATTTATGGATGTTATGAGGTTTAATTGATATTTGACGGATTTCACCCATTTTGGGGATTTTATGATAAATCTAGGGTTTGTTCTTGTTGATTTTGATAATGATATAATTGGGGATTCACTTGTACATGTTAATTTGTGCTTAATAATCTGAACATAACGATAATCGGATAGTTTCCATTTTAGGTAAAGTTTTCATGCAATTGATGTGATATTTTCATAATTTGCTATTTTGGGTAAATTGTGATTACTATGTGAAATGGATGCATTTATGGGTATAAATGGTAGGGTTTCATGGGGATAGATTAGATAAAACTGCTGTGATTTGTGACTTTTCGTGATGTTTTCGGACTGTTTTGATACGATTTTGTCCATTTAATGAGTTTCTGCATCAGTTGGGTCGAACCAGTTTTTGGTTCGACCTTACGAAGGGTCGAACCAACTAAATAAAACTCATTCGACCCTTAGAAAGGGTCGAACCAAAATTCTAATTCCCATTCGACCTTGCTGATTGGCACGGACCAAATTTACAAACTTTCATTCGACCTTTCGACTAAAGAAATGGAAATTCGATGCAAACAAAGTGTCTTATATGTAATTCTTGTATGTAAACTATATGTACTTGATCAACTAGTGTAACGGGCCACTAAGAGGATGTCGGGTCTGTCTGTCTTGTGTCGGGTCAACGGTCAAACACATTTTCAAACATACGTAGTCATGATCTGGACAATCGGGGACTAGTTAACCAACGGGTTATTAGTCAAAACACTTATAAAAACTTTAAGATAGGTCGTCGGTAGTTGGGACTATCTGTTCGCGTCGGTTATTCTATTTTTAGAAGACGCAACCTAAGGTGAGTGTCACAGCCCCACATTTTACTATTTTCTTATTTGGGGGAGAAACATGTGGTACGAACTTACGAACTTTTAGACCAGCATATTACATTATATCACATGGGTACTAAGTGACATTACATCATAAAAGTCCTCCTAACTTTAAGTGAACCATTAATATGTGGATACACCGACACTTTATGTGTTGACTAACATTGCATGTTTTCTCAGGTCGCTAAGGTAGTAGCGAGACTAGGCGAACTGGAGTCGCACTGAGTCTCATTATGTCATGCATGGTTGAACTTTACGTTATGTTTTTAAACTACTTACTTTGGGTTATGGTTTGTAAACTTGATTTGCTTCAACTGTGGTTTTTTTGGATTATGTAAGCTTTTAAACTGCATGGTTTTTTTAGGGAAAATGGATTTTAATACTCCCAACTATCGCCTGTTAGCGGATATCACTCCGAACATTCACTTTGGCCAATAGCACTCCCAACTTTCAACTTGTTTTCTTCCATCACCTCCAAACTAACGGAGGTCTAACCTGGTTAGTCTTCGTGGCCAGAATATAAAAACCAGAACTTCTATGCGGCCAAAATGTAAAAACCAAAACTTAAGGGGCATTTTAAAACTTTTATTATTATTATTATTATTATTATTATTATTATTATTATTATTATTATTATTATTATTATTATTATTATTATTATTATTATTATTATTAACCCTCTTCCACCACCAGCCAAACAACTCCACCACCAGCCACTCCCACCACCACCCACCCTTCTTCCGACAACAACTCCACCACCAATCTAAAACTGTCATCTGACAACAACCACACCCTCTAAAACCCCCAACCCAAATCTTGTCAACCCTCTAAAACCCCCAACCCAAATCTTGTGAACCCAAACTGCCATCTGATAACAACTACCATCTCTAAAACCCTTCTTCCATGATAGCACACCAATAAACCCAATAATAATAATAATAACACCATGAACAAACACAGCATCAAACTCCTCACCAAATCCATAAAACACCCCAACACAAATCCGAACACTATGCTCCACCCACAAAAATCCACCGAAAACCCATCTGCACCATCCAAAAGGGTATCTGAAATAGTCAACGAATTGATAAATCTCACATTATTGGAGTCAGCAGACTCAACAGAACTTATGCGTAAAAAATGGTTATAAACCAGATGCCAGTTATGGCAGTGATAATGCCAGGGATGGGGTTGAAGACAGGGGTGAAATGGGTGGTGGTGTTTGGATGTGACAGGCGACGGTGGTGGTGGTTGATGGGTGTTGGGGTGGCGGGTGGAGATGGTGGTCGTAGGGATGATGGGGTAAACGATGGTTGTTGGGGGTGACGAGGGAGACAGTGGTTGTGGGGAGACGGTGGTTGTGGGGGATGACAGTGGAGGCGGTGATTGTTGGGGATGATGGTGGTGGTCTGTCACCAGAAGAAGAAAAAGAAGAAAGGGGGGGGGGGAGGGTCTGTCAAAAGAAGAAGAAGAGGTGTGTTTGTGATTTATAATAATAATAATAAGTTTCAAAAATACCCCTTAAGTTTTGGTTTTTACATTTTGGCCACATAAAAGTTTTGGTTTTTATATTTTGGCTACGAAGACTAACCAGGTTAGACCTCCATTAGTTTGGGGGTGATGGAAGAAAATAAGTTGAAAGTTGGGAGTGCTATTGGCCAAAGTGAAAGTTCGGAGTGATACCCGCCAACAGGCGATAGTTGGGAGTATTAAAATCCATTTTCCCTCTTTTTATTGCGTTATCTTCTTATAATATAGTTGTCGTTTATTGTGACCGTTGACTTGGATCCTGGTATGTCACACGTCTCGTGGTAAAACCCCGCAAGTGAAATTTGATGGTGTGACAGTTGTTTAGGGAAATGGTTTAATAGATGAGAAAGACCTTTTTCTATATAAGAGATTGGTTTGTGTGTCATTGTGTTTAGTGGCATGCATAAGTTGTTCATGAGTTGTATGAATGTGTATGTATGTGTATATATATATATATATATATATATATATATATATATATATATATATAAGATGAGGTGAATGTATATAGTTCATCAAACACATGTGTGTACATATAATATATCGTGGGGACATTTTTTTTATTTATTTTTATTATTTTACTATGTTAAATTATTTAAAAAACTTATCAAACTTAAAAGAAATATCGAATCAAAGGTTTTATTTTTATGAAAAATAATAGGAAGAAATATGGACCTTTAATTTTGAAAACAAATGGTGCATATTAGATGATGGTGGGAAGTTAGATTGAATTTTTGATTGAATTTGAAGAAAGGGTATTATAGTAATGTTGCATTTCTTTTTTTAATGTGCATGACACATGCACTTTCCATCACCATCTTTAAACGTTAATAACTTTTTATGCAACAATTTAAAAAAAAACAATTACACCATATTAAGGAGTGTCTTTATCTTTCCAACGAATATAAAGTTGCTATATAACAGTAAGAAAAAAAAAGACATTTTTAGTGGGTTTTTTCTTCTGTCCATTGTGTTATTCGATCTGTTCAATTGTGTCTTTTGCGGCATATGATATTTTTTGTATTGTTCATAATTGCATTGTGGTTCTTTTTGCCTATCGTGTTATTTCTGTGTTCAATGTGTTTTTGTCTCGTTCATTGTGTTTTTGGTTGCAAATTTTGTTTTTTGTCTGAATACAATTTTTTTCTGTACTGTGCATTGTGTTTTTTTCATTCCATTTATTGTGTTATTTTTTCTCGTCCATTTATTTTTTCAAGTTATCTACGTGGTGTTTTAGGGTATTTTTCCAGCTATTGTGTTTTTTCTGATTTATATAATTGTACGATACTTATGAAAAATATTAAAATAACACTCGAGTTTTATGGCGTAATTTTTTTTAAAAAGGTAACCTATGAAATGTAAAATTTAAAATATAAAATATGTTAATTAATATGTTTATGTTTATATTTATATTTATTTACTATATACTATATAATCCCTATTTACAATTATTTTCTCCTCTTTCATTTTAAATAATACTATTAAATAATGATCACATTTTTATTTCCATCTCTTATTAATAAATATAGTAAATCATAATTTTCCTTTCACTCTTATTATTTAATTTTTTTGCTCAACTATTTTTCTATTTTTTGTGTGTGTGTTAGTAACAATTTATTTTTTGTTAATTCAACCCCGTATACTACACTGGTGTCTAACCTAGCAATAAATAAAAAAAATAGTAAAATGTTATAGTTAGCAAAAAGGACATTAAAGTTTTTTATTTTAAAGACATATGTTGACGATTGTATGTGTTAATCGATTACATTACATTTATTAAACTCATGTAAGATACGAGTTTATTCAGCCCATACAATTTCAGTTTTTTTAAATATATTTTTTATTATTTAGCATATAAAATTACGTTTATTCATCTTGTGTAATATACAAAATTTTAATGAAAATATAACAATACTTATAATAAGCAACCCGCCAATACGTGCTAAACCAAAATGAGTAGTGATTTATTATCATAATCAATGTGTCATATCATATATATTTGTAACACTAATTAATAAATTCAATATCTGGCGATTTCTAGGAAGCTAATAACTAAGGTTGTAAACAAACTGAATTTTCAGCGAACAGTTTATGAACCGTTTAGCTGAAAATCCATTTGTGTTTATTCGTTTAATAAATGAACAAACACGAACAAAAAATGAACAAACACGAACAAAAAACTCCTTTAGTTTATTTAAAAGAACGAACATGAACAGAGGCTATGTTCGCAAACGTTTGGTCACGTGTTCGTTTATGTTCGATAATTTTATAGGGTTTTTATTTTGTTTTGATATTTTTTTTATTTATATTGCCCAAATAAATAAATAGATAATTGTTTGTGTTTGTTTTCGTTCATGAACACTTATTTCTATACGTTTATGCTCTGAACACTTGTTTGTGTTCATGAATGTATGTTTGTGTCCTTGTGCATTCAGGAACAAAAATAACAAATGAACTCAACCACGAGCGTTATCTTAACAAACGAACGATAAATCTGGTTTGTTAAGTGTTCATGAGCACATATATTTGCTTTAATAGCGAACACGAACAAGACCTTGTTCATGTATGTTTGGTTCGTTTGCAGCCCTACTTATAACTATGTTAATAATCCAAATTTAGGATCACTGTAGGATCAGTATATTTTATCTTTAAACACTAAATTCAATATTATAATTTTAAGGAGTATTGGATTTCAATAATCCCAACTATCAGCTATTGGCCACTAATGGTTCAACTTACGAAATGTGTGATGTTGGTCTCACCTTTTAACAAAGTGTCAACTAAGGGACCATGACTAACATATTATCCACCTTTTTACTATCATCTATTAGTTGCCTCCGGTTCCAACTGACGTGGCATGCTTACGTGTCAAATTCCATCTTAATTAGTATTATATTAGTTATGGTCCGTTAGTAGACAATATATTAAAAGGTGGGAACGCTAGCACAAATTCTGTTAGTAGACAATATAGATAATTGTTTGTGTTTGTTTTCGTTCATGAACACTTATTTCTATTCGTTTAAGCTCTGAACACTTGTTTGTGTTCATGAATGTATGTTTGTGTCCTTGTGCATTCAGGAACAAAAATAACAAATGAACATGAACACGAACACGAGCGTTATCTTAACAAACGAACGATAAATCTCGTTTGTTAAGTGTTCATGAGCACATATATTTGCTTTAAAAACGAACACGAACAAGACCTTGTTCATGTATGTTTGGTTCGTTTGCAGCCCTACTTATAAATATGTTAATAATCCAAATTTAAGATCACCGTAGGATCAGTATCTTTTATCTTTAAACACTAAATTCAATATTATTATTTTAAGAAGTATTGGATTTCAATAATCTCAACTATCAGCTATTGGCCACTACTGGTTCAACTTACGAAATGTGTGTTGTTGGTCTCACATTTTAACAAAGTATCAACTAAGGGACCATGACTAACATATTATCCACCTTTTTACTATCATCTATTGGTCGCCTCCGGTTCCAACTGATGTGACATGCTTACGTGTCAAATTCCCTCTTAATTAGTATTCTATTAGTTATGGTCCGTTAGTAGACAATATATTAAAAGGTGGGAACGCTAGCACAAACTTCATTGATTAAGACCGGTGACGATCAATAACTAATAGCTGAGATTATATAAAACAATACTCCATATTTTAAAAGCCAGTCTAGAGACACCTCAAATATTTCATCATTATATTTTAGTAACACTTTAGGCATTGCACATAGATGTGAAACGCTTCTCTCTCACATTTGTGATGATTACATTCTTAGCTGTCTTAATAACGGAATTAAGAAAAATAGAGGAAGAAGAATATTACAGTATGTTTTATGTCCACAGATCATGTGAACCTTCGCATTTGTTTTTGACAGTTACGGAAATATCTAATACTATCGATAACTATTACAATATACAATAACAATAACGATATTGATACGAAATTGATGTCGGACAATAATCTTATACATTTATGGTACAATAATAATGAGTAAAGTAATACAAATCATAATAATTAAAATATATCCGGAAACGTATTATTTCGGGTAAGATAGACATAGTATAAAAGAAATAATATACAAAATCATTGTTTTTCTTAATAAACCATAACTTTTTTAATCTATATAACAAAATTACATATTTTTTGTACTAATTAATCGCGCCGTCCATCCGACCATAATGACAAGTGTGAAGTGTTTTGTCTATATACACAGCTTAACTAAGGTTCATTATATACGGCAAAATAACCAAACCAATTAAATAGGGAATATATCATTTATAATATTTTATCAAACTAACAATTGCAAGATTTTATATACTAAATACAAAACCTGCATTATTCAGAATTTAAACTTTTAGTCTTTTTGTTGGGAGGCACACATCTTAACCATAAGAGGAGTACAATATCATTCCTAGTATGATGATTTGAAAGTAGGAAACGACCAAGGATTGTAAGTTCTAAAGGCATTTTGTGAGGAAATTATTTACCCATCCATTCATCTCTCTCATCGACCATAGCCACTTCAAATAAAAAAAAAATTACATACACAAGTTAAATTGGTTTAAGCTAACAAACTTTATTTTATAAAACACTAGCTACCGTGTTGGATAAGTGCTATACGGAAAAAAACAACCTTTCTTGTTATGCAACATTTTCTTTAGCACACCTTTATTTCCTATCTCCTTAATCTCTCCTCCCTTTCAATTGCATATATAGGAATCTAACATGGCTGAAGGGGTAGGCCAAGAAGGTTTTTTTTGGAATACATATCCTTGGGTTATGTCGGCCAATTCTAATGGCGGTGGTGAAGGTGGTGGCGAAGAAAGATTTTCAGGTGATAAGAATTCACTAGAAAATCATAATCCGATTAAGGAAAACAAGATGGGGGACACATTGGATGGTACAAGCGGCCGTGACCAACAAGTGGCTGCAACAACCGTCGGTGGTGCTAGCAAGAGAAATGATGATACTTTGGAGATTAAAAAAGATATCAAAATTGAGGATGACATCGAGGTGAATCTTAGTAATCGTAAGGAAAAAAGAAAGGCCGTAGCTTGTGACCATGAGTTACATATACTGACCGAGCGAGAAAGGAGAAAGAAAATGAGGAACATGTTCCATCAACTTCATGCCTTAATGCCTCAACTCCCTCATAAGGTACCAATTTTACTTTAATACTTCCATGTCTTTTTTTTTTATTTTTTTCACTATGTGTTTTCTAATGGTTACATTCAATCAAACGTAAGATTTGAAATCTTTATTATATGGGTTCGATGAATACCGTCATAAATCAGATATCGTTATTCTTGCTTACTATATCTAATATAAACCTCAACACATTTACTATCAGTTTCAACAATTGATCTAAGGTAAAATGATACATAATTTCATCAATTCATGTGACATCAATGGCAAGTGTTATTTAACGTCACTATCAAGAGAGGTCACAATGAAACATCTCAAATAGATATCGGTAATGCAAAATTCGAGTTTCAAGACCGATTATGCAGTTATACCAAAGCGACATTTTGCTATTATGTGTGTGGTGTTAGTGTGTGAGTGTGTGTTTATGTGCTTCTGCTTGAAATTATTTTTCAGTCCACCAGGTAGAGACACATGTCTGTAAAAGGGGAGGTTAATGGAGCAATTTAAAAAAAAAATAGTTTATAGTAGGAGTGACATTTGTCGTTAAGAAATAGATAATACAAAATGAATATTATGTGTTAAAAAAATTATTTTATGTAAAGTGATGATACCTGGTGTAAGATAATTATAAAAGTTACAAATTTTCAAACAGAATCAAGCATATATTTTTAATAACTTAGTTTTTTAGCAACAGCATTAATCTATTTTTTTATCTTAATTAAAATATATGTAGCATGTTACTTGAATTTGATAAATCATTTTAACTACTATTAAGACCCCAAATTGGGGTGGGGATGTAAACCAAGTCAAGTAGTATCAATGTCACCTCAACTCAATCACTAACACTTAAAAGCTTATAAAAAATGAATAAAAAAAGGAGGAATAACACCAAACAACAAGCAGACGGAAAATCGTAAAATCCCACGCACATGCTGCATCATTCGAATAACGTACAACATAAAAAGAATAATTAAGTTGATCTGTGACCAGCACAAAATAGCCGTATTATGACAGGCCTGCCAAACGGGAAAAAATATACTTAAAACGTTGAACCATACACGCACGTTGCAGTATGTTAACACACAGAATGAAACGTTAAACCAAAAACTTGCGAAAGATGGAAAGTATACGTAACACACAGGTTGCGGCATGTTAACTCGAAACATAAATGTATGGGTTAAAATGGGGAACCAAAGTTGAAAGTAACAAAATGTTGGCCAGATTCCTAAAAGATAAAGAGCTTTGGGTTAAAAGTAAAAAATAAGAAAGGTTACATTACAAAAAATGGAAAGTATGGGGGCAAAGTGGAAGTAAAAAAAAATTTGGTGCTAGATTGTAAAAGATAAAGAGCTTTGAGTTAAAAGTAAAAAATAGAAAATAAATGGATTACATTACAAGAATGAAAAGTTTCGGGTTAAAAGTAAAAAAATGAATTTAAGAGGTTACATTATTAGAAATGAAAACATTGGGGTTAAAAGTAAGGGGGTGTTTGGGATTGCGTTTTGAAATTGATTTTTAGATTATTGCGTTTTAAAATCGCAAATAATTAGTTTTTAGTGCTTGGGGTTGAGTTTTGAAATGGAATTTTTGGCTACCGATACGCAATAATCTAAAAGCAGCTCCACCCCTGCTTTTAGGGCTGTGCAAAGGGTCTGGAACCGACTTGACCCGACCCGGACTCACCAGAACCGTATACCACTTTATTGTTGAAATTAGGAACCACGAACCGAACCTTAAAAGGCTATGTGGTTCTGGGTCCTAAAGGTTCTCATGGGTCGGGTAAAGGGTCTGACCCTCTAGAACCTTTTAATGTGATAGCCAATTTTAGATAATTACATATTCCTATTCTTTTACCATGCTTGTAAAAGAATTCCTCCATATGGTTCTAACAATAGACAATGAGTTTTTTTTAAGTCACTTTTTGATTCTCGACTTATGTTTTCGTAACAATTTTTGTCATTCTTATCACTCGAAATATTATGTGAATCTGTTATGTATGCATCATAAATACACACACATCAGATCGACATACATAAATGTTAACCTCAAATTTGAATATAATATATATTGTATAATATATCACATCTATGCATATACATCAAGCCGAAAAATATTTCAAGAAAAATACATAGTTTTTCTTATAAATAATATTTTTAATATTGTATAAACGCTACATGAAATCGATTACAATAACACGTAAAAACGAATAGTGAAAAAACTAAAAAGATTATTTGTTATTTTTTTAATTAAAATACAAATGGTTCTTGTGGTTCTTATATTAGAACCGTGGGTTTGGAACCGACCCGACCCGGAACCGATAATTCTTATAAATGTAGAACCGGAAACCGACCCATATATTTAAAAAGGTTCGGGTCCAAGGTTCTCGCGGGTAGGGTCGTCCAAGGTTTCTGTGGGTCCGAACCACGAAATTGTCATCCCTACCTGCTTTTCCAAAAGGCATATCTGTTTTGAAAAATCAATCTCAAACACCCTCTAAGAAATCAGATGGGTTTTAAAGAAAAATCATTTTTTTTAAAAACACTATGTGCATGAAAGGTTTGCTAATTAGAGTATTTTAAATAAATCGTTAAACACCTTAAACGCGTTTTAGCATTACAACTTTTTTAGGGGAAAAAATGTAGATTGCAACATGCATATAATATTTTTCAAATAATCTTTTGGACGAAAATATACAATTTTTCCATTTGAATTGAATTTAATTAACTGCCACAAGATTTACAAGTTTTCTATATATCTATAACACTCAATTAATTCAAGAATTATACTTTCTAAAACAAATTTAAAATAATTTAATTAGTTAGTGAATGACTCCATTTAAACTTAAAATTGTTATCTAACTCTACTTGACTACTTTGAATTATTTTCTTCTTTCAGGTAGACAAATCTGCAATAGTTGATGAGGCTATCGACTACATACAAACACTTCAAAAAACTCTCCAAAGGCTTGAAGCAAAGAAGCTAGAAAGGCTCTATGGTGCATCAACCAAAACCACTACAAGCGACACTAGGGAGTCGTTTCTAGCCGATCAAGGTTCCTCAACCTGCACCATTGGGAAAGTCTCGCCATCTAGCTCAACCTCGCTATCCTTCCCATTAAATTCACCAAAAATTTTCCAAACATGGGTGTCTTCAAATGTCACATTAAATGTGTGTGGCCTAGATGCACATATTAGCATTTGTGCACCCCGTAAGCCTGGGCTACTTACTGCGGTTTGCTTCGTGTTAGAGAAGCACAAGCTTGAGATTGTTTCTGCTGATATAACTTCTGATGAATCAAAGAGCTTGTTTATGATTCATGTCAAAGTAAGTAATGCTTCACTTCTCTCTCTCCTTTTTTATCATTAGAGTTTTCAAAATTAGCTTTAAATGCTTGATTTAATAATTAATAGCTTTATTTTAGGAAAGATCTCCTTTTTCATTTTTTTTTATTTGTTTTTTTTTTTTTTTGAAAGATCAACTTTATTAACACACAAGCGAAAACTCTGTCTCCAAGAAAGAGATAGAGTCGCCACAACCAAACTACATCACCTCAAACTTACACCATGATTTTTAAATATTTGAATCATATATACATATAACTAACATATTCTCCTTGCAATGTCAATTAGGCGAACACTTGTGATCAGTTTATGGAGGCGTTTCGTTATGATGAGATATACAAGGAGGCTGCATCAGAGATAACTCACTGGGTTAACTCTAAATCATCATAATTCTGGAAAGGTTCTTTGGTGGTCTAAGGAAGTGCACACTCCAAATAAAAGATTTTGCGGATCACCATTTGGGTTTATGAGATGGACTTGTTGTCTTGTTGTCTATTACTTGTTGTTGCGAATTACATTTTCATTGTGAGTTTTTCTTTTCTTGTATTAATCGACCTTGAATTATGTTTTTTTAATATTGTCTTTCAGTTCCGTTTACATTAATTATCAACAAAATCTTCAAGAAGCAGTGGCGTACCCACACTATAGTCAAGGTAGGCGGGCGCCCCCCTTAAAATAAAAAAGTTAGTGTAATTTGTAAGCAAAAATCCCGATTGCACCGTTAAAAGTCGGTTAAACCCTCTGATCATCCCCTAAAATACAAATCCTAGGTCCGCCATTGTCAAGAAGGTTATTGTTTTTAGATCGTATTACTAAGTGCATATTCATCTTAGTATTACCCATATCTGCGACTCTCCCCTGGTTCAAAGGCAAAGCAACACTATATTGATTATCCAAGTTATGCACTTGGATAGTTGTCGTCCTCAACCTGAAACCACCTCCTCTCAACCTGAAACCCGTCTTCAACCTGAAACCACCTCCTTCATCGTTCACCTCAGTCTTCCTCTTCTCTGAAATCACATCCTCTCAACCTGAAACCTACCTGGAAAACCACCTTCGTCTTCCTCATGCCTGAAACCTTCCAACCTGAAACCCATAACATCGTCTTCCTGAAACCAACCCGAAAAACCACCTCCAGCTCCCTCTACTCAACATGGAACCCAACCGCCATCGCTTCAGCCATCCCCATCCTTCTCGAGCGAAATTCCACAGTCCAACCCTCTACCCCTGTAATGGCTACTTTTGGAATCTCAAATCGATTTCCGGAAAACAGAAACTCGGAAACCCTTTTGAATTCGAAACCGCTATTGACGCATTAAAAATTATCATGGACATTTTGAATTCGGAAACACTAACTAGGTAAAGATTAACGGAAACACGTTCGAATTCGGAAACGCCTTTTTGACTTTGGAAAGCACTATTTCTAAATACCATATATTATCATATCTATAATATATTATAAAACATTTAGCAAGGATACCATGCAAATTTAAGTAATTACAACATTTTATACTTGTGGTACAATGAAGTTAGTAAAGGGCAATATGATCTTTCTATATAACTATTAAATTGATAAATGAATTATTGGATAATTAAATTGATAAATACAATTAAATTGATTTAAATTATATAATAGTAATATCTCATCATATTCTTGTAACATTATAATAATTAAAAAGAAGAAAGTGAAGAGATGCAACTTCTTATAAAATTAAATGTTTTAGTAATTATTTGAGAAAACTAAAGAGACAACAAACTCTTATAAATTAATTTTATTTGTTCATAAAAAGAATAGTTAGCCAAGAGGTGAATGTTAAGGAAAACAGCCAAACAATATGCAATCCGTTTGAATACATCGAAAGAAGTGAACGTGCTTCGACAAGCAAGGTTACTCAAGTGTTGGATGTTTTGTCTCTACTTTGTTTATGTTTGTATATGTATTTTTGGATTTAGTTTTAAAAAGATGATTTTTTTGTTCATACAAGACATCCTTGTCTACTCTTGTTCTGATCTGATGATGTTGTAAGAGCTTCAACTTTTATAAATATGTATATGCATGTATTGTGGTATATATTTTTACATCATTTTTCTTTTCTTCAGTTTGACAAACACCTATTTTGCCTTAGCCATGATAACCTCATCAAATATAATAAGAGATTTAGAATAACTATATCATCAAATCATGTATAGATAACTAGGGTTATGATCAAATACACAGTGAAAGAAAAATAGGAAGTCATAAGAAGGGTATCAAACAGAATCCGATTGAAATCATTCAAGGGGTATTGGAACCGTCTTATCGAACCCTACGACGTTAGTTTTTAGGTTTTCGTTTTTTGGGGTTTTAGCTTGTAGTTTTTATAATATGCGTTATATCATCGTGTCTTTTATGTACCATTGTGTTTTTTTCTTATTTTCATCATTGTGTCATTTTTTCAATTCATTGTGTCTTTTTTCTTTAGCATTGTGTCATAATTTTCGGCATTGTGATATATTTTGTGGCTCATTGTGTCATATTTCTAGATCTATTATGTTTTTTGTATCCTTCTCACCCTTCTCATTTTTGTTACACTATGTAGAATAACTTGACCCTAGATAACTATATCATCATGAGGAGTTAAAAAAGAGATCAATGTTGATAATGCTTTTTTATATATATAATATAGGGTTAGAACTCGTGAATAAAGTAAGATACAAAGAATTATATCATCATGGGGAGTTAAAAAGAGATCAATGTTGATAATGCTTATATATATATATACATATATATATAATATGTCTCTTGTCTTATGGTGTTTGAATATGCAGATTTAAATTAACTAATACACGTATGATACATTTTTATAAAAAAAAAAAAAAAAAAAATCTTTCAAACTATTATAATTTGCGCTTCTGATACAATAATATAAATCATGGTTGAGCATCATTATTATTCCTATGTATGGCGTCATACACTATCATTAATCAATGCTATAGTCCTTTCAACCTATGTATCATTCTAAATGTTTGGACCAACTGATTAAGTTTCATAGATGAGATTGAAATAAAGTCAAAGATGGCATGGATGCTGTTAAATTCAAGATTTTTGTCAAAGTAATGCTTCACTTCTCTCTCTCCTTTTTTATCATTAGAGTTTTCAAAATTAGCTTTAAATGCTTGATTTAATAATCAATAGCTTTATTTTAGGAAAGATCTCCTTTTTCATTTTTTTTTATTTGTTTTTTTTTTTTTTTTGAAAGGTCAACTTTATTAACACACAAGCGAAAACTCTGTCTCCAAGAAAGAGACGGAGTCCCCACAACCAAATTAAATTAAATCACCTCAAACATACACCATGCTTTTTAAATGTTTGAATCATATATACATATAACTAAAATATTCTCCTTGCAATGTCAATTAGGCGAACACTTGTGATCAGTTTATGGAGGCGTTTCGTTATGATGAGATATACAAGGAGGCTGCATCAGAGATAACTCACTGGGTTAACTCTAAATCATCATAATTCTGGAAAGGTTCTAAATCATCATAATGTGGGAGATTTCATTGCCGGAATCCAGAAACCTTGTCATGCCGTTGTGGATAGTGAAACGGCCCCTCAGAGGGTGTGGTGGGTGATGTATCTATCCTCGACATACCCGTTTAATAGTTAAGTATAAGTTTGCAAGCAAACACATGTAGACACGCACCTTATACGACAATTAGTTCACAAAATCTATCACACAGTTCATGCAATGCACATATGGATCATAATGCGTGTTATGAGGTTTCTAGACATGCCACGAGGTTTACAATATGTTACTAGGCGTCGAAACATGTTACGGGGTTCCAAAACGCACTATCGGCTTCAAAACACACGACTGCCACTAAACCACGCGACTAGCTTCAAAACCGACGAGTATGAAAGCTAGTTGCCCTTAAGCACACGACTATGATTCATAGTCGCCTGCTTAGCAGGTGTTGGCCATTTTGTGTGCGAAACCCTTCAAATCAGTTCTGAAACATATGGAACACCCCCAATCAATCCCCAAACATTAAACAACCTGAACATATCAATAAACCCCTAATTATCATTCATTTATCGTGTTAATTGCAAGTTTTTCCCTAAATGGATAATATTATGGGTAATTAAGTTACATCAATGCATGTAAATGTTACCCTAAATGGCAAATAATCAGATTTCATCACATAATCATATTCCAATCACCATCAAGCTGTTGTACAATCATCCTAATATAAATCCTAACAAGTATCAATCATTGAATCATCATATCATACCCTAGATCCTTCCAAAATCCTCAAACGGATCAAAACTCATAATAACCATACATCACATCAAACAATTATCAAAACCCTAGATAATCATTCTAACAACTTCCTTAAATCATTAACATAACAAACACACAAGAATCCCTATGTTAGATCATCAAAAACCATTTAAAGCTTGTACTTTTATCAAAAAAACTCATGTGAATGTTTAGATCTAGTTTTGAAATTATTTTTCAAAAACTCATCAAAACCAGGTCTGGACCTTTAGGGGTTTAAAATAACAACTTAACAAAGGTTTAGGATGAATAACACACCTTAGATCTTGCTTGAAAAGGTTGTTTAAGCTTGGAATTATGGATTTAGGGTAAAAACCAATGTTTTTAAAACCGGACCGGATGTCGAACCTGTCTTCTTACCGGTTCACTGGTCCAACCGGTCGGACCAGTTTTAAGAACCGGACTATATATAATTTTAAAAGATATTTGATGTGTCTAATATGTTTACCAAACTTGTATTGTTTATGTAAAAATAATTTATTTTTATTGAAAAGAAATGCTTTATGGTGGTTCCAGTAATTAGTAGGCTTATTCAAAAACACAGGTGATGTGCAATCTACGCATTGACCTATAGATAAAAGCATGGTCTGACAATAGTACAATATACTATAAAGCTAATGTAAATATTCATGAAAGCAAAGGTCATAAGTGGAAATAAAGGAAATTAATAACACTTCCATATAGTATTGTTTAGTGTTTACAAAATAAAACCCAACCAAGCGAGAGGTTGTCTGAGAAGAAGAAGATGCCTGAAACTCAAAACAGAAGATGTCGGAATTTTTGTTTGGAGCTTGTGCCGGTACGCATCACCATCGTCATATTACTTGTTATTTTTAAGGTTCCTCTTCTTAAAACTATGAACTAGCAGCATAGCTTGCCGTCACGACCACTGGTGTCTGCCAGAGTTTTTTTTTTCCAAGCCATGTCATCGCAATCTTGAAGAAGGCCGGCCGAACCGTTATTACACAGGTTCTCCGGTTCAACCACCGGTCATCGGCTCAACCGGCCGGGTTACTTCACAAACGGTCTCAAGGGGGTGACCGGACCGCCGGAAGCACCGTCTCCGGTTAAACCGGCCGGACCGGCCAGTCCGGTCCGGTTTTCAAAACGTTGGCAAAAACGGTGTACAGAGGTTAAGGATGGTGAGATAGCACTTTGGGGTGAGTTAGGGTTGCACAACTGATGTTTTAGAAGTCAAGTATGATATTTAAAGCTGTTACTAGTCGTGCCTGACAAACTGGGCGACTATGGACAGCAACAGGCGACTATGCTTCATAGACGTCCCTAAACCAGGCGACTATGCTTCATAGTCACCCCTACCTGAGCAACTTGGTTTCCGATGCGTTATTCTCTAATTTAACACATAAATTCACGTATCCACATATCAACAAGTTATATAATGATCGTAAAACATTTATTACTCGATAACTAACACGTTTACATTAATTCACCAACTTCCGGGACTTGATACTCGAGACTCGTGTGTGTGCGTTTCTACCTGGTGGTTCTCCAGATCACCAACCCTTGGACATATGTGAGTAAACCGATTCCCGATGATCCCCTGGATCATCGAAACGATTCCCCGAATCTTTGACTTGACTCAACTAACCTAGTTAAGTATGTTTTATTAATGTTTTGCTAAGATAGACTTTTATGTTTGTAAAAAGTATTAACTGAGGTTTGCTGGGTGTCATATAAATATGGTTTGATTTTGTGTTTCTTACATTGAGAGAGAGGGAGGTAAAGAGAGTAATAATTTAAGCAAGGGAAATAGAGAAAACATAGATCTAAAATGAGGATTAGGAGAAAGAATAGAGTTTTTAAACATAAGAATTTTGAGTTGTCAGGTAGTAAAATTACTAAAAACCCATTGCTGTATTCAAATAATGAGATACGTGATTATATTGTAGCCACTTATTTAGTTCTCAAGTTCTCGCAATAAAGATGAGTTCTTAAATGATCTCAATACTATATATATATATATATATATATATATATAGGATTCGGTTCTATTAAAAACCTATGTGAGTTGTGACAACCCTAAGAACTTATCCTAACCATTGATCATTTTAATCAATGGTTGTGATTGAATATATATCTTTTAGGCATAAATGAAATTAATTTGTGGATTGGAGGGTAATTAAGTCTTTTCCACCTAATGTTTCACCAGCTATCAAATTCCCTTTCTCTCTCCCTTTTAGTTTTTGAAAATCAAACTCTCTTGATATCTATCCCTCTCTCTAAAAACCATCTTTGATGAAGATGAAGACATGATGGTGGCTCATATGGTGAACGTGGAGGTACTATGAAGCTGTCGTCCTTACACCTTTAACCATCAAAAGAATTGTCTAAATTTTCAGACCAGGGGAAGGACGAACGCCGCCCTCGTATGTCGACCCCAACGTCACACAACAAGGTCTAAAAACAAAATTGACACTATATCCACCATTGTATGGTACGTTTGTGTTGTTTTATTGTCAACTCCATTAATGTGTGTATGTGTTTTTTAAAAACAACTCTGTGTGTCAGTGTATGCGTATGTTTCTTAGATACCCAGATTTAGAAACCGAACGAAAATCTTGATAAGCCAGATTCGTTAGGTTTATACTTAGATAATCAACTTTTCGAAACAAATCATGTCACGTGGTTGTTTGCACAAATTATTCGGGTTGAGCTTGTAATGAGTTCTTTAAACACAGACTCAAGAAAGGTTATTTTATTTTTTATTAATTTTATTCTATGGGCTTTGCATTTAGTTAATTCAATCTATAAATAAGGTGTGTTTTGATTTTGCAATTTGATTTGTTTAAGAGCTTTATTATTCATGGAGGATTCGGGTAGAACTTTAAGGTTTTTTATTTATCAATATAATTGGGTGTATCTTGTTATTACATTGTTTAGTTTCTTGATTTGGTTGCTAGTAATCAAGATCTGAATAGGTATTACATCTTATTAGGATCTGAGTTTGATTGTTATGATGTTTAAGTAATGAAATAGTGAATAAACCTAGAATAAAGAAGAAAGTGCAATGGAATTAAACTATGAATTCATAACAAATAGGATAATGTTTTCATCAAGTACTTTTCATTCAATCAACACAAATTTTGTAACAGTACCGATTTTCGAGAAGATTAATATGGACCATTGTATGAAACCCTAGGCAAATCCCACATCGGCCGTGGCCAGGAGAGATCCTTGGTTTATAAGTAATCCAAAGCCTCTTAAATCACCAACGCGTTTTGGGCTTAATGCTAGTGGATGAGAGGAGAACTCCACAATTAAGCGTGCTCAGGTCAGAGTAGTATCAGGATGGGTGACCTCCTGGGAAGTCTCCACCAGAGCGACCAAAAACAAAGCCGTGAGTTCCTGGATGGGCAACCAATCGGGGGCAAAGCGGACAATATTGGTGGTGAGAGGGGCCGGATGTTACAAATGGTATCAGAGCCACTCCTGTGCCGTTCGGGATGGTGGGGCAAACCTCATCGAGGACGATGAGTCCCTAAGGGGGGGTGATTGTAACAGTACTGATTTCTGAAAAGATTAACATGGACCATTGTATGACACCCTAGGCAAATCCCACATCGGCCGTGGCCAGGAGAGATCCTCGGTTCATAAGTAATCCAAAGCCTCTTAAATCACCAACGCGTTTTGGGCTTAATGTTAGTGGATGAGAGGAGAACTCCACAGTTAAGCGTGCTCAGGTGGGAGCAGTACCAGGATGGGTGACCTCCTGGGAAGTCTCCACCGGGGCAACAAAAAACAAAGCCGTGAGTTCCTGGATGGGCAACCCATCGGGGGCAAAGCGGACAATATTGGTGGTGAGAGAGGCCGGATGTTACAAATGGTATCAGAGCCACTCTTGTGCCGTTCGGGATGGTGGGGCAAACCTCATCGAGGACGATGAGTCCCTAAGGGGGGGTGATTGTAACAGTACCGATTTTCGAGAAGATTAATATGGACCATTGTATGAGACCCTAGGCAAATCCCACATCGGCCGTGGCCAGGAGAGATCCTTGGTTTATAAGTAATCCAAAGCCTCTTAAATCACCAACGCGTTTTGGGCGTAATGCTAGTGGAAGAGAGGAGAACTCCACAATTAAGCGCGCTCAGGTGGGAGTAGTATCAGGATGGGTGACCCCCTGGGAAGTCTCCACCAGAGCGACCAAAATCAAAGCCGTGAGTTCCTGAATGGGCAACCAATCGGGGGCAAAGCGGACAATATTGGTGGTGAGAGGGGCCGGATGTTACAAATTTACTTAGCACAAGAATTACAATCTCCCCCTCAGCGTGATCACACAGTGTTTGTCCATGCAGAGAATGTTTGGTGCAGAGTGATAAATAGAACAGTAAGGCATTGTTCTATTTATAGACGAACCAAACATCTGATGACCTAAGATGACGTCACCTAAGAGAGTGACAGCTAACAACCTCTAAAAAAACTTACATCTGCTACATTACAACACTGATCTATTAATAATATTTGCTAACCTATCATTTGTTACATAACAAATAATTGTCTTCATCATCTATTGAAGCCTAAGCACTTTTGGGCTTCAACTGACCTTTGATCTTCTCAGCAGACTTTAGCTTCATCAGACTTTAGCATACTTCATGAGCAGTTGTTCAGTTAGCAAACCTTGTATCAGCAGTTTTTTAATCAGTAATTGTTGTGTTAACAATCTTTTGGGAGGATCTTGTTCTTCTAAGCATTATTTTATTGGGATAAGATATTAGCATGTTTTGGCTTTTCAATTGATCTGTTCTTCTTAGGTTCGGCAGAAACTTGAGATAAAGAACTTGAACATGTGTGAAATATTACACTTAGATTTAGAAAAATCATAATAGTGTTGTGTTAGACTCCAAGGTTGGTAAAAATTGTAAGTTAGTAGTTTGGGCCAAAATTATTGTCTTACAAGTTTTAAACCTTATATTTGTCACTTGAACAATATAAATATTTATCTACATAAAAACAACTATAGGTGATTAAATTGTTCACATTAATTTTTCTTAAGTTGTGGAGTTATGAGTTTTGACAAATGACTACCTCATATTTAAAGATTAACTTAAATATTACAAAATGGGCTTCAAAGAATGATTCTAGGTTATTGAAATGTTTTTATCATTTTAATTTTGAAAATAATTATATAATTAAGAGACCTTGACCGGAACTTAATTATTGGAGAGTTTTGTCTTACCATCATTTCTTACTCTAGGATGATTAAATGTCATTAGTCGAGTCTTAGTTAAGATAACTTTTAATTAATACTGTTTTTAAAATCCATTTATTTCTAGTATCATTTAATATTTTGTAATTTAACTTAGAAAAATCAAAAATCAACTATTGAAAAGGTTTTATGATAGCAAAAGTTTAGTATTAAGAAACCGCGTCCACGGATTGATATCCGGTTCTTACCACTCACATTTTATTACTTTTCAATAGGTACACTTGTCTTTCATGTGTGTAATTGAATATACGGTAAAAACTATTTGTAAACTAGAGTTTGTGTGAACAAATATCTTCATGATAATATTAATATATACACTTCACTCACATGAAACACCACTTGCAATCTTCAATCAATCTCTGTAGAAGTCAACCGCAGCTACTTCAACAGATTACCCTTTGATAGAAATAGGTAAGAAGGACCTTAAATCGTATCTTCATAGCAAACCAAATCCTTTAAGATTTTCATATCATATTTCCCCTCTATGTAAGCATCTTTCCGTTGAGTCTTCGCATCTTCCTCCGCAAGGTGTCACTGCATGATCCTCTTGATCTTCAACTCTGCACAATCTTCTAAAATTTCAAATCTAACTGGCATATTATAAAAGTTCTGTCATTAAAAATCAGCATTAAGTCATCAGCAATGTTCACTGAATTGGTACAGACTTTTGGTGAAATTATATCTTCTATAAACCATCCTAGTAGACCATTACCACCTATCATTGAATTTAGTAATTTACTAAAGAAATCCAATATATAAAACCCCATTTCTCTAGTGAATCCTCTAAACATCGACAAATTTCCTCCTTGAAGCGGAATTATCGTTGTCCTCTTTCTAGATTCACTCCACAAAGGGGAATAATCATTTAGTCAGTTCTTTGAACAAATTCCCTCTATAAAAGCGAAATTGGGTTGACTATTATCTGAGTAAACTCCTTCCTCAGAGCGGAATTGTCTGGATGTCTAATCAAATTCCCTCCACGGAGAAATTGTCTGTCTTCAAGTTGCAGAAATATAATTTTTCTGATTGACCCAAAATAGTGACATTAATTAGGAACATTATTCCTCATTACCCATTGGTTCCTGTGACTACCCCCACAATCTTCATCGTCACAATCTTCATCGTTGTGTTTCATCATCATTATCACAAACTGATCGTAAGAAAGCTTAAATGATCAAAAGACCCGGTAATAAAATGAAAAACGTCTTCAAGTAACTCCTCCCAGTAGTAAAGAAGTAACCCTAATACTCGTAGCTAATGGAAAGTTTAGAGACACTCGAAAAGCTTGAATCATATAAAGTTTCAGTCCAATACACACTTGTATCCTTATGAAGAAGTAAACATCTTAAGCTTGTATCCTAGATGAAGTATTCCACGTTTTTACACTTTGAAATCATATAAAGAAAGTCCCCGGTCACTCATATCCAAGATGAAGGGCAGATGCATAATTTTCTGAAAAATCATGCAATCAAAATTTTCCCAACAATCATAATCTTTATTCAATATTTATATGAAAAAATTGTCCAGTAAAATCTTCTGATAATATCTTCTTTTTTTTTTTTGGATTAGGTTATTGTGTCTTGATCTCATCACGGTTAGAATTTGGGATCAGATCAGCTTGAATTCGACAGATACATTCATGGTAAGCACCGACATCTAGAATCATTCACCACACATGTAGAATTGCGGAATAGGGGTTATTCACATAAGTTCTTAAGTCAAACAAACTCCATGTGAATGACATACATGCAAAAATCTCATTTATATTCGAATGGCTCTCTTGGGCGAATGTCTCTCATTCTCCTGATACTATTAGGCGAATAGGTCTCATTCTATCGATACACCAGGCGAATTGGGTTACTCGCTTGAACCCAAGAGTAGAATGTCTCTAATTCGCCTTGTCCTCAATAGGAGATTGGCAAGCATGATGTGTAGGAGGCGAATGGCACTCATCTTCAACCAAAAACCCCAAATCGTTCCAGATTCTTCAAATCTTAGAATTAGATGATGAAACAAGCACTATTATATGCGAAAATGAAACCCTAACACTCGTTTAGGTTCATATCTGACTTCAACGCACATTTTAGTCTCCGATTTCCAAATTAGTTTTCACACCTGACTTTTCTTTAATGTCCAGAACATAAGATTGATCGCATATTTAGAGCTACAATGATCTAGATGAAGGTTATTTAAACTAGATCAGGTACCGTGGCTCTAAAACCAATTGTAAAGTTGCAATTTAGTTCACTAAAAAGACAAACATAGCCTGGTTCGTAAACGGGAGTTTCAGACACAACAAAAACATGCAATCAGATGATCTCAATAATTGACACAGTTACAATACTGAAAGAGTTTACATCATCTAAGGTTCACGGGGATTAGGCACGACCTCCCCTCTCACACACTGATCAGAACAACTCAAAACTTAACACCCACACACATGAAACTGCCTTATATGAGCATTCCATTTGCCTGGTCCCTTCTAGAAAAATGGGACTCGTTCGCCTGACATCTCCAAGCGAATGGAGCCATTCACCATATTCTCATTCGCTTTGTCACTTCAGGCGAATGTGACTTTATTCTTCTACTCTCTCTCGGGTGAATGCGGCCATTCACCTTAACTCATTAGATGAATGTATCTTCTGATTCGTATATGCCCCTACAAATCGGTCATTTGCATGTCTTTACATTAGGGATGAGCTCGGTACCATACCGAACCAAACCGATCCGGATACCGAAAATACCGAGACCGATTTTCGCCAAAACTTGGCACCGATACTGATACAAAAAATATACGGTGTAGTACGGTACCGGTATTTTAAGATAAAATATCGACTCAAACCGCTACCGAACCAAAAATACAGATACCAATTTTCGCCAAAACTTGGTGCGGAATTGGTACCGAAAATGAACCAGTGTGGGTATTTTAGGTAGTTTATACCAAAATGCTTATCCCTAGCTAGTTTATATCGTTTAGGCAAACATTATTCTGCCAAGACTCACCCCTAATCTATTCACCCAATAACGATCATACATTGCACTAACAAAGCATGATATAGCTTGAGGAATATAAAGTTATTATTATAGTTTGTAACTTAGTTATTTTAATATATCATCATCATCATACTCAGTTAATCCCACCTATAGCAAAGCTAAGGTATGGTCTGAGGAGGGTAAGATATAGACAGCCTTACCTATCTACCCCTAGGAATAGAGAGGCTGCTTCCAGTGAGACCCGCGACTCGATGTGGTTTGGTATCAAGCCTTGGACATAAGACACAGAACACTTAGCAATCGGGACAAACCCAATCGGTGCATGTGCCCCTTTGTCTTTTGGCTATCAACGCCACCACATGATGCATGATTAACCGTCCGTCGTTTTTAACGTTATTTTCACGAACTTAGTAAACTAACGTTAAAACTAGTGCAACTTTACTTTTGCCCCCCGAAGGCCACACATATATACATTATATGCGTACACCGTAAGTGGGGCGTAGTTATTTTAATATATGATGTCATAAATTGTAAAGATACTTTTATACATTGGGTCTTCAAACATGTTACATGTGAACTGCCTTATAAATAAAACATACTTAGCTGCGTTTGTTTAAAATGAATTTAAAAATTAGGTTGTCTTTATAATTAATATATATAGTATAATTTGTTTTGTATATCCTTCGCAATCGGAAAAGCATTCAATCATCTAACTGTTATTAAATTATTCATCGTGATCATTTATTTTCTTTACTGTTCACCGTTGTGTTCATATACTTTGCTTTCATATTCTTCTCTAGTTCTTCTAATTTCAACTTCTATAAATCCAGAAACGATTTATTTATCATAAATTTGATAATTTTTTTACTACTTCATAGAAGATAAATGAAACATACTTAAATTAAGCAACCATAACAAGTTTAGGCTTGTCACAAATATAAAACTAAAAAAGAACCTTACACATTTTTGGCACCTAAAATGTATGCACTAACATAACCATTGCTAAACATAACTGGTTGAACAACCATAGATTTCCTTTCTAATTCAACTTCAAAACCCTTTGATGAAATCTACAAGGACTTTGAGTTAACCAAATGCATTATCTCTAGTGCAGCTAGCTTGTATATCTCTTCATAAGAAAAAGCTGCCACGAATTCATCAGGAGCATTCACCTAATCAAAGTAGCAAGAAATCGGTTAACAAAAAGAAACTTCACAAAAAAAAAATTACTATTAAACCTGGTTTTACTATGCAAAAGTAATAATAATTGATATTATGATAATCTTTTAAAGTCATATGCACAAAAAAGGAAAATGAACTCACACGAGCATGAATCAAAAACATGCTTTTAGTTTGATCCGAAGAAATATGAAAGGTAATGACATCTAGTTTGCACTTCTCCAACACGGCGCAAACAGAAGCAAGCAGCCAAGGCTTCTTAGGGGAACAAATGTTAATATGTGCATCTGGACCGCACACATTCAAGATAACATTCGACGAAGCCCATGTTTGAAAAGCTGGTTTTGAACGAAAAAGGAATGAAAATGGGCCAAAGTCAGGACAAGATACGCTGTGCGAGTGGCTGCTTGATGAACTCCCATTGGCAATAAAGGGCTCGTCTGTTTGCTTTTGAGGATGAACCAATGAAGTGACACTGGTGTTTGTTGATGGACTGTTGAGCCTCTCTAGCTTCTGAGTCTCAAGCTTTAGGAGGATCTGCTGCAAGTTTTGGATATGGCTTATTGCATCATCCACTATTGTTAGCAGTTTTGCCTGAAATACAATTAGTAATGGCAATAGAATAACATAATTAGCTTTGTAAAAACATAGAATTGGTGATGAAATATAAGTAATATGTAAGTGTAAAACTTTAAATCTGCCAAAATAAACTTTAAATAAAACTTTAGTAAATATAGTTGTTTCTCATTCCTTTATACGAGTATATTTTTAATACACACCTTGTTGCAACCAGTGGCGGATCTTGAACGAAAAACCTGGTAGGGCCGGGCTCAATCTAGGTGGGCCGGAATCGATACATATAAAAAATTTCGGAAATTTTCGGTAAAATTTATACTACGAAACGAAAAAACTGGGTGGGCCGAGGCCCAATCTGGCCTTCACTAAGAACCGCCCATGGTTGCAACATCAAATAAAAAAAATATGTTAGCAAGTTGTCTACGGATTAGCCATAGATTAGCTATCAGCATGTCATGTAAATGTCTGCTATGGATACGCGGTCGAAGATCACACTCAAGAAAAATAAATACTAAAAAAATAATTTAATAAGATTCGTATAATTTTGCAAAATCCATATCTTTATAAAAATAACTAAAAATAATTTTATAAAATCCTTAAAAAGTGATAAAAAAAAACATCTTAATAGGTGTAAAGCATTAAATCTAACAAAACTAACTCAAACAAAATCTTTAAAGAGTAGTAGAAATGTAGAAAAATATAGACATGAAGGTATGATGAATTTTTTAAATCCCCTTCCATTGATGTGATCACCATAGACATATGACATGTAGGTAATGAACCATGCGTACAACTAATATAAAAACACTTATAAAATTAAGTTACAATAACAAATAAAAGAGAGTAAATTACCTTAGGGTGTTGCTTAGGAAGCAAAGCTTGAAGTTCTTGAAACATATTCTTCATCTTTCTCCTCCTCTTTTTCTCTGTCCACAAATGTTTAGCATGATCACTTGAATGCTGATCTCTTATTCCTTTCTTGTCCTCACCATCACTCTCATCGTTCTCTCTCTTAATCCGAACACCACCGTTGTTTCGCTTCTTGCCACCATTCACAGCTATCGCCGCCACCTCATGCTTGCCCATATCAGGTTGCTTCATCTGGCTATGATCAACACTTATGCTTGAGTTGTTGGACATAGCCCACCTTATAGTATCCTTAAATAACCCTTCTTGACCATCCCTTTTATCCATATATATTATATATATTAGGTGCTATGAAATGAAGGTGTGTTAAAGAAGATTGTAAACCATAAAGTTCATTTATAAGGTGGTGGTGGCAGAAAAGAACAAAGGCCGTTACTTACTCTAGGCTAAAACAAAATTTGTAACATAAATTTGTTTATATGTGCGGCCATCTCACTTTGTTAACTGTGCTTAAAGCATGAACCATGCATTAGGCAAAATATAATTTCTTTTTAGATAAAAAGATTAATTTTTTGTTTAGATTAAAATTAGGGTTCACAATTTAGAAAGCGGTGACGGCGCAGCTTGTCCCCCGTCTACTTTCTATTTTGATGTAACTTGGCAAGTTTTAAATATAAGTGGACTAAGTTAAAAGTAAAACTAAAACTAAGAAACCGAATATATTTTTTGTATGAAGATGAAAATATTGTATAAAATAAGAAAGAATAAAAAAGCTTATTGGGTTCTCTTAATTAGTTTATAATTATAATACTTCAAATTACATGTGCCATATGTACCTTACATTATGTATTTGATTGTTTCTATATACACACACTAAACGTAAATAAGATCAATCTAATTATCGAGTTCCATCTCAAAAAATATAAATATAAATATAAATAAAAATAAATAAAATCCTTTATTTTAATTTATGACATTGTCACAGGTAAGAATGTACTAATACATATGAAACCGACGAGCGTTACGAATTCATATGAAATGATTACATATTTCAAAATTTAATGCGAGAATCTTTAGATGTACCATAAATGTGACTTTTAGATAAGGTCGTAGATTTTTGTTTGAAAAAGTAAGGCATACGTAAATATGCATGATTCTTGAACAATACATTTTTTAACAACAATTACTAGATAATATGATAAATACAATACTACTTGTATTCTATAAGATATGAACTTTCAACATTTTGGTTGTAGGATACACTACTTAGACTATCATCAATGCGAGTTGTGCACCCTTGAAAATCCTTACCAACCCTTTTCATTGTGAAAGTTTGTCCATAGAGGCCCTTTAGGAACCAAGCCCTTTGCAGGAGCATTGGTTTTTCTTGGTTTTTGCACATTGTGGGCCCAAAGTAAAAAGAAAAAATGTTTTTTCTTTAAATATTGTGTGTAGTGGGTAGATGATGTGGAAATATAAAAGGGTAAGGATACTTGTAAGGTTAAAGATGAAATGAGAGTTTTAGTGATTTGTAAGGATATGATGTGACTGATGACGTGGCACCTAAGAGCGTCTAAGGGCGCAAGTAGCGTTAGAGATAGTCTTATTAGTTTGATGTCTTCTTTATGTAAGACAAGTCTTCAGAATTCCAAATTTGGTTTTAGTTAGGTTTTTATTAATATGGGTTGATCTCATAAATTGGAGAGATATTTAAGAGTAAATTCCTTTTTGAGTTCATGAGTTTTGTTGATTTTAACTACCTGAGTCTAACATTTTCATTTTTAACATTCTGACTCCTAGTGTTTTATTTTTGTTATGGTTTGAGTCCTAAAAACTAACTTCATCCAACTTTCCTATTAAGTAACCCTCACGTGCAATACATGTGAGGATACTTTAGTAATTTTCTTTTGTCTTTCATCTTCCCCTTATAAAAACCCAGTTACCCACCTTAAAACCCTAATCTCTCTTTTAATCGATCCAGACACACAGTAACAAAGAAAATCATGAACGTCCTTTGTGCATGTGGGTCTCCAACAATCATTCAAACATCATGGACTTCAACGAATCCTGGAAGAAGATTCCATTGCTGTGCAAGAGCAGAAAGCTGTGGGTTTGTAAGGTTGGCTGATCCTCCAATGTGTGCACGATCTTGTGAAGTTATACCTGGATTACTAAGATCCATCAACAATCATCAAGAAATGGCTCGGATCAGAGACAAACAGGTGACAAAATTGAAAATTGTTTTATTTGGTAGTTGGGTTTTGTTTGTAATGTATGTATGTATGTTAGCATGACTTGAAGAAATCGTTGTAAGTGGTATCCACTTGACCTAATTTTGATATTAGATACGGTTGTAAAGGTTAAGTTGGTTTAATGTAAAAGAATTGGCTATGAATGAAATGGTGTGGTTTTTGTAATTGTGAGTATTATTTTAAACCATGTCTGAAAATATTGACAAACAAATGTCTATAACCATGACCCATAATCAACTTCAAGTAATGACCAAATGGTGTGGTTTTTGTATGTCTGACAACATACCATAACCACTAACCAATAATCTGTTTGTGAATACCACAACAATGACAAGATACCATAACCATTGAAAAATTGCAACAATTGACCCATATGACAATGACCATAACCACTAATCATAACCACTGACCCATTACACTAAATTATAACCTGACTACTGACCCATTACAATGCAAATAAACACTGACCCATACGACAATGACCATTAACCCATCACACCATAACTTCACAACTGCAATTAACCAAAACAACTACAATTAACCATAACATAACATCATTCATTACAAACCATAACACTAAGATTGTCATAAGCAACCATAACATACCCAACAATAACCAAACATACTATAAACCTACCAAAAGACTTCAGTGTTCATTAAACAGACACAGCTAATAGTAATAAACAGACACAACTGGACAAGACCAATAACTACACATCTTGAGTGGCCTGTGAGCACCCTGTTCCAGCCTTTGCTCCATTTCCAACCCTTGTACTCCTTTTTGCAGACTTTGCAGCAGCCTTGGTAGACTTTGCAGCTTTGGTAGTCTTTGCAGCCTTGTCACCACCCTGCCCCTTGCAAGTTCTTGAGTTGTGCCCTTCATTCCCACATTTTTGACAAGTCTTGCTTACTCCTTTCCTTGTCAAATTCCCTTTCTTGACCATCTCCTCAGCAACTTCAGGTTGTGACTTCTTCCTCTTCTTTTTTGGCCTTCCTACCTGAGTATGATGCTTTGGAGGGGTTAGAGTTGTTGGGCATTCAGAAGGTGTCCAAAATTCTCTACCATTAATTGGATCTATGGTGTTCATATACACCTATTTCTAAGTGTCAAGCCAATATAACTTATCAACCCAAGATTTAACTACACCAACCTCAATCCCATTTCTTGCCATATCCCATAATGCAGCAACAACATGCTTACATGGCATGGCTGTTAACTCCCATTTCCTACAAGAAAAAGTTCTTTCATTCACATTTACTACACATTGGTCCATATAAGGACCACTTACCTGAAATTTACCCCTACCAGCCATCATCACAGAATACTGACTATCCTCAGTCTTAATTTCATTTAACACCCTTGTAGCATAAGGAGTCAAAGGGCCATGACATTTTGAAATCTATTTGTGGACCACAACAATTTTCTTCATCAAGTATTCTCGAATGTACTCAAGACAAGTTATTATTGGCTTGTCCCTTCCCCCTACAAACTGCTTGTTAAAAGATTCACACATATTGTTTAACAACACATCAGTTTTTGCCCTCCCTGTTGACACATATTGTTTCACAACACATCAGTCAAAACATATAATCTTGATCTTCATAATCCTCTTCATCATCAATAAAGACTAATTCATCCCCTGTACCTTCATCATCATTCACATCCACTGCAACATCATCATCATTCCCATCCCCTACACCTTCATCATCATTCTCATCCCCTGCACCTTCATCATCATTCTCATCCGCTGCACCTTCATCATCATTCCCATCCCCTGCACTATCTGGATTAATCCCATCAGCATTAACATTCTCTGTACCATCATGATTAATCCCATCAGCATACCATCCTCAACATCTAACCATGTGAGTGCAAGTTGTCTCCTACTTGAACTACTACTTGAACAAGGTCTAGGTTTTGAAGGTTTTGATTTGTGATTAAAATTACCTACAGATGGGGGTTCAACATCATCAATCTCCTCAATTATCACCCCAGAAGTAGGTTTTGGTGGTGACATGAAATATGTGTCCAGTTTTGTAACCCAATGCTCAACATACACTTCAATCAATTTTATCCTAGAAACATATTGACACATGTCAATCACATCTTAATCAGTTCCAAGTGCTCTAATACCTTCATTCAAGGGTTTATCAGGATTCCTATAGTGATAGTAAACTACTACATCTTCTGGATAACGTAACATCTTAAACATGGAATTAAACTCCATCACTGAGAATTTGTCTGAATCTATCTTATCAAAGTAGCATGTTTTACCATTTACATATCTTAAAGCAGGTTTTTTCACAAACTCACCTCCATGAAACTCTTGGATGCTAAACATTGTTGGATCATCAACTGAAAAAAAAATATGGATTTTAGTTTTGTTACAACAGATAAGTTAGGGTTTATGAATCAAACACTTACCGTATTCCTCATATGGATCAAAATGTACGCTTGCACCACGTTTGAACCACAATGTAAAATTTATCATCCTTTATCATTTGATTGTAGTCGTTAGGGTTAATTTTGGGGATGATTATTATTACTGGTCGTGATAATGGGGGGAAATGTGAAGTATCAGGTTTTTAAGGTTTTAATGGGGGGAAATGAAAGACAAAAGCAAAATTACTAAAGTACCCTCACGTGTAGGGTTACTTAACAGGAAAGTTAGATGGAGTTAGTTTTTAGGACTCAAACCATAACAAAAATAAAACACTAGGAGTCAGAATGTTAAAAATGAAAATCTTGGACTCAAGTAGTTAAAATCAACAAAACTTAGGGACTCAAAAAGAAATTTACTCGATATTTAAATTGGTTGAACTTTGGGCGTTGCATTTTTTATCCTCATATAAGACTATCTGTTGTAGTCCGCGAGCGACTCAGATGTCAACTGCAATACACATTGGTCATAAGGAGTTAATCTGGTTGATTAGAGTTAGATTCCAACTTGATAAGGAGTCATTCTGATTGATTAGACTCAGATGCCTACCGGTTTAATTTAAATGTCTGATGATTGAGCATACCAACCATATGCATAATTAAATACGTGTTCATATTGAAATGAGTTTAAGACGTTATAACTAGATCTAAGTTGAGATCATGAGTTATAGTCTTACGAGTTGATAAAAAGGCATGACGGACTTGCGAGTCAATAACACGTTAGTACAACTGATTTCAATTGCAAAATTATCAGTAGTAACTTGACGAAGTCAAATTTAATGTTTTGGATCCAACAACCTGAGGGTTGATAAGAGATTAAGTTGTGGAATGAGACTAAAGCCCATTGAAGAAGGTGCGTGAAGGAAACCTAACTTAGATGACTGGAGATCCCAAGATCTAAGTTCAATAGGTCAACTAATTAACTTGCCTAAGGGTGGTCACTGTAGAGGCATGGCTAATAAGTGTAAGCTAGTATATATGGTTACATATATCCCTATAAACTATAAAAGAATGTTTAAATACGTCATTGTCTATTCCTATGACATTCAGTGACAAATAGTGAGGCTAAGCATAATATATGGTACATGACAAGGGTAAATCACCATAACCATAATGTTTTTAATGATTTGAGGAAAATCATCTATGTTAGAGAGAAATGAGGTTGCTTCAAATGGAATTGGGGTCACAATTACTAGAGATCTCGCGGAACCAGGAAAGTGTTCTGAGACCATTATTGGACACGAAAGTGAGGGGATGACTCGGCTAAGGAGAGTATTGGGTGCAGTATATTATCGTCTACACAAAGGAGGGTATGTTCAAGGATATCGCGTCTACAAACCGCTAGGAGACTAAGTATGCTTCACAAAGGAAAGTTCAAAGGTAATACCTACCTATCCTACAATACTCAACCGTTAATGTTGCATTGGAAATTTTATGTATTTTTGATCAATCCCATTCATGTAGGAGACTGTTGGAAATTATGAAAATTTAATAATAGAGTAAATTACTGTAACATCCTGTTTTGTGAATGAAAATAAAATATTTGGAACCTATATGCCAAATATTGTTAAACGAATAAGTAATAAGTTAGCCCGCGAGTTAGCACATTAGGTGCTTAAACGAGCAATTAGTGGTATCTATTATGGTTTAACTAATACTAAATAAAACTAGTTTACATTATTATAAAAAAAAATCAAGTGCACGTAGTGTGCAATCTTTCTAAACAAAAATATATAATAACTAATGTTATCAAAAAAAAAAAAAAAGAAGGGATAACCAAATGCAAATGGCGGCTACTACATGTCTATAAAAAAATCAATACACGTAGCCTCATGGGATGGTTGTAATTTGATGGAAATGACACATGCGCACATATTGTCCACACATAAGTTTGTAAACATAATAAAAAAAAACAACACATAAAGGGTATGTTTTTCATAAGAAAGGATACAGAGACGAGAGAGTGTTTCATAAAAGGGTAGATAAAGAAGTAAGCTACGTCTGTTTTGGAGTGGGCGTTAAGCGGGTGGTTGGACTTGGATATCATATAGCGTTGTCACTAATTCTGTAAGTACACAAACCCTTAAAAGTATACATGATTATTAGCTGTGATTCAGTATATGAATAAGTATATCATTGTGTGCTTGATATTAGTTTGGATCAAATAGAGGCCAGTGATCTTAAAAGTACATATATGATTGTTAGTGGTAATATAAGAATTTAGTGATTTATATTACTACATGTTTGATATATATTTGAAATAAATATATACAAGAAATAAAATAGAGACCGGTGGTCTCAAGGAATAAAATAGAGACCGGTGGTCTCAAGGAATAAATTAGAGACCGGTGGTCTCAAGGAATAAAATAGAGACCGGTGGTCTCAAGGAATAAAATAGAGACCGGGGGTCTCAAGAAATCATATAGAGACCGGTGGTCTCAAGGAATAAAATAGAGACAGGATCTCAAAATATAAAAATAGGGACCGGTGGTCTCGGAGAATAAAAAGGGGGACTTGTGTTCTTTAAAAATATATTAAAGACCTGTCATGTGTACTTACTTAGCTATGGCTAATATGATATTCATGTATACTTTCAGGAAAGAAAGTGGACGAGCGCTAGAGACCAGAATCGGATCGAATACAGAAAATCACCTTTGTATAATTAGTACTTATGTAATATCTTTTGAAACGGTTTCTTGTAAAAGATATGTTATAATATAAAAAGTCGCTGGAGCAACTGGTTTTGGATGTAAACTGGGACCGACTCTGATATATATATATATATATATATATATATATGGTGAAAGTTTTATAAAGAAAAAAAAAATTGGTGTGTTTCAATTACTATTTGAGTCCCTGTGTTTTGGTCGTTTTAACTACTTGAATCCAAAATGAAAATGTTTAACTACTTGAGCACTTTAGTTTCCTAAATATAACCCTTTAAGTCCAAAAACGTAACGTTGGTTAGATTCTCAGTTAAGTCCCCCCCACGTGCACCCCACGTGAGGGGCATATTTGTTAATTTATCCCTTATTTAATCCTATCACCCCTGTTATTCTATCTCTATAATATTAACATCAGAATCCAAACCAAAACCCTAACCCCCATTATTATTATCCTCCATTGATGAACAATCAAGCAATTAACATGGTGATTTGCCCCTGTGGAGCTGCAACAACGATTCACACATCATGGACAACAACAAAACCTGGTCGTCGATTCCATTGCTGTGCTAGGGCTGTAAGTTTATTTAAAAATTTTTTTTATCTAAATTAGCCTAAGTTTTGTAGCAGAATTTTGGTTAAAAAATGTAGGGTGTGAACTGTGGATTTGTTAGTTGGGCTGATCCTCCAATGTGTGAACGAGCTACTGAAGTTATTCCTGGATTGGTTCGATCTATCAACAATCACGAAGAAATGGAAAGGAAGAAAGATCAGAAGCTAGAAAGGATGAAAATGTTGTTATGGTTCAGTTGGGTTTTCTTTGTGATGTATTTTATAAGCCAGTGATGTAATTGACTAGATGAATGGTTTAGAACTTGATCCTGAAATATGATGTCTTTTGTAAGGATGAATGGTTGTCTTTTGTAATGGTCAAATGGTATGAAATATGATGTCTTTGGTATGTTTGTTGCAAGTTTATTAATGTCAAATGGGTCAAACTGTGTTGATGCCAAAAGCTTATAAAGAGTGTGCAATTGTATAATTGACCAATACTGCAAACAAGACTACAAAAAGTGCAAACAAAATCTGGACCATTAAAAAGTCAAATGACCAAAATGTCTTGACCACTAAACACAAAACAATGTAACATCAAAACAAGGTACAGTTGACCACCAAATGTCAAATGGGTCAAACTGTATATCAAAAAGAAGACTGCAAACAAGGTATAGTTGACCACCAAATGTCAAATGGGTCAAACTGTATATCAAAACAAAGACTGCAAACATCAAGATTCAACCAAATCATTGTCAAAACACAAACTAATACCATAAATTAATAATTCTGCAACTGTTTTAACATACTAATACCAAACTACCATTACCAAAGTTTTAACATACCTAAGATCATAGATAAAGTACCAAACATCAACATAGCATGTCCAAAATACCATTACATACTTAATTCCAAAAAAAAAACATCAAAACCATAACTAAGATTGCTGAGTAGCTTGATTCTGAGCCTTCTTGACAGCTTGAGAAGGTTGACTGCTTGTAGTAGCCTCCTGTTTCCAACTTTTGCCTTCTTGCTAACTTGAGAAGGTTGACTACTCTGGCCCTTGAAACTCCTAGAGTTATGCCCCTCTTACCACATTTACCACAAGTTTTCTTAGTCCCTTTCCTAGTTAGTTTCCCATTCTTGACAAGTGCCCACTCTTCAATCTCAACTGCTGATTTCTTTCTCTTTTTTTTAGGCCTACCAACTTGTGTGGGATGCTTAGGAGGGGTGATTGTTGTTGGGCATTCAGATGGTGTCCATAAATGGTGTGATAAATGTTAAGTTAAGGTATTAATCCCTACATCATGACAATTGAATGAATTATAATATAACCTAACAGTTAAGTTAAGGTATGTAATGGTGTGATAAATGTAATTACCTTTTGCCTATCTCTGATAAATGTGAAGTCTGAATTGGTATCAAGATCCAAGTCATCTGCTAGGTTCTCTAAGAACCAAGTCCATGCACTTGTGTTCTCAGCCTCAACTATAGAGTATGCAACTGGATAGATCCCATTATTACCATCAACCCCCACAGCTGTTAAAACTTGTCCAGGAAATGGACCCTTCATAAAACAACCATCTAAGCCTAAGGTCTCCCTACCACCCAACTTGAATCCTGCCTTTAATGCACCCAAACATATGTAAATTCTCTTGAACTGTCTTGTGGAACTAGTAGGATTGAACTCCCTTTCAACATCAATTTTAATTGTTGTGCCTGGGTTAGATCTCACTAATTCCTCACAGTACTCCCTTAACATACCATATTGGGCTTTGAATTCATGTCCACATATACATCTTCAATCTCATTGTCTTTCTCCATAATATAGTCATCATCTTCATCATCATTCTACTGCTTATGCTTATGCTTCTTACCATTACCATTTTCACCTAGGTCATCCTCAAAATCATCATCATACTCATCATTGTCATCAAGTTCCTTTTCCATCCTGTAATCTGAGTCTTCAGAGTCATCATCCTCACTGTGTTGTTCAACATCTTCATTATCATCTAAATTAGCTTCAACATCTTCTACATTATCATCTAAATTAGCTTCAACATCATTAGTATTTTCAACAGCATTCACATCACTATCTATCCAGTGGAGTGCTAGCAGCCTTCTACTAGCAACAGCTTTGCCATGATTAGAACTCTTAGATTTATCATGACTAGTTTTACCAATAGATGGACCAACATCTTCAATCTCCTCAATAATAATACTTGAACTACCTTTATGTGGTGACACAAAATATGTCTCCAATTTTGTAACCCAATGCTCAACATACACTTCAATAACCTTAGTCCTAGACACATACTTACACATCACAATCACAATCACATCTTGATCAGACCCTAGAGCCCTAAGACCAATATCCAAATTTTCACCAGGAATCTTAAAGTGGTAATAAACAACATCATCATCACTATAACCTAACATCTTAAACATAGAGTTAAACTCCATCACTGAGAACTGATCAGCATCTATGTTGTCCAAATAATTCATTTTACCTACATACCTTCTACCTGGGTAACCTAAAAACTCTCCACCATGAAAGACCTGGATGCTAAACATCGTAGGGCAATCCTCTGTAACAAAAAATGAAAAATTTCGATTACATTTTCATATTGTAAACATGTTAAAACCATTAAATTGTTGGTCAGATTGTAAAAAAAACACTTACCATATTCTTCATAAGGATCAAAATGCACGAATGGGGCACGAACATTCCAGCATGAAAACTCTATCATCTTTGACGAACAATTGAGGATCAGAAGGACAAATGTAATTAGGGTTGTATTCTTGAAGAAGAGAAGGGGTAAATGTTTTAAAATGGGGTAAAAGGGTTTTAAATAGGGTAAATCTGTTTAAAAAGAGGATAAATTGACAAATATGCCCCTCACGTGGGGGGGACTTAACTGAGAATCTAACCAACGTTACGTTTTTGGACTCAAAGGGTTATATTTGGGAAACTAAAGTGCTCAGGTAGTTAAACATTTTCATTTTGGATTCAAGTAGTTAAAATGACCAAAACATAGGGACTCAAATAGTAATTTACTCTTAATAATATGATTAATGGAATTTAATTGATATTAAGTGAAATTTTTAAGGAGACTCTTAAGTAGAGTTCTTTATTACACTTTATTAGTGTTTTATGACTCTAATTAAGTTAGAATCTTCACTTATCCTTAGGTGTTGTATACATAGTAGGCTATGTGCATTATTTGATACTAGAGAAAAGAATATACATGAATATATAAATAGTTCTTGGAGAAGAAGAAAGACTTCACTCATATGTTGAGTGCTATAGAGATGAGTACTTTCTACCAAATTTCATATGTTCTAACACTACAATTTTACTTGGTGTAACCGGGCACATGAGCCATCTCGGCAATACAGACTGCTTCGGCTGTTGTACCCTGGGAGACAGACGTGTTGTCTACAGTAGAGGCGTGAAATCTGTATTAAGGAAAGCGTGTTTAACACGTGCCTCAGCCACAACCGTCAATATTATATTTGTTTATTCTTGCAGCAAAGAATGATCTTATAAAAGGACATGGTTCAATGTTTTGTTGAAGACTATGTAAAGATTCGTATAAGAAGACACAATTCAAACTCTTATTGAAGACTTCGGATTTTTTATTATTTTTTGTTTGGATTTGTATACGGTACGGGTACTACAATTTCTCAAATATACAAAAGTTGTATCTTTATTATTTTTCTTAATATTTTTAATAAAATCGTGCCCATTTTCCTACATATATAATGATTTTTTTTTAAAATAAGTGACTGGACACATTCAAATATTGTATGGTTTTACCACTCGTTGGCCATTTTTGTTTAACTCCGTTAAGCACCAATACATGTTATGCAATCATATAGATGGATGGACATATGCATGACATGAATTGACCAATTTTTATTCAAAATTAAGACCATGTGATGATTATGCATGAATTCAAGTTTAGTTTTCGTATGAATATTGACCTGGAAAAGGGGTTGTCATAGATCAATTACACAAAAAAAAAAAAAATACCCGGTTAAAAATATGTTTTGAAGATTAACTTAACAGAATCTATAATTGTCACGTAAAAGTTCCTTTTTCAAAACAAATATTGACAATTGTGTGTATTTAACAAAGTGCATTACTGCATTGCATTTATTCAACCCGTGCAATACATATGTTTTAAAAGACATAACTTTTTCCTTACCTAGTTCTTTGTAACAATATATTTATCCAAATTCTATATGGTATGGTTATAGATAGAAGAACATGTGAACGTACCCGTTTCATCAAGCTAGCTAAAGCTAAATATCAAGAACCAAATTTACTATGTATAGTCTTCACGTTGACCCATGTATGCCTACATAATTATACCAATCCAAGGCCCCCCCCCCCCCCCCCCCCCCTCTCCTGAAAGTACTTGGGGAGCAGTTTGAGCACTAAGCCAAAGTCCCGACAAAATTTCGGCTAGTTGCCACATTTGTGGTTGCACATACTGGAGTAGGTCTATTGGTCTCAGCCGATAAGTCCATTGGTCTCAACCATATATCGGCGGGTTGCAATATTCGAAGTTGCTGATGATAAAGTGGGTCCATCGGGAAGGACCTTGGATAGATCGAAGGTCCACACATCACCCACCAATAACACCTTACATAATCACCGTTATATCATATAAGGTATTCATAACATCTTTTTATGGCTATAACCGCTAATTTAATTGTTAATAAAAAAAAAATAGAACCAAAGGGTTGTTGTTAAGAAAGTATAATTTCTATGGAGACAACTGTAGAATACATAATATATCAAATCAATTTTGTTTCTTATAAATGGGCCTTTTTTATTTTTTATATTTAATCAAGACAAGTGAAGGTCACATCTAAGTTTGCATTGAACAAAATTCAAGCATGCATGGGTGTGTGTACATTTGATCAAACCAAAGGCCTTTTGTGGTACTATTTGTTAGTTACCAGTTATCACTACCCTTAATGACTTCAAATCATATGCTTCTTATGAACTTCTTTATTGAAAACTAAATATAACCAAGCTCACAAACACAAGTCATTGGGCTCACTAAACAAACCACACACCATTTCACAACACCATTACATCTTTTATGCACCAATAGTGAGCACCTTCTTGTTGCTTCCTTTTTTCTTTCTAAACAGAAGCTTCCTTAGCAGCTCGGTTCCTTTGCCTCGCTTCTTACTAGGTACAATAGCCAAAGCACCAGGTCCAACACGCGACCTGCAGCTGCCGGCACGAACAACAGGTAGTGGTACTTTTGTCTCTGTCGAGGTTATGATCTCCTTAGTCTTGGGAGAGTTTAGTAGATCATCCATGTCAACACCGTCCTCTGCCACTAGACGGTCACGTAAAGATGAACGTTGACTTGGCTTCTTATCAGTGGTCGATTCGTCTGACTCTGGTGGTGGTGGCGGCGTTAGTGCTTTTAACTGGCGGCCGATGCTAAATATGGTCTCTTGACACTCTGCCAATTTTGCAGAAGCTGCTGTTATTTCCCATCCCTGCAAAAGTTTTCAAAACTTCAAGTCTCTTGGTGACATTAGTTTCTATTCTTCAAAAAACAAATTATTATTATCATGAAATAGTTTATTTCATTATTTAGCTCATTAACTATATACATAGTATACTAAATTCACCAAAAAAGAACTTTGGATCCTTACACTCATTTTGTCACCTCTAATTTTCTTTTTTTCGAAAAGACAAAAAGTTGCTTACAGTTTGGACCGGCTTTGCCTCTTGCTCGACATCTACATTCGCCACATCTTTATCAGCCACACTGCACATCACATTACATCTTCAGAAAGTTGCACAAGATTTCAGTTTTACAAGTTTTAAAATTTCTTAAAAATTTAAGAAAACTTATAAAAAATATTAAAAAAAAAATTCAAATATAAAAATGTACCTTGCTAGTTGAAGTTGCAGATCAAGACATGTTGCTTCAAGTTCTTCACAGCAATGACTTCTATCTTCTAATTCCACTTTAAGAGCAGAAATGTTCTGATTTGCTTCATTTATTTGAACTGTAGCAACCGAAAGTTTATGATCAAGCTCCTCATTGATCAACTTCTGGTTCTCCAGTTGGTCCTCGATCATTGACTTTGACTTTTTCAGGTCTTCCAGCTCAGTTTTAAGGCTCGTTTCACTATCCGGAGACTTCCAAGTAATATAACCACTAACATTATCCGAATCACGTTGACATTGTAAACCTGTTTTGATTTCATCCAAGATTTCATCGAAACTTCTTTTTGAAACATGGGTTTGCTCCAAAATCGCCTTTAGAACGCTTTGTAACCAATCATGGTCTTCGTTGGATGAATTGATGGCGTCACCTTGTGAAACAGGAACTAATTCCTTGCCTACGGAATCAAGATTAGTTTCGTCTGAAGAAACAATTGCTAATCTTTCCATCTCAACAAAATCATCCATCAAACTCATATCTGAATCTCCAACCATCGTTTGCCGACTCGCTCCATTACTATGGCTTTCATCACATTTGATCATTTGAGAAAATTCTGCTTCCAAAAGACGCATATCGTCTTCTTTTTTATGCAATTTTTCTTTTAAAATCTTGTTTTCTTCTTCCACTTCACATAACCGATTTATCATGAAAATCGTCCGTTTATCGTTAGACCCTGTGATCTGTTTTTTCACCAACAACCGAAGTTTCTGACATTCGGCGTCTAACTTCACTGCGCGTTTCAAACTTTCTTGGTTCTGCCTGTTTGCCACATCAGCACACCGGGTCCTTATCTCGAGTTCTCTTTCAAGAACACGATATTCATATTTCAAAATATCATTTTCCTTTTCAGTAGAATCTAGTCTTGAAATCAATTCGTTGAATCCCACTGTCGCTTGTGACATCTGATGACTTACATCTTCAATCAGCTCTTCTTTTCTTAAAAGAGCGTTAGCAAGTTGCGCATTTTCAACCGTCAAATTCGCAAGCTTTTTACTTGTTTCTACGAACTTTTCTTCTAAATTCTTATGCGCCCGTTTGAGTTCATCCACAGCTTCACTCACCTTTTGATCTTGTTCATCTTTTAAACAACTTAACTGCTCTCGACAATCTTTTAACGCGGTGTTTAAGTGAACTAATCTCTCATTAGCCTCTGCTTTCTGTAGCACTGCTGCTTCTAGTTCTTGGTTTTGCAAAGCCATTTCTGCAGCAGCCTTCTCGCGATCTTAAATAACAAGATACACAAAACAATAAGACTTTTAATATCAAATTAAAAACCGGAAGATAATGTTTAGAACATTGAAAAAAAGAGGATTCATTGGTCACCTGCAATGGCTTCTTGTGCGGTTTTTGCATGTTCCGCTATGAGATTATCTTTGGCATTGCATTCACAGAGAAGCGAAGCTACCTTTTCATGGAGGTTTTTCACAGTCCTCTCTAAAGCTGCCTCTTTATCATACTGAACCCTCTGTTGTATAAATGGAACATGTTTAGCATACTAAACAATAGTTAAACGACTAATGATTTGGCTCTTTTGAGTCATCGTACTTCTATTTTCGATTAACCCCCCCCCCCCCCCCCCCCCACACACACACACACGTGTACAAAAAACAAACGTACCCAGTAAAATCCCCTGAGACCATCGGGTACACACACATATGTATATTATGGCAAGTATGATGGTTCTTTTAACATGTACATTTCATAATTTATCTAGAGCCACTCATTCTTGCAAACTAAAATGTGTTGTCTTTTCCATTATTTTGCAATATGTTACTTTTGTTAATATTCAAAAATATGTTTAATAAAATGTACAAAATAGCTGAGCAACAATAAAAAGAGTTGGTATACATTTACTTTTAACAGAAAACAGTTATAATGATCCTTCCCAAAAGAGGAACACACTTATTCATCCTCCTCCAAGCTCCATCTAACCCCACCCAACCCAACCCAACCACGAATGACCAACCGCTTCTCACACTTCCCTCTTCCACACACTCACCACCGCCACTGCACCGGCTTCACTCGCTCCCACCAAACACCACTCTACTACTCCTCTCAACCCTCTGAATTAACTTAATTTCTATAAAAATAGCACTAGTTTTTTTTTTCTTTTTATTTGATTAATTCCGAATGGACAAAACCGAAATGGTGGTCAACTTGGTCATGTAAAGAACAAGTTGATACTCTATAATGTATATTATTTAAAGAAAGAATTGAAGAACAGGTAACATTATTAATACATTAAAATGAAGAAAATGAGCTACTAGAATACCTCTGCTTCATTCTCAGACTCACTGTTTGCATCAATTGATTTCTGGGCAATTTTTTTCTTCCAAAGCCATGTTTTTTGGTCCATGATTCTCTACTCTGGTCACAATAATCCAACACACAACAAATAAACACAAAATGAAGCAAAATAAATTTAAAAAAAAAAGGCAAAACAATGTAAGGATTTCTGAAAGAATTACATTTCTCAAGAGAAGGCTGCATTTTTACCAAGAAACATTGGTAATTTACAAAAGAAAAAGTGTGATTCTAACTTAAAGCCAAGAATTAACTTAAAAAATAAAAAGAATGTAAAGAGAAAGAATATATTTATTTAAAGAATTCTTATTTTTGTCCCTACTGCATTCATAGACATTTATTTTATACAGAACATATGTCATATTTTCAACATAACATCACTTGTTTTCACATACACAACCTTTTTTTTATTTTTTTTATTATTTAAAAATTAATCTTTTTACCACATTCCAACTTCCAAAACACTTCGTAGTCCAGTCTGAACACAATTATATTACAAACCAACAAAATCAATCAATGTAAAAATATATATATATATATATATATATTTTTTTAAAAAGCACCCATGAAAAAAGAAAGCAAGAAATGCAAAAAAAAATCTCCAAAATAGTTTTAAATATTGGGTAATGTAAAAGACTTTGAAACACTAATGATAACATAGTATGAGTACCCCTCAAGGCTCCAGATCCAAAGGATTTTTTCTTCTTTTAATAGCAATAAAAAAAACATTAAAAACTAAAACAAAACAAAAACATTATTCAGTGTGTTGTTCTTATTCCCAACTCATCTCTTGAACACTTTAGTTTAGTGGTGACGGTTGAAATTTTTAGATGGTGTGGGCCGAAAGTTTCTAGACCAAATTTATTTTCAAATAGGTAGGGGCGGACTCAAAAAATACAAAAATATTTTGGATAAAACCGTGAAAATTTACACTAGTGAGCCAAAAACCGATAGGAGCCGGGCACCCTGCCCTCAATAAGCTTCGCCCATGATCACCATTTAAAAAAAAAAAGCAAATGTCTTGATAATGCTGCAAACCCACAAAAGCTTACCTGATTAACCTCAGCTCAGACCCTCAGAGGCTCAAATAAAAACCATATACTGCAATGTAGAAAGTTAAAAGGTTGGTTTGGTCATTGACTCATTTTTAAAGTGTTCAACTAAAACTAGAGGTTGAATAATATTGCAGCAGCAGCAGCAAAGATAATAATAATATTATTATTTATATGGAAATGGAGATGAGAATAGAAGAGACAAATTAAGGGACGACCGACAGAAAAATGGTGTGATGAAAATATATAGAAATTGTGGTGTGGTGTGGGTGAAGAGAAAGAGAAAGAGAAAGTGGGGTGGGAAAAGATATTGAGTGAGTGTGGTGGTGACCATTGCATTGCATTGCTAAAGAAAAAGGGTTTGTTGTTAGATAGATAAAGTCATGGAGTACAGTAGTACAGTGTCGCATTGTCGTGGAGACAGACTAGTGGTTGCTTACATGGCTTTCAGACATGAACGTTGCTGAACACAACTCTGACCTACTACTTCTGTCTAAGGAATTTAGTATGGTATTATATGGTAATACAGTAAATACACTAAATACAATATCATTCTCATTTATTCTATTGATAATAATAATAATGTCATTAAGAGCATTCACAATAGTTTTCCACCTCTCGTTCCGTTACAATTATTCATAACCACTTGTTACACTAAAAATCATTACCACTACTGCTTTCATTACATCGATTTGTTTAAGTACATATGTCTAACTAGTATTTGACCCCTTCATTATTACACTATTACATATTTGGTCCTTCGACTATTTTTACTGTAATATATCCTTAAATATACCGATAAACGGTAGGTTCCCTCCCCTCTTCTCCACTCACAACCCCATAAAAAATATGGGGTTTTCTCTCTCAAAAAAAAAAGGTATTTTATCTCATGATTCCAGCAAATCACCGTTTATAAGACCATAAGTAATGGTTCATGCCCTTTAGGGGGCATTTTCCACCACATCATTATTATAATGGCCTTCAAACAAATGTGTAATGGTTAAAGCCACTTAATGCCCTTTTTAATTATTACTTTCCATATTTTTTATCCTATTTGGGCATTATACTATAAATGCCCCACCCTCATAATGCCCATATAATGTCCAAGGGGATGGTGTTGGGGGCATTATCATGCTTATTCATGCCCCTATAATGCCCATTACACATGGTCTAAATGAGTCTTGCTCGCTATGGTGGCTAGAACATAGTTGTCGGCTATGATTTAGTTTAAGCCTTGACTGTTTAGGCCACGCTTTTGGTAAAAGTGAGAGTTAAGCCCCCAAAAGCGTAAATTAGCTTGGTGTTTTTAAGGTTGTGTGTAGTGGGGCGGTTCCACGGCGCCTTGGACCCTATAACGCCGGGGAACACCGCCCCCCCCCCCGGCGCTATAGGGCGTTTTCGGGTGGGGTGGGTTGTGAGCATAGCGGCGTTTTGGGGGTGAGAATGGATGTTGTTGTTGTTGTTGACCGTTGTCAAACAATAAAAAACATTAATTTTTTTTTTTTTAAACAAAATCTCTCTATATATATACACATACAACACAAACCATTCACACCACAACACAAATATATACACTTTTCCAACCAAAGAAAACCAAATACAAACCCAAAACCAAACCAATGGCAGCGTGGACTAACCAAGATCAACTCGAGTTGGTGAGGGCGTGGGTCAACACCAAGGAGAATCCGCCGAACAATAGGCAACATTTTTGGCGCAATGTATTGGAGGAGTACAACCGAATTACCGATACGGACCACCGTACGGTCGATCAGATCAACGCTAAGTGGTATGCCATACAAAATAACTGTAGGCGTTGGCAAACGGTCTATGAAGCGACGGTGCAGGCGCACCCTGACGTTAGCCAACAGATGGCAATTCAACTAACACACGACGCTTATCGTGAACGCTACGGCACCGACTTCACCGTCACCAATCTGCTGTCCTGGACTATGATGCGTTTTTCTTTTGTTTAGTGTTTTAAGGTTTTAATGTTTTAATGTTTAATAATGTGTAATGTTTAATTTTATGTTTTATGTTTAATGTTGTATTTGTAATGTTTAAGGTTTTAGTTTTTAAAGTTTATTTGGTTTTAAATTTAAACCATTACATTAACACATAATACATTAACACATAATACATAAACACATAATACATAAACACATGAAATTACAATCCTAAATTACTTATTACAAACAGAGTTCCTAATCCTAAACTACTTATTAAAACGTTACATAAACACATTACATAAACACATAATATAATCCTAAATTACTTATTAAAACCTAAACATCCCACTACGGAGAGTAGTTGTCCCAGTCCTCGAGTGTGTAGTACTCGGGGGATAGGGAACGTGAGCTGTCCCGTCCATCGGATCTTGCATCCGATGGGAAGTAGTAGTACTCACGAGGAGGGGTAGGCATGCTCCAAAGGCGCTCCTGCTCCTCAATTTCCATGAGGGCTTCCAAGTCCTCAGGGGTTGGGTCCCCATATTCACGGGGTGGGGTGGTCTGGTGGTGGTGGGTGGGGGTATTCTGGGGGGTGGGGGTAGGTTGGTGGTAGGGGGTAGGAGGAGGAGGAGGAGGGGTGAAGGTTGGTGGTGCCGACAACATCAGTCGGTCCAATTGATGAGTAGCCATGGTATAATCCATGGCCCAAGCCCATTCTTCATCCGTCCAGTCATCAACGACTTCAGGATGAGTTGGTGGTGCCGCAGCAGGAGGAGGAGGGGTGAAGGTTGGTGGTGCCGGAGCAGGAGGAGGAGAGGGATATAGCCAATGTTGTGGCGGAGGAGGAGGAGGAAGAGGAGGTTGTGGAGGAGGAGAAAGAGGAGGTTGTGGAGGAGGATGAGTTGGTAGTCTCTGGGACCGGCCCCGTCCCCGGACCCGTCGAGCGTACTGCCGGACATTAGAAGGTCCGGCAGCTCCTGCTTGAAAACCGCCAGTGTTATTCATTGTGTTTAGGATGAGGAAAGGATGAGGAAGAGGGAAGAGGTGTGACTGATATTTGGGGGGAGGGAGGTATTTATAGGTGTGACTGAGATTTGGTGGTAGGGGGGAAAGTTTGAAATTCAAACTTTGAAATTTAAACGTTTGGGGGGAAAGTTTGAAATTCAAACTTTGAAATAGGAGGGAAACCGTTTGAAATTCAAACGGTTTGGAACAGTAACCGTTTGAAATTCAATTTTTTTTTTTAAATATTAGTTTTTAATATTAAATATTTTTTTATTATTTTATTAATTTAATAAACTTTCAGTTTAAATTTTTATTTTTATTATTATTTTTATATTTAATGAAATATTATTAAGTATTTAATATTCTTATTTAAATAAAAAACAATAATTAACCAATCATTACCAATCATTTATAACCCTCTCATAACCCCCCTTCCCACTACACCCTCTTTTTCCATAACCCCCACATAACCCCACTTCTGTTACTTTTTAATATTTTAATACTATAACCCCACATAACCCCCCACCACTACACATGCCCTAACAAAAGTGGGGGATAGGTTCGTGTTTTTTAGGCCTAACAGTTAACCCTGCTTTAGATGTTGGATAAGGCTATAAGTAAACGACTATTTTGGTTATAAAAAAATAAATAAATAAAAAACTTAGTTAACTTTGAGTTTTTGACTAGTGTGGTGTTTTTTCATAAAATAATCTTATAAACTATTTACATTTTATTTGTAGTAATGCGTCATGCGTATAGAGTACTAGAAATAATCAAACAATTTTAGTGATGAATTTGTTATGTTTAGTTCGTTTATATGTGTAAAAAAGGAAGTAATCATTTTTGTTAATTTGTTATGGTTGGTTGGGTTTGGTTTCTTTTTTATTTTTAGAACTCCTTCTTTGGAACATTTTTTCATCTTTGTATTCGTCTAACGAACTAAAAATATTTTTTTATCCGTTTGCACCGTAATTATTACTTAAGTAAATTTAAAATGGTTTTGAAGCATGTTCGATTCCAAACTCCTTAGTGAAAAAAAAATTTATAGCTTTGGGTTCAAAAGTATGTAACTGGGTGAGACGCTTGGCTGTTAAAATTGTAAGTGTCGGCTGGCATAATCATGATCTGTCTAGAGACACAAACTTCAAAACCCCCAAGAACTCAAATCACTTCCATGTCTCTCTCCCACTAACTCATCAAACAATTGGGTATTGTTCACTAGTAAAGCATAATCATCATCCTTTACATCAGCGACACGTCACCATCCCTTACCATGTTTTCTCTTCCATAAACATGGGGTATGGTTTGCTAATTGCTACCCTCCACTTTTTTTCTCCAATTCATTTAGTTTTAAACAAAAAAATAACAATAAACATTTCATTAAAATTCCAAAAATAAAAATACATAACTTAAACATAATTAAAAATACATGTATAATTAAATCAATCTCATTAGTCATGATGTTAAACTCGTTTAATTCTTGTTTTTGACGATCCAACTAAAGCCTCTCCATTTCAAATTTGGCCACTCGTTGCTTTTTTCGTTGCTTCATTAGTTTCTCGATGTCCCTCTATGCCACTTCTTATTTTTGTTGTTTCTTCAATCGAAGCCTTTTTGCTTGTAATTGATGAAATCTGGAGAACCTACTCATTAACTTATCTAATTTGATTCACCAGGTGATTAGACTTTTGAAGCCGATTCCCTTTTTGCTTTGTCCCTTCTAATGGGCCGTTGCGCTTCTTGAGTTGAAATATCATCGTCGAACTTGGGCTCATAAAAAACATTGATGTTGCAATGCATATCTGAACCACTGGTATTGTAATCTCCAGACTTCATCATCTTAGAACTTTAAACATGACACCTCGTTCGGCATCAAAGCCTACTTTAGACAAAATTTCCTACAGCCTTAGAAATTGAAAAGCCTCGTATTTCAACATGTACGTTCAAGAGTTGTCATCAAAACAGGATCATCTGCAAACCATCCTATTTTTTTTGTTCATGTCTCAAAACTTCGAGCTAACAAAATGAAATTGCCAATATAGCTTTTGTTGCATCATGAACGGGGTAAAACATGAACTTTAATGTGCGTAATATTGTTGTTTTAATGTGAATTGGATTAGTATATTGTTATGAATAAGATAACTACGCTATATTGTGTAATCGCAGGTGAAGCGGCTAAAATGGATGGATTTAAGATCGAATTGTGTAACGCGTGTGAGCCAAAGGAAAATGATCAAGTAGCGTACACTTGAAAGCGAGCATGAAAAGTGATAGGTGTTTATGGACGCTAGAGCGTTGAAGAGAAATTTTGGATAAGCCAAGAATACCCGAGTCGAAGACTATGAATAATAGTAATAATAATAATAATAATAATAATAATAATAATAATAATAATAATAATAATAAAACAAACGTGAAAAGAAAGAAAAGAATGCAAAGTTAAAAGGCAATTAATGCACATTTAGAAAAACCAAAGAAGTCAGAAGGCAACGTATTCTTTCGGTTGTTGATGGTCATTAGGCATTGTGTCCCAACCGTAAGAGGCGCCGAGAAAAGAAGAACAGCAGCAAACAATGAGATGGTGACCAGAAACTGGCAGCCGTAAGGGTCTTGATGACAGCCGTAAGGTACGACAGGTGTTAGAGCAATTTTTGGAAAGTTTGTTATTTTGATCTAAGGCCTTGGGGTATACTTTAACCCTCTTTAACCCTACATAGGTTACACATCACTTACTTTTTCCTATTTCACTCCACATCACCTCAACAACTAGTTTAACTCTTTTAACTCCATCTAACATTATTCTTTTAATGATTTTTGGTTTAAAAAAGGAAACAAAGATAATTAAATCTCTTAACACCTTGTTAACATGTTAACATATAACCCTTTTAACTCCACTTAACACAAGAAGGGAGTGGTGTATAACGACAGTTAACACGCCATGTCATTGTTAACGCCCCAAATGTTTGAGTACACCTATGGCCTAAAGAGCTAAAATCTTGAACCCTAAAAGGAATCAGCCTCCAATCACGAAAATTAGCAATCATTTGAAGCACTTTGGAGTTACAATCACCATTATTCATCATCATTCATCCATATCTTCGATTCTCATCAACATGTTCGGTATTATTATTCAAACTTTTGATTCGGTTCTTGTTACCATGAGCGGCTAAACATCTTTGTAATCACCTCCGGGTGTATGGTTTATTTGTGAAACTTTAACTCTTGTTTGATTCGGTTTATGGATTGTCTTTTAATTATTTGAAAGATATTTGTGGTTTGAGTTATTTAAACAAGTCACGTTTGTGCAATTGCTTATCTTTTAGTCATTCGCAATCGATTTTCTTGCATCGTGGGCAGTTTGATTAATGGGAAGGTAGTTGTTATTCGTGGGTTGGTAATTGAATTGTACGAGTTATTATTAAAAACTTGTGTTTGATTATCACTTAACTTAAACCGTTCAACAAAACTATGTCTATGTAGTATCCAATCATCTAAACAAGGGTAGGGTGAATCATTGAACCGAAAACCTGGAGGGGATTACTTCTTTAATATTATTGTTTACAATTTCTTAAATTCATTTTCTTAAAATTCTAAAACAAACAACAGATCAAGTAGACGTTAATTTTATTAATTAAGCTACAAAACTACTCTTTCCACCAATTCCATGTGGAGATGACTCACTTACACTTTACTACTTATTTTCATTATTTTTGACCGACCCAACGACATCGATCAAAATGGGCATGCTCGACTTCTTGGGATGGTTGTCGTTGGGCGCTTGTTGTTGTTGGTGTTGAATTTGCATTTAGTTTTGCATATGCATTTGAAACGCGTTCGGAGCTTGACAAAAATCCGCAGATGAATACATAGACGCGTCTACGAGTGGTGTTAATGGCAGCTGGTTAGGATCCATTGTAAAAATAAATGGTAAAAGAGTAAAGATTGTTGTAAAATGGTTAACTGATTAAACTTTTTATATTTGGTAAATTGGTTAACTTTTTTAAATTGATCATTTCCCAACGGTGCAATCAACCCAACAATTATATTTTTGGCTCGTGGCCTTCATGGAGGATTCCACGATCATCATGCTCATGAATAGGCGGCGCGATAAGCAAATCATGGCTACGAGGCCACATCTGCCCACAATAGCCCTTCACAAATCCACACCGAATGGTCTAAGTAGCTATTGATGGGTATTATTGGTTCTCCAATGTCAATTGTGGAAATTCTCAATTCCTAAAGATTCAAATACTCTATTCAAGGAAGAAGATAGAATGTTTAGTGTGACACCCGTCAACAATCCAGGTCAAGATTCGTACACACCCTACTTAACTATGCCATTTCATGTGCATATTAGACATTTTTAACATTTACTATGTCGTCCCGAGTTTAGCAAAGCCCAAACTATTTCAGAAATTCAGTACGTTATCCGGTTACACATAAAACACCCGATTTATCCAAAACAATTGGCTTGAACAATCAAGCCAACCACACGCTCAACAGAGAGTAACCGAACATCCAATTACTACGTACGGACAAAACAACATTACACGTGACAATACCTAAGTGGAAAATTGTTCAATTCCACTCAAAACCCGAACAATTCATAAGATGTTTTATGGATACAACACACAAAATCATAGAACATCATCATATATCCAATCAAGATTCAAACATATGTAAACATGAGTTAAATTATCCAACAACACATGTTTATAAATGATTAACATATAGTACCAATAACATGATTAATATTATCCTTGTGACAATACATGTTGTTAATAAACTAGACTATACCTACACATATGTTAACACTCAAAAATCCATTCTTATACATTTGATAACTAAAGATTTCAACAACACATCATATACATATGTGTGTGTATATATATATCGGCCATATATGTATACACACATATATCAATCTTAATCAAGACAAAACTAGCTCATGTAATCTATGTATGTATGTACATGGCACACAAACATACTACACACAAGTGACAATGACAACTCATACAACTAATAATAACCTAGACTCTTACACCCCTTGATAAAGACTTAACATCCCACCAATCATATGTATACACATGTCCACGGCCACATGCATATACACACATACATGATAAGCCAAATAACCTATACATTCATATATACACAAATGCGTAGAGGGACAAGAAAAGACAAATGACATGCATGACACCAAGGACAATGACAACTCATACAACATAATAACCTTCCAACTTTCATAACTATTCTTCCATTCGACTCCTTTCCTTATTTGTTTTGTTTGTTGTGTGAGCCGAAACATAGGTGGATGCATGGAGAATTGTGGTGTCAACTTTTATACAAAACTAGGTCCCATATCCTTCATAAGTTCTTTCCAAGACAAGATCACTTTCCAATATGGAAACTTCCACAAACTCATAAGCCCTTTCTAATGCCTAACTCACTTCCTCACATAACTAAACAACCTATCCCTTTCCTTTCCTTCTTTTTGGCCAAAACACACCACACAACCATGCACATGTCCTTTTCAAAACACCATAACCATCCAAACTTATTCTCAAACTTTCGACCTATATATATGGGACACACGCTCACACAGGGACACACACAAACACATCTAAACTCACTACCTTCGGTCGAGTCCAAATAAGTCCCAATCGGACTGTTTTCATTTCAATACACACGCACACAAGAATCACAAGGAACAAGAAAGCTACATTGTGCGAGGAGAGTCGAGGAGGTCAAGCTATAGCGGTACCTTCGGTTTGACACTTTTGTTATGTCAAATTTCCTCACCATTCTTTCACATTCTCATCTATACTCACGGTTATACAAATGGATCGTGAAGAAACAAATAGTCTAACCTTCTTAAGGGGATGATGAGACTATTCCTTCCACAGAGATTATCCTTCACTAGTAACTTTGAAGTACTGATAGAACCTGCAAACAAGATGAACTTGGGGTAGGGAGACGACTACACGATGTAGCAGTTTATAACAAAAACGTGGGTGAATGGGGATACTATCTGTGACAGCTTTTAGGGTTAGCCAAAAGTGTCCTTCTATTAGGAGATGTCTCCCCTTATATAGAGTTGGACATATGCCACCATTACCCAAAACCCTAATCGTAATGGGCCAGGCCCGATTAGGGTTGTCTCCACTACCCTAGGCTATATTAGTAAAGTAGTTAAGGAGGACTATAATTAAGCAAACATTGGAACGGTTACCACTTTTACCGCCCTGCGCATACGATCTCCCGTGATTGTAGGAAGGAGGTTGACGTGCTGTTCTTTGCGCAGCGTGATGATGATTGCTCTGGGCCTCCCTTTAGTGAAATTATTGGCCTGGGTTGGGCTTGAGCGCGTAGTGGTTTAGTGCCCAATCCCATCAAGTCCCCCAGTCCATTGTGTCTGCTTTCTCTGAATTTGTGAGGAGAAAGGAGGGATGCTGGACTTATAATGGTGAGTTTCGGATGACAGCTCATCCTTTCCTAGTAGTGAGAACTGGGCTTTGGTGTGGAAAGTGTAATGCGGGAATGTTAATGCGGAGTGAGAAGATATGTGTTGTTTGCGGATACGCGATGCGGAGAACAGGATTGTTGTGTTTACGTCAATCCTCCACAGTGCCTGAGACACGTCATTTGGAGATGTAAAATAGTTGTCACTTCCCCACCGAAGCTGAAAAGATGATGGCACGCTGTCAGGGTTGGTGGGACGTGCATAGTTACAGGTAACGTCCTATCAGACGCATTTCCTGGTGCATGTCAGGCGCCTGAGCGTGTGATGGCGCGTGTGCCGCCTCCTTGACTGCTCCTTGACACGCATCATGTGACTATTGGTCAGGTGCTCGAAAAGGCTTTCGCTCTACTTATGGTGACGTCCGCGCCATTAATTGCACACACTATATAATCATTTCAAAAATCCCTTTTTCCCACTTCTTCCACACATTACTCCTTTTCATTTAAATGATTCAAAATTATCTTCTCTCTGTCTTTCAACATTCTTCTTTCCATCTCTGATTATGTGTCAAGAACCATCGGTTACCTTTGAACAATTGAAGGGTGTTGAGCCTTCAAAAGAAGAAACGTCCACCAAAAGCATCGATACCACCACAATCAAGTGGGATGCTTCATCGTTTTCCATATTTCTTGATCAGTACAGTATCGAGGCGTCTTGGGGTCCAGAATTGTCGGCTGAGGGCAAAACTGCTTTACAAGCCACAGAGGGGAAGATCACCCTGTATGAGGCTTTTCTCACTAAATGTTGTTTTGGGCTTCCTACCACTCATTTCTTGGCGAATACTCTGCTTAAATATGGTGTTCATCCCACACAGATGACTCCATTCGGGTTATCCCGCATAATCCATTTTGAGGAAACTTACCGGTCCTTGGATATGGAGCCCACATTTGATAAATTGAATGTGTTTTACGTGTTGGAGGAGGCTCGTGGTGGGAATGGGTGGTATAGCCTGACTGCCTGGAGAAAAGTTACCCAGCTTGTATGAGAGACCCCTAAATCCATGTATGATAGGAAAGAAAAAATTTTCTATGTGAACAGAGGGGTCATTTCGGTGCCTCTGCAGTGGATGAGTATTAGCGTATAAGAGAAGATTGCGGAATTCCCTCTGATGGCTGACTACAAGCAGCAGGATTGGTATAAGTCGCTTTGTGTGCACGCTTCTCCTCTATCAATGCATAAGTGCCCCGTGGGGGTGTTGGTGATGGTAAGGTTGAGCCAGTTAGACAATCCGGAAGGCTATGAGCCATGCGTGTCCGAAGAAGGTATGTTTTGTGCGTCTTTCTTATTGACGTTGTGTGGGTTTGTGTCTTTATTCATGGCTTTTGGTATTATTTTGTAGGTATGACCAAATTTGAGTTGTTTGAGCAGAGAGGGACTGCACAAGTTGTGTATAACATTGTCACAGAAGTATCTCAGTCATTGGTTGAGCAGCTGAGAGTGAACTTCCTAACTCCCCAGCTTGTGGATCCTCCAAAGCATTACAGTAGGAAAGGTAGTTGTGTACGAACACCTCCTGTGCCTGAAGGGTGCGTAGTTGTGTACGTTTGCTGCATGCTGACATGATGCACCCTTCGTGACAGGGGCGGGTATTCAACCCCGTAAGAGAGTGGTAATTGATCTAGAGACGCACTCCCAAGGGCGTAAAAAACAAGCTTGTACAGGTGAGACATGAGTGGCGTTTGTAAGGTCCGTCGTTGTTCTTGTTATCTCAAGTGTTGTGATGCTTTGTTCGCAGGCGCAGGGCCTAAGAAACACAGAAAACGGTCCAAGCAAAGCAAAAAGGTTGATTCATCCTCTACACCACTTGAAGAAGAGGATGAAGCTATGGAGTCTGATGAGAATCTTAAGCACAAGCATCGTGGATAACAGCCTCCGAGGCAGACCTCTAAGACTGTGCCTGCTGAACTATTCCCGCAACGGATGGAGGCCTTTGCGCAAACCCAGGTACAGATTCTAAAGCCAACAGCGGATCCTGCGCAAACAGGCGTACCAAAGTCCGTTGTTGCCATTCCTGTTAATGTGTTTCCACCACCTGTTGTGCCTAAAGGGCCCAGGATTAGGACGACAATGAAGCCCCCCCTAGAAGCGGAACCCTGTCCGCATTAAGACTGTGAAGCACATTTCTGGTAAGTTAATTGTATGGTGCATACTGTCTCACTATCTCGAATGTATTAATAAGCTTCACTTTGCTTTGGGTTTATGTGCAGTTGGGACTTCCTCGACCACAGCTGCTCCCGATCAGGGCCCACTGATTGTGGAGGAGCCATATAACAATGATTAGCCAACTGCGGAGGGAGCCCTGCAGGTAGAAAAGGAAGTGGTATATTTGGAAGCTACTGAACCAAATGCAAGTGCTCTAAAAACTTTTATTAAAGAATGATACCTTAGAAGCCACCACCACCATGTTCCATGGCTGCCACCTTCATGGTGTCGGTTCCTTCATATTTGTGGCCACCTTATGGTAGTCGTGACCACCCCATGTGCCGCCACCACCACCCTCTTCCACCGTGGAGTTCCAATCTTACATATTACGATGTATCTTTGATTTGGTGAGTCGGTTCGTCCGTTTCAATGGAGTTGATTTGGTTGGTCCGTCTCAAGGAGTTGATACGGGATTCAGATAATTTTGTGATAAAGCCAACTAGTGTGGCATTCGTAATATCCTCGATGTTCTATCTTGGTTTATTGTCAAGGTATTCTCTAAAACATCCCATGGTTTAAATTATTTGAATAGTTTGTAAATGGATCACTTGGATTGGGATATTAATTCATATCATAATGTTATGATGCTTCCGTATATTGATAATATATACAAATAATGGGTTATATGTTTTAGCCGGAAATATATATATATATATATATATATATATATATTTATATATTTTTATTTTCGGATTTTAATATATATATATTCGAAATATATATTTGTTTCATAAAATACAATTTTATAAATTATCAAGATGATACGATGGATTCCCAAAAAATATTGTGTCGCTTGTATCTTGTATTGGGCCTCAAGGTAAATTTAAATAAGAGTAGCTTGATGGGTACAGGGGTTAAGGAAAACTCGGTAGAAATTATGGCTAAATTACTTCAGTGCAAGTTGGGTTCTTTATCGTTCAACTTTCATGGCTTGCCAATTGGAATGACTATGAAACGGGTGAAAACCATGGAGACCTATAATCGATAAATTTTCTAAAAAGTTATCTAGTTGAAAGGCAAAACATCTATCGATGGGTGGGAGAATTACCTTAGCCAAAGCGGTCGTAGGAAATCTTCCCTCTTATTTCCTTTCGATCTACAAAGCCTCGGTGAAGGTGATTAATATGCTTGGAGGCCTTGTACGGAATACTATATTAGGAAAACGGGGAATAGAAACAATATGAGATAGGTGTCTTGGACTAAAATCCAAGCACCTAAGGGGGCGGGGGGTCTTGGTCTGGGGGAGATTGCATTCCTGTTGAAGTGGACATGGAGGTTTAGGAATCATCTGTCGCAGCTGTGGGCTACAGTAATTCAATCCATTCATGGTAGTAATAATGGAGCAAGGAAGATGGGTGTATTAGTGTGGTGTCTAGTTTAGAGTGTGTGTGTGTGTGTGTCTGGTACTCCCACCGGAGCACATCACCGGAGCAAGGAAGATGGGTGTATTTGTGTGGTGTGTTTGTGTTTGTGTTTAGTTTTAAGGAAATAGAGGGAGGTTCTAGAGAGAGAGAGAGTGTGGGGGGTGAGATTTGGAGAATATGGGTTTGCAGAAGATAAGTTTAGAACTTTAGAGAGTGTGAGACTACCAGGAGATATTAGCTTTGGCTGCAACGCCTCTTTTTTGGCTTTGATTCCTAAAAGAACAGACCCTCAAGATCTCCAGCATTTTCGGCCAATTTCCTTGGTTAGTTCCATGTACAAAGTGTTATCGAAAGTCTTGTATAGGCAATTGAAGAATGTTCTAGATATTGGGCCAACTCAGTCCGCTTTCGTGGGAGGCAGAAATATTCTTGATAGCCCACTGATAGTTAGTGAAACCATCTCTTGGGCTAAAAAGAACAAGTATAAATTACTCATTTTTAAAGTGGATTTTCAGCGGGCTTATGATTCCTTGAATTGGAAATTTCTTCTAAAGGCTATGGAGTTTATGGCCTTCCCGGCTAGTTGGATTGGTTGAGTGCACAAGTGCTTGAAATCGGGGAGAGGGTCGGTTATTGTTAATGGCTCGCCAACAAAAGAGTGTGCGTGTAAACGGGGGCTGAGATAAGGCGATCCTTTGCCTCCCTTCCTTTTCATAATCACTATGGAAGTTATTAAAATGTTTATGGATAGGGCGACTTCTATGGGTCTCTTCCAAGGTGTAAAACTCCCTAACGGTGGTCCAGTTTTATCTACTTTATGCTTCGCGGATGATATTATATTTATGGGGGAATGGTATCGGAGTAATTTGACATGTCTCAATAGATTCCTTCGATGCTTATCCCTTGTGTCGGGTCTCAAAGTCAACAATAATAAATGTCAATTGTTTAGAGTGGGGGTGGATGGTCAAGAGGTGTCCGATTATGCTAACATATTAAGATGTGAAGTTAGCTTTCTTCCCTTTATGTACCTAGGCATCCCTATAGGCGTGAATATGAAGAGAGCCCGTTGGTGGCAACCGGTCGTCGATAAGTTTAGTAGTAAACTTTCGGCATGGAAGGCTAGATCCCTCTCTTTTCAGTCATTGGCTCCTCTACCTTCTCAGAAATAATCTCATCTTCTACCTTCTCATAATCTGCCTCATCAATCACAGTCATCTTTTCCTCTTTTTCAACTATCACCGGTTCCGCACTCACCATCTCCTAAGCTAAACAAGCAACATTTCCACCGGCAGTCTCTTCAACACCCAATTGCATTGTATTCCAATCAAAACCTTCATCTTTCTCAATCATCAATTATTGGTTCTCATTCTGCTGTTGAGTGTTTGGTATAGAAACTGGAACAATGGTTCTAATTTGGTTTTGTGTTGTTTGGTTTTGGTTGCTTGTGGATGTTTGTCTTTGGTTGGTATTCTGTGAGGTGTTTTGTCGGTTTTGGTAATTGGTTTGGTTTTGATAATTGTTATTTTGGTTTTGGAATGTGACTTGGTTTTGTGATTGACGGTTTTGATAGTTTGAGTTAAATGGGTTACGGTTACCTTGTTGTTTTAGTTTAGTACACTCGCGAGCAAAACGACCTTTGGTTCCACAATTAAACCAAGTCACTTTTGCTTTATTGAAACCATAAGTAGTGTTAGGTGTAGTATCAAGGTCTGTTCTACCAGTCTTCTCAATAAACTCGGTGGCTCTTCTCATGGCACTTGCAAACGTCCACTGAATAAGTGGGAATGGAAGACGATTTCGTCTTCTATGATAGCCTCCTAGCAGCTCACGGGCCTGCTGGATTGTCTCAAACAGGTGGAGTTCAATGGAGCGAAAGATCATGGCAGAATGATGCTGGAACGCTATTCTCAATTAAGGAGGTTCGGGAAGATCTTGGCGCTGTCATAGCGCAAAATAATAGCAGCCCGCCTTTCTATTGGAATTTATGGGCTACCCTCAAAGCAAACTTCATAATTTGGAGGGCTAGCTTAGGCATAATCGCAACCAAGGTGGAGGTGTTCGCTTGTGGGGTTCAGATTCAGACCAAAGTTGTGCCCGGTGTGGTATAACGGAGGAAGATGTCTGTCATGCTTTTGTGAAATGCATTTGGGCTAGGTCCGTTTGATGGAACATTTTAATTTGGATGAAGATTCCGTGGCAGGGAGATTGTGGTTCTCTCTCGATTTTCTTGGATAAGTTGCAGGCCTTACCGGGAGATAAAAGATGTAGGAAAATCGTTCTCATGGTCGTCATGGCTACTACTTGGCAGATATGGCTGGCCAGAAAAATGAAGACGTTCGAGGACAAGTTCGAACCGGTTAGCGGGACTGTGGACAAAATAAAGAGGACGCATTTCTTTGGCTCACCCATTGGTCGAAGCTGCCTAAGATTTCGTGGGTTGATTGGGCTAACTTTGATGTTTCATCTCTATTGTGATTTCCTGTTTTTTTTAGTTTGTTTTGGTGATGTTTTGGTGTTCCCCGGACTCTTTCTGGCTCTTTATATTTGTATATAAAGCGTTTTGCTATTAAAAAAACTTTAGAGAGTGAGTGTGTGTGTGTGTGTGAACATGTTTTTTTATATACTTAAAAAATTGAAAGAGGAAGGAGAAGGAGAGGGAACCATTTCCCTCATTTGAGGGAGGAGAATGAAGAAATGACGTGACGCTGATGAGGACAAGTGGGGAAAAGGGAGAAGGGGGAACCACGCCCATAATCCTAAGACTATCCGTTGTGGCTAGAGGTGACCACAAGCTCTATCCTCTTATATTGCGTCATGTCAGCGCCAAGTTGGCAGGGTGATAAAGCTTCTGCTCACTCGCCTGATGATGTTGTGGTTAGAGGTGAGCAGCAGCTTTATCCAATTTATTTTTTATTTATTTTTATTTTTTTGATACTTTCTAAGTTTGTCAAAATTATACTATATTAATAAGCAACTTGATATGAATAGTGTTTTTATTATTATTTTATTCACTTTGTTATCTTAAATACACATGGTTCAATAAGAAATAACAAAATGCGGAAGTGGTGGAGTGGTTTGTGGTGCTTATGTGTTCTTTTAGGTCTTGGGTTCAAAACCCGTTTGAGTCTTTTTTTTTACTACTCTTATTTATATATAAATACATATGATTCAATAAGAATTAACAAAATGGGGTAGTGGTGGAGTGGTTTGTGATATATGTGTGTTCTTCGAGGTCTTGGGTTCGAAACCCGTTTCAAATATGACATTTTTTTTCAACACTTATTTATTTATAAACACATATGATTCTATAATAATTAACAAAATGGCTTGGTGGTGGAGTGGTTTGTGGTGCATTTGTGTGGTTTGAGGTCTCAGGTTCGAAACCGGTTTGAAACATTGTTTTTTTTAAAACAAATACGAAAAACGCGCAACGCGCGTATGTTTATACACCTAGTTATATTAAAACAAGAATAAACTTAGTGTTATAAATATATTTTATTATTTGACTATCCACATTCCTAAGTTCCCATATCTCATTTAAGTTGTATTAAGTTATAGCCCTATAAATAGTGACCATTGTATTTCATACATAGATCAATGAAAAAAGTTCTATATTCTCCATCATATCTTTCTATCTTTGTTCTTATAATCTTCATTTTTATAGTTCATGTATGGGTTGCTATTAGGCCGTTGTTTTACAACACGTTATCAGCACAAGATGCTTTTGGAGTCAGGTATTATTATTCTATAGGTAAGTCTACATGATCCAATTTACTTTGTTTTTGTTCATCCTCTCAATCTAAATCCATAATGTAATTCATACACTCTTGGGTTATCTTGAGATTTATTATTCGTTGTTCTTGTCTAGATTTTATCAAACATAAACCATATTGTGATTTATACAATTTTAGTTAAATTGAGATTTATTTATTATTTTAATATAGTGATTACATTCGGCATACGATACTTATTTGTTAAAAAGCGTCATCTTTTACTATCAAATAATAAGTTTAATAAAAAACAAATTATGAAAGATTTTCAATCTACATCAAAGCATATATGTTTGTATTGATGCACATTATTCTAGTTCTGAAAGCATATATGTTTGTATTGATGCACATTATTCTAGTTCTGTACATGGAACGAAAAAATTTTAAGATGAACGCGCAATAACATGTCGTCAATTATGTCTATAAAATAAGCCCTCGTATTTTCTGTTCTGATTTGGACCATATAAAACCTTCTAGTTTGAATAGAGTTTTAAAATATAAAGAAGATAATAATACTCATTGGCTTGACCTTATCCATGAATAATATTTATGACTTTACTTATGTATGGAGAAAATAGAAGGTTTTGAGATTATTAATCTTATTTATGTCATCGATTACCGATCTGTGAAGTTTTTTTTTATGTGAAAATAGAAGGTCTTGAGATTATGTATTTATGTATTTAGTTAAATACTTTCTTTTAGATTTTGTTCCTGTGAAAATTAAACTAGAGAGATTAATTATGAAAGCGGTTTTGTTTTGAGGCGAAGAACAAGTGCTACACGTAAATTTAATTTATACTTTATACTCTAATGCTGGTATAATCACATTGGATTTTCATAAGCTTTGATTATAAGTTTTCCCTATCTAGTTAGAGATTGTAAGTTCTTAGTTTGTTGTTGGGTTATGGTTTATTGTTGCTGGACACTTCTTTTAAAAAAATGATTGATTTACAATTTTGAATTTACTTGTTATTTATAGTATCTATATACTCTTGATTCCAAAGTTCTAACTTGTAAGCAATTTGTTTCACTCAAATATATAGATATATAGATATATGATATCCTCTTATTTCATGATAAACTAATACATAAATTATATGTTCTCTTATAATTGATGAAAACACTTATTTCATAAAGGTTATACCATACCTTGTTTTATTTGGTAACATGTGATAACATCATGAAGTATATAATCCAACATCATTTATACATTGTGTTTCATATGTTATCAGTTTTGAAGAGAACATCAAAATGACCAAAATTGTGGTATATGATCATAAATTATAAACAAAATTAAATTACGCTCAAGGATTATATATATATAATATGACATCTGAAGTGTCTAACTTCTAAAGCTTATTATAAATCTGTGAAAAAGCTTGTACAATTTTAGACCGATAAATAATGACTCGGTTATATAACTACTTCTCGATTTATATCATGTGATGAGAAGATTATTTATACAAGTTGATTAAAACAGTTTCCATTGTCATATCTCATATATGATCTTGAAGTAGCAAGATTTTAAGAATATATAAGGCTTTGAAACGACCACCGTAAAAGTGACGTGGTTCTAACCCATTCCCTAAAGTGAATGCGATGACATAATGTTTGGTGTAAAAGTCGTGATAATGTGCATAACTCAGGAAATCGTAATGGTGCAACCATGAAAATTATGTTGTTATAATCTGTTCTCTAAAGTGAATGTGACGTTATTGATCGATATAGAGGGTTGTATAAAAGTTGTGATCATATACATAATTAAGAAAATTGCATTGATGCCACCATGAAAGTTATGTAGTTATAATCCATTCCTTGAAGTGAATGTGATGATATAATGATCAATGTAAATTTCATGATCATGGTAATTAAGAAAATTATTATGATGCTCAAGTAAATGAGATCAAATAAGTTAATATGTGATAATGATCAATGATCGATATAAAATTCGTGATCATGGTGAATGAGCAAAATTGTAAAGATTATCATGTAGATAATAAGGTCAACATATTTAATATTGAAAGTGATCACAAGAAGTTGCACACTAAGGGAGTAATTATACGAGAATAAGATATGGGAAACATGTGTTTAACAAGAATGCTTGAATAGTTATATAACATTCTCTCGTATTTCTTATCGTGTATTAGACAAACAGGAGTACAACTAAAGCATATATGATCATAAACTAGAAGTTTTCGGATCATGACTTATAATAAATTGGCTTGACCGGTTAGACCATTCCGAGTCACTGATGATGTGAAAAATATTAAAGAACCAGAAGATTCTTAATGGTGATTAAACATACAATGTTTGCTCTCAAGAGGAAGATAATTATTTAGCAACTAAGATGGGTGTAAATCTCTAATATGGTATGGAAATGATAAAAGGGTATGTTATCCCGACATGATACCATTTAGTGTTCTAAAATCGATGCATCGTCTAAATGGCACAAATTAAAGTTTGCTTGAAAGTGGCTTAGCTGATAAGATGGCAAGCACATTACTCTAGACTATCATATTAGTTTTGATAAATGTGGTGATCTTGATTTCCATTACTACATGTGACAAATGTTGTTGCTTTTGTTGAAGATGATTGCTAAACGCCTACGATTAATTATGAAGCAAATAATAATGAGAGCAAAGGTTTATATATGTATATGGGAACATGTATTTTTTACATGATATAATATTAATTCACATCAAGCCAACAAGTTATTTAACTTTTCCCCATTATAATTGGTTTTCAGTCATGAACCCAACACTTCCCATCTATTGATCTATTGTTTTTATGTGCGATATATTTTTCAATTGATCCACCACAATGCACAAAAGATGGGACTTCAAAAAATGTTGAGAATATATGTTTGATAAGAATAAGTATTGATAACCACGTACTTAGAGTCGTTAAAGGTGCGATTTGATTGATTGATTTTTATTTTGACAATCAATATTTCCAACATGAGGGGGAGATAATAAGCAGCTGAAAAAGATGAAATGAATTATCATTTGATCCTCAAATTAATAAGTGTGAACTGAAAGTACAAAGGATAATTCATTTACAAAAATAAATTGATTACCAGATGTATTCACTAACTTAAATATAGTGACTAGCTAAGTCACATGTATCAACTGCTAGTACTCCAATTGAATTAGTGTCCAGAAAGGGCAACCATACATTGGGGATAAGTCTATGGCATGCCTGAAGCGTGGCAGACTAGTCGATTCCAAGAATAAAAATCCTCGAAAATGGAGCAGGTAATGAAAATGGTCAAAAATCAAGGTATAGTAAAAGGTCTCTTGAAGAGACAATAGACATGATGGTTCTAGAAGAGCCTCAGGTACCTGAAAATAAAGAGATCTTAGTAAATTATATTATGTCTAGAAATATGTATAGGATCAAAACGAAATCGACGTCGATGATAAATTTGTGTATCTACATAATATATATAGCGCTTGAAATATTTGTAAATGATGAGGATCAAGAACTAAGATCTGCCGATAATTAAATGTGAAATGATTGGCCAGAATAGAAAGACGCAAGTAAGGTAGAACTGAAATCTCTCATAAATCTAGAGTTTTTGGACAAATGGTCCATACAACTAAAAGATATAAAATATGTGAGATACAAATGAGCCTTTGTGTAGGAACATAATGAGAAATGTGACATTATGAAATATAAGGCACAATTTTTGGCATGAGTTATTTTTTGTAAAGACTCATCAAAAGTTATGAGGAGAAAATTCTCCAATGGTGGATGCAACAATGTTGGAATTTAGTAATATATATATATATATATATATATATATATGTGGAAAGTATAGACAAGAAACCCTCCAAAATGGAAAAACTCTACTAAACCCAACACTTGGTCCATATTGTGCCACATCATCCAAGCCAACCTTTCACCATATTATATTACAAAGGGTGCAATTGTCATTTCACATTTCCCCCCTTTTTTTTTCAATTTTTGAATCAATCCCACCCCTATATAAACAAATAATATTTCTTCTCTCTCTCAATCTCTCTCAAATAATATCACTAGACAATATACCACCACCTAACACCACCCCGACCACCAACTCCGGCACCACCTCCACATATCCTGATCTGTGTGTTTGTTCCTCACTTTATCCTACTCTCGTCTCAATATCTCTCTACAAGATGGTAGTTCACATCTCAACCTCTGGCCGGAGACGACCACCAAAAATTAGTCGCCGTTGTCGCCGCCTGTGGTCAAAGCAGAATCACACTTCTGTTTCCTTGATGAAGCTATGATCAGAACTCAATAATAAAGATGGTGAGAAAAGGAAAAAATCGTTGCTAGGAAAATGTAAACTTGAGGTTTTGGGTTTTAGCTTTCGGGAAAACACAATGAAGCTACAAATGGGTTTTTATTTTCAGAATCTTTTTAGAGGGGATGAGTTAACCAAAACCCCCCTCCTTTTCGATGAACCATGTGGTGGTGGTTTCATCTTCCACACCCCTCCATTGATTCGATGGACATCCATGGGGAGAGAAAGGAAACTGAGGAATACAGAGAACAGAGCCACCATGACAACCGTCATCTCCGGGCATAATTTATGACAGAGGAGGTGGACGCGTGAGGGTCGTTCAACCGGTGTGCGACGGAAAACATCGCTGGTACACACTCTTTCTCTGAATCTGGATCTGGATATTTTTGTTGTTAGGTTGTTGAGTTGCTGCTTATGGTTCAACTACTCTGTTTTTTAAAATATAAAACTAGTTTTATTTGTTATGAATGCATCTTAATGTGGTGACTCTCCACATACAAAACCTCCATCTAGTCATTACCTTTGAATTAATGTTAAGTCCCTATAAATAGAGGCTTCATGTAATTGTTATGATGCACTCAATAAATAAGATGTCTCTATTCTATCTCTCTCTATATCTTCATCTAATCTTTGTTCATAATTCTACTATTTTGTATGTTGGTTACTAATAGGCTGTTGTTTTACAACACGTTATCAGCACGAGTTGCTTTTGGAGTTAGATTATATTAACATAGGGTAAGTCTACATGTTCTAGTTATTTTGTTTTTGTTCACTCTCTCAACACAATCCATATTGTAATTCATACAATTTTGGGTTAAAACGAGAATCATGTTTGAAAAAGGAATAATATCCAGGTCATATAATTTGGGTGTAATCCAAATTATAGTTTACGTAACTATATTCTTTATTTAGACAATCATGACAGCTTGATAAAATTGTTGTTGTAAACAAACTCTTTTGAACATGCCTATGATAATCATAACACTTTCATCAAATCTTTTGAACATGCCTATAATACTCAATACGACAATTTTATTGTTTTATCTCGCTTTGTTTTCATGAAGAATATTTGGGTATTGTTGTGTTTTATTTGTTTGGGGAACTTACATTTTATATTGCCTATGGTTAGGTCTTATTTTATTTTATTTTTTCTATTGCATTTTATATACATTTAATTATTTAATTGATATAACTTACATTCAATTAAAGTTACAACATACATTTGTGTAATGTATGAGAATAAACTGAATGTAATAAATCAAGATATTAATTATCATTAAACTTATCATAATTATCATAAATATTTTTAGTAGAACGAATTAAAACAAAAGGCGTTATCATTGGAATATGGCAATGAGTAGTCTCATTTATTCTATCCATAAGTATATAATACAACTTTATGTATACATTGTGTTCGTCAGTTTTAAAGAAAACATTATGGTATATTATCACACAGTTATACTATTAATTGTGAAAGATTCATTTATAATATGACACTTGAGTTGTCATACTCTCTAAGATTTATTATAAATTTATGGAAGCTTGTAAGAATTTAGAATGATAAATCGTAATGATTCGGTCATATAACTTCTTCTCAATTAGTGTTATGTGATGAGAAGATTATTTACACAAGTTGATTAAAACAGCTTCCAGTGTCATATCTCATGTATGCTCTTGAAGTAGCAAGATTATCAAAGAACATATAAGGTTTGAAATGACCACAATATATGAAAGTTGTCGCTCTAATCCATTCCCTGAAGTGAATGCGATGACATAATGATTGGTGTAAAGGTCGTGATCATGTACATAACTCAGGAAACTGTAATGGTGCAACCATGAAAATTATGTTGCTATAATCCGTTCCCTAAAGTGAACGTGACGTTATTGATCAATATAAAGATATGGTTGTACTTCATTCAAAGGAAATGTGATGATATAAAGAGTTGTATAAAAGTTGTGATCATATACATAATTAAGAAAATTGTATTGATGACACCATGAAAGTTATGTAGTTATAGTCCATTCCTTGAAGTGTGTGTGATGATATAATGATCAATGTAAAGTTCATGATCATGGTAATTGAGGAAATTATTATGATGCTCAAGTAAATGAGATCAAATAAGTTAATATGTGATAATGATCATGCTCGATATAAAAGTCGTGATCATGGTGAATGAGCAAAATTGTAAAGATCATGTAAATAAGGTCAACATGTTAATATTGAAATTGATCACAAGAAGTTGCACATTAAGGGAGTAATCATACGAGAATAAGATATGGGAAACATGTGTATAACAAGAATGTTTGAAATAGTTATACAATATTCTCTCGTATTTCTTATCGTGTATTAGACAAACACGAGTACAACTAAAGAATATATGATCGTAAACTAGAAGTTTTCGGATCATGAATTACAATAAATTGGCTTGACCGGTTAGACCATTCCGTGTCACTGATGATGTGAAAAATATTGAAGGACCAGAATATTCTTCATGGTAATTAAACATACAATGTTTGCTCTCAAGGGGAAGATAATTATTTAGCAACTAATATGGGTGTAAATCTCTAATATGGTATGGAAATGATAAAAGGGTATGTGTATCCCAACATGATACCATTTAGTGTTCTAAAATCGATGCATCGTCTAAATGGTTATCAAATTCGCAACCTGAAGTTTGCTTGAAAGTGGCTTAGCTGATAAGATAGCAAGCACATTACTCTAGACTATCATATTAGTTTTTGATAAATGTGGTGATCTTGATTCCTATTTTCTTAATGATTATTGAAATAAGTGTCAAACTACATGTGACAAATGTTGTTGCTTTTGTTAAAGATGATGGCTAAACGCATATGATTAATTGTGAAGTCAATAATCATAAGAGCAAAGGTTTATATATGTATGTGGGAACATGTATTTTTACATGATGTAATATTATTCACATTAAGCCAACAAGTTATTTAACCTTTTCCCCATTATAATTGGTTTTCGGTCAGGAACCAAACACTTCCCATCTATTGTTTTGATGTGCGATATATTTTGCAATTGATCCACCACAATGCACAAAAGATGGGACTTCAAAGAATGTTGAGAATATATGTTGGATAAGAATATATTGATAACCACGTACTTATAGTCGTTAAAGGTGCAATTTGATTGATTGATTTTTATTTAACAATCAATATTTCCAACATGAGGGGGAGATAAAAAGCAGTTGAAAAAGATGAAATGAATTATCACTTGATCCTCAAATTAATAAGTGTGAACTGAAAGTACAATGGATAATTCATTTACAAGAATAAATTGATTACCAGATGTATTCACTGACCTAAATATAGTGACTAGCTAAGTCACATGTATCAACTGCTAGTGCTCCAATTGAAATAGTATCCCAGAAAGGACAACCATACATTGGTGATAAGTCTATGGCATGCCTGAGGTGTGGTAGACTAGTCGGTTCCAAGAATAAAAATCCTCAAAAATGGAGCAGGTAATGAAAATGGTCGAGTCGAGGTATAGTAAAGGGTCTCTTGAAGAGACATTAGACATGATGGTTCCAAAAGAACCTCAGGTACCTGAAAGTAAAGAGATCTCAGTAAATTATATCATGTCTAGAAATATATGGAATCGAAACAAAATCGACGTCGATTATAATTTTGTATAAATATAGTGCTTGAAATAATGAAAATGATGAGGATCATGAACTAAGATTTGCCGATAAATGAAATGTGAAATGATTGGCCAATATTGAAAGACGCAAGTAAGGCATAATTGAAATCTCTCATGAACCTAGAAGTTTTGGACAAATGGTCCATACAACTAAAAGTTATAAAATGTGTTAGATACAAATGAGCCTTTGTGTAGGATCATAATGAGAAAAGTGACATTATGAAATATAAGGCACAATTTTGGCACGAGTTTTTCGTAAAGACTCAAGAAAAATTATGAGGAGAAAATTCTCTTGTGGTGGATGCAACAATGTTGGAATCTGGTAATATAAGAGAGAATTGATATGCGTCTAATGAATATTATGATATCTTAAATATATGATAATGAATTTTACATGAAATCCATGAAGGATTTAAGTTTTCAAAATCATATCAATCAAGTTCTCGAGAACGATGTAACCGTTGTATACATATTTGGATCCAAATACATTATATATGTTGTATACATTGATAAATTTAAATATAATATGAACTCATGATAAGTTCCATGAGGCAGTTTAGCGCTTAAAAGCAATCATCTTAAGGATGTAATTCTTATGCAATAATAAGCACATGGTGATTATAAAGTATGTAAGATGGTATAATACGAAATGGAAGTGAAACAGGTAACGAGTTCTTTGAATATGATATGGAAAACAATATGCTTTATGCGACAAAACTCTTGAAGAGCTCATTAACGTACATGATTGGTTAACATGGAAGGAAGTCCATGACCGATTGTAAATGCAAGAGGCATTGAGACTAAAAGCTCGAGAAATATGTTATATGAAGTTAACAATTTCTAAGTACGGACTAAAATAGTCGGAGTTAAACATAGTATAATCAACAGGGTAGTTATCTCAAAGAAAAGAGATATGAATATGATGTACTCGTTCATATGCTTATAGGATATGTTGATCGTATTATCATATGTCCTGATGAGATGATATGCAAGGTGAGCATTTGTTAACCATATTTTTGTCAAGTTACATCCAAAAGATATTGGGACATTTTAATATCTGAAGGTCAATCTCTAAGAAAGTTGGAGATTGTTAAAACATTTGGTATAAAATGAATTATTATTATCATATTCTAATTAATGATTATCAGTGGATAGGTACAATAGTTAAGTGCAGTCGATGCAATATCTCGTGCACATTATACACAATAACATATAGTTTGTTTCCAGTAAGGAGACACTGAAATGATTTAAAATCAAATATTTTGATACTCTCAAGGTATGAAAAATATGAGTTTGTATTTTACTAACCCGTAAAAAAGGATTTGGTTAGTCTTATTAATGCAGGGAATGTAACACAACACACTCGTTTATTTCATGGCACACATATACGAGAAGGTTCACTTGAAGTCTGACATGAAGATCATACATCATTGCTTTGTTTAAAGAATTGTACATAAAGAGATCAAGACCCAATTCATTGGCTACAAAAGTTTTGAGCAACTTTCATAGAAGATCGACACAGTCATTCGAAAGATACATATTAAAATGAGGGGGAGTATTAGAAGCGGTGCACTATTTTTGCCTTCACTGAGTTTTGTCCCACCATGTTTTCTTAATAAGGTTTTTAACGAGTCAACTCAACTGATCCAGAAGTATCGGTTGGAGTTAATACGCGCTGCACTCTTTTTCCCTTAGCTATGGTTTTTTCCCACTGGGTTTTCCTAGCAAGGTTTTTAATGAGGCAGCATCACTAAGCGTATTAAAAGAATATATTATGGTGTATTATTTCATGATGTGGATAGTCAAGGGGGAGTGTTATGAATGCATCTTAATGTGGTGACTCTCCACATACAAAACCTCCATCTAGTCATTACCTTTGAATTAATGTTAAGTCCCTATAAATAGAGGCTTCATGTAATTGTTACGATACACTCAATAAATAAGATGTCTCTATTCTATCTCTCTCTATATCTTCATCTAATCTTTGTTCATAGTTCTACTATTTTGTATGTTGGTTACTAATAGGCTGTTGTTTTACAAATTTTTGTTGGGATTTTTGAGTGAAGATAGTGGTTTGAAATTGTATTATATGGAGTGTGTGATTGACGTGGCAGTTGATTGTTGGACACGTGGTGATTGGTCGGGTACGTGGAGGGGATATGTATGAGGCGTTTGACTGTCTTGTTGTTTCATTGCATGAGAAGAAAGTTCTCGGAACCACACGATGGACAACAATATAACATTCTCTTCTATATTAAAACAAAGACACTTCAACAGTGTCTTTGTTTTAATATATATATTGGCCACCAACTTTAAGATTAACTTTATTATTTCTGTCACTAACTTTTAGGTTAACTTTATTTTCTTTCAATTTGACCACCAAACTTAGACCACTAAACTTTTAGCTTTTAGGATTTAAAACTTTGGCCAGTAACTTTTAGCTTAACTTTATTTTCTTTCAATTTTACCACCAAACTTTTAGCTTTCGGGATTTCAATCTTTGACCACCAAACTTTTAGCTTTTAGGATTCCAAACTTTGACCACTCTAACTTTTTTAAACTTGCATTGCACTTTGGCCAACATTTTAGCTTTTAGGATTTCAAACTTTGACCACCAAACTTTTAGCTTTTAGCCGCGAGTATTTTTTTGAAGCCCACGCAAGAATAATATTCACTTAATATTATTTTTTATGTCCACGAAACCCTCCACGCAACAGGAGCTCCCACAACGACGCGCGATCTTTAACGTCCACCAAACACTCAACGCAACAGAGCTCCCGCCGCGTTTCACACAACAGCTGCACCCGCGGCGAAGCGCGGGCAACTAATACCTAGTTAACATGAATTAAATTAAATTTAGATATTAAGATATAGTAATGTGTAGGGTTGTGGGACATAAACTTCACCGATCAGTTACTTTAAAGTTTTCTTATTGCTTTTTGTTTTCTAAGTGTTTGATATTTGCTTTCGTTAATAAAATATATTAACTGTCTAACTTTTTAGGTGATGACATTATCCCTTTTTTACATGTTATCATCTCGACATATATGAATTTAATTATTTGTTGTTCCAAAACAAAAACTGAGATTTGAAATTTAAAATATTAAATGTTATTATTGTTTCACATGACACTATTTTCGGTAAAACATATGTTTTAGAATATGCTAACACATGCTACTGATGTCTTTTATTATATTATATATTTCATTAATATGAGGATAATTTTTTGGTATATGGATTTGGATTGGTTCTGATTTGATTTTTTAAATTTATTATTGTTTGATTTCAAACCCTATTAATTGTATTTTGAGTAGTTTGTATTAACATAGTTCTAAAATTGAGTTTATGTTAGATTGTTATTGTATTGGGGACACGAGGTTAATATTGTTTTGGCAAGTGAAATTGTTATGAACTCGCATAGGGTACATGTCTTATTTTTTGCGGTCCGAGTCTTGTATGCTCACACACGTTAGTGATGCTAACACATGTTAGTATATACCCAATTAACAGTTGTTCGGGTCCATATGACATACGCTATTTTTCAGTAAAATAAATGTTTTAGAATATGCTAACACATGCTACTGATGTAGTTGTATTAAAATAGTTGTAAATTTGAGTATGATATACTTGGCACTGCAGATTTGATGTTGCTTTATACACATGTTAGTGATGCTAACACATGCTAGTATATACCTAGCTAACAGGTGTTAGGGTTTTTGTATTCTGTTTAATAAATTTTTGGCAAGTGAAATTGTTATGAACTCGTATAGGGTACATGTCTATTTTTTGCGGTACGAGTCTTGTATGCTCACACATGTTAGTGATGCTAACACATGCTAGTATATGCCTAATAACAGGTGTTAGGGTCCATATGACATACGTTGTTTTCAGTAAAACATATGTCTTAGAATATGCTAACACATGCTACTGGTGTCTTTTTATTATATTATATATTTCATGAATATGAGGATAATTTTTTGGTATATGGACTTAGATTTTTTAAATTTTTTATTGTTGGATTTCAAACCATGTTAATCATATTTGAGTAGTTGTATTAACATAGTTCTAAAATTGAGTATGATACACTTGGCACTGCAGATTTGGTGTTGTTTATACACATGTTAGTGATGCTAACAGACGCTAGTATATGTCTAACTAACAGGTGTTAGGGTTCATATGACATACGTTAGTATATGCCCAACTAACATGTGTTAGTGTTCATATGTCATACGTTATTTCAGTAAAACATATGTTTTAGAATACACTACACGTGTCAGTGATGTTTCATTATGTGTTTTGGAGAGCCTAACTAACACGTGTTATTTTTTTTTTTTGTAGGTAAAGAGATGTTTTTCTGTTAAAGATGAAGATGGGTATCAAGAACGAAGAATAGCTAGATCTTTTTTATGTTGTTATCATAGTTTTTTATCATTCGCAAATAATTATGTTTGTATGAAAAGTTTTTTGATACATTTTTAGTATTGATTGTAATGAGCGTTTTTATCATTTCTTAATTAAATATACATTTTATATGTTCTTTTTATTTTGTTCTTTTTAGTACATGTCTGTTAACACATGTTAGCGATGTGTCACACGAGGTCAGAATTTTTTATCACAGCACTAACGTATGTTAATATCAGTGCTGGAAAAGTGCCATAAAGTAGGAGAGAGATGATTTGACAAGTGTCAAATCAACATTTTTAAACCTAGGATTCAGAAAATTTAAGTGGTCCACTTGCTTATATAAGATTACCAAATTGCCCTTGATCTCAATTATGACCACACAATGCAAGTTGCTTTTGATTATTATATATCATTAATCAAGGACCATTGATCAAACATGATCAATGGTCATAATAGAGTTTTCAGGGTTTTTCCATTATTTGGGGTTTCCATATTATCCACTCCATATATATATATATATATATATATATAGATATAGGTAGAGGATCCTATAGGAAAATTGATTTGTGTGAGAAGCGTGAGAAGGATTAAGAATTGACATGTAGCCATCATGTTTTTGATTTTGGAATGATGTTTTAGGTTGTTTTGGCTTGAAAAACACTTAACACAACAATATACAACAATTTAAAACACAATCTAATGTATTATAGTCATTAAATTTAAATTACAGATAAAACACCCTAGTAATTACTTAAAACACTATGCTAAAATGTTCTTGACATAGTGTTTTAAGTTTTAAGCCTAAAATATATTGTTTTCGGTTATTAATTGTTATGTTTGTTGTTTTTCTAAGCAAAACAATCCAAAACATCATGAATGCGTCCAAAAAAAATGATGCATACATATCAATTTTTAATCCTTCCTACACTTCTCACACAAACCAATTTTCCTACAGGAACCCTACCTACCCTATATATATATACACACATATTTTAAATGGTATTTGATAATAAAAGTGTAAAAAATATGTGAGTAAACTATGTATAGAGGTATATCTTGACAAAAATAATGAAGAGCGTCCCGCGCAACTTTTTTGGACATAGCAATATACTCGTCCATTGCGTCCGATGCAAGCCCGTAGACTAGCTGCCGAATAGCGGCCGTAGATTTTTGTACGAAGGTGAACCCGAGTCGGCCCCTTGGATCTTCTCTTGGTTGAAAAAAAGGATAACGCTCCGACAAATCATTTGATAGGCGCATGAATAATTGTCTACTCATTCGAAAGCGTCGCCTAAAATGATTTTCAGTATACACGGGATCCGGGCTGAAGTAGTGTCGGTACAAAGTATCGTTTGCTCCCTCTCTATCAAGGTCAAGCGTCGGTTGTCGGGTTAGCGCCGGATTCCTTCGTCTTCGAGACCGTGCTATGAGGTAGTCAATTGTTATCCTACCCACTTCCATAAACAACTCGTCTTCTTTGGACGAGTCGGACGAAGAAAAATCGTTCCATTGCAAAGCCATTTTGTAGTGAGTGAACGAAATTTTTTTTGATGGTTTGTGTGGTGTGAGAAATGCAAATTTGTAGCTTGCCAAAAATAGTGAGCCAGCTGCCAACGGTCGGCAGCCAACGGCTACCTTGACCAGCCAACGGTCATATTTGACCCGCTACCACACGCGAGTGTGGTAGCTTTGGCTGGCTTGCGAGACAGCTAACACTGATGTGTTGTGATGCCAGCTATCCACGTGTATTAAATTATGGCTCGCGGCTGGTCTCTCGCGGGCCACAACGGACACTCTAAGGCTATATGGTGTAGGGCTGGCAAATCGTGTATACCCTACCTGTTAAGACACGAACCTGTTAAGACACAAACACGAAACATGTATACCCGAACACGACACGATAACTTATCGTGTACTTTTTTCAAAACCTGAACGCAAACATGTTTGTACCTGGTTTACACGATAAGACACGATAATACCTGTTTATACCAAGTTAACACGATAAGACACGATAAAACCTGTTTATACCAGGTTAATACGATAATACACGGACATGTTTTCCAAATCCGACACGTTAAATGGATACCGTCAAGCATTAAAAAGGTAGAATTTCACCTATAAAAACGTATAACTCCAATACTCCACCCCCACAATCTATATTTTTTATAAAAAAAAATCCTTAACATGTCTTAACGGGTACTAAACAGGTAAACAAGTATTTAACCTGTTTAGACACGAAAATTAACAAGTATATTTCGTGTCTACCTGTTTAGGACTCGAAACCTGTTAAGGTCATACCTGTACCTGTTAAAATCGTGTAGGTTCGTATCGGATATTCGTGTTCTTGTCTGAAATTGCCAGCCCTAATATGGTGTGGTGCAACATTCCCCCAACTCCCCCAAATGCCACATCAGCGCCACATCATTCCCCCATTTTCTCCCCCAAAGTTTGGAAATGGTTTCCCCCAATTCCCCCTTCATTTTTTAATTCTTTTTCCTTTTTATTTAATTATGTATTTTATATTTCGTAAATATTTATAAAAAAAAAAACTAAAAGCCTTTAAAAAACGTAAAAAAAAGCCGTAAAAAATAAAAAAAAAGCCGTAAAAAATAAAGATAAACTTTATTAAATTAAAAAAATTACAACCTACAATGCATAGAAAGTTAAAAAATAACAAGAAAAATACATAAAAAAACATCTAAAGCATACGTTTTCCAAGCCACTTATTCGCGATCTTGTCTTTGATCGCCGACATCACCGCTTTTTCTTGCTCGGTAAGGTCGTCGAGACTTTTCTCCATCATGGCAAACTCCGCCTTTTCTTGTTGCGAAATATCGTACGCGAGACGTGCCCTCTTCTATTCAAGCCTCTCCTTCTCTAGACTCGCGGCTTGTTCCTTCTCCTTCTTTCTTTCATTCCACCTTTCCTTTTGCTCCGCCTTAAACTTGTTAAAGTTTTCAATCAAGGCATCTATTTTGTCGCCCACTTTTACTTTCGAAGTGGAGGCCTTTCCTTTTGAGCTCGAGGCCTTCCAATTGGCCGCTCCGATTCGGGAGTTGGAGCTTCATCTTCAAACTCCGGGTCATCATTTATATTTATAGCACAATGTGCATCGTACCCCCCCCCCCCCCGCACTACAATTTCCCGATGAGCTCGTCTTCGTTCTTTTTGCTTGTGCCACTTCGTTTGGCACCATTTTTCACATTGGCTCAAAATCTCATACGGCCTCATATACGCCCACCCCTTTCTTTGAGCTAAACTTCGCAAGCGCCTTTTTCAACACATTCTCGTCACTTTCACCCGTATTTCGATTGTCCCAACAATTTTGATAAACACCCGCAAATTCTTGGCATTTGGTGTTCATCTCCCTAAACTTCGTACTAACGGAATGAAATGTTCGATAAGGCTCGCGTTGCATTAACTTGAAAAACTGAATGCAAATACTGTTCCAAAAGCTATGCCGTCTTTTATTTGTACCTACACATGATATAATTTTTTAATTATGTATTTTATAATTCATAAATAAATTAAAAAAATGTACAGCCTAAAAAAAACTAAAAACCGTAAATAAATTAAAAAAATGTACAGTCTAAAAAAACCGTAAAAATAAAAAAAGGCGTAAAAATAAAGATAACATCTTACTTCTTATCGGGTCGGTAGACACGTTCACCCACGCTCGTGTTAGGGCCTCGAGCACGACGTGACTCCAAGGAATGCTATCCGCCTTACTACTAGACTTTTCTTCAATGGCACGTTTTTTTCCCTTTGGTGTCTTTTTTGAGGTTGGTTGAGTTTCGGGTATAACGTCGTCATCGACGCCTAAGGATACAAAATCGTGTTCGGGTTCGGGTTGTGATTGAGGTCTCGCGGGGAACATTGGCATTTTATTCGGGCGTTGCATTTGCATATGAAATTGTTGTTGTTGATTCATTTGCATTTGCCAAGCGTTTTTGGGTTGACTAAAACCGCCAAACGCGTATGTGCTAGGGTCGAGCGGTGTAGTGGGGAATGGAAAGTTTGGAGTTTGGGTCGAAGAAGTAGCGGGGGTGTTCAGGAAAAAGGGTGGCGGGTTTGAACGTCTTGGATCCATTATTTATTTGTTTGAAGAATGAGATAGTTTATAAAATGGTATTGGTTAAAAATATGGTTTGGTTTAAAATTGTGGAGTGGTTTTATTCAGGGGCGGATCTATCATTAGGGGAGGGGTTGCACCCGCTACCCCTCAACTTTTACGGCGAAGTGGGAATTTTTTTTTTTTTACATTTTCTGTAAAACGTTACCCCTCAAATAAATTTTATGTTACCCCTAGAAAAAAAGAGAGTATTTGAATTAAAAGAAGAAGAAAAATGGAAAGCATGTTCATCGGAAATTTTTTGAAGTTGCAGCAAAGCTTTGAAGAAGATGACTAGCTTGAGAAGGAGAGCTAGGGGTCATTTTGTAAATATAAACATTCACCAAAAAAGAGGTTGACAATAACCTGACACATGAACCTTTTTAATTATGATTTATTTTATTTTAATATAAATTTACATGAACTTATTCATTTTCTTTAATCTTTTGACGACAATTTATTTTATCTAATTTAGTTTTTAAATAAGTATAGTTCTCAATATTTCCATCAACAATTTCTAATCTATTTATGTTGATGGTATCCATTTAATGAATTATTGGTTAGCTATCACTAGTGTTGTAAGCATTGTCAGGCGCTAGTCGGTTGGTGAGGTACCGACTAGCGATTAATCGGTATTTACTTGGCTTGATTCGAGCTTTGTTTATGAAGCTCAATTTCGGCTCGTAGGTAGCCTTTTCAAGTTCGGGTTTCAGATCGTTTATTATTTATTAATTAAATTGTATTACTTATAATTATTATATTATATAAAATTTAGTTTTTCCATAAATTTGTATACATTATTTAAATATATATTTAATACTCCCTCCGTCCCATTAGAAGTGTCTTGGTTTGAAAAACACAAAGTTTTAGGCATATTAAATTATTGCTTTTTTTCTTGCAATATGACAACAATACCCTTGTCATATGTGGGTCCATCATATTATTTGTTTATTTTAGTTGGGTTTTTTAAGGGTAAATTTGGAAAATGGCTAATAATTTTTTAAAGTGGACACATGAAATGGGACAAACAAAAAAGGGAATATGGACACTTCTAATGAGACGGAGGGAGTATATAAATTAAAAATTATATAAACAATGGGCTCGCTTAGACTCTCGAGCTTGATAACCAAAGCTTGGGCTCGAGCCCGTTCAAGCTCAACTCATTGTGAGTTAGCTCGAGTAGCTCATGAGTAGCTTGGGTTGTTTGCACCCCTAGAAAAAAAAACTAACGAAAAGGAGCAACATCGAACATAAAAGTCGACAAGAAGCATTAGATGACCCTGCGTTGCAGCTACAACCACCCTGCTAGGCGCTCGCGTCTCCCACCTTCTCTGTCCTACGACAGCGCGACCCTGCTTGAGTAACTTTATTAATTATTATGTGTGTGTTTTTTGTTTCGTTGGCATTGTATGAAAGTACGGGAAAAAAAAATTTGAACGTTACCCCTAATTTTTTTGTCTAGATCCGCCACTGGTTTTATTTATATATGTAAAATGTTTGAATATATTTTTTTTAATTGCAACAGTCTTCCCAACGTTCAATCCACCTCACCCTTTCCAAGACAATCAAATGACTCGGGACAAACGGTAACATTGTACTGAAGTCACCGATTTGCAAAGGGGGGCGGTATTCCCGTTCGGTAAAATAGCCACGTCATTGAATGCCACACCCGAGAACACACCTTTTAGTCTAAGACTACACGGAGTGGGGGGGGGGGGGGGGGAGAGTGGGGTGAAGCGCCATGTGACACTTGTGAAACTCATGTGGAGGGGAATTGTGGGGAGTGGAAGGGGGAAAGTGACATGTGGTATTTTTAATTAATATTTTTTAATTTAAAATCACGTAATTAAAAACTAAATTAAAATTCATAATAATTAATAATAAAATTAAATAAAAACCTAGAAAATTAAAAAACATAAAAAACCGAAAAAAATAAAAACCTAGAAAATAAAAAAAATCACTTAATATTATATTTTTCCATAATCTCGCGCTTCATTTGCAGCGTCATCTCTAACTCTGGACCGTGTAGATGATCGGTGTTCATGGCGAGAAATTTCATATCTTCGCGCTTTTCGCGCTGTTCTTTCATACTCAACTTTTTTTCAAAGGCTTCGCGAATGGATTTTTTCTCCTCGAGCCTTTGTTGTTGAATCGTGTTGAATTGGACGATGTTGGCATTTAAGTCGGCCAAGTCAGTGCTGTAAGAACCTTTGCCCGATCCCGAGCCCGAACCCAAAGCAGAGGACCTTTGCGGCCTCTTTTTAGACTTGTCTCGACCGGGTGGACGACTCAATTCCTCGTCGAAGTCGTCATTATCCAAGTTAACTGCATCCAAGTCTTCACGTTAACCAAAACGGTTATGAGATGAATTTGTTTTTGTCCTTTTTGATGAATTGGAAGCAGGGGGCACGTCCGCCCATTTTGAATGGTTTTTCGCGATCTCCCAACAATGCAAAAACTTGAAGTCCATGCCCTTCTCATTGCGAAAAGCTTTTAGCGCATTAGCTAGGTAGTCGTCGTCTGTTTCACCACTTCTTGGATAATTTCTAGCGTGATAATAATGGCCCTTAAAGGCATTCATCGCCATGTTTAGCTCCGTCCACTTGGACGAGAGACTATCGTTATATCGATATAGCTCTCGATCCATCAACTTATGGAACGCGTTGTTTATGTCGTCCCAAAAGTCGGCTTTGTGGCGATTATTTCCTAAACAAAAAGAAAATAAAAAATCCGTTAGTCATATATAATGTTTAAAAAAATATATAATGTCTGAAAAAAATATAATGTCTAGAAAAATATATAATGTTCAAAAAAAATATTACAAATACCTTGAATCGAGTTTTCCGACTCGCTTATCCAAGCTTGCGTTATGGCAACCTCTTCGGCGGTTGTCCACTTTTGAGGTTGGCGGCGTTCAACGCTTTCTCCTCCGCTGTCTTCTTTTTGTGAGTTCTTTTACCGGTTTGTTTTTTACCGGACGATGATCCCACAATATTTTCTTCTTGTGTTTCGGGTATGGTATCCGGTGGCGTTAAAGGAGTGAGTTGTTGTGAAGAAAAATTAGGAACAAGGGAATCATTAAATGGAAAATTAGGATAAATCTGCCCACTAAGATAACCCGCGTAGTCGGGACAAGGTGATGGAATGGGTGGACGGGTTGGTACTGGACGAACTGGTGGCGTATTCGGGTTCGGGATGTAGTTGAATGGGTTGATCGGGTCAAAGCTTCTGTTGTATGGGTTCATTTTTTTAAAAATTGTATGAAGAAATGTATACAATTTGGTGAAGAAGTGTATAAAATTTGAGAAGATGAGAGATTGTGGTGAAGTATAGTGAGTGTTTTTTAATAAAATGGGGTTTAAGGAGTAGGATCAAATACAAACCAAGTTTTATGTAAAAACGGTAGGAACCAATATGAAGCCGCCACGTGGAATCTATCTAATTTAAAGAGAATGGCATTTTTGTATTTTGATTCAATGTTTGTTTTGTTAATTGCTATTTTCATGTTGGTTATCTTTTTATAATGATGATTACGTTTTGCAAATCTTCATTTTCAAAATTGATTTACGAAAATTAATTCAAGTTTGCATTATCAAATCAAGTTATCATTTTTCATCAAAGGTTCTTCGAACTTAGTTTCACAAAATTTACTTTATTTGAATATCTTTTTTCGTCTATTAATCATGCACACTAGCACACACAATATCAAAACCGACATAGTCATAAACAACACAAACAAATTCGAAAATAGAACAAATAAAACCAACACAAACAGGTTTGAAATTAGCACACAGAGTATTAAAACCAACACATACAATTTCAAATCAGCACATGCGGAACCAACACAAAACAAACTTGAAACACATAACTAAGAGATTCCAAACTAGCACATAAAGTATTGGAATGCTATTGGTAGTATTTTTATAAAAAGAACTTCATTTCAAATATATATATATATATATATATATATATATGGCAATATTATACTCATATTAAAGATACAAATATGCTTGATTTTATGGTATATTTAAAAAAAATAATAACGTATGTAAAAGTTATTTTATTCACAAAATATCGGTGGAACTAGTAGGAAAAGTCAACATTTTTAATTTTAATCCATTTACTTAATATATAATTATCGCAATTACTAAAATACCCTTAAAACTACTAATTATCATACCTAATAATAAGGGGATGATGTATTATCCATATCATCCATTGATTAAAATTTTAAATGATCCACATCTGTTCTCACTATTTTTACAACTAACATGGTTTGTATCGGATCTTAACTCTGGGGTTATATATAAAAGTTAATTTTTTTTTACCGTTAAACCCAACGGTTAGATTTGATTTTTTTTTTCAACGGTCAACAACCCATCATCCAATCCCACTGTGCCACGTGTGCTCCCCCCCCCCCACGCCAGGCTTCTTCCCCCCCCCCCCCCCCCACGCCAGGCTTCTTCCCCCCCCCCCCCCTTTTCGCCCAGCCCTCCACGCCCCATGGGGCGGTGTTCCCGCTGGTGAAACCCTTCCCGCCCCACTCCGTGTACTCTAAGGCCTCAAGGGGTGCTCCTAGAATGAAGTTTTCACTTAACTGATTTTAACCAATTATACACTGCCACATCACTTCACTGATTCACTTTTTCGTAGGCAGCACTCCACTGATTCATTTCACTGAAATCTTTATTTTTTATTATTTTTTTAAAGAAACAGTAATTAAACATATTATTAAACTAAATAAAATAAAGTTACATAATATTCCATAAAATAACATCAATACATGACATCAAACATTATTTAAAACCGTAAATACATAGTAGAAACACGGCTATATTATAAAACGTCCTCTCATAGCTCTCCAAACCTCGACCCTCGGGTAGTTATCATTGTGTAGGTTTCGGTATTGGTTACGGGCTTCTTCAATCCATCCATCTTCGTTTAAAGCCGGATTGTCGTGCATCGCATTTACGAAGAATTGCTGAAATACTGCGCACTTCGATTGTAAAGATACAAACTTTCCATATATCGCGTCCGTTGAAAGAATGTTTTCACCCATTTGTTCGTTGAATCTTGTGGCAATCGCTTTCCAAAAACTTTGCCTTCGCTGGGGTCCGTGCTCTTGAACTTCAATATAGCTATTCACCAAGGCGAGTTCATCCTCCAAGTCAATATAGCTATTCACCAAGGCGAGTTCATCCTCCAAGCTCCAGATTGGTACTCGCACACGGTTTAGTGGGGGCGGGATTGGATTTGGATTTGGGTTTTAGTTTGCCATTTGTGATCAACTTGAATCTGGACAATTGATTATTTTGATCAACGGTTTAGTGGGGGAAGGATTGGATTTGGATTTGCTTTTATATTAGATTAACGGTCAAAAAATTGTTACCGTTTTATATTAAATTCATTCAAACGGTCAAAAAAGCAATAAAATAAATACTAAAAATCGACCGTTGCAATTATTATTAATGGTTACCAGCCCGTTAACTAGAACCAGCAAACGGTTCACGGGACTCCTATCAGCACGGGTGGCGGCAGTGTTACCGTGCTTGTGGTAGGGTACCCGTGTCCAATTCTGGCAGCGCTCCGTCCACCCTAATAGTGGGAGTGAAGGGTGAAGACAAAAAATAGAGACAACCACGTCAGCTACGTGTCAGTTGTCATCATGGAGCTGATGGTAATAGCATGAGTATCTATTATTTCCATTCAAACAAAAGTGTTTTGTATTCCTTTTTCTGAACAAATACCACAAATTTAGTCGGTTATATTATTAAAATAGATATATTATACTTTATAATGAAAAAAATATTATTCACTGTTTTTATATATTAACCTTAGTTTGCTTAAAATACATGTAATAGTTAAAGGTTTTTCTAGTCATACTAATTGTTTGATAAATGCAATTCATAATTTTCAGTTTTGTTGTCATGAACAATCTCTTTTTAATAGAAAATAACTTCGTCTACAACAATTATGATTTTTATCTCGATTAATCTACAAATACGGTTATTAATTATTCATTTTTGTTATTATTATATAAAATTCCACTTTGTTTTCTATATGAAATATACTATAAATAAATCTTACCTGTTTAAAGAAACATATCAGTAGATTTTTTAGCTACTAAAACTTCTATGAATATGTATTATCTTATCGAATATTCTTATAAATATACAAAAGCTTTTTTCATATATAATTGTCACTTGGTAAAACATCATTTCCATATGTCAAAATCTAGTGTATACATCATATGAACTTTTATAAGTTGAAACGGTCAAAAGAGAATGAAAAAGAGAAAGGAATGAAGTTGAGATTAGAGGGGGCAACCTACAAAATGATGACCTTTGATTTTTCCATCTACTTTTGCTTAGCAAGGGAATCTTGTATGGCCACCCTACATAATTGCTATGTTTTCATGAATAATGAATCGATTAGATATAGATATAAATAATATTAACGGTCGATTTATAGTTATTGTTGAGGGATAAATGTATCATGTATGCTTCATTTCATCATCGTGTTACACTCGTTTTTACCCCGATATTAAATGCATTTTCTATTTTATTTTTTCCGTGCATCATCTTTTAGTCGCGTGTCTTCTAAACACAATTTATCGAATACCAACTGGAAGATAAAATCGTGAGCGAGAAGCGTAGAAGACTTCTACTTATGTAAGATAAGTAAGGACCTCTACTTACGTGAGGAGCTTTTGGGGATATAACATTTTGTTACATTGCATGCCTAGACTTTTTTTTTTTTTGATGTGAACATTTTGTTAAAAAAGGTTTCAGAGCATATAGGTTGTTAAGTTAAATAAAAAGATGTTACAATATCAATAACAACAAATTACTAGACAATAGACTCTCATGCGTTAGACTAGTGGATATGGGGGCGGCAAGGCCATGCCGGACCGAGCTACACCATCCCCCTGAGGCGGCAACGGCAATGCCGGCACCCTCTTGCCGTGGAAGCCTGGCCTTCTTTTCTTCTTGGGAATTGAAATTCAAACGTTGGCAACGAGGTTTTGCAATTATTTGACCGTTAACTAAAAAAAACAAACATTAGTACTGAACTATGCTGAACCTTAATGAGACTCTTCTACCAATGTGAGACAAGAAAATTTACCATTAAGAGGTCCAACTTAATGATTCAACACTTAACCATTCAGACCTCTTAACCATTCAGGCCTCTTAATGATTCAGCACTTAATCAACCAAACAGCCCCTAGCTTTTATCCCGGGAGCGTCCTGGGGTTGAAATATCTAATATGACAACATAATTGATGACTTGCCAATACATTATTAATGAATATTATTATTATTGTTATTGTTATTATTATTATTATTATCCTTTATTTTGAACAAATCTATACTATAAGTTATCATCTATCTATATAATAATTGAGGTTAACTTGGGTTGAATGAAGCCCTTAGAGAGGGTTTGAGGTATCCATATTGAATATGGAGCTCCAACTTACTCACTATAAATACTCTTTTCTTATTTCAATTATCAACATTCTTCCATCACACTCTCAATTCCTCACTATAAAAACCTCTTTCTTTTATTTTTTTTTCATTCTCCATATCAAAACTCTCATACTACTCTTCTAATTCCAATTGATACTACTCAATATCAAAGCTCCGAATCTAATTCCTAACAAATCTTAGAGGCTTTCTTCTTCATCTTGCATCATTTATTGATTATCCACAACTGATTAAAGGTAAACATCCTTACTACTCTTCTAATGTTGATTATCCACACATATTCAATCGGATTATGATAAACAGATTTGTAATATAGGAATATTCAATCGGATTTTTTTAAAAGCAGATTTTCATTCATTTGAAATCATTTGAAGCGTACTTTGATTCATTTGAAAGCATATTTTTTTAAAAGCATATTTTCATTCAGATTTGTGATAACCGGATTTGTGCTAAACACATTATCAATTGGATTGTTTTAAACCGATGTGTAATATACCCATGTATTCAATCGGAATTTTTTTTAAAAAACATATTTTCATTCATTTGAAATCATTTGAAGCGTATTTTCATTCATTTGAAACCATATTTTTTAAAAGCATATTTTCATTCAGATTTTTAAAAACAGCTTAAACGGAATCGTGATAAACACATATTAAATCAGGTTTATTATAAAGTAATAACAAAGATACTAATGAACTTTCTTATTAGTTTAAATGGAAATCATTCTTCTTAAGCACATATTCTAAAGAAACGGATTTTTATATTCAGATTTGTTATAACCGGATTTGTGCTAAACACATATTCAATCTGATTGTGATAAAGGGATTTGTAATATACAAATATTCAATCGGAATTTTTTTAAAGGGATAATAAGGATTTTTTCATTCGGATTTTTGTTAATTTTATTACTATTCAATCGGTTTTACTAATGCTATGTTTTAACATTTAAAAAACAAGATTTGATCCAAAGACACAAATTCTAGGATCCAAGTAGGTATATGGAGCTCCAGCTTTGTATCTATATTTTAGGTTTTGTTTATTTATTGACTGAATCATTTTATGGTAAACTTAAATTCGTATTAATGTTAATATAAATTCGGTCAATTATTAAAAGATAGTAATAAATAAGATTAAATTGGGTCAAAATATTATTAATGTAAATTGATAACAATCATTAAGATTCAAATTTCAGATTAAATGACATTAAATTCGGTCAACTTTATAAATGTAAATAAATAACAATAATTCAGAATTAATGAAATTAAAATTGGTCTAATATTATCAGCCGAATATGGAATGTAGGTTTTCAAATAGCGAATCCGATTAAATGCTTAAGAAGTCGGTTTCATTAGTATTCAATCCTACATTCCATATTCTGCTGATAATATTAGACCAATTTTAATTTCATTAATTCTGAATTATTGTTATTTATTTACATTAATAAAGTTGACCGAATTTAATGTCATTTAATCTGAAATTTGAATCTTAATAATTGTTATCAATTTACATTAATATATTTTGACCCAATTTAATCTTATTTATTACTGTCTTTTAATAATTGACCGAATTTATATTAACATTAATACGAATTTAACATTACCATAATAAGCCTTATTTATTATATAGAGGTTAATTATATTATTTTTGTAAAGTTTTGTATAAAAATAAATGAATATTTTCGGTAATCATTTAAAGCTATTTACAAAAATATATTTCAGGATAAATGTAAAGTTGACAAACCTAGCGACAATTACCTATGTATTTAAATTTGATTGAAATAAAGTTGAAAATTACCTAATATATACAGCATATGTAAATTAAATTTAACTTTAGTCAACAATTACCTAAAATATATACCGTATTTAAATTAATAATAATAACATTATTAAGTTCAATTAAAGATATTTAATAACCGTAAACACAATTTTGTTATACATTGTTTATACAAATACAAAAAAAATAACAAATTAAAACCACTAATAAAATTTAACGCACCCTTTGAACCCAAAAAATGCAAAACCCATTCCAATTAAACTGGCCCAATTACGCCCAACGTCTCTCTTTTACCCGGATTCACCAAACACGCTTTACAAAAACGTACCGAACAATGCTCAGCAACTGATAACTTAAAAAAGTTTTCCAGCCTAAACTTAACTTAGGAAACAAATTTAAATTAACTATTTCAGACATTAAATTATCAATCAATCATTACTAAAATGGATTACCAATCGATTAAATTGATTTAATTATACGAATCGATTAAATTAATACGAGATTATTTAATCTCTAATTTTGTATAATTGATTAAATTATACGAATTATAATATTGATTAAATTATAATTGATTAAAATGATTTCGTATACTTGATCAAATTTATGGTTTAACGGACAATAAAGAATAAATCATAACTAATATTATTTATTATCATTAACAATAATTGACCCGAAATTTAGGATTACCATAATTGACCGGATTTAATGTTATTTATTATGATTTTTTAAGCTCACTAATTTATATTACTATTAATACGAAATTGATTAAATTGATTAAATTATACGAATTGATTAAATTAATACGAGATTTTTTAATCTCTAATTTCGTATAATTGATTAAATTATACGAATGATAATATTAATTAAATTGATTTCGCATAATTGATCAAATTTATGGTTTACCATAATAAAACGTATTAATTTTTTTGTATGAATGATTGATCATGAATCAATTTGACCCGAAATTTAATATTACCATAATTGACCGGATTTAATGTTATTTATTATGATTTTTTAATCTCACTAATTTATATTACTATTAATACGAAATTAATTAAATTATAAGAATTGATTAAATTAATACGAGATTTTTTAATCTCTAATTTCGTATAATTGATTAAATTATACGAATGATAATATTGATTAACTTATAATTGATTAAATTGATTTCGCATAATTGATCAAATATATGGTTTACCATATTAAAATGTATTAATTTTTTTGTATGAATGATTGATCATAAATCAATTTGACCCGAAATTTAGGATTACCATAATTGACCGGATTTAATGTTATTTATTATGATTTTTTAATCTCACTAATTTATATTACTATTAATACGAAATTGACTAAATTATAAGAATTGATTAAATTAATACGAGATTTTTTAATCTCTAATTTCGTATAATTGATTAAATTATAGGAATGATAATATTGATTAAATTATAACTGATTAAATTGATTTCGTATAATTGATCAAATATATGGTTTACCATATTAAAACGTATTAATTTTTTTGTATGAATGATTGATCATAAATCAATTTGACCCGAAATTTAGGATTACCATAATTGACCGGATTTAATGTTATTTATTATGATTTTTTAATCTCACTAATTTATATTACTATTAATACGAAATTGATTAAACTATAAGAATTGATTAAATTAATACGAGATTTTTTAATCTCTAATTTCGTATAGTTGATTGAATTATAGGAATGATAATATTGATTAAATTATAATTGATTAAATTGATTTCGTATAATTGATCAAATATATGGTTTACCATATTAAAACGTATTAATTTTTTTGTATGAATGATTGATTATGAACCAATTTGACCCGAAATTTAGGATTACAATAATTGACCGAATTTAATGTTATTTATTATGATTTTTTAATCTCATTAATTAATATACTATTAATACGAAATTGCTTAAATTATACGAATTGATTAAATTAATACGAGTTTTTTTTAATCTCTGTTTTCGTATAATTGATTAAATTATACGAATGCTAATAACGATTAAATTATAGTTTATTAATTTGATTTCGTATAATTGATCAAATTTATGGTTTAGCATAATAAAACGTATTAATTTTTTTTGTATGAATGATTGATTATGAATTAATCATTCCCGAAATTTAGGATTACTATAATTGACAGAATTTAATATTATTTATTACGATTTTTTAATCTCATTAATTTATATTACTATTAATACGAAATTGATTAAATTGATTAAATTATACGAATTGATTAAATTAATACGAGATTTTTTAATCTCTGATTTCGTATAATTGATTAAATTATACGAATGATAATATTGATTAAATTATAATTGATTAAATTATAATTGATTAAATTATAATTGATTAAATTTATTTCGTATAATTGATCAAATTTATGGTTTACCATAATAGCTCTCATTTATTTTTTTGGATGAATGATTGATTATGAATCAATTTGACCCGAAATTTAGAATTAATATAATTGACTTATATATTAATGTTATTTACTTCATATAATTTACAATTAAAACATCCGTGTATTAACAATTATGGTATAGGTTGATTTGTTATAAATTTACGTGTCATAATTTATCATTAATGATCATCAAAAGATGATTGCAATTAGTTTGGTAATTTTAAGCATTTATCGTTGATTTACGTCTAATTCCAATCCTTCCATTTTTATACTTCATCTATTTAATTACATTGATCCACATCAATCACAATTGTTGTACACACAATAATCCGATCGTGGAATAGCATTCCAACTTATAAGTATACCTTTACGACGTTTATATTATTTTGTTATGTTATTGTTATGTTGTGATATAGATCTAATGTATTTATAATTCATTTTTTAGAAATATAATGTTTTAAGTTTCGTGACTTTTTATGAATACTCATTTTCTACAATTGAATAAGGACTTGAATTAATAATGAAAAATCGACTAAATTATTATTGCTTTCAGATGTGTTTGAAAGCGGATTCGTTCCATGTGTATGAATATTCATTTTTTCATAATGTCAATTTTCGTATTAATTATCTTTTATTTTCAACACTTTTATTCATTCCTAATTTTAGTATAATCTTGTGTACACCCAAAGAGAACAATGGCCGCCGCACAAGCACAAGAGTTTACCATGGTTAACGAAATTGATGTCAACCAAAATGATTTTGCTTTGAGCTAAAGATTATTCGGCTTTGGCGTCAACCTAATCGTCGCAATCCTAACGATGTTTACTCAATTGAGATGATACTAATTGACGAGAATGTAATTCCCAAATCTATATTGTTTTACTAGCATTCTATTTTAGTATTTCTTTATTTATTTTACACTGTTGAATATATATATATAGTCGTAGATTATATTAATGGATTCTTTACTCCTAAAATCAGTTGTCAATTACACGATTAAATGAATCATGGCGTGATTTTCGTATGAATAAATTTATTGTTTGAATCGATTTTTAGTCTTATTTATTATGGTAACTTATTAAGATTTTTAATCTTATTTATTATGATTTTGATGTTATTAATTAAGATTTTAATCTAATTTATTGATTATTGATATTACTATTTTTACGACTTTCCTAATATCAGTTGTCAATTACACGATTAAAGAAATCATGACGTGATTTTCGTATGAATAAATTTATTGTTTGAATGTCTCTGTATTATAATATTATTTATATTTAATGTTTAATTTGAAGTTTATGTTGATTTGCATTAAAATTTAAATAAACATATAATATAATTTATTAATTTAGCTTCAATAAACATAAAATTTAATTTATTACACAACGTTTGTGGTTATACAATACATTGGTATATTAACATTTAATGTGTAGGTGGATTTTTTATAATTTACGTTTCATAAAACATAATATGACGTTATAGTAAAAGGGATAACTTATAACCTAAGCAGTTAATGCGGAAAAATATCGGTTATCGGTCAAGGACCGATATTTGATATATCGGTTTTCGCGATGAGATATCGGTGAGATATCGGTAGTTATGTTTTATAATATTATATATATATATATATATATTGTATTTCTCACACTTCTATTTGATTTAATAACCTATACATACAATCTAAAGTATATATACAACCTAAAGAAGCACAAAATTTCTATGATATCCTCAATGTACAACTAACCAAGCTACATATACAACAAATAAAACTCAATAAACAAGAAAAGATATGAAATAACAAATTAGAAGAAGTTAAAGGATAAATTTGATAAGAAACTATTACATCAAGGTTGAAAATGTAATTTACTCAAAAAAAAGTGTGAGATATGTAAACCCTACAAAAAATATAACCTAAAAGACCTTAAATTCAGATTTCAGCCGTCATCCATCTCCTAAAACATAGCAGCAGCCCTTCATCTCCTCTGCACTGCATCTCCATCTCCATAGGTATGTGTTCTCTACAGATCTCCATCTTATTCTCCTAAGATTTTTCATTTATCTTCGTCTTCTTAGTCAGAAAATGGGCAAAAAAAGAGGAAACCGATAATTTCGGTGATACGAACGATATTTTAAAGTCCAATGTCGGCCGATATATCGGCCATATCGACCGATATTATCGGCACCGATATAATCACCGAGATTTGGGACCGAGATTATTTCTTAGGGCCGATAACAGAGATCTCGGACCGATATAACCGAGATCTCGCCGATATTAACTGCTTAGCTTATAACAATAAAAATCTCTATAATATTTATAGATTATTTCCAAATATGACATGTTATGGTTGGGTATGCCATTTTTTTTGTTTGTATAGTTGGTTTGGAGTATAATATGGATAGTGATTTTGTAACTTTTGTTTGGTTTGAATCCTGATACCTTTAAAGTAATGGTTTATATTGGTTTCACATATTGTATTAATAATGAGTTTGTAATGTTTTCATTTGATGTTAGTTATAGATATTTTATGAAGTGAATTATGTTTTTACTCTCTTTTCCTTCATAATTACCGTTTACTTCGTCATGTGATATTTTGATTCATGATATGTTTTAATGTACTAATTAAATCCGATGAAGTTATTTTGTTCTATTTACATATTTCGTCACTTTTTATTTATCCTTTGTTCTACACGTGTAACAAATCATATTTTGTATAAATCGTTTAATTTTTATTTATAACTTTTTAGTTGTATGTTTTGTTAAACCACATTTATTTACTTTGAATTTTAATATTCATTTGCATCCTGTTACGATAAATATGTTATTATTCATTTCATAATTTGTTTTTAAATCACATCCAATCAAACATTTGTCGATTCATATATTCATTATTGAGTAAGATTAAACATTTTTATGATATTTTGCATGCAACGAAAATCCATACGAGTTGTCTTACGTAAGTTTCAATAAATAAAATTTGCATACTACAATCTTTATAAAATAATTTTTCTCATCTGACTCGGAGATGTACCGGGTGTACACCCGGGGCTCTAACCTAGTATTCAAATATAAAAAAACGAATATCTGCCTATGAAGTTATGTTTATCGTTTCTTATTCAAATATAAAAAACCCTAAGTAGTGATTTATTAGTAGAGTAAAATATATTTGAAAACAAAACCCCACAAGAAATAGTCGTTTTTTTTCTCGGTTTTTTATATAGTACTATGGTACTCGTTGGAAAGAAAATAAACGCTCGTTAATTTGGGGTAATTTTTTCTTTAAAAAATCTCGTATATAAAAGATATTAACGTTTAAAAGTTATGAGAGGAAACATGAGAGAGAAAATTTAATTTTGTATTTAAATTTTTTTTCTTTTCCTAAAATAACTTAATGGCTCTTGTTTTTTAATTGGTCCACATAGGTGCCACATGGGATCCTACATGGCCCTCTCAAGGGAGAAAATGGCCTATTTGAATGCCATGTAGGATATAAGCCTTTGGAATATTAATATATATATAGCTTATATATAAATAGTAGGTTATATTCTAGGAGCTTCCTGAAATAGACAAATCTGATATGAAGTAGTAAAATGTGTGTGATGATATAGCATCAAAACTAATGTACTATAATATGAAAAACAACAATTTTAATTATGTGATTAAGAATGAAAATGTATATTAAAGAGAGAATGTACGTTTGATTGAGGAGCAGAGGCAGAAGCAATCATTGCAGGGCATTATTGAGGTATAGTTTTTTTTAGAAATGACTGTTTTAACCTATTCTGGTCTGGATGAAAACAAAACTCTCATTTATAGTTTTATTTAGTATAAAGAATTTATTAGAAACTTGTGTATCACACGAGTTATAACACCTCTTTTCTTATTTAATATTAGGTTAGAAAATTTAATATTACATGAGTCGGATTAAATAAATTATTAAATGATTTTTAATAAATGCAAACATAAAAAGAATAATAGTTGTGGTTTAAAGTTCCTTTTTATAATAAAATACTAATACTTTTGGAGGAAATGTACAACACAAAGGAATTATTAGAATGAAAAAAAACTCTTATTACTCCTTTTGTCACATCTCACACCTCAACACCCATTAAATCTCTCCTCTAAAGTTCTTCCATCTTCTTCTTCTTTCTTCTTCTTCAAAGAAACCTACAAAATCCATTATCACTCACTTCATTCTCTCTAAAAAAAATCTTTGTCTTAAGGACAATCCTTTAACTGGGCCTGGTGGCGGAGCTGGGTACCGGGAGAGATAAAGATCTCGCGAACAGGATGACCAGAAATGGGTGTTGAAGTGGTTGGTTTCTGGGTGGTTGGAGGTGTGGCTGGAGAAGATAGATGCGCCGGAGAAGATGACTGGTCCGACCTCTCTCTCTCTCTCAAGTGTCTTTCTTTATCTGCATTTCTCTTTCCTAGTGTAAGTTCATATGTTTTTTTCATTTATTTAGCTTTATTATTTTTAGGAAAAAAATTGAAGTGGAATTTGGTTTGATTGTGAAGATATTGTTTTAATCGGCTTAGTGTGGAGCTCCTCGTTATTGAAAGTGGAAGGTCGTTGGATAAAAAGCAAGGTGTTAGAAGGTGACCAAAGACGGTCGGAGAGGATGGTCAGTGTTAACAGAGAAGAAGGGGTTGCAGTTGTTCGACGATTTAGTTATCAGATGTGGATGTTGAAGTGGTTAGTTGATGGGTGGTTGGAGGTGAGGCTAGAGAAGAGAGATCCGCTGGAGAAGACGACCAGCCTCTCTCTCTCTCTCTCTCTCTTTCTTTGAAGATAACTCCGATGATGACAGACGATTCTGATGACTCCATGGAAGAAGATGAATATGTAGAGGAAAAGGTAACAACTTTTTAGGTGAGGTTGTTCTTATTTAAAATGTTGTGTCACATAATCTAGTATGTTTAATACAGAGTTGAAAACTTTATGTTTTAGTTGTTATTATATTATTTGCAAAGGTAACATGTGTTATCAATCTGATATAGCGCCAAAAAGAGTTATTTATACGCACACCTACTAATGTTGGATTCTGGTTTTGCTTATATGGCTCCAAAAAGAGTTCGTTGTGGTTATATCCTCAATGTGTATGTTATTTGTCAAAATATGTAGCATGTGTTATGTTTTAAAGTTGTTATTGTATTGTTTGCAAAGGTAACATGTGTTATCAATTTGGTTTCAAAGAAAGAATTGTAACAATGATTATCTGATCTAATCGACAAGCCAATTAGCACAACAAAAAAATAATAAAAAAATATACCTAACCAGAACACTCAAATATCATTAAGCATCAAAAAAAGCTTCAAAAACGAACCTTATAAAGGTCATATAGTTTTTTTGTGATACATTCTAAAAATGGAATGTCAACCCAGTAAAACAAGTAGTGTAACATGTGTTAACTGGTATAAATGGTTAAAACATGTCACCCTTTGCACAAGAGGGTAACATCTATTATTTGACTAAGTTAACGTGCCTAGTAGCAAAGTCAAGATGAGAAAGGGATAAACCTACCTAAAAATTCAAATGACATTAATCATAAAAAAGTTTTAAGTTTTGTGATGCATATTAAAAGTAGAAGGTCAAACCAAAGAAAACAAAATATGGGGTGTAACATGCGTTAACGTTGCTCACAAGGGTAACATGTGTTATTTTACTAGGTAAATATGCATATTAGCAAAGAAAAAAATGGACAAAAATAAACCTAACCTGAACATTCAAATAACAGCAGGCATACAAACTTCAATAAGGGGCAAATATCTTCAAGATACATTCTTATTGTTTATAAAGTGAACGTCAAATGTTAGGATTTTTTCGCCATCTGTTTTCACTTTGTGCATGGCAACCTACGCTGCTACTTTGGTTGCTATATATGTTAGAAATATAAATAGTAAACCGCAAAAACTACCCTACCATCGTAAGGGGTTGCCCCCGTGTACCCATGGGAAGATCAAACATATGTTAGTATGGGTGGTGTGGCAACATAGGTTTATACCTACCCAGAACACTCAAATATCAATAGGCATAAAAAAAAGTTTAAAAAGGGACCTAATAAAGGTCACATACTTTTTTTGTGATACGTTCTAAAATGGAATTGTCAACCCAGCAAAACAAGTAGTATAACATGTGATAACTAGGTGTAAATGTGTAACACATGTTACCCTTTGCATAAGAGGGTAACATGTGTTATGTGCCTAAGTCAACATGCCTAGAAGCAAAGTAAATTTGAAAAAGGGTTAAACATACCCAGAACATTCAAATGACATTAATCATAAAAAGCTTCAAAAGGGGCTAAAAATTGTCATACAATATTTTATGATACATATTAAAAGCAGAATGTCAACAAAAGCAAAAACATGTGGTGTGTAACATGTGTTAACATTGCATATAAGGGTAACATGTGTTAATGTTGCATAAAAGGGTAACAAGTGTTATTCGACCATGTTAATGTGTCTATTACTTGTCAAAAAACTTAAATATATCAGCATGATAATTATTATTTTGAACAAAATCTGAAGTTTTTATTAAAAAATTATAATTTTTAACCAATCCTTCTCACTCTTCCTAGAAAAAATGTCTTGTGTATTTGATCCTAACCCTAAAAGGAATCTTGTTTTTCCAACTTGCTAGCTTAATAAATTGGAAAACTATCAAAATAATCATTTGATCAATCAAAATTATCAAAGCAGACAAACTCATAGTGATATTCCACGTACTAATTCAAACCATGTAGGTGTCCAGCTCGGCTCGTCATGGTTTTATGAGGCTCGGGCTCGAGCTCTACTCGCTTCGAGCCAGTGGCGGATCTAGAAAAAAATTTTGTAGCAACGTTCAATTTTTTTTTTGTCGTAGTTTCATACCATGGATTGTTATCACTCTTTTGCGTGACCCGATTCATACTTTCAGTTTTAACTTGACATTGTTATAATGTTTATGGTTTACTCCTAAATCAATTAACAGAAAAGCCTACTCAACTACTGGATTGCTACCTAATTCCTAAAGCCTAAATCAATTAATAAACAACAAATCCCTAAATCAATCAACTACTGGATTGCTACATAATTCCTAAAGCCTAAATTAATTAACAAACAACAAATCCCTAAACTTGTTGAACCGGAATGGATTGACATAACAATGCATCAATTGATAAACAGTAAACCAGTTCTAACCTTTTGAATGCATGCTGTCCAGTCGAACAGAACAGTCGACTCAACCGCCTGACCCTAGAGTCGAAGTTGATATATGCCTGAAGAAGGTAATTTGAATGTAAGACTATAAGAGCATATTGTAAGATTAAGACATAGTAGATTGTAAGATTAAGAAGAGGGCGCTTGGTCTTATAAAATCACCATAAATATAAACTCTCATATTCACACAGGAAAACTAATAACTAGCAACACGCTAAAGAACAATGACAGTTAAACGAGTACCATTCATATTCATAGAAACAAAATGAATCTTTTGAAATCAAAATCATCATTCCAACACCAACCAAAAAATTGAATATCTTTCCACTTTTATTATCATAATGAAATATGGAATAGAATACAGAACCCCAACCAAAGACAACAATATAAACATATAAACCCCACCCTAGAAAACGTAACAAAGCAAATTGTAAAACATCCAAAACACAAATTATAAAACACATACAAATCTAATCAATTAATCAAAAACATTTACACTATAATCAATTATAATATCCAACACCCAATTCATAATTATTCATTACTAAATGGTAAAACACTTAGAACAATTCATTATATAAAACACAAGAGAGTAAGGGTTCATAAGGTTTAAAAAAAATTCACAACCGACTGTGGACAGGGGCGGCACTCTGCTCCTCCTTGGCTGCTGCTCTGGCTGCTCGTGTTGGGCGGAGGAGGGACGGGGACGCAGAGGTAGGCACGTAGGGTAAGGGTTCAAATTTCAGAAGGTTTGGCTACTGCTCTGCTCCTTGGCTGCGTGAAAAAGAACTGAAGGTTTTTTTTTTTTTTGAAGGTGAAGTGGGTTTGGGACTTGGGGTGGGCTTATTGTTATTGGACTTGGATTAAAGGGGGGTGGGGTGGCTTGTTGGTGAATGGTGGTCTTGGGTTTAATGGGTGGGATATTATTATAACTAGTGGGTAACCCGCGCGTTGCGGCGGAGTCGACAATACGCGGTAGGAACATGCTATGCATCAAACACAAGTATTTTGCATGTATTTTAACTGAGTCTCTTTTCGCCTTTCGAGGAGATATCATGTCCTTCTTCACTCGCAATATTGCTAATTCAAAACGAAGATCACCAAAGTGTACTTCAAATGCATTGCTAAAAGAGTTAGATTATATGATTGTAAACAAAACACATAATATTGTTATGAATAATATTTCTTTTTGGAGTATTAAAAATATACATTTACGTAAAAATATGTATATTTATGAGGAATTTGAGCAAGTTATTCCCTTTTGAACCCATTTGGATAAAACTGTAAAATACTACTTGTAAATGTAACCTCTAAATATAACAATGTCAATAAATCAAATTAAAAAATATATAACATTTAAAACTCAAAGCATGTAGGTTGGTTTCAATGTTATAACCCTACACTATCATAAGGATAAAAAAATTATGTTGTTTTATGTTTAACTACCTAAAAATTGAAGGACCTTATAGATGATGAGAGAATCAAAAGCATTAACATCGCTAACATTTTGTTTGCTTTGTTTGCTATCATTTGGAGTCCTGTTTCAAGTGCTAGAACCAACAACTCATACTAACACATTTAAATCATAGGGCAGGAGTAAAAACAAGTTTATTGTAGTGAATGAAGACGTGAACTCAACCGGACTTCTGTATAGTAACCTACAAATTCCGTGTGCTTTTCATTAATTTACATATAATTGATCCTAAGACATGTACATACAATAATTATTAACTAAGCATTTCTCAAGTGGGTTGGGAGTATAAACAAGGGTGTATCACAAAGGTAGATACAAAATAATGAAGGATAACTTGATTGTGAATTTTTGATAATTTAATGAAATAAAGTTACCCCATAATAGGAAGATGTAATAATTCAATGTAGATACAAAAATAATGAAGGATAAAATGATTGTAAATTTTTGATAATTTAATGAAATAAAGTTACCCCATAGAAAGATATAATAATTCAATGTAGGTACAAAAATAATGATAGATACAAAAATAATGAAAGATAACTTGATTGTGAATTTTGCTAATTTAATGAAATAAAGTTACCTCATGGGCATTTAGGTAAGAAAAGTGGTAAAATTTAGAAAATTGTAAAGCAACTCTTGGTATATCATCGTGGCCGGCCCTTGGGTGGGCCAGGGAGGCCAACCGGCTAGGGTCCGGAAATATCGGGGGCACATTTAAAAAAAAAATCTTATATGTATATGCATATGTTTTTTTAAACACGTCTTTAAACATTTAAACTCAGGCCTATTAAACACATATTTTAAATTATAAAATAACCCAAATACTAGTAACCCATAACAAGTTTAAAAGCTCATTACTCATTTAATTTAACTAAATAAAAAAAAAACCAAAAAGAACAGAAGAAACCCACGAGACACAGAAGCAAACAAAATCCCCCCCCCCCCCTAATTCAAAAGCTTTGGTCTAAAAAGAATGTTAAAGAAGCTTCATTCAACCTCGGTTACCTATTCGCTTAATACGGTATGTCATTAACTCATTGTAATACTTTAATCATCGTTTTAAGAAAATAGTTTACGTTATTTATTTCGTCAAGGCTTAAGGGTAAGAGACACATTTTTCATGGCTTGGCCCAGGCACCTGAATTCTTAGGGACGGCCCTGTATATCATCTTAACTTTGAACAATTTGAACATATTTGTCTTCCTCCTTTATAATGTTGTATAGATTAGACTAGTTATTTTTTTTGGGTTATTATTAGTCGGATTCGATAAATATTTTTCCGTGTAACGTAACGTGGTAACGTATACTTTCATTTAGTATTAAGTTAGTAACGTTTATTAAATTTTAGTAGCAACGTAAATTTCATTTTAGTAATAACGTTTTTAAAAAATCGTAAAAAAAACGAAAAAAATTCCACTACGCGCGCGAAGTTGAGTAGCAGCGGGCGCGATCCCTAGCAATGAGCTAGATCCGCCCCTGGTTCGAGCCTACTATTTTAAGCTCAAGCTCGGCTCGAAAGTAATACCCAAAAGCTCAAGCTCAGACTCGATAACCAAAGAGTAACATGTCGAGCTCGAGCTCTGCCTCATTAAGGCTCAGCTTGTAAGCTTTTTACCGATCCAATCTCGAATAGCTCTCGAACTGCTACACATGCTTTACACCTATCCAAAGGTCAATCGAGGTGGCGACCCTACAGCACAAAACCGTAAATAACCAACTAGATAAGGGGCAGACTCATATATCATACACGGCACACACATTAACAAACACGTCCGATCTCTGTTCTCGTAATAACCTTCCATTCAAATCCCCAACGACCCTTCCACCGCTCTCTCAACCGAAAACCTTATATTTCCCCACATAACCACACACCGGTAACAAAATTAATAATTAATAAATAATAATAATAATAAACTCATCTGAACCCTAACCCTAACATCACACCTTCTCAATCAATCCATGGAGACAGCTCCGGCGATGCTCGCCGCACACGACGGAATCGAACACACCGCTGCCGTTAACGCACCGAGTTCGGAGAGTGTTTCTGCAGGTAACGTGAATTCTTCCATTAGGTATGATGATGATGATGATGACGAGGAGGAGGATGTTTGTCGGATCTGTAGGAATACAGGGGATGATGATAATCCGTTACGGTATCCGTGTGCTTGTAGCGGTAGTATTAAGTTTGTTCACCAGGATTGTTTGTTACAGTGGCTTAATCATAGCAACGCTCGTCACTGTGAGGTTCGATTATTATTATTATTATTTTAACGATTTGTTATTTTGTTTCGTTTCAGTTTCTTCTGTTTTTTTAGGTTTAGCTGGTTGTTTTGATTTAGTGATTATGATTTAGACATGGAATATTGTTTTATGCTTGTTATTAGTTATTTTGAACATGTTCTGTTGAGTATATCTGGTAATTTGTAGAAGATATGGTAACTCTTGTTATTTAATAAGTTTTAGCTGAGAGGAAACGTGATGTGTGTGTGTGTGTGGGGGGGGGGGGGGGTCATTGACGAAAACAACCCAGTGCCACCTCTACTACCTAACCATCAGCGGCGGTGTTCCTGCCTACCTGAACACCTCTGCAGCTCTCTTTCTCTCTCCTCTCCTTTCTTCGGTAACTACACAATGAATTCACTACCCAGTTTTGATACAGCGGTGTACCTGATCGGGTGCAGGTACCCGGTCTGCAGTTAACAACTACGCCCCGCCCGCCCTGATAAAGTGTTTGGGTTAACTAGTTGATCTTGCAAACTTGATGAAGTGCTGATAACTGGGGAAGTGTTATTGTTGGATCATTTATTGTTGTATGGGTGAAGATATTAATGGTTGGTACTGTTGTTTGACCAGCAGCCACTGACAAAGTTATGGGAGATTGACTTTTGAGGCTCTATGGTTGGGGTAAAATTGCACATAAAGTTTTTATTACGGGTTCCTGTGGTTTTTGCTGTCACCGTGAATTATAGCCTTTGTTTAGTTGTTGTTTTGAGTGTTCGTTTCATAGTTGCGAACAAGTAGACTTTAAGCGTCTGATTGAGTCCTGGCATTTGACCTTACTTAGGCAGTTAGGCTGTTGTATATGATTTCTTCTGATCTGTATATCAATCATATAGGATCTCTTTTGTGTTACTGTTGTTACTTGTGATGATATTAGTATATTACGGTCTCTGGTCAAGGATTGGAGGAAAGTTTGGCTTTTCAGTTTATACTTTATAGAATTGCTAGTGAAATTTGTTGACAATTTGCACTGGTTTGGGCTTTTACACTAATTATCTCAACTTGGTTTGTACGTTAAAAGTTGGTTTGTAGTTCTACATTAGTTAACACAATATTCGAAATTCGAATGTGTATATTATGGATCCTATTGAATGAACACCATTGACATCTCTAGTTTAAACACAGTTTTACCTTTTATTTACTTTATAGAATATTGCTAGCGGAATTTGTTGACAATTCACACTGGCTTGGGCTCTTACTCAAATTATCTCAACTTGCATTTTAGGTTTGCAAGCACCCATTTTCGTTTTCGCCCGTGTATGCCGAAAATGCACCTGCAAGGCTTCCTTTTCAAGAGTTTGTATTTGGGATGGCAATGAAAGCATATCATGTGCTGCAGTTCCTTCTTCGGCTCAGTTTTGTGCTTTCTGTATGGCTTCTGATCATACCATTTATAACTTTTTGGATATGGCGTTTCTCGTTTGTTAGGAATTACGGTGAAGCCCAGGGATTGTTCCTGAGTCATATTTCAACTTATGTTATTCTTACTGACTGCCTTCATGGGTTCTTACTCTCCGCAAGTATAGTGTTCATTTTTCTTGGGGCTACATCCTTAAGGGACTATTTTAGACATTTGAGAGAAATTGGTGGCCCAGAGGTTGACAGAGAAGATGAAGGTGATAGAAATGGTGCTCGTGTTGCCAGAAGACCACCAGTTCAAGCCAACAGGAATGTTATTGGTGAGGGGAATGGTGAAGATGCTGGTGGGGCCCAAGGAATCGCTGGGGCTGGTCAGATGATTAGAAGAAATGCAGAAAACGTTGCAGCCAGATGGGAGATGCAAGCAGCTCGTCTTGAGGCACATGTTGAGCAGATGTTCGATGGTTTGGATGATGGGGATGGCGCAGAGGATGTTCCTTTTGATGAGCTGGTTGGCATGCAGGGCCCTGTTTTCCATTTGGTGGAAAACGCCTTCACTGTGAGTAATAATTTTTTTTATACGTGGTGCAAGAAATGTGGGCTGAAGGGCTAGTACTTTCACATTTTATCTGTTTTAAGTTATGTATGCTAATTATGCACGCCTTCTCTCGTCTACAGGTTCTTGCAAGTAACATGATATTTCTTGGGGTTGTAATCCTCGTGCCTTTCCACCTAGGACGGTTTATACTGTATCATTTATCATGGATGTTATCATCTGCCGCCACTCCCGTCCTATCAACTGGTGTTCTGCTTAGTGAACAAGCACTTGCCTTGGCTAATATTACATTAAAGAATGCGCTGACTGGAGTAACAAATCTGACATCTGACACCAACTCAAATAATAATGTGATCGGCAACGTCGCAGAAATATTGAAGGAGAATTCTACTGCACTTGCTGAATCATCAAACAATGCCACTATTCCTGTTTCATCGGATATTATAAAAGGGGTGGCTATAGGGACTTCACGATTGTCAGATGTTACAACTCTTGCCGTCGGATATATTTTCATTTTCTCGCTTGTCATTTTCTACTTGGGAGCTATTGTGGTGATTAGGTACACCAGAGGAGAGCCTTTGACCATGGGCAGGTTTTATGGTATAATTTCTATAGCTGGGACAATTCCTTCACTCTTCAGACAGTTTGTGGCAGCAATGAGACATTTAATGACAATGATTAAGGTCGCCTTCCTGTTAGTCATTGAGCTAGGGGTTTTCCCTCTCATGTGTGGATGGTGGTTAGATTTTTGTACCATAAGAATGTTTGGCAAATCTATGTCTCAAAGAGTTGAGTTCTTTTCATCGTCTCCATTAGCAAGCTCATTAATTCATTGGGCTGTAGGTATTGTCTACATGTTACAGATATCCATATTTGTCAGCCTTTTGCGTGGGGTATAGTCTGCTAACCTTTCAATAAATCATGTTCAACATTTGAATTTCTTATCGTATTTGATAAGTTACTTTTCACATGAATTTACAGGTACTGCGTAATGGGGTTCTTTATTTTCTACGAGATCCAGCTGATCCCAATTACAATCCGTTCCGGGATCTAATTGATGATCCTGTGCACAAGCATGCCCGTAGAGTTCTATTATCAGTCACTGTTTATGGAAGCTTAATTGTAATGCTTGTATTTTTGCCGGTTAAGCTTGCCATGCGAATGGCTCCATCTGTTTTCCCTCTTGATATATCGTAAGTATTTATTTTTTTTATAAATTTCTACTGCCTTTAGTATGCTTATACACAGTCGTGATCCGCATTCCATCTTTGCAGAGTATCTGATCCATTCACTGAGATCCCTGCTAACATGCTTCTCTTTCAAATTTGCATCCCGTTTGCTATTGAGCACTTTAAGTTAAAGGCAACAATCAAGTCAGTTCTTCGCTACTGGTTCACTGCAGTTGGCTGGGCTCTTGGCTTAACAGATTTTCTATTACCTAGTCCCGAAGATGATAATGGCCAAGAAAATGGTCAGCATGGTGGTCAAGATAGAGCTGTGGTTGGTTATTTGGCTCCTGAAGATCTAAACAGAGCCAGACAAGCAGCAACTGATGCTAATCTTGCAGAAGAAGCTGATGGCAATGAACAATCTGACTCAGAGTAAGTTATTGCACCCTGTTATAACAATGTGAATATCAAACCATGAGTTAAATGTGCATTGCCAACAGCCAATGGTTTATGTGATTGTATTGTTTTTTCTTTTATTAGGAGGTATGGGTTTGTGCTCTGTATTGTGTTGCTTTTGCTGGCAGCATGGATGACGCTGCTAATCTTCAATTCTGCTGTAATCGTGGTGCCCATATTCCTTGGACGAGCGCTGTTCAACTCAGTTCCCCTTCTCCCAATAACACATGGCATAAAATGCAACGGTAAGAAGTTTAAATGGAAGACCTTTGTCATTCTTATGCAGTGCTCTAAAAGCTTATATGAATATTTTTGCTTCACTGGGAACTTATTTCCATGATTTTTTCTGATGGTATAGTGTTGCACTAGTTTTACAGAACTCACATTAAATAGTTCTTAAACGAGTCATTGTGGTGTGTATTATCCCAAATGGGTGACAATGTCAAATCAATAAAATTAGCTTGAAATGGAACAGGTCAAATGGGTTGAAAAGTTGTCCCAATTGCATTTGGTGCAATCTTCGGAGTCAATTAATTCAAGCAATTTTTATTACTAATGTAATAGTATAAATTTGTATAGAATGCATTAACTATTTACGAAAAAAGTAAGAATGAAAAGGTGACAAAACAATTTTTTATTGGTTGGCCCAACCCACACTAAAATAACTGTTTCTACCAAGTCTTCTTTGACATATTATCCAGCCATCCTAACCTGCCCATGTTCTATGGTTATTTCTGGTCAATAAAGAACAACTTGAAATAATGATAACCAGAAGATATCATCCCAGGAGCTTCTTGCAAAATCAACTGGTTAAAACATCTGCAACTGAACAAGCATGTTATCTTTCCTGTTTCATATTTTGAGAAACAATGCTGACACTGCAATTACCATTTTGTAGACCTGTATGCGTTCATTATTGGAAGTTATGTCATCTGGACTGCACTGGCTGGTGTAAGATATTCGATTGATCAAATTAAAACAAGGAGAGCTACAGTTTTATTAGGTCAAGTAATGAAATGGTGTTCCATCGTTGTGAAGAGTTCTGTATTGTTGTCTATTTGGGTAAGGCCACATTTCCTGTTAGCCCTTTCTCTCCAGGCCACTAGGTTTATCTCTATTGTAACCCGTTTAATACTATCTTTGTACAGATTTTTATGATCCCAGTGATGATTGGTCTCCTGTTTGAGCTTTTGGTCATTGTACCAATGCGGGTGCCTGTAGATGAAAGCCCAGTTTTTCTATTGTATCAGGATTGGGCTCTTGGACTTATCTTTCTGAAGATATGGACTCGGCTGGTGAGATATCATGGTTTTTTTAATTTAGCAACATGGATTTTATCAATGCCAGTGCACACATTAAATATATCATTTGTTAGCAACTTAGCATATGCATATTCAGTTCCAAAAGTTGATTCTTCTTGTAAGTGTATTATGATTAGACAAGCCGCGCCGAGCCTGAACTCGAGCCTAGGTAAAGCTTGAGCTCGGCTCCTGAGTAATTTACAAGCTCGATCTCGGCTCATTTATTATCTATTGTTTAATAATTATCGGTATATATATTACAACTGTAACTGTATATATAACTTAATTATTTAGTTTCCTTACCACATACACACAGATATAATAATTGTTGTTATTATTATTATTATCATCATCATTATCTAATCATATATTTCAAATATTGTTATATTGATATAAGCAATTAGCTTCTTTAAGCTCGTGAACCTCTAATGACGCTCGATATACGAAGGTCAGGCTTGAGAGTTCAGCCTGTTTATCGTACAGACTTCAATTCAGGATTGAGCTTGGGTTGAGCTCATTTAAGCCTGATTTGAGCTTTAAACGAGCCAATATAGAGTAGCACAATAAGTGATGGTATTGTTTTATAATCATTTAACTCGCTGATTTTATATACAAAAAAACTGAAAAGTTGGATAACAAATAAATCCCAACTGCACCAAAAAATTGTTCGTCCAAGCCTTTACCCAGCCCGTTGACTCAGCCATTTTGCCACCTTGACTTGTGTGTAATATTATCTAGTTCTCTATGGTTTATGATATGATCTGAAACGTAAATCTAATACTTACTTCCCCATCTCCTCTAAACAGGTAATGATGGATCATGTGTTGCCTCTGGCGGACGACAGCTGGCGAGTAAAGTTTGAGCGGGTGAGAGACAACGGCTTCTCAAGGCTGCAAGGCTTTTGGGTGTTACGTGAGATTGTGGTCCCAATCGTCATGAAGCTCCTAACTGCTTTGTGCATTCCTTACGTATTAGCTAGAGGAGTATTTCCGGTATTTGGCTATCCGCTAGTGGTCAACTCAGCTGTTTATCGGTTTGCCTGGTTAGGGTGCCTTGTTTTCAGTTTGTTATGCTTTTGTGCCAAGAGGTTCCATATCTGGTTCACCAACCTTCACAACTCGATAAGAGACGACCGCTATTTGATTGGGCGGAGACTTCATAACTTTGGGGAACACGAACGAGAGAACTCTCGTGATGTAAGCCCCGTTGTCGAGACCTCAGCTTTTGTTGGCCCTGCAGTTAGGAGAGATAACGGAGGTGATGCTGATTTCGGGTTGAGGCATAGGCACAATATTCCAGTAGAGGGTTGAGAAAGGTGGTGTAAGGTAAGCAATAATCACCAACTTAACTTAATTTTGTGATATGTTTTTCTTAGTTTTGTGAATATGGGTTTGTGGTAAATTAATAGAGGTATATGTATACAAAACCTTAAATGTATTTTTATGGTTTATATGAAGAGGTTGTTGACTATTTTAGCATATTGGACAATCATGTCTAGTTGCACCATTGGTTGGTAACTAATGTTCCTTGTTAGCAGTGCGCTTAAGCGTGGCCAAACACATGGGGTAACGGGTCAAACCGGGTTTGAAACACTATAGCCGTCTAATTTCACGCTTCACGTTCTTCATACTTCTTCCTCTTTGGTGTATACGACCCTTTGGAGTGTTTACGATCTGATTTAAGTTGATTTTGCACGGATCATTTAGGTTGCATAGTTTAGTCATGTAAAAACGTTTCATCTCGAGTTTTGACTGTTGATGTTTTGAACCAATATTTCTATTTTTTCATTTGATCATCGTATAAGTTTTAGTAATAAAGGTTATACGACATGGTTGAGTTACACCATCGCTTTCAGCTTTCAATATTTGTTCAAAAAATATAATAACGTATAAATTTTGGTTGATAATAAAAGTAATTTAAATGACCAGATATGCCTTAAAATAAATCATTGAGCGTTAACTGACAATCAATATCTAATAACGTTTTTTAAAACATATGAACACATCTAGTCACAGAGTTGAGATAAAATGAAACATAACCATACTTGCGTATCTGTTAGGCATGTACACCAGCGGTTTAAATGAGATTGAGTCTGAATTGAAGCTTAGTTAGTGAACGAACTTGAGTTCAAGCATCATGTACCAAGCTTGACTAGGCTTATGAGTTTAACACGTCTCTTATAATATGTTTACATACAAATAAAAATAACTTCAAAATTATAATTACAAAAATATGTAATTAATATTCAAATATATACATGACAGTAGTTAAATACTTAATAAAAAATCAAACTCGGGCTTTAGCCGTAAAACGAGTTGTGCTTGAGCTCTCTAAAACTAAACAAGTTTACATCCCCTTATATGTCTCTCTTAAACAGTATGACATGGCTTTTCCACTCAAATTGTGTACTAGTTACTTCACATTAGCCATACCGTGAGTTAAAGGTTTTTCATATTGTCAAAGAGTTGAACAATGGTTTTTTCGTGTTGTTAAAGAGTTGACTAATGAAAATAGATGGCGAGTGCCCGATCGAATTGATCGGGTCATGTAAGAACAAGGTTCAAGTCTACCGGTCTGTTAGAATGCCTCAGCTGCATAAATCACTGCACTTTAGTCGAGTTTGTTGATTCTCGGATACGAAGATATCAAACCAGAATTTTTCGCAACTCAATCATAGATGAAGATATACAAGTAGATTTCTAATTTCTAATCGTAACTAAATCTTCAATTTTTTTTTATTTGTAGCGAATAAATTGAAGCCTCTGACTCAAATTTATGAAATGATAAAATATGGCAAAAGCTATAACGAAAAAGGGTTCACGTGGACGTGTTGGTTCACGTAAGAGTATACGTAAGGTTAATTTACTTCGCCGAAAGGGAGCAAAATTGGTGGAACCCTTATTCTTATTAGTTTTTAGGTTTAAGTCTGACGAGAATAATATATTTTTCCATTAAATCAAAAAGCATATTATTTATTTAATCTTTTTATTTAATAAATAAAAGTAATAAATAAGAAAAATTGTTATTTTTGTCTATTTTCGATTGAAATTGAATTGTAAATAATATGACCGCTTTACCAATAGTTGAAACCCAATCGGGAGGATACTGACTCTATTACATGGTCACAAAAGAAAAAAAAGGATACAACTATGTCGATACTATGAATTTCATAAATGAAGTAGTTAATGGCAGTTAATGGTGGGGTTACCATTATCCTTTTTGTAGTAACAAGTTTACTCTCTTATCTATATCTATACTATACTGCTATACAATAAAACTCTTTAGGACAATCATTTAATTTAACTTTCAACTTTAGGATACTTAAGAAAATCTATAATGAAACAAATCTTAAGGCATAAATAATTTGTCATTTATCACCTTGTATGACTGAAATAGTCAATAAAAATAATATATAATGACATAAACTCCACAACGTTAATTTTTATTTTGTAACATAATATTTAATATTTATTAGTTAGTTGAATCTAGTGGCGAAGGTTAGTGAGGGCTAGGGGGCGTCCGGCCCCCTCCGTTTTTTGGCTTAGTGGTGGAGGTTTGTGATTTTCGTAGTTAATTTCTATATGGATTGAGTCTGGCCCTAATTTGATCTTCCAACCCCTACCTATATGAAAAAATTAAGTCCGACCCCCACCGATTTGATTTTCATGCTTCACCACTGACTGAATCCAATATTTTATTTACAATTTTTTTAATAATACGTTTATACTTAATAAAACGTATGATTACGTCACTTACACACAAATAATATCAAAACCCACCAAACACCAAAACACCGGCAAAATTGCTAGTTATCAAAATGTACATATTAGTACCAGTTTTTCCTCATCTATCACCATCACTCTACAAGATTAACATTGACTATGTTATTATTCCAATTTAGAAAAGTCAAAATCGGGTTATAGAAAGAAGTCAAAATCAGATACGTGATTACGTGAAGGAAGGCGGTCATCTAACCGTATAGAACCAAACAAACAAACTTTTGTAAACCGTTTGAAATAATAATATCACCCCCACCCCACCCCCACCCTTGGGCCACTTTCGCGTGATTGATTCTCCCTTCAACCACATTCCTACCTTTCACACCTTCTTCACGCAAAATGTAACCCAACCCTCTCTCTCTCTCTCTTTCTCTCTCTCTCTCCTTATATACATATATACGTATATCTCTCTCTCTCTCTCACACACACACGCAACTTTTATTTGGTCGATCATGTTACCTGCAACCTGTATATCCGGTTCTGTTTCATCCGTACAGTACCCATTATTATTACCGTCTTCATCCTCACAGACTCAAGGCTTTCACCGGACACAATTTGTTTCTACTTTCCGTACAGTACCCATTGTTACCGTGTTCTCTGATCGCGATCGTAGCCGGTTGCCGGTTGTTTGTTCTGTTGCTGCTGATTCCACTAATTCTACGACGGTAACAGTTTGATCAATGTTTAGTTGTATTTTTTTAGATCTGGTGTTGAAATGAATAGTAACGTGTTGCTTTTGTTTTGTTTTAGTTATGATAGGGCTAAATAAATGTGTTCACGAACGCTTACAGAATGAGATTGTCTGCTGTTTGTGTTCGTTTGTTAATTTAGGTAATGAACACAAACGAATGTACATGAACACAAGTTAACACAAATGAACACAAAAAAACGTTCATGAACTGAAACAAGTAGAAATGAACATATATTAAAAGGTATGTAATGTTTACTAAATATTTTATTAGTGTGAGTTTTGAAGTATTTAGATATATTAGAACTAAAAATCTTAATGAACTATCGAGCACAAATGAACGTAAACAAACGCTTTACCGAACGTTTACAAAAGTAAATGAATGACACGGCCTCTGTTCATGTTGGTTCAACCAAACGCTTTACCGAACGTTCACAAATGTAAATGAATGAACGCGGCCTCTGTTCACGTTCGTTCTTTTATCTAAACGAATCGTTTAACTAAACGAGCGAATTTTGTGAGTGTTCGTTTTTCGAACAAACGGACTTTCCGCAAAGCAGTTCACGAACTGTTCACAGAACATTTCGTTTGCAGCCCTAGATGTGAATGATTGAGTTAGGATGTTCATGAAAGAGTTAGAAATCGAAGGAGTATTATCAGAGCAGTTGCGGTTTTGAAAGTTTATGTTAGTATATGTTGTTATGTTGTTGTGCAGTACATTTGGTTGATATTATTTGTTATGCGGAATTGGCTTAGGTATAGTGGTGAAGGTTAGGGAATTATTACTAGATGTGTTAGAAGCTTGCAGTGCCTAGTGTAAGTTGAATCAGAATTTGAACAATACTTAATATCGTTCTCTGACAATTTACAAATGTCTAAGTATGCAAGACTGAATTAGATTGTATTTGCATACTGAAAGTATATATATTAGCATATATTATATCATGTCAGAAGAATGAAGTAGTGGACATGGGATGAGATAGGGAGGATAGAGATGTGTCCGGATTGATGTAATGTGGAAAAGTTCGTAATCAAATCCCTTGAGTGCTTTGTTGCTCTCTTGTTTGTAAGAAAAGAAACTGGACCCCTTAAAGAGTGTGCTATAGCTCTTAAGTATGTGCAAATAAATAGGTTGCAGTTTTAACTTGTAGCCTATAAAAGAGGCAAAATTTCATGTATGTTCCTACAGATAAATGTATCCTTTATTCATGTTCAAGAAACATTCGGTTTTCATCTTATTTCACAACACTGGAATTTTGGTCTGAGTTGGGTGACGAACTTTATTTTGAATCTAACAAATAAAGTTATATAGACAAGAGCGAAGCAGGACTAGGATAGAAATAATTGATAGCATATAATAGCTTCTTTCTTCTGTCCTGCTTATCTTGGGCATATATTCCATATGAATATGGTGCCTCAAGTCCTCAAAAGTTGAGAACTTCCAGACTTTGAGTGACCACTAAGCATCCACCGTTTTAGGGTTCCATGTCATCAGTAGTTAGTGTGCACCTGCTTTTTGGGAATATTATAGTTTGACATTGTTAGTTCAAATATAACTACTTTTGAGCATGCTTAGGTGATTGCAGACGTTAACTAATTTTGCATATCTCATCCGTCAGTACTTTTTTTCTTTTTTTTTTCTGAATTGGTATACTAATTTGCAGCCCAAAGATGGAATATATACAATTGCAGATTTTATGACAAGAAAAGAGAACTTGCTTGTGGTGGAAACATCAACACCTGTTGACAAGGGTATGCATGATATTGAAGTTTTGCTATTGTAAATTTATAAATCAGATGTAACATCTCAAATTTCTATTATGTATCAACAGCGCTAGAGATTCTAGTAGAGAAAAGAATTACAGGTTTTCCAGTGGTTGATGCTGATTGGAATTTGGTACGTTCTTTCCTTGCCCTAGTTATCTTTTTGTAGCTTTAGGTAAAGCAATAAGGCTGGTTAATATGTTATTCTTGATGATAATAAGGCGTTGCATCATAAAAGAATATTCTTTTTGTAAATTTCTCCAGGTTGGTGTCGTTTCAGATTATGATTTGTTAGCACTTGATTCAATTTCAGGTACTATTTTTTATTCCTTGAACCTCAGTTTAAACAAGTTGGATGGTATTTCTGATAAATATAAGTACTCTTTTGCCAATCGTTGAATTATATATTTTTAATTTTTGTAACATTCTGTTAAGTATGTTCAAGTTCTATAATCTTAGTTTGAGATATTGCAAAAGAGCAATGTTGCAGAAGGCGGCCTAGGCGGGTTCCTGGGCGTTTTGGCCTTTAGGCGGCAGTTAGGCGGAGCCTAGGCGGTGGTATTTTTTATTTTTTTATTAAATTTCTAAGTATTTCTAGGTATTTCTTAGTATTATGTGTATATATCTAAGTATTATGTGTATATATCTTAACATATTTTCAAAAAACACCTAAATTTGTGTGTATATATATATATATATAAAATACGTATAAAATACCAAAACGCCTAATTCCGCCTAATTTTCGCCTAGTCCCGGCTAGTCCCTAGGCTGGACCTCACCGCCTGCCTAGCGCCTAGCGCCTTTTGCAACCTTGCAAAAGAGGCATTGCCATCTAACTCAACTTGAAGTTGAATGTCAGATTTTGTGTTAGGAAAGCTGTTCATTGCTTTCGTGAGTAGAGAGAAATTATTACTCGTTTGCAAAGTGTATTATTATACGAAAATGTGGCGGGGAGTCGCAACTCGTAAGCCCATGCTCAATTATGAGGTTTCTTCATTGTGTATCTGCCAAGACCGATTGTTTTAATTTTTAAACTTGGTTATCGTCCCCCCTATGTGAGCAACCTTCCTGCTTGCATTATGCATTCATATGTCCAAACCATCTTTATATTGGTGGAGTTGAGTGCATATAGTCTTGTATTTGGGATCATTCAGTCTTTTTTGGGGATCATTAGTCTTCAAGGTTTAGATCATACATGCTTTAATTTTTTGATTGCATTTCTTTGAAGTGTTTGTATTAAGACACCCTAGTTAATGTTTAAAGTATCATGCCCACATGGTACTGTCGAATATGATGCAAAGCTTGCATGTTTGTTTCTCTGACATTTTATATAGGTGAGTAGAAAAACAATCTTTAGTATTCGATTTAAATTAGTTGCAATCATATTTGTTACTTGCTTTTTGTTCGGTTGTATGTCCTTATTAACAAACTAAAGAAAATCTTAAGGACTTTCTGTTCAGTTGTCATCCCTATTAACAAACTAAAGCAAATATTAAGTTACTTATTTCATCTAGTTAGACAAGTTATAAGAGTATTATTATCAACCTCATCAATTGAATGAGGAGAGCCTTGATTTTATAGATGAAGGATTACAACAATTGCTCCTATAATTTAGGAGTTGACAAAAATATAAAGATATACAATTAATATACAAATATTCATCTAATACCCCCCTTCAATCGGAAAGGTGGAGGCCCTAAACGCAGCATAGCACGAAATTGCTCAAATTGTGCACGCGGAAGACTTTTGGTGAAAATATCTGCCACCTGAAGATTGGTCGACACAAACTTAGTATAAAGCTTTCCCGACTGAACAAGCTCTCGAATAAAATGGTAATCCAGGTCAATATGCTTTGCTCGTTTGTGAGAAACCGGATTTTGGGTCATAAACAAGGCACTTTTATTGTCACAAAGCAACGTAGGGCGATCAGGAGGCAAGGCATGGAGTTCTCTGAGGAGATGAGTGATCCATACAATTTCAGCAGCAGTATTTGCCATTGCCCTATACTCCGATTCACAACTTGAACGAGACACCGTAGGCTGTTTCTTAGCACTCCAAGATACAAGATTTCCACCTAGGAAAATAGAGTAGCCATAGGTAGAACGTCTAGTGTCTAAACATCGAGCCCAATCAGCATCGGAATATCCCACAATAGAAGGCGTATGAGGCCGAGTATAAGTTAAGCCAAAGGAAAGAGTACCCTTGACATATCGAAGGATCCGTTTAACAGCCTGAAAATGAGTAACAGTTGGGGCTTGAAGAAACTGAGAGACTTGATTAACAGCATAAGACAAGTCTGGACGAGTGATGGTGAGATATTGCAAAGCACCCACTAAAGAACGATATTCCGTTGGATCAGAGCAAGGTGGCCCATCAATAGTAAATGACTCATGAGGGGCAAGGGGAGTGCTAACAGGTTTAGCATCATACAAGCCAGCACGCTGAAGAATGTCTTGAGCATACTTAGATTGAGTAAGAAATAAACCGGTGTCAGTGTATGCAACTTCGAGGCCTAAGAAGTAATTAAGAGCACCCAAGTCCTTAATAGCGAATTCACGGTTAAGACGAGAGATAAAGGCTTGAATTTCAAGCTCATTGTTCCCAGTAAGAATGAGATCATCAACATAGACAAGTAGATACATAACACAAGAATCACGCTTGAGGATAAACAATGAGGTGTCAGCCCGACTACAAGTGAATCCGTAGGAAACAAGAAAGGTACTTAAACGTTGAAACCACGCACGGGGAGCCTGCTTAAGACCGTAAAGGGCCTTAGAAAGTTTGCAAACATGGTTGGGAAAACGAGAATCCGTGAACCCTGGTGGCTGCTCCATAAACACAGTCTCAGATAAATTGCCATTCAAGAAGGCATTTTTAACATCTAGCTGATGAAGACGCCATTTATGTAAAACTGCAATGGATAAAACAATACGAACAGTTGAAGCCTTAACAACTGGACTGAAGGTATGAGAGTAATCAAGACCAGGTATCTGAGTAAAACCTTGAGCAACTAACCGAGCCTTATAACGTTCAATGCTACCATCAGAGTGATACTTAATACGATAGACCCATTTCGAGCCAACAACATTCGTGGATAATGGACGGGGAACAAGTGTCCAGGTTCGGTTCTGATGAAGCGCATGAAGTTCTTCATGCATAGCCGCAAGCCATTTAGGGTCCTTAGACGCAGATTTGAATCCTCGTGGTTCAACAGCCGAAGTAAGTGCAACATGAAGTGCATGAGAGGTAAGAGATGCAAGATCAGCCCTATGTTTGGGTTTAAAAATACCTGCCTTTGACCGAGTTTGCATTGGATGCGCTGAACTGGACTGATCAGGAGCAGTAGGCGGGACCAGAGGAGCAGGTGCAGCAGCAGATGTGGAGCCGCTGATATCTGGATCAAAAACCGAGGGCGCAGTGGGCGGCTGGTGAGTAGCCGCTGAAGTGGACTGCTGGTCAGGTTGATCAGCGGACTGCTGAATAGGAGTAGTGGGCTCAGGTTCATTTGCTTGCGGCTCGGGCTCAAAGAACATATAATTGAGCGGCTCAATATTATTCTGAGATGACGGAGAAGAAGATGAAGTAGGCGGAGACTGAGTATGTGAACCAACAAAGGAGGGTTCTTCGGTAAAGCTGGTAACAGTCAAAGATGAGAGATCAATGCTGGCAGGAGACCCGGAGAATGGAAAAACTGATTCATTGAAGCGGGCATGTCGAGAAATGAAAATTCTCGAAGTTGATGGATCAAGGCACCGATATCCTTTGTGTTGTGGACTATAGCCAATGAAAACACAAGGAAGACTGCGCGGTTCAAGCTTATGTTTACTATAATCACGAAGATAAGGAAACACCTGACAACCATAGGTCCGAAAATTGTCATACTGCGGATGCTGCCCAAATAATAGTTTATAAGGAGATTCATTTTGTAGTAACGGAGTTGGGAGACGATTGATAATGTATGTTGCAGATATAAAGGCATCTACCCAATAAGTAGCAGGTATATGAGCATTAAAAAGCATCGCCAAGCCCGTTTCAACAATATGGCGATGTTTCCTCTCAGCACGGCCATTTTGCTGTGGTGTGTATGGACACGAAAACCTATGAAAGGTACCATTATCTTCAAAGATTTTCCTGACCGTGTGATTGACAAATTCCGTTCCTCCATCACTTTGAAAGACCTTGATCTTTCTTGAACATTGTGTTTGAACAAGATTTAGAAAGACAGGTAACACAGAATAAAAGTCTGTTTTTCGCTTGAGAGGATATAACCATGTAAAGCGTGAGTAATCATCAATAAAAGCAACATAATAACGAAAACCATCGCTAGAACAAATAGGTGCGGGACCCCATAAATCACAATGTATTAAATCCAAAGGTGAAGAGGCACGTTTCATATTAATATCAAAAGATAATCGTTGTCCTTTAGCAATTTGACAAGGAGTGCAAAGGATAGGTTTAGGTAACAATGAAGTAACACTCAAAAGACCTAACCTATTTAACAAAGTAATAATATTAAAAGCAACATGGCCTAAACGAGCATGCCACAACTCGTATGAGGCTTTATTTGAACGTCCAAGTGAAGCAACAAAAGCTTGCGGGGAGTCCTTGAGCACATATAGTCCATCTTCACAGGTGCCTTCAGCGAGTACCTGCTTGCTTAGTCGGTCCTGAATGTGAAAATAATAGTCGGAAAATAAGACATCAACCGGGTGATCCTTAGTTAATTTGCTTATAGATAATAATTTCTTCGTGAGACCAGGAACCACAAGCACATTGCGTAAAATAAGATTACGAGCTATAGTAGATGTGCCTGTGTGAGAAATAGGAAGTGTCTTACCATTACCGAAAACAACACAATTTTTACCTTTGTAAGGAGTTGAATGATGGACTGAATCAGAAGGAGGAACCATATAATCCGTGGCACCTGAGTCTGCTCGCCAATCAGGAGAATCATCTGTTACGTGGCATTGAGCATGAAACGCTTTGGCTAATGACTCGTCTGAGGGAGCTTGAGAAGCAAAGGAATGAAGCTGAGGACAGGCACTTGCATAATGGCCGTTTGTACGACACAACTGACAGTGAGGGGGCCTGCGCTGCTGTCCACGACCACGACCACGAGATGATCCACGGGTCGAAGAATAAGAAGGACTGCGTCCGCGGCCTGGATGGGCAGAACGAGACTGTTGAGCATTGAAGGCAACAGGAGGTGTTTCGGGACCGTGCATAGCTTGTAAAAATAGTTCCTGACTTTCAGTTTGAGCAACCAGATCCCTAAAAGACAGACGAGTTCTGGCTGTGCGAATACTTGTAGAATAAACTTCATAAGATGGTCCAAGACCACACAGGTACCAATGCAAGCGATCCATCTCCTCAACAGGGTGACCAATAGCAGCAAGCTGATCACAAATAGCTTTAAAACAACGAGAATATTCAGTAACCGAAGACGTACCCTTTTTAATCAATCGAAGAGAGTCCCGTAAGGAGTGTATACGTTCAACAGATGCATTACTGTACGCCTGTTCGAGTGCATTCCAGATATCACGAGCACCCTTGAGACCAAGTACTTCAGCAGCAGCCTCTTCAGTAAGCGAAGATTTAATAAGAAGAACAGCTTTTTGATCTTTATCGGACCAAGCAGCAGCATCTGGGTTGATAGAAGCTTTGCCATCAACGATAATAGAGGCTGGAGGAGGAGACGCATCAGTAGTAATATGAGCAGAAAGTTTATGAAGTTCGAGGAGCAAAAGAATTTGGTCTCGCCATACAAGGTAATTGGAAGAGGATAGTTTCATGTGCATCACTTGATTAAAGGCAGTCATGGAGAACAGATTGTCTGATGGGTTAGAGGAGGAAGCCATTGATAAAAACGAAGCAGGTCTAGGATCGAAAAAAAAGAAGGAAGGGAGGGAGAAAAGGGTTACGGCAGAAAATTAGGGTTGGGGAAAGAAGATGGCTGATACCATATAAGAGTATTATTATCAACCTCATCAATTGAATGAGGAGAGCCTTGATTTTATAGATGAAGGATTACAACAATTGCTCCTATAATTTAGGAGTTGACAAAAATATAAAGATATACAATTAATATACAAATATTCATCTAATACAAGTCACTGCTTATTAAAAAAAAATAATAGAGCATGAACGTTGGGAATTCAGGGGGTGTTTGGTTCCTGGAATATTTTTAAACGGTATTGAAGTTTTGGAATTGAATGTCAAAAGGAATTGGACTTATGATGCATTTGGTGGACAAAATATATTTGCTTAGTTTGTTAAATTGCTAAAGAAGTTGGAATTTGGTGGTCTGATAGCGGTGAAAGGGCGTGGTGTCGGAGTGGGAAATGGAACTCAGATTCCTGTTTCATTGAATCAAGCAAAACCAAATGCTCTCTTGGGTTTGTGAATTTTCATGTCAATGAACAAAACGCATGAGATCTATTTATTCTGATTTTAAGTATGCTATTAATAAATCTTGTTCAGACATGAAAATGGAAAACCATGAAGGTTCAATGATCATATTTGTTTTCCTTTTTTATGTTTTTTTAATTTCTGCGTGTGAATATGTTCCTTTCTTTTCTGTTCCTGAAGCTTTTGAATTGTAGCTTATAGCCAATCATTTTCTCCCACACATTTATATTGGCCTCCTTGCACTTTCATTGGTTTTCAGGTGGTAATCACAGTGACACTGCTTTGTTTCCTGATGTCGATAGTTCCTGGAAAGTACGTCAAATAATCTCCTCTTACATATAAAACTTAATGTCACTATTGATATTTTTCCCTATATTATAGCAAATGCAAAGATAAAGCATACACATTCTCTTATATTTTTCTACTGCAGACTTTCAATGAGCTACAGAAACTGCTTGGTAAAACTGACGGAAAAGTTGTCGGAGATTTGATGACACCTGCTCCCCTTGTCGTTCACGAAACCTCAAATCTTGAGGATGCAGTAAGGTATGGTAGATCCACACTTGTTTCTTTTATGTATGGATTTTTATTTTCTATATGTTAGAGAACTACACAGTACACTTGTACATAGTGCATAAAATATAATCAAAGAGATGAACATAGACGGTTACATTATCATCACATTCAGAACAATAGGTAAAAACATATTATGCGGTTCTTAACATATTTTGTATTTTTTCTGAAATAAGCTCCCCTCCCTCTCTCTCTCTCTCTACAAGTCTACAGTCTACACTCTACATATACGTGTGTATGTGTCTGCGCCCTCACTGCATGTTATATGTGTATATTATGCTTCTATAAATATTTTTATATTTTTTGTATACTAGGTTGTTGCTTGAAACAAAGTACCGTCGACTTCCAGTCGTTGATGAAGATGGCAAGCTGGTTGGACTTATTACAAGAGGTGATGTTGTTAGGGCTGCTCTTCAGATCAAACATGCTATTAAGAAGATGCAATTATCACAAGATTGACAGTTTATATATCATGATTTGGAGGTCTTTCTCCTGATTCAGCATTCTTATTTCTGAAACTTACTGAGGGGGAGTTTGTGTCGAATAGAAAACGCTCAAATTCTCGCCACTGCAGTGAAACCTGGTAGCCATTTGCTGCATAAGAGTGGGATGAGTGATTCAGCAACACGAGGTATTCTATTGTATTGCTAATGCTAATATGCTATTATACTGCATTTAGTACCACAATGTTTATAACTTATTTAAATACAGTTGCATAATGTTTTAGTAAATTTATTGGTAAAGCTATAATAAATGTTCTTAACACACATAAATAGTGACAACCTATCAATTCTGGCTAGAAATGATATTGAAAATTGGTAATAAAAGAAACAAAAGCATTGATCATAACAAGCAGATGTTACTAGAGCTGTAAGCAAGCCTGAAGTCGACTAGGTTTAACTCAACCTTAAGGCGTTTGGTTGAGAACTCAAAGTCATAGTTCGACATGAAAATTGAAGCTTTTTTGTGTTTCTATATACTTTTTACTTAATCCTTTTGTAATGACATCAATTGTAACCTATTTTACACAATAGTGCTTGTAAATGTGTTGTATTGGTGTCTCTTGATTCCCGTCTTTTAGGGCATGTGTAGTGGGGGGCTTCATGGGGCTTTATGGGGCTCCATGGAGAATAAAATATTATAAAGTAATAGAAGGGCTCTATGGGGCTTTATGAGAAGAGGGGTGTAATGGGAAGGGGCTCCATGGAGCTTTATAAATGATTGGGTAATCATTGCTTAATTATTCTTTTTTATTTAAATAATAATATTAATAATAATAATAATAATAATAAAATATTAAAAGAAAATTTATTAAATTAACGGGTATTGGATTTTAATAATCTCAAGTTTCAATCGTTGGCCGATAATAATTCATCCCTACTTCAAAAATTCCCAATAATAACCCCAACTTTCGAACATTTGGCCTCTTGTAAACCTTTTTTAACTGAACACTAACTGGGTTAGTTTGTGCTGACGTGGAATCTGCCTAGGCTCGATGACGTGTACAACTTAACTGACGTGGCATTTTATATTTATATTATTATATCTAATAATAATATCTAAATAATAATAATCCTAATAATAATATCTAAATAATAATAATCCTCCTTTCACTGCCCCGGTTCACCCTACAACCACCGTCGCCGTCAACTTACCGAACAACCACCGTCGCCGTCAACTTACCCAACAACCACCGTCGCCATCAACTTCTTTCAGTCTGCCATCGGTATCCACATCCGACCAACACCTTGGTAACCCACAACCAAAACTGTCACACCCTCAAAATCCACCTGCGGGGTTTTACCGCGAGGCGCGTGACAAAGCAGGATCTAAGTCAACGGTCACAATAAACAACACTATATGAACACATGCATATTTAAAAACATAAGTTTGAAACCATTAAACAGTAGCGGAAGCTTTGTTACAATCCAAAATCCAAAAGTAATCCCAATTGTTCAACATAAGAAAACATGATCCTAAACTAGACGCCGTGCAGACGCGTGCGCCCTAGTCCTGGAATGCTAGCTTAGCGACCTGAGAAAAACATGCCAAAAGTTACGTCAGCACAAAATGCCGGTGAGTTCACAGGTTTTAATAAAAGTTACCAAGTTACAAAAGTATACCAAGTTCCACCTGTCCATACTATAAAACGTTCAACCAAAGTACGCTAGCTAGGCGTATGTTCTGTTACTACTACGACTGGAAACCATTACTAGACACGTCACAAGTTACCAATGTTACAGCCTGAATAATGTCACAAGTCACAATGTTACAAGGTCGAGACAACATGCACCCGCCCGGCCCTCCAAGCCGACGAGTGGGGCAGGTCACGCCCAATAGATCTATCCACATTTCCCCCGTTGTGCTACACCGCACATTCATGGTTTCCCCGGGACTTAAAAGATCGTATAGTAACTCAAAATAAACCATAGTATGACAAACATTCTTAAAACATAGTTCCACGCATGTTTTCTGCCCCAAAAGTAAAACTAGTTGAAGTGGGGTCGTGAACTCACCTTAGGTTGCGTTACTTCAATTAATGAATAAAATCAGCAAGCTATGATAGCCCCGTAAAGCGGCGACCTAACATATGACAGTTACAAGTACTTAGACTAATAACCCGTGGGTTAGTTAGTCCCTAGATGTCCAGACCATAACCAGGTTCGTTTGAAAACACGTTGACTGTTTAAACTGACCAAATGTACAAGACTCGACATCCCATTGGTGACCCGAGACTCCACGTGTTATACTTGTACTCTCAATCATACAATCATGCAATCATACTTAACATGCGTTAAAGTTCAACAAGTCTAACACATAGTTCAAACAGCACATAAATAAGCCCGAGCACGTGTTACCAAGTTATCAGGTATGATACGGGGTTCCTAGCATGTTCCTAGGTGTCAAGTCGGGTCTCGGAATGCCAAAATACACTTACATCAGCAGTGCAGGCGATTAGGAAAAGTCAACTAGCGATTAGGGAGGTCAACAGGCGATTATATAGGCTAATCGCCTCTTAACATAGGCGATTAGGTCATAAGACATGCAATTCAGGGCTTAACTAGTGATTAGGATCACAATCGCATGAAATGAAGGCGATTAGGCCCCCAATCGCCTATCATACAGGCGATTAGGCTTCCTTATCAGGCGATTGGGCTCCCAATCGCCTATAGCATAGGCGATTAGGGTCCCCAATCGCCCTTAGCAAATCTGTTCCGGTTTTTCGCGCGTTTAACCCTCCAAATCAGATCCGGAACGTGTGGAAACACCAAATATCGATCATACAACAATATCAAACATATTTCAAGCAAAACCCCTAGCTTATCCTCGTTCTACCAGCCCCGAATGCAAGTATTTTCCCAAAATAGTACACTTAGCATGAAAACATCACATCAACATGCATAACTTTTACCCTAAATAGCAAATACTCAGATTTCATCATGTTATCACGTTGTCCGATCATTCCCTACTGTTCTAGCATCATTCTACAACAAACCCTAACATCAAACAACTAGTAAAACACCTCATATCATACAAAATCATTCAAAGTCATTCAAATGGGTCAAAATACTCAATATTCACAATACACTTCCAAAACCATCCAAACTCTTAAGACATCATCATCCTAACATAAACAAGCTGTAAACACCTTAATAACACAATAACAATCCTTTTTGAATCATAAAAATCCTATCTTTTAATCATATTTAACACATACAACATGCATAATGGTTTGGACTTGTTTAAAAAACGATTTTCATAGGTTTTCAAAGACACAAGGGTTTATAAATCAGGTCTGGACCTTTAGGGAGCAAAACACAATCATTCAAAGGTTTGGGGATGAAGAACACACCTTGGGTTTATGAGGAATTGATGTGTAAAGCTTGAAAATGGGTGTTTTGATGCTAAAACGTGTTCCAGAGGGTGTTTGGGAGTTGGGATATGTTATGAGACGGCTAGGGTTGCATTAGAGGTGTTTTGGAGGTCAAGGGTGGTATTTATAGGCGTTTCTAGTCGTTTAAAACACGTCAGGCGATTACGCAGCAGTATCAGGCGATTAGGGCTCTTAATCGCATATAGCTATAGGCGATTAGGGCCCAATCGCCCTCAGACTCCCCCTAATCGCCCTCCTATAGGCGATTACAGGGGCTAATCGCCCTCAGGCCTCTGCATAATCGCCTTCAGCCCTGCGTAATCACCTATAATGTCGTGCAATCGCGTGTAATCACCGTTTTAACATATGTAAACACGTATACACATACCGACAAGTCACATAAAGATTATAAACACATAATACATGAGAACAAACACGTTCACACTCTTTCACCAATTCCCGGGACTCGAGACTTGTGTTTTTACTAAAGTTTGACAATTCCACGAATCGTCAATCCTTGCATACCTGGTTTAATTGCTGACATCTAACGATCCTCTAGGTTGTACTAATGACTCCCGAACCATAAGACGACTCAACCGACCTAGTTAAGTATACTGTACGCGTGACTCGCTAAGGTAGACTTTGACCCAAACCATGTTATTAACCTGAGTTTGCCGGGTGTCACATCATCCCCACGTTAAAAGAATTTTCGTCCCGAAAATTAGCACAAGTCAAAAAAGAAAACGACAAAAGATAGAAACCAAAAGAGAGAATTTACCCGAGTTGTCACATCATCCCCGCGTTAGAAGGAATCACGCCCCGAGATTCATTCAGCTGCAGTAGTAACATGTCTCGATTCAAAAGCGCGCTTAGGAAAGAGCTGAGGATACTTAGACTTCATCTGATCCTCGCGTTCCCAAGTGTATTCTGGTCCACGGTTCGAGTTCCAGCGAACTTTAACAATACGGATTTTACTCCGACGAAGACTACGAATCTTGTAATCGAGGATCTCAACAGGTTCCTCCACAAGGCGAAGACGATCGTCAACCCTGATCTCTTCTAGTGGAACAATAAGAGATTCGCCAGCCAGGCATTTCTTCAAGTTAGACACATGGAAGACGTTGTGCACATTACCGAGCTCCGCCGGTAAATCAAGTCGATATGCCACCGGTCCAATCCGTTCCAGGATTGCAAACGGTCCAACGTACCGAGGGTTAAGTTTGCCACGCTTTCCAAAGCGTATGACGCCCTTCCATGGTGAAACTTTCAGAAGCACCCTGTCCCCAACCTGGAACTCTAAAGGTTTGCGACGTCGATCAGCATAACTCTTTTGCCGATCCCGCGCCGCTGCCAAACGGTTACGAATCTGTACGATCTTTTCCAAAGTCTCGTACACTAGCTCAGGCCCAGTGAGTTGACTCTCACCCACCTCAGCCCAACAAATGGGAGACCGGCATTTCCGCCCGTACAGTGCCTCGAACGGAGCTGCCTTGATACTCGCATGGTAACTGTTGTTATAGGAAAACTCCACTAACGGTAGGTGAATCTCCCAACTCTTGCCAAAATCAATCACACATGCCCGAAGCATGTCTTCTAAGGTTTGAATTGTTCGTTCACTCTGCCCGTCAGTTTGTGGGTGGTAGGCTGTACTCATGTCCAACTGGGTACCCAAGGCTTTGTGTAAGGACTTCCAAAAATGCGAAGTGAAGTGAGAATCACGATCCGAAATAATAGAAACCGGCACCCCGTGCTTAGAAACAACCTCCTTAAGGTAGAGACGAGCCAAACGATCCATAGTGTCGGTTTCTTTAATGGCAAGAAAATGGGCTGACTTCGTCAACCGATCCACAATCACCCATATCTTATCACAACCACTAGGTGACTTAGGTAATTTAGTAACAAAGTCCATCGTGATCCTTTCCCACTTCCATTCAGGAATTTCTGGTTGCTGCAGGAGACCAGAAGGCTTCTGATACTCCACCTTGACCTTGGCATAGGTCAAGCATTTGCTCACGTAGGAGGCAATGTCAGCCTTCATGTTTGGCCACCAGTAGAGTACCTTTAGGTCTTGGTACATCTTGTCTGAGCCAGGGTGAATGGAATACCGGGATTTGTGAGCTTCATCCAAAACAAGCTCCCGTAATCCCCCGAATAATGGAACCCATACGCGTTCTGCGAAGTAGTGTAAGCCGTCAGGCCTTTGCTCGAGGTGTTTATCAGCACCGTGCATGGTCTCAGCTTTAAGGTTTTCCTCCTTCAAAGCTTCTAGCTGCGCAGAACGGATTTGGTCAGGAAGAGAAGAATGGATAGTGAGTTGCAACGCCCGAACGCGACGTGGGTTTGCTGATTCCTTCCTGCTCAAGGCGTCTGCCACCACATTCGCCTTGCCAGGATGGTACTTAATGGCGCAATCATAGTCGTTCAGGAGTTCAACCCAGCGACGTTGTCGCATGTTCAGGTGTTGTTGGTCGAAAATATGCTGGAGACTCTTGTGATCGTTATAGATGGTGCATTTGGTACCGTACAAGTAATGCCTCCAAATTTTCAACGCGAACACCACTACACCCAACTCCAAGTCGTGGGTTGTATAGTTCCTCTCGTGAACCTTGAGTTGACGAGAAACGTAGGCAATCACTTTCTCGCGTTGCATTAACACGCAACCGAGACCCCGAATCGAAGCATCACAGTAAACAACGAAGTCCTCAGTGCCCTCAGGCAAGGATAGAATAGGAGCAGAACAGAGTTTGGACTTCAGCTTTTGGAACGCTGATTCTTGCGGTTCACCACTTCACCCCAGTCGAATTTTCTGTCCTTCTGAGTAAGAGAGGTGAGGGGCTGAGCGATCTTCGAAAACCTCAGAATGAAACGACGGTAGTAGCCCGCAAGACCTAGGAATTGCCGCACCTCAGATGGCGTCTTTGGTGCTTCCCAGTCTTTAATTGCCTCAATCTTAGCCGGATCGACATGAATCCCTAGTTCATTAACCACATGCCCTAGGAATTGAACTTCACGTAACCAAAAGTCACACTTCGAGAACTTAGCATAAAGCTGTTCCCGCCGCAAAAGTTCCAGAACTAAACGCAAGTGTTCCTCATGTTCAGCTTTGTTCTTGGAGTAAACCAAGATGTCATCAATAAACACGATGACGAACTTATCAAGATAGGGTTTGCACACGCGGTTCATCAAATCCATGAAAACCGTCGGCGCGTTGGTGAGACCGAAAGGCATGACCAAGAACTCGAAATGGCCATAACGTGTACGAAAGGCAGTCTTCGCAATGTCAGCTTCCTGCACACGCAACTGGTGGTAACCGGACCTTAAGTCGATCTTGGAGTAGTAGCTTGAACCTTGGAGCTGGTCAAAGAGATCATCAATGCGAGGAAGAGGATAACAGTTCTTGATGGTCACCTTGTTCAGCTCTCTGTAATCCACACACATCCGAAGGCTTCCATCTTTCTTCTTCACGAACAAAATCGGGGCTCCCCAAGGGGAAGAACTCGGTCTGATGAAACCCTTATCCAAGAGTTCCTGCAACTGGCTAGATAATTCCTGCATCTCGGGAGGTGCAAGACGGTAGGGGGGCCGAGCAATAGGAGCTGCGCCCGGTACAAGATCAATACCGAACTCAACCTGACGATGGGGAGGAAGACCAGGTAGATCATCGGGAAAAACATCAGGAAATTCACAAACCACAGGGATATCCTCGATCTTCTTCTCATCGGTAGAGGAAACAGAAAGAAGTGCCAAAACGGCCGAATAACCCTTACGAAGATACTTAAAGGCTTTCATGCTGGAGATGAGACTTAGTGGAGCACCGCTCTTCTCACCATGTACCAAAAGAAATTCTCCATCCGGGAGAGGGATCCGAATAACCTTGTCAAAACAAACGATCTCCGCACGATACAACGATAACCAATCCATGCCTATAACGACATCAAAACTACCCAAGGGTACAGGCATAAGGTCGATGGGGAAAGACAAACCCGACAACTCTAAGTGACACTCCCGAAGGACACAAGTCGCCTCAATCTTCTTACCGTCGGCCAACTCAATCAAATACTTAGCCTCTAAGGGAACAGGCACTATATCTAACAATCGGCTAACTTCCAAAGATATGAAGCTTTTATCGGCACCGGAATCAAACAAAACAGTAACAGAGCGACTATTGAGAAGGAACGTACCGGTAACTGTGTCGGGATCCTGTTTAGCCTCCACGGCTCCAATGACAAAGGCGCGTGCGTTCCTGCCACCGCCACCGCCGTTCCCGTTACCGTTCCCGTTCTTCGCATCCTCACCCTGCTTCAGTTTCGGGCAATCCTTCTTGAAATGACCAGCCTCACCACAATTAAAACAACCCTGTTTCCCCGAAGTCCCCTGAGCAGCAGGAGTAGGGACAACAGTACGACCCTGAGAAGACGAAAGATTCACCCTACAATCCTTGGCATGATGCCCCAACTGCTGACAACGGTGACAACGTGCCTTATCACAATTCCCTGGATGATGAAACCCACACTTGTTGCATTTAGGATGCTTCCCAGCATAACCACCCTGCTTTGATCCCGAAGATGAAGAACCCCCAACATCATACTTCTTACCCTGCTGTGACGGAGCTGATGCTGAACCCTTACCAACATTATCCCACTTGCGCTTGTTACTCTCTGGAGCCTTGACAGTTGCACCCCGAGCAGGCAGAATACCCTCATTCACCTTCAAATTGGTCATCCTATGAGCCGACCGAACCACATCTGCATAAGTAGGAAGATTTCCCGCAGCCACTAACCCCGCTATCTCTGGTACTAACCCCGAAATGTAGTGCTCGATCCTCCTGTATTCTGGTACGTGTAAGTCAGGACACAGCACCGCCAACTCGTTACGCCTCACAGTGTACTCTTCAATTTCAGACCCAACCATCTTGAGGTTCCAAACCTCATGTTCCAACTTCTGAATCTCTTCCCTGGGACAGTATTCTCTCTTCAACAGCTGAACGAAATTCTCCAACGGCATGGCATAAGCCTCCCCCAAACCCATATTCCAAGTAGTAGAGTTCCACCAGGTCAAAGCAACATCCTGAAAGAGCGCGGCAATATACTTGACTCGATCCTCAGGAAGACAGTTACACATCAAGAACACCGACTCCACCTTCTCCAGCCACTTGAGCAAGCCTACAGCCCCCTCAGTGCCAGAGAAATCATGGGGCTTACAGTCCCGGAACATCTTGTACGTGCACATGACTGGGGGTGGATTAACAACACCTCCTGAAACGAAACACGTAAGAAAACCACAAAAAGGAAAGATACCATGCTCACAGCGAGACAAAGCTGATAGGATCAACTTACCGCCATGGGCATTGTGTCCTGCTTGAAAGGCAGCCTGCAGTAAGTTGTTCAGATCTTCCTGAGTTAGGTTCACACCTCCACGACCACCGCCACCATCGCGTCCACCAGTACGACCACCGCCTCGACGTCCACCGCGAACTCCAGACATGATTCTGGCAACAAGAGCGAGGGAAAATTCAGATTCTTGGCTAGTGATAACTACTAGTGTTCACATAATCAGAGCTAGATCCAATCCAGGACAATCCACTCAAACCCAGAGCTCACTAGGGCTTTCATGCGTTTCGGTTTATGATTTCGTGTGCACCCGAAATGATAAACCGCTCTACATGGTCCTCCTAGCGTTCTCCTAGCTTAAAGTTCAGGTCACCGGACACGGATGCTTAGCCGTACACCGTAATGACATAAACGTCACGGCAGTTCAGGGGCGAGTGGGTTTATTGGAGTACGAAAGGGAGATGTCCGAGCCTTGGACAGATCTCAAAAGTACACAAGTCACTCCAATACACCACACTGCCTAAGGAATTAACAGCCAAATACTCATAAGAGCGGATGATGTAACATAAAGAGTTCGATGATTTAAAGACGCCCCGACAAGCCCATATGTTACCCACTATGACGTCTAGTACCATGTGACCGTCTAGTGTGTGTGCGACTCGGCTATAGACTAGACTCTACATGCAGTCCTAGTTCACTATAACCATTGGCTCTGATACCAATCTGTCAGACCCTCAAAATCCACCTGCGGGGTTTTACCGCGAGGCGCGTGATAAATCAGGATCCAAGTCAACGGTCACAATAAACAACACTATATGAACACATGCATATTTAAAAACATAAGTTTGAAACCATTAAACAGTAGCGGAAGCTTTATTACAATCCAAAATCCAAAAGTAATCCCAATTGTTCAACATAAGAAAACATGATCCTAAACTAGACGCCGTGCAGACGCGTGCGCCCTAGTCCTGGAATGCTACCTTAGCGACTTGAGAAAAACATGCCAAAAGTTACGTCAGCACAAAATGCCGGTGAGTTCACAGGTTTTAATAAAAGTTACCAAGTTACAAAAGTATACCAAGTTCCACCTGTCCATACTATAAAACGTTCAACCAAAGTACGCTAGCTAGGCGTATGTTCTGTTACTACTACGACTGGAAACCATTACTAGACACGTCACAAGTTACCAATGTTACAGCATGAATAATGTCACAAGTCACAATGTTACAAGGTCGAGACAACATGCACCCGCCCGGCCCTCCAAGCCGACGAGTGGGGCAGGTCACGCCCAATAGATCTATCCACATTTCCCCCGTTGTGCTACACCGCACATTCATGGTTTCCCCGGGACTTAAAAGATCGTATAGTAACTCAAAATAAACCATAGTATGACAAACGTTCTTAAAACATAGTTCCACGCATGTTTTCTCCCCCAAAAGTAAAACCAGTTGAAGTGGGGCCGTGAACTCACCTTAGGTTGCGTTACTTCAATTAATGAATAAAATCAGCAAGCTATGCTAGCCCCGTAAAGCGGCGACCTAACATATGACAGTTACAAGTACTTAGACTAATAACCTGTGGGTTAGTTAGTCCCTAGATGTCCAGACCATAACCAGGTTCGTTTGAAAACACGTTGACTGTTTAAACTGACCAAATGTACAAGACTCGACATCCCATTGGTGACCCGAGACTCCACGTGTTATACTTGTACTCTCAATCATACAATCATGCAATCATACTTAACATGCGTTAAAGTTCAACAAGTCTAACACATAGTTCAAACAGCACATAAATAAGCCCGAGCACGTGTTACCAAGTTATCAGGTATGATACGGGGTTCCTAGCATGTTCCTAGGTGTCAAGTCGGGTCTCGGAATGCCAAAATACACTTACAGCAGCAGTGCAGGCGATTAGGAAAAGTCAACTAGCGATTAGGGAGGTCAACAGGCGATTATATAGGCTAATCGCCTCTTAACATAGGCGATTAGGTCATAAGACATGCAATTCAGGGCTTAACTAGTGATTAGGATCACAATCGCATGAAATGAAGGCGATTAGGCCCCCAATCGCCTATCATACAGGCGATTAGGCTTCCTTATCAGGCGATTGGGCTCCCAATCGCCTATAGCATAGGCGATTAGGGTCCCCAATCGCCCTTAGCAGATCTGTTCCTGTTTTTCGCGCGTTTAACCCTCAAATCAGATCCGGAACGTGTGGAAACACCAAATATCGATCATACAACAATATCAAACATATTTCAAGCAAAACCCCTAGCTTATCCTCGTTCTACCAGCCCCGAATGCAAGTATTTTCCCAAAATTAATACACTTAGCATGAAAACATCACATCAACATGCATAACTTTTACCCTAAATAGCAAATACTCAGATTTCATCATGTTATCACGTTGTCCGATCATTCCCTACTGTTCTAGAATCATTCTACAACAAACCCTAACATCAAACAACTAGTAAAACACCTCATATCATACAAAATCATTCAAAGTCATTCAAATGGGTCAAAATACTCAATATTCACAATACACTTCCAAAACCATCCAAACTCTTAAGACATCATCATCCTAACATAAACAAGCTGTAAACACCTTAATAACACAATAACAATCCTTTTTGAATCATAAAAATCCTATCTTTTAATCATATTTAACACATACAACATGCATAATGGTTTGGACTTGTTTGAAAAACGATTTTCATAGGTTTTCAAAGACACAAGGGTTTATAAATCAGGTCTGGACCTTTAGGGAGCAAAACACAATCATTCAAAGGTTAAGGGATGAAGAACACACCTTGGGTTTTTGACGAATTGATGTGTAAAGCTTGAAAATGGGTGTTTTGATGCTAAAACGTGTTCCAGAGGGTGTTTGGGAGTTGGGATATGTTATGAGACGGCTAGGGTTGCATTAGAGGTGTTTTGGAGGTCAAGGGTGGTATTTATAGGCGTTTCTAGTCGTTTAAAACACGTCAGGCGATTACGCAGCAGTATCAGGCGATTAGGGCTCCTAATCGCCTATAGCTATAGGCGATTAGGGCCCAATCGCCTATAGCTATAGGCGATTAGGGCCCAATCGCCCTCAGACTCCCCCTAATCGCCCTCCTGTAGGCGATTACAGGGGCTAATCGCCCTCAGGCCTCTGCATAATCGCCTTCAGCCCTGCGTAATCACCTATAATGTCGTGCAATCGCGTGTAATCACCGTTTTAACATATGTAAACACGTATACACATACCGACAAGTCACATAAAGATTATAAACACATAATACATGAGAACAAACACGTTCACACTCTTTCACCAATTCCCGGGACTCGAGACTTGTGTTTTTACTAAGGTTTGACGATTCCACGAATCGTCAATCCTTGCATACATGGTTTAATGGCTGACATCTAACGATCCTCTAGGTTGTACTAATGACTCCCGAACCATAACACGACTCAACCGACCTAGTTAAGTATACTGTACGCGTGACTCGCTAAGGTAGACTTTGACCCAAACCATGTTATTAACCTGAGTTTGCCGGGTGTCACAAAAACCATCTCCATTAATTGGTTACGTTACACATCGGTTCCTGTCCATCGTGCATAGCACAACCATCTTCTGATCAACAACAACAACCGCCACCAAGCCTCTATCAATCATCATCATCATCTTTACCCCCATCACTCATCGCAGTCGTTGACCCACTGTGTATAAACCACCCGCGGACGATCACTTAGAGATAAGGTCTGACCCAATCGGAACCCACGTCACTGTCGTCGTCTTCTTCAGTCCACCATTGTGGCACTGTGTGCCCCGTCGTCTTCCTCTGTTTGATTTGATGATGTTAGGGTTTTGATTTGATGATCTGGTTAAGGATTTGAGTTGATGATGTTAAGGTTTTAATTTGATGATCTGATGTTAGGATTTTGTTTGTGCTTTGAAAAATATGAAATAATAATATAAATTGCCACATCAGCTTAAGTTGTACACGTCATCGAGCCTAGTCAGATTCCACGTCAGCACAAACTAACCCAGTTAGTGTTAAGTTAAAAAAAGTTTACCAGAGACAAAATGTTCGAAAGTTGGGATTATTATTGGGCATTTTATAAGTAGGGATTATTATCGGCCAATGGTTGAAACTTAGGATTATTATAATCTAATACCCCTTAAATTAAAAAATAATAATAAAAAAAAAAATACTCAAACGGCTAGTTTTCAAATGGTTACTATTCCAATGAGTAGTTTTCTAACCCTATAAATACAAGACCAAAACCAATTATCAGTCACACAAAAACCTAACTTTCGTAAGCTCAAGATCTTTGGTGTGACATTCGTTTCCATAGACATACAAGTTCGAAGTTTCCAATCCATTCAAACCACCCTCCCTCACACATAAAAGGCCAAGGAAAAGAGCTCTATAATTTTTTATGGCATTTTTATGTGTAGCATGTAGAAAGTTCCAAATCATTCAAAACAATTTTCACTCGACCCCATAGGTGTGTGAAAAAAGAAAACAAATAAATAAGCTTACCTTTCCCAAACATCTAGCATCTTCCTTATAGATATTTTGCAAGTTCAATCATACAAAATATGTGACAAACTTAAGCTAGTCTTCTCATTCCGAAACCATCTCTTTAAACACAAACTCAAAACTTATGTTTTGGAACTTTTTATAGGTAAAACAAACCTATAAACTAGTAATTAATAAACATATAATAAATGCTTAATATATGTCCAAACTTAATGAAGATATCATTTTTATTTAATTTTTTTCCAAGCTATTATTTAGTTTTAACATCCCCTAATTAGCCATTGATCACTTGATATAATTTATGAGAACGGGCTATTTATATTTTAAAAGTAATTTTTCTTTCCGTTTCTTGCTGAGCTGTATATATATAGATGTTTTGTTGTTAAAAAAAACCCTTTGTTGTTCGAAATAAACATAGGGATTGCATATAACCTTTATGCAACTATGCAAGTTATTATTGCATAAAATTATATATTTCTTCATCTTAACCGATGTTGATTACACCCGACACTTGTTCAAGTGATAATTAAGGGGGTCATTTATTTAATTTTGGCATTACACGTAAAAGAACACTTCTTTCAAAAACATAATGCCCCTAATTAACGGTGTTGCTTTTTAATGATTGCCACTAAGAACACGATTCACAATTAAATATATGCTAGAAACATGTCTATTGTTTAATCAAAATTATTTACATGACAAAACTCAATAACACCATTAACTTAAGTCATAATATTCCGTTAAAAAAAAACGTAAGTCATAATAACTTTTTTTTGGATGAAATGATTTTGCTTTTAGTTAGTATATTGTTAAGAGTAACAAACATGGGAATGATGAGTTTCATTTCATACCAACTATAACAAAATATAATTATTACTCTCCATAAGTTTGTTACTAAAATAATTATTCAAACTTCAATATAAATACCTCAACATCCAACTTTTTTAATCATAACAATACCAAATAGGTAAAACACTATATTTTCAAAATACTATCATCCAAAATAAAATAAAAAATTGCCATTGGGGTTGGTGGCCCAATGGTAGAAGCAATGCTTCTAGGAACACCTAAGGGAGAAGTCATGGGTTCAAGTCCCATAAGGAGTAGAAATTTGCCGTTCAAAAAAAAATAAATAAATAAAATAAAAAATTAGAGGAAACTAAAACTACTAATTAATACATATACATTCGTATATAAAGATATTCAATACAAAACCAATTTTAAATGGAACCATTTGGATTTACATGTAAACACGCACTTATTGGTTTAAATGTTGAACACAAGACATTTTGAAAATAATGTCTCAAAAGCTATGTGACTATGTTTCGCAATATATATTACGTATAAAAACATACATGGTCTTTGTAATTTTTTTTTGAATGGCCAATTGGAATCACTTACGGACCACTAGAATATCATCGTGCCACCAGTGTTACCACGCGATCATATTCCACCACCAAGTCACCAATTCAGGAGGAAACTCGTAATTATGAAAAAAACCCCTTGTGAGATTCGAACTCAGGACCTTATGGTCCCTAAGTGTTATCCCACCACCAAGATGCCGCTAGGCTATAATACCTTTGGCCAGTCCTTGTAATTTTATATCTTATTCTAATATAGTAATATTATTATATTAAACACAAGTAAATTATAAAAAAATAAATAAATCTGTTAATGTAAAAACAGTTACTCCAACAAGAAAACAAGGCCCACTTCTCAGGGACAGGGAAACCAGACCACGACCCATGGGGCCATCCTCATCCCCACTTTTAACCTTTTACATTTCCCTCCAACAATTCTCAATTGCATCCCTACCTTATTTTACCTTTTTAAATATTTTCACTTTTTTAATATGTTATATGTCTTTCTTTTAGAATTATTTATAGTTAATCATTAACCTCATCAACCTAAAGAAACTGAAAAAGTGTGTTGATATTATTGAAGAGTTGATAATATTGTACTTTTTTCAGTTTTCTATATTAATTCCTTGTTTTTCTACATAATGACTAAAACCTTTAGCTGCCTTTAGTTATTTTACATTTTTTGGAAACTTTTTTCAGCTTAGCAAGAGATGGACAAAAAAAAACACTTTGGATTTTTAAACCTTCGTAACCCTATCCAATTTGCTCTACCAAACCAGTTTGAGCCTAACTCGTTTCAACGCAACTTAAACCGTCAGTTTGCATATTAATTTCCCCTTTCGTTACCCAAATTGGTTTTAACCCAACTTAAAATATGACTTTTTTTATACTTGTTTATGACCCAAACCGGTTAAACCCGATCCAAACCGATTTGAATGGGGTTTGATTTTTTTCATCCAAAACCAATTTATGACCCAAACCGGTGTCTCCTCAAAATTTGTTTTGACCAAACAAACCGATTTGGTTTACAACCTGAACCCGTTTAAAATTAAATAAATAAACCGGTTTGTACAGCCCTAGTCTTCACTGTCACATTTTTCTCATCTAATACATCATTAAAACATTATATATTAAACTCTGGAAAAATATGTCTATTAAGTGACAAGTGTACATGTAAAAGGTGTATTTGACTAAGGGGTTGTTTGGTAGCTTCTGAATGGTCATTAAGAGGCTACATCTGAATAGTTTATAGTCTCTTAATGGTTAAGATTTAATTTTAAGTATGAATGGTTAAGAAGTAACATCTTAATGGTTGCCTCTTAACCATTCAGACTTAAGGTTACCTCTTAACCATTCAGAGGTTATGGACCATTAAGAGGTAGCCTCTGAATGGTTATTAAGCTACCAAACAGCCCCTAAATCCTTATAAATATATATTTGTCTGATTTATAAACCAACGAAAGTTGGTCTATCAGAGTAAAATTAACACACTGGTTTCGCGTTCAATGCTCAACTAGCTTATTGGATCATAATATTAGGGGGCACGGGTCGGTCCACAATATACCACCATGATGGTCGTGATAACCGCGAACACTGTCCCACCTTAGTCGTGATGGATCAAATGTACCAATCAAGTTTGATACCGAATGCATAGACAATAATCGAAACAGCAACAAATTAAACAATGAAATATCACCGTTTATTATTAGAAAAACTAACTCAAAAAACTGATTACAAAACACCCTAACTCGATGTTTATATAGGACTCAGAAATAAGCATTCTAATCCTAAAGGCGGCAAGGGCCGACGAAGGGGGGAAAACGAAAGACCTTTTCTGGTCCCCCCTACAATTTCTTATTGATATCTTTAATTACCTTACTAGATAATTACAATCATAATAATTAATATTTATCAATTTGGAATCATTTATCTTTAATCTTAAAGAGATCCCCGCCAATCTCTCCACCGACTTAGTGAGGATCGGCAGTTACGAATGCTTCGCCAACAATCACCCCCTAATTGCTGACTCGCAATAGGGAGGTCTTAAACTTCAAGAATGTCTCGTGATGTGCTCCACTTTAATCTGATCTTCTGTAATTCGTTCTCGAATGAAGTGATACCGGGTGTTAATATGTGTCGTATTTTTATGAAATACTGGATTCTTCATTAAGGCGATGTAAGACTTGTTATCAACTCTCAATTCGACCTTTTGTGGGGCCTCTCCAGTCAATTCACTTAAGAGACCTCGAAGCCATATAACTTGACATGCAGCTGTCGTTGCGGCCATGTATTCAGCTTCACAAGATGATAGTGCAACCGTGGCTTGTTTCTGTGTACACCAAGTGATTGGTGATTTTCCATAATAAAATCATGCCCTGTTGTACTTCGCCCGTCTTCTCTATCCGAATTATAACTACTATCACTATAACCTACCAATTCCCTTGATCCTCCAACACAATAAGTGATTCTTGAATTGATGGTACCTTTGATGTAGCGCATTATGTGTTTGACAACACTTTCTCGTGACTTCTTTGGATTGTGCATATACCGACTTACCATGCTTACCGAGAAAGAAAGAAAGATCGGGTCGTGTATGAAGTAAATACCGCAAACATCCCACTTGCCTTCGAAATACTGTTGCCTCCACACTTTCCCCTTCCTCATCCTTAGTCATTAATGTCCCGGGCTCCATTGGACACTTGGTCGAGTTGCATTCTAACATACCCCATTCCTTCATAATTCTTCTTGCATATGCTTCTTGTTTTATTATTATATCTTTTCCTTGTTGCAAGACTTCTATGCCTAGATAGAATGATAATTTACCAATATCCGTTATCTCAAAGCTTTTCTCCATTTGTTTCTTAAACCGCTTTATTTCTTCTAAACATGATCCGGTTACTACCAAGTCGTCAACATATACCCCGACAATCAGCAACGTTCCTTTAGTGACCCTTTTATATACTGCTTGATCCTATGAACACTTTTCAAAACCAAAGTTCTTCAATGTTTTGTCCAGCTTAGTATTCCATGCTCTTGGGGCTTGCTTTAACCCATAAAGGGCATTCAAAAGTTTGTAAACTTTAGCTTCTTCCCCTCTTTTGAGAAAACCTTTCGGTTGAGAAACATATATGGTGTCTTTCGAGCTCTCCGTGTAAGAAAGAAGACTTAACATCCGGATGATGGATTTCTCATCCATTGTTTGCAGCCAATGCTAGGGATGGCGAAAAAACCCGAGCCCGACGGGTATACCCAAAACCCGAAGCGTTTGGGACGGGTATACCCGATACCCGACGGGTATGGGACGGGTTTGGTATTGGAAAAAAATATTTCGCGGGTATGGGACGGGTTTGGTATTAGGTGATACCCGACCCGATTACCCGAAACTAAATACTCGTCTACCCGAAATATATATCCGAATACTTTTAAGTTTTATATGTATCTTTTCTTAACTATCTATTAGTAATGTTTCATTCTAATAGATTCATTATTTGAAGAATAAACTTTTCGTTTAAAATAGATATTTTAATAACATTATTTTTTTATATTTATATGCTATGAAATATATAAATAGTTTTCAAAATTCATACTATAATATATATTTACATATTAAATGTTTCAAAAATTATTATGGTAATTATAATATATATGTTACTTATTACAATTTCATATACTTTATATTTCTTAAAACATAAGACTATAAAAGAAAATAAATATATATACAATACCAATGGGTATACCCGACACCCGCGGGTATGCTCTATACCCGACGGGTAATACCCGACAAAAACCCGACGGGTATGGTATGAGATGTTATAACCAGGTATGGGTATGGTATTAGCCAAACCCGACCCATACCCGACCCGTTGCCATCCCTAGTAGACGTGTACAAAAAAACCGGTTTTGAAAACCGAACCGGAAAAAAAACCGGAAAACCGGTTAGACAAAAACCGGTTTTTGTTCAAACCGGTCCCAAACCGACCCGAGTCACCAGTTCTGTATAGGTTATAGGTTTTGCAGATTAGACCGGGTTGAAAACCGGTTTTAGGAACAAACCGGTTTGGGAAAAAACCGGGTTTTGAGGAAAAAACCGATTTAGGCAATGTATTTGGATTTTGGATGACCGGTTTGGCAAAAAAAAAACCGGTTTTGGAACCGGTCCTAATCGGTTTGGAAAACGGGGGTTTTGGGTCCTGAAAACCGGTTCTAAAACCGGACCGGTTTTAGAAAAAACCGGTATCACCTTCAACACCAAGAACCGGTTCGGGTTAAAAACCGGACCGGTTTGAGAAAAAAAAAACCGGTTTGTACATCTCTAATCCCTAGCCAATGCAATTACAAGTCTAACTGTTTCTAACCTTGTAACAGGTGCAAAAACTTCTTCAAAGTCTACTCCGAACCGTTGCACGTACCCCTTTGCAACAAGACGAGCTTTGTACTTGTTTACTGAGTCATCCGAGTTTTCTTCACCTCTTAAACCCATTTGAGACCAATCGGTTTACACCCTTTGGGAGGGTCCATCAACATCCAAGTTTTATTTTTTTCAATTGACTCAATTTTTGCCTCCATTGCTTGAGTCCAATCTTTGTCTTTTCTGGCTTCATTAAAAGACCTCGGCTCAATCTCTTCTTCTAAGAAAAGCTCAAAATCATTAAACCTTTGAGGAATGGCCGAAACTCGAGTAGATCTTCTTAAGTTAGTTTCTGGAGTCGTGTTAGCTGGTTCATGGGTCGACACGGGACTATTTTGTTCCGGCTCCTGGCTGTTCTGTGTTGACACAACCCCTTCGGATTCAGTTACTTCGGCTGCTACATGTTGGATGGTCAATCCTGTTGATTCCGAGAAAGTGTTCTCGGTTTCTGCTTCTTCGGCCGACACCTCTTCCGAAAATCCTCCTTCTTCTTCATGTTCCATCTCTAACTCAACGCCTCCTAAGACAACCTCAAAGTCTTCCCATGTTTGATGCTTTCCTTGTTCTTTTTCAAACCAGTTCCAACTTGTTTCTTCATCGAACACCACATCACGACTCACTACTATCTTGTCTTCATCAGGGTTATATAACCCGATATGTTTTAGATCCCGACTCATTTCCAAGATGAACCAATTTCTCACTTCGATCATCTCCTCGAAATACGGTTCCTAAACTTGCTGCCTTGGTCACAAGTGAGCTCAACTTAGCTGCAAAATCATCAATGCTCTCTCCGTCTTTCATCTTCAGCCCTTCAAACTCTGTCTATAGAGTTTCAATTCGTGCTTCCCTTACCCGGTCAACTCCCACAAATCTGGTTTTTAACGCATCCCAGATTTGTTTAGCTGACTCATACTGGGCTACTTGAACCACGAGTTCTTCTGGGATTGATTGGAATAACAATGCTACCGCCTTATTATCCTTTTTCTCTTCAACTGTGTTAGCATTTTTTGGTTCAATTGCATCGACGATTCCGTGGACCTTAAAGAGTGCTTTAATAAGGATCGCCCATACGTTGTAGTTTACTGAATTTAGCATGGGACATTGCAGAGCCGTAGAGTTACTTTTCTCGCTTGGAACAACTGCTGGTCTTACTTCTGCGTCACCCATAATATCCTTCGAGAATCTGTTTGGAACCGAAAACTTGTTTCAAACAGATTAAGAGCCCACTGCTGGTTACGAAAACAACTGCTGCTTTGCTCGTTTTAACCATGACTTGGCTCGAACAAACAAACTCTGATATATTTCTCTTCGTCCTGATGCTGCTGAGACCCGATCGCCTTCTTCGACCGTTCTCCTTCAGTCTTCAGGATCACCTTCAAGTAGAATCGATTGGAACAAACTCGATATTGCTTTGATCCCAACTCACGTTTGATATCGAATGTAGAGACAATAATCGAAACAACAACAAATTAAACAATGAAATATCACCGTTTATTATCAGAAAAACTAACTCAAAAAACTGATTACAAAACACCCTAACTCGATGTTTATATTGGACTTAGAAATAAGCATTCTAATCCTAATACAATTCCTTATTGATATCTTTAATTACCTTACTAGATAATTACAATCATAAGAATTAATATTTATCAATTTGGAATCCTTTATCTTTAATCTTAAAGAGATCCCCGCCAATCTCTCCACTGACTTAGTGAGGATCAGCAATTACGAATACTTCGCCAACAACCAAGGCCTGCGATGTACATCACAAGTGCGAAGAAGGAAAAATAACTGTTGGGCCCTTTCAAAAAATCATTTTTAACATTATATGTAAACAAATCCTCTAATTTTTTTACACCATTCACAATCCTACCATTTATAACTCTCTATTCTACCATTTTTCAACCTTCAAGAACTAATTTTTTTCTATAATGGTGTGTTGGACCGAAGAGGAAGAAATTAGGTTGATTTTTGCGTATAACAACGTACACGAAAATACGAGCTCTTACAGTTGGGCTCCAAAATGGGCTAACGTTTTAGCCGAATTTCATGTCCTAGTCATGAAACACCGCGCACTTGTGATTCACTCTCGCACAAGTGGTCGGATCTCAAAGCGAAGTGTGAACGCTTTGTAAAAATGTTTGAAACAACCATGGATGAATTCCCCAACCAACCCGAAGACATGGGTATAGAAGTTACTCTAATCGAGTATACATCTGAGGTCGGCCAAAGTTTTGACCATGTTTTGGCATGACAGATTTTAAGGCCAAAACATTAGGTTAATTATGTTTTCTAGTTCTTATTTTATTTTACGTAATGTTACTATTTATTGTTATGTTTCTTTTTTATGTTATGCAATGTATTTGATTTTATAGTTTAGTAAAAAGAAAATGTTAGTGATGGATGTGATGACCACTGTTGCTACAACAAATAATGGTCCAACATTAAGAAAGAGTCTCACAGAGGTAAAAGGGTTAAAGGGTTTCAGTTAACCAAACGCAGGTCGTGGAGTCCCTCTACGTTGTAAACGTAGATGGGAGATTCAAGAGTTTTTTGTTTTAGTTATTGTTATTCTGATTTGGGATAAACCCAAAGTCAGAATGTAGATGTTATTTTTTTCAGTTTTTGATAAGTGGAGTTGAGAGAAGATCATACGTAAAGTATGACCTTGAAGAAGGAATAGAAGAGTGTGTAAGGGACAATCAGGAAGATTGACTAACCCTAGCTTTATAGAAGAGGAATCTTCTATAAGGGGAATAGAAAAACTCTTGATCCATGTTACAAAAAAGGAATTTCCACTTTAGCCTGTGAAGGCTTGAGACCTGTTGGTAATAGGGTGTGTCTTCCACACGTGGTGGCTGTGGCCAGCCGTGGGATTTAACCAAGAAAGTTGTGACAAGACATGTCACTGGTCTTGTTCCTTTTGCTGATGACAGACATCACTTTACGATTCTTTTTAGCTTTCAACCTTTCAAGCAAGTTGTGTTATGTAATCAGTTTTTTAACCTTAAACTACCCACGTTATCAACCACCCAATGTGTTTAGTTATAAATGTGAGAAAATGAGGTGATAGATGATGATTGGTTAAATGTGTTGTGATGGTGTGATGACCACCACGTCCACCTAAAAGGATTTAATATAGTGTAATTTCCGATATGGGAAGTTGCATAAGGATTTTCTATTGGGTTCTTAAGGAAATTCTTAGTGTGTCTTATAACAAAATCTATAATTCACAAATATGCAAGGATCATGCTCTCTCAATAAGCTTTTCATCGTTTAGTTCAAAATTTGAAAGGTTAGCTTTGGATCGGGTACATGTATGTTCAGTATTATAAACGCACGTTCATTATTATAAACGCACGTTCATTATTATAAACGCACGTTGTACATTCTTTAAACGCACGTTGTATATTCCTTAAACGCACGTACATTTATGTTCAGTATTATAAACGCACGTTCATTATTATAAACGCACGTTGTACATTCTTTAAACGCACGTTGTATATTTTGGTGTGACAAACAAACGCACGTTCATTATTATAAACGCACGTTGTATGTTCAAAATTTTGGGTGCGTTTAAGTTTGGTGCATGCTTTTGTTTTGAACTACAAAACAAAATATTGGTACGTTTACTTCAATACAAAAAATTGGTGCGTGCGTTTGTTACAAAACAAAACAAAACAGTTGTTCAGAAGACTCCTTCTTATTATTCTTCTTCTTCCGAGCAGTCGCCTCACTCATATCCGGTGAATACGAAGCCCATCTAACCCTTGACAATATAGAACAGAGGATGCTTATTTCATCATGATGCCTCTGTTTCAATACAAAAGCTAGTGATGAATAATAACATCCTATTGAGATCGCCACCCCTTTACGAATTCGAGTCGACATAGCTGAAATGGCCGCCACCCTTGGCTTTCATCTTTCTCAGATCTCCTCCTTCTCTCTCTCTCGGTACTCTCAATCTCTAAGTCCCTGTCCAGAACCGGTACTGGGTGTATGTGTGTGTTGATGTTGATGCGGTGGCTCCACCCTTCGAGCGGTGGTTGCTGACCGAAGCTTTGTCGTCGATGGCGGTGGGGAGGTCTCCGACTCCTCCTCTCTCTCTCTGTTCTCTGTTTTTTATTCTCTGTTTCTTCTTTAGATATGTGTGTGTGTGTGTGTGTGTGTTATAATAGAGAATGGTAAGTTTGGGTGTTTTATAAAAGTCTAAATTACCCCTTTTAATCAACCATGATTAAGTTAATTAAAGTTAACTATGGTTTACATGTGTTAAAATGTGGTGGCTTCCTACCCTTTCTATATTAAGGGAACTTTGTATCATATACCCTGTCTAGAACCGGTACTGGGTGTATGTGTGTGTTGATATTGGTGCGGTGGCTTCACCGTTCGAGCTGTAGTTGCTGACCGGAGCTCCGCCGTCGATGGCGGTGGGGAGGTCTCCAGCTCCTCCCCTCTCTCTCTGTTCTCTGTTTCTTCTTTAGATGTATGTGTATGTGTGTTATAATAGAGAAGGGTGAGTTTGGGTGTTTTGTAAAAGTCTAAATTACCCTTTTATTCAACCATGATTAAGTTAATTAAAGTTAACTATGGTTTACAGGTGTCAAAATGTGGTGACTTCCTACCTTTTCTATATTAAGAGGACTTTGTATCATATACTTTCTCTTGTCTCTAAGTGGGTTGTCACATGAAGTAGTGTATAGACTATAGACACAGGGTGAAATACACATCTTAGAGCACTCACATCCCATCCATCAAATGTATGTGAGCGTGTCCACCAAATTATATGGGGTGAGTGTAAGTGGTTGTTAGTGGAGGAGAGAAAATATTTGGTGGAAGCACTGTTCCACCCTAAATATAAAAGGCTACTGTTCACCCCTAATATATTTTAATATTTTTGTAAGTAGTTGTGAGTGAGAAGAGAGAAAATGTAATGATAAAAATATGAAAAGGTATTATTATTTTAATTAGGAGAGAGAAAATTTAGGGGTGAAGTAGTGATTTTTAGTGTAATTTGATGGATAAGATTTGATGTAGGGATGTGAATGCTGTTACTTAACTAAAGTAACAATATGAGCATATACATGAAAGAGATGCTAAATATATATATTTATCTTTGTATTTTTCAATTACAAAACACTAAACAAACTTGTTTGGTGTCCCAAATTTACAGAATCAATTTTTTTTTAAATTATCTCGACAATATATGACAATTACTACAATTTCTTTTTAAACTGGTTTTCATATCTTATGATCTGACTTGCTTGTTAGAAAACAATACAAAGGCTATATCAATCAATGATAGTCTTCTAAGCCCTCTTTGAACTTCTTATTATGATCCAACGCGGGTTTGTAACCCCAAACCAGACGACACACACACTTACCAAATCTGTAAGAATACAAGGAATGTTAATTACCCAAAAGAAAACAATAGGGCATAAAATTTGAAATTTGAGTTAACGTACATAATGAAAGTTAAATGATCAACTTTACAAAAGTTAAGTAGACATACACCTATATATGTTTACAATGGACAAACGTGAGACATGTACACGTCTCATACACCTATATACGAGACGTGTGCATTTAAACTCAAAACATAAATTTTGTTTTAGAAAAACACATGACGGTTTGAATATGATTACATAGTCGTGTATTAGAAAATACGTTATCGTGTACTCTAGTTTCCATTTTTTTCAATATTATTTAACAAAATTTTAAATTTAATCTAACATGGTTAGGTGTATAAGAACATAGCAATGTCCTTGTAAGTTGTAAAAGTAGTTACCCTATATTTGATATGATTTTACATGAAAAATAAAGGCAGAGACCCTGTAAAAGCAAGACATAACAAAGTCCTTTGGTTTTCTAGAATTATCATATTTCAGTAATTGAACTAAATTTTATTCAGAACAAATGAAATGAGAGGCTGTTTGGTTGATTAAGTGCTGAGTCATTAAGACGGTCTGAATGGTTAAGAGACTTTGAATGATTAAGAGAGCTTAATCATTCAGCATCCCTTATTAGCTTAATAGTTCAGCACTTAATCATTTCATTCAGATGCTGAAACAAACGAATGATTGAGGGGTTGTTTGGTTGATTAAGTGTTGAATCATTAAGAGGTTTGTATGGTTAAGTGCTGAATCATTAAGTTGGACCTCTTAATGGTTAGTTTTCTTGTCCCACATTGGTATGAGAGTTTCATTAAGGTTCAGCCTAGTTCAACGCTTAATGGTTCAGCAACATCCCAAGTCTTAATGATTCAGCCTTAACCATTCCATTCAGATGCTGAAACAAACGCGCTGAATGCTGAATCATTCAGCACTGAATGGTTAAGAGCCTCATTAAGAGGCTACCAAACAACCCCTCAGACCTGAATGATTAAGAGGCTGATTAATAGGCTACCAAACAGCCCCTCAATATATTTATTTTTACTCGTTTGGTCAAACTTTGACCTTTTGACCGAAACATACTATTTCCATCAAAAAATTTAATCCAGCTCATTAATATATGCTATTTCAGTTTAAACACACACCAAAACTAGAGGATTTAAAAAAAGAAAAATTAAATGTTTAGAAAAATCAAAAATACATTAAACATGACATATATACTCAATAGCCAATGATGTTGTAGCATAGTGGTTGCAATGAAGGTAGGAAAGTTTATCTATTTTGTGAGGTTCCTACCCTGGGAGGTCATAGGTTCGAGTCCCACTCAGAGTAGTGTTATTCTAAAAGAAGAGGTTGGACCTTAGAGGGGCCGGGGACCGGACCTGAATGGTGCGGGGCTTCCTTATAGGTGTGTACTGTTGACCGTTACAAAAAATATATACTCAATAGTTAGGATACAATCATAAAAATAATCCAGTCAAAGATACTCATTATAACAAATTTGAAATATAACTTAATAGTAAAGATTGTGTTATTGGGAAAAATACTTGATACTCAATAGCATATTTAGAAAAATAAAATACACAATCACAAACTTGTGAACGAGAAAGATAACATGCGATTTAATGTTGCTAATTGTTATGGACAATTTCGAACAGTTGATCTGTGTTTTAACTGGAACCTGTGGTTAGGGATAGATGTATGTTTAATCGACTTAATCAACATTGCAATTAGGGAAGACAGCAATGTTGGATTAATTAGCTAGGTACCTTCGATTTATGGATGTTGGATTTGATGGATTTTGCGTATTGGACCGACAGATTGCTGGATGGATGTTGTGTGATTTCTAACATGGATTGACGATGTGTGGATTAGCCGATTAAAGAAGACTTGGCCAATCGTTATCATTGTAATAGATTTGGTAATTAGGCTTGATAAGGTTAAAAACAAAATGTATCTTTTGTAAGCCTGTAAACGAACTGAACACGAGTGACCGATAGTGAAGCAGTATTGTGTGAATTAGCAAGAACCAGCTTACAAGGCTATATACTTTTGGGTGTCCGATAGCGAAGTAGTACCGTGAGGAAAGGGTGAAAAGAACCCCAACGGGTAATGAAATAGAACATGAAACCGTAAGCTCATAAGCAGTAGGAAGAGCTCAGAGCTCTGACCGCGTGCCTGTTGAAGAATGAGCTGGTGCCTCATAAACAATGGCTTGGTTAAGGGAACTCACCATAGCTGTAGCAAAAACGATTCTTCATAAGGCATTTGTCACTGCTTATGGACCCGAACCTAGATGATCTATCCATGACCAGGATGAAGTTTGGGTGAAACTAAGTGGAGGTCCTAACTAACTGACTGATGTTGAAGAATCAGTGGATGAGTTATGGTTAGTGGTAAAATGCTACTCGAACCAAGAGACGGTTGGTTCTCTCGAAATGCGTTGATGCGCAACAACTGACTGGACATTTAGGGGTTCTGATATAACACTATTTCGGTACGGGTTGCAAGTGGTACCAAACTGAGGCAAACTCTGAATATTAGATATGACCTCAAAATAACATGGGCCAAGGTTGGCCAGTAAGACAATGGGGATAAGCTTCATCGTCGTAAGAGAAACAAGCTCGGGTCAGCTAAGACGCCTAAATGGATTGCCCAGTGATAAAGGAGAAAAGGGTGTAGAGATAGTTAGGAGGTTTGCTTAGAAGCAACCACCCTTAAAAGAGTGTGTAATAGCTCACTAATCGAGCGCTCTTGCTCCGAAGCTGAACAGGACTAAGCGATATGCTGAAGCGGTGGGATGTAACACATCAATAGGGTAGTGTTCCGTCTTAGAGTGAAGCACCCTGCGCAATCGGTAGTGGACAAAGTGAAAGCCAGAATATCGGCTTGAGTAACGCAAACATGGTGAGAATCTAATGCCCCAAAAACCTAAGGGTTATCTGTAAGGTTCGTCCACGAAGAATGAGTCAGAGCCAGGCCAAAGAAAGTAATCGATAAACAACATGTGAATATTCATTTACTACCCCTTTTTGGACCCAAGGGCGTAAGGTTTTTAAATTCAAACTCGTATCAAAATTTTAGCTTCATATTAAATTGCAGCCATCAAAATTCAAAAATCTATTTCAAATCACACATGTAGGCTGAGCTGAGTTCACGCGTTTCATTATCTTCCGAATTATTCTTACACGAATGTCTCCCCATGAAAATTCCGTCATTTTTTATTACACACAATAAATTAAATTATTAACAAAGACGACAGTGTATTTATATTTCGAGTTATGTGGGTCACCATCCCTACTCCTACTACACTACAGTACCATCACAATACATACACGCATATAATAACCTCGTGATACGTGCCTTCCCTTTCTCCTCTGTCCACCTTAAATCTCCCTACCCCCCTCTCTCTCTCTCTCTAACATTATTCTCTCTCTCATCACTTTCTCTCTCTACACTCCCAATGAAACCCACCACCAAATTCATCGTCCTCCACCCCTCCATCCACAAACCACCCCTCACCACCACCACCACCACCACCACCACCACCCCTAACCACCGTCTCTACCTCTTCACCATCCTCTCTCTCCTCTCTCTCTTCCTCACTTTCTCTCTCATCACCACCACCCTCCCCCCCACCACTCCCACCCCTACCCCTACCCACCCCCTCCCCACCCCCATCTCCAACGCCCTCCTCCACTACGCCACCACCAACTCCACCGCCATGTCCACCGCCGAACTCCACTCCATCGCCACCGTCCTCAACCACTGCAACAACAACTGCAACTTCTTAATATTCGGTCTCACCCACGAAACATTATTATGGCACGCCCTTAACATTTACGGGCGTACCATTTTTGTTGACGAAAGCACTTACTTTGTATCAAAACTCGAAGAACAGACCCCTGGAATTGAAGCGTACGATGTTCAGTTCACTACAAAAGTAAGTGAACTGAACGAGTTAATTAGTTACATAGAATCAGACATAAAATACGAGTGTAGACCCGTGCAGAATTTACTATTCTCGGAATGTAAACTTGCGGTTAATGATTTGCCCAACCATGTGTATGACGTCCCGTGGGACGTCATACTGGTGGATGGGCCACGTGGGTATTTTAAGAACGCGCCCGGGCGAATATCTCCCATATTCACCGCGGGCGTGTTGGCGAGAAGTAAGAGGATGGGTAGTGATAAAACGCATGTATTTGTTCATGAGTTTGATAGAGAGATGGAGAGAGTGAGTAGTGAGGAGTTTTTGTGTAGTGAGAATTTGGTAGAAAAGGTTGGTGGGTTGGGGCATTTTGTGGTTGAGAAGGTTAATGATGGTTATGATAAGTTTTGTCGGAATTCTCCGTTGTCGGCGGTGGCGATTTCGGAATGATAGATGATAGAAGGTTGAGAACCCTAAATCCTAAACCATAAACCGTGAAAAAGTTGTCGGAGGTGGTGGTGCCAAAGAGATAATGATAGATACCTTAAATCCTAAGTCCTAAACTCGAGAATGTGGAGTACTAATTAGTAGATTATGTAAATACTACAAAGTATTATAGTGTGAGACAACTTGTTGATGTTTTTCAACTTTTATGTTGTATTTATGTTTCATGTAATTGCATGTTCAATGATTGTTCAATTGTATTTGATGTCTTATGTTAGTTTAATCATTTTGGATGGAAAATGAACTTTTTATATCGTGAGATTGAAGATAGCGGGTTTGGAAGTTGAGATGAACAAAAAGTCAAGGTTATATAGTTATTCTAGTGTTTTTGTAACGAAATTGATTATAGAAAGGTGTCATTGTTTATACAGTTTAAATTCTGGTTTGAAAGTGATTTATGTAATTTAATAATAAAAATAGAAAGTTAAAGTTTTAAGTGTACTACGATATTTTTCTTTTAAAGTGCAAGCATGATTTGGCTCACTAGCTGTATTATTCACCTTTAAAAGTCGCCAATGCATTAATGGGTGCCCTGGTTTTGGTCTTTTTTTAAGTTAAACTTCATTAAACAACTAACGAAAATTCTCTATTCTACAAGTCGGAGTAAGAAGGACCGAAATTTACATCACGTTAAATTTACACCAATCAATTCCGGTTAGAACACGTTCCTTTCTTCCTATTCCTATACCACATACAAGTAAAGGCCTTCACGTCCGCAATTATGTCAACAACCTTAGGTTTCTGATGTTCAAAGATCCACTTATTTCGAGCAGACCACAACCGCCAACAGCAGACTATCGCAACACCTTTTATGATCTCCTTCTTCCTCTTGGACACCCCAACCACTTTGTGCACTCATTTTCAACCAAACAATTTAAGCATTGGCTTCATCCCCATTATCAACTTAACTAGTAGTCTAGTGTAAACGTCATTCAACTAGCAAAAGCGTTCTTCAACTCTTCTATGCTAATGAAGTGTCTGTTTTCTTCCCTTTGTTCGCTCATCCTAATTACGTACCTGAACATCATATTATGTTGATAGTCCATGTGACCGGCAACCACTTCATCATGCTTCCGCTAGCAGAAGATGCTCCAATGTCACATCCGAATGGATCATGGATGACTTGGGTAAATGGACGGTAAAACCCACGGTTGACGCTATATAGAGTTCGTCTAGAACAGAGACATAGGCTACATCGAAGCTATACAAGCGGTGAAAGATAATGGTTTGACTTAACTGGTAGTCCAGTGTACACGTTGTTTTATAATGTATACTGATTTATTAAGTGAAAAAAAATTGTTTATGTTATTTTATCTTTATAATAAGAAATGAATTTTTTTTTTTATAAAAAAACTCAAATAACATGTTTAAAACTAATAAAAAACAACAAATACATGTGTTGTAGAGGCCTTTATGGGAAATAAAATGGGTAAAACTACGAGCCATAAAGGGCTTTACGGCCATTGACTAGGGAGGGGTCGTAAAGGAGTCTTATGGGACGTAGAAGGGTAAATTCTACGCCCCATAGAGAGCTTTACGGGGCATAAAAAGAAATGATTTTTTTAAACTCAAATAGTTGAGAGGTCATAAAGGGGGTTAATGGGCCGTGGAAGCTCAAAATAATCAAGGGTCCTCTATGACCCGTAGAGACCTCTACAGGCCATAGAGTTGCTCACAATCATTGGGTGTCAGTCTAACTTGCAACTGAACCTCGTACCTTGTATTTTATGCCCATCTATACCCCATAAAGGTCTCTATGGGGCATAATTTTGTCTCTATGGACCGTAAAGGTCTCTATGGCCCATATAGGGTTGTGGAAATAAAAACATTTATTGTGTGAATAACATGCCCTTTAAAAAAACTACAATCACAAAGCTACACATCACCACCCAACCCTCCCCAACGCCCGGTCCAAAACCCACACTAGTGGGGCAACACTCAAGTCATGCCATGGTGGGGGCGGTGTTCACGGCTTGGGTGAGCAACTTACGCTCAACCCACGCCACCACACTCCCCATATTCTTAACAATTATACACTGAAAATGTTCAGCTTGTGTAAAATTAGTACTCAAAACCTTCTTTCCTGCACGTACCCTATTCATTACAAGAAAACTTGGGTGGCACGAACAAGTGAAATTAGAGCAGATTAATATTAGGTTATACAAATCCAACAAACAATACCACAACAAAGTGTATAGTTGTATACTAGAACTAATATTCAAATTGAACCTTCCTATCCTTGGGGTATATAGATGCAAAGTGCCTTCCCCTCTAAATCACAGGAACGCAAATTGCAGTTAACTCAATTATCTTTATAGTGGTAAATGTCATTAATTAGGAACGTAATCATTGGTATGTTTTGGTAATCATAATGTGAATTTATCTGATGATTACCACTTAACGGGCTAATTACAATTTTGATCTTCAATTATTAAAGAGGTGGAAGGTTTAATCATTTAAGTTATAGGTATATGAGTATTTAAGAATTGATTAGTTTGTGGTTAAAAAGTTAGGTTTTCTTAACGTGAATTCTATAATCTATAGTACATTCTTAATATGAATTCTATGTCCATCACCAACTTAGTTAAAAACTTACCTTTATTATTTTTGTGATTGTACGTTGAGTGTCTATTTTTAGATACACTTTTTAACACGAATGAATAAATCTTTAGAAACCAACCCATTAACTTGTTTGATTAAACGAGCCGACGTGACAACTTGCCTACGATCTTTTTAAACTATCTATACTATATTATAAAGCATCTAGCATGGATTCCCACCAAATTTAAGTAATTATAACATTTTATTCTTATGGTACAGCAACTTAATGAAGTGAGTAAGGGTGCAAAATAGTCTTTTTAAATAATCAATCCCAAACACCCCCTAAATTGCTTTAAATTATATAATAGTAATATCTCATCATATTCTTGTAACTTGATAATAACTAAAAAGAAGAAAGTGAAGAGATGAAACTCCTTAAAAAATTAAATAATTTACTAATTTCTTGAGAAAACTAAAGAGACAACAAACTCTTATAAATTAGTTTTCTTTATTCATAAAAAGAATGCTTAGACAAAGGTGAATGTAAAAAGAAAGCAACCAAGCAAGATGTTTTCCGTTTGAATACATCGAAAGAAGTAAATGTGTTTTGGCAAGCAAGGTTACTCAAATGTTGTATGTTTTGTCTCTACTTTGGTTATGTTTGTATGTATTTATGGATTTATTTTTAAAAAGATGATTTATTTTTGTTCATACAAGACATCCTTGTCTACTCTTGTTCTGATTTGATGATATTATAGGATCTTCAACTTTTATAAACATGTATATGTATGTATTGTGGGGTATATTCTTGACATCATTTTTCTTTCTCTTCAGTTTGACAAACTCCTATTTTGCCTTAGTCATTATAACCTTGTCAAATATAATAAGAGCTTTAAATTAACTATATTATCAAATCATGTATAGATAACTATATCATCGTGGAGAGTTAAAATGAGATTAATGTTGATAATGCTTTTTTTTTATATAATCTAGGGTTAGAACTCATGAATAAAGTAAAATACAAATGATGTGGTCAATAGAAAAACACAAAAATCAAATCTTAGTCTCATATGGTGGATGAACCTATATTTATGTTAACATATGAAAAGTTTAACAATGTTTAAGATAAATTATTCACATCTAATGGATTATCATAGGTGTACAGGTAACAATATGTTGAGGCTTGCTGAAAAATATAAAATACATGAGTTACGTCTCTTATTTTATAATGTTTGAATATGGGGTTTTTAACTAACTTATAAACATATGATATAGTTATATAATAATCGTCTGAAGAAAAAAAAACAAAAATATCCCATGCCTAAAGAAATTGCATAAGCAAAAAAAAAATCTTTCGAACTATTATAATTTGCGCTTCTGTTACAATAATGTAAATCATTGTTGAGCATCATTATTATTCCTATGTAGGTGTCATAGATTATCATTAATCAATGTTATAGTCCATTCGACCCATGTATTATTCTAAATGTTTGGACCAACTGATTGAGTTTCATAGATGAGATTGAAGTTAAGTCAAAGATGGCATGGATGCTGTTATCTAAGTCGCAATAAAGATTAACCTTAAGATTTGTGTCAAAGTTATTGAAGATGGTCTATAAAGAGTTAAGAGTCTAAATTTACAAACATATTTTTAATTGATTTAGAAATTTAACATGATGTTCTATTACTATAAAAATAAAAGTTCAACAGCCAGAGCCTTTATCTTGCAGCAAAGTGTTATTATCACCGTATTAGCCCATCAGAGTGTTCATTAAGCTTGATAAAGACATACTTTTATAAGCTTTTATGAGTATAATGATGATTTGTATAAGGAACATGTTATAAACCATAAAGTTTGTTATTTTGTTTGATTAAGAAGAATTAGCAGCAAGAGTATATGAATCAATGTCATTTTTTGTCGCTGCCGCATCGCGCGGGTTTCTCACTAGTTTATTATAACTCATCAACTCCTCTAACATGTTTACAATTTTATTATATCATCAACATGCTTGACTCGTTTTCGTCTTGATAAATTTGTTAAAATGACTTGTGTTCAGATTATATGATTTTAAATGTTTTTAAGGCTGTTGGTATCAAATATTTTTTTTAATCATGAGTCAAGTAGCCTACAAACATTTGATTCCATCATAAAAGTAACTTGATGTGACTAGTTAGTTGGTTGGATCATAATTATATATATATATATATATATATATATAGGGTAAGGTTCCTATAGGAAAATTGATTTGTGTAGAAAGTGTAGGAAGTGTTTTCAACCATTGGATCTAGAAATGGATGGTTGAGATTAAAAGTTTGGGTTTGTTAAATTCTACTAATTATATTTTAATAATTAAGGGTAGAATGGTCCAATATGTGTTTTAAATGAGGGTACTAATGTCATTTCATGTATTTTGTTATAGAAACCATTTGACTTTCACCCTTAAATCATGCCCCCTCTCTCATCTTAATTTTAATTTTAAATATTATTAGTTATTATAATCTCTCTCATACATTCAAACTTGTTCATCTTCCAAAAGGAAAAAAGCAAATAGAACCACAAATCCTTCTTTGCACCGGTTATTCTTCATCTTCTATAATAGTGGGTTTAAAGTAATAGTGTTCTCTTTTTTTTCTTTTGCTGATCTAACCGAATAATGGTGTTTTTTTTACTAAACATGAATGTATATGTTAAAACCCTTCTACTGTTTTAAAACACTTCTACTATGTTTAGTTTCAATATAAAACACTATTGATGTTATTATAAAACACTCCCGATGATATTATAAAACACTCCTTATTAATGCATACTAGTTTCTCTTTCATTATAAAACACTCCTGACGTTATTATAAAACACTCCTGATGTTAACCTTCTGCCATGACTTGAATAATCGAAAAAGTGATAGAGATGGGTTATATGTTTGAAGAATCAAACAAGTTTTTGGGTATTGATCAACTTATTTGATATGAATATCTTATGATTCTTATGAAAAATAATGAATAATTAGTTAATTTAGGATGATTAATGTTCATAAATATGTAGATGTTAGTTGCTAATTTAGTGGGTTTGTAATAAATAAAAAAATGGACAAAAAGTCTATAATGCCCTTCATCTAAACATTTAATCAGATTTGATCAAATGGTTGAAAATACTTCCTACACTTCCTAAACAAAACAATTTTCCTACCGGATCCTCTACCTATATATATATATAAATATATATATATAAAAGTTGGGTAAGGCTAACGTACATATGATCCTTAACGTGAGAAGCGTAAGAAACATTCTCAGCCCTTAGATTATAGGCGGTGGCATGATGGTAATTAACAACCATAATCATGGCCAGAAGTATCTAACCAAGGGTAAATTAGCAAAAAAACGTAAAAAAAATTTCAAATCAAAATTTTCAATACAATTATGAATAAACGCTCGTAATAGTTGTCAAATACTTTCGATTTTGTTACAGTAAGTATGATTAAACATAAAAATTAGGTTAAAAATAAGTTGCAGACAAAGAAGACGAAGTTGGTGAAACAGGGGCTTTTAAACGCACTTACAAAAATTTAAACGCACCTTTGAATTCACTTCCTTTTGAAAACAAACGCACATTGTTGTAAATCATACTTATTAAACGCATCTTTTAAAAAAAATAAACGCACCTTTGTGAAATTAGAACACACCTTTAAAAGCATGTATATAAACATAACCATGCTCATTCCTAAGCACAACCATGCTTGTAAATAAGCACAATCATGCTTGTGAATAAGCATGATCATGCCACACCATGCCACACCCAAGCATAACTATACTCATTCATGATCACAACCATGCTTGTAAATAAGCACCATGCTTGGATTTTGTCCAGACATTGATAGACGCACTTGTATAATTCTTAAACGCACATACAAAAACAATGCCACCAGATATTCATTTACATAAACGCACGTTGAAAACACGTGATTCACTATAAACGCACATACCATTACTGAACACTGAAAAAAACAAACAGAGCATGTTATGTGTCTTCTTCTTCATCATACCATTGCGACGGTTACTAGAGTTAGTTTTGCATCTGGAGGTGTTGGTATCTTCAACGAAACAGATGAACTATTTGTAAGATTACACGTCTCATATCTTAATTGAATTATAAAAATTCTGCTCTGTTTTTGTTGTTGTTTTCGTTTCATGTTTTGGCTCAATTGAATCGATCGTGAATCGAAATAAGTTAATCGATCGTGAATGCATCTTGAGGTGCATTTTGGTAATTTTGATTCGATGATGATGATAAGCTTTTTTGACCGGAAATTAGGGAAAAGTCTATAATACCCTTTTAATCAACCAGGATTGAGTTAGTTAGAGTTAACTAGGGGTTACACGTGTCAAGCTGTGATGGCTTCCTACACTTTCTATGTTAAGGTATATATGTACGCTATACTTTCTTATAAAAGTTTACAACTTAGATATGTATAATCATGCGCTTTAGTAGGTTATACACACATTTTGTTTTTATCTTTAATTTCTTTTTTTACTTGTGACCTAATATTTTTACATCTTATACAATTGAACTCAAACATCTTTTCACATTCAACTTTAGTCCTATCCTTTTCATCTTGCACAAATTTCCTTTTTACATTTCAATCTAAATTTTATGAGTTAACATGCGACAACGTGCGTGTGTGATTCAAAGTAAAGTTTTTACGCCTATTTTTCCCGTTTAGTGGCCCATCACAATGTGTTGGTCTTAGATCAACTTAATTATTATTTTCTATGTTTTACGTTTCACTTGCCTGATTCAGTATTTTTATATCTACTTTTCTTACAATTTTATTTTTACGTTGTTTAATTCTTTTTTAATACGGGTTTTTTTTTTGGTGTTGGTAGTCACTAGCGGTTGTCTACGATTGGTGCTACTTAAAATGGTTTTACGCCCCCGCCACAATACAACAGACTTTATACTAATTATTAATCAAAACTTTTTATACACAATACAAATACACTTAACAGAGTTAAATGAAGAAGCCATGAATTCTGATTTTGAGGGTTAAAACAATACCATGATATATATTAGAGGGTAATTCTCAACAATACTCGAAATACGATATGAAAATTATCAGGTTTTAGGTTGTTATATCTACCATATATTATCGACGGATTATGTTTCAATTGACATGTTGGGTTTACCCGTCTTCCGCTAACCCAATTAGACTCGTTTAACCCAATTTTTACAACTCATTAACCATATTAATATGTTTTCAACTTGATTACCACATGATAACCCGTTTGACAATTGAAACTTCACACTTTAGAAAAATGGGTTATATGGACTGTGTTTAGATACAGAATTTTCAATTATAAGTCAGTTCAAGTTAAATTAAAGCGATACCAACAAGAATAACAAGTCAGGCGTGGGTAGACGGGCAACAAGCTGCGCCGCAATCCCTTTTTGGATAGTAAAGCCTACTCTATTAAATATAAAACTTGTGTCCTTGGCCGCAGGAGAGTTACTCTGCACCACCTTTTGCACTCGATCTAAAAACTGGATTGCTTCGGGAGCAAGGCCCCCAAACGTGTCAAAAGCGAAGGGCACAAAGACGTGTTGGTTTTCAAGACAAACAGCTTCATGTTTGTCAACTTTCTTGGATTCAGCTTTTAAGACTGCCTGCCCTGCCACAAACCCCGAATCCCGAAGTCCCACCAAAGGAGACACCCCTGTGAGATCAACGCACGCGTGCTTGCCCTGCGCCCACCCAAACACAAGGACATCCGCTGGTCTTAGGGTGGACCGTCCCTCAAGTGGATCCGTCAAAAAATTAACCGGGGCCTCTTTCCTAGCTGAAATCCCTGCTCTTCGTAAGACGTCCCATAAGACATCCCTGACCAGGTCATGTCTGTATTTAAATCCTGGCAGCTCCTTACAGTGAAGGGCATGCTCCCCAAATTTATCTAAACAAGCCTTTTTGCAAACTGGACATGGCTCATCAACTGGGAACATGGGAATCATAAGTCTATACTTAAGGATAGCCCGGTATTCAACAGCCGACATGTGTTGCCCAAGCCCATCGATGGGAAGGACAGTCAAGAAATCTTGGGCATGCGCTCCTTTAAGGCATTCAAACACGGCTTTCTGGCGCGGGGACATGGCAAACTTTTCTCCCATTGTCTGAAGGGTTTTACCGGTAAAAGCACTCGCCAAAATCTTTTGAGGTTTTTTGGGGGCGGTGTCCTTATCCATAAACCCGCCCAAATCAAAGTCCGGGAGAGAGCTGCGAATGTTGTCCAATGCAAGCTCATAATCTAGGTCCATCCCCACTAACCCGCTATTCCTTAAGATGTGGTCTTGAAGGTCCCAGGATTGCACCCGAGAGGCCACAAAAGCATAGGCCGACACGTCCTCCGCCGAACTAAGACCAAGCCCTCCCAACCGAATCGGCAAGGACGCCAACCGCCATTGAAAATCCCCAAAGAACGCCCCTCCACAAACCACAATATCTTCCGCCGCTTCACGAAGACCTTTGTCAAAAATGGTTATAGCCTCATTGGCCATGGCCAGTGGACATGTCCGAAGGCCAAACAACAGTTTGGCAACGCCCATACATGAACGAAGCAACAAAAGTTCACTTTGGGGGTCCCTCAACTTCTGCAGAGAGAGCATTAGTTCCGTTGCCTTCTTAGCCCTTTAAACGACCAAAGAGCTAATATACCCCTCATCCCGACTAACGGCCCCTCCTAGGAGCTTAACACCTCCCTCTGGTCTCCCTATCTCGCTAGGAAATAAACCAGGCTTCTCTTTCGCTCCGTTACCCGATAGCCAAAAAACTTCAGATTTCTTAATATTAAGCGTGAGACCCAAATTCAATCCCTCAGCTCGGATGATATCAAAAGCCTTAGCCACTTCCTTGGCCTCTCCAATAATTGTACCATCATCCAGGTACCAAGCATGAAATGGGAGGGAACAACGCTCCTCCAGCTAATGAACCAATGGGTGCAGAACAAGCGCGAAAAGAAGCGGGCCTAACGGGTCCCCCTGCTGGACCCCGGTGGATGCCCCCATACAAGTATCACCCACATAAAGCCTAGCAGGTTGGGCATAAAGAAACCGAACCCAAGGGTAGATAGAAGGGCAGCGAACACTCACCTCCCGCAGGAGAATCGTCCTGTCAACCTGGTTGAAGGCATTCAAAAAGTCGACCGTGAGCATGACCATAGATCCTTTATCGTGGAACGCATTCAGAAACCTGTTCGCGCTGTGAAGGATGGCCTCAGCCCCATTGGGAACCCCAACCCCAAATTGATGATCACCCAAGTATGTCGCCATCTCCTTCCCGACTTTACGCATAGCGACTTTAGAGACTAACCTTCGCCAAATGCCCCCAACCGCGATAGGCCTAATCCCATTATCGGGCTTAAGCAACGGAGTCAGGGGGCAGATGCAATAAACTCGGCAAGGACCTTAGGGCAAAGCCCCCCCAACCATATGTTGACCACGTCGGTGATAGCCAATAGCAGATCAGAAGGCGGCGAGGACCCCTGCCCACAAAGTGCATCCAAAATATGTTGAGCTCTAAGGCCATCCCTCCCGCATGAGGTCCCTTTAGGAAAGGATTTAATATTCCGTAACACACAATCCGCATCAACCTGGAGGGCACCCTCAGAGGGTAGGACATTAGGCAATGTTGGGGGATCAGTAACGGGGTGTTTATCAATCAGGGCCTTCAAGGTGGAATCCCCAAATGGAGCAACCCCGGAGGAACATAGAACCTTAACTGCGACTGTGAAATGGCCATCAGCGACCTTCCGCAGACATTGCTTGACATTGCCCCCGTTATCAGAGGTAGGCTGGGTGTTGGGCCTCCTAACTAAGTCAGTTAAAATTGATTATTGTCACACGAATAAAAATATCGGTTGAATAAAAATTTAAAGTCGTAAATAAAAAACCATTAACAATTTGAACACGAAATAATTGACACATCAAGTAATGTCAAAAGTGTGAAAGCTACATGGACTTGGAATGAGTTCTTGCACGTGCCTTACGTGGAGCAAGATCTGTCGGTGCGACGGTGTGAGTATAAAACCACAATTAGTGATGGGACCCAAGTGAGAGAGTGGGTTCGACGTGGTTCACACAAAATGGAACCCATTTGGTGTTTGTGCAAATGGGTTTGGTCAAGTGTCATTTACGAAATACAATCACTCTACTCTATTATTGTGTCATTATACATCTATAGGGACACCGTATATTTATTTTATATGTTAGAATTGGTAGTTCTACTTGTTTTTGTCACATTAAATTTAATACATTTTGTTTCCATCATTTAATTTTAATTCTTTTTTTTTTCAGTTTGTTTTTGATGTTTTAATTTCATTTAATGATTTTTATTTGAGTGTAGCTAGGGATGACAATTTCAGTATTTCGGACACGATATGGATCGTCACTTAAATGATCATGTTTTGAGTAGTTGTATTAATTCGCTTAATAAAGTGGTCGTGCTTGAATTGACATGTTTACCCGTTTAATTATGCATGTTAACGCATCAACCCTTTTGACTAAATATTTCAATCTGTTGACACGTTTACAACCATTTAACCCATTTTGGTTTAGATAAATGGTAAAACATGTGCTTGGGTCATATACTTTTAGTTGTGTTTGAGGCATAAACCTGATACAACTTGTGAAGATGTTTAGTGGTGCTCGAGTTATTGTTGTTTTTTACACAGATAAATATATTGGTTGTGTTCAGATTCATTGATTCAACCTAGCAACCCGAAACTTGGGGTCGGCCCAAAGGAGAGGAGGGTAGGCAACCACCCAGAACCCGCTCTATTTGGTGGCCCGGAATTTAAAAAAAAAAAGAGTTTCTACATATGTACTTTTTCAATTTGTTTAAATATATTTAAAGTTTTTTTTTTATATTATTGAGGGATCATATTTTTAGCTCACTTCTGGCTTTCGAATTTTCAGGGATTCTTGGTGACGAATTTGCCGAAACTAACAACTCAACGTATACATATGAACACTAATGTTTTACTAATGTAAAAATGAAAAATTATGGGATTCACGTTGTCAAAATTTATAGTTAAAATGTCTGTGTTGTGCTGTTAAAAAGAAAAGGTCTGTTCCCTTGTTTACGAGAGCGAATATCACATCTTTTCATTATCAATTATGACAAAGCATAATCATTATTTTAATCTTTTCATAACTAATAACTGGTACAAAAAAGTGTTGGATTAAATTACAAACGTCATCCACGTCATTGTTTAAAAGTTATGTTTTCGTCTATAAACTTTTTATTTGTAAAAAAAATAATAATAATAAGATTTCAGCCATTTTTGTGGCGGTTATACTTTTTAGCACCACCGTTTGTATGGTTGTGAGGGTGACAAACATGGCTGCATTGTATCATATAGCAACATGCTTAGCATCAAAGGACTTGTACTCTAGCTATATCAAGATGTGTAGCATGCAGTATATTGGTATAGATTTAGGATTAAGTTTAACGGGTGTGTGAATTGGTCATTCTAAAAAAAAACGTTACCTGTTTAGCTAAATTGGCTTCTTCAAGAACAAAGCATAAAGCAAAGCCTAGTTATGAAGGCAAAATGAGATTGCGTAGACAGATAATAGTGTCTACCCAACTTTTTATATGAGAAGAAAGATCTACGCTACGAAAAGAAGCGAGCGGAGAGAGCATAAAGAGCTTACTTATAAGGTACGAGCTTAGAGCCTTGATTTGTTGAGACCGGACACCACTTGAAAAACAAGGTGGGTGTTCAGGACATGAGCGTCAATGTCCTTGAGTCTTTGACAATATGCCCAGGAATTCGAAAAATCCTCCATAGTAACACTATATTGATAGAACCGTTTGCTATAAACCAGATTCAAAAGCGAAAAACTGGCATTAACTGAAATAACAAAAGAGCGTTTTTGGTCTCTATATGGAAACAGGTCCAACCGGTTCAAACCCAGGTTCACTATGACTCGAGTGTTGACCTTAACCGAGCCCACATCAACAGGCCAACAGCGCTCGTTTAACCAAGACATATAAATAATATCTTCCACATTGAAAGTCAATGTAATTCTTTTATGCATAAAAGAAAATAGATCAGCAAATGAGATCTACCGCTTGACGCAAGATTTCCTTGATAGAACATAAGTGCAGTACCAAAATCGAACAAAAATAACATTTTTAAGATCAACAAAACGGCATAGCAGACGTCCACCTGACTGAAAGCATAATCTTGGTAAATCATTTGACAGTTTTCGCTTTGCGACTATTCTTTTCCTCGATGCCTGATTGAGTAAACCTGCATCTAAGAACGTCGAGAACATCTTCAAATTTTAAACCTCTGCGAATTAACAACACCATTTCATGGTACAACACGTCTGCCATCTCTGACAGAGTTCGTGATTCATCTTCGTTTTCTTCCAGTGTTCTACATAACTCATCAGCTTCTTCACTGCAGAAAGGAAAAATAAAAGAAAGTTAAACTACATAAAAAACTTTTATTATATGAAACATTTATGAAAGAAACCAATATACCGGATCTTTGAACATAATAACTTGTCATCGAGCAATAACCGTTTTGTCCACGAGGGTTTGCCTTGCTGAGGTGCCGACAGTTCTTCCTTCCGTCGGGAGAGTGTAGATTCCAGTGAATATAATGTGGTCAATGCCAGATTACTTTTTTCAACCTTAACAAAGAGTATATAAGTAAATAAATAAGTAACAGGGGTCCAAGGTAAACATCTATCAAATTTAGTAAAAATAAAAGAGAATGAATTGGCAGTGGAATGTAACGGAACCTGTGGTTCATTTAAAGAATCAAAAATGGATGTGTAGTAGCAGGTTTCAGACCCGGTATGGCAGGTAGGACCATCAGGCTTACCAAGGTATATGATCTGGCAAAATGTTAAAACATTTCAGTTACCTTCAGTTAAAAAAAATATCAGAAATGGCACTTTTAAATGATATATTAGCAAATGGGTTGTAAAGTTAAACGGTTAGCTTAACAGTAAACGGGTTGAATGAAGTCAGAAGTCGAAAGTTTCCCAAAGTGCAAAATCAATACTCACTGTCTTGTTAAAGATTACATTAGCACTTATAGCACCATGTTAAACACGCCTCAACCAAGACAAATAAAATAACTTGGCTATTTTTACCAAAAACACCAACAGCTGTTTATTTGCAATGATTATAATGAGCATTTAGAAGAGTGTAACATGAAATCCTTCCCCAATTAAAAAAAAAAGTCAAAAAAAAAGTCAAATCAGGGTATGTTGAAACTCACTGAGTCACGATCACAGTCGAGAAATATATCATGAACATTAATGAAATTAGAGGAAGTCTCTCCTTTTGTCCATAATGTTGATCTTGATCTGCTATAAAAAGTTGCCTTTTTGGAAGAAATTGTGGTTGCCAGTGCATCCCTGTTTGCAAATCCTTGCATCAAGATTGCTCCCGAGTCCACATTTTGAGCTATAGCCACAGCCAAACCCTTTTCGTCCCATTTCACACTGTCCAATACTTTATTTATCTGAATGTTCATTTTACTTGAATTAATTAATTAGTATATGCCTGAAGTTTGAATAAACACAACATAAATGCAGCTGTCAGGATCTTATGCGCTAGTCATTTGTGTCTTATTTTTTAGAAAAAGAAACAAAACTTAATAGCGTCAAACATGCAGCCCTCTTAGGCTTTGTTTTAAAAAGCACTAGGCACTCTGAGCCATTTAGGTCCCAAAAGCCGAGGCAAAGCTTCACATGCGTGAGGCAATTGCTCTATGTAAAACCAACAGCTGCATCTCCCTCGTCTCTTTTACATACATATTAGCCTTTTTATCAAGTAAACCATTCATAATTTCTTCATTCCTTTGTTTGTTTTTAACATATCGGTCTCCTACAGACCCTAATTTTGACCCAAATGTTCATAAGGCAGCCCTGAGTCATTTTCCAGATCGCCTCACACCACAAGAATGCTTTTTAAAACCAAGCCTTTGAGTACTCTTTTTGATAAAATCAGCTAAATTGCATAAGAGGGACCATAACTAGATGATTTATATAAAGGAAGTACAATGTCTAGTACAAATTAGTAAATTACCTTAGATTCAAGATGAATATTTTCATCAGGTTTCTTAATGCAAGCCTTGATAGCATAACACCTATTGTTGGATGTATCATTTCGTGTGTTAAAGCCACATTCTCGTGAAGTAATTTGCAAAGATCGAAGTCCATGAAATTGAGCAAATGCCATAGGGAATTAAAGCAATCCTCACACCAAGGTTTATCAGGCTACTGCTATAAAAAAAGTGAATATGAAGATAAGATAACATACGCAAAACACTTAAGTCAAACATGTCAAAAGAAGAACAATAAAGAGAAGTGCAAAGAATGAAGTTCACATTGAACTTGAACTTCAGAAGCCAAATAGGCCCAAGTCTACGTAAAAACCTTTCAGCGTTACACAAATGACAAATTACATATCTTTTTCAGATGCAAACTATAACCCCTTGTAATGAAATAGGCATGGTAATTATATTTTATTCTCAAAGGGTACAAACTACAAAGTCCACATTACAATTGCACACCATGGGCATGGAGTAGTTCTTTTGTGGAATGGATAGTTCAGAAAATAAAGATTGAAAATCCTTGGCAGGCTTGGCGGCAACTTGGCTTTGTACTAATTTCCACTTTGTTGTAGTTTACCATATCCAATACAATACAAAAGGGTGTTTACGGTCTGATTCGGCTAGTTTTGATGAAAAAATTAGAGTCAAACTAATAACTACATAATTTGGAAATGGCACACGAAAACGGTCCAGGTTCTTTCTCAAAATCATTATTTTGTATAAAACTTTTTAGAATGATAAAGATGTTCGTAAATATTATACATATACATAAATATGAAAAACAAATAATAATAAGGGTTGAACTGATGATTCGGTTTACACGGCATGTTCCAAGTAGCTGAACCTTAAAACTCAGTTTCTCAAACCGTAAACCAAGAACCAAACTATATAAATCTTAAATTGAACAGTCCGATTAGGTTCTGTTAGGAAGTTCAATCGGTTTCAACAGGTTATGAACAGCCCTACACATTACTTAGAACAACGAAAAATAATGAAAGCCATCCATGATCTTTAAAGAATCAGATAAAGTAAAGGCAAGAAAAAAAACGTCTTGATGATAACCAGTTCATCACATATCCATAAAAAAGACAATTACAACACCATTCACAAATAAAAGATACCACACCATAAGAAAAGAGGCCACCCTATGATTTAAAAAACCATCTAAATTAAAATTTAGCCTCCCCAGTCTCCACCTAAAAAAATTGTTTATACTTGACTTCTAAATATTAGTGGAATGTTTGGGATTACTTTCTAAAGCTTCTTATGTCTTTTGAATAGGCAACTCTCGACCTGATTACTAGGTACTCGAAAGCTAGGTGCACTCAAGGGTGTGCTTTAGGCCTAGGCACAAGACGCTCAAAAAGTGAGGACCTTTTTATGCAAGGCGCCACAATATACACAGTCCATTTTTAGAGGTTTAGATATATTTTAGGCTGGTTTAGGGATAGTTTAGGCTGGTTCCAGGCCATTTTTTGATGTTTCAGACCAGGTTTAGTTGTTTCAGACTGATTTTCGCAGAATTTGGCTAGAATTTGCGTCTGTGCAAATTTATGGATGCAAGGCAGTATGGCTGCGCGCCTTTCACTACCATGCCGTATTATTTAGAAGTGCTTGTCTCAGTCCAATTATCAACACCTTCAAACTTTCTTGTTACATTCAATATTTGCATGAAAGTGTTATTAATTCTGTATGTAGATTCACAATAAAAAAAATTAATTCACAAAACATTTTCAAGTTTAAAGATCTCAGAGACTCGGACAAGCCTTAATCTTCAAAATAAAAATCATTATCTTTTAATACACAAACAAATAACATGTAAGCATTCATCTATAGCACAGAATGCTAAAACTAGATCAAAATAACAAGCAATTTGAAATTTATCATAATATAAGGATCAAACTACAATAAAGTGGCAGGTAAACGGGTAACAAGTTGCCGTGACCTGTCCGGTCCACAGCCTCGGGCCAAGGGACCCAAATGTATCGAAAGCAAAGGCGGATAAATACATAATGTACAAATTCAATCAACATATATAACAGACACTCGTTTTAAAAACCTCTAGTAATTAAGGTTCTACATGCTTCAAAGTTTATCGATCAGTATACGCAAAATTAAGGCACAAAATCCATTAATTAACACTGAGAGTGTGTGGATATACGATTATTCAATGAAATCGTATCCGAATTAGGGCATAAAAGCTTAATTTTGCAGGGTCTAATGGAGAGAGAGATGAGTGTTTGTGATGTACCTTATGTGGAGGCTTTGACTGATAGCAGGCTACTCACTGAACAAAGGTTTAAATAATACCTAACAATAATAATAACGATGTTAATGTTAAGAGACCACGGGGCACTCGTGGTTACATGGATTCGGCTTGGTTAGTCACGGGGCTACACCGGCCTGTGACATGGGGCTACTTTGATCGGCTTGAAAATGGGGCTACACTAACATGTAATCGATGAGCTTTGGGTGTGTCAAACGATCAATCCCGAGTGTCTTGGGTGTGTTGGGCAGGTAGCGTGTGTTGCGTATGTGTTATTTTTAAACCAAAGCGTATTAGTGTATCTGATACGCTTTGGGTTATAACCAGGTATCAAAGCGCTTTGCTTTGGCCAAAGCGAGGTGCTTTGATTTAAAATTCAAACCAAAACGACACGCTATGACCATATCGTGGCACTTTGGACCTTTTAAAAAAAATAATTGATTTGAAATGGATTTAATGGATTTTTAATGGTTTTAACTCATTTTTAAGTGTTTTAACTGGTTTCCAATGAAAACAATTTGTTTGACGTGTTTTGGTTTGTTAATTGTTCGTTGGTAGTTTTTAGAAAAAACATTCGAGTACAAACAACTTTCATAAATCAATGTACATGATAATGAACTACACAATCAATACCATTTTTTATCAAAATGCAAATTTTGCATCTCTAATAGATATCCTGGACTTTCGGACTCTGTTTGACGTGTTTTGGTTCGTTTAATTGCTCATTGGTAGTTTTCAGAAGAAACATCCGACTATGAACAAGTTTCATAAATCAATGTACGTGATACATGAACGTTACAATCAATACAATTTTTTTTTATCAAAATATAAATTTTACATATCTAATCTATATCCTGAACTCCCGGAATTACATTGGGGTTGGCTTGCGGGTAAACTAGGTTTCCATACGCATTGATTCGATCCTCGTATAAATTATACAAACCCGCTACTCTATCAGTTCTCTTAAAAATCCAAGATGGGTTCGGGGAGGCATTGGATACGATCCTCTAAGCTATACATGGATGTAATGGTTTCCATTAACGAACACAATCGCTACCACTTGATGAGGTTCCTTAGCACCGTAACCGTAGTCGGGTTGACGAGGATAGTGTTATGCATACGGGTCCTCCAGAGGGGTATTCAAGTCCAGTGATACTGTATTGTCACGATAACGAATGCTAGACTGAACTTCCTCGACATCATCTGGAATAGACACGTTGTAAGAATCACCGAAAATGAAGTCGTAATACGACATCTTGTATATTGTGGATGGAATTTGTATATCGTGGGTAAAGATATAAATGTCTAAATGTAGAACAAAAACGAACGATATAATATCGAACATGCCAAAACGCGACGCTTAGGGTTCACATGTGACATCTTTTGTAAATAACAAATTTGCCTCATCTAAATCAACCATCTACACCCTAAACTTTTAAATTTATGTTTTCTAACCATTGATGTTATGCCATGTCTACAACTCAGGGGCGGACGTTGCGGCTCAACTTCGCGCGCGTAGTGGAAAATTAGTGGAAAATTTGTTTTTTTTTTACGAAATTTGGAAAACGTTGCTACTAAAATGAAAAACGTTACTACTGATTTTGTGGCCTAGATCCGCCACTGCTACAACTAACTTTTTTTTTGTTTTTGTTATCCCATCTAACATGACGCCACCACACATATTTATTTTATGTAATGTAAATTTCTTTGGAAACAAGTCAGGTCAAATGTAATACATTTTCATTCAAAGTTATAAATTCAGATTACTCTACATTTTGACATAAACTTAGTTCGAAAATAAGTCGGATTAATTATAGTATATACTTTATCACGCCGTCGAAACGCGTGACGGGTAAAACAACTGGTTTAAACAAAAATATAATGATCATGTTTGTATAAAAAAACAAAAGAAAAGGACCGTATAACAAATACTTGATATTTATTCGACGCATGGTTTTACTCAACAGAGTCACAGCCTACCTCAATTCAATCACATAGCGCACACAGAACGCAAATTAACAAGACAGACGATGACTGCTACTCCAACCGGTAACCGCCGTTACTCACCGTTAACTTCTATCTAAAAGAGCCACTTATTCCGGTAAGATATTAGCTAACGTCGTTACTATATATGTAACTGTTTTACAATTATACCATCACAAGTCACAAGTATGCATAAACGATAATATGTTTTAATATAATTAGTTAGGGTTTCAGATCAGATCAAATTCGTTTGTAGAGTTTGCAAATATAATATCTGTTTGGATCCGTGGATTGCGTTGCCTTATTTTAAGAAATTAATGTTTAAATTTTATTGTGATATTATTAAGTTATGTAATTAGTTGTACAGTTTACGGTTTTATATGTGCTATTGCGCTATCAGTTACGTTTGAAGTAATGATTAGTACTGAATTTTCCATTTTTGCATATTATTAATGTTTATTTATAAAATAATAAGTTCAAGCTTAGCTGTTTGGATAGGGGTGGTTACTCAGTTTTATTTCTTTTGGCTTAGATTGAATATGTTTTTGCTAGTTGTTCAATGGTTACCGACTAGTAATTAATCGGGAGTAATTAGGATTTATCGGATTGGCATTTTTATATGTAATTTTCAGTTATGTATACGCATACTTTTTTATAGGTAGATATTTTAAGTAGACATGTTTTAATCTCTACTCGACCAGTTTTTTTAAGTATACAGGATTAATTGTGGTAATCTACATGGTTTGGTTGGAAACTAGCCGAGATTTACATGTTTTTACTCGAATCTGGCTGGAATTGCCGATTTTTGGCTGGCCATGTAGGGCCGACTACCGATTGGTGGACCAATTAGTGAATAAAATTCTCAGTAACTGGCCAACTAGCGATTAATCGCTGACTAGTTGCCGACTAGTCCCGATTTTTGCAACAATGGTGTTGTTTTGAGATTATGTAATTAACCATACAATTTTAGGGGTTTATTTGTGTTTTAAGTTTAACATGCAAGTACATTTACATCCATATGTTAAATCACTTTTCATTTGAAGTAATGATCAGTAACGCGTTTCAGCTTAGCTGTTTAGATCATAGTTATCAAAGGCGTGAGGCGCACTCAAGGCGCTTAGGCTCCGCCTGTGGCCTAGGCGAGAAGCGCAAAAAAAGCGCTGGGCTGAGAAAAAAGAAGCGCAAATAAAAAAATAAAAAGATCACCAAATCATTACAAAAAACAATCATCTTATAAAATAATATAAATTGACTGATTTAGCCATACCAGCTAAAAGAATTAACACGCCTTGATAACAATGTTGTAGACAAAATCAATTGGTGGTAAAACAATGAGTTGGGGTGTTTATATATTGGAGAATAATTCAGTATCTATAAGTGTTTTAAAAATCAAATATATTTAAAAACAAAAAGATTTGACCTGGATTTATATATATCTCTATACATTGTTAAGTATTGGTCAATTATATTAGTCAGGGGATTAGGTTTTAAAAGTCAGACCATGGCTTTTTTTATCTAGGAGGGAAAAGCGGAATCTGGTGGCTTCTAGGAAATTGGTCGCCTAGGCGGTCAAGGCGATGGCTTTTGATAACTATGGTTTAGATAGAGTGGTTATTTGGTTTAATTTCTTTTGGTTAATGCGAGTTGATGGCATGTTTAGGAGGTGATTGAATGACCAAACATGTGTAGTGGCTTACTGACTTTATATTGCAAAATAAATATTTTTGACAACTCGATCGAAAAGCATTTTTGGTCAAGTCTTGCTAGCAACAACCTTTATTTCCGTAATTTATTGTAGCTAGATGATGTTTTTCTAGATTTAAAGATCAGTTAGTGTAAGCAGAGGTTTCCAGAACTAAAGAGCATTTATATTGTCTTACTGATTGTTAACCGTGTTGGACGTTTGGTAATCATATACCTAAAACACCTGTTTAATGTGATAATTGGTATCCTATACAGCTTCCTCTTACATGTGCTATCATGATGTATTCATAGATCTGTGTTAAAGAGATCTGAGTTCTGATTCACGAATGGATCAAGAATCTGTTGAGACAACATCAGCTCCTGTAAAAGACACGGGCCCACAAACCATTTCTGCAGTGGATAACGGCCCTGATTCTGCACAAGATTCATCATCAAAGCCGTCTGCATTTGGCATATCCTCATGGGCCAAGAGTCTGAAGCTTCCCCAACCTATTGGAGGCACACAAGATGAAGCTTCATCTGAAAATGCAAATACTGCCAAGTCGCCTTTTGCGCGTTTGACTAGTGGACTTGGGTTGCGATTGTCTCCAAAGGCTCAGCAGCAAGATGTTAACAATAGCCCTGATGGAGCTCCAACAACGCCGACAGCTGGCATTATTGGAACACTCACTAAAGGTTTTGTAGACACGTCTAAAAATGCAGTCAAGGCTGTTCAGGTCAAGGCTCGTCATGTTGTATCACAAAACAAACGAAGATATCAGGTATGTTGATTTATCTTTCACTATGTTGTAATTTGGAAATCTTAAATCTATGTATGATGTACATTTAATAATCTTTCTACTAAATGCTACTTAGCTGAGTTTTATAATACTTTTTGGTATTCTATTTGATTTGGAGTTTATGATACCGTCTCATACTCTCACAAAAAAAAGTATTTTATTACCGCACATCCCTTATCGTTACTTTATGCTGGTTCCAGGAAGGGGGATTTGATTTAGATATGACATACATCACTGAGAATATAATTGCCATGGGATTCCCTGCTGGTGATATGAGCTCAGGTTTCTTCGGATATGTTGAGGTGAATATAGTGCTTCTGTCGTTGACTTATAGATTTCTACTACCATATTTGATGAAAATGGTTTTGGTGATTATTTTTTTAAAAATTTGCTGTAGGGATTTTATCGTAACCACATGGAGGAAGTTATCCGGTTCTTTGAAACCTATCACAAGGTAAGAACATTTTCTTCTAGATCCTTTCTACACTCTAGAACACTACCTTTTTTATAGTGTTGAATTTGTGTGATAGATGAATAATCTTGCATTAAACTGATGACATATGAAGACAGAAGATGTTTGTGACGGTTTTGGGAAGCATATGACCAATTTACCTATATTAGGGTTGATTTGGTTTTTAATCTGAAATGGGTCAAATGAAATAATAGCTAAGGGGGTAGCAAAACTCTATTTTATTCAACGATTTATAGTTTAGAATTATGTTATATCTGTATTTTTTATTTAATCAAAATTAATGCGCTAATCACTTATACAAATATAAAATTGGACAAAAAAATGTTTATGTGCCAACCTGGCATGGGGTACTTTTACCGGTACTAAAGATGGCATGTTTCAGCCCGAGCCTGTTTGATTGGTTACCTGATCTGCTTGAAACCATATCCTTCCACATCTAGTTATCATTTGATCTGCTTGATACCCTATGTTTATGCTCAATTTTATTTTGTTATTTGTATGTATCAGGATAAGTACAAGGTGTACAATCTTTGCTCTGAAAGGCTCTATGATGCATCACTGTTTGAAGGGAAGGTTTGTCAACTGCTCAACCTACTTCAGTACTCTTGTTTCGGTCAATGAAAACCATGCTATTATTGTCAGTAGAATTTCGTCAAGCAAGATAGTATATTATCTCTCTCTGCAGATTATTATCGGTGGTTAACTAACCTTTAACATGAATTGTTTTCATCTAAAACATTATATACATCAGATGTTAATAATAATTTTTTTTTTTCACTTTAGTTACCTTTTCATTTCAAATGGTAATGTGTATTGAAACATAATGGTCAGTGTGGCTAACTTAAATCCTTACATGGATTTATGGAATGAGTGTCAGTTTTTTAGTAGGATCGTGTAACTTAATTCTATTTATTAGTTAGCTAGATTAATCCTTCACGTCACTAAATGCTTTTTAACTATATGCAGGTTGCCTGTTTCCCATTTGATGATCATAATTGTCCTCCCATTCAACTCATAATATCATTTTGCCAGAGTGCATACTCATGGTTGAAAGAGGACATTGAGAATGTTGTGGTTGTGCATTGTAAGGCCGGAATGGCTAGAACAGGCTTAATGATTTCAAGTCTTCTTTTATATTTGAAGGTGACATCATCAGGTGTTTATTTTTGTTTACTAAAGCAGAACACAAATGTATATTGATGTTCTATTTTTGCTTTGGCTTTTTTACTTCTCCAAATGCAGTTTTTCCCTACAGCTGAGGAGTCTATATCATACTATAACCAAAAAAGATGTGTTGATGGAAAAGGCCTTGTTCTCCCTAGTCAAATAGTAAGTCGAGCTTTGTTTACAGGTTATATTTGTTTTATGGGTAGTTGATGTGGCAATTTCCACCAATTTACTTTTGAATAGGTGAATTCTATTATGTTTATATCTCAAATGGGTCAAATCGAAAACAAGGAAATGCATACAGCCATTTTATTCATTTTAAGTACTGTAGTCATTTCTATCATACATAATAAAAGCCAAGTTACAACTGGATGTCTGGATGGCAGGTACTGTAGTTATCTACAGTGTTGTAACTTGTAATCATGTTAATCACATAATTATTTAATATTTTTGAATATGGGCAAAACGCGTTTGCATGGAATTATCTTTCAGCCTGAATCCATGTTTGCTCGTTTACCCGACCAGTCCAACTTATCATCTCTAGTGGATAGTCTCATTTTTAAGTCATTGACACTTGCAAGTGCAAGGTTAAGTGGTAAGTGGTATGTAGGTGTAAAAAGTTCAATTTTTTTAAGGTTGATGACATATATCTGATATGGTCCTCTGGTGTTTTTTTATTATAACAGAGATATGTCAAATATTTTGAACGTGTTCTGACGTACTTTAATGGAGAAGATCAGCCTGGGCGCAGGTACAGTACACGTTATACTTTATTTATAAATCTTTTTCTGCGATACCATATGCTTACCTTTGAAGCTTGTAATGCTAATCATTATGTATTCTTTATGAGCGGTTGGAATTTTACCCATTTGAAATGCACATAAATGCTCTTAAAAATGGTCAACATGTTTGTTGCATCTTAACCTGATCTGGGCCAGCCTGTTGCGACCCATACTAAAACCTAACAGTTTCAACCAACGATCCATCTCGCCTGATCCGTTCATATTGCTTCCTTTGTTTTTACCAAATTCATCTCCATTGTACCCTTCTGTCATTCAGGTTGATAGTTTGGGTTTTATATTGTAGGTGCATGCTTAGAGGATTTCGCCTTCATAGGTGCCCATATTGGATCAGGCCCTCTATTACCATCTCAGATCATAATGGTAAACACGTAACACGTCTAAATATGTTTTTTGTTTTCTTGTTTGCTAAACTTCTCCCATGTGCCTTCTTTTATATGATTTCTATGTCTGTAGGTGTTCTCTTTTCAACCAAGAAGCATCCTAGAACCAAGGATCTATCGGTGCGTCATTTTTTTTCTTACCAAATTTCATGAAAGTCAGCAACCATCCAAATATCCAATTAGTAATAGTTAATTAGTTTTGGGTAAATGACAATATGTTCATTGATGATTGGAGTTTATCAAGATTATGTTCTACTGTGCAGCCCGAAGACTTTTGGTTTTCTGCACCGAGAAAGGGTGTAATGGTCTTTGCTCTGCCTGGTGAGCCCGGTTTGACCGAGTTATGTGGTGATTTCAAGATTCATTTTCATGACCGCCAAGGCGATTTTTACTGGTATACATCAAATCATCAGTTAGTTAACTTAACAGCATACTGAACGTTTTAACATTTCTCTGCTTTCATGGCATTTTCTTCATCCGTAATGTTTTTTTTTAATTTATTTATTTTCTCCTTTTATGTATAGCTGGCTGAACACAACAATGATTGAGAACCGGAAGATTCTAACTACAAACGATCTTGATGGATTTGACAAGGTAAGTTTCAAATTTTGTAACATAACTGATCTGCAATTTGGTTTACATCCGCTCCTGTGAAATGTTCATGAAAATTACAAACTTATCATTTGCAGAGGAAATTGCCATCCCCCGGGTTTCAAGTGGAGGTTGTGGTTGTGGTTGTGGACTATGACAGTGCTGCTGAACCTAAACCTGAAACCGAAAGTACTACCAAATCAGCAGAGGGTACAAGTACAGATCCTCCGCCACCTGCTGCTTCTGAACCCACCGCCACAAACTTACCAAAAGACTCCAAAAACAGTGAAAAAGAAGACGAGGTGTTCTCGGATACCGAGTCTGAAGCAAAAACCGACACTGCATCAGAAACCAGTTTGGCTTCTGGGAAAATTACCAATTTGACAAATGACACCAAGAATCTCTCTCTAGGGAATTCGGGTCCGACCCAAGTAGATCCCACTAGTGGGCCGAAAACTGATTCGGCAAGCGATTTTAAGGCGATGGCAGCTGATGCATCTGTATTTACATTTGGAGATGACGAAGACTATGAGAGTGACTGAGAACGAGCGAGCGAGAGAGCGACCAACTTGTAATATGTCGTCGTTGTAAATAAAATGGACCTTAAAAGAACTAAACTTACTAAAAAAATGTATTTGATTCATTCAGTTGTTTCGTTGGTAAGGTTTAATGAATGTTACAAGGGTGGGTTTGATTTTATTTTCTTGCAAGATGTATGGAAATTGTTGATAACAGAAGTAATCAAACTTTTTATTTATTTATTTTTTTACACAAGGAATAGTCAGGAAAGTAGGTTGCAAGCGTGTTCGACAGAATATGTTTTGGCCTTAAAGTTGGTGAAAGGGATTTGTTGCAGGAGTTAAATAAAGAGTCAAATTCAATTTGGGTGACATGTAATTTCTTTGAACATGTAAAAGTACTCTTGTCATGTAGCGGAGTTTTGGTTGTATTTACTCAGCACTTGGTATAACAACCAAAAGAAATATGCTTAAGATGAAATTGATATGTGTTTTACGTCTATTAAAACCAATAAAAAAATTACATCACGATATTGTTGTGGTGTGTAAATGTTTTTGAAATAAAAAATATTTAAAAAATAATGCTATGTTAGTTTATCAAACTTTTTGAAAATCCAATAAAATTGTATTTATTTAAATATATGTTCTAAAAAAAGTATGTTATAGTTTATTAAACATTGTTGGAAAATCCTATAAAACTATGCTTGCTTAAATTTATATATCCTCTTGTAATTCATTTGAAATTTTCAATTCTATGAAGAACAAGAAAATGAGACGATTCAGTTGCAAATAAGGCCACAGATCGAAGGCAAGGAGGTGAGTTGCTAAACGTAGAGGTGCACAAAACCGGGTTTTTTGAATACCCGGGTTCGGGTATGTACCCGGGTTCGGGTATGATCGGGTAGGGTACAATCGGGTATTACGAATAACCGGGTCGGGTTCGGGTAGGGTATTTTCATGAAAACCCATACCCTATATACCCGGGTTCAGGTCGGGTTCGGGTTCGGGTTTTCAATACCCGGTTTTCGGGTATACCCGGTTTCGGGTATTAAATACCCTATTTTCGGGTATAAAAAAACCTTATCCGTGTGATTTTTTTTCTTTTCTTTTTGTAGTTTTTGTGTTTTATTACATTTTATTTTTTTTCCTTAAGATATTTTTGCATATAAACAAACTTTGTTGAGCAAATAATCAAAACCAAGCCATAAGCATCCAAAAATAGTTCATTTCCATGCGGGTATTCAAAACCCGATCCGGGTATTCCTAAAACCCGGTTCCGGGTATTCCTAAAACCCGGGTTTCGGGTATGCTTATAACCGGTTTCGGGTATGAACCCGGGTTGAAATAAAACCGGTTTCGGGTTCGGGTTTTTTGTGAGCTGAGTATACCCGGACCGTACCCTACGGGTAGGGTCGGGTTCGGGTTCGGGTATAAAAAACCCGGTTTTTTTAATACCCGGGTTCGGGTATTTTTTTCGGGTTCGGGTTTTTTGTTCACCTCTAGCTATACGTACTCACAAATTGAAGGAACCGATGCTTAGTACGATATGGATAGGAAACTTAGATACTAACTAAAAACTATCATCCAACATTAAATGGACCTAAATGTCAAGTTTATTATTTTACGTACATTAGTTGGTGTAGTAATATGGGGACACGATCCGATTCTGGCTTGACTCTTGGATTGGAAGCCAGCCTTTAAAAGAAGTTTATCCGGAGTTATTTGCCTTGGAACGGTTGAAACGAGTAAAGGTTAAGGACCGGATGGATCTGGTTGCAGGTATTACGCGTATTAAATGGGAATGGGTTCGAGCGCCGGCTTCCTTGCTGGAAACAGGGCAACGACAGCAGTTAGAGACTCAACTTATGCAGATCGCTGGCTGTGATGCTAGGGTCGAGTGGAGATGGGATGATGGGAAGGGAGAGGGGTTCTCGGTTAGTGCGGTTAAGAAATGGTTGCTTGGTGCGGTTAATGCCGGGGATCGCTTTGGTTTCTCATGGAGTAAGTGGGTGCCGAAGAAATGTAACATCTTTATGTGGAGGGCTTATTTGGATAGGCTTCCCACTAAGGATGCGCTCTCTCGTAGAGGTATTGTGTTGGAAAATACGAGGTGTGTGTGGTGTGATGGATCCCATGAAACGATTGAACATATTCTTACCGGGTGTTGGTTCGCGTCCGGTGTTTGGAACGTGATTACGAGTTGGTGCAAGATTCCGGGGTTCTATGTTTTTCACGTCAAAGATATAGTGGACATGCATAATTCGTACGGTTTAGTGGGGGACAAAAGAATGGTGATTCACGGGTTAATGATCATTACGTGTTGGAGGATATGGAAAGCAAGGAACGAGTGGATTTTCGAGAACAAGAAGATGAAGATTGTTGAGGTAGCCGCGGACATAAAGATCTTGGGATTCTTTTGGTACAAGAATAGATTCAAAAAGGGGATAGTGGATTGGGATAGATGGTCTAGTTTTGACATTATGTAAATTTCGTTTTCTTGTATTGGTTTTCGGCTCTGCTCCCCGTCTTGGGGAGTGATTGCTTGTTGGTGGTTTAATGAAAGTTAATTTTCAAAAAAAAAAAAAGTTGGTGTAGTAATAATAATTACAATAATGTGAGTGATTGCTTTGACTTCATTACTGTATACCCTAAACGAGAAACTGAACAATCTCATCTACATAACGTCTTTCCTGTTATCAGATATATCTGATTTACTTTTTCATGATTTTGTATCATTATCAAAGAACTGTATTACGTACATATAATTATTCCAATAAACTAGCTGATAATGTATGATTAATTGCTTTGACATGAAATTCATATCCCTTTGAAAAAAAAGGAAAAGTTATCAAAAGTGACATGTTAAACCTATAATATTAACAAAATAGACATTGACTTTCAGCCTTTGTTAAAATAGACATGTCCAAGAGGGCACAAGCTATAAGTCTGGACATGACTTTCTAGCCATCTTAGCCAGCAAACTTACTAGTCATCTCATTATTTGCCAGTCTGAACATATTTATTTTGGCATAAGTTACAGGTTAATGCATATTTTATTTATTTTGTAGGTTAACATCTATTTTCATATTTTTCAATAAAAACATCAATAACAAGTAAACAACATTTTTGACAATTGTGATGACCCAAACCTATACAAATGCTAGTATGATCATTTAAGGGATTTATTAATTCAACTATGATTAAACAAAAATACTATTTGGTATGATCTTGAAATGAAGTGAAATGCATCCATTCCCGCACACAATCCGCAGCACCTTCACACTCCATGAATAATATTAAAAGACCTTTTTACATAAACTAGGGTGATAAATCGACGCGCGTTGCGCGTTTAGGTGATGCGTTTACAATATTTCACATTTGGGGTAATGAAGTGTCTTCTAGTTAATCCCCATTCCTGCCACCAGAAGTGGGTTTATAACCAACAGACGGGGTTTATAACTAAGACAAGAATTCCATTGGCGTTCGGAATGATGCGCGCGTTGCGCGCCTTTAAATTTGTCTCCCGATCACGAAAGTGCAAACTGGTAGAATTATTAAATTTTACACGAAGTCTTCATAGTAGGATTGAAACATAGAATTCATATACATATCATCATAATTGATGAGCATAGTAGTGGTTAAACGACCAAAACATATGACATAAAGCGTGTAGAGCAATTACATTTATTGTTCAAGTATCATCCAAAAATAGTTACTTGATAACAATCGACCCTTGGTCTTGCTGGTTGTGCCTCCATTAGCCTTTAACCAAGTTTAAATGATCACTCTTGAATGCTTGAACAAAATGGCCAATAAATATATTTCATGTTGAATAGTTTTGGAGCCTGCAACTAATAAATATAATGGTTACCAGCATGTCCATTATCCAATTAAAATAAAAAGTACTTGTCTTACATTATTTAGAGCTCTTAGTCACCATGATCCATTTGAAAGGTCATTAGGGTGGCTCTACGTTAGCAATTTGAAGATAAAAAAAATTGTATAGGATAACCAAATCATAATCCTTATTGGTTGGAATCCTCCGCCAACTTCAACATTGTGTGGAATAACCTTTAACTTGATGAACTAAAATAAGGCAACATTCAATATTATTTTCCAAAGATTACACCTTGACCTTGTGCCTTTTGATCTTCAGAATCTCCCCTAAGACGTTGCCACTGTTGCAAACCCTCTACCATGCTCTCCCTTGCAGGTTTTATCTATAGAAATTCAAACAAAAGAATGTTATGTTTGTTTTGTTGAGTTTAAAGGGGGGGTTTGATTTGACCTCCTTAGTTTAACTGTAGCATTTCAAAAGTACCTTATTGAAGCGACAATCCTCAAGTACGGTTATTGTGGGACATGTTTTTCCGGTGATCAAGTTGGTTGAGTGCAATTCCTAGGCAATTAATGCATCAGTAGCTGCCTTTCGAGCTGCCCAATAAGAATTCGCCAAACAGTCATGAACGCTTTGAAGCAACGGCTCCAAGCGTTGTGGAGAAATAGCACCAACATGTGACAGGTTAACATAAACATAAAGTAAGAACATTATGGCTGCATTTTTTTTTGCCTAACTTAAAAATAAAGTCATAACACTAACCATACTATCAACAACCAGCAATCCATCACTTTTGCAAACTTCACATGCAACAAAGTCTGCGAAACACGAAGGAAGTAAAAGTAAAAAAATGAAATTAAAAAGCGAAAATTTAGGCTCAGAGTTGCAGGTTCATAACCTATCATACACCATCCATGCCACGCCACTTTCATGAATATTCAAGTAGATATCGCTACTCATCATAGCCAGAGTCATCGATACTGAACACACCCAAAGCAGGTTGTACAACGCAAAGCTGCACCCAAACAAAAGTTTTTTAAAAAACTCGCTAGATTTTAACTGGGTGATGGGGACAAAGAAGACTGGGTAACGCCATGGCTGCGAACACACAGACAATTGCATTGTAAAAGATTATCGCTTCACAATGCCATCCGGATGTTGCCCCGCCAAGATATGAATCGGATCTTCGATGTCCACCATAATTGCGCCATCCTCACTGATAAGCTATACATTTGTGACTCATAATGGCCATCAGGTAACCCTACACAAATATGCCATCATTGTTATAAGCATACTCATAGTAACCAAACATAAGCTGTTGCATTAATATAAGCTGTTAAGCCACCGACAACGGTGATGGAACACCACTTTCCGATGAGACTGTACTCAACATCACAAAACAACATATCAAACGAAGTAGTTAAAATTAATATTAAACCAATAAACATATGTAACAGCTATCAAACAACACATCTTTGTTATTAGCTTAACAGTTATGCATAGTGTTCAATGTCTAACAATTATTTTATGATGCAAAATCAGTAGTATCAACATAAATTTAACCTAATAACCCAAATCGTATGCTTCCAAACTAAAACAATAAAACCAATGTTCAATGAATAACATATTAATCAATATTCAAACCAGCACATTCCACACCTAACACTAAACAAATAACCTATACTATATAACATGACATAAACAAACACTAATAATAACCAATAGGTAAGTACAGATCTAAAATAATTACAGACCTATCAAAAAATAAATTCAATAAACCAAAAACTCACCAAAAACAGTGGGTTTCGATGGTGATAAGGTTTGGGAGTGGAGGTGATGGTGATGGTGATCCCTACGTTAACCTTCTTGCCTAAACCTGCAATCAGAGCTCAAAACAAACCGAAAAGTCAAAAACGCCGATTCAGCTAATTAGGACTAAAACAGATTCGAATTACAAGGAAATATGTCAATTCATTACCGCAATCCCTACGTTAACGTTCTTGCCCAAACCTGCAATAATCAAACACCAAAACACTTGAATTTCAGATAAAAATAAACTTATTTAAAAGTAAATGCATACGTTAACACTTATCTCGATTCAAAATTACTAAAGTAAACCCTAACTAAACAGAATAAAGTTACACAACTACTGTTCTTCAATTTATGGGCTAAATCAACACCTAAAACCCAAATCAAATCATTTATTTAGTTTGTTAAATGAACTCAAACATAAAATTTTCAATCACCCAATTTACAAATGCAAACACTTCAAATTAATAACAAAAAGGACAATCTAAGAACTTCGATTATTTCACATATACGTAACAATTGGAGGGTTACCTGTGAGAGTTGAGAAGTTTGGCTTGGCTAAAACACCGTAATCGAACAATTTCTTGAACAGAAGCAAAACCAAAACCCGCATCAATATCAAAACCACCTGTTAGGTCAAATTAAAGATGGTGTATGATTAAGGTTTCAATAGATGCGTAGGAAAAAATTTATTCAGGGATATGTTTGCAGTACCATAGAAACTGTTTCTTGGAGAAACAGGGGAGAAAAAATTGGTGTTAGTAAACCAAAAAAAAACCTCACCAGAAAAAGAGTGTGACGGTGGAGTGTGATGGTGAACACCAATCGAAGCCGCAACCGAAAACTTTAATCGAAACATCATCTTCCTTTCTCATCCTAAACTATGAAAAGTGTGAATGTGTATGTAGATGAAAAAAAGAAGAAGAAAGTAGTGGTAACCAGAGGTGGGTAGCGGCGAGGGATGACGGTGGTTGAGGGTGATGGTGGTTGCAGTGCTAGGAGGTGTGTGCACTCTTCTCTTTCTTTTTCTCTCTCTCTCTCTCTCTCTCTGCAAAGAAGCAAGTGGTTTAAATGGGAGACAATGGTGACGGCAGGACACATGGGTTCAAGGGCAGCAAGGCACGTGTGTGTACATGTTGTGAACCACCGTTTAAATAGCACAATGACTAAACTGTCCCTAAAAGATAGAAATATTTACAAATTTACCCTCGTTACTGTTCAAATACGTTGGTAAATTATTATAGTTTAGTTTAATATTACACGATTATAATATTGTTCCGACCTTGACTATTATATCTATATTAAATGGTAATGTCGGTGGGTAACTTTCCCACCGACCCTCCAACTTTAATACTTTGGCACATTCAGTCCCTTAGCTTTGACATTTTTTATTTTTAGCCCCTTTACTCGAAAAACTATTTTTCACGTAATCTAACCCCCTAACTTTGTCATTTGTTAATTTTTAGCCCCTTTACTTGAAAAAACTATTATTTTACGTGTGAATTTTTATATATGTATCGATATAAATACGAGTTTGTCTCCGTTTCGACTTAAACTTTTTTTTTCGTACCTTACTTGGAAAATTTTTTTTTGCGTGCGAATATTTTATGTATGTGTCGGTATAAACACGAGTTGGTCTACGTTTCGACTTAAGGTTTTCTTCTTTTGAATGTCAAATGTAATACGTTTTCGTACTTATAAAATGTGTTCTTCCAGTTGGTCCACGTTTCGATATAGATTTTAGTTCCGAACCAAGTTAAAAGCATCGTATTTACACGTTTTAGTAATTGTCTTTTACGCATTGTGTTTTTACGAATTGTGTGTAGCGCATTTTGTTTTACACTTCATCTGTTACCGCACGGTTCAACCTGCCGCGCGCCGCCGCAACGCGCGGCGGGCAAAAAACTAGTTCTAATATAATATTACAACGAGTTGCGACTTGGTGAGATGCGGCGGCGTGAACCACCTGCCAACATAGGACTTGTCAAATCTTCTTCACAAATACAATCATTATTTTATTAAACTTTGTCTTCTAAACGCGTTCAATGAGATGCTATAAATACACAAAATTGTATCATAACATTATTTTCATTGCATTCATTCATCATTCACCATGTTTCATCATCATCATCAACCTTCTATTCCATTTGCAACATCAAATCATCATCATCATGGCAATTTTCTTGAAATCACTGGTAAGAGAAAATACTAAATAAATACATATAAATTAGTTGTTACTTTTATAACATATTGTTAACACGGTCGCTCGACTGCATAAAAATATAATCTGAAGTGATTAATATTTAATTCTACATATTCGTAAAAAAAAATGTGTCATTATATTACTGCGTCTGATTCTCTAGTAAAAAATATTATTTTATACTAATATTTAAGGTCCGGTTTTAAAATCTACTTTAGGCCCCAAAAAGGTTGAGCGCGCATCTTTTAAGTGTTTGTAAAAATTAATTTCTATTTTATTTTTCATGAATATAATGTAGTGGTTGGCTGCCATAAACTGAGAGACAAAGAATGGATATCAAGACAAGATCCTTACGTTTGTGTCGAATACGGCAGTAGCAGAAACCGCACTCGTGTTTGTACAGATGGAGGCAAGAACCCTATGTTCCAAGAGAAATTTGTATACAATATTATTCAAGGATTAAACGAGTTAAACATTATAGTTTGGAACAGCAATACTCTTTCACATGATGACTTTATAGGCAGTGGAAAGTATGTCTAATTCTTTCTCTTTAATCAAATCATTTAAATTATTATTAATACATATTAAGTAAATATTAAACTTCTATTGATGATTTTGATCAGGGTGCACTTAGCAAAGGTTCTTTCTCAAGGATATGATGATAGCTCTTGGCCATTGCAAACTAAACATGGTAGGCATGGCGGCGAGGTACGATTGATAATGCATTATTCGGGTGCCAATGCAAATAGTTATGTCACACCCCAAGTCATGTCTATGTACGCTGCACCACCGCCATCTTCGTCCATGTTTTATCCACCATACGCCCCTGGAGCGTATCCTATGCCATCCGCGTACCCACCTCAGCTAGCCCCTTATCCGCCTCAACCGTACCCTCCTAGTCATTCAGCATATCCTCCTCAACCATATGGATCCCACCTTTCTCATGGTAATTAACTCCTCTTCTTGATCCATAATCTATTAGATTTTTGATCCGTTTGTATACGAATGGGTTATAATCAGGGCGGATGTAGCATACAATCAGAGGGGACATTTATTACCCCTCGATTTTCCTGGCGAAGTGGAAAAAAATTGTTTTTTTAAGGTATTTTTATAAAATGTTACCCGTAAAACAAATTTTTGTTACCCCTTAAAATAATTTTTATAAAATGTTACCCCTTGTTTTATTTTCTAGATCTGCCACTGATTATAATCTAATGGGTCAAATGGGTTAAACCACTCAAATAGGGTGAAAACCATCCAAATTTTATTAAAAAAAACACATTGTTATATAAACAATATCGTTTTGTAATCGTATTTAATATAATGGTTGACTATACAATATAAAAACAAAAATATATATATTTTTTGAACGGGCTAATGTTACTCCTTTACACCAATAATTCAAAATTATACTATATCACTTTCAGCTTTACTATGTCTTTTTTGACCTGTTACCCAAATTGTCTATGTCAAAATCGCCTGACCCGTGTACTTTACTAATTAATCTAGATGATGTTGTGATTATCAGGTTCTTCATATCCAGGAGGGTATATTCAATATCGAGATGGCACAAGTCCTACTAAAGATGATTAGAGGGCCAATTTAATTGGTTATATATGACTTTAGTAATTTACAGTAAATACGTATGTATAAACATTGTTTTATTTGTTTTTCAATTGCTTTGGGTAATATTCATCTTACTTTAAATTATTTCATTATTTTTATTTTATTGTGATTGTATTTAACGAGAATAAATAAAGTTCATTATTTGTTGTGCTCGGTAAAATTGTGAATTTATCCACATTAAGATAAGCGCAAGTGCTTAGTGTAGAAATAACTCACTTATCGACTTATCGTTTATGTTGAGCATCAAATGGAACCAATTAGCGGAGAAGCTTGAGAATTTGGACTGGGAGGTCGAAAGTCAGTGGTCACGTGACAAGACCTAAATTTTTTTTTCTGTAGCTATAGTTTAGGTGATATGTTCGGGTCGGTAATTCGATTCTGGTCGACTCAAACATTAAATACAATAAATAAATATCAAAGCTCTAAGCATTGTTTAACAAACAATGAACAAAGATACTAAAAAAAATTAGACAAATGGTTGGTACCTGGATGAAGTATTACAGTTCAACCCGTCAACCTTTAAGATTTTTGAATTCTTCAATTATGGATAGGTTGCAAACGAGCCGAGCTAAGCCCGAGCTCGACCAAGCTCGAGCTCGAAAAACTTATGAGAGCTCGAGCTCGGCTCGTTTACTATCTATTAGTTAATATTTTAAATGAAAATAATATAAATAATAGGCTCGTAACTCGATAAATGAAGTTCGGTTCGGGCTCGTTTAGTAAACAAGCTTAAATGAGGGAGTAAATATTATTAAATATTAATAAACCTAATACTACACTAAGGCTCAACGGGCCTGACGAGCTTCACATGCTAGGCTGAGCTCGGGCTCAATAAGGCTTGGCTCGACTCATTTCGAGCTTTTTACCAAGCTTAGCTCGAGTAGCTAAGAGATAACATTTACATCGTTTGCTCATTGAATCTACTATCCCACTCATGTAGTTGTTGGGCGTAGGACTTTAGGATTTGGGCTTTAAATTTACTTTGATTTAGGTTAAAGTTTTGGTTTATATAACTATTCTTTTTTTAAAATGGGGGTCGAAACCGTATATACCAAAAAAATTCCATACGAAGACTATATACTCAAAACTTCTAAGCGAAAATTCAGGGGGTCGGTCGCCCCTTGAGTGCTACGCCCACGAAACCGATAAAAACACTTGACATAAATGGTTGCGCTAGAGTAACGAGGAATAGACCGATGCCGTCCAATATATCAAAGGTGCACAACCTCAAGTCAACTCGAGGGTTCCACCAAGCCATGGGGTCCGCACAATATCGGATTATACTTACTTTTGTAAATGGTCTAAGAAAACCTGGTAAAAGAAACCCATATCTAACAATATAACCTCCGATTTGATCAGAGTGGTTTACTGGTTTAGGGTTTGGAACAACATACAGACCCACAACACCCTCACACAACCTAGTGATAGGCCATGACTCAGGTTACATTCTTATTAATGGATCTTATTATATAACATTTTCCGATGTGGGACAACTTTATTTACTGTTATCATGTATTTTTGAGTTGGTATTAATCTGAATCACAAGTTTCTAAACACCAACTCTTTATATCAGAAAATCGTTGCATTTGTGTCTCCTAACGTTTTGTCTGACCCTTTTCAAAATTTAGCGGTTTTTTAGACTGAATTACAAGTTTTGTCCCTTAGCTTTATACCCGTTTGCAAAGAATGCCCTTTAAGTTTAAAATTGACGAGTTTTGTACTTTATGTTCCAAAATCTTGTATGGTTTGTCATTTAACCCTAACTCAGTTAGATTTTAACGTTAGTATAAGGGTAAATATGTCTTTTTACTCTTTTAGGGAATATTTATGTAACTAAGTTAAAAGTTTGGACGTGTATATATGTTTTATATAAGACTGAGAAATATAGATATTTATGTAAGCAACCCAAAATCACCCCCCCTCTCTCTCTCTCTCTCTCTCTCTCTCTGTGTGTCTCACTCTCTCTAGTCTCTGCTACCACCACCAACCACCATCATCAACCATAACCACCACCCCACAAACGCCATAACCATCACCTCTATCACCCCCACCCCCACCCACACCCATACCCGCACCCCTAACCTCCTTTTATCACCATCCATGTTCCCATGTCTGGCTCCCACATCACCGTCCTCCTCCTCTCTCTATCTCTATGTTCCACCTTTCTCTCTCTACCCCCCTCTCTAATTCCCGATCTATGTCTCTATGTTCTTTCCATCTTCAACAAAGCTAGGATTTCTTTCAAATATGCAAATTAGGTCAAGTATTTAGGGGTTTCTTTAAAGATGGTTAATGGACGGTGATAAGGGGGTTAGAGGTGTGGGTGGGAGGTGGTGAACGATGGGGATGCCGGATGTGGGCGGTGGCTTGAGGATGGTGCCAGGTGGTCTGAGGATGTTATTATTTTCTCATCGGCGGTCAGTGATGGTGGAATCAGTGGTGATGTTTCCAGTGGTGTTACCCCACGATGGTGCATGATTCTGCTTCTGTTGGCAACGACGACCACCCCCTTCTTATTCCATCAAAACCCTAACCCCAATTTCAATCTATAGATCTGAAAAACGATGGGTTCTTGTGAGGGATGAAAAACACACCTGATAATTTGATGACAAAACATATTTCAATATGGGGGTTTAGGGAGAAAGTGTGGCTGGGTGGTGCTGGTCGGCAACCTGCAACCTCTGTCACCTTCACACAACCCGATAATTTGATGACAAACATGTTTCAATACTTGGCTAATGGTCGGCTGGTAGTGGTTGTTGTTGTTGGCTAATGGTGGCGATGGTGGTCGGCTGGTAGTTGTCGTTGGCTAATGGTGGTCGGCTCATGGTGCTGAGAGAGACAGTATTTGGTTATATATATATATATATATATATATATATATATATATATATATATATAGGGTAGAGTTCCTGTAGGAAATTTGGTTTGTGTGAGAAGTGTAAGAAGGATTAAAAATTGATATGCATGCATCATTTTTTTGGACGTATTCATGATGTTTTGGATTGGTTTGCTTAGAAAAGCACCAAACATAACAATTAATAACAAAAAACAATGTATTTTAGGCTTAAAACTTAAAACACTATGTCAAGAACATTTAAGAAGAGTGTTTTAAGTAATTACTAGGGTGTTTTATCTGTAATTTAAATTTAATGACTATAATACATTGGATTGTGTTTTAAATGTTTGTATATTGTTGTGTTAAGTGTTTTTCAAGCCAAAACAACCTAAAGAATCATTCCAAAATAAAAAACATGAGGGCTAGATGTCAATTTTTAATCCTTCTCACACTTCTCACACAAACCAATTTTCCTACAGGGTCATCTACCTATATCTATATATATATATATATATATGATAATTATTGTTGCTACAACCAGGAAAATGACCGGGATTAGGTTAAGAGATGTATAGGGTTAAGAGTTAAGGGTGTGTTAGGTTTAGGGGATCCTCTAGCTCCTGGAAGGACCTGCACAAGGTAACAGACACCGTTAGCCTTAACGCAGGAGCGGGCCTCTTTATATAGGCAGTGGAATTCTGCCCAGGAGCTCCCTTATGGTAGCCTCCCTACTATACCTGGTAAAGATTGATTCTCTATATGTTCCCTGTAGTGAGACTTTGCCCATTTGGTATGTTTTCAGCTTTTACTATTTCCTAGGTCTTGCATGGATCTGTGTGATGTTTTTTTCTTAACCATAGTAAGAAGCCAAAATAGCTTTTTACATTTTCAATGAGTTTTACTGTTTGCTTTCTGCTGTGTAGTTACCGTATGGCAGGCAGTCTGCCTTATATTAGCTGTTCAGATCCATTAAGTCAGGCAAACCTTAACACTTTACTTTGCTTTATTTTTTGACAAGGGACTAAACGTGGTCGTTTTAGGACCCACGTCATCAGCCCCCCAGTCCTAAGCATTTGTAAAGAAGTTAGAAGTGCTTGTGACTTGTAAATTATCTCTCGCCTCGGTGGCAATGTTAGCCATTCTTACTTTGGTATCGAGGAGTTATTAAGTTCCAGGCTCCCTCATGGGAGCAGGATACTTGTATTATGTCCTCATCAATTTTTGTGCAAGTGTCAAGCCTTTTGTTTCTCATCATGACCTTATTTTTAAATAATATATGTGGTCATTATTGTTTTCTCGGGAGCGGGCTCACGTCCCATCAGCTTCTGCAGGCTACCGCTGATTTGATGGGTGCCTAGGCTGATGTCATCCAAGTGGACAGCTGTGTGGCGGTTACTCTCTCGGTAACCGTCCTTAGCCATTAATTCAAATTTTAAATTTTATAAAAGGGGGTAACCTCTCTTAACCTTGCATTTTATTCTTTCTTTAGCAAAACCCTTCTCTATCTCTCCCACGATCTTCTCTTTGCTGGCGTTCCTATTTTCCCTCCTATATATTCTGGTAAGTAACCTCCCTCCTTCTCATACTTGCTTTCATTATGTCTAAAAGCGATCTTGCCTCCCAGTTCACCCGTTTGTCTAAAACCGATGCTGAACGGTTCTGCACTGAGATCGGCATCCCCCTGTCATTTGAACCGGTTGTTTCCAAAGGGAAAAATCCGGTATTTTTTAATACTGTTCCAACAGGAAAGATAGCCGTTTATACCCGTCAGTTCGACCAGGGTAACCTTCAGTACCCCTTTTCTAAGTTCTTCCTTAATGTTCTTGAGTATCACCAACTTTCTCTTGACCAGTTATGCCCCTCTTGTGTTGCTCGAATCTTACACTTTGAAATCGTTTGTCGATGCCTTGGGTATGAGCCTTCCTTGGCCATGTACCGTCGGTTCTTCAAGTTGGCTAAGAATGGGAACTGGTTCACTATCGAAAAGACTCAATGTGAACCAGCCCTAATATCCAGTGTTATTGGTCTTGTTTCTTCCTGGAAATACATGTTTTTCTTATTGAACTCTGATTTCCTGCCTTTTACGGCTCCAAGGAGGTCTTCGGATACTCCCCTGAATGACAAGGAGCCTGACCCTAACACCCTTGACCAAGAACTGTTGGAAAAGCTTCGTGCTTCTCCCACTCGTCTCCGCACTTTTCCTGAAGATTTCTTGATCATTGTGGGTTTGAGTGTCAACTGGGATGATCCTGAGACCAAACCAGTTATTTATCATGGTGGGGACGGTATATGTCGTTATGGCTTACTTTCCCTACCCATCTTTTATTTGCTTGTTATGTTATCTGACCTCTTTTCTTTTTGCAGACATGACTACCGTGGATTTTCTTGCATTGGGTGATATCGCGGATGTTCAGTTCAAGTTTCGTACTTCAGGGGAAGGGAAGAACGTGGTAGTGAGGACTGAGCATGTCCGTTTTCAAGGGGAGTATACTAGCATCATTTCATCATCCTCAACTGTTGCAGAGCCTTCGGGGAAGAAGTCTATTATTGTTCGTCGCTCCAGCAAGCGACTGCAGACTGCTTCCTCTGGTCTGGGGAACACACCTGCCATCCCCTTGGTCCTTAAGGATAAGGATGAAGACTCATCAATAATAGCCTCTGCTCTAGGGTATGCACCTGGTTCAGGGAAAGGTAAGCTGGCGCTTTCCTCTCCCAAAAAGGATGATGCTGTGTTTAAGAAGCCTAAGGATGTGGTGGTCAAGGGGGGAGGTGAGAAGTTGCCGATGTTGGTGTTGATTATTCTGTTCAATAGGGTCATGGTGAGGGGGTTTTTATACCGAATTGGGATGTGAAAAACAGTGATGTTTTGAAGAAGGCTTCTGTCTGTCGAGATTTGATTGACCATTGTATCCCTGATGCCGAAAGAACAATACACAAGGAATGGTTGGATAAGGATGTGATGAAAAAGACGTATTACCACTTCGGGCAGTTCTTGTCCCTGTTCCAAGATGGGATGGCAAGATGGGGTGAGTTGTTGCTTCGTCGAGAACATGTTGAAGGTGCCTATGAGGAGCATGAAGCTGAGTTGGTGAAGGTGAAAGAGAAATTGGCACGTTACGTTGCCCGGGAGAATGATTTGGTTCATGAATTGGCTGTGCCTAGGACTCAGCTTGGCTTGGAGAAAGAGAAGTTTGACAAATTGTTTATGGGTTTGAATGAAGAGAAGGCTAAAGTTGCTGAAGAGAGGGAGGGTTTGGCTCGAGCCCGGGAGGCGGTTAAACAGGAGCAGGTTGCTGTGGAGAAGGTTGGTATGGAGCTTCGGGCTCAGGTTGATCGTTTGATGAAGGAGGAGTGGCTGGTATCTAAGGGGGTTGCCCATTTTGTCACCAACCTGCTGCATTCCTAGGAGTTTAATGCTCCTTTGGCTGACATCTATGCAAAAGCCATAGCCTTTGGTCGTCATGGGGGAATCCAGGTTGGCTTTAAAGCAGCCGAGGAGGGTCAGAAGCCTGAGGAGCTACCATATTTTAAGCCCTCTTCTGGGGAAGAGTTTGTTAATGCAGTGAAGGCGATGGAACTTTCCACCTATCCTTATGTTTCTGCCATCGCCAAGGCTTCCCAGCAGCCTATCTCCTTCCTGCAAGACTTGGAGCCGGAGGGTTTGAAGAAAGATGTGGCCAACGAAGTTTTTAACTCTTATGTGTCAAAGAGGCCTCTTTGGATCATACTCGAGGGAGATAATGGTGGGGAGGGTAGATCGAAACGTTTCAAGCCTGCTGACTCGTCTAAAGTTCACATCTGGAGCAGGTATTTGAGAGTCCTTCCTCCTTCAAGCTTTGGAGGTTGATTCTACCCCTCCTTCTGGCGAGGATGGTCCATTTGCTGGCCTGGACACTGATGACCTTTATGAAGATGTTGGCAACAAGACCTTAGCTTCCACCGGTGAAGGCGATACCACCAATGAAGCTGAAGATTATGCCACTCCATTAATTAGTTATGTTTAAGCTTTGTTTTATGTTGAAGCTTTCTTTTGTAATGAACTCTCTTGTTATCAGCCTTAAGGGCTTTTATTGTACTTTTTAATGGAAACGCTCCCCCTATAGAGGTGATGCTCTTTTTATGTGTAATGTTTGGTTGTCTTGAATGTTTTACTTGTCGTTTGTTGTGTTTGCAATATCTTTAACCTTTCTCCTTGAGGTGGATGCTGCAGTCATCCAACCCAAGTTACTTAGCTGAAGAGCCGATGCAATACTTATCCTATCAGCTTGTTTGTCTATTTCGGAACCTTATTTCGTGGTTGTTAAGTCGAATGTTCGTTTTTAGGTATTATGAACATGTGTGAGCTGTCTTGGTGTGAGGAGCTCACCCTCTTTCATGGGTTTAGGTGTTCCTTTTAAGGACTTATCCCATGGAGTTGTGGATTGTATTAGAAACTCACCCTGTATACAGGAAGGTTATTAGCCTTGTTACCTGTTGAGCAGTTGTGGCCTGGGAGCTCATCCCCGTTTCATGGGTAGGTATAGCGTCGGATCCCATGGAGCCTTGTTAGGAGGGGCTCACCCTTTGATAAGATAAGTGACAAGTGAATTGTTCTTAAAACAAAGTTCTTTCATTAGTCATAACGTTGGGAGTACATAGTAGCATTACAACCATTAAACATAAAATCATTTCAAGTGCCTGTCACTCCAATGCCTTGGGACCATCTTGCCATTAGGGTCAGCTTGCTTATAGGATCCCCCCTTGTGAGCTTCCTTGACAACATAAGGACCTTCCCATCAGGGACCTAGCTTCCCTACACTTTGCTGTCTGCTGGCTTCATTGCACCGTAACACAAGGTCCCCTAGTCTGAATACCTCCTTTCGTACCCGTGTGTTGTAGTAGGCTTCCAGCTTCTTTTTGTATCTAGCCTCCCTAATGAAGGCTTGGTCCCTTGATTCTTCTAGGAGGTCCAGGTTGAGTAGCACCTCCTTAATCCTTATCATTGTGTTGTACGTCTTTGCAAGCATTTCTCCTTGAGCTTATCCCTATTTCTGCAGGTATAACAGCTTCGCTTCCGAAGATGAGGCTGTAGGGTGTTCTTTGGTGACTTGTCTTCTCCATGGTTCTTATAGCCCACAGAACGCTCGGGAGCTCATCGACCCATTTCTTGCCATATCTTCCCAGCCTTGCTTTAATACCTTCAACAATGCTTCTATTCATGCGTTCAACTTGTCCATTGGACTGGGGGTAAGCTACTGAGCTGAACACTTGCTTGATGCCTAACTTGGAGTACCAGCTGCTGAATGGCTTGTTGGCGAATTGCTTTCCGTTGTCCGTGACAATCTCTCCTGGCAGCCCATATCTGCAAATTATCTGCTCCCACACGAAATTTATCACATGCTTCCCGGATATGGTAACCAATGGCCTGACCTCCGGCCACTTGGTGAAATAATCGACGGCTACCAAAAGGAACTTTAGCTTCCCTGGGGCTGTGGGAAGGGACCCACTATGTCCATGCCCCACTTATAGAAGGGCCAGGCAGAGATGATAGGTACAAGATCATGCTTTGGGTTGGTCTTCACTGGTGTTTGTAACTGGCATGCTTCACACTTGCGAATTGTCTCGAAGGCATCTTTGTGCATAGTTGGCCAATAATAGCCCAAGTTCATGAGCTTCGATACAACAGCACGAGGTCTGGCATGCATGCCACATATTCCTTCATGTATCTCCCTGATGAGATAGTCGCTTTAATTGGGGCCCACACACCTGAGCAGTGGTGCCAAATAGGCCTTCTTGTAAAGCTTGTCGTCTTCGATCACATATTGCCTTGCCTTGATGACCAACCTCTTTGCTTCTCCCTCATCGTCTGGCAGCTTCCCTTCCTTAAGGTAGGACACAATGGGAGTCATCCTTGTGGACTCTGTTTCGGTGATGACATCTTGGACTTCTTTGTCGTTAATGGATGGTTCCCGGAGCACTTCGACCAGGACCTTCTTGGTTAAGTGAGCGAATGTTAGGGAAACCAGATTGCTCAAGGCATCCGCCTGCTTGTTTTTGGTTCTTGATACCTGTTCTTGTGTGAAGGCTTCGAATTCCTTGATGAATTCCTTAACCTTATCTTCGTACTTGATCATTGAAGGCTCCTTAGCCGTGTACCCTCCATTCACTTGTTTGACCACCAGGTTTGAATCAACGAACACTTTCAATTCTCGCACCTTCATGCTTTTTGCCAACCTTAAACCGGCCAGTAGGGCCTCATATTCAACAACGTTATTGGTGCAGGGAAAGTCTAGATGGAGTGCATAAGTGTATTCAGTTCCGTGGGGGTCCCTGATGACAAGACCAGCCCCGGAACCTTCTACACTTGAGGCTTTATCAGTGAAAAGAGACCACTTCCCTTTGAGGTCAGGTCGTTCCTATTCGACCTCATTCATCTCTTCTTCTGTCTGCTGGATGGGTAACTCAGTGAGAAAGTCAGCGAACACTTGCCCTTTGTAAGCCCTTGTAGGCACGTATTCTATCTTGTGCTCCCCTGGCCAACAGCCCATTTTGCCAACCTCCTCGAATCTTCTGGTTTTTCTAGGACGGAGCATATGGGTTGGTCAGTGATTACCTTCATTGGGTGAGCTTGGAAATATTGCCTTAGCCTCTTGACAGTGTGCACAAGTGCTAGTACCAGCTTCTCTATGGGAGCATAATTAATTCCAGCGTCTTTGAGGGCTCTGCTGACAAAGTAAACGGGTATTTGCTCTTTCCCTCGGTCAACCAAGAGGACTGAGCTGACCGCTTCTGATCCTGCAGACAAGTAAACTGTTATAACTTCCCCCTTTTCAGGTGCAGCCATTTCTGGCAAAGAAGCTATGTGTTTTTTAAGCTCAAGGAAGGCAGCTTCCGCCTCCACTGTCCAACGGAAATCCTTTTTATCAACACAGTTTTTGAGTGTTTTAAAGAAAGGCAAGGATTTTTCCGCGGATTTAGGCAAGAAACGTTTCAAGGCAGCAATTTTACCATTGAGGCTCTGCACTTCCTTTTTTGTGGTGGGCGACTTCATGTCCAGGACAGCTTGGATCTTGCTTGGATTCGCCTTGATACTTTGTTTTCCGACTATATGGCCAAGGAACTTCCCTTCCTCGAACCCAAAGGAGCACTTCACTGGATTGAGCTTCATGTTTATCCCTCGGAGGTTGTCAAAAGTTTCTCGGATATCTTTAATCATTGCCTCCCCAGACTTGCTTTTGATGACCAAGTCATCTACGTAGGCTTCCATGTTTTTCCCAATCTGTTTTGAGAAGGCTTGATCCACCAGCCGTTGATAAGTTGCCCCTGCATTTTTCAAGCCAAAGGGCATCTTTCCGTAGCAAATGGTCCCCTTATCGGTGTGAAAGGCTGTTTTTTCTTCGTCTTCCCACTTCATTTGTATTTGATGATACCCCTTATAGGCATCCAAGAAACACTTTTATTGGAAGCCAGTGAGGGAGTCGACCTTCCAATCGATTTCGAGTAGGGGATAGTGGTATTTAGGTCAGGCTTTGTTAAGATCCTTGAAATCTACACACATCCTCCAAGTTCCATCTTGCTTTGCTACAATGATTGGATTTGACACCCAAGAGTGGTATTGGACCTCCCTTAGGATGCCAGCTTCTACCACACATCCTCCAAGTTCCATCTTGCCTTGCTACCATGATTGGATTTGACACCCAAGAGTGGTATTGGACCTCCCTTAGGATGCCAACTTCTACCAACTTTGCAACCTCTTGACAAGCAGCCTGGCTCCTGGCTAGGGCCAGACTTCTTTTCTTTTGAACGACAGGTTTGTAGGAGGGAGCTATGTTGAGGGAGTGTTCAGCCAAATCTCTTGGGACCCCAGTCATGTCCCCGGGGCACCAGGAAAATACGTCTTAGTTCACATATAACCTTTTCTGTGAGCAGGTTGTTTACTTTGATGATTTGCTCCGGATGGGCAGGGTTTATGTTGACTTCCCGTATGGGATTACTGCCTGGTGTTTCTAATTCCCGAGGGTCCTTGGCCTCCTCCACGGAGGCTATAAGCAGGGCTTCAGCTGTCGGCTTCAATGTTGCAATTCCGTTGGGAGTAGGGAGCTTCATTAGGCCATGTGTCGTTGATACTACGGCACCGAAGGTTGCAATGCCCATTCTTCCAATGAGGACATTATAGCTCGAAGGGTACCTGATTACGGAGAGCGTCAGCTCCTCTGTCCTTGATAAGTCCCCATCTCTTAAACAGACACTTAGGGTGAGTTTCCCTAGGGGATGTACACGTTCCCCTAAGAAACCCACAAGAGAGGCTTCTGATGGTTTGAGCTTGGACCTGATTTCTGGACTTAGTGCTTCGAAACATCGTTCATACATTACCTCTGATGAGGCACCACAGTCCATGTACACCATGTCCACCGGGAAACCATCCAGTTCAGCTTCCACTATTACTGGGGTTACGATCAGCTCATCTGGAGCAAGGGGAGACAAATGTACTGTTTGTTCCAGGGCTCGGTACGAGCCCTCTTGATCTGCTGGGTCCCCTCGTACGTGATCATGTTGACCTCTTTGTCCTTCTTCCCATCACCCTTCCTTCCTTTGATATCACTTGATTAAGTGAGCCAGCTCACCGAACTTAACAACCTCTTCTATTCTCTTTTTCAACTGGTAACAATCGTTTGTGTGGTGTCCGGTATCGTTGTGGAACGCACAATGCTTACTGGCATCCCTCTTGTTGGCTGGTTTGGACAAAGACCTGGGAGGTCGGAAGGTGTACTTGACCTCCTCAGTGGAAAGTATCTCCTGAGGGGTCTTGGTGAGAACTGTGAATACCTGCTTTTCTCTATCATGGTGCCTTCCCGATATGGGAGACCGTCTCCTTTCTTCGTTTCGTCTAGTTTCGAATGGTCTACCAGATCGTCTTTAATTATAAGATTGGAACCCAGGTCTTCGGGAGCTGGTTGAACCGTCTCTCCAGCTTCCACGATCCCGTTTCCTGGTGTCCTGTCGAGTGAGAGCTTCTTCTCCCCGAAGGAAGGCTTCCGCTCTTTCGAAGGCTTCCTCCATGGTTTGAGGAACATCTTCATGAAATCTTCTTAATAGCTTATTGGGACGAATGGCTCCCATGAATCCCGACACTCGGATCTTTTATGTGGCTCCACTATATTGTAAGCCCTCCCCTTTATACCTTTCGATGAAGCTTCAGAGATCCTCATGTCCCCCCTGCTGGATCTGGTGTAGTATGGCGGCATCATTAGTACACTTCCTCAAGGGGTTAAAATTGGATGTGAAGCTTCTCCTCAGATCATCAAATGAGGAGATGCTCCGAGCTGGGAGACCACAAAACCATAGGCGAGCCGGTCCTACCAAGGTTTGCATAAACATATGGCAGCACTCAGCGTTGTTCCACTTATCCACAGTGGCTGCCCCAGAGAATAAGTTTAGGTGATCGTCGGGATCTTCAGTCCCATCGTACGTTTTTACGTTAGCCGGCATTTTGATCTTGTTATGGAAGTCGATGTGTGCTATGTACTCGGCGAAGCATTCCAACGACTTGGGACGGTATGGCTCTGAGGGGGTCGCCTCAATCCTGAATTCGGCCGCAGAGGTAAGAACAAGGGGTTGGGAAGCTCCCAAGCCCTGGCCTCCAGGAAGAGACGTTCCTGGCACTTGGTTTAGGGGAGGTGGATACTGCCATGGGTAACCTCCTGGCCATGTTGGGAAATACGGCGGCACGTAAGGTGAGTATTGAGGATGTGAGTAGTTGGGGTATGTCGTTCCTGGAGGGACGACATGACCTCCAGCAAGACAACCGGCTCCCACAAGGGAAGTGGCCACAACACTGCTGGCCAGAGGTAGGGACCTCAGAGCCTCTACATAGGAGAGTGGCGTTGAAGACGGCAGGGAAACTCGTGTGTTTTCCAATAATTGCTCTACCGTGTACTCTTGGACCCCGGGGGAAAGTACAGAACTACTGGGACCTCCCCCTGAAAAGATACCTCCCAGACTATTCAAGTAGGGGTGAGGGTTTGTGCTGGCACGTCGAGTTGCTGGTGATGTAGTAGTTCCCAGCAACGGAGGACTAGGTGAGAGGGTAACAGTAGGTTCCTCGTCATAAGACAACCTGACCCTCACGCCTCTGGACCTCTCCTCCCGCACGTAGCCGTTCAGGAGGTCTCGGAGTTGCAAGAAATTTCTTCGTACTCCCTCCGGGGTGATATCCATACGTTCAATAGGTAACAACACGTCGTCTCTAGGAGACGAGTTGACAGCCCTTGAGGACTATGGAGTTCGATAGTCAGGCATGTCTCCTAGAGACGGTTCGACACATGGTCCGTCCGTTCCAGGTGTTTCTCGGCCTATAGCGTCACCAGAAGTGTGACTGTTGGCCGGAGTTTCTGGAAGACCCCCATCTTGGTGGCTATCTCCACCGGTCATCACAAAAGAAGGTTACTTAGGAACAAACGGGACTGTAGAAACCTCCAACGGTTTTGTTCAAAGTAGCGACAGTCCCACGGTGGGCGCCACTTGTTGCTACAACAAGGAAAATGATCGGGATTAGGTTAAGAGATGTATAGGGTTAAGAGTTAAGGGTGTGTTAGGTTTAGGGGATCCTCTAGCTCCTGGAAGGACTTGCACAAGGTAACAGACACCGTTAGCCTTAAAGCAGGAGGGGGCCTCCTACGTTTGGACTCCAGCGTGAGAATAAGTATATATTCGATTGGAGTTGGGAAATAATGAAGTAGAGAGTGTAAGAGTAAAGAGAAGAAGTGAGGAGTGAATGTGTGGAATGACAACCCAAGGGTCTCTTTATATAGGCAGTGGAATTCTGCCCAGGAGCTCCCTTATGGTAGCCTCCCTACTATACCTGGTAAAGATTGACTCTCTATATGTTCCCTGCAGTGAGACTTTGCCTATTTGGTATGTTTTCAGCTTTTACTATTTCCTAGGTCTTGCATGGAGCTGTGTGATGTTTTTGTCTTGACCATAGTAAGAAGCCAAAATACATTTTTACATTTCCAATGAGTTTTACTGTTTGCTTTCTGCTGTGTAGTTACCGTATGGCAGCCAGACTGCATTATATTAGCTATTTAGCTCCATTGAGTCAGGCAAACCTTAACACTTTACTTTGCTTTATTTTTTGACAAGGGACTAAACGTGGTCGTTTTAGAACCCACGTCATCAATTATTAAACTGGTTTTTTAAACAAATGACTAAAAAGACTAATTTACCCTTCATTTAACGATAAAAGTTAACTGGGTTAGGCTCAAAGGACAAACCTTGCAAGATTCTGAAACATAAAATACAAAACTCGTCAATTTTAAACTTAAAGGACATTCTTTATAATCGGGTATAAAGCTAAAGGACAAAACTTGTAATTCATTAGCATTCAAGTATTACTCAAATTGATTTGTTTCCAAATACATAGGTTGACATTGCACGTACCATACAAAATTGAGATGTTTAGTGTTTGTTAAAAATAATAGTTCATAAATTTCATTCAAATATTATAAAATATTTTCTATATAAATAAAATGTTTTCTTATAAATAAAACTTGAGATGTTTTTGGACCGGTTAACATTTGTTGCGAGTACTTACTCAGTTAACTTTTATCGTTAAATGAAGGGTATAAGTAGCTGAGCCCAAGTGTGACCGGTTAAATAAAACTTGAGATGTTTTTGGACCGGTTAATATTTTGGGCAAAACTTGAGATGTTTTTGGACCGTTTAGTCCCTTGGACCGGTTAACATGTGTTTTATCAGGTATAAGTAGCTGAGCCCAAGTGTGAAGGAGTCCATCCAGTTGTGAAGGCCCAGAACTTAAGCCCAGTTGAAGACTGATTAGGGTTTGGCTATAAATAGCTCGTCTCAGTCATTCGCTCATTCTTTAACGATTCACTCATCTCTCTCACACACACGTTAGGTCTTCTGTATTAGGGTTTGATCTGTATTGTAAGGATCTCGTTATTTCTTTGTATTTCCTTTATATTTCTCAGTGATTTGTCTGATCTTTTAATCAGAAGAATCACTGGACTCTGTATTTGTTTGAGCTTGTTGTTTTAACAAGTTCTTGGGTATTTGGGGGGCAAATCTTTGGGTTGGTTAATAATATTTTTAGTCACCTGTTTTGTCGCTATTTCTCGTGTTATTGTGTGGATTGTTCATATTATTTTGTTCTGTGTGTTGTGTTAATATCAAACCCTAAGTTTTCTACATGGTATCAGAGCCCTAGGCTCCTGATTCTGGTTTTGTTCTTGTTGTTTTTCCGCTGTTCTTAGTTTATTTTTGAAGATCAGATCTAAATAATAGATCTGTGTCTTCATATTTTAGATCAGATCTAGATAATAGATCTGTGTCTTCTCTGTCTTATAATAGATCTGATCTGTTAATAGATCTTGTCTATTATTATTTGTATTTTTTGATCATTGGATCTAGGGTTCCTGTGGTCAACTATTGTTGATTACTCTGGAGTATTGTTCTGGTGAGCTCTTGGACTGAAGCTTGCAGTCTGGTTTGGATCTTGTTCTGGGACGCTGTGCTTATTGCTCTCTGGTCGTGTAACCCTAAGTGAAGGTTACAGACTACGAGTTTCTGGTGAGATTGTTCCTGTCTTATCTTGTGTCTAGGGCAAAGGCCCGGGTTAGGAGGACCGGAATTGTGCCAACTATTTGGTGTCTGTTAGTATATTGTTTGTTTATCTGTCTTATATTACTATATAAATATTAGTTAATAAAGAGCTCCTGTGTTAAGATCTGCATGGGCACCAATGAGTGATGAACCCATGATCTGAACACTGACACAGCTTCGCTCTCTAGGTGTTATTCTGTTAATCTTGTTTTCTTGTTTGTCTTGGTTTGTTTATCTGTGATTTTCCATGGGTGATTCTGATGTGATTGTTCCTGATCGGGGTGGAGGTCCTGGACCATAAACCCTGATTAGTAAACTGGATATAGGAGACCCTTTATATTTGCACCCTAGTGAAACATCTAGTTTGACTATTATTAGCATTAACTAAAAGGAACTGAAAACTATTCTGTGTGGTCTAATGCTATGAAACTTGCTCTTGAAACTAAGAATAAAATTGGTTTTATAGATGGAACATGTATTAAGTCAACTACTGATGATGTTCTAGCAAGACAATGGGATAGATGTAATTCTGTGGTACTTTCTTGGTTACTTAATTCTGTTAGTGAGGAACTTTATCTAGGTCAAGTTTTTTCTAAGTTGGCCACAGAAGTATGGACTGACTTAAAAGAAACTTATGATAGGATCGATGGTTCTGTTATCTTTAATCTGTATCAAAAAATTAACTCTGTTAGACAAGGTGGATCAACTGTTGCTGAGTATTATCACAAGTTGAACACCATGTGGAAACAGTTTGATGTTATAGTTCAACTTCCTGGTTGTACTTGTCAAGCTGCAAAAGAATTTAATGATTTCAATGCGTTAATAAAACTTATGCAGTTCTTGATGGGTTTAGATGACATCTATCAACCCGTAAGGTCTAATATGTTGACTAGTGACCCTTTACCTACTTTGAAAAATGCTTTTGCAATAGTAAGTAGGGAAGAATCACATAGAAGTTCTAGTTCTAGTACAAAAAATCTGAATGTTTCTTTTGTTTCTAAATCTAATCAAAATTCTGGTAATAAAAAGAGACCTAATAGAGGTCCTAATCCAAATTTGAAATGCACACAATGCAACATGATTGGTCATACAGTTGATAGATGTTATGAATTAGTAGGTTATCCACCAGGTTATAAGAAAAAACCTAGTGGACAGAATGCTAGGTCTAACATGTCTAGTAATACTAGTAATGTGCAACAATCTGTTCCTTTTACTGGGTCTACTTCTGGTGTTCCCTTTTCTTCTGAACATATCTCTAAAATCTTGAACCTGATCAGTGAGAAAGGTGGAAGTGATTCACATAACTCCAATGCTGGAGGTAAGAGTGTGAATGCTTCTGGTTTCTCAAGTATGTCTTGTTTAGGGAATTTGGAGAAAGTTTTGAAAAATTTATCTTGTTGTTCTGAATTCACTAAAAACTTTTTAACTAAAGGTTGGATTACTGATTCTGGTGCCAACCAACATATGACAAATAATGATAAAGACATGTTTAATTGTATAGATGTGTCTAGTTATGATTTGGATGTTAAACATCCAAATGGAACTAGTGCCAAGGTAACAAAAATTGGTGATATTAAAATTGCTGAAAATGTTACTTTGTTAGGTGTTTTTCTTGTTCCTGATTACTGTGTTAGTCTAATGTCTGTACATAAATTGGCTAGAGATAGTAAACTATCTGTTTTATTTGATGAAAATCAATGTTATATTCAGGATTCCACATACCAGAAAACCCTGGTGACTGGTAGACAGAGTGATGGCCTGTATTTTGTAGGTGCTAGTGTAAGTTCTGAAAATGTCTGTTTTAATAGTACTGTTGAGTCTAGCTTATGGCATACCAGATTGGGTCATCCTTCTGACCAAGTCTTGGCTTTTTAAAAGATACTCTTCACATTAATAAGATCAAATCTGAACCTTGTGAAATTTGCCATAAGGCTAAACAAACTAGGTTACCATTTCCTCTTAGTGACCATAAAACTAAAGAAATAGGAGATTTAATACACCTAGATGTTTGGGGACCTTATAAGGTCACAAGTAAGGAAGGTTATAAATTTTTTCTCACAATTGTTGATGATTTCTCTAGAACAGTTTGGTGTTACCTTTTAAAAAACAAAAGTGAAGTTTTTGATAATCTGATTATTTTTTATGAAATGTTAAAAACTCAATTTAAAAAATCTGTTAAGATTTTTAGGAGTGATAATGGTACAGAATTTGTTAATAATCAAATGAGTAACTTTTGTAATAAAAATGGTATTATACATCAAACAAGTTGTGCTTACACTCCACAACAAAATGGTGTTGTGGAGAGGAAGCATAGACATCTTTTAAATATGGCCAGAGCTCTGCTATTCCAAAGTGGACTACCCTTGAATTTTTGGTCTGAATGTGTCTTAATTGCTACTTATCTTATAAACAGGGTTCCTTCTTCAGTTCTATTAGGTAAGAGTCCCTATGAGATAGTGTATGGGTTCCCTCCCAACCTTAGCCATTTGAAAAATTTTGGTTGTCTATGTTTTTTTACAGTTTTAAATGATAATGATAAACTAACCAGTTGTGCTGAAAAGTGTGTACTGGTTGGATATTCTAGTTTTAAAAAGGGATATAAGTTGTGGAATTTAGAAACTAAACAGTTTTTATATTCTAGAGATGTTAGATTTTATGAGGAAATTTTTCCCTTTAAAACAGGTTTAAAAGATACAACAGTTTTTGAAAATAGTTCTTTAAATCATTTAAACTTTTTTGATTCTGAAATTGATCAAATGGCTGGGGAAAATAATCTTCCCAATGATGAAGGGGGAACCAATGGGACTCATGTAGATCTAGCTAGTCAACAATCAGGAAAGACTCCTGATACTGTTATGCAATCTGATGAACATCAGAATGAAAACAGTAACAGTGGAAGTTATCCTGATATGGCAGACCATGATGCAGGGTCTGCAAATGATGAGCCTGACCCATCTGAGGGAAGTTATATTAGGAAATCTTCTAGAGTGTCTAGTTTTCCTAAAAAGTATGATGATTTTGTTGTGGAAAACAAAGTTAAATATGGTATAGAAAATGTTGTTAACTATTCCAAATTGTCTAAAGAAAATTTGTGTTTTGTATCTGTGTTAAATAAAACCACTGAACCCGCTTCCTATCTTGAAGCTTTTAAAGACCCTAGATGGGTTGAAGCTATGAATCTTGAGATGGAAGCCCTGTATAGGAATAAAACTTGGATAATGACAGAATTACCAAGTGGTAGAAAACCTATAGGTTGTAGGTGGGTTTATAAGGTTAAGTATAAGGCAGATGGTCAGGTAGAAAGGTTTAAGGCTAGACTAGTTGCCAAAGGGTATAACCAAAGGGAAGGAATAGACTTTGGAGAAACTTTTTCACCAGTAGTGAAAATGGTTACAGTTAGAGTTGTTGTTTCTCTAGCTGTTCAAAACAATTGGCAACTATATCAGCTTGATATTAATAATGCTTTCTTATATGGCTCTATTTCAGAAGATGTGTACATGTTACCACCTGAGGGATATTGTTCTAAAGGTGATAATAGGGTTTGTAAACTAGTTAAATCACTCTATGGCCTTAAGCAGGCACCTAGGCAATGGAATGAAAAATTAACTAAAGTGTTACTTGAAATAGGTTTTTTACAAAGTATTTGTGATTATTCTCTATTTGTATTAAGTAAACAAGATGTGTTTATTATTTTGCTTGTTTATGTTGATGATATTGTTATTACTGGTAACAATGAAGGTGAAATAAATAAAATAAAAGAATTTCTTAGTTCTAATTTTTTGATCAAAGATTTAGGTAAATTGAAATATTTTTTGGGAATAGAGGTTTTATATGATAATCAAAATGTTTGTTTTTCCCAAAGAAAATATTGTTTAGAATTATTAGAAGAGTTTGGATATTTAGGTTGTAAACCAGTTAACACACCTGTTGAACAGAGTTACATAGTTAGTGTTAAAAATGCTAAAAATGAAAAATCTGTTGAAAGTGTTACTGGATACCAAAGACTAATTGGTAAGCTCATATACCTGTCTTTGACCAGACCAGACATATGTTATGCAGTGCATTATTTAAGTCAATATATGCATAAACCAAATGCTGGTCATTTAAAAATAGCCTTGAGGTTATTAAGATACTTGAAATTGTCTCCTGGCAATGGAATAGTATTTAGTCCTAGTGATGAGTTTAAGTTGTATGGTTTTGTGGATGCTGACTGGGCTAAGTGTTTAGACACTAGAAAGTCAGTTACAGGTTTTTGTTTGTTTCTAGGAAATTCACTTATTTCCTGGAAAAGTAAGAAGCAAAGCACTGTATCCAGGTCCTCAGTAGAGGCTGAATACAGGGCTATGTGTAGTGCAACCTGTGAGCTCATGTGGCTCAGGAATGTATTATCTGAATTAAAGGTTGTTTGTGAGTTACCTATTAAGTTATATTGTGATAGTAAATCAGCTATTGCAATAGCTAATAATCCTGTGTTTCATGACAGAATTAAACATTTTGAGTTAGATATACATTTTTTAAGAGAAAAAATAGTTGTTGGTATTATTCAAGCTTTAAAAATACAGTCTGAAAATCAAGTTGCTGATGGGTTCACAAAGGGTTTAACAATTCAGCAACACAAGTTATTTTGTGAAAGTTTAAGATTGAAAGATTTGTTTAATATTTGAATGATGGGGGCGTGTTAAAAATAATAGTTCATAAATTTCATTCAAATATTATAAAAAAATTTCTATATAAATAAAATGTTTTCTTATAAATAAAACTTGAGATGTTTTTGGACCGGTTAACATTTGTTGTGAGTAAGTGTGTTTTATCAGGTATAAGTAGCTGAGCCCAAGTGTGAAGGAGTCCATCCAGTTGTGAAGGCCCAGAACTTAAGCCCAGTTGAAGACTGATTAGGGTTTGGCTATAAATAGCTCGTCTCAGTCATTCGCTCATTCTTTAACGATTCACTCATCTCTCTCTCACACACGTTAGGTCTTCTGTATTAGGGTTTGATCTGTATTGTAAGGATCTCGTTATTTCTTTGTATTTCCTTTATATTTCTCAGTGATTCGTCTGATCTTTTAATCAGAAGAATCACTGGACTCTGTATTTGTTTGAGCTTGTTGTTTTAACAAGTTCTTGGGTATTTGGGGGGCAAATCTTTGGGTTGGTTAATAATATTTTTAGTCACCTGTTTTGTCACTATTTCTCGTGTTATTGTGTGGATTGTTCATATTATTTTGTTCTGTGTGTTGTGTTAATATCAAACCCTAAGTTTTCTACAGTGTTCATACTGTAATGCTTAAACACGGTAGACGACATAACATTACACTCGTTCATGTGGATTAACGTTAACAAAATTGGAATGGGAGAGATGGAATGATTTCAATGTACGCGAAGTAACCTTGTAATTTGCCGTTTGGGTTTTACAGTATGTTGCTGGCCCTAACTTGCTATATAATAAATAGTCTCGCCGTTCAAAAAAAAATGTATTCTCTTACTTGTCTTTCTTTTCGGCTTAATGAATGTTACTAGGGTAGATTTGAATGTATTTTCTTGTAAGATGTATGGAAATTGTTGGTAACAAGAGAATCATTTTTTCTTTTACAAGGAAATAATCTGGAAAGTTGGTGTTAGCGTGCTCATTGGAATATATGTTTTTGTCATAAAAAAGTTGGTAAAATGGGTTTGTTGAGGTCAAAACCAGGTAACTTCTGATAGAGAATCAGGTTCGGGTAATTTGTAATAGAGAATTGAGTCTTGTCTTACACGTAAATTTATTTATTTTTATTGAGTGTAAATTATGCGGAGTGTTATTAAAATTTCGGCTTTGGTTCATAGATAGATTACCTTAAAAATTAAATAATTAAAAAACCAATCCCTTATTTCTAGAAATGTCAATCGAACCCGAATTTAATGAGTAAACTCAAAATCCGATACATTTAGAACGTGTATGAGCATGGGGTAATTTTTTTTTTCACGGTTTTAGGACGGGATTGAGATTTAGGGGCTGTTTTGTAGCCTCTTAATGAGGCTCTTAACCATTCAGTGCTGAATGATTCAGCATTCAGTGCGTTTGTTTCAGCCTCTGAATGTAATGGTTAAGTCTGAATCATTAAGACTTGGTATGTTGCTGAACCATTAAGCACTGAATCATTAAGCACTGAACTATGCTGAACCTTAATGAAACTCTCATACCAATGTGGGACAAAAAAACTAACCATTAAGAGGTTCAACTTAATGATTCTGCACTTAACCATTCAGACCTCTTAACCAATCAGACTTCTTAATAATTCAGCACTTAATCAACCAAACAGCCCCTTAGTGATATACCCGTTTATCTTATCCAATTACCCGATAACGGAACCCGTTTAGTCGATTATATACCTAAAACTCCCTCCCCCTTAGAGTATACGGAGTGGGGGAGGGGGAGGGGGAGGTGTTGAAGGGCACCAAGCCCATGTACACCGCCTCGGTTGGGCATGGAGGGGGGGGGGGGGGGGGGGTTGGACCGGCGTGAGGGGAGGAGGTGGACAGGTGACATGTTGGTATTGTACCAAACTAATTTGATGGGACCATTATGACCGTTGTAGGCTTTTAAAAAAAATAAACTTTCGACCGTTTAATGCCAACGGTAAAAAAAATTAATATATAAACCAATTTTTTATAAACAAAACACCCACTCCACATTCATACAACCTCACATATTCGCACAATTTTTATACATTTCTTCATCTTTTTTTATACATCTTTTCATATTTTTTTATAAAAATGAACCCATACAACCGATGTTATGACCTGAACAACCGATACAACTACATCGAAAACCCGAATACACCACCGGTTCGCCCGATACCAAACTGTCTACCCCAATTTCAGACACCGTGTCCCGAATATGCCGGTTTCGCGAGTTACATTAGTGGGCATATGTATTCCAATTTTCCATTTGACGATTCCGCCATTCCTTCACAACCGCAAACCCCTTTTACCCTACCCGAAAGCGTACCCGAAACTCAGCCACAAATTATTGTGGGATCATCGTCAGGGAAACCAAATGTAAGAAGAAGTCACAAGAAGAAGACGGCGGAGGAGAAAGCGTTGGCCGCCGCCAACCGCTAAGCGATTAAGTGGACAACCGCCGAAAAGGTTGCCTTAACGAAAGCTTGGATAAGCGAGTCGGAATCCTCGGCTCAAGGTATTTCTAATACTTTTTTAAACATAATATATGTTGTTAAAAATATATATTTTTACGTATGACTAATGACCACTTTTTTTGTAGGAAATAATCGCCACAAAATCGACTTTTGGATCGAGATAAACAGTTCGTTCCATAAGTTGATGGATCGAGAGTTCTATCGAGCAAATGATAGTCTCTCGTCTAGGTGGAATTATATAAACAAGGCATATCGAGCAATGAATGCGTTCAAGGCGCATTATTATTACGCAAGAAACAATCCAAGAAGTGATGAAACGGATGATGACTAACTCACCAACGCGCTAAAAGCTTATCGTAAAGACAAGGGTGTGGACTTCATGTTTTTGCATTGTTGGGAAGTCGCGAAAAACCATTCAAAATGGGCGAACATCCCTTCTGCAAGCGATTCGTCAAAAAAGACGAAAACAAATTCATCTCATAACCGTTCGGTTGGTCGTGAAAACTTGGAGGAAATTAACTTGGATGATGACGAGTTCGACGAGGAATTGAGTCACCCACCCGGTCGAGATAAGTCAAAAAATTGGGCGCAAAAATCCCCTGCTTCGGGTTCGGGTTCTAGATCGGGCAAAGGTGCTTACACCGGTGAGTTGGCCGATTGAAATGCCGACATCGCTCAATTAAATACGATTCAACAACAAAGGCTCGAGGAGAAAAGAAACATTTGTGAAATCTTTGAAAGAAAATTGAGTATGAAATTAAGAAAAACGCGAAGATATGAAATTTCTCGCTATGCCCGTCGATCACCTAACCGGTCAAGAGTTCGAGATGACGTTAAAAATGAAACGCGAGATCATGGAAAAATATAACATGTAGTTTTTTTTTTATTTTTTTGGGTGTTCCATTTGGATTTTTTATGTTTATTTTTTTATGTTTTTTATTTTCTAGTTTTTTATTTAATTTTATTATTAATTATTATGACTTTTAATTATGTTTTTAATTAAAAAAATGTGTTTTTAATTAGTTTATTAAAAAAATAAAAAAATTAAAAAATGTCATGTGTTGAACAATGCCCACCTTCCCTCCTGTTTTCACTCTCCACAATTTTCACCTTTCACATATGGGCCCCACCAGTATCATATGACGCTTCATGCTCATCTTTCCCCCTTCACTCCGTATAGTATTAGTGTTTGATTTTAAATTGTCAAGAGTTTAATTTAAAATACATATTTTACAGTATCAGTTGACACTCGTTGACTTGGTTTGACTAGCCATGTATCTACATGGAACCAACCAACGTTTTACCAAGAACCATCTCTAACGCGTATGCTGCACCCCCTATATAACACAATATTCTATCATAACTATTTTCAATTCATATCCCATTTATCATCATCATTCACCAACTTATCATCCTACTATGGCGAATCTCCTTGAAGTTACTGGTACGTGCATTATGTTTTCGTCTCACCCATATTAACAAAACCAATATTCGATTGTTTCTTTGCGCGATAAAGTGTCGCTAAATGCCTATTTATTCAAATTAATTTTGTATACTCTTTTATGAATATAATGTAGTTGTTGGCTGCAATAAACTGAAAGACACTGAATGGATATCAAGACAAGATCCTTATGTTTGTGTTGAATACGGCAATACTAGAAATCGCACTCGTGTTTGTACAGATGGTGGCAAGACCCCTACATTCCAAGAGAAATTTGTATACAATGTCATTGAAGGATTAAGAGAGTTGAATATTATTGTTTGGAACAGCAATACCATATCGCGTGACGACTTCATTGGCAGTGGCAAGTATGTGTTTATATATTTCTTCTTCTTCTTCTCTTCGATCAGATAATTAGTATTAATTGTTAGTATGTATTAATATTAATATTCTTCTATATATATATTGATGGTATTAATTCTTTTAGGGTGCACTTAGCTAAGGTTCTTTCTCAAGGATACGACGATAGTTCTTGGCCGTTGCAGACTAAACATGGCAGGTATATATGACTTGTAAATTCCATGTACATTTATAATATTATTTGTGACATTAGTGTTTTTTATAAGATATATATGATTATCAAAACCTATTTTATATAGGCATGCTGGCGAGGTACGCTTAATAATGCATTATTCGGGTGCTAATGCAAACAACTATATGCCATCAGCTCCATCATATGTTACATCAAGTGCACCACATGTGTCTATGTACACTGCGGCGCCACCCATGATTTATCCACCAGTTGCGGCGTCTCCCTACGCGTCGTACCCACCTCATCCAACTCCTTATCCCCCTCAGGCGTACACTATGGATCATTCGGTTTATCCTCCTCTGCCATATGCCTCCCACTATTCTCATGGTAACTCCTCTTCTTCATCCGTTATCTAATTAATGTGGGATTTTGACCCGTTTGTATAAAATGGGTTATCTGGGTTGTACTCTAACGGGTCAAATGGGTTAATCCAGTCGCACAGGGTGAAAACCGTTCAAAATTTATTCAAATGCAAAAGTTCTTCTAAATCACTTTAGTAGCAAAATGATATTCAAAAGATATAGTCTTGTATCACATTTAATATAATGGTTGGTTATACGATATAAAACGAATATACACTATACCAATTTTAGCTTTACTTTGTTTTGACCCGTTACTCAACTCGTCTATTTTAAAATCTACTTACTCACATACTTTGCTAATCTAGATGTTGTTTGTCATTATCAGGTTCTCCATATCCAGGAGGGTATACTCAATATTGATGCACAATTCCTACTACTTTTAAGGTGATTATAATTGGTTATGTTGACTTATGGTGTTCAGGATCAAATGATCAATGATATTAACATCTGATTTTAGTCTTCTACAGTAAATACACATGTATATATATAAGAAAACTGTTTCATTTGTTGGTTAAGTAATATTCATGTACATTCTAAGATTTCTATTTTTTTTGGTTATTTTTATGAGAATCATCATGAAATTCATATTTCACGCGTTGAGGAAAACTCGAATATAAATTTATCCTACATTGAGCAATCATAAATTCAAGGGGACTACAGGGGTTAAAGTTGAATGACACAATATTGTGCGAGTTGAATGTTAAATATGAACATGAGCGTTTGGGATCGCTAGACAGTAAGAAAGTTGTGTGACGACAAAGAAAATGCTCTTAAAACATTTGAAGGTGAAATCGGTTTCCAAACTCATTTTGTGTAGTAGGGAGTTGGCTACTCGTTACACCAAAGATGCTAGTTTTCGAATTGTATTATGTCGCTAAGTGTTTGTAAGCAAATGTTGGAAGTTTGAACTAAATAGTTCCATTTGTTGTATGCTAGCTAGGGAATTGAGTATATGTATGTTCTGAAACTTGTTGCTAATCAAACATAACACGAATCGGACAACTTTATCTAAGATTTGCCATTTAGCTCAACCTCATTACAACTTTAGTATAAAATCAATAACAAAAACATCAAACTACTCAATCCGGTTATCGGATAAACACCCATAAAAAAAATGGTTGCGCTAGAGTGACGAGGAATAGACCGAGACATGCGTCCAGCATGTCAAAGGTGCACCACCTCAAGTCAACTCTAGGGTTCCACGAAGCCATGGGTCCGCACAATCTCGGATTTTACTTACTTTTGTAAATGGTCTAAGAAAACCCGGTAAAAGAAACCCATATCTAACAATGAAACCTCCGTTTAAATTGGAGTGGTTTAGGGTTTGGAACAACATGTGGACCCACAGCACCCTCACGCAACCCGGTAATGTCACATATGTCAAGTCACATTCTTATTAACTCGCCTTATGATATAAAATTTTCCGATGTGGGAGACCATAATATATACGGACCTGTTGCATGTGTTTTTGAGATGGGATAAAGTTAATGAATCCGTGTCAAATATATTAAGGTGTGTGATTTGGGTTATTTATATCAAATGATCCGGTTGCTTCAATGGCTTTGATCTCTCCAACTTAGGCCTGTAAACGAACCGAACGTTCATGAACTGTTCGTGAACTGTTCGGCGGGAAGTTCGTTTATGTTCGTTTATTTAAATAAATGAACGAACACGAACACATTTTTTTGTTCGTTTAATTAAACGAACGAACATGAACACACGTTGTGTTCGTTCATTTATGTTCATGAACGTTCGTTTATGTTCGTTCATTTATGTTCGTTTATTTTTGTTCGTTTATGTTCGTTTAATTAAACTTAATTTTATTTTTATTATTTATTTCCTTTTGTTAAGTAAGCTTAATTCATATGTTTTTAAAACTTAACCCTAACCCTAACATTCTAAACATATCACTTATCAACCGCTCTCCACACTTCACATCCGCTCTCCACCCTAACCCTAACGTTCATTTATGTTCATGAATCATTATTAACTTGTTTTTGTTTATGTTCGTTTATGTTCATCTGTGTTCGTTTATATTGATCATTTGTGTTCGTTTATGTTCATGAACTGTTCGTTTAGGTTTAAATGAACGAACATAAACGAACACGAACAAGACAAATTTCTTAATGAACGAACACGAACACAAAAATGTGTTCGATTATGTGTTCGTGTTCGTGTTCGTGTTCGGTTAAAGTTAAATGAACAAACACGAACATGCCTGTGTTCGTGTTCGTTCGGTTCGTTTACAGGCCTACTCCAACTAGATAGCATTTGTGTGTGTGTTTTTTTTCCAGTTAACTCATTTAGTCATTTCCAATCAAATACAATCCTAATTGACTTGTTTCCGAATCAAATGATTGAAATAAGTCCACCATATTCGGCCGATATGATCAAGGGGGTCCCGAGCTACTCGAGATCGGCTCGGAAAAATACTCGAAACGAGCCGAGCTTAAACGAGCCTCAACCTAAAAATAAGTTTGTTTAGTAAACTATGGGTGTTACTACGCCCCTCCTCCGCGCCGGCCTAGGATATGATCAAAGGAAGATGCAGTTATGGAATTTATGTATTTTGCTAATATAATTAAAAAGCAAAATTTGTTACGGTTTTTGAAGATATCTTGTCGATGCATAGTCAATTAGATGACAGTCCAAACCCATGAATATATTTGCATAAAGTTTGTCTAGATTTAAACACATCTAGTTTAGGTGTGGGGGTCATTCCAAACGTCTGTATCCGATCTCAATATCTCATAGTGTTTTAGTTTGAATGCGGATTACCCCTCCAAGCCAAAGTCCTTGGCGCCCCTTCGGCACAGTGTGTGGTGCCCCATGTGGTGAGGTGACTGTGGATAACGACCACTACAGATAGTCTTAGACTGCCAATTGTATATTTGTAAGTTAGCTTCGGCTTATACTACTAGGATTGTTCAAAAATACCGATGGCTCCCTCAAAATCGGCTTGTTTAAACTGAACCAAAATTTTGATTTTAATTTATAGCTTATAACCCAATTTCATATATAAATAAACCAATGATTAATGAACTCACAATAAACCATCTAATATTAAGTTGTAATATTAAGTTAGGTTTAATATTAATCAAACAAGTTGGCTCGAACCTTTTACAAGCCGGACTCGAGGGGTAACCTGCATATACACACGTTATCAAACTAACAGCTGTATGTAATGCATATACACCCAGCCCGAAACTTATGTAGGGCTGGAGGTAGAGATGTACAAACCGGGTTTTTTTTTAAAACCGAACCGGTTTTAAAACCGGTTTTTCCTAAATCGGTTTTTCCTCAAACCGGTTTTTCCTCAAACCGATCCGGTTTCCAAACCGGTTTTTAGCACCGAAGAGAACCATCGATCGGAACCGATTTGGGTCGGTTTTTAAACCGGTTTTTTTTGCCAAACCGGTCATCCTAGAATCAAAATACATTGCCTAAATCGGGTTTTTCCTCCAAAACCGGTTTTTTTGCCAAACCGGTTTGTTCCTAAAACTGGTTTCCAACCCGGTCTAATCTCCAAAACCTAAAACCTATACGGAACCGGTAACTCGGGTTGGTTTGGGACCGGTTTGAACAAAAACCGGTTTTTGTCTAACCGGTTTTCCGGTTTTTTTTTCCGGTTCGGTTTTCAAAACCGGTTTTTTTTGTACACCTCTAGCTGGAGGTGCCCCGACCCTCACTAATTTTTGACTCAATAGTGTAAATTTCTCTATTTTCATCCGAAAATTTTGTATATATTAAGTTCGGCCCCCACCATTTTGAAAAATTATTTGCGTTTTGTGACTTTCAGCCTCCACCATCCAAAAGTTAAAAGCTCTGCCGCCGCCAATGTATACACCAACATTTAACTCTATCTGATCCATATGTGCCAAAATTTAAGATTCTGAATTCATGAAAAACATATTTGTTGGTGCAAGTGTCTACGACTCTCAGGTAAGATTCTTTTATTGTATTTTCACAATTTATAAAGTTAAAAAATAATGTAAGCAGAGAAACATAACTTCCAGGAGTAAATTGGAATTCAATATCACGTTAAATAGTTTTTACATATAATGATAGGGACCAAAACCATCCTATCATACAGACCAAGGACAGGCCGACACTGCGTGGCGCTTATGCTCTCGTCCAGTGGTCCAGACTTAAAAATTCCAAAATCAACACCTTCCCACACATAAGTCAATCGGTAGCCTAGACAGGATACACAATTTAAAAACTGTAAAATGGTCTCATGTCAAGAGACATCAGACAAGTCACGGGACATGTCCTTGTGACAAGGCTAACCGTAATTTGTGTTGCATCTTTCTTGGTGTTCGGCACACCAGATACGAGCATACCTAGCACCATAGTAGTTCAACACCAATATTTTGATATTGTTAGCTAAGGATCATTCTTAATTCCAAACATAACAAAACGTGAAATAAAAACACCCTACAATCTGATTAAAATAACATAACCCAGTTTTCCATACCAAAGAAACTGACAGTAATTGACAGTCAAAGATACTAAAGATAAAGTTAGGGTCAAATGGTCAACCTCCTCGCATATGAGCACCCAACTCCCCGAACTGGTCATCAGCTTCAACTGTGTCCTCCAACAGGCGAACAGCATCCAGCTTCTGTTTCAGAACATCAATGGCATTAATCACCAGCTGAGAAGCTTTGATTGCACCAGTAGATTCAACTGTGAAGATAAAACTGTCTTCTTTTGCATAAATTTCAATGAGCCCAGGCTTCCCCATAGCTTCCACTTTCTTCAGCACTTCATCATCATACGTGTATGCTTCGGGATCCACCACTTCCACCTAAACACATCACAATCACCACAAACATACATATACTCATGATAATGATTCAGGCTGCTCAAACTAGAATTTTCGATGTTTATGTAAATACACACTAAAATACTTAGTAAGAATGAAGAAACCTGCTGAGTGTGAGGATTTAAGGCAAAGACTTTGGTTGGGCTGCTCTCAACTACACTTGTTTTCTCTTCAAGTGACAAAGTCTCCATCATTTCTTCATTGATGTGAATCTCGGGCTCATACATGAAAGTGACAGTTGCAGCAGGTGACCATTTTGCGTGATCTTTTCCAATTCCCTTTCTAGCTATTGCCCTTAGCCTCAGTTCTTGCCCTTTGCGAAGTTTCACAATGGTGATGCCCCTGAACACAACAAAAGAAAAACATCATTAACTTCTAACAATCTTACGTACACCAGCAGCAGATGCCAAAATAAGGGTATTTCTTAAGAAGCAGCAGAGTTTACAGGTCAAAAATCTACAGCAAGTTACCATTAAATTGGCTTTTATTTTACATGATAACAAAAGTTTTTACTCGATTCATGGTTAACATAAACACCCAAATCTAATTTTGGGTTAAACCAATTCAATGCAACCAGAATAGCATAAGATTCAAATACAAAAGCGACTCGAAGTTAGAATACTAAATAACCAACATAAATTTGCTTTTTCTTTACACAATGACAGAAGTTATGACCAATTCCAGCACAGCTTTTTTGCTCAAAACAATTTTATAATACTTCAAGATAGGCATAAAACACCAAAAAAATCTCTCAACATAGCTTCCTAATTGTTGGCTAAACCAACTAACTCGAACCACGATACTAGAAGAGATTCAGATACAAAAATGATATAAAATCAGACAAAGCTAGAATGAAGACTAAACACATTACAGAGGGTGACTCACTAATCCTTGTGCGAAAGACTCACTTTTTGAGGTTACTAAATGTGCGAAAAGACTCACTTTGTGAAGTTTAATTAGTAAAACCTTTATAAGCAATCAGTAATGACAATTGAACCAGATGACATTAAAAGCCAACAATAACCGTCATACATACTAACAGCCTATGTTGTCAAATACGCATGAGGCGCGCCTCGGCGCAGCACGTGGACCGCGACAGGTGATTCGTTTGAAACCCCTAAAACATCCTAAACTACCCCTAAACAAGCCTACACAACCTTAAAACTTCCTAAACAGCCCTAAACAAACCTAAAAGTCTAAAACATCTCAAAAACACAAAAATATATTTTATATTATGCACCTAATTTAAAAGATGTCTCGTCTTTTAAACGCCTAGGCTCCAGGCTCGGCCTATGCGCCTAGACGCATTGACAACATAGCTAACAACAATTACAAAGCATCAAATGACCTAATGCAAGCAGCATTACTTGTATAACCATAACAACATTTACCAACTCATTCACATCTTTCATGCAATCAAACTATCAAACCTCCACAATCAAAACCACAAAACAATTACCCACAACAACCTAACCATTAACATCTAAACCCTAACCCACAAAACCATAATTATCAAACTATTAGACCTAAATTCACAACAAAAACAACAAAAAACACAAACCTCTGATCCTCAGCATTCTCAAACCCAGCACCGGAGTCCGAAAAATCAACCGGAACAACCGTATGATCCGAACTATACAAATCCTTACTAGTAACATCCAAAGTCTGATCCCCAATACACTTAGCCCTCAAATGAAACTCAACTGAGCAAAACTCACACTGCCCATCCCCATCACACGCGTCACAGTCACGTGAGAACCGCATGCTCATTGCTCGCTCACTAGTCAACGGAATAAGACCCAATCGATGGGCAATAAACTCGTCGTTGAGTACTGATGAGTTGACTTCGATCTCCACTAGGTCGATTGCGATTGTGGGGACCTCTGCGATCATTACTCGACGGAGAGCGTTAGCCATGCTGGCGTCGGTTTGTTTGAGCTCGAATTTCACGTAGTCGTCTTTTAGTTCACGGATTTTGACCTTTGGGAAACGTTGGTAGGTTGCTGTTTCCATTGTTGTGGTTTGTTTCTGTGTCTAGGGTTTTTTGAAAACCCTGTTGTAGGAATGGAGGAGAGTGATGGGGTTGGGTTATAAATTGGGGAAAATGTTTGTTTGTTTTTTTTATTTATTATTATTTTATTTTATTTTTTTTGTTAATGTTTAGAGTATCAGGAGTGGGGCGGGGAAAGGGGGGGGGGGGGGGGGGGCACCGCCGCCACTGGGCGTAGAGAGGGGGGGAAGCCTCTTGGCGTGGAACAGGTCACCGGCGTGGGGCATTTTTGACAAAATCTGATTGATCCATTTTTTTTATTAACCTAACTCAGAAAATAATAATAATAATTTATTCCTTTCACCCCCTCTTCCCCCCTTCCACTCCCCACAATTTTCTCCCCCTCTACGTGGGACCCAAAAGTGTCATATGGCGCCTCATCTTCCCCCCCCCCCCCACCCTCCACCACTTCGGGTAGTCTTAAGATTTCGATATGTTATCTTTTTGTCCTTGTGGTTTTATAATATTTCAATTGCCTAAGAAATGTAGGGAAAAAACTATTTGAGATTTTAAGATTTGTCGATTGTTAAATTAGTATGATAGTGCTTAGGTCGTCTCATACTTTTTGAGGGTACAAAGCGGATAAGAAAAATAGGTAATTTTGGTTATAAAAGATGTTTTTAGAATTTGGGGCTACAGCAAACTGAGGCCTAAAGTCATAGCTTTATTTTCACTTTGTCTTGAGTAGGCTTTGCCAACACCCTGCAAGGGGGTCATTGGAGGTGTTATCGAAGCAATCATTAGCCTGGTAACAAGCAGTGGAGGTGTGTGAAAATGGTGGTGGGGGGCTCTCATTTGGTACAAAACACTAAGAAAAAATTATATTAGAAAAAAATGCACCATTAGTCCTTGTGGTTTCAATAAAATTTCAAGTCAAGTACTAAGATTTTTTTTATAAGATCTACAGGTATTAACCTTCTAATCTATAACAATGTTAAGTTTTAAGACTAACATTCGTTAAGTTTGCCAGTTAAATTAAAGTAAAATGAATAATTCACCCCTTAATAATCATAAGGACCATTTCTCTTATAAACTATATTTTAAATATAGTGGTCATTATATTAGACCACTATTCATTTTACCTTAATTTAAACTGGAAAACTTAATGAATTGTTAGTCTTAGAACCTGACATTGTTACAAATTAGAAGGTTAATACTTGAAGATGTTATAAAAAAAGTCTTAATACCTGACATTGAAATTTCGCTGAAACCACAAGAATTAACGGTGAAATTTTTTCATTATATTATTTAGTGAGGCTTTAAGTCATACCATGAGTGTTAAGGGTGGGGCTATACGTGAAACGATATCAATACAATGAATAATAACTAGTTGTGCCGGATTCACACTACCCCGCCTTACAAAAACGTATTAATTGATTATCAATAAAATGAATCATAACTAGTTATGCTAGAGTTAGGATTATTATCTCTATGAGGTCAAAAAAAATTGGACCTTACACTTTTAACAATCTGGTGTTACAATTTTTTTGTCAGGTCAGGTCAAGTTTAATATGATCGTATTTAATTTTTGAAATGACAAGAAAAAAATATACTAAACTGGTAAATTGGCAATGCTTGTAGTTTCTACTTTAGGGAGTTGTATATTTTTATACTACAGTTAAGATTGAGGTGTGAGTCAAAATCATAGAACCACTTAAATCATAACGAGAATGTGATAATTAAAAGATGTTAGAAGCTCATTCCATGTAAGATCATGTGTAGTGGTCAGTGAATTGGGCGTGAAAGGGGAAATTCGAGCACCTTTTCGTGCTTGCACACCGGCCCTCCGGGCATGAATTTACAAAAAAGATCACAGGCGCTAGATATTTCACGCCATGATTCACAATTGCTCAACCAATCACGTGATGCTCTCCTCACCTTTGTCCAATCAAAAGCCACCCACCACAATTTATTTTTTTCCTCTTTTTAATTCAATTTTAATATCCTTATATACACACACCCACACCACACCACACCACTCCCTTTGTGAAATTCAAGTCTTTTCAAGCCCCTAATGAGACTCACATACCACTTGTCAAAAAATACACAAGTGAAATACTCTAAATTTCACCCCACAACATATGTTCTAATAATCTAACTTTTAACAGAATAAAATCCCTTTTAAAATCCACACTTCAAATTTCAAAATGCTAAGCACATAGAAAAAATCAATTTTTTTTTTTTTTTGAAAAGCCAAGCAAACATTATATTCAACCAAAGAAAAACACCCATACAAATGGTCCATTACATACACAGGACATCAGCCTAGCCAGGGGCTACCCGAATACCCAACCCAACCCACAGAATGAACCCCAACAAACTGGAAATACAGTCTCACAAATTCAAAGAAACTTTAGCCCACAACAGCACTACTTAAGAAAAATCAATGTCTTCGAATGTCCACCATTTCGTCGTGTCGAGTCCCACCACTTTTGATCGCTTTTTCATCCACCAAAATGAGTTATCTTTAATCTCTTCAAGTATTGTAATCACCGGTGTATCTTTGTTGTTGAAAACTTTAGCATTTCGCGCCAGCCATATTCGCCAAAGAGTCATGAGAGCAACCGCATATATCGAGTCTTTCCATTTCTTCAACCCCTGTAAACTTTTAATCCATTCCAACAATTGCTCAAGGCTGCAGATCTGTGAATTCGGCTGAATTTTAATCCATTTACTCACATGCCACCATATTAGCTTGGCCCAAAAACATTCTACCAACGCATGGTCCACTGATTCTTCGTTATCTTCGCACCTTTTGCATAACGCAGGCCCGAAATTCAGACCTCTTGCCGCTAAATTGACTGTCGTTGGGATACCTCCTTGCATAGCCCGCCAAACAAAGCAATTGACCTTCGGTACCGCGATCTTACACCACTTGAACTTGTTCAAATTGTTCTGACCAGCTTGTGCAGCGACCAGATCAGCTCTCACTTGCTTTGCCGAGAACTCCATTCTTTTTCCATCTGATTCCCAAGCCCAGCAATCTGTACCTGTTTGCAATTGTTGATCGGCCAACAACGATGACAGCCGACTCCATTGATCAATTTCCACAGCAGATTCAAGTGCCCGAATCCACTCCCAACCCCAATTAATAGAACCCCCAACCCGTGTGTAGTTGTCCACCACTTTGGCCTTCTTGTTCCTGCATAACGCAAATAAGTCCGAAAAACGATCCTTTAATGCCCCACCCGAAACCCAGTTGTCCCCCCAAAAGAGTGTCGTGTTCCCGTCTTTAGCTGAGCAGACAAATCTCTGTTGTAGCTCTACCCCTTTTCTAGAGAACGTTGTCCCGATCTCCGCAATTGTGGTCCAAACTCCACCTGCAGCTTTTTTATGTGGAATGGTCTTCAATTCTCTCGCGCCGCCATGAATAGCATTTATTGTTTTCACCCATAGTTGGTCAGGAGACACTTTGTATCTCCACCACCATTTGACCAAAAGCGCCAGGTTAAGATCCTCAAGATTACCCACCCCAAGCCCACCCAACTTTTTTGTCAGTACAACTTTATTCCACGCAACCCATCATATCTTCTTAGCATTAGTCGCCCCACCCCAAAGAAAACGTCTCCGAATTCCATCAATTGTTTTCAAAACAGCCACCGGAGCACGGAACAGGGAGAAATAGTATATCGGTAACGCACTTAACACCGATTTCACCAACACTAGTCTACCCGCGAAAGAGAGCAGCCTAGCCTTCCAGGTTGAGAGCTTTGAATTTACACGATCAATGACTTCCTTCCAACTCCCTACTCTCTTCATCGAACCCCCAATTGGCAGCCCGAGGTAGACGAACGGAAACGCCCCGCGTTTACAACCCAGATAACTTGACAATCTATCAATCTCCCCCTCGCTGACGCCGACCCCATACAAATGACTTTTCTGAATATTTACCTTCAACCCTGAAGCTAGCTGGAAACATCTCAGCATTCTATTCAAGTTCTGCGCGTTCTCTTCAGACCAAGAACCCATAAAAAGTGCGTCGTCTGCGTACAGCAAATGTGTTAGCTCCGGCCCATTGTGAGGAAGCCTTACACCCGAGAACAACCCACTCGAAACCGTTTTGGAGACCATCACGTGGAGCGCTTCCATTACTAGAGTAAACAAAAATGGCGACAATGGATCGCCTTGTCTCAATCCCCTATTTAAAGAGAATTCACTAGTCGGTTCCCCGTTTACCAGCACCGATGCCTTCCCGGTAAATAGAATGCCCATCATCCACTGCTTCCACTTAGAGGGGAAGCCCATGTTATGCATAACATTAACTAGGAACTTCCAAGAGACACAGTCATACGCCTTTTCGAAGTCTACCTTGAACAACATCATGCTTTTTTTCGCTTTTTTTGCCCAGTTAAGTACTTCACTAATAATTAATGGACCGTCAAAGATGTGTCTCCCCTTAATGAATGCCGACTGCTCCATGGATACAACGCTACCCAGCACCCCTTTCAGTCTACCAGCAAGAACTTTTGAGATTACCTTCCCAATCACTCCAACAAGTGAGATAGGCCTGAAATCCGAGAATGTCATTGGGTCCTTCACTTTTGGAATCATTGCAACAAATGAAGAATTACATGAACTACTAATGGCTCCATGCGTGAAGAATTCGCTCATCATCCTCATAAAATATGTCTCAAGTTTCCCCCAAAATTTTTTGATGAACGCAAACGTAAATCCGTCTGGGCCCGGTGTCTTGTCGCTACCACATTCCCATATCGCATCTTTGACTTCTTCTTTTGAGAACGTGGCTATCAGTTTATTCGCCTCGTCACTAGATAACTTTTTGAAGCCGAGACCATCAATCCGAGGCCTAACCTGGATAGGCTCTTTAAACTTTACTTTGAACAGTTGAAGAGCTTTTTCTTTTATCGCCATTTGATCCGTCACCCACTCGCCTTCCGTCATGATCCCGTTCAATCTATTTCTCTTCCTTCTTCCCTTAATAACCCCGTGAAAATAGGCCGAATTTTCGTCACCGTTAAGGACCCATTCCACCCTCGAACGCTGATGAAGATCTTTTAGTCTATCCCAATCGGACTGTCGAATTTGTTTTCTAAAAAGTTTCCACTCCGTCAATTCTTGGTCATTAAGGATACGTGTTTCCGCCTCAGATTCCAACCGGGCCGCACCATCGATCGCTTCCTTCTCTCTTCTCCTTTCCTCTTCCCCAGCCCTCTTTCTCCATGCTTTAATTAAGCTTTTAATTTCCCTTAGCTTTGCCAACAGCTCCACATCCGGATGTCGGGCATTGACCGTTACGCCCAACCCCCTATCTACTATATCATTAAGTTCTTCTTTTTCAAGCCAAGAATTGAAAAACCGAAACGGAATTGCCCCCGAGCACGTTGGTTCAATGACGAGAACCAGAGGAGAATGGTCCGATACATCTTTATCTAGGGCTGTTAATTTCGCGTCCGGCCATCTCGACACAAAATCAGCAGACACCAGCATCCGGTCCAATTTACTCAACTTCAGCCCATCATATGACATATACGTATATTTCCGGCCGCCCATATTGTATTCTTCAAAACCTCCTCTCGCAATAAAATTATTGAACGCCAACGCGTTCCTGGGAATGAAAGCTGAGTTTACCCTTTCTTCCTCTCCTCTAACTTCGTTAAAGTCACCCAACACAATCCATATACCCACAAATTCATTTTTCAGAGATTCAATCTTCCCCCAAAGTTGTCTTCTCAGCCCCGGATCCGAAGGTGCATACACATTCAAAACCCATAGTAAATCGTTTTCCCCTCTTAGCTGCCCCCCCACCAAGATGTAATTTTGCTCTTTCCTGACATGTTGTACCCCAAACACCCCAGAATCCCAAATCGAAACCAATCCCCCCGATCTACCATCTGCATTCATGACCTGAAACCCACAGTCCGACCCGTCCCAAAACTGACCTACCCGTGTCTCATTCATAGCTACCAACTGAGTTTCTTGAATAGCAACAAAAGAAATATTATACGACCGCTTTAAATTACGTACCTTGATCGCTTTGTCCCTACCACCCGCCCCTTTAATATTGAAAGTCAGAAAATTCATTTTAAACTAACCATCACCTGTTCAACATCAATATCCTTTTCGACCTCTCTTTCAAAACCTTCCATCTGGATGCCCATCACCGCCCCCATCTTTACCGTTTCTACAACCTCCTTAGACACCGCTTCCTGGACCACAACCGGGTCTAGTTTATTTTCTTCTCCGCTCGTTTGTTCTACTTGAGTGATCTCCACCTCCTGTAGATCCTCCTCCCAATCAGACTCAAATTCATCGTCAATACCACTCCCTCCCATCACAATCGGTTCGTTTAACTCATTGACATTAATCATCGAGCCCCTTGGCCCCCGAAAACCTCTCCGTCTTCTCTTCTTTATTCCCCCTGATCCAGAACTAGACCCAATCGCTTCCCCTTCAGGCCCCCCTTTGTTTGTATTCTGGTTTTTTCGTGTAAAATTGTTCTTGAATTTTCTTGCCTTGACCGCCAGTGAAGTACCTCTTTTTCTCTTGTTTTTGTCTTTTTTCCCCGGACTAATTTGATGGCCCATATTGTCAACCAAAGAATTATTATTAGTTTGGGCCGGCCCAAACTCTATGTCTTCAAGTGGACCGTTAGAATACCCAATATCAGGACACATTAAATCCTGTTGAGAATTTCCCTCCATTGGGTCCGCCACATCAGCCTCGGTAGTCCCACCCATATGTTTCCCATGCAACGTTCCTCCAAGCACCTCTTCGCCTACCCCTGAATCATTACACCCTACCAACTTTTCAACTACCATCTCTGGTCCGGCCGTAGGTTCCGGCACCGGAGGCATATCCTCGACTGTCTTCTCAACTTTACTGAACTTGCAAGCGTCCCTGTTGATGAAATCCGGCACCCACCCTGCAGCCGATTCCGACACCCAACAACAGCTTTGGTTACCATTCCACGTTAGCGTAACGGATTGATCCACTCTGTGAACCGATTCTAAGATTACACCCACATAAACATGTGCTAAATTCGACAAAGACAGCCCATTTCCTAAATAAACATAGACCCCAATTCAAAGTTGTAATGCACACACCGACACACGTATAATATAAAGGATTAAAGGAAGCTAGTGATCCCAATGTTTAATGAGCCCAGTAATATTCAGAACAAAAGCCCAGTTGTATGAAAAAAGAGCCCAGCAAAATGGAATTTTTTTTGAACCCAGTTAAATAACAAGGGACGGGCTAATAACCGGGATAGAAATCAATTGAATCAGTTGAGGCAGGGGCAGATCTTAGTTGGTGCCGGGCCCTGGCCCCCACTGTTTTTTTGAGACCGGTCTTCATATTTTACTGAAAATTAAGTTTAAGATCCGCCGACAAGTTGAGGAGTATTTTCAAATGACAATTTTATAATTTTTTGTCCATAAAGGCCAAAATTATGGATCAAGTCTTTTACGGAGTAAAATTTTTATTTTCACTTTGGTGGTGTTTGTTTTTCTCCCAGAAGCACTTCTGATTTCTTTTGTCTGCGCCGCGCAGACGCGGGCAGACTGTTTGTTTTTCGGAAAACATTTAACTCCAAAAGCTCTTCCTGACCTCTTCTTGGTGCAGACTTGGACCAAAGTCTTCTAAGGTCTTCAAAGGTCTTCTCCTCTTCTCTTCTCCTCACCCACCACCACCACCACCATCCACTACCACCACCACCGTCCACCACCGTCACCCACCCACCACCACCACCTAGCATCGTCCACCACCACCGTTCACCACCACCACCGTCCATCACCACCACGGTCCACCACCCACCAACGTCCACCACCACTACCACCACCCACCACCACCACCACGGTCCACCACCACCACCACCCACCACCACCACGGTCCACCACCACCACCAACCACCGTCCACCACCACTACCACCACCACCCACCACCACCACCACCACCACGGTCCACCACCACCACCTACCACCGTCCACCCACCACCACTACCACCACCCACCACCGTCCACCACCACCCACCACCACCACCCACTACCACCACCACCACCACCACCGTCACCCACCCACCACCACCTAGCATCGTCCACCACCACCGTTCACCACCACCACCGTCCATCACCACCACGGTCCACCACCACCACCACCCACCACCGTCCACCACCCCACTACCACCACCCACCACCACCATCACCCACCACCACCACCCACCACCGTCCACCACCACTACCACCACCACCCACCACCACCACCACCACGGTCCACCACCACCACCTACCACCGTCCACCCACCACCACTACCACCACCGTCCACCACAACCACCCACCACCACCACCACCCACCACCACCACGGTCCACCCACCACCACCACCGTCTACCACCAGACTGCTGTAAAAACTCAGTTTATTTAAATTTAAGTTTATTTCAGCAGCCTGCAGACGTTAACAAACAAACAGTCTTCTTCTTGCAGACTGCAGACCTTTGGTCCACCTCTTCTCCTGCAGATGTCTGCAGATGTGGTCCGTAGACTGCAGACCTTTTCCTACAGAAAAAACAAACAGCACCTTTGTGTCCTTTGTAGTTAACTCCATCCATATAGTCGGTTAGCGTGTGACATGTGCATGTCACACGAGTGTAGAAAGGTGTGAAGACATGGTTCACCACTATGCAGCACTGGGACGGTTACAGGACCGGGGTACGAGGAACCGCAAAACTCAAAAATCCAAGATACGGGTACGATAAAAGTACGAAAATATAAAAATATAAAAAATATATTAAACAATTTCCAAAATATATATATGAGAATTGAGAGTTGAGATATTATCTGATGATCGATAAAGATACTGATATTATAATGCATATATAAGTTTTATTTGTAATTTAATATATAATGATGTTACTTCAAAGTTCAGATTTGGTTTCATAAATTTTTTGTATCCAAGTGTATTTAACTTTATTAGTTTTCTTATCCAAAAGTAATTGAGTTTTCAAAGTGTATCATAAAGTCGATCAAATTTTTTTCATAAAAGAACCACCAAGCGTTCATTATGTACACTAGTATAACTCATCCCGTCGCATCATGCCAGCACCCACTAGTTTGTGTATATTGTGTAATTATAAATAAATCGACCAATCATAAGTTAAATGAGCCGAGCTTGAACCTAGTCGAACTCAGGCTCAGCTCGACACGTTTTAAATATAACTAAAAGTGTACATTTAAACATTATTTTGTAACCTTGGTTTTTAGTAAAATTTATTAAATCATAAATGTTATACTATTTGCATAAAGTATTCAAACTTTTGTTGAAATTATAACCCAAAAGATTTACTAGAAGTAAATAAAAACGGAAAAAAATACAATTCGAAAGCTGGAAAAATAGTAAAGTTGACCATGGCGCGAGCTGGTTTGTTGGGTGCTTGGATACCGACGGTTAGGGGTACGGAAAAACGTGCGCCACAAAAGACTTTTGTGGCCGAAAATTCCATGCAAACTTTAATGGATATGGACCACTGGTCGTAGCCAGCAAATTTTATTAAATTAGAATAGTATTGTTAACTATCAATGGATGACTCATACGAAAACATTTAGTTATTGGACTGGATCGTAACGGGATTTTTTTTGTCATTGTGAGTTTATAACACAATGAATAGTCTGGGTTGGTTAAAATAAAAAAGTGTATCGACTTGTTATCCTAGCAAATATAAAACTAAGACCATGATTCAAATTTCAAGCCTACCGGCATTGTGTGACATACGGCATATGAATCTCACATGGGGCTTGAAAGGGCTTGAAATAAAAAATAGGTGTAGTGTTTAGATTGAGGAGTGTGTGTATATAAAGATACTAAAAATGAATTAAAAAAAAAGAAAATAAAATAAACATTGGAATAATATGATTAGCCCTTCCATCTCTTGCACCAGCGTGAAATTTTCCACGCTTCTCCTTTCCACGCCCAAAAACGCCCATGGGGCGTTGTGCAAGCCATTTGGGGTGTCAAATTCGCTCAATCCACGTCTAATTCCATTGTCATTACACATGGTCTAAATGTATATTATGAAATTTAAAATGTAACCTGTTCACATAAATGGATTAAGCGGGATGAGTTTGATTGCATAAATAATAATGAAGGGATAGGGAGCCTAATCCAGGCGGAAGAGGCATCCCTATCCCCATAGCTCAGCTTCCCCGCGCCAATCAGTGGCGCGAGGAACCACCAGCGCGCAACGAGCAGCACATGCAAGGGGGCGCGCAAGAACAACAACTGATAAGCAATAACATCACCTGATAAGCGCGTACCATCACACGCGGAATCTTCCCTTGACAATCATCGTACAGAAGACAACAAAAGGAAGATTCACAAAGATCACTGACAGGGTACGCGCCAATAGGAAAGCTACAGGTGGCAAAGTGGTCCAACAACTACAAGACAAGGACAGCAGCATGGCTGCAGCCATGCTTCCACCATACCAGCGTCTACAGTAAACAGCAGACATACCTTGCTGCTGTCAGGAGCATGGTCAACGACTGACAGGGGCGCCGTCTGCCAATCACAGAGCGCCACGTGTCTGCCTCGAGCAACAACCATACCGCCTGAATGACGTCATGAACAGTACACCTGTTCTCCCGCCAATTCTAGGGGAAACATTGGACTTGGGCCCAGACCAAGCCCAATAAAGAATGGCTACTCGTGGGCCTTTCGATCAAGCCCACGAGTTCTCCTATAAATACAAGGATACCTCTCCTTGCCAAAGGATCCGAAAATAGTTATTGCTAGCCTAGTATTGTTCACTTGTAATCTTTGTATTCGATCATTAATAATACTATCGGCTATTCACAGTGGACGTAGGTCAACACTTGACCGAACCACTTACATCTTGTGTTCTCATTTACTATCACCACACACACACTTACATCATTATCAAACGGGTTTAACCTTGTGGTTTGGGTAAAGGATTAACCCTGACGAACATAGGTATTAACCACACGTAGATTATACGTAATCTACGTGATACTTATTGTTTCTTCATTGGCGCCATCCAACGGTTAGAACCGCTCTTTTACTCATCTTTTCAACCCACCCATGGCTGAACCCAACCCTAATACTGCTGCCGTCAATCGTTCCGGGGAAGGGGACACCCAACTCCCGGAAAATCAAACAACACCACCCACAGTCGTCAAGAAACCCACTTCCAGGCTTCAAAGCCAAGAAGTTGAGGTTCGGGACGCTAACTCTGACGACGACAGCAGTGCTAGCTCTGAGGAGGACCTTGACCAATGGCTCCTCCGTCAGAACACGAAGAACGCTGCGATCTACCAGCGTAAGCTCTTGCAGCAAGCAAAGAAAAAGGGCAAGGCCCTTACGTATGACATCCCACCCAAAAAGGGGAAAGACACAGCTGTCTCAGGTGCTGGTCGTAGCGGGGAACTCGGCGGAGACGCCAGAGTTCGGGGCTACGCAAAGCAACGGACAGAGCCTGATGGCTACGAATCCTCCAGTAGCGACTCAGGCTACAAGGGGAAGAAAAGTCATCATCGCTCGAGCCACAACAATGAGGATGATGACTTGGTCAAACCATTCAGACCAAAGGCTTTCGCCGAAAAGTCAAAATTTGTCGCTCGTATAGCGACAGCAACAATACCAAGAAAAGCAAAACTCCCCAGCAGCATCGGCAGATACGATGGCCTGCGTGACCCAGATGACCACGTGCACGACTTTGAGTGCGCGGGAATGTCGGTTGACTGGCCCGTACAGGTTTGGTGCCATTTATTTGCGCAAACTCTGACGGGCGCAGCTAGGGTCTGGTTTGATAACCTCCCTGCGGGGAGTGTTAAAGACTTTGACGACCTTACCGACAAATTCAACAACCATTTCTCGCATTTGCGCAAGCATAAGAAAGACAAGGCGCACATCCTATTGTGCCGCCGAAACGACAATGAATCCATTGAGGACTTTATTGTTCGATTCAACAAAGAGGCCCTGCTAATAGGGTGCGGGGAAGAACTCACAAGGGCAGCGTTCGTGCATAACGTACGCAGCCCAGAGTTAATGAAATGCCTTACAGGCAAAGATGGCATACCGGAGTCCTGGGATGAACTCATCCACTCCGCCAAGATATATGCCTCGTCTGAGAAGTCCTTCAGTCAGACGCACAATTTCCAACACCATCATAATAATAATAAAAATAAAAACAAGTCAGTCTGGAGCCGCATCTCCGGCGCCGCGGATGAGGGAAAATATTCCCCAGCCGGGGACGCCAGGCAGATGATCAGTCCCAAACAAACGCGGGACCAACGCGGTCATTCAAAGAAAAATTACGACTGGACCCCGCTGACAAAGACACCATCTCAGGTCTTAAAGACTGAACAGGTCACGTTGAAGGCCGCCCCTCCCCTGGCCAAGCGCAAGAACGTAGACCGTAGCAAATACTGTGAGTACCACAACGACTACGGTCACCTCACAGATAATTGCTACACCCTCAAGATGGAAATCGAAACCGCGCTAAAGTCAGGGCAACTCGGCCATCTGGTGAAGAACGTGCACCGCACAGGCAAGAATCAAACGGGCGATGAGAATCAGGAGGAAGGATCGCGAAAAAAGATCCGCGACCTGAATACTCATGCTGCCACATTGATCCCTCGTCACCACTGCAACATGACAAAGAAGGGCAAGAGCGCCTACCATGGAAAGCGCGCCCGAGTGCCACCTCCAAGCGATTCATGGAAAGAGGCTGACGTCCTCATGCCAAAGATTAGAGGCGGCGCCTCATGCACAGCCCCTCTTGTCATCACCGCTATTTTTGGACACTATCGCACGCGATATATGTTCCTAGATGGCGGCAGCAGTACTGACATCATGTACGAACAATGCTTCCAACAACTAGACCAGGAAGACAAAGCAAAGCTCGTACCAGTCAACGAACCAATCTCCGGCTTCATCCACGAAACCATCATGCCGCGGGGCATGCTGTCCATGCCAGTAACATGGTCTGACGGCACCCACGAGCGCACGGAGATATGTGATTTTATGGTTCTACCGGCCAACTCCAATCATGACATTCTTCTTGGACGGGAAGGCATCGCACGCTTTAACGCCAATGCTTCAACGGCGCATGCGATGGTGGGGTTCCCAACCAAAACAGGTATTGCCTTCATCAGAGGTAACAAAGACTGCCACACCACAGAAACCGCCAAACCGCCGAAAATGGTGAAAACAGACACCCGCGCTGAGCCGGAAAAATGGGTTCTCAACCCTAAATTTCCGGAGCAAACGGTGATCATCGGCCATGAAATCTCCGAGGCCATTCGAAATCATTTAAAGCAGCTTCTAATCAGTAATATTGATGTCTTCGCGTGGCAACCAGCCGACATGGTTGGGGTCCCGCGCGACATAGCGGAACATAAACTCAATGTCTACCGCTCAGTGGAACCTATAGTGCAAAAGAAGCGCAGCATGGGCCCGGAGAAAACAAAGGCCATGAATGAGCAAGTCACCGAGCTGCTCAGCGCGGGTATACTTCGCCCAATCAGGTACCAGACATGGGTAGCTAACCCAGTCATGGTAGCCAAAGCAAACGGCGGGTGGCGCATGTGTGTCGATTATAAAGATATCAACAAAGCATGTCCAAAAGATTGCTATCCTTTGCCAGAAATCGACCTAAAGGTGGATTCTTTAGCCCCATACCGCTTTAAGTGCTTCTTAGACGCGTATAAGGGCTATCACCAAATCCAAATGGCAAAGGAGGATGAAGATAAGACGGCATTCCGCACAGACGCTGGCATTTTCTGTTACACCAAAATGCCATTCGGTCTGAAAAACGCGGGAGCCACTTATCAGCGCCTCATGGACACCGCCTTCATCAACGAAATCGGCGTACGGCTTGAAGTGTACGTCGACGATCTCGTAATCAAGAGCAAAGATGAAAGCGACATGCTTAAGGATATCCAGCAAACGTTCGCACAGTTACGCAAAGTGCGCATGAAGCTCAACCCAAGCAAGTGCTCCTTCGGGATGGAAGAAGGCAAATTTCTAGGGGTGATCGTAACGCGCGATGGGTTCCGCGCCAATCCAGAAAAAGTACAAGCCATAGAAAGAATGCCTTCACCCGCTTCCATCAAGGAGGTGCAAACACTCATGGGCCGCCTCGTGGCCCTCAACCGATTTTTATCCAACTACGCTTCAAAGTCATTTCCGTTTGTGGACACTTTGAAGAACTGTTTAAAGAAGAGCAATTTCCGTTGGACACCAGAGGCGGAATCGGCATTCAAAGAAATGAAACAATGCCTAATGAATCTTCCGACGCTAACAGCGCCCCTCCCCAAAGAACCATTGACACTGTACCTATCGGTCACGGACCGCGCAATAGGTGCAGTCCTCATGGTGGAGCGCAAGAATGTGCAAACGCCGATATACTATATCAGCCGCACGCTTTTAGACGCGGAAACAAGGTACACAATCATGGAAAAGCTGGTCCTCGCTCTGGTACACGCATCTCGGAGACTCCGCAGGTACTTTCAAGGGCATCCGATAAATGTCCTCACGGACTACCGGATAAACGACATACTCGCCAAGCCCGAGTTGTCGGGGCGCCTAGCCAAATGGGCCATTGAACTCGGGGAACACACGATCCACTACAAACCCCGCCCCGCCATCAAGGGCCAAGTTCTTGCGGACTTCGCCACGGAAATTCCCGCAGATAAAGTACTCGAATGTCAAGCGGAAGAAGCTCCCGCGTTAGCGCAAGACCCATCACAAAAATGGTCCTTATTTACGGATGGGGCCTCAAACGAGGATGGCGCTGGCGCAGGATTACGCCTTATCAGCCCAGATAAACAAGAGTTCACGTACGCCATCCGCCTCGACTTCAAAAGCACGAATAACGAGGCGGAATATGAAGCGCTGCTGGCAGGCCTCCGCATTGCGGAAAAAATGGGGGCCAGGCACGTGGAGGCACACGTGGACTCACTACTTGTAGCGCGGCAGATCAACGGGGTTTACGACGCGAAGGACGAGACCATGGCGTTATACCTTGAACAGGCCAAACAGCTGATGCGCCGATTCGACTCATGCAAAGTCGAGCACATCCGGCGCAGCGAAAATAAGCCCGCCGATGCGCTAAGTAAAATGGCATCAACGGTCTTTGAACATATGGCCAAAGAAGTCCGCGTCGAGATCCTAGACAAACCATCTGTTCCGCTGCGACAAGTCAACATAATCCAAACAGGAAGCGCATCCTGGATGGCTCCGATCAAGGCCTACCTATCATCCGGCACCCTGCCTGACGAAAAGTCAGAGGCCCGGAAGATCAAGAACAAGGCTCTACAATACCAACTCATCGACGGTATCCTATATCGCCGCTCTTACCTGGGACCGCTATTGCGCTGCGTAGATTCCGCAGATGCTTCCTTTCTCCTACGAGACATACATGAAGGGACATGCGGACTACACGCGGGCCCAAGAATGGTAGTGGCGAAGTTAATGAACGCAGGGTACTACTGGCCGGGGATGCACGTGGACGCGGTCAACGAGTTGCGCAAATGCGACAGTTGCCAACGCCACGCCCCGAATACCTTGCGACCCAAGAACAACCTGGTGCCAGTCACAGCGGCCTGGCCGTTCCAAAAATGGGCTATTGATTTGGTAGGCCCATTCCCGACGGCTCCAGGAAATGTAAAGTACCTAATCGTCGCCATCGACTACTTTACAAAGTGGGTCGAGGCGAAACCACTAGCAAAAATTGACGGCGCACACGTCAAAAAATTCATCTGGGAATTCATCATTTGCCGATTTGGTCTACCGCTGCAATTGGTAAGCGACAATGGCACACAATTTGAAGACCAATCCTTACAAGAATGGCTATCTCAAATGGGTGTCCAACAAATCTTCACATCTGTCGCGCACCCTCAAGGCAACGGTCAAGTTGAACGGGCCAATCGTACGATTGTTGAAGGCATCAAGGCGCGGCTGGGTACCAAGAGAACAGGGTGGGTAGACGAAATACCCCATGTCCTACGGGCATACCGCACCCTCACGAAAACAAGCAATGGCGAAACGCCATTCAGCTTGACGTATGGAACGGAGGCGGTCATACCCGCCGAAATCGGCTGCCCCTCCGCAAGAGTACTCATGGCCAACAAAAGAGACAACGACAAAGAGCTCCGCCTAAACCTTGATCTCCTAGATGAACGACGTGAACTCGCCGCAATCAAAGAGGCGAAATACAAAACGCAGCTAGAGCGCTATTACAACAAGCGCGTCAAAGCCTGCACATTCAAGATTGGGGACTACGTTTTCCGAAACAATGAGGCTTCCAACGCCGAAAAGCCTGGAAAACTAGCCCCTACCTGGGAAGGCCCATACAAGATACAAGAAATACTTGGCAAAGGCGCTTACGCGCTAGAAAGGCTTGATGGAACACCTATCCCCAGATCTTGGAACGCAGCACAATTGCGCCGCTGCTACTTGTAAAACACTTGTAATTACGGCTACACATGCCGCGTTTATCAATGAAAATTGTTCCCTATATCTGTTATTCTACTTGTTTTTCCACGCCAGGGTCTTCAAGACTTAAGCAAAACTATCGTCGGACCACAAATAAGGCGGTGTTAACATGATAAAGTCTTCTAGGCATGCTTCGCGCACGTCGGACTTACAAAAATCATGCACCAACGCCACATAAGATGGTCTTCAAGACAAGTTTACTTGCCGGACTTAAAGACGCGCGCCGCTAGAACAAACTTAAAGCCTTGTCTTCTAAACTTGTAACACAAGTTGGACAAAGAGCGAACTAGTTCAGCGCGCAGTCGTGGGTCTTCTAGGCAAGGCGAACACGCGCTTAACTCGGACTTATGGCACAAGTCGCGCCCCGCTATAGTCTTCAAGGCGAATACTTCACACGCCGGACTATCTAGCAGGACGCGCGCCTAATTTTAACTTGTCAAATCGGGTGACGACTTGGTTAGATAAGTTAAGTTAGGATGAGAAACACAAGATATAAGGAAAGACCAAAATTTTCATTCATTATAAGGGACTTAAAAACCCTTGGTAATTACAAGTTATTTACAAAGACAAAAAGAAAAGAGAAGACAAGCGCCTATTAAACTTAAACATTTGAGGTGCCCTCGCCACTGGCTCGTTGGCGCTCTTCTTCAAGGCGCTTGCGCTCCTCCTCCTTGGCCAGCTCATAAGATCTGTCGATATAATACTTAAGGGCAGACAAGGGATCAGCATTTTTGTTGCAGTCTGCAACCACTTGAAGAATGGGGAAGTCCACCTTCTCAAATTTGAGTAGCTCCGCCTCATATTCATCCTTTAGTGGCTTCCCATAATGCTCCGCATCCTCGATCCGCCCACCATTTTGAGCTGCCAAAAAACCATCTTCATAGCCTTCACCATACCCATAGGCATGGGCGGTGGCGGCTATGGCAGCGACCTGGTCGCCCAGCTTAGGCTCCTGCCAGAACCTCTTGAAGACCTGCAAAAAGAGTTAACAAGTTAGCATAAAAAAAAAAACCTTCAAAAGTTTGGCGCAAAAGAGATATACACTTACCCCAGTAATCCCATCAGTCATCATCCACTTGATGGCATCCTGTGTCTGTGTCTGGGCGGCCATCGCCTCATCCAAAAGACGCTGGGCTGTCTCACATTCCTTGACAGCCGCAGCGCGAGCTTCCTCGGCAGAGCCAAGGTCCTGCTCCAGATCCTCCTTTGAATGAAGGATCTGGACCCTCTCCCGCTCCAAGAAGGAGACGCGCTCAGTAGCCTTGATAAGATCCGCATCTTTAGACTCAAGCTCCAAGCGCTTCTCCACAACTTGCGCGGTCCGTTCGGAGAGGGCCTTGCTCTTCTCTTCTACTTGCCGGGTCAGCGCCCGGCTTTCCTCTTGCGCCTCGGCCAGAGTCTGCTTTAACTTCATAGTTTCAGCATTTGTCTTTTTGCAAGACTCTGTCCATCGGCGCTTATCCGCCGCCGCGTCCCCTTCCAACTTGGTGACCTTGGCTTCTGCATCATGGGCGCGGCGACGGTACTTGGAGATTTCAGCCTTGAAGGCAGCCTCTTTCTCAGCAAGGTCTGCCTTCTCCGCCTCCAAGCGTTTAATATCTCGCCACACCGCCGCATCTCGGCGGCGTAGCGAGTCAATCATCGATAGCTGAGTCGCCTGGTTGACGCACAAGGCAGCCATAAGGTCTGCGCGACTCAGCATATCTTGGTGCGCGCGCTCGTAGGGAGGCACCACCTCCCTCACAAACTCCTCGGCGGCCAAGGAGTTAGAGAATAAAGTATTCTCCCTGACCGCCCAACGAGGGCGCCAAATTGCATCACCCCCTGACCAGCTGGAGCCATCATACCCGCCTGATGGCTCCCTATCATCAACCCTGGAGAACTCGCGCCGCGACTGACGCGAGCCCTCCGCGCTACCACCAATGCCTGACGCCAAAAGGGCCCTCTCAAAACCATCCATCTCCTGGGACCCCTCGGCGCTGGCATTGGCGCGATCCTCTTGCTCCTTCAACTGGCGAGCCTTCTCCTCCAAGAACTGTTGCTCTTGGAGACGAAGACGGTCCGCCTCAGCTTTCTTGGCCGCCTCAGCCTTTCGCCTAGCTTCATCGGCGGCAGCTTTCCTCTCAGCCTCAGCTCTGCGTAGAGCTTCATCAGCCGCTGCTTTCTTCTCGGCCTCCGCCCTCCGAAGGGCTTCATCGGCCTCAGCCTTCAAGCGGGCTTCCTCCCGCTGCGCTGCCTCTTGCTCTTGAAAGAGCACATCCACCTCTGTCCTACCCACCTCCGAAGATGGAGATGTGGGAGGAGGAGTTGGCACAATTTTGGGCGCAACTGCAGAAGTAACAAAAGTGTTAAGAATAACCAAAGAAAAAGATTTCAGAAAAGGCAAAATGAAGTTAACTTACCAGGGGCTTTCTTCTTCAACAGCTTCTGGAACAGAGGCTGACGTGTAGGCGCCGCACCTATACCCGCACTAAAGGTGGGGGCAGTAACCCCCCCAACGCTGGAGCTCTTCTCTAGCACCACCCCTTGCGCCGGCGACAAGGGGGAGGCAGTGGTCTCTGCAACAGGGGTTTCAACCCCACCACCCTCCCCGCCGGTGGCAGCAGCAGCTTTCTCCAAGTTGGCAGCTGCGCTGCTAGAAGTGGCGCCAGTGGTGCGCCTCTTCTTCCTTTTCTCCAACTTGGAGGGCTCTTCCTCCTCCTCATCCTCTGACGCGGGCCCGTCCTTCCTTCGGCGCCGCCCCTTCACCACTTCACCTACTGAAACGGAAGAGCCCGAATCAGAACTTGTTAAAGGGCGTTGGCGACGTTTACGTCTCCACGGAGCGTGTTTCCAACGGCCACGCCCCGCGGGCGCCTTCTGAACCTCCACAATCTCCACTGAGGAGTCAGAGGCATCATCGCCAAAAAGGCTAGAAAACAAAAGTTGGTGTGACTCACCTGTGGTGTAATAAGGCTTGGGCGCGATGGTCAGGTCAGGATAATAAAACCTGTCCACAAACGCCTCAAGGCAAGACACCTCTCCCTCCGCCAAGCGCCTCCACTTTATACCCTTCTCCTGACGAGCGGCATAAAATTGGAACTTGCTCACACCTGCGCAAGAAACAGTTAGCACAATACGATATACAATGCAAAGAAGTTAAATTAGAAACTGTGCTTACCCTCCGCAGCAATGTAGGGTTCTTTTCCTGGGCCCTGAGTTAGGCAGCTCATCCCCAGAAGGCAAAAGATGCCATCTGTGAGATTTTTAAACTCAAGCTTGGTGGCGTTGGCGGTAAGGGTGGTGAACCAGCCTTGCTTCTTGAAATCCTTCATCACCGGTATGTCAGCCACCCGCTGACCGTCTGCAATAACTTTCCAAGGCAGACTAATGGGGATGACCCCCCTCTTCACAAAGAAGAATTTTTCTTTAGCCCAATGAAGGGACTTGGGGGTATGGGTGGCCATTGGAGGCACCTTGGGGCGCGGCTTGAACGAGAACCACATCTCGTCGCGCGCAAGAAAGTAGAAGACATTGAGCATCTCCACAGTTGGCTCAATGTCCAGGGCGCGGCAAGACGCCTCAAAGTGCACCAGCCTTAGCATCCCAAAGGCGGTCAGTTGGGTTGGCCCAACACCATAGGCTACCAGAGTGTCAATCTGGAAGCGGGTGCAAGGGAGCCGGAAGCCACACTTGGTGAAGTGGGCTTCATACAGGGCAAGTTGCCCAGGCCCAGTGGAGAGTACATTCTCCGTCGGAGACGGCAGAGTAGGCTCCCACTCCGGCAATATGCCATAGCCCCTGCAAAAATTATCAAAGGCTTCTTCAGTCCACACACAAAAAGTGTTGGTCATAAGCTTTCGCTCCTTGATCTTCCCGTGTTCCACCTGCACCTCCTCCTCCACGTCATCAATCACTGGCTCCTTACCGGTAACATCGCCGGAAGGAGAACCAATGTGGGAAGCTTCTGACATTTTCACAAAGGAATGAAAGAAAAGAAAAGAAATCTGGATAACTAACTGGAAATGGTTGAAGACTCGCCGGGAAACTCAAAAAGTTCACCGGAAAACTCAACAGATTCAACGAAAACTTTGAAGATCGGTCGGAATCTTCAAAGAAGAACAAAGAAGTGGAGACGAACTAAGAACAGACAAAGGAAGCAATGAAGATCAACAAGAAGTTTCACGTCAAATCTTTGAAGATTGATCAAACAATCTCTGAAGATTTAAAGAAAACTTCAAATGATCGGAATTGTTTTTGAAAATAAGAGAGTGCAAGTAAGAAGAAGGGATGAACAAATGAACAAGTAACCGTTTAACATGCATCCCAACTCATATATATACCCACTGCATTAATGACAGTGGGGCCCAAGGAGAAACAAACGTCGTCACACTTTTTCAAAATTTGGAGAAGCAGATGACGACACGTGTCCTCATGCGCGAGTGAACGGCTACGATCAAGCAAGGATAAACAATTCAACCGTCACGCGACGGATGGCTGACACGTGTCACCAGATCTCACCAACGTAAACTGATCAGGCGCGTGAAGCATCACGCGTCTGACAAACTTCACGTGCCACTTGACACGTGGCACAAACACAACCACACAACCAACAAGTGGGGCGCGTGCCAACACACGCGCCTGACACAGACGAAATGTTGGTAACTGCACCATAATGAGGGGACAGCCAACAGTCAGCACGACAGCCAAGGCTGACTCGTCAGCAACCCTCAAACTTCCATCAGAAGCAACTGATCATTCGAATTCCAGGCGCCTTAACTCCCATTTATGAGAGACAAATTCAATGCCAATGATTCAGGATTTATTACAACTGCTGAAGAACTACAACATGGCGCAAAGTTGACGTAAAACCAAAAAAGACGTTCTCCGCCCAGCGCCTTAACAGGTCATGGCGGCAAACTTCTTTCATGGCGCAACTTTGACGTAAAACCAAAAAAGACGTTCTCCGCCCAGCGCCTTAACAGGTCATGGCGGCAAACTTCTTTCATGGCGCAACTTTGACGTAAAACCAAAAAAGACGTTCTCCGCCCAGCGCCTTAACAAGTCATGGCGGCAAACTTCTTTCACGGCGCAAATTTGACGTAAAACCAAAAAAGACGTTCTCCGCCCAGCGCCTTAACAGGTCATGCGGCAAACTTCTTTCACGGCGCAAATTTGACGTAAAACCAAAAAAGACGTTCTCCGCCAAAATTTGCAGAGGAACGAATTTCAAGACACACCAGCAGATGAGCTCTCATCCGCGACCCCATTCTTTGAGTCTAGCGCTCCACCTACTCTTCACAAAGAATAGGAGAAACCCTAGACTAGGGGGACTTGAAGGGATAGGGAGCCTAATCCAGGCGGAAGAGGCATCCCTATCCCCATAGCTCAGCTTCCCCGCGCCAATCAGTGGCGCGAGGAACCACCAGCGCGCAACGAGCAGCACATGCAAGGGGGCGCGCAAGAACAACAACTGATAAGCAATAACATCACCTGATAAGCGCGTACCATCACACGCGGAATCTTCCCTTGACAATCATCGTACAGAAGACAACAAAAGGAAGATTCACAAAGATCACTGACAGGGTACGCGCCAATAGGAAAGCTACAGGTGGCAAAGTGGTCCAACAACTACAAGACAAGGACAGCAGCATGGCTGCAGCCATGCTTCCACCATACCAGCGTCTACAGTAAACAGCAGACATACCTTGCTGCTGTCAGGAGCATGGTCAACGACTGACAGGGGCGCCGTCTGCCAATCACAGAGCGCCACGTGTCTGCCTCGAGCAACAACCATACCGCCTGAATGACGTCATGAACAGTACACCTGTTCTCCCGCCAATTCTAGGGGAAACATTGGACTTGGGCCCAGACCAAGCCCAATAAAGAATGGCTACTCGTGGGCCTTTCGATCAAGCCCACGAGTTCTCCTATAAATACAAGGATACCTCTCCTTGCCAAAGGATCCGAAAATAGTTATTGCTAGCCTAGTATTGTTCACTTGTAATCTTTGTATTCGATCATTAATAATACTATCGGCTATTCACAGTGGACGTAGGTCAACACTTGACCGAACCACTTACATCTTGTGTTCTCATTTACTATCACCACACACACACTTACATCATTATCAAACGGGTTTAACCTTGTGGTTTGGGTAAAGGATTAACCCTGACGAACATAGGTATTAACCCCACGTAGATTATACGTAATCTACGTGATACTTATTGTTTCTTCAAATAATATATAAATATAATAATACTATGAGTGTGTGATTTCGCCTTTGTATCATTTGTGTAACTCTAGGTAGATAGATTCTCCTACCTACATAGGGATGGCAATCAAACCCGAACTCGATGGGTAAACCCGAAACCCGACACATTTGGGACGGGTTTGGGTCGGGTAATCGGGTATCGGTCCGGGTATGGGATTAGTTTTAATTTTGTTCGCGGGTTTGGGACGGGTTTGGGATTTGATGATATACCCGTTTACCCGACCCGATTACCCGATAAAGTATACCCGTTTACCCGATTAGATACCCAATATAATTTCTAATATATCTTTTTAAATATGTATGCATAATATATCTAATTGTCCATCTACATTGTCATCTTGTGCTAAAATTACCAAAAAGTTAATGTGTACTATTTATTATCTATGTGTTTGATTGTTTTTATATGATTTAAGTATTTTATATTTATACATTGTAATCATTTTTACATATATATTTAATAATGGTAAATATAATTGGTTAATAGTTACCTAATAGATGATAGTCGGGTTTTTGGTCGGATATACTCAATGAGTAAGTTTTAAAAATTAATGGGTTTACCCGAAACCCGCCGGTATACCCGATACCCGATGGGTAATTACCCGACACAAACCCGACGGGTTTTGGGCCGGGTTTGGGACAAGCATACCTAATCGGGTATGGGGTTGGGATTACCTAAACCCGTCCCAAACCCGATCCATTGCCATCCCTATCAAGAAAGCACTGTGAAAAAATTAGTCGTGCATGGTTGATGGTTGTTATCTAATCTGCGTGCTCTTCCCAAAAAAAAAATAATATTGTTGCTCCTAACCACCCTTTTTCTTAGGGATGGCAATTAAACCCGAACCTGATGGGTAAACCCGAAACCCGACACATTTGGGACGGGTTTGGGGTCGGGTAATCGGGTATGGGTCCGGGTATGGGATTAGTTTTTATTTTTTTCGCGGGTTTGGGACGGGTTTGGGATTTGATGATATACCCGTTTACCCGACCCGATTACCCGATAAAGTATACCCGTTTACCCGATTAGATACCCAATATAATTTCTAATATATCTTTTTAAATATGTATGTATAATATATCTAATTGTATATCTACATTGTCATCTTGTGCTAAAATAACCAAAAAGTTAGTGTATACTATTTGTTATCTATGTCTTTTATTGTCTTTATATGATTTAAGTATTTTATATTTATACATTGTAATCATTTACATATATATTTATTAATGGTAAATTTAATTGGTTAATAGTTACCTAATAGATGTCAGTCGGGTTGTTGCTCGGATATACTCAATGAGTAAGTTTTAAAAATTAATGGGTTTACCCGAAACCCGCGGGTATACCCGATACCCGATGGGTAATTACCCGACACAAACCCGACGGGTTTTGGGCCGGGTTTGGGACAAGCATACCAAATCGGGTATGGGGTTGGGATTACCTAAACCCGTCCCAAACCCGACCCATTGCCATCCCTTTTCTCCAAGAAATGTTGCCGTCCAAAAAGCTCCTCAGCCGTCCAAAAAACTCCTCCACCGTCCAAATATGTTCTCTTTTCCCATGGTGACCTATTGTTGTTGTTCCTCCTTTGTTTAGTCACCAGGCCCAATCTTAATAAACTTTATTGCAGCCCACAACACGTTTCATATTAGAAGCCATGTCATATTTTTAACTAGATTATACTCCGGAAGCGTCCCGCAGTTGAAAAATCTAATATGACACATCAATTTTACATATGAAATAGACTTATGCGCTTTATAGTTACATGCAAGAAAGCATCAGGTATCACCTAACCTAAAACAATTAACAATATATCTCCAATGTTAACGCATACCTTAAACAATGTAAAATTATAATGTTAACATCTAACTATTTAAGACATATGTAAAGGGTCTTCAAGCCCCTCCACCAAGGATTAGAAAACATGTGGTAAAATCAAACTTCAAGCCCCTCTTGGCCTCTTCAGCGTGTTTATTTCCTTACAATAATTCATATAGAATTGTTTATTGCTTATAAAATATTAAGATTATGTTAATAGCGACAAATCATCCTCTTCCAAAGTCGGGTGATGCATGTTCTATATGAAATATCCTAGCAACTAATTATAAACGGATATAGGTTGGTTCTTAGGATTCTTTACTCCCAAGAACCAACCTATATCCGTTTATAATTAGTTGTTACATCAACCAATGTATACAAGAAAAAAAAAATGAGATATGCTTTATAGCATGTATAAGTTTGGAAAGAGTTTCTTCTAATCCTCTTTATTTTCGAATAGCATGAAAGTACATTTGCACTGCTAGACCGGGGTTCTTGCATTTGTTTGAAATAATCATAATGTTAGTAAGTAGGCGATGATCTTCAGCCCAGCTGGTTTGAGGTGAGAGAGTTTACCTCTTCAGAGGATTCCCACTTAGGGTTGGTCATAGGTTCGATTCTCGTCCATCGAAAAATCATACCCATTAAGGTTGAAAGGGCCCTGCGTGTGGGAGGACTCGAACAAGTATTTGTATCGGTATTTTAAGGTAAAATACCTCTATCGAAACGATACCGATTTTCATCAAAACTTGATAACGATATGGTACCGAAAATGAACCGGTATCGGGATCAGTATTTAATACCGAAATGCACATCCCTAGCCACGGGGAAAATTCCCCCTCCTCCCCGACCTCCTTTTTCCTCTTAAATAAAATAATAAAAAATAATAGAAAGAAAAAAGGGGAACCATTTCATTAATTTGGAGGAAGGGAAGAGAAGAGTGACATGACGCTGAGAAGACAAGGGGAAAGAAGAGGGAAGGAGAAACTTACACCGCATGACACCCTATAGCCTTATGAAAGACATCGATATAATGAGCGTGCCACAATGACGTAAAACTTGCATAAAAATTAATTGCAATAACACATCAATATGTAATGTAGGACATACCATTTTGTACATTTATTTAAATTAATAAATAACTGAAGTATATTAAAGATATATGAAACTAAAATTTGTTTTCTTATATCAAAATTTACACGAAATGCTTAAAGACATATGTACTTGTACGTGCACACCAAACCCACGTCTCCTGCAACAACATCAAAATAATCAAAGGAAGTTTCTAGAAAGTTGCGCACAAAACCTAGTACATGTCAGCTATTGGGAGACAGTGAAAGGGACGTTTAGCCAATCAGAAGTAGGAATTCCCTACTCTAGTGTGTGGCCCGCACAAGACAGATATCATTCCGAAGATGACCAATCACAAGACGCTTCCTACCATTATAAATACCCATCTCTTCCAAACAGAGATGATTCATTCAATTCCTTACGAAGCAAACTTAGAGAATTTATGTCTGGCTAGGAAAAAAAATATTATAGTTGAAATACATGTATTCACTTATATTCGAGTCTTGTGTAATCGTCCAGTTACATATTAATAAAATATCTATATATATTGCTCCTATATGAAGATGTGTAACAAGTGTTGAATCTTGTGTAATCGTCCATTAACATATCAATAAAATATCTATATATAACTAATTATCTTTGAATTTTCTCTTTTATCATTCTAGAATATTTAAATTTAATTAATTACAATTGTCTATTATACTGATTCTCACCATTAGTTGTATTTTGATTCGATGGCTCATTGGTTTCCTTTTTCTTTGATCGGTGGGTTCAGATTTGATTCGGAAAGACTTCGGTTAATAATTGTAGTGACGGCCAATTTTGCATGAACAACCGAATATTCTAATATTGGCTTTGAAGACACTGGTCTTCTTTCTATTTTTTTTAGAACGTTGGCTTTGATTAGTTGTTAAATTATATTCTTGACTTTGGAACAATCTTTTTATAACTAGTTATTATTGGTATGTCTGTTACAAAACAAGATAGCATTATATTTTCTAACAACAAGTATAAATTGACATAAAACATCGAAACCATTTGGTCTCAAGATTAAATCTAATTCAAATGAGTTTTACCGTAGTAGGCCGCAACGGATTTTTTTTCCAAGTTGGTGGTTTGGTGGTAGGCTGCACAGTAGGCGACTAGTCCTGTTAGTAAAAGATCAATTTCACCTTGATATCTCCGATAATCTTGGCAATGTACCAACATGTTGTCAGAAAAATTGCATAAAGTAACTTCTTTCGAAAAAACCATTTACAACAAAATATAAAAATATTTTATGATTTACAATGTTAACAAAATATGAGTTGTAAAATGGGTGTATCTAAATGTACCACTCCATGTCTCCATACCCCCTCCATATGAGAGGACAAACGTTTTTTAAGACTAGGGGGAGTGGGGCGGGAAAGAGGGGGGGGGGGGGGGGGGGGGGCGGGAAGAGGAGGGCGGGGAGGGTGGGCGGTGGGGGATTGCCGGGGGGGGGGGGGGGGGGGGGAGTGGAGGGTGATGTGGAGGCTTTTTATTGGACCATGTGTATTGACCGTTGGGATTAAAAAAAAAAATAAGACCGTTACAAACGGTAATAATTTAGAAAAAAAAAATATTTTTTAAATCTATCTATATATATATATATTAACCCACACTCTCCTATTTTTATAAAATCCTCTCCAAACTCTCTTTTTTTTAAAATACTTGCAAGATGTCGTAATTTATTTATAAGAATATCAAACGATTTAGAAAATAATTACGAATATTTCCAACAAAGGCCCGATGCGCGTGGTGAGTTGGGATTTACCACGTTTCAAAAGGTCACAGCTGCGCTTAGACACTTGGGTTACGGGCAAGGTTCCGACATAATGGACGACTATCTAAAGATGTCGGCCCGAACGGCCAGGGAAACTCTCCACTTTTTTTGTTCGTACGTCATTGAACTATATTTAAAAAAATATTTGAGAAAACCTACGTTTAGTGACGTACAACAACCTTTGGAATTCCACGACGAAAAACATGGTTTTCCTGGTATGCTCAGGAGTTTAGATTGTATGAAATGGGAGTGGGAACTTTGTCCAACTGCATGGCAAGGTCAACACTCAAGTGGATATCATAAAAAGCCTTGTATGATGCTTGAATAGGGCTGTTCACGAGCCGAGCCGATCCGAACGGAGCTTTGCTCGTGCTTGGCTCGTTTACAAACCGAACCGAGCGGAGCGGCTCGTTTATAATCGAGCCGAAAATCGAACGAGCATTCTTCGAGCGAAAATTTTCCGAGCGAGCGCCGAGCGAGAATCGAACGGAGAATAATATGGACGATTATAAAATTGGGATGTTTCCTTCGATGTTTTCATTTTCGGGTGACAAATAAGGTCAAAATGTCCGATGATAACACTAATATTAAGATCCCAGTGTCCAAAGATGAGGCTTAGATTGAGGCTGGTGAGGTGATGAGCATATGTCAGACAACAGTTGTTGCATTGTGACGTAGGTGTGGTATCAAGCGATGGACGACTATTAACATAAAGAAGTCAAGACCATCACCTCATGACTTATTGTTTTACTATTAAATCTAGTGTTAATTTTTTTATTGTGTTAAATGGGTTGGTTATATTTTGTTTGCATATACTGACTCAAATCCAATAGAATCTTATATATAAAGCCATAAATTTATCTGTAAAATGTGTATATATTTATTATTAAATAAATAAAAATTTATTCGAGCCGAACCGAGCCGAGCGTACCTTTGCTCGTGCTTGGCTCATTTACAAACCGAACCGAGCCGATCGGCTCATATACAACCGAGCGGAAAATCGAGCGAGCAATTTCCGAGCAAATTCCGAACGAGCGGCGAGCGATCGGCGAGCGCCGAGCGTTTTGAACAGCCCTATGCTTAAGCGGTTGATGTATTTTTTTATTTCATGTTTTTATATTTTTTATTTTGTAGTTTATTATTAATTATTAATGTTTTTTAATTATGTTTTTATTAAATTTGTGTTTTTTTATTACTTTAATTAAGAAAAAGAAAAAAAAAAATACTTTCCACATGTCACTTCCCCCCACTCTTCCCCCCTTCCACTCCCCACAATTTCCCCCCTCCCCCCGCATGAACCCCACAAGTGCCACATGGCGCTTCCCCCTTCCACTTCCTCTAGTCTAATGGTGGGTAAAAAATATAGACTATCAAGTAGCAAACTTATAATTTAAGGATATTTTAAAGGAATAATTTTTTTTTCTTTTGAAATTTAGTCTAATGATCATCATGTATGGTTCATCAATTCATCTAGTGAAACCGATTTAATTTTTTTTTGGAATGTGATTTTCTATGTTGTGACAGAGTTCATCACAACTCTCTAGAAGGGGATCCCCTAGCAACTCTATAATGGTCAGACTATGTTGTCTTAACCGGGTCCACGCTGACGCGAGAGTGGTCGGCCCATAAGTGAGTCGAAGCTGCGCATAAGGGGCACTAAGGCTTTCACCCGAAAAATTTGCTGCCACCTGCCACTTGACAGATGTTGCACCCTCCACAAGAGATAAGCCTCTCTGGAATAAATGCACGGTATTAGAAAACCGGAGGACCATTAGAATCGAACCTGACCTCTCCGAGAAGGGTAGGCTCAACCGCTCAACCATCACTTGGCAAAATATCCACCCATAAATGATGGGAATGGGGATCAAACCTTCATCACATAAAGTGAGTATAAGCCTTTCCACCACTCCACCACTATGAGTAGATTAAAACCGATTTAAATAAATACGATTCAAATGGAGTTGACCGGACTAGTTATGTAGCCGGTTTCCCGTCCGGTTATAACAGTATTGGTTCGAATTTTGAAATGCAGGATAAACCCAAAAGGCTTTACCACCTAAACTTATGATAACCGAAAATAGGTAAAAATCATTTTTATCTAGTAACATATTTTAGCCACTAAAAAAATTAAAAATGATAATTATATGGAATATTCTAAACCTCTTACTATAAAAACTACGTAGAAATAAATAGTATAACACTACCAAACTTCCAACTGGATACTAGAAGGCCAGTATAGGGACATTTCACCAAACTAAAAAACAAAACCATACATAACAACAATAATATTCCTTCATATCCTACATTTCTCTAATGCTTTCCTGCTGTCACAAAAAGCACCCTCAATAAAACCCCTTCACATAAACCTCTTTTAACTCACCATCACAACCATGTCCACCACCTTCTATCTCCTCCTCCTCTTCCTTCTTTTCTCCACCGCGACCGCCACAATCACCACCGTCTCATCAGATACCGCGGCCCTCAAAGCCGTCAAATCCGCCATTAACCCGAATACCATCCCATCATACTCTTGCTTACACTCTTGGGACTTCACTTCTGACCCATGCTCACCACCTCATGTCACACATTTCCTATGTGGACTCACTTGTTCAGGTACCCGAGTCACCCAACTCACCCTGGACCCCGCGGGTTACTCGGGCACCCTCTCTCCACTCATCACGCAACTCGTCCAACTCATAACAATCGATCTATCCGATAACAAATTCTTCGGCCCGATTCCAAATTCTTTATTCACTCTCCCTAATCTAGAAACACTCATCCTCGGATCCAACTCGTTTTCGGGCTCAATCCCACCCGCTATCTCAAACCTAAAAAAGTTACAAACCTTAGACATTTCCCACAACTCCCTATCCGGGTCATTACCCAACTCGTTAACCTCACTCACTGAGTTGACTCGGCTCGACACGAGTTTCAACAAACTCACCGGTCCCATCCCACCCCTCCCAAAAAACCTCATCCAACTCGCTCTCAAATCCAATTCCCTATCCGGGTCACTCCCAAAACACTCCTTCACTGAGTTAACTCAGTTAGAAGTCATCGAATTAAGCGAAAACTCACTAACCGGACCGATTCCAAACTGGTTCTTCCTCATACCCTCTCTTCAACAAGTCAACTTAGCCCACAACCACTTCACCGAAGTCAACGTTCTAAAACCGGTCAACAGCAACCTTGTAGCCGTTGACCTTGGCTACAACAACATTGCTGGCTACCCACCTGAACACTTTCCATCATACCCAATGTTAGCATCTTTAACACTAAGTTACAACAAGCTACGTGGCAGAATCCCATTGGGATATAGCAAGTTTAGTAGATTGTTTCTTGATGGAAACTATTTAATAGGGTTGCCATCGTCTGAATTCTTTTCAAGGAAAGTATCGATATCTGGAAGCTTAGGAGACAACTGTTTGAAGAGTTGTCCGGTATCTTCGGAGCTTTGCTTGAAAAAACAGAAACCGTTGTCGATTTGCCGGCAAGTTTATCATGGGAAACTAAAACTCAAGTTATAAAGTTAGTTTGTGTTTTGTTGTTTTGATATTATTATTATTTTTATTGATAATATTTTTGTATATTAATTTTTAGTGGAGTTGAATAATGTGGGGTATATTATTTTTTTTTATTTCAAGTGTTACGTTGTATGTATCAGGTTAATGGAATCGTATTTTTTTTATTAGTATTATTTGTGGTATCTCATGAGTCGGATTTTGTAAGCTTAGTTTATATAAAAAATATAGTTTCTTATTATTATTGTTATTATTTTTATATTTAGTTGAAATGAAAGGACCGGATAGACCCTATATGTAGTTCGGAGAGTGGACCATCTTAATTTAAAACCCTTTTTCTTTTAAAACGTGTTTATTTATTCTTCAATCTCTTATTCTCTTATTTACCTTTTCATATTTAATTTATTAAATTTCGTTTAAAGACTAATTTAAAGATATTAACTACAAGAAATTTCAAAATTCCTGCTAAAAAAGTAAAACCATTACTTGCGAATATATAATTTTTTAAACAAGAAATTTTAAAAAGTAAAGCATAACAAGTCTTTGGGTGAAGGTAATTTTAGGATGAGTGATCTCTTACAAGTCTTCATTGGGTAAAAAAAAACAAATATTTTACTCAAGTATTGATTGGTATGAAGGCATGTAACAAATGTATTAGTGTCACTAATGTGTCGCTTGGTATGATGGCCAAACGTCATTGAGAATGATGAGTCCCAATAGATGTTTAGAGAACACCTTAGACAAATCTTTTATCCTAAGATACTCTTCAATCAAAAGCTATATACTCAATAAATGATAAAACTACATAAATTACAAGTTTACAACACGAAAGAATCCGAAACATCAAGACGTCAACTCTTATGCGATATAGATCGAGACTTCTATATTTAGTGCCAACAGGTCAATTTGGCGTTTTCTAGCAAATTGCAACCAATTCTAAATAGAATTATGCGATTTCATTAATTACTGAAATTAAATGATATGACAAAAGTTGGTAGTACTGTCAACTAATATGAAACGAGTCGACTATAAAACCTATTTTCAACTAAAATAAAATATGTCCCAATGGGATACAATGGGTGATAAGTGTTAATATCCCACAACAATTAAAAGGTACTAAGGAAGTGATTTTTAAGACTATGGGTTATACTCCTCCTTTCTCCCGCTTTCACCGAGAATGGGGTGTCCCCATCAGTGCCGAACATCGACATAGAATCCCGAACCACACCCACAACGTAATAATAATTTGAGGTTCATTAATATAAGCCTTTATAAAATCTAAAATTGTTAGTTAAAAACTCTAATATGAAGTATCTTAAATGACAACCGACTGAATCATCACTAAATTGGTAATAACTTGGGTATTTGTATGAACGATTTTGTAGAAAAAAATTCTTTATCATATTTTTTATTCTAATAACATCCGGAGTAATAATATATATCTTAAATATGTTTTATAGTGTTACAAACTCAACATGATACCAGATAAACTCAAAACTTTTATTAATCAAAAGAATCAACAAAAACAGATCTACACAACTCAACAGATCTAAAAAGACTCTGTTCTAAACAAACTCAACTCAACACTCTCTATATACCTATCAACAGACAGAATCACTGAACAAGATCAATACAAGATGTACAAGATCAGACTCAACCAAAACCCTAATCTGTTTAGACAGTAGAGAGAAAACGAGAAACAAAACAAAGAATAATGAAGCTAAACCCTAAACAGCTTCTGAAGAGTTGTTTATATAGAACGTATACAGGCTCGGGAGAAAGCACACCCGAGCCAACACCAGCCGTTCGATCATCAAGAAGAAACACACTCTTATAGCTTCTCAGCCCTTGATCTCTTATTAGTAGTAGCCTTGGGGATTGCCAGCGTGGCGTTTATCACCAGATGGGCTCATTACGAACTGGGCTGATCTTTGGGCTTCAGTTAAAACATCTGGAACATCTGGACTTTCTTTGACTTTGGACTGGACTCTTGAACATAACAGCAACAATCTACAATCTACAAGCAACAATCTACAAGCCCATATCAACAATCCAAATGCAAACCTGAAATATGACTTATGCAAAATATTCAAACAATTTGTATTTATAAAAATATATTTATAACAATATGAAACTTGACCCATGCTATAGAATTGAACAATGTACTATTTTATATAGACATTTTAGCACCCCCCCCCACAATTCTATTGCCTAAATGGGTCAAACAAACATAACCTTCTGCACAACAGATCATGTGCATAAGCTAACAAACCTTTTGTGAATACATCTGCCTCTTGATTCTTTGAATCAATTGCCACAGTTTTAATAATACCTTTTTTAATTTGATCTCTAAGAAAGTAAAGATCTAATACAAAATGCTTGGTCTTATCATAAAAAACTGAGTTATCAGCTATTGAAATAGCAGCATCATTATCACAATGAATATTAATGGGGATTTTAACAAAAAAATTTAACTCTTCTAAAATATTTTTTATCCACATAACTTCACAGGTGGCAGCACACATAGCACGGTATTCAGCCTCAGCTGAAGACCTGGAAATAGTAGATTGTTTCTTACTTTTCCATGATACCAGGTTACCACCTAAAAAAAAATACCAAAACCAGTGACAGACTTTCTAGACTTAGTACACTTTGCCCAATCTGAGTCAGAGAATGCTTCTAAGTCAAAACTCTCAGATCTTTTAAACCTTATTCCTTTTCCAGGAGAAAGTTTCAAATACCTAAGTAACTTGAATGCTATTTTCAAATGAATTTTTAATGGACTATGCATGTTTTGACTTAAAAAATGTACAGTATAAGAAATGTCAGGTCTAGTATGAGGAAGATAGATCAACTTGCCTATGAGCTGTTGATAACCCGTTATATTACTAATAGGTTCAGACTCTTTCAACATTAAACCAGTTATAACATGATTCTGTTCTATAGGAACATTTACTGGTTTACAGGCCAGTAGACCATACTCAGCAAGCAGATCAGTACAATATTTCCTTTGGGTCAAGACTAAGCCATCATTATCATTTATGACTTCTATTCCCAAAAAATATTGTAATTTCCCTACGTCTTTTATTAGAAATTTAGACTTAAGATAATGTTTTATTTTTTCTATTTCTTCAAAGGAATTTCCAGTAACAACTATGTCATCTACATACACAAGAAGAATAACACATATAGAATTAGAACACTTAAAAAACATAGAATGATCACACTTACTTCTTTGAAAACCAAACTCAAACAAAACATTCACAAGTTTTTCATTCCACATTCTGGGTGCTTGCTTTAACCCATACAAAGACTTCTTAAGCTTACACACCTTGTTATCATCTTTGTTACCAAACCCCCCAGGAAGTTTCATATACACTTCCTCATTTAATTCACCATATAAAAATGCATTATTTATGTCTAACTGATACAAACTCCAATTATTATGTACAGCCATAGACACAACACATCTAACAGTCACAATTTTCACAACAGGGGCAAAAGTTTCATCAAAATCAATCCCTTTTTTCTGACTATAGCCTTTTGCAACTAACCTAGCTTTATATCTCTCAATCTCACCATTAGCTCTATACTTGATTTTATAAATCCATTTACAACCCACAATATTTTTGTTTTTGGGAGTATCTACAATAATCCAAGTATCATTTCTATTTAAGGCTTCTAATTCATCATTCATGGCTTGTATCCATTCTGGACTATTAGAAGCCTCAGTAAAATTCCTAGGCTCATAACTTTTAGACAAGGTAGAAGCAAAGCACCTTGACTCAAAAGACAAATTATTCATATTGACAAATTTTTCTATCCCATACTTCACCTTTCCCTCAACAACATAATCATTGTATCTAGAAGGGAAAAAGGTGTTTCTGGCAGATTTCCTAACACTGCTAGGACCAACAGACTCTGAAGTATCTCCCTCAGAATAAGTCTGGTCATCATTTGCAGTAATCACATGGTCTGCCCTATCAGATCCATTGTCCCTGATGTCTGGCTGCTGATTACCAGCCAAGCCATTCACATCAGGTGGATTTCCTGATTGCATACCCTCATGTGTTCCTGCATCTAACCTACCTACACCCTTTCCCTCATCATAGGGATCATTTACTTCAAAAAGGTTTTGAGAGTCTGTGTTTTCAAAAGTGTCAAAAAAGTTTAAACTGTTAACATGTTTTTCAGGATTAGAATCAAATGATTCAAAAACTTTATTTTCTTTAAAAGGGAAACAGGTTTCAAAGAATTTAACATCTCTAGAATAGCCAACAGTTTTACTATCTAAACTAAAGACTTTGTAACCTTTTTTCTCATTTGAGTAACCTATAAAAACACATTTTTCAGCTTTACTATTAAACTTATCTTAATCATTAAGTATAGTACAAAAACACAGACATCCAAACAGTTTTAAATGATCTAGAAAGGGCTCAAATCCATACAACAATTCATAAGGGGTCTTTCCTTTCAGCACTCCAGAGGGTGTCCTATTTATTAAGTAAGCAGATGTCAATACACAATCAGACCAGAACCTTATAGGAATATTACTCTGAAATATCAGAGCTCTAACAACATTGAGAAGATGCCTATGCTTCCTCTCAACAATCCCATTTTGTTGAGGAGTATAGGCACATGTGGTTTGATGTATTATTCCCTTGTCTTTACAAAAGTTTGCCATTTGACTATTTACAAATTCAAGTCCATTATCACTTCTAAAACATTTGATATGTTTATTAAACTGTGTTTCAATAATATTGTAAAAATCTTTAACATTTTCAAACACTTCAGTTTTTTGTTTTAATAAACATATCCAAACTGCCCGGGAATAATCATCAACAATAGTCAAAAAATACCTAAACCCATCTCTACTAACCACCTTATAAGGACCCCAAACATCTAAGTGAACCAGTTCTCCTACTTGAGTGGACTTATGTTCACTTAGTGGAAAGGGTTCCCTATGCTGTTTAGCTCTATGACAGGTTTCACAGGGTTGACTTTTATCATGATTTCCTAAGTTTAGTTTAGTTTTAAGAGTATTAACAGCTTGGTCAGATGGGTGTCCTAGTCTAGCATGCCATATTTCAAACAAATCAGAATTATAACACACCTTAGCACTTAAACATGTATTTCCACATAGATACAAACCATCAAGCTGTTTACCAGTCACCAGGTTTCTCTTGGTTAACTGGTCCTGTATATAACAGGCATTCTCATCAAAACTCACAAACAACTTATTATCCCTAGCAAGTTTATGTACAGAAATAAGATTGACTTTATATTCAGGGACAACCAACACATCTTTTAAAACCACACCATTTGCTAAGTTTACATTACCAAATTTTGTTACTAAAGCTTTAGTACCATTTGGATGATTGACATGAATATTTAAATCAGACACTTCAACATAATCAGTTAATTCAATGTCATTAGAAACCATATGTTGACTAGCCTCTGAATCTATGATCCAACCAATTCTAATCTTATTCCCTACATGACTTGCAAAACCAAATATAGGTTTCCCATAGACATTTGCACAGAAAAAACTACCTGACACATTGCAGCTTTGTGGACTTTCTTTAGTTTTTTCATTCAAAAGACTTAACAGTTTTGAGAGTTGTTCATTTGTCAAAGAAGGAACAGAAGAGTTAGGATCTATATTAACATTGTTACTATTGCTAGAACTAGCCCTTCCGTTCTTTGACTGATTTCCCCTTGATCTCATCCAAGGAGGATACCCTATCAGTTCAAAGGATTTTTCAGCCAAATGACCATTCTTATTACAATGAGAACATTTTAAAGCAGATTGATTACCAGTTTTATTACTAAATCTTTTACTAAATTCATCAAACTGTTCTGTTTTAGCAAGAAATCCCATAGTTGATTGAGATTTCTTACCTTGACCACTAGAGTTCCTATGTGATTCTTCCCTAGACACAACAGAATAAGCCTCTTTTACAGAAGGCAAAACTTCTCTAGTTAAAAGATTAGTTCTAACAGACTGATAACAACTATCTAATCCCATAAGAAACTGCATAAGTTTGATCATTTGACTGAAACTGTTAAAGTCTTTAGAGGCATCACAAGTACATGGAGGTAGTTGGAGTATTTGATCCAACTGTTTCCACATAACATTCAGTTTCTGATAATACTCAGAAACTGAGGTGCCTTCTTGATGAAAACTATTAATTTTTTGATACAAATCAAACACCACAGAACCATCAATTTTATCATAAGTTTCTTTAAGTTCTTTCCAAACATCACTAGCAAGTTTAGAGAAAACTTGTCCAAGATATAATTCGTCAGACATAGAATTTAGAATCCAAGTAAGCACAATGGAATTACATCTATCCCATTGTCTAGCTAACACAGGATCATCAACAGGTTTTACACATTCACCATTTACAAATCCTAGTTTATTTTTGACTTGTAAACCTAATATCATTGCATTAGACCATACACTGTAATTATCAGTACCTTTTAGTTTAATACTAACAATAGTCAGATTTGTAGAATCACTGGGATGAAGGTACAGAGGGTCACCAGCATCAATTTTGTTTATCAATGTGACAGGATCAACAATATCCCTATTCGGATTTGGATCCTGTCCTTGACCCCCTCCACCTTGTCCACCTTCATTAACCATGACAACAAGTAAACAAGATACACAAACAGCAGATCACTCACAGAGCTTTAAGCAAACACAGAACAACACAATCAAGAAAGACACACGGCGAAGCTGTACTGGTGATCCAGATCACTGGTTCATCACTCAAGGTGCCAGTGCAGGTTCTAGTACAAGAGCCACCTAACCTCTAGACCAACCTTAAATCTAAACAGGGATGCAAACCCTGGCACAGACTCCTTAGGACAACTCTAAACAATATTAAAAAACAAAGTCCAGGAAAGATCTCACCAAGAATCCCAAGTTAGGGGTCTCCAACAACTCGTAATGCTATAACCTTCACTTAGGGTTATAACATCAGAGAGCACAAGAAAATATGCCTTTCAATGAATCCACAGATCTTGAGTTTAGATCTGATTCCCAATGCTCAGTAACACCTTCAGGGATATCAACCTTAGATCTTTCCAAAAAAGATCTAACCCAGATTTATTCCCACTCCTGAACACCAGGACTTTCAATCAACAAAAGATGACTGTTCACCTTCAATCAATCCAGAGAACCCTAATATCAGCGGAAGAAGATAACCAAGACCAGATAACAAAGCCTAGAGCTCTGATACCATGTTACAAACTCAACATGATACCAGATAAACTCAAAACTTTTATTAATCAAAAGAATCAACAAAAACAGATCTACACAACTCAACGGATCTAAAAAGACTCTGTTCTAAACAAACTCAACTCAACACTCTCTATATACCTATCAACAGATAGAATCACTGAACAAGATCAATACAAGACGTACAAGATCAGACTCAACCAAAACCCTAATCTGTTTAGACAGTAGAGAGAAAACGAGAAACAAAACAAAGAATAATGAAGCTAAACCCTAAACAGCTTCTGAAGAGTTGTTTATATAGAACATATACAGGCTCGGGAGAAAGCACACCCGAGCCAACACCAGCCGTTCGATCATTAAGAAGAAACACACTCTTATAGCTTCTCAGCCCTTGATCTCTTATTTGTAGTAGCCTTGGGGATTGCCAGCGTGGCGTTTATCACCAGATGGGCTCATTACGAACTGGGCTGATCTTTGGGCTTCAGTTAAAACATCTGGAACATCTGGACTTTCTTTTACTTTGGACTGGACTCTTGAACATAACAGCAACAATCTACAATCTACAAGCACCAATCTACAAGCCCATATCAACAATCCAAATGCAAACCTGAATAATGACTTATGCAAAATATTCAAACAATTTATATTTATAACAATATGAAACTTGACCCATGCTATAGAATTGAACAATGTACTATTTTATATAGACATTTTAACATATAGTTCATGCCATAGTAAACCAAATGCATGCTATTGTGCTACTTTTTTTTTTCCTATAAAAATATAATTATGGATATATTCGTAAAAAGAACCACTCCGATATCTACGTGTTGGCTTTTGTCTTTTTCGTTTGGTTCTTTTTCTAGTTTTATCCAAAACTATTTTTGAAAAAAGACAATTAAGCCTTTAACACAAAAATACATATTTTTCATGAAAAATTACAAAACTTGACAGCACTTTAATAAAACTATGGTTTTTTCTTGAAAGTTTTAAGAAAATATAATCCGCTGTAGTTATAATTGGTCCTAAAAGATAATAAATAATGTTTTGAAATTAAATAAAAACCTTGTTGTAATTGTTTCGTGCCGGGGCTGCCTTTTCTCGAGGTTTGCCTTTGACCTTTTTTTTTTGTGAATGAAGTTAGCTTTACAAAAAAAAATATATTTTGTTGACGTCGTTTTAATGATGTCAAATGGTTTTCATAAGATTATTATTAATATTATTTTTTGTCTAGAAAGGAATAAAACATTAAAATAGCTATGTATTTCCTTACTCTTTTCAAATGTATAGTAAGCCATTTTAATATATTTAGTCATCCTAATTATAATTAAGTATAAATATACTTATGATCAGTGGCGAAGGTTAGTGAGGGCCAGGGGGTGCCTCAGATATGATTTTGCTCAGTGGTGGAAGTTTGTGATTTCCGTATGTAATTTTTATATGAATTGAGTCTGACCCCACCGATTTGATCTTTTTGCCACTACCGATATGAAAAAAATTGAGTCTAGCCCCTGCGGATTTGACCTTCAAGCTTCGTTGCTTATTGTATGCCACTTAGGCTATAGCCTAATGTACAGGGAAAAACCTCTTTTAGAGGAGATGGGAGTTCGAATCCACCAAATTGGTGGAATTAGGGTTGTAAGTTTTGCTGTTAAAAAATGATAATATATACGTATTAGATATGATAGATTATAACACTGAAAACTAATTTATAAACTTTAAATGAATCTGAAAAACAAATAAATATTGTTTATTTTAGTAAAAGTTTAAATAGATAACAGGAAACTATATAAAAACTAGGAAAATGAGAATGTTTTACTATATAAAAAGTCACCTAAAGTGGCCTATATGTAAAAGTGAATTATATAATTATAATTGAGCTTCGGATTTGAACAGTACATTTAAGACGGATCTGTTTTGTAAGCGAATAAGTAGTATTATTTCTGGAGTTAATTCAAGTATTGTGTTATGGCATGGTGGTTGGGTTGAGTGTATGATTTGTGGTTGGCGACAGTTCGATTCTTATTGTGGCCGGGTTTTTTTTTTTTTTTTTAATTCAAGTATTTTATTATTCAGGCTGTTTAGTGTAGGCTTAGTGGCTACAGCTGGCTGACATGTGCTTATCTTCCAACGCAGACACGCGTCTGCTTATCTTCCACGCGTCTGATTTTTCCATCCTTTATACGTACCTTTTACATCTTTTTTCGGAAACCCTTTTAATAATTTATCCCTGCACAAATCACACACTCTCACACCCACTTCTAGAGAGAGGATCGATAGAAGAGTGTGAGAGAGAGAGAGCAGGACGGAAGACTGGAAGAGCAGGTCAGAAGATAGAGAGAGCCAGAGTGAGAGAGAGCAGGAAGAAAGACCAAGGTAGGTAGACAGAGAGAGCAAGATGGGGAGCCGGATGGTCAACATGACCGAAGAGCAAGTCGGAAGAAAGAGAGAGAGAGAGAGATGGGGAGCTGGATGGTCTCCGACCACTGTCGACGGACGAAGTCACGGGGGATTTGGTCGATGATGATGTGCTACCTGAACGGAAATATGACTTTCGGGTTTGTGTTTTGTTTCTTTCAGGGACATGTATCAAGATCTTAGACGAATTTCCCCCTCCCTCGACTTGAAATTGCATCTGTATGCTGATTTTATTGCCAACAACTCCTGATTCGGTAACTATCATACCCCATTCGTTGTTAACCTCATTTTACTTATGTGTAGCGTTTACAAATGCATAGTTTTATGACATTATCTTGGAATAGTTAGATGATACTTGAAATAGTATACCAGCACATTTCATTGGTGATGTTTAGGGTTGCTTATATAAGCTAACTTATATGCTTATTGTGTTTAAAAAAAAGCAGAAAAACACTTCTAAGTGTGGATTAAGAAATCAAAATATTCTTATTATGGTATCACTAAACTTGGATTCCAATTAGCATTCAACACTTATATGTTAATTAAGTTCCTTTTTTCCTCTTACTGACATTGCAATTTTTTTAGGCCAGCCACCTCTTATTCATATATTTAATAACCAATTAAGCTTAGCTAATTTTGGTGCAGCTACGGTTGTAGAAAAAGAAAACGCTAGAATTGCATCGCTTGGTGCTTTAAAGGTAGTTTCAAGTCCCAACCATATGATCTCTTAAAGTTTGACATTAACAACCCTAACAGTTGTTTTTGATGCTATTCTGTACATGTATATATCTTCTTTAAAGGCGACTCTTAAGGTGTTGGTTATCAAAAGCGGATCCGCGCCACAGTTGATAGGTTGTTCGGTAGGCCTCTATATCCGTTCGTTAGTCCCACATTTTATAGCTCCATAGTTTGACCCATGTTCTTTTGATTAGTGATTGTAATTTCAGGTTTTGGCAGGGGTAGTATCAAACTTCATGCCTCCTGCCTTTTGACAGAGGTGCGGTGGCCTCTTACTGAGCGCCCCACGTGTCCTGCCCTGCTTCTCCTTCATGTCTTACCCTGTTTTGTGGTATCCATCAGTTCCAGTAAGAGAGATCGAGAGAGGAGGTGGGGCGATGACCGGATGGTCACCGCTATCACACCACCACCATGGTCTTCATCTCAAAATTATCTTATCTTAAAAAAATATACTGGATAAAAGTTATATATCAATATTATTAAAAGTGATCGGTGGCGAAGACGATAGACACATTTGGTTTGGCAGCACGCGGAGATTACAGGGGCTCCCACGCAGTTCACGGCTCACGGCGAAGACAACGCAGGTTAAGGACGGTTGGTGGCTGCGGCGTATGGTAGACAAAGCTGGCGCGAGGTAGAGGTGTTCGGTGGCGCACGTTAGACGAAGGTGGCTGTAGCTACTGTTCATTTCGTTTGGATATTAATATGTGATTCTAGGTATGCTCAATAATATTTTGTGCTTTGTTCATATAAAGGATGAAAGACTCTACTACAGGATTAACTATGTTGCATTTTGTTGAATTGATAGTTGATAAACAAACAAAAATGCACGTCAGCAGGTCTAAAGAGCTGGAACCCACGTATGCAGCAACAATGTGAGTCATACAAGTCATACTTATATATATTGTGTGTGTGGTTAGATTCCCCCATGTTCCAGGTATATTTAATATAGAACAAATAGAGGGTTAGAAGAAAGTGGTCTATGCAATTTACAAACAAGGGGGTGTCATAATTTATCAATTATGGCATGCCGTTAGAGCATCTCACCAAGGTATGTATCATCAAATCAGATGCATCAACTCAACTAATTTACCAATACGCGTCGTAGTAGATTTGAAACACAATGAAAGGTGGCACTTTCAACCCGTTTATATGGAAATGGGATATATCGGTTTGCATTTGACTATAAACGGGTCAAGGGCGTTAAATTTATTTAAATAAATATATGAAAACAAAACTGTTCGAATAGGTCTAATATGTTAACAGGCTCTAAACATGAACCTAAATGCTTTCAATGTCTTAAATTATTCTTTTGATTTTAGTTATATAGTTTGATAATTATAAATGATTCAACAATTTATGTAATGGTAAATTTGAAGTTAAATAAGAAGCTGCAACTAAAACAATTTATATGTATAAAGGGTCAATTCGGATCGTATGTGCCTGATAATGGGTATGTTAGTTTGGGTTTAATATGGGTTTCTATATCATCATATGTGTTAGCTAATGGATTTCACAGGCTCTAAGGATTTAGTTACTGATTTGTATGTTTAAATTTTAAGGTTTGAAATTGAATTGGTGCACTATTAGGGTAAAATACTAAAATGTTAACTGATGATGCTTCAACTTGCTATGAATTTTAGAATCTGAGGCACAACTAGATTCCGGGACAATGTTTTGGCATGGCTTGTACGGGTCAGGCCTTGATTTAGAACAAATCAGGTCCCATTAATTTATTATTATTATTATTATTATTATTTTCTGATTCATATGGCAATATGCATGAAAATGTTTTTGATGGTTCATCTTCACTAAGTAGTTTTATTTAAAAAACACCTCTTTCTACCAATAGGTATAAAAATATTGATCAAATTCTACTTGAAACTTTGGAATTTTGATATTGATTAACGATTTTTAACTTGGAGTTGGAAGTTCGCCACGATGTGATCACATGTTCCACCTACCATTCATTTTGACTTAAAAATAGTGAGACATGGGTCATGCCAACTGGGTAGAAGATACTAAGACATGATTGATTATCAAATAAATATTATGAATCCTTTCTACTTTTCAGTTTGTATTTCGGTTTTAGCTATTCATTGAACATTGTCACAGACATGATCCTTTTTTTTAATCTCTACCTACAGATTTTATCGTCTTCGCAGACGCATCTCCGCAGAAAGGTTGGCAGACGCATCTCCACAGAAAGGTTGGGCGTGTATGAATTTCTTGGTATAAATGATTTAGGCAGGCATTCGTCAATTTGAGACTTCAAAAAGTTTAGATTTTCAGCAACGTCAACAGTACAAGAATTCACTGTTTAATGTAGTACTGGTAGCATTCTTACTTGTACATAAAATTTAAATTAATTTAGGATTTAGTTAGGACTACTGATATAGAGTTGGTGTTATTGATATGCACTAACTGTTATAGCTTTCTACTGATACATTAGTTTGACATTCTTGCCTTTCCATTGCATTTTATAATAGCCTAACAGGAGACCCAAGACGTCATGCGCCAAAAACAGAAGATTCGACAGAAACCCTCGCGACACTGCATATCCGCTACAAATAGCAAGTTTTAGAAGGAGGGTCCCATTTGGCTGCCGAAGAGAGTTGTGCCATCTTTTTTTGTAAGCTTTATTCAATCTAAACTATAGGTTTACGGTCTAGGATTATTTTATTCCAACATGTAACTTTCAAGTTGGTCTTTGCCTTTTGAATGATCCAATTCAGTACAATTTCCGGAGATTCTTGGTTGGTTTCAAGAGGTGATAATATTAATAAGCCTGATTTGCATACAAGTTGATATGTTCGAAATGTGATCTTAGTTAATTCGCCACATCTGATATATGACTTATTTAGCAATGCTTACATTATTTCGATTTGAAGCGCGACACGCTACGTCTTACTTATTTTGTAAAGCGGATTGACGCCGCCGCAACGCGCGGCTGGGTGAAAAGCTAGTTAATAATAATAAGTCCTTTTCGGTCTAAATTACACTAAAATATAAATTTAAGTAACGTAAAAGTCAAGTCTATTTGTGTGCGAGACAAAACGCCATCTATTTATGATGCATTAACCTTAGGCTTTTGAAGTCTTGTATGTAAAACCAAAGCTATATGATTCAATAACACTGATGAATCTTAATTCGTGTAGGAAAGATTTATATTCACCGGAAAATTTAAAACGTGTTAAGTGACGGATTCAGGAAATTTTTAAGTAGGTTTCTTTCAAATGATTCTCACTATTTCTTTTTTCTAAATCATACAATCTTACTAACCTTTTTCATTTTTTTCCAAACTGAGTGGATTTCTAGAAACTCACAAACAGGAATAAATCCGCCCTTGTACGTGTAGGAAAGATTTATGTTTATTGAAATAGCCAAGAGAACTTTACCTCAATAACATTCATGAATTCCTGTTAGTCAAACGGAAAGCGTTCAAAAGTTCAAACCCTATTGTGAATATTTATGAGAATTTTAGGTGTGTAGATTTCGGGAATATGTGTCAAGGTTCTAAAAAAATGAATGAAACAGTTAATCGATACTCCAAATTGAAGACTAAAAGTGATAATGTATGAGATCATTCATGCATAAGTCCTAGCGGCATTCATGATCTGGCTTTGCCAATTTTGACAATACTTTGGGCCGAATCAACAACCATGGTTTACAAAAATACAAACCGAACTGGTCGCTTTTCACATTGTAACAATTAAGTATCGCTAGTTTTAGATAAAACAATAATCAACGAATAAGACGGTTCAGTTTACACGACGGGAGATATCAAATCAAATTCATTCTTGTGGCTCAGAAGTATATCAAAGTTTCAAGCGTTCAATTGGGAGATATGTGTTGGATTTATATGTACGGTCTCGATAACTTAACGCTACTAACTGAGCTGTGACCCGTAAGAGTTACACCTTGGGCAATGAACATTAAATCCACTTAACTTAATTAACTGGTAATCATGAACAATTAACGAGATAAACGAATTTTATTATTTATACTAATTATAAATAATATCACGTTTATTGGTTTCGGGTTTTAAATCACGTCTTAGACTTGATCTAGGTATATTGAACTTGGACCCGGTGGGTGATGAACATGTTATCAGATAATGTTGTTATATATATTTACTAGTTGATTACCCCGGGAAGGTCCCGGGGTTGAAAAATTAATTTAAATCGGTCAAGAGCGAGGAGAATTTTGAATAAAATCAATAACACATGAATGTCGTGCACAACATAAGGATGAATTTGATATTTCCTAACCTTAACGAACTTTTGTTCACTCGTATCATTTACCAAAACCATATAGTATATAGATTACAACCAATAATTGTTTACAGTGCATTTAATATTGTAAAATGTTACCTTATGTGTATCTTCGAAGCCTATGAATTGGAACAGGACATAACTCTCGATGTCTTAATAAATTGTTGATGTTGTATACGCCATTGCAGTTGTTTATAAGGACACTCATCTGCTGAAGGAGTCTCGTAGGTAAAATTTGTACCAAATTATCATCTTCAAACAAAACCTTGAGCAAGTATATAACTAAGATTGAATTCAGTGCGCAAAAAAGTAAGATAAAAAATAAAAGAACTTACAAAATACCAAAATTTCAAAAGAACACGGTATAGAAAACAAAAGGTTCTCTAAAACCATTCACGTTCTGTTTCGTTGTTTGACCAATTCTCCCATGCTGCCTGGCCCTGCTGCTGATTATTATATCCGTTTTCACTCCCGTCCCCCTATCATACCTCAACCAATATCAACTATACATACTTTACCACAATGGTAATAATAATAATTATTATAACAGCCTCCCGATTCCAACTGACATTTTAGAACCTAGAAGCCCCATTATGGGCGGATGTAGAACCAGTTGGCTTACAATTTTGTAATACGAAACAAAAAAAAAATAGTTGAATTTACAAATTAACTAATAAGGTTTAAAAACCAGTTTGTAAAATAGCCAAAACTTGAAGTTTGTTAATGGTTTTACCTTTTACTCGAACTCCATTTCCAAACTCAAAATAAGGACCCATTTTTTTTACTTTATACATCTAATTGTAGACCATAAAAAAAATGGAATATCAAAACCCTATTTGTACTTTAAAAATGGGTAAATTTTTAATACAAAAATCAAGGTTTGAGGTTGTATCAGGTTCAATTATTGACTGATTTGGAGGTATACATCATATGATACTCAGGTAAATTGAAAGTTTTGGTGACTAAAATGCCACTGTCAGCAGTCACCATTAGTGGTGGTATTGTATCAGTTTAGAAGCCCCCCTGAACCAAAGTTGTTTTGTTTCCACCTGATCCTAAATTTAACAAAGAGATACAATTTATGATGTTACAGTTACACACTTCTTTTAATTCGAGTCTGGCTTTAAATGTTCTATAAAACAGCTCATAGAGCGGCTCCTAAGTCAAGAAATTGACCACTTTGACCGTTAAGCTTTAGTATTTACATTATCACCCTCAAGTTTGGACATGTTATTGTGACCCCTGTTTGCTAATGGGGCAAAGAAGAAACTAAATTGTCTAAAACGAAATGACCTTAAAATGGGCTGTAATTCTGTGCATTTAAACCTTTTTAGATATTTAAAGCATCATTAAACTGAGTCTGAAGTAAAATGTAGCAATTTTCATAGGATGAAGCATGAATAAGTTTTGTGTATGTTACCTCAACAGATTGCAACGGGACATCAGATACGAGTTGTGTCACTGCACCAGCTCCACCGAGCCTACTCATGCTAAGAACCTGCCAAGTCAGTCTATGAAATTACAAACTACCAAGTAGAAGAATAGTAAGACGGAAAAACAATATAAAGACATACTAACCCATAGATTCGACGCTTCTGGAGGTTTTGCCATTTGTTAACAAACAACCTATACTCTGTGTGTGTACGGACATCTGAAACACACAATAAAAGTGCTTTGAATTGGAGATTAAAACAACAACCGTTACAAACAAAATTAAATCTAGAATCGCTTATTTAAGACAAAAATAAAGCATAAAAAGAAATAAAAAAAAGAATATGATGGATAGATTGAGAAAACCTTGAAGTAGTAGGCGAAGCTAGGATCATCGACACAGGCCTTTGGCTGAAAGTTAGTTAGATTCTCAAGCTCCTACAATGGTCATAACACACACATCAACATAAACCTATAACATACCATAAGAAATTATTGGCAAAAAACAAAGAAAATATTAATATACCTTTCATAAAGCAGAAGCCTTCGAGTTCTTGCTTATACCTCTCGGGTCCCCTTAATTGACCGAGCCTCCTGCCCTTTGACTTCTGTTGACCGAGTTGACTGATCTAATTTCATATCTTATGCAACGGATACGAAAGCTGCCTGGCCGTCAATAGGTGAAAACCAAACACCAGCTTAAAATAAAACATATAATCCATCAGAATAAATCAAATCCATAACTATATGCAAACTATGCAAATAACTTATAAATCACAGAGCAAAGATCAGGTCAAACTTACATCCAACATAACAAAACCCCTACATAATAAAACAATCATATCAATCAAAACAACAAACTACAAAAACAACAACAACAATAATAATAATACTAACAACAACAAAAACATAACCTCTCGGAGTTTGTCGAGTACCTAATAAACTTCGATTGAGCAGTTAATATTAAAGAGATTGATATAATGAATAAAGTAACAAATATCGATGTGGATCGAATGGAATAAGATTATGTTATGTGCCGGCGTTAGGTTGAAAGAAAGAAAGATGAGAGCTTTTGAGAGGTGGTGTAAGGTTTTTAGGGTTTGGGAGAGTGAATGAGGAGGTTAGGATTTAATAACTTTAGGGTTTTATCTTTTTCTTTTTTTTTTAATTTAAAAAACGAAATAATTAAAAAACACCAAAAACATTCATTAAGGATGCCACGTCACAGAGCAAAGATCAGGTCAAACTTACATCCAACATAACAAAACCCCTACATAATAAAACAATCATATCAATCAAAACAACAAACTACAAAAACAACAACAACAACAATAATAATACTAACAACAACAAAAACATAACCTCTCGGAGTTTGTCGAGTACCTAATAAACTTCGATTGAGCAGTTAATATTAAAGAGATTGATATAATGAATAAAGTAACAAATATCGATGTGGATCGAATGGAATAAGATTATGTTATGTGCCGGCGTTAGGTTGAAAGAAAGAAAGATGAGAGCTTTTGAGAGGTGGTGTAAGGTTTTTAGGGTTTGGGAGAGTGAATGAGGAGGTTAGGATTTAATAACTTTAGGGTTTTATCTTTTTCTTTTTTTTTTAATTAAAAAAACGAAATAATTAAAAAACACCAAAAACATTCATTAAGGATGCCACGTGGCGATTTCAAGGGGGGATTGAATAAACCAATGGACGCCACGTCAGCAAAAGGGCTTTGTTTTATATATATATATATATATAGATATATTTAATATAACCATATCTAATTGTTAGATAATCATTATCTAATAACTATAACAACCTATCATTATCTATCTATTTTGAATATGTGATAATGATAATTGTTTAAATTAGATTTATCTAATTATGTTTTCTAATGGGATAATGATTGCCTACAATCATTATATATACTATGTTCACAATTGAATATTGATCACCATATAGAATACAATCTGCCGAAGAAAAAAAAGGGGCAATTCAATATTTTCTAGTTTTACGACTTCCGGCCACCACCGCAAGCGGCCCTCGTGTTCGTGTTCTAGCAATTCGTTCGTTGTACCTCGGTGTCTCAAACGGTTAATTATTAACCACTCAGGTATATCTATCTCATTGGTAGGTTAATAATATTTAGTACCGTGTTTGTATGTTTTGTAACCAGATCCTGTTCGGTTAGTTTTGGTGTTAATATTTTATAAATATTCCGCTGCGTTTTATTAATTATATGTTTAATTAATAACAAATATATCAAACCCGTTTTGATAAAAAGTAATGTTGACACCACTGAAACCCAACAGTGGTATCAGAGCCTCGGTTACAACATACAAATCGGATTCGGTCTTTTAACCGGTTATAGATCTCAAACTTTATATTATTTAAAGTTTCAGATCTAAATAATTTTTGGGCAACAAAATATTTGGTCAAAGTTTTATTTATTTTATTTGACCAAAAGATTGCCCAATTTATGTTGATTGTGTAAAATATGTAAATCTGGCTCGACCTTGTTGTTGAATATTTTATATTAATTTCAGTTTTGGTTTTATGGTTTTTGGCCCACTTTGTTGGCTCAAAGTTGTAATAGATTAGGGTTTTTTTATTTTTATATATTTTTGTAAATATTAAATGTTGAAGACCCGAAGACAAAACTGAAGACCAAGACAGGAGTCATGAAATCAGTGGGAGTCTCTCAAGACAAGAAGATGCACTCAAGTTCAAGTCCATCCTTGTGGTTGTTTATGTATTGTGACCCCGTGACCCCGTTTGGTCTTGCTAAAAGGCTCTAGCATGATCAAACAATTTTTTTTTGGCCATATGATTTACATATTTATTTTGTTATTATGGTTGCTTTATTTTATAAATTGTTATAACATACCAACCTAATACCAAACCTTTTAAAAGTAAGTTTTTAAAATATTGACACAATCAAATAAAACAAGTTCTAAACTTATTTTTACAACTTGTAAGAATTTATCGTAAAACAAATAGTTTGTTTTTTAAAATAAATAATAACCACTAGAGTTTTTGAAATTTAAATAATTTTTAACTTTCTAAAAACTCACAACTTAATAGTTTTAACTATTAACTTTAATTGGTTATTCAAGTCGCGACAAGCTTAGTTTTAATAGGTTATTTAAAATTAAGTGTCCCGAGTGATGAAAGGGTTAATTATACTGTCACGAACATTATATAGTAAAACTGGCTTTTACGACCCTATTCGGTAAACTTTAAAATTAAATCCCATATTTAAAATCAATAGTCTGTGCCATCCTATTATAAGGAACACTTGGAGCATAATGCAAACCATTAGTGTTGGGAGCCACAGCACCACACTTGATGTCTAGTTTATCCTCCAAGGTGCAAGGGTTTCGTAGACACATCCGGCCCTTCCACACGTATCTGTTTTAGGGCGACTATTACTTTTTCCCTCTTGGCATGCCACAGCGGCCTGGAGAGTGAAAGTGGGCATAGATGGGGCTAAACGTATCAATGCTTAGACAAGAGTTGTCATAGTAGGCCTCATACTCGAGAGTTGTGCATTTTTCACAATTGACACTCGTTGTCTGTCTGCCTAACCACTTACTAATGTTGCATGCCACAGCTGCCTTTAGTAACTGATATAGTCAGATTCTCATTCCCTATAATTATTGTAAATGGGTCATTAATTAATAAGGAAATTAAACATCGATAATACTAATTAAAAATTATTTTGCTTATTTAACAGATGGCTAATGAAAACAACTCCACCTTTACTCTCAAGTCAATACTTGAGAAAGAAAAACTAAATGACACTAACTTTCTCGAATGGCACCGCAATCTGAGAATTGTTCTCAAGATGGCAAAGAAGCTCTACGTTCTAGATGGCCCAGTCCCCAACGAGCCTGAAAATAACACTGCTGCTGCTCGTAGGGCACTCGAAAAGCATAACGAGGATGCCATTGAGGTAGGCTGCCTTATGCAAGCCACTATGTCTCCTGATCTCCAGAAGAACATGGAAGACAAGAATGCATTTGACATGATCGAGCAACTTAAGGACATGTTCCAGAAACAAGCCCGACAAGAACGCTATGACACCATGAAACAGCTCATAAGCTGTAAAATGCAAGAGGGCTCATCTGTTAGTGCTCATGTGCTTAAGATGAAAGGGTACATTGACCAACTCAATAAACTTGGTTATCCCCTGCAAAATGAAATGGCAGCGGATTTCATCTTGAACTCTCTCCCCAGCTCTTACGACCAGTTCGTTATGAATTTCAATATGAATGCCTGGGAAAAGACAGTGACTGAGCTTCATGGAATGCTCAAAACGGCTGAGATGAATATACCTAAAAAAACTAACCAAGTTCTGATGGTCAAATCTGCTGGTGTCAAAAAGCCCAACAACAAGAAAAAGGGTTATAATGGCAAAGGCAAGAAGAAAGTTAATGTTGCTTCCAAACCTGCCACCAACAATAACAAACAAGTTGCAAAAGCACCACCTCCTGAAGAGCGTCAGTGTTATGAATGCAACAAGATGGGGCACTGGAAACGCAACTGCCCTGAATATCTGGCTAAGCTGAAATTGAACAAGGCCAACGGTGTTGGCACTTCTTCAGGTATTCATAATGTTATTGAACTTTTCACTGTTTCCAGCAACACATGGGTTTTTGATACCGGCTGTGGTTACCACATCATTAATGTCTTGCAGGAGCCTGAAAAGTGGAAGAAGCTGAAACAAGGCGACATGGAGCTCATCGTTGGTGATGGGAAGAGAGTACCAGTTCTTGCAACTGGAACGTATCATCTTTCATGTCCTTCTGGCCTTGTAGTTACTTTAAATAATTGTTTGTTTGCACCTGGTTTAACCAGAAACATTATTTCAGTTTCTTTATTGTTTGAACAAGGTTTCAAGTACGTTTTTAATGGTATTGCTATTTCTACTTACTTGAATGATGTCTTTTATTTTGAGGCTAAACCTCGAAACGGTATTTATGAGATAGATCTTCAAACAGACAATAACATATATAATCTTTCTAAACGTAACAAAGCTGGCAGTAATGAAACATTTCTATGGCATTGTAGACTTGGCCACATAAGCAAGGCACGCATAAAATGGCTCCAATCCGAGGGGATTCTTGAATCCATTGGACAGGACTCCTTTAATGATTGCGAGTCTTGCTTAGCTGGCAAACTCACTAAAGATCCCTTCACCCATGTTGGTGAACGAGCCAATGGTCTACTAGGACTCATACACACTGATGTATGTGGCCCTTTTAAAACCATGACTAGAAATCATGAAAGATACTTCGTCACATTTATCGACGATTATAGTCGATATGCTTATGTCTATCTCATGAAGCATAAGCATGAAACTTTTGACAAGTTCAAAGAGTTTCAAAACGAAGTTAAAAACCAGCTCAGTAGAACGATAAAGATACTTAGATCAGATAGAGGTGGAGAATACCTCAACTTAGAGTTCCTCAATCATCTAAAAGAGCGTGGAATAATTTCACAGCCCACTCCACCTGGCACACCCCAGCTTAATGGCGTGAGTGAGAGGAGAAATCGAACCCTACTTAATATGGTTCGATCGATGATGTGTAGGACTAACTTGCCTCACTCCTTTTGGGGTCATGCTCTTATGACCGCCGCCCGCCTAGTCAATCTAGCTCCGACTAAGAAGGTAAACAAAACTCCATATGAGATATGGCATGGGCGTAAACCCAATTTGGAATACCTAAGAGTATGGGGATCTAACGCTTATATCACCAGTGATTCTGATGATAAGATCAATCCTCGAGGCGAAAAAGTTGTTTTCGTCGGATACTATAACAAAAGCGAATATCTTTTCTACCATCCTGATGCAAATACTATTTCCATCAAAAGGAATGGAAAGTTTCTTGAGGAAGAACTTCTTAATCGAGGAACTGGAAACAATATTGTGGATCTTGAAGAAATTCGAGAACCACAAACAACCGCTGATGAAGTCGGAACGTCTGATCAACAAGAAATTGTTTCTAATGAATCAGACATAAACACAAGCGTTCGCAGAAGTAGCAGGACTCGAAAAGAGCCTGAAAGATACCTCTGGCATCTTGATGGTTCTGAAGTCCTGGTAGTAGCTGAGTCTAATGACGAACCTACTAACTACAAATCTGCTATCTCAGATTCCGAATCTGGGAAATGGTTGGAAGCCATGAATGCTGAGATGCAATCTATGCGTGACAATCAAGTCTGGGACTTGGTTGAGCTACCCCCCGAATCTCGGGCAGTAGGGAGCAAATGGGTTTTCAAGAAGAAAACCGACATGCATGGAAATATACACACCTATAAAGCACGGATAGTTGCGAAAGGTTTCACTCAGACTCAGGGTGTTGACTATGATGAGACCTTCTCGCCCGTTGCTATGATCAAATCGATCAGGATATTGCTTGCCATAGCCGCGTACTATGACTACGAGATATGGCAAATGGATGTCAAAACCGCTTTTCTTAATGGACATCTCTCTGAAGATGTGTATATGGTTCAGCCTGAAGGTTTTATTGATCCAAAATATCCTAATAAGGTGTGCAAACTGAATAAGTCCATTTATGGACTTAAACAGGCATCTCGTAGCTGGAATCTTCGTTTTGACCAAAAGATCAAAGAATTTGGTTTTCTAAAAAATGAAGATGAGCCTTGTGTTTACAAAAAGGCTAGTGGGAGCACTATATCATTCCTCATCCTGTACGTGGATGATATACTGATAATTGGAAACAACATTCCTATGCTTAACGAAGTTAAACACTATTTGGGAACTTGTTTCGCAATGAAAGATCTTGGAGAAGCAGCTTACATTCTAGGAATCAAGATCTATAGGGATAGATCTAAGCGGCTTCTAGGGCTAAGTCAAAGTACATACATAGACAAAATGATGACACACTTTAAGATGGAAAACTCCAAGAAAGGAGGTGTTCCTATGACTAAAGGTACTGTCTTGAACAAATCGCAATCTCCTTCAACGGACATTGATATTAAGCGAATGGAAGCAATTCCATATGCTTCTGCGATTGGTTCTATCATGTATGCTATGTTATGCACTAGACCTGACGTCTCGTATGCTTTGAGCATGACTAGCCGTTATCAGCAAAGTCCTGGCATAGCCCATTGGACTGCAGTCAAGAACATTCTAAAGTATCTGAGAAGAACTAAAGATATGTTCTTAGTATTTGGAGGAGTGGAAGAAGAGCTCACTGTAAGATGTTACACTGATGCCAGTTTTCAAAGTGACCGAGATGATTCTCGCTCACAATCAGGTTTTGTATTCACTCTTAATGGAGGAGCTATCTCATGGAAAAGCTCCAAACAGAGTGTTGTGGCGGATTCAACCACCGAATCTGAGTATATAGCCGCATCAGATGCTGCAAAGGAAGCTGCTTGGATGAAGAAATTCGTAGCCGACCTCGATGTGGTTCCAAGTATTCGGAAACCCATCGAGATATTTTGTGATAACACAGGTGCTATAGCTCAAGCCAAAGAGCCCAGATCTCATCACAAGGCTAAGCACGTTCTAAGAAAATTCCACCATATACGGGAAATTATGGAACGTGGAGACATAGTGATAAGCAAAATAAACACAGATCAAAACCTAGCAGACCCGTTTACTAAGCCCATGACTCAGGACAAGCATGATCAGCACAGGGATGCTATTGGGCTTAGATTAGCTAGCCATATATTTTGATTTAGTATTTGGATGTACGAACATTTAAACAGTTATACTTTTGAATTCGTTTTATTTACTAGTTAAATATAATTCTGAATCTTATAACTGTGTTCGATTTTAATACGTTTAATCCATGAATATTATATTCTAAATTATCCGTAGTCGATCAGACTCGTGGGAGCGACTCTGAATTAAGACTATTCTGAACTTGGACTCAATTAGTTAACTCCAAGTTCACAGACCTCATTGTGAATGACGTTGGATGTAACTCGCTTCAAATCATCTTCATGGATCTTAGTCATAAGATGTTTTGATATTGGTATACTCATTTAGTATCCTCTGACCTGAGATGCATATTAGAACTTTCGTTTACCAGGGATTATTCTTTGATTACTGTCAACCGCTGTCGCGTAACTGCCAGTCATAAAGGCTTTAATTGGGAATAGTTCTGAAGTTCAGTGGGAGTTGTATGTAGTCGATAAGGGATTCTGTACTCTTACATAATATGTAACAGTTAGACATCGTGGCGCCCTCGTTGATTCAAACTGGTGAAGTGTAAGGCCTTACCCAAACTAACTGTGTGTTTGATTGGACCACTATGAATCTTGATCTAGAACAATAATAATTGAACACCATATGAGAATGAACATAATCCATGTCTCATTGATTTAATTGATGTCTTTTACGGAAAGGATGAATGACAACGATTGCCATAAGTCTATTGTCTTGTCTAAAACAAGATGTTTTGGTTAATGACTTTAAAGTGTCATACCTTGTTGGGGGCAGCCATGTGCAGCTAGAGCACCGCTGACTGTCTGTGTTGAGGATTTTATCGAAGGCCGTCCAAGTGGGAGATTGTTGGATTTATATGTACGGTCTCGATAACTTAACGCTACTAACTGAGCTGTGACCCGTAAGAGTTACACCTTGGGCAATGAACATTAAATCCACTTAACTTAATTAACTGGTAATCACGAACAATTAACGAGATAAACGAATTTTATTATTTATACTAATTATAAATAATATCACGTTTATTGGTTTCGGGTTTTAAATCACGTCTTAGACTTGATCTAGGTATATTGAACTTGGACCCGGTGGGTGATGAACATGTTATCAGATAATGTTGTTATATATATTTATATATTTAATATAACCATATCTAATTGTTAGATAATCATTATCTAATAACTATAACAACCTATTAAATATAATTCTGAATCTTATAACTGTGTTCGATTTTAATACGTTTAATCCATGAATATTATATTCTAAATTATCCGTAGTCGATCAGACTCGTGGGAGCGACTCTGAATTAAGACTATTCTGAACTTGGACTCAATTAGTTAACTCCAAGTTCACAGACCTCATTGTGAATGACGTTGGATGTAACTCGCTTCAAATCATCTTCATGGATCTTAGTCATAAGATGTTTTGATATTGGTATACTCATTTAGTATCCTCTGACCTGAGATGCATATTAGAACTTTCGTTTACCAGGGATTATTCTTTGATTACTGTCAACCGCTGTCGCGTAACTGCCAGTCATAAAGGCTTTAATTGGGAATAGTTCTGAAGTTCAGTGGGAGTTGTATGTAGTCGATAAGGGATTCTGTACTCTTACATAATATGTAACAGTTAGACATCGTGGCGCCCTCGTTGATTCAAACTGGTGAAGTGTAAGGCCTTACCCAAACTAACTGTGTGTTTGATTGGACCACTATGAATCTTGATCTAGAGCAATAATAATTGAACACCATATGAGAATGAACATAATCCATGTCTCATTGATTTAATTGATGTCTTTTACGGAAAGGATGAATGACAACGATTGCCATAAGTCTATTGTCTTGTCTAAAACAAGATGTTTTGGTTAATGACTTTAAAGTGTCATACCTTGTTGGGGGCAGCCATGTGCAGCTAGAGCACCGCTGACTGTCTGTGTTGAGGATTTTATCGAAGGCCGTCCAAGTGGGAGATTGTTGGATTTATATGTACGGTCTCGATAACTTAACGCTACTAACTGAGCTGTGACCCGTAAGAGTTACACCTTGGGCAATGAACATTAAATCCACTTAACTTAATTAACTGGTAATCACGAACAATTAACGAGATAAACGAATTTTATTATTTATACTAATTATAAATAATATCACGTTTATTGGTTTCGGGTTTTAAATCACGTCTTAGACTTGATCTAGGTATATTGAACTTGGACCCGGTGGGTGATGAACATGTTATCAGATAATGTTGTTATATATATTTATATATTTAATATAACCATATCTAATTGTTAGATAATCATTATCGAATAACTATAACAACCTATCAATATGATGTTCTTTCAATATCATCATCATCATCATCATACTCAGTTAATCCCACCAATAGTAAAGCTAAGGTAGAGTCTGAGAAAGGTAAGATGTAGACAGCCTTACCTCTACCCCGTGGGAATAGAGAGGTTGCTTCCATTGAGACCCTCGGCTCGATAGTGGTTTTGTATCAAGTCTTGGACATAAGACACATAACACTTAGCAATCGGGACAAGCCCGATTGGTGCATGTAACCCCTTGTCTTTTGGCTATCAACGCCACCACATGATGCATGATTAACCATCCGTCGTTTTTAACGTTATTTTCACGAAATTAGTAAGATAACGTTAAAATTAGTGCAACTTTACTTTTATCCCCCGAGGGCCACACATATATACATTATATGCGCACAATCGTAAGCGGGGCAATAATAAACGTAAACATGTAGGTATTTGTAAGCTTCTTTTTGCCTTTTGTTTGTTTATTGTTTTTGTTGTAATCTAAAATTTGGTCCGTTTTTATGATTCATAGAACTTTTGCCCTTTAAAAAAACTTAATCAATCTTTTCGTGAATATAAATAATAAATGTGATTAAATAAGATTAGTGTAATTCACTCAAGGCCCGGTAGGAAATAGAAAAAAAAAAAGGAGCATTGAGATCACCAAACTGAAAGAGACGGATTATTTTTGTACACAAATCATAATCGATGTATATATTTTTTTAACGGCAAGTGGTTCAACCGGTAGAGCTCCGGTGAACACCATGGGCAGCCTGTACTGATTACTCATTTCATTTGAATTGGAGATTTTTCTAGGTGAAACCCTCACATGCAATAAATATGACTCTGACTGAAATCGAACCCTTAACATTCACAGGACCTCCGCTTTAGCTCCCTCAATTTTCACCGACCAAGCAAGGATCCACCAGGCATATCATAATTGATATTCGTTTTTAAGTTTCAAGTATTGTTGAAGCCACCACACGTGGACCCACCACCTTTCGATAACCATAAACATAATGATTAATTGTAAATAACAAACGATTTATATATGTTAGACTGTATGTTGTGTCTCAAACTCTCAATTATCATTTGGATTCATCCTCTAATATTGTGTTATCTCATGCTTGACTGGACGTTATCTTGACGCTGAATAAAGGCTCTGCTTAGTCATTTGACCCTGTTGTGGTCCAACTGAGCAACGGTCTTTATACTTTTTTTAAACTTTTCTATTTAAAAATGTGATTTAACATTATAAAATAAAAAGACAAATTTAATAATAAGACATAAAACATTAAACATAATTAAAAGTAATATTAAACATCATAAAAAAACCTACTAAAACTACTCAATATTGTTTGTTTTTTAAATTCCATTGCGACACGCTTCCGCTCTTTTTCAAGTATCGCCCAGCGACTTGTCGTAAGGTTGCTGAAGTCCATGGTAAGAAAGTTAATTTTCCCCATTCTTTGTTTAACATCTTTCACTAGCGTGGTACTCTCGATACTGCTTGTTATTTTCTTAATCTCACTCATGAGTTCGGCTTTGGCTTCATAAAATTTTTTTCCCCGGTCCCTCCCGGCTTGTCGACGTGGTGCATCTTTACCGCATCCGAACCATCTACGTTTAGGTCGATCCTCACATGAGCATCTGAGCTGCTAGAGGTGACGAACCCCATGACGAATTAGTTTTTGTGCTTTGGCCCTGAATCGCCCATTTTTTCGAGTGAAACTAACTCGACCCATTTGGAATAATTTCAAAGAATTTCCCACAAATAGTGCTCGTCAAAAGTCTTCGTAATCTTGTACTTATGAAACACCTCTTGCTTCCATAACTACTCTCGCTTTTTGGTAGCCCGCTACACAAATAAAAGTTAGCCAACGTTAACAGAAATTATAAAAGTGTTTAGAAAACCAAAGGAATAGTGAGATGATATACATTGTTTTTGATCCTTTGAAATTTCAAGCCAAGCACGACACAATGCAATTTTCTCGCCTTTGGTTCAAGAAGTTGTTGTTCGTTTCAGCCCGGACATTACTCTCGTCTTTCTTGAATTTCCACCTCTTCCGATGTTCTTGGAACCTTTATGTGATCGATTATTTTTTAGACGCTCAACCGGATCCTCTTTCGTTTCAATAATAACAAAGTCCGGAGACGGGAGTGGCATTTGACTCATGTTATGATCAATCTCCGTGTTCAAATCGTCGTCGTCACCGAAACCCATATGTGGTCGGTAACAACCCGCTAGCCAATCGCGGTTCATTTTTGGATTATCTGCTGGTACTTCCAGATTCGAAGACAAAGTTCCCCGCTTTGCCCTCCCTCTTTCTTAAGTTTCTCACTTCCCTCTCTTCTTTTTTATCCTTTCTTCATCTTGCTTCGATGCAAGGGAAACTATATCCTAATACTTGGAACTCCGAGAGCTAGACCGGCTACAGAGGGTGACAGATCGAAGAAGCAGGGTTATAGTATAGGGATTGGTTCAATTCGACTCAATAAAGATGGAGAAGATGATATTTTTTTAGAATAAAGATTGTGTGTGGAAAAGAAGTGGGATGGTTTGAATTTTCAAATGGGGTAAAAGGTTTAAGTAAGAAAAATTGAAAATTATTTTGTTTTTTGTTTTTAAAAAATCCAAAACGGTCGAATTCTAGCCGTTCGCTCCCATGACCAGCTTCATGCCTGCTCGCTTGCATTCCCGCTCACCCCAAGTCGTTGTGGTGTTCGTGAGCCAGGTGGCAGCCTTGGTAGTTCGCCACCGGTCGCATCTACCACAACATACAGTCTTAGGGAGGGAAGGTCCGTTTACAAGTTGGAGCCACTATAGATTTGTTAAAAGGAGATATTGCTTAGACTTTAGAGTCAATTTTATTAATTAGAAATGTTTTAAATCGGATTTGGCATTCGGACCGATGGTTTTTTTTCAAGCTAAACCGTTAGTGGTCAATCTTGATGATTATTAGTAAAACGGGGTTGTATAGACACTTGTTTTTATATTGATCGAGAATTATAAATACAGGTACCGGTACTGATGTCGGTATTGGTTCGGTTCTGTAAGGCCCAACCCGAATAAACCAGGTTCAATACCTTAACGCATGATTTATATGATAAAATTCGGGGTTTACTTAAACCTTTAAGAAATCAACTTAATCAACATGACTCCGTATAATGTTCAACATAAAACAAGGCTTACGACCATATGTCGGTGCTTACAATGTGTTTACAACTTGGTTAGTAACCCTAACACATTACCATATTTTAAATAAGATATTTGCGGAAACGTTTTATGAGATTTGCACGTTCTTTGGAATAGCTTGATCTTTCATCCGACTCCAAAATATCTCAAAACTAGGGTTAAACATTAACAAACAACCCTTTAATTGGTTAGACAAGTCATAAGTTTTAAAACAGAATGAAAATCCAAGTCTGATAGATTTGCATACTGGTGTCTTCTTAAGACAACCTATTCGGTACGGGTCATTTGACTCGTTAAGGACAAGTTTACTAGATTTTGAGTTTTTAACCCAATTCCAATGTTTAATATGCATAAGCTTTGATCCACTAACGGGGCTTTTCCTTTGCTTCTACGACACGCGGTCGTTTATGCATTGGTTTCGAGTTGTTTAATCCTTCAAGGGTTCGAAGAATTTTTGCATATATTGATTATTTGAGTTTTTCTAGAGTAAACATCTACGGGACTTCTTAACCCGTTAACATGTATTTAAGCAATGTTTGACCCCCGAATAAGGTCGTATCTATCTATTGTTCACCAGTAGACCCGTTAACCTAATTGGTACATCATCAACCTTTAATTAAGGTCATTTTCTATCCAGGTTTAAGTTCTAATTCAAGCTTCCTAATATGACGCTTCTATGACTAATTTCAAGCATGTATACATTTATATAAGCATGTATGTGTGTGTGTATATATATATATATATAGAGAGAGAGAGAGAGAGAGTGAATTACAAGTTTTGTCCTTTACGTTTATACCAAATTTCAACGTATGTCCTTTGCATTTAAAATTGCTGAGATTTGTACTTTATGTTTCAAAATCTTACACATTACGTCCTTTAGCCTTAACCCAGTTAGGTTATCTCGTTAAATCTAATCATGTGCATTGCACATGAGCGTATAATTGTCTTTTTATTCATGTGTGAAAAAACTTAAAAATTATAAATTTTACATCAATAAGGAATATAAATATCCATCTCTTTCCAAACACCATCAGCACCACTTCCTTTCACCAATTACCACCGCCAAATAGAAAGAGCAGCTAAATTATTTGCTTAAACAGCAAACCATGACAATTTCCACATTGATACTTGATCAACAAACTCGACAATAATTTTTCAAAATGTACTACCAAAATAGGGCAACAATATAAAAGAGAGATTAAATAAGTTTAAAAGGAAGAGGCCATGGGGTAGACTTTGGGACCTCCAGCCTATCCTTGATTCGTTGAATCTTCATTTCCTTTTTGGGCCTGGAGTTTTTGTACAATCCTTTAAAAATCTTGCCCTTCTTCATCTTCCCATCTCCTCCCCCGCACACCTCGGGCGCATTAGAAGATGAGTGAACCCGTGTCAACCCAAAATGAAACCTGCAACCTTTGAATTTAATACAGTCTCTCAAAATAGTTACAATTTCCGTCGTCGTTAAAACACAATCTACAAAGTTTAGACCTTTTCTCCATTTCTCTGGCACAATTTTGATAACCGATTCATCATTCTTGGTTAATTAAGCAGATATGGGATTTTACAAGAGATTTTAGGTGTGGTTCGAAGTATGGGGCGACAACAGGCTAATTTGTTTGCAGGCTGGAGGTATATAGTGACGGACGACAGGTTACCGGTGAATAGCGACGAGAGTTAGGATTTTAGGTGGGTATCAGTTGAGAGGGATAGAAAGTGTATGGTTGTGGTGATATTTGTTCTATACAGTATGTGTGTGAAATGACCAACCTACCCTCATGTGATTTGCACGTAATCTCATTTAACATTAATAATAAACTGGATGATGACCAAGGACAAACCATGTAACATTTTGAAACAAAAAGTACAAAACTCGTCAATTTTAAACGTAAAGGACATCCATTGAAATTTGGTATAAACGAAAAGGACAAAAGTTGTAATTCAGTCATATATATATATACTAGTTGGTAACCCGCGCGTTGCGGCGGGTCTAAAAACTACATCAAATTGTATCAATTCATTAAGACGTAAAATTCATCGAAATTTTTTTATTTAAATGATATATTAAATAACGAATACTTGTAACAACATAAGATAATTATTCTTATCTCAACTAAAGTATAATAACATTCGCACGGATTATTGAAATACATTGATTTTAGGTGGATTCTAGTAATAATCCATTCAACAACTCGTAAAGTTAGTTCCATAATACATTTATTCTCAAGACTACACTACCTCACACGTAACACTTTGGTCACGCCTACCACTTAACGATATATATTATTAAATGATACAAACAACTTTGCCAAATAGCTCGTAAATCAAAACATTACGTTTTGTTTCATACGTGACATACACACATGAATTCACCAAAGTTGCTCCATGTAATAAATAATAAATAATAAGTAGGAGAGGGGATGTACAAGAGGATTTTGCATAAGGGTATTATTGGGAAAAATTTCATGACATTTTGGGTGTGAAGCACTAAACTTTTCATATGCCATCTTAAAAAACATAGGAAATTACTAATGTAGCCATCTCTCCTCCTTAATAAGGTAACATAGATATATATATACACACACACACACATACATGTATGTATCAAATGACTAGATTTGCATATTGGAGAATCTAATCAAAATAACCAGATTTACATATTGGAGAGTTCCACAAAAATGACCAGATTTGCATATTGGAGAATCTCATCAAAATAACCAGATTTGCATATTGAATAATCTAATCAAAATAACCAGATTTGCATATTGGTGAATTTCACCAGAATGACCAGATTCGCATATCGGATAATCTAATCAAATAACCAAATTTGCACATTTATCTATAAAAAAGGACTTTTGTCCCGTTTAATCTTTAACTAGTTTCATTAAATGACCCATTTGACCATGTTGGTGTATTACTTGCCCTTCAAACAAGGTTATCTTTTACTAATTCCACCAAATGGCCCATTTGACCATGTTAGTGTATTACTTAACCTTCAAATAAGGTTATCTTTTATCAATTCCACCAAATGACCCATTTCCTTAATTAGTGGAGTTTTGAATCTCCAGCTGAGATTACTACAGAACTAGTGTTTAACTTAATCACCAAATTGCCCGGTCGACCACATTGGCGAAATAAATTACTTTCGAATAAGGTTACTAAGCGGTTAGAATTTATCCTATTCACCCAATGACCCATTTGGCCAAGATGGTGTTATTCTTAACCTTCAGCTAATAATCACTGGTCAACTAGAATCTAATTTATCCACGATATAACCCGGTTGATCACATTAGGGCTATTCTTATCCTTCAAGTAAGGATATATAATAACAATGTACATGTCTAGTTCGGATCATCAACATAAGTTACAAAGCAAGAATTCTAACGTATATCTTCCTTAGCCTCACATCCATGGCTCCATGACTACCCAGAGCCACTCTCATTCACACATAATATGTGAATATTTGTTTAGGTTGTTAGAAACCTATTTGGAACAAAATTACACACACATGGGTACTGTTTTTCGATTAATCAAGTTTTCTAGCATAAACCTATGCCTAATTCATGCTTTAGCTAATGCTTAACACATGAACTTTCACTTAGGCATTTCGTCAAACACTTGGTGTGCACAACTTTTCTAGTATACTTTTTATGACCAATTGTCATCTCTTATTTACCATTTACCAAGTTTTGCATCATATCACCACAATTTGGTTACGAGACTTGTTATGGCTACAACTATTGCATCTTCATGAACAATATTAGCCATTTAAAGAAGAGGATTTCTTTTGAATATAAAAACCCACTTCCTTCATAACATGTATTCATATGAACATAATCATCACACATGTGTTTATGTCAAACTTAACCAAATTGATATGTATTAAGTTTACTTAATGCTAGAGCAACCTTAATTAGTCACTAATTTCATGCTTTACAACAACCCATGATTTTCATCATAACCAAGCATGAACATAACATCAAAATTAGCCCACTAAAAGGTTACTTTGGGTGTGTATTATGCTTGGATGATTCGTTTTAGGGCTAATGCAAGCAAAACCTTTTTGAATTGGCCTTAAATTGAGCTTATGCTTGAGTTTATTGGTTAAGTGTGTGTTTTGATTGACATATGCATCTACATATGTTGATCTCCCCTTTTTTTTTATTTAACCCAAACTCAAGTTTGGTTGTTGGGCAAATTTAGCCCCTCCTACCTTTTGTCAGGTATATACTAGTTAAAGGCACTAACCGAGTTAGTCTCGTGTAATGTTTGAGCTTTGATTAGCTAACAAGGTTAACGGGGTTAATTCCCTAGATTAGGAAATTCGCATAAGTCACGTTTCATTCGGTTCAATTAAAAGCCATGTATGCAGAGTAGTTGGAGATTATTTAATAAAATATATAAAATGATCAAAATGGGCATAACTAAAAGCTTGTATGCATGTTTTTATTTTATTTTTTAATGGTTTAACGGGTATTTGTGTCATTTTACTCATTAAAAGCTTGTAGTTAGTACGCGCTTTTTCTTAAACGCTAGTACCAGTAGCGTTTCAATATGAAACTTTTTCTCCTAATCTAAAAGTTTCAAGCTCCTTGAACTAAACAAGACTTTTTATTGAGTAAGAGTTTTTTCTTAAAGATTTGAAGTATAAGCTCTTAAAAGCTCCTTACCAAACATAAAAATCTTACGGTAAAAATGTTAGGGAGGAAAAGAGATTGCCAAACATAATGATTCAATAAGCCTAATGATTTTTTTTTGAACGGCAAATTTCCACTTTTTGTGAGACTTGAACCCATGACCTCTCCTTTAGGTGTTTCTAGAAGCATTGCTTCTACCATTGGGCCACCAACCCCAATGCCTTCCAAACATAATGATTCCGTAAACCTTTTAAGAGTTTGTATAATGACTCATAAGGTTTTCAAACGAATTAATACCGTTTTCTAAATGCAAGATTGTTGAACTCATAAATATATATAACTCTTAAAAATGGCATCAATGACAATGAGCACACATACACAAAAAAAAGGAAAAAAAAAAGAAGCAACAATGATTAATTTTGATACCATTTTAGCCAAATATTACTTGTATATAGTGAGGACGCAAAAATTAATTTTACAATCTTGATATATATAAATTGGTGTAATACTTGTTTAACCTTGTTACATTTGTTAATCATTTTATAAACTTTCTTTTACAAACTTTTTCCTCGCTTAAAAGTGCGAGCGTCACAATACATTTTACACTTCCTATTGGAAATCATTATTTTGTTATGTCGTATTTGACAATTATTACAATAATAAAAGATTTATCTAATAAAAAAATAAATTGATTAGTTTGATAGTAAACTGGAATATAGTTTTGGTAAGCTAATTATTTATAAGATCTTTGATTTGTATTCTTTATAGAGAAATTGATTATTGATTTATTTGGTTGGTATAACATAAACAGTTGTACGTTATCCATACATATAGGGGCCATATCATGTATGGTAAATTGAATGATCGATCACTGTCAAGTTGAAAAAAACGAAGTCAATTGATTTACATAGTGGGTGCAAATTTTGAACCAAAAATCCCAAAGAAAACTCAATATTAGTATAACAAGATAACCGAACTTCAAAATTCTTTTCGATTCAACCCGAGGTTACTTACCCCCCCCCCCCCCCCCCCCCTTTTTTTGATAGGCAAGGCTAGTTCATTGGACCAAAGTGTAACGAGTTTTATGTGTTTATTAAACAAAATTCGTGTACATGGATCGCAGGTTCGATTTATTTATATGTTTATGCAATATATACTTGTTAAAGATATGTTTTGTCGCATATGTATAGTTTGATTTTTGTAAAGCTACATGGGTCATTGGTCGTTAAATTGTCGAGTGGGGGCAAAAGCCATGATTGGACATAATGTAATGACATTGTGTGTCTGTTGTGTTATAGTGCTTCTTTGCGTGATAAAAAATTTAGCACTTGATCAACGGGGAAAGCATGATGATTGCAATCATCTCTTGTGTTGAACTATACTTCTTCTTCAAGACTTCTTGTTGTTGTTTTTTATAAATAAAAATATCAACAATTACATATATTGAAATCCATTGGGAATAGCCGAATAGTGTTACTGAAACCTCCCTCCCCATGAAAAAAAATAATAATAATAAAAACAAGGGGACCACAAGAAAATTATTGAAACTTAAGTGAGACTAGCCTCCAAGATTCTACGTGTTGGAAGGGAGATACTAGAGTTAGCTTGTGCAACTTTGTTAGCGGTATTGTCACCTACCTAACTTAGACCTTCATACAATCCATGACCGGTTTTCGCAGAAGTACCATGTATGTGCCTGATATAGATTACATAGATTTTTAAGCAGTTTGAGTGCAAGAAAATTTATTTTACTAGATTGTGATAGAAACATGGGCGGAGTGTCAAAAAGGGTCAAGTAAAAAAATACCTATTTTAATTAGTTGATTTAGGTTTTATTTTCTTGAATGGGTCAAATAAAAAATTTAGTTAAAAAAAAGGAAATGGACAATCATGTCTAAAAATCTATTTCAATGCATACACCTTCCCAAATCATGTCCTATTCACAATTTTGATTATTATTGTAATATACTCATAGTTAAGTGATAAATTGTTTATACAGAAAATGGAACAAAAAGTGCTAGTGGGTTCCAACCGCACCAGGGCCGTTTTGACATGAACAAAAAGATAACCCATTTCAACCTGAACACGTTTGACATGTTACCCAACCTGTCCATCTTGACACCTCTAGTAACTAGAAAAAGAACAACGTTATTTACCAACGACGTTGAGAAATAGTGTGCAACTTGAGTTTATTAGCGACTTCGGAAACATTCATAGCATTGGGCAAGTCTTGCTTATTTGCAAAAACGAGTATTGTTGCATCACTCAGTTCACCCTGAAAGAAAAGGCAAAAACAGATGTTTGTTAAGAGAAAAGACAAATAAAGGTTCTTATTTTGTTAAATTGTTAACCACAAGAATCCGTTAGAGAAAACTCACAGGGCCCCATTAATACAATGGGATCATGTAAAGCGCAACTTTTTGAAATTACAATAAAGACGATATAGTAAATTATTGAAAACCTCATTTAGAAGGTGATGCAACTCATTTCGAGCTTGGTAAATTCGTCTTTTGTTATTACTGTCTACTACAAAGATGAGCGCGTGTGTGTTCTTATAGTAATATCTCCACAAAGCGCGAATCTGTTAAACATACATGATGAATTCGAAGAATAAACATTAACAAAAAAATCGACATACTGAATCTTGTCCTCCTAAATCCCACACAGAGATTCTGATGTTCTTGTACTCCAGAGCTTCCACATTAAACCCTTCATGGATACAAGTCCAAATAATTTTATTCCATGCACAATTAACATGCAAATATTTGTACGTGGTAGGTTTGACAAACATTGACTATGATTGGTTTATATAATGAAATGGGGATTTTGTGATTAATTAGCTAGTGATTCTGCATAAAATGGGATTTTATCTTTATGAAATGGTGAGGGTAAATTTGGAATGCAATAGGAATTTTTTTAGATTAATAAATTATGACAAATAAAATAAACATCATAAATTTTTGTCATAAAGATATGTTAATGTGTGTCAAAAAAAGTGTCATAAATGTGTGTCTAAAAAGATTATCATAAGCGTGTGTCATAAACAAATGATATGCAAGAAAGTATCATGTTAAATTTATTACCCCACCATTAACGACACCTTTTTTTATGTTATCAGACCCTTTCTTGACGCGCAATGCGGATCAAGAGCGTCAAGAAAGGCGTTTTTCTACTAGTGTAGAATGCTTATATGATTGGTTCATGATCTGTATGGATTTAAAGTATTGTTATGGCTAAGATCCCCGTAAAAAGAATGCATGATAGGTTCTACAAGAACACGAAGTTTACATGTGACCCAAAATGTTATGTTTAAATAATGTGAACACACTAGGCTATGCTATTATTTGGTAACTTGGATATCTATATGGTTATTAGAATTTGTTATCGGTTATGTTATCAGTAATAGCCTTGTTGATAATGACATGTATGTTATGGTAACTAGCATCACTACTAGAAAAAAGACCTTCAAAAAAGGAAACAAGGTCTATCACAATCTAAGTAAACATTTCATTATCAAAATACCAATCTAAGTAAACATTCTTACATAATAACATATAGAATAGCTTCTTATCTACAGTAGTCTAATAACCCTTAGTTTTCACCATATTTACACCAATGCCATTTGTTTGTTATCTATATTACATTATAAAGAGTGAGCAATGGGTAAAAAGGTCCAAAATGTCAAAGTTAAGGTTGCAACTTAAAAGTCACAAGTGTAATTCTCTAAACTTGACCATTTTTCTTCCTTTTATGCCCTTATCAATGCATTAAGATGCTTGTACCATGTGATGCATTAAGATGCTTGTACCATGTGCTTTTAACAATTTTGACATCAGTAATATCACCATAATCAGTAATAATATCCCATAACTCACCATAATCACTAATAATATCTCATTATGTTGTGACTTTCCACATGTATAACTCTTATCTCTTTATTTACTTATTTATTAATGTAAGTGCCTATATATAGTGACATTTGTATATGATGTTGAGATCAATGAATAAGAATTCTACATTCTCTTTTCTCTCTATAATCTACAATCCTTTTTGTTACACTTTGTTGGTTGCTAATTGGTTGTTGTTATACAACACGTTATCAGCACGAATGCTTTTAAAGTTGGATCATGTTATCATAAGTCTAAGTATCACTGTTGGATCCGTTTCTTTTTAAATCGACTTTCAAGGAACTTGGAATCCATCAATGTCACATTAACAAGTTTTGTTCGAAAGTCTTACATGGACAAAGATCAAGGTATGATTAATTCAATTTCTCTTTAGTCTCAATTTCTATCAGTTCTTATTTGTTAGGCTGGGTAAGAAATTCTAATATGAGACTTGGTAAGAAAAACTAAATAATATATCTTATAGATATCCAACATACTCCCTCCGTCCCATTAGAAGTGTCTTAGTTTGAAAAACACAAAGTTTTAGGCACATTAAATGATTGCTTTTTTTGCTTGCCAAATGACAATAATACCCTTGTCATATGTGGGTCCATCATATTCTTTGTTTATTTAAGTTGTGTTTTTAAGGGTAAATTTGGAAGTTGGCTAATAATTTTTTAAAGTGGACACATGAAATGGGACAAATAAAAAAGGGAATATGGACACTTCTAATGGGACAGAGGGAGTATTATATTAATTTGATATAGAAATGTATTATCCAAAGTCCATTTTGTTATTATCATGCAATGTATTTTGATTTAGTAATATAACTTAAATTCTATTAAAGTTGACACATATAAGTTACGAGAGTGATTAATTATTAAGAAATTACTCATGATTAACATTAATGTAAAATATTTTTTATTTATTATGTAATTAATTGAACTAAGAAAAGGGTTATCTATACTACATTATAAAGGAAGAGACATGAGCAAATATGTCCAAATTGTCCAAAGTTAAGATGACATGTGAAGAGTTCCTTTCTTCACACCTAAGATATCATGAAAATTCTTCCAATACTACCCCTATTTGAAAAAGCAACTTGTATACTTTTTGTGATATTGAATGAAATGGTTAAATGCACATTTGCTATGAATGTAGAAAAACTCTAAAGGTTGGATAAAAAAAATATAGTTTCTTTTCAAAGCTTAAACAATGAAGAGAAATGGATTACTTTCATATAAATCGTTTTATATTCAAAGACAATTTCATATATATCGTTTTGCATTCAAAGACAATGGAAGGAAGACAGTATATCTGTACACTTTTCCTACAACTTGGTGGGCTAACACGACTACGCTTGTGCATTGTTTAAAAAAAACATACTTATTTTAGTCGTCCCGCAGCAACGCGCGGGTTTCCCACTAGTATATTATTATGATCAGACCCACAACTCTTTCCATTTATTCATGTCTCTTTCTCTCTCTAACTCATTTTCTTTCTCTCTGCTTCTTTATCGCATGAATCTGTCTCTCTCATCTATCATCATCTATCTCTATCTATTTATCTCTTATGTTCCTCTATCTAAATATGTCTCATCCCTGCTTCTTTTCCCTTCGATCCACCAACTGACTTTTTGTCACCGCGGTCTTCTGCGGCGAACCCTTCGATACACCACCTGACTTTTTATCACCGCCGTCTTCTCCAGCGAACTAAGATCGTGATTATTGTTTGTTTGTTTTTCATACAATCATGGTTCACCAGGAGGAGGTCCTTAACGTTGTTGGTTGTCGTACCAGCTGATTGTGATGGTGGATTTCATGTCGTACGACGGCGCCGCCGCATCGCGGCGGGTAAAAAACCTAGTTGTTAAATATACCACAAATACTTAATGGTAACAAGGTGTACCACAATCTAAGTAAACATTTGTCAAAATACGAAATCTAACTAGCATCACTACTAGAAAAAAGACCTTCAAAAAAGGGGTCTGATGACAAAAAAAAAAGTGTCAATGATGGCGGTGTCATAAATTTAACATGACATTTTTTTGAATGTCATCTGTTTATGATACGCGCTTATGACAATCATTTTTTACACTCGTTTATGACACTTTTTTGTGTGTCATCTTTTTTGAAAAAAAAAAATTATATACCCTTTTTTCTTTTTGCAGAATTACATGATCATTTTTTTTTCCAAATCACTAATACACAAAATCCACAAACCCATTTCATTATAAAAATACCAATCTAAGTAAACATTGTCAAATATACCACAAATACTTATGGTAACAAGGTCTACCAGAATCTAAGTAAACATTTGTTCAAAATACGAAATCTAAGTAAACATTTGCCACTGTGCCCTTTTCTTGCCCCTGGCCTCCCATGAAAATTTCATCTGTGGCTGCCGAGAGATGAGGTAACCCATGTCTCCAGTCAAGTCTACAATATGATCACCACTCTCCGGTTGTTTCCTTGTCTAACACAAAAAAAAAAAAAAAATATAGTCAAACATTTAACACATCATGTTTCATTCTTATGCCCATGCACATACATCATCAGCAACATCAAATACCTCATCAAAACTTAATTGCAGTAGATGATTTTGTAAGGCAGGTATTTCTTCTTCAAGTTTCTCTCTATTTATGAACCTCATTTCCAGCATCTTGCAAAGCTTTACTATTTCAGCATTTCCTACCACCGAGAAACGCGGTTTATATTGTCCGCAGCCATATAAAAAGATAAACATGGGTTTTATATCAATTACAAACCTTCATAGCCTATAAGATCAAAAGTTATTTAGTAAAAAATGGTTGAAAATCAATTTTGAAATAATAAGTTTACTTGCTCTTTGTCCAAATATTATAGTACTTGATGTCTCTCCTCTATAACGAGGAGATGGACCAATGGTTATGACAAGAGAAGTTCTTGTTGTGCCTACAAAATAAGCTTTTAACATTAATTTGAATCTATGTATATATATAATAAGGGAAAACACGAAAATAGCCTTGACTTTTGGGTTTTTACCAAACTAGCCAGTGGAACCGTCTCTGTGAGACCGTTCCCCTTTCCCGAGGCACCTTAACTGATTCCCATGACCTTGGAGAAAAAGAGCCACTAACATGTGGCCACGTGTCCCAAAATCCTCTCTAGCTCTTGGAGGTGGCTCCCAGGTTCTGAGACCCTCCAAGACGGCACACTTCCACCTCCATTTTTAAAACGGTCATAACTTTTTTATACGACATTATTTTTTAAAAAAAATTACACCATAAAAACAAGCTTTTCATCCTCTTTCATTTCCATACCATATTGCTATACTTTAAAAAAAAAAAAATTGCTGGGTTGATAGTACTTGCGTCTAAATATTTAAACACTTGCGTTTAAACATATTTGTACTTGCGTCTAAATGTTTAAACACTTGCGTTTAAACATATTATTCTCAGTTCTCACTCACTCCATCAATCCATTATTATTCTTCACACACCACCACCATGGAGATCGATCAAGTGGATCCCAATCCTAACGCCTGGTTCTTCGATTACGCCTTCATGGATGACATCTCCGCCGTTGATTTCTCTGCTCCCCCGCAGCCTGCTATCGGTTTCACCTGGATGCAATCTACTGCTCTCACTCCATGTCAATCGCTACCTGCTGTTAGGTCAGATTCTTGTTTATTATTATTATAATTAACGCTAGTAAATAATATTGTTAGGTTTTATGGATTTTATTATATTATTATAAGGAAATATATATATGTGGGAAATCTATATCACACAAGTCAGTTTTGGAAAAGAAATTCGTTTGATCAACTTTTTTTTTAGAATTTAATGTTTGACTTTCTTGAAAAATTAGTTATATTCTGTTTATTGTTGCGTTTGTTTATTGATGGATTGATGGAGTGTGTGGCGATGGGCCGATGAGGGCTTAGAAGTGCATGCTGCTTTTAATCGGTGTTGGTGAGATGCTACATGTGGTGGCGTTCAGCCCAAGATCAAACGAACACTCACGTACATGTAAAGCTTATGCTTTAGTATTATGAACAGAAGAATATATGTATGCTTTGCAGAACTCAAATTATATTATTCAATATGATCATGTAAAAATAATTAATTAGTATATAGTATTAAATATGTTTAAACGCAAGTGTTTAAACATTTAGACGCAAGTACAGATATGTTTAAACGCAAGTGTTTAAATATTTGGACGCAAGTACTATCAACCCAGCAAAAAAAAAATTTTTTTTTTTTAAAGTATAGCAATATGGTATGGAAATGAAAGAGGATGAAAAGCTTGTTTTTATGGTGTAATTTTTTTTAAAAAATAATGTCGTATAAAAAAGTTATGGCCGTTTTAAAAATGGAGGTGGAAGTGTAAAAAGGAAGCCTCTTGGAGAGGTCTTAGAACCCTGGAAGCCACCTCCAAGACACAAGAGGTGGCTATTTTGGTAAGTTGACCAAAAGTCAATGCCATTTTCGTGATTTTCCCATATAATAAAGTCAAAACATACAATAGATGAAGTCAATTTTTTGTCAATAAATCTCACCTCCAAATGAATCTCGAAGCAATCTTGTAAGCTTGGAATCACGAACAGGAACATGAGAACTGTTCTCCGCCAATGCATTTATACATTTTCCAAGTGCGCTTAATAAAAGATTTATCGATTTAGCTTCCTCTAAGGTATGTGCTTCACTACCTCGAAAATGACACGAACATAGGTGAAAACTTTTTAAAATTTATACCTATTTAAATATACTTAGTAATGGTTTGATACATGACTTATCAATACGCGCATAACCAGCAAAATTCACAAGAAACACGCACATACTTCTTAACATGCACCAGCAACATAATTTACATTAATGTTATTAGTATTTGAGTTCAAAACGAGCTGACAACATTTACCCATTTATTTTAAAGTGTTTAATTAATTCTAACAGCTAAAAACAAGTAAATTAAAAAAAATACTTTAAAATGGAATATAAATACCACAAATGTACACTTAATAAGACACACTAATTATTTTCACACAGAGATAAAATTTTGGACATGTCATTCGGCCAACTAGACCTGTACAGAAGATTTGCCCGTTCAAACCAAAATCAATTTTTCATCTTGTTATGAACATCTAGATGTAGTTATTTTAAATGCGTTATTTTAAAATGGAATTCTTTAGAAAATCTAGTGTATATTGTTTTGTATATGATACGGCAATACGACATACCAAACTACACGGTACGCTATAGTGCGTACCGAATGAAACACTGACCCAAATAAGTGTAGTCGGGTTCGGGTATAATAGTTTTTCGGGTTTGGGTTAATCAGGTAAGGTACTTTCTTGGGTCGGGTTCGGTTATATGTTACTGGTTAAAAAGAACACCCCTAGCTATATGGATGCATATATGAATCACTAATTACATGATTAAGCTATAATCAATTAAAATAGATGTTAGATGATTAGAAGCCATCATTCTTTGTTCAATTGTTCATATGCACACACATATATTCATTAGTAACTGTAACTCATATGAGAAACAAAATTTTATTATTCCGAAAGTTATACATAAACTTATATTATTTTTAGCTGTTGCTTTACATGTCATAAATCTCTTAGTTTCTTTATAGTTCTGTAATATCCATCCCTGCAAATGGTCCCTTCATTCTTCGTGATCTTGCTCGACCCAACCGCCCGTCACCTGGTACGTACTCATCCTCTAAAATCACATACTCGCAGTGTTTCAATTTTTTTTACAAAATGGTTACCATTTTGCAGCCATTGCCACCTGATGTTGTGAGCAATCATTTGGAGAACAAAATCCGAGAAGGCCTAGTAATCGTATCAGCAAATGGAGGGTATTGTTGGGCATTGAGGATCAAACGAATCAATGGTAATTACTATTTTGCTAATGGATGGAAAAATGTGGTTCAAGATATCAAGTTATGTCTTGGCGATTTTCTCTACTTTCAGTCCCTTGACCAATCCAACTTCATAATGTCTTTCCATAGTCTAAACGGGTGCGAAAAAGTGTTGCCACCTAAGGTAGAGCATGTTAGTACTACGAGTGATGTTGAGGAAGATGAAACAGAAGATGAAAAGACGGAGAAAGAAAATGTTGAAGTTGAATATGTTGTTATTGAAGATGATGGCAAAGACGATGATCCTTACTTTACGTAGATTATCACTAAAACCTACAGATACATGTTGCCACCTAAGGTAGAGCATGTTGGTACTACGAGTGATGTTGAGGAAGATGAAACAGAAGATGAAAAGACGGAGAAAGAAAATGTTGAAGTTGAATATGTTGTTATTGAAGATGATGGCAAAGACGATGATCCTTACTTTACGTTGATTATCACTAAAACCTACATATACATGTTGGTAAGATTTATGATTTGTTAAAAAGAAAATTTATTGATTATGTGAATTTAATTAACATGTTGGTATTGTTAGCAGTTCCCTGTGGAATTTGCTAGGTTAGTGTGAATGAATGTTGAAGAAACAATGACAATAAAAAATAAGGATGGAAAAGAATGGGATGCGAGTTTGCGAGTGGAGATGTCACATAGTACGAAAAGGTACTATTTGGCGTTCGGATGGCTTGATTTCCAGCGACAAAATGGCATATCCGAGGGAGATGAATGCGTAATCAAGTTTGTTAGACGTGAAGGGAAGTTATTGGTAAAAAAAAAATCACCGTGCACCAAGGGCCGACAGGGAAGAGGGGGCGACTAGCAAAGCAACCACAACGATCCGTACCAGTGACGGGGGTTGTGGAAAGGAAGATGGGGCGACCGACAAGGCAGCCACAACCATTCGGCAATTGTAGCTGAGACTGTTATATTTGGCAAAAAAAAAGATGTTAACTAATTTTTATTGAATTAACTTAAGACTGTTTTAGGAGTTTGGAAGGTGTGATTTGAAATGTTATTCAAGAGCTGAAGTATGTTTTCATTTCTCCATGTCTTATTTGTTTCCTATTTATCACACACTCATGAATGCTACAAAGTTTCTATTTTTATGTTGTCGCTATTGAAGATCATAAAATGTACACAACAAAGTGAAAACGACATGAACATGAGCGCCTTTTTGTTGGCGTTCATGTTCATGTTGTTTTCACTTTGTTGTGTACATTTTATGATCTTCAATATAGACAAAATAAAAATTGAAACTTTGTAGCATTCATGAGTGTGTGATAAATAGGAAACAAATAAGACATGGGATGGAGAAATGAAAACATACTTCAGCTCTTGAATAACATTTCAAATCACACCTTCCAAACTCCTAAAACAGTCTTAAGTTAATTCAATAAAAATTAGTTAACATCTTTTTTTTGCCACATATAACATTCTCAGCTACAATTGCCGAATGGTTGTGGCTGCCTTGCCGGTCTCCCCCCTCTTCCTTTCCACAACCCCCGTCACTGGTACGGATGGTTGTGGTTGCTTTGCTAGTCGCCCCCTCTTCCCTATCGGCCCTTGTTGCGCGGTGATTTTTGTTACCAATAACTTCCCTTCACGTGTAACAAACTTGATTACACATTCATCTCCCTCGGATATGCCATTTTGTCGCTGGAAATCAAGCCATCCGGTCACCAAATAGTACCTTTTCGTACCATGTGACATCTCCACTCGCAAACTCGCATCCCATTCTTTTCCATCCTTATTTTTCATCGTCATGGTTCCTTCAGCATTCATTCCCACCAACCTAGCAAATTCCACAGGGAACCGCTAACAATACCAACATGTTAATTAAATTCACATAATCAATAAATTTTCTTTTTAACAAATCATAAATCTTACCAACATGTATCTGTAGGTTTTAGTGATAATCAACGTAAAGTAAGGATCATCGTCTTTGCCATCATCTTCAATAACAACATATTCAACTTCAACATTCTCTTTCTCCGTCTTTTCATCTTCTGTTTCATCTTCCTCAACATCACTCGTAGTACCAACATGCTCTACCTTAGGTGGCAACACTTTTTCGCACCCGTTTAGACTATGGACAGACATTATGAAGTTGGATTGGTCAAGGGACCGAAAGTAGAGAAAATCGCCAAGACATAACTTGATATCTTGAACCACATTTTTCCATCCATTAGCAAAATAGTAATTACCATTGATTCGTTTGATCATCAATGCCCAACAATACCCTCCATTTGCTGATACGATTACTAGGCCTTCTCGGATTTTGTTCTCCAAATGATTGCTCACAACATCAGGTGGCAATGGCTGCAAAATGGTAACCATTTTGTAAAAAAAAATGAAACACTGCGAGTATGTGATTTGAGAGGATGAGTACGTACCAGATGACGGGCGGTTGGGTCGAGCAAGATCACGAAGAATGAAGGGACCATTTGCAGGGATGAATATTACAGAACTATAAAGAAAGTAAGAGATTTATGACATGTAAAGCAACAGCTAAAAATAATATAAGTATATGTATAACTTTCGGAATAATAAAATTTTGTTTCTCATATGAGTTACAGTTACTAATGAATATATGTATGTGCATATGAACAATAGAACAAAGAATGATGGCTTCTAATCATCTAATGTGACATAGCATATTTTATTGAATTTCAGTCAATATTGTTACCTGTTACATTAGCTTAATTAGTTAGATCCTTGAGTACTTGAGAGTTGTTATGGAATCATATTCATCTTACTTATCTATTTTTCCATAAAAAAAAAGTTCGAAAATATGCATCTCCTAAGTAAAAAAACAATATTTGGTGCAAGATCTTAAGTAAAAAAACAAGATGGATATTATGAAACAATATTTGAATAGTTCAACTAACACAATCTAAGTGTAGCAGAAACATAACTGATTTTATTCCTTGACAAATCAAGTTTTAAGGATTTAAAAGATACCAACACAGATCATACTGAGTACAAAAAATGTAGGGAAATTGGATTGTGTCGCACTCAACTATTTGTTATTGGCCGATAACGCACTGAACTATAAAATTGATCACCAACGCACTGAACTTTAAACCTCTTGGATTGTGTCACACTAAGGCTGTGTTTGACAAGGTCCAAATGGAAGAATCCATATGTGTTAATTGTACTAATTTGTCACTAAGTAATCGTTTTAAACCTCTTTATCACTAAGTAATCGTTTTAGTGGTTCTGGACATGGTCAAACACAGCCATAGTGTGACACAATCCAAGAGGTTTAAAGTTCAGTGCGTTGGTGATCATTTTTGTAGTTCAGTGCGTTATCGGCCAATCCCAAATAGTTGAGTGCGATACAATCCAATTTCCCAAAAATGTAATTAACACACAAGCATGATTATTACCTCACAGAAAAGAACAGAAGTAACAGTGTGGACTCAAAAACAGGAGGCAGAGTTGGTGTATGTGTTAAAACCATCAAATGTTTTGTGAACTAATAGAGTCATGTAAAAGAAGGCATTTGTATGATACTTTGGAGATGTCAACTATATGTAGCTAGCTAGCTAGGTTTTGTAGCTAGGTGGATGAAGAATATAATCATTAAAAAAAGAAAAACATCATATGCACTCAATCTACACCTTATACTACCTAATTGGTGTAAGTGTCAAAAATTAAATCAAAGTATCACACAATTGTATTATGAGTTTAGATCTTTTAAGATTTACAATCAATTCAAAGAACTTTTATTTTTAGACCTAACACTATATTGACATTACCAATGTTCATATCATAAATCACACTTTCTAAAAAAGGAGGTTTACTCTGAAATGATCACAACACTAAAAAATGTAACAATGCAAACACATAGTGAAGGAGTCAAGGTCATGTGCATTACCAAAATGCCTTTGTTATTTTCCATTTAAATGTTGGAAAATATGCATCTAGTTATGAATGTATAAACAATAAGATTTTAAGAAAAAAAATGAGTGAACATAAATCTTAAACCTATTGTAGAGAAGCTAGTTATAATTAGTACTTTTATATCAAGTTCTAACTTGTAACTGAGTTGGAGTTGAAATTTTACCTGAACAAATACGAATATGATAGTAAACAACAGTTAGAGGTGTTTGATGAAGTTTGATAGTGTTGTAGTGTTTGTGTGGAAGATATATATAAAATTAAAACCATAATGTTAAGGTTAATGCAGCTGACAATTACTATATTTGACATGCACAAGTTGGTTGTGCAGAAAAGCTACTCAACCCTAAAATATCCATATTTCCATTTTACACTTTTACCCTGCCATTTTTTCTCTATTTACTTGTGATCCATTGAACCAACATACATCTTATATGATATCTGGTCTTTATTTTTGCAACCTTTTTGTTCAACTAGCTGTGTAGACAGGGTGAATGTGCAGAATTATGGACTGGTTTTTGATTTTGTGGGTTCTGTAGGTTTGATTACCGGATTAGACGCCTTACTTGGTTCTGGTATGATAAGGGGCTGCAATGAAAATAATGATCCAGATTCATGACTGTCACTAACAGAAAACATGACTGTCAATACTGAATAATTATAGGATCAAAAAAGAGATTAAAAAAAACTAAAAAAAAATTGAACATACCTGCGATTGAGAATAGGGGTGTTCAAAAACATCCGAATCTGAATTAGAATCCGAAATATCCGACAATCCGTATCCGAAATATCCGAAATTTCGGATATCCGAAATTTCGGATATCCGAAATTTTGGATATCCGAAAATCGGATAATTCGAAATTTCGGATTCGGATTTGGATATGACTTTTGCAAATTTTCGGATATCCGAAATATCCGAATCCGAAATCTTAAAATAATAAAAAAATAAATATATATGTATTATAGAATTATATATACAAAGTTCTATCCTCATTCAAACCCTAACCCAAATAACAAACATCACCCCTCCACTTCTCGTCTACTCTAAGCGCCTCCATCCTATTCGTGTCCGACTTCTCCTCCCACTAACCAGGCAGCCACCCTCCATCCTACATCGTCCCGATTCCAACCATTGAGTAGATCCGTAAATTTTTTTCTGTTTCGTAATCGTCCATTGACAAATATAAAGCCATCAACAAATCCTTTCGTTTGTTTCCGAATATAAACCCATGGACAAATCCTTTCGTTGTTTCTTTTATGTTTTCGAATATAAAATCAAACTATATTATGAATATTACTTATTTATTATTGGCTAGTGTAATTTGATAGTACGACACATAAAATCAGATAGAATTAGATCCGTTAATTAAAGCATTGTTTTCTTCTAATTTATTGTTGTATTTGTTTTGAATTTGATAGTTTGAATTGTTTTGAATGTTTGCGGTTGGAAACTTTGAATTGCTTGATTGTTTATTCTAGTTTGAATATTTGAAATAAGCGACATTGGTTTGGTTTTAATATAAGCAAATTTGATTTTATAGATTCGGATATCCGTTGGATAATCCGCATCCGAATCCGAAATTTTGGATATCCGATTTTCGGATATCTGAAATTTCGGATACTGATTTGGATATCAATATTAACTATCCGAAAATCGGATAATCCGGTTTTGAACACCCCTAATTGAGAATGCTTCTCTGCTGTGTTTGAGACTTTGATCATATATAGGGCATAGGGTTAGAGGTTGTTTATATAGATTACAATGCATTACTTGTTTAAAAAATAAAAGATATGATTAGATATTACTAGTTATAAAATGGTAAAGGATAAAACTTTAAAAAAAACATTGCTTTATTTGTCTAGGAGAGAAAAGCGGCCTAGGGTCATTTCTAGGAAATTCATCGCCTAGGCGCCCTAGGCGCTCGCTTTTAACAAACATATGGCATTATATATACAGGGACTATTTTTTTAAACGGATAATAGATGACTAATTTGCATGTATGCATGAATCGATACACTGGCCTGAAAAACACTTGTTTATTTGTTATTTAGGTCGAAGCACCCAGGTTTAAGTAAAAAAGCCTGCAAAGAGCAATACATGAATGAAAAGAAAAAGACAGTGAAGAAGGCTAATAAAAAAACCCGTATATGGTGTAATGTAGACCTTGGTTTAAAAAATAGCGCCTCGGGAGCGCTTTAAGCTCTTGAGGCGCGAGTCTCCAACAAAATCGTTTTTTTTGTCGAAAAGCCCTGGGATACATGAAGCTCTTGGGGCGGCGCTTTAAGCCTGGCGCTTGAGGCAGCGCTTCAGTAGCGCCTCAGCCCAAAAACCATTTTTTGCCTATTCTATTTAGCCCAACAAGTGAAGTTCTATGTTGGTTCGTATTATGGATTGTTCTATGTTGATTATCGATTGTTATACCAAATTTTCTAACCCCAAATTAGTTGCTAATTTATCGATTGTTGATTCCTATCAGCTCAACCCCAGCCATGGGCTCTGCCCCTTGGACCCCGCCATGGGCATCCGCCCTTTGGACCCTGCTCCCGGGGGTTGCCCCCACCCCCGCCAAGGGGGCAACCCCCGAGTTGTTTTGGGTTGTTCTATGTTGCGTTTCAAGTATTGATTGTTATATCACAAGCATTGGATAATTGGTATGAATCATATTCGGATGATTTTCAATGATATATTAAGCTGTAGGGACTAGGGAATTAGTTCAAAGTTCAAACTCGTTCCTATATTTTGATGTTCTTTTTTTCTTCTTCTTTAATGTTAAGTTACTTAATGTTGTCTTCATCTTTAAGGGTGTTTTGAATTTAGATGACTATGTGCTTGGTCATTCTTATGTTAATTTGAATGCTTTTTTAAGTGTTTAAAGGTGTTTTATAATCATGTTTTTGTGTTTATGTTTGATCAGAAGGTAGAATATGTCATATTGACATATATAAATATTTTTATATTTTTTTAATATTGAGCGCCTCGCATACGTGAAGCTCTCCCCTCGCGCTTTAAGCCCCTCGCTTCGGATTTTGGAACCAAAACGCCTGGGAGCGCCTCACGCTTTTTTAAACCAAGATGTAGACAAGTTTAACAAAGCTTTGGAGCTGGACAAAATAGATGACCATAAAAAAGAGGTTATGTTAGAAACCTCTTTTGCACGGCTTCTAGACTTGAAGGAGAGAAAGATAATAGTAGAACGAGATTTAGTCAAATTAATGGCTAGTCATTTTATGTGGGATGAAAAGAAGCTAGCTATAAAAAAGGGGCGAGAATAAAGAATATGATATTACAGTTGATGAGTTTTCTCGTATAATGGGCATACCAAATGGAAATGGCTCACTAGTTGATGATAGTGAGACATTTGATTGCTGTGGTTTATATATATAAAAAAATTTTAAGTTTCACAATCTGGTTTTTAAAAAAATGAATCACCAATCTAAACCACACAACACGGCAGTGTACCGGTCGTAGTGTAGTAAAGTCGGTAAGACCGAGTATCAATCCGTGGACACTGATATGCAGCCCTCGATACTAAACCTCTATCGAGTCCTAATCTAGATAAAAGAGCATGATTGTCAACTAAAACGATAAACAAGTAACCAAATAAAATAAGACAAGAAATAAACAAGCAGGAAAGGACGAGAGATCAAAGAGTAAACGCTTACGAAAGAGGAATCAGAAATGGGGAGGATGGCTTCCTAGACTCGAGATCTCCTCTCGGTCTCACTAGAACAGTAAATGAAATCCTCAGCGGTCGTGAAGCTCACCGGGCAAAGAATGGATCACCTCTCGGTCTCACCAAACATATAAGTTTACGCACCCAAAGATTAGATCTCCTCTCGATCTCACTAATCACCAAATACCTAATGGTATCAAGGGGTGAATCTATTCCTAAAGGTAAATGTTTGGGAAAGCGGATAAAAAAAGATTCCGGGAAAGAAATTCACTCTCGTGCAATATCTAACCAAATAAACCAATAAATCCTAACAAACCTACAACCTATCTCCTCTCGGTCTCAAGGTAGGTGACAAACCGAAACGATGTTAAATACGCAATTTCTAAATCCTAAGTCAACAAGTCAACCCATCAAATCATCACACAAAGCAAATGATAAAAATATGCAACTTTTTAATTTAAAAACACTTAGTCAATAAATTATAGCCACATATGAATCTAAAAATATAACATAAACATCATCCGGGTGATAAATCACAACAAAAACCAATAAAGTTTAGATTTTTATACATAAACGAGTGCCAAACAAGTGTCAAATCCCAAAAACCATCAATAATAATAAATAATCATCCCAAGTCTAGGCAACCAAAACAAGATCTAGCTACTCATAGTCAATAGCAAAACAAAATAAATAAGTTCATAATCAAAATTCATTACAAGAATAATGAAAATAAACCAATAAAAGCAAACCAAAATAGTGTCTCTTGAGCTCCCCAAACTCCCAAAATCTTGGACCTTCACATTTTTGTTTGCTGTTGTCTCGAGAGAATGATCTAAAGCTCACCAAAATTATTATTAATATCATATAGCTCTAAGCGAGATGCTCATGTATAGCCCTGAACGAAATGCCGTTAAAAAAATATATTATATATATTTTTGTGCTGCAATTGATGACACACTGGCAAAATAGAATGTGATAGCCCCCTCTCGATGTCAGCTCCTCCTTTTTTTTATAACACAACCGCCTTCCTTCTTATCAAACCTCGTACCTTATTTTTGTCAAGTGGGCCGAGCCCATTCTCGTTAAATAAATTGCTTCATTTTTTTTGTTAGCCTAAGCACAATTAAATGCAGCCCAAAGAGTAACTATAGTTCAGCCCAACTTGATTGTCGCCTATTTTGCCTAATCTGGTTTTGGCCTTGGCTCAATAGTTTCTACAACACAAAAATTAAATAAGAGTCTAGTCCAAATTAAATATTTAATTAGATGACCCGACCCATTCAAATACTAAAAATTTAATGAGCCTCAAGTTTAACTCAAATGTGCCATTTAAGCTCATTTTCTCTTTAACCCAAAAATAACTAATACAAACCAATAATGAGTAGTATTTAATAAAAACTAACCCAAAAATTATTTAAAATGTAGGAAATGTTGATATAAATATATGTATATTTTTAGAGCGTATCAAACATCCCCACACTTATTCATTTGCTTGTCCCTAAGCAAATATCAAACAACACATCATACCCACACTCAGACCAAATACGACTAACATCTAGCAAAGCCTAAGCAAGCTACAAATCCTAAGGACACAAAGAAATCACAAGACTTACAACGGTCAAGAAGCATACGGCCCAACTAGTCAAAGGTGATACAATTAAAAAAAAAAAAAAACATGGGACTACCTAATCAAGCTTCACTCCCCATCAAGATTCCAACCAAACCAAGCTAGTACCCCTCACAAACATCTCTCATCACTCGGTGTATATCACTTATAACAAGTGATCCCTCAATACCTAAACATGAAGCTTGAGACACATAGGCTTGTACAAGGATCAAATATTCACCTAAATGGTTTGGACTAACATTAATCAAGAGGACGTATGGGTAGGCAAGGGCTAAGGGTTGGATATATTTGGGAAAAGTGGCTAAAAAGAAAAATAAATCCGGAAAAAATAAACTCAAAACATAAAAACAACTAAGATGGGTAATTTTGACCCATATCTAACTTATTCTATTTTTTTTACTCAACAATTTATTTATATACAACTTGAACAACTCTCTTTTTTTTTCTTTTTCTTTCTTCTTTTTTTTTTTTCAACTTTTTTTTTCTTTTTTTTTCTTTTATAATAAATATATCTATTTTTTTCAACAACTAAACTAGAACTCAAAACCGGATAAAAAAAATAAAAGTGATAAACATGGTAAACAAACGAAAAGGGAAAAGGCTCAAAGTGGCGACTAAGGGTATATCAAACGGGTCAAAAAAAATGAAAAACAAAAAGAAAGAAAAAAGGCTAAGATGTGGGTGATCCTAAATGCCTCTATCATGCCAATGCCAAGTCGAAACCCAAGGTCTAAAAATGTATCATGATGCACAAGTTCTGTAATCAAGCGACATGTAGGTAGCACTCAACAAATGAAAGTGAATACCATAATAATCGAATAGGCTCAAAACCTCACTATCAAGTGTGGGAATGGGATGTCGGTAAAAGCCAAGAGTGGTCTTCCTCAATCAGGTTTGTTCCACTATCATAAGTATCTCAAAAAACCATTTTACTTCAAAAACCGACTAGCTGGACCTACTTAACTATCGCGCAACTTAAAGAAATCCCGTGCCCCCAAGAAATGCAAACCCACATCGACCCGCCTTCAGCTTACGCTTTACAATGGCTAAGGCGTGTCTTTTGTGTAATCAATCACATCGGGACTTGCAAAAACTTTTATTATTTCTTTTTGTATTTTTCAAAACTTTTACTCTTTTTTTTAGACTTTTTTTTTCTTTTTTTTTTCTTTTTGATTTTTTTGATTTTTTTTTTTGAAAATATAAATTTTATATATTTACTCCATCCCCACACTTAAAACGCACATTGTCCCCAATGTGTGTCAAAAGTGGATAACATAAACTAAAATAAGAAAAAAAAAGAAAGGAAAACTGATACTCCCCTGATAAAAATGCGATGAACTAGTATATAAAAGAGGAGCATCCTACGAACGTGCAATTGCCGGCGCGATCAAGCATACCCAAGTAATAACCTGCATGACAACTCAAATGCTCGCGAATCGCGGCAACACAAAGAAACAAACTATTAATAATAATAATATGGCTTGAAAACGATCTTCCCCGAATGGAGATTGAGTACGGGGGAGATGCTTCTAAACCATTTTTCTTCTTCTTTTTTTTTTGCAAATTTTAATATAAAAACTCAAAATAAAGAAAAGCAAAAATAAAATAGAAATAAGCTCAACTAATATGTACACTCGAGCGAATACCCGAGAACAAATCACGACGAACAAACCTACGGAGGGTGAAAGGAGACTGCCTCCACCTCGCAAGCTCCACCCGGACTACCGATAGTCATGAACTACAAAAGCATGATCATCCTCAACCGTCTTGTTCGATCCCCAACTAGTCCACCAATGGCTAATACTTATCAACGGCCGATCACTCCGCCTCTTCATTTCAACCCACCAATCTTTATACTTACCTGGACCAAAATATATACGACACATGTAGTGAAGAGATCGGTCGTCCCTCCAAATGGTGTACACCTCAACTATATTCCAGGTCAGTTGTCTTTGAGCCATCTCCCGTGGTTCTGATGATTGGGGAGGTGATCCATCATCTGCTTCTTCCACAGGCCAGCTATACTCAATCTCACTTCCTTCTTCCTCTTTGATCTCCTTTGTTGGCTCTCCAAACAGTAATGCTTCTAATTCATCAAGATCGCCAACAGGGTCAAAATGTCCTCTATCTGTGCTCGGTAAATCCACCAACTCATCACCAAACTCATCCTCCCATGATGTAAGATACTCGTCCTCTATCACCTCATTCTCAAGCTCATCTATCGGCTCGCTAACCTGTGCTGTACTTGCTGGGCTTAACCTAATCATTTGCACCTCGCTAGTTGCCTCAATCTCAACTCCGTCATCAAAAACTTCTTCTTCAAACGAATCATAAATTTGAAACATTTAAAGTCACCATTATATAAAGCCAAAAATATTGATGTAATATAAAGTAGGAGTATAAGCATTGCCATTCAAAGAAAATACGTAATCCACCACGATTAGAAATGAATCATCTATACAAAAACAAACTTAAAACTTATGCTTAAAAGAGAAAAATTTCTCTTCCTACATATGAAGTTGAGACTTGTGGTCCTCCACATTCTCGTCTCTTCAAAGGACAAGTGACTATTAATGAAAATATTTATACGGGGCCCGGTTTTAGCCGAACCAAAAAAGTTGCATAACATTAAGCTGCTAAAGTTGCTTTCATGTCATTGCATCAGGATGTCATCACTTCCATGCAAAACGACTCCACAAATGATTCGACATATTCCTCGTCTGAGTTGTACGATGGAGGTTCTATCAGAGAAAGAGTAAACGAGCCTTCTGGTTTAGAATCGTAAATATAGACCATCGATAATTCTATGGCATCATCGGATGTGTTTTCTATAGTGATTGGGGTATATATCGTGGCACCCACATCTACAGACTGCGGCTTCCCATCAACCAATAGGAATGGAAATGAAATGATGACCGGGCCCTTGCCTAGTTTATTGTAGTTGCGAAAAGATTCATCGTCTGCAAAATCTACAAACCCGATATCCCCGACGTCAGTAATGACTGGCCGTGTTTCTTCAATATAGTTGACTGATGAACCCATGGAGTAGTAAAACAAACTGTATGCAAAAGGTTTCTTCAAAGATTCATCGTAAATATAGACCATCGATAATTCTATGGCATCATCGGATGTGAAGAACCACCATACCCTCTCCCCCTTTCCAGAGTGAAGAAGAACCACCATACCCCTCCCCCCTTTCCAGAGTGAAAGAAGAACCACCATACTCCTCCCCTTCCAAAGTGAAGAAGAAGGTGAACACTCTCAGTTCTGATCAAATTGCAAAGGTTTTTTCAGTTTATTATTTAGGGTTTGTGTTTCATCTATCAAACTGCAAAGGTGAACACTCTCAATTCTGATCGGATTATTATTTACTACTTTCGATTGTCTATTTTTTTTATTTTGATGAGTTAAGGTAAATTTTGAACCAAAAAGGGGATCATTTAAGGGGATCCCCGCCCCCCTCCCCAAAATGTTTAAACCAAAAAGGATCATTCTACTTATGCTTAAACATTAGCACGATTGTCTGTTTTTTGTTATATATTTTGATGAGTTAAGGTAAATTTTGAACCAAAAAGGGGATCATTTAAGGGGATCCCCCCTCCCCAAAATGTTTAAACCAAAAAGGATCATTCTACTTACACTTAAAGATTAGCACTTTTACTTGTCTTGTTTTCTGTATTATTGATTGTGAAAACATTAGACTCTTATTTTAATATTTCATAACTTTGACTTCAACAATTTAATTACTGAATTTGTTAGTTACTAATATTTTATTATTATAATTTGAACATACAGCTTGTTTTACTATTCCATGGGTTCATCAGTCAACTATATTGAAGAAACACGGTCAGTCATTACTGACGTCGGGGATATCGGGTTTATAGATTTTGCAGACGATGAATCTTTTCGCAACTACAATAAACCAGGCAAGGGCCCGATCATCATTTCATTTCCATTCCTATTGGTTAATGGGAAGCCGCAGTCTGTAGATGTGGGTGCCACGATATATACCCCAATCACTATAGAAAACACATCCGATGATGCCATAGAATTATCGATGGTCTATATTTACGATTCTAAACCAGAAGGCTCGTTTACTCTTTCTCTGATAGAACCTCCATCGTCCAACTCAGATGAGGAATATGTCGAATCATTTGTGGAGTTGTTTTGCATGGAAGTGATGACATCCTGATGCAATGACATGAAAGCAACTTTAGCAGCTTAATGTTCTGCAACTTTTTTGGTTCTGCTAAAACCGGGCCCCGTATAAATATTTTCATTAATAGTCACTTGTCCTTTGAAGAGACGAGAATGTGGAGGACCACAAGTCTCAACTTCATATGTAGGAAGAGAAATTTCTCTTTTGAGCATAAGTTTTAAGTTTGTTTTTGTATAGATGATTCTTTTCTAATCGTGGTGGTTTACGTATTTTCCTTGAATGGCAATGCTTATACTCCTACTCTATATTACATCAATATTTTTGGCTTTATATAATGGTGACTTTAAATGTTTCAAATTTATGATTCGTTGAAACATATAATTTAACAATGGTGATATGTTACAAATTTAGGATTCGTTGAAACATATAATTTAACAATGGTGATATGTTTCAAATTTAGGATTAATTGAAACATATGTAATAATGGTGATATGTAAAATAATAGTAAAATAATTTTTAAAAAATATTTTTAAGTGATTTTGTCATTAACAGCTTCTGTTCATATTAAAAATTATTTTTTATAACTTTATATAATTTTTTCCTATTTATTTCTTTAATTAATTTTAAACATTATTTTATACTTGTTCATGGCTCTATGTGCAAGTGAAGCAGAAAATCCAAACTTGTGGTTCATTGATTCAGGGTGTGCGAATCATATGACAAACATGAAGACAAGCTTTGTTAATTTGAATGTTGGATTCAAGTTGAATGTCAAGCTGGGGGGGGGGGGATAAAAAGAATCTAGTAGAAGGCAAAGGTACTATTAAAATCAAAATGTCTAACGGTACTTACAAATATTTAGATGATGTTTATTATGCCCCCAATCTTGAATATAATCTGATGAGTGTGGGTCAATTGATGAGGAAAGGTTATGCACTTATTTTTGATGATGATGCTTGTTCAATTGTGCATAAAGAAACACAATCTGAGTTGATGAGGGTACAGATTGCTACAAACAACATGTTTCCACTAGATGCTAAAGAAACACAATCTGAGTTGATGAGGGTACAGATTGCTACAAACAACATGTTTCCACTAGATGCTACTAAAGTTAAAGTAGCTTCATAATAAGCAGATGGTGTTTGGTTGTAATTAATATAAAACCAATGTTTATCTTTTTATATTAAAGAGTAAAAAGGGGACAAGTATGAACTCACCTGAAATTCTCTGTGTAAGTACTAGCAAGTAGTAACAAGTCTGAACTTGGATTAATTGAATCCCTTGTGTCCTATTACAAGTAAATGATGCCTTAAATTCTAATGCAAATAATCTTGTTTTGTTTCTTGATTGTAAAGATAGTTTATTCAACTACCTAGACTCATATTGAACTAATACGCGTCTTTAAATGTTTATAACTTAACGAACCGATAAGTGTGTAAGTATTGTTATAATAAATATATACTTTAATTAAACATTCGAAATTTAATTTGTCCGAGTTTTAATTCGTTTTGTAGTTCGGGTAACATGCACCATTTATAAATACATCTAGTATGACAAAATAGAGTTTGAACATTAGATTTATTTTCACGATAACTAGTTTATGAGGCGCTTTGGTTTCAGAGAAATCCTATTTTTAAAATGTAGTTTTATTAAACGTAATTATAGATTTAGACGCCCGGTATGTTTCTTTTATTTTATAAAAAATTTGGGCAGAGTTTCCTCTGTTTTTGTATAAAACCAGACAACTGAAGTTGTCTATATTTTCCCAAAACATCAATGTACAAATACACAACACGTGGTTTAACTTACCACAACTATAATAAACAGGTAACTATACATTTCGACAAGTAATACTTGTGTATACATGCTCCAACATTTGATAGTTGTCAAAATGGTTTGAATAAGAGGGTGTTTGGGATTGAGTTTGGAAATGCAAAAGTGCTTTTGGTCAAAAGTGCTTATTGGCTTATGACTTTTTGAAAAGGAGTTTTAAAAAAAGTGTTTGGATTAGCTTTTGGGAAGGGAAACGTCAAAAAGTCAATAGATTGTTATTTTTATAAGTGTTTGGCTTAACTTATTGTGAATATTGGTTGTATGGGTGATAAATTTGTAATTTTTTTCCAAAAGTCAAAAGCCAAAAGCTAGGATTTCTAACTTTTCAAAACAGCTTTTCCACCCTTAAAAAGCTAAAAGCCAAAAGTCAAAACAGAAAGTGTTTTTGGGTTACACAAACAGCTTATTTATTGACTTATTAGCTTTTTGAAAAAGCTAATAAGTCAATAAGTTGGTATGAAACTCAATCCCAAACACCCTCTAAGTGTAAGTTATTATTTATTAGACCGAAGGCAAAATGGTAAAGCGACCAGTATTGGACTTGATTAATCGTGTTAATAATACAAGTAGACGTATAAGTATTCATATGCTTCGCCTATTCAAAACACACGACATAAGTTAACCAAGCCTTAAAATCCAACTAATTTACATTTCGTTAAGTATTGCGTTTAAATATCTAAACGAATATGTGTTCATATATAGTGTGATATTTGATTTTCCTCGCGATAATAAGTACATTATAAGTTAGTCGTTTTTAGTTCATTCAAATGACTAATAAGATAACTTTTAGTCACAAGTCGGTTCGGCTCGTTTACACTTTTTACAATACATTTTAAAAAAAATTGTACACGAAATGAATAAGCTATAGACATGGCGTGCGTTATACCTTTCCAACATCAAAAATTGTACGACCAGGAACCCAACATCAAAACAAAAACCCCTTCCAGCTCCTATAACCGATCGTCCAGATCTGACCGGAACCAACAACGACCAGATTAAACCCAGAAAAGAAGACAACTCATTAGCGGTTTGTATGACTCCAATACCCCCGTTGTGTTATTCAGACAGCGCTGCCACGTCCTGTGGCTGAGGTGGTGGGCCCATTAAGGGAGATGGATGAAGAAGGTAAGGTGGCTCAGGTGACGGTTGCTGGTGGTTATTGTCGGCTGACGGGGTGTGTGTTTTTGTTTGTAGAGGTTATGGAGGTAAAGGAAGGAGCATGAGAGGGGTAGGAGAAGAAGAGTGATGGTGGCTAGGGTTTTAGAAAAGAATGAAGGGGAAGAAGATGATAAGATTATATAGGTAGGGTTATGATAGGTGGGTTAGGTGGACACCGCGTATACAAACTCATCATCGACTCGGGTTTCGTTTATGAATTAAACTCGTTTAGTCAATAGGATAATTATTTTATGAAATTTGTTTATATAAAACGATTCAAAACGAGTATTTGGCCTATAGATTGATTTTATATATATAGTCGCGTTAAAGTTTTTAAGAGTTAACTTGTTTCTCGTTACTTGGCAAGTTTAGTGATTATTATTTTCGACATTATATAACTAAATAAACATGGTTATTAGCGAGTAAGAATGTTTTCACGGTAACGATATGTTATTGTTAATAAATTAGAGTTGTTTAATCAATAAAATATTTTTTATAAACTGATTTGAAAATAACTGGGCGTTACAGTCTCTCATACTTTAGGAAATTTCGTTCTCGAAATTTATTTAGAAATGATTGTTAGTACGGTTGAGAACTTATGGAAGGATGGATTGTAAGGGTTATAGTTTGTGTTCTTGAGTTTGGACAAGTAACACGCTTTTGTGTTAAACAGGGAATCGTTTAAATGTACCTTAATTTTTATTCGAATGATTATGCTTAGACTTATGGCAGGGCTTATTGTGATTTGAACAAGTTGACTAGAGTTGGTCCTTAGACTTTAGGCGACAAACATGATCCGGGTAGTCACGGTGACGAAAGCCCATAGGCTGGTGTGCATGTAGACTGTTTCCTCCAGATGACCATGTAAGAATGCGTTTGTTACCTCCAACTGGTGAATGGCCCAACCCTGAGAAATGGCCAAAGTAAGAATTGTTCTGATAGTGGTAGGTTTTACCACTGGACTAAATGTTTCACCACAATTAATGCCGACCTGTTGACTACGAATATCACAAACCAACCTTGCCTTGTACCGTTCAAGGGAACCATCGGACCTGGATTTGTGTTTAAAGAGCCACATGTATCTAATAATATTCATATCCGGGGAGCGAGGTACCAGCTCTCAGGTCTCGTTTTTAATTAAAGCACTAAATTTGTTGGTCATGGCGGCATACCATTCGGGGCAAGACAAGGCAACTTGTGGGGATCTGGGTATCGATGCATGGAGATAGTGTGAAGGTTAAAGGGGATTTTGGGTTTGGAAATGTCGTCCACCTGTAAGACCCTACCCCTACTTTGTTTTAATTAGTGGATTTAAGTGGGTGTAAACATGATTTGAACACTAGTTACCAATTATCAAATAAGTACCAAACATAGTTCATACCCAAAAACCGGATGGGGTTAAGTTTTACAAACAACCACGTAGTTAATATTAGTTAGACACAGCGGAAATAAAGTGATTTCGTTCAACTAAGTTATATTATGGCTAGTCCCTACAAAAGAAGTTTCAAAGAACGCGTTCGGTTTGTTTTGATTGCTTGATCTTCCACCCGGAGGTCCATCATATCCCCAACCTGTTACACATACATCAAATAGGGTTAGTTAGCATTAGAAAGCGTTAAAATCGGAAAAACGGTCGAAAAACCCAAACTGGGTGTTTCACGCGGGCGCTGCTCGCGGCCGCTTCATTTCGCGCGGGCACACCCAATTGTTCACAGAAGGTTTGCTCGGCCACGCGAAAGGAGTGCTCGGCCGCGCGAAAGGAGTGCGCGGCCGCGCGCTTGTCCCTGGTGCTATTTTCTTGCTTTTTCACTACCTAACTCGTGGTTAAGGCCTAAATTTCGCTACCTCGGCCCCTACAACCCCTTCGGATTGTATTCACCTTGGTTTATGAATGTTTAGGGATGCCTTGGGCTCTACAATCCGCACGGGATTTCTTATACCTTGGTCTTATTCCCTTTATTGCTTTTTCAAACTTGTTTTCTTATCCATTTGACCCGTTTGGATCATCAATGGATACCGTTTCCATCATGGTCGCCTGGTTTCATACACATTAGTACGAGTTGCGCCCACGATTGCTTTCATCTAAACTAAGTTCAAGTTTCGGGTCCTTCTGGACTGCCTAACATTTATATATCCATGTTATCCGTTCTCATATCAACATACAATTCTCCATTTCATTTCATCATGGCACATTGTAAGATATGCTATACAATCAAAAGATTCTCGGATTCGTTTCATCATGACATTTTGCAAGTATTCTATGCAATCTATATCACAAATGAATGCAGCCAAAACATACCTCAAGGCTTTCCCTTTTGGCGAGTATCCGGTTCGCCCTTGACTTCTAGACTCCCACTTGATTCACCTAGACAAGTATCCAAGTGTTTATCAATACGATTAGTGTTTGATCATCAATTTAGCATATCCTACTAATGATTCCATTACTTTCAAGGACTTCCATACAAGTAACTTCATTTGAGCATTTAATCAAACACTTAACATATATGATTCTTTAACCAATTGATCTAGCCAAATGGGTCAACCAATCATTCACTACCCACCTCATATTTTCATTACAAGATGTTATTCTAGTCTTGCTAGTGACTAACAATTCACAATTTCAAAACCATCAAGTAATTATACAAGGTTTTTAGGGGTAGTTTCACCCTTGAGGGAACCAACCCATATCACCCTAATTTCCCCAAAATCTCATGTTCTAGGGTTAGATAATTTACGTAAAGCAGAATTAACAAGTTTTTAAGGTACCCTTTCTTATAAGGTTCCTTAGATTCTAACAATTTGTTCCCATTCAAGAACCCTAAAATTTCACTCATCATCAAAGAAGCTATAAAACAACAATCTAGATAAAACAAGTGATACCTAGATGTTTATTAGAGTTTGTTGAGTTGATTAAGCCTTCATGCAGGTGGATTAACCTCTTATTAAGCAAGATTCAAGCTTAAAATGGGTGTAGGAGCTTAGTGTGTGTTTGTGTGTGTGTTTTGTGGTGTCTTGGTCGATCCCTTGATCACCAACACCACCAAATTTCTTGTTTTTATTATTTAGACTTATTATCTTTGGTCTATTGGGGGGATATTAATTAAGCAGGTCTAAAACCCTAGTTTTACTAACGCTACTACAAAGGTATTATGCTTTGTAATCCTTACCTAATTTCATTCTAATTACGTTTATTGTTTGTAAAAATATATTTTTTAGGGTTTTTATAGGGTTATATGGTTGGTCCATGTTATAGATGATTATAGATATGTTTTAAGGATGCAGATTAACCTGTAGTTCTTTTAGTGTGTTTGAAACATTTTTTCTGTTCTTTGTTTGTTGATAATTAAGGCTAGAGTTGGAATTAGGGTTTACATTATGTGTATAATTTGCCAACAGTAATGCATTTGATTTTTTTTTTTTTGAATGCTGTTAAATTTTCATTTGTGGGATTTTTTTTATTTTTTTATTTTTTGTTGAAATTATGTATAATTCATAGTTATTCTCATAAGAAAGTAATATAGCCATTGCTGGTGATTTACATTGTGATATAGCCAAACCACATCGAGCCGGGGGTCTCATTGGAAGCAGCCTCTCTATTCTTAGGGGTAGAGGTAAGGCTGTCTACATCTTACCCTCCTCAGACCCTACCTTAGCTTTGCTATAGGTGGGATTAACTGAGTATGATGATGATGATGATGATGATCTTTGGTCTATTGACAGAAATGGCCCTTGGAGTTTTTGTTTAACTTCGTCAAGGCACCAACCTACTACTTGGGTTTTATTTAGTAGTGATTATCAGTACCCCTACTTAACCCGTTTCCCTTTTTAAGTTAATATTGTGATTAACTAGATTTTAGATTTTCGGGTGTTACAACTCTACCCCCCTTAAAGGGGTTTCGTCCACGAAACTTAGAACGTACCGAATAAGAAGGGATATAGTCGTTTCATCTCTTCTTCGGATTCCCATGTCACAGGCGACCCTTTTCGTGATTCCCATTTCACCTTGACTTGAACCACGGTTTTGGTTTGGAGATTTCGAACCTTTCGATCCAAAATCTCTACCGATCTTGGGGCTAGATTCCGCTTTATATCGATCTCGAGATCATCAAGGGGTTGGAATACCGCCTCTTCCGCTAAACACTTGCGTAAATGGGAGACGTGGAAGGTATTGTGGATAGCACTTAGTTTGTCCGGCAACTCTAAGCGGTATGCGGCTTGTCCCACCCGTTCCAACACTTTGAAGGGTCCGATGAATCTAGGGCTTAATTTCCCTTTCTTTTTGAAGCGAATTATTCCCTTCCAAGGTGAGACTTTTAGCATGACCTTATCCCCGGGTTGGAATTCAATGGCCCTATGTTTCTTGTCCGCATAGTGCTTTTGCCGGTCTTGAGCCGCCTTTAAATGTGCACGTATTGCCTCGATCTTTTCATTTGTGGCACTAAGGACATCCCTTGGCGCAATTTCGCGAGGTCCCACCTCGTCCCAACATACCGGAGTCCGGCACTTTCTTCCATATAACATCTCATACGGTGGCATCCCGATGCTTGCATGGTAACTATTATTGTATGAAAATTCAACAAGCGGTAGATGGGTATCCCAACTACCCCCGAAATCAATAACACAAGCACGAAGCATGTCAGTTAGCGTTTGGATGGTTCTCTCGCTTTGCCCATCCGTTTGGGGATGGTAGGCGGTGCTAATTAGTAACTTCGTACCCATCTGGTCTTGAAAGTTCCTCCAAAACTGGGAGGTGAAGCGTGTGTCCCGGTCGGAAACAATCGACACCGGTACACCATGTATCAATATTATCTCGTTCACATACACCTCCGCCATTTTCTCGGACGTGTATGTTTCCTTAATAGGAAGGAAATGGGCACTCTTGGTCAACCTATCTACTACCACCCATATCGCATCAAATCCCCATGCGGTTCTAGGCAATTTAGTGAGCAAATCCATGGTAAGGTTTTCCCATTTCCATGTTGATATTTCCAATGGTTGCAACTTACCATATGGCTTTTGATGCTCCGCCTTAACTTGTAGGCAGGTTAAGCACCTTTCCACATATTTCACCACGTCCCGTTTCATTCCTGGCCACCAATAATTTTGCTTCAAATCTTGGTACATTTTTGTGGCACCCGGATGGATTGAGTAACGAGATTTATGAGCCTCGTCAAGCAAAAGCTCCTTAACACTACACGTGTTGGGTACCCAAATTCTCCCAAACCGGGTCTTCAACCCATCATTTCTCTCGACTAGGTCTCCTGTCTGATCTTGAATTCTTTCTTTTTTCCAGTTCTTTTCTTTGCAAGCTTCAACCTGTGCCGCTTGAATTTGGTTCATTAATCCCGATGTCACGATTAGTTGCATTGACTTCACGCGAATTGGGGAATAATCTCCTTTTCGTCTTAGTGCATCCGCCACTACGTTAGCCTTCCCGGGATGATAATGTATCTCGCAGTCATAGTCCTTGATAGTTTCTAGCCACCTTCTTTGCCTTATATTCAAATCTCTTTGATCGAAGAAATATTTTAAGCTCTTGTGGTCCGTGTAAATGATACACCTTGCCCCATAGAGGTAGTGTCTCCAAAGTTTCAATGCGAACACCACGGCGGCCAACTCGAGATCATGGGTTGGGTATTTGGTCCCATGAGTCTTTAGTTGCCTTGACGCATACGCGATCACCTTTCCCCTTTGCATAAGTACGCACCCAAGGCCTTGATGTGATGCGTCCGAGTATACCACAAGGTCTTCGATGCCATCAGGTAAGGTCAACACCGGTGCTTGTGTCAACTTTGCCTTTAAGGTTTGAAATGCATTTGCTTGCTCTTCCCCCCCCCCCCCCCAATTAAATTTGACTTCCTTGCGGGTCAACTTGGTTAGAGGTAATGCGATTTTTGAGAAGTCTTGAATAAATCTTCGATAATACCCGGCCAACCCAAGAAGCTTCTTATCTCTGACGGGTTCCTTGGTGGTGCCCAATTGATCACAGCTTCAATCTTTGAGGGATCCACCATTATCCCATTGGCACTAATTACGTGGCCCAAAAACTGCACCTCTCGAATCCAGAAGGCGCATTTAGAGAATTTTGCAAGGAGTTGCTCTTTCTTCAAGGTCTCTAGTACTTCTCGCAAGTGTCGAGAATGATCCTCTTCACTTTTGGAGTAGACTAGAATGTCACCAATAAAAACTATCACTGAGTTGTCGAGCATTGGCTTGCACACCCGATTCATGAGGTCCATGAAAGCAGCGGGTGCGTTTGTCAACCCAAAGGACATTACTAGGAACTCGTAATGCCCATAACGGGTCCGAAAGGCGGTCTTTGGCACATCTTCTTCCTTCACCCGCAACTGATGATACCCCGACCTTAGATCTATCTTGGAAAACCACTTTGCGCCTTGTAATTGGTCAAAAAGATCATCAATTCTTGGAAGAGGGTACCGGTTCTTTATGGTGAGTTTATTCAATTCTCGATAGTCTATGCACATCCGCATGCTACCGTCTTTCTTTTTCACAAATAAAACCGGTGCTCCCCTGTAACAACCCGACCGGGTGGGGGTTGGTTGAAATGACAGATTGGTAACAGATTTGCACAACGGAAGCAACGATAACTATTATTTAAGTGTTATACAATTTCTAATCCAAAAATATAAATACACAATTTAAACAAATAAACTAATATCTATGCAGGGACGTAACGCGGCGGTCGTCGAAGCAGTCGATAGGATATGATCCGCTAGTCGATCCAACTCTCAAACCATGCTTAGCTCTTAGATGCTCTAAATCGTTACGCTAGCCTCTTGAATCTTCTACCATATCAAGCTCTAATCTGCACTATCAAGCATATACCTTGTCTTCAAGATTATCCAATTGCAGTACCTGAACACATGCTTAAAAGAGTTCGGTCAGCAAATATGCTGGTGAGTCCGTGTAAGTAGTTAAATAAATCTAAAACAGTTTAACAGTTTGAAAACAAGTTTACATAGTTCAAACACACAGTGATGTACAAGTCACACCTCAATCCTAACACGGAATCCATCTACTCCCTTTATGGATTCCTTACGGCATAACATATGCCGCAACGGTCCGCAGACCTCAGTGGAGGGTTTTCCGGGCTTCCGGATCCACTGTGCATGGGGGATTCCCCAAGTAGTACTACCCATACATTAAGTGGCCCAACTCCTTTGGGTTAATGAGTGTGCATCTGGTTTTGGGAGCCCTTGTCACATCAAGTAAGTTTATACACAAAACAGTTAAGACACACAAGCATGTATTCACCCCAAAACAGTAAAACAAAAAGGGGAAGTACACGAACTCACCTTAGTAGCATTTCACGTCACACAGTCACAAGTATTCCAAAGTCTCGAGTCCATCTATGCATTACATGCCAAGTCCTATCATGATCACAAATATTAGCGCGTGTAACCCATATCGCGGTTACACGTGTGGACGAGCTAGGACCATTGGTTATCATTGTCGAGTTATTCTAATTGTCAAATCATGGTTTTGTTTATCTAGTTATGTATTGTATGTAGCTCTTAACCCATGATTATTGTAACTATAATAGTAATAATACCAGTTCTTAATAATGATATCGGTAACAAGTTTGGATCTCTATCTCCTCAAATTATACGTCTTCCATCTCAAGTCTTTTGTCATAATAATTCTCTTAATAATACATCTAAAGTCCAAGTCCTCTACTTAACGTTTTATAGTCTCATATTTGTCTCACTTATTAACAATTCTAATCATCAATGCTTTCCATGTCAATGGTTGGTTTTGTATGTATATACTCATGTTCCTAATCTGTACAAACATATAATGTTCCAAGACTCATGTGGTTCACTTTATTATTCAATGTCTTCAAGTTAATGTTAAACCCTATATGATAATTATCCTCATTACCATATTACCTATGATCCGGGTTCATATGAAACATAGCCTAATCTTATTTGGTTTACATTTTCTAATCAGTTTTATGTTCTTTGAGCTCGTTCATACTCCACACGTGTTATCCGGAAATATTCATAATGAATATAAAATAATTAGTAGCTACTCAAATGGGTTCGTTGTACCTCTTGGTTGCCACTCCTAATATGAGTTTGATTAATTTTTAACTATGTTGTCCAATGTTGACCATCTTGAGACTTTTGTTGACCCGAGCTCTTACATCCACAATAATAGTTATACCTTTATGTCATCATTCTTAAAACCATTGCAGCAACCATTTCCATATTAACATCCTTCCTCCATCATTGAACACTACCACAGCCTCATCGACCATCCATCGAATCCCAGTCGTTGTCACTGACACCGTCTTCGTCCTTCGTAACCTGAGCAGAATCCTAGTCGGAACTTAGGCCACTCCCGCCGTCATTTCCTTATCTCATACCTTATCAAAGACTTCAATCGAAACCTTAACCTTGATTGTAATTCTTTAATCTCTATCGGAACCCGATAACAACACTCTAATCGGAACTCGAGCCACCATCGCCGTTCGTGATTCCGTTGCAGCTCCGCCTCTGTTCCTCTCTTTCCTAGCCTCTCTTTCTGTGGTCCTCTCTCTCCCCTTCGCTACTTTCTCTCTCATCTTAGACCTGTATCTCTCTCTTCGGTATATGTATTGTGTGTGTGTGTTGTGTTGTCAAGGACTCAGGGAACGGAGCCGCCGGGCTCCGCCGTGAATCTCCGGGGAGGGTGGCAGGAGCCATCTGGCTCCTCTCTTCTTTTCTCTCTAATCGAGTGTGTGTATTGCTCAATAGATACAAGAAGGGGGTTTTATACATGGAGGTTGTTAGATGGTTTTTCACAAAACCATCTAATGGTTTTGTTGTGTTGGCAAAGGATGGGGAGGACAAGTGTCCTCCCCTAGTGACTAATCACTTAGAGGGTCGGGTGGGTTCGTTATCGGGTATCGGTTTGGTATCGTAATATACGCTCGTATAATATTATACTTTTATCATTATTCGGTTTTCAATTTTGTATTCAAAATATATTATTTGTAGTTATCTTATTTATTCCTTCGTCATTTTATTCTTAGTCGCGAAAAATTTTGGGCCTAGTAACCGGGTTGTTACATTCTCCCCCCGTTAATGGAATTCCGTCCTCGGAATTATTTTCGGACTACCCATCGGACATATCTAGTATACTTCATACTTGAATTCAATGTTCGGGTCTATACATCCGAGTGTACATAATTCTTTTCTTTATCCTAATGGTAATTTAGATGATTTCATACTACACCTCATGCTACGTTTTAGGTTTGAGTGGTTTTAACGTTTGACAAATATGTTTTGTTCTTGGTTCGATTTTCAGTTTCATTTTTGATGCATCATTGATGTTTATATATAGGGTGTACCGCAGCTAACCCACCACACCTTTGATGTTTCAAAAACGTGCTAAAAATCTCTCCAGAACCCTTGATAGCAGTTTAACAGCAAAGATGATGGAATGTGAAAATCGTGCAAAAGGGTATTATGATTATATCTCGGCTACGGCTCACTTAGTTGTTTTAGTCGGGAATTTCTTATGTGTGATCCGAAAATTATTATCCCTTAGTAGTCTTTGCTTAGAATAGATAAAATACCAAAATGGGTTCTTATATAAGACTATTTTTTTTAGAACCATAGGTCATGCTTACTAGCTTTTATGCCTAATACGATAGTTAATATGTCTTCTTCATAAAAAAAATCGTTGGTTTCTTAGACCTTCAAAGTTTCGACAATACATGGTGTAAGGTATGGACCAAGTGTAACATGAGAAGGATAGACATTCAATCGCAACATGTTGTTCTTAAACGGACTAAGGTTGCATACCATTTCTTTGGTATCTTAAACCTTAACTTCTCGTATGGTCAAATTGCTATCTATGAAAATTTTTCCTACTAAACTTCGACTGTATTCTTTTGTTCTTGTCGTATATTCCTTATAATAGTTCTTACAAATGTCTCTGCTCCCCCCGTTAGAGCCTACCTATACGATTCTAACAGGCTTTATGCAAATAACTTATCTCCATAAGGAAAGGTTATGAAACTAAACCGAAGATTTCGAGTAATAATCTAAAGTCAAACTGGAATATTAAAATGACGGAACATACATTAAATCTCTCCAATTCTCCATGTAGGATTCAATCCTAGTTTCTTGGTTAACACGGGTTGGGTGATCATGTACTTGATATATTTTTTAGCCTAAGTCACTGCCTCTTCAATTAATATTCCTTAATCGGCTCTAAAACTTGTCATGCAATTACGAATCCATGATACCATGCTTGACTTAAATCTATGAAGGTTAATATAAATCTAGTTTGAACAAAGAACCTAGTAGTCAACGGTTCAATCTCTACTTCGGTTTAACTGAAAAGAATAGGCCAATGCGACATTCAATGTATATAGATGTATAAATCATATCATAGACAATAACTATTTGCTTGGGAAGTGACACTTATCGGATTAAGTGGGTATCCATTTTCTTAGTTTGATCAAGTTTCTTTTTAATTTCTTGAATTCTCTCAAGTTGCAGCGCCGAAGTTTGGCGAGGTACCTGGTTCTTGTGGTTAGCTTATAACTTAGTCATGAAAAAGTTAGTTACATTTAATATTATCCGTTAGAAAGCATTATTCACATATATAGAACTAAGGAAATAATTACTATAGTAGTCATGGATGCATATGTATATATACACATATATACATATATACTATCGTAATACGCAAATTGTACCAAGTATGTCTAATTCCAGACCTTTACTATGGTCATGTAAGCACATCACCTATTTGTTTACGACTCTACCTTAGTCCGTTTCTTTGCACAAATTTAAGGTCATAATGATTAACGTTTCATATTCTTGGCGACTCTTCGGATTTCTTAGAACTTTCGCGTGCCTGTAAATTCACGATTACGTGATATCAAGTGTAATCGTCAATTTACCTCACAAGATTGTCCTAATAATTTCCATCGTAGTCCTCTTTCACGTATCACTCGAAACTCGTATACTAGTCACACTGGTTCTAGGTCCTTGTAAGCATTCTAGTGTGTCCAGGTACTCAAGTCTCGACTTATTTCGTTTCTTACTTTCGTCAGTCTTATATAATTCGAAGGTATTTCCTAGCTAGGTAATCTTAGAGCCTTAAACGCTAAGTTCTCTAAGTTGTCCTGGTGTGGTAAAGGATATCTGGGGATATCCTATTTCGCCACAGCCGTTGCTCTGATACCATCTGTAACAACCCGACCGGGTGGGGGTTGGTCGAAATGACAGATTGGTAACAGATTTGCACAACGGAAGCAACGATAACTATTATTTAAGTGTTATACAATTTCTAATCCAGAAATATAAATACACAATTTAAACAAATAAACTAATATCTATGCAGGGACGTAACGCGGCGGTCGTCGAAGCAGTCGATAGGATATGATCCGCTAGTCGATCCAACTCTCAAACCATGCTTAGCTCTTAGATGCTCTAAATCGTTACGCTAGCCTCTTGAATCTTCTACCATATCAAGCTCTAATCTGCACTATCAAGCATATACCTTGTCTTCAAGATTATCCAATTGCAGTACCTGAACACATGCTTAAAAGAGTTCGGTCAGCAAATATGCTGGTGAGTCCGTGTAAGTAGTTAAATAAATCTAAAACAGTTTAACAGTTTGAAAACAAGTTTACATAGTTCAAACACACAGTGATGTACAAGTCACACCTCAATCCTAACACGGAATCCATCTACTCCCTTTATGGATTCCTTACGGCATAACATATGCCGCAACGGTCCGCAGACCTCAGTGGAGGGTTTTCCGGGCTACCGGATCCACTGTGCGTGGGGGATTCCCCAAGTAGTACTACCCATACATTAAGTGGCCCAACTCCTTTGGGTTAATGAGTGTGCATCTGGTTTTGGGAGCCCTTGTCACATCAAGTAAGTTTATACACAAAACAGTTAAGACACACAAGCATGTATTCACCCCAAAACAGTAAAACAAAAAGGGGAAGTACACGAACTCACCTTAGTAGCATTTCACGTCACACAGTCACAAGTATTCCAAAGTCTCGAGTCCATCTATGCATTACATGCCAAGTCCTATCATGATCACAAATATTAGCGCGTGTAACCCATATCGCGGTTACACGTGTGGACGAGCTAGGACCATTGGTTATCATTGTCGAGTTATTCTAATTGTCAAATCATGGTTTTGTTTATCTAGTTATGTATTGTATGTAGCTCTTAACCCATGATTATTGTAACTATAATAGTAATAATACCAGTTCTTAATAATGATATCGGTAACAAGTTTGGATCTCTATCTCCTCAAATTATACGTCTTCCATCTCAAGTCTTTTGTCATAATAATTCTCTTAATAATACATCTAAAGTCCAAGTCCTCTACTTAACGTTTTATAGTCTCATATTTGTCTCACTTATTAACAATTCTAATCATCAATGCTTTCCATGTCAATGGTTGGTTTTGTATGTATATACTCATGTTCCTAATCTGTACAAACATATAATGTTCCAAGACTCATGTGGTTCACTTTATTATTCAATGTCTTCAAGTTAATGTTAAACCCTATATGATAATTATCCTCATTACCATATTACCTATGATCCGGGTTCATATGAAACATAGCCTAATCTTATTTGGTTTACATTTTCTAATCAGTTTTATGTTCTTTGAGCTCGTTCATACTCCACACGTGTTATCCGGAAATATTCATAATGAATATAAAATAATTAGTAGCTACTCAAATGGGTTCGTTGTACCTCTTGGTTGCCACTCCTAATATGAGTTTGATTAATTTTTAACTATGTTGTCCAATGTTGACCATCTTGAGACTTTTGTTGACCCGAGCTCTTACATCCACAATAATAGTTATACCTTTATGTCATCATTCTTAAAACCATTGCAGCAACCATTTCCATATTAACATCCTTCCTCCATCATTGAACACTACCACAGCCTCATCGACCATCCATCGAATCCCAGTCGTTGTCACTGACACCGTCTTCGTCCTTCGTAACCTGAGCAGAATCCTAGTCGGAACTTAGGCCACTCCCGCCGTCATTTCCTTATCTCATACCTTATCAAAGACTTCAATCGAAACCTTAACCTTGATTGTAATTCTTTAATCTCTATCGGAACCCGATAACAACACTCTAATCGGAACTCGAGCCACCATCGCCGTTCGTGATTCCGTTGCAGCTCCGCCTCTGTTCCTCTCTTTCCTAGCCTCTCTTTCTGTGGTCCTCTCTCTCCCCTTCGCTACTTTCTCTCTCATCTTAGACCTGTATCTCTCTCTTCGGTATATGTATTGTGTGTGTGTGTTGTGTTGTCAAGGACTCAGGGAACGGAGCCGCCGGGCTCCGCCGTGAATCTCCGGGGAGGGTGGCAGGAGCCATCTGGCTCCTCTCTTCTTTTCTCTCTAATCGAGTGTGTGTATTGCTCAATAGATACAAGAAGGGGGTTTTATACATGGAGGTTGTTAGATGGTTTTTCACAAAACCATCTAATGGTTTTGTTGTGTTGGCAAAGGATGGGGAGGACAAGTGTCCTCCCCTAGTGACTAATCACTTAGAGGGTCGGGTGGGTTCGTTATCGGGTATCGGTTTGGTATCGTAATATACGCTCGTATAATATTATACTTTTATCATTATTCGGTTTTCAATTTTGTATTCAAAATATATTATTTGTAGTTATCTTATTTATTCCTTCGTCATTTTATTCTTAGTCGCGAAAAATTTTGGGCCTAGTAACCGGGTTGTTACATTCTCCCCCCGTTAATGGAATTCCGTCCTCGGAATTATTTTCGGACTACCCATCGGACATATCTAGTATACTTCATACTTGAATTCAATGTTCGGGTCTATACATCCGAGTGTACATAATTCTTTTCTTTATCCTAATGGTAATTTAGATGATTTCATACTACACCTCATGCTACGTTTTAGGTTTGAGTGGTTTTAACGTTTGACAAATATGTTTTGTTCTTGGTTCGATTTTCAGTTTCATTTTTGATGCATCATTGATGTTTATATATAGGGTGTACCGCAGCTAACCCACCACACCTTTGATGTTTCAAAAACGTGCTAAAAATCTCTCCAGAACCCTTGATAGCAGTTTAACAGCAAAGATGATGGAATGTGAAAATCGTGCAAAAGGGTATTATGATTATATCTCGGCTACGGCTCACTTAGTTGTTTTAGTCGGGAATTTCTTATGTGTGATCCGAAAATTATTATCCCTTAGTAGTCTTTGCTTAGAATAGATAAAATACCAAAATGGGTTCTTATATAAGACTATTTTTTTTAGAACCATAGGTCATGCTTACTAGCTTTTATGCCTAATACGATAGTTAATATGTCTTCTTCATAAAAAAAATCGTTGGTTTCTTAGACCTTCAAAGTTTCGACAATACATGGTGTAAGGTATGGACCAAGTGTAACATGAGAAGGATAGACATTCAATCGCAACATGTTGTTCTTAAACGGACTAAGGTTGCATACCATTTCTTTGGTATCTTAAACCTTAACTTCTCGTATGGTCAAATTGCTATCTATGAAAATTTTTCCTACTAAACTTCGACTGTATTCTTTTGTTCTTGTCGTATATTCCTTATAATAGTTCTTACAAATGTCTCTGCTCCCCCCGTTAGAGCCTACCTATACGATTCTAACAGGCTTTATGCAAATAACTTATCTCCATAAGGAAAGGTTATGAAACTAAACCGAAGATTTCGAGTAATAATCTAAAGTCAAACTGGAATATTAAAATGACGGAACATACATTAAATCTCTCCAATTCTCCATGTAGGATTCAATCCTAGTTTCTTGGTTAACACGGGTTGGGTGATCATGTACTTGATATATTTTTTAGCCTAAGTCACTGCCTCTTCAATTAATATTCCTTAATCGGCTCTAAAACTTGTCATGCAATTACGAATCCATGATACCATGCTTGACTTAAATCTATGAAGGTTAATATAAATCTAGTTTGAACAAAGAACCTAGTAGTCAACGGTTCAATCTCTACTTCGGTTTAACTGAAAAGAATAGGCCAATGCGACATTCAATGTATATAGATGTATAAATCATATCATAGACAATAACTATTTGCTTGGGAAGTGACACTTATCGGATTAAGTGGGTATCCATTTTCTTAGTTTGATCAAGTTTCTTTTTAATTTCTTGAATTCTCTCAAGTTGCAGCGCCGAAGTTTGGCGAGGTACCTGGTTCTTGTGGTTAGCTTATAACTTAGTCATGAAAAAGTTAGTTACATTTAATATTATCCGTTAGAAAGCATTATTCACATATATAGAACTAAGGAAATAATTACTATAGTAGTCATGGATGCATATGTATATATACACATATATACATATATACTATCGTAATACGCAAATTGTACCAAGTATGTCTAATTCCAGACCTTTACTATGGTCATGTAAGCACATCACCTATTTGTTTACGACTCTACCTTAGTCCGTTTCTTTGCACAAATTTAAGGTCATAATGATTAACGTTTCATATTCTTGGCGACTCTTCGGATTTCTTAGAACTTTCGCGTGCCTGTAAATTCACGATTACGTGATATCAAGTGTAATCGTCAATTTACCTCACAAGATTGTCCTAATAATTTCCATCGTAGTCCTCTTTCACGTATCACTCGAAACTCGTATACTAGTCACACTGGTTCTAGGTCCTTGTAAGCATTCTAGTGTGTCCAGGTACTCAAGTCTCGACTTATTTCGTTTCTTACTTTCGTCAGTCTTATATAATTCGAAGGTATTTCCTAGCTAGGTAATCTTAGAGCCTTAAACGCTAAGTTCTCTAAGTTGTCCTGGTGTGGTAAAGGATATCTGGGGATATCCTATTTCGCCACAGCCGTTGCTCTGATACCATCTGTAACAACCCGACCGGGTGGGGGTTGGTCGAAATGACAGATTGGTAACAGATTTGCACAACGGAAGCAACGATAACTATTATTTAAGTGTTATACAATTTCTAATCCAGAAATATAAATACACAATTTAAACAAATAAACTAATATCTATGCAGGGACGTAACGCGACGGTCGTCGAAGCAGTCGATAGGATATGATCCGCTAGTCGATCCAACTCTCAAACCATGCTTAGCTCTTAGATGCTCTAAATCGTTACGCTAGCCTCTTGAATCTTCTACCATATCAAGCTCTAATCTGCACTATCAAGCATATACCTTGTCTTCAAGATTACCCAATTGCAGTACCTGAACACATGCTTAAAAGAGTTCGGTCAGCAAATATGCTAGTGAGTCCGTGTAAGTAGTTAAATAAATCTAAAACAGTTTAACAGTTTGAAAACAAGTTTACATAGTTCAAACACACAGTGATGTACAAGTCACACCTCAATCCTAACACGGAATCCATCTACTCCCTTTATGGATTCCTTACGGCATAACATATGCCGCAACGGTCCGCAGACCTCAGTGGAGGGTTTTCCGGGCTTCCGGGTCCACTGTGCGTGGGGATTCCCCAAGTAGTACTACCCATACATTAAGTGGCCCAACTCCTTTGGGTTAATGAGTGTGCATCTGGTTTTGGGAGCCCTTGTCACATCAAGTAAGTTTATACACAAAACAGTTAAGACACACAAGCATGTATTCACCCCAAAACAGTAAAACAAAAATGGGAAGTACACGAACTCACCTTAGTAACATTTCACGTCACACAGTCACAAGTATTCCAAAGTCTCGAGTCCATCTATGCATTACATGCCAAGTCCTATCATGATCACAAATATTAGCGTGTGTAACCCATATCGCGGTTACACGTGTGGACGAGCTAGGACCATTGGTTATCATTGTCGAGTTATTCTAATTGTCAAATCATGGTTTTGTTTATCTAGTTATGTATTGTATGTAGCTCTTAACCCATGATTATTGTAACTATAATAGTAATAATACCAGTTCTTAATAATGATATCGGTAACAAGTTTGGATCTCTATCTCCTCAAATTATACGTCTTCCATCTCAAGTCTTTTGTCATAATAATTCTCTTAATAATACATCTAAAGTCCAAGTCCTCTACTTAACGTTTTATAGTCTCATATTTGTCTCACTTATTAACAATTCTAATCATCAATGCTTTCCATGTCAATGGTTGGTTTTGTATGTATATACTCATGTTCCTAATCTGTACAAACATATAATGTTCCAAGACTCATGTGGTTCACTTTATTATTCAATGTCTTCAAGTTAATGTTAAACCCTATATGATAATTATCCTCATTACCATATTACCTATGATCCGGGTTCATATGAAACATAGCCTAATCTTATTTGGTTTACATTTTCTAATCAGTTTTATGTTCTTTGAGCTCGTTCATACTCCACACGTGTTATCCGGAAATATTCATAATGAATATAAAATAATTAGTAGCTACTCAAATGGGTTCGTTGTACCTCTTGGTTGCCACTCCTAATATGAGTTTGATTAATTTTTAACTATGTTGTCCAATGTTGACCATCTTGAGACTTTTGTTGACCCGAGCTCTTACATCCACAATAATAGTTATACCTTTATGTCATCATTCTTAAAACCATTGCAGCAACCATTTCCATATTAACATCCTTCCTCCATCATTGAACACTACCACAGCCTCATCGACCATCCATCGAATCCCAGTCGTTGTCACTGACACCGTCTTCGTCCTTCGTAACCTGAGCAGAATCCTAGTCGGAACTTAGGCCACTCCCGCCGTCATTTCCTTATCTCATACCTTATCAAAGACTTCAATCGAAACCTTAACCTTGATTGTAATTCTTTAATCTCTATCGGAACCCGATAACAACACTCTAATCGGAACTCGAGCCACCATCGCCGTTCGTGATTCCGTTGCAGCTCCGCCTCTGTTCCTCTCTTTCCTAGCCTCTCTTTCTGTGGTCCTCTCTCTCCCCTTCGCTACTTTCTCTCTCATCTTAGACCTGTATCTCTCTCTTCGGTATATGTATTGTGTGTGTGTGTTGTGTTGTCAAGGACTCAGGGAACGGAGCCGCCGGGCTCCGCCGTGAATCTCCGGGGAGGGTGGCAGGAGCCATCTGGCTCCTCTCTTCTTTTCTCTCTAATCGAGTGTGTGTATTGCTCAATAGATACAAGAAGGGGGTTTTATACATGGAGGTTGTTAGATGGTTTTTCACAAAACCATCTAATGGTTTTGTTGTGTTGGCAAAGGATGGGGAGGACAAGTGTCCTCCCCTAGTGACTAATCACTTAGAGGGTCGGGTGGGTTCGTTATCGGGTATCGGTTTGGTATCGTAATATACGCTCGTATAATATTATACTTTTATCATTATTCGGTTTTCAATTTTGTATTCAAAATATATTATTTGTAGTTATCTTATTTATTCCTTCGTCATTTTATTCTTAGTCGCGAAAAATTTTGGGCCTAGTAACCGGGTTGTTACATTCTCCCCCCGTTAATGGAATTCCGTCCTCGGAATTATTTTCGGACTACCCATCGGACATATCTAGTATACTTCATACTTGAATTCAATGTTCGGGTCTATACATCCGAGTGTACATAATTCTTTTCTTTATCCTAATGGTAATTTAGATGATTTCATACTACACCTCATGCTACGTTTTAGGTTTGAGTGGTTTTAACGTTTGACAAATATGTTTTGTTCTTGGTTCGATTTTCAGTTTCATTTTTGATGCATCATTGATGTTTATATATAGGGTGTACCGCAGCTAACCCACCACACCTTTGATGTTTCAAAAACGTGCTAAAAATCTCTCCAGAACCCTTGATAGCAGTTTAACAGCAAAGATGATGGAATGTGAAAATCGTGCAAAAGGGTATTATGATTATATCTCGGCTACGGCTCACTTAGTTGTTTTAGTCGGGAATTTCTTATGTGTGATCCGAAAATTATTATCCCTTAGTAGTCTTTGCTTAGAATAGATAAAATACCAAAATGGGTTCTTATATAAGACTATTTTTTTTTAGAACCATAGGTCATGCTTACTAGCTTTTATGCCTAATACGATAGTTAATATGTCTTCTTCATAAAAAAAATCATTGATTTCTTAGACCTTCAAAGTTTCGACAATACATGGTGTAAGGTATGGACCAAGTGTAACATGAGAAGGATAGACATTTAATCGCAACATGTTGTTCTTAAACGGACTAAGGTTGCATACCATTTCTTTGGTATCTTAAACCTTAACTTCTCGTATGGTCAAATTGCTATCTATGAAAATTTTTCCTACTAAACTTCGACTGTATTCTTTTGTTCTTGTCGTATATTCCTTATAATAGTTCTTACAAATGTCTCTGCTCCCCCGTTAGAGCCTACCTATACGATTCTAACAGGCTTTATGCAAATAACTTATCTCCATAAGGAAAGGTTATGAAACTAAACCGAAGATTTCGAGTAATAATCTAAAGTCAAACTGGAATATTAAAATGACGGAACATACATTAAATCTCTCCAATTCTCCATGTAGGATTCAATCCTAGTTTCTTGGTTAACACGGGTTGGGTGATCATGTACTTGATATATTTTTTAGCCTAAGTCACTGCCTCTTCAATTAATATTCCTTAATCGGCTCTAAAACTTGTCATGCAATTACGAATCCATGATACCATGCTTGACTTAAATCTATGAAGGTTAATATAAATCTAGTTTGAACAAAGAACCTAGTAGTCAACGGTTCAATCTCTACTTCGGTTTAACTGAAAAGAATAGGCCAATGCGACATTCAATGTATATAGATGTATAAATCATATCATAGACAATAACTATTTGCTTGGGAAGTGACACTTATCGGATTAAGTGGGTATCCATTTTCTTAGTTTGATCAAGTTTCTTTTTAATTTCTTGAATTCTCTCAAGTTGCAGCGCCGAAGTTTGGCGAGGTACCTGGTTCTTGTGGTTAGCTTATAACTTAGTCATGAAAAAGTTAGTTACATTTAATATTATCCGTTAGAAAGCATTATTCACATATATAGAACTAAGGAAATAATTACTATAGTAGTCATGGATGCATATGTATATATACACATATATACATATATACTATCGTAATACGCAAATTGTACCAAGTATGTCTAATTCCAGACCTTTACTATGGTCATGTAAGCACATCACCTATTTGTTTACGACTCTACCTTAGTCCGTTTCTTTGCACAAATTTAAGGTCATAATGATTAACGTTTCATATTCTTGGCGACTCTTCGGATTTCTTAGAACTTTCGCGTGCCTGTAAATTCACGATTACGTGATATCAAGTGTAATCGTCAATTTACCTCACAAGATTGTCCTAATAATTTCCATCGTAGTCCTCTTTCACGTATCACTCGAAACTCGTATACTAGTCACACTGGTTCTAGGTCCTTGTAAGCATTCTAGTGTGTCCAGGTACTCAAGTCTCGACTTATTTCGTTTCTTACTTTCGTCAGTCTTATATAATTCGAAGGTATTTCCTAGCTAGGTAATCTTAGAGCCTTAAACGCTAAGTTCTCTAAGTTGTCCTGGTGTGGTAAAGGATATCTGGGGATATCCTATTTCGCCACAGCCGTTGCTCTGATACCATCTGTAACAACCCGACCGGGTGGGGGTTGGTCGAAATGACAGATTGGTAACAGATTTGCACAACGGAAGCAACGATAACTATTATTTAAGTGTTATACAATTTCTAATCCAGAAATATAAATACACAATTTAAACAAATAAACTAATATCTATGCAGGGACGTAACGCGGCGGTCGTCGAAGCAGTCGATAGGATATGATCCGCTAGTCGATCCAACTCTCAAACCATGCTTAGCTATTAGATGCTCTAAATCGTTACGCTAGCCTCTTGAATCTTCTACCATATCAAGCTCTAATCTGCACTATCAAGCATATACCTTGTCTTCAAGATTATTCAATTGCAGTACCTGAACACATGCTTAAAAGAGTTCGGTCTGCAAATATGCTGGTGAGTCCGTGTAAGTAGTTAAATAAATCTAAAACAGTTTAACAGTTTGAAAACAAGTTTACATAGTTCAAACACACAGTGATGTACAAGTCACACCTCAATCCTAACACGGAATCCATCTACTCCCTTTATGGATTCCTTACGGCATAACATATGCCGCAACGGTCCGCAGACCTCAGTGGAGGGTTTTCCGGGCTTCCGGGTCCACTGTGCGTGGGGGATTCCCCAAGTAGTACTACCCATACATTAAGTGGCCCAACTCCTTTGGGTTAATGAGTGTGCATCTGGTTTTGGGAGCCCTTGTCACATCAAGTAAGTTTATACACAAAACAGTTAAGACACACAAGCATGTATTCACCCCAAAACAGTAAAACAAAAAGGGGAAGTACACGAACTCACCTTAGTAGCATTTCACGTCACACAGTCACAAGTATTCCAAAGTCTCGAGTCCATCTATGCATTACATGCCAAGTCCTATCATGATCACAAATATTAGCGCGTGTAACCCATATCGCGGTTACATGTGTGGACGAGCTAGGACCATTGGTTATCATTGTCGAGTTATTCTAATTGTCAAATCATGGTTTTGTTTATCTAGTTATGTATTGTATGTAGCTCTTAACCCATGATTATTGTAACTATAATAGTAATAATACCAGTTCTTAATAATGATATCGGTAACAAGTTTGGATCTCTATCTCCTCAAATTATACGTCTTCCATCTCAAGTCTTTTGTCATAATAATTCTCTTAATAATACATCTAAAGTCCAAGTCCTCTACTTAACGTTTTATAGTCTCATATTTGTCTCACTTATTAACAATTCTAATCATCAATGCTTTCCATGTCAATGGTTGGTTTTGTATGTATATACTCATGTTCCTAATCTGTACAAACATATAATGTTCCAAGACTCATGTGGTTCACTTTATTATTCAATGTCTTCAAGTTAATGTTAAACCCTATATGATAATTATCCTCATTACCATATTACCTATGATCCGGGTTCATATGAAACATAGCCTAATCTTATTTGGTTTACATTTTCTAATCAGTTTTATGTTCTTTGAGCTCGTTCATACTCCACACGTGTTATCCGGAAATATTCATAATGAATATAAAATAATTAGTAGCTACTCAAATGGGTTCGTTGTACCTCTTGGTTGCCACTCCTAATATGAGTTTGATTAATTTTTAACTATGTTGTCCAATGTTGACCATCTTGAGACTTTTGTTGACCCGAGCTCTTACATCCACAATAATAGTTATACCTTTATGTCATCATTCTTAAAACCATTGCAGCAACCATTTCCATATTAACATCCTTCCTCCATCATTGAACACTACCACAGCCTCATCGACCATGTCACACCCCAACCGATGGCGGAATACATCGGGGCGAGACTTGGGATAGATTGCTCAAAGACTTCATGACACTAGAATTCGTGACAATATAATTTAAAGATAAAATTTCATTCATAGTATTTCATTGTCTAAAAGGAAACATATTACAAATTGTCTCATAAAAAGGAAAAATACAACATCAAATTATAGAATTTAAACTAGCGTGAGTTTCTAGTCCAATCCTAAGTAGATTTCTTGAATATCCTGCATCAAACATTTCCTGCAACATGTATAAAATATCCGTCAACACATAAAGCATTGGTGAGCATACTAGTTTTAGTTTACATACATAGTATTTTAGAATGGTTTACTCAAATCTCATACTATAGCATTGCACATACATATCATACAAAAGACATAACTCAAACCCGCGAGTACCACAGCGTATACCTAACATATTCATGCTAGGCCGTTTAAATCTTAACAATGACCCATAAAGGGGGCGGTGTGCTAGTCCTATAGCGCTATACATGTTAAGTGGGCTAATAATAGTTAATGATTTATGTCTAAGTATCTAAGAATCATAAGCATGACAAGTAGCATATAAGTATGTTTAATAGATTGAGCATGAGTGTTTATGAAAGCATTAGTGTGTTTAGCATAAGATACATGGTACACCCCAAAAGTGATAAAGAGTAAAAAGGGGACAAGTATGAACTCACCTTTGGGTGCGTTTAGTAAGGTTCCAAAGACGAGTCTTGGGAGATTAGTTCCTTAGCCTTGGTTTACTAGAATTAGAGAATAAAGGGTCTTAGGTTCGAGTTTAGATTATAGATTCACGAGAGTCATGCAAGCCTTTTAGGCTAACCAAGCACAAATTGCCTTTAGGGCAATCCGGATGGTCATGAGATTAAGTTAGACCAAGCACAAAATCATCATAGATGATTCGGATGGTATAAGGTTAGGAATGTGAATCCATTTGATAGGTTCATGTCATAACCACTTCGCTTATGGAATAAACGTGGGTTTTGGACACGGGATTTCCCCTTTCTAGTGTGGATAAATCCATAGCACAAGAAGGGTCAAGAGAGTTGGTAAGGTAGGGTGTAACCACAAACCTTCCAAAGATTAATAATAGGATAATAAGATAGAAGATTGAAAGTAAATTTATAATAATACATAGTATAACCAATACCATAGCACAAATCCATCTAACATTAGATTGTTAGTGGACTTGGTTGGTCCCTTTACATTAAACAACTTAGAACATAAAAACAAATCAGAAAAATAAACACCTTTGAGACCTCTTTTAGGTGCTCTACCCTTAACACATTTATGTAGATAAGCAAGGGGTAGATCCTAGAGGTTTCTCCAAGGAGTTTTGAGTATAAAAGAAGAAGAAAAACAAGAAATAAAGTGGAGGTTTAGGCTCAAGAACTTACTGTTGTGAATCAGGAAGTTCTTTGAGAAAACCTTGAATGTTTGAGAGTATTTGGGAGAGTTGAGAGATGAACAAAGGATTAAGGAGTGGGGAGGAGGTGTATTTATAGGTGGGTTAAGATGGTTGGGTATTAAATGAAGTTATTAAGGTGGTTAGAGGTGAATTAGGTGGAGGTTAGAAGTGGTGGTTGTTAGTTATAGCCTACTGTTGCCATCGACATTTTAAAAAAAATGGACGACATTACATAATGAAATATTGTTTGTTGTGGTTTGCAAAAAGTCAAACATTAACAATTCTAAGTCACGTTTTTTTTTTTCTTTTTTTTTTTAACTAAGAATATTATCAATATATATATATGTTTTACTAAAAGAAATAAATATATATTAAGATCTTGACTAAATGGGTTTCTTGTTATAACGCCTAAATTGAATAGGATAAATTATAATGACGGCTCGTCACGAATTGGTAGGACTATTAAAGAAGCGAGTAAAGGCGAACTTGAAATTGTTTAAGTATAGAATTTAGAATATGTGCAAAACTAAGAATCACGCGATGTTACATAAAGTTTGCGTCACGTAGAATTTATAGAATAATGAAATAGATTAAGATTAAATGATTGACAAAATACTTTTCCATTGATCCTAAGCTCGGGTTTACAAGAGTATAAAAATGACAAGTTACAAGAATACGAGGACTAGAATGGTAAAAACGAAAAATACGAATGTTACAGTCTCCCCTACTTTAGGAAATTTCGTCTCGAAATTTAATTAAAAGTCAGCGTTTTGAAAAATTAGGTATGTGGTTTGATATGAGAACAAAGCTTGTTAGTTTATTATGTTTAAAGTGAATACGGTATCTAGTCACTTGTGCGATAATTATGCTTGTACGAAAAGTACTTTTAAATTTTTAACCCAATGTCGTAGGTAGAAATTTGAGAAGTTAACCGACGTAAGCATTTTGTAAATAGTGAAATATGTATAAATAGGTTCGTATACGCAGCAGTTTTGAAGAAAAGTAAATATGTAGTATAATATATACATGAAATGATAAAAAGTTTTTGAAAAATAAGCATCTTCATAGTGTATATGAAGTAGCAATAGTAAGTATACCGTATGAAAAACGAAAACCTTGTGAAGGTAAGTAAGTATATTTGTATAACATATAGAAAATCTTTGGGAAAATAGATACTTGTACGTGCAAAATAGTGAAAATTGAAGGTAGTTAAGTATATCGTACATTATATAGAAATTTTGGTAAAATAGGTAGTTATACGGTATATCATATATGAATTAGTAGAAATTGTTGGCTTGCAGAATAAGTGTCTTGGGTAAGTGGGTGTAATAGTAAAAACATGAGTATAATGAGTGACTAGATGTGGGAATGAGTAGTAGTTAGTACTAGTTATTTGGTTTGCACGAGGTCGAAACTTTTAGTTAGAAAACTTGTAGAGGGGATTAAGTAAACGAGAAATTGGACTATATGGAAACAATATTTTGGCGAAATAAGTAGTTGTTATTTAGTTTTGGAAATCCGGTATATAGTTAGTCAAGGAGGTATGAGAGCGTGAGAGAAAATCTTGTTTTAGTTGTATAAGAGCTTTTAGAGTATTAGGCTAAAGTTTACGGGCCTTAGAAAGCGACTTTTGAAAACGAAGGATTGATAATTAAGAAAGGAACGCATGAGAGTAGAGTGGAGTTTGATGTAGATTGCAAACATAAGTTATTCATGGCATGGATATGTTACATAATAGAGAGTGTGGTTCAACACAAGGTTATGATATGCATAAGAGAATAGTGATGCGAGTGTAATTTTGACTAGTGAACTATAATATAAATGACATCGCGGAAGATAAATAATGTACGTGTTGATAAAAAAAAAATTTAACTCGAAACCCAAAACTTCTCATGGCACGAATAGCTCTACTTTTAGTAATATGACAGGACATTTACGTTGTAGGGCGTACCATGTCGTTATCATACCCCATCCGCGTTGTTATTCGAGTTATGATAGGTTACACACACTAGGGCTCGTTATGTTTTCCATGCGGCCAATTATCGTAATTACGTGTGCACCCGTAATTAGTCCAGTTGTCGTATGGTCCAAATAATTTTGCCTTCGTCATGTGTGGGTCGCTAGTGAACACAAATACTTACACACAAAGGACAAGAAATTAAACCAAGACATTTAAACAGTTTTAATGTTGTAAACATAGCAAGCAACGTGACATGCAAACACATAATGTAAAAAGGCATTAAGTAGGTTTTTGATGGTGTTAACCGTATGCGTTTTTGGCGTAGATGTATGGTTTCATGACATGATGGTGTAGACTTGTGCATATGTGGTTACGTCCAGATGTATAAAATCAAACAGAAGAATGGACAGTTGGATTCCTAATGAAAACGCGTAAAATGTTTTGACTGTGGGCAATATAGAATTCGGGTTTATTACAAATTGAGTTTTATGGGTACACGAGCAATTTTAGCTTTTCATGACTAAGTGTCAAGTTTGACGGTAGAAGAGTTTAGTCCGTTGGATGTTAAAGAAAAACAGATTTAATTGAAGTGGGGAAAATTTAGTGTAAAAGTTTTATCGAAGATGGTCGTTTGATTTATGCAAAATCCATTTTATTAAGCGAGAAAAATAGTTTATTGACAATTTTAGTTTGGCATTGATGAATATTTTGACTCGTGATACGATTTCAAGAGAAAAGGTTTTGGGGTTATAAAGAAGTAGGTTATTTGATTTAGCGTGTCTTTGCTCACAAGTACGGTTTACAAAAGAATCTTTTTTTTAAACACTTTTTCAATTTAGAATCTTGTTTGCCATACAGACTCGACGCAAACATTTGTTAGTGGTTTGAAGGTGAGGATTATATAGAAGAATAGGCATCCTCTTGGAAATAGTAGGAAGAATTTTTGTTCAAAAATTTTGAAAAAGATTGTGCGTGATGCGAAAATGGTTTTGCGATATTTGAATTTTGCCGATAAATTATGATTGTAAACTAAGATAACGATGGTATTTCATAATTCGTAAAGAAAATTTCACATCCGAATAATTTCTTGAAAACATTACATAAAGGAAATTCTCATTTTTTTATAAAAAGAAAAGAAAAATCAATCTTCTTTAGTGTGGTGAGTGGGTTTTCCAGCATCGTAGATCACCAAGGCAAGTCTTGGGCATTGGTTGCATTCATGGGTTGGGTCGTTGCACTCGAAGCACATCCATCCATTGTCTTCGGCAAATGAGGTGGTACTAGTAGGTTGTTCGGATTGTGGTTTAGTGGTGTGGCGACATGTTTCGGCTAAATGACCATATATGCCACAGTTGGCACATATGCGGCATGGTGAGGAGGTGGGATGATGAAATTTGCAACTGTTGCATTTCGGAAAGGTTCCATGGTATCGCTTTTTGTTAGAATTCGGAGTCTTTAGGAGTTGTCAAAGTGTGGTTTCGTTTGAGGTTTTTGCGTTTTCGGTTACCCTTTTTCGTTTGTTTGGTATGGGTATGGGTATGGGTAGAAGGTTTAGTATCTATATGGTTTGTGCTGTCCTGGATGGTATCGTCGGGGTTTGGAATTGGGTTTGTTGGTGTCACTAGGTTAGGGAGAATCTTGACTAATTCTTGGGCAATAAGACTCGCCAGTTGGTTGAGATCGATGTTGTTGAGATGGGAAGACATCTATGAGGATTACGCATAAGAAATTTGCATAAGTGTTTGTAAATAATACGTCTTTTGAATTTATAAATTAAGTTACTAGCATTTTGGTTAACATTGAAAAGCTTGTGGGTAGGATAGATGTAAACTTTAGATAAACAGAATACATAAGCTCAAATTGTTCTCATAGATTTAGTATGCAAGTTCAAGTTACACGTATAGGACGCAAGTTTCACATTGTTCAAATAGCGTAACACATATGTATAAGCAAGTATGGTGCACTTAGTTAACATAAAGGAGTTTCGATTCGTGTTGGTTTTGCGATTATTAGTATCGTTTGGAGATCGCTAGAGTAGCTTGAAATGCGAGTCTTGAGATTGTATGCGAGTAGAAAAAAAATTTAAAAAAAAGTAAATCGAATATATGTAGTGAAAACATAGCATGAAAACGACATTGAAAATAACATTAACATAAAATGAGAGGCTTGTTTTAAGCAAGCAATTGGAGTGTTCCGGAACGGAACTAAGACTAACCAAAGTGGTTCGAATTTACCTTTGAGTTTGAAACATGCTTTGGCTTAATAGGTGGAAATACTCTCCCCGAACCTGCGGATTAACGGTATTCACCCTTCCAGTTACTACATGTTTCTTGTCATTAGTAAATTTGAGACTTTAGCGAGATTAAAAAAAAATTATCAAGGATTGAAACTAGTCGCTAAGTTGTGGATTTCACTCCTATCTTAGCGAGGTCGTTTCTTTGAGTGTGGTTTGTACACTTTGTTCAATGTGGTAAGAAAATTAATTCCAACCTTCAATTGGTAAGTGTCCACTAGAACGAGAATTGTGAAATTTCCACCAAGGTGAGGATATCACTCCTATCTTGGTGTAGTTTCAAAACACAAAGATTTTACGCGGATTGAAAGTTATCACCAAAGTGAGGGTTTCACGCCTATTTCGGTGATTTCCTTTCGTTTGTGTTATACGAGCGTCTTCGAGTGTAGAGTAATCCACAAATAGGAAGGTAAATTTTTAAGAGCAAAAGAATAAGGTAGAAGCAAGATAGGGAGAACAAGTATATTAAGTATGATAAAAGGAATGGTCAAAAAGGTTCTTAACTATAGTCTAGGTCAAACATGGCAATTTTTCCTAATTCCCTATAGTCATGGCTCTGATACCAATCTGTCACACCCCAACCGATGGCGGAATACATCGGGGCGAGACTTGGGATAGATTGCTCAAAGACTTCATGACACTAGAATTCGTGACAATATAATTTAAAGATAAAATTTCATTCATAGCATTTCATTGTCTAAAAGGAAACATATTACAAATTGTCTCATAAAAAGGAAAAATACAACATCAAATTATAGAATTTAAACTAGCGTGAGTTTCTAGTCCAATCCTAAGTAGATTTCTTGAATATCCTGCATCAAACATTTCCTGCAACATGTATAAAATATCCGTCAACACATAAAGCATTGGTGAGCATACTAGTTTTAGTTTACATACATAGTATTTTAGAATGGTTTACTCAAATCTCATACTATAGCATTGCACATACATATCATACAAAAGACATAACTCAAACCCGCGAGTACCACAGCGTATACCTAACATATTCATGCTAGGCCGTTTAAATCTTAACAATGACCCATAAAGGGGGCGGTGTGCTAGTCCTATAGCGCTATACATGTTAAGTGGGCTAATAATAGTTAATGATTTATGTCTAAGTATCTAAGAATCATAAGCATGACAAGTAGCATATAAGTATGTTTAATAGATTGAGCATGAGTGTTTATGAAAGCATTAGTGTGTTTAGCATAAGATACATGGTACACCCCAAAAGTGATAAAGAGTAAAAAGGGGACAAGTATGAACTCACCTTTGGGTGCGTTTAGTAAGGTTCCAAAGACGAGTCTTGGGAGATTAGTTCCTTAGCCTTGGTTTACTAGAATTAGAGAATAAAGGGTCTTAGGTTCGAGTTTAGATTATAGATTCACGAGAGTCATGCAAGCCTTTTAGGCTAACCAAGCACAAATTGCCTTTAGGGCAATCCGGATGGTCATGAGATTAAGTTAGACCAAGCACAAAATCATCATAGATGATTCGGATGGTATAAGGTTAGGAATGTGAATCCATTTGATAGGTTCATGTCATAACCACTTCGCTTATGGAATAAACGTGGGTTTTGGACACGGGATTTCCCCTTTCTAGTGTGGATAAATCCATAGCACAAGAAGGGTCAAGAGAGTTGGTAAGGTAGGGTGTAACCACAAACCTTCCAAAGATTAATAATAGGATAATAAGATAGAAGATTGAAAGTAAATTTATAATAATACATAGTATAACCAATACCATAGCACAAATCCATCTAACATTAGATTGTTAGTGGACTTGGTTGGTCCCTTTACATTAAACAACTTAGAACATAAAAACAAATCAGAAAAATAAACACCTTTGAGACCTCTTTTAGGTGCTCTACCCTTAACACATTTATGTAGATAAGCAAGGGGTAGATCCTAGAGGTTTCTCCAAGGAGTTTTGAGTATAAAAGAAGAAGAAAAACAAGAAATAAAGTGGAGGTTTAGGCTCAAGAACTTACTGTTGTGAATCAGGAAGTTCTTTGAGAAAACCTTGAATGTTTGAGAGTATTTGGGAGAGTTGAGAGATGAACAAAGGATTAAGGAGTGGGGAGGAGGTGTATTTATAGGTGGGTTAAGATGGTTGGGTATTAAATGAAGTTATTAAGGTGGTTAGAGGTGAATTAGGTGGAGGTTAGAAGTGGTGGTTGTTAGTTATAGCCTACTGTTGCCATCGACATTTTAAAAAAAATGGACGACATTACATAATGAAATATTGTTTGTTGTGGTTTGCAAAAAGTCAAACATTAACAATTCTAAGTCACGTTTTTTTTTTCTTTTTTTTTTTAACTAAGAATATTATCAATATATATATATGTTTTACTAAAAGAAATAAATATATATTAAGATCTTGACTAAATGGGTTTCTTGTTATAACGCCTAAATTGAATAGGATAAATTATAATGACGGCTCGTCACGAATTGGTAGGACTATTAAAGAAGCGAGTAAAGGCGAACTTGAAATTGTTTAAGTATAGAATTTAGAATATGTGCAAAACTAAGAATCACGCGATGTTACATAAAGTTTGCGTCACGTAGAATTTATAGAATAATGAAATAGATTAAGATTAAATGATTGACAAAATACTTTTCCATTGATCCTAAGCTCGGGTTTACAAGAGTATAAAAATGACAAGTTACAAGAATACGAGGACTAGAATGGTAAAAACGAAAAATACGAATGTTACAGACCATCCATCGAATCCCAGTCGTTGTCACTGACACCGTCTTCGTCCTTCGTAACCTGAGTAGAATCCTAGTCGGAACTTAGGCCACTCCCGCCGTCATTTCCTTATCTCATACCTTATCAAAGACTTCAATCGAAACCTTAACCTTGATTGTAATTCTTTAATCTCTATCGGAACCCGATAACAACACTCTAATCGGAACTCGAGCCACCATCGCCGTTCGTGATTCCGTTGCAGCTCCACCGGAGCTCCGCCTCTGTTCCTCTCTTTCCTAGCCTCTCTTTCTGTGGTCCCCTCTCTCCCCTTCGCTACTTTCTCTCTCATCTTAGACCTGTATCTCTCTCTTCGGTATATGTATTGTGTGTGTGTGTTGTGTTGTCAAGGACTCAGGGAACGGAGCCGCCGGGCCCCGCCGTGAATCTCCGGGGAGTGTGGCAGGAGCCATCCGGCTCCTCTCTTCTTTTCTCTCTAATCGAGTGTGTGTATTGCTCAATAGATACAAGAAGGGGGTTTTATACATGGAGGTTGTTAGATGGTTTTTCACAAAACCATCTAATGGTTTTGTTGTGTTGGCAAAGGATGGGGAGGACAAGTGTCCTCCCCTAGTGACTAATCACTTAGAGGGTCGGGTGGGTTCGTAATCGGGTATCGGTTTGGTATCGTAATATACGCTCGTATAATATTATACTTTTATCATTATTCGGTTTTCAATTTTGTATTCAAAATATATTATTTGTAGTTATCTTATTTATTCCTTCGTCATTTTATTCTTAGTCGCGAAAAATTTTGGGCCTAGTAACCGGGTTGTTACATCCCCAAGGAGAGACGCTCGGTCGAATGAACCCCTTATTAAGGAGATCTTGCAATTGGGTAAACAATTCCCGCAATTCCGTGGGTGCCAGCCTATAAGGAGCCTTAGCAACCGGCTTGGCCCCCGGAACCAATTCAATATGAAACTCTATTTCTCGGACCGGAGGTATCCCCGGTAACTCTTCCGGGAATACTTCCTCAAACTCTCTTACCACCGGGACGTCATGGATAGAGGGAATTGGTACGGAGGTGTCGGTTACATGGGCTAAAAATGCTTTACACCCATACCGCACCAACTTGGTTGCTTCCAAGAATGAGCATATAATGGGTTTAGAATCACTCTCCCCATAAACTATTAGTAGCTTTCCGCTTGGAGACGTTAAGTCTATCTCCTTACGGTAGCACCGAACATTTGCGTGGTATCGGGATAGCCAATCCATTCCAACTACCACATGGAATTCCCTCATCGCCATTGGTAACAAGTCAATGGGGAATTCCTCACCCTCTATAGTAATCTTACATTCTCGGTAGATGTCACGTACCATGAAACTTTCATTGTTACCTACCTCTACCTCCACCGGTATTGTTAGCTTAGACAAGTTAAACGACGGGTGTTGAACAAACGTGTGGGCTATAAAGGATTTGTTAGCCCCCGTATCGAATAACACATGTGCAGGTATTAAGTTTATAAGAAAGATACCTGCCACCACATTGGGTTCACTCTTGGCTTCTTCCGCGGTTAATTGGAAGGATCGCGCCCGGGCTTTAGGAGGTTCCTCCTTTGATGCTTTAGCTTTGGCCTCCGCTCCCTTCAACAATTCGGGTCATGCCGCTTTCACATGGCCCGGTTGATAACAATTGTAGCACACATTCGCCTTTGTGGGGCAATCTCTAATCACATGCCCTAGTTTGTTACAGTTAGGGCATGGCTTGTTCTTGAAGTAACATTCCCCTTTTGTGGGGTCGATGACAGAGATCACACGGGCTTGCACTCGAGCTTTGCTTTGCATTACCCTTGCCGGCGTTTCATTCTTTCTTTGTTTCTTCGTGGGGCTTGGATTTGCATCAACCGGCTTTCTTTCCCCCTTTCGATTTGCCTCTTGAGTTCAATTTCCCGATTACGGGCGGCATCAACTAGTTCGGTTAAAGTGGCGTACTTAGACGGCTCTAGGAATTCTCTATACTCCCCACTAAGCATGTTATGGTAATGATAAATCTTTTGTTCTTCAGTTTGCACTAGTTTGGTGCAAAATTTTAACTTGTCGAGAAACATTCCCGTAATCACATCTATAGTTTCCCCTTTTTGCCTCAAATTCATAAACTCCTCCTTGATTTTGCCCACCACCGCCCTAGGGCTATGGTGTTTTAGGAAAAGCACCTTGAATTCTTCCCAAGTCATGTTCCGTACATTTTCCGCACCTTTTTCCGCTTTGACCACGTCCCACCAAGTCTTTGCATTCTCACGGAGTTGACCCGTGGCGTAAGCCACTTGATCACTAGAGTCACAATGGGTTTGTTCGAATATCCCTTCAATGTCGTCGATCCATTTTTGGGAAACAATCGGGTCTACCTCCCCTTTGTAGAGTGGTGGTTTACAGGCTACGAACTTGACATAAGTACAACCCTTCCTTTCTCTTGTTTTCTCTTTATCTTGAGAGAGGCTCTCTTTCAGCTCGATTATCCTTTCATCCATGGTGGCCAAAAAAGCCCCACGGATATCATCAGTTAGCTTTTTCAAGCCCTTTTCCAATGCCTTGCCCACTTCCTGCGAGATTCTTTCATTTATTTCTTCCCAAGTAACGGGATTAGGTTCCGGTTCAGCCTCATCCGACATTTTGTTTACTGCAATATAGCAAGTTCATTCACATTTCGTTATTCTCCGTTGTCTCATAGTGCACATGATATAATGCCTTATGAGCATGTCTTATGATTCACTTTTTCGTGATTCGGATTATGCTTTAGTTGTTTCAAACAGTTAGGATTGTATATCTAACTCAACTTATGTTGTTGCTTACCAAGTTGGGTATTGTTTTTCGGATTTCTTGATCAAGCTTCAAACCGAACGAAAACCTTTGGCTCTGAATACCACTTGTAAGACCCTACCCCTACTTTGTTTTAATTAGTGGATTTAAGTGGGTGTAAACATGATTTGAACACTAGTTACCAATTATCAAATAAGTACCAAACATAGTTCATACCCAAAAACCGGATGGGGTTAAGTTTTACAAACAACCAAGTAGTTAATATTAGTTAGACACAGCGGAAACAAAGTGATTTCGTTCAACTAAGTTATGTTAAGGCTAGTCCCTACAAAAGAAGTTTCAAAGAACGCGTTCGGTTTGTTTTGATTGCTTGATCTTCCACCCGGAGGTCCATCATATCCCCAACCTGTTACACATACATCAAATAGGGTTAGTTAGCATTAGAAAGCGTTAAAATCGGAAAAACGGTCGAAAAACCCAAACTAGGTGTTTCGCGCGGGCGCTGCGCGCGGCCGCTCTATTTCGCGCGGGCACACCCAATTGTTCACAGAAGGTTTGCTCGGCCACGCGAAAGGAGTGCTCGGCCGCGCGAAAGGAGTGCGCGGCCGCGCGCTTGTCCCTAGTGCTATTTTCTTGCTTTTTCACTACCTAACTCGTGGTTAAGGCCTAAATTTCGCTACCTCGGCCCCTACAACCCCTTCGGATTGTATTCACCTTGGTTTATGAATGTTTAGGGATGCCTTGGGCTCTACAATCCTCACGGGATTGCTTATACCTTGGTCTTATTCCCTTTATTGCTTTTTCAAACTTGTTTTCTTATCCATTTGACCCGTTTGGATCATCAATGGATACCGTTTCCATCATGGTCGCCTGGTTTCATACACATTAGTACGAGTTGCGCCCACGATTGCTTTCATCTAAACTAAGTTCAAGTTTCGGGTCCTTCTGGATTGCCTAACATTTATATATCCATGTTATCCGTTCTCATATCAACATACAATTCTCCATTTCATTTCATCATGGCACATTGTAAGATATGCTATACAATCAAAAGATTCTCGGATTCGTTTCATCATGACATTTTGCAAGTATTCTATGCAATCTATATCACAAATGAATGTAGCCAAAACATACCTCAAGGCTTTCCCTTTTGGCGAGTATCCGGTTCGCCCTTGACTTCTAGACTCCCACTTGATTCACCTAGACAAGTATCCAAGTGTTTATCAATACGATTAGTGTTTGATCATCAATTTAGCATATCCTACTAATGATTCCATTACTTTCAAGGACTTCCATACAAGTAACTTCATTTGAGCATTTAATCAAACACTTAACATACATGATTCTTTAACCAATTGATCTAGCCAAATGGGTCAACCAATCATTCACTACCCACCTCATATTTTCATTACAAGATGTTATTCTAGTCTTTCTAGTGACTAACAATTCACAATTTCAAAACCATCAAGTAATTATACAAGGTTTTTAGGGGTAGTTTCACCCTTGAGGGAACCAACCCATATCACCCTAATTTCCCCAAAATCTCATGTTCTAGGGTTAGATAATTTACATAAAGCAGAATTAACAAGTTTTTAAGGTACCCTTTCTTATAAGGTTCCTTAGATTCTAACAATTTGTTCCCATTCAAGAACCCTAAAATTTCACTCATCATCAAAGAAGCTATAAAACAACAATCTAGATAAAAACAAGTGATACCTAGATGTTTATTGGAGTTTGTTGAGTTGATTAAGCCTTCATGCAGGTGGATTAACCTCTTATTAAGAAAGATTCAAGCTTAAAATGGGTGTAGGAGCTTAGTGTGTGTTTGTGTGTGTGTTTTGTGGTGTCTTGGTCGATCCCCTGATCACCAACACCACCAAATTTCTTGTTTTTATTATTTAGACTTATTATCTTTGGTCTATTGACAGAAATGGCCCTTGGAGTTTTTGTTTAACTTAGTCAAGGCACCAACCTACTACTTGGGTTTTATTTAGTAGTGATTATCAATACCCCTACTTAACCCGTTTCCCTTTTTAAGTTAATATTGTGATTAACTAGATTTTAGATTTTCGGGTGTTACAATACCCGAGGAAAACACAAGGTTGAGAACGGTTTGCCAATTTGTGAATGGTAGTGGAAGGGAGAATGGGATAGCACAAGCAACCGAAGACCCGTAGGTGGTCATATGTAGGGTATACGTGATAGAGGAGAGTGGTGGGGGTGAGGAGGTTGTTATTCTTTTTGGGTAGAATGTTGAGAAGGTACGTGGCTGTTTCTAGCGCATGGTGCCAATATGATGGTGGGAGGGAGGCTTGGGCTAGAATGGTACGGATCATATTATTGAGGGTGCGTATGGTGCGCTCTGCCTTTCCATTTTGTGGAGAGGTGTGAGGGCAAGAAAAGCGAAATTGCATTCCATTTAAGTGACAAAATTGTTTAAATTGGTTGTTTGTGTATTCGGTTCCATTGTCATATTGGAATTGTTTAATTTTTCTTTCAAACTGTGTGGACTAAGTTATAAAATTTGGTAAAGATAGAGTAAACGTGTGATTTGTTGGTTAGAGGGTAGGTCCATTGAAAATCGGTTTAGTCATCAACAAACAATATATAATAACGATGTCCACCGGTACTAAGTACCGGTGATGTCCACAAGTCACTATGTATGATGTCAAAAGGTAAATGAGTCTTATTAACTGAATCATAAAATGGAAGTTTAATGCTTTTGCCAAAAACACATGACTGACAAAGCATATTATTTGGTTTACTAAAATTGATAAAGGAACAAGACTTTAATGAATGCAATAAATTGTTACCCGGGTGCCCAAGGCGTTGATGCCAACATTCTTGAGAGGTAGCAGTGAAGGCAACGGGTGACTTGATAAAGTTGGTTGTCAAAGGGTAAAGGTCTCCCGAGCTATTGCATCATAGGATAGGCGCCTTGGTCTTGAGATCCTTCACAAAAAAACCAACAGTGTCAAATTCTATGGACAATAAGTTATCAGTTGTGAGACGACGAACGGATATGAGGTTTTTAATTAGGTGAGGGGCATAAAGAATATTATTAAGTTTAAAAGGTAAAGGGTGGGGGTAAGGTTTTGTTGCCTTGTCCAACGACCGGGATGGTTGTGCCATTTCCAACAATAATTTGCTTATTAGTGCAAGAATTAAAAACAGACGGGGAGAGATTACCTGGTTGCTCCATATGTCTGGAGGCACCTGTGTCCATGTAGCCCACCGGGTCAGTCGACTGGTTCAGTGAGAGAGTATATAGGGACTGAGCAATATCGGTGGGAGTTGGAGAGTAGGTAGCCATGTGTGCCTGGGCCGGTCCAGGCCCGAGAATGCCTTGTCCGTTATTGGTCCGTGGGTTGGAAGGATAGACGCATGGTGGAGGTGGGTATTCGGCCGAGTAAGAAGGAGTAGTTTGGGAGTGGGCTTGGTTTAGAAGTGAGGACCATTGATTTTGAGCCTAAGAGTTAGGAAAAATAATGTAGGGATGAGATGGTTGGGATGAGAAGTTTGTGTTTCGGTTTCTGGTTTGGGAGGTGTTGGTCGATCGTCGGCGGCCTTGGCCTCAGGTCCGGGAGTTGTCAGTGGTAGGAGGGTTGCCGGGTGGGGTGGAGAGGTTAGGAGATGTGGTGGTTCGGCCCTGCACATGAAGTGTCGTGGCGGCTTGGGTGGCAGAGTGGCTGGCTTGATTTGCTTTGGTCGTTTCATTCATGCACAACTGTGAACGAACCTCAAAAAAGAAGGAAGTGGTTTTGTGTTTTGAAGAATCGTACCCACCGTTTCATACTGCTCGGTTAGGCCAGCGATGGTTTGAAGGACAAGATCTTGCTCATCAACAGGGGCGTCAACACCCGCGAGCTGATCGACTAACACTTTAATTTCTTGACAATAAGCAATCATTGAGGAGAAATTTTCCAGACGAGTATTGGAGAATTTCTGCTTTAGGTACAAAGCACGAGTTGCCTTGTTATCTTGAAACAGGGATTCAATGGCCTTCCACGCATCATAGGCAGTGGTGCGTTTGGTGATAACGGTTTTGAGAAGCCCTGTGGAGATTGTACCATATATCCATTGAAGGACTATGGCGTCCAATCGTTCCCAGGAGTCAGGAGCCGAGGAAGATGAGGTTTGTTTGTCGGTGCTGGTGGTGGTGGCAGGAGGTGGGGGACGTGGTGCAAGGTGATCGGAGACAAGAAATGTGGTGCAGTGGATGCGAAACAATTCGGACCACAGGTTGTGTCCGATGCTTCATTGTTGAGGATGATGGGGATGTAGACTTTGATGTTGGTGACGGTGACTGCAGGATGAAGTTTAGGGTTAGCCATTGAGGGAGAGTGAGGGAGATGGAAGTCGGCTGTGCGTCAGAGACGACAAGAAGACAGCGACGATAGGGAAGCAGTAGGGTTAGAGGATCAAGAAGGATGATACCATGTGAGAATATAATTTTCAAGATGATTTCATTATTCACCAATCAAGCCTATATAAGGTTACAACATAATCTCCTATTTTTGGGAGATGATAATTACAACAATTACAATTAATACATTATAATCATTTCCGTAATCTACGCTATCTATTATTATTGAAATTTAAGTCAGACTAGTCTCCAAGATTCTACGTGTTGGAAGGGAGATACAAGAGTTGGCTTATGCAACTTTGTTTGAGTTATTGTCACTTAGCCAACTTAGACCTTCATACAATCCATGACCGGTTTTCGCAGAAGTACCCTGTATGTGCCTGATATAGATTACATAGATTTTTAAGCAGTTTGAGTGCAAGAAAAATTTATTTTACTAGATTGTGATAGAAACATGGGCAGAGTGTCAAAACGGGTCAAGTAAAAAAATACCCATTTTAATTAATTGATTTGGGTTGTATTTTCTTAAATGGGTCAAATAAAAATTTTTGTTAAAAAAAGGAAATGGACAAACATGTCTAAAAATCTATTTCAATGCATACACCTTCCCAAATCATGTCCTATTCATAATTTAGATTATTATTGCAATATACTCATAGTTAAGTAGGGGTGTTCAACGAATCGAATTATTCGAATTTTTAATATTTTACCTGAATTCGTATTCGCTTAAAATTCAATTTATTCGATTCGTATTCAATTCGAATAAGAAACTCGAATTCGAATCGAATTCGAATAAATTCGATTTAGTTCAAAATTACCATAAATAATAAATTGTTTTACTTTTAGTTTTAAAACTAATATAAACTCGTTATTTTTAACATATAAAATACAAATCTACAAAATTGATAAACAAAAATATGTCAAAAACGGGAATAGTAAAAATAGCAGAGAGTATATTTTGGTAAAGTTTTATGATGTATAAGGTAAATATGTAAAATGTGGTTATGGTAAAAGTTGTAGAGACTATGGATTCTTAGATTTTGACCGAAATTTAAAAGTTATTTTTTTCAATGTGTATATAATAATGTGTATGTGTGTGTATATATTTTAAAAATATACTGGTCCAGTTTTTATTCGAATTTCGAATCGAATTTAAAATCATAAATTCGTATTCGATTTACTGGACTCAAATTCGAATTGCATCGAATTCAAATTCTTAATAATCGAATCGAATTCTTGGTAATCGAATCGAACTAAGTCGAATTTTGAATTTTTCGTGTCCGAATCAAATTCTGAACACCCCTATAGTTAAGTTATAAATTGTTTATACAGAAAATGGAACAAAAAGTGCTAGTGGGTTCCAACCGCACCAGGGCCGTTTTGACATGAACAAAAAGGTAACCCATTTCAACCTGAACACGTTTGACATGTTACCCAACCCGTCCATCTTGACACCTCTTGTAACTAGAAAAAGAACAATATTATTTACCAACGACGTTGAGAAATAGTGTGCAACTTGAGTTTGTCAGCAACCTCGGAAACATTCATAGCATTGGGCAAGTCTTGCTTATTGGCAAAAACAAGTATTGTTGCATCACTCAATTCACCCTGAAAGAAAAGGTAAAAAACAGATGTTTGTTAAGAGAAAAGACAAATAAAGGTTCTTATTTTGTTTAATTGTTAACCACAAGAATCCGTTAGAGAAAACTCACAAGGCCCCACTAATACAATGGGATCAGATAAAGCGCAACTATGAAATTACAATAAAGACGATATTGTAAATTATTGAAAACCTCATTTAGAAGGCGATGCAACTCATTTCGAGCTTGGTAAATTCTTCTTTTGTTATTACTGTCTACTACAAAGACGAGCGCGTGTGTGTTCCTATAGTAATATCTCCACAGAGCGCGAATCTGTTAAAAATAAACGATGAATTAGAAGAATAAACACTAAGTTTAATTTAAGACAGAAAATCGACATACTGAATCTTGTCCTCCTAAATCCCACACAGAGAATCTGATGTTGTTGTACTCCAGAGCTTCCACATTAAACCCTTCATGGATACAAGTCCAAAAAATCTTATCCCATGCAAAATTAATTAACATGCAAATAACTTAAAGATTAAAAATAAAATAAAAATAACAAAAACAAATAATACCAATTGTGGGTATAGTTACAACATAATCCCCTAGCTTTAGCTTATACAAAATGGCAGTCTTTCCAGAATCATCAAGTCCCAGCATAAGAATCTTTATGTAAGGTTTGGTAAGAAGTTGCTTGACTCGAGAACACGTTGCACCCATTTTCGTATAGTGATTTTTTTTACTTCAATGCGAGGAACACCATGAGAAGTCACATACTTATATACAGGGAAAATACACGCGAATACATATGCATATGCAAAGTATTCCAAACCTAGAAATGTGAAATGATGCTTTTGTATGCAAGAAGGAATAAGGGATGTGTGAGCTAGCCATGTGAAACTATTGTCAAGTGTGTATAATGAGAATATGTATGTCATAAAAGATCAAAAGATATTGTGCTTAAAGCTATGAGGTTGGACCAAAAACTAATGGAGAATAAAGTTGCTTTCTAGAGCTTCTAATTGAGATTCTGTACATAACATGGAGATTTGATATGTGACAAGACTTTAAACTCGAAGCATGTGTTCTATTTGTTTGCACACATAAATGTTTCTAGGGAGTTTTTGGAGGAGAAATGGAGGAGATGCGACTGCTACGTTGGAGAAGTGTTTTTGTTTAAGAACACCAAAAACATATTATGTATGATGGGGAAGGGGTGTTTTTGCGACCGTTTTTGTTATGCGAAAGGCATAGCCTGGACAGGGATGACATGGTGGCGTTTTTTATGCTTCTTATTGTGTATGCATATAAAATAAATTCCCTTTTGTGATAATATGCAAAACTAACAATTAAGTATAAGATAAATAACTTAATAAACTCACATATGTATCTTCTAAGACATATTTTATTGATTCTATGCATCTTTAAGAATTAAGACCAAGAAATTATATAGATAATTTACTGCTATGTCTTTTCATTAAACATTGTAATTGTTTGCAGTGAAGGTTAGTAATACCCTTTAGAAAGGGGGTCTATATAAATACCCCCTCCTTCACAGTTGACCTATTGATGTGAAGTGGTTTGATGTTATACAGGCTTAAGATTTTACGATTGGTTAGTATGCGTCAAGTGATGTTATACACTTGTATCAGGCATTGTATGTTATGGTATACACCTGTATACGGTGTAGGACCAATAGAGATGTTACACGCTCATATAGCCTTCGATTGAGAGATTGACATCACGACAGATTGCCTGTTTTTGGGGCATAGGTTTAGCAATGCACTTAATAAATGATACATATGAAGGAAGATACTTATAATCATTATAAGATGTGAACATTTATACGCATCATGTGATGTTATACACTCGTGGTGAGCAGCGTATGTGATGGTATACCTCTGTTGAGTTTCCCTACTTTGCATATTAAAGACTTGGATTTGTCGGATGAACATGAGTATGCACAACCATGTGCAGTAACTCGATAATGAAACAAAGGATGGGAAAAACTAATATACACACACTTTATAATCTATTTCCCATAATACAAATGACACAAGTTTGGGGTATTTATACCCAAGTACATTGGCGGTTATTTAACCGCCTTTATAACTAACCAACACAACTTAAACATAATCGAAATAATAAACAGACACAACGTTATGCTTTTGGCCCCTGTTGACTTTCTGTTTGACTTTCTAATTATCATTATTTCTTGATTATAATCTTCTAACAACCTCTCTATAGCGGTATACAGCCATATAGAGATTCTACACGCATGTATATCCTTCGATTAATGGATTGATATCACGACAAGGATGTATGAATGCAATAGAGTCCCTTTTTCAAGGGTGTAGGTATAGAAATGCCCTTAATAAATTATACATATGAAGGAAAAATAGTTATAATCATCATAAAAAGTTCACAGTTGTATGTATATTACGTTCTGACATATATATAACGTTGTTGTTGCCATGAAATATTATGAATCATGTTACCAAAAGCAATAAAACACAAGAAAGAACAACTCTTTACCAACAAATACACAAGCCTTACAAGCACCAAGTTATGCATTATTATTATTCACATTAGTATTGCTAATTCTCAGAGGCAGACTGGAAGATGAAAACTGCTGTAAGAATATCAACAAGTGCAGTCACCGCCAATGCCACCTTCGGCAAGGGTGATGTCAGCCCAAAATTCTACAAAGTATTGTGAATTAGAACATCAGTTCCACATTTTGATTTAGCAGATAATAAGCATGTTGTTCTACACAGGTAAGAGTTGTATGCCCAAAAGAAACACTTGGCTTCTACATAAAGAACTAGGTTAGAGTCCCGTGTGTTCACACGGTACATCCCCAAGTCAAATTGTAGAGGAAGAATTCGACACGAAAACAGGATTATGTGATCATACAAGTTACTAAACCAGGTGCGGAAACCCTAGCTTAGAACAAACTGATATAAACTCAATCAAAACACAATCAAAGTCATTTTAAAAGCTTTTCATAGATTAACTCTTTGATAAACTTGGTTACAACTTGATAACAGTTAATCTAGCACACTTCTAAACACTCTCAGACCTCTCTGGAACACACACCAAAAACACACACACTAAATGACTCTCTTAACATTACAAAAACCCAAAATCTATATATAGCACCTGCACATTCGCCCAGTCTCACTGGTCGAATGTAGGTCTTTTCCACATTCGCCCACATTGAGTGGTCGAATGTGTCTTCTGTGTAAACCTGTTCCAGATTCGTCCATTGTACAAGCTTCCTTCGTCCACTACTATGTCACCTTCGCCCATTCTGTTCTTCCTTCGCCCCTTTTACCATTTCTAACACATGTTAACAAATCTAATCATTAGTCGCAAAAACGCATCTACAAACTCCCCCTCGACTATTGATTAGATCGTTTTCTATCTTCATCCATGGCTTTGTTCAGCAGCTTGATTCTGAGCAAACTCTTCTGTTCTTTCGTCATCTCAGGCTCTAATTTTCTCTTTACCGGCTTTGACACATTTGCCATCTTCACCTTCTTGCCAAGCTTACCCTCCAAATTACTTCCAGCATTAATGTCATAAGCAAAGCAAACACCAACAACCTGTGTGTATTTCTTTGCTTGATCTGCATCGTTTGGCTCATGATGAATCGGATTATAAAAGAGCATGATGATGTCTTCGAAGGTGCAATTTATCAACCACATAGGATCAAATACATGAACATGCTTGTATTTGTCCTTTCCATCTCTCAACACAATCACCGCTTCTGCCTTCCTCCAATCATAATACCAGAAAATGAAGTCAGCACTGAAGTGTTGAGGCATAGGCATTAAAGGTATCTTTCTCATCACTTCAGGTGCCTTATAAATCAAGGTAACCCTTTTCAACTTGGTTCTGGGATCAATATCCCTGTGAACTTTCCTCCGGGGATATTGTGGTTTAAATCTGTTCCACTTAGTTCTACTTTCCCAAACCAATTTGTCTGCACACCAACCGACATGTGAGTTATTCACTGAAGCACCCGACATTTGGAATCTGCATAGATCTCTAACCGCCCAGTATGGTAGAGTCAGCAAGTCAATGAATCTGTAAAAATACAAGATTCCAGATTCCCACTTAGCAGCTAAACACTTCAGCCTGCCTAAGTATGTCCACCCGAGAGCTCTGCCTCTGAACTTCGCATTGTGAAACCTATAAAAGTTTCCTTGAGCTTCAGGCTTCGGTCGGTTTTCATCCATCAGTCTTAATTTCTTCAAATACTCCTTCAACTCATCAGTCTTATTTGAAGATTCTGGCAAATCAGCTCCAAGTACTTTCTCCACAAACTCAGCACTCCTCTTCTTTGCCTTTCTTTTTGCAGACGTATTATGTCTTTCAGTAAAATCAGGAAACACCAAGTCTTCATCAGTTTGTCTGAAGTACTGTGGATATTCCTCATGTGTGATATCCTCTATCTCAACTTCCTCAAATTCAGGGGTATCTTTATCATCAGAGTGACTTCCAATATCCTTTTCAGGAATATGTGGAATCGACTCATCAACAATGAATTCTTCAAATGTTTTCCCTACCCTCTGTGCAAGCCCATCTAATATCTCCTTTGCCACAGATGCAGGTACTTCCCCCTCTTCAAGATCAGGATCGTTATATTCCAATTCATATCGCATGTCATCAGTTTGGAATATTTCAGCAAAACGACCTGTGAACTCAATGGTCCATTCCCTTTTCTCTAACATGTCCCTGTATACTTGTTTTGCATCATCAGATAAGGACCTCACCTTCTCATTCCAAAACACAGTCTCATCATCAACATTCTCACTCTTCTTCTTCGAACTTGACTCACCTGTGTCTTTCTTCTTCTTTGAAGGTGGTCTCTTTTCAAAAGTAAACTTCGAAGTATCATCTCCTCCATCATTATCATCACTACTACTACTATCATCCTCCTTTTGACTTCCCGAACCTTCAGCATCATCATCATCATCATTATTATCACCTTCATCATCACTCTTTTCTGATTCTTCATCCTCATCATCCTCATCTTCCTCTTTGTCAGATTCAGATGGTTCAAAGTCAACCTGTTCAACCTCCTTCTCTGTATCTTCCTCACCCTCCTTCAGCTTGGGTGCAATGTTGTACAGATTATCTATCAGCTCACTAAGGCGTTTGTTTTCAGCCTTCAATTCTTTATTGTCTTCTTTTATAGCCTTATATCTGTTCTTGTTTCTCAAACATTTCCCTTCAAGCTTCTTATTCTTAGCTTCTAGCTTCTTTACCTTCTCGTCTATCTCATCTTGATTTGACTTTGAAGCTACAACTATCTGAAGCATCTTTTCTTCATTCAGCTTGAACTTGGCAATCTCAGCTTGCTGAGCCACTAGCATCTTCATCATGTCGTCCATTTTCTTATTCACCTGCTTCATCACTTCGTCATCCACAGTGACTTTCTTCGATTTGGACTTTGACTTAGATGGCTCAATCTCAGTTTCTTTTCCTTTCTGAGGCTATGTAAACATGTTAAGAACATTATCCAGTGCAATATTGAATTGATCCACTGGTAATGTTGTAGCCTCCTTAGTCTTTTGCTTCTTAGTAGCTGGTGAAGATTGTTTAGATGATGTACCAGCATCAGGTAATCTCTTCCCTTTCAAAAGTAAGTTTAATTCTTTCTCTCTCAGCTGCTTGGTACTTGTTTTCTTTGCCATGGTTTTGTGTTTGGGCTTGGGCAAGTTTACTACAACAGTTTCACCTTCATTCAACTCGTCCAAATTTACTGTCAACCCTTCATCTTCAGCACCAACAGACTGCTTACTCTTCTTAGCTTCCTCAATTGATCTGTTCAGTGATTCAGACTCACCAACCAAAGTGGCCTTTTGTTTGGTAGTCCGGACATTATCAGCATCCGAATCCCACTGTTCTTCAGTCTCCGTCTCCTCTGAATCAACAGATTCTTCATCTACCAAACTCGTACCCTTCTTAGCAGTAGTTTTCTTCCTCACCGCTTGTTGTTTTGAACTCCCTTGATCTGTCTTTCCCTTACCCTTCCCTTTGGCTCCGGGATTGACAACTTGTCTCTTTCTCTTCGTGCTTGCATCAGCATAAACTAATGGATCATCATTGTCACTGTCACTATTAGGATGCCTCGCTGTATTCTTTCCAGGATCCATGTAATCCTCTCTAGCCAAGGCTCCAAACAATCTCCTGTACGGTGGTCTCTCATTTTCAGGCACACCTTTGTAACCTTTCATTCTCACTAAGGTTCTAATGTTCATGTGATCCATAACTAGTATCTGTGTTGGATCTTTCTTCAGGTGTGGATATTTGTGATCAAAAATCATCATAAGGAATCTAGGATAAAGCATGAACTTCTTAAGCTTCAACCCTTTCAACATCTCTAACATATGATCTAAAATCATCCCAGCAACGTTAAATGGTTTGTTGAGAGTCAACGCAACCATTAACGAGCTCAAACTCTTCCTCATCACGTCGTATCCTCCACTAACACATCCAAACACAAGTATAATGACGTGAGCAAAATACTTAAACTGTACTCCTAGTTTCCCTTTGTACATGGAACCATCAGTAATCGGTCCTTTGTATTTCATCCTCAGGAAACAGGCTTTCTGCTCAGTCCAGGATAATTCCCTTGGATCTTCACTTGTTTCAAACTTGATCTGGAGAGCTTCTCTGATATCTGATTCAGTAATAAACATCTCCATTCCCTGAATCTTGCTTCTGATGATAGTCTGATTATCAAAGTAATCATACTTGGCGTTGTTATAGAAATCCTCAACTATATCCTTGTAGATAATAGTTGGTGTGGCCAAAGCATAAACCACTCTGCATCTCTTCAGAAACTTAATGATCTCAGTAAATTCCACGTTCTTCTCCACATCTCCATGATACGCGCAACAGTTATGAGTCTTCTCAAACGGCCATTTAGTACCGCTTGATGATTCTCCTTCTTGTACTGTCTCTGGAACTTGATCAGTAACTCCAGTCTCAATAAGAATATCAATATTTGCTTGTTCTTCAGCCATCTGAAACATAAAATCAAAATAAACGTCAAAACATGAAATCGTCAAAAATTCAAAATTTTAGGTCTTTTTAATTTCACATTCGCCCAAAAATATGGTCGAATGTAAGTTATTGTGGCCGAAGGTATAAATTTCTGGTCGAATGTACAGTAATTTTGACTAAAGTTATACATTCACCCAATTTTGAGTTTCCTTCGCCCATTTTGTTTCACCTTCGTCCGGTCGATGAACCGAAGGTGGAAACTGTTCAAACCCAAAATTTGAAAATTTTCCAAACATGTTTTTAACCCCCTAATTTTGATTCAAACATAGTCTATTATGGCCGATTAACCTTCGTGTAACATCAATTGGCCTTAAAATTCATTCAACATCAGTTTTTAAAAAGAATTAGGTTTTTTATTTTATCAATCGATCAATCAGTGTTTAAACCATGTTTATATACTAATTCCTAATACATTCTCCCCCTAAAACTGATGTGGGATGAATGTGTATCAAAAATAAGCATTAACAATCAGTTAAACACCATTAACCCAAAAACCCTAAGTTTGGTTCATAAAACAAACGATTCCGGCATAAATCCTTGACCATTACCTGTAAAAATTATATGAAAATGATCAGTGAACACTAGGGAAGAAAAGGCACAAGCAAAAGATTCAAAAGCAACAAGGGTCGGTGACGAAGAAATTTTGAAAAAAAATTGAAGTGACTGGTCGAATCTGCTGTGGCTTATATATAGCCTCCACCTACGCCCATTCAGTCTGGACGAACGTACAAAAGTCCCACCTTCGCCCCAAACAAATGGCACGAAGGTAAAATTGTTTTACCCGAAAGTGAATTTTGGATTAAAAGCCACATTCGCCCAAATTGAAACAACCCGAAGGTGAACAAAATTCCACATTCGTCCCAATTAAGGGCGAATGTAAAATGGAAATTTGAAAAATTTTGCCAAATTACAAATTCGAATCCCGTTCAACATTTTTCAATCCGTTAAGCTTCCAAAACTCAAATTTTCACTTTCAGAATGATACAAAGCCCAGATGGTGTTGTCAAATCTCAGAAATTGACTATCAAGCATCCCCGGTTATCAAAAATAAAGCAGAAATGCAAAAAATTTTGGATTTTTCTGAAATTTTATCAAAACACACCTAAAATCTTTTTGGATTTTGTATCTTTTTGACAATAAAAGTAAATTGCAACAAAATAAAATGCATCAAGGTAAATGAAAGCAGTAAACATTTTGTGAAATCCGGTCAGAGGATCATATCAGTTTTCTGAGAAATCTGATCACAGCGTTGATCTTTTTGTTTAATATTATCATTAGAAACAGTATGTGATACGGCAATTGCTGATATTGTGGTCCACTTAAGCTCACATGCAGACAATTACGCAATGCTTTAAAATGATACGAGTTAAGTGTATTAGACTAACACGATGTGGTGCCCACACACACGACATACTCCCGTATCAAGTAATTGCACAAAGCTTCGTCGTAACGCGTGATTATGCCAGAGTTATCCGTAAAAGTTACAAAGTATATAGCACAGAGGTGTACAGGTCAGCAAATGAATGCAGCAGAGTAACATGTGCGTATACACTAGGTTGAGGCTGATATTAATCACTGATTTGCATCAGATGATCAATACGATGTAATAATGATCTATGATCAATTAAAACATAAAGTTCCTCAATTCGGTAACTTCCGGTTTTGGCAATTAAGCTCTTTTAGCAAATATTCTGATAAAACTAGGTTCATAAATCAATACGACAAAAGTTTATCAGAATATCCTGGATAACCATAACATAACGACCCGAAACCTCAGATTTTGGCAATCCTATCAAACGAAATTACGGTACTAAGACCATATGCCCATGAGGTGTTCAGCCACGAACGCGTAGTTCGTTATGTTTGTATCACTAATGCACGCAATATTTAGTCTACGAAGCCTATCAGCATATCACACGTAATCAACACACGCCTCATAAACTATACAATTCTTTAGCCTGTGTCAGATCCCCACTGATGTACTATCATTTCCTCTGTTTTACCAGGAAATCATTTTTGATTTTCTAATTTTTAGGTCTTTTTGAATTTTATATTGTTTTTGGCTTTTCTGATAAAATGGCTCCCCCTAAAATAAAGAACATATTTTTGGGATTTTTGATTTTTCTGAAAACAAAAATTTAAAAGAAACAATCCACTCGAAAGCATCAACTTCTTTGAGGATTAAACAATCCCCTCGAAAGCATCAACTTCTTTGAGGATTACGATAGTAAAGAGAAATTCCCAATTAGCAAAGAGAAATTCCCAATTAGCAAAATATAAAAACTAAAAACTAAAAAGCAATAAACCGAGGTGCCGATTAGTCCTGTTTTTCCTTTATATTGTTTACTTTTAAAAGATATTCAAAGCGTGAACGGTCAAAGGCTTTAGTAAACAGATCTGCACGTTGGTAGTCAGTATGTATTTTGACCATATCAATCAATTCCTTAGCGTAACAATCTCGGATAAAATGATATTTGATCCGGATATGTTTCGCTTTAGAATGATTATCCGAATTTTTAGTTAATGCAATTGCGGCTTCGTTGTCACAGTAAATAGGAGTTTTTAGAAACTGCAAACCGTAATCCACCATTTGTTGTTGAATCCAGAGTACTTGCGAACAGCAACTCGAGGCTGCAATGTACTCGGCTTCACAGGTAGATTGTGCTACGGAAGTCTGTTTCTTGCATTGCCAGGTGATTAACCTGCTCCCGAAAAACTGGCAACCAGCTGTAGTAGATTTGCTATCTTTGTCACAGCCGCCCCAATCTGCATCACTAAAAGATATGAAATCAAAATTATCATCATTAGGATACCAAAGTCCTTTTGAGGGACAACCCTTCAGATATCTAAGGATACGCTTGACCGCCGTCAGATGACTTTGTTTCGGCTTCGATTGATAACGGGCACAGAGACATGTTGCGTACATAATATCTGGTCGAGACGCCGTCAAATACATCAGAGATCCGATGATTGCTCTGTATGTAAAAGGATCAGTCAGCTCCCCCTTAGCGTCCACTCCAATCCCGTGATTGGGTTGAATCGGGGTATCCATCGGCTTTGAGTCCTCCATCTGGAACCGGCTCAAGATGTCGGAGACATATTTAGTCTGGTGAATGAAGATCCCGTCGGGTCTTTGGTCCACCTGCAAGCCTAGGAAAAACTGCATCTCCCCCATTGCGCTCATTTCGAACTTTTCCTGCATGACAGTTTCGAACTCCCTGCATAAAAGCTCGTTAGTTGAACCAAATATTATATCATCAACGTATATCTGTACTAGAAGCAAATCATCTCCCGTCTTTTTCGTAAAGAGGGTACAATCGACGAGGCCGCGCTTAAATCCTTTGGTGATGAGGTATGTACTTAGCTCCTCGTACCACTGCCTCGGAGCCTGGTGCAAGCCATAAAGAGCTTTGTTCAACACGTAGACCTTATCCCGGTGGATTGGGTCCTCAAAGCCTGGTGGCTGCCCGACATACACCTCTTCCTTGACTTTCCCGTACAGAAATGCGCTTTTCACGTCCATCTGATAAACTTTGAATTTCTTATAAGAAGCAAACGCGAGGAACATCCGAATAGCTTCGATTCGTGCTACCGGTGCATAGATTTCGTTATAATCAATCCCTTCGATTTGATGGAAACCCTGCACGACCAATCTGGCTTTGTTACGAACAATTACCCCACGATCATCCTTCTTACACTTAAACACCCATTTGGTGCCAATCTTCTTTCTATCCGGCGGCAAATCCGTGAGCGTCCAAACTCCTAATTTCTGGAATTGTAATAACTCCTCCTGCATAGCTTCCACCCAAGCATCATCCTTCAAAGAGTCCTTGTATGTCCTTGGCTCTACCTGCGACACATAACACGCAAACGACCAATCATTTTGACTACCAGATTGTTGAATTTTGGCATATAAAGCTAAAGCACCAAAACTCTCTGGCGAATTAACGCTTTTAAGCTGCCCTCTGGTCATAACACTACTTCCAGGATCACCGATAACTTGCTCCAGCGGGTGAATACGATGAATCCGAGATTCCGGATAATCAGGTACTTGCACTCCCGTCTGAACAGTCAAGTTCTCTACAGCATCCAGATCATGACCCGTATTTGATGATGAAGCCACATCTGAAGTTGGAGTTGGGTTCACTGGCGGTGCCTCCTGTTCTTCAGCTTGATCAAGAATAGCTTCTTCAAATTGTTCATCTTCAGATTCTGAAGTGTCTAATGAAGTTGAAGCCTCTTGAAATATCTCTTCCTCTTGTATAGGAGCATTGGTATCATTAGAAGCTGGTAGGGGGTTCACGGTGATCGGACGCACCAACGGTGAAGTTGTTGCATTTTCACACTCGTAAAGTAATCTAATAACAGCTTCTTCAACCAAGCTATCTAGATTGAATGATTCAAAGAAATCTTTGTAATCAAACATCCAATCAGGACCCGTGCCTTGAATATTTTGAGTATATCGTTGAACTTCCACGTTAGCCCAGTCTTCCACACGACGAGTTCGCTTGTTGTATACCCGTTTGAGAGGGGTTGCATATCCAACAAAGTAACCCTCCTCGGCTTTAGGACTAAACTTTTCGCTTGGATTCAACATGGTGCAAGGCGCCCCAAAAGGTTCTAGATACTCTAAGTTCGGCTTTCTTCGGTGTAACAGCTCATAAGATGTTTTACCAAACTTCTTCACTGTTAGAACCCGATTTAGTGTGTAATTTGCTGCATAAATCGCCTCATTCCAGAACATTACTGGAAGATTTGAATCAGCAAGCATAGTTCTAGCCGCTTCAATTAGAGTCCTATTCTTTCGTTCAGCAACACCGTTCTGTTGAGGGGTGTACGGAGCCGAATATTCATGATGTATCCCTTTGTTTTCACAAAGTTCATCCATCTTGGCATTTTTGAACTCCGTCCCATTGTCACTCCGAATTCTCTTTATCTTCACATTGTAGAGATTCTCCAATCGAGTGAACAGAACTTTTAGATTGATAAAAGTGTCGCCTTTATTCTGCAAACACATCACCCATGAAAATCTTGAGTAATCGTCAGTGACGACTAAACAATAAAGCTCTCCAAGATGACTTTTGCGCTTGACTGGTCCGAAAAGATCCATGTGCAATCGCTCTAGTGGCATCTCAACAGAGTTAACCTTTTTCACTTTGTGGGTCTGTTTGTGTTGCTTCCCTTTTTTACAACTCACACACTTGTCATTCAGATGGAAATGTTTCACGTTTACTCCATCGACAAGTCCATTTCTCACAAGTTGATTCATTTTCTTCAGATGAATGTGCCCCATTCTTCGGTGCCACATTATCGATTCTTTCTCAGTCGCCTTAGACAAAAAGCATGTTATCTGCCCCTGTGATGTCATCGCCTTGGACATATCAAGAATGTAAAGATTGTTGACGCGAGGTGCCTTCAACATTATCCACTCTTTAGGAATTGTAAAGCCCGGTTTCAGAATATAGCAGGATTTGTCATCAAAATGCACAGTAAATTTCTTGTCACATATTTGACTGACACTCAACAGATTATAGTCTATCTGCTTCACATACGAAATCCGCTCGAAACTCACTATCCCATTGCTCACACTTCCTTCCATTGTAATATATCCGCCTTTGTTTCCCGCGAAAGCTACATACCCTCCATTGATGTTCTTCACGTCGAACAGTAACGCAAGATCCCCTGTCATGTGGCCTGAAGCTCCACTATCAACAATCCAAAGACTGCTAATAGGGCCAGCTGAAGCTCCCTGCACACAAAAAGTAAATCAGATAGTTCTTTCGGGGGACCCAAGCCTGAGTCTTGGGTCTTTGAACATCAGGTTTCAAAGTAACATTGTCACAAACATTTTCAACAACTTTTTGATCAATCTTTTTCTGATTGTTCAAAACAGTTTCCTTCCTTTCATTAACTCTTGAAGTTGAGGCTCCTGGAGTACCATTGGTTGACCAAGATTGTTCAGACCTTTTCAGGATACGAATCTGAGACTTTGGGTTCTCAGTCGGTTTCTGAACATTGTTAGCAAATGTAACCTTCTTGGTAACCTTATCTGATTTAACAGACTTAGGTCCAACATTTGATTTGACAATCGGTTTTGGTGGAACCTTTTGCCTCTCAACTGTTGTGTTCACCACAGGCTTCCTCCACGAGTTTTCCATAGCAATCCGATTCCTTCTATCATAGTGCATTGGACGAGTGTTCCTCATTTGAAAATTATTTTGATTATAAAACGGTTGTGGTTGTTGAGGAACAACTCTCCTATGAGGTGGCACATAATGATCAATCGGTTTTCGCATAGAATTCCTCACTTCCACCTCGTGCCTCTTATGCCTTACATATGGGCACTGAGCAAGCAAATGCCCACGTTCCCCACACTTAAAGCAAGCACGGTACTCTTCAAAAACATTCGGAGCATTTGGTTGAGCAAATGATCTAACAGGATATTGATCATTGTACTGTTGCTTCCTTAAACTCTCAGGGAGTGGCCCTTTTGAGTAAGTAGGCTCATTAAAACCATTAGCTCTGTTTTTGGGTTTAACAAACTCTGTGACATGGACCTTTGGTTCTTGAGGAACATCCAAATACAACTTCTTTAACAAAGCTGGTGGAATTTCATTTGTTCTCTCATGTTTTGGGAACCAAATGGTACTTTCTTGCCAAATCTTTTCAATTTTAGCATAGTTGGCATTTTTTATTGGAAAGTCCTCGTCAGAGATGATTTTATCGGATCCTTCCATCCGATAAAATACCTTGACAGGTTTGTCACATTGTTCGTTTTTATCATTCTTTTCAAGATCTTTCTTTATCACATTAAGATCTTTCTTCACAACATTCTTCTCAGACTTATTCACATGATGAACACTTCTCATCGGAACAATTTGAGATGATGAAACTGGTTCATTTGTAATGATGTGATTTTCTTTTGGAATTTCACATGCATTAACAGTTTGGTTACAACCAGTATCATCATTCTCTGAGTCTGAGTCAACACTTTCAGCAGTAACACCCTCATCATTGATTCCCAAAATCGGTCTAACATCGGAGTTTGGATCACCAATACTTGAAGTATTAGATTCATTTTCCGATGCTGAATCAGATTTTACCGAACTCTCCGGTGTCACTTGGTGACAATTATGGTTTTCAAAAAGAACCGGAGATGGTACAGCCCGATAATTGGTGGTTTTATCATCAATGATGTGGTCTACCACATAAGCAATATTCTTGTAACTTTCCAACTTTTTGTTTACTTTCTCAGCAAAGCATTTGATGGCGGCCATTTCCAACTTGGTGTTTTCAATTTCATTGATATAGTTGTTAATTGCCAATTGTTTTAAAGACAAAGTGTTTTTCAAGTCGGAAATGTCCTTTTTGTAGCCATCTAATACTTTGTTAAAAGCATTCAACTCTTTGCGAGTAGATTGACTGTTCATGATAGCACTATCACGTTGAACACGGAGTTGTTTAACCTCCTCAGTCAATCTATCACATGTACCACAATATTTTTCACTTGTATTATCAGTACTACATGCAGAACTTACAGGTTTTGGCGGATCAGTCATGGCCATTAATGCGAAATGAGCTTCCTTTCCTGCAAAGAATCTGGAATAATCAATCTTTGTGAAAGCATCATCTGCAATGCACGACTTCCTTGTCATCAGAAAATCTGCTTCTGCAAGCAACTGATCGATATCTTCATCAAGAGAATTAACACTTGCTTCTGTATCCGATTCGCTGTCTGAATCAGAATAAACTGATTCACACTCCTCAGGAATATCAGAAACAGTATCAATCACAACTCCAGAATTTGTTTCTTCAGTTTGAACTTCAACATCAACCTCAGCATTAACCTTAACAGGTTCAAATTCCACATCCATCTCAGCCTCAGACTCATCACTGTCAACCTCAGTTCCTACTTTCTCCTCCATCTTCACCGAATCTTCAATATCAACCTGATATGCAACACAAGCCACATTTCCTCCAGTAGTTATTTCCTCAACACCTATCTGAATGCTCGACCAATCAAACCTCTCATCTTGTTGAGTCACCAATGCTTGATTGGTATTTGGTTGTTCATTTGGTGTAGTGATTGGTATGACTGTTCGGTTAGAGTTGTTTGGTGTTTGGTTTTGTGTCTGGTTTGGTGTGTTTGGTTGTCTATTTTGGTTGTTATTGAAGCTGTTTTGATGGTTGCTTTGGTAAGAAACTTGGTTTTGGTTTTGTTGTTGACGGTTCTGATAACTGGCATTGAATGGATTCCTATTGCCTTGTTTTGGTGGTTGAGTGCATTCTCGTTTAAAGTGACCTTTACCTCCACAGTTAAAACAAGTCACTTTCTCCTTATTGAACCCGTAGGTTGTGTTTGGAGAAGTTCCCAAATCAGTTCTTCCTGTCTTTTCTATGAACTCCGTTGCTCTTCGCATTATGCTAGCAAAGGCCCATTGAATATCAATGAGTTCCATCTCTTCCTTGTCAATTTGTGCGTAGTCTTCATTGGTCAAGTTGTTATTACCAATTTGACTAGCAACTAGTCCATTGTAGGAAGAAACCATTGCAGAGACTAATGCAATGTGTTGCTGAGCAACTTCCACTGTCACATTTCCAAGATTGGAAGTTTCCAAAACCACCGTTTGTTGGTTAGGTTGGTTCATTGGTTGTTGTTGAGATTGACCAGCAGTGTAGAAAGCTGCTTGTTGCTTTGGGGAGAATGGTGGAATGTATGAATATTGATATGGAACTTGTGGTTGTGGTTGTGATAAAGATGAAGTTTGTTGTTGGTAGTTAATGATAGGTGATTCCACAACATTGGATACACATGCAACATGTGGTGTAACTAGCCCTCCTGAGCTTGCACTTGCTGGAACTGAAGATCCTCCAAAGTATAAGTTTGGATTCTGAGGAATCTGTGCTCTCCTAGCCTTCCTCTTCTCTTCTAATTCTTTGTTTTCCAGCTTCTCAATGAACTCCTGAAGAGACCAGTATTGATAAGCATCCTTCTCCTTCAGAACATCCACATGCTGATCCCAGTTAGGTGGTAATGCATCTGCAAACTTTTCCACCTGCTTTGCCATAGGAATCTGTATGTCATAACTAGACAATTCAGATATCAAATGATTATATCTAGGAGTTAGTTCTTTCAAAGTTTCATTTCCAACATAAGAAAAATTCTCAAACTCCTTAATAAGCTCTTCCTTTCTCAAACTTCGAGTCTTCTCATTTCCATCATGCTTCCTTTTAAGCATATCCCACAGTGCTTTAGAAGTTGTGCAAGTCCCAAATTGATGCAACAGATCATTTGTGATTGCCTGTGTCAATTGGGAAAACGCCTTCTTTTCCACAGCAAACTTCTTTTTCTCATCCTCAGCCATGCTCTCCAATGGCACTGGTTCACCTGTGTTCTCCAGAACTGGTGGTGTGTAACCTTTAGCAATCATGTTCCATGCTTCAGCACCTTCCACTCCCATGCCTTCCAAATGTATTTTGAACTTTTTCTGCCACTGATTGTATTCTTGAATCTCCATAAGCTTCGGTGGCCGAGTCCCGCTACCTGAAGACAAATCATTAATCAGTGTGGAAATAGCATTTGTAGTTTGAGTGTTTACCACCGCTGCTGCTACTCCCCAGTAGTCAGACTGTGGTGCTGGAGGTGCACTTTGAGTCATGTAGTTAACCGGCTGCGAAGACTGTGTGCTCGTCTTCTGTGCTGCCACTGTCCATGGGTCCATCACCTGCTGTTGTGGTTGTGTAGTTGCTGGTGTAGGAGTAGTCTGATAACGCCACATGATCACGAACTTCGAGAAATTCAACACTTAGAAAAATTTTCCAAAAACTATCCTAGGTTCGCCCAAAAGTGCTTCAGGTTCGTCCCTTTTGAAGTAGATTCGCCCAAAAACACTCACCCGAATGTGAAATCTCACCAGAAAGTAAAAACTCACTAACACTTTTCTACGTTCGTCCAAAACCACCTAGGTTCGACCGTTTCAGATTCAGATTCGCCCGCACGATGTCCCGAGGGTAAAAATTTGACCCGAATGTAAAATGTTCAAATGAAAAATTCTAGGTTCGACCAAAAATCTCTAGATTCGCCCAGATAACCACTCACCTTCGACCAAAAACTCTCACATTCGCCCAACAACTCCAGGTTCGCCCATTTTTAACTTTTGAAAAACGGTTACACTTTGAAAAACGGTTATTTTGATCTCTGATTTTCAAAAGTTTGTGAATTTGAATGATCTTGATTAGGTTTTGCTTCGGAGATGATTTGGAACAACTTTAATACTTGGAATTTTGAATTTTAACCACAAATTCAACTCTAATTCTTTCAAAAACACTCAAAAACCATTTTTTATATGAAAACAGATGTGAATTGATGGAAATAATGTCCAAATCAGCTCTGAGTTTATCAATTTGTTGTTGTATGATCCTCTATGCTCTGATACCACTTTGTAGAGGAAGAATTCGACACGAAAACAGGATTATGTGATCATACAAGTTACTAAACCAGGTGCGGAAACCCTAGCTTAGAACAAACTGATATAAACTCAATCAAAACACAATCAAAGTCATTTTAAAAGCTTTTCATAGATTAACTCTTTGATAAACTTGGTTACAACTTGATAACAGTTAATCTAGCACACTTCTAAACACTCTCAGACCTCTCTGGAACACACACCAAAAACACACACACTAAATGACTCTCTTAACATTACAAAAACCCAAAATCTATATATAGCACCTGCACATTCGCCCAGTCTCACTGGTCGAATGTAGGTCTTTTCCACATTCGCCCACATTGAGTGGTCGAATGTGTCTTCTGTGTAAACCTGTTCCAGATTCGTCCATTGTACAAGCTTCCTTCGTCCACTACTATGTCACCTTCGCCCATTCTGTTCTTCCTTCGCCCCTTTTACCATTTCTAACACATGTTAACAAATCTAATCATTAGTCGCAAAAACGCATCTACACAAATGACAAAATTCTATAAAGATTATAGTTTACAAGTTTTATTTATTAAAAGTTACGTAATACAATTTGTACGAATTTTTGGTTAATTGCAAAACATCATAAAAAAAGTTTAATGTTACCCAATAATAAATAATGTTATCGTCTCAAATTTTTGATTGTTTTTTGTTTCAAAAGGTAAGTTGGTTCAGAGGGTTCTTTTTATTTTATGAATTAGTAATGTGGCCATTTTTGCTCATTTACTTATGAACGGGTCAAATTGGTTGACATAATATCTCAAATAAATCAAAAAAATAAATAACATATTAGTTAAATAGAGAAGAAGTGTTTGTGGGTCAACCCAAACCTAACCCGCCCAGAAGGGAATTGATTTAGCAATACTTGTAGTCTCATTCAAACAACCATATCATCTCTATATCTAAGGACATTCGTTAACATCAATTGAGGGATCTAAATCACGTGCATATTATATTCAAGTATTTGTTACTATTACTAAACCATATGCACATCAATGCAATATCACATAATAGTATAAATTATACAGTTATAATGCCTTCCTAAAAATAACACCATCTGATGCAAGCCAATTTTTAATAAGTTGAGTAACTTCTTGTAATATAGCTTTACATTGAGGCCCTGTACACTCACCAATGTGCCACAATTTAAGTAATCACAATACTGTGAAATAAATATATTAAAAATAAACTGAAAAGGCATTATTATTATTAACCTGTTGATCATATTGACAGAAGTCGAGAATGGCGTTAACTACACCAGAACTTGCAAGACTTCCAAATGTTAAATGAGGGAATTTAAGATGAAACCACACACGCTAAGTGCTTCAGCATAAGATATACCAGAAGCAAACCATGGATTCTCAACATCCGTTCTATTAAGCTTCAAGTTTAGAGATTCCTACAAAATCATTGAAGATAATAAATTATGAAACAACAAACGTTTAAATTATGGACCCTACATTGATGAACCTAAACACTACCTATGTGACAGATCATAAATAATTTATAATCAAGTTGTAAACAGGTTGATGGATCATAATAAATGGGATAAAAAGCTGGATGTTTGACCCATAAATATATATTTATTAAATTTTTATTTCTATACGAATTTAAATCAACTGAAAGGTAACCCTATTCACAAATCAACCCGAACCCGACATGTTATTAAAAAACCTTAAAAATAACAATACTCAACCTAATGATTTCCATGGCATTCCCGGATCTACCTGCCCTAGTAAATCAGCAAAAATGTACCTAATATAATTGAAGAAAAGCAGCCAAGTCGAACAACGCACGTTTCGACGAAAGAAACTTAAGATATTTCGTAGTAAACGATTCAAAGGTTTTCTCATTAGAATCTTTCACTCGATTTAGTCAAATGACAAAATGTCGGTGATCCGTTAGTGATCCAAAATTTCATCTCTTTAATATCTTTCACTCGATTTAACATCTTCACACATCCAAGGTTTGTACCAAGGGTTTTTTTCCCCTATAAATGATAAATCAAGATAAATGAGGAAAATGACATGCACACAGTTGATGTAGAACCAGCTTCAAAAGATTTCATATCAGCATATGAAAACGAATGCATTTCAATATCTATTCAAACAATTTTAAAAGTTAATATGTTGCTACTTTATCGTAAATGAGTGAAGCATTACACATAGTATGCCCGTCCCCCATCAGCGTATTTTTTTGTTTTACGCGCCCGTAACTCTTCCAATAACTATTAAGAAAACGAATGCAGGGCACTTCACTTTTTTTTTTGGAAAACCTTAAAATATATGTTCACTTGTCAAACTTGCATTATAGTAATTCACCAATTTAACTATTGGAAAATATGTTTCACGCTGAAGTTACCTGATCATAAGCTTCCAGCCCAATTCGTAAAATGGAATTGGCACATTGCATCGAACAAATGTGACTTCATTTACGAAGCCACAAAACCAATGAGTATGTTTAAACTATCAACATTACCACTAATTGCACCATATGGGGAGCTATCACACCTCCATTAGCAGGTTGATTAATAACCTAAAGGGATAAACAACGCTAAAATATAGTATAAAAAGAGGTCTCATCAATATTTTTTGTGGACTATGTCCATCAAATTCCAAGACAAATTATTAATTCTTGATTCTTTGAATATGTATTTCCAACTATCACAAGTTATTAGAATTTTGTCTTTGTAATAGAATACTACAGTTGCTTGAATTTTGTACCACATGATCAATTTCATTACAGATCATGACAAAGATTCCAGTATGGTATTTTCTCGAATAACAAATTTGATATAAAAAAAATCACAAACCTTTGGCAACCATACTGTATATTCAAAAAAATTGCACCAGAAGAAAATTTAGTAAAAAAACAAATTTTACATAATAGTTTCTCCAATCAAAATACACTTTGTTTAAAAGGTTACAGTTAAACCCTTATGATTTTTACCATATATTACAATCTCACAAAAAAAGAGCACCTAATTAACGAATACATGTAAGGTTAACAAATGAATGTATAAAACTAAAAACAATTTCGGATTTAGATACTTACTCTAATAAATCCCAAACGCCGGGCTACATAATTTGACTTGGTGACACGTCCATAAAATTGTTTGAACTGAACCATTGTTAAAAGCCATTTTTATCGCCTCTTAACAAATGCTTTCATATAAGAAACAACTTAATCCAAAGTTAACTGAACCACAGAAGATAACAATAATATTAGGAAACAAAACCAAAAAACAGTCAACAAAAGATGCAAGAAAAGATAATCTGGTGTAGTATTAAATTTAGGATGGTTTGTCAATATTGGCTTTTTGTAAGATTAGTTCATTGGTCGAATTATACATTTCATTATAGTTGGCCATGTTCAATTAATATATGCATATACATATGTTGGTTCAAGCAATTTGTGGCCGTGTCCGTTCAAGTAGTTTTCGGATGATTTGTCAATAGATGGAACTGCAGAAAAGCATGAGCTTTACTGAAAAACAACTTCCAATCTGAAGAATTAACAAAAATAAACTTACAAGCTGAAGCTACTTTTGAGGAAGATGATGAATCATGTTGGTGACTTGTTGGTCTTGATGAAGATCATTTATAAGGATCCATACCTCTGATTCGAAACCCATTTTATTGAAGCATAAATCGTAAACCTAAAATTACAAAATAAACAAAATCATCAAATTTTAAAATAACAAACATGAACAAAGAATCGCTATAAACAAAAACTTGAAATATGAAAACAACCATAATTCAAATAAGAATAAGAATTCTTGCTTACGCTTTTAACATATTGATTCAGCAAGAATCCACAGTGGTGGAAATAATAGAAAGTAAGCTGATTCAGTGATGATTATAACAACCATTGCTGCATCTTCAAAATCACCTTCAAGGCAAAAAAAAGAAAGAGAGAAACCATTACACTTTGAAACTGGACGAAACATAGGGAAAAAAATAACTCTATAATACATCATGATGAAACGGAAATTGAACAAAATGAACACCAATCAAGCAAAATTGAAACCCAAATCGTTTCAGTCTAAAACGAAAAATTAATCAAAATCGATACCATAATTGTTGAATAGTTTAGCGTTGAGAGACGGTGATTAGTTTTTTGATAAACATCGAACAAATGTGACTTCATTTACAAAGCCACCAAACCAATGAGTATGTTTAAACTATCAACATTACCACTAATTGCACCAGTTGATGTAGAATTTTGAGATATTAAATGTGATAAAGAAGTCCCAAACTTATTATCTGATTCTGAACTTAAAATAATCACTTTAAAGACCTAAACATAATAGCAACTTCCTAAGAAACAACAACAGCTACATGCTAGCATCCCGAAATTGAACATATATATTCAGTTACACCAAAATATGGTTCGATGTACTAATAGAAAACCCTAAAATTCAAAATAATACGCAATAGAAGTTATGGAAATAGCAAAGTCAATAGAAGCCAGTGAACTTTTTATAGTGTCATGCAGGTGTTCATGGAACATATGTCGTGCTATCATAATCACACACAATCTGGCATACACATAAGTTAAAGCATTGCCAATCTAAAAAAATAATTACAAATTTTTTGATCTACAACACTGTCAATTTACACAAAACACTATACCTTTCAAAGCCAGAATTTTAGAAATCGGATTCATAAGAGCCGAATCAGCGGTAATCGGCCTCCTTAGCGGCTGCATTGGCATGTTCATATCATTGATCACAACGCTATTATGAGGCGACGTTTCACGAACACAAATAAACTTATCCGACTCCATCGTCACATTCGTAAACATAATGAAATACGGATTGATCCATTGTCACATTCGTAAACATAATGAACTGTGGATTGATCACAATGATAAAAAAAATACCTTTCTAAATCGGAAGACCTTTTTTCTTGCCTTTCTTGTTTGGTCACCTGACAAACAAAAATCCCAAAATAATTTAAAAAATGCAGTGTGTCATAATAAAGAATGAAACTTAGAACTGGAATATAAGTTACTTTCATGACAAAAAAACAACGTCGAGCCATCAACGATTGTATGATGAAAAAAAAACCCTAACTTATGAAGAACAAAAACCTATCAATCCGATAAATACAACAAATGCAACAACAGATTTTATACATAACAAATCGGAAGCATTCAAGGGATAAGAAACGATACAGAAAAGGGCATACCTTCAACGATTGAAGTCAGGAAGATGAATAGCCTGCAGAAGATTACATGAACAATTTTTATGAACCCTAATAAAAACCCTAACTTTTCATGGCGTTTGTTTAAATGGAGAAAGAGATATGTTAATCAACAGGATTTTCCAACAGAAATAAAAACCCTAGAAATAAGAAAACTCTTAATCAAAGATACGTTCAAGTTAGGGTTTTGATTGAACAAAGGATTTCAATGAATCTAAATAGGAAATCGAAGATTAATAATAAGATAAATATACGAAACCATAGTATTTTAAAAGAATTGTTACCTGATTTGGAGGATTGGAGGATACGAATCATGGATTGAAGGAAGGAGGCGGTTAGGGTTTATGTTGAAAGAATGAATAATATGGATGGATAGTTAAAGGAGGTTAATAAAACTGACAAAAAAGAGTATTTATACACGGGTTAGCGGGTACCATTTACATAGTTTGGATCGGATCGGGTATACCGAATAACACAAAAACGGGTTGGAAAATGCTGAGGTGGACACCCTAGAAAGGTGACACCTCACCCCTAGATACTCCTTTATTATATGTATAGACTAAGAAGTATATATGAATTTTGATTTTATTTTTCTCTAATTCTTTTATGGATGTTACTGTAAAAATAAAACCTAGGTTGTGATTTGAGTTTAGGTTGTATAGATGCTTCTTTGTGTGATAAAGCTTTGAGCACTTCATCACTTATTTCTTGTATTCAGTTATACTTTTTTAAATACAAATGATAAGGTTCATAATGTTGGTTTTGAACTGTTGTGTCTTTTAATGATTTGTAAACCCGTAATATTAATTATATTGATTTATTATTAAGTATCTTAGAACATTTAACAGCCCAGTTTGTGTCCTGCAAGTTCATCTGTTCTTTTGCAATGTCGTCATTAGCTTATAGATGATTTAAGGTAGACTAGACATGATTTTTTATTGAAGTTTTTGAGCCCATCTTACATGAAAAATGGCGATTATGTTATTACCCCCCCCCCCCCAAAAAAAAAAAAAAAAACAACAACAACAACAACAAAAAACATTAAAACTTAAGTGAGGCTAGCCTCTAAGATTCTACGTGCTGGAAGAGAGATACAAGAGTTAGCTTGTGCCACTTTGTTAGGGGTATTCTCACATAGCCAACTTAGACCTTCATACAGTCCATGACCGGTTTTCGCAGAAGTACTCTGTATGTGCCTGATGAAAAATACAGATTTTTAATCGATCGGTTCGAGTATAATAACTTTATGCAAAAAAAAACAAATACAAGATTGCGATAGAGGCCTGGGCAATCTGCCAAAATGGGTCAAGTAAAAAAACAACCCATTTGAATGAGTTTATTTGGGTTGTGCTTTCTTAAATGGGTCATATAAAAAAAGTTGGTCAAAAGAGGAACATATCAAACATGTTGAAGTCGCCTAGAGTTTATATCAATGCATATACCCTCCTAAATCATTCGATTCACACTTTTGGATAATTATTGTAATATATTCATTATTAATTTGATAAATTGTTTATAAAAAGATGGAACACGAACTTTATGTCAATGCATACCCAACTACACTTGGCCCGTTTTTAGATGAACTAAAAAGCAACCCATTTCAACCTGAACCTGTGTTGACATGTTACCCAACCCGTCCATCTTAACACCTCTAATAACTGAAATTGCAGTTTGACAGACTGTTATAAGTATAGAAAGAGTCGATGATATATCAAAATTCAAATAACACTTGCTTGATGCGTTAACAAAAAAGAAAACATAGACGAGTGTATAGTAAGATTGTAAGAACAATGTCATTTACCAGCGGTTTTTGAAATAGTGTGCAACTTGAGTTTATCAGCAACCTCGGAAACATTCATAGCATTGGGCAAGTCTTGTTTCATCAGTCAGTCCATCCTGAAAGAAAAGGTAAAAACAGATGATATTAAGAGAAAAAACACATGAAGGTTATTTTATTTTTTTGGTAACCACAAGAACCTGTTAGATACTTGGCCCCACTAACAGGTAAAGTGCAGCGCAACTTACGTTGGGCAGGTGGCCTTCAAGAATACGAAGGTTCCTATTCGCCTAAACCAATGCATGCGCAGCAATGGAATTATAACAAAGACGATACTGTAAATTATTGATAACCTCCTTTAAAAGGCGATGCAACTCATTTCTGGCTTGGTAAATTCGTTGTTTGTTATTACTGTCTACTACAAAGATAAGGGCGTGCGTATTCTGATAGTAATATCTCCCCAGAGCGCGAATCTGTTAAACATAAATAGCAAACTAGAAGAACGAACATTAAGTTCCATTTTTGACAGAAAATTAACATATGTAAATGATATCAAGCTAGATTGATATTAAAGTTTTAGGCTGCATGTTCTTGATACCGAATCTTGTCCTCCTAAATCCACACTGTAAATCTGATGTTCTTGTACTCCAAACCTTCCACATGAAACCCTATACAAGTCCAAATGATCTTATCCCATGAACAATTAGCATGCAAAAACTAAAAGATTAGAAATTAATAATCAAAATAAATAATTACCGTTATCTTGTTGGCGGCGCAGCTTGTTGCCCGCCTACCCGTTATCTTGATGTAATTTTCTTTGTCCTGGAATGAAAGATACCGATTATATTGAAAAAAATAAAATAATAATAATTACCAATTGTGGGTGCAGTTGTAACAAAATCTCCTATTTTTTATTAGCGGATATAAGTTTATAACTGATTGTGTTTATATTTAGAGATAGATATTGTACTTATTCTAGATTTATCTCTTTCCTTATTTTGTGCTAGGGTTTGTTATTCTTTGGATCTATATATATGATCCTCTTCTTTGTATTATAATTCATTCAATCAATAAAACCTTTAGCACTTTTATGGTATCAGAGCCTTGGCTCTCTACCTAATTGTTTTTTTCTTCTTTCCCTGCACAGCCTCGGCTGATTATACAGCTTCGGCTGCTCCATCCCTGCATCGTATCCTTCTGCAGTAGCCTGTCATCCTTCTTACACAGCTTCCATGGCTGTCGATGACAAGTCTTCTACCCCAGAATCGTCTAACCCTACACAAAAATCAAACCTTCACCCCGCGTATTCCGTCACAAACATACAAAGTAAGATCCGCACCTTGGATGGCAAGAAGGTTACATATAGTTCCTGGATAAAACTGTTTCGGCTACATGCTACGGCGTATCAGGTTCTCAATCACATTGATGAGACACCCCCACCCGCACCTGATTCTCCAGATTATACATCTTGGAAAGAAATCGATGCACTTGTTCTTCAGTGGATCTATGCCACTTTATCTGATGACCTATATCCCACAGTCATGGAAAACGCCTCCACGGCTCGTAATGCGTGGGTTAAATTGGAAAAGAAATTTTTAAGCAACAAGAAGGCTCGCGCGGGTGCATTGGAGACGAAATTCTGCAATCTCACACTTTCCGCCTGCAAATCTTTAGATGATTACTGCCAACAATTGAAGGACCTCACTAATCAGCTCGAAGATGTGGATCACCCAGTCACAGAGGACCGGCTTGTCCTCCAGCTTGTCCGTGGACTCCCTGCTGAATTCGATACAACCGCAGCCTTAATTAATGCCAACAATGCGGACTGGGACACCGCCAGAAGCATGCTAAATGATGAGGTAATACGTCTTGAGGCTCGACAAAAATCTTCCAATTCTGTTTTATTTGCCCAAAACCACAACCAAAACCAACAACCACAACCGAACCATTACTCCCCATATCCTCCAACACACAACCAACAACCCAATACCCATCCTACTTATTATCGCGGCGGCCGAGGACGTGGTCGTGGCCGCACCTACCGGGGCGGACGTGGCCGCGGATCTGGCAGAAATCAGGGACAGCAGCAATATCACCCTTCTTGGGCCTATCAACAACCCACATATCCTCAGTGGGCCTGGTGGTCACCACCACCATGCCCTTACCCCAGCCAACCTCACAACCAGCCCACTAACAACCATCAGCAGCCTTACAACCACCCCTCAGCCCACTACTCTGCTGCCCCACCAACCACTTACCCTTCCGCCCCACCTCAACCCGCCTATTTCCAGCACCCAACAGCCAATCCCAGCTACGGACAGCAGCCTCCTGGCCCACCAGGCTTCGGCCCATCACAGCAGCCTTCACAGCAAGCGTATAATGCGCTCTGCCCCTCTGACATCGGGGCTGCCATGGCCTCCATGAACCTCACTTATGATCCAAACACCATCATGGACTCTGGCGCTGGAGGTCACGCAACAGATGACGCAGGTATGATTAAACGCCCTGACTCTTTTCCTGTTTGTAGTAAACTTTTAGTTGGCAATGGCGAGTCTTTACCAATTCAAGGGTCTGGAACAGGGTACCTGTACCTTCCCAACCGTACCTATATCCTACCCAACATTTTACATTGTCCACAAATAATTAAAAAGTTGATTTCCGTTCGTCGTTTTACTCGTGATAATTGGGTTTCAATCGAATTTGACCCTTTTGGTTTTTCTTTGAAGGACCTTCGAACTGGGCGCCTCCTTTCCCGCCACAATAGTACCGGGGATCTCTATCCAGTCACCAAACCTGAGCTACCAGCCCAAGCATGCTTCCTCACTACCACATCTCGGCCATGGCATGACCGTCTTGGCCACCCTGGCGCTCAAGTTTTAGATATTTTATTTCGTACTTTTAATTTTCCATGTAATAAGACAAAACAGTCTACTTTTTGTCATTCGTGTCAATTGTCAAACAGTAAACGTTTACCTTTTTATGCATCTTCTTCTTTCACTTTTGCCCCATTTGACATTATTCATTGTGATTTGTGGACATCACCTGTACTCAGCAAGTCTGGGTACAAATATTATATGGTCTTAATAGATAACTACTCTCACTTTATTTGGGTATACCATTTAAAATATAAATCTGAAACCTTTCCCACCTTCGTCAAATTTCACCGCCTAATCGCCACACAGTTTAACAGAAATATCAAAACATTCCAATGTGACCTAGGCGGCGAATTTGACAACAATGCCTTCAAAACCTTTGCTACCCAGCACGGCCTTCTATTTCGTTTTTCCTGTCCTAAACCTCTTCACAGAACGGCCGTGCGGAACGAATGATCCGTCGTCTTAATGACATCATTCGCTCCTTGCTAATCCATGCCCATCTTCCCCCATCCTTTTGGGTCGAAGCCCTTCATACCGCTGCCTACCTACACAACATCCTTCCAACAAAACGCCTTAACTTTTACACACCAACTTTTGCCCTCTATCTCCGTCATCCCACCTATGACCATTTAAGGGTGTTTGGTTGCGCCTGCTATCCAAACACCTCCGCCACCCAACCACACAAACTCCATCCTCGCTCTATCCGGTGTATATTTCTCGGATATCCACCGGATTTTCGCGGGTATCGTTGCTTCGACCCTACCACGGGCAAAGTCTCCATCTCTCGTCATGTCACCTTTGACGAGACCACATTCCCTTTCTCTTTACCAACCCCACTCAACTCATATACCTTTCTAGACGATAACCCGCCTCAGGGTTTTACTTTTAACCGTTCCCCAAACATATCCCATCAGCCCTATACCTCCCCTCCTCCGCCCCCACCCCCATCACGTCCCCCGCAAACCACCTCCCCGTATCCAATTACCTATTCCAGACGGCCTAAACCACCATCCACTCAACACACACAGCAACCCATGCCCTCAAACCGGCCGTCCCAGCCTTCCGCTTCTGTCCAGCAACCTGCTCCGGCTCCAGCCGGACCGCCCAACACAGGTCAGCCGATGACTGCCACTTCATCGGCACCACCACAGCCTACCCGACCACCACCAACACATCCAATGACCACCCGTTCCAAATCCGGTTCCCTTAAAACCATTCACTACACCACCCACACCCCCACTATCTCACCCATTCCCACTTCCTATACTCAGGCCCTAACCGACCCGAATTGGTCGCGCGCCATGCAAGCTGAATTTACTGCATTACAGGAAAATGAGACTTGGGAATTAGTCCCACGTCCCACTAATCAGCCAGTTATTCGATGCATGTGGCTGTTCCGGCATAAATTTAAATCTGATGGGACGTTAGAGAGATATAAGGCTCGGTTGGTCGTGAATGGAAAATCACAGACTGTGGGGATTGATTGTGCGGATACCTTTAGTCCGGTGGTTAAACCGGCTACCATCAGGACAGTGTTATCCTTAGCAGTCTCCAGATCTTGGCCTATTCACCAGTTAGACGTGAAAAATGCTTTTCTACATGGCCACTTAAATGAGACTGTATATATGCACCAACCTTCGGGTTTTATTGACAGGCGGTACCCAGGTTTTGTTTGCAGGTTGAAAAAATCTCTCTACGGCCTCAAGCAGGCACCACGGGCTTGGTATACCCGGTTTGCCACCTATATTCTATCACAGGGTTTTCGCAGCAGTGTCTGTGACAACTCATTATTTGTGTATACGCATGGTGCAAATGTTGCATATCTGCTTTTATACGTGGATGATATTGTGTTGACGGCCTCTTCAGATACTTTTCTAACTGATATTATTCAGAAACTCTCACGAGAGTTTGCCATGACCGACCTGGGTCCATTGCACCACTTTTTGGGTATTAAAGTTACTCGTCGACCCACAGGCTTATTTTTGGATCAGTCTCAATATGCCAAAGACATTATTGCTCGTGCTTCTATGCAAGACTGCAAGCCATGTGCTACGCCGGTCGATCTTTCTTCTAAGTTAAGTGCCACCGACGGTCCTTTATTTCATGACCCAACCCTTTACAGAAGTCTGGCAGGGCCCTACAATACTTAACTTTTACTCGGCCAGATATATCTTATGCAGTGCAACAGGTTTGTTTATTTATGCATGAGCCTCATGACTCCCATTATGCTTTCATGAAACGGATCTTACGTTATCTCCAAGGCACGGTGGATTATGGGATTCGAATGGTGCCATCTCGTACACACTCCCTCACTGCCTATTCTGATGCTGATTGGGGTGGTTGTCCTGACTCTAGGCGGTCCACCAGTGGCTATTGCGTTTTCTTGGGGGATAATCTCATTTCATGGTCGTCTAAGCGTCAACCCACCGTTTCACGCTCTAGTGCAGAGGCCGAGTATAAAGGAGTTGCTAATGTTGTTGCAGAAACTACATGGATTCGAAATTTGTTACTGGAGTTACACGTCCCTTTGACACAAGCCTCGATTGTTTATTGCGACAATGTTTCGGCCGTTTATATGTCAGATAATCCAGTTCAGCATCAACGTACAAAGCATATAGAGATTGATATCCATTTCGTTCGAGAGAAGGTGCGTATTGGTCATATTCGTGTTCTTCATGTTCCCTCATCTTACCAATACGCGGATATCTTCACTAAAGGTCTCTCTCGGCAGTTGTTTCATTCTTTCAGATCCAGTTTGACCGTTTGTCCAGCGACCGATCAAATTGCGGGGGGCTATTAGCGGATATAAGTTTATAACTGATTGTGTTTATATTTAGAGATAGATATTGTACTTATTCTAGATTTATCTCTTTCCTTATTTTGTGCTAGGGTTTGTTATTCTTTGGATCTATATATATGATCCTCTTCTTTGTATTATAATTCATTCAATCAATAAAACCTTTAGCACTTTTATTTTTAGCTTATATAATATGGCTGTCTTTCCAGAATCATCAAGTCCCAGCATTAAAATTTTTACGTCGTGTTTGGCTAGAAGTTGCTTGACTCGAGAACACTTTGAACCCATTTCGTATAGACCTTTTTTATTTCAATGCGAGGAACAGCGTGAGAAGTCTCATACTTATATACAAGGAAAACACACACAAACATATGCGAATGCATACGCAAAGTATTCCAAATCTGGAAAACGCGAAAGATGCTTATGTCTGCATGAACGAATAAGGGCTGTGTCACCTATGTGAAACTATTAATTAAGTTTATCAAAAAGGAACAAAAGATATTGTGCTTACGGGTATTAGGTTGGAGCAAAAAGTAATGGAGAATAAAGTTAACTGCTTTCTAGAGCTTCTGATTGAGATTCTGTACATAACTTGAAGCTTCAATATGTGACAAGACTTTGAACTTGCAGCCATGTATTCTGTTTGTTTGTACATATAAAGGCTGGAGATAACGACGATAGTATCACTTTCCAATCAAGAATATCGTCTCTTGTAAGCGCACGAATAACTTCACTTTTGAAGTAAAAGGTATTTAATAATCATCATAAGACGTTTAAGAGTTACATGTATATTGAGTCTTGACATATTCTCATTGTTGTTGCCATGAAAAACTAATAAGTTACAGAAAACAAATAAAACACATGAAAGAACAATTTTTAATGCATAAATACACAAGCTTAACAAGCACCAAGTTATGTATCAGTCTTATTAATTCTCAGAGGCAGACTGGAAGATGAAAATTGCTGTAAGAACACCAACAAGTGCAGTCACCGCCAACGCTACTGTCGGTAAGGGTGATGTCAGCCCAAAATTCTGCAAAAGATTGTGACTTAGCACATAATATACATGTTGTTCTACACAGGTAAGAGATTCTATGCCATACCTCAAGAAGCCCCTTCCCTGTTGATATTTCAACACTGATTGCCACCGCAAAGCCAACCATTGCTATGCGACCGAGCCACACATCTAAGCCGCTTCCACCCTTACTACTTTGCTCACACCTCACCGAAAATGATCTTGGCTTGCGTGTTAGCGCCTTCTGATGATGAGTTCTACACATCACTGAAAAGTCAAAGTAGTTATTAGCAGTTTGCCATTTAAAATATTTGTGTTTTTTTTAATAACAGATGAGGAGTGTATAAGTCCCTTATAAGTTACAAGAGGGGCAGTGCTAGTTTTTTTTTGTCTTTTTGTTCTTTTCTCAATGCTTATATGGTTTACTCACTACTAACACTTTTGTATGGTTGTTGCTTTGATTCTCTTAGTGGTGTTTTATGCTATTTGGATTTTTATACTATACTTTACATGTAAAAAAAGGAGTTTTTTTTGGAGTCGGGGGTTCTTAGTGGGAGCACTTGGGATAGAAGAAGTGTTTGCCCTCGCCTCATCCACCTAGGACTTTACCAATAGCTCTGCTATGAGTGGGATATATTGGGTACATTTGTTTGTTTCTTTTCTAATAACGGGTGAGGCTCAATATTTATCTCATAATGCTTGTGGCGGGTCTAACATCCGCCAAGTGACGCTCCACTTGACACACGCGGGAAGCGAAAAGGGCTAGACATGTTGTAACATACAGTTGGATAAAAACCCAATTGGGACTTGGGAGAAAGTTATTATCATGTCAAAAGTTAACCTCAAACATTACAAATGAGTCTTTATTAATATATTTTCTAGGTCATTTAGTAATCAGAGTATTAAGTTTGGTCAAAATAGCCGAGATATGAACTAGAGGCTTAAATGAGAGTGAAAACAAACCTAAATATCAGTTTCTGTCAAAATAACTAACAGTTTAAGTTTAGATAGAACAAACAAACAAAACAAACTGACAATATAAAATAGAGGCGGGTCGTACATAGTAATCTTATCTTCAACATATGAATCAATCATTCGAGTTTATCAGTCAATCATTCGAGTTTATCAGTCTGTCATGACTAATGTGGCGGTCTTGTAACTATTTTTCATAAACAATCTGTGAGATCTCAGGATCGTTTTAGGGAATGATTGAGAGGGAAACTACTTGTTCCATAAACAAATAATAGTTTCATACATCTTTACAAATGAGGGGTACAAGCCTATTTATACTTGGTTAATGGGTGTGTCTCTAATAGACACAACCCTTCAAACTACCACAACTGCCAATAACCGCCACATGAAGCGGTGTGACTTATTTACAATTCCTAACTTAGGATATAACTATTATTTACATGTAACAAATATGTATAATATATTTAACGTATGTTTGATGCAGGGATTATTGCCAACATTCTCCCCCCTAATCTTTGCATCAAACAATCTTGTAGCCTTCACATACTGGTGCGCTTCTTTGGTGGAAGGTTTCCGTCTTTCTTCTTTCGATCCTTTGCTGCACCGCTGCTTTCTCCAATCTTGATTGTGAGCTCTCTCCCTTTGTCATTGTTCGTGACTTCTCTTTTCAATTTTTTGGCAACTAATCTTCTTTAAAACGGCCTACTTGTCTTTCGATCACCACTGGATTTGATCAATTCTCTGCTAATGCTATTGATCAATTTCTTCCTGGATCGAATTTCTGACCTTTTACTGGGAACAGACCACTGGTTGTTCGACCGCCACTGGATTTAATCAAACCTCTGCTACACTGCTGTTGATTAATTTCTTCCTGGATCGAACCTTCGAACCTGCTGTTCCTTGACTTTAACTTCTTTGGCTTCGGATTGATTTGATATCAACTTTGCTTGTCTCGGATCAAATCAATATCAACCTTGCTTTGGATTAATTTGATATCAGCCTGAATGACTTCGGATCAAATTATCTTCTTCGTTAAATCGTTTGTTTCGATCTCTTCTGTGAAATCCGGGGTCTCGCCGGAGTTTTCTGGTTTCGCCGGAATCTTTTCCAGTTCTGTTTCTTCTTCTTTAAATGGTTAATCGCTGTATTGATCCTATAATACTCCTGGTTGGCCTTTGATTCTTGTTCTGATGTTTAAAACCGATTCTGTGTCGGTCTCTGTTTTTCTGCAGTGAAACAGAGTATCGCCTTCGGTTATCTTCTACTTGATGATCGATGGAACGATTGATGAATCTTTGTAACCAACGCTCTGATGCCAAATGTGAGATCTCAGGATCGTTTTAGGGAATGATTGAGAGGGAAACTACTTGTTCCATAAACAAATAATAGTTTCATACATCTTTACAAATGAGGGGTACAAGCCTATTTATACTTGGTTAATGGGTGTGTCTCTAATAGACGCAACCCTTCAAACTACCACAACTGCCAATAACCGCCACATGAAGCGGTGTGACTTATTTACAATTCCTAACTTAGGATATAACTATTATTTACATGTAACAAATATGTATAATATATTTAACGTATGTTTGATGCAGGGATTATTGCCAACACAATCAATCCATAACAGGTAAGTAAAAGTTTGTTAAAGTTTGTAGTACACATGATTAGTCTAGTAACAATAATTCATACAGTTTTAACAATTGACACAAAACTATTTTATATTCATATACATAAGTGGCATTGATCATATAAATTTACATAAGATGATTCAAATTAACACAACAAACACAGTAGTACTACAACTAGCATAGCATTAAAATCCACATTAAGAGACTTACCAAGAGGCGAACCGCAGACGAAACTCGTCCCAATCCGAGGTTGCAAACCGGATGATGGAAACTGAGAAATAGGCGCCGAGAGTCGAGCTGAAAATTTACACCAAAACATCCAAAACTTATCAACTGAAATCCAAAATCCACAAAAAAAAATCACTCCGTAACACATCTACATTCGTAACTAACTTCTAATTTCTAAATTCTGATACAATTAAGAACAAATTCAATTGTGAAGAAGAAACATAGATAAATCCAAAAAACTAGACAGAGAAGAGAAGAGAAGTATACCAGGAATGGAGATACATAGAGATGAAGAAACTTGAGCAACTGCCATTGTTGCAGCTTAGTGTTTGTATCGGAGCAGTTGGTTATGGTTTGGTTTCACCTCTCAATGCCTATCTATATGCTTGGTTTCAAGGATACCATATTTTTGTTTTTGTAGATAAGTCCTTATGTTTTGGTTAAATTACATACGAGACTCTTTTTTTTTTCACAATATATGTCGTCTTCTATTTTATGTTGTCCATTGGTTTAGGTCTTCGTAGTTGGGATTAAATTGTGGACGAGAGTTTGGTGAAACACGGGCCATGTCATTAAACACCGATCGGTTCGGTCTCATGACCAACATGAAAGAGGTAAATCAGATGTCCTTAAGTAAATTGAGTGGTTGTTGGGTTTGATCCTTAGACCTTCATAATAATAAGATTCTCACCTCCTTACCACTGGGGCAGTATCGTGGGGATAATCTAAGCAAGTTACATGGCTCAGCAGGTTGTATGTAAACGGGTTGGTACTTTGTAGGTTTGTGAATGAGCTGTGTTGTAAATGAGTAACACAAGTTATAAATGGATTCACGGGTTTTAACAAATGGGTTAAACATGTCGTAAAGAGGTTGGTTGGTAGGTTGATCTAATAAAATGTTTTTATTTTAGCTTTAAACGAGTTAACAAGTCAACTTGTAAATTAAACGGGTTGAAACAGATCAACCCCGAACACAACCTATTTAATTAAATATGTCAGCTCAAACTACTTGACATGTTTGTTGAATGTGTTAGAAATACAATAATAAACATCTGGCCATTTTAATCTTGTCCTGTGAAGGGTCCAAAGATATTATCACCAATAGGTACACAGGATGCAGCTACGGGATGTGACGTTTCTAGGTGGGATGAAGATGATGCAGAAGACAATCGAGATGTAGAGGATGGATTTGCCAAAAGGCCATCCCGATCAGGATTGTAAGCGAATAAGAAAATGGAGAGATCGGGAAGGCAGATTTCTGGGGGAAGCCTTCCTCTATTTCGGTACCGATGCCAAAATAAGTTTCCCTACCAGGATTCGAGAAGCATTCCGTGTACACCAATGGTTGCTATTACAGTATTACTATGCTTGTGTGCTGTCTGGCTTCAACTACTTAAAACACAAATGACAGTTTACTTATTAAAAATACACTTTAAGTACAAACAAACAACACATTAGCAAAACTGTGTGGCTCGAGTCTACCTGATATTAGCTAATAATATTAAATAAATTATTAAGTAAACTGTGTGAAATTAACTAATATTGCATAATTTAGGCATTTTTTAAAGTAAAAATGCTTGGTTTTCATAACGAACTCATTTTATAATAAAATGAGCCATAATTTCAACCTTAGATCTTAGCATACATGACGCAACTAAAGAGACGATCGGTCCTATAAATCAAAATGAACGTTTAAAAACATAATTTAAGCACAGGACTATTGGCATTGGGGTACACATATTTTTGTTTATTCGTCATTACCATTACCCGAGTCTTGATCTTGATCTTGATCGTCATCAGAAGAATTATCTTCCTTCCTATTTTCTTCATCATTGCCTGCTTCCAGCTTCATCTTCTTTTCTTGTTTCTTTTGCTTTTTCTTCTGGCGTTTCAAACGCTTTTTTGCAGTTCGTTCTTCTGTTGCTTTTAATCTTTCCTCTCTCCGCTTGTTAAACTCTGCAACTTCTTTCCTCTTTTGGAAGTCAATGTCCATTCTTGTAAGCCGGTCTTGCTCCTTCCGTCTCATTTGTCGGTACTGTTCCAAAATAATAAAATATAAATGGGCAAAATGACACCAAAATATTACCACATCAAAAGACAAGAGTTTATCAACAACCCATGTTGTATAATCATAATGCATGCCAAAGAGGAACAAACAAGATGACACATACACTTATTTTTAAAGGGGTGAGGCGCCTAGGGTCGTAGAAACCACGGTGAAAGGTGGGACAAAAAGCCTGACACATTGACATCTATAAATGGTTTTGAAAAGGGTGAGATGCTTAGGGTCCTAGAAAGTAGGAATTGAGGCGGAAAGTAGAACAAAGGGGAGAGACAATAATGGTCATAGGAACCGACCAGCAAGGTGGAACAGTTAACATGATACCTAAACATGGTTTTATAACACAAGAGACGCTTTGGGTCATAGAATCTGAAGCACAAGGTGAACCAACCAGCATGACACCTGAACTTGGTTTTATGAGACGATAAACGCTTAGGGTCCTAAACTGAAGCGCAAGCTGAAACAAGCAGCATGACACCTAAACTCGATTTTAAAAGGAACAACACGCTTAGGGTTCCAGAACCATGTAAGGTCGAGCAAACAGCATGACAACTATACTTGACTTTAAAAGGCGCAACATTCATAGGGTTTTAGAATCATGTAAGGTGGAACAAACAACATTATATCAGTACCGTCTCATTTGTCGAATTTTCTGTACCGATGTTATTACCGATATGTGTATTGATGACCGATAACCAATATATTAGTGATATATCACCGATATATCGGCCGAGTTAACTGCATAGCTATACTTGACTTCTTGACTTTATAAGGCGTGCAACTGGCTTAGGGTATCAGAAACATGTAAGATGGAACAAAAACATGACACATATACTTGATTTTATAAGGCAAGACATGTTTTGGGTCCTAAAATCATGTCAGGTAGATCAAATAACATGACACTTATACCTGATTTTAAAAGGCGCAACACGTTTAGGGTCCTAGAACCTGAGGCGCAAGGTCTAACAAACAACATGACACATATACTTGATTTTAAAAGTTCAGAGACACTTAGGGTCCTAGAAAACTGGGGGTCAAGGCAGAACAAACAACATGACACCTATACTTGATTTTAAAAGACACAATACGCTTAAGAGTCCTAGAAACTCGAACAAGGAACGACACCTATACTTGATTACTTGATGACATAATATCTATGGCTCACTAAAGTGTTGGGCAGAAATTAGGGTTGTGTTTCTGTAATTTGACATTTGAACATGACACTCCTTATTCCTGAATGACGAGTATGTTACATATTAGTAATGCAGCTCAACAAAAGGGAACATTACATAACTTATCTATTTTTCAACAATCTAGGCAATCTATATCATAATAAATCATAGAAATTAGCATGAATCAGCGAAAATGCAAGTCCAAATCTACTAAAGTATACACCAAATCAACTAAACACCAACAGAATAAATCATAGAAATTAACATGGATCAGTAAAAGTGCAAGACAAAATCTATCAAAATATACACCAATTAACCAATACAACAGTATAAAAGAATTAATTACATGGTTAGTACTACCAGTGGCTTCCTTATACATATTTATCAAATATTAAAACACTACTACCAACTTTTACAAATAATTTCACCATTAGTATCAAGTCCCAATCGTTAATCAAACCGGCATAAAATTATGGCTAACTCCCACAAGTTCTATTGATAAAGAAACTAACTCAAAACTTCATACAAATCCCTACCAATTAACATGGTATATATAGCTAACCTAAACGCGTTAAGACTATAAACTAGGATACTATTAATCAATTACATAATTAATTCGAATACCTGATGGAAATCACCAGAGCCAGAGCCAGCAGAACTACCAGAAGTATTATTAACACGAACAGGAACACACTCTAGTATCCTACGGAGCTTCACCTCCAGGTCCTCTTCCTCCTGATTAGGTACAGGAGGCGTGTATTCAACTAGGGCTGTGGATTTATTATTATTATTATTAGGATGACGAGGAGGAAGAGCGGAGATTGCTGTTCTGTCTGATGACGCCGCTACAATCTGTAAGTCTCCGGCTGCCGCCGATGGCTTGCCGGAACTGGACATGTTTTTCCGGTGATGATGAAACCCTAATGGTTGTTTACGACGGTTTACGGTGCCGGAGATGTTGATTTACGGATTTTTTTTTATTTGTTTTGTGAGGAGTGTAGTGTTTTTGTTATTGAAGGTTTTATTGGGCTACTGGATTATGTTTTTTTAACTCTTCCATTACTGTTGGGCTCTGATTGTGTTTTTAAAAAGAAACCGGCCTATAAAAGGTTCGTTGGTGCACAAATCGGGTGGTATGGTATTGATAGAAACTCAATCGGCCGGCCCTAGCTTGAGCTTGAAAAACTGATGATAGCTTGAGTTTGGCTCGGTTGAAGCTTTGTTTCCAAAGCTCGAGCCGAGTTTGTTACAAATTTCTTAAGCTCAGGCTTGGCTCGTTTACTATCTATTAGTTAATATTTTAAATAAAAATAATATGCTCGGAGTTCGATAAATGAAGCTCAGCTCGGGCTTGTTTAGTAAACAAGCTTAAGCTTAAATGAGGGGTAAATATTATTAAATATTAATAAAACTAATATTACACTCAGGCTCTATAAGGCTCGACGAGCCTGGCGAGCTTCACATGCCAGGCTCGAGCTCGGGCTGATTAATAAACGAGTTTTGTTTTAAGCTAAGCTGAGCTCAAGTAGCTCGCGAGCTACTCGGCTCGTTTGCACCCCTAGGTAGAGGTATTGAGGAAAAAGTAATTTGTTTTATCACATAAATTATCGTTGGTTTTTATTAATTTTCATCAAAATGTATAATGATTAATTTGTTGATGTCCGTAGGGGTGTTTATGGATCAGAATGGTTAAGATGGATAGTTGAAAAAAATATGTAATCTATCCTCTATCCTTGTACATTCCTTGAAAACTAACCTCGTATGAAAACCCAGACAGAAAAATAGGCAACTACTATTTAGGAGTGTAGCAGACTTGAGACGGATCAAACTTTAGAATTTAACGAACTGTAATACATAGGATGGGTTTGGTTTGGTTTGAGGAATTCAATAGCATTGGAGTTTGACTACTCACCATCATCGCATTTGTTGCCGTTCTCCCCACCCCCACCCTCCTATAACACTGGAATCTAACTCGACATTGTAGTCGTCGTACCCATGCCTCCATCACTCTCATCCGCGTGGTGAAGCAGTGGGGGTGGCAACTATAACCAATAGGTGGTGGATGTGGTGAGTGATTCTAGTCCTATTACTATTGTACTATCGTTTTTTTTCTCACCTTGTACATTACAAATTCAAATTCCTTTGACAAATTCCAAAACCTTGTAACAAATACTAATTCCTAACCTTCCTAAACAGATTCTAATTGCATTACTGAAGGGGTAGGGTACTAGTTTCTACCGCTTCGGCGCACCCTACCCACAACATAGATCTCCGCCTACATGAACAAAAAGAATAGCAAAACACCACGCGAAGGCGCACCAGCATCCTAGTGTGGAGAGCCCGCTGACTGGGCTTGGATACATCTCCCCTGGAGCCCCACTTGCTGCTTTTCCTCAGGTGTCAGACGTCAACAGGTCAGCCGCCTGACACCTTCTGACGCCAGAAGAAAAAAGAGGTCTCCCTGCAGTCTACAACATCGCGCCACGTGTACCAATAACAGGGCGCCGCCCCAACCAGCCAATCACATCGCGCCATGTGGACCAATCAGGTGGCGCTCTCTTCAACTTGGATCACTTTATCTAACTGAAGATTGAGATCTAACCAGATGGGCTTCTGGATGACAGGCCCATGACTTAAGCCCAAGCCCAATGCCGCCTAAATGGGCCAAATGGCTTCGAGCCCATACATCTTCTATAAAAGGAGGGCTAAACCTCCTCTTTTAGGATCGGTGAATCGACAAATCACACAACAGACAATTGTATACACTTGTTCTATTACTTGTAACTTATATCAATAAAGATAATCTCTTTTCAGTGGACGTAGGTCACTTTAGACCGAACCACTTTAATTCTGTGTGTCGTTTGCTTCCCTTACTGCCTGTTAGTAAATCCCGGATCCACCATCGTTGTTTGAGCAAAGGATTATACCTTGTAGCGAACACAAGTCACCACACCTCATTTATGTCACTCCAATACTCGTTCTCGTTGTTTCTTCAATTACAAATGGCCAATCAAACACACCCTTGGTTTATTTTCAAAGATGAATATAAATCACTATAATAGTTGAAAGAGTAGATATTATTTGGGACTACTGGTTAAACTATGATAAAGGAACCTTTATCACTATTTTTTACTCTCTACTTTCTTATAGTTCTTTTCACTTCTTTCTTTTCATTAATGAAACTCGAGAACACAGTGTTAGGAGATGACAAAGCACAAGTATGAGAGAAGAATATCAAGATTTATTTGTTTTAAACTATAAAGTTTTTCGTGTAATCCTCTAGTCTATAGATAGAAACATGTTCATTAGTGTCGGCAAACACTCATCTAACTTATTTATTTAATGAGTCAAAAAAATTGTTTAAATATAAATTGCCATACATGTGACCCTGGGTTGAATCCCAATGTGGGTGACTGTTTTTCTAGTTGACTGAACATGTTAACTGATGTGAGTTTTATGACAAGGTCACATAGATTAAATCCCATGATACTTTTAATTTGAAACTTTTGTGTTATATTTGAACACATAAGAACTTACTAAAACTCAAATTCCCATAATAAAATCTGGACAAGAATTCACTGGATAAAAAGATATGAACTATTGCACTACTCTTAATAACAACATAGTAAAAGATAAATATATCATCTACCCTTAATCAATATTTGATAGAATTTACACTCATGTTTCAATTCCTACAAAAACATGTTGTACAAGGCTTGTGGGCCATTTTTTAAACATCAGCCCAATCTCAAACTCCTCCCAAGGCCCAAACTGGAAAACCCATAAAATGGGATATGAATGTTGAATATTGCATATTGAAACTTAAGCAAAAAGTTGTCAAGGACTCACTTGTTCCCCACAGGCATATCAAGAACACAAAATGTCCCAACTTCTTTGCATGTGAGCTGGCAATGGAGCATCAAATTTCAGGCTTTTGATGTCTGCAAAATCATAATTCGAAGAAGAAATGTCGGCCCGCTTTATGGCAGATGACACGTCGGGCAAAACCATTTTCTTACAATGTAAATGAAGATTTGGGTGCTTATCGGTGATACTCCCGCTCTCTAAATTAAGGCCAAAAGGAGGTGAGGTTTTGTTACAGGCCTCAACTTTATGTTCAAGATTGGAAGAAAATATTTGGGACTGGTTCCATTTCTTGTGAGCTTGCCACCCGTATTTGTAGTCGCCAACTATTGGTGTTCCCAACACCTCGGCACAATGAACTCGTAGCTTTATTTCCGAAGTGTTCCATGAAGAAACTTGGTAATTAGTTCATACAAGATAAAAGATAAAACAAAACAAGTGCTATTTGTTTGACTTTTGAGGTCAAACAAACTATCTTCAATAGAGAAGTCAAATTGGCTGTCAATCTGTCACGTAACAGGTCAACCCATCTAGGGTTAACCAGCAAAGGCAAATTTCAAAATGTTTGACCCGTTCAGCCTATTTGACCTTTATTCTACTATTTTAATAAATTATATTGTGACCCATTTGAAATACAATATAACCCAAATGAACCCATTCACAAGTACTCGAGAAGAAATTGCCACCAAACTTTTAACTTTTTAACAGTTTATACAAATTCGTGAGGGAACATTGGTAATATGTTGTGGGAAAATATGTAGTTTCCTAATTGAGCAGCAAAGTTCATTGTCATATTAGAATCAATTAAGCTGTAAGTTTGACCTCAAAAGCTGGAAGTTTATATTTTTTAACGAACCGTTGGAGAAATGAAAGACAAAGTTGAGTGAATATTTGATATATACCTGGTGTTTTCTACCCGTGAGTGGAGAAAGCTCTAACCATGTGAGACCTGCAACAATTTAACATAAGTATATCGGGTGGTGAACTGGTGATAGTTACAGGTCTGCATATTTTTCTCCTTTTACCAATAACTGTGTCTTTTAGGTGAGTTTATGGATAGAAGAATCAAGAACAAAGTACAAACCATGAATAGAGGAATCTAGAACTCGGTATTCTGTTATCGCATGTTGAGATGCCATTGTTGAGACATTCTCAACAACTGTAATCCGTTCTGATTTTCCGTCATCCATTACCACCTTCACAGAAACAATAGATTACACAAAGAATATGGAGAACAGGGAATGAAGGAAATATTATTGTTAACTACTTGTATAAATTCTAACCTTTCCCAAAGGAACAGAAATTAGACCTTGTGGACGCCTGGGTGAACCGATCACAAGTGCCCAATACTTTCTTTGCAGGAATCTTTTTTCACTCTTTAAATCCTATTTAAAAAAAAAAGTAAAAGAAAGAGCAATTAACAAAAGTAGGAGTGTCATAACAAGTTACAAGAAACAAACATTTACTCACGATATTGGAAGCACCGACAGTCTTCTCACGGAAAACAGAATGCAAAACAGTAGCACTGAGCTGTGTTCTCCCCAAGACCAAAATGCCACTGCTATCTCTATCAAGCCTGTGCACCTACAAATGAATGAGATTAAACCCTGCAGCAAAACCAGTTTCATAAAAAGAAATCAATGATGATCAAGTTTTTCTTAAACAGCTTTAGAACCTATGGTAAATTACACGAGATCAAATATTTGTTTTATGTATTAACCAAACAACTGATCATAAAATGCTGAGAAAATTACGTCATCTCATTGAAAAATTATTTTTTTTATGCTGAAATTAAGGGCAATTGCATTTAAAAAGGTAACGAACTTTGGTTTGAAACCTGTTTCGGGTATCACACTGTATTTGCCACACTAAGGTTATTGTTTCAAAAACTTTTAGCTGGGTCATCTTTTAGGTTAACTGATTTTCAGGCACCACATCAGAAGTGAAGTCAACATAGTTAAAGTTATCTACAAACAGATTCAACTAAATATTTTCCAGATTAGGGGTATGTTTGGCGAAACTAGCTGGTGGCTGGAAGCTTTTTAAATATATTTTGGTGTTTGGCAGAGTAGCTGGAGCTTTTAATAAAATGTATAAAATTACTAAAATTGGCATAATTAAAAGCCTTTAAAGAAGGTTTTTAATTTATTTTTAAAATAGAATGGGTATTTGTGTCATTTACTAATTAAAAGCTTGTAGCTAGTAGAGCTTTTTCTTAAACGCTAGTACTAGTAGCTTTTCACTATAGAGCTTTTTCTCCAACCTAAAAGCTTCCAGCTCCTTCAACCAAACAAGGCTTTTTATTGAGTATGAGCTTTTTCTTAAAAGCTTGAAGCTCCTAAAAGCTCTTAAAAGCTCCTTGCCAAACATACCCTAGATGTTTATATAACTTTACGGAAGTCGATCACACATTTTTATGGTAGAACTTGATGATAGGTTGCCTCATTATCTAAAATCAAACCAAAGTTTGTTACCTTATTATCCCTTCAACTAACATACTTTACTACTAGGTATTCCCACATGTATTAAACTGAAAAAAACATGCTAAAAATTTATAAAAATATGGAGTCAAGCAGAGAGAAAGTGACCGTAAAGGGAAACAGAACTCACCAGCCTAGGTGCTTCAGACAATTCATGTCTCAAATAAGTTCCAGCTAATTCATCTAAGCTTCTTCTTATTCCAATACCTCCCTGAAACATAACACTGAAATCAACATTTTGAAACTAAAATGATGAAAAAAAAATAATAATCAAGATGTGAATATCTCACTTGAACTGGCATTCCAGTAGGTTTATTGAGGACAATGATGGCTGAATCCTGAACAGTAAAGAACAAAAGAAACACAATCACCTATCAAGCTAAAAGCCTAAAAGTATAGAGAATGAGGAAAAAGAAAATGATACTCGAAACCTTATACAACTCAAGATCATGAAGAAACTTTAGTTCTTCTTCAGTGCAAAGACACTCAGTTTTCTCAGTCGGCATTGCTTGTACTGTGATGGGAAGATAAATTGTATCACCGTATCTCATTGAATCTTTGGCAGACACCTGATGGAAATATCAAGTATAAGATGGACTTCTATTTGGTATTCACGAAACTATTCTTATAAAAACAACTAGTTGAAATGCAATTACAAATAAACTTTATGTTATTACCCTTTTGACTTGGCAATCTGGAGCACGAACATCTCCGACAGATTTTGAAGTTTCAGAAGGTTTGCGCCGAACCTGCAACAAACCATAACATTGCATCCAGTGATCATTTAAACTCAACACATGATCTGATTGTAAATGGAACTAAGATCCAATTTGATGGTATATGTGGAAGTACATATCCCATGCAGATATAACCACACATGTCCATAAGCGGGCCCATATGCTTCTACAGACAGAAACTTTAAAAGTGCCATCCCAATTTATATAATTCCATATATGGAAGTCACCTCTATTGTACGAACCAATTGTCATGTTTAATTGCATATATAAAAAAATTAAAACAAATGATAATCAAAGTATAGTCTGCATACATATATTGTTTGTGAATTTGAAAAAGTGTTGAAGTAAATATGAACCTGGAAACAATTGATGTACTGGGGTGCTAGAAAAGTCATTCATGTTCCTCCATATATCATTCTCTGATACTATTAGACACTCATAAGAAAATTATCTAGTGTGTTTGATCAATCTTTCTTGGCATCTTAAAGTCAGTTGTGTTTGATCATCGGTTGTTTCTACCATGAAAGAGAGTAACGGACTAATGACTATGCTTAAGCTACAAACATTGAAAACTAATAGAAGTTTTAAAAAACTAAAGCATGAAGCTAAGAACACTAAATTTTCTTAAAAACAATAATACACACACATACACAATAAAAGGTCTAGTAATAACTTTTACCTTGTCCTACAAGCTCTCAAATCTCAACGTTCACGTCCATTGAGAATTGAGATACATGCTAATAGAGTCACCTTAAGCTAGTGAGTCCAAGATTTTCTAATTATACATAGTATCACACACAAAACCAAAAGTACAAAATATTACACATAAGAGCATGTTGTAGAACACAATCTACAAGTAAAACTTATGCATGCGTAAACAGATGATCCCAAATATCATAAACTTATGGGCCTCATTCTAGCTTTACTAAATGTCAAGATATCCTAAAAATCGGTCGAAACCTAATAACTTAAAACTGACACTTAGTAAATTTTGGAAACAAAAATAATGATATATTTTATCTTCAAGTTTCAAAAGTATCTATCATATAAAAATATGATACATGTACTTACGCCAAATATAAACTTTTAGACACTCCAAAGTCCAAACTAGGGGTGTGAATTTCTGACACGACACGCACCTAACGTAAAATTGGTGGGTTTAGGTTTAGTTCTAAATGGGTTCGGGTTATTTTTGTGTCGAACCCTACAAACAAGTTTAGCTAAACGTAATTATTTTATAAACATTTGTATTTTTGTCATTTTGGTTGTAAATTTGTTATTTTAGACTTTAGAGTATTACTATTCAATAAACTAAACTTTCATGCTACACAGGTCATGTTTGGGACTTTGGATTCATGTGTCTGGCACGATTTTTGTGTCCGTGCCTCACCCCGCCAACCGGCAAACACGACCAATTTTAAAACCCCGTCACTCCTACACCAAGGTCAAATTAAAATTTTCGGAAAAATAAATAGATTCAGTCATGACCATAAATTATAAATATATATTTCTCAAATCCCCAGCAACTTAATTGATTCACGAAGTTATTAGATATTACAAACAAATTCAAGAAACAAAATACTGTGCTATCACATTTCTGAAAGTTTAGTAATACTTGCAAACAACTAAATAAAGAATAAAGATTAATATTTCCCGAGATTAAATAAGTTTCGCTTAAAATCTTCAATTAACTGAACATAAAAACAACAATCATACCCAGCCCTATGGGCCCGCCTAAGGTTGCAAAAGTCGCTAGGCGCTAGGCGGTGAGGTGAGGTCCAGCCTAGGGACTAGTCAAGACTAGGCGAAATTAGGCGGTAATTAGGCGTTTTGGTATTTTTATACGTATTTTATATATATATACACACAAATTTAGGTGTTTTTTTGAAAATATGCTAAGATATATACACATAATACTAAAAAATACTTAGAAATTTAATAAAAAATAAATAAATAAAATAAAAAAAATCACCGCCTAGGTCTGCCTAATGGCCAAAACGCCTAGATTTCCGACTAGGGCCTAATTCCGATTTTTACCTCCGCCTAGGTGGCCACATAGGCTGATTTTTGCAACATTGGGCCCGCCAAGACACGCATACCGCAGCAGTGATGCAACCCAAGACCATTGAGCCTGAGTCACAAGCAGCAGCCAACTCAAATTTGAAACTGTGGAATTTAACATCATTCTACTAAATAAACTCCCCCTAAAAGAAAATAAAGACTAGCAATAGCATACCCACTATTGTGATAGACCCTGTAATCATATTGTCATGCTAATAATCCTTCAAGGTGTAAACAACTTTACCGTTATATTGATATACTTTGTATATATGTATATCTAATTAAACTTTGAATATGTGCATAAGTACAACAACAACGAGCATACCCAGTCGATCTCGATCCCACATATAACCAAGTTATTGGTAGGGTTTGGGGAGGGTACGATGGAGGCAAGCCTTACCCTCTACAATCTACCCCAGGGATCGAGAGACTGCATCCAGTAAGACCCCACGTAGGCTGTAAACAAGTCGAGCCAGGGTGGGCTCGAGCTCAAGCTCAAAGTTAAACGAGCCTAAGAGCTCGAGTTTTTTAGCTAGCTTTTTTTAGCCAAGATACACGCTGCGAGCTTTTTGAACAGCCCCGCGCTCCAAAATCAATATCCGTGTATACAATTCTTCGAAAAACATACATACATGACACATAGCTACTAAAAAACAAATATAGCAGAAAAATAAATGTGCTAAAATATAGTCCAGGTAACATACCAATAACATAAAAATGATGGAAATGTTTCATATAGACACATAAAAAAAACGGCTATGCAGGATATCAGTTATCGAAAAACAGTAAGACCTATAAATTATTTTAAATATGATCAAAACACATTGCAATAGCAAATAAAATTGAAGATTGTATACAAACAAATGAAATTAAAATGCTGACAGATCATATTAAACACATCCTAATCAACACTAAACTAAAGACCATACTAAACACCAACATAATATAATATGATTAATACCTGTCTTAATCTAAACAGCTTTTGCACTAAAGACCTAGGGAGCTGAGGGCAACACCTCATGACCCATTTAATAGCAGTTGTGTCACTTGCATCTCCTCCTTCACCTGATGGTTGCTGTCTTCCAGATATATGTTTTCCTAAGGAAGCACCGTTAACGGTCGTAATAAACGGCGGCAATGTTAACCATTTCCCTTGCGTTTTTTCTGTCTTCTGATCGTTAGATTTAACGGAGGCCGTTGAATAGTGGTATGGTGAGGGTATAGTTCTGTATGACGGAATCAGTGACGGTGGTCGGAGAAGGGCTCGCCGGAGATGAGAAACAACCGTCATGTTTTGGGGTTTAGGGTTTTGTTGGCCCAATATGTTGTTTTAAAATAATCTAGGACTTAACCTGCGCTCGAAATCGAATGGTTCTTTGTTTGTTGATATGTACGTCTGTGCTTCGATTACACCGAAACTCGGCATGGTAACTGGAAGAGGATACCAAAATATGGTACCGTTAGCAACTGAAAAAGAAAACTAAACATATAAAGCGAGAGTGCATCCAAAACGATATGAAAATTTACATAAAACGTAAAGCAACCTAAATTTATACCGTCACATAATTTTTTTAACTTTATAAACTAGATAGAGTAATTGAAAACATGCATAAAAATAAGAACAAAAACTTATTATATCTGACTTGGCTCATTTCAAAAAGAAAATTATTTTAACACGTAAAGTAATCTCAGTTTATACCTACACGTACATAAAAACACATAAAACATAAAAGCTAAAACTTTAGAAAACTCAAGGAGTCAGAATGACGTTTTACAAAGTTTTTAGAAAGTAGAGGGATTATAATCGTCAATACTAAAAGTTGAGAGATGTCACACCCCAATAGCGCACAGCGAAAAGCAAGTCATGAGGTAACGGAAGTTGTACCACCAAGTTTAGCAAATCACACATGATTACGTATGGACATCTTGCAAACACCCTCTAGTCAAACATATTTAAGTTTCATGGTCAAAGAAAGTTTAAAAACAGGTTCCACCAAGATGAAGCAAGTAAAAGTAAACATTGTTTTACAAATTAGAGAAAATTGCTCGAATAGTCCTTGTGGTTTTCTAAGATTTCACGTTTAGTCCTTAACTTTTAAAAATTACAGGTATAGTCCTCAACTTTGGACATTTTTTAACTCGGATAGTCCCTGAAGCTAACGGAGGTTAAATAATCCAGTTAAGTGGGTGTGAAATTACTAAACTACCCTTGTTATTAAAAAATATAAAAAGAATCAAAGTGGGACCCACCCACTTCATCTTCCCCAACCATCACCTCCACAAACCACCACCACCTCCCAAACTACCACCACTACAACCACTGTCGTCCACCCCTCCCCCTTCTCGAGCATTAAATATCACCATCCCAATTTCAAACCTTCATCTTCTTCATCAAAACCCTCTTCTGTTAATAAAAAAAAAATCATCATCAATGGCTACTTCGTCTCCGTCAACAGACACCCACCAACCACCGCAGTAAACAATCACCATCTCCACCATCTACAAACTACCTTGATATTAAAAATAAATAAATTCGTAGTGCTTCTGAAACACAAAACAACACTAATCTGTATGCAAATATTAAACTTCATTAAACAACCCTATTGAAAAACAACTTTCGACATCCAAATTGAAAAACAACCGTATCACATCTTCCATTAATGATATAACAATTTTTTGAATCTATTATAAAAAAAATCAACAACGATCTGGAACTATTTTTAATTGAATCTAAAGGATAAAATGGTGACGGGTTGCTGTTTGGTGGTACGGTAAAGGTGAGGTTGGCTGATTGTTGGTTTGGGTAGTAGCAGTGGCGGGGTTGAAGGTGGGTGTCGGAGTTTGTGTTGGTGGAGAAGAACGACTGAACGAGTCGATGGTGATGGGGTTTCAGAAGTACTAAGAATGAATGGGTGGGGGTGGGGGTAGTGTGGTGGTGGGGAAGAAAAGGTGAGTGGGTCCCACTAGAAATGAGTGGAAGCATATAATTGGCTGAGGGTGGGGCATGTTTTTTATTTTATTAAGAGAGAATTACACAGATTGTCCTTTAGTTTTACCTGAAATTGCATCCTTTGTCTTTTTTTTGAATTTTTAACTCCCTATGTCCTTTGTTTTGTACACTTGTTACACCGTGTGTCCTTTAGACCCAACCCCGTTAAAAAACTCAGTTAAGTTGGTCATGTGCCACTCATGTGAGGGGCAAACCTGTCTTTTCACCTTAAACATAATAATAAAACTTAATAAAAAAAATGTTCTTCAACAACCCAGACATCATCATTGTCTTCATCTTTTCCCCTTCTTCAACAACCCAAACCCTAAATCACCTCCATACATCCTCCAAACCCAAACCCTATTAATAATATCCTTTTAATACCCTTGCTCCTCTCTCTTTTGTCTGCATCATATACGAACACACACATATGTGTGTGTTCTGTCAAACACCAAACAACAGCAGCAACCGGCCATCACCTCCGCTGCTGCCGGTCACCGCCGCCGCCTCCTTCCCTCCGGTAAGCCTCACTCCCTGACAAACCATAAACTTCCTCCTCCATCTCCTCTGTCCCGATAACATACGATAACAACCTTCTCCCTATCTCTATTTATTAATCACGATAACCCTCCCCTTCTGTTCTCTGTTAACGATCTGCCACCATCACCGGTTAATCACCATCATCGAACCACCTTGCTCATCCCTCTGTTCTTGTTAAACGAACCGGACCATCACCGGTCTACCTTCTGTCGCCTCCACCAGTCCCACAACGTCGTCGTACTGCAACCGTTTAACCACCTGTTTCAATTCCTCCAACATTTCCACTTTTTTATTCACCTCTTCTTCCTCTTGTTCCAACATCTCCGACATCCTTAACAACTCCGAAAGCTTGTCGGACTTCTTTTTGTTGGGTATTACAGTAGATCTGCAACTGGGTTTCTCCGGCGCCGGTGATTGGACGGTGGTACGGTGGCGGTAACCGCCGCCGCCGCCGCATTTTATGGTGTCGATGATTTTCCGGCGACATGTTGACCATAAGTTAGTGGTGGTGGTGGGTTGGTGGTCAAGAACAACTGAACTCAGATTGTTTTGTTGGAATCTACCCATGTGATTTATGTTATCAGTTGTAGATCATCTACATTGCAGTTATGGGTATAAAACTATAAAAGATTTAAGTGTTTATGAGTGTTTTAACTGTTTATACCTCATCCTCATCAGTATAATAACAGAAAAATAAATAGAAATTCATGAATTCACAGAAAATTAACGGAAAATCAGTTAATTCAAAGAAAATTAACGGAAAATCAGTTAATTCAAAGAAAATTAAAGGAAAAACAGTGAAGAAATCATAGAGAAACATAGGTATGTTGGTGATGAATTAATGGTGGTTTAGCGTTTGAGTTGTTGAAGGGGTAAAGATGAAGATGATGATGTTTGTCTGATTTGGTTTTTTTTTTTTTTAAAGTTTTATCATGTTTTAAGGTGAAAAGACAGGTTTGCCCCTCACATGAGTGGCACATGACCAACTTAACTGAGTTTTTTAACGGGGTTGGGTCTAAAGGACAAACGGTGTAACAAGTGTACAAAACAAAGGACATAGGGAGTTAAAAATTCAAAAAAAGGACAAAGGATGCAATTTCAGGTAAAACTAAAGGACAATCTGTGTAATTCTCTCTTTTATTAATTAATTGATTTTTTTATTTTTATTAAATTAGGGGTAGTTTAGTCATTGTCCACATATTTAACCGGATTTTTTAACCTCCATCCACTCTAAGGACTATCCGAGTTAAACAATGTCAAAAGTTAAGGACTACAGATGTAATTTTAAAAAGTTGGGGACTAAAAGTGAAATTTAGACAAACCACAGGGACTATTCGAGCAATTTTCTCTACAAATTAAAAACATAGTTCAAAAGTTTTAAAGTTTTATGGTCCCAACATCATGTCCATAGGTAGTGCTCGCTAAACCCACACTCTCGAACATCTATGCATCAGTACCTGAAAAACATGCTTAAAATATCAACAAAAATGTTGGCGAGTTCACAGGTTTTAAGGCAAATACAAATCATTTCCTTGTTTCAAAACGTATGATTGACTATCGACTAAACTAAGAACCTTGTTGACTAGCTAGTTCACACAAGTATGATCGCAACCTAAGGCCCATAATCAAACCATGACATTTCTTCCCATTCACGCAACTATGTACACCCAATTTGTCTCTCGACGTCTTTCATAAAGTATATTCTTCCCATAAGACCCAGTCCAATCTAACTAGTCAGGGAGGGAGCGTCAAACCCAATAGATCTATTAATATAATTCACGGCACAAATCCTAGAGCTAATGAATAAGTATGCAAGGAAGAGTCTACCCAGTGAAATGACTAGCGTCCAACGCTACGTCGTGCATCTACCAAAGGCCATCATATGTTCTATATAGTTATAGTCTACCCATCATACAAGCATGTTAATCACCCGATTATAAAACATTTAAAAGAAAAAGAGGACGTGAAACTCACCTCAAGCGTAGCAATCAAGCAATCTCTAGTCCAAACCACAATACCTCACTAACAATACCCTATAATCTATAAGGCTATTTTAGCAAACATTCTAAGTTTGTCTAAGTTATTCACCAAACTTTCCTTGAATTAGATTAACCCAAAAAGATTTGTATTTCCATTAACCCTTACCCTATTGATTCATTGGTGACCTCGACGATTGGTTAAGTTTTAGACCTCACATACAAGCATATCACGTCTAATTACCCAACCCTTAGGTGTACACGTATATGTTCACACATATAACAATTTCAAGTCAAATTCCACATAACTCGACTTAGTAAACCTATCATTTCATTATAATCAATTACACACATGTAGCACATAGTTTCACATAGTCGCCACATTTAGGACTCGTTTCTCGTATAAAGCCGTTTTTACCAAAACACGACCATTCTTAGTAATCACAAGTTACACGTAGAACGCCTACATTTCATGGAAATTATTCAAGCAATTAACTTACGAGTCACATATCACATTGATTCATATAATTTGTTCCACATTATCCACATCTACTAACATACCGTCTTAACGCCCTATAAGACATGTTCTATCAATTTCCAATCCGTACAAGTTCCTAATGTCTCATGTCAACCTATGAACATTATATGAACTTAATTTAAACACTAGGACTTGCATAAAAACCTCAATTCAGGACCAAATTTGTTGTTCTAAATCAGCCACAAAATTTAGCAAATTTTATCTATTTTAGAATAATTTGCGAACTGTATAGGATATTCATCATCAGAAATTATTTTATCAGATCCCTCCATCCGATAAAATACTTTCACAGGTTTGTCACTCGACTCATTTTTCTCACATTTCTTAAATGATTGATTCTGATTGTTTACAACTTTTGGAGGATGTTGAACTTTAGGTATTGAATAACCCTCATTGGTTAGAATGTGATTTTCCAAAGGAAAATCAACATTCTTCCTAGGTTCCTCATTCTCTGAGTCTGAATCATCAGTTACAACAACAACTCCTTCATCATTCAATCCTAAAATCGGTCTCACATCAGAATTTGGATCACCAACACTAGAAGTGTTTGATTCATTATCTGATGTGGAATCCGACTTTACTGAACTCTCCGGTGTCACATCATCAAGATTATGATTCTCAAATAACACTGGAGATGGAACATATTTATATGCATTGGATTGAATGTTTTCTTTAACTGGTTTCTCAACAATGTGATCTAAAACATAAGCCACATTGCTATAACTCTCTAATTTCTTATTGACTTTTTCAGAAAAACATTTTACTTTTGCCATTTCAAGTTTTGTTTCTTCAATTTCATTGATATAGTTATTAATGACAATTTGTTTGTTTGAAAGTGTTTTTGTTAGTTCTAAAACGTCTTTCTTATAGCTTTCTAGCGTTTTATTTAAAGCTCTCTCACTTTTTCTATAAGACCCGATTGCGGTTCTAGCACTTTCAAGTTCGTACTTTAAGTGCTTAATCTCGCCTTCAAGCCTATCACATTTACCACAATACTTATCACTAGAAGATGAGTTAGAACTTACCGGTTTTGGAGCATTTGTCATGGCCATTAAAGCGAAATGAGCTTCCTTTCCTGCGAAGAACTTGGAATAATCAATTTTCGTGAAAGTGTCATCCACCATGCACGACTTCTTTGTCATCAAAAAATCTGCTTCAGCAAGAAGTTGCTCAACATCATCATCAAGTGAATTAACACTTGATTTTGAATAAGATTCGCTTTCAGTATCAGAATAGACAGACTCTTGATCTTCAGAGACATCAGCAACAGAATTAACAATCATCTCTGAAATTGCTTCTTCAATAATTGGTTCCTCAACCTTCTCAGGAACAACCTCTTCAACTAACTCTTCAATCACCACCTTCTTTTCCAAGTCATCAACTATCACCAACTCCTCACTTACCACTTCTTGTGCTAAACATGCGACATTCCCACCAGTGACTTCTTCAACACCCATTTGCATGTTGTTCCAATCAAACCCTTCATCTTGTTGGATCACCAAAGCTTGGTTCTCATTTTGCTTTGAGTGTTTAGTGTATTCACAAGTACAATAGTTCTATCATGGTTAGGTGTTGTTTGAGTTTGGTTCGGTGTCGATGTTTGTCTTTGGTTGGTATTTTGGGAGGTTTTTTGTCGGTTTCGGTAATTGTTTTGATGTTGATAGTTGTTATTTTGGTTTTGGAAAGTAACTTGGTTTTGTGCTTGGCGGTTTTGGTAGTTTGAATTGAATGGGTTGCGGTTTATTTGTTGTTTAGGTTGTGTACACTCTCGAGCAAAATGTCCTTTGGTTCCACAATTAAAGCACGTAACTTTCGCCTTGTTGAAACCATAAGTAGTGTTTGGCGAAGTCGCAAGATCAGTTCTACCTGTTTTCTCTCAATAAACTCTGTCGCCCTTCTCATAACACTCGCAAATGCCCATTGAATGTCAATCAACTCCATATCTTCCTTGTCAATTTGGGCATAATCCTCATTTGTCAGATTATTGTTTCCAATCTGACTAGCAACAAGTCCATTGTATGAAGCAACCATTGCTGAAACCAAAGCAATTTGTTGTTGTGCTACTTCAATCGTCACATTGTTCATCTTAGAAGTTTCTAACACAATTGGACTTGAGCTTGATGGAGATTGACTAACAACCGGTGTAGCTTGTTGAGTCATGTTTACTGGTGTTGTTCCATAATAACTAGAAGCTTGCAATGGAGGTTGAGTTGGTATGTAAGATGGTCCAGATGACATACCATAGTAACTTGTTGCACTAATTGGTTCAATGTTTGACACAAATGTTGTTTGTGGTGCAACACTCACACCTCCACTCGGAATAGAAGAAGATGAAGAAGTAGCATAATAAAGTTCCGGATTCTGTGGAATCTGAGATCTTTTTGCCTTCCGTCTTTCTTCCATCTCTTTATTCTCCAGCTTCTGAATGAACTCACTGATCGACCAATATTGAAAAGAATCTTTCTCTTTTAATACCTCAATATGTTGATTCCAATACGACGGTAAAGCATCTACAAACTTCTCTACAACCTCCGTCATCGGATAAGCAATCTCATAGTTCAATAATTCAGATAACAAAGGAAAGAATCTAGGAGTAAGTTCTTTTAAAGTCTCATTCCCAACAAAACTGAAATTTTCAAACTCTTTCTTCAATTCTCAATCTCCTAGTCTTCTCATTTCCATCATTTCTACTCCTCAACGCATCCCAAAGTTGTTTCGAATTAGAACACGGTCCAAACTGATGTAACAAATCAATAGTCAATGCCTGAGATAACTGCGAGTATGCTTTCTTCTCAGCTGTATACTTCTTTTTCTCATCATCCTTTAGGTCCTCAAGTGATATCGGTGTGGTTGAATTTTCAATTGTTAGTGCTACATACCCTTTCACTATCATTTGCCACGCCTCTCCACCATCTAACCCCAATCCTTCAAGATGAATCTTGAACCTTCTTTGCCATGAGTGATAATCAATCATATCTAACAACTTTGGTGGTCTGTTTTCATTTCCCGAAGACAAGTCATTAACCAAGGTTGTTATGGCATTGGTGATTTGAGTCTGAGCTGTTGCTGCTGCAACTCCCCAATAGTCTGGAATTTGTTGTGGAGGAGGTCTAACAGCGGGTTGTAATGAACTTGATACGCCCCAGTAATTTGGTATCTGTTGTGGTTGTGTGTTTCCTTTATTAGCTGCAACTGCCTACGGGTTCATAGGTGTTTGTTGTGGCTGTGGTTGAGTCATAACAGGTCTCGGTGTCATAGGTAATCCCCAAATGTTGTCCATGATGAATAAAATCCCAACACTTAGAAATTTTTTGAAACAACAGACTCTTGGTTCGACCTACGTGGGATCGAAGGAACAAACAAAACTTGATTCGACCTCTGGACACAAGTTCGAATGAAAAACTAACAAACTAGATCTTGGTTCGACCTCTGAAGTGATTGGTTCGACCTCTGCTAACACTCGTTCGACCTCCCGACACTTAGGGGGTGTTTGTTTTTCTACTGGAAGTGCTTCTGGCCACTTATGTCTGCGCCGTGCAGACGCGGGCAGACATTTGGGGCGGGAAGCTTGTTTGTTTTTTAGAAGACATAACCCTTCAAAAGCTCTTCCTCACCTCTTCCTCAAGCTGACTTGTACCCACCTCTTCTCACTTCTCCAAACCTCTTCTCCTACAAAACCATCTCCTCTCCTTCCTTCTTAGCAGCAGCACAGCAACATTCATCAGGCAAGTTCTCCTCCTCCTTTCTTTTTCTTCTTCTTCTTCTTCTTCTTCTTCTTCTTCTTTCTTCTTCTTCTTCTTCCCCTTTCTTCTTTTCTTCCTCCGCTCATCCCCGTCATCCTCCGCCGCCCTCTTTCCACCGACCTCCGCCGCACCGTCACCACTAAATAAAACGCTAACCGTCCTTTATAAATACAAACGCACAATCTCTCCATATCTCAAACCAACTTCTAGGGGTTATCATTTATCTTCCTGTTTCACTACAATCAAAGGGTTTTACATTCAGCTCTCACACAATTTTCTTTTTATTTATTTCTGATTCAAGTTTTGGGGTTTATCATTCTACCATGGTTTATGATTTAGGGGTTCCTTATTGTTTATTGTGTGTTTGGCCCATGATTAAATACAAAATAAATGACAAGCATATGTCTAAATCATACTCTGTTGTTAAATCTAATCTTCTTTATGAGGCCAACCTTATTCATTTGATTTAGTTTGTATAAATTAGAATCTTGCAGCTCAAATGATGAACTTTTAGGTGTTTTGAATGTTTTGTGTAGTTGGAATTTTTTGGAAATAAAGATTTTAGCTATGAAGAATTATTGATTGTGGTAGGTTATGGTTATGGTGGGTTGTGATGTGTTATAGTTATTGTTTTGGGTTACACTACAGACGTTAAAAAACAAACAGTCTACCTCTTGCAGACTGCAGTCCTTTGGTCCACCTCTTCTCCTGCAGATGTCTGCAGATGTGGTCCGCAGACTGCAGACATTTTGCCTCAGAAAAAACAAACAGCACCTTAGAATGAACAACAAAACACTGACTCGACCTCAAAAATCACTTGATTCAACCTATATCAAACTGATTCGACCCTAGACTTGTCTCCATCAACCTATACTCACACTGGTTCTACCCGACCCATTTCAAAAATCAATTTTCCCTAAAAAATCAACAATTATGATCTGAATTTTCAAAAGTTGTTGGATTTCAATGAAATTAAGCAGGTTATGAATCGAATTGATAGGAGATTAAGTTTTGTGAATGAATTTTTGATTTTAACGGTAAAAACTAGTCTGAATCAATCAAAATCCATGTTCTTTGAAAGTTCATGCAAAACAACAAAAATTTAGGTGTTTTTGATGAAAAATTTGACTGATTTGTATCAATTTGCAGTTGTGTGATTGAGCAATGGCTCTGATACCACTTGTAGGATCGGTTTTTGACAAAACAATACAAAGATCACACAAGTATGATCAAACTAAGTGCGAAAACCCTAATTCGCATGCAAAATGATATCAATCAAGATCAGAACACGTAAAGATCCATTATCAATCTAATTTTCATTAATATAAACTTGATAAACCTTTACAATTTAGAATATTAATGAAAACAACCTTTCTAAGAACCTTCTAGACTCTCCTAGAAACACACACTGACACAGTTGACAAAATGACCGAATGTTGAGTTGAAACACAACTTCAACATATATATAGGCTGTTCATTCGACCCTCATTGGGTTCGAATGGCTTGGTTCGACCCTCGAGGGTGCGAACCAACAACACAATAATTTAACAATTCTATTCGACCAGACAAAATTCCATTCGACCTCTTTGTTTCTCCATTCGACCCCCGACTGGTCGAATGGGACTTCAAAATACCATAATCTTCAAAAACTTCGACAACTGTGTACAATCCGAAAGCGATAGCCACAATATGTATCAATAACTATCAACCGATTTCCTTTTCAGATACTTTTTATTTTACCACATTTGACCTATTATTTAAAAATCCCTATTCAAATCATTCATAAGAAAATGGGTCAAAAGTGCCATCTTTCTGAAAAACTAATGATACACTACATATTGGAGGGAATTGTTTTACCATTCTGTACGTGTTACACGGACAAAGTCAGTTAAAGATAACTGACCAGATTCCTATAATAACCATTTTGAATTATAAATTAGAAAACCAATTAATGTTAATATTGAACTAAAAAATTATTACATTTTTTTCAACTACAAAGTTGATATTATCATACCACCATTGTGTCCTAAACAAGATGCATCCTTTCTTCAAGTCCTGTGTAAATATGAACAAAACTGTAAGATAGCTAGCTCAATTAGCAATATTTTCATCTTTAAGCCATGAGAAAAGGCTCAGGAGGTAGACAAAGGTTCTAGAGCAAGTATTTTAACCGTTGACGCCATTTAGTATTTTGCGAAAATCATCAATTCCAAAAGACTTCTGTGTAGAATTGAAAGTACAATGATCTATTACTACAAGCTGGAAAAATAGAACAATTGTTTAACCACAAAGAAACATGGTCCAATATAGAATATATTATCTCCTTTCCGTCAAGTCAAAATGTGTACAGGTGTAATGGGTCCTTTGTGTGCGAGTCGAAACAGACTATGCTAGGTTAGGTGAACCTGAAGACACTTTTTGCCCTTTTTATAACTTTCCCATGAATTACTAGTGCTTTAGTTATGATTCCAAAAGCAATATTATTACCAAAATAATCAAAGTATTTGAATATAATGATTTAGAAGATGTAGCTACATTTTGATTCGATTCATTTTGACCAATTTGAAAAAAAAATGCAACCCAATCATTTATAAAGGGGTCAAAATTACCACCTCTAATAAAAAGGGCACTTCATGGCAGGAAACATATATAAATAAGGACATTATTAAGCAATTTATGTGAATAGCCTTTAGAATCCAGTTGATAATGCTGCTTGAAGTGCTTTACCATGCCTTGATGCTCTTATTGGGGGACTCATGACAAACTTCAGAATAAAGTACTAAATCTTTATACAACATGATTAATTAAAAATTCAAATCCAAACCTGCCCACAGTAGTTTCTTAGATTAATATCAACCCAAGATTCAACCAAAATTGAAACAATCTAAAACCAAACAACAATAAGTTAGCCCCAATCTGAACCAACTAAATCATGATCAATTTCTTATAAACATATAAACACATTATAATAATAATAACAATAATAATAATAATAATGATACCTCATGGTGACCTTGAGCAGCAGAGTAATGAAGAGGTGTGATACCCCGCATTTTCAGGTTCTTACTTTAACTAAACTCTAGGTAACTTTATTTACATTTACAACATGTTACTTAACTAGGGTTAGCTAGGTGAGTCACACGTTGCACAGTTATAGGATAATAACTGCATAGAAATGTACTTTTAGGAATTACCGAACTACGTACACAAGTATCGAACCCCGAACGTTGGTGAATTGAGAAAATAGGTAATTGTGAATTAATTGTTTGATATTGATTGCAATTACGTGTTTCTGTGAATCTATGTGTAAACTGTTACATGATTACGTAAATTTAAACCGAACGTGTTATTAAACTTGTAATCGATGAGCCGTTAGGGTGGTTGGGGTCTAAAAACATGGGGTTACAATTGGTATGGTCCAAAATAACGAAAACATCGAAGAAAACATGCAATACGCTGAACTAGGCTGCCCAAAACGGGTCGTGTCAAAGTGAACGGCCGTTCACTGAGACCGAATGGCCGTTCTACGGGCCCAAATGAGTTAAACCGACTTAATAACCTATTTAAGCAACCTTAAGCCCCATGCACCTCATAACCTTAACCCTAATCGTCCATAACAGCCCCCATACGAAAATATAACCCTCTAACACCTGCTAAGGAGCAAGAACATCATCCGGGTGGATTAGAAGGTGTTCGGTTCTTGATTGTGAAGTGCTTTAGGTATATTATCTTAAATCCTTGTGTTTTTAATCTTCATGATCATGTTTAAGCACCATAATAATGTTTGTCCAGACCTGGTTATATTTTATAAAGATTAAAACTTGGATTAACATAATAAACATGAGGATTTATGAATGGTTATGTAGTATGAATTCATGTGTATTGAATATCTATGATGTTTGAGCATCTAGGGTTTATAAATCATATTATATACGATGAATCTTGCATGTTCTTATTGTATTAATGTGTTAGGGTTATTATATGATGATTTCTTGGTGTTCTTGATTGATGATATACACTTAGGGTTTGATATAGTTGATAATATTGCATGTTTAAAATCTAGACATAATTCAAATGTCGACTTGTAGCCTCTGTATCAGGATTCTAATGTATCTGTTTTGATCGATTTTCGTTATGTGCATGTCGTACATGGTCTTAGCTTTCTGGAATGGGCAAGATCATGCGATTTGCTGTTCGTTTGATACGTTTTTGGAATTTTATTTGAATATGGGTCAAAACTGATTTTCGGATTAAAAACTTAGGTCAACTTTAATCAACTGTAACTCAAGTTTTATGAAGGGTTAGGTTATGAAATTTGGAAAGTAGGTCGATATTGCAAAAACTCGGCTTTTCCAAGTGAATTCATCCCGTTTGGATGAGTACACGATTTTTGGGAATTTTTATCGTAAACTGACCTGTTGTGAAAGTTTTCAGAACCTAGCTGTAGTAATTGATCTTTCATAGTTTTTGAACAAGGTTTTGTTGCGAAAAAAAATAGTGGAACGACAAACGGACTCATGGAAATATTCTGTAAAAATTTGGTTTTTTAATTCTTTGTGCAAGTATTTTTAGAAAAATCCTTTTGGCAGTGTATAATCTGTCCTAAAAACACAGATTGTAACGTAGATGCATATGTGCTTATTTGAGATCTTATATGCTTTGATTTGGACTTGAACTTGCATGTACGCTTGTGTGAGATGTATTTGAAGTGTATAACTGATATTAATCGTAACGTTCACCAACGGGTTCGTAAGGTTTATTTGTGCATGTAGTTACACTAGTCGTCACTTAAATGTTTTCACAACATTAAACGTTTTGGACAAACGAGTTATGTGGTGTATGGTATGTACACACGTACTCACATGATGTCACATATAATAGGGAGTTGGTAGCACGTCCTTATTTGTGAAGTTTGGATTTTTAGCTTGTAACCTAAGGTGAGTTTCACTACTCTTTTCTCAAAGGCATGCGTCTCGGGTTTGAGAAAAAAAACATATATATAACTTTTTCTAGTCCGGTTTGGGACTACTTTTACATCCCGGATTTTGGGGTGCTTTGACTCCTTGTGTGGGTCGGGTTTTGCTAGTTCGCAATCTTTGTCCTTGATGAACTAAACCAACACTATCACTGTAAGTCCTTCACGTACCGAATGAGTTGCCGGATTATGGCAAGCGGGTTACTAGTTGATAGCGCTATTAGGTTTGACAAACCTCACACCGTGACTCATAGGAGTGCGGGAGTGAACTGTGACTTAACACATTATCATTGTTGATAGGCAATGATGCAAGGCATTCTGCTCACTATTGTGACAACACGTACATTAGCAGTTCGATATATCCGTGTTTAGTTATCATGAATGGATTAGCTACCCTTGGCATGCGATGAACTAGTGGTTATTGGTTTGAAACCTAAACATTTACTTTATTTACTTTGTGGACTCACCAACTTTATGTTGACACACGATAACATGCTTTTGCAGGTCGCTAGATTGGAGCATGAGTAGGTCATGCATCATACGTGTCATGGGATTATGAACAATTTAAACTACTTTTGTCATTTACTTATTTACGTTTGGTTTTGGGCGCGTTTGTTTTTGCGCATACTATTTACTTAACTGTTTTTTTATTTCGCTTCCGCAATTACTTAAACTTTTGGTTGACTTTTAAACTTGGTTTTAATAACGAACTAATTGGTTTGGGCATTTAGAGTCGTTCATGTGACTTATGGCTATGGGATCCTAGTGTGTCACGCGCCTCGCGGTAAAACCCCGCAAGTGAAAATTTAAGGGTGTGACAAGAGGGGAATTCCTAACATCAAAAGTGGAATATCTAGCAAGTCTAGGGTTATATTCCAACAAAGCTTTGGCTTCTTGAACATCACCATCTCTTGTAGCAGAAACAAGGCCTTCATCAGATGTAGAACATCCAAAAGAATTACCCATAAAGCTAAAGATGCTTTGTTTGTTTCTTTGTGTTTCTCGATCAATTTATGGTGGAAGCAAAAGAAGGGACTGAAACTAATGTATGCAATTAAAGAAATTGAATGGGAGAATTGAAGGGGGAGTCGATTAGTCTGAACATAAAGGGCAGCGATGGGAATTAAGGTTAGTATTGTAAAGGAGTAGATGGGTTAAATATCTATAGTACCCTTCTAAGTGTCTTAATTGTTATAATTATGCCCATAATACCCTTTAATTTCTTACTTAAATATGTTGTATATGTTGCTTCTTAAGTTTTACAGAAATGAAAATGACTATGTTGGCCATCACTCCTTAATAAGGTAATATAGATAAATAGATATACATTTCCTCATTTACACATGCATTCACATTCTGACAGTGCCCCTACTTGTTGTGGTGGAGTGTAACCAAGCTAAGCCCATTTGAGCACGGCTTGTTATAATTCCAAAAGTTTGAGATTGAGCTCAGTTTGAGCCTTGTATTTCATAACCTTGAGTGGTTCACGAGTGACTTGGCTCGTATACACCCAATTTGTTGGAAACGCTTCTAGTCGGACTATAAAGTCATAAATGCCCCTAATCGATACCAAAAGTTTCATTCCAGGAAGAATCATGTTTGTTAGGGCATTAGCAGAACCGCAACAGTCAACAAATATTCATTTTTATGATTTTCGATAGATGTAAAACAGGTGTTGACATACTTTTGAACATATTACAACTTTATTTTTGGATTTTCGCTTTTGGTGTCCAAACCGAATGGCACTGGATCGATTTGATGGTTAATGTGGTTGGGGCCCATTTAGTTTGATGGTAAATCAATTTTGTTGCATCTGGGCTTGGAGTCATCCAATTCCAATCATACAACACGGGCTTGTTCGACTTTACCCACCCATTGGAAAAATACAGAAACAAAAAGTATTGCTAGGAATCGAAACCACTGCCGTCAGATATGAAAGCAAACTTCTAATCAGCTGGACTTGAGGCATAGCTGGACTTGAGGCATAGACCACTCTGTCTACCCTCTAGACCGGCCCTGCCGAATGCCAGTGCCGTAATGAACCGAATCGATAGCAACTGAATTCCCACCGCAACGCGTGAGATCATTCCACTAGTATCCAACAAATCCACGTAATTATTAACATACATTACATACAAATCCACGTACTTATTAATATACATTACATGTTTCGTTGATAAATCATACTCAGTTAATCCACCAATAGTAAAGCTAATTTTGATACATACATACCAAATTATTGTAACAACTAAAATTTTGTAGTTTAATCACTTAGACACTTACCACTGTAATGCAAGATATAATATATATTCTAAGCTATATATTATTAGTATACATTACATAAGCTAATTAGTGTTTCCGTCATTGTCATTTTCTTCCACACGCTTATGTCCTACACCAGGACTTGGACCCGACCGTTGAACCATGACAAGGCTTCTAACATGGTCATCGACAGTCATTGAGTTCGAAATCCTAGAAACTTGAACATCAAGATGACCATACGTCATCTTTCTTGTTCTTTGGCCTATCACTCGACGAGCTTCAGTTGTTAACGTTGTAGTGAGTACAATGATGAGAAGGAAAATGAATAGATATTGGTGCCGTTTTGACATGTCGCGATTAGTGCAAGTGAAACGAAGCAATACAATGGAGACGATGAATGGGTTAATTTTTGGTATGGTTTGCATATGAATATATAGTGGTAAGTAGATTGAAATTTGCTTACTGTTGCAACGATTTATGACGTGTTATAATACATTAACGTTACGTTATTAATTTAGAAAGTGCAGTGAACTTTGTTCGCGTATTGTAATATATAACGATGTGGTTTGACTAAATATTTGAGTGTGTGGCGCCACCTCCTTGGTCAAGTTGTTTGGTACAATCCAACGTTGTGCGTACCTTAATTAGATTCATCGATTGCATGAAATAACTAATTTTTTGTGTTCATAGTAACCAATTCTTCTAAATTATTATCTTTAGGTTTTTATTTTTACGGTTCTTTTGGTTTCACAATTATAGTATTTGTTAAAAAAAATTGGAAAGCAACTTGTCTCGAGTTGTATGTAAAAACAATAAATTAAAGCTTGAGACCGACGTATATCTAAGGGTCCCCAATTTTAGGGTTTTAACTATGCTCGATTTGTGCCATTGGGGTAGGGGTGTTCAGAATTCGATTCGGATTCGAAAAATTCGAAATTCGATTTAGTTCGATTCGATTACCAAGAATTCGATTCGATTATTAAGAATTCGAATTCGATTCAATTCGAATTCGAGTCCAGTAAATCGAATACGAAACAAATACGAATTTATGATTTTAAATTCGATTCGATTCGAAATTCGAATAAAAACTGTACATGTGTATTTTTTTTAAATATATATACACACATACACATTTTTATATACACAAATATACAGATTGAAAAATAGAACTTTTAAATTTTGGTCAAACTCTAAGAACCCATAGTCTCTACAACTTTTACCATAACCATATTTTACATTTTTACCTTATACATCACAAAACTCTAACAAAATATACTTTCTACTATTTTTACTGTTCCCGTATTTGACATATTGTTGTTTATCAATTTTGTAGATTTGTACTTTATATGTTAAAAATAATGAGTTTGTATTAGTTTTAAAACAAAAAATAAAACAATTTATTATTTATGGTGAATTTGAACTAAATCGAATTTATTCGAATTCGATTCGAATTCGAGTTTCTTATTCGAATCGAATACGAATCGAATAAATTGAATTTTAAGCGAATACGAATCGAATACGAATTCAGGTAAAAATATTAAAAATTCGAGAAATTCGATTCGAATAATTCGAAAATTCGTTATTCGATTCGATGAACACCCCTACATTGGGGTTGGTGGCCCAATGGTAGAAGCAATGCTTCTAGGAACACTTAAGGGAGAGGTCATGGGTTCAAGTCCTATAAGGAGTAGAAATTTGCCGTTCAAAAAAAAAAAAACTATGCTCGATTTGTATTCAATTTTTTTTTTCTTTCCAATCACAACTCCTTCAACTTTCTGTCTCTCGAATTTTCCGCTAAAATTTTGTGATTTTGCGTCTTTTAGAAATAATATACGAAAATGCGTGTCATCATTTTCCCATGTGTTTGGATCTTAAAAATACACCAAGTAATTGGTCCTTATTTTAGAGTATGTAATTAAAGAACAAACTCATACACTCAAGGGCAATTTCATGTCAAAGAAGATTAACCTAATTAGGCATATGCACGGTATGTAGCAAATTGAGGAATGAGGAACATAATCCATAAGCGTCGTCTCATGTCCCGGATTTCTCATTGTCTTCAACCATATTGTATGGCATTTATATGATTCGAACCATTTACCAAAGGAGTTATACAGACACGGCTCTCGTGAGTCGTGATACAACCCTTTGCTAATAGTTCTTAGATGAAAAAAAAATGTTAAATCTTTCTCTTCTTAAACCCGTGTTTTTTGTTTGACAAAATCATGAGATTAATACAATGTCAGGAGATATATATGGAACTATCAAGCATTACATTGCATCTTCTATTTGTATTGTATAACACATTGTTTGAAAATATTAGAACTACAATACATAAAAATGATAGTGTTAGGAGACGTGAAATCTATCAAGATACATTACATCTTTTTAATTTTCATCATAAGCTATATTTGTTTCTATTGCGACTAGAGTTTAACTACCTAGCGAAGTAGTCACTAGCATGTATATGTTAGAACATGTTAAGGATGAAATTGGTTGGTTGATAGCATATCCAAGTTGTTCTTAATTTAACCTCTTAAGTTAGCTCGATCCCAATTGCACAAAACAATGTGACCTTAGTAATACAACAATTCTTTAAATGTATTGCATGTTTTACGAAAAGAAAGAGGCACTGACTAGGGAAAAACTAGAAATAAGCACTTTTATATACTACCAATTTCCGAAAGGTATAAACTGCTAGTTATAATGGTTATCCTACTCGTCTTCCCTAACATCTCTATCATGTGCAATAATAAAATGAAATAAAATAAAAAATTTACATACCAATAACGTTGAATACCAAAGTTTCTCTAAATTAAAATGATCCAAAAAGAAACTACTAACATTGTCGATGATGTAGGGTAAGCATTAGACCAAGCACAAATAACCAAAATTATTAGTTAATATATTGGGCCAAGCCCAAACTTAACAAACAAAGCCCACTAAGGTTTTAACCCAACCCCTCTAAAAGAGGGACAAACCCCACATCCAATTCAGACCTCTCTCACTCTCACACTCTCTCTAAACTCTCTAGAGTTATTCTCTCTTTCTATTAAAACTCTCAGATGTGTTGAAGCCTCGAAGCCTCTGAGCATACGAGCTCCTACAGTACCTTATTAGTAGTTCACCATCATGTTGGTTCTTACAACCACAACTGTTCCCACAGCCACGTCAAGTCACTGAGTTAGGAAGTATGATATCGCATATGCTCCTGGCTAACCGTTGGGTTTCGACCATCACTTCCTCCATACATTATACTATATCTACATCTCATACTCATACATATACGTATCTATATATTTATTGTTCATTTACTTATGTACACGTTTATGTTGGATAATCTACTAAAGTTGAGCGTTGGAGGGTAGTCCAGAGACCCCAATCTATGTACCCCTTCTAACGAGTTCTTTCTTGCTAAAGGTTCAACTCTTCAAACAGACGAGGTCAGAAGACTGACAACTTTGGAACGTTCAGACCCTCTCTATACCAATATTTGTTGTAGCACAGGGGCGGACCTAGTATGGGACTAGGTGCCGCGTACGTTGCGGCTCAACTTCGCACGCGTAGTGAAAAATTAGTAGAAAATTTGTTTTTTTTTACGAAATTTGAAAAACGTTGCTACTAAAATGAAAAAAATAAAAAACGTTACTACTGAAAAAACATTTCTATATCCATCACTGTTGTAGCAGCAATTGTAAACCTAGAAAAATAATGTATGATTAACACCAACATCATAAAATGTTAAAAAGTTACAAACCATGAAGACAAATTACTATACAACATTTGCCCACCATTCCCTCCCTAGAATATGTATCTCTTCATATATTGAATGCTACTTGGAATAGTTTGTTAGGCATATTGAGGACATAATATAAATATATTTGTAGTTGTGTAAAATGAATAGTAAACATTAATTGCTTTTGTCTTTTTTTTTGTTTTTTTATACAATATACATATGGTTTAATGAGAATTAACAAAATTTGTTATTAGTGGAGTGGTTTGTGGTGCATGTGTCTTCTTTGAGGTCTTGGGTTCGAAACCCGTTTTAGTTTTTATTTTTTTTACAACATTTATTTATATATAAATACATATGATATTAACATAATAATAACGTCTTTACGTATTTATCTAAAGACTCTATAGGGTGTGCATTGCGCACCCTTAAAACATACTAGTTGAGGACAATGGTTGGTTCTAGCTCTAATTCAATATAATATAGTGGTTAAGGCATTTAGAGGTCTCTAAACCTCACTAGATGACTAGATGCAGTCTTAAATTTGTTTCAAAGGGCAACAAAACTTGACCATTTCTAAACGAGTAATTTTCTTGATTTACACCCCACCATTTTTAGCTCATTATCATCTAGCTGGTGATCTATTGCTTCGAAGTGGCACTAATCATGCTTAAATGTTGATATGGTTGCATAACATCACTCACATAATTGATATTATAAACTAAAAAAAAATGTTGACTGATTTTGTAGGTTTGTAGCCCTTCGATTCCGATTATACTTACTTATTTTTAAACGTTTTTCCGATTATACTTATTCATTTTTTAATAGTAGAATAGGTTATGCAACTTCATAGTATTAAAATAGAAACTTAACAGAGATTATGAGAGAATTAATATATTTATTATCAACTGACCGCTCTTTTGTTATAGTTCCATTTGGTAGTATTTTCTGATCGCTCTTTTAAATGTATTGGTATTTTTATTTGGTTATTCTATACTTGTTGAAGGGAAGTGCCGTGTTCGTGGATAATAGTCTAGATTGATTTGACCCGCTCAAAGCATACTTTGTCAATGGTATTATATCTTTATGTTGGACCGAGGGTTTGCATATTTTTTCTTACACTATTTTAAACGCTTGCTTAGTGCTTACATATTTTTCTTACACTAAATGTGAAATCACTACATTCGTACTTTTTTAGTTGTTAATACAAAATCTGTGTACTTAATTAAATTATTTATTTGTTTATAAATGTGAACAACTTTATAACATTTTTTGTGCAATATATATTTGTTGTGGTAGCTCCTTAAGCTTCCAATGTGGAGGTTGTGGGTTAGAGTCTTACCTAGAACAAATTTATTCTAGGTTGAGCAAGAAGTTTTACCATAGTGGGCCTTCGGGTGGTGGATTTCCTTTGGAATGGTGACGGGCTAGGTCAACAGTGTCATCTGCGTTCGCGGGCGAGGGTGGCCTTTTGCCATTGGGTTTACCCGGCGAGTGACTGGGCTTTCGTTGGACATTCAAAAAAAAAAGACGAGTGGGAAAGAGTTGTACTAAACCCTAACCAATACATTTTATATCATGACTAATAATGTTATGTTTTCTTAGAGAAAAGGAAGGGTTGATTACCATTTGTTTACACTATGCATTATCTATTTATACGCTTATTACTTACCATATAAACACAAGGCATCATGACTTGTTTAACTAAGGGTTTAATTATTACTTATCAAATACTTGTACAACACTTATGGTGAACATACAAAACGACTAATGTCTGTTATTTTAATTAGGAATAAGTATATGAAACTTCAACACGTACATCTTGAAGCGAAATATTTATAGTCTTATGTAGCTTTGTATTCAGCCCATAGTTGATCAACCGTCTTACCTAACAACTCAACGAAAAAACCATCGTTATAACTGTCTCTCATCTTCTTATTAAGTTCGGCCACAAACCCATCTCTAAGACCATTACAATAGTCAAGGAACCGGGCCGTCACATCATACCCTTGGTCCCATCTGTCTCCTTGCCCGGGTTGAACCCAATGGCTAGGTGCGTACCCGCTCTTTAACCTCACGTAATCCGCAATTCCTTCAATCAATCCTCCTGGAGCTTGACCATTACCATTCCATTGCCAAATATGTGTCATCTCATGATAAAGTACCCCGGTGATCTCATTCTTGACATCACCAGAGTACCCTTGAATGTATCTTGCACTAACATGAATCTCGTTGTTGGAAGCATACGCGACACCATCCATGTCATCAATGAACACACTTACGCTAGCCACATTCTTTCTATCAGTTTCCGTGTTTTGTTGAAATGTGGTCCATATGAAGGTTGTGGCTGAGGGTAAAGTTTGGGTGGTGTATTCGGCCCCGATGTCGTTGGTGAACCTGACACCACCGGGGGTAGCTGCAGCCGTGTTGGTGACCGTGTAGTCCACGGCTGTAGCTAGTTGTAGGGCTGCTAGGATTGCAAGGAATGCGAGACCGGAGGAGATATTGTAAGCCATTTTGTGGTTGTGTTCAAGTTGTATATGAGGTTGGGCTTATATAGAAGGTGCAACTGTGCAAGTAGTGCACAATTGCTCAATTAGGAATCGACCAAGTCAAAAAGGCTCCCACCATTTGAATATTTATTGTGACCGACTTACGAAATTTGGTCGCGTCAATCTTATTTAATAACGTTTGATTTATTCTTTTGTTGGTTTTACCAAATGTTTATTTAGTTTCTAACATTGGGAATTTTTTTTTTATCGAACACTGACGGTTATAGTTATTTTTTTATATCCTATCTTTAATTATATACATAAGTGAAAAATGCTCATAACGTTCTCAGCCACGCAAATTACTAATCTCCATTAGGCCGGGTGTAGTGGGTAAGCTATTATAGCGCCCCTCCTTTTTTTTATTGGGTGATACTTTTTGGCACACAATCCAAACTTGAATGGCGTTATATATATAACGCGTAACACACACTTTTTCAATTTTAAACTAATATAGCGCCCCATAAAGCCTCCCCCGTAACGGTGTTTGGGCGCTATTTTTCAATTTTAAGCCCAAATAACGCCCCACTACACATGGTCTTACAATAAACGATCCAAAAGAATGTCACGTGTCACAACCAGAATCATTCTATCACATTTATCTTTTACACTAATTTTAATTTAATTATTAATTGTAGTGCAGATTATTACTACAAAGTACGATAAAATATCTTTTTTTTAAACATACATTCGAAATATTATTATAATTTACGGTTGTAATTTAACAAACTTACAACACCACCTTAATATATTTTTTTCAAGCTACTTAGTTCACGCCAATTCAAATCTCAAATCCTCATTACTGGAAAATTGCTTCAAATCTCAACTCACCAATATTATTAATGTTGCTACAACAAATAACTGCCTAACGTTGGTTCTGAGTCACAGGAAGAGTTCAGGGGTTCAAGGGTTCCACTCTGCCTAACGCAGGTCGTGGTGTCCTTGTACGTTGCAAACGTAGAAGGAGGTTCAAGGTTATTTTATTGTTGTGAATGCTTTAGATTTCTGGTTTGAGATGTACTCGAAACCAGAAGTGAGTGTTCTTGAGATCTGAGTGAAGAGAATTATTCTCTCCACGTGCAAGACCAAAAGAATGAGAAGATTGGAGTGTAAGTGATGTGAGTTGGTGTCTCCAGATCTGTTGTACTCAGCTTGGATTTATAGAGAAAAGGATTCTCTATTAGAGGAAAGCATCTCACCTTGGACCTTGTTGCAACAAAAGGACAATCCACTAATAGCAGGTGGTTGCTATTGACCTGCGGTCTGTTATGTGATGTTACTCCATCAGCAACTGGTTGTATTGTTCGATGAAAAGGTGACGGGACAAGTCATCTTTTTGACTTAGGATGCTCCTGGCTTTTGAACCTTTGTAGGCTCCAACCCTTTAAGCATTATTTTTGTGATGTTGTTTATTATTTTTGCTTTAAGCTACCCACGTCATCAGCCCCCCAAGTCAGAAGGTTTGGTGAGGTAGCTAGAAAGCTTCTGACTGTTTGCTTAGTTTAGCATTTGCTTGAAGGGTTCGATGGTTCGCTGTGTTTTGGGCGGTTATTACTTAGCAGTTTTAATTGTGATTAGACTGCTGATGTGACATGTGGCAGTTCGTACAGGTGTTTTTACTGCATGTCATAATTGTAGTTTTTAAAATATAATAACCGTTTCTTTTCTTTTTAACCTTTTATACTTTATCATTTGTTACTTTACTCTTTCTTTTTTCATCATCATCCTCTCAACCGTTCATCTGATTTAGGGTTTCGTCATTTTCATCAAAGCAGGTTTGTCTTTCTCTTCTTTTTGTTTGTTCTCTGATCATCCTTTGAAGCCCAATGGGCGCTAAAAAGGACATGGCCATTACTGTTTCCTCCCTTTCTCAGAAGGAGGTGGAATCGTTTTGTGCTGAATGGGATATAGACTTATCGTTTAATGCCGTTGCTCCTGATAAGAAGCTTGCTGTGTCCGACTGTCCTTCAGGGTCTATTGCTCTGTATTGTCGGCATTTCGAGTTTGCAAACCTTCGTCATCCATTTTCTATATTTTTGTTGAATGTTCTCGAGTACTATAGGGTTTCTCTTGGTCAGATCCATCCTCATGGTGTTGGCCGTGTTCTGCACTTTGAATGTCTATGTAGAGCGTTAGGGTATGATCCTACCTTGTTAATGTTCAGGCGATTCTTTCGTCTTGCTAAGAATGGTGATTGGTTCACCTTCGAGGGATCGTCAGTAGAAACTAATCTTCTTTCCTCCCATGTTACAACTGTTGGGCAATGGAAAACTAGGTTCTTTTGGGTTTCTGACTCTATTTTTCCCTATAAGCCTGTGTGGAGACATCCTGAGGCCGTTCTTAATGAAGGGGAACCTTTGGAGTCTGAGTAAGATTTTAACTTTCTGACAGCTCTTAGAGCATGTCCTTCAAGGCTTCGTCCGTTTGCTGAGCCTTTCTTAGTTTTATCTGGTATTAGCACTCGTTGGGACAAGCCGGGTAGAGATCCTGTAGTGATGAAGGATGATCAGGGTATGAATCTTTTGTTTATTGTTGATTTCTTTCTTTTTGGCTTCTTTCCTTATGTGTTGTATTTTTCTTTTGTAGTTATGTCGGCTCTTGGCTTTATCAAAGGAGATGATGCTTCGGGTGTTGTCTTCAAAGATGCTGAAGCAGCGGATGGTGAGGATGCTTTGACTAAGTATGAGAAAGGGAGGTATGATGGGACCAACTATGTTGCTGTCCCTAATGTGAAGGGCTTTTCTAAGGCTAGTTCCTCGAAGGCTTCAACTAGGAGATCTAGCAGACGGCTTTTGAAGGCTGCCAAGTCTGCTGATGCATCTGAAGCGGTGACTGTTAGTGATGACATTGAAGAGTCGGACGATGAGAAGGATCAGGCTGTGGATGATACTGTTGTTGATGTTGTTGTTAAGAAGAGCAAGGGTAAGAAGGTGAAGGTTGGCATGGTGAAGGGTACTGAAGGTTCAACGAGCTTTGATGAGGAGGGGTTGTATGTTCCTGGTTGGAACGTGAAGTCTAGTGACAGTTTTAAGTCTTCAGCAGTTTGTGAGGAGGTTTTGGCACATTTTGCCACTCCTGGTGCCAAGGCTTGTTTTGAAGGGTTGGATGATGATGCCTTATTGGCAAAAATGATGGTTGGTACCTGCAATCTGGCTGCTATGTTGCCGGAGGGGATTAGCAGGTTTAGGAAGGTGATGGGTGAATATAGCGAGTTTGCTAAGAAGAAGAAAGAAATGAAGCAGTCTATTGCAACCATGAAGAAAGATGCTGAGGAGTATGCTGCGAAGGAGGTCACTCTGATTGCTTTAATTGATGAATTGAAGAGAGGGCATGAAGCTGAAATGGCAAGGCATTAAACTGCTAGACTTCATGTGGAAGCAGATCGGTTGGCTTTGGAAGCAGAGAAGAAGGCGTTTGAAAGTGAGAAGAAGGGGTTGGAGGGTTCCCTTGCTGCTGCCTTGGGTGATAACAAGTGGCTAATAGAAGATGGTTTTCAGCAAGTCGTTACCTACCTTCTTCATTCTGCCGATTTCAACTCTGCCCTTGGAGAGGTGTATACCAAGCTTCCAATCCATGGTAAGCATGCTGGTTTCGTTGCAGGGTTCAAGGCTCACGAGTCTGGCCAAGTCCTGGAAGAGTCTCCTTTCTATCAGCCTGATTCCTTGGATGTGTTTAAAGAGACGGTCCTCAAGATGGAACACTCAACCTATCCTTACGTTTCCAAATTGTCTTCCCTCTATGGGAAACCTTTGAAGGAGTTGAGAGAATTGAAGCCTGCAGGTCTGAATGAGGTTGTTTCTGCTAAGGTGCTTCAGTCTGTTTCAAGGAAGAGGGCGCATTCCGGTGATAGTGAGGAAACCTTGGATGTTGGCGAAACGCTTTCCAAGGATGCTAGTGTTGAAGCTTCTGAAGCTGGTGGTCTTGTGGAGAAGCTACCGAAGAAAGGGAAAAAATCAAAGAAGGCAAAAGTGACGAAGGTTGGGAATGAGGATGAAGCCTCCAAGCCTTCGGGATCTGGTAATGATGTCTAAGCTCCCTTATTCGTAGCTTTCTTAGCAGCTGGTTTGTAAAACAATTAACTTGGTGGTTATGTTCTAAACAATTTTATCTTTTGTGGGAACCCTTAGGGGTTCTCTTGTGGTTGTGGGCTGTTATGTTGCCCTTTGAACAATATTCTACTACTTGGCTTTGTTAAAAGCCTTGAAATGCTAAGCCCTTAAGGCTGTTGTTAGGTTTTTATGGTTGTTCATCTTTTGTTTATTTTTGTTCTTATGCGTGTTTGTCTTTGTTATTGTTTGGGAATGTTTATCCGGTAGCACCTTCAAAGGTTGAATGCTGCAGTCATTCATCCTTAAGGTAGTCTAGGCAAACATATCACCACCTATCCTATATACACTTACATAAGTGTTTTAATATGTTTTCGTAAGTTTGTTTTCCAAACTAAAGGAACGATTGGTGTAGGTTGTTCAAGCCTGTCAATGAGATTTATAAAACTATTTTTTGTTTATCTCATGGAGTTGGATTGACTTAGGAACTCACCCCTTATATAGGTCCGTTTATCCCTCGAACCTATTGAGCGAAATGGCCTGGGGGCTCATCCCCTTACATGGCCCTTGCCATGGAGTTTCTTGCAAGGTTCTCAACCTGAACATAGGATAGAAAGACAAAGTTTCCAAAAGAGGATTCAGTGATCCTTTCATTCATTCGATAGGTTAACATTACATTGCTTAAAATAGAACAACATTTCCTTACAACCTAAACAAAGAACCTTTTAAGGTTCTTGCCATTCCAATATCGAGGGAGCTTCTTGCCTTCCATGTTAGCAAGCTTGTAATATCCTCCTTTGTGGGATTCAAGGATGGTGTAGGGACCCTCCCATTTGGGCCCTAGTTTTCCTTGGCTTTCCTTCTTGCTTGCTTCATTGTTCCTTAGAACCAGATCACCCGGCTTGAAGCGTTCATGCTTGACTTTTGCATTGTAGTAGGACTCCATTATTTGTTTGTACTTGGCTTTTCTAATTGCTGCCGAGTCCCTGGCTTCTTCTAAGAGATCAAGATTGAGCGATGTTTCTCGCGCATTTTCCTGGACTTCAACATGAAGGGTTCGAGGTGTGGTGACTCCTATTTCAGCAGGTATGACTGCTTCAGACCCAAAAGTAAGGCTGTAAGGAGTTTTCTTGTTGCTTGTTTTTTCTGTGGTTCGAATTGCCCAAAGAACGCTTGGCAATTCTTCCAACCAGTTTCCTCCTTGACGGCCTAACCTAGCTTTGATCCCTTCAACCACACTTCTGTTCATTCTTTCAACCTGGCCATTTGATTGAGGGTATGCTACAGAGCTAAAGACTTGTGTTATTCGGTACTCTTTGCACCAAACACTGAACGGCCTTTCTGCAAACTGTTTGCCGTTATCTGTAATGAGCACCCCAGGCAAGCCGTATCGGCAGATGATATTTTCCCAGACAAATTCAATTATCTTCTTTCCAGATATTTTTCCCAAGGGCTTCACTTCTGGCCATTTTGTGATGTAGTCAACTGCCACTAACAAGAATTTGACCCCTCCTTTTGCTGGTGGGAAGGGTCCAACGATATCCATCCCCCATTTGTAGAATGGCCATGCTGAATTAATGGGCACTAGGTCATGCTTGGGGCTTTTGGGGACAGGAGCATGAATTTGGCAGGCTTCACATTTCTTCAATTGTTCGGACGCATCACGATGCATGGAAGGCCAGAAGTAGCCCAGGTTCATGAGTTTTGCCACGACTGAACTTGGACCACAATGAGCTCCACATATTCCTTCGTGAACTTCCTTGATCAGGTACCCACTTTGCTCGGAGCCGACACATTGAAGCAATGGGGCCAAGTAGAGTATCTCGTCCTGGATGGTATATTGCTTGGACTTGATTCGAACCCTTTCAGCTTCAACAGGATCTTGGGGCAGTTCACCTCTTTTTAGGAACCTTACAAATGGAGTCATCCAATTTGGTTTATTTTCAGTGATGACATCTTGAACCTCAAATTCGGATATGACAGGATGATTGATCACTTCAACCAATACCTTATTGGTGAGGTGGGCAAAATTCAACGAAGCAAGCTTGCTAAGGGCATCAGCTTTCTTGTTGTGGGACCTTGGAACCTGTTTGATCTTGCAACACTGGAAGGTGTTCATGATTTCCTTGACCTTTTCTCTGTATTTTTTCATGTTAGGTTCCTTGGCGATGTAGCTATCGTTCACTTGATTGGAAACCAGCAGTGAGTCAGTGAACACTTGAAGCTTGTGAACCACCATCTTTTTTGCAAGCTTGAGTCCTGCTATCAGGGCTTCATATTCTGCTTCGTTGTTAGTTGTCTGAAATTCCAAACGAAGGGCATATGTGAATTCTAACCCTTGGAATCTCAGCAATGAAATCAGCAAGTATTTGTGCCTTTATTGCTTTTCTCGGGACGTAGGTGATTTTGTGTTCACCTAACTCAACAGCCCATTTAGCTAGTCGTCCCGAGGTTTCAGGCCTTTCAAGCACATTCTTGATAGGTTGGTCAGTGATTACTTGTATGGGATGTGCTTGAAAATACCTTCGAAGCCTTCTGGCTGTTTGCACCAGGGCCAAGGCCAATTTTTCCAAAGGAGGATACTTGACCTCTGCTAACTTTAACGTTTTACTGAAGAAATAGACAGGTACCTGAGCTTTGTCCCTTTCTATAGTGAGAACAGCGCTGAAGGCTTCGTCAGTAACTGAAAGATAGACATAGATCGTTTCCCCTGCTTCAGGTGTTTCAATGGTGGGAAGGGAAGCCAGGTAATTCTTCATGCTGTTGAAGGCTTCCTCTGCTTCTTCTATCCACCTGAAGTCTTTCTTGTCAGTGCAACCTTTGAGGGTCTTGAAGAAAGGTAGGGATTTCTCAGCTAGTTTTGACACAAAACGCTTCAAGGCAGCAAGTTTGCCGTTTAGGCTTTCTACCTCTTTCTTGGTTTGGGGTGACTTCATGTTGAGGATGGCTCGAACCTTGTTTGGGTTGGCCTTTATGCTCTGTTTTCCTACAACATGCCCCAAGAACTTTCCTTCTTCGAAACCAAAGGAACACTTGACAGGGTTTAGCTTCATGTTGATTTCCCTGAGGTTGTTGAAAGTTTCTTGTATGTCAGTGATCATTTGATCTTCAGTCTTGCTCTTGATGACCAAGTCATCCACATAAGCTTCCATGTTTTTGCCAATTTGCTTGGCAAAGGCCTTGTCAACCAACCTTTGGTAAGTAGCACCTGCATTTTTTAAACCAAAGGGCATTTTTCTATAACAAAAGATACCCTTGTCAGTATGAAAGGCAGTTTTTTCTTCGTCTTCCTCCTTCATTTGTATCTGGTGATAACCCTTATAGGCATCCAAAAAACACTTGAAGGGGAAGCCTGTAAGCGAATCAATTTTCAGATCAACCTCCGGCAAAGGATAACAATCCTTGGGACAGGCTTTGTTGAGGTCTTTAAAGTCGATGCACATCCTCCATGAATCATCAGGCTTTCGATCCATCACAGGGTTTGCAACCCATGATTGATATTTCACCTCTCGTAGGATTCCAGCTTCAACAAGGCAGCTTTGCTTCGCTCTGGACTATTGGTTTGATGTTTGGGGGGGGGGGATCTTGAGTTCATGCTCAGCGACTTCTCGTGGGATCCCCGTCATGTCACTTGGGCAACAAGCGAAAACATCAACATTGTCTTTCAGCAATGCTTCAAGCTTTGAGAGAGTGTCCCTGGGAAGGGCTTTGTTGACCCGTATCCTTTGATCAGGGTATTTGGGGTTGATGCTGAGACCAAGCTTGCTTTGATCTTCAACAATTGTTAACACTGAAGTGGATGGTTGGAGGGTTGCAACACCTTCTTTGGTGGGGAACTTGGCACTCTTTCGGCTAATGGAGACGGTCATATAAAAAATTACTACTCCTGGCCTTCCAATGATGACATCGTAACTGGATGGTAGGTCTAGAACAACGAAGGTTAGCTGTTCAGTCCTTCGCATTCCACCATCAGAAAAGGTTACATCAAGCGTTATTTCGCCCAAGGGCTTGATGGGTATGTCAGCAATGCCTTTAATGGCAGCTTCAGCAGGCCGCAACATGGAGCGTTCATCGGAGCTTAAAAGGTTGAAATATTTGGCAAACATTATTTCAGTAGCAGCTCCAGTGTCTATGTAGGCCTTTTGTGTTTTGAGTGAACCAACGAAGGCCTCAAGGACAAGTGGATCACAATGCTTTTCTTCCTTGGTACAAGGGAAGTAGATGCCTTGTCGTTCCCAATCCTCCAATCTCTGTCGTTTTCTTGGAGTTTCATTTTCAACAAACACCATGGCGATGTCTTTCTTCTTGCCATCAGCCATGTTTTCTTTAACACCTTTGACCAAATGGGCTAGTTCCCCAGATCTGACGGCTTCTTCGATTCTCTTCTTGAGCTGGAAGCAGTCGTTGGTGTGATGTCCCTTCTATTCGTGAAACTCGCAATATTGGTTGGAATTTTCGTTTCTTTTGCTCTTTGGTAAGGGACGAGGAGGCCTAAAGGTATGTTTAACTTCTTCGGTTGCCAGAATTTCTTGAGGAGTTTTGGTGAGGGCTGTGAAGTTGACATTCCTGTCCCTGCTTGGAGGGTTCCTGCTTTCAGCCCTTCGTGACTCGGACCCTCTAGGTCTTTTGTCATAGGTACCATAATTGCTTCTTTTTCTAGTAAGGCTGTTGCTTCTCCAGCTGGAAGCCCTCTTTCTTTGTTCTTTGATGTCTACAGCCTCTTCTCCTCGAATATGGGCTTCAGCTCTTTCTAAGGCCTCTTCAAGGGTTCTAGGGAGACTCTTGTTAAATTCCCTGGTAAGGTACTTTGAGTTGATGGCGTTCATGAACCCTGCAACCTTCATCTTCTCGTATGCACCGACGTAAGTAAGGCCTTCTTTCTTGTATCTTTCAATGAAGCTTTTCAAGCTTTCGTCATCCTTCTGTTTTATTTGAAAGATAACGGTTGCATCCTTGACACAACGTCTCTGTTGTGAGAAGTTGGCTAGAAATCCTTTACCAAGTTCATCAAAGGTATGGATGCTTCCTGCTGACAAGCCATTGAACCAAATTCGTGCAGATCCAACAAGGGTCTGCATGAATATGAGACAGCATTCGGGGTCACCCCATTTTTCGATCCGAGCAGCCCCTGAGAAGATCTGAAGGTGATCTTCTGGGTCATCAGTGCCATCATACGTTCTTATATGAGCTGGCATCTTTAGTTTGTTGGGGAAATCATAGTCTGCTATTTCTGGCGAGAAACAAGACAAGCTGTTTGGCTTGTAGGGTTGGTTAACAATGTGTTCCACCCTGTTGTTGGTTACTCCCCCAGGATTTCCTTGTTGGGCAGCGATGGCTTGACTGATGAGTTGCTGCCAAGGAAAGTTAGCCATCATTTGAGATATCATGTAGGGCATAAGGTTGAATCCTTGGAGGCCTTCAGTTGTTGGCACATTGCTGGTTGTCATGGGGATGCTCGTAGAAGCGTTTCTAGCCATGGGGAGTGAAGCCATGGCTTGTTCCCATGAAGTGGCTATTGGTGGTGGGACATTGGTTACTGGTGACTGTAGAAGTTGATCCAAGATAATTTCATGCCCAAGTGGCATACCAGTGGTGGCAGCTTGGGTGATAAACAGTGGAAAGGCAGTAGGACTGGACCTTGCTTCGTAATGGGAAGCGGTGAGGGTGTTGCTGGGACCAGCATTGTTGTTCCTGGGTGATGGTCTGCGTCCATAAGTGGCAGTGAGAGGGGGAGGAGGTATAGGAGAGAGTGATACCTCTTCTTCCTCGTCATAATCTAGCCGGAGACGGACTCCTTTGTCCCTTTCCTTCATAACGTACTGGTTCAAGAGGGATCTGAGCTGCAAGAAGTTCCTCTCCACTCCTTCAGGGGTGAGATCTATGCGTTGGGGAGTTTGTGCAAGATCAGGGAGAGGAGAAAGCACTCCTGAACGAGTGGGAGGTGGAGTCTGCAAGCTTGTCGACGCGGGACGAGCAGGTGGGGACTGAGTCCCAGCTGGAGTACCTCCTGGAGTGGAGAAAGACACAGACCTGGCCGGAGAGGTTTGATCTGTGCTAGGGGAGATCTGGTTGACCTCTTCTTGGGACTCAGGGTCAGACATGGAGAGAGTCGGAGCTACACATCTGATTTCTTGTAAAGACAATGGCGCAGCCCCACGGTGGGCGCCAACTTGTTGATACAACAAATATCTGCCTAACGTTGGTTCTGAGTCACAGGAAGAGTTCAGGGGTTCAAGGGTTCCACTCTGCCTAACGCAGGTCGTGGTGTCCTTCTACGTTGCAAACGTAGAAGGAGGTTCAAGGTTATTTTATTGTTGTGAATGCTTTAGATTTCTGGTTTGAGATGTACTCGAAACCAGAAGTGAGTGTTCTTGAGATCCGAGTGAAGAGAATTATTCTCTCCACGTGCAAGACCAAAAGAATGAGAAGATTGGAGTGTAAGTGATGTGAGTTGGTGTCTCCAGATCTGTTGTACTCAGCTTGGATTTATAGAGAAAAGGATTCTCTATTAGAGGAAAGCATCTCACCTTGGACCTTGTTGCAACAAAAGGACAATCCACTAATAGCAGGTGGTTGCTATTGACCTGCGGTCTGTTATGTGATGTTACTCCATCAGCAACTGGTTGTATTGTTCGATGAAAAGGTGACGGGACAAGTCATCTTTTTGACTTAGGATGCTCCTGTCTTTTGAACCTTTGTAGGCTCCAACCCTTTAAGCATTGTTTTTATGATGTTTATTATTTTTGCTTTAAGCTACCCACGTCATCAATTAACTTGATCGTAAATACATTCAACTTAGCGTTGGCCCATTCCTATATCATTCGGACCATTTATATAATCAATTAGCATCACGTGCCCTTTTCGTTCAAATTCATCAACCTGTGAAAGTCCTCAATTTACACATATTAAAATCCGGAAATCCAAAAGGTGTCCCACTACCAATCGGCCCGTCAATATTTATAATATCTCCAATACTCAATATTAATCCTTTGAGGTTTAATGAATCTAACATCTTGATTCATTTAACCCGTCTATTTTCAATACTCAAATGTTCCGATTTCAAATATTTTGCTCAAGTGATATTAACCTCACTTGACCGGTTTATGAAAAATACTCCAATTATCTAATTAGGCGTCCTGATCCGACTTAACAATTTTCTTCTATTTAGGCGATTCTAACCCAATACAGCTAGACTCTCATATTCCCCTAGTCCCTCTCTATGAATAAGCATCTATTCTCCATTAACAATGTCAATTCGATGACTATCAACAATTACACAATCTTCTAGTATCTAAGAGACTTATTTAAACTAAGTCATTTATCTTGGCCACAACTCATGCATTCTTTGACCCGTTTGCTTATTTGATCCTTTCATCCCCAAGCTTCCACCTAGCTTGATAAGATAAACTTCACTATAGTCAAGACAATTCAGGTTAGTCACCATACCAATAACTAACTCATATCATGAGTTTTCACACACCATTTCATTCAAAACTCATATTTGAATCAGTGTGACTTTTAGAAGTCAATCTAATCCTTTATACATAGTATGCACTAGTCATAAGGCAATAGTCCTAATTATGAACAATCCCCTTTTTATTTATCATAGCGACTCATTAAGTTAAGTGCACGTTCCGCCTCCTAATCATCATTAGGCAACTCACTTCATTATACAATGTGTTTTCAACATACTATTCATTCAATATTTCTACTAGACATTTTCAGAAACACTTAGTATGCATAACTTTATTTCCCTTAGTTATTCCAATTATTAGTTACCTAGTAGGTATCCAATTCATGAATTCCTCATTAAAACATCATTCTTGCCACTAGGTTTAGCTATTTCAATTCCAACTTGCAATTTTTATCAACACATAAGGTTCATGCAATTCATATAGAATGAAACCCTTATTCAACCCATTCCTTAAACATAGATTTCCTACTGTATTAGTAACATCAAAGCTACTAGTGGAATCTAAAATTATCATCTTTTCACACTAGCAAGTTTCTAACCATTTAACTCATTCCTAAGCCATTAGGGATGATCAATATTACTTATAATCAATAATAACAGAAATTTAAAATGATTTGCCCAAAACTAACATGGGGGTTTTGAGCCCTACACGAATTTGGGGGTTAGGGTTCTTGTCAAATCTTAATCCTTGAAGATTAACCCTCTAGAACACACCCTTCATCTTATTGCTTCAATCTCTTGCATCAATTTCTTCAATTTTAGGGTTTTAAGGTTGTTTTAGGGTTTAGGGAAGAGTATCCCCTCTTTCTCTTCTCCGTATTTCGACACACACACACACTTGTGTGTGTACTCACACCCATTTCAACCATTAACACTTAATGTTTGACTAGTTGTCAACAATAGTTCCTCAAGTTATCACAATGTCATTTTCCTATAGAAACTAACTAATCAAGCTGGTTTCTAATATCTTGTACTCATTTATATAAGTAATATTATTAACTAGGTTATTTGCATATTAAAACATAACCCTTATTCTTATCATTTAAGCCCCGTTTTAATATTTTGTTCATCACGCCTAATGGCGTAATTAAGCGAAACAAGTTTTTGGAGTGTTACAAAATGGAGACCAACCGTATTGTCGTTGTTCATGGAGGTGGTTTTGGAGCCTGATGTAGGTACAAAACAATAGCCCTTCTACAAGAATAAAGTTTAAAGTCACTATAATTGATTTAGGCGGGTTCACATAAAACAGAGACCAAAAGAGTTCATATTACTTATTACCGGATCCTAAACTGTAAAGACCCAGTAACACCTAACACACATGCAACTATAATAATCGCTAGGCTTTTATTATCTAACCGCCCACACTTCGAATCAAGCAACGGTCCTCACAATCCATCGTTTCCGATGAAAGATTTAGATACAAGCCTGTTTAAATCGTTAGGGACCGAATTGGAAAACTCCTTATTCGATACGTTAGGTTTCTTAAGCTGCTCAAATTGTCTGATCTCGTAGGGTATGTTACCAGAAAGAGAGAGATAGAGTGGGAGAAAGAGATATATGCAGATTATCTAGAGACAGAGTGAGAGAAAGATGGGGAAGTTGGGTTGGGGTGGGGGTGGGGTGGGGTAGGTGATTGTTTTTTAATTGAGTGAATTAATATTTGAGTCCCTGTGTTATAGTGGTTTTAAGTAGTTGAACCCAAAGTCCAAAACTTTAACTCCTTGAGTCATTGGTTGGTAAATCTACAACCATTTGAGTCCATATTACTAACGTCGTTAAAACGTCTGTTAACTTAAAGGGCATTTCCTTCATTGTCACCAAATGTATAAGCCTGTAATGCATAATTTTACGTATAATATGCACACAGTCAGGTCACTCACACCTTATGGATCTCTTTCTATCTGCTTTCATCCGCACCACCACTACCACTGCTACACCGAACAACCCCCACCACTAATCACCGAACCGCACCACCACCACTGTAACATTCCCCCTCTCTCTGGATTCAACACACCTCATATTACAAAACCTTCCCCAATTCATCCAACCTACTGAATAATAATAATAATAATAATAATAATAATAATAATAATAATAATAATAATAATAATAATCATCCCAGGGTGTCTTCAACCAATCAAAAGAGTTCCTAGAACCCAAATTGACACCTTAAAACGCCGGATCAATAAACCCAAATCGACACCTTAGTCCCTGGCTACCAAATCAGTGCTACACGGGGTTGGAGATATGGTGGTGTGGTGTGGTGGTCTGGTCCCCTTCCTTGGGTTAAATGAAAAAAAAAAGGCACATAGAGTTGTTAAGGCAAACGTAGATCTGGATGAGAAAGTAGAGGTTGTGGAGGCAAACGACGTCGTCGAGTTACGTAGAACCTTCCAGAAGGAGAGTTGTGACACCACCGTGGTGGTGGTCGATCGACCGTCTCTGTTTCTCCCCCCTCTCTCTCTCGGTTAAATAAAAAATAAAGGAATGTGATGGTGGTGATGGTAGTGGTGTTGTACGGTGGTAGTGTATTATGGCTATGGTGGTGGTTGACTGATTGTTATTGTCTGTAAAAGAGAGTGAGAATGAGAGAGGGAGAAAGGTGGGTAAGTGATAAGTATTGCCCGGTTTGTATTTTGTTTATTAGATTTTTATTTTGATTTTAAATAATAAGGGTATTTATGTCTTTTCATGAAAAACTAACAGACTTTATGGATTGAGTTAGAAAGTAGGACTCAAATTAGTTAATTTCCAGTTTGGGACTCAAGTAGTACGTTTAAGTTTTAGACTTTGGGTTCAAGTAATTAAAACTACTATAACATAATGACTCAAATAGTAATGCACTCTTTTTAATTTCATTTTAATAATTTATTTTGTTTTTATTTAAAGGTCAAAAATGGCGTTTTGGTCAAATCACATGCAATTAACAGGAAAAAATGGATGAAGTTAACGAAATGGATGGAAATGGCAAGAAAATATAAACTTAAAGGGTTCAGATGCAATTTTTTTTTCTAGATGCAACAAGCAAAACTGGTCAAATCTCAGGGACGTTTTTCGCTGTTAACCCTATTCTTTAACTTTAAATTTTTAGTGAGAGAGAGTTTCATATGAATAAGTGATGTTTTTATAAAATGGAAGGCTATAATTGAAGTATGGAATAAACGCTTTTGACACATTCAAAAGTAACATAATTCGAGAATGCTATTATATGGTACAAAATAAAAGCTTCCTTGCATATTTCTCTGCAATTGGTTTTGTAAAATCCTTTGTTAAAATTTTCACTGTGTATAAATGTTACACTCATAAACAAATAAGTATAAAAACCAAAAGTTATTGCCCTTTTAACTAATGAAATATTGTTCATACACCATGTGTTATACATAACTTTCATCTTTAACTAATATGCGGTTTAATTAATATTGCAAAAGTCGTTAGACACTCTCAGGTCGGTTAATTAAAGAGTCACGAGTACTCAACATAATGAAAAAAATATTACGCATAAAAAACAAATTTTTTCACCAAATAAAGAATACAAGACTAAAAACAACCCATTGTCATAGCCGTATATATTAACATTTGTAGCATCTATAATCTATAATCTATAATCTATAACTTAGACTATGGGGTGTGGTTCCCCTTCCCCCTTCTTCCTCCTTGTCCACATCAGCGCCACGTCATCTTCCCCCTTCCCCTCCCCCTTCTAGGGGAAATGGTTCCCCATCCTCCCCCTTCCCCTTTCCATTATTTAAATGAAAAAAAAAACAAAAAAAAAATTATTTTGAACGGTTCATAAACACACACACAAACCTTCACCCATCCTCTCTCTAAACCATCATCATCTTCATCAACCTTCACCCATCCTCTCTCTAACCATCATCATCTTCATCAACCTTCACCCTCACCAACAACCAACATCATCCACCTGGAACCAACCCCACCGCCGTCCGCCACCGTCCTCCTCCACCTGGAACCAACCCCACCGCCGTCCGCCACCGTCCTCCTCCACCTGGAACCAACCCCACCGCCGTCCGCCACCGTCTGTCTCCACCCACCAATCCCAGATCTGCTTCTCTCTCTCTCTCCCCCTCTCTCTAAAACAACTCTTTCTCTCTCTCTCTGATCTCTCTCTCTCTCTCTCTACCCAGATCCACCCCCAACGTCTCTTTTTTTCTTGGATTTTGGGACGGGGAGAACGGGAGAATTACCCCGAGCACACCGAAGACATTTCGGGGGGGGGGGGGGGGGGGGGCGGTGTTCCCCTTCGGGGAAAGCTCCACATCAGCTTTCCCGAAGCCTTTCCCCACCCACACCCCATAGTCTTATAATAAAAGAATTGAATGTTGATGAGGTGACATTGAATGGAGGCCTCAACCCTCCTTTGAATGTGCCACGTGGCACATTGAGGTGAGAGTTTTTAATTTATTTTTTTATTTTGTTTTCATCCATTCTCCTACACTTATCTAACCCTAATCTCTTTAAGAATTTAAAAACAAATTTAGATTTTCTCACTCTAATGTTTCCTCCCATCAATTTTAAACGTTAATATCTTTTATATACGAGATTTTTAAAGAAAAAAATTACACCAAATTAACAAGCGTTTTATTATCTTTCCAACGAGTATCATAGTACTATATAAAAAACGGAGAAAAAAACGACTATTTTTTATGGGGTTTCGTTCATACAAGAAAAAAAACACAAAGTGTTCAGGTTATTCATTAATCATGTTTTTTCTATTAAACCAGGTTCTTATATACAATGTTGAAATTTAGCCCAATCGCCATGCTATCATTGGAATTTTACTATTCTAAAGATGGATAGGTATACTTCATCAAGAAAAGCTATGAGAAAGAATCGCGCAACACTACTACACATGGTGTCACCTTATAGCAAGGTTATTTTTTTTATTTATTTAATTACAAGAGTAATAATGATTACTATTAGTATTAGTATTATTAGAATTGTTATATTTTTCAACCCCGGGACACTCCCGGGATAAAAGCTAGCATATATATATATATATATATATATATATTGCAAAAGGATTAATCCTACATGTCATACTCTTATGCAATCTCTCCTTTGAGAGATGCCACATAGGATGTGATGTGGCAAGTGTAAACCAATTAAAAAAGGAATAAATATGATTTAACCTAATCTATTATAATCTTTAACCTAATCTAGTAAATACCTAATCTATTAAATCTAAATATTAAAACTTTATTATTTTTACTCTCATGTTTCCTCCCATAACTTTTAAACGTTAATATCTTTTATATACGAGATTTTTTAAAGAAAAAAATTACACCAAATTAACAAGCGTTTTATTATCTTTCCAACGAGTACGATAGTGCTATATAAAAAACAGAGAAAAAAATGACTATTTTTGGTAACCCGACAGGTATTGTGCCGGGTTTGGGATTAGTTTAAAAAAATTGTGGCTTTGGGTCGGGTCTGGGATTAGGTGATACCCGACCCGATTACCCGAAACAACATACCCAAATACCCAAACTATATACTCATGAATTTTTTAACGCATCACATAACCCTTAGACTAATGTGTTCGATATTTCAATAATTAACTTTTTTTTCTTATTTTATGTTAGTTCTTTTTAGAAAGATTACAAACTTTCGAATTCATTTGTAATGGCACTAGATTTATACACCGGCGCAGAGATTCGTATTTTTTATTTTTGAATATGATAACTTATGGCGGAGATTTGTTTAAAATAATAATAATAATATATTTTATTATGTCATATTAGATATTTCAACGCAGAACGCTTCCGGGATAAAAACTAGTAATGAATAGATGATTACGACCTACTAAAATATGGTAAATCCGTAGTGTATTTAGCTTCTTGATCTTGTAAAATAGATATTTGGGCTAAGAATAAAATACAAACAATTCGTATTATTTAAACCAAAAGTAGTGGGAGGCTTTGACCCTTCCCACCCTTGGTATGTTCCTCAGTTCCTCCCCTGGTTGTGAGCCAAACTTTACAACGACTTTTGAATTCTAAGTGCCTATCAATTTAATTGGTCTAGCTTGCATCATAAGGTACGACGTCAAAAAGGTTCCATCCACAAAGGAAAATTAGTCGTGACTGACTTGCCACATTCGGTCACGTCAATTTTTCTTGCTTAAGCATTTATGTTTAACTAGATTATATGAAGTGACAAAATGTGTCCACCGTAAAAAGAATAGGTTGTTTTCTTCAGCAATTTTTTTAAAGGATTTAAACTCGATAACTCATAAAATTTACTTCTAATTCTACGTGTGCACATCTTGTTCGAGTGAAGTCTATGACTCTATGTACAACTTTATCACTTTCTCAATACATTTTAAAAGCTGTAATGTGAACCTGGAAAAACAAACAACTAATTTGTTATGATATAAGGGTATAAGGGGCACTACTAGAATATGTATTTTCTTTCACTGATTTTAACCAGTTATACACTGCCACATCACTTCACTGATTTACTTCACCGAAACACTTTTTTGTAGGCAACACTCCACTGATTCTTTCATTATATTTCATTTAAATTTGAGAAAACTAACTGTTATATAGGCAAACAGTAATTAATTTTGTTACCATTACATTTAAACCGTTGCAACCATTTGGAATCTGTACCGTTCCGGTTTTGTCTATAAAAACACCTTAAACTTCAATACAAAAAATCACACAATAAACCGGTTATACTTTAATCGTTTCGTAAAAATGGACCCGTGGAATGCAAATGAGGATATCGCGTTAACGAGGGCATACCTGATAGTGAGAAACACATGGGTTCATGAAGTCGATACCCCAATTTCGTTTTGGCACCGGGTATCGGGGATATTCAATAATTTAACCGGCACAAATGACCTCTCCAAGGATTTGCTCGTTCGTAGGTGGATTCTTGTCTGGTCTAGGTGTCTCCGTTGGAACGTCCTCTATGAAGCCACGATGGAGAGACACCCTAATGTTCAAGATGACATTGCAATCCAACTCACTCGCGGCGACTACTACCGTGCACAAATGACTAACTTCACCCATTTTGCGTCATGGCAAATGTTGCGAGATTTATTTAATAATTAATGTTTACGGTTGTTTAATGTTTATTGTGTAATGGTGTTTAAATTTTTAATGAAAGTTAACCGTGTCAATTATGTTATGTGAATGTATGATTTGTATAGGGGTAAAATATAAAACGAGGTCAAAATGTAAACGGTCAAAAAATAAAACAAGGTCAAAATATCACGGTCAAAGGTGAAGGAAAAACGTGGCATATTATCATTGGTCAAGAAAAGGACCGTTTCTTTGTACCAGCACGGTAACAAGAAACAGAAAATGGTCCACGAGAACCCTACCAGCACATGTGGCGGCGGTATTACCGTGCTGGTAATGGGGTACCCGTGCCCAATTCTGGTATATAGCGCCCCGTCCCCCCTAATATATCATGATGATGATGATAGATTTAAGAGACTTGTATGGTGGGTGATTAATTACATTTATCATAGGCTACATCTAGCTGCTTTAGCAACCTATGTAATCAATGTTCCTAGTAACACCAATCAAAATAAAAAAAAAAATAGATTCTTACCAAACTGACTAAATCTGTGAATATATAAGTAGTTAGCGGGTTCTTATATGTAATAAAAATGTGTCTACCGCAAAAAGAAAATGTCGTTTTTTGCAGCAATTTTTTTAAAGGATCAAAACTTAATAACTCATAAAACTTACTTCTAATTCTACATGTGCACATCTTGTTCGAGTGAAGTCTATGTACAACTTTATCACTTTCTCAAGACATTTTAAAAGTTGTAATATGAACCTGGAAAAAAATAACCAAATAGTTATGATATAATATATCATGATGATGATTGATTTAAGAGACGTGTATGGTGTGGTGATTAATTATTATTTACATAGGTTATGATGTAGGCTGCAGATAAGATACGTAATTGAACATGTTGATTCACAAGAATACCAGGAACAGTTCTTCTAGCTATCGTTGATTCACAAGGAATACCGCTAATTAGGAATTTCACACACTGTGATAGGGAGGAAATGACTTTTCATATATTTCAAAAAAACTGATGATCTCCTAAGGTTTACAGGAACATAAAAAAGCATGGCAAACTCCAAATGGGCCTCAAAACATAAACGGGGCATAAACAAAGTCCAACAAAAGCAAAAAAAAAAAATGCATAAAAATCAAAATAATGGTCATATGAGCTCAAGTTATAGCCATTTTATTGAAGCCCCCTTTGACAAGCGATCTTGCGCCTCCAAATGTAAAATAGCTCACTCCTCCACACTTGGATCTGCATCATTCCTCCCTGGGTAGACAAAATTCGCCCTTGAATTCACAACATGCTCATCATCAGAAGAATCACCAAGATAAGGCACCAAATGCTTCACATTAAGCACATCAGAACGACGAATGTGACTAGGTAACTTTAGACGATATGCATTAGTGTTCATCTTCTGCACAATTTCAACGGGCCCAACCTTCTTAGCTGACAACTTGTTGTATTCACCAGCTGAAAAACGATCTTTAGTTAAAATAGCCCAAACAAAGTCACCTTCCTTAAAGCAACATGCCTGCGTTTTTGATTAGCAACTTCCTCGTACTTCGCATTGGCTTGGGTCAAGTTATCATGAACAGTCTTATGAACTTCATCTAATCCCTCCACAAAATCAAGAATTTTCTTCGGAACAGAACCAGAAACTGGAAGATACATTAAATCAAGTGGTCCTCGGGGTTGAGACGAGTAGACTATCTGAAATGGGCTAAACCCGGTGCTCCGATTAACTAGATGATTATGAGCAAACTCAGCTTGGCACAGTTTCTAATCCCACGCTTTCACATGATCACCGGCCAAACACCTCAGCAAATTACCAAGTGATCGATTAACAACTTCAATTTGCCCATCCGTTTGTGGATGATAAGCACTATTGAAGCTGAGTTGAGTATTCCCCATCCTCCACAAACAACGCCAAAAATGACTCAGAAACCGGGTATCCCGATCAGACACAATTGAAGAGGCAATCCATGCAAGCGATACACATCACGAAAAAAAAGTTGCGCCACATTAACAACATTAGTTGTCTTCTTGTAGGGAATAAAATGGACCATCTTAGAAAACCGATCAACAACAACAAAGATAGAATCATTACCTCTTTGAGTACGAGGTAACCCCAACACAAAATCCATACTAATATCAACCCATGGCTGCGAAGGGACATGCAAAGGCATATAGATACCGACATTAGTAGTCGCGCCCTTTGAGACTTGGCAAATACGACATATTTTAACGTAACGATCCACTTCTTTCCTCATAGTAGGCCAAAAATAAGAAGCTTGCACCAACTGTAAAGTACGATCACGACCAACATGCCCTTCACCATGTAACTCCTTAATAATTTGCAAACCAAGACTTGAATCAGGAATACATAGTTGATTCCCTTTAAACAAAAAATCGTCATGCAAAAGAAAATCTGATTTCTGCCCAGTCTTCACACCCTGCATAAGTACTGAAAAATACGGGTCAACGGTTAACTGCTCACAAATAACATCCAGACCCGGCACGTCAACACTCATAGATACAAGCAGGTAACGCCTCCTGCTTAAAGCATCGGCAACTTGGTTTGAAATACCAGTCTTGTGTTTGACCACAAAAGTAAACTTTTCAAGAAATGCCAACCAACGCCGATGCTTATGAGTTACCTTGTCTTGCGTGCGAATATGCCTTAAAGAATCATGATCAGTGAACAAAACAAACTCCTTATGAAACAAATAGTGGTTCTAGTGCTTTACAGCCTAAACCACTGCATAAAACTCCAGGTCATAAGTATTATACCTCAACTTTGGCCCTGTCAGCTTCTCACTAAAATACGCAACAGGTCGACCACCTTGACTGAGAACTCCGCTAATTCCAACCTTGGAGGCATCAGTATGAAGTTCAAAAACTTGAGAAAAGTCAGGCAATACTAGAATTGGTGTTGTGGTGAGCTTGTCTTTCACAACTTGAAAAGCCAGCTCCGCCTCTTCTGTCCAGACAAATGTCTCCCCCTTTATGCAATCTGTCACTGGGGCATAATAGAACTAAAATGTGGAATAAACCATTTATAAAAAGAAGCAAGTCCATGAAAACTACGAACTTCAGTAACGGTAGTAGGAGTTAGCCAGTTTTGAATAGCTGCTACTTTAGATTCATCCACCTGTATCCCATCACCAGAAACAACATACCCCAAAAACAGAACTTTAGGGGTCATGCACACACATTTTTTTTGCTGCATAGAAACTATCCCTACAAAGTAAGGCCAAGACCTACCTGACATGCATGACATGCTCACTGAAAGAAGAACTATAAATAAGAATATCATCAAAATACACAACAACAAACTTGCAAATAAAAGGCCTGAGCAGGTGATTCATCACACGCATAAAAGTGCTAGGTGCATTTGATAAACCAAAAGGCATTACCAACCATTCATACAACCCTTCACGAGTCTTGAAGGCAGTTTTCCATTCATCACCCGGTCTAAGACGAATATGGTAATATCCGCTTTTCAAATCTAACTTTGTGAAAATTGTAGCACCGCTAATTTGGTCAAGCAAATCCTAAAGTCGAGGAATAGGAAAGCTGTTCCTCACAGTAATCTTGTTGATGGCTTGACTGTCAACACACATACGCTAAGTGCCATCCTTCTTTGGAGTCAATAATGCAGGAACAACACAAGAGCTCATACTTTCTCGAACATGGCCCATAGAAATCAACTCCTCAACCTGTCTACGCAACTTTTCATGCTCTCCTGGGCTCATCATGTAATGTAGCCTATTAGGCAATTGGGAACTAGGTTCTAAATCAATATGATGTTGGATGTCACGCAAAGGTGGCAATCCCTCAGGCAATTCATTAGGAAAAACATCACAAAACTCTTCAAGTAAATGGATCATAGCATCAGGAATGTTGACCTCTTCAACCATTTCTTTACCTATCAACACGAAAACATCATCTCCCACCTCCAACTCGTTCTCAAACTGAGAAAAAGTCAGCAGGGTACCAGTGGGTTTGGTCGCTACTTCTTTAGGTTTATTAGGCAACAAAGTTATCTTCACATTATCAAACAAAAAACTATAAGTATTAGACCGCCCATTATGCTCCATGTTGCGATCATATTCCCAAGGCCTTCCCAACAATAAATGACACGCATCCATGGGAACCACATCACACCAGACATCATCCTTATATGTTTTGCCAAATGAAAAAGAGACAAGGGCACGTTTAGATACTGGTACCTCACCTCCCTTCTTGAGCCCTTGGAGCTTATAAGGCTTAGGATGGTTCTCTGTTTTCAAGCCTAGCTTTTTGAAAGCCTCTTCAGAAACCAAATTATCACAGCTCCCCGGGTCAATAACAAAAGTGCAAACCTTTCCCAACATGGTAGATGTCGAATGGAAGATGTTATGTTAAGCCAATCATTATCACTTGTCTTTGGTGTATAGCATGAGCGTCTAACCACCAAGCTCAGCCCCACATCTCCAGCCACCTCCTCTTCTTCATACTCAGGCTCCTCATCAAATACTGGGGTGTCTTCATAATTTTCATCAGCCTCACCACTATCTTCCCATTCCTCAGGATCAGCAAAGAAGTGCCTTTTCCCAGCCAGCTTACATTATGACTGTCGGTGGCTAGTTTCTCCACAATTGAAAAACTTCATGCTACTAGTACCAGCCCCTTTGGAAATTGGTCTAGTATTGCTACCCTGTTTTGTTTAGTAGGGCACAAAGCGAGACGCCACATTACCAGAACCCGAACTACCTCCTGTCAAGGCAGAAGAAGATGAACCACCAATACGTCGGTTTTGTTTTTTAAAAGCTAAGGCATGTTGATGTGCATCAGAAAGTGTCACTGGATCGAACATGTTAACGAATTCCATGATCTGGACTCTCAGACCACCAATGTAACGAGAGACAAGTTGTTCTTCAATCTCTTGAATATCATTTCTTGCAATTAATTGGTAAAACTCAGTTGTGTAATCATCAATGGATTTGGACCATTGTCTCAAATTTTGTAATTGTTGGTAAATTAAACGCTGATAATTATGAGGAATAAAGTTGGCCTTCATGCACTTGTTCATCTTCCTCCAAGTTGTGACTTTTGACTTTCCAACTCTCTCTCATGTCAGTTTCAATTGTTTCCACCATGCAGATACCCTTCCACATAACCTGGTAGCTATCAATGGAACCTTTTTGTCTTCAGGAACCTCCTTGAATTCAAACACTTCTTCTATGACGACAAGCCAATCGATGAATTTTTCCGGGTTCAAAGTATCACCATCAAACTCAGGAATAATGGTTCTCATTCCCGACTCCCAAAGATGGTATACAAAATAGACTAACATCTATATTTTACCTTATTAAGGACCAAAGATGTCCACAAAGGTAATTTCATTAAAATTTTAAGAAAGGGAGTTGAAGGGTCCCTTTATAAATCTCTATTTTTTGGTCATTCCTTCCCTTTATGCCCTTGATGTATGATAGCGGGTTGTCGTGTACCCTTAATCAAAAGAATTTATATTTAGCAACTTCTAACTTACAAGCTAATGTAAATAGGGAAGTAAGGATGTCGATCCTACGAAGAGCATGTGGTCGGTTTCGTACTAGTTATTCGTTCGTATAGTTTTTATTGACAAAAATATAAATAGACAATTAAGTAAAAATGCGATAAATGTAAATATGCGGAAAAGTAAATATCACGGTTTTGGTTTGGTTTTCCTAAAACTTGACAATAGCAATTTTATGAATGACTTTTCCTCCCAGGATCATATTTCTATATTTTGCTGACAGGTCACGATTGTTAACTAAACACTTCCTGTCACGAAGCCTTGGATTTTTAGTATTGAAATAACAACTAGGGAACGCTTTTATGTCGCTAGTCAACCTAGTTATCCCTATGCAAACACTCACCAACTTCCTTACGGTGTCGAATACGAAAGACCGTAATTATAAGATACTTTGATTTATGCAAACACGGTTTAATCAATACACACAAGTAGTCAAAGAGCTAGTTTTTGTAACAATGCAATAACAAGATACAAAACATACGAAATAATTCACCCGGGGAAGAAACGTCACCGAAGCTCAGCCGCGTCTGCTTGTCATGACAGGCTCGGGTTCACTTCTAGCCTCTTGAATCTGAACGTATGGAGCATGGTTGTGGTGGAAATCACGACCCGAAGGTCGTGGGTTGTGACCAGAGGTCAAGAATGGTGATAAAACTCGGACCCCGAGCTCCATGGCTGTTTGCAGGTCTTAAACACGCGAGGAAGAAGAAGATGTGCGATACCAGGCTGGAAAAGTGAACAAAACACGTTTTCTGCGATCTGGGCTGCGTAGCGGACCGCGATGGGATAATGAATTTCCACGCGGTCCGCGTGGAAATAAAGTAGATCTGCTGATATTAGAGGCTCGGGCGGACCGCGCCAGACTTATAGATTCTCAGGCGGTCCGCGCCAGACATTTGTGTAACCAATCTTTATTTCCGCATCGTTTTTCATCCGTTTCGCGCGTAGGTTCCCATTCCGGCTCGTGCACTCTCACTTAAGGCTCGTAAAATAGTCTTTTTAGCATCTTAAGCGTTTCTTCCATGATTCTCGCTAATGTAACTATCTCCGGGCAAATCTACACACAAATACACACAAAACAAACGAATTAAACTATAAAGATGTGGACCTTTCGGCCTCACATCAATGTACAACATATAATGTCAATTGTATATGTCTCTAATACATAGTTTATTCTCCTTTCAAGATGTAACCCTTGTTCATAATTGTAACTAAAGGAAGGTTTACCCACTTTGTGGGGTTCCTGCCCTGGGAGGTCACAGGTTCGAATCCCACTCAGAGTAGGGTTATTCTGAAATGTGGGGCTGGACCTTAGGGGGGCCCGGGGATCGGACCTGAAGGGTGCGGGGCTTCTTCATGGGTGTGTACCGTTGGCCGTCCAAAAAAAAGGGCATGAATCAATTTCTTCTCCTTTATCTTTTTAAAGCTTGATGAATGTGGATCTTCTTTTGTTTGATTTTGTAGGAGCTACACAAAAACGGGGTTGTTTGTCATCATCATCAGTGTGAAGATGACTTAAGTAGTCCTGCTAATGGCAATGAATATGTTCTTAGGCTTTGAGCTTATTGAAGAATCTAATACAGGTACACTTATAACACTTGAATAGTTGATTAGTTTCTTGGTATTTGACGATTTGGAAACTCTAAATCTTGAATCTATAATAACTATTGTATGTGAATTCGTTTGTTTTAAAAATTATTTTGGGTTTTTAATTTGAAGTTAAAGTAGAAACTATGGTGCTTGGAAACTTAGGGTTGAGATTGGTAATAATCAAATAATATTAGGCATGTAGTGTTCCTTTATGTTTTGTTGTTTCTTTTGTGAAGTCAGATAATCAAATGTGTTGGATGTTTCTTGATTTCTCGATATCTTAGAAATAAAATGTTAGAAGTTATGTGAATTTTTTTTTCTGAATCACAGTTGCATATCCATTTGAGCCACAAAGGATGAAATATGCAACTAAAATCTGGTATGGATATAGTATTTGATTGATTTGCCATTATAACAACTATAATTGCTCTTTTAAAGCATTGTATAAAGATGTCATCGTTCTTTTAGGACAAGAGATCTACAAATTTAAAATCATTCCACAACCGTATAGAATGAAAATAAACGTAATGGAAGTCATTCTTTACATTCACACAAACCTAACTTGCACCTTTTCTTAATTAATTAGGCTCAATCTAATGTTGTTCTATTTGATTTTTTAATTAATTCAACCATCTGTTTTGTGTTTCGGTTATTCTGGGGCAGTGTAGAAGCAATAACTTTAGAGTCAACTAAGAAATCCAAAAGGTAAAAACTATTTGATGTCTCTTATACACACCACTTTTGGCTCATGATTATATAATGATTTCTTGTATTTTGGCACTATAAAACAAGTTTTGTGTATCTAAAATGTATATAGATGGTTGTTCAATACAATGGGTAATTTAAGGTACGATGTGTGTTGGACAAACACAATTATTATTAGTAATTATTGTCTCCTGTTTGTTAAGCTTAACTTACAAATACGTATTTCAAAATTCTTTTATGTGTTAATAGCCAATCAATAAACAATAGAACACTTACAAAAGATGTGACATTTTGGTTTGTAACATACAAATTTGTTAATCTGGAATTTAACCAGTTATAAATATGGTTATGACTTTATTATCGTCAAGAAATTCAGATAATAAACTTCTATGTTGTGGAATAACAATTAATGGATGGTAAAGTGTTTGTGTTTCGAGCCATTTTCCATCTTTTTTCTATTTTGCCGGCTCAATTGTGGTTAAAAGGAACACTTAATAGATATGGAAAGCAACACATATTTTGAAAGTTAAGGCATACTTTTATTGGTTAGAGATAGCATTATTGTGATTTCAAATCAAGACGAATATGATATAAGATTTGACGAACTTATTCTTTATAAAAAAGTAACAAATAGGATATAAGATTTTTAATCTAATTTGACTGTTTAGACTCTTTAAAATAGCAAACAATTGCTTATGACGGTTAGAAAAACAACCAACCATACACTTGTGGATATCGACTGTCATACTACGACTATTACTATAGTGTTTGTCGGTACCGAATCGAACTCTCCCCGTGTCCCCGCAGCAACGCGCGGGTCGAATACGCTAGTTATTTTTTAAAAGTTCTGTGAAGTAGTTCTTTTACACAAAGTATACACAATGTACCTCTTACACACTTCACTTTAGAAAAAGCTTAAAAAATGTAGTTAACTTTACCTAATATGTTTTTAGATGCAACTAAAACTCGAAACTTTTGTGACTTCGTGTGATCTAACCATTTCTTTATACTTCTTTTGAAATAAACACAAGGCATCATATATAACTTGTTTGATATGTTTCGATTATTTATGCATCAAAGCCTTTACCACACATAAAGGTCCATTATTTTAATTAGGAATATGTAAATAAAAGTTCAAGACATTATCTTGAAGCTAAACATTGATACTCTTAATTAGGTCTTGTATTTAGCTTTGTATTCAGTCCATAGTTGATCAACAGTCTTTCCTAACAACTCCACGAAAAAACCATTGTTATAACCATTCCTCATCTTCTTATTAAGTTCGGCAACAAACCCACTTCTAAGACTATTACAATAGTCGAGGAAGCGAGCCGTCACATCATACCCTTGGTCCCATCTGTCTCCCTGACCGGGCCTAACCCAATGGCTAGGTGCGTACCCAGCCTTTAGCCTCACATAATCCGCAATTCCTTCAATCAATCCTCCAGGAGCTTGACCACTACCATTCCACTGCCAAACATGTGTCATTTCATGATAAAGTACGCCGGTGATCTCAGTCTTGACATCACCAGAGTACCCCTGAATGTACCTTGCACTAACATGAATCTCATTATTGGAAGTATACGCGACACCACCGATGTCATCAATGAACACGTTTACGCTTGCCACATTCTTTCTGTCACTTTGTGTGTTTTGTTGGAATGTGTTCCATATAAAGCTTGTTGCTGAGGTTAAAGTTTGCTTGGTGTATGTGACCCCGATGTTATTGTTGAACTTGACACCACCAGGGGTTGATGCAGCGCGGTTGGTGACTGTGTAGTCCACGGCCGTAGCCAGTTGTAGGGCTGCTAGGATTGCAAGGAATGAGAGCAAGTAGTTCATTTGAGCCATTATATGGTTGGGTTTGAGTTGGATGTAGGGTTGGGTTTATATAGAAGTGGGAATTGAAGTGGTGCACTATATATTAGGCTCGTGGTGGTGAACGGACCAAGTCACAAAGACACAAAGTCTACGCCATATGTGGATAAATTATTGTGACCTACTTGCACCATTCCCTCACGTTCACGTCTTATATTTCTTTAAATTTGCTTTTAATGTTGAGGAAAGTTTATTAAATATGGACAGTTGTTCCGTTGTAACCATTATATTTTTAATAGATGAATAAGTCTATTAACTTTTATGTGATTTTATCATATAATATCAACATGGAACATTTTTTTCAACATTTATTCTTTGTAGAACAGTTTTAAAAAAGAAAAGTACAAGGTTTTAGCTTTATCTTATCCCTTGTAACACCATTTAGATCAAGCGAAGTGGTGCGGGTAAATTCATGCCCCTCCTATACTTTTAAAATTTCCACGCCACATGCTAAATTTTGCTTTTCAAACCTAAGGGGGCGGTGTTCATGACATACGTTATGGGGCTTGAATTTGCCCATTTTACATCCAAAACTAGCACCACTATACTTGGTCTTATTAACATCCTACCCCTTTGGAAACATAAAGTATTCTTTAGCTTTATGATTTTTACCTATAAATAAGGTTTATTTTTTCAAAATGGTGTTGATGAAAAAAATATTTACAAAAATTGATGACTCGAAACATATTTATTAAAATGGGTGTTTTTCATTGATTAAATGGAAATAAATAATCCCAACTATTGACTACTGGCCAATAACAGTCCCAACTACGAAAATCACCAATATTGGTCCCAACTTTCGACATATTGGAAACCAACAGACCCAAACTAACGGAGGCTAACTCCGTTAGTGTGATGCTGACGTGGCATGCTTAGGTGGCAAGATGATCCTACGTGGCATGCCACGTGGCAAAATGACCATACGTGGCATGCCACGTCAGCATCACACTAACGGAGTTAGCCTCTGTTAGTTTGGGTCCGTTGGTTTCCAATATGTCGAAAGTTGGGACCAATATTGGTGATTTTCGTAGTTGGGACTGTTATTGGCCAATAGTCAATAGTTGGGATTATTTATTTCCATTATTCCATTTTTTTTCTCAAGAGGGTGATGGTTAATAAAATGAAGGAAAAATGGAAATAAATAATCCCAACTATTAACTATTGGCCAATAACAGTCCCAACTACGAAAATCACCAATATTGGTCCCAACTTTCGACATATTGGAAACCAACAGACCCAAACTAACGGAGTTAGTCTCCGTTAGTGTGATGCTGACGTGGCATGCCACGTAGGATCATTTTGCCACGTGGCATGCCACGTAGGATGCCACGTAGGATCATCTTGCCACGTGGCATGCCACGTAAGCATCACACCAACGGAGTTAGCCTCCGTTAGTTTGGGTCCATTGGTTTCCAATATGTCGAAAGTTGGGACCATTATTGGTGATTTTAGTAGTTGGGACTGTTATTGGCCAATAGTCAATAGTTCGGATTATTTATTTCCATTTTTCCTAAAATAAATGATTTAAAAATATTTAATGAAAAATCAATACTTATATAAGGAAAAATTACAAAATTCGTTCTTTAAGTTTATGTTGTTATTCAATGGATACCCTTTAGTTTTTAAAATGATGAGAATGATCCTTAACGACTTAAAATATATCTTACACCCATTGTCCTTTAGCACTAACCAGGTTAGATATAACGTTTACTTTTGATCATGTGTGGGACATGTGAGGGTATATCAGTCAATTTCTCTCTCCCTCTTCATCTTTCCTCTTTAAAACCCTTGATCCACGCCCAAAATCTAGGGTTCTTCATCAAACCCAAATTAGGGAAAAATTCACAATCACAATCAGTCAATTTCCTTCTACCTCCCTTTAACCTTCGGTCGGTGCCACCACCGACAAAAACCACCATAACCATCCCTTTCACACCACCACGACTTGCTACCACCATAGCCCACCATCACTAACTCGTTGTGCTTTCTCTCTCTATCTCCATATCACTTTCTCACTCTATCCTCAACATCACCAATCACCAAGATCCAGTATCCACCAATCACCATAAACGTTTTAGGCAACGGTAGTGGTTTCCCCTAAAAACCATTCTCCTTCTATGCTCCTTCTCCATCGATGCTTTCGTATTCTTAGACTGAAACCATAAATAAAAATCCCTAGATCTATGAAAAAACGGTAATGGGGTGTATGTACAGAGAGAGAATTGGAGAGCAGAAAGAGAGTTTCAGGAGAGGTGGTGCCATTGTTATATTATCGTTCCATAAATTGTGGCGGTAGACCGATCGAAGAATCGAAGTGACTTGGTGAGGTAGTCTAAGTCTGTAACTATATTTGGGTGATTGAATGAAGAAATAGTTTGCTGCTCAAAAAATCAAGGGAGGGAGAAAGAAGAAAGGAGTTGAGAGACAGAGAAAAAGAGTGTTTATATATAATGTTTTATTTTATTTATTACATGTATTTTATATAAATGAGTAAATGACTGTTTTGCCCTAAGGTGGGGTCCACATGACCTCTTTTAACGTTAAAAATTAACAAAGTTAGTGCTAAAAGACAGTGAGTGCTAGTGGTGAAGCTTGAGATTTCGGTCCGGGGGTTGGAAATCACTAATCACGAGATGGAACCTAAATTTTTTTTTTCTATAGCTATATTTCGGATTATATGTTTGGGTCAGTGAGTCGATTCGGGTTGAGTCAAACATTAATTACAAGAATATCAAAGTTCTAAACATCGTTTAACAAAAAAAATGAACAAAGACACAAAAACATTAAAAAGATGTTATGGTTTTATTCTTCCACATAATATAATTTAATCACATAAACATTAATCAAGTCCTAATTATTTTCAAACCTAATTGCCCAATTATCCAAAGCAGAATAATAAAAATAAATGACGAACTAGACATAGTAATTAAAAAAAACACCACCGCCAATTGCAAATTATCTAAAGCAGAACCTCAACACTCAACGACAACAAGACAAAAACTAAATATTATGTTGGCCTATTGGGTGTTTTATCAAAGTATGAAAATTGAAAAATGAAATTATTTGTGTACCTGGATGGAATGATCGGCTTGAATGTTTGATTCTTTTTTTATATTTGAATGAAGACAAATATTATATGGTTCAAACTTGAAAACGAAAGTACAAACTTTTGGGGTGTGATGACTGAGATTCAGACACACAGAGGAGTGGGACGACGGTTTTCGGTTAAAAGTTTTATGCTTTTGAGTGGGCTTTTAAATTGGGTTTTCATAAAGAAAAACAATTCGGTTTTACCTCTTAAAATAGGCCCGAAAGAAAAAAACAAAGAAAACTGATAAACTCGGCAAAACAATCGATATTTTGGAGCCTTGTATCATCCGATATATCGTTAGTTTTTGTTTATATAATATACCTTTAAAAAAAGGGGGGTCAAAACCGTATATACCTAAAAAATACTATACGGATGCTATATAAACGGAACTTCTAAGCGAAAATTCGGGGGGTGTCGGCCGCCCCTCCCCCCCCCCCCCCCCCTCTTCATAGCCGCGTCACTGGTGGGTGCAAGACTTTGATTCGTTAAGGATGATTATCATCAAATTTAAAGGTAAAGAGTATCCACTGAAAAACAATGCAAACTTAAAGAAGAAAATTTTGTAATTTTTCCTTTATATAATTGACCAATAGCTTTTGACTCATTCAGAGGATACTTTTCTAACGGCATTATATTCTATGTCGGGCACCTTTGGTTACATATTTCTACACTTAGTTAATGTAAAATCTCTTCTTAAGTTCTTTGCAATTATTACATGTATAAACATTTTCAATGGTCAACAAAAACAACTCATTAAATCAACGGATTAAGATAGTGTTAACCTAAATAGTACATCACCAAAACAATTACACACTTGTACACAGTATATCAAAATTACACCATTTTTTCGAAGTTTTTAGGCCTGCTCCTACAGGCTATACCAGAGAAAACCTAACATTTTGATCTCTTCTTTTAGACTTCCAAGGTTAATCTGATGTCGGTTAAACATCGCGTCATTTCGACTTCTCCAAATACACAAAATTGCCATCTGGAGAACCTTGTAGACTGTAGATCTGCTTATTTAGATTCACAAATTCAGCCGCAGTAGAGGCCAGGTTGATGTAACCATGTAACCAACAATAATTAACAATCATGAACACCCCATTCGATACCCTACACCTCTCCTCCACCGAGAACCATTTGTGCTCTTCAATATTGTATAAACTTGGAAACTTGAACCTGCTGGATAGCAACATCCAAGTTCAACTTTGCTACCTGTTTGAACAATAAATAAGTTAACACATCATACATATGAAAATAATATTATTATTTTTTTTATTTTTTATTATTTTTTTTTAATCGTTTTTAAAAAAAAGGCGTCCACGCTTACAAACTTGTATAAAATAAAACTTAGCTGCATTTAAATTTATATAAATAAATTTGTGACAATCAATTTCTTTCTGATTCCTTTGAACGCGAAAATTAAGTGCAAAAATGATTATTATTCGCTTTTAGTGTAGACAAGTTCTGCTGTTCTGGTATGTAAACGTACAATTATATATATTTTTTCATGCATTTTCTAATTTCTTTTGTTCATAAATGAAATCAAAACGAATTATTTTCTAATATGTAGAAAGATAGTGAGTAATTTATATATTGTTTTAGAGATGATGCTAGTTTAAATAATGATAACTTGATTATGGCCCGTGCGGACTCACTGTTCACAAAATATCAATGCTTTGAAGATTTAAATTTATTAATTTAAAACCCCAAATATAAAGAGATGAAGAAGTATGTTTGAAAAACCCTTTAATTACTTCTTCAACCCACTCACCAATCGTTAACCTGTTCCCCCCGATCTCCAACCAGGCCATAGATTTATAATATCCTTTCTATCATTTATTATATCATTTTACCGTTACCTACTTGGACCATCTTTTGACTTTCGATTTCATAACAGCACCGACCTTTTCTTTCAAAATCGTTACCGATACCCGTTCGACCTCTTGCGTCATCATTCGACCCTTTCCTTCCTTCGTTCGAACCCCTGTGGATTTTTGATTCGACCCTTGTTGGCTTTTGGTTCGACCCCCGTTGAATTTTGGTTCGACCATTGTGGGATTTGTTGTCTCCATTCGAACCGGTTGCTCTTTTCCTATTTTGTCTAATTGTGTTACCCAAATATTAATAGTAATAATAATTTATTATTATTATTTAGTTTCTGTTATTTATATATCTAGATAATGATAATAGTATTACCTATAATAATAATAATAATAATAATAATAATAATAATAATAATAATAATAATAATAATAATAATAATAATAATAATTAAAATAATAATATATTTAACTCCCTTAAATCTGGCTCACCCAAGTTTCTTGACCCATTTGTCATTGTTGCGCAGTTTATAAAGTGTGAGCCGCCAAAACCAATGTCTTCTTCTCGAAGGCGTCGTCAGCAATCTAGTATTGTGGCCGGTCCTTGCATTGCTGATGCAACACAACCGTGCCCCTTTAAAACTTTTCACTCGTGTAAATTTGGTATTTCAAGCAGCACCCGACTGCTTGCCCACCTAAAACGCGACCATCTTGGATGGGATGATGGTAGGAATGTTCTGCGGAGCACAATTTCTGAGGATCCAGACCATTTCGGGGAGTTAGGGGGAGCATTTAGGGGTATTAATCAGTGGTTGTGCGTGCGGTGCATGTCCCTGCATGCTCTCAGCAGGGGCTGTCATCACGTAGACTGTGTCGTGAAGTTCTCCCAGGCTACCAATAGTGTCGATGATTTCATTATGGGGATCCCTAAGCCCTGCCCACCTGTATCCCAAAATGTTCCTAATCCTGAGCACGGTGGGAGGGTAACTGTTGATATTAGGTTTCTGGAACAACTATTTGCCATGCCAATAACGACTGTCAAAAGCATTCCGTCTTCCTATCGGATGGCGTTTTCCCAGGCGTTAACGGTGACCCTGCGTAGAGTTGTGGCTGCCCCTGGATCTATTGAGGCATGGGTTAAGTTGTTGTTGTTGCCTCGTTGCACCCTGAGTGTTATACGACCGTCCTTTAGGCAAGAGCGGCGGTCTGGGAACCGCAAGTCCTTACAGTGCAGCAATATCATGCGGGCTTTAGCTATTTGGAAAGACGGGGTTGGGATAGAGGAACTCGTCCTCCAACTTCTTAACCAATTAGATGAAGGGTTAGTTAGGGCCTTCACTGCCCAGCCTGACTTTGATAACAGAGCCAATATAAAGCAGTGTCTGCGGAAGGTTGCCGATGGCCATTTCACGGCCGCAGTTAAGGTTTTATGTTCCTCCGGGGTTGCCCCAGTTGGGGATTCCACCTTGAAGGCCTTGATCGATAAACACCCCATCACCGAACCCCCTACATTACCTAATGTCTTACCATCTGAGGATGCCCTTCAGGGTGATCCTAATTGTGTGTTAGGGAGTATTAAATCCTTCCCTAAAGGGACTTCGTGTGGGAGGGACGGCCTCAGAGCTCAACATATTTTAGATGCTCTTTGTGAGCAAGGGGCCTCCCCACCCTCTGATTTACTTTTGGCGATCACTAAAGTGGTTAACATTTTGTTAGGGGGGCTTTGCCCCAAAGTTATTACGGAGTTTATCGCATCTGCCCCCTTAACTCCATTGCTCAAGCCCGATAACGGAATTAGGCCTATTGCTGTTGGGGCCATTTGGAAGAAGGTTAGTCTCTAAAGTCGCGATGCGTAAAGTTGGGAAAGAGATGGCGGCATATTTAGGTGATTATCAATTTGGGGTGGGGGTCCCCAACGGGGCAGAGGCCATTCTCCACAGCGCGAATAGGTTTTTGAATGCGTTCCACGATGACGGTTCCTTGGCCATGCTCACGGTCGACTTTTCGAACGCCTTCAACTTGGTTGACAGGACGATTCTCGTACGGGAAGTGAGCGTCCGATGCCCATCCATCTACCCTTGGGTTCAGTTCATATATGCCCAACCTGATAGGCTTTATGTGGAGGATTCTTGTATTGGGGCCTCCACTGGGGTCCAACAGGGAGACCCATTGGGGCCGCTTCTCTTCGCTCTTGTTCTACACCCGTTGATCCGCCGGCTAGACGAGTTTTGTTCCCTCCCGTTTCATGCTTGGTACCTCGACGATGGCACTATTATGGGAGAGGCCAAGGAAGTGGCTAAGGCTTTTGATATTATCCGAGCTGAGGGGCCGAATCTAGGCCTTACGCTTAATATTAAGAAATGTGAAATTTTTTGGCCATCGTGCAATGGGGAAAAAAAATGAAGCCTGATTTATTTCCTAGTGATATCGGGAGACCAGAGGGAGGTGTGAAACTCCTGGGGGGTGCTGTTAGTCGGGACGGCGGATATATTAGATCCTTGGGTGCTAAAAGGGCCCGTCGGGCAGTGGATTTGATGGTTTCTCTGCAGAAACTGGGGGACCCCCAAAGTGAACTTTTGCTGCTTCGTTCTTGTATGGGTGTTGCTAAACTGTTGTTTGGCCTTCGGACATGTCAACCAGCATTTAATGATGAGGCCGTATCCATTTTTGACAAAGGGCTTCGTGAAGCGGTCGAAGATATTGTAGTTTATGGGGGGCCGTTCATTGGGGATCTTCAATGGCGGTTAGCGTCTCTACCGATACGGTTGGGAGGTCTTGTCCTGTGTTCGGCAGAAGACATGTCTTCATATGCTTTTGTGGCCTCTAGAGTGCAGTCCTGGGGACTGCAGGACCACATCTTACGAAACAGCAGGATAGTGGGGATGGACTTGGATTATGAGCTTGCTTTGGATACCGTTCGCAGATCTCTTCCTGATTCAGATTTGGGGGGGTTTTATGGATAAGGACACCGCCCCCAACAAACCTCAAAAGTTCTTGGCGAGTGCTTTTAACTGTAAAACCCTTCAGACTATGGGAGAGAAGTTTGCCATGACTGCGCGTCAGAAAGCGGTGTTTAAATGCCTCAAAGTAGGGCATGCTCAAGATTTCTTGGCTGCCCTTCCTATTGGAGGGCTCGGGCAACACATGTCAGCTGTTGAATACCGGGCTATCCTTAAATACAGGCTCATGATTCCCATGTTCCCAGTTGATGAGTCGTGTCCAGTTTTCAAAAAAAAAACATGTTTAGATAAGTTTGGGGAACATGCCCTTCATTGTAAGGAGCTGCCCGGATTTAAATACAGACATGATCTGGTCAGGGATGTTTTATGGGACGTGTTGCGAAGGGCATGGATTTCGGCTAGGAAAGAAGCCCCGGTTAACTTTTTGACGGACCCCTTAGAAGGACGGTCTACCTTGCAAGACGTTCTCGACAAGGGCTTTATCCGGCCGAGTGTGTCCCCATGGGGAGCACTGGTGTTATTCGTTAAGAAGAAATACGGTAATCGCCACTTATGTATTGACTACCGGGAGCTAAACAAGCTCATGGTCAAGAACAAGTACCCGCTACCTCGAATCGACGATATATTCGATCAACTTCAAGATGCCAACTGGTTTTCCAAAATCGATCTAAGATCGGGGTATCATCAACTCAAATTAAGGGAAAACGATATTCCCAAGACCACATTCCGGACACACTATGGACATTACGGGTTCCTCACGATGTCATTCGGTTTGACAAATGCTCCCGCAGCTTTCATGAACCCTATCAACCGGGTGTGCAAACCTATGTTGGACAAATCCATGATCGTATTTATTGTCGACATACTCATTTATTCCAAAAATGAGGCAGAACACGCTTGTCATCTATTCGAGGTACTCGGAACACTCCAAAGGGAGAAACTTTATGCCAAGTTCTCGAAGTGGGCCTTTTGGCTTCGAGAAGTTCAATTCCTCGGGCATGTGATGAGTGCCGAGGGTGTGTTGGTGGACCCTTCCAAGATCAAGGCGGTATCTAAATGGGGCCCACCTAAAAACCCGTCCGAAGTCTAAAGTTTTCTAGGACTAGCGGGTTACTATCGAAAGTTTATACAAGACTTTTAAAAAATCGCAACCCCACTAACTAAGCTAACCTGTAAGGAAAAAAGTTTCAATGGGCACTAAGCTCCTACTTAGCACCGCCTTCCACCCACAAACCGACGGCTAAAGTGAGCGGACCATACAAACACTTGAGGACATGCTTCGCGCATGTATCAATGATTTCGGGGGTAGTTGGGATACCCACCTACCGTTGGTAGAATTCGCCTAATATAATAGTTATCATGATAGTATCGATATGCCTTTGTATGAGTTACTTTATGGATAGAAATGCAGACCACCCGTGTGTTAGGGAGAGGTGGGTCCACGGGAACTCGCCCACAAAGACGTGTTAGCACCACAAACAAAAAGATTGATATTGTGCACGCGCATCTCAAGGCAGCGCAAGATAGACAAAAGTCCTATGCGGACGAAAGGCGAAGGCCAGTAGAATTTAACTGGGGGACCTCGTGATGCTCAAGGTATCTCCGTGGAAAGGGGTGATTCAGTTTCGAAAGAGGGGCAAATTGGGTCCACGATTTATCAGGCCGTTTAAAATACTTGAGCGTATGGGTCAAGTAGCCTATCGACTAGAGTTACCCGAAGTATTGAAGACTATACACAATACCTTCCATGTTTCTTACCTTAGAAAGTGTTTGGCAAATCAAGAGTCACATGTACCCTTCGAAGAAATTGAGATCGAAGAAAGACTAAACTATGTGGCGCAACCCGTAGAGATTCTTGACCTGAAGATGAAACACCTCAGAAACCGAAGCATTGACCAAGTGAAGGTCAAATGGGATCATAAGAAAGGTTCACACTATGTAGGAGTCCGAAGAAGAGATGCGAATGTTCTACCCCTACCTATTTGGCATGTTCTTAGTTTCGCGAACGAAACTCCTCCTAAGGGGGTGGAGTTGTTACAACCCAAATTTAATAAAACACGTTAAACTTTAAATGACACTCGAGAACCATAATTTATACTAAGAACCTCTTGATTTATAACCTAGGATACCTATAATGAATAACACAACTTAAGGCGTCAAATCTGCCACTTTGGAAAACTTGGGTTGAACTAGCTTGAAACAAAACAAGGGATCATTCCCTGGTTGTTTTATCCCACGTAAAACACACACACACAAACTCATACACAAGACTTAATCAACTCCAAGCTCAATCCAGCCAAGAATCAAGTGTTAACTCCCCTACATGAATGAAATCTTGATATCTAAGGCATATTAATCAACTTGGTAAGCTTTACCCCTTTCAGTTTGGTTTAAAATTTATCCATGCGTTGATAATGGGACTTCAAGGCCCTTGATTTGTATAAATTGATGACTAAGCGGGTGACTCTAGTACAAGAGAACCTCAATAATGAATTAATCCTATGAAGGCTTAACACGTAGGATATTGTGGGAAACTCTCAAAATTTTGGTATGAGCTTGGCGAGTCTTTAGGATTATCAATTAAATGGTAGATACTTGTGATAAAATGTGTGTGTATGTCTAGTCTAAATTGTGATAAATGATGAAATTGTAAAAATTGATGGACGTGGGTACTAAATGCTATCATGGGTATGATTGTTACAATCTAATTAACCTACAAATGAAATATACAAAACCCTGCCCACCAAGTGTTTGATGAAAAGTCACAATGAAGCGCGACTTCATTGGATCGTAGGCATTGTATTGATACAAGTGATAAACTTGTATAAACGCTCGAATGCAAGTCTAATCACAATTTATATGAATGCCATGTGCAAACCAATCAATAGGTACTAAACAAGAAGCTTCGGGAAGTCAAGCGGCAAGAGACTCAAGATTGAAATGCCACGACTAAGGTAAGTCGATATACGACTCAATCACCATAGCTTTACGTTAACCGTACCTTTGCGAATGTTGTAGTAGTCCATTTAGGAGGTTGTGATTCCCAATGTGGCTCATGGGTTATCAAGTTATGCATAACCAAGTCACTAGGACCGGGAAACGGATGGTTCTGCGAGTGGCACCTCATCGAATTACTTAGAAAGTGTCAATTCATGTTATAGCTTGACATGAGTTAACTGGTAAATAATAATAGGGATTTGTTTGCAGCATCAAGCGGCAAGTGACCGGTTATCGGCGAGGCTCCATTGCCTAAAATGATGGGCTTGCGTTACTTGATAAGTCGGGTGCGAACCGCACCGGTTGGGGCTACATCTTGCAGCAAAAAGAAAAAGCATTTTTGGCCATTGGGGTCCGTAACCTACGGCCAAGGACCGTAGGTTATGGTCCAAACCTTCGGCTCTCACCCGAACATCACCACGGTAACCTACGGCCAAGGGTCGTAGGCTACGACCACCTTCCAAAATAAACAGCAGCAGCAACATGCATCAGCCGTAGGCTATGGCTGGGCTGCCATAGCCTACGACAGGTTTCTTAACCCAAACCAAACCTTGATTCCATCATTTTTAAGATGCGTTAATTCAATCTAAACATACGTTAATTCAATTCAATCATGTTTTTAACAATTCTAATCAGGTTTTTGTCGTGTGTTAACCCTAAGTACGCCTAGAATCTTCAAGGAAAGATGCTCAAGCTCGTGATCGAAGATCAAACGCATACGTTCATCATGATTTCTCATTATGTTTATTCTCGGGTTCAATCATCATTAGTTACCTTTGATGCAATCAAACAACTTTAAAAGAAGTTAGGAACTTTTGACGTGGCATTTTGTAGTATCATTGGTTAATTAATGTCGTTTGAACCTGTTGTTTTGATGAAATTATCTATGTTAATCTAGTAATTATAAGTCGGGTGTTATAGAATATATTGTTAGTTTTAGATTGTATACTTTTTTTTAAATATACATTAATTTGTTTCAGCATGCCTGTTAATATATTAAGTAGAGAATATACTATGGCGATTATTTCTTTACTACTTGTAAAAATCAGATTCCATCATTTTGTATTAGAAAATAATATTTTAAAATAGCATGTCAAAGAAATATAGCATGTGTACTTAGTTAACTTGAGACTGTATTGCACCATTTAGAAACATGTTCACATTCCATTTAGCAAATTTATTTATTTCATCATAAACATCATGTAATCACATTATAGCTTTTTTCCTTAAATAATAACTCTTTCAATTAACCCGTGGATATTTAGCCTTGTACTCTTTCCACAATTGTTCAACGGGCTTTCCTGTTATATTTTTAATGAATGAGACATCGTAAGTCTTCCTCATCATACTGTTAAGCCGCGCTACAAATCCTGGAACGAGCCCTTCACAATACTCAAAAAATCGGGCAGTGACTTCATACCCCTTGTCCCATCTATCCCCAGAACCAGGCTTTAAAAAGTTTGGCGTGATGTACTTCGCTTTCAAAATCGTGTAATCTGCGATCCCTTCTACCACACCTGTATTGGCCATACCCTCAGCATCCCATTGGAAAACATGGGTCATTTCATGGTACATAAGGGACGTAAATTCCCATTTCAAGTCCTTTGGCCCAGCGTATTTGTTTAAATAACTTGCGCTAATATTAATCTTATTTCCCACAGTAACTCCTTCTAGTCCTACCAATTCTCTGACGATAAAAACTATTATAGTATCTATCGGTTTTCGCTCAGCTGGGGTGTTTTGTTTCAAGATGGTAGACCATATGAAGGTGTTGATCTGACCCATAATTTGTTTGGTGTACGGAACTCCACCAATAACTGTGTTGAACTTTATGGCTCCCCCATGATTCGATGGTGCATCCTGAATCACCACGTATTTCACAGCGGTGATTCCATGGAAAGATAATGAGAAAATTAGGAGGGTATATAGGAAAAAGGTAACGGAAGCCATGCATACACTGGTTGATCAAGGTGCATCAACTATACCAATAAAGCCTATGCATATATATATATATACCATGAGAGATGTACACAACAACAAATGAATAGATGGTTTATCTTATTTATATATGTTTTGTTGCATGCTTTCTAAGGACGGGTTAAACGTGTGAATAGATTTTCCTAAATACGGAAATCATATATGAGTTATCAATATATTTTATGTTATTAGATATGAGTTGAAATAAACTTATTTAGATAATCAAAACATCGTTAGAGTACATTACTAGCTAACAATAAATGCGTGGGTGAAATTATTACAAAACATTCTTTTGCCTATTTGGATTAAACCTAACGACTTGCAAATTAATATATATATATTATATATATATATATATATATATAGGGATGAGATACTTTGAGAACTCCATTGAGTTGTGAGAACCATAGGAACCAATCCTAGCCATTCATCACATATATCCAACGGATGACAATGAATCTAGACTGTTTTTTGTCTTGTTTTGGAATAAAATACTTTATTAGATTTTTTATTTTAAAATACCTCCTGAAAGGGTAGTTTGGGCATATAAAAAAATCTCTCTTCTCTACCTTGTTTCCCTCCACTGCTACACATATCACATCATACAAACTTTATTTTGAAGTTTAGAATTAAAAGACCCCAGTCCTGGCATGGCCCACTTTATTTTTTATTTGTATCGTTGAACCTAGGGTTGCAAACGAACTGAACTTTCAGCGAACAGTTCATGAACCGTTCAGCGGGAAGTTCGTTTGTGTTCGTTCGTTTAATAAATGAACGGACACGAACAAAAAATTTCGTTCGTTTAGTTAAACGAACGAACATGAACAATGGTCGCGTTCGTTCGTTTATGTTCGTGAACGTTCAGTAACGCGTTCGTTTGTGTTCGTTTATGTTCGTTTGTGTTCGTTTATGTTCGTTTGTTTAATAGGGGTTTTAATTTTTATAACGTTCTTATATTCTTTTATATATATAAATTTTACTCAAATAAAAAAGTAATTCGATGAAAGTTTATTTTGGGTAGCTTAACAAAGACTTTAAGTTTAATATGCGAACTTATTTTTTTGAGACGCTATTATATTTAACAATATTATGTAAATGTTATTTTGGGTGGCTTAATGTTATTTTGGATGGCTTAATGTTTGTTTATGTTCATTAATGTTTGTTTGTGTTCGTGTGCGTTCATCAACAAAATTAACAAACGAACACAAACGAACACGAACACGAGTGTTTTCTTAACAAACGAACACGGACAAAAAATCTCGTTCGGTTAGTGTTCGTGAACTGTTCGTGAACACCTATTTTCCTTAACAAACGAACACGAACAAGGCTCTGTTCGTGTTCGTTCGGTTCGTTTGCAGCCCTAGTTGAACCAAAAAAATTGAAATAAACTGCAGCTTTAAAAAATTATAACATCACCTCTTAGTTGTTTCCCTTCCTTTTCTTTTTCATATATTTCAAATGACTCAAATCCCCTATTTCATGTATGTGTAATATTATAATAAATGTATTTAAAATAAGCAGCAACTTTAAAATTTTTGATGAACTCAAATGTAATGCAATGTTAAATAAAGGCAAAAACTTGTTACAGACATAAATCAATGGACAAAATAATCCCAAAAACTATTAATATCCAAAAACAGTTACAAATATAAATATATACTTCTGCCCATCCAACTACCACTACACACGCGTATAACGAAATTACATTGATGCACAAACATGTACTCTCGAACTTACACCGGTGTAAAAACGCTAAAAGTCAAAGTACAGATCCTCAAACATTGCAGCCGCACTACCATCGTTCACCACCTACAAAACCACTATAACGAAACCAAATTCATTACTAGTATCTAAACGAACAGAAATTTTAAGCGTAACAAACCACTAAATAAGTTGTTTTATAACACAGGCTTACCCCATCGTAGTCTAAAATCAAGATTGGTATAACAAATCAAAAACTAAGATAATGACTTGAAATTCGCACTCATATTTATAAACGCTTTATGTAATTTCATTAAAATTACTTAATTAAACGGATACTTTAGGCAAAGTTTTTGTTATAACTATGACCTATAAACATCATTTTAAGTAATTTCATCATCTGGCATCTAAAAAGAACAAAATTCTATTTTGCAACCCCTCGGGGGCCCTACCTCACACCAACCGGAGCCTTTACACCAATGTAAACCCACTGTGTAACAAACCAAAAACATATTGTACACCAAAAGATTACATTAGTTAAACGAATCATATTCTACAACTTTCTGCTCTTTTCCTCTTTACTGGTCCTTGGTTGCATTAACAAAAGTCAACAAAAACTCATATTCTCAATTTGAATAGAGATGGTCCATACATGCATACACTATGTTCTAGTCTTCACTAGTATATACCTATACAACCTAGAAAACCATGATTCATGTGATAAAATGATGACCTACTTATACATTCAAGTACCAACAAACCATGGTCAATAGACATAGACACCACCTTACAAAACAAACGAATCAAAATTACTATTCTGCACACGAATAATTCAGTCATGTTCAAGTCTACAAAGAAAAATACCTGGACTTTTCCATTGCTCGTCCCCATCGCAAAATTAGTCCCGCGTTGCGCCCACCCAACCGAACAAACACTATCATTAATCCCCAAATCACACAATTTCGTTACCTGCATTAGCATCACATCAAACATCCATTACAATCAAAAGACCAAATTTCATCAACATATATTTAACCAAAATATCAAACCTAAAAAGTTAAAACATTACCTTACTACTACAAGCATTACATAGATAAACACAATTCACCAATCCCACAGCCAACACATTATGTAATTACAAAAGAATTTGCCTATACTATGTGTGTTTCACATTGAAATCCTTGATGGATCGGATTTTAACAAAAAAAAACACAAATATCACACGAGTCAAGATATATCAGGTGCGGAATCCCCGAATATCATGCAAAATGATTAAAACCGTAATCAAAACGCAATACAAATCATTTTCAACATGTTTTCATTAATATTAAGATCATAACGTTTATAGGTTTAGATTAACGAAAACACACACTTAAAGGTGTAAATCAACTCTCTAGCACACACACATAACTGACTAACCAACCCTATAACTTGCCAATAACTAACTTCTTTATATAGACAAACCCATTTGACCAGTCGTGAGAGGTCGAACGAGTCCCTTCGACCTTGACAAGGCTCGAATCAACAAAACATAACTTCATTCGACCTAATAAGAATTGGTTCGACCCTTCGATTACCCGAACCAATATCAAAACTTGATAATCTTCAAAATCTTCGATGTAATCCGAATGTAATAGATACAAAATGCACCTACAAAATCCCCCTTGTCTATTGCATGGATTCTGTTGTCTTTTCAGCTTCCTTGGTCTTCTTTTTCCACACGATCTTCAGTTTCTTCTTCGGTTCAGTTGGTTTCTTCAGCTTCACATACTTTCTAAGCAAACTCTTATAATCACATCCAACATTTACATGAAACACCCAACAGAATTTGACTACTCTCAGAAACTTCCAAGCCTGTTCAGTATCGAGAGCATAAAAGTGTATTGGATTTAAATACAGAGTTTCAATATCCATCTTAGATAAATTCAGCAACCACATTGGATCAAATATCCTCAACTTCCTGCATAACTTCTTCCTGTCTTCATTCTCCAGAACAATCACAGCTTCTACCATACCCCAGTCATAATACCAATATGCAAAGTTCTTGTGCCAATCTTGTTCCATCGGCATCAATGGTATTTTCTTCATGCATACGGGTGACTTATACTTCAAAGTAACATGCGACAATTTGCTCTTCCCATCAATCTTCTTGTGAACGATTCTCTTCGGATACAGTGGTCTAAACATGTCCCACTTCGTCACACTTTATCTTGATATTTTGTTCGCCATATACTAAAGCACATTCGCATTCTTAACTCCAGCAAGCTTATGTCTACATACATCACATACAGCTCAATACAGTAGAATTCTGATATCATGGAAATGTTTAAAGTACAAAGTTACCCGTTCCCATTTAATACCAATACATCATAACGTGGGAAGAATTTCCATGCAATCGCTCTTCCTTTGAACACTTGGTTGTGAAAGCAATAGAAATCCCCATGGACTGCCGGTTTTGGTATGCTCTAATCAGCTTCTCTCAATCTTCTGAGATAGTTCAATAAAGCATCCCACTTTCTATTCACGTCTGCTTTTTCACCTTCCTTAGCTATCAACTCATTAATAATCTTTTTACCTTTATCATCAGCAACTTTCAACACAGACTCATCAACGAATGGGATAGATGTGTTGTCATTCACATTAAAGTACTCTGGATATTCTTCATGAGTAATATCTTCAATGCCTATCACATTGAAGTCCACGTTTGCATCATCTAAGTGTTGTCCTGGTTCAACAACTGGTAATACCGGAATCTCCTTTCTCTAAACAAGTTCCTCATACGATATATCAGCTTGTTGTGCCACTCCTTCTAAAATTTCTCTTGAAATCTCAATGCTGACTTCACCATCTTCCAATTCCGGTTCAGGATACTCAAGATAATACCTCATGTTATCATTAATGAATATGTCTTTTAACCTGTTAATGAACTTGACAGAAACATAACCTTTCTTCATCATTTTCATTAATTTCTGCTTATCAGCTTCATTCATCTCACCTTTTCCCGAACTAGAACCTGCTGATGTACCTTTCTTTGGAGTATCCTTAGCTTCATAAGAATATTGATTTGCATCATCATCTGATTCTTCTGAGCTAGTATACTTTGCTTTATTAGCACCATCACCACCACCAGTATCATTAACATCATTATCAGAATTGTCATCTTTATCAGTTCCACTATAATCCAACTGCTCTTTATCATCATCCTCATCTTCTTCATCCTCCTCATCATCAACACCTTTCAACTGAGGTGCTTTCGAGTATAGATCATCAATTATCTTTCTAAGCTTCTTATTTTCTTTCTCAACAACCATAATTCTCTTTTCACTTTTCTTACTTGACAACTTCAACTCAACATTTTCTATCTGTAAGCTTGTAACCTCTTCTTCAAGCTTATCTTGCCTCTCCTTTGACTTAATCACAACAGCAAGCATATCTTTCTTATTCTCTTTCATCTGTTTAATCTCATTCTCATGCTTCGTGAAGAATTTCATCATCTTTGTCATATGCTGATTTACTAGATTCATAACATCTTCTGATACTGTCACATTCGGCTGTGAACTAGATTTTGTTTAAGGCTTTGAAGATGATTTAGGTGGGCTTTGAAGATGGTTTAGGTGAGCTTAAACTGGATAGAATACTTTTTAGTGATTTGGATACCGAATCTGGGTTTTGCTAGGTAGTGATTTCTTCTGTAGTTTTTCTTTTCTTTGATGGAGTTTCTTTGCTTGGTGACTTTAATGGTTCTTGTGAAGCTTCAGGTACCTTCTTCCCTTTAAACAATAAATCCATTTCTTTTTGTCTTTTGGATCTCTTTGTCTCTTTCTTAGACATTGTCTTGATCCTTCCTCTTTTTGTAGATTTAGGAGCTACAGTAGATCCAACAAAGTCTGCATCTTCATCAAGAATCAAATCCTCATTTTCCTCAACATATCCTCTGCTAAGTTGTTGTTCCACCCTCTCATCCATACGATCTGGAGTAACTGAAACACCAGCGGACTTGGGATCAGACTACTTAATAGTTTCATGTTCAGAATCCCATTCCTGATCAGTATCTGTATCCTCATCTATCAGTAAAGTCTTCGCCTTTCTCTTTTTCTTTGCTTTGGAAGATTCCTCAAGCGTTTTCTTCCCTTTCTTAGACTTTGCTCCCTTATTCACAACCTTCCTCTTTACTTTCTCTCCTTTCATCACAGGCACTAATGGCGAATCTGAATCTGAGCAGTGTACCCCGGTGTCATCAAGTGTCCAAATAGTCGCCTAACAGATGATTTCTCAGTCTTACCCTTATACGTCCTCATCCTATTCAGGGTCATCTCATCCATATGTTCCTGATTAAGAATCTTCATCTGATCTTTAACCAAATCAGGATACATCTTATCAAATATTATTTGCAAAAACCTCGGAGACTTATCAGTTTTTGTGCCATCAAACACCTCCTTCATATGATGAAATATCATCCCTGAAATATAATAATCTCTGTTCATGATTAGGGCAACAGCTAATGAACTTATAGTATCCCTCAACACATCAAATCGCCCTCTGATCGGCGCAAGCACATGAATTAAAACATGTAATAGATATTTGAACTGTGGAGACAAATTCGCCTTATTCAGTTGGCACTCTATAATCTTCCTGAAGTATTTCATTATGAGAAAACAAGCTCTTTGTACTGACTATGGTAACTTAATGGGATCCTTCTCTTTATCAGTCAATCTTAATAACCTGCGAAAGTCTTCTTCGCCAATAAAACTCTCCTTCTCTTAAACTGAACTATGTATGACTGTCTTGCCATCAAAGAAGTCGAGAGCAACATTCTTCCAAAAATCCTCCTGGTGATCTTTGTAGATGGTGTGGGGCTGAGCAATTGCGTACACAGTCCTTGATCTTCTCAAATAGTCCACGATTCCCCGAAATTTTTCATATTTCTCTCCCACGTCACCTAGATAAGCACAACAGTTATGCTTCTTTTCAAATCTCATTTCTTTCCGTTCTGTCATTTATCTGTTCAAAACACATAAACATACACTAAACACATAAGTTTAGATTCAAAAATGTTAGAAATAAAAAATTTGTAATTTTAATCAGCTAGTTCGACCTATCGAGGGTTCGAACCAGTTTCATTAGGTTCGAATCAATCATAAAATGATTCATTCGACCTCATGAAACTTCATTCGACCCTACGAAGGGTTCGAATGAAACATGATTCAACTTCAAAAATTCAATTACCTATTTTAACCTGTTTAATCCATGATTTTGATTTGATTGACATCTAATAATTTCGAATAAGCCTAATTAATATTCAATTGATATTTTAATGAACTAATCGATTGTTTTCTAAGTAAAACTAGGGTTTCAATAATCGAAATGTTAATCTAATGATGTTTAATCCTAGTTTTTGATACAATCTCCCTCTAAAACATTCGATTAGTGGATTGGAATAAAAAATTAGCATTCAATCACAGTCCATATTGTCCAATTGATCAGTTAGGGTTTCAAAGACAAAATCCCAATTTCTGGATTCGTTACTAGATCAAAACCTACAAAACTTAAAGATTAATATACCTTAGAGTCTCATGAACATGATTATAAGGTCTAAAAATCAAGATGAAAAAATCGTCCTTAGAGAGAATTCACTTTGGGAAACAATACACTCGAATGAATGGACGGGTTCGAATGTAAAGTTGGGGTATATATAGGCTGATTGCTTCGACCTTATGAAAGGTCGAATGAACCTGAAAAATATTGGTTCGGGCTAATAAAAGCAAGAATCAATATTCCTTCGTTCGAATGGAATTGTTAAAATAACCAATGTTCATTCGACCTACCAATAGGCACGAATGAACTTCAAAATTTTCATTCGACCTAACGAAAGGGCGAATGGTAATTTTGTAATATTGATTTTCACCAAAATGTCAAATTCGATCCACGTTATGGCAATTTCAATCTTTCAAAAATTTGATTTTAATGATACAAAACTCAGATTGGTACATCAAACTTATAGAAAATGATCGTCATCCACATCAGTTATCAAAAATAATGCAGAAATGTAAAAACTTTTGGATTTTCTGAAATTTATGTTAAAGCACACCAAAATCTTTTTGAGTTTTGCTTATATGAAAAAAAAATCAAACAGAACGCAGTAAGTAAATATACACAGACAATCTTTTTGTGATTTTTCGGTAAGAGGATAATATCAATTTGCGAGAAATCTAATCACACCGTTGTTCTTTAACAGTTAACAGTAAAGACAATGTGAGACTCGGCAATTGTTGATTTTGTTGTCCATATAAGCTCACATGCAAACCTTTATGCAATACTTTAAAATGATACGCGTTAGATGTATTAAAACTAACAAGCTTATGGTTCCCACACACACGGCATATTCCCGTATCAAGGAATTTGCTCAAAGCTTTATTGTAACACATGATTATGCCATTGTTAACCGTATTTTGCAAGATATGAGGCAGAAAGGTGTACATGTCAGCAAATCAATGCTACAAAGTAACATGTGCACTCTTACCAGGTTGAGGCGTATATCAATCATATTATTTTCATCATAGATATGATACGATGCATTAAATGATCGTTGATCATTGTCATACAATGAAGTTCCTCATTCGGTAACTTTAGGATTTGGCATTTGTGTTCTTTTGCAGATATCCTGACTGAATCTAGGTCCGTAAATCAATACGACAAATGATCAGTCAGGTTACCTTGGATAACTAATAACATAACGACTCGAAACCTCTGATTTTGGCAACCCTATCAAACGAAATTACAGGACTAAGACCGTATGCCCATAAGGTGTTCAGCCACTAGCGAGTAGTTCGTTATGTGTGTATCACTAAGGCACGTATTAATAGGTCTATGAAGCCTACCAACACATCACACTAAATCATCACATGTCAAATTTAGACTTTTCAATTCTTTAGCATTTGAAAGATCCTCACTGATGTACTATCATTTTCTTTTTTTCTCCAGGAAAAATTATTTTGGGATTTTCTGATTTTTATGGTTTTTCAAAATTTTCAATGTTTTTGGTTTTTTTGAAATAAAAGCTCCCCCTAAAATTAAAAACATATTTTTGGATTTTTAATTTTTGAAAAAAGAAAAACAAAAGAAAAATTGATAAACCGATGACGAGTTCAATCTTGCTTTTCTTTTATACCATTAGCTCTTAATAGAAAATCAAAACTTGATTTATCTAAAGCTTTGGTGAGAAGATTAGCACGTCGATAGTCAGTGTGGATTTTTACCATATCAATCAATCCTTTAGCATAGCAATCACGAATAAAGTGATACCGTATTCGGATATGCTTAGTCTTAGAATGATGAACGGTTTCTTTAGTGAGTGTAATACCTGCTTCATTATCACAATGAATGTGGGTTTTAAGAAATTGCAAACCGTAGTCACGCATTTGTTCTTGTATCCAAAGCACTTGTGAAAAACAACTCAAGGCTGATACATATTCAGATTCGCATGTGGATAATGCAACTGACGTCTGCTTCTTGCATTGCCAGGTTACTAACCTGCTTCCAAGAAATTGACATCCAGCCGTTGTGGATTTGGCGTCAATATCACAGCCTCTGAAATCTGCATCACTAAAAGCAGTGAGGTCAAAGTTATCATCACCAGGGTACCAAAACCCGAGTGATGGACATCCCTTCAGATAACATAGGATATGTTTAACTGTAGAAAGGTGAGATCGTTTCGGATTCGACTGGTATCTTGCGCAAAGACATGTAGCAAACATTATACCTGGACGGGAAGCGGTAAACTACATGAAAGATCCGATGATGGCTCTATAAATTTAGTGGTCAACGAGCTCCCCCTTAGCATCAACTCCAATCCCGTGATTAGATTGTATGGGAGTGGCCATCGGTGTAGAATCCTCCATCTAGAATCGGCTCAAGACTTCGGAAACATACTTCATTTGGTGAATAAAGATTCCCGACGGTGATCGATCCACTTGCAATCCCAGAAAGAACTACATCTCTCCCATTAAGCTCATCTCGAACGTTTCCTGCATGACCTTTTCGAATTCCCTGCACAAACTTTCGTTAGTTGAATCAAATATAATATCATCAACATATATTTGTACCAGAAGCAAATCATCCTCTGATGTTTTTGTGAACAGGGTACAGTCAACTAATCCTCCCTTGAAACCTCTGGAAAGCAAGTATGCATTAATTTCTTCATACCACTAACAAGGGGCTTGGTGCAAACCGTACAACGCTTTGTTCAGTTTGTTGACCTTATCCCGGTGGATAGGATCCTCATAACCCGGTGGTTGCCCAACATATACCTCTTCCTTGACCACACCGTAAAGAAAAACAGTTTTAACGTCCATCTGGTACATCTTGAATTTCATATAAGATGTGTATGCAAGAAACATTCGGATTGCTTCTATGCGTGCGACTGGTGCATAGACTTCGTTGTAATTGATTCCTTCAGTTTGAAGAAAACATTGAACGACTAATTGAGCTTTGTTCCTTACGATCACTCCTCTATCATCATTCTTACATTTGAAAACCCATTTTGTACCAATCTTCTTTCTATATGCTTCTAGATCAGTCAAAGTCTACACTATAAGCTTTCAAATTGATGAAGTTCTTGTTGCATCCCGTCCACCCATGATTCGTTGGTCAGTGCGTCCTTGTAAGTCCTAGGCTCAACATGCGAAACATAAAAAGCAAATGACCAGTCATTTTGTTCACCTGACTTTTGAATTGCAGAATATAGGGCAAGGGATCCAATGTTCTCATTTGATGATGCACACCTCAATTCTCCACGTGTCATCACACTACTACTAGGACACCAAAAACTTGTTCTAATGGATGAACCTTGTGAATCCGATATTCCGGATGTGTTGGAATAGGAATCACCGTTTGAACATTCAAATTTTCTGTTGTATCCAGATCATTACCCGTATTTGAAGTAGAAGGAATATCTGTTGATACAGATGAATTAGGGTTCACTCGAGGTGATACTGTAGGCTCATTCAAGAGTATTTCACTGGTTACGTCATCATCATCTTCTGACTCAGAAGAATCAAACGTATCAGAAACATCTTGAAAAACTTCTTCTTTAGTTGAGGTCGTCACAAGAGCACTGGTATCATTAGAAACTGTTGCAGGAGGAGTTACGGTGATCGGACGCACTAACGGTGAAGTCACTGTGTTCTCACACTCGTAATAAAGTTGTAAAACAACTTCTTCAACCAATCTTTCCAGATTGAATGACTCAAAGAGTTCTTTGTATTCAGACATCCAATCAGGTCCAACGCCGGGAGCATTTTCAGTGTAACGCTGAACATCCATGTTTGCCCACTCTTCAACACATTTAGTCCTTTTTTTGAAAACGTGTTTACTTGGTTTCGTGTAACGAACAAAATAACCTTCTTCTGCTTTTGCTCCAAACTTCTCTGTCGGATTAAGCATTGTACACGACGCCCCGAATGGTTCTAGAATATCAAAGTTTGGCTTCCGTCTGTTGGGTAGCTCATAAGAAGTCTTTTCAAAGTTCTTCATAGTCAACACATGATTTAGTGGATAACAAGCTGAATGAATAACTTCATTCCAGAAAATATCCGGAAGATTAGAATATGCAAGCAATATCCTGGCCGCTTCAATTAGAGTCCTGTTTTTCCTTCCTGCAACAACGTTTTGTTGTGGAGTATATGGTGCACTGTATTCATGATGAATTCCTTTTGCTTCACACAATGCATCCATCATCAAATTCTTAAACTCAGTCCCGTTGTCACTTCGGATTCTTTTGATCTTCAATCCATAGATGTTCTACAAACGGGTAAACAGAATCATCAAATTGTTAAACGTTTCGCTCTTGTATTGCATGCATATCACCCACGAAAATCGAGAATAATCATCAGTCACCACAAGACAGTATAAATCTCCGTTGATTCTTTTTCACTTCACCGGTCATAAAAGGTCCATATGTAGGCATTTAAGCGGAATACTAATAGAGTTAACTTTCTTCGGTCGGTGGGAATGTTTGTGCTGTTTTCCTTTCTTGCATGAAACTTAGTTGTCATTTAAGTGAAAGTGTTTCACATTAACTCCTTCAACTAGCCCATTCTTAACCAAATTATTCCTCCTTCTCAAATGAATATGCCCCATTCTTCTATGCCACATAATAGATTCCTTTTCAGTAGCCTTCGATAGAAAACATGTCACTTAGCCCTGAGTTGTAGTGGCTTTGCTCATGTTGGGAATGTACAAATCGTTCACTCTCGGAGCCTTCAATATAATCCATTCTTTTGGTATTTCAAAGCTAGGCTTAAGGATGTAACACGATTTATCATCAAAATGCACTGAGAACTTCTTATCAGATATCTGAGACACACTCAAAAGATTATAATCAATCTGTTTCACATATGAAATTTTCTCAAACCTCACAATCCCATTCCTCACACTCCCTTCCATCGTAATGTAACCTTCTTTGTTTCCAACATATGCAACATAACCTCCGTTGATGTTCTTTATATCGAATAGGAGCGTCATATCGCCAGTCACGTGCCCGGAAGCTCCACTGTATCCAAATACTGCTAACATGGCTAGCTGGAACTCCCTGCACCAATCAACAAATGATTAGTTTTTACGAGGGACCCAAGCCTTTGTGGTCTTGGTCTTTGAGTATCAGCATTAGAATCATTCAAAGAAACATTCTTTTCAGAAACATTTTTCTTAACATCATTTGGTTTCTCTAAAACTTTCGTTTTAGGAACCCCTTTCACCATTTCTTTTGAAGGTGAGCTAGAAGCACTTGAAGAACCCTTAGGTGTCCAAGATTGTTTCAGTAGTTTCAAGATTCTAATCTGAGTTTGATATTTAGATTTAACCTCCTCAGTTCTCTTTGAAACAACTCTTGGAGGAATAGTCTTAGTTACGTTGTCTGACTTAATAGACAAAGGTCTAGCAACTGATTTAGCAGAAGGTTTAGGATAAACCTTTTGCCTATCATTCACTGTGTTCACCATAGGCCTTTTCAACTTATTATCTATAGCAATTTGATTTCGATTGTCATAGGCAATCGGTAGGTTTCCTATTTGTTGATAAAATTGTTTTTGACGATAAAATTGTCTTTGAGGATAACCAACATTCGAATTCTTCTGGTTTGGTCCAAACTCAACCTCATGCCTCTTATGTCTCACATATGGTTAGTGAGAAAGTAAATGTGTGACACCCTCTACGTAGCCAGGTCAAAATCCGTACACTTTCTAGTCAATGTTTAATTTTACATGCATTATTCATGACATTTTATATGCATAAGTCCCCTGAGATAGTCTAGCAATGTCCGAACGAGTATAATTTCACCCATATCAACGAATCTTGGTGACACAAATTTATATTATTACAAGTTATTTTCCAGAATCATGTATAGATCCCCATTTATTTTATAACACAATGGGAAGTATCATGGATTTTTATGTATAAAGTCTAGTATTTATTCAACAAGCATACTTACACATATGTGAATATGTGTACACGACACACACATATATGTATATTTTCGGCCTATATATATATGTACAAGAATACAAGAAACTAGTTAATATATTTATAATTAGCACTACATATTCTTTTTGTTACATCTTAATTAAACTAACTAGTTCTTTTATAAACTTAACCATTTTTGGTGAAACAAGTGATCAACACTAGTATTTATGAAAACTACTAGCCAAAGATGATCACCACCACTTAGTTTAATGTCTTATTTTCTACTAAACACATGGAACATCATCAATGTAGTGTCTTGTCTTATTATTCTTTCTAAGACTATTAAATACAAGATTTGGTGGCTTAACTATATAATGTAATATTCCTTAAACACCTAAGATCAAGAATGTTGGTTTACCCCACTTGTTAAAGTCCACTTTCCTCCTCCTTCCTTTCTTTTTTTCGGCCGAGAAACCCCCCCATGACATATTATTATTTTTTTTCCTAATCCATCACATGTTTGTTTAAACCTCTAAGAATCCCCACGTGTTGTCACATTAGCTTTAGTCTTGTTAAGTTAAACATCATCATGGAGTGTAGTCAACCATAAGATGTGATTAAGACTCATGATTTGCTAGCACGATTTGAGACAAAAGCATGATCATTAACCAAACATGGTAGGATTCCTTTAATCACCAAGAACTATGAAAGATTGTTACCCAAAATACTTGCCACCTTCTTTCCCTCTTCTTTCCCCAAACCGTCGCCCCCCTATGTCCCTCTAATCTTTTTTTTAATCATAGTCAACCTCTATAATCACATGTGCTTATTAGTCCCAAAAGTTGACATTCATGTGTGGTCAATCATGCTTAGAATCCACCCAACACCAACACAAGATTAGTCACTTTCCATGACATGATTTAGACACTAGATTTGTCTCTAAGATATGGAACATATGGAGATTACTAGCCTAATAAGGAAGGATTCCCTAATCACCCAAATCCATAGAAGTTGACTTACCTAAATTGTTGATCATCTTCCTTGCACCTTCTCATTTCCACCTCTATATAAGGAGGCTTTGGGTGCTCATTTCACCACACCACAACCTCTCTTGCTCTCCCTCTCTAGTTCGAAACACACACACACACACACACACAACACAAGCATTAGGAGTAACCAAGGAGTTCTAGCATTTTGCCTTCCATCTTGGACCCACTAGGAGATATAAACCTTAACCTCGTTACTTCTTTACTTTATTAATTATCACATGGTTCACCTTAGTTCCTAGTTAATCATTTACAATAAAAATCACCATAGATGGTAATGTATGTATGTATGCGTGGCATACATATGTATATGCACGTGTGTGTATATAGATGTATAAGAACTTAAGTTATCATGTTACTTTACTTAGGTAGTGAAAACAAAGTCCATTTGTGTACATACATACATATGCGTGCGTATATATATATGATGTATTTGTATGTGTAAAGCAAACTCATAAGCATAGATAGAGATGTGTATGGACTACCAAGATGCATATATATGGGTATGTATGTATAAGTGTAGATCCCTTAGACATCCCTACCTATGGTTATGTGTGGAAATACACATATGTATAGATATAAGTATAGATAAACGCATGAGTAGGTATGAATACATGTGTATATGATATTTGAGTATAGTAAAGATCAATGTGTTTATGAACTAAACTCTTTTTTAAAAGGAACCTATACTTTATGGAAAGTGTCATATGTTGGAAAATAAAATCTATTTTCGTATACAAACTATTATTTTCAAGTAATATATAGTTGTCACCAAGAAAAGCTAAACTAACATACCGCTAAGGATCGGGTGAACCACGAGTACCATGGATTACCTATTTGTATAAATCTAAGGTACCTTGTATGTATATAGGACGAGATATCTAGTTGTCGGACATACACTTTTGCTAGACTACACACGGACTTGAGGTGAGTTCTCACGACCCCTTTTTACTGTTTTATGTTTTGGGAAAAAGCATGCATCATTACTCATTTTGAGAATGAATTCCTAGCCGACCGGTGTACTTGAGACGATGTGTATATGAGTAATCGCTAAAGCCCTTGTATATTATTTTATCATCAACCATTAACTATGGATTTAGCCAGAAATGCATGAATAGATCTATTGGGTTAACACCCCCACTCTCGGTTAGTCGCTCTAACCGGTATATGATATATGAGAGTGCTTGCATTTCTTTTATGACGATTCATTGCATTGATATGCAATGTGCAAGTCACCACTCGGCGAGGCTTGGTTATGCACTCATGATGGTTTATCATCATTGCTCCTAGCTAGGAAATGATGGGTCATTCAAGGAAATCATTAAACTTTTCATTTTAGAAAAACCTGTGAACTCACTAACATTTTGTTGACAAAGTTTTCATGTAACTAAAATCATGGATGGAACTTGGGATATGATTGGGCTTACATTCACGACCACCACACAACGTGTCATTAAAACTTTTGACCCCGCTAAGGGTTTTAAACTATATCTTGTGAAACTTGTTGTCATTGAACACGTGTGGTACTTTTATAAATAAATAAATATGAATGTTTGCTCATATCTTGTGCTTGAAAACCTTTCGTGGTTACAACTCGTGTTTCCGCCTAGGTGGGGTGTGACAAAATGCCCTCTTTCCCCACATTTGAAAAGGCACGGTATTCTTCAAACTTGTTTTTCTCATGATAACATGCAAATGTGTTGACCGGGTATTGATCATCAATACACATACGCCTTAAACTTTCTGGAGCAGGGTCCAAAGAATAATCCGGTTCAACAAAACAATTAACACGTTCAACCGGTCTGATGAATTCAGTCACATGAACTTTCGGTGTTTTAGAATTATCACCATATAGTGTCTTAATCAATTCTGGTGGCATATCATTGGTTCTTTCCAATTTTGGAAACCAAATTGTACTTTCTTGCCAAATTTTAGAAATCTTTGAATAATTTGCAAACTTTTTGGGATATTCTTCATGAGAAAACATTTGATTGGATCCTTCCATCGAATAAAATACTTTCACCGGTTCTTCATTTGACTCATTCTTTTCCAATTTCTAAACTGATAGATTCAGCTTATTTGTAGCCTTGGGAGGATTTTGAACCTTAGGTGTTAGATTACACTCAATGTGATTTTCCAAACGAATATCAACATTCTTCCTAGGTTCATCATCCTCTTAATCTGAATCATCAGTTTCAGCTACCACACCCTCATCATTCACTCCCAGTATCGGTCTCACATAAGAATTCGGATCGCCCACACTAGAGGTGTTCGATTCTTTTTCTGATGTAGAAGTAGAATTATCTGAACTCTCCGGTGTCACAACATCAAGGTTGTGATTTTCAAACAACACCGGGGATGGAATAGATTTTCAATTAACATTGGAATGAATGTTTTCCTTACTCGGTTCTTCAACAATGTGGTCCAAAACATAGGCCACATTGAGATAACTCTCCAGTTTCTTGTTTACCTTTTCAAAAAAACATTTGATTTTTGCCAATTCAAGTTTCGTTTCTTCAATCTCATTGATGTAGTTGTTTATGGCAATTTGTTTATTTAAAAGGATTTTTGTTAATTCTGAAACATCTTTCTTATAATTTTCTAAGGTTTTGTTTAAAGTTCTCTCATTTTTACGATAAGTTTCAATGGCAGTCTTAGCACTGTCTAGATCATATTTTAATTTGAAACCTCACTTTCAAGTCTATCTCATTTACCACAATAATTGCATTTAGGTGATGAGTTAGAACTTACCGAGTTTGTCGAGTCTGTCATAGCCATAAGAGCAAAGTGAGATTCCTCTCCAGAATGGAACTTGGAATAATCCACTTTCGTAGAAGCATCATCAACCATACACGACTTCTTGCTGATTAGTAAGTCCGCTTCTACGAGAAGTTGCTCCACATCATCATCAAGTGAATTAACACTTGCATCAAAATCTGTCTTGCTCTCGGAATCAGAATGACCAGACTCTTGAACCTCAGAAACATCTCTAACTGAATCAACAACAACCGTCTCAGACACGATTTCTTCAACAATTGGTTCATCAACCGTTTCTTCAACTACCTCTTCAATTACCAATCCATCAACTTTCACCACTTCTTCAATCACCACCTCTTGTGCAAAGCATGCAACATTTCCCCCCAGAAATCTCTTCAACACCAAATTGCATGTCATTCCAATTAAATCCTTCATCTTGTTGAATCACCATAGCTTGGTTAGTGTTTTGGCTTTGGTTTTGATTAGTTGGAGTGGATATTGGAACTAAATTTCTTTCATGGTTTGGTGTGGTTTGAGTTTGGTTGGGTGTTAATGTTTGTCTTTGGTTGGAATTTTGTGAAACACGATTTTGGTTTTGGTTTTGAAAGTTGTTTTGGTTTTGGAAATTTTTTTTGTTTTGTCGGTTTTGGTAGTTTGAGAGGAAAGGATTCCGGTTTCCTTGTTGCTTAGGTTTAGTACACTCCCTAGCAAAGTGGCCCTTTGTTCCACAATTAAAACATCTCACTTTGGCTTTGTTGAAGCCATATGTAGTGTTCGGTGGTGTAGCAAGATCTGTTCTTCCCGTTTTATCCATGAATTCAGTTGCTCTCCTCACAATACTAGCAAACGCCCACTGAATATCGATCAATTCTATGTTTAATTATGAGATCAATGTGGATCCCTGCTTTTTACCGGGATGAACCTATGTCTGGCCTACTGAGGACAACATCAAGATCTGAGAGTGAAAATCATTTTTTTTGCCAAGTGGCAAATTCTCAGTTGACTCTTGTTGAGTTTTTCAACCACTTTGAAACTTTCCTTGAAGTTTTGAGATTCAACAATAGGAAGAATGACCATGATTTAAGACATACCGTTCCCGATTTTCGGACTAGGAACCCTATTGAGGAAAAGGCTGCTAAAATATTTACACGGGCTATCTTCTTTGATATTCAGGAAGAAATATATGCCACTTATGAAGGATTAATTGTTATTCACACCCAAAAGGCTCATGAAGGTTTTTGTTGAAGATCCTCAAGCACATGGTCAAGGTTTTCTTGAAGTATTTTTTTTTCTTTTATTTTAGTTTTTTAAATTATTAATGGGTTTAAATTTGTTAATATGTTCATCCAAAGTTCATCAGAATAGTTTTTAACATTTTTATAGGTTCTTTTCAAGAAGGAAGTTAATGAGGGTGTTGAGGATGTTACTTCACTATGTTCATGTAGGAGGTATGAGCAATATGGTCTGCTTTGTAGGTACATATTTTTTATTAAGGCTGTTCAGAGTGAATGGATTCCCAAAGAGATATATTCTAAAGAGGTGTACCAAAGATATTGTTCCAAATGAAATCAAGTATTCATTTGAAACAGGAGAGTTTGGTGATGACAAGATGAAAGAAGCTAGACGTATTGCAAAGGAGATAGTATTGGCCAGTGAATATCTTGCAAACACTTTAATTGCAGATTTATCCGAGCTAAATTTGGTTAATGATCAAATTAAAGAGATGGTTAAGAAGGTTGATGAAGGCATGTTTAAGAGACCTAGCCATCAGAAGAAGTATGACATGTATGCTTCTCTTCTTGGTTATGAGATACCATCAGAGGCTGAACCCACTATTCGACTTCCGAATGGTAGGAAGAACAAAGGCCGTGGTAAGCAGAAGTGTATAAAGTCTAGCAAGGAAAAACAAGTTAGTCGATCCGGCAAAAGGAAGAGAACCTGTGCCATATGCGGAGAGAAAGGCCATGATCGACAAAAACATTCGAAGGAGGGTGCTTCAACCCAACCATAAGGTGAACAAGATGACCTGAATGTTGAAGATGACTTTGAAGACAACGAAGAGATTGAATTAGAAGATTCTGATTATGAGGAGTTGTCTTAGATATGTGTTGTTGACTTTGTAAATTTTAGTTTGTTGACAAGTGCGTCTGAAGTTTCTTAAACGTGCGTTTAGTTTTGGTTTTTTATTTCAGTTACTTTATTTTTTTATATGGGTGCGTCTGTTTGTAATATAAGTGCGTCTAAAGATAAACACTAAGTGTGCCCAAAATAGTTAATAAGTGCATCTATTCCATTAGTAATAAAAACTATTGAAATTACACCACCATTACCACAACCACTACCACGACCAGATAAAAAAAGATATAAACACAGAAAACCACCACAAAAAACAACCATCAAACAACCCAACCCATCCATCACTTGCCCCCTAAGATTGCATCCCTTGCCTTCTGTTTTGCTGCCATGTTCTTCAGGATGCAGGTGGTCTCTATGTTGCTAAGTTTTGACAGATCAAATTATCAAAAGATGCTTGCATCTGGAGTTGCTGAATAGTTGCATCCCTGAATGGTGCTTTTTATTCACTCTATCGGCTTCTCAATCAGATCGAAGTTCTTTATGACACCCGCCACTTAGCCAGGTCAAAATCCGTACACCTTCTAGTCAACGTTTAATTTTCCATGCATAATTCATATCATTTTATATGCATAAGTCCCCTGAGAAAGTCTAGCAATGTCCGAACGAGTATAATTTCACCCATATCAACGAATCTTGGTGACATGAATTTAACGATTACGAACTGGTTTCCAAAAACATCTATAAATGCCCATTTATTTAATAATAATACAATGGGAAGTACTATGGAATTTGTGTATGAAAACTAGTATTTTATACGAAACCACATGTATATGTATATATGTACACGACACACATGCATTTAGGCATGAGTATCACATGTGCTAAGGAACAAAAAACACAATTAATACAAGTCTTTAAATCCATTTTGTTCAATTATAAATGAAGTGTCATATCTTAAAATTCTTAAAGTTTTGATGACTTAACTATAATTAGCAAGATTCCTTAAACTTCTAGGATCAAGAATGTTGGGTTACCACAAATGTTAAAGTTTCTTTTTCCTTCCCTTTTCCTCCCTTTTTCGGCTGTAACCCCCATACTTATATTATTATTTTTTAAAGGTCAACTATGTTTAAACACATGTTGATTAAGATCTAGAATGGCCTTATGAGTGATCAAGGTTTGGAAGATTATGTTCCAACATAATCTATGAGTGATCACTTCACTTGACATGAGAACTTGACTAAGTATAGAGATCATAAGCCAAGATTATTTTCCTTGATTCCCATACACACTTAGTCAACTATAAGACTTTATCCATATATAGGAAGATCCCTTAATCACATGGAACATAGTAGATTATTAACCCAAAGTAGCTAGCCCTTGACTTCTTGGAACCCTCCTAGCCGTCGCCCCCTTACACCCTTACAAGATCTTTTTTTTAATACCACAACACATCTAATCACCCACCAACATAAGTGTTGTCACATTATGGAAGGATGTAGAACTTTAAATTCCTAGATTAGTCACATTATAAGATCTTGAGCCAACATAATCTAGTGATATGTCACCATCTTGTAACTTGGTTAAGAAAGGAGATTCTTTGAATAGAACGCCTAAGGTGATTTAAACCTACACTAATATGGATAGATCTTCCAAGGCATCATAAACCCATGTCAAGATACTTGCCTAAACAAGACATGGTGACCCCTTTCCTTGTTATCCCAAAGTGTCGCCCCCCTAGCACCCTCTAATCTTTTTTTTAATCAAAGTCAACTCCTAATTACACATGTGTTGATTAGAAGTCTAAGATGATCTTTTGTAATGTCACATATGTGTGTGCGTGCGTGAATACATACACGTGTGTGTATTTACGCATGATATTATATATATATATATATATATAAATACACACATGTATACGTGTACAAACATATAAGTGATTTAAGCTACAATATTAACATGTTTTAATAACAATATATGTGTAAGCAAGATCCATGTGTATTTATTTATATGTGCGTGCGTATGTATATATAGTATGTATGCATGTGTATAACAAACTCATAAGCATGGATAGTAATGTGTATGGACTACCAAGATGCATACGTATATGGGTATGTATGTGTAAGTGTAGGTCCCATTAACTACCTATGGTTATGTGTTGGAATATACATATGTAGATATATGTGTATAAATACGCATGTATATGTGTAAATACACATATATGTGATGCTATGTGTACATATAACAAGTATCAAGTGTAGTTATGGACAATGTAACTCTTTTTCAAATAGAACATATGCTTTATGACAAGTAACATGTGTTAGGAAAAAGATCTATTTTCCTATCCAAACTATTATTTTGTCACCAAGGAAAGCTAAACCAACATACCACTAAGGATTGGGTGAACCACGAGTACCATGGATTACCTATTTGTATAAATCTAAGGTACCCATGTATGTATATAGGACGAGATACCTAGTTGTCGGACAAACACTTTTGCTAGACTACACGCGGACTTGAGGTGAGTTCTCATGGCCACTTTTTACTGTTTTATGTTTTGGGGAAAAGCATGCCTTGTTTACTTTTTTTTAGAATGAATTCCTAGCCGACCGGTGTACATGAGACGATATGTTTAACAGTAATCACTAAAGCCCTCGTATATTAGTTTATCATAACCATTAACTATGGATTTAGCCTAGAAACACATGAGTAGATCTATTGGGTTGACACCCCCACTCTCGGTTAGTCGCTCTAACCGGTTTATACGATATGAGTGTGCTTGCATTTCTTATATGACGATTCATTGCACTTGTTGTGCAATGTGCGAGGCACCACTCGTCGAGGTTTGGTTATGGACTCATGATGGTTTATCATCATTGCTCCTAGCTAGGCAATGATGGCTCATTCAAGGAATTTCATTAAACTTTACATTTTACAAAAACCCGTGAACTCACCAACATTTTGTTGACAAAGTTTTTATGCATGTTTTTCAGGTAACTAAACTTTGGATGGAACTTGGGATATTATTGGGCATACATTCACGACTACCACCTATCGTGTCATCAAAACTTTTGACCCCAAGAAGGGTTTTAAAATGTATCTTGTGAACTTTGTTGTTGTCAAACACGTTTGGTACTTCTATAAATAAATAAATATGAATGTTTGCTCAAATCTTGTGCTTGAAAACCTTTCGTTGTTACACCCCGTGTTTCCACCTAGGCGGGGTGTGACAGATTGGTATCAGTGCTGAAGGTTATAGCGAACTAGCTTTCTCTAAAAACTAAACTATAACTACAACTATTTTCAAACGAAGAGTTTTCCTTGCATGAAAAATGTTTTCATCACGATGCACTGCAATTTTGTAAAGAAATAGCCCACTTGTTTCTCGAGAAGTGATGGGAAAGGTGGTCCTTGCTGATTCACACGGGCCAAGTTCCATGCCATTTTTCTACATTGCATTCACGTGAGTATAGCACATGAGTTCTTAACGCTTATCGATGTGTATATGTGTACTTTGGATTTTGACAGGATCATGGCTACCTATGCTCACCCGATTGTCCTTTCGGATTCAGAGGATGATTCCTCTTTGGTCCCTGAGCCTTCTAGTGATAGCGCCATTGACGGTTATTTCGCGGATTCGGAGCCCAAGGAGGATTACAAGGTGGACATTGTGGGAGATGACGCGTAGCTTGACCACGTCGTCTCGGATGATGAGCCGGACGTCCCTGCCGGTGAGACCCAGGGAGTCGCTCTGGATGCCGTTGACCCAGCCCCTATGGTTACGGGAAGATCAGCTAACATCCCTCGCGTGGAGGAGGCATCGCCCGCCGATGTGCCAGAGTCTTCTTCCCGCCCCCATTGCCTTATTCTTGGCAGTACGCACATTATATGCCTTTCCAGGAAGCGTGTGCGCAGGCTCCAGCTCGTGGAGCCTGTGGCACCAGTCCAGCCTAGCCATACTACTGAGTCTTTCGAGCCCCCTCGGAAGAAACTGCTTAGGAGGTCCTAGGCCCGCAAGCAGACCTTCCTACCTACAGTTAGAGGCTACTTGGCTCATAGCGATGAGGATTCTGATGATGGCATCTTTATCTCTGCTCATGGTTTTGAGTCCTCCCAGCCCCCTGCAGAGTCTCCTTTACCTGGTCCTCTTGGTACCTCACCCATGCGCTGTTTCCTTCACACGTTGTGTAGCATGGTAGGTACGCATGATGGTATCATCCGCGACCTCTGTGAATGAGCGAATGGACTAGAGGTCGATGCTCATGCTGAGGGATTTATGAGGTTCGTTATCATTGAGCACCTTACTAGCCTAAGAGCACGACTGGACGATGTCGAGCGAGGACATATGGTGGCTGAGTGTGAGCGCATGGAGGCTGAGCGTGGGCGAGCCGAGGCATGGAGGCGTTTAGACATTCTTGAGCATCGTTTGGATGAGATAGACCGTAGTATGAGGGCTGTCGTTGCCCCTTTAGCTGCTGCATTTCCCCCTCCTCCTCAGTAGTTAGGTTGTAGTTGTGGTAGTTGTAGCTTTTGTTATCTAACCTAACCGATGGTAGTATCTTTTGAGTCATTTCATGTATGGTTTGGGTTGTAGTATTCTACATATTTTGTATCAATATCACAAACCGATGTACTAAAAACGAAATGAATTAATGAAATGACGATGTTTGATTTACTGATTTCTCTCTATTATTATCTATTTATGCTATGATTTAGTTAGGTATTCTTGTTATATGTTATACTATATATGAGTAAGTATGCATATTAATATTATATTCACTGCTTGTGAGAAAAACGCTTATCACGGGTATTGTGAAGTTCACGGTTGTTTATTCGAGCGCACATGATTGACAATATTTTCGATAAATATGTGTCTCATTCTTTTATATCTATTATGATAGAAAGAAGTCATGTCGCCCCGAAAGAACACCCGCAATACCGAGGACAACACATTCCCAACCACGTCCGAAGAGCTAGCCCGCGTGATTACGCAGCACGACGCTAACCGCACATACTCCAGTGGTGGATTCGGAGGAAATGGCAGGCGAAGGACAAATGACAACGACACTAGTAAAATATCGATTCGCTATGCTCCCTATGGCCTTGTAATCACTACTGTTATTGATGATGTCTCATTATCTATGACCTAGACGGTGAGACTATGGTTCATGGCTGTTTCTACAGGACTTTCATGGCTTGTAAACCATGGAGTTTCCGTGGGTCGGAAGGAGCGATCGGTATTTGTCGTTGGATCGAGAAAATGGAATCAGTTCTGGATATCAGTGGTTGTGCCGAGGACCAGAAAGTCAAGTACTCTACCTGCACCTTCCAGGATGAAGCATTGACTTGGTGGAATCTGCAAGTTCAGACTTTGGGTAGAGATGTTGCGTATGGTCTCTCATGGAGCGATTTGAAGTCCATGCTGATGGAGAAGTACTGCCCCATTAGTGAGCTGCAGAAGCATGAGTCAAAATTTTGGAATCTGACTATGTCTGGAGCGGAAGTCGCCGCCTACACTACCCGTGTTCATAAGCTGTCTCGTCTGGTACCCCACAGGGGTTACTCCGGAATACAAACGGGTTGAAAGGTACATATGGGGACTCTCCCTAAGATTCGCAGTATGGAAACTGCTGCTGAACCCACCACCATTCAAGGAGTCGTCACCCTCGCTCATAGTCTTACGGATGACGCAGTGTGTATGGGCGCATTGCTTAAGAAGGAGGTTGAGAAAGGAGGAAGCACGGGTGACAAGAGGAAGTGGTCAGATACCAAGAAGGGTAAGAATGGTGGAAGTCGGTTTCGAAAGAAACCGGAGACGGCCCAAGCATTTGTTGCAACCACTACTTTTGCGGCCGAGCCCCGCAAGAAGTATAGTGGATCGCATCCACTTTGCAACAAGTGTAACTATCACCATGTCGGGTCATGTGACAGCATTCGTTGTGAATACTGCAAGAAGATCGGGCATCAGGCTTCCCGCTGCCATGCTAAGGCTGCTGGTAACCCTGCCGGGAAACCAGGATGCTTTGAGTGTGGTGCTGCGGATCACTTCAAGAAGGATTGCCCGAAGCTGAAGAACCAAGCTCGCGGTAGAGCTTTTGTGATTGGAGCTGGTGAAGCTCGTGAGGATCCCAATGTCATTACCTGTACATTCCTCGTAAACAACACTTATGCTTCCATACTCTTCGATACTGGTGCCGATTTAAGCTTTGTGTTAACTGACTTTAAGCATACCCTAGGGGTAGACTCTAGTAGGTTGCACACTCGCTATTCCATAGAATTGGCCAACGGTAAGGTTAGTGAGTTGGAAGAGGTCGTTGAAGGATGTACCTTAAACATGGGAGATCATGAGTTTTGTATCGACTTACTACTCATCAAGTTGGGAAGTTTCGATGTGGTTGTTGGCATGGATTGGTTGTCGAAGAACCAAGCAGAGATTGTGTGCTAAGAAAAGATTGCCTGTATTCCCCTTCCCAGTGGCGAAGTTCTCTTGATTAAAGGAGAGAACAGTCGAGCCACGTTACGGATTATATCTTGCATGAAAGCACAGAAGTGCCTTCGCAAGGGCTACTATGCATTTCTAGCACATGTGACGGAGAAGAAGTCGAAGGAGCTGAAGATCGAAGACATCCCTGTCATGAGAGATTTTCCGAAGGTCTTTCCTGAAGCGTTGCTAGGATTGCCGCCTCCGAGACAGGTGGAGTTCCGTATTGATTTAGCTCCCGGAGCTGCACCAATCGCTCGTTCGCCGTATCGTCTAGTGCCAGCAGAGATGCAAGAGATTTCGAGCCAACTACAGGAGTTGTTGGACAAGGGTTTTATTCGACTGAGTTTTTCTCCGTGGGGTGCACTTGTGTTGTTCGTGAAGATGAAAGATGGATCTTTCCGTGTGTGCATAGATTACCAAGAATTTAACAAGCTTACCATCAAGAATCGGTACCCTCTCCCCAGGATTGATGATCTGTTTGATCAGCTACAGGGCTCTAGTTACTACTCTAAGATTGATTTGAGGTATGGATATCATCAACTTCATGTGCAAGAGGAAAGCATACCTAAAACGGCTTTTAGGATGCGTTATAGTCATTATAAGTTCCTAGTCATGCCTTTTGGACTGACCAACGCGCCAGCAGTATTCATGGACTTGATGAATAGAGTCTGCAAGCCGTATTTGGAGAAGTTCATGATTGTCTTTATTGATGTTATATTGATATATTCACGGACTCAAGAGGAGCATGAGCAGCATTTGAATTTGATCCTTGAGCTACTGAAGAATGAGAAGTTGTATGCTAAGTTCTCCAAGTGTGAGTTTTGGATTCGGGAAGTTCACTTTCTTGGACATGTAGTGAACGAAAGAGGTATCCATGTCGATCCAGCAAAGATTGAGGCAATTAAGAATTGGGAAGCGCCAAATTCGCCAACAGAAGAGTGACAATTTTAAGGACTCGCTGGATATTATCGATGGTTTATTGAGAACTTCTCTAAGATAGCTCAATCCTTAACCATTCTAACTCAGAAGGATAAGAAGTTTGAATGGGGTGATAAGCAAGAATATGCCTTCCAGTCGTTGAAGCAAAGGTTGTGCAACGCATTTATCTTTGCCCGAAGGAACGGATGACTTTGTGGTCTATTGCGATGCTTCACACCAAGGTCTAGGGTGTGTTCTGATGCAAAAAGACAAAGTGATTGCATATGCCTCTCGTCAACTCAAGGTTCACGAGAAGAATTACACTACACCTGATTTGGAGTTAGGAGCGGTAGTTTTTGCGCTTAAGATTTGGTGACATTACTTGTATTGAACCAAGTGTACTATATTAACAAACCACAAGAGCTTGAAACACATCTTCGACCAGAAGGATTTGAACATGAGGCAGAGAAGATGTGTTGAATTGCTGAACGATTACGAATGTGAGATAAAGTACCACCCAAGAAAGGAAAACGTCGTAGCGGATGCCTTAAGTCGAAAGGAACGCATCAAACCCCTACGTGCACGTGCACTAGGATTGATTATCCATTCAAACCTCACAGACCGCATTCGTGAAGCCTAGCAGGAAGCTCTCAAGGAGGTCAACATCAAGGAGAAGGCTCTGCATGCGATGATTAGACTATTGGAACCCCGGACCAACCGAACGTTGTATTTTGCTAATAGGATTTCGGTTCCATTGTTTGGTGGATTGAGGGAATTGGTACTCGAAGAGGCCCATAAGTCAAGATATTCGGTTCACCCAGGAGCCGATAAGATGTACAAGGATTTGAAGGAACTATATTGGCGGCCTAATATTAAAGGTATTATTGCTACGTACGTGGGAAAGTTCCTAACGTGCTCTAAGTTAAAAGCCGAGTACCAGAAACCCTCCGGCTTGTTACAACAACCCGAGATACCCGTGTGGAAGTGGGAGCAGATTTCGATGGATTTTGTAACTAAGCTGCCAAGGACGGCAAGCAGTCACGACGCAATTTGGATAATTGTGGATCGATTTGACCAAATCTCCTCACTTTTTGCCAATCAAGGAAACTGATAAATTGGATTAATTGGCAAAACTCTACATTAAGGAGGTTGTATCTAGACACGGTATCCCAGTTTCCATCATTTCGGATTGGGATAGTCGTTTTACTTCTAGGTTTTGGTAGACGCTGAACGAAGCCCTCGGTACTCGATTAGACACGAGTACGGCTTCCCATCCCCAGACTGACGGTCAAAGCGAGAGAACGATCCAGACACTTGAGGATATGCTTCGTGCATGTGTCATTGACTTTGGAGGTAATTGGGATGCCCACCTACCTCTAATTGAGTTTTCATAGAACAACAGTTATCACACTAGCATCAAAGCCACACCGTTTGAAGCTCTCTATGGACGCAGGTGCCGATTGTCGTTGTGTTGGGCAGAAATTGGGGACAAGCACTTGTTTGTCTCGGAGATCATCCAGGAGACAACCGACAAAATCTTTCAAATCAAGGACCGATTGAAAGCTGCCCGGGATAGGCAGAAGAGTTATGCTAACACGAGGAGGAAACCTCTAGAATTTCAAGTAGGCGACAATGTCCTACTGAAAGTTTCTCGTTGGAAAGGAGTACCTCGTCTTGATAAACGCGACAAGCTAAACCCAAGTTACATTGGTCCATTTGAAATCTTGGCGAGAGTTGGCCCAGTCGCGTACAGGCTTAATTTGAATCGTTGATCATTCCGCCTGAGGAAATTCAGATCGACGATCAACTTCATTTTATTGAAGAACCCGTCGAGGTCACGGACTCGAAAGTACAAAAGCTTAGACGTAGCCGAGTTAAGCTCGTTACAGTTCGGTGGAATTCCCAATGAGGACCCGAGTTCACTAGGAAACGCGAGGACCAAATGAAGCGAAAGTACCCCTCTCTCTTCAAGGATTCCCCGGTATCAGATAGGTCACATCGAATTTCGCGGACGAAATTTCCTCAACGGGGGGAGAATGTGACACCCGACACTTAGCCAGGTCAAAATCCATACACTTTCTAGTCAACGTTTAATTTTCCATGCATAATTCATATCATTTTATATGCATAAGTCCCCCGAGAAAGTCTAGAAATGCCCGAACAAGTATAATTTCACCCATATCAACAAATCTTGCTGACATGAATTTAAACGATTACAAACTGCTTTCCAAAACCATGTATAAATACCCATTTATTTAATAATACAATGCGGAGTACTATGGAATTTGTGTATGAAAACTAGTATTTTTCTAACATACGAAACCGCATGTATATGTATATATGTACACGACACACATGCATTTAGGCATGAGTATCACATGTGCTAAGGAACAAAAGACACAATTAATACAAGTCTTTACATCCATTTTGTTCCATTATAAATGAAGTGTAATATCTTAATATTCTTAAAGATTTGATGACTTAACTATAATAAGCAAGATTCCTTACACTTCTAGGATCAAGAATGTTGGGTTACCAAAAATGTTAAAATTTCTTTTTCCTCCCCTTTTGCTCCCTTTTTCGGCCGTAACTCCCGCCCCCCATAATTATATTAATTTATTTTAAAGGTCAACTATGTTTAAACACATGTTTATTAAGATCTAGAATGGCCTTGTGAGTGGTCAAGGTTTGGAAGATTATGTTCCAACATAATCTATGAGTGATCCCTTCACTTGACATGAGAACTTCACTAAGTACAGAGATCATAAGCCAAGATTATGTTCCTTGATTCCCATACACACTTAGTCAACTCTAAGACTTCTTGGAACCTTCCTAGGCGTCGCCCCCTTACACCCTTACAAGATCTTTTTTTAAACACCACAACACATCTAATCACCCAACAACATAAGTGTTGTCACATTATGGAAAGATGTAGAACTTTAAACTCCTAGATTAGTCACATTATAAGATCTTGAGCGAACATAATCTAGTGATATGTCACGATCTTGTAACTTCGTTAAGAAAGGAGATTCTTTGATTAGAAAGCCTAAGGTGATTTAACCCTACACTAATATGGATAGATCTTCCAAGGCATCATAAACCCATGTCAAGATACTTTACTAAACAAGACATGGTGACCCCTTTCCTTGTTATGCCCAATCCGTCACCCCCTAGCATCCTCTAATCTCTTTTTTAATCAAAGTCAAGTCCTAATTAGGGTGCTACTCGCCTGCTGTAGGGGGCGAGTAGGCCCCTAGTCACCTGAAAAGGTAGTAATTAGGATTCCTACTTGCCACCTGCAGTTCCTACTCGCGTGTAACATCAGAAACGACTAGAAACAGCTATAAATACCATACTTGACTTGTAAAACATCATTTGTGAAACCCTAGTGGCCCCAAACCTCTCTCACACCATACTTAACCTCTGGAACTCGTTTTTGCCCTAAAACCTACAATTTCCAAGCTTTACACATCCTCTTTAGCAAAATCTAAGGTGTGTTATCCATCCTAATCTTTTATCATGTTGTTATTTTGATCCCTAAAGGTCCAGACCTGGTTTTGTGAAGTTTGTGTCTTTAAAAACCTTTGAAAAACAGTTTTAAAACAAGTCTAATCCTTTATATGAGTTATATGTGAAGTATTCATGCAAAGAACGGATTTTTATGATTAAAACATGGGGATTCTTATGTGTTTGATGTTTTACTAATACGGATAGGTTGTTAGTATGATTATCTAGGAGTTTAAAGGTTGTATGATGTGTTTTAGTGATAATATGGGTTTTAACCCATTTGAGTGATTTAGGAGGTTATGAAGTGGTTTGATGATTGTATGATGTTAGGGTTTATACTATAATAGTGTAGTAAGAGTAGGATGATGATTTGCAACGTGTTTATGTGATGAAATCTTATTATTTGCCATTTAGGGTAAGTTATGCATGCTGTGATGTGATGTTTTCATAATATTATTCCATTTTGGGGAATGCTTGCATTTAGGGTGATAGATTGATGACAAATTGGGGGGGGGGGGGGGGTTCATTTAGGATATGTTGCTTGATGATTTTGGATTGATGTTGGGTGTTTTTATATGTTTTGGATCTGATTTGGAGGGTCAAACACGCGAAAAGTGGCTCCTGGTCTACAGGGGGCGAGTAGGATTCCTACTTGCCTGTAAAGGGGGCAATTATGATTCATACTCGCCTGTAAAGGGGGAAATTAGGATTCCTACTCGCTTGTAAAGGGGGCAATTAGGATTCCTACTCGCCTGTAAAGGGGGCAATTAGGATTCCTAATTGCCAGTTTGATTCCTAGTCATGTGTTTTGATGCATAGTCGTGATAGCACTTGTTCGGACTCGTATATGCAATATGTGAACTGTATGCTAGACTTGGTGAACTACTGTGCGTGTTAAGTGCATAGTTGCATAGGATTGTTTGATTTCTTGTATTTGGCTAACACGTGGGATGTCAGGTCACCAATAGGATGTCGGGTCTTGTCTTGTGTGGTCAGATTAACGTTTAAACATGTTTTCAAACGTACACGGTTATGGTATGGATATTTGGGGACTAGTTGACCTGCGGGTTAATAGTACGGGTACTCATATGCATTTAATGATAGGTCGCCAATAGTAAGGACTGTCATTTACATTGTCTATTGTCTATTAAGAAGAACGCAACCTAAGGTGAGTTTCACAGCCCCACTTTTACTGGTTTTACTTTCGGGGGAGAAATATGCTATGTAATTGTATTCATAAAACTTATGTCATACTATGGTAGGCTTTTGGGTTACTATACGGTTTGTTAAAGTCCCGGGGGAAACCATGAATGTGAGGGGTATCACAACGGGGGAAATGTGGATAGATCTATTGGGCGTGACTTGCCCCACTCGACGGCTTGGAGCCGAGCGGGTGCATATTGTCTCGACCTGTGTATTCATTATTCGGGCGGGAGTATTCTTGTATGCTTGTATTCATGTATTCGTGTTTAGTAATGGTTTTTTAATTGTAGTAGTAGCAGAACTTACGCCTAGCTAGCGTACTTGTGATATAGTATTGACAGGATTGAACTTGTTACACTTTTGGAAATGTTTTATAAAAACCTGTGAACTCACCAGCATTATATGTTGACATCTTTTTGGCATGTTTTCTCAGGTCTAAGGTAGCAACATATGGACTAGGCGCGCAGGTCTTGCATGGCGTCTAAGGTCTTCTAGTTGCATGTTTTCGAATAAATGTTTCAAACTACGTTAAATGTTTTGGGTTGTAAACAAGATTAAGCTTCCGCTACAGTCTTATGTTATTAAAAACTTAATGTTTTGGTTTATGTATTTTACATTTAGTTGTCGTTTATTGTGACCGTTGACTTGGATCCTGGTGTGTCACGCGCCTTGCGGTAAAACCCCGCATGTGGAATTTGAGGGTGTGACACTACAGGTAGTTATGTTTTTTGTTCATGTTTCGTGATGAGTCTTACGTAATTTAGTTATAATACCAATTTGCCAAAACAACTAATATATCAATTTACAAAGTAGTAAGAAAGTATAGAACAAATAATTGACATTAAAAATAACAATATAAGAGATGGTACTATTTTCTAAGGGGGGTGCCTGCCCATCACTAATATATGTGGCTCCACCACTGAGCCAACTTTAAAAAAATTGATTAGAAAGTTAAAGCAATATATGACATTCTAAATTGAAATTGGATTGAAGTATCGTTTGTCATAAACTTGTTGATGATAAATATATGAACATATTATTTTTAAGATGGTAGTTAGTATTCAATACGATCAAGTTCCAGGTGACAAATGTAATTATTTTTTTTTGTTTTTACATATTATAAATGTCTCTTAGCATGAATACAAGAAAAATCGAGTCAATTAAACATTAAAATACAATCAGTTCCATATGGAATGATTAACACAATAGGTGTCGAGTCTCATGAAACAAACATCCATAGGATCGCCTTAGAAGTGATCAAGTGTCCTGGGCATGTACATATGCTACTTGTGCTACAAGTCTATAAGTCATGCCTACATGTATATACATGGTCCAATCTAACAAAGTGCACCTATACTGGTTTGGTCAAAAATCACCGAAGCAATTTAATGATCAAATTAGTTTTTGAGGTAGTGTGTTATTCATAATATTTATAAGTATGTCCAGGATGTGAAAATTTAAAGTCTGGATATTGAATAAAAATCAGGATAGGACTTAGAATATCAGGATATCCAATGTAAATAAACGATAAAATAGTAAAGAACACGAGATATTATGAGGAAAGCCTTTTATCTTATTGTATCGTCGGCATAAAATCTCGAGAGGTGATAAATGTCACATTGCCTCTGTTTCTAATATTGAATGTAAAAGAATATAGGTCGGAACTATTCTAATCGTGCTTTATGTTACAGTGATGATTGTAAATGATTGTGTAAGTATAAGTGATTTGCAAAATGAAACGTATCGACTGTAATCCTAGTGTGAGTGATGTGTAATGGGTAAGTGCCTAAACGAACAGATTAGCCCTATTATTTATACTATTCACAATGCAACTATATATCTAAAATATCAAGGATACAGAGAACATGCTTATGTGACCGTTTGTGGACTTCTTCGAACATTCATCCTTAAAAAAGAAGTCTGAGTCTCTAGCATGACCAAGTCTTATTGTTGGGACTGTATTTAAGGTTTATGCTTTGTATCTTAGTTTTCGACTATGTAGGATAGTTCTCGGTTTATAGTTGTGTTTTGTTATGTTTGGTTTGGTTTGAGCCATGGGTTCTCGAAGGCTTAGGCCATGTAGGCTTATTTGAGAACCACATGAAGTATTTAAATTAGTTTCGGGGTTAATTATAGGGTTAGCGGTTCATATTATTATTTTCCTGTTCGTATCAGATGATTCTTTAGTAATCGTATGCAATTGAGAATGTTTTAATCATTTTTCCTCTGTTGTTCTTGAATCACCACGATAGATTGATTCCGCTAGTCTATTGTGTTTCACTTGATATCTAGTATTAGATCTAAGGGTTTGGGACATACAATTAGTATCAAAGCCATTGAATCATTTAAGGGCTCAGTTTTAATATCAAGGATTCAAGAAATTTAATCAGCTAGAAAAAAAGGTTTGAAATTGGTGTTCTGTCTATAGTTTGTTGATCTAATCTAGTTAATAATTTTTGACAGATTTGAAACCATGAAGAACATTAAGATTTTGGGTGTTTTTTATCTAAAAATTCAAGAGTTTGGAAGTGTTAGAGTGTTATTAGGAAAGTGTGTTATTTTTTTTGAAATTTTGTAAGGAGTCTAAATCCTTAATTTTCGGATCTATACTTCATCTCCAAGTTTTCAGGTTCTCGAATTATTCAGGTTCACAGATTAAGGGCTCGGTTTTAATATCAAGGATTCAAGAAATTTACTCGGCTAGAAAAACAGGTTTGAAATTGGTGTTCGGTTTATAGTTTGTTGATCTAATCTAGTTATTAATTTTTGACAGATTCGAAGAACATTAAGATTTTGGGTGCTTTTTATCTAAAAATTCATGAGTTTGGAAGTGTTAGAGTGTTATTAGGAAAGTGTGTTATTTTTTTTGAAATTTTGTAAGGAGTCTAAATCCTTAATTTTCGGATCTATACTTCATCTCCAAGTTTTCAGGTTCTCGAATTATTCAGGTTCCCAGATTTGGTGTTTACAGATTACAAATTCATAAAATTTAGGTTCACAGATTGGAGGTTCTCGGTTTCAGGTTCTCAATTTTGGTGTTTCGAAAGCTGTATGGGGTAGAGAGAGAAAAAGTGGGTACATATGTAACATATATATTTCATTTTGATACAAAACTTTAACTTAAACACATGCACACCTTCAATTATATTATTCTTATTAATTTTACAAAGTTTTGTGCACAAATAATAAACCAATGATACTCGAGGGACCATTTTGCCAAAAACCTAAACTTTCAAGTCCAGCTACCTCGCCACGATAGGCGAAGAAGGACAACTCCTTCTTCGCGGTGCGTGGCGTGTCATTTATCTATTTTTCTGTGAAGCTTCTTCGCAGTACACGAACAACTGCTAGAACATACTTGCAACATTCAAGTTACATGTTTTACCAGTTTACACCTAATTTTCACTCAATACAATTAAATACGATGTATTTGGCCCTAATTCTTCGCCTAATACATCCTCAAGTTCTCAACTACCTTCATTAACACCTGATCTACCCACTTAACGCCGAACAACCTCTTAATCACACACCAAACTACATTTCACGCGTTCAAAAAATTTCTAAATAAACTGCCCAATTCTCTCATGACCTTTACTATATAAATTGAAGGCATCCTCCTGACCATTTTTCGTTTACCAACAATTATCATGTACTCTCATACTTGATTATCCTTCGTTCTGCTCGTAAATTGCAAGTCCAGAGCAGGAGCTTTGACTTCCTTACTTAAGCTTTTAGGGTAATTCTTGTTGCTTCTTGTTAGATTTCATCCGAAGGTCAAAATTCCTTTGTTTAATCCCATAAACAAAGAGGTATTGACATCCGATTTCGGACTTACATTATAGGGATTTATTATGAATCTTGGTAATGTTTAACCTTCATTTTCTACTTTTAAACCCTTTTAAGGATCGACAAGAATTGAATATCGCGAACTTAACGGATCGAAGGTTGAATCAATGATCCGGTTAGTTGTTAGGTGTTTGTTAATGAGTTAGAATACTCAGGAAATGATAGAGAGCACACACACAAAAACACACACTCAATTGGGCAGCACCTTGTTAGATTTAGCAAAAGTTACAAAATGGTGAACACATGGGGGTATATATAGTGCTTCTGTCATACTGGCTTGTTCCAGGCGTATGACACTCATACGCCTAGGAGTCCAGGCGTATGACTCCTCATACGCCTAAAGCTTTACAAAAATGCCTAAAATACCCCCAAACACTATAATGCTACCCGAACACCTCTAGAACGCATATGTATGATCCATAACCTATGTCTAAACTAGGGAGATAGCGGTAGGGTGTACTAACACCCTTTATCAAACTGAAAACCAACCTAGCTCAAGTGGGTAGATATTTTGTGTTAAGGTTGGGAATGAGAGGTCATGGGTTCAAACCCCACCTTATGCACTATTTTATTTATTTGTATTTCATTTTATTTTTTTAGATTCATGTTTATTTCATTTTTATACTTTTAATCAATCATTTATTTCAGGAAATTATAATTTAATTAATTTTCTTTTTAACATAATTACTTAATTTATTTATTTGTTGGTCTTTTGTTTAATTTTTTTTCATTTAATTAAATAAATGCTTGTAATCTATCTATTATAATAACTAGGTGAAATCCCGTTTGAAAACACGGGAAGACTATATCATATTTACCAAAAACAACATTAAGAAGCCAATAGTCTGTTGTAAGGAAAATCTGTTTAGTAACATATGTTTCTTTCTTTAAAATAATTACTACCCAAAATATAAAAAACATAAACAGACCAACTGTTATGGTGTGTTTAGTAAAAACGAAATTAAAAAGTCAATCTACTGTTAAAAGAAAAATTGTATTTCGTAACGTTTGTTCAAATGCAGTGCATCAATTAAGGAGATTTTTTTTAAAACACCTGTTATTAAAAATCACTATTGATTCAAACAGATGTTACTTCAACGGGTTCGTTCAAACAGTTGTTGACTTAAACAGTTGCTACGAACAATGACATCACATTTACATTTTTAATGTTTGTTTACTAAAGACCAATCATCTGTTGACTTTAACAGTAGACTATTCATATAACTAATCGGTATTATTTTACTTAAATTGGTATTTATCATCCAATAAATAAAAATCATTATATAATGATTGCAAAATATATAAAATAAAAAATTTAATATATTTAGAGCGATAATAATATCGAATACATTTAAATAATTTCTCTGTGGTCTTTAACAGTTCGTTCAATCTTTTGTTCTTCTCTTTAAGAAAGTTTCTGTAGGACCTACATATTTTTTGTATGTCTTCACTGAACTTTTCATTTGACCTTAAGTTTTCCAAAAAAATGAAGAGACCATCCATCGTTCACTTGATACCTTGGTACCAATGACCTGATTAATTTTCAGGTTGGTCTTTCAAATGTGATGTTCAAGCAGTCATGTAGCACCTTCAATTACTTCAAGAATCTCCAGCTCCTCGTCCTCTTTAAAACATTCCAAAATAATTTTATGAACCTCTATCATTTGTGACCATTTGTTGCTGCTGGAATCCATCTTAATAATATTTTTATAAGATTGGTAAACCTATGCAGATGCAGAAGGTAATGTTTAAATGTTGTGCTAGAGGAAGAGGTGAAAATCGTATTTTATAGTAAAAACAATGCATTAACTATAATGAATCTATTAACTACAATGAATTAACTATAATGAATCTATTAACTACAATGCATTTTTATTAATGTTGAATACATACTATATTAATTTGGCTACTTTCCCATTGAAGCAAATCTTCAAATTCTGTTTTTTTTTTCACATTCAAATTTCCTGACAAACACAAATACTATTTACCAATATTTGTACAAATATGAACATGTGATATTTTACGTTGTTTATATTATAATAATTGTTTAACTTCTGTTTTATCTAAATTGGACATGAAAATGTTGTTTTTTTATATATAAGTGAGTAAAGATTATAAATATAAGTATATAATTTTTGCAAAATATTGAATTTTTACACTTGAGTATATTTGCAATATACGAATTAAAATCAGATGTATTAGTACATCATTTGGTAAAAGACGTTGTGACTAACAATGGTTATCTAAAAACCGTTCCCTAATAATCGTCCATTGAAATTTCTTAACCGTCTGGTAATTTGTATTTAAATTAATTTTAAATTTAAATTATGTTGTTATGATTTTAAATTATTACTCTTAAGTCTAATTGCAAAATACACTAAGCTCAAAATCATAATCATTAACTTTGGAATTCGCCCCTCTGAAACGTGTTAGTGAAGGAGAATGGCTTTGCTTGTGCTTGCCCGCCCTTCCAAGTTTCCTTTTTTTCAGCAACCACGAAGAGAAAAATCACCAGACGCATGAAAATCTCTATTAGAATAACAGATATTAAAAACAAACAATTAATCTTAATCTTCAACGAAAGTTCCATTACATTGTTTACCAAAATCTGTTGACTTGTCAACAAATTTGTCAAACAGCTATTATACGATTCAACCTTATTATTACAATTCCATAATTTGAATGAAATATTTAATTTAACAAAAATAAATACAAAATGGTAGACTTATAAAAGAACAAATCCAAATATCTCTAAAAAACTGCTTTAACGACAACAGATTTACAATATCTGAGTTTACAAACTACATAAAAATACAAGGCAACATCAAAAAAGTCTTCTAACAACCAGACCCTAGAGAATGATTTTTCTTGCCATTGTCATCGGAATAAAATCACAAATAAACACAATCAAAAGCAGTACCACGACAACAACTCGTATCTAAACATCATCAACTTCCAAAACCCTAATGATAGCCCCACGTTCATTGCACTTGTATTTCTTTATTTCAATTTTTATTTCTAAGTTATGCTTCTTTTATTTTAATTGTCAGTTACTTAATTTCCTAAAAAATAGGTTAGTGGACTAGTGGTTAGTTGTTTTCTATTTCCTTATATGTACGTATGATACTATCAGAAGAAATCGGTGAGTTTTATGATAAAAAATGTGTGTTAGTTTTTTCCAAATGGATTTTTGAGATGAATTAATTCTCTTCCAATGCTAGTTCAAGATTAGCAAACTTGAATGGTGTTCTTTGGAATCTAAATTAGGATTGAGTGGTGTATCTGTATCTCAATTCAAGTTTAGAATTTGCTCAACGACTAGTTCGGGTGGTGTTTTCTGTATCTCGAATTATCGTTGCCTATCCGTTTTATTCAAATTTTGAATTCCTATCCGTTATCGTGTTCCGATTCCTATCATTTGGTATCAGAGCCGAAGCGATCCGTTTCGACTCATTTCTTCTATATTCATTTCTATCCAGTTTCTAAAAAAAATTATTATCAATGGTATATGAGAAGAGATTGCTGGAACAGAGAACTATTAAAGAACAAATCAAAGATTTGCAAGAGCAAGTTAAGGAGTTAACTGTTTTGATTTTGGGGAGTGAACGGACCAAATCTAGAGCTGTGAGGACAAAGCGTGAGATCCCAAGGTATGTTTTTAATTATCATGCAAGCTTAATGGGTCAAGCAGCCTAAAAATATGACAGCAAAATTCAGTGTTCTTCCTCGTATAAACATCCTGTTGAGATTTCCGTCACCGATTTTTATGATACGGATAAATTTTCGAAAGAAGAGGTAGCACTTGATCAAGAGAAGGAACCCGTCGACTCCGAACAAGACAACAGGCCCCGATATGATGAAGGCGGAATTATTCCTAATGAAGAAGAGTGTATGTTTCTGAGAAAAGCTCTTGGCAGAATTGTCGACCAAGAAGATGATCCTACATTTAAGAATTCAAGTTCAAGAAAAGGTCCATCACAAGTTACAGTAGACTATGATGTTAAAGATGGCCTTTGCATAAAGGTGATGATTTAGATGATGTGAATCTAGTGGAGGAGATCGGATCAAATGAAGGTAAACCATTTGCCACCACTAAGGATGACCAGGTAGCACTTGATGATGGTGAAGAAGACCCAACACAATTGTGGAGTTCAATTGAACTCATGAACAAATTAATCTTTCCATTCAGTCCAAGTTTCTGTTTAAGGACCGGGTCACATTTCAAGCTACTTCTCATCGGATACCCACCCGAAATACCTCCCGAACCACCACCGGACGTTGATTATTCTAAGTTTGGGGACAAACTTTTTTCGAAGACGGAGAGGAAGATAGCCCCACGTTCATTGCACTTGTATTTCTTTATTTCAATTTTTATTTCTAAATTATGCTTCTTTTATTTTAATTGTCAGTTACTTAATTTCCTAAAAAATAGCTTAGTGGACTAGTGGTTAGTTGTTTTCTATTTCCTTATATGTACGTATGATACTATCAGAAGAAATCAGTGAGTTTTATGATAAAAATGTGTGTTAGTTTTTTCTCAAATGGATTTTTGAGATGAATTAATTCTCTTCCAATGCTAGTTCAAGATTAGCAAACTTGAATGGTGTTCTTTGGAATCTAAATTAGGATTGAGTGGTGTATCTGTATCTCAATTCAAGTTTAGAATTTACTCAACGACTAGTTCGGGTGGTGTTTTCTGTATATTGAATTATCGTTGCCTATCCGTTTTATTCAAATTTTGAATTCCTATCCGTTATCGTGTTCCGATTCCTATCATTTGGAATCAGAGCCTAAGCGATCCGTTTCGACTCATTTCTTCTATATTCATTTCTATCCAGTTTCTAAAAAAAATTTATTATCAATGGTATATGAGAAGAGATTGCTGGAATAGAGAACTATTAAAGAACAAATCAAAGATTTGCAAGAGCAAGTTAAGGAGTTAACTGTTTTGATTTTGGGGAGTGAACGGACCAAATCTAGAGCTGTGAGGACAAAGCGTGAGATCCCAAGGTATGTTTTTAATTATCATGCAAGCTTAATGGGTCAAGCAGCCTCAAAACATGACAGCAAAATTCAGTGTTCTTCCACGTATAAACCTCCTGTTGAGATTTCCGTCACCGATTTTTATGATACGGATAAATTTTCGAAAGAAGATGTAGCACTTGATCAAGAGAAGGAACCCGTCGACTCCGAACAAGACGACGGGCGCCGATATGATGAAGGCGGAATTATTCCTAATGAAGAAGAGTGTATGTTTGTGAGAAAAGCTATGATGTTAAAGATGGCCTTTGCATAAAGGTGATGATTTAGATGATGTGAATCTAGTGGAGGAGATTGGATCAAATGAAGGTAAACCATTTGCCACCACTAAGGATGACCAGGTAGCACTTGATGATGGTGAAGAAGACCCAACACAATTGTGGAGTTCAATTGAACTCATGAACAAATTAATCTTTCCATTCAGTCCAAGTTTCTGTTTAAGGACCGGGTCACATTTCAAGCTACTTCTCATCGGATACCCACCCGAAATACCTCCCGAACCACCACCGGATGTTGATTATTCTAAGTTTGAGGACAAACTTTTTTCGAAGACGGAGAGGATGATAGCCCCACGTTCATTGCACTTGTATTTCTTTATTTCAATTTTTATTTCTAAATTATGCTTCTTTTATTTTAATTGTCAGTTACTTAATTTCCTAAAAAATAGCTTAGTGGACTAGTGGTTAGTTGTTTTCTATTTCCTTATATGTACGTATGATACTATCAGAAGAAATCGGTGAGTTTTATGATTAAAAATATGTGTTAGTTTTTTCTCAAATGGATTTTTGAGATGAATTAATTCTCTTCCAATGCTAGTTCAAGATTAGCAAACTTGAATGGTATTCTTTGGAATCTAAATTAGGATTGAGTGGTGTATCTGTATCTCAATTCAAGTTTAGAATTTGCTCAACGACTAGTTCGGGTGGTGTTTTCTGTATCTTGAATTATCGTTGCATATCCGTTTTATTCAAATTTTGAATTCCTATCCGTTATCGTGTTCCGATTCCTATCACCTAAAGATTGAAAATAGGGTCTGCATATAGTAAGAACAGATTGATGTTTTCCTTTGATTGTAAGAATCGTCGAAAAACATCAATTTCGATTTCATTACCAACGGATTGTTGGTAATCTATTTTCCTTTGATTTTAAGAATCTTTCAGAAGATTTGTGGAAAGACATTTGAACGTAATATCAATATGCATATGGGATGGAGAGTTGTAAAGTGAAAATAGTTGAAGGAATATAAAGATGGAAAATGAATATTGGGAATTCCTCCCCTTTTATAGGGTGATTAAACTAACTATCCGTAAAGTTGGTTTTTAACATTATAAGTTGGATTTCAAGTAAATATAAAGTTCGAACTTACTTTTTGGGCTTTTTATAGAATGAAAGACAATTGCAACACAACAATAATAAAATAATATTGTGAATAAACTAAGTTCAAAATCGTAATCATTACTTTTGGGGCTTTTTATAACATCTATTGACTTTTCAACAGATGTTGTCACACAAAAGTCTCTCAGTATTTACCAATGCATTGTGTAATACAGAAACCTTTTCAACTTCATAATTAAAGTCTTGATATGTGTAATAAATGATGAAGCAAAACCGTAAGCATTGGTAACTATTTCTTACATTTTTACATATAATAAACTTTATTTAGCTTAAGTAGTTACTGTTTTTTCAAACCACATATTGAAACAAAAGATATATATATATATATAGGGTAAGGATTGGTAGAAAACCCTAAATATTTGAGTAAACTCTGGAAACTCTGACTTCCCGAGCTTTTTTTTTTTGAAAAAATTAGGGCATGTAATATACATGTTTTTAAGAGTTTTGAGCCAAAAAAATCAAAAAAGCGCCGAAGGGTTTTTTTTTTTAAAAAAAAATATATTTTCATCATAACATATGTTACCAGGAAAAAATAAGCTAACATATGTTATGATGCACAACTTGTTTTATTTTTTTAAAAAAAACCCTTCGGCGCTTTTTTGATTTTTTTGGCTCAAAACTCTTAAAAACATGTATATTACATGCCCTAATTTTTTCAAAAAAAAAAAAAAAGCTCGGGAAGTCAGAGTTTCCAGAGTTTACTCAATTTAGAGGGTTTTCCCCCAATACTTCCCCTATATATATATATATATATATATATATATATATGTATATATATATATAGGGTAGGGATCATACGAGAACCAACTTTAGGGAGAGAACCAAGGAACCAATGTGAACATGGGGCATTATTGTAAATATGTTAAAGACATAAAAAAGGGGGAGCAAACAAATCCTACACATTCATCTTCTTCACCCTCTATATCTTTCTGTATTATCATCTTTTCTTCAACAAACACAATCAAATAACTCTCTCCTTTATCATTGTACAATAAAACCCTAATAGTCTTCAATAAACAATATTCAAGTGCACGCTAACAAAAACATACAGATCTGTAAGTTTCAACAAACGATCTATTTAGATCTTAGATCAAACAATCAAGAAAATCCAACAGGAAGACGAACGATTCATGATGTTTTAGGTCAAACAATCGTTATGTTTACTTGAAGAAGAAGCTAATCGGTCAATAGAACATTGCTTTCTTCTTCAATAGGCGATTGATTAAGATGAATATGAAGGAATCATTCGGAGAGTTCTGGATAGTAACAATAATAATTATTCTCATACACCACAGTTCGATCTCGTCTTTTGTAGTTGTTTTAATTTGCCGGAAACCTGAACATAACAAATTCTTAAATCAAATCAGGTACCTCTCTCTCTCTATTTCTCTCTCTTTTGGTGTGTGCTTTGGTGATGTGTATCTTAAGTTAGTGAATTAATAACACTACATGTTTTTGGTGTGTCTGTGTAATCTTGAGAGTGAAAAAGTTGTAAGTGTAGAGTGTTTCAACATGATTATAATTAAGGTGTGGAATACATGATTATATTGTATGTTTATTGATATATTGATTTTTGTGTGTTGCTTTGTGTTTTGGACGAGTTGCCATTTTCTGGTATGCACATGTGCATTAAGATTGTTAATGCACATGTGCAAAACGTAGATTATAATCTCATTAGAGGCGTTTTAGGCGATGGGTCTTCTATTCATTTTTGGCTAGATGTTTGGGTTGAGAATGAGCAATTTAAAGATAAATGGCCTGATCAGTTCAGATTGGAGTCTAACAAGGCTTGTTTGGTCAGGGACAAAATCAGGTCAGATGATTTTACTTGGGGTTGGGTTCAGCAACCAGCTTCTTTGGTCGAATGGGATCAGTTCCAGGACTGTATTAACGCTCTTGCGGACGTGAGATGTTCTGATCATAAGGATAAATGGAAATGGACAGCCGAAGAAGGAGGTGTCTTCTCGGTGAATGCTGTCAAAAGTCTCATCAGTGCGCAGCGTGACTATTATGTGTTTTTCGATTTAAATGGGTTACATAGGTGCCGTTAAAATGTAATATCTACGGGTAGAGGGCCGCGATGGATAGGATTCCTACACGCGAGGCGTTGCTTAGAAGACACATTAACATCGGGGATCCGGTCTACGTTTTCTGCAGATTCGTAACAGAGTTGGCTGCACACATATACACGGGCTGCAGCTTCACAGATGGAGTGTGGTCACGGATAGGCAACTGGGTCAGAATTGAAACTGTCTATACATTTTAGGTGCGAGATCTCTTACTGTTGCACAAGAAAGAGAACGACGGAAAGAAGGGTAAGACTATTATTAAAGGTATCATTTTGGTTACCTTATGGTTAATATGGAAGGCGCGGAATGACAAAGTTTTCAACCAAAGACAAGTGAAAGTTATTGACATTGTGGTGAATGCGAAATCTTTTTCTTTTTTGTGGTTGAAGAACCGCTCTAGATTTAACGATTTAGAGTGGAAGGATTGGGTTTTAAATCCCTTGTATATGTTGTAATGGTTTTGAGTCGTCTTTAATTCGAAGTCGCGCTCGTCGTTTGCATGAAAGTTAATGTTAAAAAAAACATATTGTTATAATTAAGTTAGTAACAATAATGCACACTTGCATATGTTTTATTGTAATTAACAAAGTAATGGTGTTGCACGTGTGCATTCAAGTCGAAATATCGGTTTTCTTATGCGTTTTTATTGTTTGTAGCTAAGAGATGGGGAAAAATAAAATAAAGTAACATTTGTATTACAATCGAGGGATAAAGGAACAAAAAGGTTACCGGATGCAAGGGAAGAGAATGACGCGATTGTTGATCAGAAATTTGAATCAGGTTGGCATTATTTATTTAGTCCGGATGTACTTGGTATTTCCCTTCTTCCTTTTATTAGTTAGGTTCTTTATTTATTGTATAGCAGAAACTAATCGAGCTCCGTTTGATCTCCCAGAAGCGGAAGCTGATATTGTAATGGATGTTTATCAAGAAGTTGAATCAGGATGTTATTAATTATTAAGTACATTTATATAGAAATGCACATGTGCATATGTGTAGTTTTATCTTGTGAAATATTAAATGTTGGATGTTTACTCACACAACATATCCTATGTGCAGATTTGAAATTAAAAAGAAAGGTTCAAACGAGATCAAACAAACAGAAACATATTGAAGCGGTGAATAATGATGGTATGTTGTTTTGCGTAATATTTAACATATATAGTTGATTATGCACATGTGCATAATTATGGATGAACATGATATAATGTGTTTTATGAGAAATGTGTGTGCAGATACAATTAGAATAAAGAAAAAAACATCAAAGAGTGTTAAAACGGTGGTAATGAAGTCAACTCAAAAGAAGATTATGAAAAAAGCAACTTGGCGTTCGAAACAAACACGCGTTACACCACATCAACTTTTGTTGGGGATAATGAAATTGTCAAACAAACAAAGAAGTTTGTATAACATTTTGTGTAATGTATGTTTGGTTTAACATTTTGTTATGTTGGTGAATGTGAGGTTGTGAGATCATTAGAAATTTGTATGTAGGTGGTTAACATAGTTGGTTTGTACTATGGATATTTTTTTTGTTATCGTTTGTTTTATTGAGTTAATACGTTTAGTAGAAACTACATGTAGTTGTATGATAAAAACAATTTGATATAAAAACTTTGTTATTTGAAGGATTATGCATGCATATATGTATGCCCGAACGTTAAACCACGAAAAAAATCTAACTATATTAGTGAAATGCACATGTGCATACAGTGCACGTTTCTTATTTTATAGTTCTTATATAGAGGTGTTTTAAGTTTATTCATGTTTGTTGTCATAGACGTGTTTTATTTTCAATTTATGGTATAATATGCATGACTAAACACTTGACGAGTTTGAGTGTATTTTATATCTCACTTTATGTCCATTTAATGATCATTGAATAAAATTTGTGACCCCTTATATACCTGTATCGCGTCCATTTAATAATCATCTAATTATGGTAATTGACAATTCATTCAAAAGTATGATTTAATATTGAAATGCACATGTGCATACGGTATATTTCTGTATATATAACAGTGAATTGCACATGTGCATCAGGGATGACGTCATATCGGCCATTTCTTTTATTTTTTTTATTTTTTTTATTTTTTTTCGAATTATTAATGCAAAAATAATCATTTTGGTGTTTTTACTTTTTTGATTTTTTTATTTATTTAGGTTATATAATTTTTTATTATTTTTTTTATATTTTTTGATGGAGGGTTTTTTGTAAACACCCTTCATATTTACAAAAATGTCATGTGTTCACACTGGTTCCTTGGTTCTCTCCCTAAATGGTGGTTCTCAAATGATCCAAATCCTATATATATATATATATATATATATATATATATATACATATATATAGGGGAAGGATAAATTGAAAACCCTCTTGAGTTGAGAAAACTTTGGAAACCCACGTAAAAAATCATTATTTTTTTTTGAAAAAAATAACCAATGTAAAAAACATGTTTTTAAGCATCTTGGCCAAAAAAATATAAAAAGCGCGAAAGGGATTTTTTTAAAAAAAATAAACAAAGTTGCTAAAAAACATATGTTTTCAGCTATTTGCTGTTATAAAAGCTGTTTAGCCCCATTTACGGCTGTGCGCATATAATGTATATATGTGTGGCCCTCGGGGGGCAAAAGTAAAGTTGCACTAATTTTAACGTTATTTTACTAATTTCGTGAAAATAACGTTAAAAACGACGGACGGTTAATCATGCATCATGTGGTGGCGTTGATAGCCAAAAGACAAGGGGCACTTGCACCAATTGGGCTTGTTCCGATTGCTAAGTGTTATGTTCCTTATGTCCAAGGCTTGATACAAAACCACTATCGAGCCGGGGGTCTCACTGGAAGCAGCCTCTCTATTCCCACGGGGTAGAGGTAAGGCTGTCTACATCTTACCCTCCTCAGACCCTACCTTAGCTTTGCTATTGGTGGGATTAACTGAGTATGATGATGATGATGATGATGATGATGATGATGCTGTTATAAAAGCTGTTGTAAACATTTTTTTTCGCAGCTTTGTTTATTTTTTTAAAAAAAATCCCTTCGGCGCTTTTTTTATTTTTTTTGCCAAAAACACTTAAAAACATGTATTTTCAATTGGTTATTTTTTTCAAAAGAAAAAAATCATTTTTTACATGGGTTTCCAAGGTTTTCTCAACTCAAGTGGGTTTTCATTTTATACTTGACCTATATATATATATATATATATATAGGATTTGGATCATTTGAGAACCACCATTTAGGGAGAGAACCAAAGAACCAGTGTGAACAGGTGGCATTTTTGTAAATATGAAGGGTGTCTACAAAAACCCCTCCATCAAAGAATAAAAAAAATAAAAAAATAATTATATAACCTAAATAAATAAAAAAATAAAAAAAGTAAAAACACCAAAATGATTATTTTGCATTATTAATTCGAAAAAAAATAAAAAAAATAAAAAAATGGCTGTTGTGACGTCATATGACGTCATCCATGATGCACATGTGCATTTCGTTGTTATATATACATAAATACACCGTATGCACATGTGCATTTCACTATTAAATCACACTTTTGAATGAATTGTCAATTACCATACTTAAATGATTATAAAATGGACGCGACGCAGATATATAACGGGTCACAAATTCTATTCAATGATCATTGAATTGACGCAAAGTGAAATATAAAATACACTCGAACTCGTCAAGTGTTTAGTCATACATATTATAACATAAATTGAAAATAAAACACGTGTATGACAACAAACATGAATAAACTTGAAACACCTCTATATAAGACCTACAAAATAAGAAACGTGTACTGAATGCACATGTGCATCTCACTAATATTGTTAAATTTTTTTAGTGGTTTAACGTTCGGGCATACATATATGCATGCATCATTCTTCAAATAACAAGGTTGTAATACCAAATTGTCTTTATCATACACCTACATGTAGTCTCTACCAAACGTATTAACTCAATAAAACAAACGATAACAAAAAAATATCATATTACAAACCAACTATGTTAACCACCTACATATAAAATTCTAATTATATCACAACCTCACGTTCACCAACATAACAAAATGTTAAACCAAACATACACTACACCAAAATGTTATACAAACTTCTTTGTTTGTATGAAAATTTCCTTATACCCAACCAAAGTTGACGTGGTGTACGTGTGTTTGTATCCGGCGCCAATTTGCTTTTTTCATAACATTCATTTGATTTGTCTTCACTGCCACCGTTTTAACACGCTTTGTTTTATTTTTTCTTTTTTGTATTTGCATCTGCACACACATTTGTCATACAACACATTATATCATGTTCATCCATAATTATGCACATGTGCATAATCAACTATATATGTTAAATATTTCAAAAAACAACATACCATCATTATTCACGGCTTCAATATGTTTCCGTTTGCTTGATCTCGTTTAAACCTTTTTTTTTAATTTCAAATCTGCACATATAATGTTTTGTGTTAGTAAACATCCAACATTTAATATTTTAACAAGATAAAACTACATATATGCACATGTGCATTTCTATATAAATATACTTAAATAAATAATAACAACCTGGTTCATCTTCTTGACAATCATCCATTACATTATCAGTTTCCGCTTCTGGGATAACAAACGGATCTCGATTAGTTTCTGCTATACAATAAATAAAGAACATAAATACTAAAAGGAAGAAGGAAAAAAAATACCAACTACATCCTGACTAAACAAATAATTCCAACTTGATTCACATTCCTGATGACCAATTATGTCATTATCTTCACTTGTATCATGTAACTTTTTTGTTCCTTTATCCCTTGATTGTAATATAAATGTTACTTTCTTTGGTTTTTTTCCCCATCTCTTATCTACAAACATTATAAACGCATAGGAAAACCGATATTTCGTCATGACTGCACATGTGCAACACCATTACTTTATTAATTACAACAAAACACATGCAAGTGTGCATTCTTATAATTAACTTAATCATAAAAATATGTGATATATCATTAATTTTAACATTAGAATCTACATTTTGCACATGTGCATTAACAACATAAAACGAATATATCTCAATTAATAACAGCATAAAACGATGCATCAACAGTAAAAATCAATGTAACCCCCACTTTCACTTACATCCCCTTTTACCCTTAACCATCGATTATCACCTAAACCATACTGTTAATCCCCAAGACAACCAATATCTCTATAATTTCATCAATATAGTTTAGTTTAGAGACTTAAGATTATAAGATGCAAGCGGCTACCTGAATCAATTAGATACTCCTCTTTCACTGTTAATCCTAACATCCAATCGACACAATCTTTATATAAACATCACATCATCATCATTGTTATCGTTCACTGTCAATCCTAACCTCCAATAAATGCACATGTGCATTATGGTAAAACAGATAAAAAAAAAGAACAAACATGCATAAATTAAATGTTATGTAAAATTTGAGTCACTATGCATGTCACATAACAAATGCCTTCAACTCTTCTATCAATCCTGAACATCACTCACTAATTGACTAACAAAAATAATGGTTTGTAACCATTGATATCAAGTTATTAACCTAACCCCTTGATTTGTAACATTTTTTTTAAACAAATTCAATATCAACTACTTGAATCCAATATAATTTAGATGCAATTAAATGACAGAATGAGTTGAAGTTCAGGACATGTTACTTTATCGATAGAAGCCTGATGCGGTTGATCCGACAATGAGGTCTTGAGGTTTTTTAGATCGGTTAATATTCCTTCAATTCTGACTCCATTGTTGGATCTGGTGCTTTCGGTTAAGTATTATTCGATCGATCGAGTATAGAATATGATGAGCAAGAGTTTGTGATGTCACTACAACCGACGGTTATGGTGATGAGCGGTGGAAGACGAGCGGTTATTGTGACAGGCAACAGAGTACAGGAAGAAGAATAATAATCGGCAGTCGACTGTTATGGTGACGATCGGTGGAAAACGAAGACGACGGTTTGTGGATGGTTAATGAAGGTATAAACTGATAATAGGAATAATAATAATGAAGGTATTATTATTCTCATCAATATGTGAATATTCAGAATGAAGAATGGAAGGGATGAGTTGGGGATTTGTATGGAGATGAATATTTACAATAATGCCCCTTGTTCACATTGGTTCTCTCCCTAAAGTTGGTTCTCGTATGATCCCTACCCTATATATATATATATATATAATAAACATCAAGTTTAACATTAATATTTTTTAATCACAAACCATAAACATAGTAAGCAAAATAACTTACATTATAATAATATTCATATTTGAAAATGCAAGCATATAAAAACATTTAAATTTCATCATCTTCATCAGTTGAACTCCAATAAGAGATTGATTATTCCATAACTTGTTCCACCTTCTCCTTCCAATACATTCCTTGCCCTGATCATTTGTTCCAGATTAAGATGAAATGTATTCCAAATAATGTTGCTCATTCTTTTCTGGTCGAGTTCTTCAAGAAACTCCAAATCATCGTAATACTCTATTTTCTCTCAGAGGAATAATTTTTCAAAACCATTTTGATAGTTAACTATTGCTATATCAAAGTCATGAGAGTAAAACCAACTTACAACATGAAGTGACTTAAAACAATTTTCCATCAACGACAGTTTGCCTCAAAATTTTCATTAAGAACATTTCATCTGAATATCGAAATTCATTGTTCTTGCAAACTTCATACGTCTGTGTCTGCAAATGTAAATCCATCTGGACTATTGTTTGAGTTGATAATTAGTAGTGATAACATACATTATTTAAATACAAAATATATAATAAATAAGTCATAATTTTAAAAACGGAGTTTCAAATTCGTAATTATTATTTGGCAGTGGCGACAGCTAAGAGTCTATAAGACCACTATAGAAATGAAGAATCTAGATTATTTATTTATAAAATAAACACTTATTTATTGTGTATAATACTTATTTTTAATATTAAAGAACTAAAAAATGTTACCCTTAATTTACATTTTGAAATTATTTTAACCAAATATTAAAAACTATTTAATTTTACATAAATTACTCAATAAATAATTTGGGCTTTTTTGTTTTTCCTATATTTATTGCTTATTTATCACACTTCGAATTAGTATTCCATTGTTGATTTTAAAAAAAATTGTTGATTGAAAATATATTTTATAACAACAAAACTTATAAAAGAATATTATTTTACCTATAAATATTGCTTTTAAGTAAGTTGAAAATCGTAAATATTAACTTTAGCATTCGACCCTCTGTTGAGATAAAATAATAGTAACTTTGACCCATCCTATGGTACTCATAAATATGTTCATCTTGTTGTATACTCTGTTTTATAACGACTGTTGACTTGTCAACAGATATTTTCACACAAAGTCAATCATTGTTTAAAGTATGTTCATTTTATTCCACATACTGTTTTCCACATCTGTTTACTTGTCAACAAATTTGTGAAACAACTGTTATGCCATTCAAACTTATTATTGCAATAACATACTTTCAATAAAATATTCGAATTAAAAACTAATTAGAGAATAGAAATATTTTAAAACAACAAATCTAAATATCTGTAAAAATCTGCATTAATATCAAGTAACAAATTAACAATATTCGAATACAGTTGTTCACATAAAAGAAGTCTTCTAACAAAACACAAAACAAACAAAGTAGGGAATTCAACTTCTAACGCACTTGCATTAAATATAATCACAACAAAGGTTGACAATCCGTCGTTGCCATTCCTTATATAGATCGAAACATATGGTTTCGCTATATATCAGTCTTGTCTAAAACCAAATCTTGACGTACTAACAATGGAATTAGTTTTTCATTAGTTGTAAAAATCTTCCAAGATCACCAATTCCAACTTCTTTACCAACAAATTGTTGGTAAACGATTTTTCTTTGATTGTAAGAAATTTTGAGAAGACTGGTTGAAGCGAAATTGAATGAAATATCATTATGCATGTGGGATGGAAAGTCGGAAACTGACAATGGTTCAAGGGATATAGAGTTGAAAAAAGACTATTCAAATTTCCTCATCTTATATAGAGTGGAACAAAATTGGAACAAAAAAATAATAAAATAAGATTTTTTATAATTTTAAATTTTTGTTACCATTATCTTAATCATTAAGTTGCATACTCTGTTTTACAACGTCTGTTGACTTGTCAACAGATGTTGTCGCACAAAGTGTATCAGTTAGCAAAGTATCCTTATTATAAGTTATATCTTGTTTTACAACATCTGTTGACTTGTCAACAACTGTTCTCAAACAACTGTCACCCATTAACAATTTCCAATCACACGTGACTGTATGAAACAGATCTTTAAAACATCGGTTGACTTATGAACAGATGTTCACAGACAACTTTTGGACACGCCAGCATCACTTTTGTATACACCAGCCACAATTTTCATACACAATACCCCTCATACATCCAACCAGATATTCCACTATCTTATTGTATTCAAAATCCAGAAAAAGCGCTTCAGTATCAATTACGACATAAATCCATTCAACTTCGAAATTTTGAATTTCCTGTCTTATTCGATTCCTAATTCGAATTCAATTCTTCAATTATTTGCATGGATTTTAAATGAAACCCCCCACCCCCCATAACTATCTACCATATTTGGTTAATACACAACATAACCATCAATATCACTCTATAATCGATGTGCTCTACCAATCGAAATACCTACCCATCCTCACCGCTAAAGCTCCAATATATGTGGATACTCTGAAGCATTCTATAATAAAGCCGAGTATCTGGAAAAAGACAAAAAGCCTTATGCAATTGTCTCCAAAATTGGAAATACAGATATGTAAGACCCGCAAAACCGGTGTCAAACAGTTGGCATTCAAAGACTAAAACCATGCTAACAATTCAAAAGAAATCTTATTCTATTTTAGAAAATTACGCAGCGGAATGTCAAATAGGTTTTTAAGTTTCCCAACATGGGTTTCCCGAAACGGGTCAAAAGAATAATTATAAAACCAACTAGAAAATTTGAAATAATATAAATGACGTTCAAGCAAAATCTCTTAGACGTCTTCTTATTTGAAATGTCAACAGCAACTAAGTAGCTCTACTGCATGCCAGGGCGTCCCTTTTAATCATCAACAAACCTGAAATCAATCTAACGTGTATGCAAAAGTCAGCTACGCTAGGTGAGTTCAAGTTTTATAAATGTATATAAACAAGTAATTTGTCAAAATAAGAATTAACAAAATACCTTAAAGTCAGAGTTAACAATAAGTGCAGTCCGCTAATTTGTTTTCCCCAAGCAAAATCAAAGTCTAGGATAAACGAAATCCGGCTATTTATCTCAAGACCTCAATTACCAAATATAATAAGCTCATTCCGCTTATCAACACAAAGTACAATCAAGTCTATTTAACTCAACCGAGACTTCTGTCATAGCTCATTTTATAATAACACATACAACATAAACGATGCATCAACCCTGACTTAAAACCAAAACCATAACTCAGAGCATGCATGTCCCACTTCTGTCATGGCCTAGTTTATAATACCAGGTAGCCCTCAAACACAGTTTATTATATATAAGATAACACATATAACTCAAACCATGTAAAAATTATGCCAAGACCTGATGTAACAAGTAAGGCATCAAATACGTGTTCAAGACATTAAGTGCATTCCGCTTATCAAATAAAAACTTAAGCCACACTTTAATCAAGACAACAGTCTATTCATATATATAAGGTTTAGGTTCCTGTACAAAGGACATTTTTCATACAAAGTGTGAGAAGTCTATGTAGTCATTATGTTTTAAAGTTTTGCTATGATTTTTTAGATTCCTTTTGCATTGTATTGTATAGAAAAACAACAAACGTAACAATTTAAAACACAATCAAATGTATTCTAGACAATAAATTTAAAACACATTGATTACTTTCTTCGTATGGTGTTTTAGATTGCATGTCTAGAATACATTAATTAGTGTTTTAAATTGTCAAGTTTTGTGTTTTTCTATATAATACTATGCCTAAAGAATATAAAACATCATGCCTAAAATTTAAAACAGAATGCCTATATAGACTTCTCACACTTTGTACGTAAAATGCCCTTTGTACAGGAACCTCACCCTTAACACATATAACTCAAACCATATAATAACACATTAGGCGCATTTCGCCTACTCACGTTTAATACCAAAATAATATGTATGAGTTAATATAGATTTCATTCGTACACAAAATATTTATAACTTCATAAAAAAATATTTTGTGACTTCATAAAAATAATCATACTGGTTTAGCATGCATGTCAGCCCAAAATATTTAGAAAACTAATAAGTAAAAGAGTGGGATCAAGAACTCACCGATTGCGAAACTTCTTTATCCACAAGTTAAACCACTTTGAACCGCGACTCATCTCATACTAAACCATTTTACCTTCATGGTCGAATCACCCTGGACCCGTTCAAACTCGTAAACCTGCAAATAACCGTCACCAACTCGCTATAAAGTTTCAAGGATTCAAACCAATAACTTAAGGCAAGATAATATCAACCCAAGAATTTGTAACTTTCCATACAAAATCTCACCATCTTCATAAACAAAACATACTCATTTCCACCCCAACTAACTGTACGTAACCAACCTTCATTAGTCATAAAGAACACCATAATGGACCAATGTTATTTCATGATAACCAATCTCATCAATCTAACATCATGATCATCCAAATACCATCTACTGTTCTACCATGACCCTATGCAAACACACCAATACCCCACGCAAAATCCTCATAATCTCATGCATAACAATTTCCAAAATAAACTCGATCATTCCTCTTGCGGCATTTATTTATCAAGGTGTTTTCATGCAATCACTACAACCTCAACATTCATACCATACACCTTCAGGTAACAAACACACGCACACCTTCACCTTCACTTCCGTACGCAACCGTCGCAACTATCACCAAGTTTCACAACCACCACCTATGCCGCCAAAAGATGCTACCACAACGGACACCACCCTCGCCATCGTGATCATGACCAACCTTAGCGCCTTCACCGTGCGTTGTTTCTTCTACAGCCACAACGATGAACATCAACGCCACCAAGAACCACCCTCATCACCTCCGTAACAATCACAACCAACACCATGTAGGACACGGGACCGATTGAGGGTGAAAGGATTTTGAGAGAGAATTCTTATAAGTGAAAGAAACAATACATAAATGAAATGTTACAAAGTATTTGGTATTTATACAAATGAAGGGGTGTGTCCCCTTAGAGGCTAACCGACATACCGGTTGGTTTATAACCGCCTCAACTATCTAACTTAGGATAAAGTAATATGTCACACTATATATATATACTTAGGATAATTGGGAAATAAGAATTATGTATCTAACATTCTCCCCCCTAATTCTTGATTTCCCCAAGGTCTTCAACTCCTATGAGACTTCGCATCTCTATGAACTTTATCCTTGGTAATGCCTTGGTGAGGATGTCGGCTTTCTGCATCTCTCCACTGATATGATCAACTTGTATCTGCTCGTTCTCTATGCATTCTCAGATAAAGTGATACCTTGTGTTGATATGTTTGGATCTTCCATGAAACACAGGATTCTTCATGAGTTGTATCGCTGACTTGTTATCTACTTGTAGAGTTATCTTCTTTGGTCTTTCACCTGTGAGTTCGCTTAGTACTCCTTGTAGCCATATTGCTTGACATGCTGCTGAGGTTGCTGCCATAAACTCTGATTCACATGATGATAAAGCTACCGTGCTTTGCTTCTGACTTGTCCATGTGATAGGTGAATCTTTGTAGTAGAATATTGTTCCTGTTGTTCCTTTTCCATCTTCTTGGTCTCCAAAACTGCTGTCGCTGTAACCAATAATTTCTGCTTCTTTTCCTCTGCTGTATTTGAATTCCATAATTCAACGTGCCTTTGATATATCTTATCAAATGTTTAACTGCCTTCATGTGAGTCGTCCTTGGTTTCCCCATGAATCTGCTCACGTATCTAACTGTGTAAGTAATATCTGGTCTGGTATGTGTAAGGTACCTTAGGCTTCCAATTAGCTTTCTGTATTCTGTCTCATTGACTGGTTCACTCTCATCTTCTCTGGTGAGCTTCAGACCTGGTTCCATTGCAGTCTTTATTGGATTGCAGTCTTCTAGTCTAGCTTCCTTGATAACTTTCTTTGCGTAGGCTGATTGCTTCAATTGTATTCTTCCCTGTGCTTGGCGTACTTCTATTCCTATATAGTATGTGAGTGGTCCTAAATCACTCATTTCAAACTTGCCTTGCATTTCCTTCTTGAAGCTTGATATGTCCTTCACTGAACTTCCTGTTACTATTATGTCATCGACATATACTCCTATAATGATTGTTGACTGTCTTGAAGTTCTCTTGTACACTGCTTGTTCTTGTGGACATCTTATAAATCCAATCTCTTTTAGGATGTTGTTCAGCCTTATGTTCCATGCTCTTGGTGCTTGCTTCAAACCATATAGAGCTTTCTTTAACTTGTAGACTAGGTTTTCTTTTCCTTTCTTTATGAATCCATCTGGTTGTGATACGTAGACATCTTCCTTTAATTCACCATGTAGGAATGCTGATTTGACATCCAAATGATATACTTGCCATCCTTTCTGTGCTGCCAATGCTAGTAGTAGCCTGATTGTTTCCATTCTTGCAACGGGTGCAAATACTTCATTGTAGTCTATACCTTCTTGTTGTACATACCCTTTTGCTACTAATCTGGCCTTATGCTTGGTGATCTGTCCACTTGCGTCTCTCTTGACCTTAAATACCCATTTTAGACCTATTGGTTTCTGACCGGAGGGAAGTTTAGTCAGTGTCCAAGTGTTATTCTTTTCTATAGAGTCTATTTCGCTTTCCATTGCTTCTATCCATTGTGGGTAATCTGCTGCTTCTCTGTAGTTTGCAGGTTCTTCATCATATGCTAGATAAAGATGTTCAAATTCTTCTGGTCTAAGAGGTTCTGTGGCTGCATAGATGTCATTAAGTGATCTAAGGGCTCGAACTGGTCTATGTAAGGAGCCTGGTGAGTCTTCTATCTCTTCAGTACTCGTCTCAACTGCTGGATCACTTGTAGATGTCTCCTGAACTGTTATTGAAGTTCTTGTAGCTGTGATTGGACTGCTGAAGAATTCATTATCACTCTCTTGATCTTCACTGTCCTCGTTATTCTCTTCTTGTACAGCTTCATTTTCTGAATCTCCATGTAGCTCAAATCTTGTCCAAGATGGTTCATCTTCACTTCCTTCTTTCAAGTAGTTGTCCCAATCCCATGGTTCATTTTCTATGAATTGGACATCTCTACTGATATGTATTTTCTCTTCTATGGGATCATATAATCTATAGGCTTTGGAACCATTTTCGTTTCCTAGATGTACCATTTTCTTACTTCTATCTTCTAACTTCTTTAAGTAGGGCGTTGTTACCTTTGCATATGCTGTGCATCCAAATACTCTAATGTGCTTGATATTGGGTGCCTTTCCATTCACTGCTTCGTAGGGTGTCATTCCCTGTAGTGCTTTTGTAGGTAATCGATTTTGTATGTAAATCGCCTGTCTTGTTGCTTCTGCCCATAAATTCTGTGGTACGTTCATAGCCTTTAACATGCTTCTTGTCATACTCATTACTGAACGGTTTTTCCTTTCTACTACACCATTCTGCTGAGGTGTGTAAGGTGCTGTAAGCTGTCTGAGGATTCCTCTGTCCTCACAATACGTGGTAAGTGCTTTAGAAGTAAATTCTCCTCCACGATCCGTTCTTAATCTTTTGAGCTTTTGACTTGTCTCTGTCTGAGCTTCACTTAGGAATTTCTTGAAATTCACATAAACTTGATCTTTTGACTTAAGCATGTAGATCCACATGTATCTTGAATAATCGTCAACTATAAGGAAGAAATAGTTGTTGCCTGCTAATGATGTGGGTGAAATCGGTCCACATAAATCTGCATGTACGAGCTCGAGAGGTCTCGTTGCTCTAAAACTTGCTTGAGAGGGGAATGGAAGTCTGCTTTGTTTCCCCGTAATACATGCATCACATACTTGAGATGGGTGCTTCATTCTTGGTATTCCATGTGCCATTCCTTTAATACTTAATTGTCGTAGTGAATCGAAATTCACATGTCCCATACGTGCATGCCATAACCATGCAGGTGAGTCTATTCTGGCTTGTAAACAAATAGGGCTTGTTATTCTGAGCCGTACCTTATAGAGTCTATTCTTAGCTCTTGGGACTTTCATCAATAGGTTGTTGTAGGCGTCATAAATCCTTAAATACTCATTCTCCATAATCACTTTACATCCTGATTCTGTAACTTGCCCGAGGCTTAAGATGTTGCTTTGGAGTGTTGGAATGTAGTAGACTTCTGTAACTAGTCTTTGTTCTCCGTTGTTGCATTCCAATAGTACTGAGCCTTTACCTTTGATGTTGACACATGATCCATCTCCGAATTTTACACTTCCTGCTATCTTTTCATCTAACTCTGTGAAGTAGGAGCGTCTTCCTGTCATATGATTGCTTTCTCCATTATCTAAGTACCAAACTTCATTTCCATTTTCTTCACTATGATAGCTTTCTGGTATAATCTTCTTTTCTTCTAGAACTACTTTTCTTTCTTCACCAACTGCCATAAGTAATGTGGGATCCTCTTCTTCCATTACTAGGTGAGATTCTTCTTGCTTGTTTCGAGGTTTAGGACATCTGGGAGCTATATGTCCTACTTCATTGCAGTTGTAGCATCTTACACTGCTGCCATCCTTCTTGGGCTTGTAACTACTGTCGTCATGATGATTCTTAGTGGGATTTCTATCACCTCTGTGATCTTGATGGCCATTTCTGTCAAAGTTCTTCCTCTCGTATCTTTGACTCTTATTGAACTTCCTAAAGTTCTGTCTACCTCGATTCTGATTGTAGTTCTTGTTATTGTTGCTGAAAGGCCTTCTATCTTGCCTTGTAAATAACAGCTTCTCTTGACTTGCGGGTCCATATTTCTTCTCATCTCTTGACTTAAGGCGTTCCTCATATGCTTTGAGTCTTCCAAGCGCTTCATCTAGCGTCATGGTATCCATATCTGAATATTGTTCTATGGACGCAATAATCTGTAGGAACCTTTCTGGTACGGAGTCCAGCAATTTTCGCACCAACATTGACTCTTCAATTTTTGTTCCTAGTGTTCTTGACTTTGTACTAATCGCACTTAACCTACCAGCAAACTGGTCTATGGTTTCTGTCTCTCTCATTGACAACATCTCAAATTCTGTGCGTAATGATTGAAGTCTTGCTTTCTGGACTCGGTCAATTCCAATAAATCTCGTCTTTAATGCTTCCCATATTTCTTTTGCTGTAGGATGTGACGCCACCTGCATCACCATATCCTCTGGAATTGCCTGAAAGAGATAGGCAATCGCTGTCCTATCCTTCTTTACATCTACTGTTGACGTGCCTTCTGTGGGTTCCACTACTTCCCAAAGACCATTAGCACTCAATATTGCTTTAACACGAACAGCCCAAATCGTGTAATTCGTAGATGTCAACATCGGTGTTTGGAGGCTGAAAGTGAGAGTCTCCTTCGTGACTGTCTCTTTCGGTGTTGGTTCTTTCGTCATTATGGGTTTACTGGGAGTTTTCTGTGGACTTTTAGTCTTTTTCTTCCCTATTGTCCAAATCTAATATGGACTACCCAACACTTCAATGGAACTCTTGCTTGACTACCCTTGTCAAACTCTACTATGATAATTTCGAGAAATACTATTTGCTTAACAAAGTTTTGATCTTTGTAGGCGCCTTTAACAAAGTACCAAGATCTTCGTTATAATATTCTCGTATATCACTAATGTTCCTCTAAACAAATTCTAAAGTCAATCCTATGACTTGATAATCCTCCAACAATGATTGATTAGTGTTTTGCAATAACACCCTATGTCAATCTAAAACACCCTTTCTAAAAACAAATCACTTGTTTTTCTACTATGCTTCAATCCTATTTTCTTTTTTTTTGTTTAATCAGTGATAAATTCTAATAAACAAACACTGATAAAATAACCTTCACAATATACCCTCAATATAATAATCTTTAAAGAACAGTTGACCTTTGGAAAAGTCAAACCTTCTTCTTCTTTTTCTTTCGAACCCACTGCCTAACAAACAAATTTTCTGTTTTGATCCCCTTTGATCAAAACAATGATAGAACTTCTAATCTTATGTTCTACAAACAACTTTATGTCTGGATCCTAATCCAAACACGATCGAATACGAAAGGAAAATTAATTTCAGAGAAAAAAATTTTCCCGGTTTTTTTTATAAACCCGATAATAGTCTTAATCTTTCTGTTTTTTGATGTTTTCTTTATAAAACGATTCTGTTTCGTACTTCTGATTTGTTCGGAAACAAAGTATGAATTCTGGAAACTTGTTTTGATTGAAAAAGTTTTGGCGGGAAACAAGTGTTCGTAAAAAAACAGAGTAACAGAAAAAAATTTGGTTTTTTTGTTTTTTTTATTTTGATTAAGATCCTATGTATTCGATACTAACTTATAAACTAAAGGCAGGGATAGTATAACCGTTTGATTTGCGATAAAATGATGTTTCTGCGAGTCCGGTGTCACGCCGGAATTTGTCTGGTTTGGCCGGAAAGTCTGTCCGATTGCCTTCTTCTTTCTTGACCGGTTATAACTATTGATGTATTGATCTTCCTCAATCCTGGTTTGGCCTTGAATGATCTGTTCCTTCGTTTAAAACTTTGAATCCGTGTGACTCTGTTTTCGGTAAAACAGGGAACACCAATTTCTTTGTGATCTTCGTCTTCTTCGTGTGTTCTTTCTGATCGGATGGAACAATTTGGATAACCAACGCTCTTGCCAAATGTAGGACACAGGACCGATTGAGGGTGAAAGGATTTTGAGAGAGAATTCTTATAAGTGAAAGAAACAATACATAAATGAAATGTTACAAAGTATTTGGTATTTATACAAATGAAGGGGTGTGTCCCCTTAGAGGCTAACCGACATACCGGTTGGTTTATAACCGCCTCAACTATCTAACTTAGGATAAAGTAATATGTCACACTATATATATATATATACTTAGGATAATTGGGAAATAAGAATTATGTATCTAACACACCATACCCCTTTACATTGAAACCGACACCATCTTCACCAAATCGTATAAGTGGTTTGTCTAATGATCAAAAGGGGCTGAGCTAAACGAATGGGATGTAGCTGGTCGATCGAACAGTTTCTATGATTGAACCAAATTAACGGCGGCGAGTGGTCGGCGGAGGCTGTTAAATCGGTTCCGGCAATGATTTAGCAAACTAGTGACGTCGGCGGTTTTAGGGAGAAAGGAGTTAACCCAGAGGAGGCGTTCTGTTGCTCGTGTGATGCGTTTGACGGATTCTTATCATGGATGAATGATTATGATGATTTTTTTTTTGGGTTGTTATATTTAAACCCCCACCTTCTATTTTCACCTCCCTGAAAGCGTCTCGCTTAGGTTTAAGCGAGACGCTTTCCTTACTTTTTAACTACCTCGGTACAATAATTATATTAAAAAAATAAAAAAAAAACTATTGTAAAAAAAATTATTGTAAAAAAAGTCTGAATGTATTACAATAGAACGGACTCATCTCAATACGTCAACAACAGTATGAATTTATTACAGAGTTCGTTGTATCGGTTGCAGAAAGAAATCAACAGTCGGATCGACGATTTTGTTTACCCTCCCATTGATTTAAAAAATGTTCTTTTGACAAACGTCTGGCTAACCTGAAGTTCCTTTGGATCAAAATGTCACTGTCCAACAACTGAATTTTACTTGCTTGCATGAAAAGTTGATTTTAATTGTTCTTTTAACAAACGTCTACCTAACCTGAAGTTTCTTTGGATCAAAATGTCAGCTTTTTCATGCCACCCTCGTATAGGGTCTTATCTATTCCCACCTCCCAACTTCTATTTCAACCCCCCTTTTAAAGCGCCCGTCTTAGGCTTAAGCTAGGCGCTTCGGGTCAAATCATACGAGGTGGCAGAAAAAGCTGTATAACCTGTCCAGTTATCAATCTCACTGTCCAACAACTGAATTTTACTTGCTTGCATGAAAAGTTGATTTTAATTGTTCTTTTGACAAACGTCTGGCTAACCTGAAGTTCCTTTGGATCAAAATATCAGCTTTTTCCTGCCACCCTCGTATGATTTGGCTAACCTGTCTAGTTATCAATCTCACTGTCCAACAACTGAATTTTACTTGCTTGCATGAAAAGTTGTTTTCAATTGTTTGGGAATATATTTTCTGATCAAAAAAGGCATAACTGTAATGTTCAGGAACATTCCAAATAACTGTTCAATTTCAGCTCTTGTTTAACTATTTTAGCAACTTCCATAGAGAAGTTATCAATCTCACTGTCCAGTTATATTACTCACTGTCCAACAACTGAATTTTACTTGCTTGCATGAAAAAGTTGTTTTTAATTGTTTGGGAATATATTTTCTGATCAAAAAAGGCATAACTGTAATGATCAGGAACATTCCAAATAACCGTCTAATTTCAGCTTTTGTTTAACTCATGACAGATCTACCAAATCATTTCTTCAAGTTCATTTCACCAAAAAAAGCATAACTGTAATGATCAGGAACATTCCAAATAACTGTTCAATTTCAGCTTTTGTTTAACTATTTTAGCAATTTCCATAGAAAAGTTATCAATCTCACTGTCCAGTTATATTACTCACTGTCCATGTTTACCTTCAACGATCAACACACACCGCTAACGTCCAAAACATTTATAACCTTTCTGTACCTGTGGCTAAAAGAACTAGGCTTCAAACACTACGGGCATGGCCAGGTCCCATTTCCACCGGTAATGAGTAACCTACTAACCTCTATAATAGACTTCATTTATTCTTCTTCATCTTTTTCTACTTGAAGTGCAGAGTAGTAACCCTTCATCTTCTCTTATCGGAAAGATATATGTCAACGATGAAGGAGGTATATGTACAATGATGTGGTTCGTTTTAGATAAGGAGGTATATGTAATATGATGTTTTTACGCTAAATAAAACTTACACACAACTTTTTGCTCTAGTGGTGTGGTCTACCTTTTTGCAAAAAGACATTTCTCCTTCAAGACTTCTATGGTCTCGAGTTCCCTTTCATCGTTGATAGATATCTCTCTAAGATGATAAAGGTAGATCATGGAAAGTTCAACTCAAGAAACAAAGATGAAACCGATTAATGTTCTTTATTTATGAATAGTGACCCTCTGGCAATCGTCGTTGGTATTAATGGCAAGATATGTGGCTTTAGTCCTTTACGCGGGTTTGCTAGAGGGTCATTATTCATACATAAAGAACATTAATCGGTTTCATCTTTGTTTCTTGAGTTGAACTTTCCATGATCTACCTTTACCTTATTATTATTATTATTATTATTATTATTTACATTATTATCGTATTTGCAACTTAGTTCCTTTCTATCAAAAAAACAAAAACGAAGGTTTGCGCGTTAGCGCCGATCCGATTGTTAAAAGTATCAAGACTATGAAATTAGTAAAACAACTTTTCAGGCAAGCAAGTAAAATTCTGTTGTTATCGGAGAGATAGCTGTCAACGATGAAGGCAACCTGATAAAGGCTGAACACGAGTGTAATATTTGAAAATTATCATTTCTTGACATGCTTTGGTAACACCTTGATCTGCAATATTTGGAAATTATCATTTCTTGACATGCTTGGTAACACTTTGATCTGCAATATTTGAATATTATCATTTCTTGACATGCTTGGTAACACCCTGATCTGCAATATTTGAAAATTATCATTTCTCGACATGTGGTTGTTCTAAATCCCATTTAATCTAAAATGATACTAAAATGTGAGGACCTTCATTGATTGAAAAGTAATTAAAAACACTTAAAAATGAATTAAAACAAATTGTTGTGTTTTAGGTTTAGTCGGAGGACCACGTACAATCGTACAATGATTCATCAAAGTTGTACAAAGCTGGATGTTTCTACTGAAAAACCCAAACGAGCAATGAACGAAGCGAAACGCCTCAAACAAATTTTCTTGGCTTAGAAACAACTTAAAAGAACTAAAAATGAATTAAAATTATTTTTTTGGTCAATAACAGATAATTTTAAAGAATTAAAAGAAATTCATTTTTCGCTTTGGTCAAAGCGCCTCGCTTTGGTCAAAGCGAGGCGCCTGTGGTCTAATCAAACCACTCAAGCGCCTAGCTTTGGCCAAAGCTAGGCGCTTTGGCCTTTTTTTTTAAAAAGATGAATTTCTTTTAATTCTTTAAAATTATCTATTATTGACCAAAAAATAATTTTAATTCATTTTTAGTTCTTTTAAGTTGTTTCCAAGCCAAGAAAATTTGTTTGAGGCGTTTCGCTTCGTTTATTGCTCGTTTGGGTTTTTCAGTAGAAACATCCAGCTTTATACAATTTTGATGAATCATTGTACGTGGTCCTCCGACTATACATTCGATACCCATATTTTCTCAGAACATAATTTTTGCATGTTTAATTGATATGCTTGACTTCCGGACTATATTATAATTGATCGTTGGTGGTTTACATAGCACCTTGTTTGATTACACTCGTGTTCAGCCTTTATCAGGTTGCCTTCATCGTTGACAGCTATCTCTCCGATAACAACTGAAAAGTTGTTTTACTAATTTCAAAGTCTTGATACTTTTAACAATCGGATTGGCGCTAACGCGCAAACCTTCAGAGTTCGTTGTACCTGTTGCAAAAAGAAATCAACAGTCGGATCGACTCTCACACTTATGCGTAGATCAAGGAGATTGATGAAGATATTCATCAAGATGAGCAGGAATTGTTTACCTTCCCATTGATTTCAAGTATGTTGCCTTGATCGCTGACAGCTATCTCTCTGATAACAACTGACTTTTACTTATGGAATCTTTGTACGAAAATCGAAATCATCTCATTCCATGTTCTCCATATCCATACCTTGTTTCAACACACACCAGCTTTGTCATCACAGTTTCCAACCACTAATACCAGATTGATGATACTCAATTTCGGTTGATATAGAGTATATCAGAGAAAGATTCAGTTGAAAGTGGATACCATGGATTAGAGAGATTTAAGCTAATCAAACTCATATCTCAAGCCGGTGCAAGTTCTTTAAATGCTTATACTGACTCTAAAACTTATACATTACATCAATTTTGAAGATAACTCTTCTGTTTGCACCGAATCTAGTCTTCAAGGTACCATGGATCATAGAGATTTAAGCTAATCAAACTCATATCTCAAGCCGGTGCAAGTTATGTTGGAGCACTTTTCATCTATCTCATCACCTTCTTCTAACTCTTCTGTTATCGGAGAGATAGCTGTCAACGATCAAGACAACCTGAAAGTGGATACCATGGATCAGAGAGATTTAAGCTAATCAAACTCATATCTCAAGCCGGTGCAACTTATGTTGTAGCATCCTTGATCATCTTCTTTTATTATCTTTGTTTATTATATTTGCAACACACACCTTCAACCCATTCCTGGTAAACCAGGGAAAATGGCTATATTAAAAAACTTCAAGATTATTGTTTTGTTTTGTGGATCAGACGAGGACTTGCCTGTGTCTTGGAAACACAAGAATGGAAAAACCCACTAAAAAGCCCTAAAATTCCGGACCCTAACACACACAAGACAAATGTTGCAACATGAGTTCGACCAAGATGACACACGAAGCTTTAGACTCCAACCGGATCCCTTGATTGCCGCATTTAATGAAATTTAACGCGCATACCACATTCGGATTCTGATTGCACCGAATCCAGTCTTCAAGGTACCTCTTCTTTCAAGTTTCTTAGAATCATTGAAGACAACTCTTCTGATATCGGTCAACGATCAAGTAGGTTGGTGGACTTAAGCACCTGAACGGGAAGTTGAAATTTTGAATGATGTTCGTCGATTGCACCGAATCTAGTCTTCAAGGTACCATGGATCAGAGAGATTTAAGCTAATTAAAAAAAAAAGCACAAGGATGGAAAAACCCACTAAAAAGCCCTAAAATTTCGGACCCTAACACACACAAGACGAATGTTTCAACATGAGTTCGACCAAGAAGACACACGAAGCTTTAGACTCCAACCGGATCCATAGATTGCCGCATTTAATGAAATTTAATGAAATTTAACGCACATACCGCATTCATTGACTATACGTGGTTGATGATGTCAAGTTTAAGTCATTGATTCATTTAGAAATCGAAAACGCCTATATAGACGTTTGATTAGGGTTATTACTTTGTTTTGTGTTAAAATCTTTGACTATACGTGGTTGATGATGTCAAGTTTAAGTCGTCGATTCATCTGGAAATCGAAAACGCCTATATAGACGTTTGATTAGGGTTATTACTTTGCTTTTTAAATTTTTTTAAACTTTTTATAATTATTAAATTAAAAAAAATAAAAAAAGACAAATTCAAAACATGAAAAACAACTCCAAAATAAATCTTTGATTCGAAGCGCCTCGCTTAGGCCTAAGCGAGGCGCTTCGCTTTAAAAATTCAGCTTTTTTCTGCCCCTCGTACTGACCTCCTAGAAATGGGGGCAAAGCGCCTCGCTTAGGCCTAAGCGAGGCGCTTTGAGGGGGTGAAAATAGAAGGTGGGGGATTGAAATAGACCAAGCATAGAGCCTTTTTTTATATAAGAAACGCAGGTAGGGTTTCTTATTGTTGATGACAATTGGTATTTTACACAAAGTCCCATGATTTATTTCTAATGTTGCAATAAACTCTCAAAGTTATTACAGCTAACTTTAAAAAAACAACAATCGAGTACCTCGCGTTCCATTTAAATAACATTTACGCGTTAAAACCTATCAACGGTTCAATTTAAAACAATAACCGAGCCTCTAAGTCCGTTTAGCAAAACATTACGAGTCGAACTCGATAACACACTCCATAAAAATCCAACTAGTCAATTTTATCCAATAAATATTTGGCAAATTCTCGGGATGTTACAAGATATCGAGATAACCCCGCAATCCATCTGCACTATATTCTCTCGCTAAACGATTTGCAAGGTAATAATTCATTTCTGAAAAATGAAGTTTAGATAGAGTTAATTGAGAGATGGTATGAAGGTCAATTTACTGCCTCAACAATGTTTAAACGAAACTTTCCCCCACCAATGAAGTTTTTTTTATACCCTTCTTATATGTCTGACTGCGAAGACAACATCATTTAATGAGATACCTTTGAAAACACAGTATCTTGGATATGCAATTTTAACGGACAGTGATTTCAACTTATCTCGGACAGTATTTACTGATTTAGTATCTAATGTGAAGGCTATCAAATATGGATCTAGTAATGCTTTCTTACTATATCCAAGATTGTTGAGCTTCTGCTTACAAAAACTGTTGCCTGATAATGATTTTAAAAGAGGGGTAGCTATTACAATTAATAGCTTATCGAATGAAACTTTTACAAGAAAGTTGGACGTTAAAGGTCAAAAAAAGGTCATTAAAAGTAAAAGTTCTAGAAAATAAACAAATAGTGATGCTTCAACATTTATTGTTGTAACATTTGTTGCCAAGCCGACTGCTCTTGGTGAAAATGAAACCACAAACAGTGCTACGTAAATCATTCAAGTGATTTCAACAAAGAAAGCACCAATAAAAAAACAAAGCAAAAAGAAGAGAAACACTGTATCTCTGGAGGTTCAGAAGCGAAACGAAACTACTCCAGCCACATAAGAGCAGCAAACAACACCTGTTGATGCTTCCTCTCAACCAATGGAAATAACAACAATCACAGATATTGTCAGTGTATCCTCTCAACTCGATCATCTTGTAAGTGAAGGACACATACAACATGACCTAGATGATTCAGTTGTACATTTGTTTAAAAGTCCTTCTCCTGGAGCTGGATCCCTTTTAACTCCACCACCGTCTCCGTCACATGCACCACCAAAAATTCCACCTACCTTTAATCCATTGTTTGAAGCAATTGATAAATCTCAAACTGAAAACAGTCCCTCTCATTCACCCATCACTGAGAATATACAGCCAGAAGAGATTGTTCATGAAAAAAATCAATCATCTATCCCACAGGCAGAGAAGACCACGCTCTCTGAATTGCAAGTAAATATTGTTGGTAGTTCAAATGAAGTAGCCACTACAAATGCGGAGACAACTGTATCTAACTTGGAAACTGATTACACAAATCAAACTCCCTTGAAGGAAAAAACAATTGAACCTACAATTGTAACCTTTGTTACAGTTGAAACTGCCCATAACTCAGAAAAAGTTCCGGTTACTGATACCATTGAAACAAGTACAACCACAACCGGTAGGAATGCAGATGATCCTGTTAATTTAGCGGATGCTTCAAAATATCAGAATTTGGTAGAAAGGGTAACTAAACTTGAAGCCTTATTTAAAAAAATTGAGGTAATAAAGGAAAAGTTCCTAGAGAAAATCACTGGGGGTACCAATGAGCTCTGGAAATCCGTTGACCCAATAATCCAGGCTTAACAAAAATTAGCAAAAATCAGACACAATTCTGAGCTGGAGTTTGTAAATATGAAAGTGGAAGCTTTATACAAGGGTACGTCTATTGGCACCCCCTTGGAATCTATTTCAACTCCCCCATGAAGCGCCCCGCTTTGGCCAAAGTGAGGTGCCTTAGTCACATCATGGTTTGGGCCAGTACGACGTTACATGGGAGTTTGGGGAAAAAAAAGGGGCCAAGCGCCTCGCTATGGCCATAGCGAGGAGCTTGGCGACAGCGGCGATGAACCTTGACATCTTGGTGTTGGGAGGGTTTTGGTTTGGGTTTTTTGTGTTGTTTTGAAGTGTTTTTTTAAACTTTTTTATTAAATTTAATTATTGTAATTTTTTTAGATTTAAAAAACAACGTAATAACACTAATTAAACTATAATTAATCACGTAATCCTAACTTAAACCTATTAATAAAGTGTTCGATTGTCACTGTGAGTGGATAAATTATTCACGAAGAATACCTCGTCGAGAAAGATTGAACGAAGTCGTGAAACTTGATACGAATATGGTGGTTGATGGTCAAGGTGACGTCGTTTTGGTTCATAACATGTAAGTTTTATTTAGTTTGGGATTGAAAGGGTTGACTGATTTTTTAGCGTTTATAATCGGATATTTACTGTTTGGATCTCATTGGTTTTAGTGGCTTGACATTTAAAATTTGGTGTTAGTTCATTTATTATTTATGGGTTTAATATTTATTAGACAATTAAACATTCAAACGGGTGATACACCTTCAAAACAAGCATTATAAACAATCAAAACAAACACCATATAAACAAAAGATCAACTGCATAATAATAATCAGTTTGTACATGCAAAAAAAAAATACAACTGCAAAAAAAGTCTACTGAAAGTAAGATAGATACATAATCACTGTGGCGGTGGTGGGCACCCCGATGGTGGTCCAGGCCCTGGTGGATGGCGTAGCTGTACCCCCATCTGCTGTGCCATCGCATGTATCGCCTCGACCGTCCACAGCTGAACATCCTGTATCTGACCGATGCGGCGATCAATGTCATCAGCCACGAATCGCGCAACATGAGTGAGGTCATCATATATACCGGGGGTAGTGCTGCTGTGGTCGCGGCGGAGGTGGGGAGCCGTCATCGTCGTCATCGTCGCCGTCACCGGCCTGGTCCGGCAGCAGAGGTAGTCCCGGAGCCCGCTCATGGTAGACCGGTATATCATCGGGCACAGGAAGGGGGCCGGCTCAAAAGGGGTCCTGGTGCCGAGAGATCGAAACCGATATACTCTTGGTTCGACCTCCATCAGGATCCCCACGCTCCGGACGTTGGCCTTACCTCTGTCCTGCGATGGGATCTTGGCATCCCAATGTTTAATAATATTCATTTTATTAGTACCATGAGTTTGTAAACAATCATTCCTACATGGCATCCCAATGTTTTCACAATCAATAGGGGTGTTACACCTACCTTAGCATCGTTATCAGTGGCGTTAACTGTGTTAGCTTGGTTTTAAAAAATGCGAAGCGCACAAAAGCGACAAGGTCTATAGCCGAGGCTCAAATCGCAAAAGCGGTAGGCAAATTCTACGCGAGGCGCAAGATGGTTATATAAATCTTTTTTATATATCCTATAGCATTCTTTATCCATAATATAGATATAAATAAGGTTAATATGTGATTTAACTTATATGTACGACCTTTTTAACTACATGTATAACACTATGAAGCACAAAAACACACTGTGTACGAAGATCACAAGTTTCTCTTTTTTATCTCAAGTTTTCTTCACATAACTTGCCATTGGTATGAACAATCAAACTTATCCTTGTTTTCACTTAAAAAATTATTTATATTCAATATTAATTTATCAAAAGTTGGGATGTTTTCACTAAGAACTTTAAAACTTGTAAACTAACATGTGAATGGAGTTATATTAGAGAGAGAGGGAGTTTTGTTTGGTTTCTTAAAAACTATTAAAACACAAGATCCATGCATGTGTATGTAAATATATGTAAAAGACATGAAGTATTGGTTTTAATGTTTTAATTTCACTTATACATGTAGATGTACATTCATAAAACTAGTTAAATGATGTTTTCATGGGATTTTTACATATTAAAGTGGGCGATTTTTGCTAATAAAATGTTGGTATTTTTTCTTTTGAAATATTTGAAGTTAAAAATATGTTAGCACTATATTATAGTTAAAATGGTGAGTTTAGTTAATATATGAAAAAACTTGGTATTTGAAGTATGAAAATGTGGTTTTATTAAGTTAGAGTTTTGAGACTTTAAATATAATTTTAGTGAAAAAGTAGTTATTTTATATATGATGGTGATAGTTTGTAAGAACCAAGTCTTAAATATATTTTTAGTAGAAAATACATATTTCAACAAGATAGAGTGTATTTTGGAAATATATATGTATGAAATATTTATATATATAATTATTTACAAGACGGTGATTTATGGATTATTGATGGTTATAAATCTTTGTATATTCGTATATTTTGAGTACGACCTCATTTCATAGTGTAATAATATACTTGTGTATTACTTTCACACAATTGACGAGTTTTAAATACGTATATATTTATCGAAAATAGATATTGTATAGTTAGATATTATTTCAGTATTCGATGTGAAGTGATTGTATCTTTAAAATAAATATATTATTTTATAAATATTTATTTACTTGGATCGAGACGTGTATGGACACGGGTTGTGATATGAGATACCGCGATGTAACCAAGGAATAATTTAACTCCGTATTTACTTATTTATATATTTTGTGTAAGAAAGTATATTACAATAGTAAATAATAATCACCTAAGGGTTGTTGAGTTAACATTTTTTTCTAAAACCGAGAATATTCCTATGAGTCTAGCAAGTTGGGTAAACAACTTGCATGAGAGACATTCAATTCTAGCTCTCGAATATCATTTGTGTTTAGGGGAACTAGTTGGTTGGGTTTCTATTTCGGGTTTTTTATTTCTAGTTTTTCACTGACCCGAGGTGAGCTCCATGGTCCCTTTTTACTGTTTCTCTTTGTGGGAAAACTATGATATAATTTAAATTCCTTTTTATACCATAGCATGATAATGAATTATATATTTTATCATTATGTGTGCATGAGTTAAACGATTAAGGACTCAAGTAGTCCTTGAATTATTCTGATTTGCAAAAGGTAAGTCCTCGTGTGTATTCTAATACTATAACCATTAGCTATAAGTTTAGCCATCAAACATTTGAATAATACGATTGGGATTGACACCCCCACTCTTGATTAGTCATTCTAACCTGGATAGGTATCATAAAAGAGTGCTTGTTATTCAAAAATTATTACACACATAATTGTTTTGAGTAACGATGTACAAGGCAAATTCCGTCGAAGGTTCGGTTATAGGCTCATGTTGGTCACATTTGTCATTATCTTAGCTAGGATGTGATTTAATCATTCACGAATTTAATTAGCTATGCGTATGTTTTCAAAATAATCCAAGGAATGCCTTGTAAGGATTCTAAGAGAATGCTTTATGAGCTTTCCAAATGAATCCTCAAGAAATGACTTACAATGAGTCGATTAAACATGTGAACTCACCAACATTATGTTGACGTCTTTTTAATTTTTTTCAATTGTTTATTCCAAGACGGAGAGTCTAAGTTTGATTCTGCAAGCATACTAGAATACCACCAAAAACCTTAGCAGTCGCATCCTCATGTTTTCACCTTAGCGGGGTGTGACACCACCACACCACCTCCCTGCGATAACCCTATCGCATCACCCCACCACACTACCATACCACAAGACTCAAGACTCTGGAAATAGATCAACGATTTTCCAGATGAATCGGAATTGAATCAACAAGAAGAAAAATTTGGGGATATGAGTTTGTAGGGTTTATAGAGAGATAGTTGGTGTATGTGTGTGTATGTGTATATATATATATATATATATATATATATATATATATATATATATATAGAGAGAGAGAGAGAAGGGCGCATGACAGAAAAGAAAATAGGTCATATACGTTTATATTTTGTTTTTTTAACAAGAGGGATATATTTTTGTCTTTACATAGACTTGGTTGATAACGTTACAAATTTGGACTCAAGGGTTATAATGAAAACATAGGTATTCAAAATATTATTTTCTTTTTTGTTTTGAACTCAGGTAGTTAAAATCAACAGAACACAAAGACTTAAAAACGAAATTAACTCAACTATTTTAAATCTAAACCTTAATACAAATCAAATTTATACAATCTCTACATCGAAAAACCTCTCTCTAGCTATTCTTCCATCTTAAATCATTTTTTTACCCATGCGTAAATAGCAAGGAAACTATGGACCAAAGAAGAAGAAAGGGCCTTGGCTACGGCTTGGGTCGTTGAGGACATGCTGCCAAGTGCAACCTTGTTATTTTGGAACACAATCTTTCAATAGTTTTGTCAACATTTAGGAGATATTGGTCGCACGTCAGCTCAAATGCATTCAAAGTTTAGGGTAATCAATGCAAGGGCTCTTAAATTTAACCAACTCTCTAAGGCGCTACACAACCTGGAAATTTAGTCTCACTTAGGCGTGGGAAATGAGAAGAAACTACCTAAATGAGGATATGTAGTTTTGTTTAAATTATGTGGTAATTATGTAGTTTTTTTTAACTATGTATCTTTTTTAGTTATAATAAAGTTTTCAAATATATTAATGTTGTAAGTTAAATTAAATTAAAGAAATTTAGCTTTGAGGAATTCTAGAAAAATTTGGGATGACACCATGGAGGAAATGCAAGGAAAGTGGGAAAAGCTAATGTGGCACATGGAAAATTCATGCGTTGTCTCTTTTTTTTTTTTTTTTTTTTGCCATTCTAAATGAAAAAATCCATTGTCGTTTTTCAGTAGCAATATCCGCAGTCATGGTTATAAAAATCCCGTCTAGGTCCGATTACTCAACGAGTAATCCCCGAGTACTCCCTTACTATGGCTGAGTACTCGCAACTCCTCGATTAACCGAGTTGGCACCGCCTAACCACTTTTGCAACTTTGTCCGTAGTTATTTAGTTTTCCGATGTAAGTAAGTGTCTCCGTGAAAAAAAAAATCACAAATTTTAATTAATTGTGGTTTCTATTGTCATGGCCAAAACCGTTGCAACACCTGCAACAATTAACCTTTAGTGACTGTTCCCGATGGTTTTAGCCGTTCCTAAAACTCTTTTTTCGGTTGTGTGACAAATATTATCTTACATATTATATTGTTGATTATGTTCTTACCTGATTTTGGTGCCGAACTATCGTGAAATGTTGTGTCAATGGAAATTCTTGGAATCTTATTATTATTATTTTCTGAATCGTTAAATTGCTATAGGGTGATCCATATAATTTAAATATGCATACTCTTGCAATTGTAGTATCCAAAGTTAACTATATGCACTTGTTATTATCATTCCACATACTATCTCCGATTCTTTCTCTCGTACGTTCAATAGGTTTGAGAGGCCGAACAATACAATACAATTTTATTTTTATTTTCCTATTAATTAATGGTAATATAAGAGCCCCTTTGTTGGGTCTGCTGACCTGGAGAAGAACAGATGATTAGAAAGCCAAAATATTCTATCTTTTGATCCTTTGAATAAAACAGTTGATTCAAGATACTTTCCCCAAAAGACTGTTGACCCTAACAACTGCTACACCAAACAACTGATGAAGACAACTGCTGCTGCTGAAAGGTCTGCTGAACAAACAACTGATAGACAAAGATCTGATGAAGAAACAACTGCTAATCAAGTACTGAAGACAAAGGTCTGTTGGAACCAACAGCACTTTGGATTCAACAGATGATAAAGACCATCAGAGTTTTCCTTTACAGTAGTTTATGTTAGCAGTGTTTTCAATGTAACAGTAGTTGTAGTTAGCAGATGTTTTATGTTGTTAGTCAGTTAGAGGTCGCTGTCATAGGTGACGTCAGCAGTGATCATCAGAGGTTTAGTTTGGTCTATAAATAGAACGGTGATTGTACTGTTCTATTTATCACTCTCGTCATTCTCTTAGACAAACATTCTCTGAGTGATTAGGCTGAGGGGGAGTACTTGTACAATTGTAATCTTTTAATCTAATGAAAGCTTTCGATTAAAAACAATTATTCTCTTGTTTTGATTTATAGTTTATCATTCCGCTGCACTTTCCATTTATATCTCACTTCATTAATTTCATTATTTGTCTAAACAATCAAAACAATCAAACTCAGATCCTAACACCCTTGCTAGAAAACTAACAGAACCTTCTATTTTATTTTCTTATTATGGTTATTTACAATGGAAATTACTGTTGTGTCGATTTTGGATTTAAGGCCTCGGTGAATTTTAAACTCAAACGTAAAAAAAATAACCACATTATGAAAAATATACCTGCCGAACATTAGAAGGAAGGCATGTTTAATTAAAAAATAAAAACTGGTGCCTATACCTCTCACCCACCAACACACATGAAGAAAAGGAGACGTGAGAAAAAAATACATTTAACCTTAAAAACCTATTTGGTTAGTATGCCTAGTGAAATATCCCAACACTCAAGTTGTGTTTTAAAATTGGACATGTATATATCATGAAAAATAAATATTCACTTACCTAAGTTTTCATAGATTTACATATATTTCTTTTTTACTAGTAGTTCTTAGATTTTCAAGGATAAATAAATCATACCCTATAAGAATTTAGCACTCAACATTTAGTTGTGAAATAGGATTTCCTCTTGAGCATTGTTGTATTTGTTTTAGTTGGATTTTATTTCAGTTTCCGTAAATGTAGGATCGGTTTTTGATAAAACAATACAAAGATCACACAAGTATGAACAAACTAGCTGCGGAAACCCTAATTCACATTCAAAATGATATCAATCAAGATCAGAATACAATGATATCCATATCAATCCACATTTACATTAATATAAAAGATATAATTGTTACAAAGACTAATATTAATGAAAACAACCTTCCTAAGAACTTTCTAGACTCTCCTTGAAACACACACACAGACACCCCTAGCAAAATGACCAAAAGTTGTGTTGAAACACAACAAAAACGTATATATAGGCTATCCATTCGACTGCTTCTGGGTTCGAATGGATTCGTTCGACCCACGAGGGTACGAACCAAAAACCACATAAACTAAACAAACTATTCGACCAATACAAAATCACATTCGACCCTTATAAACTCCATTCGACCATGATATGATGTCCATTCGAACCCCCGATTGGCTCGAATGGGTCTTCAAACTTTAACATTTCCAAAACTTTGGCAACTATTATGAAATCTAAAAGCGATAGCCACAATATGTATCAACAGTAAATGAGAAACAACAAGAATTATAAGAAAATACCTCTAAAAGGCTATTTTCTAACTTACTGACAATCATTCTCAGCAATTTACTGTGCTATCCTGAAATAATAATGCGCACATATCTAAGAGCATCTCCAACGTTAATTTGGGTTTGTTTTCAGACCATCTACTTCAACAATCCACATCATTCCATACTATTGGGACTGCTGACCTAGAAAAGAACAGATGATTGAAAAGCCAAAACATTCTACACTTCTGGTTATCAATAATACAGTACTTTGATTCAAGTTTCCTCCAAAAAGACTGATGACTCTAACTGCTGATACCAAACTATTGCTAGACAAAACTGTTGTTGATTGAAGGAACCACTGATAGACAAAGTGCTGATAAGGAAACAAGGCAAAGTGCTGAGATACAAGGTCTGTTGGAGCCAACAACACTTAAGCTCCAACAGATGTTCAAGCCAACAGAGTTTCTCTCATCAGCTGTTTATTCATCAGAGGTTTAGGAAATGTAACAGTAGTTGTTCTTAGCAGATGTTTTATGTTGTTATGTTAGTTAGCTGTCATTGTCTAGGTGACGGCAGTCTTAGGTCATCAGAGATTTCGTTTGTCTATAAATAGTACAATGCCTGTACTGTTCTATTTGTTACTCTCACATTCTCTTACACAAACAAAGTTTCTGAGTGATCAGGATGAGGGGGAGAGTTGTAGTCATTTACTTGTAATCTGTGATGACGTTTGCTAAGTATTTGATATAAAACAATTGTTCCATTTGTTACGAATTAAAGTTTGCAATTCCGCTGCACTTTCCATTATTGTTCATTCATTTACTGTTCCATTACTTAGACTTTCATAACAAATCAAACTCAGATCCTAACAATTGGTCAGATCTTGGTCAATTAAATTCGATCTAACCAATCAATTTAATATAAATAGATCAGCTCAATATTATTGATATCACTTTGTTTGTTGATTGAAAACAGAGTAAGTTTGTCGATTGAAAACAGAGTAAAAGTTTATTTACGTTCAAAGTTTTTTAAACAATACTTTTTTTTACAAACAATCAGAGAATGGCTTCAATCAATCATGATCCACACAACACTGGCACGAGCAACAAGCCACCGATGCTTGTCAGATCTGAATACAATATCTGGCAACGTCGGATGAGCCATGTTCAAGCTCAACAAAACACTGGGTGTTGGAAGTCGGTTGTCTTCGGACCACATGTTCCGATGGTGCCGAGTATCGAAGATCCGAAGGTCCAAGTACCTATAAGTGTTGAAAACTACTCCGAGCAGGATTTTCAGAAAACTGAGTCAGATGCTAAGGCTTTCAGTATTGTAGCCATGGCTCTACCAAATGATATCTATGTTGGACTGTTAACAGTGCAAAGGAGTTGGGGGATGCTTTAAAAGAACAATTCGGTGGGACTAAGGAGGTTATTGAAAACAACCGGGAAATATTGAATCAACAATATGAAACATTCAGTCATGTGAAGGGAGAGTCATTAACTCAACAATTTGAGAGGTTTAATTGCTTAATTAGTGAACTAAAACTAGTGGGTCTAACTTACCCAAAACCAACAATGAACCATAGGTTTCTTAGATCACTACCAGATAGATGAGACACTATTGCAATTGTAATGAGAAACTCAATTGGATTCAAGTACATATCTCTGACCCAGCTTCATGGTAAGCTCTTGACCTATGAGAGAGAGTTTTACCAGAAAAAGAAGCTTCAGGGTTCTGGAAAAGTGTCTGATGATTATGTATTTGGGAATACAACACTTTTGGGTTAGGATGAGGTGCCTGGTAGTAGTAAGGATCAGGGTTATGATCATTATATTGACATAACTGCTGGTTTTAACACTAATTCTTATTCACCTAACTATGCTTTTGCAGCAAGTGGTGATATCCAGGCATCTGATAACACATCCTTTGAGTATAATGACCTTCAGTATTTTGACCCTATGGACTTAGATGAAATGGACATTTTGCATCAACTGGCTATGGTCAGTATTAGAAGTAACAATTTCTATAAGAAAACTGGCAGAAGATATCCAGGATTACATGGTCGGTCAAAAGTGGGGTTGGATAAATCAAAGATTAAGTGTTACAAATGTCATAGAATGGGTCATTTTTCTAGGGAATGTAGGAGTCAAAATGGAAGACCTATGATTACCTATCAAAATCAAAGGCCTGAGACAAACACTTATCAGATTTCCCATAATACCCCTGGACCAAATGTGCAAAACACTGCTCACTTTGCACAGTCCTCATCCACTGTTCCTGTCCTTTATGTCCAAACCACTGTTCCCGAGATTCACTATGTTCAAACCCCTGTTGCTTAGGCACAAATGCCAATAGCTGCTACTCCACCCTCTGCTCCAGCAGAGACCAGTCAACAAAGTCAATAGAGCTTTTTCACACAAGGCTTTGTTGATTGGAGCAGCTTACCAGATGAGTTAACAGATGAAAACATGACTCTTGTTTCTAAGTCTGAAAATGAACCAGAAAACTTTTGTTTCATGGCTTTAGAGTCCATTGTTGAAGAGGTGGAATCTGAGGAAGTGGTTTCTAAGTCTGAAAATGTGACTAATGATGTTGTTGATACAGTTGTTTCAGTTGAAGAGTCTGAAGCTGAGGTTGTGAATCTCTCAGACCCATGGGGTACAAATGATTGTGAAACAAGTGTGATTGTGCATTGATGGCTGCTGCTAAGGTATCACCTCAAATCTTAAATGATTTATGTTCAGACAAATGTGTAATAGCTTTTGCTAACATTAAAAAGGTGAATGAAAACTTTAGAAAGAAAAATTTTAGAGGATGAAATTCAGTTTGAAAAACTCACAAAAGAGTTAAAATCAAAATTAACTGAAAAAGAATCTGAAATCGGCAGTTTAAAACATGAAGCAAGTATAACCAAAGTCCAGCTCCAAACTATGATAACAAAATATCAGAGTTATAAACAGGAGCTTGAATCCACCCAAGTTAAGTGTGAAAAATGGGGGAATCATCCAAAGGTTTTGAAATGATACTTAACCAGCAAACTAAAAGTCATGTGAAATTTGGCTTTGGTTTCAATGAAACCACTGCTCAAGTTTCTCAAAACACTGACAAAAAGGAACCAAAGTTGGTTGAGGTCATTCCAACAAATTCAAAAGGTCAGGAAATTAAAGTCACTGAACCTAGTGGTAAGAAAATTGTTCTTGAAAAACTTGAAGGTTCCTCATCATTTTCCGAAATTGAAAAATATCAGTTTAAACCAACTTGGTCAGATGAGTATGATGTTCTTGAAAATTTCCAACCAATGAATTTTAAAACCCCTGCTGGTAAAAAGGCACCACAGGTTAAAATCATTCCCTTAAAAGATCTTCCAACAGATGTTCAAACATCTGTTGAAAAGAAGAAGGAAAAAGGGAAGTTAAAAGAAAACTTGTTTTGTGATTTTTGTGAAAAGAAGAACTATGTTACTAAAAACTGTTTTCTTCTAAAAGCATATGATATCAACAAAGGAACAAGTGTGTGTGATTCTAAACCAATGTGTTCAATATCTGGTAAGAAGAATCATAAAACCAAAGAGTGTCTTTATCTAAAAAATTTGGATGTCAAAATACAAGAGAATAATGCTAAAACTCAAGTGTGTAAAGTGGTTAGTACTTCAAAAGGAAAACCCAAATAGACTTTTACAACAGTCTAAACATCTGTTGTCAAAAATCTGAATGAAAACTCTGCTCCCAGAGATGTTCAAGTAACAGATGCTCCACCCTCAAACAAGTTTCCAAGAGGACATGGACAACCACCTTGTCATCGTCTGCCACATGTTTATGAAGAGCCCAAAAGGCCTATAAAACCAAAAGTGAACAGACATACTCATGGTTACCAACATCTGACAGGAAATGGTCAAACATCTGTTGCACCAAGTGTTGACATACAAACATTGGCAAATGGTCAACAACAATTGTTGAACTTGGTTAAAAAAACTAGTTCAAACCACTGATCATTATCCTAAACTTGAGGCTGAAAAGTCTGAGAACCCATCCAAAGCCAACTTGGCTTTGGACACTGACCAAAACTAATTATTTACTGATGTGCAGGGAGCTTTTGCTTGCTTAGATAGTTTATGGTATGTAGATAGTAGAGGCTCCAGGCACATGACAGGATGTAGAGACCTTCTTCTGGACTTTCTTGCTCATGGAGGGGGTGATATATCTTTTGGTAATGATTCTAAAGGTAAATTGTTGGGTTCAGGGACTGTTCAGGCTGTGAGACTTAAATTTGAAATTGTTAATCTGATTGATAATCTTAAATTTAATCTTCTTAGTGTCTCACAAATGAGTGACAAAGGTTATGGGTCATTCTTCACTAAGAAAACTTGTAAGATTATTGGACCAGAAGTGGTTGAAAAGATTAACACCATCATTGTTGAGAGCAAAGCACAAATTGCTGCTCATAGGAGTGGCAATGTGTATGTGGTTGATATGTTGAAGGATAACCCTATGGCAATTATCTGTCTATTTTCTGCCGCCTGAACTAAAGAAACAGAATTGTGGCATAGGAGATTGGGTCATACCAACCTTCAAACTATTAACTCACTCTCAAGACAAAACCTTGTAAGAGGTCTACCACCAAAAGAATTTAAACATGATGGGCATTGTGTTTCCTGTTTAAAAGGTAAACAACATAAAAGCTCTTACAAATCCATTGATGTGTCCAAAACTAGTCAATGTCTTCAATTATTGCACATGGACTTGTTTGGCCCAGTAAAAATCATGAGTCTAAGGAAAAAGAGATTTTGTCTAGTTATTGTTGATGATTTTTCTAGGTTTACATGGACTTACTTTTTACATTCTAAGGATGAGACTGCATGTATTTTGAAGGACTTTGTCACCAAATTTTCAACATGAGTTGCCAGTAAAAGTCTTTAGAAGTGACAATGGAACAAAGTTCAAAAATAAGGAGTTGGATGACTTCTGTGTGTCAAAATGAATTTTCAGGCAGTACAACATTCCAAGAACACCAGAACAAAATGGGGTGGTTGAAAGGAAAAATAGAACTCTCATTGAGGCTGCAAGAACTATGTTAGCAGATTCTGGTTTACCACTGTCATTTTAGGTAGAAGCTGTAAACACTGCTTGCTATGTTCAAAACAGAGTTTTAATCAACCCTAGACATCGAAAGACTGCTTATAAAATCTTGTTCAAAATCAAACCACTGATATCATTTTTCAAAATCTTTGCCTGCCCATGTTTCATTTTAAATCTCAAAGATTCCATTTCAAAATTTGCAGCCAAAGTAGATTGTGGATATTTTCTGGGATATTCTTCTACTGCCAAGGCCTATTAAGTGTTTAACATAAGGACTAGGACAATAGAAGAAACTCTAAATGTTAAGTTCAATGAACTTTCATCCTTAAAAATCCCAGCAAATCCTGCAGAATTGTTTGATTTAGATAAATTCAAATTTGAAGATATCACTATTAAAACTGACAATGCAGGTACAACACAGTCTCCACAACAAGATTACAGATTTGACATTGTGATTCCACAGTCTCACTGCAAAGTCTATTCTCCATTAGGGCAAGCAGATGTTCAAAACTCTGTCATATCTGATTCAACCACTATTGACCAGTGTTACCCTCAAACCACTGCCTCATCCAGTTCAACCACTGATCAATCATCTGTTGACAAAAGTTCACTCTCAGTTGACAAAAGTTAATCCACCTCTACACCACTTGGGCCTATTCCCCCACTTCCATTTCAAACATCTCTTAGCACTACAGAAGTGCAAACAGATGTTACCACAACAGATGCTACAAACCTCTGTCCCTCACCTCAAAATGCCATAGTACCATTCAAAGGAGATCTAATCTTCCTTAGAGCTCATCCACCAGACCAAATCATTGGCAACATCAGTGAAAGGGTGCTAACAAGAAGTCAATCCTCAAACATTTGCCTTTTTGCAAGCTTTCTATCTCTCACACAACCTGTCAAGTACCAAGAGGCACTGAAAGACAACAGTTGGGTAGAAGCCATGCAAGAAGAGCTCCTTCAGTTCAAAAGACAACAAGTATGGGAACTTGTACCATTGCCAAAGGATGTATGTCCAATAGGCACAAAATGGGTCTTCAAGAACAAAACAAATGAGAGGGGTATTGGTGTCAAGAATAAAGCCATGCTTGTGGTTCAAAGCTTCAGACAAGAAGAAGGAATAGATTATGATGAAACCTTTGCTCATATAGCTAGGTTGGAAGCCATCAGAATTTTCCTAGCCTTTGCTGTCAACCACAATATCAAGGTGTATCATATGGATATCAAATGTGCATTTCTTTATGGCAAAATCCAGGAGGAAGTCTATGTATGTCAGCCACCTGGTTTTGAAGTTACATTCCGTCCTGATCATGTCTACAAGCTCAACAAAGCTTTATATGGCTTGAAACAAGCACCGGGGGCCTGGTATGAAACTCTTTCCACTTTTCTCTTATCCATTGGTTTTACAAGAGGTAAAATTGATAAAACTTTATTTCTTAAATGGAGAGGAAAAGATTTAATGATTGTTTAAATATATGTGGATGGCATCATTTTTGGGTCCACATGTAACAAAATGTGTGAAGAGTTTAGAAAACTCATGACAGCAGAGTTTGAGATGAGTGCAATGGGTGAACTCCACTGCTTTCTTGGTCTCCAAGTAAAGCAATTGCAAAATGGAACTTTTATTCAACAAAATAAGTGTGTTAAAAACCTACTTACAAAATTTGACATGAATGACTGTAAACCATGTAGTACACCCATGAGTACCACTAAGTTACTCACTGTTGATGATAAAGATGAACTGGTTGACCAGACACATTATCGATGTATGATTGGGTCTTTATTGTACTTAACTGCATCTAGACCAGACATTATGTTTGCCACTTGTGTCTGTGCAAGATCCCAGGCATCACCTAGAAAGTCAAATCTTATTGCGGTGAAAAGGATATTTAGATACCTAAAAGGTGCTCCCACACTTCGTATCTGGTACCCTGCTAATGGGAATATTGAGCTTTCAAGTTACTCAGACAGTGATTTTGCTGGTTGTCAAACCACAAGGAAGTCAACATCATCTGGGTGCCAATTCCTAGGCAATGCCTTGGTCTCTTGGCAAAGCAAAAAGCAAGCAGCTGTTTCAACATCCACTGCATAGATTGAATACATTGATGTTGCAAGCTATACAGCCCAACTTATGTGGCTTCAAAACCAGCTACTGGATTTTGGTATAACTGCTCTGAGGACTCCACTCATGTTGGACAGTCAAGCAGATGAAAATATCATCAAAAATCCAGTCTCTCATTCAACCACAATGCACATTGACATCAGACACCACTTTGTAAGAGACAGCTATGTAAAAGGTTTGATTTCTCTGCACCATGTTCCAACAGAGGATCAGTTGGCAGATGTGTTGACAAAAGCTTTAGACACATCTACCTTTGCAAATCTGATCTCTCGGATTGGTATGCTAAACATGGAATAAACCTAAAATGTTTTTCATGAATAAAAGCATTAAAATGTTGTCAGAAAATCAAAAATCCATCCTTAAAAATAGTTTTGGTTGAAAAATCTGTTTAAGGTAAAACAACCACTGTTTCATTGAGTGTATCATATGTTGGTTGAAAAATCTGTTTCAAAACTCTGATCAGATAAAACAACCACTACTGGTTGAAAAATCTGTTTCAAACATCAGATCAGATAAAACAACTGTTTTCACAAACATCTATTGACTAGTCAACAGATGTTATAAACAACTGTCATCCACCAAAACAAACCTTCCATCAGATGTTTGCCACGTATGCTCTCAAAAGAAGTGCTTTGGCCACATCAGCGGTTTCACCTGAGACTATAAAAACCCTGTTTATCCCCAACAGTTGTTCCACTGTCTCATCGAATTCAAAATTCTAAAAACCGCTTTCTCTCAACCTTAAACCCTCATCCCGAATTCGTCGACTTTCTTACTGTAATCCAAGACATGGATCTTCAATTGAAAGCTCCCCACAATTATTTACCATATCTGACTAAAACAGATGAAAACCGTCACTTCCATTCCATCATTGACGTATTAACTGAATCTAAATACTTGCCTGCTCTCACTTCCAGTTCCCTAATCTATGTTGACACTCTTCAAGAATTTTGGTTGAAATCTGAAACCTTGTTCACAGATAAAAAGCCAACATCCATAATTTCACAAATTGGAGATACACATGTCGTCATAAGCCCCCAATCCATATCCACTACCTTCTCACTGAATGATCAGGCAGGTAAAAATTCTTTTGATAAAACTGAACTTCACACAGAGTTCATAGAGAGAGGCTATGAAGGTCAAATGACTGGGGCAACAATTTTCAAAAAGTTTTTCCCCCTAGCCATGAAATTTTTCTTTCATACTTTACTCGTATGTCTCTCTGCCAAAACTACTTCTTTTAATGAAATCCCATTGAAAGTTCAGTACTTGGGATATGCTATTTTATCAAACACTGACTACAATCTATCCCAAGGACTGTTTCTAGATTTGGTAGCAAATGTAAAAGTTGTCAAGTCTGGGTCAAACAATGCTTTTCTACTATACCCAATACTTTTAAGTGTCATCCTACAAAAGGTTTTACCTGAAAGGGATTATAAAAAGGGTGAAGGCCTTCAAATGAACCGCCTATCCCAAGAAACATTTACAAGAATGATGGGTCCTAATACCCAAGAAAAATCAACAAAAACAAAAGTTTCCAAAACACAAGCAAAGAGTGTTAAGACAACAACTGTTGTGAAAACCTCTGTTGCTGAGCCCACTGCTCCTGGTGATCATGGCACTACATCCATTGCTGTGAAACCCACACCAGCCACTTCCAAAAAGAAACTTCCATCCACTAAGCCCACCAAAAAGTAACCCAAAAAGGTGACTCTGGAGACTAGAAGATGAGATACCAGAGAAAAATCATGTGGTACCACAAATGCAACAAACAACCTTTGTTGATACTTCCTCTCAACAGATGGCAAAATCTCAACCCATCCAAACTCCTCATGTATCCTCTCAAAAGGATCATGTTGTAAGCTAAGGGGACACACATCATGGAACATTTGATTCACTTGAACATTTGTTTACAAGTCCTTCTCCCAGGGCTAATACTCTTTTCACTCCACAACCTTCACCATCACAAAATCCTCCTATTCCACCTACCATGCAATCATTGTTTGAAGCTATTAACAAAACTCAGGACTCAACCAGTTCCTCTCAACCACCTATCACTGAGAGTATACTTCAACAAGTGACTAGTCCTGAGAAAAGTCAAGTGGCTAGCCCGCGAACAGAGGAGGCTACACCTCTTGAGTTGCATGTAACTCAAGGTGGTATTTCAAGTGAAGCAGCCACTACTATTGTAGAGACCATTGTCTCACTTTAGGATAGTGGTTACATAGCTCAGACTTTCTGGTTTCTCTCCTATGGACACACCTCCTAGGACTAAACCAGTTACAACTACCACATCTGGTAGGAATCCAGATGATCCTAGTAAGTTAGGTGATGGATTAAGATACCAAGAATTGACAGAGAGATTGAATACCATTGAAACATATGTGACTGAGATCAAATCAGATATCAAAACAATGATGCAAACCTTGGTTACCCTCACAAAAAGTCAACCATCCACCCAAGAGATTGCTAGTGAGCTATGGAAGTCTGTTAATCCCATCATCATAGCTCATAGAAAACTAGCAGATCAAACACAGGTAACATACATGACCATGATCAGAAATATGGTTAATGCTAGGTTCAATGATACCCAAGCAGAAATTAAAGCCATAAAAGATCATCTGTTGAAGAACGTTGGCTCTGCCCCCACAACTATTCTAAGAGATGATGATGACAATGAGTTCACAGCAGATGATGCCAAAAAGGGGGAGAGTGGCATAGATAGACTACCAAAGCTGGATCCATTTGGGATTCCACCTTCTCAAAAAGGTAAAAAGTCTGCTCAAAAGCCTGCACAAGAGTCTGCTTCCAAAACCACTGCTGAACCTGCCAAATCTGACAAGGCAAACAACATTGATGATTCTGCAAATGTCATAGCTAAAAAGGCCGCTCAGGCTAAATAAACCAGGGCTGAAACTTTGGAAACAAAAGCAGAAAACCTTTCTAAAAGAAAAGAGTTAGAACAGCAGGAAAAAGAAAATGTTGGTTCTTCTAAAAGGAAGAAAAGGCCTACTCAGTATGTCAAACAGCCATCTTCAAAAACTAAAACCTCTGTTGCTGCTATCACCAACACAAACACTGAACCAATTACCACAACAACCACCACAACCACCACCACTGCTTTAGCCCTGACCATAAGACCCACACCATCTTCACCACCTCAAACATTTGCTGGTACTAAACAATTGCCAACAGATGATAACAAACCTCAATCACCACCATCACCAACCATCTTGTACAAAAGAAACAGGAAATCCACCTTTGTTGTACAAGATGAGAACATTGAAACCACACCAACACCACCATCATCTATACCCATTCCAGCCATTCCACTTACATCTTTTTCACCACACACTTCACAATTCACATCTAATCCTTCCACCACCACAAAATCACCATCCTCCATGATTCCATTGGCTGCTCAGTATCCCCTTGAGCTTGACATAAAGGGGGAAATTCAATCCTTCTACAATACTGAGGATCCTTCACAATTATCTTTTCCATCTCTTTCCAGTCTGAATCAGCCTAAGACCAAAAATGTTGATGAGTATTTGAAGTAGAAGGCACAGCAGGCTGACTTGATCATCAAAGAGAAATGTAAAGGAAAAGATGATTGGACTGCTCAGGGCATCTATTCAGCAGAAATTAGCAAGTTAAGAAGGATTGAAGACTTTGCTAAGGACCTGAGCAAGTCTATGTCCAACAAGCCCATCAGTGGTGAAATGGTAAAGTTGATCGAAGAATCTCTTCTGGATCAGATTATGGCTGCCAAACCTTACAAAGCCAACAGAAAACACTTTGCTGGCTGGACCATTCAGGCTTTAAAAGAAGAATTAAACAGAATTGATGAGCTGAACAAGCAACCAAACCAAAAAGCATCTGTTCCTGACTTCAGAAAAGGCAAAGACCCTGTCAGAGTTTTAAAGTTCAAGAGAATGAGAGCTGAATTGGTTGAGGCTAACTATGGAGAAATGAAGTCTGTGTCCAAATGGTCTAAGCTATGGTTGGTTGAGACTTATAAGAAGTAGGAAGAACAAAGAAAGACTTATCCAACTCTTCCAAGAAAACCAGTTTATCCTGATGAAGAAGATGTTAGGAGATCTCATTAGAAACTTTCATTTGAAAGCTTATTTCCAACCTCTGATGTCTCCATTGCTGCTAGAAGACAACACAAAAGGCAAAAGGAGATGTCTGAGGAAGATCAAAAGTGGTTTGCTGATACATTTGTGAAAGAAGGGATCTTCAATCAAGTTCACTATTTTTCAGATTCCATTAGCGAAGAGCTGAGAAAAATCATTGGGAGACCTCCATCACCAAACTCATCTAAAATAAAGTTGCAGACCAAAAACTCCTCTGATTCAAAAATTCTAAAATGGAAAGTAAACAAGGACAACCATGAATTGACTCTACTCAGATCAGATGTAGAGGTTCAAAAGCTCAACATGGATGATGCATACAGTCTGAATGCAAATGATCTCCAAGACTTGCTGAAGTTAGAGCTAGAAAGGGATGCTGATGACTTATACTCTTTTGACTTTGAGTTACAACTAAAAGTTCAAATTAGAGAAAGTCTGAGGAGGAATAAAGATCAGCAATAAAGATGAGTTTTGGCATCATCTGTTCTAGGGTCTGCTGACCTGGAAAAGAACAGATGTTTGAAAAGCCAAAACATTCTACACTTCTGATTATCAATAAAACAGTACTTTGATTCAAGTTTCCTCCCAAAAGACTGATGACTCTAACTGCTGATACCAAACTGCTGCTGGACAAAACTGCTTCTGAATGAAGGAACCACTGATAGACAAAGTGCTGATAAGGAAACAAGGCAAAGTGCTGACAAGAGATACAAGGTCTGTTGGAGCCAACAGAACTTAGGCTCCAGCAGATGTTCAAGCCAACAGAGTTTCTCTCATCAGCTGTTTATTCATCAGAGGTTTAGGTAATGTAACAATAGTTATTCTTAGCAGAGGTTTTATGTTGTTATGTTAGTTAGCTTCATTGTCTAGGTGACGTCACTCTTAGGTCCTCAGAGCTTTCGTTTGTCTATATATAGAACAGTGCCTGTACTGTTCTATTTGTCACTCTTACATTCTCTTACATAAACAAAGTTTCTAAGTGATCAGGCTAAAGGGGAGAGTTGTAATCATTTACTTGTAATCTGTGATGACGTTTGCTAAGTATTTGATATAAAACAATTGTTCCATTTGTTATGAATTAAAGTTTACAATTTCGCTGCACTTTCCATTATTGTTCATTCATTCACTGTTCCATTACTTAGACTTTCATAACAAATCAAACTCAGATCCTAACACATACCCTTGCCTTAAAAACTTTAATCTTTTCATCCAACCACAAATTTTCACCTCACATTCCACTTTTATATAAAATATATTAGAAATAAATGGTTTGTGTATGTGAAGTCCCCCTCCACTTATTTAGGATGGGTTCGCAGCCACAGACCTGTCCACCTCACCATGCGTTTGAGATGCTCTAATATCTAATTAGAATTTCTGAATGGATCTTTCTGAAGGATTATAGTTACTGAAGGGATATAGTACCAAAAACCAGCAATACCATATCAAAAACCAACTCACTCTTCCCAACAGGAGGCTGCGCCCATTAAACATGACACTGGTTTTCTCGCCCGTTTTATGTCAGTGGACTACCATGCGTCCATAATACGTTAGACGCACACCTTCCCGCCTATTCAACGACAGCAGAACACCATACATCCACAGCCCAACGGACGCACGATGAAGCTTTTTCATCAAGATAAGCAAACCTTCGTCGACACAACTAAAAGACACCTTTTAGGGCAGCATCGAGACACACACCCCAGGGCAGGCCTGCCCTGGACAGCTGTTCCTGACGCAGCAGGTTTGCCTGTCAGAGTCCTCAACCAATCAAAGACGGCGCCTAGCATGACTACCAGAAAGGACGATGACATGGCAGCTCACCAACCAAGATATCTCTGACAGGAGACTTAATCAACCCCCACTTGTCTCAGGTTCTAGATAAGGAGATGGTTGCCCACCGCCCTGGATTAACCAACAGGCGAACGCCACGTGCCCGCCGCCCACCATCATCCATTCAATAGACGCCACGTGTATTATTGACAGGACGGTAACATCTCCCCTTTCTCCTCTTTTTTACATGACCACTTGCACCAATTGGGCTTGAGGATTTGGGCCGGAAACCAAGAGACACCTCTACCCGGCCGGGCCCCACCAAGGGTAGAGTATGGGTTGAGAAAGTTGGACATCGAGGTACTATAAAAGGAGGAGTCCCTTCTCCTTTTATTGGCATCCGAAATTCAATAGAACTTTCGTTGAAAATACTACGAGCACATCGTACTTTTCCAATCCTTGTTTTATTTACTAACGTTCAGAGGCTCAGCTCTTCTAATAAGTCGCCTCTTAACATCCTTGGTCTTATCCTTAGACCCACACTTTCCTAAACACACATTTTACAAATACCCCGTAGAATCACTACCGAGGTCAACTCCAACCCGGTGACCTAGGATTCGTGTTTCTTCATTGGCGCCATCTGTGGCCTTACCACAACATTCTCTCGCAAAAAACTTCATTCTGCCATTTTCACAAAAATGACAACTTCACCATCCAAAGTCTATAGAAGACATTACCCAGGACCCAATGCAACTGAGGGTAATAGGGATGACAACCAAGACATTGTCATCATCACTACTCGAACCATAGACTTTAAAACGACAGACGTACCACATCCCACCCAGGAGGAGATCGACGCACTAAACAATGCTGGTACGAACACCAGAAACAGCTACTACATGCTCAGCTCGAGCATCGCAGGATAACTGGCAAAGCCATTATGGCCTCAACCTCCAAAACTCCCACCAGAACACCGAATGTTGCCCGTCACGAGGAAGGTCAGGGGAAACTCCCCACAGACCAGGCCCATGAAGAGCACAATCGGTTCGACGATGATGATTACAAAGAAAGCTCCTGGGAGGATGATGCAGCCAGGGACTATCGTCATAGTCCATACTACCGTCGAGAATGCGCAAACAAATACAATAACAACACCGCCATCAACCTGCCACTCCCATACATGCCCACAGCCTTCGCAGACAAGTCAAAATTTACCACACACATATCAACCGCCCCAATACCACCACGGCAGCGTTTCCCAGCCAATGTCAAACTATATGATGACCTCACTGATCCAGACGATCACCTCAACATTTTCAACTAGGCCTGGGCCGTCATCGGTTGGACACTGCCTGTCTGGTGCCACATGTTCGCCTAAACATTGACGGGCGCGGTAAGAGTATGGTTTGATAACCTCCTAACTGGCAAGATCGACATCTACGAACAATTGATTGAAAAAATCTACCTACACTTCAGCTAACAATGTCGCCACAAACGTGATAATATGCGAATCCACCTCTGCAAACGCAGAGACAATGAGCCACTGGAGGACTTTATCGTCCGGTTCAACAAAGAAGCACTTTAGAACGGGGGATGAAGCAACACGAACATCCTTCCTAGCAAATGTCAACGATGACAACCTACAACTTATCCTCCAAGGCAAAGATGGCATCCTAGAATCTTGGGAGGAGGTCGTTAGAATCGCCAAACTATACGCCCAACACCAAAAAACAATCTGCCAACCTCAGCGCGGAAATAACAACCACAATCGCAACAATAACCGATCGTTCGTCTAGAGTCGTATTTTAGGCTCCACCGACGAAGGCAGATACTCCACCCCTAGCGACGCCAGAAATATCATCGGCAACAAACAAACGCTCGACCAGCGCAACACTGGCCGAAGAAATCAAGACTGAATATGCTCACCAAAACACCCTCCTAGGTACTGTCGCAACTACTTACAACCGGAGATGTCACGTTCAAACTCCCAAAACCCATGGGAACCAAACGTAAAAATGTCGATACCACCAGATTTTGTGACTTTCACAAAGACGTGGGGCATGAAACAAACAACTGGTACAGCCTCAAAATGGAAATAGAGGCAGCCCTCCGGTTAGGTAAGCTCACCAACCTGGTAAAATACGTGCGCTCAGGTGCACGCTGAACTAAAGAACCGGCCAAACAGATCAAAGACATCAAAACACATCACGTCTGAGGCGCCTTCAACAGGCAATGCCACATGGCGCACAACAACAAGTGCAAGGTAAACCCCAAAAGCATCACCATGATGTCAATAACAACCCAACGCTCAAACACCCAACCATTGGAAAGAAGCCTAAGTCATCCTCCCAAAAATACCGAGAGGAGCAAATTCAACAACCCCACACATCATCACAACACTTTTTGACCAATATCGCACATAGAAAATGATGTGCGATGGTGGCAGCAGTTTTGACATAATGTACCAATAGTTCTTTGACCAACTTGCCGATGAGGACAAAGCGTGTCTGCAACATGAGGTACCAATCGTCGTCTTCTTCAATGAGGTTATTCATCTCCTTGGAAAGTTTGATTTTACCGTCACACTCACTGACGGGACTCACAGTCGTTCGGAAACATGCACGTTCCATATCATCCCCGCCAACTCCTCATACGACATTCTGCTCGGAAGACAAGGGCTGGAAAAATTCAACAGCACTGCATCCACCCCCATTAAACAATAGATTTTCCAACAACCACGGGGGTCGCATACATCAGAGACAATCAAGAATGCGTCATGACAACTGAACCATCAACTACATCAACCCCACTCAAAAGACCCGTCTCCGAGAACGAGAAATGGGACATCAACCCCAGTTTTCCAGAACAAACCATCACCCTGTGACCAACCTTATCCCACCAATCAACTACTAGTCAAAAACATTGACATCTTTGCATGGCAATCATCCGACATGGTCGGCGTCCCCTGACACATAACAGAACATCGCCTCAACATCTGTAAAGACGCACAACCAGTCCCCCAAAAGAAACGCCCACTAGGCGCAGACAGAACCAAAGCCATGAACGAACAAGTCGATGACCTACTCGACGCTGGCATCATCCTCAAACGCCACCACCAAACATGGGTTGCCAACCCAGTAATGGTCCTTAAAAAGAACATATCCTGACGCATGTGCGTCAACTATAAGGACCTCAACAAAGCATGCCCAAAGGACCATTACCCAGAGCTAGAGATCGACTTGAAGGTAGACTCCTTATCACCGTTCAAATTCAAATACTTTATGGATGCATACAGAGGTTATCATCAAATCCAAATGGTTCACGAAGACGAAGACAGAACCGCCTTTCGAATTGACAAAGGGGGTTTACTGCTACACCAAAATGCCTTTCGGTCTAAAAAATGCAGGTGCAACTTACCAGCGCCTCATGGACCTGGCATTCACCAACCAGATCAGCGTCAAACTTGAGGTATATGTTGACGATCTGGTTATCAAAAGCCATGAAGAAGACACAATGCTCCTCAATATACAACGCACTTTCGATCAACCACGCGATATAAACATGAAGCTAAATCTTGGCAAGTGCTCCTTTGGAACAGAAGAGGGGAAATTTCTAGGCGTCATTATCTCCAATGGAGGTTTCAAACCCAATCCAGAAAAGGTACAGGCGATCCAGCGAATGCCCTCCCCCAATGCAATCAAAGACGTCCAAACACTTATGGGATGCCTAGTCGCCCTCAATCGCTTCCTGTCAAATTATGCTTCTAAGTCTTTCCCTTTCGTTCATACGTTAAGAATGTACTTAAAAAGAGGCAGTTCCGCTGGACCCCAGAAGCAAAAACGGCTTTCCGTGAAATGAAAAAATGTTTGACTTACTTACCGACTCTTACAACGCCTCTACTAGAAGAGACTCTGACACTGTACCTATCCGCGTCTGACATCTGCGATAGGCGCTGTACTTCTGGTAGACCACAGCAAAGTACAAACACCAATCTATTATATCAACCACACACTCGTCGACGCGGAAACAAGATATTCAACAATGGAAAACTCGTACTGGCGCTCGTCCACACATCTCGGAGACTACGCCGATACTTCCAAGGACACCCGATCCATGTCCACACAGATTATCGGATCAACACTGTCACACCACGCCAACGCGGAAACACGGGGTGTAACTTTGAATGATTTCCAAGCAGAAAGGTCACACGAGCATTATTTAAATAAATCACGAATTTCCATTTAACAATCAAGTCTTACAAAAGATACCCTTAATTGTTCAAATATAAACCATTGTGCAAAGTGTTTAGGTTAAAATGTCACAACAATAGTTCAAAAGATGGTATCCCATAAATTCTCGCACGCGACCTTCCCAAGTTCCATGCTCCATGCTAATTTCCTGAAAAACATGCATGTAAAGTATATGGGTCAACATAAAGTTGGTGAGTACACGGGTTTGTATGAATGGACATGTTATCCAAAACCAACTAAATTACTGCCTAGCTAGGGCAATAATGATCATGTGATCTGACATGAACCCATACCAGACCTTGACATGTTGTGCCTCGCCCATTGTACACAAAAGACAATGAAATAATTGTGAAATACAAGCACTCTCTTGATATCTGTCATCCGGTCAAAGCGACTGACCAAGAGTGGGGGTGTCAACCCAATAGATCTATTCCGGTGTTTCATGGCTAAACCCATAGCTAATAGTTACGGTGAAATGTATGACACGAGGGCTTAATGGATCCTAAACCTTATTGTCTCATGTTCACATAATAGTCATGTATGTAACTGAAAACTGTACGCATGTTTTTCCCCAAAAAATGTAAAAAGACTGTAAAAGGGACCGTGAATACTCACTTGATGTATGGATGCTAGATTGAACTGAATCTGATGCGGTGTGTCTGGTCTGGGAACCTTAAATGCAATTAAAAGCAACTTAGGTCTATGTTTGGCCCTAACTACCATGCAATTGTTCACCCGACTGTAACACCTATGGACTAGGGTTGCTGTACCACTAGCCGCATGTGTCACACACTGTATGTGTCAGTAATTGTTCGTTTTCTTATTCACGTGGCCATGTTTATTCTATTTTTGGTAAAACAAATGTTGTGACTTGCTTAGTGTAACCAAGGTTTACTTATGTCTCTGTTATACAAGTCTAGGGTGACATATTGTTAGGATCTAAGTTTGATTTGTTATGAAAGTTTAAGTAATGAAACAGTAAATGAAAGAATTATAAAGATGGAAAGTGCAGCGGAAGTAAACTATAAGTCATAACAAATGGAATAATTGTTTTCAAACAAGTACTATATATCAGTCATCACAGATTTTCAGTACAAGTTATTACAATTCTCCCCCTCAGCCTGATCACTCAATAACTTTGTCTGTGTAAGAGAATGTTTGAAGTGATGAATAGAACAGTACAGTACAGGCACTGTTCTATTTATAGACAGACGAAAGCTCCGATGACCTACGACTGACGTCACCTAGACAATGATAACTAACTAACATAACAACATAAAACATCTGCTAGGGATAACTACTGTTACATTGCCTAAACCTCTGATGAGTAAACAGCTGATGAGAGAAACTCTATTGGTCTTGATCATCTGTTGGAGCCTAAGTGCTTTTGGCTCCAACAGACCTTTTGTCTTTATCAGCACTTTGTCTTTTTTCCTTATCAACACTTTGATCATCAGTTGTTTCTTTAATCAGCAGCAGTTTTATCCAGCAGCAATTTAGCATCAGCAGTTAGAGTCATCAATCGTTTGGGAGGATTCTTGTACAAGTACTATTTTATTAATAATCAGAAGTGTAGAATGTTTTGGCTTTCAATCATCTGTTCTTTTCCAGGTCAGCAGACCCAACAATCTCCCCCTAGAACAGATGATGCCAAAACTTGTCTTTATTGCTGATCTTTGTTTCTCATCAGACTTTCTCTAATTTGACCTTTCAATTGTAATTCAAAGTCAAAAGAGAAGAGATCATCAGCATCCCTTTCTAGTTCCAAACTCAAGAGATCTTGGAGGTCATTTGCATTCAGACTGTATGGATTATCCATGCTGAGCTCTTGGATCATTCCATCTGATCTGAGCAAAGTCAATTCATGGTTGGCTTTATTGACCTTCCATTTTAGAATTTTTGCACTAGATGGATTTTTGGTCTGCAAATTTATTTTGGATGAGTTTCATGATGGAGGTCTCCCAATGATTTTTCTTAGCTCTTCACTGATGGGATCAGAAAAATATCTAACTTGGTTGAAGATCCCCTCTTTCACAAATGTGTCTGCAAACTTCTTTTGATCTTCTTCAGACACTCCTTCTGTCTCTTGTGTTGTTTTCTAGCAGCAATTGAAACATCTAAAGAAGGAAGTAAGCTTTCAAATGAAAGGGTCTGATGAGATCTTCCAACCTGTTCATCATCAGGGTAAGTTGGTTTTCTGGGAAGAGTAGGATTAGTTTTTCTTTGTTCTTCCAGCTTCTTATATGTTTCCACCAATCTTAGCTCAGACCATTTAGACACAGACTTCATCTCACCATAGCCAGCTTCTACCGGTTCAGCTCTCATTCTTTTAAACCTCAAGGCTCTGACAGGGTCTTTGCCCTTTCTGAAATCAGGAACAACAGCCTTTTGGTTTTGTTTGTTCAGATCTTCAATTCTTTGTAGTTCTTCTTTTAGAGCATGAATGGTCCAGCCAGTGAAATGTTTTCTGTTGGTTTTGTAAGGTTTGGCTGCCATAATTTGATCAAGAAGAGATTCCCTAACCAACTTCACCATTTCACCACTGATGGGCTTGGTAGACATAGAATTGCTAAAGTCCTTAGCAAAATCCTCAATCCTTCTTAGTTTGCTAAGCTCTGCTGAATGAATGCCCTGAGCAGTTCTGTCATCTTTTTCTTTGCATTTCTCTTTAATAATCAAGTCAGTTTGTTGTGCCTTTTGCTTTAAGTATTCATCAAGGTTTTTGGGCTTAAGCATGTTCAAACTGGCAAGAGATGGAAAAGATAGTTGTGAAGGATCCTCAGTATTATAGAAGGATTGAATTTCCCCCTTGATCATGTCAAGCTCAAGGGGATACTAAGCAGCCAGTGCAATAGTGGAAGTTGGTGATTTGGTGGTGGAAGGATTGGATGTGAATTGTGAAGTGTGTGGTGAAAAAGATTGTAATGGAATGGCAGGAATGGGTTGAGATGGTGGTGGTGTGGTTTCTATATTTTCATCTTGTACAACAAAGGTGGATTTCCTTTTTCTTTTGTACAAGATGGTTGGTGATGCAGGTGGTGATTGTGGTGTGTTAACATCTGTTGGCACTGGTTTAGTACCAGCAGATGTTTGAGGTGATGATGGTGTGGGTGTTATAGTCAAGGCTAAAGCAGTGGTGGTGGTTGTAGTGGATGTTGTGGTAATTGGTTCAGTAGTTATTTTGGTGGAAGCAGCAACACAGGTTTTAGTTTTTGAAGGAGGCTGCCTGACATGATGAGCAAGCCTCTTCTTCCTTTTGGAAGTTCCAACATTTTCTTTTTCCTACTGTTCTTTTTCTTTCCTTTTGGAGAGACTCTCTGCTTTTGTTTCCAAAGTTTCAGCCCTGATCCTCTTAGCTTTAGCAACCTTTTCAGCTAAGTCATTTGCAGATTCATCAACTTCTTTTATTTTGGCTGCTTCAGCAGTGGTTTGGTCAGCAGGCTTTTGAGCAGACTTTTCACCCTTTTGAGAAGGTGGTTTCCCAAATGGATCCAACTTGGGTAGTCTATCTCTGCCACTCTCCCCCTTTTTGGCATCAGCTGCAGTGAACTCATTGTCATCTTCATCTCTTATGATAGTTGTGGGGGCAGAGCCAGTAGTTTTCAACAAATGATCTTTGATGGCCTTGATGTCTTTTTTTGTATCATTGAATCTGGCATCAACCATGTTTCTGATCATTATCATGTCTGTTTCTTGGGTTTGATCAGCTAGTTTTCTATGAGCTATAATGATGGGGTTGACATATTTCCATAACTCACTAGCAATCTCTTGAGTGGATGGTGGACTTTGTGTGAGAGTCACCAAGGTTTGCATCACTGTCTTAATATCAGACTTGATTTCAGTCACAAATGACTCAATGGAATTTACTCTCTCCGTTAATTCCTGGTATCTTAATCCATCACCTAAGTTAATAGGATCATCTGAATTCCTACCAGATGTGGTAGTTGTAACTGGTTCAATCCTAGGAGGTGTATCCATGGGAAAGAAACCAGATGCTCCTTTTTCTTGGTTTCGGGGACTTCCAACTGGTATTGAGGTCACTCTTGTGGCCTCAGCAGTTGTTGCCTTCAAGGAAGTCTGATCTATGTAACCACTGTCCTAAAGTGAGACAATGGTCTCTACAACAGTAGTGGCTGCTTCACTTGAAATACCACTTTGAGTTACATGTAACTCAAAAGGTGTAGCCTCCTCTGTTCGTGGGCTAGCCACTTGACTTTTATCAGGACCAGTCACTTGTGGAGGTATACTCTCAGTGATAGGTGGTTGAGAGGAACTGGTTGAGTCGTGATTTTTGTCAATGGCTTCGAACAATGGTTGCATGGTAGGTGGAATAGGAGGATTTGATGGTGAAGGTTTTGGAGTGAAAAGAGAATTAGCCCTAGGAGAAGGAGTTGTAAACAGATGTTCAAGTGAATCATCTGTTCCATGATGTGTGTCCCCTTGGCTTACAACATGATCCTTTTGAAAGGATACATGAGGAGTTTGGCTGGGTTGAGATTTTACCAACTGTTGAGAGGAAGTATCAACAATGGTTGTTTGTTGCATTTGTGTTACAACAGGATTCTTCTCTGATATCTCATCTTCCAGAGTCACCTTTTTGGGGGTTTTAGTGGATGGAATGTTCTTTTTGGAAGTGGCTGGTGTGGGTTTCACAGCACTGGATGTAGTGCCATGATCACCAGGAGCAGTGGGCTCAGCAACAGAGGTTTGCACAACAGTTGTTGTCTTAACTCTCTTTGCTTGTGTTTTGGAAACTTTTGCTTTTGAAGGTTTTTCTTAGTTAGGACCCAACATTCTTGTAAAAGTTTCTTGGGATAGGCTGTTCATTTGAAGGCCTTCCCTATGTTTATAATCCTTTTCAGGTAAAACCTTTTGTAGGATAAAACTTAAAAGTCTTGGATATATTAAAAATCCATTATTTGACCCAGATTGGACACCCTTCGCATTTGCAACCAAATCTAGGAACAGTCCTTGGGATAAATTGTAATCAGTTTTTGACAAAATGGCATATCCCATGTACTGAACTTTCAACGGGATTTCATTAAAAGAAGTAGTTTTGGGAGAGAGACATACAAGTAAGGTATGAAATAAAAATTTCATGGTTGGGGGAAAAACTTTTTGTAAATTGTTGCCCCAGTCATTTGACCCTCATAGCCTCTCTCTATGAACTCTGTGTGAAGTTCAGTTTTGTCAAAAGAGTCTTTACCTGCCTGATCATCCAGTGAGAAGGTAGTGGATATAGATTGTGGGGTAATGGCGACACGTGTATCTCCAATTTTTGAAACTATGGAAGTTGGCTTTTTATTTGTGAACATGGTTTCAGCTTTCAACCAAAATTCTTGAAGTGTGTCAACATAGATGTGGGAACTGGAAGTGAGAGCAGGCTAATATTTGCATTCATTCAGTATATCAATGATGGTATGGAAGTGACGATTGACATCTGTTTTAGTCAGATATGGTAAGTAATTGTCGGGAGCTTTCAATTGGAGACCCATTTCTTGGATTACAGAAAGAAAGTTGATGAATTTTTTATGAAGGTTTAGGTTGAGAGAAAGCGGTCTTTGGAATTTTGAATTCGATGAGGCAGTGGAACAACTGTTGGGGATAAACAAGGTTTTTATAGTCTCAGGTGGAAACCGCTAATGTGGCCAAAGCTCTGCTTTTGAGAGCATACGTGGCAAACATCTGATGGAAGGTCTGTTATGGTGGATGACAGTTGTTTATAACATCTGTTTGACTTAGTCAACAGATGTTTATGAAAATAGTTGTTTTATCTGATCAAATGGTTGAAACAGATTTTTCAACAAATCAGTGGTTGTTTTATCTGATCAGAATTTTGAAACAGTATTTTCAACCAACAGATGATATACTCAATGAAATAGTGGTTGTTTTTCCTTAAACAGACTTTTCAACCAAAACTATTTTTAAGGATAGATTTTTGATTTTCTGACAATATTTTAATGCTTTTATTCATGAAAACATTTTTGTTTTATTCCATATTCAGCATACCAATCCGAGAAATCAGGTTTGCAAAGGTAGATGTGTCTAAAGCTTTGGTCAACACATCTGCCAACTGATCCTCTGTTGGAACATGGTGCAGAGAAATCATACATTTTTCATAGTTGTCTCTAACAAAGTGATGTCTGATGTCAATGTGCTTTGTTGTTGAATGGGAGACTGGATTTTTGATGATATTTTCAGCTGCTTGACTATCCAACATGAGTGGAGTCCTCAGAGCAGTAATACCGAAATCCAGTAGCTGGTTTTGAAGCCACATAAGTTGGGCTGTACAGCTTGCTGCAGCCAAGGTTGTAAAAATCCCGATTAACCACCGATTAATCGGTGATTAATCGCTAGTCCCCACTTTACTGATTATTTTTTGGCTAATCACTAAATTAATCGGTGCCGGTCCAGTGTTGTAAAAATCGCGATTAATCACCGACCAAATTGGTCCTAGTCGGACCTAAAAACTCAAAATTAGGTCAAAAATGAATTCGAACTGGTCAAAACTGGAGCAAATCGATCAAATCAAATAAGGTCTTAGCTCAAAATTGGATAATAATCCATGATTTAGAACCAAAATCGATGAAACTCCAAAAACCCTAGTTGCGTCTAATGGTTCCATACAATGAAAGAAGGAACGGGAGGAAAAAACGGGGTATGGTGAACGATGAAGGTGATTACGGTTATTTAAGTTCAAGTATTTTAATATTTAACCCCCATCCATATTCACTAGTTTATATTTGGCCCCTAAACTTCAAAATTTATACATATAAGGTATAAAATTAACACTATATATGTATAAATTTGGAAAAATACATATATAAATCCAATCCGATTAATCCCGATTAATCCTGATTAATCCCGATTAATCCCTAGTCGGTACCCCACCGGCCGACTAGCGCCTAGCGAGTTCTACAACCTTGGCAGCAGCAATGTATTCAGCCTCTGCAGTGGATGTTGAAACAGCTGCTTGCTTTTTGCTTTGCCAAGAGACCAAGGCATTGCCTAGGAATTGGCACCCCCTTGATGTTGACTTCCTTATGGTTTGACAACCAGCAAAATCACTGTCTGAGTAACCTGTGTGGGAGCACCTTTTAGGTATCTGAATATCCTTTTCACAGCAATAAGATTTGACTTTCTAGGTGATTCCTGGGATCTTGCACAAACACAAGTGGCAAACATAATGTCTGGCCTAGATGTAGCTAAGATTTATCATCAACAGTGGTGTAAGTAGGTTTTTAACATACTTAGTTTGGTGAATAAAAGTTCCATTTTGTAGTTGCTTTACTTGGAGACCAATAAAGCACTGTAGTTCACCCATGGCACTCATCTCAAACTCTGCTATCATGAGTTTTCTAAACTCTTCACACATTTTGTTACATGTGGATCCAAAGATGATGTCATCCACATATATTTGAACAATCATTAAATCTTTTCCTTTCCATTTAAGAAATAAAGTTTTATCAATTTTACCTCTTGTGAAACCAATGGATAAGAGAAAAGTGGAAAGAGTTTCATACCAGGCCCTTGGTGCTTGTTTCAAGCCATACAAAGCTTTGTTGAGCTTGTAGACATGATCAGGATGGAATGTGTCTTCAAAATCAGGTGGTTGACATACATAGACTTCCTCCTGAATTTTGCCATAAAGGAATGCACATTTGATATCCATCTGATACACCTTGATGTTGTGGTTGACAGCAAAGGCTAAGAAAAGTCTGATGGCTTCCAACCTAGCTACAGGAGCAAAGGTTTCATCATAATCTATTCCTTCTTCTTGTCTGAAGCCTTGAACCACAAGCCTGGCTTTATTCTTGACAACAGTACCCCTTTAATCTGTTTTGTTCTTGAAGACCCATTTTGTGCCAGTTGGACATAAATCCTTTGGCAATGGTACAAGTTCCCATACTTGTTGTCTTTTAAATTGAATGAACTCTTCTTGCATAGCTTCTACCCAACTGTTGTCTTTCAGTGCCTCTTGGTACTTGATAGGTTGTGTGAGAGATAGAAAGCCTGCAAAAAGACAAATGTTTGAGGATTGACTTCTTGTGAGCACCCCTTCACTGATGTTGCTAATGATTTGGTCTGGTGGATGAGCTCTAAGGAAGATTAGATCTCCTTTGTATGGAACTATGGCATTTTGAGGTGAGGGACAGAGGTTTGGAATGGAAGGGGGGGTATAGGCCCAAGTGGTGTAGAGGTGGATAGACTTTTGTCAACTGAAAGTGGACTTTTGTCAGCAGATGACGGATCAGTGGTTGAACTTGATGAGGCAGTGGTTTGTGGGTAAGACTGGCCAACAGTGGTTGACTCAGCTGTGACAGAGTTTTGAACATCTACTTGCCCTGATGCAGAATCGACTTTGTAGTGAGACTATGGCATCAGAATGTCATATCTGTAATCTTGTTGTGGAGACTGTGGTGTACCTGCATTGTTAGTTTTAACAGTGATATCTTCAAATTTGAATTTATCTAAATCAAACAATTCTGTAGGATTTGCTGGGATTTTCAAAGATGAAAGTTCATTGAACTTTACATTCAGAGTTTCTTCTATTGGGTCCTAGTCCTTGTGTAGAAGAATATCCCAGAAAATATCAACAATCTACTTTGGCTGCAAATTTTGAAATTGAATCTTTAAGATTTAAAATGAAACATGGGCAGCCAAAGATTTTGAAAAATGATATCAGTGGTTTGATTTTGAACAAGATTTCATAAACAGTATTTTGATGTCTAGGGTTGATTAAAACTCTGTTTTGAACATAGCAAGCAGTGTTTACAGCTTCTGCCCAAAAGGACTGAGGTAAACCAGAATCTGCTAGCATAGTTCTTGCAGCCTCTATGAGAGTTCTATTTTTCCTTTCAACCACCCCATATTGTTCTGGTGTTCTTGGAATGCTGTACTACCTTACAATCCCTTTTGACACACAAAAATCATCCAACTCCTTACTTTTGAACTCTGTTCCATTGTCACTTCTAAAGACTTTTACTGGTAAGTCATGTTGTTTTTCAACTTTGGTGACAAAGTCCTTCAAGATACCGGCAGTCTCATCCTTAGAGTGTAAAAAGTAAGTCCATGTAAACCTAGAAAAATCATCAACAATAACAAGACAAAATCTCTTTTTCCTTAGGCTCATGATTTTTACTAGGCCAAACAAATCCATGTGCAACAATTAAAGGCATTGACTTGTTTTGGACTCATCAATGGATTTGTAAGAGCTTTTATGTTGTTTACCTTTTAAACAGGAAACACAATGCTCATCACATTTAAATTCTTTTGGTGGTAGACCTCTCGCAAGGTTTTGTTTTGAGAGTGAGTTGATAGTTTGAAGGTTGGTATGACCCAATCTCCTATGCCACAATTCTGTCTCTTTAGTTGAGGTAGCCGAAAATAGACAGACATTTGCCATAGGGTTATCCTTCAACATATCAACCACATACACATTGCCACTCCTATGAGCAACAAGTTGTGCTTTGCTCTCAGCAATGATAGTGTTAATCTTTTCAACCACTTCTGGTCCAATAATCTTACATGTCTTCTTAGTGAAGAATGACCCATAACCTTTGTCACTCATTTGTGAAACACTAAGAGGATTAAACTTAAGATTATCAATCAGATTAACATTTTCAAACTTGAGTCTCCCAGCTTGAACAGTCCCTGAACCCGTCACTTTACCTTTTGAATCATTACCAAAGGATATATCACCCCCTCCATGAGCAAGAAATTCCAGAAGAAGGGCTCTACATCCAGTCATGTGCCTGGAGCCTCCACTATCTACATACCATAAACTATCTAAGCAGGCAGAAGCTCCCTGCACATCAGTAAATAATTAGTTTTGGTGAGTGTCCAAAGCCAAATTGGCTTTGGATGGGTTCTCAGACTTTTCAGCCTCAAGCTTAGGACAATGATCACCGGTTTGAACTAGTTTTTGAACCAAGTTCAACAACTGTTGTTGACCATTTGCTAGTGCTTGTATGTCAACACTTGGTGCAACAGATGAGGATGCATGTTCACTCTTGGTTTTGAAGGCCTTTTGGGCTCTTCATAAACATGTAGCAGACGATGACAAGGTGGTTGTCCATGTCCTCTTGGAAACTTGTTAGAAGGTGGAGCATCTGTTACCTAAACATCTCTGGGAGCAGAGTTTTCATTCAGATTTTTGACAACAGATGTTTAGACTGGTGTAAAAGTCTGTTTGGGTTTTTGTTGGATCAGTGGTCTCTTTTAGCAGTTTATATCCAAGAACACTTAAGTTTTATAAGTTTATCAAAGTAGTTTGCACAGCGGAATAATAAGTGTTCTAAGTTAAAATGACACTTTTAACAGGAGTTAAGACTCCCCCTCAATCAATGAACTAGGAAGCTAAAGATGAGAATCAATAGTAGTAAATAAAGCAGTTAAAGCAAGATGATTCTCAAATGTATATGAAAAGGATAAACTATAAACTAAATTTGAAGGAAAGAGTTCAAGTAATTATCAATAGATATTCGTATGCTAAAATAGTGGGAGTAACCCCTCTATTTATAGCCGAAAGATTACATACATATTAAGAAATCAAAAGCTTATAATAATGTTTAGATAATACTACAACAGGCTGTAGTATCAAAACTTGAAAAAGACTTTAAGCTAATTAATATAATACTTAACTGCTGAGTTTAAAGGGCGGTTACAATCTTCTAATGAAAGTGCTGATGAGTCTTCAGCAGTTCTTCAGATATTCTGTCTGGTTTATCTTCAGAACTTCTAATGTCTCTACTCTTCAGAACTTTACATGTTTTCTTCTTTCTTCAGCAATTTAACAAAATGATGAGAGGATATAAGACTAAGGTTTATGTTGGCTTGTCCATCCTCTTTGACCTTACAATCTCCCCCTAGATTGATGAAGCCAAAACCTTTATCTATCTTTATTTAAGATCCTCTCTTCCTTGAGTCAAGAACTCTTTCAATTTCTTCAAGTGCTTGATGTTTGAGTTCTCTTACTTCTGATTCTAGAAGTAGTCCTTGGTCTGGTTTTATTCCCTAAATGGTTAGTAGATCTTTGTCAGATAACTTTTCCAATTCAGTTAAGCTGTGAAGGACTTTCCATGAACAGTCTTGTCTTTCTAGAACCAGGGAAGTGGACTTTTGGGTGAAGTACCATTTCTTGATTGGAGATATGGAGGTGAAGAATCTGTCTCTGTATGGTACTATCTAAAGATTTGAATGTAGATCTGATGTTGGAGGTGTTTCTTTTTCAGCATTGATCAGATTGGATTTTCTTAACTTTTCAACTAGTTCAGTACCAGGTTTATCACCTTTTGCTATGATCTTGTGATGTTCTGTGACTACCTTGGTCTGTTTTTTGTCTTTGATGGTCTGTTGCAGTTGATAAGCAAAGGTTGCAGGATCCCTATATTGAGTTATCAGAGGCTTCTCATCAACAGAAAAGTCATTTTCAACAATGACATTCTTTTAAAGTAAAATCATTTTGAAATCTGTCTTTGTGCTTTCCCCTGACTTTTGATTGGTAGTAGGCTGTGTGGATTTGTATTTTTCTCGGTGTGCAATTTTGTCAGCCTTGAGCTTTTTGTAAGTGTCATAAATAACATCTTCTTTCCACTTACATATCTGTTGTTTTGAACCAAACTTGTTATCTACCAATTCTTGAATAATCTGGGCTCTCTTCTGCTTTCTTTCTTTTAAAGTGGCAAGCCTTTCAGTTACAAGTGTTGCCTGTCTTGTGAGTTCTTCAGTTGAGAGTCCCTTCAGAGTGTATTTCCTTGTCTTTTAATGTTTGCTGATAAAGTAAATCACCTGTTGTCTTTTGTCTTCTTCTGCTACAAGGAGAAGATGCTCAACAAGTCTTTCTTATTCTTCTAACTCTTTTAACTTCTTTTCATATTCTATCAGTTTGTCATTAAAGCTTAAGTCTTCCCTTTCATCTATGCTTTGCCATGCTTCATTTTCTTTTGCCTTTGTTTCTGCTTTTCTTTTCTCTTCTTGTTAGGATCTGAGTTTTGGTTTGTTTTGATTTGTTTGATTAAGTATGAATAAATGAACGAAGTATAAATGGAAAGTGCAGCGGAATAAACTATAAATCAAAACATGGAGAATAATTGTTTTTAACCGAAAGCTTTCATTAATTGAAAGATTACAATTGTACAACTAAAACTCCCCCTCAGCCTGATCACTCAGAGAGTGTTTGTCTGAAAGAGAATGACGAGTGATGAATAGAATAGTACAAGTACTGTTCTATTTATAGACAGACTCAAAACTCTGATGATCAGTTGCTGACGTCACCTAGATAGTGACCTCTAACTGACTAACAAACTCTAACATCTGCTAAGTTATAACTACTGTTACATTGAAACTACTGATAATACAAAACTCTGTAAGCTAAACTCTGATGTCTTCTATCATCTGTTGAACCAAAGTGCTGTTGGTTCAACAGACCTTTGTTCTTCAGTTCTTTGATCAGCAGTTGTTCTTCATCAGACTTTTACCTTCAGACCTTGTTCATCAGATCTTTTATCAACAACAGTTATCTCTAACAGTTGATTCAAGCAGCAGCACTTAGGAATCAACAGACCTTTGGAGGAAGCTTTTTTGTAACAACTGTTCTTTATTCAAGGATCAACACTTAGTATATTTTGGCTTTTAATCATCTGTTCTTCTCCAGGTCAGCAGACCCAACAATCTCCCCCTAGAACAGATGATGCCAAAACTCTGCTTTATTCTTGATCTTTATTCCTCATCAGACTTTCTCTTATTTGCCCTTTAAGTTGTAATTCAAAGCTTAGAGAGAAGAGGTCTTCAGCATCTCTTTCCAGTGTCAAGTTCAGAAGGGTCTGGAGATCTTCAGCACTTAGGCCAGGTGCATCATCCATACTTAACTTCTGAACACTACCATCTGATCTGAGCAATGTCAATTCATGGGTCTCTTTGTCAGACTTCCATTTTAGAATTTTAGAATCAGAGGAGTGACTGGGATGCATCTTTATTTTTGATGAGTTAGGTGATGGAGGCCTGCCAATGAGTTCTCTGAACTTCTCTGTGACAGGGTCAGAGAAGTATCTGATTTGGTTTAAGAGGCCCTCTTTTACATAAGTTTCAGTAAACTTTCTTGTATCCTCTTCTGACATTTCCTTCTGCTTCTTGAATTGCCTTCTAGCAGCAATGGAAAGATCAGAGGTTTCAAGCAAACTGTCTAGTGTAAAGGCCTGTAGAGGTTTCTTAGGTGCATCATCATAGACTGGTTTTCTTGGTAGGTTAGGGTTGGTCTTTCTTTCTTGTTCCAACTTCTTGTATGTTTCAATCAACCTGATCTCAGACCATCTAGCAACAGATCTCATCTCTCCATACTTGGCAGCTACAAGCTCTTGTCTCATTCTCTTGAACTTCAAGGCTCTAGCTTGATCTCTCCCTTTACTGAAATCAGGGGCAGAGGCCTAAGTAGGAGGATTCTTGGCCATGCTCTCAATTCTGATAAGTTCTTCTCTGAGAGCATGTGTGGTCCAGCCTGTGAATTGATTTTTAGTTGCTTTGTAAGGCTAGGTGGCCAAGATCTGTTCTAGCAGTGAATCCCTAACCTCCATTTCCAAATCTCTGCTGAGAGGCATGGAAGACATGGAATTGCTCAGGGTCTTAGCAAAGTCTTCAATCCTTCGAACTTTGCTAAGCTCTGCTGAATGGATGCCCTGAGCAGTCCTGTCATCCTTCCCTTTACATTTCTCTTTGATGACAGCATCAGCCTGTTCACTCTTGAATTTAAGATAAGTGTCAATGTTGAGTGGAACAGGGAAGCCTTTAAGAGATGGGAAGGTTCTGTCTGATGGCTGATCAGTATTATAGAAGGATTGAAGTTCCCCCTTGATTAAATCCAACTCAAGGGGATACTTCTCAGCCAATGGGGTGATGGTTGGTGGTGGTCTATGGGATCTGAATTGTGAAGTGTGTGGTGAGAAAGATGAAAGTGGAATGGCATTGACTGGTGTGGATTGTGAGATTGGGGTGTTAGGTGGTGTGGTGTGGATGTTTTCATCTTGTATAACAAAGGTGGATTTCCTTTTTCTGCTATACAAGATTTTAGGTGAAGGTGAAGAGGTGGCAGTGGTTTGGTTAACATCTGTTGGTCCTTTTGTAGAACCAGCAGTTGTTTGGGTTTTTGGTTGTGTAGTGGTAGGTTTGGTTGTTGTTTGAGTTGTGGCTGGTTTTGTGATTGGTTTGGTTACTGGTTTGGTTGGAACAGATGTTTTGGTAGCAGTTGTTTTGGTTTCAGTGGTTTGGGTAGCAGAGGTTGTGGCAACAGGTGTTTCAGCAGCAGAGGTTTCAGCAGATAGTTTGGAAGGTGGTTTCCTTGTATGTTTGGCAGACATTTTCTTTCTCTTGGAGGTATTCACATCTTCCACTTCTTGCTGTTGTTCCTTTTTAAGCTGCACCAACAGCTCTGCTTTAGCTTCCAAAGTGTCAGCCCTTTTCATCTTGTCTTGAGCAGCTTTATCAGCCTTTTCATTGGCTGAAGTATCAACTTCTTTTGCCTTGGTTGTTTGAGCTGGTTCAGTAACATGGGTTTGAACACTTGGTTGCTGTGATTGTGGAGCTGATTTTGGTGACTCTGGTTTGTCAGCAGCTGGCTTACCCTTTTGAGAGGGTGGTGCACCAAATGGATTCAACTTTGGTAGCCTATCTCTGCCACTCTCGCCCTTTTTGGCATCATCAGCAGTGAACTCATTGTCGTTTTCATCTCTGAGAATGGTGGTAGGGGCAGAGCCAGTAGTCTTCAGCAGGTGCTCCTTGATCACCTTGATGTCAGCCTTTGTGTCATTGAACCTGGCATCCACCATGTTTCTGATCAAGGTCATGTATGTTTCTTGTGTCTGATCAGCCAATTTTCTGTGAGCTATGATGATGGGTGAAACTGATTTCCATAGCTCATTGGCAATGTCAGAGGTGGATGGTTGACTCTTGGTAAAGTTTCCCAATGTTTCCAATATTGACTTGACATCAGTTTTGATGTCAGCAACAGAGGATTCAAGGTTTTGAACCTTAACCGTCAATTCATGGAGTTTTGATGCATCACCTAAGTTAATAGGATCATCTGAATCCCTACCAGAGGTAGTTTTAGCTGGCTCAGTTCTAGGAGGTGAGTCCATAGAATGAGAACCTGCTGCCCCTTTTTCTTGGTACTGGGGACTTCCAACTGATTTTGGGGACACAATGGTGGCCTCATCAGTTGTTGCCTTCAAGGAAGTCTTATCAATGGAACCACTGTCCTGTTGTGAGACAATGGTCTCAACAGCAGTAGTGGCTGCTTCTCTTGAAACCGCACCAGAAGTGACATTGACCCTGGGAGTATAACCTCCTCTTCTGTTTGTGGGATAGCTAATTGACTTTTCTCAGCCCCAGTCACTTGTGGAGGTATACTCTCTGTGACAGGTGAAGGAGAGGAACTGGAGTTGTCCTGAGTTTTGTCAATAGCTTCAAACAGTGGTTGCATGGTTTGTGGGACATGTTGTGGAGATGTAGGTGGAGTAAGAAGCTGATTAGCCCTGGGAGATGGACTTGTAAACATATGGTCAAGTGACTCATATGCCTCAGTATGAGGTTCCCTTTGGCTTACAACAAGATCCTTTTGTGAGGATTCTTGAGGAGTTTGCTTAGGTTGAGATATCTCCAACTGTTGTGAGGAAGTAACAACAGTGGTTTCATGTTGCTTTGGTGATGCAACAGGGTTAGCTTCTGGTATCTCATCTTCCAGAAGTCCCTTTTTGGGTTGAGAGGTGGTTTTTGATGATGGACGTTTTCTTTTGGTGGCTGGTGTGGGTTTTACAGCACTGGATGAAGTGCCATGATCACCAGGAGCAGTAGGCTCACCAACAGAGGTTTCAACAACAGTTGTTGTCTTTGTCCTCTTTGGTTGTGTTTTGGAAACTTTTGTCACTTTTGACACTTTTTCTTGGGTTGAAGAACCCAGCATTCTAGTGAAAGTTTCATCTGTTAAACTTTTCATTTTAAAAAACTCTCCCTTTTGAAAATCATTTTCTGGTAAAATCTTTTGTAGAATTACACTTAGGATTCGAGGGTAGAGTAGAAAAGCATTATTTGAGCCAGATTTTATGGCTTTCACATTTGAGACCAAGTCTAAAAACAATCCCTGAGACAGATTGAAGTCAGAATCTGACAACATTGCATATCCCAAGTATTGAATCCTCAATGGGATTTCATTGAAGGATGTAGTCTTGGCTGAGGCACAGAGAAATAGGGTATGGAAGAAAAATTTCATGACTGGAGGAAAAAACTTTTTATACAAGGTTGATCCAGTCATCTGTGCATCATACCCCCTTTCCTGGAACTCAGTGTGAAGCTCTGTTTTAGGAAAAGTTTCCATACCTGACAAGTCGTTCAATGAGAAGGTAGTGGATATGATTTCAGGGGTTATGGCGATACTGGTGGCTCCAATTTTAGAAATTATGGAAGTGGGCTTTTTGTCTTGATACAAGACTTCAGCACTTGCCCAGAATTCTTGGAGTGTTTCCAGGTAAATGGGAGCATCAGCAATGAGGATATTTTTGTATTTTGAGTTATTTATTATGTCGATGGTGGAATGAAATGGAGTGTTATCTTCGGTTTTAACCAAATATGGAAGGAAATTATGGGAGGCTTTTGTTTGGAGATCCATTTTAATGGATTTTGATTATGAAAGTACTGAACTTTGGATGGAATGTTTTGATGAAGACGAAGGCGGTTTTCAGTATTTTGAATACAATGAGACAGTAAAACTGCTGTTGGGGGAAAAACAGGGTTTTATAGGCTCTGGTGAAACCGCTGATGTGGCAAAACTCTGCTTTTGAGAGCAGACGTGGCAAACATCTGATGGTTGAAACATCTGGTGGCATGCAGCTGTTTTGTTAAACATCTGTTGCCAACCTCTGTTGTTTTAACCAAAAGACTGATGGAAAACAGTTGTTTTATCTGATCAGATGTTTGAAACAGATTTTTCAACCAACAGTGGTTGTTTTATCTGATCAGATGTTTGAAACAAATTTTTCAACGATCAGGGGTTTGAATGAAACAGTGGTTGTTTTATCTGATCAGTGGTTTTAAAATAGATTTTTCAACCAAAGTGTCATTTTAAGCAAAATTTGATTTTTCTGAAAACATTTTAATGTTTTTATTGAAAACATTTTTGTTGTTTTAATCCACGTTTAACATTCCAATTCGAGAGATCAGATTTGTGAAGGTAGATGTGTCTAAAGCTTTTGTCAACACATCTGCCAACTGATCCTCTGTTGGAACATGGTGCAGAGAAATCAAACCTTTTTCATAGCTATCTCTGACAAAATGATGTCTGATATCTATGTGCTTGGTAGTTGAATGAGAGACTGGATTCTTGATGATATTTTCAGCAGCTTGGCTATCCAACATGAGTGGAGTCCTTAGTGCAATTATCCCAAAATCCAGTAGTTGATTTTGAAGCCACATGAGTTGGGCTGTACAGCTTGCAGCAGCAATGTATTCAGCCTCAGCTGTGGATGTTGAAACAGCTGCTTGCTTTTTGCTTTGCCAAGAGACTAAGGCATTCCCTAGAAACTGGCACCCTCTAGAGGTGGACTTCCTTGTGGTGTGGCAGCCAGCAAAATCACTATTTGAATAACCTGAAAGCTCAATGTTTCCATTAGCAGGATACCAGATACCAAGTGTGGGAGCACCTTTTAGGTATCTGAATATCCTTTTCAAAGCAATAAGGTTAGACTTTCTAGGTGAAGCCTGGGATCTGGCACACACACAGGTTGTAAACATAATGTCTGGCCTGGATACTGTTAAGTACAATAAAGACCCAATCATGCATCTATAGTGTGTTTGATCAACCAGTTCATCCTTGTCATCAATAGTGAGTGGCTTGACTGTGCTCATGGGTGTACTACATAGCTTACAATCATTCATCTCAAATTTTGTTAACAAGTTTTTCACATACTTGTTTTGATGAATGAATGTGCCATTTTGCAGTTGCTTTACTTGGAGACCAAGAAAGCACTGAAGTTCACCCATAGCACTCATTTCAAACTCTGCTGTCATGAGCTCCCTAAACTCCTCACACATGTTGTTACATGTGGATCCAAAGATGATGTCATCCACATATATTTGAACAATCATTAAATCTTTTCCTTTCCATTTTAAAAACAAGGTTTTATCAATTTTACCTCTTGTGAAACCAATGGATAAGAGAAAAGTAGAGAGAGTTTCATACCAGGCTCTTGGTGCTTGTTTCAGTCCATACAGTGCTTTGTTAAGCTTATAGACATGATCAGGATGGAATGTGTCTTCAAAACCAGGTGGTTGACATACATAGACCTTCTCCTGAATTTTGCCATATAGGAAGGCACACTTGATGTCCATCTGATACACCTTGATGTTGTGGTTGACAGCAAAGTCTAGGAAAAGTCTGATAGCTTCTAACCTTGCTACAGGGGCAAAGGTTTCATCATAGTCAATTCCTTCTTCTTGTCTGAAGCCTTGAACCACTAACCTGACCTTATTCTTGACAACTATACCCCTTTCATCAGTTTTGTTTTTGAAGACCCACTTTGTGCCAATTGGACAAACATCCTTCGGCAGTGGTACAAGTTCCCATACTTGTTGTCTTTTAAACTGAAGGAGTTCTTCTTGCATGGCTTCTACCCAACTGTTGTCTTTCAGTGCCTCTTGGTACTTGACAGGTTGTGAAAGGGATAGAAAACCTGCAAAAAGACAGATATTTGAAGATTGGCTCCTTGTGAGCACACCTTCTCTGATGTTGCCAATGATTTGATCTGGTGGATGAGCTCTTAGGTAGATTAGATCTCCCTGATATGGTATGATGGCATTTTGTGGTGAAGGACAGAGGTTTGGAGACTCTGTTGACATAACATCTGTTGGCACTTTTGAAGAGTCAACACATGTTTGGAATGGAGGTGGGGGAATGGGTCCAAGTGGTGTAAAGTTGGACTGACTTTTGTCAACAGTTGTTTGACTTTTGTCAACAGATGATTGAGCAGTGGATTGGCTGGGTGAATCAGTGGTTTGGAGATAGGACTGGCCAACAGTGGCTGACTCAGCTATGACAGAGTTTTGACAGTTGTTTTGAACTACTGCTTCCTCTGATGCAGGATAGACTTTCTAGTGATCTGGAACCACAACATCTATTCTGTAGTCTTGTTGTGAAGATTGTGGAGTACCTGCAGGGTTAGTTTTGACAGTAATATCTTCAAATTTGAATTTATCTAAATCAAACAACTCAGCAGGGTTTGCTGGGATTTTCAAAGATGAAAGTTCATTGAACTTCACATTCAGAGTTTCTTCTATTGTCTTGGTCCTTGTGTTAAACACTTTATAGGCCTTGGCAGTAGAAGAATACCCCAGAAAATATCCACAATCTACTTTGGCTGCAAATTTTTAAATGGAATCTTTAAGATTTAAAATGAAACACGGGCAGCCAAAGACTTTGAAAAATGATATCAGTGGTTTGATTTTAAACAGAATTTCATAAGCAGTCTTTTGATGTCTAGGGTTGATTAAAACTCTGTTTTGAACATAGCAAGCAGTGTTTACAGCTTCTGCCCAAAAGGACAGAGGTAAACCAGAATCTGCTAGCATTGTTCTTGCAGCCTCAATGAGAGTCCTGTTCTTCCTTTCAACCACCCCATTCTGCTCTGGTGTTCTTGGGATACTGTACTGCCTTACAATCCCTTTTGACACACAGAAATCATCCAACTCCTTATTCTTAAACTCTGTTCCATTGTCACTTCTAAAGACTTTTACTGGCAAGTCATATTGTTTTTCAACTTTGGTGACAAAGTCCTTCAAAATACCTGCAGTCTCATCCTTAGAGTGTAAAAAGTAAGTCCATGTAAACCTAGAAAAATCATCAACTATGACAAGACAAAATCTTTTTCTTCTTAGACTCATGATTTTTATAGGGCCAAACAAGTCCATGTGCAACAATTGTAGACACTGACTAGTTTTGGACTCATCAATTAATTTGTAAGAGCTTTTATGTTGTTTTCCTTTTAGACAGGAAACACATTGCTCATCACATTTAAATTCTTTTGATGGCAAACCTCTGACAAGGTTTTGTTTGGAGAGTGAGTTGATAGTTTGAAGGTTGGTGTGACTGATATACGTTAATTTACACATATAAAAGTCCCCGTTTAACTCCCAAATTTCACGCGTTTTTGACCTTATACACAGGAATTGGTGCTTATTTGTGTATCTTTACTGTTTCAGGTCTTAAACGATACCCCGGAAGCAAAACAAGAGAAAACACGCAGATTTCGGCGCGCAAACGGGACCTCGGGTCCTGTGAGCGGCCGCTCACAGGCTTCGAGCGGCCGCTCGCTCCTCCAGATATTTGTAGAAACCTTCTAGAAGGCTTACGTCATGCACGGACCAACTTGTACCACTTTTTGAAAAGTGAGCGGCCGCTCACAGGCTTCGAGCGGCCGCTCACAGGCCCTGTTCAAGTATAAAACTTCCATTTTAACCCACTGATCGATTATTGGGTTTTGGAGACACTTTTGGGGCGATTTTCTGGACGATCTAAGCTGCTGGAAAGGAGTGGAACAAGCTCGGGAACTCATCCTAATCGTCTAACATCATCCAATCCTTCACATTCAAGATTTTATGGTTTGATCTATAAACTTTAAGTTTGTTCAAATCTGAATATTTTGGCTTGTTTGTGTCGTTTATGTATTGTATTATAGCCTACGGATAATATCTAGTAGTCGTTTGTAGTTAAAACAATCGTTTGTATGAAATCGCGTTTTGTATGAATTTGGCGTTTTTCATGTTTGGATCTTGATGATCATAGTGCAACCTTGTTTCGTTGTTGTTGGATTTGTGATTATGTTTTAGTGACTTTGATGATTGTCGAATGTGTTAGGCGGATTACTTGTTGAAGAAACCGTCCGTTTAATCGTCCGGTAGTAAACTAGTTAACTTGTTGATAAAGTTTACACCATGAAACTGTAACCGGGTATTGGTTTGGTTAAAGTCGCTTGAATAATAGTTATGAATGTTTACCGGCACGTAAAAGAGTTTTAAAAGCTTAATGGTGTTGTTACCAATCTTTGACACGGTTAAATATCTTTGTTAGTTATTTTGGTTAAAATGGCGATCTTAGTAGATTTGTGTTCAAAGTTGGTAAAATGGAATAGGTTGTGAGATGCTCTACTTTATGCTAGTTTAGGTGGTCGTATTGTGTATTCGATATTGCTTTCCCGAACTAGTGCGGTTGAGGACTCCCGAAAGGTGATACTAACCTTTATTTAAAGATCCACATGAGATTATATCAGCTGCTCGCTAATGAACAACTTGAAGTGGTTAACGTGTGTATTCGTGTTAGCTTTCTGTATAGTTGTCATGTTAGGATGCCTGAGAAGGACACTAACTGTTGGAAAATGGGAATGTTGATCACACGCCTGTGTTTTATATGATCTGTAGATGACATGCTAGGGTTGTGTTTATAGTTATATTTTCTATTTGGAGTCTTATATATGTTATTTACATATTTTAGAATTAATCTAGTTTAAACAAAACCCAAACTTATCTTTTACCTACTGGTGAATCGGGGACAGAGTTTTAGTACCATTGCTCCGCGCGCGTCCATGGATCGATACTTGGTTCTTATCTGTACTTACTACATATATGACAGGGTACACTTGCCCTAGTGTGTGTGTTTTAATATGAAGGTCGAAACCATTTTTATAAATATTAAAGCAAAACGTGTGTTAAAATCCATTGTAAATTATGTGTATATACGCGCACGTCAAGTTTTTGGCGCCGTTGCCGGGGACGCGACGAGCTTTAGGAACGAACCGAGTCAACTTTTTACCAGTGTACATACTTGTGAATACTTGTTTATACTTGTTTGATTTGATTATTCGTTCATTAGGGTGTTGATAGATTTAATTGATTGAATGTGGATTGATTAGTTTGTCTATGAATTTGATTAGTTCGTTATTTGATTGATTAGATTTGTTTGTTCGTATTTGAACTGATTATTAATTTCATTCGTTGTATAGTTTTAGGGTTAGTCTGCCTTTTCTGTTCTTCCTTTGATCCTATTTGTTTTTATTTTGATTTTCTCGATTTTATTGCTTTCTTTTGTTTTCGTATGAATTTATGAATTCTTTATTTATTTTTCTGTCTTTTAGCGCCTTTTGGGTTTGTCATATATTCGCCTGCTGCAACTGTATCATTCTTATTTGCAGGTTGATGTCCGCAAACCCCGGGCCTTCCGGTGATCTTTCTGACGAGGAGCGGAGGCGTGTCTTGAGGAGAAGCGAGCGGATTAGACTTCATAAATTGCGTCTTATTTCTGATATTCTTATTTCTGCCCCTAGAGTAGAGGTCCCAGTTGTAGAGGCGAGGCACGATCTGGCCGACGACGGGTCGGACGCCGGAAGCGACGTTATCATGGCGGATGACGACATTCCGCTAAATGATAGTGGTCGCCCAGGAGGAGATGGACTTGCGCCGAGTATTATCCGTCCGGCTATTTTGGCGGACCATTTCGAGATCAAATCCAGTATCGTCAATATGATACAAAACTCGGTGCAGTTCGGTGGACTGGAACACGAGGATCCAGGCCGACATATTGCTGCATTCTTGGAGGTTTTAGCCACCTTTAAGATGCAAGGCATCTCCGATGATGCTATACGTTTGAGACTCTTCCCATTCTCATTGCGGGACAAAGCCCGGACTTGGCTTCTGTCACAACCCGCAGGGTCGATCACGACTTGGGCAGAGTTATCACAACAGTTCATGCAGCAATATTTTCCTCCTGAGAAAACTCAAAAGCTGAGGAATCGCATCATGACTTTTCGTCAGGATGACGATGAATCACTGTACACGGCCTGGGAAAGGTTTAAAGACCTACTCTTGAGTTGCCCGCACCATGAGCTTTCGAAAAGGCACTTGGTGCAAACTTTTTATCAGGGACTCGGGTATTCGTCTCAGGAACGCCTTGATGTATACGCTGGAGGGGACATCGGAACAAAGTCTCCTAGGGAAGCGTGGAGCATTATTGAGAAGGCGTCCCTAAAGTCTAAGTCCCGGCAGAATGATAGATCTAGATCTTCATCTGCCAAGGCTGGTGTGCATGCCGTGGATAACTATACGGCGATCTCTGCACAAATAGCGGCTCTGGCTTCGAGGTTCGATAACTCTCAGCAGCAGCAGCAGCAGCACGTAGCGCAGACCGATTGTTTGTGTGAGCAGTGCGGGGTATCTCACGAGCCTGGCTCGTGTGCTCAGGGGGTGATGTATACAGGCCACGAGGAGGTGGACTATATGGGCAATCAGACAAGACCCCAGAATAACCCCTACAGCAACACGTATAATCCGGGTTGGAAAAATCACCCGAACTTCGGGTGGAGATCTGGTTCCTCTAACCAGAACCCGCTCGGATATCAGCAGAGGGCCCCCGCACCACAACAGTCCCAACAGCCTTACCAGTCCAACCAACAACCCTACCAGTCCAACCAACAGCCCTACCAGTCAAACAAGCAGCCTTACCAGTCTCGTGGTCAATCGTCCCAGCAGAGACCGAACCAATACCAGAGCCAGGGCGCCGGGAGCAGCTCCCAGCAGCACGCCCCTCATGGTATGTCCAAGCTGGAGGAGATGATGTCGCAACTCCTTACCAACACCTCTGATACCTATCAGCTCGCTGAGCAGCGCTACAAGCAACACGAGGAGCGCTTTACGAATTACGAGGGTGAGATGAGGGGCCAAAAGGCGTCGATGCAGGCCATAGAGAACCAGGTTGGCCAGATGGCGAAGATGATGTCCGAGAGACAGCAGGGTGGTCTTCCGGGCAACACTGAGCCGAATCCTAGGGGGCATGTGAATGCCATTATGACGAGGAGTGGTAAAACCACGGGACCTGACACATCGGACTCACCACCGATCACTGAGACGGTCCAGACTGAGTCTTCGGACGAGGTGCACGCTAGGCGAGTCCCAGCAAGTACAGCACAGATACCGAAGCCAGTCACAGATTACACTCCTCCTGTCCCGTACCCTAGCAGACTTAGGAAACAGAAGGACGAGGCCCAATACGGGAAATTCCTTGAGCTGTTCAAACAGCTACACATAAACATCCCGTTTGTGGAAGCCTTGGCCCAGATGCCTAAGTACGCGAAATTTCTCAAGGACATCCTCACAAACAAGCAAAAACTTGAGGACCTGTCCTGCGTTCTGTTGAACGAGAACTGCTCTGCAATTCTGCAGAATAGACTGCCCATGAAAATGGGAGATCCTGGTAGCTTTACCATCCCTTGTCTGATAGGTAACATGACTGTCAGTAATGCACTTGCAGACTTGGGGGCCAGCATAAACCTTATGCCTTATAAGGTTTTTGAGAAGTTGGATCTGGGTGAACCTTCACCCACCAGAATGAGTATTCGCCTCGCTGATCGTTCGATCAAGTATCCACGGGGATTTGTAGAAAATATGCTTGTCAAGATTGACAAATTTGTTTTTCCTGTGGACTTTGTTATCCTGGATATGGATGAGGACTCTAAAGTTCCTCTGATTCTCGGACGTCCTTTCCTTAACACGGCGAGGACGATTGTTGACGTGGCTGCGGGCCAGATCACACTCCGAGTGAATGATGAGCACGTGACTTTTGACATTCAGAGGTCGATGCGCCATCCTGAGAGCCAGGACGATACACTATACTATCTTGATATAGTAGACCAGTGTGTCAGCTCTCATGTCAGAGGTGCTTGGGAGAGAGATGTTTCGGACACACATCTGTTGTGTGGGAGCCTAGATGGCATTATGCAGGAGGGCCATAGAGATGAGCAGCCAGTCTATCAGATTGGTGATGATGGTTCCCAAAGTCCGGAGCGTTTTGTGGAGATTGAGCGAGAGGAAGAGGAGAAGGCGAAGCCGTCTGTTGAGGACCCACCGTCTCTAGAGCTGAAAGAGCTCCCACCGCATCTCGAGTATGCATTTCTGGATGAGGAGGGGCGTCTACCGGTGATCATATCGTCTTCATTGTCTGTGGAAGAAAAGAGCGAGTTGTTGAAAGTGTTGAAACTTCATAAACGGGCAATTGCCTGGAAGATCATGGACATCAAGGGGATTAATCCCTCATTCTGTACTCATAAAATCTTGATGGAGGATGTCCACAAGCCTTGTGCGCAGCACCAAAGGCGTCTGAACCCGAACATGCAAGAGGTTGTTAAATCCGAGGTGATTAAATTGCTTGATGCTGGATTGATATATCCTATCTCGGATTCTGTTTGGGTTAGTCCTGTGCACGTCGTGCCCAAGAAGGGTGGCATGACGGTGGTCACGAATGATAGGAATGAGTTGATTCCTACGAGGACCGTCACGGGGTGGAGAGTTTGCATTGACTATCGCAAGCTCAATGACGCCACCCGCAAGGATCACTTCCCGCTTCCATTCATCGATCAGATGTTGGAACGTCTGTCGGGGAAGTTGTACTATTGTTTCCTTGATGGTTTCTCGGGGTATTTCCAGATCCCTATCGATCCTGTGGACCAGGATAAGACGACCTTCACATGCCCCTTTGGCACATTCGCCTACAGGCGTATGCCATTTGGGCTGTGCAATGCACCGGCTACCTTCCAGCGTTGCATGATTGCTATTTTTCATGACATGATCGAGGACTCCATGGAGGTGTTCATGGATGATTTTTCAGTGTTCGGGAGTTCTTTTGATCAGTGTCTGGGAAATCTTGAGCGGATGCTGCAGAGGTGTGAGGAGACCAGTCTTGTGCTGAATTGGGAGAAATGCCACTTCATGGTGAAGGAAGGAATAGTCCTCGGGCACAAGGTCTCTCAGAATGGGTTGGAGGTGGATCCTGCCAAAGTAGACATCATTTCTAGGCTCCCTCCGCCCTCCTCTGTCAGAGCTATCCGCAGTTTCTTGGGTCATGCGGGTTTTTACAGGCGATTCATCAAAGACTTTTCAAAAATCGCCCGTCCGATGACCCGATTGTTGGAGAAGGATGCACCGTTTGTGTTTGGTGCAGAGTGTGTAAAGGCATTTGGCCTTTTGAAGCGTTTGCTTGTTGAGGCCCCTATATTGGTAGCACCCGACTGGGGACTGCCATTCGAGATCATGTGCGACGCGAGTGACTTCGCGATAGGGGCGGTCTTGGGACAGCGGAAGGATAAGCACTTCCACCCGATCTACTACGCTAGTAAGACTCTGCATGATGCTCAGGAGCATTATACCACGACTGAAAAGGAGCTTCTAGCGGTAGTGTTTGCATTCGACAAGTTTAGATCGTATTTAGTGCTGTCGAAGACCATTGTCTATACGGACCATGCAGCGATCCGATACCTTTTCAGCAAACAGGACGCGAAACCGCGCCTGATTAGGTGGATCCTGTTGCTGCAGGAGTTCGATATAGAGATTCAGGACAAGAAAGGCGCCCTGAATGTTGCTGCTGATCATCTGTCCAGACTCGAGCATGATGATGCCGAGAACTGCGCGTGGGATACCATTAATGACAATTTTCCCCACGAGTTCTTGATGAGCGTTGAGTCGGTGGAAGATGTATCGCCATGGTTCGCGGATTTTGCGAACTACCTTGCGTGCGGGATCCTCATCAAAGGATTGTCGCACCAGCAAAAGAGGAAGTTCTTTGCGGACCTGAAGCATTACTTCTGGGATGACCCATTTTTGTTCCGGGTCGGGGCGGATCAGCTGATTCGCCGTTGCGTATTCGGGGTTGAGGCGGCGCAGATATTGCGTGATTGTCACAAGGGGCCTACCGGAGGTCACCACGGAGCGAATTACACTGCCAAAAAAGTGTTAGACTCCGGGTTTTATTGGCCCACGCTTTTCCGTGACGCTCAGATACTGGTCGGTGCATGTGATTCGTGCCAGAGGGCGACGAACATATCGGCACGCGACCAAATGCCGCAGAATCCCATCCAAGTCTGTGAGGTCTTTGACATTTGGGGCATAGACTTCATGGGACCATTCCCCTCCTCACGGGGTAATAAATACATACTCGTGGCGGTTGACTATGTGTCAAAGTGGGCCGAGGCGCAAGCCTTACCCACAAATGATGCCCGAGTAGTTGTGAGGTTTGTTAGAGGCTTGTTCTCCCGGTTTGGTGCCCCGAAGGCACTGATTAGTGACCGTGGCACGCATTTCTGCAATGCGCAGCTTGATCGCGCATTAGCACGATATGGTGTTCACCACAGGTTATCCACCCCGTATCATCCACAGACAAGTGGACAGGTGGAGGTCACGAACCGTGGATTGAAGCGAATCCTTGAGCGGTCGGTTAATCAAAACCGCAAGGATTGGGCCGACAAGCTTGATGACGCGTTATGGGCCTTTAGAACGGCCTACAAGACGCCTATTGGGACGACTCCCTTTCGGCTGGTCTATGGAAAAGCGTGTCATCTCCCTGTCGAGTTGGAGCATAAGGCATTCTGGGCTCTTAAAACGGCGAATTTGGATCTTAAGACCGGCGGTGAGACCCGTTTCTTACAGATTCACGAGCTGGAGGAGCTTAGGCAGCAGGCCTATGAGAGCTCGATATTGTATAAAGAGCGCACAAAGAGACTGCACGACAGTCGCCTGAAAAGCCAGAAAGATTTTCAGGTAGGCGATTTGGTTTTGCTTTATAATTCTCGCTTGCGTCTCTTTCCTGGAAAGTTGAAATCCCGCTGGACAGGACCGTACACCGTTAAAGAGATATATCCGTACGGTGCTGTCTCGATCGCGAATTCTGAGGGTTTGACTTTCAAAGTCAACGGTCATAGATTAAAAGTCTATATTGAAGGACCGGTTGACCAATCCGTAGAGGAGATCGATCTCTACGCCCCACACGCTTCATAAAGTGTGGGGAAGTGAGTCTAGCTAGCGACTCGATAATAAATATAGCGAGGCGCGTATGGGCGCGCCAAGTTGGGGTAGTAGGTAATTGTTTAGTACTTAGTTAAAATTTTTAGTTTAGTTTAATATTTTCTTATGTTTTAATGTTTGTTTGAGTCGTGCGCAGGTTCATGCAGGTTTGATCATATCCGAGGAGTGCAATGATGCAAGGAACGAGCTTCAAATGGGTTAGATGTGTATGGGCGCGCCGAATTGTACAAATGGTTATAGTTTAGAGTGAATTTTTAGTTAAATTGTTTAAGTTTTTAACTACTTTGTTTAGTTGTTCTTAGAGATTGCAGGTTTGATTCGCGCCTTGTGGATTATGTGGGAAGTCGCTTCACAACTGAGGTAATACACTAAGAAGCGTCAAAACACAGGTATGTTGGTTGTTCGGGTCAAAACGGACAAGCGCAGCGGCTTTTGGGTGAAAAATTGCAGCGAATTGCACATCAGATTGCAGTGAGCGGCCGCTCAAAGAGAGTGAGCGGCCGCTCAAAACGCCCAGGTCTGAAAAAAAAAAAAAAAAAAAAAAAAAAAAAAATTCCGAGCGGCCGCTCAAAGGGAGCGAGCGACCGCTCGCTCAGATCTGGTGAAGTTTTTCAAGGGCAAAATTGGCATTTCACATTTTAAACTCAAAATAACCAACCCTAAAATCTTTTAATCGGCCGCTCAACCAGTTTTGACCCATTCTCTTTGTTTTTGTTGCTCTCAAGAACACCCAACTCAAAACCCTTCAATCCTACACACAAATCTTCAAATCAAGGTATGAATCACTAGTTTTCTTGCAATTTTTCTTGTTCTAGTCTAATGTATGTCACTTGTATGCAATCTTTTCTGAATTTTGGGGTCACTTCATACATGTTTAACAAACCCTAAATTTTTGGATTGATTGTTTGTCTTGTTAGTTTAGATTGGAGTGTTATTGTTGTTCAAATCTTTGAAATTTTGGGTTTTCTTCATAATGTTTAACTTGAATCCGAATTTCTTTGAAGATTTGTTCATCTTGTAGTCTTGTGTTTAGTGTAATGTAGTGTTAATGTAGTTTAATTTCATGATAGGTTGTATGTTAGTGTTAATGTTAGTTTCGTTTAGGTTTGATCTTGGATTTTTGGGGGTTTCCTTCATAATTGTTTAACAAAACCCCAAATCTTTGAGATTGTTAGTGTTTTGATTGTAGTTAGATGGTTGTGTTCCTAAAACTTTGGGGCGTTCTTCATAACCGGACAAACACGCCCCAAGTTCTATGTTCGCTTCATAGTGATAATCTTAGTTTAATTTAGATTTATTGTTGAATTTTGGGGATCCTTCATAAATGCTCAAAAATCCTCAAATTCATCGTGTTTAGGTTGTTTGATAAAGTGTAGTTATCTTAATCTTTGGGGATTTTTCATAATTGTTTAACAAATCCCCAAATTTTGAGGTTGTTAGTGTTTAGTTTGTATTTTAGTTGTTTGTTGTTCATGAACTTTGGGGCGCTCTTCATAACTAAACAAACGCGCCCCGAGTTCTAGTGATTACTTCATAATGATTTTGGAAATTGAGCGCCTAAAGCTAAGCAAGTTGATTTTGAAAACATTTTGCAAAGTCTTAGCGCCTAAGTGTTCAAGGTTCAAAATTCGCTCAAATACTTCATAAATGCTAAATACTTCATAAATGTTTAAACTCGGCCATTCGATCACCAAGTCATACAATTTTTCAAAACACAAGTGCTTGAATGGCCGATTACAGAGTGCATTTGGCTAAAACATTGAAAACCGGCCAAAACCAAGTGCACAGGAGCGAAATAGGGAGGCTGCAGAGCGAAAACGCGCGCGCAGGGGCAGTGAGCGGTCGCTCACTGCCTGTGAGCGGCCGCTCACAGAGACTGTTGAAAAATTATTTTTTTTGTTTCGCGTTGTTTGGGTCCGGGTCCAATTCCTTCGATGTTTACTAACATATTTAAGCATTCTTATGCAGATGGTGCACCGTTTCCTCAGATTCGATCCGGCAAAACCGCAAGACCGCGGGTGCATTGAAAGGTTTGAACAACTATATGCAAGGCGGAACTCTATTGCCACCCCGCGAAGAATTTGTTTTGAAACTCTTGCCGAGTTGAATCAGAGGGATAGGTTACGGGAAATGATGGATGGCCCGATGGAAAACTTGCTTTCTATCAGAGAACCGGTCTTTGAGGAGATCACTATTGAATTCTTCTCTACTCTCCAATACCAAAGGCCAAGAAAGCATGAACAACCGGATTTTCAAGCAAATGGGCGATGGGGGTTACAATTTCGCTTGGGTGGAGTGTGGCGCGACATTTCAGTCGCGGATCTGGGGGTCCGTTTGGGCTTATATTCGGATGAGGAAGTCTTGGATAATAGCTTCAATGAAGCTATGTACAAATTTCCGGAAGACAACGTGTTAAGGAACGCTTTTTGGGCGCAAATCACGGGGCTTCAAAACTATAATCCCTCAGGTTCAAAAGCGACCCGAATCCGCGACCCTTTGCTCCGAATGTTCCAAAAAGTTCTCTGTGGGACTGCAGCGGCCAAGCAAGAAAACTCCACCAATTGCCCTACCCCTGATTTGCTATTCTTGTATGCCTTGGTAGGTGAACAACCAGTTAACCTTGCTGCACTAATAGCATCTTTTCTTAGTCAAGCAGCAGGTACACAACCAGGGAGTACGATTTACGGTGGGGAATATGTGACTGCTATTGCCAGATCTATGGGTGTCCTCAAGGCAGCGAGGAACACCCTTACTCGAGTTCAAGGCGGATCTCTGGTTAACATGGACGTGCTCAGGCGCATGGGGATCCTTCATGAATACAATGGAATAATCCGTTTAAAAGGGCATAACGATGAAGTTTGGGACCCACTGCCACAACCGGAGCACCAGCTACAGCCGCACCAGCCACTCGAGCAGCCACATGAGCAACAGGAGCAGCCACACCAGCAGCATGAGCACCAGTACCCCCCAAACTTCTACCAGGAGTTCACCGAGTTCAGGAATGAAACTCGCGAGAACTTTGGGTACATGTTTGATAGCATGCACCACCTCTTTCAGGACTTGCGCGCGGTTTACCCATCTCACTTTGGCCATCAGCCTTATCACTACCAAAGTGGGCCGGGTGACAAGCGCAGAAGAGGGGGGGATGCTGCGGGGTCGTCCGGGACCCACCATGATGATGATGATGACGAGGAGTGAGGAGTAGTGGTGGTGGTATTTGATTTGCTTATGTTAGTTTTTTTTGAACTGTATTCGGGTGCGAGCACCCAAGACATCTTTTATTTTCCTGTATTTGTACTCTTTACTTTTCTCTATTTTTAATTTCAGCACTGTTTGCTTGTTTCAATAAGTGTGATTATGGATGGATGTGTTTAATGTGTTTTGGTTTTGTCAAGAATGGTGATAGTGCAGGAATAGGCGAGCACCGGTTTGGATGCTCAATGCAGCCACCGTGTTTTTCGGGATATCACAAACAGGGGAGTATTATTCTCCTTTTTCACACAGTAGTTAGCTAATTCATAAACGCTTTCTACTTTTCACATTGGGGACAATGTGACATTTAAGTGTGGGGAGGGTTTATATTATGTTCCAGTTTGTCCTCTTGCGTGGTATATATATATATATATATATAAAAAAAAAAAAAAACAAAAACAAACAAACAAAAAAAAAAAAAATTTTTAGAAAGTACATATGTATGTATATATATTTATATTTAGAAACATCAAGCTTAACCAATTTTTGATAAAAATAACTTAAGGCGCGACAAACGGACGTGACACTAGCTTGCTAAATCTGTACATTTGCACCCATTTCCTTCCGGTTACGTGAGTATTTGAGCCTTAGACTAGATTTTCATTTCTTTGACATGCTTACGAGTGAGCCGGATGTTTTGTGTAATTTAGAACTTGTCATTAGCATACGTGTTTAGACCAGAGTCGTGTGAAATTGTACGAATATGATTGAGGCATTTAGGATACCCTTTTGATTTAGCCTTTTCTTTTCGTTCTATCTGTTTCCTCACCAAAACATTATCCCCTAGTTAACCATGTTGAACCTATTCCCGTGCTTTTTCTTATTTACCACACCATTTCGCCACTAAACCAAATTTAGCCTTTTTCTTTTAAACCCTTTGTGTTGAAACTCGGTTTAGGTTAATGTTTGACTCGTTTTTGCGTTGTAAATAGTTCGTGTTCGGGTTTGTGTATTTAGAGCCCGTATGTTGATTATATTCGTGTTTTAATATCAGTTATATCTTAGATATATATATATATATAAAAAAAAAAAAAATCCAGAAAATTCCAGAAAAATAGAACACCCTAAAATAGGGTGAATTAGCAGTGTTCGAGCAGTTTTCGGGGCAATAAAGTTAGAAGTTATAGGTTTAGCTCGATTTAAATAAAATGCGGTTATGTTCGCGTATGTATTGTATAGTTGCTTTTGCGTCAGTTTAGTTAGACTTAACCGCCGAGTTTTAGCCATTTCGTCACTGTATATATCCATTCCACACCCTTACCCTAGCCTGACATTACAACCCTTATAAGACCTCTTGATTTGTGCTTTTTCACACGTTAGTTGGTGAAGACTAGATCTTTTGACAAGCCTATGATATTACACGATTCATTGCCTGGGCAATGGAGCGATTTACACATACACATTACACGTATGTTTCATAAATAAAACCGAGTGTGTGTGAACATTGTGAGTCGTGTACGAGTTTGCCTGCTTTGTTGATCGAAAGTGAATCGCCGCCTTGTAGTTGTTTTGTCACCTGTTTATACTTGTTAGCTTGATTCTATTATGTACAGGTTATTTTATTTGTGTTGAGTTCATTTTTCGTTTAAGTTTTTGCTTGAGGACAAGCAAAGTTCAAGTGTGGGGAGGTTTGATATACGTTAATTTACACATATAAAAGTCCCCGTTTAACTCCCAAATTTCACGCGTTTTTGACCTTATACACAGGAATTGGTGCTTATTTGTGTATCTTTACTGTTTCAGGTCTTAAACGATACCCCGGAAGCAAAACAAGAGAAAACACGCAGATTTCGGCGCGCAAACGGGACCTCGGGTCCTGTGAGCGGCCGCTCACAGGCTTCGAGCGGCCGCTCGCTCCTCCAGATATTTGTAGAAACCTTCTAGAAGGCTTACGTCATGCACGGACCAACTTGTACCACTTTTTGAAAAGTGAGCGGCCGCTCACAGGCTTCGAGCGGCCGCTCACAGGCCCTGTTCAAGTATAAAACTTCCATTTTAACCCACTGATCGATTATTGGGTTTTGGAGACACTTTTGGGGCGATTTTCTGGACGATCTAAGCTGCTGGAAAGGAGTGGAACAAGCTCGGGAACTCATCCTAATCGTCTAACATCATCCAATCCTTCACATTCAAGATTTTATGGTTTGATCTATAAACTTTAAGTTTGTTCAAATCTGAATATTTTGGCTTGTTTGTGTCGTTTATGTATTGTATTATAGCCTACGGATAATATCTAGTAGTCGTTTGTAGTTAAAACAATCGTTTGTATGAAATCGCGTTTTGTATGAATTTGGCGTTTTTCATGTTTGGATCTTGATGATCATAGTGCAACCTTGTTTCGTTGTTGTTGGATTTGTGATTATGTTTTAGTGACTTTGATGATTGTCGAATGTGTTAGGCGGATTACTTGTTGAAGAAACCGTCCGTTTAATCGTCCGGTAGTAAACTAGTTAACTTGTTGATAAAGTTTACACCATGAAACTGTAACCGGGTATTGGTTTGGTTAAAGTCGCTTGAATAATAGTTATGAATGTTTACCGGCACGTAAAAGAGTTTTAAAAGCTTAATGGTGTTGTTACCAATCTTTGACACGGTTAAATATCTTTGTTAGTTATTTTGGTGAAAATGGCGATCTTAGTAGATTTGTGTTCAAAGTTGGTAAAATGGAATAGGTTGTGAGATGCTCTACTTTATGCTAGTTTAGGTGGTCGTATTGTGTATTCGATATTGCTTTCCCGAACTAGTGCGGTTGAGGACTCCCGAAAGGTGATACTAACCTTTATTTAAAGATCCACATGAGATTATATCAGCTGCTCGCTAATGAACAACTTGAAGTGGTTAACGTGTGTATTCGTGTTAGCTTTCTGTATAGTTGTCATGTTAGGATGCCTGAGAAGGACACTAACTGTTGGAAAATGGGAATGTTGATCACACGCCTGTGTTTTATATGATCTGTAGATGACATGCTAGGGTTGTGTTTATAGTTATATTTTCTATTTGGAGTCTTATATATGTTATTTACATATTTTAGAATTAATCTAGTTTAAACAAAACCCAAACTTATCTTTTACCTACTGGTGAATCGGGGACAGAGTTTTAGTACCATTGCTCCGCGCGCGTCCATGGATCGATACTTGGTTCTTATCTGTACTTACTACATATATGACAGGGTACACTTGCCCTAGTGTGTGTGTTTTAATATGAAGGTCGAAACCATTTTTATAAATATTAAAGCAAAACGTGTGTTAAAATCCATTGTAAATTATGTGTATATACGCGCACGTCAGTGACCAAGTCTCCTATGCCACAATTCTGTCTCTTTGGTAGAGGCAGCTGAGAACAGACAGACATTTGCCATAGGGTTATCCTTCAACATATCAACTACATACACATTGCCACTTCTGTGAGCAACAAGTTGTGCTTTGCTCTCAGCAACGATGGTGTTAATCTTTTCAACAGCCTCTGGGCCAACAATCTTACAAGTTTGCTTAGTGAAGAATGACCCAAAGCCTTTGTCACTCATTTGAGACACACTAAGTAGATTAAATTTTAGATTGTCTATCAGATTAACATTTTCAAACTTAAGCCTCCCTGCTTTGACAGTTCCAGAACCCAACACTTTACCTTTAGAATCATTACCAAAGGATATATCACCCCCTCCATGTGCAAGAAAGTCCAGAAGAAGGGCTCTACATCCAGTCATGTGCCTGGAGCCTCCACTATCTACATACCATAAACTGTCTAAACAAGCAGAAGCTCCCTGCACATCAGTAAAGATTTTAGTTTTGGTGAGTGTCCAAAGCCAGATTGGCTTTGGATGGGTCCTTAGCTGTCTCAGCCTTAAGTTGAGGAGAATGATCAGTGGTTTGGACTAGCTTTTGAACTAGGTTCAACAGCTGCAGTTGACCATTTGCCAGTGCTTGTATGTCAACACTTGGTCCAGCAGATGTTTGATCATTTCCTATCAGATGCTGAAAACCATGAGGGTGTCTGTTCACTTTTGGTTTTGAAGGCCTTTTGGGCTCTTCATAAACATGTGGCAGACGATGACAAGTGGGTTGTCCATATCCTCTTGGTAATCTGTTAGCAGGTGGAGCATCTGTTACCTGAACATCTCTGGGAGCAGAGTTTTTGTTCAGACTTTTGGTAACAGATGTTTGGACTAATTCAAAAGTCTGTTTGGGTTTTCCTTTTGGAGTACTCACCACTTGACTTTCAAGAGTTTTAGCCTTATACTCTTTTATCTTTTCATCAAAATTTTTGAGATATAAGCACTCTTTTGTTTTGTGATTCTTTTTCTTGCAGATTGAACATTCTTTAGTTTTAGAATCATTTAAACTTGTTGTTTTGTTGATGTCATATGCTTTTAGAAGAAAACAGTTTTTGGTGACATGGTTCTTCTTTTCACAAAAATCACAAAACAAGTTGTTCTTGGCTTTCCCTTTTTCTTTCTTCTTTTCAACAGATGTTTCATCATCTGTTGGAAAATCTACCAAAGGGATTACTTTGGCCTGTGGTGCCATTTTACCATCAGGTGTTTTGAAGGTCATTGGTTTGAAATTTTCAAGGACTTCACACTCATCTGACCATGTTGGTTTGAATTGATATTTCTCAATTTCATCAAATGAGGGTGTACCTTCCAACTTTTCAAGAATGATTTTCTTGCCATTGGGTTCAGTAACCTTGATTTCTTGACCTTTTGAATTGGTAGGGATGACTTCAACCAACTGTGGTTCCTTTTTGTCAGTGGTTTGTGAAGTTTGATCAGTGGTTTGAAAACCAAACCCAAATTTCACATGACTTTTAGATTGTTGGTTGACAATCATCTCAAAACCTTTAGATGATTCCACCCATTTCTTACATTCAACTTGGGTGGACTCAAGCTCCTTTTTACAACTATGATATTTTGTTATCATAGTCTGAAGCTGGTCTTTGGTAATGCTTGCTTCATGTTTTAAACTGCTGATTTCAGATTCCTTTTCAGTTACTTTTGATTTTAACTCTTTAGTGAGTTTTTCAAACTGAATTTCATAATCCAAAATTTTCTTTCTAAAGTTTTCATTCACCTCTTTTATCTTAGCAAATGCCACAATACATTTGTCTGAGCATAAGTCATTCAAGATTTGAGGAGATACCTTAGCAGCAGCCATCAAGGCACAGTTACACTGGCAGTCACAATCATCACTACCCCAGGGGTCTGAGAGATTCACAACCTCCACTTCAGATTCTTCAGCTGAAACAACTTCACCAACAACACTATCAGTCACATTTTCAGACATAGACACCACATCCTCAGAATCAGCCTCTTCAACAATTGTTTCTAGTGCCATAAAACAAAAGTCCTTTTCAGAGTTGGCAACTAGAGCAATGTTGTCATCTATTATCTCATCTGGTAGACTGCTCCAATCAACAAAGCCCTGAGTAAAGAAACTCTGTTGACTTGGTTGACTGGTCTCTGCAGGAGCAGAGGGTGGAGTAACAGTCATTGGCACTGGTGCCTGAGTAACAGGAGTTTGGACATAATGATACTGAGGAACAGTGGTTTGGACATAGTGCACAGGAACAGTGGTTTGGGTTTGTGCAAAGTGAGCAGTGTTTTGCACATTAGGTACATTAGGGATGGTTTGATAAGTGTTGGTCTGTGGTCTTTGGTTTGGATAGATAATCATAGGAACTCCATTTTGACTCCTACATTCCCTAGCAAAGTGACCCATTCTATAACACTTGTAACACTTTATCTTTGATTTATCCAACCCCACCTTTGACCCACCATGTAAACCTGGATACCTCCTGCCAGTTTTCTTATAGAAGTTATTGGTTCTAATACTGAGCAGGGCAACCTGATGTAAGATGTCCATTTCTTCTAAGTCCAAAGGGTCAATATATTGCAAGTCATTGTACACAAAAGATGAATTATCAGAAGCCTGGATATCACCACTAGCTGTGAAAGCACAGTTGTTTGGTGATGAGTAAGAATCATTATTGAAACCAGTGGTTATGTCAATGTAATGATCATAACTCTGATCCTTACTACTTCCAGAACCATCATCCTGACCCAACAGTGCAGTATTCCCAAATACATAGTCATCTGACATTTTGCCAGAGTCCTGGAGCTTCTTTTTCTGGTTAAGCTCCCTTTCATAAGTCAGGAGCTTACCATGAAGCTGGGTCAGGGTTAGGTCTTTGAATCCGATAGAGTTTCTCATAACTATGGCTATAGTGTCCCATTTGTCCTGAAGTGATCTAAGAAACCTATGATTCAGTGTTGAATTAGGAAAAGTTAGACCAACCAGTTTAAGTTCACTAATTAGACAGTTAAACCTTTCAAACTGTTGTGTTAACGACTCCCCTTTTATGTGACTAAACGTTTCATATTGTTGGTTAAGTATTTCACGGTTGTTTTCAATCACATCATCAGTTCCCTCGAATTGCTCTTTAAGAGCATCCCACAGTTCTTTAGCACTATTGCAGTGCAAGAGACCGGCATAGATATCATTCAGCAGTGCCATGGCTACTATGCTGAAAGCCTTGGCATCTAGCTCGATTTTTTGAAAATCTTGCTCTGAGTAGTTCTCAACACTCTTTGGTACTTGGATCTTTGGATCCTCGGCACTCGGTACCATTGGAACATGTGGTCCAAATACTACCGATTTCCAGCACCCTGTGTTCTGTTGTGCTAACACATGAGCCACCCGACGCTGCCAGATGTTGTATTCTGACCTGACAAGCATCGGAGGCTTGTTGTGTGTGCTAGTGTTGTGTGGATCTTGATTGAGTGAAGTCATTCTCTTGGTTTTTCAAAAACAAAGTCTGTTTACTAACTGTTGAAACGAAAATAAACTATTACTCTGTTTTAACCCGACAAACAAACGATATCAATGATTATGAGCTGATCTGTGTATTAAATTGATTGATTAGATCAGATTTAATTGACCAAGCTCTGATACCAATTGTTAGGATCTGAGTTTCGGTTTGTTTTGATTTGTTTGATTAAGTATGAATAAATGAACGAAGTATAAATGGAAAGTGCAGCGGAATAAACTATAAATCAAAACATGGAGAATAATTGTTTTTAACCGAAAGCTTTCATTAATTGAAAGATTACAATTGTACAACTAAAACTCCCCCTCAGCCTGATCACTCAGAGAATGTTTGTCTGAAAGAGAATGACGAGTGATGAATAGAACAGTACAAGTACTGTTCTATTTATAGACAGACTCAAAACTCTGATGATCAGTTGCTGACGTCACCTAGATAGTGACCTCTAACTGACTAACAAACTCTAACATCTGCTAAGTTATAACTACTGTTACATTGAAACTACTGATAATACAAAACTCTGTAAGCTAAACTCTAATGTCTTCTATCATCTGTTGAACCAAAGTGCTGTTGGTTCAACAGACCTTTGTTCTTCAGTTCTTTGATCAGCAGTTGTTCTTCATCTGACTTTTACCTTCAGACCTTGTTCATCAGATCTTTTATCAACAGCAGTTATCTCTAACAGTTGATTCAAGCAGCAGCAGTTAGGAATCAACAGACCTTTGAAGGAAGCTTTATTGTAACAACTGTTCTTTATTCAAGGATCAACACTTAGTATATTTTGGCTTTTAATCATCTGTTCTTCTCCAGGTCAGCAGACCCAACACTTCTTCTGTTGGTTCCTTTTCTTCTTCAATTATTATGGCAGAGGAGTTTAAGGGAGCAGGCTTTTGAAATTCAGCAGGTTTTGTTTCTGTTGCATTAGATGACTGATCTGGTTTAGTGCAGGAAATGTCAACCACTGAAGTGTTGATCTGAGCAGAATCAACTACTGAAGGATTGTCTTTAGTACTTTTGGTCTTGACTTCCGCAGCAGCTTCACTAAGGCCTTGGGCAGACTTTACTTAACGCATATGTTCATCATGCTTTCGCATTATGTTTATTCTCGGGTTCAGTCATCAGTAGTTATCTTAGTTGCAATCAAACAACTTTAAAAGAAGTTAGGAACTTTTGATGTGGCATTTTGTATTATCATCGGTTAATTAATGTAGTTTGAACATGTTGTTTTGATGAAATTATCTATGTTAATCTAGTAATTATCAGTCGGGTGTTACAGAATATACTGTTAGTTTTAGATTGTATACTTTTTTGTAAATATACATTAATTTGTTTCAGCATGCGTATTAATATATTGAGTAGAGAAAAAACTATAGCGCATAATTTCTAGACTACTCGTAAAATCAGATTCCATCATTTTGTATTAGAAAATAATATTTTAAAACAGCATGTCAAAGAAATTATAGCATGCGTACTTAGTTAACTTGAGATTGTATTGCACCATTTAGAAACATGTTCACATTCCAATTAGCAAATTTATTTATTTCATCACAAACATCATGTAATCAAATTATAGCTTTGTTCCTTAAGTAATAACTCTTTCAATTAACCCGTGGATATTTAGCCTTGTACTCTTTCCACAATTGTTCAACGGGCTTTCCTGTTATATTTTTAATGAACGAGACATCGTAAGTCTTCCTCATCATACCGTTAAGTCGCGCTACAAACCCTGGAACGAGCCCTTCACAATACTCAAAAAATCGGGCAGTGACTTCATACCGCTTGTCCCATCTATCCCCAGAACCAGGCTTTAAAAAGTTTGGTGGGAAGTACTTCGCTTTCAAAACCGCGTAATCTGCGATCCCTTCTACCACATCGTCATTGGCCATACCCTCGGCATCCCATTGGAAAACATGGGTCATTTCATGGTACATAAGGGACGTAAATGCCCATTTCAAATCCTTTGGCCCAGCGTAGTCATTTAAATAAGTTGCGCTAATGTTAATCGTATTTCCCACAGTATCTCCTTCTAGTCCTACCAATTCTTTGACGATAAAAACTTGTATAGTATCTATGGGTTTTCGCTCAGCTGGGGTGTTTTGTTTCAAGATGGTAGAGCATATGAAGGTGCTGATCTGACCCATTATTTTTTTTGTGTATGGAACTCCACCAATAACTGTGTTGAACTTTATGGCTCCCCCATGATTCGGTGGTGCGTCCTGAATCACCACGTATTTCACAGCGGTGATTCCATTGAAAGATAATGAGAAAATTAGGAGGGCATATAGGAAAAAGGTAACGGAAGCCATGGATAGATCAAGGTGCATCAACTATACGAATAAAGCCGATGCATATATATATACATATATATATATATATATATATATATATACCATGAGAGATGTACACAACTACAAATGAATAGATGGTTTATCTTATTTATGTAAGTTTTGTTGCATGCTTTCTAAGGACGGGCTAAACGTGTGAATAGATTTTCCTAAATACGGAAATCATATATGAATTATCTATATATTTTATGTTATTATATATGGGTTGAAATAAACTTATTTAGATAATCATAACATCGTTAGAATACATTACTAGCTAACAATAAATGTGCTCATGAAATTATTACAAAACATTCTTTTGCCTATTTGGATTAAACCTACCGACTTGCAAGTTAATATATATATATATATATATATATATATATATATAGGGATGGGATACTTTGAGAACTCCACTGAGTTGTGAGAACCATAGGAACCAATCCTAGCCATTCATCACACATATCTAACGGATGACAATGAATCTAGATTGTTTTTTGTCTTTTTTGGAATAAAATATTTTATTAGATTTTTAAATCTAAAATATCTCCTGAAATGGTAGTTTAGGTATATAAAAAAACAAATCTCTTCTCTACCTCGTTTCCCTCCACTGCCACACATTTTTTATTTTGAAGCTTAGAATTAAAAGACCTCAGTCCTGGCATGGTCCACTTTATTTTTTATTTGTATCGTTGAACCAAAAATTGAAATAAACTGCAGATTTAAAAAAATTATAGCATCACCTTTTGGTTGTTTCCCTTCCTTTATTTTCATATATTTCAAGTGATTCAAATCCCCGATTTCATGTATGTGTAATATTATAATAAAAGTATTTAAAATAAACAACAACTTTAAAATTTTTGATGAACTCAAATGTAATGCAATGTTAAAGAAAGGCAAAAAATTGTTACAGGCAAAAATCAATAGACAAAAAAAAAATCCCAAAAACTATTAATATCCAAAAACTGTTACAAATATAAATATATACTTCCGCCCATCCAACTACCACTACACATGCGTATAACAAAATTACACTGATGAGCAGACATGTACTCTCGAACTTACACTGGTGTAAAAAATGCCATACGTCTATGTACAGATCCTCAAACACTGCAGCCGCACCATCACTGTTCACCACCTACAAAACCACTATAACGAAACAAAATTCATTACTAGTATCTAAACGAACAGAAAGTTTGAGTGTAATAAACCACTAAATAAGTTGTTTTATAACACAGGTTTGTAGTCTAAATATCAAGATTAGTATAACAAATCTAAAACAAAGATAATGACTTGAAATTCGCTCTCATATTAATAAAGGTTTTATGTAATTTCATTAAAATCACTTAATTAAACGGATACTTGTAGGCAAATTTTTGGTTATAGCTCTGATCTATAAACATCATTTTAAGTAATTCCGTCACCTGGCATGTAAATAGAACAAAATTCTATTTTGCAACCCCCGGGGGCCCTACTTCACACCAAGTGGAGCCTTTACACCAATGTAAACCCACTGTGTAACAAACCAAAAACATATTGTACACCAAAAGATTACATTAGTATAAACGAATCATATTCTACAACTTTCTTCTCTTTTCCTCTTTAGTGGTCCTTGGTTGCATTAACAAAAGTCAACAACAAATCATATTCTCAAATTGAATAGAGATGGTCCATACAGGCATACACTATGTTCTAGTCTTCACTAGTATATACCTATACAACCTAGAAAACCAAGATTCATGTGATAAAACGATAAGCTACTTATACATTCAAGTACCAACAAACCATGGTTAATAGACATAGACACCACCTTACAAAACAAACAAATTAAAATTACTATTCTGCACATGAATAATTTGGTCATGTTCAAGTCTACAAAGAAAAATACCTTAACTTTTCCATTACTGGTCCGAATCGCAAGATTAATCCCGCGCTACGCCCACCCAACCGAACAAACACTATCATCAATCCCCTAATCACACAATTTCGTTACCTGCATTCACATCACATCAAACATCCATTACGATCAAAAGACCAAATTTCATAAACATATATTTAACCAAAATATCAAACATAAAAACTTAAAACATTACCTTACTACTACAAGCATTACATATATAAACACAATTCCCCAATCCCACAGCCAACACATTATGTAATTACAAAAGAATTTACCTACACTATGTGTTTCACATTGAAATCCTAATAAGCTGTAAAAACATATGAGGACTAGCCACAAATTGTGTAATTACATAAGTGTAAACGTTATGCAAATATGCCAAAATCAATCAGCAACACTGAAAAAAGACAATTGTTCCAGATTTTCATATGAAAAATATGATTTATATGATTCGTATTAACCATAATCATCGTAGGAACCACCATGCATACCTCCACCCTAACTCTACCCCGGCCACGTCTATAAGATTCGTATTACATCATTGTAGATACCTAATGATAGCTATAACAATCGTATTACACTGGTGTACATCAAGAAAAAAAAACAAATGTGACTCCTATTTACATTAACGTAAACCAAATAATACACTATCCACAAAATGATTAACATTTGATTTACATAAAAAACATGAGACAAATTCATTATCCAACATCTTTATTTTCCAGACTAAATAAAATTAAAAACGACAAAATTAAAAACTTCAAAAAATACCAACCTTTAAAAATACCACAAAATCAAAGGGTTGTAAAAATACAAGAAAAAAACGAAATTGAAGTTTAAAGAAAAAAACCCACTCTGAGAGGTTCTGTTCAGGTTTACATTGGTGTAAAAAACACTAAAATTCTCGTTCATTTCAACTGTACAATAAACCTAATACAAGTTATGATATGAATTCAGATGGTACACATACAGAACCCTCCATGCATAGGAATATGGTCAGATATGAAGGAGGTATCGGATATGAAAAACAATCTCGTAGCCACAGATCTGAGCATGGATTAAGAACTCCAATAACTCTTGCTCTGTGTAACCGCACCCTACAGCTATGTCCGTATCTTGGATATCGTTGTCGGATCATGTTTTGTCATGTTCATGGGTTGTTACTATGTTTGTATAGGTGCAGCGGTAGTTTGGTCAATTGTTGTGGGTCATACGCCTACCACGGGCCTCATATGTGTGCCTTATGAGGCATTTGAGGCCATACACGTCCATGATAAGAGGCATATGGTGCAATAGTATAAATACCCATGCCTTAGTTTATTTTGTAACCTTGAAAAACTTTTGCCATTCAAATACAAGTTGCAACTCTTTGTGTATGTGCTCTCATATTCTTATCTTATCCATAAACACTCATATATAACAACTAATCGAGATATTGATTCCTCCTTTAATCCAAAACGCGCGCGATGTTCAATTCTTGTCGATCCTACAAGTGGCATCAGAGCTGAGGCTCATATCATACGTGTTGTTATAGGGGTTTGCATCAGATCTGAAAGATTTAAGGCAATTGTGATTGAAAATCGATTTTGACCCGTTTATAACTTAAAACGTGGATTTCAATGATTTTGTGGTGTGTTTGATGATTGGATCTGAGATTTAATTATTGTTTTATGTTTAGAAATTGTTTTTATGAACAACCAAATCAAATTTTAGCAAAAACGGATCAGATCTGAGATTTTTATGAAATTTTTCATGTTTATGAATATTATAAGTTTTTGGTGCAATGTCATGATCATGGAATGATTTGTGAGATCTGATCATTCATCATCATTCATAAGTGTTTTGGAAACTAAATGAATCAATTTTATGTGTTGAACAATGTTAGATTGAATCAGATCTAGATTTTTGATGAAAACCATGAGTTTTGCATTCTTCATGTTCTTGTGAATTTTGGATTATAATTCGTGTTTTTGGATTGTTTTGGGTTTTGAAAATTTGTTAGGAATCATTCCCTACACATAACCTTACAATCAGATCATCAAAATTCATACAATCACCCAAAAATTCGATTTCATCATGAAGAACACTCAAGTTCTTCATTCTGCAGGTCTGCACATGTATGGCCTCATACGCGTGACATTGTACATGCACCAGTCTCCTACGTGTCCTTTCAAACCTGGTAATAATTGTACTTGTCTAATACGCATACAGAAATTCCTACGTGTCACTTTGCTGTCTCATACGTGTGTCTGTTCTTCATACACTTAGGCTTCCATACGTCTCACCACCCTATACGTGTCCTGGATATCCATACTTGTCTACAATCATCTAATACGTATAAGTGACACCGATACATATAATGTTCAGTCCTTATACGTGCACCTCATTTCATACGTGTTACCAATTCTCCAACATGTACCTAAGTCAGCCATACATGTCCAAGACCATTCATACGTGTCCTTGTCTGTCCATGCGTGTGTTTGTCACTCTTAAACGTGTGCTGTAGTAGTGGTCTGAGTTTGACTTTTTCAAAGTCTGACTTTATCTGTTTTCATTCCCGATCTTAGTTCACTTATCAGTATACATCCAAATCATCATGAGATGGAATTATTTCAAACGTGTTATTCATACTAAGGATTTACAACCCCAACTGGCCCCACAAGTACAACATCCATATGTTGTAACTCATGCGATGAATCCTCCATAACAAGCAAACGTTGTTGTGCCGTATAGTCCGTTTGCTACCCCACCTCAACAACTTACTACACCTAACTCTTGGGCCATGGTTTCTGCAGCACATCAAGTGCAAAGTGTTCATCAAATGATGAAGAATGATAATGAACCGGGAGGCACCAACAAGGCTCCCAAGATGGAACACTTGAATGAATATCCATCATTGAAGGGAAGGATTCAAAGGCATATAGAAGGAATTGATATGGAGATCTGGTACTGGGTTGAACATCCACTTCCAAGAGTGATGCCAGAAAATTCTAATATTCCTATGGATGTTACTCAGATGAATCAGGACCAAAAGAAGAATTACAAGAATGAGAGAAAGGCGTTCACCATTCTCACTCAGACACTTTCGAAAGACATTTTGCATCAGTATGAATGTTGTGAGAATGCGTATGATCTATGGGTGCTGTGGAAGCAGAGATGTGAAGGAGATGAGTAGAAGTTTAAGATCAGACAAGACCAGCTGAGGAAGGAGTTTGAAGCCTTCAGTCACATTGAAACATAAACACTCAGAGACATGCAGTCCTGATACTACCATTACATGAGTGAATTACGTAAGTTTGATCTTAAATACACTTCTAATGAATTAATTGAACGTTTTGCAGATGACTACCACCAAAATGGATGCATTTGTGGATGTCATGAAGGAAATGGGTCGGTATGAGACGCTTGCCATTAATGACTTTTTGTTAAAGCTGGAAAATAGAGAGATAGAGCAGACAAGAGTGGTAAAAAGGATTCAACTGCCACAGAATCCTGAACTCTATCATGCTGCAACTCCAACAACCTCCTCTATGACTACATCTTCACGACCTCGGACTGCATTTGTGTCGTTAGTTTTTAATGACCCATTTGCATGCAATGTTCCACAACCTATTCTTCAAGCCCCATCAGTTGATCCCATGTTACAATGTACCTACCATTTCACACTACCTATTTCTACTTCTACCACATACTATCCTACACCCACATATCCTCCCAACACTTATGTCCATCCAAATACTGCCACCACATAAAAGTCAACTTATGTTTTATCTAACACCTTGATGGCACAACCCTCAATGAATAATTTTGGGAATGTGACATTGGAGGTTGCTAAGGAGCATGTGGCATTATTATCAGCATTTGTGACTTCATATAATGACTTAGTGGCGGGGAAAATTGGGAATGTCAATCTGACAAAGGAAGATTATGCTCAGGTAGATAAGGGTGAGATGGAATTGATGGATATTCAGTGGCACATGGCCAGTGTGGTGAGAAAAGCAAAAGAGTTCTTAGAGAGGACTGGTCGCACTGATTGGCAAACCAAGAAGGATACCAGATACATGTTTGATAAATATAAGGTTACGTGCTTCAATTGTGCTATTCGTTGTCACCTCAAATGGGAATGTGACAAACGTATTCAACAGAACAACTAGTATCCATTCAGAGCGAACCGTGGTCCACGTCAGCAGAATCCGTTCCAACCTCGACCCGAGCAACAAACTCAAGCAAAAGCTCCAAACAATGAGTGTGCTATACTACCTATGAACAATACACTGCCACAACCCGCTCAACCAACCAACAATCAGGCTAGGGCTTGGTAATGCAAGCAGATGAAGGAGTTGATTGGAATCTACAGTTGTGAGGTAATGGTGAAGTGAACTTGGGTGGTGCTGCATGTTATGCAGAGAGCATCAAGGATATTCAACATGAAGCAAGGTCGTCTTGGTCCAGTTTAGAAGCTAGTTCAAGTGATGATGAGAGTTCTAAAGAGACATCCAGTGAACAATCTGGATCGTCAGAAAGCAATGCAGATTCACTAGATGCTGATGTAGATAGGCTGCTTGCTGAAGCTGATTTCTTGACAAACCAGAAGTCATGTCTAGTTAAAGATCTTGTGGAATCTACTGTGAATTACTCCAAGTACTTCGCCAATGATGGTTCATCTTATGATTATGCTTTCATGGCTAACATTCAAGACAACCAGGTCAGTTCTTCAAAAACTCCTAAGTGTGAATATTGTTGTGATCTTGAAGCCAAAATAGAATCGATTAAAGAACATAATACCAATTTGGTATGTGGTCTTCGATCGTGCATTGATGCAAACACAAATTTAAAATCAACTGAAAAAGAATTCAAAGAAACAATCTTGTTGCTAAAGAAAGATCTTAGTGAACTAAAACATACAGTTTTAAACAAGCAAGATGCTATTAACAACTACAAATCTGATTTGCAACAAACTAAAAAGGCGTTAGCTGTTGCACAATGTGACTATGAAGCTATCAAGAATAAGTTGGAAAGGTACTCTAACTCCAAGTATGTGCTAGATCACATAATTGAGAGTCAGATAAATGAAAAGAGTGTTAAAGGCATTGGTTATCAAGATATCCCACCTCCAATGCGTGACAACTACTACAAGACAACCGAGGTGACCGAAACCACACAGTTTCAAGTCACAACTCCCCTAGTTGCTGACCCTGTTGAAATCTAATAAGCAAAAGTTGTTAAAGATGACAACTTAGTATGATATCTAGAAATGTTTATTGTGATGTGATGAATATGAATTAGATTAGACAGGGTTAACAGGTTAGGAGCTTTTGTTTATTGAAAATAGGAATTGTCTTCATACCTTACTATATGTGAAAACTTCATTCATGATGATAAGTATTCATATCATAATGTAATGGGAAACTTACTTACATGCACATGTGTTATGGTTCATGCATGACTATTCTTGGAAATTTTGATGGTTGAATAAATGCTTGAGGTGATAGCTTTCCATATGTGGAAACTTTTGTGTTTTAAAAATCAAGATCGTCCAGTTATTAAAACATGTGACTGCTTCATGTGCTTTGTGAACATCATCACTTGATAGAACGATAGGGAGATTGTTTGTTAAGTTGTCTACTTGCATACATTGATTACTATGAACATAAACAAACATTACTTCCCTAAGCAAGTCACCACGGGTCGTCAAGTCAACTTGGTCAATAAAAGTCAACTTTGATCAAACTAGTCAAATATGTTAACCTTTTCCAAAGCCGCTAAAACTTGGAGTTGTTTGGATACAACGAGCCATATGGACCAACACGGTTGCACTCATATAGACTTATGTATGATAGGTAGCCGTTAGCGGATCACTAGTCATACAATTATCTAGTCTATTGACTCATCCGAAGGTGAGTCTCATTGCCTCAGTTTTACCATCTTTCCTTTTGGAGGAGATGCATGCAATCCAACATATTTTGGATCACATATTATAGTTGTATCGCTTGTTTACTTAAGCGCAAAGAAATCATACAAAATTCTTACACATCGAACTGTCATTATTGGTATACATAGCAAGGTGATCTGAATAGTACTATTGGGTTCAAAAAACCTCACCAGGGGTGCATAATTGACCTAACATTCAGCCATAGTTTATGATAGGCGTGGCAGAAGGTAAACAACATCAAACAGTCAGCTTCGGTTTTGAAACGCTTTTAGTTATATATTGTCTAGCTAGCAATAGATATAATTTCCATATGTGGATCTTAGGAACATTTACACTTTTTGCATATAAAACAGGTGAACTCACTAACCATTTTGTTGACACATTTTAGTATGTTTTCTCATGTCGCTAAGGTATGCGAAAGAATAGGATGTATTTCATGGAGTCTCGTGCTTTCAAACATTTTCAAACATCTTAATTTGGTTTACTTTATTTTGGGAATACGCCTTGTTTCGCGTTCGTTTACAATTGCGTATGCATTTACTACTTTGCTTCCGTAACATAAACTTTTCAAATCGTTATTTCTCATGTTGAATGAGCAAACAACATTTTAAGTACAACGGCCATTGTGTTATTTTCGTTTGTCATTGTGTTTTTTTTTTGTCCCGATCATTGTGTTTTCAGTTATGATCTTTGTGTTTTTTTTTAATATGTTATTTTCTTGTACTGTGCATTATTTTTTTCTTTTGTGTGTTTTATGTTAAAGTCATATTTTGGACTCAATAGTCAATTTCGTTTCGGTTGCTCATATGTCTTATATTATTATATATTTAGAGAACTGTAAAAAAAATATCAAAGTGTAGCTTCGTTTTATACACTAATATTATAGTTTGACTTAATTTATCAAAATTCAAACATATTTAAGTTGGGTTTTGGATAATTGCTTTCATTTTTGTCACTTTGTGAACTGCTTTACTTTGGGCAATGTTTCTGTTTTATTTAAAGTTGAGGTTGTGGTCATGATTGCTTTCTATGCGTATTCATTTGTGTTTAGAAAATTCATTAATCATGTTAAGATAGTATATATGTTTTTAACCTACTATTTATTCCATATATGAACCAGCTAACTACATATATATTCACATATGTAGTCAGTTCGGTAAGAATATTGTTTTATTGGTGTCACCCAATGTGATCGATTGTATATATATAATAAAGATTGAACAGGTATGTCATTCTTTCACATATGTTCACTTTACACATTAGAATCGTTATCATCATCAGCACATATCATTTGATACCAATTTGGTTGTGTTTTTTTCAAGTTCACATCGCAGCTTTAGAGTGTCCTAATGAAGTAACAAAGTTGTACGGAGATTTCACTTGAGCAAGAGGTGCACAAGTAGAATTAAAAGTGGGTTTTATGAGTTATCATGTGTTGATTCTTTACAAAAAAAAAAAAAAAGAATAATATATTTTTGAAAAAAAAAGGTTTATTCATTTTATCGTACACACATTTTATCACTTCATATTAGATTTGTTTATCACAATAAGCATACAGTGAGTAAACTAGCTATTTAATATGCTATATTGTTGATTATGTTATTTCTTCATATATTATTTTGGTGCAGAACTAGTCGTGAACAGTATAACAAGAAGCCAATGATCTCCAGCCCAGCTGGTTTGAGGTGGGAAGGTTTATCTCCTTGGAGGGTTCCTGCCCGGGTTTGGTCTCAGGTTTGATTCTCACGTTCCACCGAAAAAATAACCGTTGGGTTTGAAAGGAGAAACCCGTGTGGTTCATATGGGATTCGATCCTGGGCAGTGGTCGCTTTGCAACACGGAATTTACCGTTGAAACACTACTTTAAAAAAAAAACAGTATAACAAGAAAACTACACCAGTAATATAAAAAAAAGAAAAGAAAAAAAAAATCATAACTACAAGTCTAGAAGGTCTTACTGATTTTAATTTGTGAACGTATAGAAATTATATGTAGGTAAATAATATATGAAGTTATAAGGTTTTGTGATTATCATACATGCAAATGGACAAGTCGTACTTTCGCCTACCCGTTTTATGTTAGCACTAAGCAATTAATTAATATGGCCTCAAAATTATTTAAATAAATTATTTTAATCGATATGTAAAACAAATCAAGTATAGAAAATGTTTTGCATATTTAGAAAAATATATTTATACATATAGCCTGTCCTTAGAAAGAATGCCAACAGAATTTACATAAATAATAAGCTAACTCATGCATATTACATATATCTATAATTGTGTGTGTATGTATATATATGCATATACATGAGTCATATCATTATTGCTCCTTGAGCCAAGATATCAATGGCGGCCTATTCCTTTTTCCTATGTACCTTCCTAACCCTCTCCATCTCTTTCCATCGAATCTCTACAGTGAAATACGAAGTGATTGTCGAGGCCCCGCCAGGGCATAAAGGCACAAAAAAATTCAACGATGTTATTGGCGGAATTCCGTACACAAAACAAATAATGGGTCAGATTAACACGTATATATGGTCCACCATCTTCAAACAAAACACGGCGGCTGAGAGAAAACCCCTATACAAAGATACTGTAACTGTTATCTTCAAGGATTTTGTAGGGGCCGAAGCAATCATGTGGGGAGGTACTTATATAAATGTTAGTGCAGTTTATATAGGCAATTACACTGGACCGATGGCATTGAAGTGGGAATTCACATCCCTTTTGTACCATGAAATGACCCATGTTTTCCAATGGGATGGCGAGAACAAGTGCCCTGCGCTTGTGCAAGAAGGGATCGCAGATTACACAATTCTGAAAGCTAATTACTTCCCACCGGCCTTCGAAAAGCGTGGTTCAGGTGACAAATGGGATAAGGGGTATGATGTCACAGCCCGTTTTCTCGAGTATTGTGACAGTCTAGTTCCAGGTTTCGTGGCAAAGTTTAACAATATGATGAGGAAGACTTACGATGTCTCGTATTTTAAAACCATAACAGGAAAGCCTGTGGAACAACTGTGGAAGGAGTACAAGGTTAAATATCCAGGGGTTAAATGAAAGCCTTATTATTTAGAGAACAAGGCTATAATGTGATTGCATGGTAAAATAAATGAATATGCTAGTTGTAATGCGAAAGTAGACATGTTTTGAATCGTGTAATTCAATCTTATGTTGACTAAGTACGCTTGCGTTAATTTAATTGCCAGCTAGTTAAAATAATTAGTTTTTAATATAAAAAGTGAAAATGAAAAACATGCGCTATTTACCTTTGTAGTAAACAAAGTAGATAGGATAGTTTTTCGCTTTCCTCAATATATTACTATGCATGCTTAATCAAAATGTACTTTTAGTATAACTAGTGTATTTCGCATCCACACGTTGCGACGGAGATCCTAGGTGTGTAAAACGCCATTTGATAGTTATCATATGTAATAGGATAATTGATTATGTGTTGAAAAGACCCAAATTTTTAAAGACACATTTGTGATAATGTGATGTATCAAAGTTACAAAACTAACAACCAAATTAGCCAATGCTCTGTCCAACTTGTGTAGACTTTTATGTTCGTCAAATCTCGCTAACATTAATGCGACTATATCAAACTTAAAATTCTACCAAATTAGCCCCTCATCTTCTACTCGTGTCAAGATACTTCTCTGTTGATTTCAATAAAGAGAAAGAAAGCCATAACTTGCCTTGTAACCGTTTTCTCTCATTGCGGTGCGCTAAATCAAATCATTATCGTTCTGATAGCGTTAATCAAATGCGCAAACATGAACATTAGCAAACCTTTGTTTCTTTTTGTCATCATCTTATCCATGAGATATTGAGATGACCAGGAAAAGTCTCAAATGACCTCGCAATGGTATCTCACAATTCAAAAGTTTGTCTACGGTTGAAGAATGAGTGTGTTCATGTAGAATTTACTGTATAATACACCTAAATGTTTAATGTGGAAGTGAACAAAAACATGAAATTAAATAGAACAAATACATCCAGTTTCTTTTTTTTTTTACGAAACCTGTTGATCTTCCTTGGTGTTTCCTTGCAGATGGATCTACATTGTAACTTAATCAAATTTGGAACAACAAACTACGTTTGCACCTTAGCACGACCTCAGAACTGGAAAATGAAGTTAGCTGCAATAGAGGTAGCAGGTGAGTAGACTACCCGCCATCCTCATCCATTGTCACACCAAATTGAAAGGCCGAGTTGTCGACATCATCACAACCTATTTAGTTTTTTGGGAACATACTCAATGGAGGAGAAAGTTTATATACCACCAAAGAACCAAAACCACAAGCTTGCCCCAAAATCACAATACTGCCATCCAGTGGCGAAGCTTGACCCGAAGGTTCGGGGGGTCGGAAGTCATCGGGGGTTCGGAAGTCACTAGTTTCGGGGGGTCGAAAACCAGTTTCGGGGGGTCGAAACCCTATATTTTCAAAATTTTCTATACGGCTACTATATAATCTGAACTTCTGCATGAAAAATCCGGGGGGGTCGGCCGCCCCTCCCCGCCCCAACTAAGCTGCGCCAGTGCTGCCATCTGTTGTTACAAAAATGTCCTCAACCAAAAAATCAAAATTACAGGATTACCAGTCAACTGTTCATAAAGTATGCAAATTAAGATAAGAGTAATGGATTTAAATAATCCCAATTATTGACTATTGGCCAATAACTGTCCTAACTACGAAAATAACCATTAGCGGTCCCAACTTTCAGACATTTTTCTCTCAATGGACCCCCGTTAACTCACACTAACGCCGTTAGCCGAAACTCACAATTCTTGGAGATTTTCACCGGGTTTGAAAGAGGGAATCAAGACGATGATATTGGTATGTTCAATTGCAGAAATGAGCATTATCATGAGTATTAAATGGTGCTTGTGTCCTATGATATTGGTTTTATGTCTTCAAGCGTCTCATTTTACGCCTTTGAACACGCATAGAGCCTTTGATTATCCACTCACTTTGACCATCAATTTGCGGATGATAAGCCGTACTCATGTCCAACTGAGTACCCAACGCTTTATGCAATGCTTTTCAGAAACGAGAAGTGAAAAAAGAATCACGTCAGAGATGATAGAAACAGGCACCCGTACCTAGCAACCACTTCCTTAAGATAGATACAAGCCGACCGTTCCAAACTGTCGGTCTCTTTAATAAAGAGGAAGTGTGCAGATTTTGTCAACCGGTCGACAATCACCCAAATGGTATCACAATGACTTGGTGATTTTGGGAGCTTGGTCACAAAATCCATCGTGATCCGTTCCCACTTCCATTCAGGGATTTCAGGTTGCTGAAGAAGACCAGAAGGCTTTTGATACTCAACCTTGACCTTGGCGTAGGTTAAACACTTGCTCACATAAGAAGTTATATCAGCCTTCATGTTTGGCCTCCAATAGAGTATCTTCACGTCCTGATACATCTTGTCGGAGCTGGGATCAACAGAATACCGGGATTTGTGAGCTTCATCCAAGACAAGCTCTCGCAAACCCCCGAATAGCGGGACCCGAACACGTTCTACAAAGTAGTGTAGGCCATCTGACCTAGGCTCGAGGTGCTTATCAGCACTATGCATGGTTTCAGCTTTAAAGTTTTCCTCCTTCAAAGTTTCCTGCTGCGCAGAACAGATTCGGTCAGGCAAACTAGAATGGATGGTGAGCTGCAGAGCTCGAACACGACGAGGTTTAACGGATTCCTTCCTGCTCAAGGCGTATGCCACAACATTTGCCTAACCAGGATGGTACTTGATGGCACAAACATAATCATTAAGAAGTTCGACCCAGCGACGCTGCCGCATGTTCAACTCCTTCTGATCAAAAACATGCTGAAGACTCTTGTGATCGGTATAAATGGTGCACTTGGTACCGTACAAGTAATGTGTCCAGATCTTCAGGGCGAAAACAACTGCACCCAATTAACTGCACCCAATTCCAGGTCATGGGTGGTATAATTCTTCTCATGAACCTTAAGTTGACGAGAAGCATACGCGATAACCTTCTCGCGTTGCGTCAACACACAACCGAGACCTTGGATAGAAGCATCACAATAAACAACGAAATCATCCGTGCCTTCAGGCAAGGATAGAATAGGAGCATAACAAAACTTAAGCTTCAGCGTCTGAAACGCTGACTCCTGCGACCCCAATCAAACTTCTTGTCTTTCTGGGTAAGAGAGGTGAGGGGTTGAGCAATCTTCGAAAATCCCTCAATGAAACGACGACAGTAGCCTACGAGAAACCTTCACAGCAGTGCCCCGAGGAGGCAAAACACCCTCTTGAACCTTCTGATTGGTTAGCTTATGAGCCAACCAGACACTACCCTAAAAAGTGGCGGAAACATTAGTAGTTACCAAACCACGGATCTCCGGCACCAACCCAGCAATGTAGTGCTCAATCCTCCTGTACTCCGGTGTGTTTAAGTCAGGACACATCACCGCCAACTCATTATGCCTAATGGTGTACTCTTTGATCTCGGAACCGACCATCTTATAATTCCACACCTCATATGTTACACCCGGCAAACTCAGGTTGATAACATTAATTACGTTAAAGTCTACCTTAGCGAGTCACGCGTATATTATACTTAACTGGGTCGGTTGAGTCGTGTTATGGCCCGGAAGTCGTTACTACGGTCTAGAGGGTCATTAGATGTCAGTCAATAACCATGTGTACAAGAATTGACGATTCGTAGAATCGTCGAACCTCAGTAAACACACAATTCTCGAGTCCCGGGAATTAGTGAATGAATGTGAACGTGTTTGTTTTCATGATTTATGTGTGCCTAATTACTATGTGACGTGTCGGTATGTGTATACGTGTTTACATATGTTAAAACGGTGATTACACGCGATTGCATGACATTATAGGTGATTACGCAGTGCTGAAGGCGATTGGGAAGAGCCTGAGGGCGATTAGCCCTGTAATCGCCTATAGGGAGGGCGATTAGGGGGAGGATAAGGGCGATTGGGCCCTAATCGCCTATAGCTATAGGAGATTAGGAGCCCTAATCGCATGATACTGCTGCGTAATCGCGTGACGAGTTTTAAACGACTAGAAACGCCTATAAATACCACCCTTGACCTCTAAAACACCATTTGTGCAACCCTAGCCGTCCATAACCTATCCCAACTCACAAACACCCTCTGGAACACGTTTTTGCATCAAAACACACATTTCCAAGCTTTATACATCATTTTCTCATAAATCCAAGGTGTGTTCTTCATCCCCAAACCTTTGTATGATTATGTTTTGTTCCCTAAAGGTCCAGACCTGATTTATAAACTATTGTGTCTTTGAAAATCTATTAAAAACCGTTTTTAAACAAACCCAAACCCTTATGCATGTTATATGTGTTGTATATGAATAAAGATAGGATTTTTATGATTGAAACATGGTTGTTCTTGTGTTATGAATGTGTTTCTGACTTAAATGGGTTATGATAATGTTAACTTAGGGGTTTGGAGGTCCATGGTTGTGTATTGTTGATATTTGGTATTTTGACCCATTTGAATGGTTTTGAATGATTAAGGATGATATGATGTGTTTTGTTGGTTATATGATGTTAGGGTTTGCTTTAGGATGATGCTAGAACAGTAGGGTATTATCGGACAACATTGTTATATGATGAAATCTGAGTATTTGCTATTTAGGGTAAGTTTTTGCATGTTGATGTGATGTTTACATGCTAAGTATGCTATTTTGGGAAAACGCTCGCATTCGGGACTGATAGAATGATGATAACTTAGGGTTTTTGCTTGAAATATGTTTGATAATGTTGTATGATTGATATTTGGTGTTTCCACACGTTCCGGATCTGATTTAATGGGTTAAACGCGCGAAAAATCAGAACAGGACTGTAGGGGGCGATTGGGGGCCCTAATCGCCTATGCTGAAGGTGATTAGGAGCCCAATCGCCTATGATGAAGGCAATTAGGAGTCTAATCGCCTATAGGGAGGGCGATTGGGGGCCTAATCGCCTTCACAGCATGTGATTACGATCCTAATCACTAGTTAGACTCTGAATTGCATGTCTTATAGCCCTAATCGCCTATAGTGCACTAGAATAGGCCTAATCGCCTATGTTTGAAGGCGATTAGAGCCCAATCACCTTCAGGGAAGGCGATTAGCCTTCCTAATCACCAGTTGACTTTCCTAATTGCTAGTTGACCTCTCCTAATCGCACGTACTGCTGTTGTAAGTGTATTTTGGCATTCCGAGACCCGATTTGACACCTAGGAACATGCTAGGAACCCCGTATCATACCTAGCAACATAATAAAACACGTGCTCGGACTTATTGATGCACTGATTCAACTTTATGCTAGACTTGTTGAACTTTAACACGTGTTAAGTATGGTTGCATGATTTGTATGTCTTAGTGTATGAGGTTAAAACGTGGAGTCTCGGGTCACCAATGGGATGTCGAGTCTTGTCCAAATGGTCGGTTAAACAGTCAACGCGTTTTCAAATGAACTTGGTTATGGTCTGGACATCTAGGGGCTAACTAACCTACGGGTTATTAGTCTAAGTACTTGTAACTGTCATATGTTAGGTCACCGCTTTACGGGGCTAGCATAGCTTGCTGATTTTTAATCATTTTCGAAGAAACGCAACCTAAGGTGAGTTCACGGCCCCACTTTAACTGGTTTTACTTTTGGGGGAGAAAACATGCGTTAAACTTGTATTTGGTAACTACTGTCCTACTATGGGTTATTTTGGGTTACTATACGATCTTTGGAAGTCCCGGGGGAAACCATGAATGTGCAAGGTAGCACAACGGGGAAATGTGGATAGATCTATTGGGCGTGACCTGCCCCACTCGTCGGCTGGGAGCCGGGCGGGTGCATATTGTCTCAAACAGGAACGGTACACTATTCGGGCACATACACTTCTGGTTTGCGTGTTAGTAATGGTTCCCAATCGTAGTAGTAACAAAACATATGCCTAGCTAGCATACTTTGGTATACATTTTACATAGTATGGACAGGGCGAACTTGGTATTTTTATTACAAACCTGTGAACTCACCAGCATTTTGTGTTGACATATTTTTGGCATGTTTTTCTCAGGTCGCTAAGGTAGCATCCCAGGGCTTAGGCGCACGCGTCTGCACGCCGTCTAGTTTAGGGTTCATGGTTTCTTTTTGAATGTCGACTAAGTTTGAATACATTTGAATTTTGAGTTTAAACAAAGCTTCCGCTGTTATGTCATGGTTTGAACTTATGTTTTAAAATTCGTACGTTCATATAGTGTTGTTTATTGTGACCGTTGACTTGGATCCTGGTTTGTCACGCGCCTCGCGGTAAAACCCCGCAAGTGGAATTTGAGGGTGTGACATCATATTCCATCTTCTGAACTTCGTCTCTTGGACAGTACTCACTCTTCAATCAATGCACAAATTCCGCCCATGGCATAGAATTAGCCTCCCCCAAGCCAAGGGTCTGAGTAACGAAGTTCCACCATGTCAGAGCAGGACCTTCAAAGGTTCCTGTAGCAAACTTCACATGATCCGCTGCTGGACAATTACACATAGCAAACGCCGATTCAACCTTCTCTAGCCACTTGAGCAAACCCACTGCTCCTTCAGTTCCGCTGAAATGATGAGGCTTACAATTCATGAACATCTTATAGGTGCACTGAAGTGGTGGTGGATTGACAGCAGCACCTGAACCAATGACACCCAAAAGAAACAACAGAAAACACAACACCCAAGATTCAGATAAAGAGGATAGAAATCAAATTACCACTAAGAGCCTGATGCGCAGCCATTGCAACATTCACTTCCTGCTGAAGAAGGTTGTTCAACTCATCCTGGGTCATGTTAACATTACCACTACCCCCGCCGCGACTGCCGCCACAACCACCGGTACGACCACCGCGAACACCAGACATCTTCTGCCAAAACAAGAACAAGATACTCAGATTTGCCACTAGTGTAAACCACTAGAAATCACAAGAATTAAGGTCTAGGTCCAATCTAGGACAATTCGTCAAAACACAAAGCCCTGAAGTGGTGGTGGATTGACAGCAGCACCTGAACCAACGACACCCAAAAGAAACAACAGAAAACACAACACCGAAGATTCAGATAAAGAGGATAGAAATCAAATTACCACTAAGAGCCTGATGCGCTGCCTGAAAAGCAGCCATTGAAACATTCACTTCCTGCTGAAGAAGGTTGTTCAACTCATCCTAGGTCATGTTAACATTACCACTACCCCACCGCGACCGCCGCCGCCACAACCACCGGTACGACCACCGCGAACACCAGACATCTTCTGCCAAAACAAGAACAAGATACTCAGATTTGCCACTAGTGTAAACCACTAGAAATCACAAGAATTCAGGTCTAGGTCCAATCCAGGACAATTCGTCAAAGCACAAAGCCCATCAGGATTTCCATGCATTTCAGTTTATGATTTCATGTGCACCTGAAATGATAAACTACTCTACATGGTCCTCCAAATATACTCCTAGTTCGAAGCTCACGTCACCGGATACTAACACCTAGAGGTGTACTATTACAACCACAAGTGCAAGATAGTGCGTGTGTAGGCGAGTGTATCCATTGGAGCATAGAAGGGAGATGTCCGAACCTTGGACAGATCTCAAGAATGCGCCGAAGCCACTCCAATGTACATCACCGTCGTGCAAGGATCAACAAGCAAGCCTTTCGCCTTCGAATCGCGAAGAGGATAAGATAAAGAATAGAAACGATCTAAGATAGAATAGATGATGCAGCACATAAAGATGATGATACTAACACCCCGACAAAGTTAGTATGTTTCCTACATGTTACGACTCATATGTATGCGACCGTCTAGTGTGTGTGTGAGACTCGGCTATAGACTAGACTGTACATGCAGTCCTAGTTCACTATAACCATTGGCTCTGATACCAATCTATCGCACCCTCAAATTTCCACGTGCGGGGTTTTATAGCGAGGTGCGTGACACATCAGGATCCAAGTCAACAGTCACAATAAACGACAACTAAATGTAAATACGTAAACCAAACCATTAAGTTTTTAATAACATAAATTCAGTAGTGGAAGCTTAATCAAGTTTACATCCCCAAATAAAACAAAAGTAGTCTGAAATAGTTATTCAAAACATGCAACTTGAAAATCCTAGATGCCATGCAAGACCCATGCGACTAGTCCATGTACTGCTACCTTAACGACCCGAGAAAAGATGCCAAAAAAATGTCCACATATAATGCTGGTGAGTTCACATGCTTTTATAAAACGTTTCAGAAGTGTACCGAGTTCAATCCTGTCATACTATGTCACGTGTACACAAGCTAGGCATATGTCCTGCTAATACTACGATTGAATAACCATTACTGAACACGAATACAAGTGTACTCCTGCCCGAATAATAAATACATGAATACATAGGTCGAGACAATATGCACCCGCCCGACTCCCAGCCGACGAGTGGGTCAGGTCACACCCAATAGATCTATCCACATTTCCCATGTTGTGCTACCTCGCACATTCATGGTTTTTCCCGGGACTTTAACAAACCGTATAGAAACCAAAAGCCGACCATAGTATGACATAAGTTTTAAGAATACAATTACGTAGCATGTTTCTCCTCCGAAAGTAAAACCAGTAAAAGTGGGGCTGTGAAACTCACGTTAGGTTGCGTTCTTCCAAAAATGAGATAACCGACTCAAACAGATAGTCCTAAATACCGACGACTTATCATAAGGTTTGTATAAGTGTTTTGACTAATAACCCGTAGGCTAACTAGTCCCCGATTGTCCAGATCATGACCATGTGTGTTAGAAAATGTGTTTGACTGTTGACTTGACATACTAGACAGACCCGACATCCCGTTGGTGACCCATTACACAAATTAATTAAGTACATATAGTTTACACACAAGGTTCAAGCATAAAACACTTAGTTTGCATCAAAAATCGCATTTATGAAGTCGTGGGGTCAAATAAGGTAAAGATCTTGTTCGTTCGACCTACTGATGGGTCGAATGAGTCAGAAAGAGGTTCATTCGACCTCCTTTCAACTAGTTCAATCTCCCGAAGGTGCGAACCAATTTTTCGTTCGACTCAACTGTTGCAAAAACTCATAAAACGCACGAAATCGCGCCAAAACAATCCGAAAACATCACGAAACATCACAAATAACAGCAGTTGATTACTTCTAACCTATCCCCATAAAACCATACCAGTTATATCCCGAAATCCGTCCGTTTCATGAAGAAATCACAACTTACCCAAAATGGCAAATTATGGAAATGTCACATCAATGCATGTAATCTTTACCCAAAATGGAAACTTATCAAATCCACCTTATAAACAGATTATCATGCTCAGATTATCATGTATATACAAACCCCTAATCATCTCATCAACAGTACCATAGAGAACAAACCCTAGATCTAACACAAAAATCCCCAAAATGGGTAAAACATCATCAATCATCAGTTAGACCCTATTATAATCATAAACCATCATCTAAAACAGTCCTAGACCACTACCTTATCATCTACACACCGTCCAAACGTCAAATGATATATAACATCTCATTTAACATCATTAACGCATGTATCTTTGTATGAAATCTCATTATTAATGAAAAGGTTTTGTTTAGAAACGTGTTAGAAAGGTTTTTATCCATAAAAACATCCTTGAATCAGATCTGGACACTTAGGGTTTGATAAAAACTAAGGAAAAATAATTAAAAAAGGTTTAGATCAAGAACACACCTTGAATCTTCTCTTGTTTATGATGTAGAACGTGTTTTTATGTTAAGATCTGAAAAACGAGGTCAAAAACTCATCCTTACAGGTTTGGGATTGTTAGAGAGCACTTGGGGGCAGTTAGGGTTTGTGAAATGATGAAAAAGTTGCAAAGTATGGTATTTATAGTTTCAGTTGGTTCGCACCCTCTTGGGGTCGAATGAGTGTTTATAAGGGTCGAATGAGGATCAAGGTTGTTGGTTCGAACCCCCTATGTGTCGAACCAATCTTCTGGTTTTCAGTTCTCTATGGTTTTGTCGTTTAAATGCGTTTTAACACATGTTAACGCATTCTAACACATAAATATGCAATTCTAACATATGTTAAGTATGTCTTAATCATTTAAACATCATATAAACACGTATTTACACATTGCACATCATATATGGAATAATTCATGTTTATTACTTAATTCAATTCATGTAATTCACCAACAACGGGACTCAAGACTCGTGTGTGCGCATGATACCCCCAATGATCCTCCGAATCATTGAACCCTGGACAATAAGTAATGTAAACCGACTCAACTGACCTAGTCAACTACGTTAGATAAATGTTTTCGCTAAGGTAGACTTATTTGTTTGTAAAAGTATTAACCTGAATATGTCGGGTGTCACATAAATAGTTAATTTATTATCTGTTGATGAGAATTTGTAAAGAACGTCTGTATCAACATCTGCTGGAAACATTCTTCAGTTGTTTTAACATGTGCAACAGACCATTAATGCATCTGTTCATCCAGTCTGTAAAGATCTTTCAGTGTATCTGTTTGATTTAAACGTCTCTTCAGTTCAACAGTACTTTAATAGAAAAAATTATACAGCAGACCCTTAGGAATTAAAGACTCTGCTTACAAGCAACAGACATTTTGGTAATAATTGTCTATAGTCCTGAATTGTAACAAAATCTCCATTGAAGATTTAGAGCCTCGATTGTCAAATCATGATTACTTTTTTGAAACTTAGTTTGTTCACCTTTGTATTATTTTTAAATTTAATAATAACAGTAACTGTTTTAAATTATTAAAAATATTATTTTATTATAGTCATTCATTTTTTATTAACTAAGGACATTCTTCGGTATATAAAATGGGAGCAAACTAATATTTAGTTTTCCATCTCTTTCTCCTTCGAACCTTTGTCACTTTCAAATTTTTCATGCCACATGTATAATGATTTTATGTTTAGATTCCTTCACACCAGTGTTCTGCACCATTTGTAATGATGTTTGAATGGATGGTCTCGAAAAATTCTTACACTCAAGTAAATATGTGTTGGTAGGGAACGTGGTTGAATCGTTTGATTACCATATCCAGAGTTTATTAAAGAGAAGGCTTATTATAGATAACCCATAAGTCTCTCGCTAATTATATATCGGATGCATAATCGTCATTTGTTTTTTGCTATGTTAGAAGAAATCAACATATCTTCTTTATATTTTGTCAGTGTTTTATATGTAATTTGTTAACTCGGATAATGTAAATGTATTATTTAGTAAAATATCGTTTGTTATACCTAACGTATGTTGCTAGACAAATATCTTAATAGTATTTCTAACATCTGCTCATAACAATAATTGAATTATTCAGAGCGAAGTTATATGAATCTTCCCCTATAAGCTTCTCTTCAGTGCTTTCAGCAAGTTATATATTAATCTTCCCTTATAAGTTTCCCTTCAAGCTTCGATTATAAGCTTCCGTTCATATATATGGTACTTCACAATCTATTTGTCTAGTGAACCTTTGTAAGTAACACCACTGGAGCTCCAACTTTCAATACTAATTTATAATTACATAAATTAGTATTTAAGTATGAGCTCCAGTGATATTACTATTGATTCAAGTGAATATTATCAACATTGAAGATGACTTCTTCTGACAATAAATAAAAGTCAAGGACAATCACTTGAATAAGTAACTGTGTATGTATATTCCACGTGTTGTTTTTCAGTAATTGCCAAATCTATATTGCTGTATCCAGGGTGAAAAGTAGGAAGAGCTTGAAGATTTTGATTTGTGATAAGGAAAAATAAATTTGTACAAAGACCCCTAATGTTGTATACAAATAAGTTTTTCAAAATGTTTGAATAAGTAACTCTGTAATTTTGTTTTGTTTATAATTGTTTACATATCTTTATCTTTGGTCTATTTATTTTTCTTGTGGTTTTGTAAGTTAAATTGTTTATTCTGTTTGACAAATTTGATGACAAGTCAACAAATGTGGTAAAATAGAACATGATATATAATAAAATGATGATATTTTAAACACTGAGAGACTTTTGTGAGACAACATCTGTTGACAAGTCAACAGATGTTATAAAATAGAGTATATACAACAAAATGAGGATATCTTTCAATACTGTAGAATGGGTTAAAGAGATTCTTATTTTATCTCAATAGAGACTCGAATCCTAAACTTAATGATTACGATTTTGAACTTAGTTTATTAAGAATACTATTTTATTATTTTTGTACTCCAATTGTCTTTCACCATATAGTCATTTGGTAACTTTATATCCCTTCAACTATTTTCACTTTGAAACTCTCCATCCCATATGCATAATGATATTACGTTCAAATGCCTTTCCACCAATCTTCTCAAAGATTCTTACACTCAAAGAAAAATGGATTACCAACTATCCGTTGGTAATGAAATTGGAATTGGTGTTTTTCGAATATCTTACAATCAAAGAAAAACATCAATCTATTATTACTACATCCAGACCCTGTAGAAATTTTAGGCCGGGTTTCCAAACTTGATGATGTTTAGCTAGGAAGGGTTGTCGACATTGGTTGTGATTATATTTATTGCAAGTGTGTCAGAAGTTGAATACCATACTTCGTTTGTTCATGTTTTGGTTTCGATAACAATGGCAAGGAAGATCATTCTCTAGGGTTTGTTTATTAGAAGCCTTCTTTTATGTTTGCTTGTATTTTGTATGTAGTTTGTTAACTCGGATATTGTAAATGTGTTACTTGGAATTAACGCAGTTTTTTAAGAATACTTGGATTTGTTCTTTTACAAGTCTTCCATTTTGTATGTAGATTTGTTAACTCAGATATTTCATTGAAATTAAGATTGTCTGTTTCTTTTTAATATCTGTTATCCCAATAGAGTTTTCCATGTGGCTGTTGATTTATCTCTCCATGGTTGTACCACCCTTCAGTATTAAAACATCTGATCAGTATCTATCAACTGGTATCGTCAATGGAACAGATCTTACTAAACAGATTTTGCTTACAACAGATGATTGGCTTCTTGATTTGGTCTTTAGTAAACAGACCTTAAAAATGATATAGTTTTCCCGTGTTTTCACACGGGATATCACCTAGTATATAGATATAATAAACGAAAATGGGTATGCCACATGGCATTAGGTGAGCTCTTCACACCTCTTGAATTTCCTCCAATTTTTTTTTCTCGTATGCATGGCACAGGCACTCCCCCCCCCCCCCCCCCCCCCCCGCTTCCCCACGCACACACAATTCACAATGTGTTCAGGTAATTCATTAATCATGTCTAGGCAAGTCACTAATCATATTAAGATAGTATATATATGCTTTTGAACCTACTATTACATATAAGAACCCGTTAACTACATATATATTCACAGATGTAGTTGGTTTGGTAAGAATTTATTTTTTGTATTCTGATTGGTGTTGTCAGGAACATTGATTACAAATGTTGCTAAGTCGGTTAGATGTAACCTATAGTTCTTAGACACCAGGTAAATCTCAAGCTCATAAGTGATAATTACTCACCCCACCATGCACGCCTCTTAAATCAATCAACATGACATATCATTTGATAACAATTTGGTTGTTTTTTCCAAGTTCACATCACAGTTTTAGAATGTCTTGATGAAGTGACAAAAGTTGTACAAAGACTTCACTTGAGGAAGATGTGCACATGTGGAATTAGAAATAAGTTTTATGAGTTATCGAGTGTTGATCCATTTAAAAAAAATTCTTGAAAAACGTTATATTTCTTTAACGGTGCACACATTTTATCACTTCATATTAGATTTGTCTATCCCAGAAAGCACCCGAGGAATAAACTAGTCGTGAGTCGTTACTAAAAGCGGTTACTTGTTAAAACAATCATTAAAGTGATTACCATATCCTAATGGGTTGAAAGAATGTATTGTCATAAATTTACCCAGACATTCACCGTTTGTGATGTATATTTATGGTAACGGTAATTTAATTAGAATATTTTCAATTTTCAATCCATATGTGAAAACATAACAAACATAAATAATTTCTATCCATATGAAGGCCAATCTTTTACACATTTAGCTAGTCTTTAGAAAGTATGCAACAAATTTACATAAATGAGTTAATTGTCTATATTTTTTTACTTGTATATGTCTGTAATGTTGTATATAAATATGCTAGCGCACCTTGAGCCACTATATCCATGGCTTCCTATTCCTTTTTCTTGTTTACCCTGCTAACTTTCTCATTATATTTTCATGGAATCTTAGCCACCCCGAAGTACATAGTGATTAATGAAGCCCCCACACACGGAGGCGGCATCAAATTCGTTGAAGCTATAGGTGGAATTCCATACACCAAAAAAATAATGGGTAAGATCAACAAGTATATATGGTCCACCATCTTCAAACAAAACACCCCAGCGGACCGAAAACCCTTAGATAATGTAACAGTTTTTATCAAAGATTTTGTTGGAGCCGAAGCAATCACTTGGGGCAGTGATAGAATTAATGTTAGTGCCGTTTATTTACGTGATTACCCTGGACCAATGGACCTGAAATGGGAATTCACATCCCTTTTGCACCATGAAATGACCCATGTTTTTCAATGGAATGGTGAGGGTACGGCCCCTGTACCATTGGTAGAAGGGATCGCAGATTACACGATTCTAAAAGCTAATTATTTCCCGCCGGGCTTTGCATGTCCTGGTTCCGGGGATAGATGGGACCAGGGGTATGATTACACGGCCCGTTTTCTTGAGTATTGTGACGGGCTCGTCCCGGATTTTGTGGCAAAGCTTAATAATATGATGAGGAAGACCTATGATGTCTCGTTTTTTCAGAATTTAACAGGAAATAATGTGGAACAACTATGGAAGGATTACAAGGCTAAATATGCGAATATTTCTTCAAAAGGGATAAAAGGCTAAAATTATTGTTGCATGTTGTATGTGATGAAGTAATGAATTTGGTAATTGGAAAATTAACTTGTTTTCAAATAGTAAAATCTGATCTTATTTAAGCTTTTCTTTAAAAAAAAGTACATGTGTTTTAAGTTAATTGTCATGCACCTAAATTGACGAATTAAGAGAGATAATCAACTAACAAAAAATAACAAAATGGAAAAATTACAGAAACCGTCCTTTATATTTACATCGTTTTTTAGTTGTTGTCCTATAACTTCAAAATTCATGAGAATCGTCCTTTATGTTGTAAAATCTTGCAACTCTCGTCTTATATGCCTAACCTATAAGGGTTTTTTGGTTAAGTTTGGTCATGTGGACCCACATAAGGGCAAAACAACAGTTATGCCCTCATCTCTATCATCTTTATCACCACCACTTACATTCTTCAATAACCACCGCCACCCCCACCACTAGGCTACACCACCACCTCTACCACCAACCTGCCACCACCACCACAACCTGCACGAACAAATTTAAAGCACCTCTATCACCAACCTGCCACCACACCACCACCTCTACCATCACTACCACAACCTGCCACCACCTCTACCACCAACCTACCACCACCACCACAACCTAAAGCTCCCAAATTTCATCAACCCTGCAATAATAATACCCAAAACCAATAAACAATCCCTAAAAAGAAGGTCAACAACAAAACGCCCAAATTCACACCATCAAAACCCTATAACCACTCCCACGACCACCTCCCTGTACATCTCCGTCCACCTGTAACCAATCCCACTCCCACTCCCTGTGGTATAGCGAGTGCAGATAGCCTCAAATAAATAAACTCTTGAATTATCAGTTGTTTGATGAAGCTCCAACACATGTATACTACCTAAACCTAAACTTGCCAGGATTGCCAAGAAAATAGAGTTAACCCCATATTCAACACATTCCGAGAACATACTACTAGCCCATTTAGTCGCTTTACCGTTAGTAAAATTTGCAGCAGCATATACCTTTCAAGCAGCCTCAGCTTTCCAAAGGCACACGACAACACGAAATTGTTCTCACAATCTCATAAATTTTAGACGCAAATAGAATCCAAACACCGACCACATATTCATTCAATAGCCTCAGCAGGTTGGAGATTGGTGATAGTGGAAAGGATGGGATTTTTTAGGCGTGGTTTGTGGTTTACTTTGTCAATGATTAAGTGGTGGTTGTCGGAGATTGAATGTGGTGGTTGCCGAGGTTAGGTGGTCGTCAGTGGTGTAGAAAAGGTAGAGAGAGGGAATGTATGTTGGGAGAAGGAGAAGAGACTTACACAGATATTTGTTTTTATATATATCTTTTTTTTTAATTCTAAAAATTCTTAATCTTTTATTCATTAAATATGTTATAAATAAATAAGCAAAATGCCAAGTTTCCCTCAATTTGAAGTTAAAGGACGATACCTGTAAGATTTTACAACATAAAGGACGATTTTCATCAATTTTGAAGTTAAAGGACAACCACTGCAAAACGATGTAAATATAAAGGATGATTTCTGTAATTTTTCCTAACAAAATTTAGGAATATCTGAAAAAACATTCAAACAAACGTTACTAACTTTTAAATACGACACCCTTTGAGTACCCTCCAAAAGTCTTTTTCTCTCTTATATGCATGTCACATGCAACCCCCCCCCCCACACACACACACACACACATACACAATTTTCAAATGCTAGTAACGGTTATTCAAGACATTTTTATAAAATAAATTACACCAAATTAACAAGCGTTTTATTGTCTTTCCAACAAGCACCATATGTGCTATAAAACGACTTTTTTGTGGGTTTTTGTTTATGCAGAAAAAAAACACAATGTGTTCAAGTAATTCATTAATCATGTCTATGCAAATAATTAATAATTTTAAGATAGTATAATGCTTTTGAACCTACTATTGCATATAAGAACCCGCTAACTACATATATGTTCACAAATGTAGTCAGTTTGGTTAGAACCTTTTTTTTTTTTGTATTTTGGTTAGTATTAATAGGAACATTGATTACAAAGGTAGCTAAGCCGGTTAGATGTAACCTACGATTCTTAGGCACCGAGTAAATCTCTAGCTTTAATCACCACATCATGCACGCCTCTTAAATCAATCATTTCATGACATATTATTTTGTCACACCGCGCAAAGGCAGAAAGCGAGATGTAACTTCCAAAGGTTTTCAAGCACACAAGCCACGTAAGCATCAAATTCATAAGTGAAGAGATATATTAAAAGACTTCATTGTTTAACAAACAGCCAAAATAGTTTCTTGAGAACCACATTTAAAAATGATATTGTCTAAATCATTTGATCAAAATATGGTTCAAGATAACCCCGAGATGCTTATGCGCAACTCCAAGTTCCATGATGCTTAATTAATTTCCTGAAAAACATGCAAATAAAATATGTCAATAATTAAGTTGGTGAGGTCACGTGTTTTGGAATCCATGTAAACCATGGGTGACTGGATCATTGCCTAGCTAAGACAATAGTCATTATGTGATTGGCATGAGCCCTTAACCAAACCTTGAAGAATGTTGTGCCTCGCCCATTGTACACTAAAGACAATGAATGTAATGTGAAATACAAGCACTCTCTTGATATCTGTAATCCGGTTAGAGCGACTAACCAAGAGTGGGGGTGTCAACCCAATAGATCTATTCCGGTATTTCATGGCTAAGTCCATAGCTAATGTTTACAATAAAATGTATGACACGAGGGCATATGAGTACTCTGAACCTTTTTGTCTCATGTTCACAAAATAGTCAAAATGTAATTGAACTTGTACACATGTTTTTCCCCCAAAAGTAATGAAAACAGTAAAAATGGGGCCGTGAGAATTCACCTGATGTCTGAATGCTAGACTGGGTTGTATCTGATGTGGAATGTCTGGACTATAGTGCCCCAGATTCATTAAAGGTAACTTAAGTCTACGTCTATACTATTTACCATGCAGCTGTTCACCTGATTTGTACACATGTGGACTGAGTGTTTCTGTACCGTTGTCAGGAATATTCGTTTTTGTCGGTATTTATGACCATGTTTAGCCATTTGCAAAAAACCATTGTTAGTGGTCTTCTATATACTATCATACGGCATGTATGTGGTCTTTTTGTGCCAAAAAGTGCCATGTTGACGTATTTATCGGCCATTTATGCTCAAAAACGTTATTTTCAAGTGTTTTGTCCTCATTAACTTACGGGTATGAATTAATAACACATGTTTTCCATGGTTTTTTTATATAAAGCTTTACTAACATATGTTTTGGAGCTATTAACACATGTTTCATTTATTAGAAAAATAAAAAAAAATGCCTCCACATACTTGAACCCATATCGTGAGAGCTTGGGCTCGACTCCCATGGGCCCGTGGATAAACCCAGGAGTAGTCACGAGTATGTGGTTGCACATGGTTGTCTATTTGTTCCGAAAAAAATGATGTGTTTAAATGTATAAGTACTATGTTAAAGCTTCAACCTAAACCAAGTTTTTGTCAATTCTAGTCGAAATTATAGCCATGTGTTCGAGTATATATGAATGCGGTTGTGTATATATTTATACAATTCATGTGTAGGTGTATATATGTGTGAATTGCTGGCGTGCGTGTGTATGTATGTATATGTAAGTGTTTATTTCTAAACTTGTTTATGTTAATCATCATATGAGGTGTCAAGTTGACTAGTGGTTCAACAATACATTGTACTCGGACCTTAGGTGCTCAGATGAGGGCAATGGATAAACAAAATGATAAGGTATCAAAGGTATGAGAAAGTTATATAACATACCTAGAAGAGATGATTCAACGAGTGACAATGATCCTTCCTATGCTCCACACTTGGCCTTGCTTGGTTCTTTGTCGAGGTGGGTAGCCGAAGGGGGTTCGGCTTGGGGTGTTGTGACACCTGTCGAAATCACAAGGCATGACCGCACACTCACTTACACGTATACATTGTGCATGGCATTACATTTCATTTATTTCATCATAACTGGGCCATAGAAAATTCCAACGAGTCAATCCCGAGACATGACAGTTTAATAGTAGACACACTAGTTAATACAAGGTTCCAGCTAGTCGAATAATTCATGCTAGATTATAGGAAATCCATGCAAAACCCTAGTTGTGGGAATCCATGCAATTGAACACAAGGTTCCAAAAGTTTTTGCCCCGACAAGAACAAAAATAAACAATGTTCTAGAACAATAGATCACCCGACGTAATATCCATGAAAAACTAGTGAACGGCTAGTAAATACACGAACCACGAACAATTACACTAATTAAGATTTCAAAACACAACTATGTGTGCATATATCTCTAGATGTCCAATCCATATAGACTTGTGTGTGTATTAATCAAGACAACACATTATCATACACACACCCACACATTCGACCATGCCCACACCCATACATAACATCACAATGTTAAACTATTTTCCCACATACACACATACATATACCAAACCCCAAGCATGCACACACTTTTCACAATCTCACCAAGACCAAGACAGTCTCCCTTTCTAGTACATAAGCCACCCTACACCCACAAAATCATTCTAGTTGACTTGCCAAAGAATCTATGCTCATTCCCTAGCAAAATCGGCTCATGCATTCCCATGTAATGGAATGTGTGTTAATTTGGACACTACTCACCTTGTACAAGACACACACTCAATATATATATATATATATATGTATGTATATATATATGTATGTATATACATACATACAAGTATATACACACACACATGATGGGATTTTGATACACAAACCACCTATACATACATACAACCTCACGCATGCATACATACACTCACATCTTACTCACCATTCCTATTCAAACCTCACAAACATCTAGACACTTACACCAACAAGGAAACAACATAAAACATTTGCCCTTTCTGAGTATGTTGACTTACTACACCCATCTTGCCCCTTCCCCATACATTACGGCGGAAACCCCATCCATACACAAGAAAACAAGAAGCCAAAGTCAACCTATTTCACTTAAAGGTTCACTAGATCTTTGCACTCCAACAAAGTGAGGTGTTGACTTGCCACAATTATGAACCAATCATCCATGGCCTCCACCCACATCTCTTGGCTATAAATAGGCAACAAGGAAGACCAGGAAACACACCATAACCTAACTAAAACTCACTAACACTTGGAAACCATCCTTTCCCTTTGGATATCCATCGGCCGAGAACCAAACACTCATAAACGACCCTTAGACGATCGATTTCATCATCATTTGAGAGCCTTGAGTCACAAAGAAATGACCTAGGAGTTATATTGTGGGGAGAACAATCCTATTTTTCTTTTTTTCTCTTGGCTATACACAAGGTAAATAAACCGAAACATTTTCCTCTTTTGCACACAATATTTATTACATATATGGTTCACCCGAACCCATCACACACGAATACACCACCCTACATCATGTATGTTAGATAAAAACAACTAAAATGCTCGAGTTTTGTGTTGAAAGTTCAATGTATAAGCTTATTTATACACACACATACGTACATGAATGCATACACCGTAGTACAAATATACGGGCACACACGTACACACACATACACGAGAATGTATGCATGTATGTATGGGGTCAAAAACATGTGTTAATAAGCTTTAACACAAGAGATCTTTTGGAAAATATGTTAAACCCTAAAAATATGTATGTTAAGAAGGCAAAATACATAAATATGACATTTCTATACCAAAACTACCAAATGTATGTCCATGTCTCACTTTTAAATACGCATAACCACGACTTAAGTGCCACATGGTAACATTAAATAAGTCAAGACATTGGTTTTACCATAAAAGATAAATCATAGCCACAATAACGACAAAAACGAACATTTCCCAACACATGCAGTGTGTGACATATATGGATAGTGGTACAGAAACACCTAGTCCATAGGTGTGCAAGTCGGGTGAACAAATGCATGGTAGATAGGACATAACATAGATCTAAGTTGCCATTAAATTGAATTTAGGGCATCCCAGACCAGAAATTTCCACGTCAGATTCAGTCCGGTCTAGCATTCAGACATCAGGTTAGTTTTACACAGCCCTTTTTTATAGTTTTACATTTTCTGGGGGAAAAACACGCGTACAGTTTTAGTTACAAATATGAATATTATGTGAACATGAGACATTAAGGTTCAGGATCCATTAAGCCCGCGTGTCATACATCACACCGTAACCATTAGCTATGGACTTAACCATGAAACACCAGAATAGATCTATTGGGTTGACACCCCCAATCTTGGTTAGTCGCTCTGACCGAATGACATATATCAAAAGAGTGCTTGTATTTCACATTTATTCATTGTCTTGAGTGTACAATGGGCGAGGCAGAACATGTCAAAGTTTGGTTATGGGCTCATGTCAGATCACATATTAATTATTGCCCTAGCTAGGCAGTAATTTAGTCGGGTTTGGATTACATGTCTATTATATACAAACCCGTGAACTCATCAACTTTATGTTAGACCTATAATTTTTAAATGCATGTTTTTCAGGAAATTATCATGAACCATGGAACTTGGGAGGGTCGCATGCGAGCATTATGGGATGATACCTTCTGAACTGTTGTTGTGTCGTTTTAATCCAAACATTTTCGTACAATGGTTTTTATCTTAAGATAAATAACGCTATGTTTGTGAAATTTGGTTGTCGAATGGAAGTTCCTATTTTATTTTAAATTAATGCTCGTGTGACCTTTGTGCTTGGAAATCATTCGAAGTCGCATCCCGTGTTGCCGCCTTGGCGGGGTGTGACAGATTGGTATCAGAGCACGAGGTTATAGCGAACTGAGATTCTTTTGAGTCAAACTATAATCTAAATAAAAATGGATTTCGAAATGTTTTCCAAAGAAAAGAAACAGCCAAAATATTTTCTTAAGAACCACATTTAAAAATGATATTGTCTAAATCATATGATCAAAATAAGGTTCAAGATATCCCTGAGATGCTTGTGCACAACTCCAAGTTCCATGACTCTTAATTAATATCCTGAAAAACATAAAATAAAATATGTCAACAATTAAGTTGGTGAGGTCACGTGTTTTGGAATCTATGTAAACCATGGGTGACTGAATCATTGCCTAGCTAACACAATAGTCATTATGTGACTATCATGAACCCTTAACCAAACCTTGACGAATGTTGTGCCTCGCCCATTGTACACTAAAGACAATGAATGTAATGTGAAATACAAGCACTCTCTTGATATCTGTAATTCGGTTAAATCGACTAACCAAGAGTGGGGGTGTCAACCTAATAGATCTATACCGGTATTTCATGGCTAAGTCCATAGCTGATAGTTATAGTAAAATGTATGACACGAGGGCATATGAGTACTCTGAACCTTTTGGTCTCATGTTCACATAATAGTCAAAATGTAATTGAACTTGTACACATGTTTTCCCCCAAAAGTAATGAAAACAGTAAAAATGGGGCTGTGAGAATTCACCTGATGTCGGAATGCTAGACTGGGCTGTATCTGATGTGGAAATGTCTAGACTATGGTGCTCTAGATTCATTATAGGTAACTTAATTCTACGTCTATACTATTTACCATGCATCTGCTCACCCGATTTGTACACCTATCGACTGAGTGTTTCTGTACCGTTGTCAGGAATATTCGTTTTTGTCGTTATTTATGACCATGTTTAGCCATTTGCACAAAACCATTGATAGTGGTCTTCTATATACTATCATACGACATGTGTGTGGTCTTTTTGTACCAAAAAGTGTCATGTTGATGTATTTATCGGCCATTTATGCTCAAAAACGTTATTTTCAAGTGTTTTCTCCTCATTAACTTACGGGTATGAGTTAATAACACATGCTTTCCATGGTTTTTTATATAAAGCTTTATTAACATATGTTTTGGAGCTATTAACACATGTTTCATTTATTAGAAAAATAAAAAAAGGCCTCCACATACTTGAACCCATATCGTGAGAGCTTGGGCTCGACTCCCGTGGGCTCGTGGATAAACCTAAGAGTAGTCACGGGTATGTTGTTGCACAGGTTGTTTATTTGTTCCAAAAACAATGATGTGTTTAAATGTATAAGTACTAGGTTAAAGCCACAAGGTAAACCATGTTTTTGTCAATTCTAGTAGAAATTATATCCTTGTGTTCGAGTATAAATGAATGCGGTTGTGTATATATGTATACAATTCATGTGTAGGTGTATATATGTGTGAATTGATGGTGTGCGTGTGTATGTATGTATATGTAAGTGTTTATTTCTAAACTTGTTTATGTTAATCATCATATGAGGTGTCAAGTCGACTAGTGGTTCAACAATACATTGTACTCGGGCCTTAGTTGCTCGAATGAATGCAATGGATAAACAAAATGATAAGGTATCAAAGGTATAAGAAAGTTGTATAACATACCTAGAAGAGATGATTCAACTAGTGAAAATGATCCTTCCTATGCTCCACACTTGGCCTTGCTTGGTTCTTTGTCGAGTTGGGTGGCCAAAGGGGGTTCGGCTTGGGGTGTTGTGACACCCGTCGAAATCACATTGTGCATGGCATTACATTTCATATATTTCATCATAACTGGGCCATACAGGATTCCAACGAGTCAATCCCGAGACATGACAACAGTAGACACACTAGTTAATACAAGGTTCCAGCTAGTCGAATAATTCATGCTAGATTATAGGAAATCCATGCAAAACCCTAGTTGTGGGAATCCATGCAATTGAACACACGGTTCCAAAATTTGTTGCCCCGACAAGAAAAAAAACAAACAACATTCTAGAACAATAGATCACCCGACGTAATATCCATGAAAAACTAGTGAACGACTAGTAAACACACGAACCACGAACAATTACACTAATCAAGATTTCAAAACACAACTACGTGTGCATATATCTTTAGATGTCCAATCCATATAGACTTGCGTATGTATTAATCATGACAACACATTATCATACACACACCCACACATTCGACCATGCCCACACCCATACATAACATCACAATGTAAACTATTTTCCCATATACACACATATATTTCGAACCCCAAGCGTACACACACTTTTCACAATCTCACCAAGACCAAGAGAGTTTCCCTTTCTAGTAAATGAGCCACCCTACACCCACAAAATCATTCTAGTTGACTTGCCAAAGAAGCTATGCTCTTTCCCTAGTCAAAATGGGCCCATGTGTTCCCATGTAACGGAATGTGTGTTAATTTGGACACTACTCACCTTGTACAAGACACACACTCAATATATATATATATATATATGTATATATGTATATACATACATACGAGTATACACACACATACATGATGGGATTTTGATACACAAACCACCTATACATACATACAACCTCACGCATGCATACATACACTCACATCTTACTCACCATTCTTATCCAAACCTCACAAACATCTAGACACTTACACTAAAAAGGAAACAACGTATAACATTTGCACTTCCTGAGTATTTTGACTTACCACAACCATCTTGCCCCTTCCCCATACATTACGGACGAAACCCCACCCCTACATAAGAAAACAAGAAGCCAAGGTCAACCGATTTCACCTAAAGGGACACCAGTTCTTTGCACTCCATCAAAGTCAGGTATTGACTTGCCACAATTGTGAACCAATCATCCATGGCCACCACCCACATCTCCTGGCTATAAATAGGTAACAAGGAAACACACCACAACCTAACCAAAACTCACTAACTCTTAGCCAATCGATTTCATCATCATTTGAGAACCACAAGTCACAAACAAGCACCTAGGAGCCACATTGTGAGGAGAACTATCCTATTTTTCTTTGTTTCTCTCGACTGTACACAAGGTAAATAAACCGAAACATTTTCCTATTTTGCATACTATTTCAATCACATATATGGTTCACCCGAACCCATCACACACGAATATACCACCCTACATCATATATGTTAGTTAAAACCAACTAAAACGCCCGAGTTTTTGGTTGATAGTTCAATGTATAAGCTTATGTATGTATGCACACACATACGTACATGAATACATACACCGTAGTACAGATATACTGGCACACACGTACACACACACATACAAGAAAGTGTATGCGTGTATGTATGGGGTCAAAAACATGTGTTAATAAGCTTTAACACAAGAGATCTTTTGGAAACTATGTTAAACCTTAAAAACATGTATGTTAAGAAGGCAAAATACATAAATGTGACATTTCTATACCAAAACTACAAAATGTATGTCCATGTCTCACTTGTAAATACACATAACCAAGACTTAAGTGCCACATGGTAACATTAAGTAAGTCAAGACATTGGTTTTACCATAAAAGATAAATCATAGCCACAATAACAACAAAAACGAACATTTCCCAACACATGCAGTGTGTGACATATTTGGATAATGGTACAGAAACACCTAGTCCATAGGTGTGCAAGTCGGGTGAACAAATGCATGGTAGATAGGACAAAACATAGATCTAAGTTGCCTTTAAATTGAATTTACGGCATCCCAGACCAGACATTTCTACGTCAGATTCAGTCCAGTCTAGCATTCAGACATCAGGTGAGTTTTACACGGCCCCTTTTTATAGTTTTACATTTTCTGGGGGGAAAACATGCGTACAGTTTCAGTTTCAAATATGACTATTATCTGAACATGAAACATTAAGGTTCAGGATCCATTAACATTATGTCGGTCAGTCGCTTTGACCGGATGACAGATATCAAAATAGTGCTTGTATTTCACATTTATTCATTGTCTTGAGTGTACAGTGGGCAAGGCACAACATGTCAAGGTTTGGTTATGGGCTCATGTCAGATCACATATTAATTATTGCCCTAGCTAGGCAGTAATTTAGTCGGTTTTGGATTACATGTCCATTATATACAAACCCGTGAACTCACGAACTTTATGTGGACCAATACTTTTTACATGCACGTTTTTCAGGAAATTAGCATGAAGCATGGAACTTGGGAGGGTCGCATGTGAGCATTATGGGATAATACCTTTTGAACTGTTGTTGTGTCGTTTTAATCCAAACATTTTCATATAATGGTTTTTATCTTAAGACAATTAACGCTATGTTTGTGAAATTTTGTTGTTGAATGGAAGTTCATATTTTATTTTAAATTAATGCTCATGTGACCTATGTTCTTGGAAATCATTCGAAGTCGCATCCCGTGTTGCCGCCTTGGCGGGGTGTGACAGATTTGTATCAGAGCACGAGGTTATAGCGAATGATATTCTTTTAAGTCAAACTATAATCTAAACAAAAATGGATTTCGAAATGTTTTCCAAGGAAAAGAAACACAACACATATTCAGTTACATATTTCACACATGAGTAGACGTATTAAGTACACCACATGATTTCTGACACACGCGTGTGCTATTGATTTCCAGGATCATGGTGCACAGCGAGGACTCCATTATCATCTCGGATTCTGAGGATGAGCATGTACCGGAGAGCCCACTTACCGAGGACATTCAGCAGGGTTATGAGGCCGACTCTAGTGATTCTGATGTTGAGGAGGACCACATGCAGGTAGACCCTGTTGTTTTTGATGATGAGGATGTTGTGCCTGCTAGAGAGGCATAAGAGGAGGAGGAGGATGCACCCACACCGCCCCCACCGCCCCCAGAGCCTAGAGTGCCTTCTTTTCGTCCATATGGCCCGTGTTCGGGTGGGGTACATATGATGTACACCCCTCGGAAACGTGCGCTCCCTCAACATGCTCCTATCACACTAGTTGAGGTTCCTGTTTAGGCAGACCCAGCGCCCCCAGCGCCAGCAGATTCCCAGCCCCCAGCTCCAGAGGCACTAGAGCCACCGAAGAAGAAGCTACTCAGTAGGACGCATGGTTGCAAGAGGACTTACCTGTCCACTGTTGATGGATTCGTAGCTTACTCCGATGAGGATTCTGACGTTGAGGCTCCCTCTACCATCGAAACTAGTGGTCCATCATAGCCACCCTCTAACACTCCACTACCCATTGGCTTCGAGTCGACCCCCGTACGTCACGCTCACTATACTATGCGGGACATGATTGGTTTTCATGACACACAGCTAGGGGTGTTACGTGGGAGGGTCCAGGAGGACGCGGATGACCTGTATCTTATAGGTAAGACCAAGGATCCTATTCTCTATCGATTGGCGGAGTTGGGTACGCGTGTGTACGAGGCGGATCAGGGACGTGCCACAGCCGAGGAGCGGGTTTCAGAGCTTGAGACTAGAGTTGATGATCTGGAGGCGAGGATGACTGCAGCTGTTGCAGCCCTGTCTACTGCTTTGCCACCCCCATCCCCATAGGTATATCATATGTTGTAGTTTATGTAGTGGTTTAAAACTTGTGATGCAGTATGCCAAATTATTTCGTATGCAGAGACAAAATTCGTATCAAGTATGTTAAACTTTATATGAAAAGTGTGATGTTTGATTTCCAATATTGTTGTTAAAGTGTTGTGTTGTGCCTTTGTGATCTTGTTTGTCATTTGTCTTGATTGTATAGTTGTTTGGTTGATGCATATGTTGACAATATTATATAGTGATATGTGTCTCATTCTTTTAATCTCATGCATTAGAAGAACATGCCTCCCAAAAGTACTACTCGATCGACTTCTGAGGAAGAAGCTTTCCAACCACCTCAGCAGACCTAGCCAGGGTAATTGCACAGGCTATCGCGCAACATGAAGCGAACCGCACCGATTCCAGTGGTGGTTCGGGCGCAGTCGGCCGACGCAGAACCCAGGATCCCGAGACTGGTAAAGTTTTTGCCCATTCCCTCCTAGTCTTGATCTTGTATCAATCCTCCCATTGATAATCCAATCTTTCTGACACCGCAGAAGTAGAGAAAACCGTGCGTGGGTGTTCCTACAAAACTTTCATGGCATGCAAGCCCTGGAACTTTCGTGGTTCAGAATGAGCAATTGGAATTGTCCGTTGGATCAAGAAAACCGAGTCAGTGCTTGATATCAGCGGTTGCTCAGAAGACCAGAAGATTACGTATGTCACTTGCACCTTCCAGGACGAGGCGTTGACATGGTGGAATTTGCAAGTGCTGACCTTGGGTCGTGATGCTGCCTACAATCTTTCTTAGGCTGAGTTGAAGTCGATGCTGATGGGCAAGTATTGCCCTCAAAGTGAGCTTCAGAAATTGGAAACAGAGTTCTGGAATCTGTCCATGAACGGGGCAGATATCACTGCCTATACCACCCGATTCCATGAGCTTTCTCGATTGGTTCCACACATGGTTACCCCCGAGTATAAGAGAGTAGAAAGGTACATCTAGGGTCTCTCTCTCCTAAGATCCAAAGCAGGGTCACCACTGCTGCTCCAGCTTCCATCCAGCATGTTGTCACCCTAGCCCACAGCCTTACCGACGATGCAGTACGCATGGGTTCACTGACACAGAAGGAATCAGACAAGGGTGAAAACTCTAGAAACAAGCGTAAGTGGTCTAGCTTCAAGAGAGGAAAGAGAGCAGAGGGTCAGACCAACAAGAAGCCCGAAACCGTCAAAGCCTTTGTCGTCGTCACTACTGAACCTCTCAAGCCATACAACAGGTCCCACCCACTCTGCAACAAGTGCAATGTGGGGACGTGTGACAGTATTAAATGCGAGAAATGCAAGGGGATGGGTTATCCCACAGTGCAATGTCGGGCTAAAGCGGTTGAGAATCCTGATGGTAAACCGGGATGTTTCGAGTGTCGAGCTACCGACCATTTCAAGAAGGACAGCCCCAAGCTGAAGGGTCAAGCTCGTGGCAGGGCTTTTGTCATGGGTGCAGATGATGCGCGCGAGGATCCCAACGTTTTCACATGTACGTTCATCGCTAACAATCATACTGCTTCTGTACTTTTTGATACCGGTGCCGATCTAAGCTTTGTGTCGACCGACTTTAAACGGACCCTTGGATTAGAGTGAGATAAGTTTTACACACCTTACTCAATAGAATTGGCCAATGGTAAGACAATTAAGTCTAAAGAGGTAGTTAAGATTTGTACGTTGAAGTTAGGAGATCATGAATTCTGTATCGAACTTCTGCCTATTGATCTTGGTAGTTTCGACATTGTTGCTGGCATGGATTGGTTGTCTAAGAACCGCGCCCAGGTTATCTGCTTCAAGAAGGAAGTACGAGTTCCACTGCCTAACGGAGTGGTTCTGTCCATACAGGGGGAATGCAGGAAGGCCCCATTTCGACTCATATCTTGCAGGAAGGCCCGGAAGTGTTTGTGGAAAGGTCATTTTGCATTCTTAGCGCATGTGATTGAGAAAAAATCAGAGGAAAGAAGAATCGAAGACATGCCAGTGTTGCAAGATTTTCCAGAAGTCTTTCCTGAAGACCTGACAGGATTGCCACCCCAAGGCAAGTTGAGTTTCGTATTGACCTCATTCCCGGAGCCGCTCCCGTAGCTCGTTCTCCTTAGCATTTAGCTCCGTCGAATATGCAAGAACTGTCTAGCCAGCTGCAAGAGTTGCTCAACAAGGGATTCATTCGACCAAGCTCTTCACCTTGGGGAGCTCCAGTGCTTTTTGTCATGAAGAAGGATGGATAATTTCGCATGTGCATCGACTATAAAGAGTTTAATAAGCTGACTGTGAAGAACCGTTATCCTCTTCCAGGATAGATGATCTGTTCGATTAATTGCAGGGCTACAGTTTCTACTCAAAGAATGATCTAAGGTTAGCTTATCACCAGTTGCATATCCATGAGGAGGATATTCCCAAGACTGCTTTCAGGACGCGGTATGGCCATTATGAGTTTCTGGTTATGCCATTTGGCTTGACAAATGCACCAACGGTATTCATGTATTTGATGAATAGGGTGTGTAAGCCATACATCGATAAGTTCATGATTGTGTTCATTGATGACATTCTGATCTATTCACGAACCCAAGAGGAACATGAGCAGCATTTGAGAATGATTCTAAATCTACTCAAGGTTGACAAACTGCATACCAAGTTATGCAAATGCGAATTCTGGATTCGTGAGGTTCACTTCCTCGGTCACGTGGTGAACGCGAAGGGTATACATGTTGATCCAGCCAAGGTAGAGTCGATCAAAAATTAGGCTAGACCTAGTGCCCCAACCGAAGTTCGGCAATTTCTAGGGTTAGCCGGCTATTACCGACGATTCATTGAGAATTTTTCAAAGATAGCCCAGTCCCTAACGGTCCTGACTTAGAAAGACAAGACATTTGAATAGGGAGATCAACAAGAATCAGCTTTCCAGCTTTTGAAGCACAAGTTATGCAGCGCACCGATTCTCTCATTGTCAGATGGAACCGATGATTTTGTTGTCTATTGTGATGCCTCCCATCAAGGTCTCGGTTGTGTCTTGATGCAGAGAAAGAAGGTTGTTGCGTATGCCTCTCGACAACTCAAAGTGAACGAACGGAACTACACAACCCATGATTTGGAACTAGGTACAGTAGTGTTCGTACTCAAGATTTGGAGACACTACCTGTACGGGACCAAGTGTATTGTCTTTATTGATCACAAGAGCTTGTAGCATATATTTTACCAGAAGGATCTAAACATGCGTCGGAGACAATGGGTTGAGCTGCTCAACGATTACGACTGTGAGATTGTGTATCATCCATGGAAGGCGAATGTAGTAGCAGACGCATTAAGCCGTAAGGAATGTGTCAAGACGTTGTGTGTTCACGCGTTAGACATGACCATTCATACTGATCTCACTACTCATATTCGCGAAGCTCAGAAAGAAGCTCACAAGGACAGTAACATTGGGAAGGAAGCTATATACAGTCAGGTGAGTCAGCTGGAAACAAAGCCTGACGGGACAATGTATTTCTTGAATAGAATTTGGGTTGCTTTGTATGGAGGACTGCGTGATTTGGTTTTGGATGAAGCACACAAGTCCAAGTACTCAATACACCCTTGTGTAGATAAAATGTATAAGGAACTCAAAGAGTTCTATTGGTGGCCTAACATTAAGAGTTGTATTGCAGCCTATATCAGACGTTGCCTAACATGTTCAAAGGTCAAGGCCGAGTCTAGAAGCCTTCAGGTATGCTTCACCAGCCGGAGATTCCCGTTTGGAAATGGGAACAGATCTCTATGGACTTCATCACCAAGTTACCAAAGACACCTCGTGGTCATGATGCGATTTGGGTAATTATTGACCGTCTAACAAAGTCTGCGCATTTCTTGTCGATTAAAAAAACAGACAAGATGGAGAAATTGTCCAGGTTGTACATCAAAGAGATCGTTTCAAGGCATGGCGTGCCTGTTTCTATAATCTCTAATCGGGATAGTCATTTCACTTCGAGAGTTTGGCAGTCACTGCAAGAAGCCCTTGGTTCTCGTTTTGACCTGAGCACTGCTTACCATCCCCAGACAGATGGACAAAGCAAAAGGACCATTCAAACGCTGGAAGATATGCTCCGTGCATGTGTAATTGATTTTGGAGGAAATTGGGATACACACATTCCGTTGATCGATTTTTCTTACAATAATAGTTATCACACCAGCATCAAAGCTGCTCCTTTCGAAGCGTTGCAAGGACGCAAGTGCCGCTCACCCGTGTGTTGGGCAGAAATAGGGGACAAGCAATTGACAGTCCCTGAGCTCATCTAATATACAACCGACAAGATCTTTCAGATCAGAGACAGACTAAAAGCTGCCAGGGATATGCAGAAAAGTTATGCGGACCAAAGGCGTAAACCATTGGAGTTCCAGGTAGGCGACAGAGTCTTGCTTAAAATATCACCATGGAAAGGAGTACCCAGGTTTGGGAAACATGGAAAGCTCAATCCTAGATACATAGGTCCCTTTGAAATTCTTGCTCGAATTAGACCAGTTACATACAAGCTCAAGCTGCCCCGAGAACTCAGTGGTGTTCATGACAAATTCCACGTCTCGAATTTCAAGAAGTGCTTTGCTGATGAGTCATTGGTTATCCCCCTAGAGGAGATCCACATTGATGATCAACTCCATTTCATATAGAAGCCAATATAGATAACAGACTGGAAAATTCAGAAGCTTCGTCGCAGTCAGGTCAAGCTAGTCAAGGTGCATTGGAATTCCAAGCGCAGACCAGAGAACACTTGGGAGTGTGAGGATCAGATGAAACACAAGTACCCCCATCTCTTTCAAGAGACCACCAGTTCAGATGACCAACACCGAAAATTTCACGGACGAAATTCCTCAAACAGGGGGAGAATGTGACACCCGCGAAATCACTGGTCATGACCGTACACTCACTTACACGTATACATTGTGCCATGGCATTACATTTCATATATTTCATCATAACTGGGCCACACAGGGTTCCAACGAGTCAATCCCAAGACATGACAGTCTAACAGTAGACACACTAATTAATACAAGGTTCCAGCTAGTCGAATAACTAATGCTAGATTATAGGAAATTCATGCAAAATCCTAGTTGTGGGAATCCATCCAATTGAACACAAGGTTCCAAAATTTGTTGCCCCGACAAGAAGAAAAACAAACAATGTTCTAGAACAATAGATCACCCGACGTAATATCCATGAAAAACTAGTGAACGACTAGTAAACACACGAACCACGAACAATTATACTAATCAAGATTTCAAAACACAACTATGTGTGCATATATATATTGATGTCCAATCCATATAGACTTGCGTGTGTATTAATCAAGACAACACATTATCATACACACACCCACACATTCGAACATGCCCACACCCATACATCACAATGTTAAACTATTTTCTCACATACACACATACATATATCGAACCCCAAGCACACACACACTTTTCACAATCTCACCAAGACCAAGAGATTTTCCCATTCTAGTACATGAGCCACCCTACACCCACAAAATCATTCTACTTGACTTGCCAAAGAAGCTATGCTCGTTCCCTAGGCCAAATCGGCTCATGCATTCCCATGTAATGGAATGTGTGTTAATTTGGACACTACTCACCTTGTACAAGACACACACTCTATATATATATATATGTATGTATATACATACATACATACGAGTATACACACACACATGATGGAATTTTGATACCCAAACCACCTACATACATATAACCTCACACATGCATACATACACTCACACTTACTCACCATTCCTATCGAAACCTCACAAACATCTAGACAGTTCACCAACAAGGAAACAACATAAAACATTTGCCCTTCCTAAGTATGTTGACTTACACAACCATCTTGCCCCTTCCCATACATAAACTTGATGTGTTAAATGTATAGTAAATAAATTGGTCAAGTTTTAAAATTTGAGAAACCGCTAAACTACACACTACCGACAAGTGTACCGGTCGAAAACTAGTAAAACAAGTAAGTCCAAGTATCGAATCGTGAACACAAATCTAGCGACTCTTGGTACTAAACCTCTACCGACTCCTAATGCTTCAAGGAATGCCAAGATGTTGCTGTCCTCGTGGAAACTGCTACTCGCAATCCACCACCTTGCGGCCATTTGTAAAGTTCCAGTTTTCGAAAATAATATGTTGCTGCCGTTTTTTAAGTCCTCGAAAATAGTATATATCTCCCAAATAAATAATGAGCCATCCATCATCAATTAGGTTTTTTTCTTCTAAATTATGTGGGCCCCCAAACCAAGTCCACGAGACTTGGTATATTAATCTTTTATTTCTCTTTTTTTATTTTTATGTTCATTAAATCATTATTATTATTATTGCTCCATTTTCCGGCTCAAGTGTTCTTGGCTCGCCCATAAGTCCTCGTTTACGCTTCAATGTCCATGAACATCTGCTCTCAAGTGCTCGTGTCTCAATTAAAATTCTTTCATTTTGAGCTCCTTTTACACGAACACCTACAAAATAATAAAATAACTAAATACATAATAAAAATGACTTAAAATGAATAAAAACATAACCAAAATATATACAAAATATATAGGAAAAGAGATGTGTTTTGCAACACATCAACGGCCGAAACCCCACCCCTACACAAGACAACAAGAAGCCAAAGTCAACCTATTTCACCTAAAGGGACACTAGTTCTTTGCACTCCATCAAAGTGAGGTATTGACTTTCCACAATTGTGAACCAATCATCCATGGCCTCTACCCACATCTCTCGGCTATAAATAGGCAATAAGGAAGACAAGGAAACACACCACAACCTAACCAAAACTCACTAACACTTGGAAACCATCCTTTCCCCTTGGATACCCATCGGCCGTGAACCATACAGCCCCAAAGGACCCTTAGCCGATCGACTTCATCTTCATTTGAGAGCCACAAGTCACAAACAAGCACCTAGGAGTCACATTGTGGCGAGAACTATCCTATTTTGCTTTGTTTCTCTCGGCTATACACAAGGAAAACAAACCGAAACATTTTCCTCTTTTGCACACTATTTCAATCACGTATATGGTTCACCCGAACCCATCATACACGAATACACCACCCTACATCATGTATGTTAGATAAAACCAACTAAAACGCTCGAGTTTTGTGTTATAAATAAAAGGTATAAGCTTTTGTATACACACACATACGTACATGAATACATACACCCTAGTAAAAATATACGGGCACACACGTACACACACATACACGAGAGTGTAAGCATGTATGTATGGGGTCAAGACTCGGCCCAAGATAAGGAAATTATACTCAATCTTATAACATACACCATTAATAGTTTTATAAACATGTGTTAAAGCCACCAAAAACATGTGTTAATAAGCTTTAACATAAGAGATCTTTTGGAAACTATGTTAAAGCCTAAAAACATGTATGTTAACAAGGCAAAATACATAAATGTGACACTTTTATACCAAAACCACCAATGTATGTCCATGTCTCACTTTTAAATACACATAACCAAGACTTAAGTGCCACATGGTAACATTAAGTAAGTCAAGACATTGGTTTTACCATAAAAGATAAATCATAGCCACAATAACGACAAGAACGAACATTTCCCAACACATGTAGTGTGTGACATATATGGATAGTGGTACAGAAACACCTAGTCCATAGGTGTGCAAGTCGGGTGAACAAATGCATGGTAGATAAGACAAAACATAGATCTAAGTTTTCTTTAAATTGAATTTAGGGCATCCCAGACCAGACATTTCCAACGTCAGATTCCATCCAGTCTAGCATTCAGACATCAGGTGAGTTTTACACGACCCTTTTTTACAGTTTTATATTTTCTAGGGAAAAACATGCGTATAGTTTCAGTTACAAATATGACTATTATGTAAACATGAGACACTAAGGTTCATGATCCATTAAGCCCTCGTGTCATACATCACACCGTAACCATTAGCTATGGAGTTAGCCATGAAACACCGGAATAGATCTATTGGGTTGACACCCTCACTCTTGGTCAGTCGCTCTGACCGGATGACAGATATCAAAAGAGTGCTTGTATTTCACATTTATACATTATCTTGAGTGTACAATGGGCGAGGCACAATATGTCAAGGTTTGGTTATGGGCTCATGTCAGATCACATATTAATTATTGCCCTAGCTAGGTAGTAATTTAGTCGGTTTTGGATTACATGTCCATTATATATAAACCCGTGAACTCACCAACTTTATGTTGACCTATACTTTTTACATGCATGTTTTTTAGGAAATTAGCATGAAGCATGCAAGTTGGGAGGGTCGTGTGCAAGCATTATGGGATACTACCTTTTTGAACCGTTGTTGTGTCGTTTTAATCCAAACATTTTCATATAATGGTTTTTATCTTAAGACAATTAACGTTATGTTTGTGAAATTTGTTTTCGAATGGAAGTTCCTATTTGATTTTAAATTAATGCTCGTGTGACTTTTGTTCTTGTAAATCATTCGAAGTCGCATCCCGTGTTTCCGCCTTGGCAGGGTGTGACAAGTGTGGGTTCGGTCCGAATCAAGAGAGGGAGAGGGAGCAGTGTAGTTTTATTTATGTGGTGAGGTATTAGTGTGCTCACAATGGTTCCCTTGTTCTACACACACACGATTGAGGGAGGGGAAGACAAGAGTGTTTTGACTCTTGTGGTAAGTCAACACTTCTAAGTGATGATGTAAGGGAAAGTATGTGTCTATTTTAGTGAAAAGAGTTGATACTGTGGGAGTTTGGGCTAGCATGCTTTGATGTTGGCCAATTAGAAAGTTCCATGATCAAAGAAGTAGTCAACACTTGCCTTGGTATGTTCCATATGTGCTAGAAGGTCTATGTTTGTGTAAGGGTTTATCCATCGATGAAAACTAGGTGGAATGCTCTAGATTATCAAGAAAAAGATGTGTGTATATGTGTGTGTGTGTTTCGGCCAACTTCAAAAGGAAAAGGGGGAAGGAAGGTGGCTAGCTAAATGGGGTAAGTTTACTTGTATGGATTGAAGATGAATGTTTTGGGGTTTGGTGTTTTGGGTGAAAGGTAGGCTAGTGTTCATGCCATAGGCATGTGTGTCGTATGTATGTATGTATGTATGTATGTATGTATGTATGTATGTATGTATGTATGTATGTATGTATGTATGTATGTATGTATGTATGTATGTATGTATGTATGTATGTATGTATGTATGTATGTATGTATGTATGTATGTATGTATGTATGTATGTATGTATGTATGTATGTATGTATGTATGTATGTATGTAGTTTTGATCACAACACAAATGTACATGTATTTCTTTATTTATACATAGAAATTTAGATATAATAGATTTTATAAAATCTCTAGTGGTCTTGTTTAGAAATCGATTACTATCATTACATAGTCTAGTTTGATAATAACACATGTTTATCACAAGGAAAAATGTTAATGTCATGAGTTGATTTCTATAGATGTGTTGTGTTTGATTGTATTAACTCACGCTAAACAGGTGACGATCTTGAGTTATTATATGGTGACGACTCCACGTGTCAGATGTTCACCAAGTGTTCTTTGGGATTGTTGGGATTTATTTGTGAAATTGTATAACTTCCAAATGGGACTTAGTCACAAGTGACTAGGGTTTTTTTGTACATCATAACTAAACGCTCAATCGCTCTCTGTTGAGCGTGTGACTATCCTGACTATCATTGTTAGTTGTTCTGGATTTTGTCGGGTGTTGCATGGGTAAATAGAACATGTGATAAATTCTTGAACTATCCTGAGCTTTACTAGACTCGGGTGACACATTCACTGTACAATGCCTGATGCATGACTATAAAAATGGCATGATAGTGTATGTGTGTACGGATCTTAACCTGTGAATTTGGCGGGTGTCACATATTTTATACTAATTTGGTTGTTTTTGTCATGTTCATATCACAACTTTAGAATGTCTTCAGGAAGTAACAAAGTTGTACACAAACTTCACTTGGGCAAGATGTGCGCACGTAGAATTAGAAGTCGATTTTATAAGTTATAGAGTGTTGATCCTTTAAAACAATTCCTGAAAAACGACCTATTCTTTTTATGGTACACACATTTTGTCACTTCATATTAGATTTGTTTATCCCGAGACGCACCCGAGGATAAACTAGTTAAAACATATAAGAAATTAATATTTAAACTCACTAAACAATTAACTAGTGGCAAAAAAATAGAAAACATGGAAATTTCTGCTCGGTTACCTCATTGTCGATTTAGTTCACGATGTTACTGGTTTAATCGTTCATAATCCTCATTTTCCTATCGAATATCGAGCAGGCAATCGGCAATCAACATTTAATCTCATCAAGCTAATATGTCTACTACATTATGTATACTAGTGGGTTGCCCAAACATTGTGGCGGGGACCACAATACTTTGATTGGTGATTTTAAACATGTGCATAAACTGTTGTTCGGTTCAGTTTGGCTTAGAGCCATAACCAAAATCAAAACTTTCGATTAAGATATTTCAAAAACTAAATGGTTTCACATATGTCAGTTTGGTTAATCGGTTATGAACACTGGATCCGATTGGTTTCAAGTAATAACCAGAAATTTAACTTGAGCCTTGACTTGAATTGAAGTACTCAAGAAAAAGAACCAATTATTTTTTATTTATTAATTCCATTATTGTCCACTCTTTTTATAAGTCTTTTATAAGCAAGACTATGAGAAATGTTATCTCAACATTTTGATTTGAGGCGGTCTCTGATATAAAAATTCTCAGTAGGTTGATTTGATTAAATCGAAAGAACACGGTACTTTAAAAGAAAACTGATTTAAAATCAATAAAAAAAATTCCATATGAACAGGTGTGATGATCCATGAAATAATAATGATATTTATTGTAACAGATACGATGGATCACATAAGAATGACATTGAATGATCTTGCCCCTTTATTTTTCAGCTTTTATAAGCAATATATTATTTCTTTGTATCACTCAATGTATACCGTACATGTCAATAACATCTTGAAGATAAAATTTATATTTATAACGTATCTTAAATAGTCATTTTTTACAGAAGTGGTAAAAATTTGTTTTTCTTTATAACGTATCATTAAAAAGAAGTGAAATATATATATATATATATATATATATATATATATATATTTTAAATTTGATAATGGACATACTCTGAATCTAACCATACCTTTCTTCGAAATCATTATAAAAAAAAACTTTTTTCTCTAGTCATAGAATCTAGTAACCTTATAATTTTGATCATTGTTTACGTGTATGAATATAACGTAATAGTTTCATAATTCAAATTGTTCCTTCATGATTAAAAACACATAGTTTATTATTGATTTCTCGAGTTTAATTTCTTGTAGAACTTTAAGGTTTATAAAGTACCTAATCTATATATATATATATAAAAGAAAGCATATATGCCCATTGAGAGTGCCACGTGGCTTAATAATTGAGTGTTTTTGGTGTTTTTGAGTATTTTTCTAAATTTATCTCTCTATCTCTTAATTCTCAATTATTAAAATTAAATTGAGTTATTTTAGGAAAAAAGAATTTAAAAACAAATTTAAATTTTTCTCTCTTATCTTCCTCCCATAATTTTTAAACATAAATATCTTTTATATTCGAGATTTTTTAAATAAAAAAATTACACCAAATTAACGAGCGTTTTATTATCTTTCCAACGAGTACCATAGTGCTATATAAAAACGAAAAAAAAACGACTATTTTTTGTGGGGTTATATTCATACAGAAAAAAACACAAAGTGTTAGGTTATTCATTAATCAAATTGTAACACATTTTAATTTACGTGAAGATGATTATATGTTGAAGGTTATCCTTTTAATACTTTATTATGTTTAATATGGTTTATGCTTTTTATTTTTTTAATTTTTTAAATAAATGTTTTTTAACTAAGATTGATTATGTTTAAGTTATTTACTCTTTTCGTGATTTGAGTTTTCTTTTTTTTATCATTTTTTATTAAATCATATTAAATTTTTCAACCCCGGGACCTTTCCGGGGTAATCGGCTAGTCTTATATAAAAGATTATAACAAAACAAGTAGCATTATAGATTGTTTTTTTATATATTTTCTATTTAATGAATTTAAAGCAATTGTAGAATTAATGTCAGGAGTCCTCATAAACATCTCTTGGCACTTGATTTCCTTTTGATTAAATGTAGTGTTTTAAAAGACAAATCTACCCCTAAAAAGTAGTTATTATATGCATTGTATGTTGTATCATTAGCAAATAAACTTATACCTCTTAAGTTTTAAGAAGTTCTTGTCAAATGCTTTATAATATAGTATAGAGATTTTAGTTAAAAATGTTTAACGTAACTAGGGATGGAAACAGGTTGGGTTTCGCTAATCCTATACCCATACCCGGTTATAAAATCTCATCCCATACCTGTCCCATTACCGGTCGGGTATTGTCGGGTGTAGAGCATACCCATGGGTATCGGTTATATCCGTTGGGATTTGCATGTATATATATTTTTACTTTATTTTATAGTTTTATGTTTTAGAAATCTACAATATTAAATTGTAATAAATAACATATGTATCATCATCACCATACTAATATTTGAAATATTTAAAATGAAAATATGTATTATAATATATATCTCAAAGAATATTTTTATATTTTGTAGCATATAAACGTAAATAATAATGTCATTAAAATATAAATTTCAAAAGAAAAGTCTATTTTTCAAATAATAAATTTATTATAATGAAACATTACTAAAAAATAGTTAAGAAAATCTATCTATTATAATATTTGAAAGCAATAAATCTTACATGGCACTCAAAGAGGGCATCCTCTCCTTTGAGTGTGCCATGTGACATAATTGATTTTAGGAAAAAAAATTAAAAAGAAAATTGGATTTTTCTCTTTCATGTTTCCTCCCATATTTTTTAAACGTTATTATCCTTTATATACGAGATTTTTTAAAGAAAAAAATTACACCAAATTAACGAGCGTTTTATTATCTTTCCAACGAGTACTGTCACGCCCTCAAATTTTCACTTGCAGGGTTCTTCCGCGAGGCGCACGACATGCCAGGATCCAAGTCAACGGTCACAATAAAGGACAACTATTTGAATAAAGCAACATAACCAAACCATGCAGTTTTAAAAGTATCAACGCTGTTACAGGGGAAGCATCATAAGTTTACAATCCCCAAAAGTAATAAAAGACAAAAGTTTGAAAGTTCGACACCATGCATATGACCTAGACGCCGTGTGACCTTGGGCGCCTATCCAATGCCTGCTACCTTAGCGACTTGGGAAAACATGCTAAAAATGTCAACATACAATGCTAGAGAGTTCACAGGTTTTACAAAACAATTTCCATATGTGTGTAAGATCATTCCCGTTACTACTATGTTATACGAACGTTAGCTTGACGTTATGTATGTTACTACTACGATTGAAACCATTGCTGACTGTGTTGTTCCAATAGTGTGTACCCATCGGACTACCGTCATCTCCGGTAGGCCCTGTGTGTTTGAGACAATATGCACCCGTCCGGCTCCCAGCCGACCTGAGTGGGGTTTGTCAGGCCCAATAGATCTATCCACATTTCCCCGTTGTATACCCATATTAGTGGTTTCCTTGAAATTTAGATGAGTCGCATAGTAAACAAATGATAACCATAGTATAACATGACCTCTACGTATCCAAAGTGTGTAGCATGTTTCTCCCCCATGAGAAAGTGTGTGAAGTGGGACCGTCAAACTCACCTTAGGTTGCGTCTTCTAATCAAAAGAATAACCGACACGAGCTGATAATCCCAACTACCAGCGACCTATCATAAAGTTTGTATAAGTGTTTTGACTAATAACACGTAGGTTAACTAGTCCCCGATTGTCCTGATCATAACTACGTGTGTTTGAAAATGTGTTTGAACGTCGACCCGAGACACCGGACAGACCCGGTATCACGTTGGTGACCCGTTACACTAGTGGATCAAGTACATATAGTTTACACACAAGAATTACACATAAAACACTTAGTTTGCATCAAATTTTCATTTCTGCAGTCGAAAGGTCGAATGAAAGTTTGTAAATTTGGTTTATACTGAGCTAATGGGTCGAATGGAAAACCTGAGTTTTGGTTCGACCCTTTGGTAGGGTCGAATGTGATTTATGAGTCTGGTTCGACCCTTCGAAAGCTGGAATCAAAAACTGGTTCGACCCAACTGCTGCAGAAACTCATTAAACAGACAAAATCTCATCAAAATTGACCGAAAATATCACGAAAAGTCACATATCACAGCAGTTGACTATGTTTATCCTAACCATATGTAATCATACCATTTTCACATACAAATCCGTCTATTTCGCAAGTGAGGGTGTCTTGATATCTCATTATCGTATATCCGTTTCGGATACAGTTTAGTTCATTGCTAAATGCTAAGCTCTCACGTGGTAAATCACAAACCCAATACACAATAATTATATCAATAATAGTTACATACGATTATTTACGTCCAATGTAGATAAATAAAATCACATCTTCACTAATTTTCCACCACCTTCATACCTAGTGTTACGAACCTTCATACACCTTAACAATGTTCTTCACCATCCTCACGAAAAGATTTTCACAGCCAACTCATATATTGATCAAGAACTTTGCAAATTATATGTTACAAGTATGAACGGGTTCGATCAAGACAGAATCGACTCATACATCGCTCACAAAAATAAAACCAACACATCAAAATCGACGTTACTAAACGATAAGTAACATGTTGATCGTCGTCACTAGTGACATGAATCCAAAACCTATAATCCAAACAAATACTTTCCAATCCAAAATTCACAACCACCAAATTATTTAAAAACAAATCAATACAAAAAACATCTAAACATAGATAGAGACATCAATGGTTTAACTTCAAAATACAAACAAAACTCAAAACACAAACACACAAACCCGAAAGCAACCTCTCTGGAGCATTTCATCAAACACTTGGCGTGCAACAAAACAACTTCAAACCCCACCACATATCTCCTTCAGCTTGCTCGCTGCCGCTTGATCAACCGAATACTACAACAATATTAATAATACCCATTGGCTTAAACAAGTAAATAACATGTGGGTAGTTGTTAAAATCATATGGGAATGTTTAAAACAGTCAAACAGACCTTGTTAAGAACCCAAACAGAATGATTGTAAGCACGAAGAAAGAGTTCGTTTGGATCATTGTCATCGAGTTCTCGGTAATTGACGAAGTTTTCACGGGCGTATTTGGCGTAATACGGCCTGGTGTCTGCTGGAAGACGCCTCACTAACCGAAGGACTTCACCGTATATTCTTAATGCTTTCTGCATGTCGGGTCTGGTTGTAAGATGTTAGACAGGTTTCGGGTTTTGTATTCGGGTATATGAGCTACAGAGGTGTTTTGGGCTGTTGGTTTAGTACATTGACCCAAGTGTTAGATGGTGGCCCATAGTTGATTTTGTAGGAACCGCTCGTATATAAAATAAATAAAAACAAATAATATTACGATTACAACTAAATAAGAAAACGAATGCAGAACTTAAAATACAATTACAACTTTAAAGAATCGAAATACAAGAAGAAAATAGAAACAGAAAAGACAAGATGGCTGAGGATCGTGTTGAACACGGGGCCCTTAAAACAAATTCCGAGTCTATTAACAAGACTCGTTTTGTTTCCCAGGGTACAACAGCCGGAACAGCAAGATAGCTGCCGGAGAAGACTCTGACCCGAAGTGTACCTGAACCAGCAAGAAAACTTCGAACAGATTGCTTGGAGAAGACAGACTTGGTGAATATTCAGAACAGTGTGAGAAGTGTCTGAGGTGTGTCTCAACCAAAGGTCTCATTTGGTATTTATAGAGTCCAATGCTTCATCAGTTTCGGAATGCATTAAAAACGAAAATAAATGTCATTGAACGTCTTCAATGGCATTTATTACGTTCTTAAAGTTTCAGACGAAACTGTTTGACTGGACAGTTACACTTCTGATCTGATGCTGCTAAAAAGCTGGAGACTCCGCGCGCGTCTACTGCGGAGAACGTCTTTTACGTTCTATGTAACTCGAGCGCCTGCGCGCAGGTGCACAACGTCTTTACGTTTTACGTCACTCTAGCGCAGACCAGGGCGCTACCTGGTTGTTTACTCGTGCTCGCGCGCATCTCCTGCCACTGATCCTATGCAAAGGACCACGAGCCTGTGTTCAAAAATACTAAGGCGGCTCTCAAGCGGCTCGCGGTGATGCGAGTGTGCGAAGTGCAAAGTGCGCATCAAAGCGCCACATTGCGCCCATCGCCCACGCCACGCCATGCGCGAGTGCGAGTGCGAGTGCGAGTTAGGGTGCTCCGCACCCTTCGCGAGTTCCATAGAGTGAGCTCCCATGAAACAATTAGGAAGGAATGTTCCTCCTTATATACCACTCATGGTATCATCACTCCTCCTATGTGGAGTGCGCCATCAAAGCGCCACATTGCGCCCATCGCCCACGCCACGCGCGTGTGCGAGTGCGAGTGCGAGTTAGGGTGCTCCGCACCCTTCGCGAGTTCCATAGAGTGAGCTCCCATGAAACAATTAGGAAGGAATGTTCCTCCTTATATACCACTCATGGTATCATCACTCCTCCTATGTGGGACAAGTTCCACTTGTTTCATTTCAGCATCAAGTGCATTTTTCACCAATCTTTGAGCATCGATATCTCATTCATCTTAGCTCCGTTTTGGACGTGGTTTGGTTCGTTGCGAAGCTTTCACAACATAGAACATAAACCCACAAAGAAATATATAAATAAACATCTGTTTCAAATATATATTTTAGTCCAAAGTTAGGAAAAGCTCATTTTCCTATATTTTGTGAAAATAGCATTTTCACTAAATTTCCAACTGATTTTAATTTATTTTTTTTATTTTCTTGAACACTTTAACTTTTTTTTCTAGATTTATTTATATTAATGTACACGATGATAATAGAGTTTTAAAAGAAATCAAGTCTCAATTACTATTAGGGTTGTACATTTTTATCTGAAACCCGAAACCCGACTCGAATTTGAATCCACCCGAACTCGAATTAAGGAATACCTGAAAAACCCGAACCCGAATAACTCAAACCTGATCAACCCGAACCTAAAATGGATTGGTTATCAGGTCATTTTTTTCCACAACAAAAAACCCGAAAAAACCCCACCCGAAAAACCCAAAATCCGAAAGCCGATTAAAAACCCGAACACTTAATGTATTTTTTATATATGCGTTTAAGTTTAGAATCTTTAACATCTTAAGCATAAAGTTTTAGGACTTTTAAACGCTATTATATCATGTTATCATGTACTGTTAGAATTTTGATAACATGATGAATTTTGAGGATATTTTACGAAAAGAAAAAAAAAAATTTTCATATTACATGTAAACCTAAAAACCGAACAACCCAACCCGAACTAACCCGGACCCAAATAACCCTAACTCAACCCGACCCGACCCAACACAACCCAACCCGAACTATAAATAGATTAGTTATCAGGTCATTTTTCCTCAGTCAAACACCCAAACAAGCCGACCTAAAGAACCTGAAACCCGAAAAACACCCCTAATTACTATACATCTTGATGGTGCTAGAGTACAACTGCTATTACTTTGTAGGTTGTTGTTACCTATTCATTGAACATTTAAAAAATATACAAATTTGACGTTATAATGTAACATATTTTCTTTTACGAAAATTTTAAGCTAGTCGTTAATAGGCAAACATAATATGTTTAAGGTGATTTCGAAAATAAAAGAATATATTTGAAACAGAAAACTATATTTATATTTTTGAAACCCATGAAATACTATCTAAACATTTGACACCTTTGCATGTTTCGTGGTCAATTGTTAATAAAAATTCGAAGAAATAAGACTTGCTAGACAATTTTGTTACACCTTAATTACATAAGATTTTGGCTCACTTTGAATGGTGGTATTAATAACAAAGAACTTTTGCCTATTAGCAACAGAGAATTGAAAGAGGAATGGGGAAAATACTTTCTTATCGATCTCCATATGAAAGTACAAAGCCTCTATTTATAGGCTCAAACATTAATACAAGAAGTAATGACAATAAGGAGTTAAGGATGTGAAGAGTCACTCTAATAATGAATATTTATAACACTCCCCCTTGACTATCCACAAAATGAAATACGCTTGGTGATGCAGCCTCATTAAAAACCTTGCTAGGAAAACCCAGTGGGATAAAACCATAGCTAAGGGAAAAAGAGTGCAGCACGTATTATTCTCCCCCTGATGACTTAAGCTCTTTGAGTCGACGCATCCCGATCCCATGAACCAATTTCTTGAATGTTAAAGTCGGAAGTGATTTGGTAAACAGGTCTGCCAAATTGTCGCTAGAACGAATTTGTTGGACTACAATATCACCATTCATTTGTAAATCATGTGTAAAGAAAAACTTTGGTAAAATATGTTTGGTTCTGTCTCCTTTGATATATCCTTCCTTAAGCTGTGCAATGCATGCTGTGTTATCTTCGTGTATTATTGTTGGCTCTTTATCCCCTGAAGAAATACCACAAGATACACTAATATGTTGTGTTACTGTCTTTAACCAAACACATTCTCGACTAGCTTCATGGATTGCTAATATTTCTGCATGGTTAGATGAAGTGGTTGTGATAGTTTGCTTCACGGAACGCCATGAAATTGCAGTGCCTCCGTGTGTGAATAAATATCCCGTTTGAGATCGACCAGTGTGAGGATCAGACATATAAACTGCATCTGCAAATCCAACCAAACCTGTTTTCGATTGATTAGTAAAATACAAGTCCATATCTTTAGTACCTTGAAGGTACCGGAATATTTGTTTTACCCCATTCCAATGCCTCCTTGTTGGGCATGAGCTATACCTTGCTAGCAAATTTAATGAAAATGATATATCTGGTCATGTATGGCTAGCAAGGAACATTAATGCACCAATTGCACTAAGATATGGTACTTCTGGACCAAGAATTTCTTTTTCGTCTACAGGTGGCCTAAAGGGGTCCTTTTCAACATCAAGCGACCTTACAACCATTGGAGTGCTAAGTGAATGTGATTTATCCATGTAAAACCTTTTGAGCAGTTTATCTATGTAGGTTTCTTGGTGCACAAGTATCCCATTTTCAAGATGTTCAATTTGTAACCCGAGACAAAATTTTGTCTTTCCAAGATCTTTCATTTCAAATTCTTTTTTCAAGTATTCAATCGCTTTGTGGAGCTCCTTAGGAGTTCCAATTATATTTAAATCATCTACGTATACAACGATTATAACAACTCAGATTCTGATCTTTTTATAAAAATGCATGGACACTTAGAATCATTTTTATAACCTTCTTTCACCAAATACTCACTAAGGCGATTGTACCACATACACCCAGATTGTTTTAGACCATACAATGATTTGTTTAATTTAACTGAAAGGTGTTCTCGAGAACTTGATTTACATGATTCTAATACTTTAAATCCTGCAGGTAGTTTCATGTAAATTTCAGTATCAAGTGAGCCATAAAGGTAGGCTGTCACAACATCCATTAGACGCATATCAATCCCTTCTTGTATTACCAGACTAATAAGATAACGAAAAGTCGTTGCATCCACCACTAGAGAATAAGTCTCCTCATAATCAATTCCAGGTCCTTGCGAAAAACCTTGTGCTACTAATCGTGCCTTGTACCGTGTAATCTCATTTTTTTCATTACGTTTTCGCACAAAGACCCATTTATATCCAACGGGCTTTACACCTTTAGGTGTCTGAACCACAGGCCCAAAAACTTCACGTTTCGTGAGGGAATTTAATTCCGCTTCAATTGCGTCTTTCCGTTTTGGCCAATCATGTCTCTGTTTTCATTCATCAACAGATATTGGTTCATGATCCTCGTTGCTTTCCATAATTTCTAGCTCTACATTATAAGAAAAAGCATTATCGACGTCGACTTGGTCTTGGTTCCATACCTTCCTAGACATGATGTAGTTTATTGAGATCTCTTCATTTTCAGGTACCTTATGTTCATCTTGAACCATCATGTCTATCGTCTCTTTATGAGATTCTTTTTCTGGCATTGAAGCTACCTCTATTTGACCATGTTCATTATTTGCTCCCTTTTTCTTTTGAGGATTTTTATCTTTGGAACCGACTAGTCTACCACCCTTTAGGCGTGCATTAGACTCGTTACCAATATGTGGTTGTCCTTCCGTGACACTGATTTTTATTGGAGCATTAGCAGCTGGTATATGTGACTTAGTCACCCATTTGGGTCAGTAAATGCATTTGGTAATTGATTCGCTAATCTTTGTAAATGAATTATTCTTTGAACTTCAAGTTCACATTGTTTAGTTCGAGGATACACATGAGATAACGATAATTCATTCCAACATATATCACCATTTAGCTGCTTTTCATCTCCCCCTAATGTTGGGAATGTTGATTCATCAAAATGACAATCAACAAAACGAGCCGTAAACAAATCCCCTGTTTTTGGCTCTAAATACTTTATAATAGATGGCGATTCATACCCAACATATATTCCTAACGTCCTTTGAGGCCCCATCTTTGTACGTTGTGGTGGATTGATTGGAACATATACGGCACATCCAAAAACCCTTAGATGGGAAATATCTGGTTCCTGACCAAAAACCAACTTTAATGGGGGAGGAAGTATGATAACTCGTTGGTCTGATGCGAATTAGTGTTGTTGCATGTAAAATTGCATGCCCCCAAGCCGTAACTGGCAATTTTGATTTCATAATCATTGGTCTTGCCACCATTTGAAGTCGCTTGATAAGAGATTCAGCAAGCCCATTTTGTATGTACTAGAGGTACAGGATGTTCTACACTTATTCCAATAGACATTCAATAATCATTAAATGATTAGGATGTAAATTCACCAGCATTGTCTAACCGAATTTTCTTGATGGGGTAATCAGGAAAATGTGCTCTTAACCGTATTAATTGAGCAAGTAGTCGTGCAAATGCCATATTACAACTTGATAATAAGCACACGTGGAACCATCTACTTGACGCATCAATTAGGACCATAAAGTATCTAAATGGTCCACTAGAAGGATGTATAGGCCCACATATATCCCCATGTATTCTTTCCAAAAAAACTAAGGGATTCATTCCCCACCTTAGTTAGTGATAGACGAATAATTAACTTTCCTTGTGAACATGCAACACATGCAATGTCCTTAGACTGAAGAATCTTTTGGGGTTTCAAAGAATGCCCACATGAATTTTCTATAGTTTTTCGCATCATTGTTGATCCGGGATGACCTAACCGGTCATGCCAAATGATAAAGTTTTCCTGGTCCATAAACTTCTGGTTTATAGCCATATTTGATTCAATTTCAATGATTTTAGTGCAATATAAACCTGAGGCAAGTGCGGGTAATTTTTCTAGTACATGTTTTTTTCCCGAAATCATATTTGTTATTTGAAGGTACTCGTCATTTCCTTCACATGTTGTCTCAAGATGGTATCCATTTAGACGAATGTCTTTAAAGCTTATTAGATTTCTTAGAGACAACGGGGCGAATAATGCATTAGTAAATTTAAATTGTGTTCCTCCTGGTAACACTATATGTGCTTCTCCAAAGCCTTCAATTAATTTTGAACTACCAGATATAGTACCGACGTTTGCCTCTTTTATAATTAAACTAGAGAAATAATTTCTTTTCTTTAAAATTGTATGAGTAGTTGCACTGTCAAATAGCCCTATATCTTCACCATTAATATGATGTTTAAAATGCTCCATAAGCTTCAAAACAAACAAAACAAAATTTTTCATAAATAAAACGTATTATGTTTTTTTTTATTAAATGAAACATAACCTCAAACACAAAACAAAGCAAACAAAACATTGGGAAAAATAACTTCAAATTCAAGCATTCATATGTAAGAAAAATTGCCAGCATCCAACTGGGGTGCATCAGTCATGATATCACCAGAATCCGAATTAGTTGGATCACTAAGGAAATCATCAATATCAAAACGAGTTGTATCTTTAAGAAAACCACTAGGGACATCAGTGTTTCCATCTCCATATGTAAAGTTTGTCTCTATTATTTTTCCTTTGTTTTTGATGGATTGTTGGTAGAGTGCTACCAAGTGTTTGGGTGTACGACAAGCACGCGCCAAATGGTCATTACTTCCACATCGATGACATGCATTTGATGTGGTTGCATTCTTATTTCTACCACTTTCATCCCTATGTTTCTTTGCATTTTCTTGCCCCTTTTGGTGGACTTTTGTGTTTTTAGATTGAACACCATGATAATTTCCACGATTATACCCACGTCCACGACCACGATGGTAACCACGACTTCCACTTTGGTCGTTATATGCTGCCACATTCGCTTCAGGGAATGGGGCTGCGCCAACTGGACGAGTCTCATGATTTTTTCATTAGAAGCTCATTATTTTGATCAGCCACAAGCAAACATGATATTAAGTCATTGTATTTGGTAAAACCCCTTTCACGATATTTTTGTTGCAAGACTATGTTTGAGGCGTGAAAGGTGGAGAATTTTTTTCCATCATCTCCTTATCAGTAATATTTTCACCACATAAAATCAATTGTGATGTGATTATAAACATTGCCGAGTTATACTCGCTTATAGACTTAAAGTCTTGCAATCTTAAATTGATCCATTCATAACGAGCTTTTGGTAATATCACCGTTTTCTGGTGATCATACATTTTTTTCAAATTGGTCCATAGGACAAGTGGGTCTTTGATAGTGAGGTATTCACTTTTCAATGCCTCATGAATATGGTGGCGTAAGAAGATCATCGCCTTTGCTTTATCTTGGGTATTTGTTTTATTCCCTTCTTTAATTGTATACCCAAGATTATTGGCATTCAAATGGATTTCAGCATCCAATACCCATGACAAATAATTCTTTTCAGTGATATCTAGAGCCATAAACTCAAGCTTTGCAAGATTCGACATGGTTAACTATATCAAAATGATTGTGAATTAATATATCTGATCATAGTGTTTTAACATGTTGATGAATAATTTCTAAAATTTATGTGATATGTATGTCTAATATATACTTCAATACTAGTATGACACTCAAATATATGTGGTATTGTAAAATAAGAGAATCAATACAGTAATGATACTTAGTCTAATGGTCATGGGTATATTAGAATATGCATGTCGACATTGTACTATACATAATGCATAGTAAAGATCCGTGCCATTTGGTCAAAACTGCTATGTAAAAATTTTATGTATAATTTTTAGTGCATATAACAGATAATCAACTTTGTTGATGAACTGCGAAAAGTTAAATAATAAGAGTGATTTGTATAAGAAAATACAGCTAACTCTAACAAAAAATGAATTCCAACCAGAAATATAATTGTCGAAATAAAAATATTAGCGTGCTATGCTGAAATACTTAATGTAAGTATATTGTACTGGAAAAAAGTTGTTAGTCATATCAAATAACATAATACGATTTGTTAAACACTAAATAATTAATAATTTGTATTGTAATATTGATGTGAATATTCTTTTAACCCAAAACCGTATGAATTACAGCATGTATACTAACTCACCTTATATGATAATGCGATTTTACCTTCAAGAGCAAAGCGCTGATAACGTGTTGTGAAACAACTACACCTATTAGCAATAGAGAATAGAAAGGAGAATGAGGAAAATACTTTTTTATTGATCTCCATATGAAAGTACAAAGCCTCTATTTAATGAATATTTATAACAAGAACCACTTTCTTTTTTTAACAGCAAATGGTGCAACCGATGGAACTCCGGCAAACACCCAACAAAGAACCACTTAGTTACAAGACCACCTTGGATTGATTGAAAAACAACTATCTCTTTTACGAAGTAACGTATATCTTTTTTGTTATTTGTATTGAATCTTACCCATTAACATTAAAAAGAAAAAGAAAATCACAAAAGGCTCTTTCTCTTCCCACAAACCTTAATCCTAGACTATCCGTTGTGGCCCGCGAGCAGCCTGCTGCGAGCCACAAGGTGATCCAGGTGGATATCCTGGCCTATAACGGTGGTCAGCGAAAGGTCCCGCGAGCTAGCCCAAGCGACGAAGCTCGCGTGAGCTAGCGAGTGCAAGTCAAAGGTTGTTGGCCGTTGACAGCTAGCTAACGGTCAGAAATTAAGTATGGTAATTAAATTTTGCTTGATTTTTATAAAATTTTACATGTATATATAGATGTTTAGGTTAATTTTTTTTATCATTCACTTAACAAATGGCAAACCCTAATCCAATCCCTCCCTCAATGAACCGTGTAACACTACCATGGAGTTTAGAGGAAAAAGTTTGTTTGGTGGAGTGTTATATCCCCAACACGAGATCGGAGGAGAATACGACCGAACCAAAACATTTTGGAAAGGGGTGGTCACTCGTTTCAGGCGACGAAGGGGGTGAGAACGTTCGTTCTCAAGATATGGTTTATGGAAAATACTGTTCCATCAAAGCGAAGTGCACCGTTTTTGAGGGGTTCTTCATGGATGCGATGAGAGCCAACCTAGATTTGAAAGATGAAGTTTGGGTTGAAATGGTTCGTAATCAATATCGAGACACCCACAATGACAACTACCCACATGAACAAGTGTGGAGACTTATGAGGGGATATTTTCTTATGTAGTCTTCTTGTTTTTTATGTTTTTAATGTTTTGATGTTTTTTATTTTATATTTTTATTATGCAATGGAATGTTATTTTTATGTTTTTTAATGGAATGGTTTTTTTATAAAAAAAAATTGTGCTAAATAATATATTTGGTAAAAAGACAATCGGTAACCCTTAGCCACAACACCCTGCCGCGAGCGGTGGACGGACGCTAACCAGTGCCACGTAGGCGTTGACGTGGTTAAATATTATTCGATAAAGCTATCACTAAGCTCTAGCCACAACGGATAGTCTTATCCATCTCAATGTTTCCTTCTCGTTATCCACCTAGGATGGCAAGATCAACCGAATTGGGCAGGAAAAACCTGACCACATAAGATCCGGGTACTATTACTAGGGGTGTCAATCGTGTCGGGTTGATGGGTTGGCGGGTTTATGGGTTGTGGGTTGGCGGGATGATAGGTTGAAATGTACAACCCGAACCCGACCCATATTATTATTCGTGTCAAATATTTCAACCCTAACCCGACCCACATAAAATCCGGGTCAACCCGAAGACGACCCGTTTAACCCATATTTTTAAATGAGTAATACATGTTCATGAGTTATAAGCGGGTTGTTGGGTTGTAAGCGGGTTATCAATAAAATGTTTAATGGTGAGTATATAAGTGTGACAAATAAATAATATAGTGTGAAAAAAATAACGCAATTATAACTAACCATGTAAATAGAAATGGAAAAGAAAAACAAAAATATAATATATTTTTTTCTAAATACTTAAACGGGTTAACGAGTCAACCCATTTTATATATGTGTCAACCCGAACTCGACCCGTTTTTTTTAACGGGTCATGTTAGTTGACCCGAACCCGACCCGTTTTTTTAAACGGGTCGTGTTAGTTGACCCAAATCTATTTTTTTCGTGTCGGGTTCGGGTCGGTTTTCGGGTCGTGTCAATAATTGCCGCCCCTAACTATTACATGACCAAGTCTACAACTTCCTATGAGCTTGAGATTAGACTGTCCGTTGTGGGTAGAGGGGAATGGGGGATTTATCGAATAATATTTTACCACGTCAACACCTACGTGGCACTGGGTAGCGGCCGGCGATTGCTCGCGGCAGGTGTTGTGGGTCAAGGTTAGCGGATTTTTTTACTAAATATATTTAAATATTTACCACAATTTTTTTATAAAAAAAATATTAAACTAAAAATAAAAGAAAAATTACACTAAAAATAAAAAACAAACATTACAATAAAAAAAAGAAAATTACACTAAAGAAAAAAAATTACACTAGAAAAAAGAAAATTACACTAGAAAAAAAAGGGAAAATCACTAAAATGGCCTGTTGACCGAGTGATTTACCAAAATGGCCCCCTCCCATCTCTTTGGAGAGACGGGTCACGGCTCCCAACGATCCTAAACCGTCTCCGGAGAGCCTTTAGTTTACAACCAATAAAAAACCAACACGTGGCCGAGGACTGTGTGGCGTCTAGGGAGACGGGTCATAGCCGTTAAGACGGCTCCCGTGGGCCCTTTAGACGTCTCACTGAGGGCTCGGCTTCGGTTCGGCTTATGAGTAAATCACCACAGCCGACCAACCGAAGACGTCTCTGACCTGCAAAAGACGTCTCCGGTGGAGAAGGTTCACATTTCCCCAGCCGTCTCCTGACACGACTTGGGGTCTCAGTGACACGTTTGCCCCACGTCCACCCATGACGTCTCCGGAGACGTCTCGGGTCTCTTCGTCTCTGGTGAGTCCCGAGACTTGTCCGACGGTTCAGTTGTCCACCTCACCCCTATATATACCATTCTCCGTCCCAATCTTCATCTCATTCCCCATCCGACTCTCCACTGCCACTAACACTACCACCACCGTCTCATTCATTCAAAGGAAAATGGCACCCCAACGATGGACTGAGGAACAAGAAATTGCAGTAGTTTCAGTGTGGCAACATGTCGAAGATAGCCCACACCCAACAAACAAGTGGTGCCGTATCTTACATGAATACAATCGGTTGGTGGGAGGCTCAGACCGAACCATCAACTCTCTTCGCCGTAAGTGGAACGACTTGAACACGAAGTGTCAGCTCTTCAACGGGTACCACTATCGGACATTTCGATCGGTACCTTCAGACATGCCCGAAGACGAGGCCATCAGATATACCAAAAAACAGTATCAAACCAAGCAGCGCAAAGAATTCAAACATGTGTCTGCTTGGCAAATGATGAAGGACCGTCTTAACGCGTAGCTTATTTAACTTTTGTAATAATTTATGGGTAACCCTAATTTATGTATTTATTTTATTTTTTTTAATCCAATGAATGTTATGTTTATTTTATGTTTTTGATAGATTTTTGTTCCTTTATATTATATGCTATGAGTTTTTCAATTTGGCCAAATATTACAAATATTACAACAATCTTGATTTTCAAAAACACGACAAATATTACAAAAACTATACTATTACACCAACATAAACAAACTCGTTGCACACGTCGTCCACCGAGATGTATCCGTTGCAGTAGGGGACGCCGACGAGTTCCAGCGACGGACGTAGGGTTGGTAGAGAAAAATAATTTCCCAAAATTACATGCTTTGAACCATTTGTTTGAATGACGTATGTACTCTTCATAGACAAAGAACCGAACTTGCAATAATGAAGACCACCACATCAACGAGGCAATCTATACGGGTTAACCCACGCACAGATGCAACAACGATCCAAGTAGTTGTACGCAAATGTAACAACGATCCAAGTATAATCGGACAATATTTTCGTAAGTCGGTAGGCTTCGGCTGGAAAAGTGGAGGTCGATTTAAAAACGTCATGGATTGTAAAGCTCAAAGGTTTGATAAAGGTTTAGTATACACGATATAGAGGGGGTACAAATTTTGTGAAGTAAAGTGGGGTATTTATATACATTGGTGACGTCTCACGGTTTCCCGAGACGACTTTGAGTCGTCTCACGGTTCCCGAGACGACTCTTGACTTTCACGGTTCCCGTGACGACTCTTGACTTTCACGATTCCCGAGACGGCTTTGGAAACCGTCGCTTTATTTAATTTCACCTTCTTACCGTCAAATTTTCTGAATATAAATAGAAGACACCGTGGTTAAAAACCACACAAACGGTAAAAACAAAAACAAACACCCACCAAGCCAAAATATGAACCCGTGGACGGAAGAGGAAGAGATGACACTTGTGGTTTGCCACAAGGATGCCTCAAATGACCAGGAGATTCAACAACTCCCACGTGGTGAAGGGTCGGCCTTCCCCCTGGAGGGGTTTTTGGCTCGCGTGTTTTGCGACTTCATCAAACACGTTGGCACCAACACCACCAAGACCCTCTGAGACCTCCAGTTAAAGTGGGTCGATCTCAATATCAAGTGTGAGAGGTGGACCACCCTATACGAGCAAGTGGTGAGGGACGATCCGGAGCTTGATGAGGAGTTGGCTATCGAATTCACCCACTATATCAAGTGTGAGAGGTGGACCACCCTATACGAGAAATGGTGAGGGACGATCCGGAGCTTGATGAGGAGTTGGCTATCGAATTCACCCACTATGAGTATGGGGTGCGATACGGCAACGATTTCGACCATATCGAGGCATGACGATTATTGCGCCAACTTTAAGTTTTTTTTCTTTGTTTTAATGTATTTTTTTATGTTTAATATTATTATGTTCAATATTTATGTTTCATTGAAATGTTTTTAGTTATGTTTTATATTTACTTTTAGAGTTGAAAATAAAAAAATAATTAAAAAATTATAAAATAAATGGTAATAAAGGGTAAAAATAAAACAACACTAAACCTTTATCAAACCTTTTGTAAAAAAAACAAAATATATGGGTATATCAAAACCAAAATATATGAGACGGTTCAGGAAGCCTTGGAGACGGCTCAAGCCTAGCCGAAGACGGCTTGAGCTCGGCAGTCAGTGAGACGTCTCAAGGGCCCACGGGAGACGACTTGGAGGCTCTGACACGTCTCGGGAGACGCCTGACAGTCCTCGGGATCGGAGACGCCACGTGTTGGTTTTCTATTGGTTGTAAACTAAAGGCTCTCCGGAGACGGTTCAGGCTCGTTGGGAGCCGTGACCCGTCTCTCCAAAGAGACGGGAGGGGGCCATTTTGGTAAATCACTTAGTCAACGGGCCATTTTGGTGATTTTCCCAAAAAAACATACACTACTAAAACAAAGAAAAACAAACCAAACGATCATAAAAAACCCTAGCCACGTAGTGATCTCTCGAGCGCAACATTTGCCACGCCGAAACGTGGTGAAAGGGGTTGTCAACCTTGCGACGGTACTCCACGTGGGTAAAGGCGAGGAGCACGTCTTCTTTCTCCCCGGGGAGATCTCTCTTCACCTCCCTGTACGCGATTTCGAAGTTTTTACACTTCGATTTCAAGTCACCGAATTTGTGGAAGATGGAGTCATTGGTACGGTTGGTACCCCCGACAAGGGTACCAAACTCGGCTAGCACCCGATGCCACAGCGGCCCGCGAGCGTTCGATGATCCCCGACTTGTCGAAGCACCCTCACCGTGCACTTGTTGCTTCGCGATCACGAGTGCTAGTTCTTCTTCTTCTGTCCACTGCACCATGATGAAGGTTTGAAGATTGAATGTTGAGAATTATAAAGAGAATTGTGAAGAGATTTTTGAGGAAAGTGAATTGTGTTTGAAGAAGAAAAGTAATAAATAGGTAAAATAAAAAGGGGTAATAAATAAAGTTGGTGAAAAAATTAATTTTTTTGAATTTTAAACGTGCTGCCAGCCCGCTAACGGACGCGAGTTGGCTCACGTCCCATCGCTCCCGCAAGCTTTCACTTGACACCGTTGTCGTTAGCGCTGCCCACGTGGCAAAAGTTGTGGCTCGCGGCAGGCTACTCGCGGGCCACAACGGATAGTCTTATGTGATACCTACCTGATTATCCGAACTCGTTTACCCATATACATTGAGGGGGAGCATTTACTGATATTAAAAATGAACTATTAACTTAGAACAATTACTATTCTGTTGCATTAACTTCATGTCTTTTCTTTAAGAATATGCTAACTTCATGTCTTTTCTTTAAGAATATGCTAAACACATATATAGATAATAGATCCAACATAAGCCTTTTGTGTTACTCATGTGTGTAGCAGTATTGTGGCAAAAGTTTTTCTTATGTTATTAAAAATTGAGATCAAATTACACAGAAATATTATTGTTGTTCTAGATGTTAATACTGAATCCTTGTATTATATATATAATTATATTGTTTTATAATTAAACAAGATTTGCTCATGATGATTAATAGGGAAAAAAATCTAAGAGGCGGGAAGGCGATTTCTATTTGGTTATGTTTACAGGGCATGTGCGTTTGAAAGTTTCTATTTTGATTCCTTAAATGTTAACCAAATAGTTTTGCTTACAAAATGGAAAATTCAAAAGCAAACTTTCAATCAGTAAATAGTTCCATAATTTTTTTCTTTTATTGATTTGTATGATAGCACATCTAATCAATTCAAAAAGTTGGTAAATGCTTTTGAATTTTATCTATGATTTTACCTTTCCACCTTCCTATGTTTCCATTGTCATATTAATTTCCAAAACTATTGTTTGGTATTGAAACTAAGAAAATTTTCAGCTATGCAAATAAGAATATGTTAAGGTGGGGTGAAATGCAATATATATGTGCGTGGAGATAATAATAATAATAATAATAATAATAATAATAATAATAATAATAATAATAATAATAATAATAATAACACATGGCAGCAATGGCGATAGAGATGAGAGCTGACGTGGTGCTCGATGGCATATACGAATCAGGCTTATTGACGGTGGTCTGTATGGACAAAAGTATTATTTTATAAAAAAAGATATATTAAAACGTATAGAGTATAATAATAACTAGTAGATTGCACCCGTGCTACGCACGGGTTGCACGAGAAATGCATTGCTATTCCACCTCGCAGCATGGGTTGCACGGGATATGCACCGCAATTCGACCGCGCGTTGCGCGACGGTTGCTGGAAGTTGTTTGCTATTAGTAAAGGGTTCTATGCAATTTTCAAAAACTTGGGTGCCAAAGTTTAAATTCGTAAAAGTTAAAAGTTAGGTGGTCAAACTGTAAAAGCTAAAAGTTAGGTGGTCAAAGTTTGAAATCTTAAACGCTACCAGGGTGGTCAACGTTTGAAATACCTATAGTTAAAGGTTAAGTGGCCGAACTCTAAAAGCTAAAAATTAGGTGTTCAAAAATGAAAGCACGCAAGTTTTTGTGTCCAAAGTATAATAAAAGAAACTGCAAAATTAAGGAAAAAGAAACTATGCAATTTTGTGGCAAAAGTGAGAAAAGCTAAAATGGACTATTGCCTAGCACGATGTCATTTAATATATAGTATAATGTAGTATATTTCTAAAATTTAAAATATTTAAAGTTTATAATAATTATAATTTCAATAAATTGCAAAATTATCCTTGTAATCAGATATAATTAATTAAAAGAATAACCCATCTAGTTATTCTTGGCATTTTAGTCATTTTATCAAAACTTAAATAAATAATTATAATTTCAATAAATTGCAAAATTATCCTTGTAATCAGATAGAATTAATTAAAAGAATAACCCATCTAGTTATTCTTGGCATTTTAGTCATTTTATCAAAACTTAACTAGGAAAACTAACGGAGTTGGCCTTAGTACCCAAACATGTTACAAAACTGAACTCATAAACCCTTAAGATGTTAAAAAATAAAGTTAGTACTCTAATATGTTACTTTTTATAAACCATAAGAACTATCTGTGTAGTTATCTCAAAATTAAATAACACCCATCGATAATACACTTGTAGTAGTACTTGAAAAAACTGCATGATCAGTTATGATCCATTTGTAATATATGTTAGTAAGACCATTATTTACTCCAGTTATTTTCTAACGTAGCTTTTGTAATGGATTATGTTGAAATATATGCAATTCCTTATATGGCAAATATAAAAGTATCATGATGTTAATTAACGTGAGTGTGTTAAATGTGAATTATTTGTTTTCAACTGTTTGTTGTCATAAAACGTGTTTATTTTGAGGATGATTTCATTTGCAGTTGCTTGGGGCTTAAAGGATGTTTTTTCAGGAGCATGCAAGAGTTAGAACGTTCATGAAAAGGAGATTTGTATCGTATAAAGTGAAAATAGATTTAGAGTGTTCACGAATAGTTTGGATGAAAACCAGGAACATAAGCATAGACTGAGCAAGAATAGTCGAGAAAAGAGAAAAAAAAATTCAAATGATCATATTCATGCTAGAAAATGAGTTGCGAAAACTACAATATATGAACCTTGACTGTTTTGGAGAGCTTAGTCCTTAAAACAAGAGAGAAAACTAAGAGGCATAAATTATGCCCTATAGGATAATTTACACCATAAGACAAATACATACGGGAATGTATAGCACAACGTATATCACTCGAATTAAGGGTTAGGGGCTTAAATTACGTTATGGCGCACTTAACACCCTTATATATGTTCAACTCACAAATTTAGATAACACGTTGAACACTTTTCACGAATTTCTTAAGGAGACAACCTTGCTTACCCGCACTCCTTTTCATAGTTAAAACAACACAATTAACTTACTTTTGAGTAAGCCATGTTATCTACCTTAGTAATAGTTTATGATGTGTTATTTTGTCTATATTTGTGCAAAATGGGATTCTCGTAGGGCTGATTTAGTACCAAAGAGATTATGGAAGGGGATGATCTAAAGTAAATATTCGAAGGACTGTTCTGGATGATGTTTTATATTGGAGGGTTGGAGCTGAAAAAGTGGTTGATGTAAAGCAAATATTCGAAGGACTGTTCTGGATGATGTTTTATTTCGGATATTAATTTCCTGTATGATTCTCACTTAGGGTATGAATTTCCTAAATGAAACGAATCAAATAGGAAATTTGTGAGTTTAGGTTTAGTATAAGTGAGAATGGACCAGTTTCATATTCACCATGGGAAGGTGGTGTGTAGACCTCCATGGTGAGGAGCGTTGGAGTGGAAGGTGGGTATGTGGCTTGGAGGGCACCGGGTTTAGCAAGGTTGAGGGGTTTTTCTTTTCTTTCCTTGTTTATATAGATGTATAGTTTGGATGTGAAAAGTGGAGCTACACCACCCGCTATGCATGGAAATTGTGGGAACTGATGTGGCGTGTATGGATGTGAAACAAACCCCATAGTCTTTGAATTCATGTTGCCTTCATGTTTATGTGAAATTTTCGGGTTCATGCTGCGTTAGACTCACCAACCCATAAACACGATACGTTTAACATCCCTAAATTCTCATACTATATTTCATACCTAAAATTACATTAATCTAAATACACAAACAAAGGGTGATGCAGGGGCATCTAGGACCTCCCAGCTATTAACAATTTCCAAGCATAAAATATGAATATAAAGATATATAATGAATGACTTTCTTCATCTGAGACTATATATTGTGAGTAGAGATGAGTGGAGGCTCTATCAAATAATATTTTGTCACGTTGACGCTTACATGGCATTGGGTAGCGGTTGGCGGTTGTTCGCGAGAGGTGAGTGGAGGCTCTATCGAATAAAATTTTGTCACGTCAACGCTTACGGGGGATTTTACCAAATATATTTAAATATTTACCACTTTTTTTATAAAATAAATTAAACTAAAGATAAAAGAGAATTACACTAAAATAAAAACAAACATTACACTAAAAAAAAAGAAAATTACACTAAAAAAGAAAACAAAATTACACTAAAAAAAAAAAAGAAAATTACACTAAAATAAAAAAGAAAATTACACTAAAATAAAAAAAACGATTACATTAAAAAAAACCTAACGTAAGGATGGGCCCGAGCATAACATTTGCCACGCCAAAACGTGGTGAAAGTTATGGCCAACCTACCGAAGGTACTCCACTTTGGCAAAAGCGACGAGTACGTCTTCGGTTTCCCCGGGCATATCACTCTTCACCTCTCTGTACGTGGTTTCGAAGTTTTTGCACTTCGATTTCAAGTCCCCGAACTTGTGGGAGATGGAGTCATTGGTACCCCTGACAAGGGTACCAAACTCGGCTAGGACCCTATGCCACTGTGGTTCGCGGCCCCGGCTTGACGAAGCACCGTCACCGTGTACTTGTTGGTACAAGATGACGAGTGCTAGCTCTTCCTCCTCGGTCCACTACACCATGATGAACTTGGATTTGAAGATTGAAGGTTTAGTATAGGAGAATTGTGAAGAAGAAGATGAATTGTGTGTGAAGAAGGAGTAAAATAAATAGGTAAATAAATAGGGAAGTAATAAATTTTGTTTGGTGAAAAATTAAATTTTTTAAAATTCAAACCGTTGCCAGCCCACTAACGGACGCGAGCTGGCTCACGTACGGTCGCTCACAGCAGAGATCATGTGGATGTGTTATCGTAGGCGCTAGCCACGTGGACCAGGTTGTGACTCGCGGCAGGTGGCTCGTGGGCCACAACGGATAGTCTTATATTCCAGTTAACTTGTATCACTGTAAATATAAAAAACAAGTTCCAAACAACTATTATATATATAAATTATAAGTAATAAATTTTCTAAAAAAAATAAAAATAAAAAATAATGAAATATAATTATATGTTATTCCAAATAATTTGTTTCACGAACAAAATGCGTACTTTTTTCGATATAAAACCAACTGAAAGCTCGACAAGAAACGAGTGATACAAAGTATAATATTTGAGGTTGATTTATACAATCATAGTTATTAATTTTTGAAGTAAAAGGCAAATGCGACAATGATATATGTCCCAAGTTTGTTTCTTTTACATAAACGAAAAAATTAGAAAAACAAAAATGTATATTCAGAAGTAATATTAACTAAAATCATATTAACTAGTTACAAATATTATATTTGAAGTGGTCGAATCCAAAACTTTTATGGTATATCCACAAACATTAGCTACCAAAACTAGAAGAAATTTCTCCCAACTCGTTTAAAAATAAATAAACTATTTACCTTTATACAATATATAAAAGATAGTCTATGGTCAAAAATCAAAGTGAAACTTCCATTTTTTCATTCACACAACCAGCTTTCTGACCCACCTCTACCCCCACCCCTATATATATATGCATGCCCCAATCTAAACATGAATAACTTAAACAAAAGCCTAAAAAGATTTGATATACACATGCACACAATAATGGTTAACAAAAGCTTTTTGTTCTTTGCTCTTTTCATCACCTTTTGTGTAGCTTTGGCTCTATCTCAGGAAGTTGGTTAGTCCACAAAAGCATTTATATTTGACATTGTAGTTGTTTTTTTTCATTTGTTTGATTGTATATTTGTTCATGCATGAAATATGTTGTTAATTGTGGGGCAGATGATGAACAAGAAGTATTGTATGATGTGAATAATCCGAATGGACCGAACAACTGGGGAGGGATGTGTAATAATGGAGACATGCAGTCACCAATTGATCTCACTCATAAAAGAGTTCAGACAACATCCAAACTAGGAAGACTTGATACTGATTATAAACCTGCTAATACAACTCTTATTAACAAGGGACATGAAATGGAGGTAGGAACGCATGCACTACAATTAATTATTTAAGCTTTCATCATCTTAAGATAACTGTTATTGTCTAAGGGATATATTTTTTATGCTAGTATTTACTAACTTATCATGATAAATCAAACGCAGTTGAAATGGATCGGGGGAGCAGGGCATATTCATATAAATGGAACCGAGTATCAGCTTAAAGATGCCCATTGGCACACCCCTACCGAACACACCATCAATGGCCAAAGGTATCAAAATTTCTTTTGGTTTTTACTGCAGCAAAGTTGATTAATCAATCTCCTAAATTCATTTTCATTACAAAGAAATTAGTCTTACATCTAAAGATGATATACATTTATATATATATTTTCTATTTGTATAGATTTAATCTCGAGCTACACTTGGTTCATGAAAGTATAGATAAAAAGAAAGCAGTTGTTGGAATTTTATACAAAATTGGTCGTCACGACTCTTTTTTAGCAAAGGTATGTTCATAAATATCATCTTTAAAAAACCTACTAGAATTTAACCTAGAATTTTATCTCGATGTAAGTATCCATTTTCTTCGTAATCAGATGGAACCATGTTTTAAAGCACTGGCTTCAAGAACAGATGTTGAAAAACCCGTTGGAACAATAGACCCCCGAGATATAAAAATTGGCAGTAGAAAATATTATCGATATATTGGCTCACTTACTACTCCACCATGTAACCAAAGTGTTATTTGGACCATTGTTCAAGAGGTAAAATATATTTATGTATTCATCTAATCTCATGCAAACTTTACATGTAAGGAATTTGATCACTAGATGATGCTTTTGCTTCATTACATATCAGGTGAGAACGGTTTCACAAGAACAATTGCGTATAATCCGTGAAGCAATCCATAATGTGAGCTTTACAAATATGCTCTATTGTCATTAGTTTACACCTTTGATATGAAATTTGTTGTTAAATTTAGCTTGATGTGCATGTAACAGGAAGCTCATGCTAACGCAAGGCCTATTCAACCCTTGAATAATCGTTGGTTAAAACTTTACATACCAAATGACCATGAAACAGATGAGGGTTCAGACGATTGATTTGCAACATGGGATCGACATATAATTTATGTTTTATGTATTAATATTGATATCATGTATTTTTGTTTCTTTTTATCTTTTAGTTCTGGATTATATGTTTTATTTTTGGACTGTATGATTTAGTATACAAGTTGTCATTAGTTATTTTGTGTGATTCATAAACAAATAAATAAATAAATATTGGTTCTTATTCTTATATATATATATATAAAAGTTTGTATTATTTTTAAAAGGCATTTATCTAATGCAAGAGTTATAACCATCCCTTAAAAAATAATAACCCACCCGCGCCATCTCGGCCTGCTTTGTTGAACTCCTAAACCATTGTTACTAATTCGTTTTAGAAATTTTATCAAAACATTTAGGCCATAAAGACCCTTAAAAGAGTGTTTCTACGAACAAGTGAGCTATATAACATCCACAACGAATTTAAACTGGGGAGACTTTCGTAGATGAAACACTACATGAAAATTAATCTAAACTTATTAAAGAAAAACCAATACAATATTTACTCTACTATAAAAGATTAGGGATTTGTGAAAACATTTGACATAGGTCACTGTAGCATTGGCTAACATGGGTCAAGCCAATCAAACAGGAAGAAACGATTGTCGCAGTGCAATTCTCAGGTGTTCATAATCGCAACAAACTCTGAGACGTCACTGTAACCTTAGCTGACACAGGTCAAGACAATCCAACAAGAATAAACAATTGTTATAGTGCATTGCTCAGTCGTTCACCACTGCAGCGAACCATGAGACGTCACTGTAACCTCGGCTAACACAAGTCAAGCCAAATAAACACCAAGAGCAACACGAATACAAAGTTCAACAAAAGTGACTTCTTCAAAGTCCTAGATGACAAGAGGAAAACTTTCACGCAAGGTGCGAGTGGAGCACGAGGTTGAAATCACCAAGAGCTCACATGAGTTTGGATTTTGAATTGAAACAAAGGTTGACACATTCCCTAGAGTCAAATGGTGACTTATGAAAAGCTTTTTTGGCGCCAATTATTTACATGTTCGTTATTACGACAACGTAAAAAAACTTCATTTGTACAAAATAACCACTTTTGAATTTTTATGTGTCGGAAGATTTTACAAAAAAAATTTTGAGACCCTCCTTCGAAGAATTTGAACACATGTAGTTCTGAAATAAAGGCCTTAGCCAGTTCCTTCCAACTAGATCTTGTGGATTTGGACCCATGCATTTATGTTAACAAACCATAGACATTCATTTCACAGGGATTCATATGATACGTGTATGTTTACAAGAAAAGTTTTATGAATTCAAAGGATATTATGACCGCCCATTTCCATGGGTGTCATAGTTTGATTAGGGTAATTAGGGGTGATTAAGGTTAGATAGATGTCTAATTAGGATTGGCGATTGATTCCCAACTCTTAGGCATGTTGCTAACTTAATCAAGATTTCTAAGCCCTATTTCTTCAAACACATGCCCTCAATTGTCTTCAATGAACATTGAATTAACATTGTTTAGTAATTTTGGGTAAGGTTTTATATTTACAGACAATCACCAACGTATTGAGGACAAATGTATATTGCCACGCAATAAACGACGAACAAGACGTTTAAATGCAAAATAATGCGTATAATTGGGCTTTGCTAGACTTAAGACGACTTAACTAACATAAATTAAGTCTCTAGTGCATGTAATTAAGATAACGTATGCCTAAACTCGGGTACGGTTACTGTCTCAGATTTACCGTGTGTCAAAAATAGGTTTTGGAAATTTCAAATAGTGACAATGTGACACCCAGAAAATTTTTCAAATTTCTCTCTCTTTTGACACCAACATCATTGGTAACTTATTGAATTTCGGGATGAATTTCTTTTCAACTTGGGGATGATGTGACATCCCGCATTCTTGGGTTGATATTTTAACCTAACTCTAGTAAACTTATTCGATAGTTCATGCATTGCACTTGACTAAGGGTAGTTAAGTGAGTCGCACGGTATACGGTTATAGGTTAATAATTGCATAAATGGTAATTCGAGGAATTACCGGATCACATACATGAGTCTTGGACTCCGAACGTTCGTGAAATAATAAAACAAATAATTGTGGAATACTTTGTTTGATATTATTTGCAATTAGTTGCTTATGTGAATTTATTGGTGAATTATTATATCATTACGTGTATTTAAGTGAAACGTGTTACCGAACCCATCACCGACACACAACATACCGACAAGGTAGTTTGAGTCTTAAAATATTAGGTTGGTTAGTGTTGGTGTTGGTTTAGATGTTTAATGCCCAATTAAGAAGTAAAAAAAAAGGCTTGGCCAAGCCAAGCCCACACCCCCATAGGAAGGGCGCCGTGGGGCACGGGGAGAAAGGCCAAACCCCCGTGGGGCGCGGGGGGATGTCAGATCAGCAAAAATCGTGAAATTTGTTATATAATCAACTTTAAACCCAATATTTTTTTATAATTATACTCATATAACTCAAAACCCTAGCCCCTATTACGAAAATACAAACCCCAAATACCTGCTTTGGCTCAAGATCATCATCTTAGGAGCTTAGGATGTGTTTTAATTAATTGCTTGAAGAGCTTAAGGTATAACAACAATCCTAACATGTGTTAATATTTCTTAATCATTCTTAATCTTATTTAAAACCCTTAAAACTTGTTTGTCCAGATATGATGTGAAACTTTAATAACTAAATCTTGAGTTTTTATAAAGATTAACATGATAATGTGATATTATGATGAATGTTGCATGAAACTTGCATGTTTGCGAATATTGTTGATCTAGGGTTTCTAAAAGATAAAATTCATGATGAATCTTGTCATGTGAGATCTGATTTACATGCTAGGAGTATTGTAATACATGTTTATAATGATAATCAGCGATATTATGGATCTAGGGTTTGTTAATAGTGAGTTATATGCATGTTTAAAACTAGACAGATTCATAATGAAGATTTGTAGGTGATATATCTTGGTCTCAAAGTGTTTGTGTTCATCGTTACTTGACTCTAACATGTCGTTCATGATCGTAACTTTTCATATTGTGCAAGTTTGTGTGATTTGGATGTCAGTTGATATGTTTTTGTGATTTTATAAAAACAAAGGTCAAATCTGATTTTTGGACCTGGAATTTGGGTCGACTTTAAAAGGTCATAACATGAGATTTACAAAGATTTAAACCAATAATTTTGGAAAGTAGCTATATACTTTGGTTTTACAACTTTTACAAGTGGATTCATCTCGTTTGGTTGAATCTACGAGTTTTAAGAATTTTTCTCGTAAACTATTGCAACAGATTTGTTTTTACAATCTAGCTGTGATAAATGATTTTTCATAATTTTTTTAACATGGTTATGTCACGAAATATTAATAGTGGCATGTATCATGAACATGTAAGCACGTTTAGTATCATTTTGAGATTTTAATATGTTGAATTAGCTAGTATTTTTCAAAAATTCATTTTGATGATTCATAATCTGCCTCGAAAACGCAGATTGGGGAAATAGGGTATATGAGCTTATTTAATTTTTGGTTGACTTATTTGTGACTTGTAATTATGTGTAAACTTGTGTGGATCATATATAGAGTATGTGATAACATGTAAACGTAATATTCACCAACGGGTGGTAGGGTCACTTATTGCATGTAGAAACATTAGTGTCACTTAAACATTTTCACATCATTGGATGTCTTGGATAAACGGGTCTTGTTTTGTGTTGTATACATATACACTTATAGAGTGACACATATAATAGGGAGTCGTTAACGGATCTCTATTACTTGTTGGAGTTGGATTTAGCTCAACGCAACCTAAGGTGAATTTCACTACTCTTTTTCTCAAAAGCATGTGTCTCGAGTTTTGAGACGACTTAATTCCTGGTTATGGAACTACTTAACTTTTTAGTTTCTGGTTTGGGACTACGTTGATTCCCTTGTGTGAATGGGGTTTTACTAGTTTCGCATTTTGTCCTTTGTTAACTAAACGGGAAATCTGTATCACTTTAATGTACTTACTTATAACGAATTAATTGTTAGAGGCGAACGGGGTATTAGTTAATAGCGCTATTAGGTTGTGCAACAGCCTCACACTGTGCTGAGAGCCGCGTGAACTTTTGACCACGTTTTACTTGTGTTGATAGACGCTAGTGCTAAGGCAAATAAACTTCTATATGTTTTCGTTACTGCTTTGTTTAGTTACTTTGAATGGGTTAGCTACCCTTGGCATGCGTTGAAACTAGTGGTTGTTGGTTTTGGAACATTAATTTTTGGTTACTTTAAACTGTGAATTCACCAGCTTTATGTTGACACACCTAGCATGTTTTTGCAGGTCGCTAGGTACGGAAAACATTAGGCAAGCATGCATTGGAGTCATTGGGTTTAAACATTACTAAAACTTATTTTGATTTACTTTGCTTGGTTTTGGGCAAGTTGTTTTGCTCTAGATGTTTACCTTATTATTTTCTCTACGCTTCGGCAATTATCTAACTTTTTGATTAAACATTAAGCTTGATTTTGAAAACGAGCTAAAGGGTTTGAGCATTTAGAGTCGTTCTTGTAATTAATGGCTATGGAATCCTAGTGTGTCACGCGCCTCGCGGTATAAACCCCGCAGTGGAATTAGAGGATGTGACAGACAACGTAAACAAGTTTAGGTGGGAGCAATAAAGAAGTAGAATACTTATTTTATTTAGATACATCAAAACTAGATCATTACACTACTAATATGTGTTGGCCCCTTCATGATGGTGCATCCCTGATCGCTTGAATGTGAACTTTATCTTGGACACCATATTTGAGACTTAACAGAAAAATGTGTTGTGTGTTTACAGAATGTGAACATGCATACATGGATATACGATAATTATAAAGTGTGAGAGAGAATCCTAAAATATAGGAAACTTTTGAACTTGATAGACAATATTCAACACTTACGTAACCGTCCCTACGAACTCTCACTTATACTAATCCAACAAAAATAAACAATTCTATCAAATACTCGATCATATTTCAAATAGTATATTAAAGTTGTTAGAAAGTTTAAATTATAGAATTATTTGAAATATAGTCGAGTATTTGATAGAATAATAATATGAAGTGTATATATAGATATCTTCATGAAATAGACTCATTTAGGGTTGGGTTATTTTGAGAACTCGTGTGAGTTGCGAGAACCATAAGAACTTTTCTAGGCCATTGATCTTTTCAATTCAGTGGTTGAGATTTAATCTTTAAGTTTTTTGCCTTAACATGATAATCAATTTTGTGATAGTATTTTTTAATCTAATTAAGTGTAAAAAGGGTTATTAAGGTAAAAACACCATGAGAGATAAATAATTAATATAATACCATATATTTTATTTTTTAATTTCTTTACTTTTTTAAAACAACAAATAATCAATATTCAAAGATGAATCTGATGAGAATGATATACACTGGTGTAATTATTTACACTAGTATAAATTCTATCATGCACAAACTTCTAAAAAAACGCTAGTGTAAAATAGCCAACAAACATATACACATTCGTATTACGCTAGTGTAAAATAACCAACAAACATATATACATTCGTATTACGCTGGTGTAAAATACATAGTACCATCTATAACATTTGTATTACACCACTGTAAATGGCCACAACATCAATAAAAATGTATTATATCAATGTAAAACAACCAAACATCTATAAATTCATAAAACACATAACTCAAAAGAGTTTTACACCATTGTTTATTTACCTTATACAAAAAAAAACCATCATCTTCAACAACATCATCTTCTTCACATCATCATCTTCTTTCACACAAAACAAAACCCATGAAAAAACTTAATAATAATAATAACAACAACAACAGTAACAGCAACAGTAACAATAATAATAACAATAATAATAACAACAACAACAAAATAATAATAATAATAACAACAACATACCTGATCTGTTTCATCTCACCACCATCACCAAAACACCCCTGTCACCATCATCGAACCACTATCACTGAAGAAACAACGAGTATACAGGTGATTAATACTAATCACTGAGTGGTTAATACACTTGTTTGCTAAGGAGCAATCCTTTACCTGCACCGTAGGTAAAACCGAAACTGTAAAGTAAAGATGAGTGTGTGTGTGGTGGAAGTAAGAACACCAGAATATAATTGGTTCGGTCAAGAATGACCTACGTCCACTGTAAAGAGCTGAATGTATATTACTTTAGAGACTACAAAGTGTTACAATGATAATTGCTATTCTAGCTCTTGCATACAAGTGATAATTTTCGGATCCTTTGCAAAGGAGATGAATTATTCTATTTATAGGAGGAGCGTGGGCCAAGGTGACAGACCACGAGAAGCTATGGATGATCCGGGCCTTGGTTGGGCCCATTAGCCTTTGGCCTATGAAATTGGTGGGAAAATGGACATCATTGAATGCCGACATCAATGAGCTTCGGAGCAGGTCTGCCAAAGTGCCACGTGGCGCCTTCTGGTTGGGCTCCGGCGGCATGTTGCTCTCACACAGCATACTTGACTTACCTGCTGGCGTCTGACGTGACGTCTGGCAGCAGGTAAGCATGCTTGTGCAGTACTGTAGACAGCAGCATGGGGGAAGCATGGGAGCAGTCATGTCGTCTGGCAGCAGGTAAGCATGCTTGTGCAGTACTGTAGACAGCAGCATGGTGGAAGCATGGGAGCAGTCATGTCGTTGTTCACGTCAGTGGTTGTTGGACCACTCTGACTCGTGTCGCTGTGTGATTGAGGTCTTCGCCGCTAGCGGGAAGATAGCATTTAAACGGAGACGTGTCTCTGAGGGTCAAGTCTCCGTTTTGGAGCAGTTTGTTGATGGATTTCACTATCCGAAGCTGGATGATCCGCCTGCTCATTTTCATGCTTCGCGTGAGTTTCCTAACCTTGATCCACCCTACGTTTACTTGTCAGATTCAGAGTCCACTGGCTCCTCGCGAAGGTTGTCGTGTCAGTCGAAACCCTCCGGGGGCGTGGGCGCTGAAAGCATGCCCCGCAGAAGCATACTTCTGCCGCGAGGAAAAGTGTTGCACCTTCTGACTCTGGAATTTCGAGTGCAGGGGTGAGTTCGTGAAGAATCGTAGCAAGCGGAAGGATGGCCCGCCCTCCAAAGATGATGATGAAGATGATGATGATAGTAAGTTGAAGCACAAGAAGAGGCGCCGCCATGAGACATCTTCTCGTGGCGAGGGCAGTGCTTAGGGCAGTGGTAGCGAAGGCGGTGGAAAGGCCAGCAGTGGAAGTGGCCAAGCTACTGGGGGGTCTGGCTCGAAGAGTATTGAGACTGAAGATAGCCTTCCCTAGTTTTCTGTCAACATCACCGCCCCTCCATCGCGTGTACCTATTTTAACCAAGATTCTGAAGAAAACTCCGCGTAAGTGATGCCTTCTTTTGTAATTTGCCTTAATTTTGTGTTTCGTATATTAACTTCTCTTTTCTTTGTAGCGGTGGCGCCAAAGGTTGTTCCTTCTTCTGCCCCGCCAACTCCTACTGCGGAGGAGATTGCGGAGGCAAAGCGCAAGAAGGAAGAAGAACTCTTGTGGAGAGAGAGGCGGGGAAATTGAGGCCAAAGCACGGGCCGATGAAGCCTCCCAAAAAATTGAAGCGAAAAAGTCTGAGAGGGAGCGTCTTCTCCTGGAAGAGCATAAGTTCCAGGCGGAGAAGGTTTGCCTTGCCCAAGAGAAAGGTGAGGCGAAGGCCAAAAAACAGGACGATGATGCCTTCAAGAGGGTTGTGGAGACTTCCCTAAAGGGAGGCGCTGGTGATGGTAGGGGTAAAACCGGCGGGTCGGGGAGTGCGCCGCCTGGTTCGCAGGGTAGGGGCCTGACTGGGAATTCAGGTGAGTATGATGCCTCCAGTTGGGTAGGGAGTGACGCCATATGCGGGAGAACACCCGGTTCGCCAATCCCTTGGCCGCCGAGGAGTTGGTAGCGGAGGTAGTACATCCCTATGAAAGAGAGTATCAAGACAGCTTGAGCCGTCCTGACCTGATCTCTGACATTTGTGTGAATCAGGCGGCTTAGCTGGCTGCAATTGATTCCTTGAGGAGGCGGGACGCTGATCGCCCGCCTTAATGCTTAAAAGGTCGCCTTGGCTGAAAGGGAGGCCAACTTTAAGTCTGAGGTGGATCGGTACCGCCGCCGCGCCCACGATGCCGAGGATAAGATCAAGCTGTTAGAGCGGGATCATGCGGCGGCGCAGAAGCGGTGGAAAGATTCTTGTAGCCGCACAAACAAAGAAACGATGTGGCTGAAGGAGCGCATCCAAGAGCTTAAACAGGAGAATTCCAAAGTTTGTGCGGATCTGGAGAAAAGGTCCAAGGCCCGCTCCGAGAGAACCACAAAGTATGTGGAGATGCGGAAGGAGCTTGAATCGAAAGATGCGGAGCTGGTTACCGCCACATCGCGTGTTTCTGTATTGGAGAAGGGGAGGGTCACTATTATCCAGGCTAAGGAAGAGCTGGAACAAGAGATGGCTTTGATGGAGGAGGCCCGCGACGCCACAGTGCAAGAGGCTGTAAATGCCAAGGTCTTACTTGAGCACTCTGCTGCGGCACAAGATAGGGCGAATGATGCTATTCGTTGGGTTATGAGTGCGGGCGTTGGTGGGGTAAGTTTTAATCTGCTTGCAATATATGTTATTTGCTTTGCATTTCAGTTGTAGTAAGGTTCTAACACTGTGACTTGTCTTGCAGATTTTTAAGCGATTCTAGAATGAGCCCAAGCTTGGCGACCAGATCGCCTCCATTGTCTTAGGTGCCTTCGCTTATGCTTATGTTCATGGCGAGGGCTTTAACGAAGGGTTCTGCAACTCCGCGGCTGGCGGGAAGCTCAAAGAGGTGGAACATTTTGGGAAGCCCGTGAAGGATGATGATGAGAGGGAACTGGCCAAGTTCGAGAAGGTCGAGTTCCCCATTCTTCAGGTGGTGGCGGACTGCAACCGCCATGTAGACCCTGCTACTTCGCTCTGTTACTTTATTGAATAGTCTGATCATCTTAGCGAAGTGGCCCAGCAACGAGCGGAGCAGGAATAAAGGGAACGCCTTGAGAGAGAGAGCCAGATTGCTACTGTAGAGGGTGCCTCGGGGATCCAACATGAAGACGAGCAACTGGGGGACTTTAGCGAATCTGAATAGGGTTGTTTGTAAGGTTTTTAAATATTTTTGTACTTGTAAATAGTGGGTATTTAAATCCCAATTTTTAATGAAAATTGTTTGTTCTCGCGGTAATTTCTGGTGTACTTATTTAACCAAGTCGTCACCCGGTTTGTAAGTAGAAATTAGCGCTTACGTCGAACTTCGCAGTCCGGCGTTAAAGTGTTAGATACTTTTGCCTTGAAGACTGTAGTATAACACAACTTGTGTCGTTGGTCCGACTTAAGCGTCAAAGAACCATGTCTTGAAGACTATTGCGCAACGTATGTGGTGATGCGCGATAGCTAAGTCCGACATGTGTTGAACATGTCTTGAAGACTATAGCGCGGCGCATATTCACGACGTATGTGGTGGGGCGCGTGTTATAAGTTCGACTCGTATTAAACGTGTCTTGAAGACTGTTACGCGGCCTCCACCGTAATACGCGGTTGTTTTAGTCCGACATAGGTGTTAGCTTAGCCTTGAATACCTAGGCGCGGAAAAACATGTAAAATAACAGATATAGGAAACAAACTTCATTGATTGAATAAGTACAATGGCATGGTTAGCCGAAAATACAAATAGATTACATGTAACATGCGTGTAGCTGCGCTGCATTCCAAGATCGTGGGATAGGGGTTCCATCTATTCTTTATAGCGCGTATGCGCCCTTACCCAGGACCTCTTGGATTTTATATGGCCCTTCCCAAGTTGGCGAAAGTTTTCCTGGTTTCTCAGAGCCGGAAGCTTCGTTGTTGCAGAAAACATAATCACTGATCCTGAATTTGCAGTGTTTGACGCGCTGATTGTAGTAGCGCTCCAGCTGTGTCTTGTACTTTGCTTCTTTGATTGCCGCGAGATTGCGGTGTTCTGCATGTAAGTCAAGATTTAAGTGGAGCTCTTCATCACTGTTCTGTTTGTCCGCCATGAGAACTCTTGTGGAAGGGCAGCCAATTTCGGCGTGTATTACAGCTTCGGAACCACAGGTTAAGTTGAACGGGGTTTTGCCGTTGCTTGTCTTAGTTAGGGTGCGGTAGGCCCATAGTACATGCGGGAGTTCGTCTACCCACCCTATGCGCTGGGTTCCAAGTCGTGTCTTTTTGCCCTCCACATTACTTCGGTTTGCTCTTTTGACTTGACCATTGCCTTGTGGCTGCGCGACTGATGTGAAAATTTGTTGGACACCAAGTTGCGCCAACCATTCTTGTAGTTTTTGGTCCGCGAATTGCGTACCGTTGTCGCTGACAAGTTGCATTGGAAGGCCGAATCTGCAGATAAGAACTCCTAAATGAATCTCTTGACATGTGCCCCGTCGATTTTTGCGAGCGGTTTTGCCTCAACCCATTTGGTGAAGTAATCGATGGCGACGATAAGGAACCTGACATTTCCTGGCGTCGTTGGAAATGGATCAACGAAATCGATTGCTCATTTTTGGAAAGGCCAAGCAGCTATAACGGGCACCAGGTCATTTTTTGGGCGCAGGGTATTTGGCACGTGGCGCTGGCATCTGTCGCATTTGGCAATTCTTTGACAGCGTCCAAATGCATTCCCGGCCAATAGTACCATGCGTTCATCAGCTTGGCGACTACCATCCTTGGGCCCGCGTGTAGACCGCAAATTCCTTCATGAACATCCCTGATGAGAAAAGTGGCATCCGCGGATTCCACGCAGCGGAGAAGCGGCCCTAAGTAAGATCGACGATAAAGTATCCCGTCGTTCAGCTGATAATGGAGAGCCTTATGTTGAATCTTTCGGGCCTCTGACTTGTTGTCAGGCAGGGTGCCGGAGGATAGATAAGCTTTGATTAGCGTCATCCAGGACACGTTGCCTGTTTGGATGACGTTGACTTGTCGCAACGGAACAAACGGTTAGGTGAGTACGTCTATGCGGACTTCCTTTTCCAAGTGATCAAAGACTGTTGAAGCCATTTTGCTTAGTGCATCAGCAGGTTGTTTTCGCTGTGCCTGACGTGTTCAACGGTGTAGGAATCAAACTTCCGCATGAGCTGTTTGGCTTGTTCCAAATAAAGAGCCATGGTCTGGTCTCGCGTGTCGTAAGTCCCGTTTATCTGTCTTGCGACAAGTAACAAGTCCACATGTGCTTCCACGTGCCTAGCCCCATTTTTTCCGCGATGCGGAGGCCTGCTAGCATCGCTTCGTGTTCCGCCTCATTGTTGGTACTCATGAAGTCCAGGCGGATAACGTATGTGAACTCGTGGTTATCTAGGCTGATAAGGTGGAGACATGCGCCCGAACCATCGTCATTGGAAGCCCCATTTGTGTAAAGGGACCATTTTTGCGTCGAGTCTTGGGGCGGCGTGGGTGACTGTTCAGCTATGCCTTCTTGTACTTTGTTTGCTGGTATCGTTTTTCACGTCAGTGCGGCTGATATAATAAATTGGCGTTTGAACCCCCTTGCGCTCTACCAGGAGAACCGCACCTACCGCCCGCTCTGTTACGGAGAGGTATAGAGTCAGAGGCTCTTTTGGCAAGGGCGCTATCAAAGTTGGGAGGTTCATTAAGTGTTGCTTCATTTCTTGGAAGGCTATCTCCGCTCCGGGTGTCCATCGCAACTTTCTCTTTTTCAAAGAATTATTCAAACTATCCACGAATGGGAAGGACTTTAAAGCGTAGTTTGATAGAAAGCGATTGAGGGCCACTAGACGGCCCATCAACGTTTGTACTTCCTTGATTGACGCGGGGAAGGCATCCATTCGATTGCTTGAACTTTTTCGGGGTTAGAGTGGAACCCATCCCGCGTGACTATCACCCCGAGGAACTTGCCCTCTTCCATGCCGACGGATCATTTGCTGGGATTGAGTTTCATGCGCACGGTGCGCAGTTGATCAAACGTTTTTTTGGATGTCAAGCAGCATGACTGACTCTTCTTTGCTTTTGATTACAACATCATCGACGTACATTTCAAGTCGCACGCTGATTTCTTGAACAAAGGCGGTGTCCATCAGGCGCTGGTAGGTAGCGCCCGCGTTCTTTTGACCGAATCGCATTTTGGTGTAACAGAAGGTGCCCATGTCTGTGCAGAACGCCATCTTATCCTCATCTTCCTTCGCCATCTGTAATTGGTGGTAGCCCTTATACGCGTCTAGGAAGCATTTGAAATAATAAGGGGCTTAGGAATCCACCTTCAAGTCTATTTCTGGTAGAGGACAACAATCTTTAGGACATGCCTTGTTCAAGTCCTTGTAATCCACACACATGCACCAGCCCCCGTTGACCTTGGCGACCATGACGGGGTTGGCGACCCAGGATTGGTATCGAATGAGGCGTAGGATGCTCGCATTGAGCAGCTCGGTAACTTGCTCGTTCATGGCCTTTGTTTTCTCCGGACCCATGCTCCGCTTTTTCTGGACAATTGGCTTTACCGAACGGTACACGTTGAGCCTGTGTTCCGCTATGTCTCACGGAACACCAACCATGTCCACCGGTTGCCATGCAAAAACGTCCGTGTTCTTGACTAGCAGCTATTGAGATGATTGCGGATGGTGTCAGATATTACATGGCCAATGGCCACTGTTTACTCTGGAAATTTAGGGTTGAGAACCCATTTTTCCGGCTTTGTGCGGGCATCAGTTTTGACCATCTTCGGGGGTTTGGCACTTTTCGCCGTATGGCAATCTTTGTTTCCCCGAATAAATGCAATGCCTGATTTGGTTGGGAAGCCAACCATTCCATGTGTTGTGGAAGCGTTCGCATTGAAGCGCGCGATGCCCTCGCGGCCAAGTAAGATGTCATGATGGGAGGTGGTCGGCAGGACCATGAAGTCGCAAATTTTGGTGCGCTCATGGGCGCCGTCCGCCATCGTGACAGGCATGGAGATCATGCCGCGAGGCATGATGGTTTCATGGATGAAGCCGGAGATTGGCTCGTTGACTAGTACGAGCTTTGCCTTGTCTTCTTCGTCCTGCTGTTGAAAACACTGATCATAAATGATGTCAGTGTTGCTTCCGCCATCTAGGAACATATACCGCGTGCGGTAATGTCCAAAGACGGCTATGATTACTAGTGGGGCGGTGGAAGATGCATCGCCGCGAACCTTTGGAAGGATTACATCGGCTTCCTTCCAAGAATCATCGATTTGCTGCACCCGGGAATGCTTCCCGTGGTGAGCTTTTTTCCCCTGCTTGGTCATATTACATTGGTGGCGCGGGACGAATGTAACCGTGTGGGTGTTGAGCTAGAATAGCAATTATCTTGCGCGTGCGCGACCCCTTAGCCTGGTTGTCATCGTTGTTCTGTCCCCGCACTGCACGGTGTACGTTGTTGACCGGGTGTTCGAGCTGACCAGACTTCAGCGTGAACTCAATCTTCATCTTCAGACTATAGCAATTGTCTTTGAGATGGCCAAAATCATTGTGGTACTCGCAGAACTTGCTTGTATCCACGTTTTTCCTTTTCCTAAGGGGCTTAGGCTCTTTGAGAGTCACTTGCTCCATCTTAAGGACTTGAGACGAAGTTTTTATAAGTAGGGTCCAGTCGTGGTTCTTTTTGGAGTGACCACGCTGGTCTCGCGTCTGTTTATTGTTGATGAGTTGGCGGGCGTCGTTGGAGGAGGAATATTTTCCTTCCTCCATGGAGCCCGAGATGCGTGTCCAGGCGGACTTGGCTTTGTTTTTTTTATTATTATTATGGTTGTGGTGTTAGGAATTGCGCATCTGACGGAAGGACTTTTCAGATAACGCGTAAATTTTGGCGGCGCGGACAAGGTCGTCCCAAGATTCTGGCACGCGGTCCTTGCCAGTGAGGCACTTCATGAGCTCCTCACTTCGTACATTCTGAATGAATGCGGCGCGGGTAAGTTCCTCGCCGGACCCTATCTGGAGGGCTTCCCTGTTAAAGCACACATTGAAATCCTTGATGGATTCATTGTCATAGCGTTGGCATAACAGTATGTGTGCCTTGTCCTTTTTGTGCTTCCGCGGATGGGAGAAATGGTTACCAAACTTGTTGGTAAGGTCGTCAAATTCTGTAATGCTCCCCGCTGGGAGATTATCAATCCAGACTCTAGCGGCGCTAGTCAACGTTTGGGCAAACATGTGGCACCAAACCTGAACTGGCCAAAGTACGGAACCCCTCGCGCATTCAAATTCATGAATGTGATCGTCCGGATCTCGCAGGCCATCTTGCCGATGATGCTCGGGACTTTTGCTTTCTTTGGAATTTTTGTCAGCGCTATGCGCGGCACAAACTTAGACTTTTCTGCGAACGACTTTGGTCTGTATGGTTGGACCAAGTCGTCGTCCGCGTTTTTGTTACTTGTGGGGTGTGAACAGCGTGAGTGACTCCGCACACTATAGTCTGAGTCCCTGCTGGACGACTCGTAGCCATCAGATTCGCCATGTGATTTGGCGTAGCCCCAGGCATCGTTGTTTCCACCATGCTCCCCGCTACGACCATCACGTCGGCCTTCAGTTTCTTTGTTCTTATGACTCTTTTTGGGCGGAGATTCATATGTGAGGGCCTTTGTGACATCCGTCACCCTCATCTTACATTTAATTGTCAATAATAGTCCTTCAAATATTTCCATTATAGTCCCTGTGAGTTTCGTCGTTTTAAAATTTAATTTTAGAGCAAACTAAAATATTTACCATTTATATTTATTATGGATCGGATATATGTCTTAATCAAATATGTATCTTGAAACATGGATTTTATAAAAATTTCAAGGTTTATAAAGTTTTAGAAACTTTTAAGTTAAGTTATATTAACTAGGTTAACTTTTTATAAGAAAATAACTAACCAATTCACATTAAACTTAACCTAACAAACTAGATGGACTAACTTTGCCAACTTTGGAAAGTTTAAATTCTGATTTTTTTTTCTTTTCCTGGAACCCGTTTTTTTTTACCGACCAAGAAAGTCCGGCCACCGAAAAAGTATTCCGGCGAGTCCAAATAATCGGTTACAAGTTGTTTCAAGTTGTTTTGATTATGGGGTTTATGTTTCTCCACTACGCGTTATAAAGAATGTAACCGCCGGAATTTATGTATCGATTAAAGAGGCGTTTTTAGCGAGCAACTATATAAATCGATTACCTCAATAGTTTTCTGCACTCATTACCATCTTAAACCCACAAGAAAACGCATCAAGAATCATCCCAAATACCTGCAAATTGAAACTTTTCTGTTCGAACAAAGAAGCCCCTTTATCGAGTCATTAAGCGAATGTAAGTATAAGTTTTTGTTGCCGTTTTGTTAGATAATCATAAACGTTTAAAACCCATCTAGATTCGTACATTATTATCAACGAATTGAAGGTTTTAAGAATTCTAGGGTTAGGGTTTCTTGAGTTAGCATATTTGGGGAAGAAGACTCAAAAGTATTAATGAATTAATACATTTATTTTCAGATTAATCACAGTCATAACTTGTAGCTCAAGTGGTAATTGGTGGTTGTTGTAAAGTGTTGGGTGAGGAGACCTGGGTTCGAGACCAGGCTTCAACCATTTTTGTTCTTTTTTTTATTTATTTACTAGCAAATAACCCGGGAGCTTCCCGGGGGTGAAAAATAATAAAAATTAATATAAATAATATGGAATCCACAAATGAGTCTTTTACAATAGACAATTGCAGGTATTTTACTTAAAATATTAGAATAAAATATAATATAAATAATATGGATTGGTTATAGAATAGTTATTAATAATAATGATAATAATAATAAGGATGTTATGTTTTTAGATTATATGAGAATTTGTTTGTTTGTTCATATGTTATTTATGTGACATTGAATCAGTAAGTAATATTATGTTATTATGAAAAACACAAAATCACTCAATGAGAGGTAAAAGAAGTGCTTATAATAGTGTGATACAACAGAAAATCAGTCAATCAGAAGTCAAAAAAGTGGTTAAAACTACGAAGTTTTAGTCAAACATAGCTAGGGAAACATTGTTAGACCAAGTTGTCTATGATAACAAAGTTCATAGTTCAAAAGTTGAGACTTCAAAATATTAACATATTACCAACTAAAGAGGAACATATTGTACTTAACCTATAATGTTATGTAGAGATGTTCTATTCATTATAAACAGCAAGGAGACCTTCACTTTTGTAGTATTTCAGTCGATATCTGCCACCATTGCGTATTCCAAGTTTATGCATACATGTTGTCCACTTACAAACTGCAAATCTCACCTGATTTTAACCAAATTTTTTTGAAGGCCTGAAGCAGTTGATGTAACGAAAACAAAACCATGGCATACCTCAAATCAGATAGCGTTTGTGTTTGCCTAATTTCCTCAACAATCTCAACTCACTTGCTTTCATCTTGTAGAAGCCTTCTGTCAGCTCATTTCAGTTGCTTCACACATATCATGTAAAATTAGACAAAAGATATTAAACATTGCGCAAAGAAGTTGTTGTTACTATTTATTGCTAAATATAAACTTAAACTTAATACATAAAACCACTACCTCCGAAAGTGATAATTCGCTTTCATCATCTCGTTCGGTTACTCAATTCACCTACAACAACCAAAATCGAAAAAAATGAAAACAATTGATAAATGTACTCTAGGGTTAAGACCACATATTTCCCTTTCATGATCCCAGACGGACCACCTTTAAACCCGTATAAAGTGCTCCCTTTGCAGCGTTTCTACAAGTAAGCTACAACATAGGGGAAAAAATAATTAAATAGTCAATAAATGTTTAAATTTTTGCATACTATTTATAAAATTAATAATCTAACATCCCGGATATAACATTGTGCCCTTCTGGACCTTGACCTCCAGATAACACCACTCCTATCTTCAAAGCCGAACCTTGCTCATTTGATTCACTTGCTTCAACACTGTTGAAGGCTATCCAAATAGAGACGGAAAAAACTTTGCAATCTCAACTACATAAAATTAATCCACAAAAATTAATTCAAAATACTTTTGATACAGTCAAATGAGAGCTATTTTAGTATTTTGATACTACAGTAGAAACATGTCAAAAATCCATAATTAAAAGAAAATGTAACCTTGCATATCTCACACCCAATATAGCTTGTAAAATCCGTTGTGGAAACAACTTTCTGGAACTCTTTCATACTATGTAGCTGCCCAAATATAGCTTAGGGTTATTTTAAAGAAAAATCTCATGATAAAATAACACATATAAGAGGTATATAGAATAATATAACATGCAAGTCAGAAAATTTTCAAGACATTTCATGACAATGATCAAATATCATGATGCAACAACACCACATATAAGAGGTATAAGAGGTGACATGATCAAATCAGCAACATTCAAGACAATTTTATGTTTCAAAGTAGAAGGTAAAATAAGAAAGCCTTTACCATACATTTAGAAATCTTGAAATTGCATATAGAAACATCTAAGTTACCGACGTGAAATTGATAGCACAATCAGGCACCACCACTTCCATTTCTGCTCATATTTTCTTCTCATGAGAAGCTTCACCATCATCTTCTAAATCACTTGATTCCTTTTCTAAAAATCAACCAGCACATTCAGTTTAGTCACACAATCAAAACTCATCATGTATACACAAAAATAGCAGAAAAGCAAGAACACTCACAACCTTATCATTTTCATTGTCATCACCATTTGGGTTCTCCACTATCTTTTAAAAATTCTTTTATTATTCAAAAAACAACATTGAATACAGAATTTTACAAACTAAACAACCATACCAAATCAAATAACAAAAAAATAACTAATTTACAATAAACCTTACATATAAATATCTTAAAATAACAAAAAAGTAATAGATTAATCATATAAAAAAACTAAAAAAACTAATTTATAATAAACCCTACATATAAATATCTTAAAATAACAAAAAAGTAATAGATTAATCATATAAAAAACTCAGGGCTTTTTGTTTGTGTGTGTGGGGGGGGGGGGGGGGTCCAACCATCGATTAGGATGAAGATGCAAGCACGGAAACGAATCCATCATCATCATCTTCAACACCATAATTGACATCTTCAACTCCATTATTGTCATTATTATTTAACCAGAAACTACAAAACAAATGATGCAGCAAATAAATTAAAAAAAAAAAACTAATCAAATACATAATCAAAATTAGGGGAGATCATATTAGGATGCTAAGTTTGATACTACCAGAAGAAAGACCGTAAAAGAATGAGAAACAGAGTCGAATAAATCGTTAAATACTTAAATCATATAATTGATGTCATATCAGAAGCGGGGGTAGGAATTATTATGGTTTACCCAAACAAAGATCAGAGTCAGAATAATTGTTATTCGCTAGATTACCTCAGGATCTTGTGAAGACGCCTTGAAATTGCATGGAGGAGATGAAGGAGTTTGGACTTTTGAGATTTGCTTACAAAATAAACTTAACCACGGCTACAATACGATACCTTCGAGTAGCCAAAATCACATATTTTGAGCCGCGGTGCAAGGCTCCCATCTAGCTTCAAATCTCTATGGCATATTTGCTGCACAACATAAACAACACATAACTTAACAAAACCTAATCATATCCAACATCATATTAACGCATCTCCATAAAGATCATCACTTATATCTTTCTAGTTATATCTTTCATTAGAAAGCCTCTATTACCATGAAATGACAGTAGTGAACTCCAGATATAAGCTGCTGGAAAAAGTATCTCGCTTAAAACACCAACACACAACATCAGTCAAAACACGAACTCACGCTAAACCAACCCGATCCACCAATCCCAATCAAATAACATTTCAATAACCCCATCTTCACTGAACCTTCCAACATTACAAATCCTCTCAACAGCTCCCCTCCTGCAGCATACTCCATCACAATAGCAAGGTGAGACAGCTGGACCTGAATAGAACTGATTCCATCAACAACTCCAATCATGCATTCAAAATTCTACACCAGATACAACATATTCAACGTATTCTAAAACAATCAATCTCCATATCAGTATCTATAGTTATAATTAATAATATGATAATACTAATCTAAAAGTAAAAATATTTATAATTCAAGAACAAATAATAATAATTGAATAAAAAACGATCATAGTGTTTACCTGAAGCGGGGCAATTATTTACTGCAGAATATCTTGTCGGCATCCGGCAAAATAAATCCATCCCAGTAAAATTACTGACTTGATTATGTGACACGTCCAAGTTTGAAAAGTCAAACATGTTTCGGTTAGAATTCAGATCAGCAGAAGAAGCTGCTCTCCTATGAAAACTCACTGGACCAAGATTATCAATTCTTGAGTTATCAACAAACCGATGCTTAAAACTTGACCTCTGATCATTTATAACATCAATAAAAACAAACACATATACGCCTTCACGCCAAATATCAATCAAAATCCAAAACTAACCTCAATGAAAGAAGCTGCAACTTCCGAGTGTTTCTCACTCGTCCTTGCTATAAATATATCCCTAAACACAGACCACCATTCAAATAAAAATCTACAGGCGCATCAATAGCTGTAACATTATAACAAACACCAACAAACATATAATTATCTACTCAAAATGTCTAAAATACCCTTCACAAACACAACCCTAAATAACACATTCAATTTTCACTTCTTACCAATAAGGTCAGATGACACCTTTCCTTCCGCCTGAGCCGACGCCTTTAAATCCCTCTTTACTAAATAATCATGTATATAAACATCTAACCTGTTAACCAAATCAAACAAACTCCAAAATTAACAACACTTAAATATGTCTCTAAAACCAAATTAACTTTAAAACAAAAGGCTTTCCTTCATCGAGGCTGAAACAACCAAAAATAATAAACAACCAACCAATTGAGTTTTTAAACAACTTAAGCTAAACAATCATCGTGAAGACTTGGTAAAAAATGAACATAAAATATAGACAAACCATAGACAAACCCTATTACCATAGATATCAAAAAAAGGCAAAGGTAGAAATCCTTATTTATAAAAATAAACATAAAATTGAAACCATAGATATCAAAAAAAGGCAAAGGTAGTTCAAAACACCGAATAGAAACAAAGCCTAAACATGTACCTGTGCAGAGCTATGAAGATTGAAGGAGCGGATGGCATCGCCAATAAAACAGCGGTGGTTGTTGTCACTACAGTGTGGCTGTTAAGCCATGTCATCTCAGGAATTAAATATCGCCGACAGCGTGCCCACATCATGTCTCTTCTCCCGATGCTATTCCTCTCTTTATCTGCCTAAGCAAAGACATATATGAAGAAAAACACACGTGTGGCTAAGACAAGTGTATTGAGTGCCTGGTTCATGTCTAATAAATAATTGTTCAACTTAACACTCAAATTGAAATGGAAAATGCAAATTATTAACATGGGTTAAGTATGGTGGGAATTAAAATCTCAAATAATTGCCAGCTTCCTGCTGACATTCACTTTGGTTTAACAAAACATAAACTTGGCTAATAAAATGACATACTTTAGACAGGTCAATCTTAGCAGACTCATTTGGATACACCCTTTTTTTCCAGCTAAATTTAATAGCAATATTCATTAGTTCAAGAGTAACTTATAAGCTTGAATACCACAGAAAGTATATTTTGACTAAACAAATAAAAAATAAATCAATCAAATACCACAAACAAATCAGAACAAAAAAACTAACCGAACAGAAATATGAAACAAAAGAATCATATGCAAAACGCACACAAACGTTCACTCGAATTCAAAAAAAAAAGGGAAATAGACATCAAAACAAAGGCGATTACATCAAACCTTATATTGAGTTCACTCCTCAAATTCTCGTGCCATTCACCTGTAATTAGAAGGCGGCTTAAGGTTTCTTGAGGGAGAGAAAAGTGGGGAGAAGAGGTGTACCGTTTGTCTTTTGGTTCCTACCGTTGAACCGGTTGTGAACCGGCTAACGGCGGTGGTGGTTATTGGTGACCGGATGGATTGAACTTGTCTCTTAACTTAATGATCTTTATAATATCTATTTACGCAAATATCTATGTATACATAGGAGGGAGATCGGAGAGTTATGATCAGAATATGCAGCGTTCGTTTAATATGGCGTTTGGTGGTGGGGGTTTTGCGATAAGTGGATCGTTGGGTAGGGTTTTGGATTCGTGTTTGAGGAGGTAGCCGCATGTGTATGGGAGTGCTTCTAGGGTTTATAGTTGTTTAGTTGAGCTTGGTGTTGAGTTGACGCATGAACCAGGGTTTCATCAGGTGATTGTTGATGTTTGACTTTTTTAGAGGCATAGATTGAATGATGTGAGTTTTGCACGCTTTCATCATCGTCTTCATTGTTTACAGAGTTTGGGATTGATGGATTATTGTTTACACATGAGCGTGGTTTGTGATTGAGAAAGGGTTCACGATTGTAGGGATGGAGGGTGTATTGTTTTTAATTAAAAAACCAAAAAAATTAAAAACATCAAAACCTTTCCATTAAGATGCCACGTGGCGGTTTCAAGGGGGGATTGAAGTTACCAATGGACGTCACGTCAGCAAACCTAATCAGTAATCAGTTAACAATCACTTGTAAGCTGCAACTATTCAAAAACTCATCACATCTCTCCAAAATCTCACATTCTAATGACTCCTATAATTCATAACCTAATCAACTAAACAATCACTTAAGTTGGAAGTTGTAACCACTAAAAAACTTATCACATATATGTACGAAGTCTCACAATACTAATATTGATACCTAACCTAAAAGAATGTATAAATATAATATTAACACCCATCATAAATGCTAAAAAAAATGCATAACTCTAATATCAGTATTCAATACATAACCTAACAATGTATAACTCTAATATTAATACATGTCATAAAGGGTTAAAAAATACATAACTCTAATATCAATATTCAATACTTAACCTAAAACAATCTATAAATTCAATGCTAACACATAATACTTTAACATAAGACTTAGCTTCCCTATTCGAATGAACCGAACAATTGCCAAGCTCCACTGTTGATGATCGAACGGTTAGTGTGATGTACACGTAGCATGGCCATCAGCTTTTGGGTATTCGTCTCTCTTGACTTTACATGAAGCCAAAGCATGTGGTTTTTTTTTAAAATGCCAACAAATCTTATTAATATAAGAAAAACAACTTGCTAAGAAGTAAAAACGACCAACATATGTAAAAAATGAGGCATACCTTTGAATCTACTGTGAATAATCAGCAAACATTAATTTGATATGATATTCCAACAATTGACTCGCCCATCTATAGGAATAATAATATTCTGAACGAAATTATGGAGGAATATCACCAGTGACATAGGCTGCACAATCCAGCCAGAATAACATTACACCAACAGAAAATTATACAAAGAAACTAAGAGACTTCCGTTGCTCCCAAGTCATCGCTAATTCTTTCGACCGATATTTAACCCATAGGAAGCTTAGCGATTTTATTTCTTCAATCACTGTCGACATGTTGGCCTGTTTACTAATGAGTAACACGTCATTTCTGAGTTTCCATAGACTCCAAACAACCATGAGGACGGCCTTCTTCCTACCCTTGGAACCATTGACATATCGGTGCACCTGTAGCAGATTAATAAAAGTGAAAGCGTAAACTGATGACAGCTTGCACCAGAGAGACATACTGCGACAATCAAGTGGTTGCAAGACCTTGTTAAATGCGTCACATACGAACATACCATCATTATACAAAGAATAACGTACCAATCGAAGCAGTAAATTGCTGTCACAGTTCGAATCGTTTCTTTAATATAAAGTCAGGTATCTTTCAAGCATGAATGTTCCATTTGATCAGCTTGGAAAAGGCTATAAGTAGTTCGTTTAGATCTTCGTTAAAGAGTTTTGTGCAAAGGTGAGACGGAAAGCCAATCGCTTAAATAAACACCTCTTCTTTATTCAGCTATAGCAGAAACATTTTAGTCTAGTACCCCTGTTAGTTCAAAATTACATTAACACCACATTTACAACATACTAAAAACAAAGCTAAAATATTTAGTTATATTTCACAGCGAAAACTTTGCATTGCTTGCAAGATAAAAGCCATCTCTGTCTGGAGCTGCAAGTTATTCGGTCACAGCAAAGGAGCAAATGAATCGCCAAAATGGAAACGGAAAGGGTAAAAGTTTAAGGCGATTGAACAAACATACCTCAGGCGGTTTCAATTTTATGAAACCCAATACTGCTCTGGATCTGCGAGCAAAAACCTGAATCCGAACGAAGCTGGAAATAACATATCGTTTACGCCCACATCATCCCTAATTGTAGCGATACATTCAGAAGAAAAAACCGTTAAGACAATCGGTTGCACATCAGGAGCGGCATCACGACTGACTTCCAAAATGGATTCCTATTGGAGAACAAAACACTAAACAGTAGCAGCATGTTATATTTCTTCCAATTCAAAGATAATGCAACAGTTGACTACATTCATGGTTCCAAAAAAAAATGTTGAACACCCATATACATAAAACCAAATATACAACACTTGACTTAACAATATACCAACCTTTAATTGTATGATGCTCGAAGTACCATTATGTGTAATCAAGGTTGCCTCATACTTACGCAACCAAAACCTAACCCTAACTCTCATTTGGTTCGATTAATTATAATAATAATCAATCAATGAATGACCTGGAAAGAAGAGAAAGGATCTCGTTACGATGAGCATATAAGGAAGTGCGCGCTGCAAGAAGAAATAGGCTATAATAAATAATAATTTTGTATAAATCATTCAAACAAAACAGATCTCTCTCCTTCGGTTCTTTCTTTCATTGCCAGGAGAATATTCATACACATTCCAAAACATATAATTTTCTTTGGCCTTCGGTATCAAATCTTACCAGACCTACAACAAAAACCCTCGTTAACTTAGAACAGAGAATAATATGCACGGTGAGTTAGGCAAGAAAAACAACCTGAAAGATATTAAAAACCAAAGAATCTTTACTTAGTGACATAGAACCAGGATTGCAATGGATGTGAGGTGAGAGAGAGAGACGATTGATTGAGATAATGAGAATGAGAAGAGGCGTATTAGGGTTTAAAGCTTTGCCTTTTTTTTATTAAAAACCAAACTAACTAAAAAACAATAAAAACTTTCAATTAAGATGCCACGTGGCACTATAAAGGGGATGTTGAAGGCACCATTGAACGCCACGTCAGCAAAAGGGCTTTCTTTTATATATATATATAGATTTACTTAATATCTTCTTTATTTTATCACATTTCGATTAAAAACCAAATAATTCATAATAAATCCATTTTTGATCGAAAAATTATGAAAATTTAGGTCTAGCATCTTGACACCATAAAGAAAATTATCACACTTTTACTTTCTGAAAATTATTTAATTTTCGTTATTTTATTAATTTAAATGGTTTTAATCATAATTAATTGATAAAAAAATTCGTTTTTAATGATTTTGATCTTGAAATTTTAGGATAATTATTTCTAAGCATTCTAGCCTGAAATAAAAATTATTGGTTTAGAAAACATTTATTTTTATTGATTTTCCTATTTTTAGTTATTTAAACATGATTTAAATTTATTAAATCAGTTTTAAATACAAATAAATTGAGAAAATTTATGAGAAAATTATTTTCAATTATTTACATCAGAAATTATTTATTTTCTATAAAAATAACATTTTTGGTTTGTGTCTTGTATGTTTAGTCTTATTTATGTGTAATTAGACATAATTAAATATTTATTTATTTATACTATTTAACATCCATTTTATAAATACTTTTCTTATAAAATAGAAATTTTCTCATGTTTAAAAGTCGTAGTTATTATTTGTTGGATCATTGTGTAACTCATAATCATTTATTTATACATTTATAATTATTGTATTTATTTACAATAATTAGTTAAAGTAATTAGTTACATTATTTTGTCTAAATTATTCGAACATAAGTTTTATCTAAATATTCAATTAGTAATAATTATATTACCTAGACCACATTTATAATCTTTGCCATATCATTTTTGATATACAACTTCTACATTAATTTGATTTATCATAAAAACTCTAATTCCCCAAATCGACTTAGCAAACCCTAATGCCTTAGACCCTAGATACTTTAGACTCTTAGACTTTTCCTCATTAGTATTCATATACATTATAGGTTGAATTCTTCGGAATTCCCTTTTCTTAACTCACGTCAGCTTAAGTTGGATTTTGATCGCTTTCGCAAACTGTGAGTATATCTTTCCCCTTTTTCATGTTTTTACTCTTTTGGGGCTATTCATGTACACTATGACTAAATGTTACTCTTTCACTAAATGCAATTCTCATGTGTGTTTGCGTTATGTTAATTTGTGTGTCTATGACTTGTCAAAATCATTAACCTTTGAGGGCCTGGCATTTCAATGAATAGTACTATGGTATATACCCTTGTGACTCTGTTGAAAGTCCTTGTCATTGCTATGTATTTCATTACTACTAGCGCAAACTATATATATTTCCTTTCATTTCTAGGGTTGATTTTGAACGGATATTACTTATTACATAATTGCAAATGGTACCGCACATGAATTGCTAAACTTTTTTCCTTACTATATGTTTTCAAAACAGGGTATGCTCACCAATACATTTTTGTATTGACCAAGTTATTTTCGTACATGTTTCAGGTTCTTATGAGATGACTTTTAAGCTTTTGGAATTTTACTTAGATTTTGATTCATTGTATTTCTGATAGTTGGCATTTAGAATCGTTGTATTTCAATTCAATGTAATAAACTATGTAATCAATATATCAATATTTACACTTTTAGTGCATGAGCTATTGAACAATCGTCACTACGTGACACCTCGATGTTTCCGCCATCGGTTGGGGTGTTACAGCCTTGCCCTTCTTTTTCGCCAACTTCATTAGCATCCGCTGGTACTTAGCGGTGCTTTTGGCGTTTTGGCGGAGGAGCCACTCGTTGGGTCCTCCTCGGTGCTGTTGCCACTGTCGTCCTCACTATCCACCTAACGTACTTTGAAAGCTGGTTTCTGGGTACGTGATGTGGGTTGTTTGGTGATAGTGACTGGTGTGCCAGAGTTCCCAAGATGTTGGACATCGACGTCCTCAGCTGGGTTGGCAACATAAGTGTTTGGGTTGGGTTCAGCCATGGGTGGGTTAAAAGATGAAAAAGAAGTATATTCTAGCCAGTACGGATAGCACCAATGAAGAAACAACGACTATACCGGTGATTAATACTAATCACCGAGTGGTTAATACCCTTGTTTCCTCAGGAGTAATCCTTACCCACATCGTAGGTCAAACCGATACCGTAAAGTAAAGATGAGTGTGTGTGAGGTGGAAATACGAACACGAGAATATAAGTGGTTCGGTCAAGAATGACCTACGTCTACTATAAAGAAACGAATGTATATTACTTTGGAGATTACAAAGTGTTACAATGATAATTGCTATTCTAGCTCTTGCATACAAGTGATAATTTTCAGATCCTTTGCAAAGGAGATGAAGTCTTCTATTTACAGAAGGAGTCGTGGGCCAAGGTGACAGCCCACAAGAAGCTATGGATGATCCGGGCCTTGATTGGGCCCATTAGCCTTCGGCCCATGAAATTGGCGGGAACATGGACGTCATTGAATGCTGACGTCAAGGATCTTCGTAGCAGGTCTGCCAAAGTGCCACGTGGCGCCTTCTGGTTGGGCGACGGTGGCATGTTGCTCTGACACAGCATGGTTGACTTACCTGCTAGCGTCTGACGTGACGTCTGGCAGCAGGCAAGCATGCTTGTGCAGTACTGTAGACAACAGCATGGTGGAAGCATGAGACTTGAGAGCAGTCATGTCGCTGTTCACGTTATTGGTTGTTGGACCACTCTAACACGTGTCGCCGTCTGATTGGCGCAGTGTCTGTCCGGATCTGAGTGAATCTTCTTCATTCTTGATATTCCGTACCTCGTACCAAAAACTAAGGTTGGGCGTATATTCCGAGCGTGGTGGTACGCGCGTAGATTCCCCTTAGGTGTTGATGTAAGTGATATCTCAAGTGAGGTGACTCCTTGCGCCGAACTAAGTCCGCGAGTTGAGGATGCTTGCTTCCGCGGATTTTGTCTTGGCTCTTATTTTAGTCTTCATCTATGTTGGTGTGCTTAGCGATTGGCTTGTTGAAAAATGGGATAGGGATGTCGTCTGCGCGAGGATTTGGCTCTCTATCCATTCAATCACCAAAATCCCCACCCCCCCCCCCCCGGTCACCACAACCCACCATAGAAAAAACCCCACTATCAAAAACCCCACCACCAATGAAACCACCATCCACAACCACGAAAACCAGTGTCCTCCGCCACCATTCACCGACCTTCGAACCCCCCCCCCCCCATCCACCACGTTTCAGATCCCAAAACCACCACCATTCACCATCACCTCCACCCCTACCTCCACAACCACAGCCACACCACCGTCGTCTCCTTGTTCATCGTCCCCAGACCGTCATCGAACCAACACCACCGTCGTCGTCTATCGAATCGTCGTCGTCGTCTTCTATTTATCTGTCAAAACCAACACCACCGTCGCCATCTGTCGAACCGTCGCCATCGTCGTCGTCTCAGATGAGAAAGAGAGAGAGAGAGAGAGAGAGAGGAGTGTGTGTGTGTGAGGGGAGTGTGTGTGTGTGAGAGAGTAGTGTGTGTCTGAGAGAGAAATGGAGTGTGTGTGTGTTAGAGAGAGAGAGACGTGTGTGTGTGGGGGGGGGGAGATGAGAAGTGTTTGAGATAATGATGATGATGATTTTATAAAAAAAAAAAGAATCTGACAGTTCTAAAAAGGGGTGGGGTGGGGTAGGAGATGGGTAAATTACTTTCTTACCATTTATTATTATAATTGTAAGGTGTATATGTGTCGTCATGTCATTGGTCTAGATAAGTTCTTAAGTTCTCACAACTTAAGTGGGCTCTCAATTGTCCAACACTTGTAGCCTAGTTGGTTGAGGGCCTAAAGTTTCCTTTGGGAGGCTTGGGTTCAATTCCCACTAGCTACATTTGCAGGACATTGGTGGAGGTGAAATGAGGGATGACCCAGCCATTGTCTTGGGTTCAAGTCCTGATCCCGACCGGTTTTACCGATTATTTCACTATCGTGCCTTCGGGCGGGTGATTGGTCGGGTTTTCCCGGGAATTGGTGGCAATTGGTGGCCCGGGTACTCTCGAGTACCAGATTCACTAAAAAGGGTGCCCGGGAGTGCTCGGAAATTAATTCGTTGGCCGTTCTCAAAAAGTGGGTTCTCAATTGAACCAGATCCGACTCATTTATTACACTAAACCAACAAACTCATATCTTTCTTTCTGGTGACATCTTATATTAATCTATAACTTATAATAAAAGAATTGAGTTTGTATGATGTGGCATTCAATGAAAGCCTCAACCCCCATTGAATGTGCCATGTGGCACCTTGAGATGATAGTATTGAATTTATTATTTTAATCTATTTTTAATCATTAATAAAAAAACCTGATATTATAATTTATTTATTTTTTCATTTTTTTTTATTTTTTAAATTTTCATTTAAAAAAACCTGATATTATAATTTATTTAAAAGGAAATAAAATAACATATGGATCAAAAATATACTAAAATCTAATCTACTAAAATAAATATTAAACATTTATTATTTTTTATCTCATGTTTCCTCCCATAACTTTTAAACGCTAATATCTTTTAGATACGAGATTTTTTAAAGAAAAAAAATGCACCAAATTAACGAGTGTTTTATTATCTTTCCAACGAGTACCATAGTGTTATATAAAAAACGGAGAAAAAAAAACGATTATTGGTGATACCCGACCCGATTACCCGAAACCACATACCCAAATACCCGAACTACATACCTGATCATATACCCATGAATTTTTTAACGCATCACATAACCCTTAGACTAATGCGTTCGATATTTGCAATATACGTGCACCATCATAAACTAAAAACTTTATAGTATGTTTTTCTTGAACGGCCAACAAATTGGAATCACTCACGGAACACTGGAGTATCATCATACCACCAATGTTGTCACGGGATCATATTCCACCACCAAGTCACCAATTTAGGAGGAAACTCATAATTATGAGAAAACCTCCTTTGTGAGATTCGAACCCAGGACCTTATGGCCCCTAAGTCTTATCTCACCACCAAGATGCCACTAGGCTATAATGTATGGTTATTATAATACTATTTCAATAAATAACTTTTTTTCTTATTTTATGTTAGTTCTTTTTAGAATGATCGATTACAAACTTTCGAATTCATTTGACATTATATAATATTTTGTAATGGCACTAAATTTATACCCCGGCACAGATATTTGTTCAAAATAAACAATAATATTATTATTATTATTATTTATTAATCATATATTTGCAAGTCATTAATTATGTTGTCATATTAGATATTTTATTATGTCATATTAGATATTTCAACCCGAGACGCTCCCGGGATAAAAGCTAGTTAAAAAATATATTCGTTACTAAATTAAATGAACCACCCATCCAACACGTGTAAGATTGTGTGCCTTCCAAATCTATTCAAGCCTCAGGATTCCACGTCCCTACATGAATATACCTCATTTCCATCTATTTAATATTTTCGAGACTTCGAAACCACAACTTAAGCTATAAGAAAATCATGTATAGTAACATTTTGTCTTGTCATAATATGGCGGTTTGCGAACAAAACCGCAAATAACCGTTCTTGGCTGTATATTTTTCGTCCGAAAATCCAAAAATATCGTGGTTTTTCATAACAAACAAGTGGTATCATTTGATTTGTTCTTAATCGCATATATTTCACGAAAGAGTGATATAAAATTACTCTATTACTCTATATATTAAACCATAACACTTTAGACAATAGTCATCTTTCCTGCTTTACATTTTGACCACCAACTTTTAATCTTTCTAAGTTACACACTCTCCAGTGCTACTGCTACCTCCTCCGCCACTACCACCCTTGCCACCGCCACCGCCACCACCTTCACCGCCCCCACAGTCTCCACCACTGGTACCAACTCCTCCCTTGCTTCTACCACCTTTAACTCCATGTCTCCCACCACCGCTTCCACCGCCACTTCCGCCTCCCTTCGCACCTGCACGTCTACCCATACTCAAAGGTCGCCGGTAATCATGAACCACCACGTCTGCCGCTTTTTCCACTTTCGTGCAATCCTTCTTATCCAGAAACGTCAACCGATTAGAAGCCAGGATCGGTTGCCCAGTCAAAGACGATGCCGAATCCGTGTTGATGGACACCCATCGGAAAATGCCTACCACAAAAGAACATCGAAGACGAATCTTGAGAGAGGGATATGAAAAATTGAAGACTCTGTAGCCGCTAATAGATGAAGGCGATGACGGTTATGTCGTGGTCGCATTTAGAGGATGGGACTGTGGTGATGGTGTTGGGATGGTGGCGGTTAGGTGGTGTTGATGCGTTGGAGGTGTTGATGGTGGTATTTTGCTCTGCTTTTAGAGAGAGAGAGAGTGAGAGTTAGACAGAGAGAGAAAGAGATGAGGCATAGTGAAAGAGAGACAATTAACCTAGGTAAAAGATTTTTGTGAGAATGGTATACTGATGGTGAGCACATAGTTTTGACTTTTGTGAATCTAAATACAACGATTTTCAGTTGTATTTTTTTTGAATTCTGATCTTTTTTATATGTTTAAGTGGTATATTTCTTCGTTTTCTTTTCGGACACTACTGTACTAAAATAAATAACTTCAATGTTTACTTATTTTGATATTTGAACTTTACACCGAGATAACAAAATTTACAAAATAAAAGATTTTCTTTTACAAGTTAAATCTACGATTAGAAACCGCGCGAAGCGCGGGTGGCAATATACTACTCTTCCCTCTTTTCATTTTGACCACTAAACAACACATAACTTATTTTTCACCCCACAATCTCTGTTTCTTCATCCAACCTTCTCATTCTCTCTCTCACACAACCATACTTTTCTCTTTACCTCTTACAAATCTCCCTTCGACGAATCCACCTTCAAGACTATATCACCGTCGACTTACAACGGCGTCGCGGTTAGGGTTCTGCACTGAACACAACCACGACGGCGACTATCGTTCCCGCGACCTCGGAGATCAATCGGGCCAAAACCAGGTACGTAAGGCTACATCTGAAGCAGCTTATTGTGTCTATTTGATGTATGACCTTTTTTATATCGCCTTCTCCGGTGACGCTGAGTTGGTAACGGAGTTCTTCGTGATGCTATTGACGGTGGTGTTGGGGTGAAGGTAAGATTTTTTTGGGGGAATTAAGTCTTTCGTATTCATTGATCATGTTTTCGAGGTCTTCATCGGTTGTTACTGATTTTAAAGAGTCCAGATCTTCTGACGAAGGTTAATGAGGTCATGGAGAATGGTGTGGGGATGGATGCCGAGGTAGCAGAGGGATTTGTCATGGGGACGAGGGAGGATGTCGCCACCGTTGCTGCACATTAGGCGGAGTTTGGGTGGTGGGTGGTGTTTGTAATTGTGTGTGTAAGGGAGGAGGACATGGTGGTGATGGTGGTTTAGGAGAGGTGGGTCATGTTTATTTTTCAAAAGTTGGTAAACTTTCCATGACTAATTTAAAAACCAAAATAATTAGGTTTCCTACAGAACCCTATCTCATTAATTATCAAATGGATCTACACAAAAGAAGCACAGAAGGATAAAATTACAAACCTTGGTGTTTAGATGATTGACCAGTCATGGTAATTAATTGAAGGATGCGTGAGACAGTGTTTTAAATATTTGTGTGGGTATATGGTATGGCAATGATCACCACCTGCTATTAAATTTAATTTTGGAACACTACCCGCTAATCAAGCCATTTCAACGGGTTAAAGCGGATGGTGTCCGTGTACACGTGCGGGTACGGTATCCGCTTAGCCCACCATCCATTCAACACCGATAATACGACTTCTTGAAAACGTTTTCTCCTTGCTTTGGGGTATATATTTGCTTAATACTCCACATGTTTGCGGGCAGAGCCCGCGGACAAACAACTAGTTTTTATTATGTCAAATCCTGTAAAGAATGATTTTTATTTTTTAGGGTGGTGCGGCTGGTCATCTAAAATACCCTAACACCGTTCAATTCCGTCATGCCAGGTTAGCCTTGTCAAATAACACCATAATATTACCCTAAAAGACCATATTTAGAGAGGTCACTACTATAAGGTATCCTAACACTTTTTTTTATTATTATTATAAAAATAATTACACATATTTTAAAATTTAATTTGAATTAAAAAGATAGTCAAATACATAATACAAACTAAAAGAAATACATAATTAAGTTAAATACATAAATCAATTTCACCATTCACCATTCATCTTAGTTGCCCCTCAGAATTTGTCAAGCAGAAACATATTAAAAATTTTGATCGTACGTATGTTTATACTCAAGTTTTGCCACTTCAATGGCTTCGTGTTCACTTGGCTCACCTTCGCCATTTATGATCTCATTATGTATGTCATGAAACAACAGTGTATTGTTTTCAAAGCATCCCACTTTGAATAAAGTTGGTATGGAGTGCATGCGGTTTCATCACCCATATATAGGCAAAAGCGAGCAAAAGTTCTACTCCAAAACGAACGGTGTCTCTCATTAGGCGTCATCTCATCGACTTAACCCAGGTCGTGGCCAAGGCTATCTCTTCCCGTTTGGTTTATCTTTGTGCCATGGTGAAGAAATGTTGAATAAATGGATGTAAAGGTAAAGAAATAGTGAATAAATGGATGTAAAGGTAAAGAAATGGTGAAAGAAATTGATGTATAGTTAAAAATAGGTGAAACCAGGGGTGTATTTATAGTAAAAATAGTTTTTGAAAAAATGGGTGTATTTATAAATAAAAGTAGTTTTCCTCCGCCGACCAACCCAACCAAAGCCCCATACCCAAAGGCCAAGAGGCGACGTAGCCGAACGGCTACCCCTAGCCGAGCCCCTACCCAACTACGACACCCTCACCCGTAGACGTATGATTGGATTGAATTTATAGACATAGCTTCCTGAACAATAAAATATTTAGATTATTTTAGGGGTATTGGATTTTAATAATCTCAAGTTTCAACCGTAGACGTATGATTGGATTGAATTTATAGACATAGCTTCCTGAACAATAAAATATTTAGATTATTTTAGGGGTATTGGATTTTAATAATCTCAAGTTTCAACCGTTGGCCGATAATAATCTCTACTTAAAAAATTCCCAATAATAATCCCAACTTTCGAACATTTGGCCTCTGGTAAACCTTTTTTAACTGAGCACTAACTGGGTTAGTTTGTGCTGACGTGGAATCTGACTAGGCACGATGACGTGTACAATTTAATATTACGTGGCATTTTATTGGATTTTAACAATCCAAACTTTCACCTATTGGCCGGCAATAATCCGTACTTTAAAATTTCCCAATAACGATCCAAACATTCGGAGATTTTTCCTTTGGTAAACCTTTTTTAACTGAGCACTAACTGGGTTAGTATGTACTGACGTGGACTATGAGTTCACAGCTGGCGTGGTAAATTTAATCTGAGGTGTCATACAGGTGTCATTTCCTCTTATATAAACATTACAAAACAAAAGATTAACTCAAACTCAAAACCCTCGTTATCTACATAATCTTCTGCAACCCTCCCATCCCCCTATCTTTCTCTCTCTTTAAAACTCAAAACCCTCTTGCATAAGATTATGTAGATGGGCAGGGTTTTGAGTTTTAGAGAGAGAGAGAGACGGATTGGAGGGTTGCAGAAGATTATGTAGATGGAAAGGGTTTTGAGTTTGAGTTAGTCTTTTGTTTTATAATGTTTATATAAGAGGAAATGACACCTTAGATCAAATTTACCACGTCAACTGCCAACTCATAGTCCACGTCAGCACCTACTAATCAATTAAAAAAGGTTCACCAGAGAAAAAATATCCGAAAGTTGGGATCGTTATTGGGAAATTTTAAAGTACGAATTATTGCCGGCCAATAGGTGAAAGTTTGGATTGTTAAAATCCAATAAAATGCCACGTAATATTAAATTGTACACGTCATCGTGCCTAGTCAGATTCCACGTCAGCACAAACTAACCCAGTTAGTGCTTAGTTAAAAAAAGTTTACCAGAGGCCAAATGTTCGAAAGTTGGGATTATTATTGGGAATTTTTTAAGCAGGGATTATTATTGGCCCAACGATTGAAACTTGGGATTATTAAAATCCAATACCCCATTATTTTAGATAATTTATTTTAATAAAATTCTTAGGTTGCGTTTGGTATGATGGAATGGAAGGGGGAATGGAATGGACCATTACGAGGTAATGAAAAATAGTGTGTTTGGTTGGTTAAAGGAATGGAATCACTCATTCCACAAGGCATTCCATTCCCTCAAAACCATTCCATCCACCCTCCATGTTTTTTTTCCATTCCATCCCTCATTCACCCTTTACTAGACAACACCATAACCCACCACCACCACCATCATCATCACCCACCATCGTTGTCGCCACTACCCACCACCGTCGCCCACCACCCACCACCGTCGCCCACTACCTCCCACCACCGCCGTCACCACCCACCACCGTCCCGCCGCCACCCACTGCCTTCACCCACCTACCACTACCGCCACCAACCACCGTCACACAGCCACCACCGCCACCATCCAACACCACCAACCGCTGCCCACCACAATCACCCACCCAATATCGCCGCCTCTACCACTTGCCACCAACACTCACCACAATTTCCTTTACCCAACACTACTGCGACCACCCACCACCGCCACTACTCACCATCGTCACCCACCCACCATCATCGCCGCTACCGCCACATATCACCACCCACCATCACCGCCACTGACCACCACCTACCATCGCCACTAACCACCGATTTTATTTCTTCGTCTTTTTCTACCTATCCAACAACACAAATTAATGTTTTGTTTCATTCCCACATGGCAACCAAACAAGACATGGAATGGTAATGATCCATTCAATTACCTTGTCCATTCCATTACCTCATCCATTCCATTCCTCCATCCATTCCATTACCCCATACCAAACAGACCCTTAATATAAAAATAAAATACAACAACCAATAGTAAATAAGAACCGTATAATATAAAATGTTAGTTATAGGGCTGTTCACGAGCCGAGCCGAGCCGATCCGAGCAAAGCTTTGCTCATGCTTGGCTCGTTTACAAACCGAACCGAGCAGAGCGGCTCATTTACAATCGAGTCGGAAATCGAACGAGCGTTTTTCGAGCGCAAATTTTCCGAGCGAACGCCGAGCGAGAATCGGGCGAAGAGTAATTTGGACGGTCATAAAATTAGGATTTTTCCTTCGATGTTTTCATTGTCGGGTGACAACTAAGGTCGAACTTTCCGATGATAATACTAATATTGAGATCCCAGTGTCTGAGGATGATGCTTAGAGTGAGGCTAGTGAGGCGATGAGCATATGTCATAGAACAGTTGTTGCATTGTGACGTAGGGTGATATCAAGCGACAATTAGCGATGGATGACTAATAACATAAAGAAGTCAAGACTGTCACCTCATGACTTACGGTTTTACTATTAAATATAGTGTTAATTGTTTTATGGAGTTAAGTGGGCTAGTTATACTTTGTTTGCATATACCGAGTCAAATCTAATAGAATGTTATATATAAAACCATAAATTTATTTGTAAATAGTGTGAATATTTATAATTAAATATATAATAAATAAATAAAAATTTATTCGAGCCCCGAGCCGAGCGTACCTTTGCTCATGCTTGGCTCATTTACAAACCGAACCGATCCGATCGGCTCATTTACAACCAAGCGAAAGATCTAGCGAGCATTTTTCGAGCATTATCCAAACGAGTGACGAGCGATCCACGAACAACGAGCGATTTAAACAGCCTTAGTTAGTTATAGGAGCTACTGAGCTAGTCATTTATTTTATTTCCTTTTTTTATACTCACATAAAATAAAATTCATTTATGATTACACATTTACAATATTTAATTACATAATTTTATGTAATTATGATGAAAAAGTTAATCGCCTATATTACCAACCATCTTATGGTAGAGTGGTATGGAGACTCAGTGATAAAAGACCCATGGCTAAAAGGTTATGGGTTCGATTCTTGAGAGCGCCGGGTTTAACCGATTATTCCATTGTCGTGTTTTCGGGCGGATGGATAGTCGGGTTTTTCCCGGAACTGGTGAACTTGGTGAAACTAGGAGCTCCCTTACATGTCTAGCTATGTCGGGTGGAAGGGGTCCTGATTTAACTTGGGAGTTCTTTGGTGAATTTCGTTGATCGTTCAAAAAAAATCGCCCTTATTTTGCGTAAAGGACAAATGGAAATCTAATAATAAATGAAGCGGCAATCCAATTAAAAGTGCAGACGGTGAAAGAAAGTACACATGCACAAGCCCTTTTAAAACTAGTCATGTGGATCTCTACATCTCCTACCAAATTTTATAGGCTTAATACTACAAATACCAAATAAATAAGTTTCATATTTTTACAAAAACAAACCGGCCTGTAGCTTAATTTTAATATAAAAATTTATAAACACACCGGCCATATAATAACAAAAACACCGGCTATTATTATCTTCATCTTTTTAGTGAAGGCTATGTAAAAAACACAAGTTATTATTGTATTCATAGTTCATTTTAGGTTTAATTATAGTGGAGGGCTTTGTTTTGTAATTTAGAGGCCGGGGCTTATATGGGACTTCGAAAACCATGTGTTATGTGCTTTTGTAATTTACGCATAATCATTCCAAATCCTATTTTTATAACCTAATTTGTAAAATAATCAATTCAAGGTTATTACAATTATTTAAATTTCTTTGTGGTTAGTAAGTGAAGAGATATAAGACATTATACCGCGGCTCAAGACTAGGCTACGGCCATAAACATAGGCCGTAGCTACAAGGGAACGGACGATGGCCACAAGGACCGAAACAAGTACCATGAACCTTCAGAAGTCAAATACTTCCGAAGGATAGTACAAAGGGGTTCGAAGCAAAGTACAACTTTGCTGACCACTATAAATACCCCCTCATAAAGTACAATTGACAGGCGAATGCTCACACTCCAAATCACACTTTCTCTCCCTAAATAAATACTTATCCTCATGCCGGAGGGTGGTTCCAAAGAGGCCCGCCAGCTCCTCTGTTACAAGCCTAACGGTTTTTTACCGTGTGCAGGTTCAAACCAAGTTCACAGCTTACAAGATCTCGTCGGATCGTCCCTGTTCTAGCCCATTTACAGGTTCGGCCACCTTTTGAATCTTAAGTAAGCTTGAAAACCAGATAGAGGTTCATCGAATTTTTCATATGTTCTAGCTTCTTTTATATATATATATATTCAATATTTATTCTTGATGACGAAATAGGATTGTCATTCATTTAATATTATGAACATAAATATCTTTTTCCTCTTTGATATTGATCAACCTCTAATCCGAAAATCTCATTTATAATCCATTAATCATCACATGTTAACCCAATTTAGAAATCTTTATTATATCTGATTATCTTCCTTCGTAACCAACCTTTTTGGTCATGTTTGAGGTTATTGTTAAGGTTTTTTTTTTAATATAATCAAAATCGATGCCATTAAATGCACATGAAACCAAACACAAAACAAGTGACTCAAATTCACCAAACTTGTAACATCCTTTTGAGGCCATAACCACATCCAAGTTATCCAATTTTCATTCACTCATTTACCCTATAAAATCCCATCACCCATTATCATTAATCATACTACACACTTCTAGTTTAACAACTTTGCATGAATATGGACTTATGGTCATGGATCTCCGAGTTACCAAACTCGGACGAGTGGACAACCGATTCCACATCCGAACTCACCTACCCATTAGCGAGTTCAGCCGAGTCTCTCCAACTCAAAGCAAGAAGAAAATTCTCTTCCAACTCTGATCTATTAGCGATCACCTTCTACCTCTCATATAATGAAAAGGCTCTCTGGGTGTCTGACACGTGTCAGGTGAACTCAGAGAAGCCTTTCTTACCACTTGTACTCCAACTCCTCCAAGAAATCATCTCCCGTTCGCCTGCAGCGCACGGTAGCATCACCGCCACTTGCCCTCGTTCCCAACTCCAGAAGCTGAAACCCGACCCGGTTTCATGGATCCTCGACTCTCACGCGCCTGAATCCTTTTCGAACTTTTTTAACCTAATTTTTTTAGCTAGGTTGTTTTGGCTGTGTGCATGCGACGCGCCGTCAGAGGTCGGCTCATTGTACTTCAACGCTATGTTGTCTCCGAACCTTGAAGCGTTTTCATCGGCTCACGCGCCGGTGTTGCGTGCGTTCTTTGTTTCGTCAGGTATCGACGTGGAGCTTGCTATCATGCGCACTTTTGGGTACATGTTAACGAAGTGTTTGTTGTTACGGGAGGTGGGTGTAGGTTTACAGCTACTTACGCCGTCGTATAACAACCTAGGGTTTTCGTACGCGGCGGAGACGCATGGGTTATGGGTTTTGAAAGGGTACGCGCCGCTGATGGCGATGACACGCGCCGGTGTAAAAGACCGGTGTCCTGTGTTTGAAACTAAGGAGTCTGTGCTAAAGTACGCACTGGCCCACCAACAGATTGAGGTAGTTATACAGTTGGAATATTCAGTGGAAATTAAGGAAAGCTTTATTTTGGTTAAGACACGTGTTGACAATATACGGGTCCATGTGGCGAAACTAGGGTTTGGTAAGAATGAAGAGAACAATGTTTACATGCATGAGAGGCATTTCCCAAGTCGGGTTCGGGTTTGGGTCGGGCCGGAAACCGGGGCAAGTTATGTGAGCAGTTTGACATTGGGTCGATCCACGGATAATATTGAGAAAGAGACCGAAACACAAAAGATATTGAAAGGTAGTTTTGGGGAAACGAAAGTTCCAAAGATGAAGGCGATGACTAGGACGACTACAAGGACAAAGACGAAGTCATGGAGATGGGACCAAGACTCGGATGGACACGTGGCAATCTTCGACACAACATTATGTGACAACATGACTGGCGTAGAGATATCGACATGGCAACCACATGTTGGTGATGACGGTGGGCCCAATGGTCGAGTGGAGCGTGATCAAGTAGGCCAAAACTTCCAAAAACGATACTCGGGGGCAAATAGGTCGTTTACTAAATCCGGAAATTGGGTATTTGCCGATGGGTTAGAAGAGGCGAAATGGAGATTAAACAAAGAAATGGAAGGGAGTGTGTTGAAATGGAGGATTGGGGGTCAAATTTGGGTAAGTTATTTGCCAAATGAAGTGAAGAGTTCATATTTCGAAACGAGGTGTGTCGAATGGTGTGATGAGGTTGATTTGCCGTTAATTATTGGTGCATAGTAAGTGTAGAATGTAGATTGAAATCATGGTGTTAAATAAATAAGACTAGAGATGCTTTATATATATGATGAAGTTCGTAATTCTTAATATATTTTTAGTATTGTTCATTTGTTAGTTTAATTATATTTATAAGCTTTCGAATGTCAACATATATTGTTAGGGTTTAAGCTTTAAAAGAGCGTGTTGATTCATTGTAGAAATACATATGCAGCATGTGGATTTCGACTAATTATCATGTGTTACAATTGTAGACCAGAGCTTTGACACACAAACTTAATTAGAAATGTTACTTCTACTCTATTTTACAACTAGCTGATTACCTCGGGAGCGTCCCGGGGTTGAAATATTAATTTAAATCGGTCAAGAGTTAGGAGAATGTTTCTTGTTCAGCATGAAAGTTAAAAACTTCGCTTGATTCTACCAAACCATTGCGACTATTTAGAAATTATGTGTTTTGACCCGTTAAAACATCACTTAGCCCGACCCAAGCAATCAATTTTGCTATTTCCAGAAAACTAAAAGTCATTATCAAAGCTCTTACCGTATCCCAAATCCCATCAGAAGCAAGGATCAAACACTCGCATTCAGGTCTAATGTTGATAGTTCTTGTTTCAGGTTCTGCAATCACCCATTTCTTGAGATGATTGTCTCCGATACCTCTTGATATTGCTAGTGAACCTTGCATTCTCCAAACACCATTGCGACAATCGACTTATCCACCCTGCAAATTACAACATTTCAATACAATAAGATTTCCTTCAATGTATACCACTTATGGTACGTAGCTTGATTTATATGGTAATCATTTGTCAAGGTTTCTTAAAACATACAAAACAAATTCATATATAATATGACATATTGAAGTTACCTATCCCAGATAACCTCGATCAATTCTATTACTATGTAACCTTTTTCTGTCAAATTTATATTCTTTATGATTAAAAAGAAATGCTTCAAAATTAAGTTCTTACCAAGTTCTCAATTCTATCTTTTTCATCTTCCCTTGAAGGTTTTTGATCAACAGTGAGAGCTTCTGCCACTCCACCTCAGCTCATAACCGCACGACAGTCGCGCAAAGCGTTTTGATGTTTACACTACTAAAATAGGTTTGCGTTCCGCAACTGTAAAGCAAAGCTTCATTAAATTTAAAAATAAAACATCATTGCATGGTAAACCTCTTCAGTCTTCATAAAAAATGATAATAAATACTATATGAACAAATTGTAATTTGTAATCAAGTTAAATACACACACATATATATATAAGGCATGAAATTAGTTGTGGTGGAGAGTTGCCATGCTAAAATTTGATTCAATGTCGCTGCTGTTTATGCAAATGCATAATAAACATTGCAGAGAACACTAGATTCAAAAAATTATAAATAAACAAAATTCGTCTTTTATTCATCTCCTTTAAGCTACTTCCAGATACAAAACAATTGCTTTGACAATCTCAAATTCAGTTTTTGACCTTCAAATCGTAGCCACTTTTCTTACCTCGTGGCTTAACTTCCAAGACATTTGTGAAATTAGCTTCGGCTAGAATAATAATAAAAATTCCTCATCGCAATGGCTATGTGCTGGCCACATGATATGGTCACATTCTTTCCTCGAGGTCACCTCATCAACATTACTACTCTGAACATGAAGGCAAAATAATGAATACATAGTGAAAGTCAACTAGGTATGAAGGTACCCCGAAGCTTAATAATTTCCGGTTTTTAGTGGAGGCAATCCTAAATAATAGACCATGATGCAGTGTTTGATGCAAATGTATTATTTGTATATTACCAGCTCAAAACCATGGATACATAATGCAAATTGAATGAGTCAACAGGTACAAAGAGATGAACTGTGTTGAGTCAACATGTACAAAGAGATGAACTGTGTTAGTGGATACATTATCAATGAGAACAATATCTAATCCGTAAATTCAACCCATATTACTTGAACTTGAAAAACAATAGTACTTTTCAATCATATAAATCACTCTTTCGACACGCACTATTAATACAATCAACGCCTATTGTCATATATGGGTCGGATAAAACACGTCTTGACAAAAAAAGGCTCAGGTAACGAAAGGAAGATATGAGTTTTTCGCTAGGTATTTGACCAAATAAGACCATCTAGTTCCTACTTCCTATAGAACCCATCACTAAAATACCCTAGAGAAACCTATTTCAAAGAATTATGTAATCCAAAGATGTTCAACTGATATAACCTATCAAAATCTAGAATATATAATGAAGGTAGGATGGTGACATTGTATCAAAATTTCTCATACCAACAAAAACATACAAGACCACTCTGCTGAAACTCGGTTAAGGAAATAATTAACAAAACATGTATACCTGCTATTCAAGCATATCATAAACAGTCTGTATTCATGTGATCCTGCAAAGTTGGAGCCAAATATAAGCATATTCAAATGATATTTATAGGTATGAACATGCAAAAGAAAAATGTAACACATAATGCCACGGTAATGCTGTCAATGCTGTAGTCCCAAAAGAGGTACTGACGCTGGGATTGTTCGCCAAAGCAAAATCAGCTGAACAAAAGGCCTTCCGGAGATAATCCTCAACTTCAGCTGCCTGAGATATTTGAGGATTCTGAAAAAAAAAACAAACGTTTTACATTATCCTTCACATAGGCAGCCGCTTCAGGACCTCCATGACCATCAAAAACCTGCAAAACCAACCAATTCACCACATCATTACATCACAATAAAGTAATATCACACAGAATGTATAAGAAAGTGCCGAGGCCACGAAAGCGATCGCGGTCCACTCCGGTTAAAATTGAGGAGAATTACAATCAGTCGCAGCCGTGTGGGCAACTTTTTGGATGGATTACAGGGACTACTAATCCAGTTGAAACCAAGAACTCAACAAGCTGATCCTACCTCTTCTTTTTTCCTACAAAAATGTGATCTACAAACACCAATCTGGTCATATATGCTACATTAAAACCATAAACAAGTGCAAAACCCTAATAACCTTCCTCTTAATTTATATTCACATTTTATTCAAATTTGTCAAGAAAGTTCTACCAAAATAAAGATACAAAAAGGGTGTTTGAGATTACTTATTTAACTCCGAAAGTATTTTTATTTTTGAAAAATGTTTATTACCTTATGATTTTTTCAAAAGTACTTTTTAAAAAAGTGTTTGAATTAGTTTTTATCATGTGAAAGTCAATAAATTATTTTTTAAAATTTGTTTGTTTTAGTTTATTCATGTAAAAACATGGGTATTTTTATAATTTAATACTCAAAAAGTCAAAAACAATTTAAAAAGTCAGGTTTCATATTCTATCATATTGGTTTTTGTTTCAGATTTTTAACGAGTTAAAAAATTATTTTTCAAAATCTACAAAACATGGGTAATTTTGTAATTTAATATTCAAAAAGTAAAAAACAATTTAAAAGTCAGGTTTTTGTAGATTTTAAAAAATAGTTTTTTAACTTGTTAAAAAACCAAAACAAAAACAGAATATGCTGAATATTAAATTACAAAATTACCCATGTTTTGTAGATTTTGAAAAATAGTTTTTTAACTCGTTAAAAAACCGAAACAAAAACAGAATATGCTCAATGTTTTTAAATAAAAACAAATAAAATAAACCCTATAATCATCCTCAAAGCTAAAACCCTAGTCTCCATCATCAACAACAACCCTGCTCCTAAACCCAAACAAAAATGGCATGGCGAGGTTCAATCTCCCGAGCATTAATATCCACCGCCAGAACTTCATCTTCCCGATCCACCGCCCCTCTCCCCCGCCTCCGTCCTCCGCCACTCTCCGGCCCTCGCCTCCACTCCCGCCGCCTCAACAACCCTAGGTATATAATAATGTTTCATTCTCTTATTATTATTATTATCAGCAATTGTTTTGAATATTATTATTATTATTGTTGTTGCTAGGATGTTAGGAGAGTTAGGATGCGCGCAGTCTCTGATGACGGTTGCTGGAGCACGGATGACGTCACATGTTACGGTTAATGTGCGCGCCTTTTGTGAGCTGTCGAATGGTACCTTCTGCCGCTCTTGTCAGGATCGCTAGTAGTGAGCCTTTTTTTTACTGTATGACTAATTTAACATGTTTGATGATTTTGTTTTATAAAATTAGTTCTTTTGGAATATAGTTTTGTTGGGATAATGTTTAAATAGGAAATGGAAAAAACTAATAATAATGTTACGTTTAACATCTTTCCACAAGTTAATACTTCTGGACTCACATATCGGTACAAAATATCGTCAGAATATTGGTACCGATATTGTCGACCATATTGACCGATATTTTACCGATATTCTTGATATCAGTACCTTTCTTCTTAGTTCTTCCATTCGTCTTTCTTCTTATTGCTGCTATTCGTGTTTTAAGTCTTAATTGTTAATTGTTAGTGTTTTAAGTCTTAATACGTTCCTACTTGCTGCAATTGTTAGTATTTTGCAAGCTGCAAAAGGTTAATTCGTTAATGGTAGGAGGGTATATTGAATTGTTAGTGTTAAATTGATGTATATATAAATTCTGCATGATATAAAAATTACCGATATCTCACCACGAACCAGACTTCTGGGTTGCAGCCTTGCAGGTCCTCATACCAAACCTGTGAAGTAATTCACCTTCGTACTTCTCTTGGGATACAAAAATGCCTTGAGGTGTTTGTTTCACTTTAAATCCTATACAGAGCAGCCACATGTGTATCATTTTTAAACTCAAACAACTGTTTCACTTCCTCCCAAAAAAGTCTGGCAGGGGTTAGGTTCTATTCTTCCTTTCTGTTACGCTGTTTTGCTCCGGTGTGTATGTAGGGGTTAGGTTCCTGTGTATGCTACTTTGTTCACAAAAAACGTGTTAAATTCCTGGGAACAAAGTCCTCCACTTATATCTGTTGTTAAAACCTTAATACAATTGTCACTTTGTTTTTCATGTAGGATTTTAAATATTTGAATTCTCTTAAAGGCATCAGATTGTTTTTCAACAAAATAATCCCGACTAATTTGAGTTACATCACCGATGAATTTAAAAAAAATTACTTACCTCCCAAACTTGGGGTGTGGATGATGCTCTCCATGCATGGGGAGGAAAAGGCATTTGAGTTGTTTACCATGCACCCTGGGTTTTAAAAAGCGCGCCTGAGGCACGCCTAGGCGCAGCCTAGGGCGCCTCAGGGCTTTGCGCCTATCCTTTTCCCAAAGGCGCGCGCCTCAGGCGTTTTTTTGTCAAATTTCAGGCGCTTTTCTCCCTGAGGCGCGCGCCTCACGTACCCTGGGTATTTTTTATGCATAAAAATGTCGTACCTTGGTGACTTGGTGTTTTTGGCTTGTACATATAGGTAAAATCACATAAAAACCCTATTTATAGCTATATTTTGGGTAAATGAAGTTAAAAACTCATGGAATATATATGGGATATATATAAAAAATTATATAATTATTGTGCGCTTCGGGTATGAAAATCCCACGCTTCGCGCGATGCGCTTAGACCTCGTCGCTTTTGTGCGCCTAGCGCTTTTTAAAACCAAGCATGCACCATACTTTTATCACCTAGCAACTTTAATCTTTTTGAATGTTAGTGCTGGTACCTAAGGTGTCATTTGGTGTTGTCTTCCTTAGAAGTTGTGAGAGCATACTTTTGTGCCTTAGAGATATCAAATACAAACATGTTATTGGTGGAGATTTATAATTTTTCGAAGTTCCATACCTGTCTATTTTTATGATACCTTCCCTATTTTCAAATGTTAAACGTATCCTTTCCTCATAAGTTGGCCCAAATAAGGAGGTTTATGATACATTCCCTTTTTTCAGATGTTAAATGCAAAGTACGCATCAGTCAGTACCTTATACTTTTAGTCACCTGTTCCAATTCCTACAACTCCCCCTCTTCCACTGCTAATTTCTTCTTGTCTCTTAATTGAACTAATAGCTTGACAGCTTGAATGATTCATCAAGTTCAAAACTTTTCTTTGAACCTCTCATGATTAGAGCATTCAGAATCTACAAACCAAATCATTATATGATTCATGTTCATGTTCAATTATCATAAAAAAAAAGTATGCTTGATCTGTGACTGTTACCTGATATGCTGCACATTCTTCCCATGGAACATTTACCATCAAGGATTCTGATCTATATCCATTGCTTATTCCTTATCCAGATCAAAGCCATGTTAAACTTGTTCCTCATTAAACCAGCAGCTTTTTTTCAAGTGTACCAACTTGTTGCAAAGTGTAACACTGAGGCCCTGTGCCACTTCGAAAGAGCTTCTTCCTCGTTCTTTTCCAGTAAACAGTGGATGTCTTCAGCCTCTGAAAGTGGAAGCCTCTTCTTCATGTTAAGGCTGCTTATTGCTCTGGAAACCTGCGATGGGCACTCTTGTTTTCCACACATTCTGTTGTCGATGCGTTCTTCCTGGGACTGCAAGGATCCCATCAATTTCACAGGAGCAAGTGTAGCCAGATCATTTGCAACTTCAATTGAGGGAACAAAATAGTCAAATTTTGGAGTTAAACTCCTCAGGATCTTCTAAAATATCTTTTGATCTTCTATATTTTCTCTATATGAGCGTATTTGGCTAACCATTGTCATCATCCTTGAGAAGTAGTCACGGAGTCACCTACTGCTTCTTTCATGCAGATGTATTCAAATTCTCTTCTTAGGCCTTGTAGTTTAATAACCATGACTTGGGAATCACCTTAACTTGGGAATCACCTTGACTTGGGAATCACCTTGGACTTCTTAATTCTACTCATGAAACATTCCATGTTCTTTTGGCCATAGTTACAGCTGCAATTTATGATAACAATTGATCCTTGATGGCTTGCTAGATGAGAGCCATAACCTTTGCATCCTTCTTTGATTTTTTCGATTGCATTGGATGTTTATTACCAATAAACACTTCAGTTCAATCAGATCACGTGATTTCAGGATTGTTTTCATACATACACTCCAAAGTTCATAGCCTTCTCCATGGAACACAGGAATAGTATTTGTTTGTTAGCTTGAACAATCGATTTGTCAGCCTTCAACCATGAAGGAACACTGTCACCCTGTGCTTTGATACCACAATGTTGGGATGAATATTAAAGAGAATTGAGCCAGAAAGTTGTTCATATAATTCAATGCATGAAATCAAGAAACAAACAAAGCTTTAAATGGGTAATAAAATAAATTGATCAACTAAAAAGAAGGATCCATTATCGACCAAGAGCTATCTAAAATTTCGGGACAGACTCTTAACAACTTCTCCGACTCAACATTAGTTCGAATTATCTTTAACATGTGTAACTAGTTGTGTGATGCTTACTGTTAAATTGATTGATCTGTAAGCTGATTGGGTAATATGTCTGATTTAGTTTGATTGATAAGAAACAATGGGATTAGGATTTGTTTACTTATTGGTAGGGTTGAATGGAAAAGATGGGTGATATCCAGGAATTTCAAGCATCAAAAGGCACTACAGGCATACAACATTGTAGGTTTCTCATTTTATTACTCCTCTGTTAATCTTTTTCTGTAACCATTAGCATGCTGCATAGCACAACTTTCCATCACAAAAGAAAATCTTTATGAGGGTTTTATGTTTCTTTTTAACTTGTAAAAGACTAAAAGTTGTTGGCTCAAGTTTGGAAGAAAGTAAGAAACCATTGTTTTAGGTAGCATTTTACACATGAAAAAATAATGTAGATTGTGGTATGACTTCAATTTATCATTTAGATCATTTAAGTTGAAAGTTTTAGTCTTGTATTGATAAGCTTTTTAGATGATTAAAGCCGTGCGTGTTCTTTTTGTGATTTTTATAAATATCTGTGTTTTGGTGTATCATTGGCATGACCTAAGTCACCTAACGTGGAACTAAGATTTAGATATGTCTGGATTAAGATACTTGTATAGATTTGTCATTTGGGTTACTTGGATTCGGATTTTTGGGAAGAAGAGGGAGTCAGGTCATGCCGATTGTACAAATGTTTAAGAAAGTTTTTGACCAGTATGTTGTGTATCTAATGTTTTCCAATGCATGTTGTATGTCAATTGGCTTTTATCATGCATCCCAACAACTAGATTCAACTGCTATGTTTTCCATGTGATGCTTAGAATTTATGGCTCTTATATTCTTTATTTTTTGTTATTATTAACATTTATGAAATTGTTGTGAATTGTGATGCAGGTACTTGATGAGTAATTGGTTTATGAAACATTTGCAAAGAGTTTTTAGGGGCAAGCAGGTTCATCCATTGAAGAACTTGTGTGTGTGTGTGTTTTTTTTTTCAATAAGATTTAGATGTTTTACCCTGCCTAAGGACTGGTTGGATGGTCTCGGACATTTAGATTCAGCTTCATTTATATTCTGAATTATATGCGGAAATTTATTATTGTTTTGAATTTAGTCTTCAAAGAATTGTGTGGTGTTGTCAATATTGTATGTTAAAAAGGGTCTTTTGCGTAACGAGGTAAACAAAGCCGAGTTTGAACTTGTCTAGCTTACTTTAAGCTCTTATGCATAAATTGAAATTTATTATTTTTTTCGACTATTTACATTAACCAAAATCTTCAAAGAATTGTGTTGTCTTGTCAAAAGCCTACAGCTTGGTATCTGGTTCACTACTTTAGGTATCATTGTTGCTACGGACCAAGATTTCGTGATCCGTTTTGAAACGATTCCCAGAGAACTAATTGTCTATCTAGTAGCCACTCCTTGCTTTGACCAAGTACAATTAACAGCAGAAGATGTTTAAAACCAGAACCAAGCCGAAACAAATCAACTTAATAAAAAGAAAGAATAAAGTTACTCAATTTTGGTTCTATTTAGTCTTGAACTAATTGCAGAAACCTACCAAATAAGTTACTTTTTAACACCAAATAACCTAAACCACTCTGTTGAGAGCTCCGTGACTCATTCAAGGGAAGGTCCGCCAATGATTGCCATTCTCCCCCTATCTGTCTCTTGATCCACTAATCCGTTGTTACTTTACTGATTCATTCAAGGCGTAGACTCCCTCTTTGTCTTATTAGCGCAAGGCCGATGAAAGACGCCTTTTTCAAGGAATCTTGGAGCAGAATCGGTTTCGGCTACTTAGTTCTTGTGATGTTATGTGAGCAAGAGTGGTATGTGTGGTTTTTGGATTGAGATACTTGTGTGGGTTGGCGTGTTGATTGAATTTGTGTAATTTGTATCTCTTTTTGAGAGAAGACTTTCTACCATGCCTGGCTATGAAGAGCTTCCTGGTCAGAGACCACTGTGTTCGCGCTGGCGATCCAACAAATGAAACAGCTATAGCTCCTATATAAACTACTGGGTGATTCTCGAGGTTTGCAAAGTCTAAAACTAATTCTCTGTGACCTCCCATAATGCTTACTGTCCTGGTCAATAGCGCTATTCAAACCAATCCCCCCTAAGCTGTTACTGCAAGAGCTGCAGATCTGATCCTAGAATAGAAGCTCAACCAGTTGCCGGTACTATAGTCTTCCTCTGATGTCTCCAAGCCGGCCAATGGATGTCGTGAACGGTGGGAGGTCACAGAGAATTAGTTTTAGACTTTGCAAACCTCGAGAATCACCCAGTAGTTTATATAGGAGCTATAGTTGTTTCATTTGTTGGATCGCCGGCGCGAACACCGTGGTCTCCGACCAGGAAGCTCTTCATAGCCAGGCGTGGTAGAAAATCTTCTCTCAAAAAGAGACAATTTACACAAATTCAATCAACACCCAAATCCACGCAAGTATCTCAATCCAAAAACCACACATACCACTCTTGCTCACAGTGCTCACAGAACATCACAAGAACTAAGTAGCCGAAACCGTAATTCACAAAACTAAATCACAATCCAGACGCAAGCAAACAACGTCCGAATCACAAAACTAACTACAAATTAGTCACGAGTACCAACCGTCATATGTGGTCATACAAATCAACTATAATAACTGAAAAAACAAAAAGTACAATGAATAAACTTATTAGTCTGCATACACATTTTGGAAAAATGTCTATTTTGTGATTAAGAAAACATGCTTTGTTCCCTCCTAAGGAAAACTATATTCTGACAAGCAGTTAAAACCGCTACAACACCGCCAAATTAGAGCAAATTATAGATCAAAATCCACTCGATAATGATATGTATTCGCTAACTTATAAAAGTGCTTGATTCTTGTAAGATGACATACGTGAAGTGAAAGGATCCTTTATCCAACTCACCTTTTAAGATCCATCGATTTTGTCCGTTTGGCAAAGTCTTGTTGTCAAATATTCAAATCCTTTATGAAAGATCAAAATTTTAGATGAAATGTAATTGCACTTTACGACGAGTGTCGCCATCTTTTAGCTTTAACTCCGCCAGTACTACGAGTAGCTTGGTTTTCATGAATCTGTTTGATGATTTGCATTTGTTTCTCTATTTGTAGGTTTAGGGAGCGATTTTACTATTTTAGTGCGCCCTTCAGGATGATTAAAGCTCCATCGGGCATTTCCAAACCATTTGATGACCTGTCAAATGACGATAATAATAACCATAAACACACAATAATATTGTCTATTGTCTTAAATAATTAGTGTGCAGACCTGACTGTGAGTGAGATTCAACTCTTTGACTAAATTCTCTCTAGCGGCTCGGTCAGGATAATGGTTTTCCTTGAAAGCTTCATAGAGCCTCTGCAAAAGAAACAAAAGCAATACAGAACTAGAATTTTATATACTATGGTTCGTATTGCTGTAACGTAATGAACTTTAGCAAAAATAAAAATATTTTAAATGAAGAGAATTGAGCTTACATACCTGAGTAGCGGCTTGCCCAATTCTTCTATTTGACGATTTATTTCCACTTCTATCACTTGTGCCCTCAACATTTAACATCTTACTAGTTTTTGTAACGGGCGTAGATTCACTTTGTTTCTGTCTTTTACTAAATTTAGTGTCCTTCACTCCTTCGGTCTTTTCCAGTTCACTCGACGTTTCAGAATCATAAAATTCTTCATCACTTGAATCTGAAGAAATATTTCCATATGTCTCCTGTAAAGATAAGGCAACAGAACAAGAATAAGCCATAAACAAAAAACAGTTAACATAAATAAATCCCTGTGGCCCTGTATTTAATTGTAACGTATTTAACCCATATTAGAAGTGAATCAGTATTAGAAGTGGCAAAACAGGTGCTGCGGGCAAAATGTGTTCGGGTCAATTTTTAATACTAGTTGAAACAAATGCAACCCAAGTTGACCCGTTCAAGGATTGACAAACTCACATCATGCAGTTTTTTGTAGTCCAGTCTCTCAACATTTCTCTTTGCAGTTATGGGGCCAATATCATCATTTTCCATATACGATCCGTGTAATTCTTCTTTATCTCCAGACATATCAAGCCCTTGAATATCAGCTGATGCCACTTCATTCTTTATGTCACCAAGATCATCTGAATCAGACGCAAACTCTGAACCGGGACTTTTCATCTTAGGCTCTTCATCTGAATCTACTCCATCAGGGTTGAAATCATCATCAGATGCATCAGCCTCATCAGAGCTAGACTCCTCTGCATCTACCCCGTCTTCTTCTAACTGTGGACCATCAGGATTATAATCATCATCTTCTGAATCATCAGATGGAAGTCCTGAATTATCATCTAACTTATTCCCGGAGGCTGCAGTTTCAGGAAAAACCTTCTGCACTCAAAAAAATACAAAATACGAGATTTCAGAACATTATAGCAAGCCGGATGGCATATACGTAAATTAAATAACCAACCTCCCAGCTATCTTCAATAGCAAGATTAGTCCCCAAATAATCATTAAGTAAACTAACACAATCAGCCTTACAATCACAGCCGGGACAAAGCCATCCTTGGTCTCCGGGAGGAACTACATGTAAAAAATCAATAAGTCAAGTGGATCCAAATCGACCCGTTTGTAGGTAAACAGATCAAAATTGAGACGCTACCTTGTTCTTTCAATAGAGGTGGATCCAAACAAAATTGATGGAAGCCACGTTCACAGGAACCATCACAAAGAATAATATCATTGTCAAACGAGACTTCAATCTTTCTACATTTTGCACAAAATATCTACCAAAATAATATGCTATTAATATCCAAGTAGAAAAAGAGACCAGAGTTATGGTGAAAGAAATGCCATACATCTTCACAGTCGATTAGCCCTTCAGAATCATATAACGATTCCGGAATCCTTCCTTCCTCACATGATGTTACAATCCGTTTAAACAAATCTCTTATTTTCAATTTGTAACGATTAATAGTTGATTTGGCGCGTTCAAGCTCCTTCTCTGGTCTTAACTTTTCTAGACTGCATGTCAAAGAGATGGATAATATAATTCATGATATGGAAATCTTGATAATAAATTAACAATAATGACAAAAGGAAATGTTTTTAGTTGAAGAACGAACCTCTGCCCTTTCCAGCCCTCGCCAGCATAAGCTTCAATGAAATTTTGTTCATATTTCATTCGATTTAATAGATATCTTAAATGTCTTTTTATTTTTGTAAATTCATTATTATGATCTTTTTTCATCGGTTTATTCAGCTCCCTTCTCTTATTTTCTTTGCTATCTGGCTCTTCTGGAGGAGCATCGACCGATTCATGAACATTGTCTTTGGATTTTTCTTGAGATCTTGAGAGTAACAACTCGGGACTTGTAGTAATCATGCTTTCGTTTTTTCTGGGTCGCCCACGCTTACGCTGACCTGGTATTTGACTTAATTCTTTGGTTACATTTTCCTGAGCTGCATATTGATCAAGACTTGAACCTCCTGATGGACCATCCGGTAAATTTTCTGAATTTTCACGATTACTAACTATTTCATCACATGCAAAAGCGGAATTCAAATCATACACATAGTCTATTTTTCTGGGTCGCCCACGCTTACGTTTACCTGGTGTTTGACTTAATTCATTGGTTTTATTTTCTTGAGTTGTATTTAACTGATCAAGACTTGAACCGCTTGGTTGACCATCACATGCACAATTTGAATTCAAATCAGACACAGTTTCTATTTTTCTGGGTCGCCCACGCTTACGTTTACCTGGTATTTGACTTAATTCCTTGGGTTCATTTTCTTGAGTTGCATTTAATTGATCGAGATTTGAACCTCTTGATGGTCCATCCGGTACATTTTCTGAATTTTCAAGATCACTGACAACTTTTTCATCACATGCACAATTGGAATTCAAATCAGTCACAGTTTCTACTTTTCTTGGTTGTTGACTCGGTGTTTGACTCGCTTCCTTGGTTTCATTCTCTTGACTTGTACTTAATTGATCGAGACTTGAACCTCTTGATGGACCTTCCGGTATACTTTCTGAATTTTCATGATTATTAACAACTTTTTCATCACGTGCATTTGTGGAATTCAAATCGGACATAGTTTCCCCAGTCGCTAAGATTTTATCAACCATGGTCACAAATCAATGTTCAAAAGCCAAAAATTCTATCACTTAGATCGACAATAACGCTGCAGGAAACACTGCAACCTACAATAATAAAAAAAAATGCATTTTTGTGAGTTTGGGCTCGAGGGACATCAGAAGAAGTATATGCTGTGAAGTGTGAAGACATTAATATACAAAGAAACATCAATGTAAACAATGACTCAATGACAGATCCACGTAGTGAGTACCGTGTTGGGCGTTGACGTTGTGGAGGCTCGACCAAGGAACTTAAGTCGGCCCACATGTTTTGATTTTGGCAGAAAATTAAGTTTATTTTAGCTGGACCTAATTAATCAGTTAACCCTGGAATTAGTCTTTATAACCACTGATCTCGGTACCTGTAATTCGTTGAGCACCTAAATAATAATAAGCCGCTAGTTGCAATGCAACCTGTGGATGTAGATCACACACACCAAACCACGTAAATCTTATGTTCTGTTTTTTACTTCTGTTTGTACGTGATTGTTTGGTTGTGGTTTGCTATCCAAAGATACCTAACATACCGGTAGCACTGCTACATGACACCGTAATTTTTTTAAGTGATATATATGTAACTGACAATCAAGTGGCACTCTATATAATTTAAGAAACACATAGCATGACACTGTAAGGAGTTTTCAAGTTGTTTTACACTTTTAGCACAACCTGAATCGGGACATAGCTTATGTGACCTAAACTGTGCGCATTTCTTGATCCCAAAATAAACACTATTATTCAAATTTTGGTTACCTAATTCAATACATATAACACTCAAACAAATTTTGGTTACCTAGCCACACAAACTTCATCCAAATCCATTTGAAGCCCCTAAACATCAGCATTTTTCAACAAAAAATGCCAATTGAAAGTCAATATTATTTAATTCACACTATGTTCCTTTCTTGATTCTAAAGTTTATACTGTTAATACTTAATATAACTTTGGTGACCTAATTCAATACATATAACACTCAAGCTCCTAAAAATTTAAAACTTTTAACTACCAACATAAAAAAAAAAATTATAACTAAACTTATTTCCTAATTCTCAAAAAGCTCCAATTCACAAAATTTGTCCAAACCCATATCATCTTTCAAACAATATACAAAATCATAATCATATAAATTCAAGAACCATAGATATGAATAAAATGTGAAGTAATATGAGTTGGGTAGCTTACCTTAATCAACAACAGACCCAGATCTTAAAGATGAAGGAATTGATAAAAAAAAAAAAAAAAAGATTAGGGTTTTGGAAGTAGGAAAGTTTGTTAGAGAGAGAAAGTGGGTCGGTGATGGTGATGAAGGTGGTTGTGGTTTGTGGGTTACTAAAATTGGATATAGAGAAGAGAAGGATGTGTTTCAGCGGTCACCTCTTTCCCTCCATCTTCTTCTACTACCCCTCCTCTTTTTCTTCTTTTCTTTTCAAAGTGTTGGTTGTTTTCAATCCATACACACTACACCCAAAAAATAAATATTATTTATATGTATGTATGTTACAAGTTGATACTTTTGCTTTTGGAAGTTATGGATTTGGTCCTTGTTGTTTATTGTATTGTAACTAGTTTTTTACCAGCGTTGCGGCGACAGGCTAGCGTTTGCAACTTCATTACACGTGTTATGATAATGACATTAACGCAGCGACAACTTAGCGTTTGCGATCGCATTACACGTGTTACGGTAATGACATTAACTATGGGAAACCATTACCACATTTATAAGAACCCCCAAACCATGTAACACACATACTCAAAGCATCCAGAGAATCGAGAGAGAGCGGGAGAGGGACACCGATGGTTTCCCGACCACCGCATGTGAGGGAGCTCACGACTGACCTAGGCCAGCGCGACAACACGCCGGCGCGTGCACCGGCTTACCATCCATATCAACAGCCGCAGCCAATGACAACAACATTCATTCACCTAAGATTTTGCAATCGAAACCGGCAATGATAACAGAGATCAAAGAGGTAGCATCTGTCACAGCACAGGCACGACGAAGGCGAAGAAGCTCCGACAAGAATGGCTAACAATCACCTATCGCCCCATGTCTAACAAATTTTAGAAAGAGAAAGAAGCCGGTTAAAGGATAAAACGGAAAACCTAAACCACCGATATGTGGCACCGGCTACCGAATGCATTGGTCAACAGTTGTACAATGATGACTTAAAATAACGAAAATATAATTAAAAGTCTTAATCCTCGTTTCGAAATTTGTTGTGTAGATTTTTGAATGTTTCATACTACATACCTTCATATAATTAACTATACAACATTAATATGTAACAAATCATTTTTCCTGAAAATAACATGTAACCAATAAAACTCAGTTTCATAATCAACTCAAGAATAAAAGTCAGTTTCATAATCAACTCTTTTTGATATGTATAAAATGCTTAATATAAAAAAGAAAAAAAAACTCAAGAATTAGAATATAAAACAATAGCAAGACACTAATAACAGAGAAGAAAAAATCCCCAATAAAATACTTTAATAAAAAAAGGTAAAAAAAAAAAGAGATAATATTAGTGAAGTAAAATATGGAGAACGATCATCATCTTGAGAAAGTAAACACGTGTCTTAATTTTTTGATTATTAAACCTATTTAGTTCGGCTGTATAGCTACTAACACACTGAAACCAGGCTTCTCCAAAACCATTTAACCCATTTGCAAACCATTAAACCCTACCCATATATAAACCTGAAAACTACTTACCCATCCATTTCAACACACATATACACTGCCAAGAGAGAGAGGATCGATAGAGAGAGACTGAAAAAGAGGACGGAGGAAAGGGGGAGGAACGGCGGGGCGTGCATCATATGAACCCATTAATCGGAGGACTGGGATGTTTATAGTGGTGAAGGTTTACCCGTCCGAGAAGACCACAAGTCCACAACCACTCAGTGACAACCACGACCACCCTCTTAGACGGCCGCTGCCACATCTCAAACACCACCTTGTCACACTCCCTCTCCTTTCATTTGTGTTCTACTCTACAACGCGGCCACCGCAAGACCACCAAATGCAGTACGATGATGCTACTACAATCAAGAGCTTCACCATGATATCAACGGTGATGGTGTGTAAAAGAAAAAAAAATTAAACGACGAAAACAACCCAATCGACCAATGGACATTGCAATACATGCCACGCGATACTGTAGCTGATATGACGTTTAGCTACAGTATTCGCCCCTCACAACCGATTCTTCAAATTGTATCTTTATATAATATAATGTGTTTGGTCCATGTAGTGAATGTTTGTTTTAAGTGACTGTAGAGACAGAAAAGACAAGCATGTGATTTGTTAAACAAACACGTTTAGTGTGGATGGTTGCTAATCACATTATGTGTGTATTGGTTTAACTCGTGTTTCTCTTTGCTCTTTAAAATTGTTGAATTGATATGTGATTTTATGTTTTGATAATTGAGCGGAAAAACTACACGCCTCATTTGGTGTGACAAGTTTATCAGTCCCCCAATCAAAGTTGTGTTGGTGGTATGGCATTGGAGAATTTGCAATAATGATTGATCGACTTTGTTATACCTAAAAATCTCATGTTCTTTCACATGTCACACGAACCTTCACATGTCACACGATCTATTTCGTAGTGTCACTACTCACTAGACCTGGTGTCGACGAAGATGATGGATGCGCTAGCCTTGATAAGTTATTTTCATACTAAAAGTTGGTATTGTAGGGCTTGTATGAACTCCGATAATACTTGATTTGAAGAAAAAAATCATTTTGTTTTCCATAATGTAGGATAAAATAGAGTATTTATTTATCGTATCACACACTTCAACTATTAGACGAATATGGGGCATATATTTGTTTTAATTTGTTTTGTGTTTGTGTAAATATTATTTTGTTAGGTAGTTACTTCACAATTGTTAATATTGCATTTGATTTTTTTTTAAATGATAAAATGAATAGTGGTGATGAGAGTGGCGTCGACCGATAACTAGAGATGGAGCCAATTAATGTTGATGTTCTGATGGCTAAGATAACCCCTTTTTTCACATGTTTGCTTCTTGTTGGGCCTAAGGCGACCCCCATTATACTAAACCGTTTTTAGTGAATGCTTTCTATTAACTACCTCAAAAAATGTTGTTTTGTCAGTTAAGGTAGCCCCCCTTTCTGTGTGTCAAATTAGGGGTCCCATTGTACTAGAACATGTATGGGTATGTGGCGGCACTTGATAGCTCCTTTTGTGAAATGCCTAGTTTGGAAATTTCGATTTTAAGTGTATATTTTAGTTACTATTTTTAGTCTACATGTCTATTTTTCGAAAGTTTGCCCTAAAAAAACTATTCAACAATCACTAAGACCCTGTGCCGATGAGGAACCATTGGTGAAGGGAATCGTGATAAGATTTTAGGAAGAGAAACAACCACAAACAAGGGTGTTTCAATCCACACACATCCTATGTGGATGGTATATACCATACAATATGTTGAGCTTAGGTAGTTAGACCATAAGAGTAGGGGTGCACCCCTCCACGCCACCCACACTAGCTCGCCACCATTTCACCAAGGGCGTTGCCCCTTTCCATGTGAGAATTTCTCACTGGCCTTGCCCTTTTTTTCTTTTTCTAGAATGGAGCATTTTAATTGGTAGACTCACCACATTTTTCTAGCAGAGTTATGAGACGCAATCAACTCAGAAATGCTAGTTCAAGTGTCAATGCAGGTACCCTGGCACGCTATTTGGAAATCAAAACGATTGGTCCTTCGCTCTATATGTTTCACAACAAGAACCAAGAACCGTGCAAGAGGCAATGAGGGATGAACCATGGATCGAAGCAATGCAATCTGAGCTTCAGCAGTTCCAAAAGCTAGGATTGTGGGACTTAGTTGATTTACCTCCCGTCGCAAAGAAGATTGGAATAAAGTGGGTCTACAAGTGCAAACGGGATGACCGTGGGGTGGTTATTAGAAAAAGGCTCGATTGGTTGTCCTCGTCTTCTGTCAAATAGAAGGAATACATTACAACGAAGTATACGCTCCAGTTGCTCGCCTTGAAGCTAAACGGATGTTCTTAGCTTATGCTTCGTACAAACGGTTTAAGGTGTATCAAATGGACGTGAAAAGTGCTTTTCTGTATGGTATAGTGAAGGAAGAGGTGTATGTTGCACAGCCGCCGGGTTTTGAAGATCCACTTCATCGCGAAAAAGTCTACAAGTTGAAATAAGTATTGTACGGACTCCATCAGGCTCCGCGAGAATGGTACCAAATACTAAGCAACAATCTTATATCCAATAGGTTCAACCGTGGACTCGTGGATTGCACCTTATTCACCAAGGAAAAGGGTGGTGACCGTCTACTGGTACAGGTTTATGTTGATGACATTATTTTTGGGTTTATTAATGATGATATGTGCAGGGAATTTGAAAAGCTTATGCAGGAGAAGTTCAAGATGAGCTCGATGGGCGGAGATGAAATTCTTTCTTGGTCTACAAGTAAAACAACAGGCGTCGGGGATCTTCATCCACCAGACCAAATACGTTGCTGATATCTTGAGCCAGTTCCAGATGGAAGAATCTACTCCAGTAGCCACCCCCATTCAGACCAATCACGAGAAATAACAAGCCGTTGATCCTTTCCTTTATCGGGCGATGATTGGCTCGTTGATGTATCTCACTGCTTCAAGTCCCGACATAATGTTCGCCACATGTCTACTATCCAGATACCAGTCAAGGTCGAAACAGTCCCACCTGATTGCTGTGAAGAGGATCTCACGTTATCTAAAGGGTTGTTCGACCAAAGGTCTATGGTACCCTAATGACGATAAGTTTGACCTCATCGCTTTTAGTGATGCTGACTATGGCGGATGCAAGAAAGATGCAAAATCCACATCGGCTGGATGCCAGTTTTTGGGAACAAGACTAGTCTCGTGGTAATGCAAGAAGCAAGCCTCTGTATCCTTGTTAACATCAGCTGTAGCTGCATCTAGCTGCTGCTCCCAGGTTCTATGGATACAACAATAAATAAGAGACTATGGTTTGAAATTTCTTAATACTCCCATCTACTGTGACAATGAGTCCGCCATAGCACTTGCTAAAGACTCGGTAAATCATTCCAAGGCGAATCATATCTAGGTTGGGTATCATTTCATACGCGATTGCTATGAAAAGAAATTGATAGATATGATTAAAATCCACACTGATTACCAACGTGCAGATTCATTCTCCAAAGATTTTGACAGACCTCGTTTTGAGTATCTGTTAATCTTAAATGGCATCAAAGAAAAGCAGGATTAGGTGCTCATCGGTGATCGTTTTTTAAATATTTTTCTTCAAAAACAGAAAAATCCAAAAATATTGTCTTTTTTTGCAAATTTTTAAATATTTTGGGGGAGAAAATCAAAAAAATACAAAAACATCAGAAAAACCCAAAAATTAAAAAAATGAGAAAAACAAAAATGAGTTTCTTTGGTGAAATATGGAAGATGATATCGACTCATCAGTGGGCTATCTGAATTCTTAAAATTTTAAAGAAGAGGAATCAATAAGCAGCCTCTACAATGATGTGTCAGTAGGCTCAAAATCATTTCCACGTTCGGCACGGTGATATAAATTAAATCAACTAAGAATTGTGTGGATTAACGTCGCGTTGGCATATGGTCTTAGTACCTAAATCTCGTTTGATAGAATGCCAAATCTGAGGTTTCTAGTCTTTAAGAGGTTGGTACATCCGGGGTGAACTGGACGTCTCTCAGAATAAAAGGAGTGACATAAGTGTCGTACGTTGGGTTCGCACGACACTTGTGTCACTCCTTTTATTCTGAGAGACGTACGTCTGAGAATCCTTTAATAGCAAAAAGATTATAAATGCCAAAACCCTAATTCTCAAAGAGCATTCGCCATAAGGTATCAAATCGTATACCTAAAGCATCATACCGATAAATCAATTAACGGTATTTGACATGAACCCCGGCCTGGATCTCAGTGGTCTCTTTGCTGCAGCGTTCATGCAGACCTGATCACCACTAAGTCCATTCCTTGTAAATACGGATGACAACAGCTTATTCACCATTACGAGGAAGATTTGTACATGCCTTGATACGGGAATGTGTCGCCTGTGCGGGGAACACCTTTAATTAGTCTTAATATTACCTTAGCGTATCTAAAGTGCCTAGCGATAAAACTTGATTTTGAGTTTAGGTGGACAACAACATTGGCAATTGTAGGATGCTTATTGGTAATTTGAACTAAAACTGATCAAATAAGGGTTCTAGCTTAGTCCGTGCACTGATATGATTCTCTAACTGATGAAACTCGCAAAAATATGCTAGTGTATAGTTAATTGATTTCCTGCATTTTGATTTCTGTCTTCATATTGAAACACAAAAAAAGATTTTATCTTTATTTCATTTTTGATTACCGATGTTGGAATTCTAATCCATTGTAATCTTACTCTTTCAGAAATAAAAACCGAAAAGTCAACTAATCGATACTTGAATGTTGTCGGGTCAAAACCGTTCTCTCTCAAGTATCGGGGTGAAAAAATTGAAAATTGAAAATTTCCTGAGTCGGAATCTGAATCACTTGTGAAAAACTGGTTAAAATTGCATGTTTCAAATTTGCAGGGGTTAAACATGTCAATCTGAAAATTCAGGGGCATTTTGGTTATTCAGTGATAGCACACGACTAGAAAGTATAATTGCCTGTTATTGGGGATGATAGATTTCTAATCATGTGTATTTTACTCTAGTCGTGTGTAGGTAGACACGGTTAGGATATTATAAAGGTTAGGGCTAATCATATGGGAACAAACGACTAGGAATCATAGTCGTGCGTAATAACAGGCGACTAGGCTCCTTACTTGTGTGTTAAGGTAACGACTAGGAACCCTAGTCGCGTCTACAGTGGAGCGACTCTGGCCTCCTATATATTCAACAATTAGTGATTCTGACTTCATTTTTCAAACTCTCACAACTATTGCCTCCGTTTCCCTCCCAAGCGATTAACCAAACTCTTGTTACCCGTGTTATTTTGATCACAGAATCTTGCTCTACACTATATAGGTACAATACACATTGATTTTCAGATCATAACAACAACAATTTAAGGGTTTGATCGACTGTTCTTCATTTGAAACCCTAACCGACCATTACATGATTAATAGACCCCCAAAACATGTTTATTAATGTAAAAACTTGAATGGGGTTTGTTAATCGGATATATTAGATCAACAAAACATAAAAATTAGAACCCAAATCGACCCAGAACAAGATTGACCCATTTGAACTTGAATCTGCACAGTGCTAGTGACTAGGATCCCGAGTCGTGTGATTAAGGGCGACTAGCATCCGCTAGTCGCCTGTTGTAGAAAAACAGTCAGTTTTGGTCGTTTTGTCCGATTTTTTATCTTTTTATGATCTAATGTTCACTTTGTATGCAGAATCCTGAATTGGGAATCATCGGCAAAGAACAATGTGTGTGCATTCCTTGGGCCGATCGTCCATTAACGAAACCAACAGTTCTAAGGAATTATCGAGTTCTTGAAGTGGTCTAGTATCGCTTATGCTATCACCAAGCAGCATGTGCCGTATAGAGATATTCTCCGGGAGTTCTATCACAATGCTCAAGTTGATTGTTCTGTCGTGCCAGCATTGATAAAGAGCAGGATCTAAGACAAGGAGGTTTTTGTCACTGAACAACACATTCATGAAGAACTTCACTTCCCTGACTCATCTGAAGACCCTATCACTTTTGATTCTATTTTGATTCGTGGCTGATTTTCGCGGATGAAGTACAACGCCAAAGTCACTAAACATGAGATGTTGCAAAAGGGAAACGTGTCTCCATCGTTCAAGTATCTCATACACATGGTCCTACAGTGTCTTGGTCCACGAAAGACTGCCTTTGATGCAATCAGAGACACCTTAGCATCTGCAGTGGTCGCCCTGGCAATGAACAAGCCGTTCAATCTCTCGGGAATGATCATGTATCATTTGAAGGAGGTGATACAGTCAAAGACTATAAAGACTCCATTCATAGTCTATCCTCGCTTCTTGCAGATGGTTATTGATAGGCAGTTGCCTGATTTGGTGAAGAATGAGATAGAAAGCTTCCTACTGACTCACATAAATGAAAAAGAATTGGAGAATATGAAGTCTTTTAAGGGCCAGCCTAAGGATAAGCAGCCTAAGAGCAGACGATTATTTGGTCATCTTCGTGATCATGAATACAAGGCTCCCCTGGGAAACAAATGGAGAAACGAGACGAGTGATTCGGAAGCCGACTTCACTATTCAAAGGGGAACATTCAAGGAAGGTGATATTATTGGTTGGGGTACTGAGGAATTGGGCAAGAATATCCCAGGCAGCGTTTCTGCGGCTGCTACCCATGATGATGTATTAGATGTGGATGTTCTTAATACCCAGGAACCATCCTCTACAGGGGGGGATCAAGGATCGTCCCAGAGTGGCAAGGGTAAATCTATTGCAGAAGAGGATGCTCCAGTTAATGTAACCAGTGATACAGATTCAGAATGCACATACTCAGATGCTTCTCCAGGTACCAGAGCCTGAAAGGCAGCTGAGAGAAACAAGAAGTGGGCGGAGAAAAAGAGTTTAGAAGAGGATCCTACTTTCACAATGGATCCAAATGTTCAGATTGCAAATATTGATACTGAACTCGACACTCTGCCCTCGGGGAAAACAAAGGCGAAGGGTCGCGGGATGAAGATAATGGCTCAAAGATCTCCCGAAAAATCAAAGAAGAAGAAAACAAGATTTATGAGACTCTCTGACGCTGTTGAAGTTACCACGCCTGAAACTTCAGCAACAGCAACAACTACAACGACAACAATAGTAACAACAGTATGTGCAGCTATGGCTGCAGGTATTAGTATGCCAATGCCACCACCAGTAATCTTTTCTGAGCTTGTCTTAGTTACTGGTGGTGTGACGTTGTTTCAGTAATTAGTTTACGGCTCAGTTGGTGATATATTGAAGAATCTAAGGGCATAATTGCACCCTCAAGCCTTAGCATCAGCTTCAGCTACACAATCTTCTTCCACCTCGGCTCTAGCATCGAATGAACAGCTTCAAAGCCAGGTAAATGACTTTATGTTGATTGTGAATACTCAAGCGCATGAAAATTCTTAGTTGTGAGGTAAGGTAGCTACGATTAAAGGGAATGAGAAAGGTATGCTTGAGTTGTTGGGTCAAACCATAAGGATCAGCAAAGAAGTGCAAGCCTCAAATAGGTTGCTTCAGTTGTCAAACTAACAGCGTTGAATCCAACCAACAGCTTGTAGAATCAAATCAGCGTCTGGTTCAATCTAACCAAGAAACAGTGCCTAGATTGACCAACGTTGAATCACAGTACAACCAGTTGCAGCTTGCCAACATAAACATTGAAAGACGAATAAAGGCATACAAAGCTGAGAACAAGCAACTGAGGGAAAGGGTAGACAAGTTGATTGAAGATCACCCTAGATTAACTGGTACCTCAGGATCTGCATCTGGTACAGGTAATGATTAGGAAGAAGAGGATAAGGATGAGGAAGATGACGACGATGACGAGGATGATGGTGATGGTAGTGGTGATGATGGTGATGATAGTGGTAATGTAGGTAGTGATGATCCTGGAACCACGGGTGATGGTGGGTCAGCATCCAGTGCTCAAGAGAGGCAACTGGGGGATAATGTGACATTTGGCAAATTCGTGGTAACTTCCATAACATTTACATAAGTCTACCTTAGTGAAACATTTGGTTAAATGAGCTTAACTTGGTTAGTTGAGTCAGTTCGTTGATTTTTAGGATCATCGGGTAACATACGCGTGAATAGTAAAACCCGAAAGTTGGTGAAATAATAACAAACATATACTATTATATAGTTGTGTGATATTATGTGATAATTATGTGATTATCTGAAACTCTGTGTATTAACGTAACCGAGTCCGGATAAACGGGGGTTAGTAGAAATAATTACTAGATTACCTTATATAGTAATTTAGATTTTTATGGGTTGTTAAAATGGTAAATAATTGTATTATTGCATAGTTATTGCATAATAATTACATAATGTGAATTTAGTTATAAAAATGAATTTATTTATCCCCCGCGGACCGCGAAGGAATAAGGAATTTTCCCCCGGTCCTCGCGAGACAGCCGACAGTGACCTAACTTATTCCCACGCGGACCGCGTGGGAATTGTTATGTGGTCCGCGTGGGAATTGTTATGTGGTCCGCGGCAGATACGATTACGGGCACTTGTAAAAACTTTATAAAAAGTCGATTTTGATCGCATTTTTCATTATCACAACTCATCTGCTCGATTTTAATCATCAAAACTCTGATTTTCAAGCCTCTTGATAAATCTTAATCCATTGTTGAAGTCTTGTTAAAGCTTGTGAAGATCTTTGCTTATTTTCCTAGAAGTTTTAAGTGTGATCTTGAGGGAATTGGTAGCATTCGCCTATTTTTACATTGGAGTTGGGTTTTTAACTCAAAGCAAACTAAGGTGAGTTTTCACGACTACTTTTATGTTTTCCCTTGTCGGGGGAGAAACATGTTGGAGAAACATTACAAACTTTGTAAAACACATGGTTTCCATTATATCACTTGTGTACCAAGCGACTTTCATCAACTTTGGACAAACATTTGAATCATGAATATGTGGATACATAGCGAGGAAAGTGTGAATAGATCTATTGGGCCTGACAAGTCCCACTCGTGTCGATTGGAGGTCGAACGGGTGCATATTTGTCCTAACAAACTTTACGGCACCGGGTGATGTCCGGTGACGGGTTATACGAACGTTCAGCAGTGATTCATAATGCTTGAGTAACTTGTAACGGTGTCTAGCTAACATCAGATATAATTGTGAAAAAGGATATGTGTGTTTACCGGAAAATATACAAACTTACAAACTTTAAATCGTGAACTCACCAACATTATATATGTTGACAAACTTTTATATGTTTTCTCAGGTAACTAAGGTAGCACTTGGATTAGGCGCACTGGAGTCATGTTGCGTCTTGTGATCATGCATTATATTCAAGTTACATTTGAACAAACTTATTTTTAAAACCATTTGGTATTTGGTTTGTAACTTTTATTACAATTCCGCTGTGTTTGGATAAACTGTTCTAAAAACTTTTAAGTATGGTTTGAACGTATTTTTAAAAATCATATAGATGTCGATTGTTGTGACCGTTGACTAAGATCCTGGTTTGTCATACACCTCGCGGTAAAACTCCGCAGTGGAAATTTGAGGGTGTGACAGATTGGTATCAGAGCCAATGGTTATAGCGAATTAGGACTGCATTTAAGTCTAGTCTATAACTGAGTCACACTAGACGGTCACACACTTGTAACTTGAAACTTGTGGAAGTTAATTAATATTTGCAGGGTTGTCAACATTATCATTCTTAAATCATCATCCATTCTACCGACTCTTTGCACAAATTTTTGTTATCTTTCGACTTTTACTTTTGAAGAAGTGAAAACAAGCGAGTGGATCCTAACGCGTCCCTTTTGTTGTGTTGACAGAAGATGGAAAACAACAGGGGAGGAAGGCGTGGAGGACGTGTTAACCGTGGCGGTCGTGTTGGACAAGGCCGTGGTGGGGGACACGAAAATTTGGTGATGACTCATGAAGAATTTCAGCAAGCAATTCAGCAGGCAGTAGCTGAAGCTTTGGCTGCCCAAGGGGGTAAATTCTTCTACATCTATTTTAATCCATACTCTGTTCCTTCTCATCATTTTATCATGGTGATTAACACATGTTGCTTTTATGCAGGAGCTGGTGTTAATCCTCCTCCTCCTTCACCCCCACCTCAAGCACCTATCTGTTCTTACAAAAAATATTCGGATTGCAAGCGAAGCAACTTCAGTGGAACTTCTGAAGGAGCTGTGGGGCTTATCCATTGGATTGAGCGGATGGAGTCTGTTTTCTCTATTTGCAATTGTCCACCAAATTTGCAAGTCAGATATGCTGCTGCTACTTTGTTAGGGGAAGCTCTCTCGTGGTGGAATTCTACCACCCAGACCATTGGGCTAGCGGTTGCTCATGCCCTTACTTGGAATGAGTTTGTTGGTCGAATTAGAGCGGAATATTGCCCTCGGGATGAGGTGCAGAAACTTGAGCATCAGCTTTGGAATCTAAAGATGGTGGGTTTGGAGATAGAGCAGTACGTTAGTAAGCATAATGAATTGGCAGTTTTATGTCCGGATATGGTCACGCCAGAGTACAAGCGGGTTGAGCACTTTATTGCAGGCTTAGTACCTGAAGTCAGAGGTCTTGTTACAGCATCACACCCAGTGACTACTTCAGAGGCGGTACGTTACGCTCATGTGATTACCAATCAAAGGGTAGAAGAAGGAGTTTTACCAGCTAGGGGGTCAGCTCCAAAGGCCCTAGACAATAGTAAGAAATGGGAAACGGGCAGTGGTTCCAACAACAATCCTTCTTCTGGACAGCAGCAACAACAAAACCAAAGAAAGAATGATGGGTCAAGTTCTTCGGGGCACCAATCGGGATCCTATACGGGGCAGTATCCGAAGTGTCAGAAGTGCCATTTTCACCATAAAGGTCCTTGTAACAGGTACAAATGCCAGCGATGTTTTAAGACCGGTCATGAAGCTAAGAATTACAGGGTAAGGCTTAGAACTGATAATCCAGCAACCAATCAGAACACCAAGGGTTGTTATAATTGTGGTAAAGAGGGTCATTTCAAGAAGAATTGCCCAGACCTCAAGCCAAATGAGGGGAAGAACAACAACAACAACAACAATAACAACAATAACAATGGTGGCAACAACAACAACAATGGTGGTGGAGGCGGAAAAGGGCGTGCATTTGTCATCGGTGCAGGTGAGGCAAAACTAGATCCTAATGTTATTACCGGTACATTTCTTTTAGATAATATTTCTGCTTCGGTATTATTTGATTCTGGCGCCGAGAATAGTTTTGTGTCCTTTGATTTTAGTCGTTTATTAAAAGCTACACCCGAACCATTGGAGTCTAGTTATTCGATTGAGCTAGCTGACGGTAAATTAGTTGAAGCGACTCATATTTTAAACGGTTGTAAGTTAGAGTTATCGGGTCATTCCTTTATGATAGATCTTATGCCTGTAACGTTGGGGAGTTTTGATGTGGTTGTTGGCATGGATTGGTTATCCTCTCATCATGCGGAAATTATTTGTTTTGATAAAATTATTCACATTCCTCTTCTTGATGGCGAGATCCTATCTGTTCTGGGAGAAAAGAGCAAAATTTCTTTTAACATCATTTCTAGTATGAAAGCTTTTAAGTGTCTTCAAAAAGGTTGTACATCTATTTTGGCACTTTTATCCGAACCCAGTGATGAAGAGAAGAAGATTGAAGATATTCCTGTTGTTTGTGATTTCTCTGACGTTTTCCCTGATGACTTACCTGGACTTCCACCAAATCGTCAAGTTGAGTTTGGTATTGAACTTGCTCCTGGTGCAGCTCCTATTGCCCGAGCTCCTTATCGTCTTGCACCCTCTGAGATGCAAGAATTGTATAACCAACTTCAAGAATTGTTGGAGAAAGGTTTTATTCGACCCAGTTCGTCCCCTTGGGGAGCTCCTATTCTGTTTGTGAAAAAGAAAGATGGAAGTTTTCGTATGTGTATCGACTATCGGGAACTCAACAAGGTGACTATCAAGAACCGATATCCTCTTCCTCGTATCGATGATCTGTTTGATCAGCTTCAAGGGTCAAGGTTCTTTTCTAAGATTGACCTATGGTCAGGTTATCATCAGCTTAGAGTGCGTGAAGCTGACATTCCTAAGACTGCTTTTCGTACATGTTATGGCCATTTTGAATTCTTGGTCATGCCATTCGGTCTTACCAATGCTCCAGCAGTGTTTATGGATTTGATGAATCGAGTTTGCAAACCTTATCTTGACAAGTTTGTCATTGTGTTTATTGATGACATTTTGGTGTATTCCAAGAGTAAAGAGGAACACGAGGAACATTTACGCTTACTTTTGGAACTCTTGAGGCGGGAACAGCTTTATGCTAAATTTTCTAAGTGTGCATTTTGGTTGCGTGAAGTTCAATTTCTTGGTCATGTTGTTAACGAGCTGGGAATTCATGTCGATCCAGCTAAGATTGAAGCAATTAAGAACGGGGAAGCACCAAAGACTCCAACTGAAATTCGTCAATTTTTGGGTCTTGCGGGTTATTATCGTCGTTTTATTGAGGGGTTTTCGCAGATCGCACAGCCTCTTACGACTCTTACTCAGAAAGACAAGAAGTTTGTTTGGGGTGAAGCTCAAGAGTCGGCATTTCAAATGCTGAAGGATAAACTTTGCTCTGCTCCTATTCTATCCTTACCTGATGGTACGGAGGACTTCGCGGTTTACTGTGACGCATCTTATCAAGGCCTTGGTTGTGTGTTGATGCAACGTGAAAAGGTTATCGCTTATGCTTCTCGTCAGCTTAAAGTTCATGAAAGGAATTACACTACCCATGATTTGGAATTGGGTGCTGTTATTTTTGCATTAAAGATTTGGAGGCATTACTTGTACGGTACCATGTGCTCTATATACACCGATCACAAGAGTCTTCAACATATCTTTGATAAAAAGGATTTGAATACGCGTCAACGTAGGTGGGTGGAACTATTGAATGACTATGAGTGTGCAATCAAGTATCATCCTGGTAAAGCAAATGTTGTTGCAGATGCTTTAAGCAGAAGGGTACCTGCCAAACCTAGACGTGTCCGAGCTTTACAACTCACTATTAATTCTGGTTTACCTGATCAAATTCGGTCTGCTCAGTTAGAAGCTTTGAAAGTCGAGAACCTTAAAGCTGAGACTATGCATGGAGCTGACAAACATTTGGAGTGTAAACCTGATAATTTACACTACTTTGCTGATCGAATTTGGGTTCCTTTATTTGGAGGCTTACGAGACCTTGTTTTGGACGAGGCTCATAAATCCAGGTACTCTATTCATCCTGGTTCTGACAAGATGTATCAAGACTTGAAAGTGCTTTATTGGTGGCCTAACATGAAGTCTGATATAGCCTCATACGTAAGTAAATGTTTGACTTGTGCTAGAGTCAAGATAGAATATCAGAAGCCGTCTGGTCTTCTACAGCAACCTGATGTTCTGGAGTGGAAATGGGAACAGATCGCGATGGATTTTGTAACCAAGTTACCTAAGTCACCTAGTGGTTGTGATAAGATATGGGTAATTGTTGATCGGTTGACAAAATCAGCACACTTCCTAGCCATTAGAGAAACCGACTCTATGGATCGTTTGGCTCGTATCTATCTTAAGGAAGTTGTTTCTAAGCACGGAGTGCCAGTTTCTATCATTTCTGATCGTGATTCTCACTTTACATCGCATTTCTGGAAAGCTTTGCATAAAGCTTTGGGTACTCGGTTAGATATGAGTACGACTTATCATCCGCAAACAGATGGTCAGAGTGAGCGTACGATACAAACTTTAGAAGACATGCTTCGGGCGTGTGTGATTGACTTTGGAAAGAATTGGGAAAGTCATCTACCTTTGGTAGAGTTTTCTTATAACAATAGCTATCATTCTAGCATTAAAGCAGCTCCGTTTGAGGCTCTGTATGGGCGGAAATGTAGGTCTCCTCTTTGTTGGGCCGAAGTGGGTGAAAGCCAACTTACTGGTCCTGAACTTGTGTACGAAACTTCTGAGAATATTGTACAAATTCGTAATCGTATGGCTGCTGCTAGGGATCGTCAAAAGAGCTATGCTGATCGACGACGCAAACCTTTAGAATTTCAAGTGGGTGACAAAGTACTCTTGAAGGTTTCTCCATGGAAAGGTGTCATACGCTTTGGTAAGCGTGGTAAACTAAACCCTCGGTATGTTGGACCGTTCGCAATCTTGGAAAGGATTGGACCGGTGGCTTACAAACTTGATTTACCAGCAGAGCTCAGTAACATACATAATGTTTTCCATGTGTCTAACCTTAAGAAGTGTTTGTCTGATGAATCACTTGTCGTGTCTCTGGATGAGATCAAAGTCGATGATAAGTTATGTATTATCGAGGAACCGGTTGAAATTCTTGATTATAAGATTCGTAGCCTTCGTCGGAGTAAGATCCGCATTGTTAAGGTATGTTGGAATTCTGATCGTGGACCAGAATTTACATGGGAACGGGAGGATCAGATGAAATCTAAGTATCCTCATCTTTTCCTAAGCGTGCATTTGAATCAAGGCATATTACCGCTGAAGCTGAGTGAATCTCGGGTCGAGATTCCTTTCAACGGGGGGATGATGTGACAATCGGTAAATTTCTTTATCGTTTCTTTCTTTTCGATACTTTCCTTGTTGGACTTTGTGTAATTTTCAGGACGAAAATTCTTTCAACTGGGGGATAATGTGACATTTGGCAAATTCGTGGTAACTTCCATAACATTTACATAAGTCTACCTTAGTGAAACATTTGGTTAAATGAGCTTAACTTGGTTAGTTGAGTCAGTCCGTTGATTTGTAGGATCATCGGGTAATATACGCGTGAATAGTAAAACCCGAAAGTTGGTGAAATAATAACAAACATATACTATTATATAGTTGTGTGATATTATGTGATAATTATGTGATTATCTGAAACTCTGTGTATTAACGTAACCGAGTCCGGATAAACCGGGATTAGTAGAAATAATTACTAGATTACCTTATATAGTAATTTAGATTTTTATGGGTTGTTAAAATGGTAAATAATTGTATTATTGCATAATAATTACATAATGTGAATTTAGTTATAAAAATGAATTTATTTATCCTCCGCGGACCGCGGAGGAATAAGGAATTCTCCCGCGGTTCTCGCGAGACAGCCGACAGTGACATAACTTATTCCCACGCGGACCGCGTGGGAATTTTTATGTGGTCCGCGTGGGAATTGTTATGTGGTCCGCGGCAGATACGATTACGGGCACTTGTAAAAACTTTATAAAAAGTCGATTCTGATCGCATTTTTCATTATCACAACTCATCTGCTCGATTTTAATCATCAAAACTTTGATTTTCAAGCCTCTTGATCAATCTTAATCCATAGTTGAAGTCTTGTTAAAGCTTGTGAAGATCTTTGCTTATTTTCCTAGAAGTTTTAAGTGTGATCTTGAGGGAATTGGTAGCATTCGCCTATTTTTACATTGGAGTTGGGTTTTTAACTCAAAGCAAACTAAGGTGAGTTTTCACGACTACTTTTATGTTTTCCCTTGTCGGGGGAGAAACATGGAGGAGAAACATTACAAACTTTGTAAAACACATGGTTTCCATTATATCACTTGTGTACCAAGCGACTTTCATCAACTTTGGACAAACATTTGAATCATGAATATGTGGATACATAGCGGGGAAAGTGTGAATAGATCTATTGGGCCTGAGAAGTCCCACTCGTGTCGATTGGAGGTCGAACGGGTGCATATTTGTCCTAACAAACTTTACGGCACCGGGTGATGTCCGGTGACGGGTTATACGAACGTTCAGCAGTGATTCATAACGCTTGAGTAACTTGTAACGGTGTCTAGCTAACATCAGATATAATTGTGAAAAAGGATATGTGTGTTTACCGGAAAATATACAAACTTACAAACTTTAAATCGTGAACTCACCAACATTACATATGTTGACAAACTTTTATATGTTTTCTCAGGTAACTAAGGTAGCACTTGGATTAGGCGCACTGGAGTCATGTTGCGTCTTGTGATCATGCATTATATTCAAGTTACATTTGAAAAAACTTATTTTTAAAACCATTTGGTTTGTAACTTTTATTACGATTCCGTTGTGTTTGGATAAACTGTTTTAAAAACTTTTAAGTATGGTTTGAACGTATTTTTAAATCATATAGATGTCGATTGTTGTGACCGTTGACTAAGATCCTGGTTTGTCATACATCTCGCGGTAAAACTCCGCAGTGGAAATTTGAGGGTGTGACACTGTTAGAGTCTCATCGTCCCTGATGAGGTACGCACCCAGCATCCCGAACGACACAGAAGTGGCTCTGATACCATCTGTAACATCCGGCCCCTCTCACCACCAATATTGTCCGCTTTGCCCTGATGGGTCGCCCATCCAGAGCTCACGGATTTGCTTTTGGTTGCCCCAGTGGAGACTCCCAGGAGGTCACCCATCCTAGTACTGCTCCCACCACTCTTAATTGTGTAGTTCTCCTCTCATCCACTAACATTAAGCCCCAAAACGCGTTGATGATTTAAGAGGCATTGGATTACATATGAACCAAGGATCTCTCCTGGCCACGACCGATATGGGATTTTCCTGGGGTGTCACAGAAGCTGCAGTCTGAACCTACTCCTGTCCCAGATGAAGTATTATCCAGAACCGAGCGTATCATGAGACTTTGCTCTCAGTGGTACCCATCTGTGAAAGCACGTACAGTCAAGAAGGATCCAGTGCAAGCTTCTGCCTTCAAGAAAAGACTGTCCAAGATGTTCGGGAATGTGATAAGTTGGGCGTACATTGAGCATGCCAAGATTTTGAGTATAAAGTGGCTGGAAGGGCTATTGTATTTTAACTACTACACCAAGATCATGAGCTTTCTCTTCTGGTATGTTCGTGACCTTGTTCGTCTGTATTTTCCTCTGTATTATGACAGGTGTCCTGGATTCGAATGCTTCTAAAACATTTTGAAGAAAGAAAGTTATGATGGTTGGAACACCTTCAAGCCTCAATATCCTAAGTCCTACAAGACGAAGGAGTTGCACCCCATCACCAAGCACCCAATCTGGCGGCACAAGATTAAGTCTCCTGAATGCATGTAAAGAATACCGATCGCTCCTTTAGAACAGGACTTCACACTGAAGTTCTGGTTCTGGCATTATGACTCTATAACGACATAAGCAGTGATTGTGCTCGATAACGCTCTGAAGACGTGTAGGAAGATTAGGATCTGGGATCCTTGCTTGATTAATCTTTCAGAGAAAGATGTAGGGACGCCGTTCCTGTATCCAATCCAGCACTTACAGTCAGAAGCCAATCAAGCAGTCAAATTTTAGCGAGTGATCCAATTCTGCCAAGCTTACAAGATTCATGCTGGATGCAATTGGACAAAGCTCACAAGGATTAGGACTGCGAAGAATTGTAGATGAAGATGGTGCAGTTTATTTTTGTTCATTTGTTTGTTTTGATGTCTGTTTAGAACATTTATATAGTTGTTTGTTGTGTTTTGAAGTTATGTCTTTTGTAAATCATACTAGTTAGGTCCAAGGGGGAGTCTGTTGATACACTATGTCCCTAGCCTAGTATAGGTGATGATTGGATGTTATTACCGGTGCTTGGATGTGTTTACGAGTGATTTTGGGCTGCTTGGTGAAACTAGCGACTAGGACTGTAAAGGGGCGACTAGCAAGGGAAATAAGCGTCTAGCTTGCTAATCGCCCCTCGTAGTCGTTAGTTATTATCCTAGTCGCCCTTTGGTCCCTGGATGACTAGGAGAGGTATAAATACCTCTAATGATTGCCCTAATCCTTCAGCTGTTACATCACACATTCTCCAAGCACCCTGCCCTAGGTTATCAGGTCTGAGATTGTCTTGTAACACCCGAGCTTTGTTTTCAATGCAGTACAACCTTTTAATCGAATCTTTGTGTGTTGACATCTCGTTTATCATAGTTTCATATCGTTTTGTTGTCCCAACATTGTTTAATGGATTCTGCACTCTAAATAGTGAAGCTCGTGATTGTCGGGTTATCCGAAATCGAACCTACATTTTTGTTAGGGACAACGAGGAGAGTTGTTAGATACAATGGGACCCCTCTAGGTTTCGGGTAAAGAGTGGTGGATCTAAGAACTTAGTTTTCGAGATCCTTTATTAACAGCAAAGAAAAAGTAGTGGCATTAACGGTAGGTGATGGTGTGGAGTTTTAATTTCTAGTTGTCGGTTAAGTGAGGCATAAATAGGTAAAATAGTCATTTAAAAAAAAATAAAGTAAAATATATATGAGAATATTGTAATTTAAGAAACATAAAAACTAACATAAAGTAAAATTTAATAGAACCATTTTTGTAACTTTTTTTTATGGTTTGCCCATTTGATCTCTAACTCTTAATATTTAAATAATATGATTATCTCCATATCCTAACTATCTATTAAATTTAAAAAATAAAAAATAAAAAAAACTATCTATTAAACATAATCTTGGCGTGCAAGTATATCTCCAAAGGGCATTTGTTTCCGGTCATTATACATGGTATATATCTCAATTTGACTTAAAAGATATACATTGATTGCGAAATATGTTAAGAAAGTATCACTAATTACGAATTTATTTCACCATTTAATTACCTATAACAACATATTATTCTGCATGCATGGTATCTCTCTATCTCTCTCTACAACACACTTTCTCTCTCCTCCTTGTTTATCAAAATCTCTTTAATATCTTTCCCTACAAAACCCTTGATTCCCTTCAGATTTCTGTTACAAAAAAAATATTATTCCAATGGAGAGCAATACTCCAACAAGATCAATGAGAGAACAGTTTGACCGGATGTTCATCAGTCAAAACCCTAGCGATCTATTAGCGCCGTCATCTTCTACCGTTAACGGCGGATCCCACCACCAACAGCCACCGTTGAGCTACGGTGTTTTCCGTTTCATGGAAAAGGAAGAAAGAGGGCTGCCGGCTTTGCCGCCGGAGTTTAACCAAGTCAATCCTGTCCGTTCAATTCTTGATTATTCCGATAGGTTTCCGCCTTTGTCGCCTGAGTTTTGTGAGTTTAATCCCTACTCTTATCAACACTGCGTTGGTAATATTCATCCTGGAGTTTTGGGTATTGATAATCAATCATCTTTAAATGGTTTTCTTGAAACCCTAAGTGATCGGAATCTTGAATTTAATTTCAACCGGATTAGCCTATCATCACCAAACCATCATCCACAGTCTTTTTCAGGGGACAATTTCTTAACCAACCCGGTCCCGGTTAACCGTAACAGCATTAGATGCAATGATATGTGTTGCAATCCTGTTAATCGGAGAGATTGTTATGGTTTAAGTGCTAGGGTTTTGAGTAATGTTCTTGATGTTCAAAACCCTATTAGCAATAGGGTTGTTGATCATCCGAGGCAGCAAGCGCAGCCGAAAAGAGCTAAGTTTCCGGCGAGTTTGAAGGATATAAGAGGGAAGATATGTATGGTGGCTAAAGATCAAGAAGGGTGTCAATATTTGCAAACAAAGTGTGAAGGAGGAAAGGCTGAAGATATTGAGATGATTTTTAATGAGGTTAAAGATCATATTTTTGAGCTTATGACTGATGCATCAATGAATTATCTTGCTCAGAAGTTGTTTAAAGTGTGTAATGAGAGGCAGATGACACATATTGTTGTTTCTGTGATTAGTGATGATAACAATCTCACCAATATATGCCTTAATTCTCATGGGTATGGATGTTAATTTTGTTGTTTTTTTTACATTACATCATGAAATTAAGAAGTGTGCTAATGTGTTATTGTTTCAGGACTAGAGCAATGCAGAAATTGATTGAGCTTCTTAAAAGTTCAGAAGATAGGTCTTTGATGGTATCAGCACTTAGAAGGATCACACTTACATTGACAAAAAATACTAATGGTCATCATGTTATTCAACATTGCTTGAAATCCTTCAATGTTGATGAAGTCAAGGTATATTGATCAATTATATCTTTGTCTTTTGCCTAGAATTTTTTATTTTCCAGGTGGTTTAGAAAGATGTTTTTAATTAATTGTATTGATTATGATGTTTTTAATCATGTCTTGTTTAATAAACTTAATATTTTGAGACCAATTGATGTATTGTTGCAGCCAATTCTCAATGTGGTTGCTGATAACTGTCTAGACATTGCAACCGATAAAAGTGGATGTTGCGTGCTACAACTATGCGTATTACACGCGGATGAAGTATCCAAAGAGCGCCTAATGACTGAAATCATAGAGAATGCACTTGATTTATCTGAACACCCTTATGGGTTTGTTTTCCTATCTTCTTTAATTTTAGTGATTATAGAGTTGTCAAACACAAATTATTGGCTGTAATATGCTTTATTCCTTCAAAATTTCAGGAATTATGTTGTGCAACACATACTAGGAATGCAAATACCAGAAGTCACTGCCCACATCTTGAAAAAACTTGCTGGGAATTTCGTCAACCTTGCTATGAACAAGTATGCAAGTAATGTTGTGGAGAAGTGTTTGAAGGATGCTCCGGATGAGCAGTCTACACCTATCATTCGTGAGATTATAAACAGTCCAAACTTTTTGGGGCTCATTCAGCATCCTTTTGGGAACTATGTTGCTCAATCTGTCCTACAAATTGCAAAGGTATGGCCACAATTGATAAAGATTGATAAAAATGTATGCTTGTTTTGTAAGTTGTAACACTTGTTTTAATAATATAATGCAGGGATCTCTTAAGGAGATGATGATCAACAAAGTTCAGAAAGAGTATGCATACTTACATAGTCATCCACATGGGAAGAGGGTTCTAGCATTGGCTAGAAACAGCAAGCCACGAGGGTTGCTTAATATGCATGAATAAGGTTGTTGTGTTGTGCCACTAATTATTATCACCACTAATTGTTTAATTGTGTTGTGGTTGTAGGAAAGGAGCTAAGCTAAACTGAATCATTATGTGTTTGTTATATGATATGTGTCGTACTATAGTAACTGTCTATCTAGGTCGTTTTGTCGTAATTTGCAATTAGTGGTGGATTTTGATGTTATGTGATCTAGGATTTTCGTACTGATGAATTGAAATATAGTCTTTGTGTGTGTCATTTTATATGTCTTTATGCATGTGGGTTGATTTGGTTTTTGCCCCTTTTGGCTAAAGTTTCATGATGAACATGTTGGCAACTGAAAACTGCATTCAGGCTATGGATCACATATTGAAAAGCCAAGTCTATCCTTACAGGTACCGATTAGAGTTATCGAGCAATGGTAAGATTTTGCATATCCAAAATGTATTTTTGGTCTTGAAAAATCAAAATACTTCACTTTTTTAAATAGCTTAGTTTTAATAAATAGTATATCTAGATACTACTATATACTTATTAATTTGGATGGACTACTAACAGGGACTTCTTATATTTTTAATGTTTAATTTCAACTCTTATACTATAAATTATATACCTTTACCAGTTTGATTTTCACTTCCCATTTGATTTTTCCCTATTGATTGATTTGCGTCAGTTAACTTTAAGTGTGTCGATACTGGACTAGTGTCTTAACAAAATAAACTAATATCGATTGAAATCGAATTCCCGTCGCATAAGATTCCACCTGTAGACTATTTAAATAAACCTATAAGTAATATTGGATACACTTAAATATAGTTTTATAGACTATATGTTTACTTTTCATATATTCCTAGGGTAACTTACTAAATCAACAGAAACGCAAAAACATTGTTTTATTAAACACACACACAAAAAAAAAAGTCGTTTGTTTAAGTGTTTATGTCCGTTCGCTTTGATGATAAACCAAATAGAAACTTGTTCGGTATATATTGTATTGGTGGCGGATCTAGACCAAAATTTTAGGGGAACAATTGATGTAACTATCAACTTATTATTCTTTTTTACCATAATGTATACATTTTGGGCACAATATTCGTAACCACTTTATGCCCGAAAATACTCGAAACTGGTTATACACTATGCCTAAACCCGGTTATACCCTTTACCGATTAAATACCTGGATTTTTTAATTATATTTTTATGTTTACTTTACAGCATTTATTTAAGTTTTTTTTTAAATAAATATTATAAAGCAAATAACTTGTACTTAGTACATATATGTTATTGTAATATAATTTATTTTGATTATTTTTATAAATTACAAACCAAATATAATTTTTAAACGATTTTTTATGTAAACTAATAAAAACAACTTACTTTTAAAACTAGGTATTAAAATACCCGGACCCATACCTGGTTATGCGCAAACCTGATTATACCCTATCCTGATACACATGGTATGATTTTTCTTCTAAATATTCGTACCTGAATCCTACCCGGGTTTTTTCAATACTTGATTTTTCTATACCCATTCATACCCGAACCTAGTTCCATACCCATAAACCGGGTATTAAAAAATCTGATATATGCACCTCTAACTTTTCCAATTAATTTGACTTGGGGGCTTCTATTGTGTAATTAACAAATGAAATGAGTCAATGCATTATAGACTTTATGTGCTTTTATCTATTTTTGGTGTTGGACTAACAACAAGACTTAGAGAGTGTTTTGAGTTTTTTTTTTTTAAGTGAGGGGCAATGTTAATATACTTTTAGGGGTAACGTAATACAAAAAACGCAAAAATAATAAAAAAAAATTGCGCTACGCAGGAAAAATTTGAGGGATAATGGTTGCTACCCCTAATTAGTATGTCCGCCACTATTGTATTCAAATTAACTTAATTGATTCAATCTTTAGAGCACCCCTAATCTCATGCGTTGGAGGGGAGGTTTGGAATTGAAGTTTGTTGTTGAGGTTTACAAAGCTGCAAACATACTTGAGTATTTAAATTAAAAAAAATGATTGGAATCTGTAGTGACACTTGAGGTGGTAGTTTGTAAAGGTTATTGTTGGCAGTACTCTTATAGACACCCCTGATTTTCTACTATTTGAAGTAAAATATACAAAGCTTTGACAGTACTACAAAATAACTTCGGTTTCACCGATGAAGAAAAATCCATTGAAAAAAATTGTCTGTAAAATGCTAATAGATCAGCGACAGATATTGTGAAAATACATTAAAATAAATTTGGTTTAATAAATACTCCCTCCGTCCAAATTTAAATGTCTCATGTTTAAAAACACACATTTTAAGAAATTTTTTATTTGTATGTGGTAAAATGACAATAATATCCTCAAAAGTGGTGATTGTGTTTTGTTTTTTATGGGCAAAACTGGAAAGTACATTTCTATTTTTGGAAAGGGACATTTAATTTGGGACAAACAAAAAAGGAAAGAAAGACATTTAAATTGGGACGGAGGGAGTATCACATAACCCACGGTAATCTGCGTGAAATCTTCGACCGACAGGTGGCCTGTCAGTGATAAGTGACCAATAGTAGTCCAATCGACTAGGGGTTTTCAGGTTTGACTCCTAACAATATTGAGTTCCGACGGGTCTTCTTCCAAAAACCGTACAATTTCTCCCTTGATAAATAGTTAACTATCGAGAATTGGTTCCGAAGTTATGTGCTTGCATTTCCGAAGGATGTTCATTAAAAAACTCGACCAAGTACGTTTGTATATAAACTAGTTTTATCTTTATTGTAAGTCACAAACTACCACCGCTATTAGTTATCTATACTATTGATTCCTTTTTGTTATCGTTTACACCCCCTGTTCTAAGCCTCTAATTTTAGATGGTCGGTGTTCATTTGGTGGTTATTGTCAGATTTCTAGGATCAAATGAACAAAAAGTATTACTTCAAATGAAAGCCCTAAAACTATTACAAGAATAAAAGGAAACAATCTCCCAACAAAATCAGTAGATCATGAAGACGACGATCTACACAACAATCTCTATCTACGATCAGGAGATAACGAACTTCGGAACAGCCCTAGATAACACGAGAGAGTAAAACGAAGACTCTTAAACTTTGAGAGAGAAAACACAATGAAAAATATATGAGAACCCCAAAAAAACGAAACTCTAGACCAACGTTTATATATAAGACAACTTAATAAGTCGGTGTGGGCTGAGTGTTTACGAAGCCCAACCATCCTCTTTGGTAAGTTATAATAGCATTTGTGATGGGAACATGAATTTGCACATTTTCAATTGCAACAGATGTTGTTTTGATTGGTGTTTGGTGTGGTAATTTTGTGGTTTGTTGGCTATCAGTGTTTGTAGGGAATGTTAGTTTTTGTTTTGCATGTCTTGTATGTACTTCTCTTCTTTTTTAGGAACCTATATCCTCCTCTTTCATTTGCAGCTCTTTTCTTTGTTTAATCAATGCGGTAGCTTTGGCTTCTCGATCCTTTTTCATTTTCAACTTATCTAACAGCTCTTTCTCTGCCTTTTGGTTTGCACTTTCATCAACTCTCTTCTCTAAAGCCACAGTAGATTGCTGCTCAACAGTGGTTATGACTGGAGCAGATCTTGGATTATCAGCTGTTTGCACATTAGAAGCATTTGATGTTTTTGGTTGTGCTTCCTTTGCAGGTGGCCGGTTTATTAATTTATCTCGATCATCGTCCTTCTTTGCGGCATCATCATTATTTTCTTGATCTTCCTCATAAATTGTTGTTGGGGCAGAGCCAATGGTCTTTGCTAGATGGTTTTTGATGGCTTTGATGTCAGCTTGAGTATCTTTGTATCTAGCTTCCACCATGTTTCTTATCAATGCCATGTGAGAATTATGATTAAGGTCTGCCATTTCTCTGAGAGTTTGGATAATTAGGACAACGGATTCCCATATCTTATTGGCAATAGATGTTGGTGACCCATTGTATAATTCAATCTTGCTTCCATTGAAGATTCAAGTTTGTTGACCCTTTCCGTCAATTCCTGATATTTTAAGTCATCGGCTACATTAATAGGATTATCAGAAATCCTACCAAATGTGGTAATGGTATTTGTTTCAATCATAAGAGTTGAGTCACTGTCAAAGGAGGTGAATGCTCTTTTTTCTTGGTTCTGGGGACTTCCAACTGGAACAAAGTCCATAGGTATAGTGTCAACAGTTGTTGGCTTCTCAGTTTCAGTTTGTTTTGATTGTACATTCTTAGTTATAGAAAATGGGGAGGAAATGGTATCTGGCTGAGTTTGAGAAACAGGTTGAAACAAAGGTTCAAAAGGTGCTGTAATTCTAGAAGTAGGGCGTGAATGAGAAGGTTGGGGTTTTGTTGCAACAGTTGTTTTGATTCTTTTGGCCTGTTTGGATTTAGGTTTATTTGTTGACTTACCTGGTGTGGTTTCTACAACAGTTGTTGTAGTAAGCTGGACAACAGTAGTACCAGTTGTTTCAGGAACAGATGTTGCAACGACAAATGTTGAAACTGCACTTTCTTTGCTTTTAGATTGGAACATTTTTGTGAAAGTTTTATCTGACAAGCTTTTAATTGTAAAAGGTACACCTTTTTTAAAATTCTCTTCAGTCAAAATGTTTTGCAAGTAGAAGCTTATCAGTCTTGGATATAGTAGGAATGGCTTACTTTTAGTAGAGTTTATCGCTTTCAAATTGCAAACTAGATCTGAGAATACAACCTCGGATAAATTGTAATCATTGTTTGTTAACATTACATATCCAAGATACTGTATGTTCAAAGGTGTTTCATTAAAAGAAGTTGTCTTTGCGGATAGACAAATAAGAAGGGTATGGAAGAAAAACTTCACTTTTAGGGAAATATATGGTTTCATTATTGTTGCCCTAGTCGCTCGACCTACATAACCTCTTTTAGTGAACTTTGCCTTGAGTTCATCTTTTAAAAAAGAAACTTTACCTTCCAAGTCGTTTAGTGAGAATGTAGTGGAGATGGATTGTGCGGTAATCTGAATATCTTTATCTCCAATTTTCGAAACAATCTTTTGATCTTTATCTATAAATTTCACGTTCACCTAGAATTCTTTTAGAGTGTCAACATATATTGGAGCGTCAGCGGTGTGAATGGGTAGGTATTTCGAATTTGAGAGAATATCGATTATTGAGTGAAATTCTCGGTTATCTTATATTTTAACCAGGTATGGTAGATTGTTATGAGGGCTTTTTAATTTAAGATCCAAGCAGAAGATTGAAGAAGATGATGTGAAATCTATTTAGGGTTTGGAAGAGGGAAAACCATTTTTGTGTATTTAAAAGTCAATAAGATAGTGTTACGTTTGTTTTTTAGAAAGAAAAGAATTAAAAAGGGTTGCTGATATGGCAAAAAGGTTGTTTTTGTGAAGTGACGTGGCATATATATGATGAAAAATTTTGATGGTCATCATCTGTATCATATACTAAACTCTGTTTGAGAAATTCTAACTCATTTCGGTTGTCTTATTATACTGTTGAACTGTCAACAGATGTTATCAAACAGTCGCATACAGTAAATAGAAGATACGTTTCAACAGTGGTTGACTTTGGTCAAGCATATGGTTATTTATATAAAAAACGTATAATATGAAGTTTAATTACTAAAATTAAGTTATTTATATAAGGTATAATGAATCGAACAAAGTATTTATCATATTATATTATATTCTAAATATTTCTATATGTTAGATTATTAATTTGAAAATCTTAGTTATTTTATAAACCGATTTTTACTAAAGATTTATGATGTCGGCCTTAATTTTAATTTGTATTTTGATATATATTGTAAATACTATACGTTATTTTTACTTTGTCGTATAATGTAATAATAATTATATTATACTTGAGGATATATATAATTCAGCAGATGGTCATTCTATTTCAACAAATGGTCATGTTATTTCAACAGACTTTTAGATATGCTTTAGCATATGTTCAGCCCAAAATATGTTTAAAAATGATGTTTTGGGTTTTCTGACAACATTACTTTATTATGATTATTTATTTTATTATTAATTAAATTAAATGGTTATTTTCTCTCTATAAAAGTAGAAGAAAGTGGAATTTGTTTTCATATTTTTTTCCCTTAAAGCATTTTCACATTCTAAATCTTTATTCCATTTTCATAATGATCTTGTTTTCAAATGCAATCCAAACACTTCTCAACAAACTATTGGTAATAATTCGATGTTAGTGTTGAAGTTGGAATTGGTGTTCTCGGAAAATCCTTACAAACAATCAATATGTATTCGCCGGAGAAGTCCGCTGGTTACATAGGAAGGAAATCGATCATAAATATAGAATAACATGTTTATACTTTTCTTTCTTTGTATTGACTTTTGGAAAGATTCTACCAAAGTTAGAATTTTCATTGTAGTTTGTTAAGTCGAATATTGTAAAATGTGTTACTTGGTAATATAGTGTTTTGTTGGTATATGTTTCAATATTAGGAGACATTCGTCAAACAGATGGTAATTTTATTTCAACAGACTTTTAAAAATACTTTAGCAGATGTACATTGCTAATTTGGTAATATTTGTTAAATTACTGATTTGGAAATAATAGTTTTCATATCTAAGCGTTGTTAGCATTTTCGTTAATAATTCTCTATATTCGTGGTTTGTAATGAAATTTGCGTTCAATATTTATAGAGTTTCAAGTTTCCATTCAACATGTTAACTAACGAAGGGTGTGTGGTGGTATTCATTGGGTTTTTTTATTATTTTATTATTTTTAAAGTTATTTTTTCTTATAACAGATTATAAATTTCGCCAACTTGCCAAGTTACATCAAAATATTATACGTTGTTTTTTACTTTGGCGTATAATGTAATAATTATGTTATAGTTGAGCATATATAATTCAGCAGATGGTCATTCTATTTCAACAGATGGTCATTTTATTTCAACAAAATTTTAGATATGCTTTAGCAGATGTTCAGCTCAAAATATGTTTAAAAATGATGTTTTGGGTTTTCTGACAACAATACTTTATTGTAATTATTTCTTTAATTAATAATATTAATTAAATTAGTTGGTTATTTTTTCTCTATAAACGTAGAAGAAAGTGTTATTTGTATTTTCATATCTTTTTCCCTTAAAGCATTTTCATATTCTAAATTTTTGTTCCATATTCATAATAGTGATCTTAATAATGATGTTATTTTGAAATGCATTCCAAACACTCCTCAACAAACTATTGGTAATAATTTGATGTTAGTTTTGAAGTTGGAATTGGTGTTCTCGGAAAATCCTTACAAACAATCAATAATTCAATGTTGGTGTTGAAGTTAGATAATACATCTAAAAATATAAAAAGTCATATAATATTGAAATATAAGTCGAGATTACAAATAAAAAAAAAGATCAACTAATATTTAAAAAGAGTTAATTGCTAATTTAGTCACTAAGGTTTGTCAAAAATTGCTACTTTCATCCAAACCTTTTTCGTGAATATTTGTAGTTTTTTGTTTACAAGTCTTCCATTTTCTATGTAGATTTATAAACTCAGATAGTTCACTGAAAATAAGATTGTCTGTTTATTTTTAATATTTGTTATCCCAACATATCTTTACAATGTCTGTTGATTTATTTCTTCGAAGTTGTAACACCCTTAAGTATTAAAAAAACCGTTTGTAGTAACAACGGTTTTCTTTTTAACATCTGTTATCCTAACACAGCTCTCATCGATCTGTTGATTTATGTTTCCATTGTTGTAACACCCTTCACTATTAAACATCTGATCAGTTCTATTAACTGGTTTCGTGACAGAACAAATGTTACTAAACAGATTTTTCTTACATCTAAAAATATAAAAAGTCATATAATATTGAAATGTAAGTCGACATTATAAATAAAAAAAGAGACACTTAATATTAAAAAAACGGCACAAGTTGAAGACTTTAATTATGAAGTTTAAAAGGTTTCTGATTTAACTTTGTAGTGATACTTTAATAACAAATTTAATCGTGTAATAAAAGATGTTGTTATAATGAGACTTTTGACAATTTTTTCTTTCTACAGATTTTACAATCTGTTGGTAAATACTGACAGATTTTTGTTTGGCAATATCTGCTGAAAAGTCAACAAATGTTATAAAAAGCCCCAAAAGTAATGATTACGTTTTTGAACTTAGTTTATTAACAATATTATATTATTATTATTGTTGTGTTGCAATTGTCTTTCTTTCTATAATAAATAAAAATCCCCAAAAGTAAGTTCGAACTTTATACTTACTTGAAATCCAACTTATAAAGTTGAAAACTAACTTTACGGATAGTTAGTATATTCACTCTATAAAAGGGCAGGAATTCCCAATATTGATTTTCCATCTTTATATATATTCCTTCAACTATTTTCACTTTACAATTCTCCATCCCATATGCATAATGATATTACGTTCAAATGTCATTCCACAAATCTTCTGAAAGATTTTTACAATCAAAGGAATATACATTACCAACAATCCATTGGTAATGAAGTTGGAATTGATGTTTTTTGGCGAATCTTACAATCAAAGGAAAACATCAATCCATTCTTACTATATGCAGATCCTATTTTCCATTTTTAGGGTTTTCGAAGTTGATGATGTTTAGATGCGACCTGTTGTCGTCGTACTGCTTTTCATTGTGTTTGTTTGTGATTTTGTTCGGATGACAATGGCAAGAAAGATCATTCTCTAGGGTTTTGTTGTTAGAAGACTTTTTTTATGTTTCCTTGTATTTTTATGTAGTTTGTAAACTCACATATTGTAATTTTGTTGTTCTTAAAGCAGTTTTTTAGAGATATTTGGATTTGTTCCTTTATAAGTCTTCCATTTTGTATTTATTTTTTTAAATTAAATATTTCATTCAAATTATGGAATTGTAATAATAAGGTTGAATTGTATAACTGCTGTTTGACAAATTTGTTGACAAGTCAACAGTTTTTGGTAAAAAGTGTAATGGAACTTCCTTTGAATATTAAGATTAATTGTTTGTTTTTAATATCTGTTGTTCCAACAGAGCTTTTCATGCATCTGTTGATTTTTGTCTTCGTGGTTGTAACAGCCTCAGTGGGCCGAATTCCAAAGTTGATGGTTATGATTTTGAGCTTAGCGTAATTTGCAATTAGGCGTAAGACTAATAGTTTAAAATCATAACAACATAATTTAAGTTTAAAATTAATTTAAATACAAATTACCAGACAGTTAAGAAATTTCGATGGATGGTTATTAGGGAACGGTTTTTAGATAACCATTGTTAGTCACAACGTCTTTTACCAAATGATGTACTAACACATTTTTTTTAATTTATATATCGCAAATATACTCAAGTGTAAGAATTCAATATTTTTCAATTAAAGTAAGATTAATAATCCATGTACACAAATAATATAATTATATTTATTATCTTTACTCACTTATATAAGCAAAAACACAATATTTTCATGTCCAATTTAGATAAAACAGAAGTTAAACAATTATTATAATCTAAAAAACGTAAAATAACACATGTTCATATTTCTATAAATGTTGCTAAATAGTATTTGTGTTTCTTCTGAAATTTGATTGTTAAAAAAAACAGAATTTGAAGAGTTACTTCAGTCGGAAAGTAGCCAAATCAATACAGTATGTATTCAACATTAATAAAAATGCATTGTAGTTAATAGATTCATTATAGTTAATTCATTGTAGTTAATAGATTCATTATAGCATTGTTTTTACTATAAATACGATTTTCTCCGATTTCTATAGCAAACCATTTAAACATTACCTTCCACATCTGCATAAGCTTACCAATCTTATAAAAATATTATTAACATGGATTCTAGCAGCAGCAAATGGTCAAAAATGACAGAGGTTCAGAAAATTCTTTTAGAATGTTTTAAAGAGGATGAAGAGATGGAGATTCTTGAAGTAATTGAAGGTGCTACACGACTGCTTGAACATCACATTTGGAAGACCAACCTGAAATTTAATCAGGTCATTGCTACCAAGGTATCAAGTGAAAGATGGATGACCTCTTCATTTCTTCTGGAAAACATAAGGTTAAATGAAAAGTTCAGTGAAGACATACAAAAAATATATATGTCCTACAGAAACTTTCTTAAAGAGAAGAACAAAAGATTGAACGAATTATTGAATACCACACATTAATTATTTAAATGTATTTGATATTATTATCGCTCTAAATATATTGAATTTTTTATTTTATATATTATCCCATCATTATATAATGATTTATATTTATTGGATGAAAAATACCAATTTGAGTATAATAATACTAATTAGTTATATCAATAGTCTACTGTTAAAGTCAACAGATGATTGGTCTTTAGTAAACAAACATTAAAAATGTAAATGTGATGTCATTGTTAGTAGCAACTGTTTAAGGCAACAACTGTTTGAACGAAACCATTGAAGTAACTTCTGTTTGAATCAACAGTGTTTTACAAACATGTGTTTCAAAAAATCTACTTAATTGACGCATTGCCTTTGAATAGACATTACCAAATACAGTTTTTCTTTCAACAGTAGATTGACTTTTCAATTTGGTGATCCTCCTTTTGTTTTTAATATGTGTTATCTCAACAGAGCTTTAATCCGTCTGTAGATTTATCTTTTCGTGGTTGTAACAGTTTCAATTATTAATTATCTGATCAGTATTATTAACTGGTAAAATGAAAGGAACAGACGTTACCAAATACAGTTTTTCTTTAAACACTAGATTAACTCTTTAATTTGATGTTTACTAAACAGAGCATAACAGTTGGTCTGTTTATGTTTTTTATATTTTGGGTAGTAATTGTTTTAAAGAAAGAAACAGATGTTACTAAACAGGTTTTCCTTACAACAGACGATTGGCTTCTTAATGTTGTTTTTAGTAAACAGATCTTAAATTATGATTTAGTCTTCCCGTGTTTTTACACGGGATTTCAGCTAGTATATTATAATAAATCATAGCTCAAAATCCCACATGGTATTTAAAGAGGCCAAACTCTCCCTTGAGTGTGCCATGTGTCTTGCCATGTCATTAGGTGATTTAAAAAAGAAAATAAAAAACGATTTCTAATATTATAATAGATTAAAAACCCTAATCGCCTTCATTCATCTTCTCCTTCTCATCTCCAACCTAGAACTAACCGTCTGACGACATAGCAATCATTCACCACCATAATCATTTACTATTTATCATAAAACCTCAACATTAATCGAGATAATGATATGATTTAAGCCACTATCAAGTCGTATTTTGTGAGTGAGGAATTTTTTAGATCTAAAACATCAACATCCTTATGAGTACATAATCAGATCTAGACACACGGTTTACATCAGTTGAACCCGTTCACCATATGACTCTTGTCTTCTGTTGTTTTTTTTTTCTCAAGATGGTATATGTGCTGTCAGGTGGAGTCGGCCTCCGTTGCATCGCCACGTGCGGTTGTGGGTTGGCCGGAAACCTCTATGGTTCCTCAACTTATTTCTAAACTCATTTCTCTTTCTTTCTTTCTTTCCTTTTTTTGTCTCTTTCCTCAAAGTTTAGGGTTCATGTATAAGAAGTTTGTTTATTATTGGACGGTGATGGAAATGAGAAAGTAAGGTGGGAATCAGAATTGGGACTAGTTGTTTTTTTTTTTTTTAATTTTGATGAACAGGTTTATGAGAATGGTGAGTGACATGGGAGAATATATGGAATTGAGGTTAATGTTTAACTGTTTAAGTGGTGATTACTCAGGAATTTTACGAGGTTTGAATTAGAAGTTTTATAGTTTGTTGGTTGTTGAGGGTTGACAGTAGGTGAAGAAAAGTATTGAAAGCTATGAAAGATTGTAAGTTTTAGAGTTTTTGTTAAATTTATTAAGATGGAAATAAAAATGCATACATTGTAAATCTTAAATCCTGATATTTGAACTAGAATCTGCCTATCCCTGGACGCTCCCGAGGTATACATTGTTTTAGGTTAGATGTTAACATTAGAATTATACATTCTTTAAGGTTAATTAACAATGAAATTATACACTATTTTAGGTTAAGTGTTAACATTGAAGTTATACATTGTTAATTGTTTTAGGTTAGGACGTTAGGTGCTACCCGAAGTTTTCTGCATGCAAATGTGAAGCGCATTAGTTTATTTCATATATAAAGTTGATGTGTTATATTAGATTTGTCAACCTGAGATATAATCTAGGAATTAAGTATGCATTGGGAAATAATAAACGGTGAATACGTTCAAATATAGACAACAATAACTTGGTAACTTATAAGTATTCACCGTTTTGTAGTACATACTTTTCCTTTCTGAAATTTGATTGGTATTCGGCCCTTAGTACCAAACTACCAAAGTGCCTCCAAAATTTGAATAAAGTTTTACTCTTAGGGTTCATATCCAGTGATTATAAAAAAATTGTAATTAAGTAGTAAAGTTCAATATTGCTTGAGTTGCCTTTGGCGGACCCAAAATTTATTTTTTTAGAAAGGTGATCAGAAGGTTTAACTGAACTTTTAAGGAGAGCAATTGGAATATTTGCCACAAATTACAATAATTTATTTTCAATAAGGGGACCCGACCCCTTGGCATATATGTAAGTCCGCCCTGCTTGCTTTTAAAACATAAAGTAGTCACCCTAAACCATTTTGTAAGATAAAGACAATACAAGGAGGCATGGCAATTAGTAAGGCCTCTTAAACCGGACTTACAAATCTTAGCCGTTATTGATCAATCTTTTTGAAAAAATAAATAAATAATTGTTCCATTGTGCCTTACATAAAACTAACCCTAAACCGAATATTAGAACCTCCATAACATTACTTTTTTTTTTTGGGAAGGTGTCCATAACATTACTTGTTCATCAATCAACCACACATTCCATATTGAATTACAAATTTAACCTTGTGATTCTAACTAGAAATTGGTGCCCGTTTATTTCAAGTAACCAAAGAGACATTAAAGCCCATTACATAAAAGAAGACCAAAACATAATAGGGAATTAAGCAATGAAATCGAAATCTAAGGGCATTTTGGTTTGCCTTTGTTGTTCTTCTTGTCTTTATAGCATGGACATTCGTGCTTGTCTTCATACATGTTCGTAGGCACACACTTGCAATCTTGGCAACATATCATGCAAAACTTAATGCACTTGTCCGGGAATCGTGATTTCAAGCACCTTCCCTTGCACTTGGTTGCACAATACACTTTTCCGATTCATGTCAAACATAAATTATCCCATCAAAAAATAATCATCCCAATATGCGTTAAAAAAGACACTCTTTTATATGTTAACTAATATTACAAACATCTATTATAGATGTTTTGAAACATAAAAAATGTGTTAACCTTTTCCATGATGCACACAAAAATTAAAAAAAAACATCTCATACATAACTTTATCCACACGCCCCACTTACGGTGTGCGCATATAATGTATATATGTGTTGCCCTCGGGGGGCAAAAGTAAAGTTGCACTAGTTTTTAATGTTATTTTACTAATTTCGTGAAAATAACGTTAAAAACGACGGACGGTTAATCATGCATCATGTGGTGGCGTTGATAGCCAAAAGACAAAGGGGTACATACACCGATCGGATTTGTCCCGATTGTTAAGTGTTTTGTGCCTTATGTCCAAGGCTTGATACCAACCCATATCGAGCCGTGGGTCTCACTGAAAGCAGCCTCTCTATTCTTAAGGTAGAGGTAAGGCTGTCTACATCTTACCCTCCTCGGACCCTACTTTATCTTTGCTATAGGTGGGATTAACTGATGATGATGATGATGACGACGACGACGACATAACTTTATCCAACTATTAGGTTATCATTGTCCTAGCATTATGTGAATTTGCACCACTTTCCATTTTTTAAAGTTAATATACATATTTATCTAACTATGATGTTTATATCATTGTTAATTGCAGCATCATGATATTTTATTTTAGTTATAACTTATAATATAACGAGGAAGATATCACTTATGATGCACTATTTCTTAATCTTTATCATTTTCGTTTAGTGTAAACTATCAATGGTAAATGAATTTCAATTCCACTTTTGATACCAATTTGTCCAAAAAGAAAACAAATATAAGGCATTTTAATATGTTACTTGACCATAACCTAACATTCTAACCATAACAACACAAGTTTAAAACAACATTGATATAAAGTTATATATGATAAAACATTATAAAATAAGACGACATAATTGTGCACAAATAACACTAAAAACGGAAATAATGTGCAGAGACAGATACCTTGCATATTCGCGACGGACGGTTGAAAGAAAGAAATGGCCAGAAGTAGAGAAAGGAGAACTCCAAGCAACATAAATTTCTTCATTTAGTTTTTGGCCTAGAGATTGAAAAGCCAATGCAGGGAAATTTTTGCAAGTTGTTGGAAAATTCAAGGGTGTAACGTGGAAAGATAAAAGTAGAGTGGTAGTTTTAAGTTGGTGGAGAGTGAAGAAGAGAGTGTGTTTTATAGTGGAATGGAAGGGTGGCAAAAGAAATGAGTAGACGGTAGGTTAGTGTTGCATATAGAGTGATTTGAGGCTAAGGTTGCACATGAAGTTCGGGCTGTACGTTCCAACTTTTTCGTATGTATTAAAAAGGGTTGTATTATTTAAACCCCCCACCTTCTATTTTAACCCCCTCAAAGCGCCTCGCTTAGGCCTAAGCGAGGCGCTTTGAGCTAAATTCGAGACGGTCAGTACGAGGATCAGAAAAAGCTGATTTTTAAATTCGAAGCGCCTCGCTTAGGCCTAAGCGAGGCGCTTTGAGGGGGTAATTTATTTTGGCAGTTGTTTTGATATTTTGAGTTGGTTTTTTTATTTTTTTTAATTTAATAATTATAAAAAGTTAAAAAAATTTAAAAAACAAAGTAATAACCCTAATCATTGTCAATGACTTAAACTTGACATCATCAACCTACTTCAAAATTTCAACTTCCCGTTCAGGTGCTTAATACTAGATTGATGATACCTTGTTCCACCCAAATCAAGGGATACCCTAATCATTGTCAATGACTTAAACTTGACATCATCAACCTACTTCAAAATTTCAACTTCCCGTTCAGGTGCTTAATACTAGATTGATGATACCTTGTTCCACCCAAATCAAGGGATCCGCTTGGAGTCTAAAGCTTTGTGTGTCATCTTGGTCGAACTCATGTTGCAACATTCGTCTTGTGTGTGTTAGGGTCCGAAATTTTAGGCTTTTTAGTGGGTTTTTCCATCTTTGTGTTTCCAATTGTTTTTTAATTAGCTTAAATCTCTCTGATCCATGGTACCTTGAAGACTAGATTCGGTGCAGTCGACGAACATCATTCAAAATTTCAACTTCCCGTTCAGGTGCTTAAGTCCACCTTGAAGACTGGATTCGGTGCAATCAGACTCCGAATGCGGTATGCGCGTTAAATTTCATTAAATGCGGCATGTCAAGGTGCAGTCGACGAACATCATTCAAAATTTCAACTTCCCGTTCAGGTGCTTAAGTCCACCTTGAAGACTGGATTCGGTGCAATCAGACTCTGAATGCGGTATGCGCGTTAAATTTCATTAAATGCGGCATGTCAAGGTGCAGTCGACGAACATCATTCAAAATTTCAACATCCCTTTCAGGTGCTTAAGTCCACCTTGAAGACTGGATTCGGTGCAATCAGACTCCGAATGCGGTATGCGCGTTAAATTTCATTAAATGCGGCAATCAAGGGATCCGCTTGGAGTCTAAAGCTTCGTGTGTCATCCTTGTGTTTCAAAGACACAGGCAAGTCCTCGTCTGATCCACAAAACAAAACAATAATCTTGAAGTTTTTTAATATAGCCATTTTCCCCTGGGTTTACCAGGAATGGGTTGAAGGTGTGTGTTGCACCGGCTTGAGATATGAGTTTGATTAGCTTAAATCTCTCTGATCCATGGTATCCACTATCAGGTTGTCTTCATCGTTGACTGCTATCTCTCGGATAACAACTGAAAAAGTTGTAATTACAAGAAGATGATCAAAGATGCTACAACATAACTTGCACCGGCTTGAGATATGAGTTTGATTAGCTTAAATCTCTCTGATCCATGGTATCCACTATCAGGTTGTCTTCATCGTTGACCGCTATCTCTCGGATAACAACTGAAAAATTTGTAATTACAAGAAGATGATCAAAGATGCTACAACATAACTTGCACCGGCTTGAGATATGAGTTTGATTAGCTTAAATCTCTCTGATCCATGGTATCTACTATCAAGTTGTCTTCATCGTTGACCGCTATCTCTCGGATAACAACTGAAAAAGTTGTAATTACAAGAAGATGATCAAAGATGCTACAACATAACTTGCACCGGCTTGAGATATGAGTTTGATTAGCTTAAATCTCTCTGATCCATGGTATCCACTTTCAGGTTGTCTTCATCGTTGATCGCTATCTCTCGGATAACAACTGAAAAAGTTGTAATTACAAGAAGATGATCAAAGATGCTACAACATAACTTGCACCGGCTTGAGATATGAGTTTGATTAGCTTAAATCTCTCTGATCCATGGTATCCACTTTCAGGTTGTCTTCATCGTTGACCGCTATCTCTCGGATAACAACTGAAAAAGTTGTAATTACAAGAAGATGATCAAGGATGCTACAACATAACTTGCACCGGCTTGAGATATGAGTTTGATTAGCTTAAATCTCTCTGATCCATGGTATCCACTTTCAGGTTGTCTTCATCGTTGACCGCTATCTCTCGGATAACAACTGAAAAGTTGTCTTCAATGATTCTAAGAAACTTGAAAGTAATTACAAGAAGATGATTTTACTGTCTAGTCAATGAATGTTATATTACAATAATATTTACGTTGAGCAAAAAGTTGTGTTTGAAGCCTAGTTCTTTTGGCCACAGGTACAGAAAGGTTATAAATGTTCATGTAGTTTCATTTTGTATCCACTTTCAACTAAATCTCTCTCTGTTTTCAACAATCAACCGAAATTGAGTATCATCAATCTGGTATTAGTGGTTGGAACAAGGTATGGATATGGAGAACATGGAATGAGATGATTTCGATTTTCGTACAAAGATTCCATAAGTAAAAGTCAGTTGTTATCGGAGAGATATCTTCATCAATCTCCTTGATCTACGCATAAGTGTGAGAGTCGATCTGAGTTAGTTGTTATCGGTATATGTACAAGGTGCTATGAAAACCACCAACGATCAATTATAATATAGTCCGGAAGTCAAACATATCAATTAAACATGCAAAAATTATGTTCTGAAAAAATATGGGTATCGAATGTATAGTCGGAGGACCACTTACAATGATTCATCAAAGTTGTACAAAGCTGGATGTTTTTACTGGAAAACCAAAACGAGCAATAAACGAAGCGAAACGGAGAGATATAATTTTCTTGGCTTGGAAACAACTTAAAAGAAGCAAAAATGAATTAAAATTATTTTTTGGTGATTAACAGATAATTTTAAAGAATTAAAAGAAATTCAAGTTTTTTAAAAAAAGGCCAAAGCGCCTCGCTTTGGTCAAAGCGAGGAGCTTGTGGTCTAATCAAACCAGTCAAGCGCCTAGCTTTGGCCAAAGCTAGGCACTCAAGCGCCTCGCTTTGGCCAAAGCTAGGCACTCAAGCGCCTTGCTTTGACCAAAGCTAGGCGCTTTGGCCTTTTTTTTAAAAAAACTTGAATTTCTTTTAATTCTTTAAAATTATCTGTTAATCACCAAAAAATAATTTTAATTCATTTTTGCTTCTTTTAAGTTGATTCCAAGCCAAGAAAATTATATCTCTCCGTTTCGCTTCGTTTATTGCTCGTTTTGGTTTTCTAGTAAAAACATCCAGCTTTGTACAACTTTGATGAATCATTGTAAGTGGTCCTCCGACTAAACCTAACTCGCAGCAATTGTTTTTAATTCATTTTTAAGTGTTTTTAATTACTTTTCGAGAAATGATAATTTTCAAATATTACAGAGGTGTTACCAAGCATGTCAAGAAATGATAATTTTCAAATATTGCAAGTCCAAATCATTGTACGATGTCTTTTTTCAGAGGACCTCGACTCTTGAGATGTTGCAGGTGTTTGAAAAGTTTGAAATGAAATTGAACTGTTATTTGGAATGTTCCTGTTTTCAAATATTGCAGATCAAGGTGTTACCAAGCATGTCAAGAAATGATAATTTTCAAATATTGCAAGTCCAAATCATTGTACGATGTCTTTTTCAGAGGACCTCGACTCTTGAGATGTTGCAGGTGTTTGAAAAGTTTGAACCGAAATAACTTTTCATGCAAGCAAGTAAAATTCAGTTGTTTTACTAATTTCATAGTCTTGATACTTTAAACAATCGGATCGGCGCTAACGTGCAAACCTTCGTTTTTGTTTTTCAAGACAAAGGAACTAAGTTGCAAATACGATAATAATGTAAATAATAATGTAAATAATAATAATAATAATAATAATGTAAAGGTAGATCATGGAAAGTTGAACTCAAAAAACAAAGATGAAACCGATTAATGTCTTTTATATATGAATAGTGACCCTCTGGCAAACCTGCGTAAAGGACTAAAGCCACATATTGTCCTTTACACAGGTTTGCCAGAGGGTCACTATTCATATATAAAGAAGCAAAAAGTTGTGTATAAATAGTGACCCTCTGGCAAACCTGCGTAAAGGACTAAAGCCAGTGAGATTGATAACTGGACAGGTTAGCCAGGTGTTTGTCAAAAAGGTAGACCACACCACTAGAGCAAAAAGTTGTGTGTATGAATAGTGACCCTCTGGCAAACCTGCGTAAAGGACTAAAGCCAGTGAGATTGATAACTGGACAGGTTAGCCAGGTGTTTGTCAAAAAGGTAGACCACACCACTAGAGCAAAAAGTTGTGTGTATGAATAGTGACCCTCTGGCAAACCTGCGTAAAGGTATAGCACACCACTAGAACATTAATCGGTTTCATCTTTGTTTTCTTGAGTTGAACTTTCCATGATCTACCTTTATCATCTCAGAGAGATATCTGTCAACGATGAAAGGGAACCCGAAACAATAGAAGTCCACCACTAGGGCAAAAAGTTGTGTGTAAGTTTTATTTAGCGTAAAAAGTTCATTGTACATATACCTCCTTATCTAAAAACAAATCACATCATTGTACATATACCTTTTTCATCGTTGACAGATATCTCTCCGACAAGAGAAGATGAAGGGTTACTACTCTGCTAATTCAAGTAGAAAAAGATGAAGAAGAATAAATGAAGTCTATTATAGAGGTTAGTATGTTACTCATTACCGTTGAAGGTAAACATGGACAGTGAGAAGTGAGATTGATAACTTCTCTATGGAAGTTGCTAAAATAGTTAAACAAAAGCTGAAATTGAACAGTTATTTGGAATGTTCCTGATATTTACAGTTTTGCTTTTTTTGGTGAAATGAACTTGAAGAAATGATTTAGTTGATCTTGCATGATTTGATCAGAAAATATATTCCCAAAAAAATTAAAAACAACTTTTTCATGCAAGCAAGTAAAATTCAGTTTGTTGGACAGTGAGTAATATAACTGGACAGTAAGATTGATAACTTCTCTATGGAAGTTGCTAAAATAGTTAAACAAAAGCTGAAATTGAACAGTTATTTGGAATGTTTCTGATCATTAGCCAGGCGTTTGTCAAAACGAACAATTAAAATAAACTTTTCATGCAAGCAAGTAAAATTCAGTTGTTGGACAGTGAGATTGATAACTGGACAGGTTAGCCAGACGTTTGTCAAACGAACAATTAAAATATACTTTTCATGCAAGCAAGTAAAATTCAGTTGTTGGACAGTGAGATTAATAACTGGACAGGTTAGCCAGATGTTTGTCAACGAACAATTACAATATACTTTTCATGCAAGCAAGTAAAATTCAGTTGTTCGGACAGTGAGATTGATAGGTGGCAGGAAAAAGCTGACATTTTGTTCCTTGTTGCAGAAAGAAATCAACATTCGGATCGACGATTTTGTTTACCCTCCCATTGACATAAAAAATGTTCTTTTGAAAAACGTCTGACTGCAAAAAAAAAAACTAACTCAAAAGACCAAAAAAAAAATGTTAAACCTTAAACTCAAAAGACCAAAAAAAAAAAAATTTTTTATCCGAAGCGCCTCGCTTAGGCCTAAGCGAGGCGCTTCGAGTCAAAAATCAGCTTTTTCTGACCTCGTACCGAGGTAGTTAAAAAGCAAAGAAAGCGCCTCGCTTAGGCCTAAGCGAGGTGCTTTTAGGGGGGTGAAAATAGAAGTGGGGGGGGGGGGGTTGAAATAGACCAGGCCATTAAAAATGTTTTTTTTTAATGTTTACAAGTAAAATTGGTAAATATTACTAGTATTTTGCCCGTCGCATGTTGCAGCGGCATGCGGCGGGTCAAACCGTACAGTATCACACGAAGTGTAAAACACAATGCGTACACAAAATTTATATTACATGCCCTAAAATTTTCAAATAAGTAAAAGCTCGGAAAGTAGGGTTTTCTCAAAAAAAAAAAAGTGGTCTTCCTCGCGACACGTTATTGACGTTCTACGTCAACTGTGTAGTGACACCTGCGTGCAGAACAGGACACCTGGTCTTCCGCGCGTCACACACTTTGCTACGTCACCCGCCTCTTGGTCCAGACAACCTAAGTACTGAACCACGAGCCTGCGTTCAAATATACTAAGGTGGCTCTCAAGCGGCTCGCGGAGATACGTGTGTGCAAATTAGTGCGCCATCAAAGCGCCACATTGCGCCCATCGCCCACGCCATGCGCGCGCACCTGTGCAAGTGCGAGTTAGGGTGCTCCACACCCTTCGCGAGTCCACTGGTGTGTGCTTCCATGAAACAATAATCAAGGAGTGTTCCCACTTATATGGGACAAGTGCACATTGCTTCCAAAATTCAGCATTGACTGTTTCAGTCACCATACTTTGAGCATCGATATCTCATTCATCCTAGCTCCGTTTTAGACGTGGTTTGGTTCGTTGCGAAGCTCTCACAACATAGAACATAAACCCAGAAACAAATATATAAATAAACCTCCATTTCAAATATATAATTTAGCCCAAAATTAGGAAAAACTTATTTTCCTATATTTATGAAAAATACTCTTTTCACCCAATTTTCCAACAATCCCCCACATGAATGGAGATCAATCTGTTCTTACAATTCTCAGTGATACATTTTGACGGTTGAGTATTGTAGGATAGGTAGGTGTCTCCTTTGAACCTTCCTTTGTAAAACATACTTAGTCGTGGTGTCATTGAACATATCCCTGTTTATGTAATCGACAATACACTTGACACAACACTCTTCCTAGTCTGGTCAACTCCTCATTAGCATGTCCATTATGGTCGTGGAACACTATCCTAGTTCTGCGAGAGCTCTAGGATTTACGCCTCCCAACAAATCCATTCAAAGCGACCCTACTTCTCTCTAACATAGGTGATTCCATGAATCATTAAAACAAATAGTTATCTTGATTTACAGAAATCAATATGCTTACCCTTCCCTAAATGTCACTGATTGGAATGGGCTAGGAAGTATACAGCTCCCTTTATAGTAATGGGGTACTCCCCGCAGTGACTCCCTTTGGTCATATGATTAAGTTGTCCTATTGAACCTAGATCTTGGGATCTTCGGTCAACTAGGTTAGGTTTCCCTCATTTTTCCTTCTTACATGGGCTTTAGCCCCATTCCTATTGACGACTTTGAAACATACTCTTTGCTTAAGCCTTTTGTTAACGGGTCCGCAATGTTATCCTTTGACTTTATATAGTCAAGTGTGATAACACCCATTGAGAGTAGTTGTCGTACCCTGTTATGTCTACGTCGTATGTGCCTTGATTTGCCTATGTACATTGAGCTTTGAGCTATACCAATCGTTGATTGGCTATCAGAATGTATACAAATAGCCGGCAAAGGCTTTGGCCATCTAGGAATATCTTCCACAAATTGACGTAGTCACTCCGCCTCTTCTCCTGATTTATCTAAGGCAATAAATTTTGATTCCATCGTGGATCTTGCTATAACAGTCTGTTTAGACGATTTCCAAGATATGACTGCTACTCCAAGTGTAAACACGCAACCACTTGTTGATTTGGAATCTTTTATATCCGATATCCTGTTCGCATCAGTGTATCCTTCAATCACTGTTGGATCACGGGTATAGTGCAGTCCATAATTTCTCATGTATCTTATGTATTTGAGCAACCTCTTTATACTTTTCCAATGTTCATTACTTGGATTACTAGTATATTGATGTGCCGAGATATTAATATGTTTTTCACACATATTCTCACTTATCTTATGCTCAAAATCATGCTTTTATCTTTATTTTGCCATGATTTATCTCTTTTTGTTGGTAATTACAGGATCAGAGATCAGGAGGTGAAAAGAAGTGAAAAACAGCATAAAACGGCATTATTTGACAAAGATTTGAAGACTTTGAAGCTCTGCCAGTTGCAGCACGGCCGTGCTTACAGTCGTGCACGATCGTGCCACTGTCCCGGGTCAACAAGTCAACGTTTCCAAGTCAACGGACGCCAAAAATCAGTTTTCAAGATGTGCACGTGCGTGCCACACAGCATGGCATATGCGTGCTTTGCTGAGACATGTTCCCCAAGGCTCAAACCGACCAAAACTGACAAGACGGTTACACGTACTGAGGAGCACGGGCGTGCTCAAGATATAAGCACGGGCGTGCTTTACCTACGGACAAACATCTTCTGCACAAAGGACTCTGCAACAGTACCCGCTGTCGAGCATGGGCGTGCCAGAGGTGGAGCACGGGCATGCTTGAGCTGATTTCCCTATAAATAGAGGCCTCCACCCCTCACTTTGAAGCATCCCTTCCCACTTCGAAAACCAATACTTCTCCATGAAGTTTCTGCCCTCTTTGAGGATTGTAGGTGTCCTTCGGAGCTTGGGATCACTACATAAACACCACATTCAAGAGAGTAACAACCTGAAATCACCAAAACCCACTAGAAATCTTCATACAACCCTTAACCATGTCTTGTACACAAACCCAACTTTGTGAGCTTGTTGTATCAACCATGCTAGGCTAGATTTCTGTTGGTGTTGCTAGGGTGATGATGGAAACTTGGTATGAATTAAATAGTTTATCTTTTTTTTAAAGTGGTGTTTTTGTGTTCTTAATAATTTTTACTATTCTAAACTTTGTTTAATGAATTAATTAACTAATCATTTAGTCGTTGGTCTTGTGGGTGTCTTGATAGGAAGTGGGAGAACTCATGAGTGTACCCATGGTGTGTAACAACCCATGCACTTGTGAGCTAACCTAATCCCGCAAGTAGTGATTAACCCATTTGTGGGTAGAAATACACACACTTAGTGGCTTAATCCTCTACTATCAAGATCTCATTTAGGGTCGGTACGGTCTTTATACTTGGCTCCATTGTCTATGTGAAAGCTTTGGCGCAAGTCAAGGATTGGTGAACCCGTATTGAAAGAAAACGGTCTTCATTTTCTTTCATACTATATTGCCACACAATTAGTAATAGACCACTCACTTTTTGATAAATTAATTAAATCAAGTAAAGGATGCACGTGTTCTGGTTAGTCACGACTCCTCTATGATATTAAGTGGTAACTTGTTCGGTCATGCTCCGGCCACCGGCAAGTTATTCATAAAAGTTTAGAATAGTTAAGATGTCTATATTGCAACATTGGGGAGTCGGTAATTCGGGGTTGGGTCAACACAGTCTCGAGTCACTTTCTTTTCATTGTTGAGAGGTGAGCTACCCGGTTTGGGAGACCCTCATAAAAACCTTAAGAACACAAGACGTTTATACAGTTATGAGAAAACAGTCACCTCTAGAGAATGTGTTAATACAACTCAAAGTTAAGCACAAGTGCACAACATAAACACACCACTTTAATAAAAGTCTACTATTAATTCATACCTGTTTCCATCTGACTCCGAAGCAACACCTTTGTTTTGTTATTGGTTTCTCTTACAGTTTATATCTCTCTTCTACTTTTCGTTTCATTATTTTAAAACTTTCTTTTAAAAAGTAATTTTTAAGAAACCGAGTAGTAAAATCCGTGTCCTTTGGGTTCGATACTCGATACTTGCACATCGCTATACTACCCACGATAGGTAGACTTGCCTGTTGTGTGGGGTCTAGAACCTTGAGCAAATATCGTTTTAAATTATAAATTTAAAACTTGACATCGTATCACCGTTTTCTAACTTAATTTCCTTTTCATCAATATTCTTGGCATCTCCTTCGGGATTTAGCCATTTTAAAAGAAAAGAAGTTTAAGTTTGCTAAAACCCCACGACATCATATATCTACTTAGCCTACTTACCGCGTATGCTAAGTCGGGTCTAGTACATGTCATTAGATACATTAGACTGCTAATGATCCTAGAGTACTCTAACTGAGCGACACCATCACCTCTATTCTTGGTGAGATGTTGGGTGGTATCAATAGAAGTTCGACCTATACTCATGTCTCCAGAATTGAACTTTTCAAGAATCTTGTCCACATAGTGAGATTGCGTTAACACAAGACCATTTTGGGTTCTAATGATTTTAACATCAAGAATCACAAAAGCTAAACCCATGTCTTTCATGTCAAATCTCAATTTTAACATGTCTTTTGTAAGCTTAATCATCTTATAAGTACTTCCAATGATAAGCATATCGTCCATATAAAGGCATAAAATGACATAACCTTCTTTTGTGTGTTTTGAATAGACACATTATCGTACTCATTTATATTTAAACCATTGTCAATCATGACATGATCAAACTTTTTGTGCCATTGTTTTGGAGCTTGCTTCAAGCCATATAAAGACTTGACGAGTTTACATACTTTACCCTCTTGACCTAGGGCAGAGAAATCCTCTGGTTGCTACATGTAAATCTCTTCTTCTAAATCGCCATTTAGAAATGCGGTTTTAACATCCATTTGGTGGACTTCCAAATTCCTTAAAGCCGTAATTGCAAGAACCAATCTACTAGAGGTTATTCGCGTCACAGGCGAGTAAGTATCAAAGTATTCTAGACCTTCTTTTGTCTAAATCCTTCGATTACTAACCTAGCCTTGTATTTATCAATACTTCCATCAGTTTTCATCTTCCTTTTGAATATACAACGATATCTAAGTGGTTTACAACCAGGCGGAAGATCTACTAATTCCCAAGTATGATTTTGCAATATAGCGTCTATTTCATTCTTAATTGTTTCTTTGCATTGAGGTCCTTCCGAAGAAGTAACAACTTGGGTGTATGTGTTTGGTTTATCCTCCACCAAATAACTCATGAAGTCTGGGCCAAATAATTTTTCAACCCTTGCCCTTTTACTTCGTCTAAGCTCACCCTTTTCATCCTCAGGGCATTCATGCCTTTCATGATGAACTTCATGATTGACCGGTGTGGATGAAGTTGAAGGTACGTCCTCATCCTTAAACGGTATTGATGAATTTCCATATTATCCTAGCATAGGAAATACATTCTCAAAATATGAGACAATGTTTGGGCTTGCTTCCATGTATGTGTTCTTGTGTACATCCGGATTATTGGATTCATATACCAGAAATTGATGTGCACTACTTTCATTAGCATAACCAATGCAAGCACAATCAACTGTTTTGGGGTCCTAGCCTAAGAGCCTTAGGAGGTGGTACAATCACCTTTGCTAGGCACCCCCACACTTTCAAGTATTTGTATGATGGTTTTCTTTTGTACCATAATTCATCAGGAGTCTCGTCCCTATCCTTTAATGGTATCTTATTCAAAAGATAATTTGCTGAGAGAACGGCGTCCCCCAAGAGTTCACGGCTCACTCCCAAACTTATAAACATGGCATTCATCATTTCTTTCAATGTGCGGTTCTTTTGTTCCGCTATGCCATTTGATTGTGGGGAATAAGGAGCGGTACATTGGTGTATTATGTCACTTTGTGCGCAAACTTGCACAACAGGTGCGACATATTCCACCCCTCGATCGCTTCTCACGACTTTAATTTTCTTTTTAAGTTGATTCTCAACTTGTTTTTGTACAAGATGAATGTATGTATTGCTTCATCCTTACTTTTAAGTAAGTATACAAAGCAATATTTATTTACAATCATCAATAAATGTAATGAAATACTTGCTTCCACCTTGTGTCGGAATGACCTTTAAATCACAAACATCGGTGTGAATTAAATCAAGAGTTTCGGTTATTCATTCAACCGATTTGAATGATGATCTTGTAGTTTTGGATTCAACATACGGCTCGCATTTATAATCGGATTCAATGTGGAACGTTGGTATAGATTTTAATTTAATTCAACGTCACATAAAATTAAAATTTACATGTCCTAGTCTACCATGACAAACATTAGAAGACTCAATCATGCAAGTAGAAGTATAAATTTCATTCATTGCATTCTTGACAACCATTAAATTCATTTTAAACATGCCATTTAGGGCGTAGCCCTTATCAACAAACATTCCATATCTAGATAATAAAACAAACTTATCCGATTCAAATACTAGACGAAATCCAAACTTGTTGAGTATCTATCTCGAGACAAGATTCTTGCAAATTTCTGTGACATACAACGCATTGCTCAATGTGAGGTCCTTCCCTAAATTCATCCTCAAGATCACATTGCCTTCACCCTTGATGTTGGCGGTAGCTTTTTGTAAAGCTTTTTATCACCCGTGAGCTCCTTGAATGTAGAGAAAAAAGCCTTATCACCACAAACATGGCGGGTTGCACCTGTATCAACGTACCATCCTTGTGGGTTGGCACCCACCATGTTGACTTCTTCATCAATAGTATCTTGCTCAGTTATCATTGCTACCAAAGGCATTCCATCCTCGTCTACTATATGCGCCCGCTCACACTTTGCATTCTTGCATTGGTTTTCCCTGTGGCCAGTCTCGTTACAGTTGTAACAAGTCCCTTGAAAAGTTGGTGGCTTCTTTATCACTGCTCCCTTTTCGTCCAATGTTCACCTTTGTTTTCCCTTTGTCCTTTTTTCCATCTTTTGCCTTCTTGCCCTTTGAGGATTCCCCATGTTCCGTCATATTTGCTTTCGCCTCAGCGCGCAAATTGGTGCCTTTTTGGGCTATCTTGTTGTCCTCTTCAATCCAAAGATGCACCACAAGCTCCTCCACAATCATCTCTTTTCGTTTATGTTTAAGATGATTCTTAAACTCAACCCAAAAAGGAGGCAACTTTTCAATCATGGCTATAACTTGGAATGTCTCACTTAGTGTCATACCCTCCACGTGGATGTCATGAAGTATAATTTGCAACTCTTGGACTTGGTTCATCACAGTCTTGGAATCAACCATTTTGTAGTCCAAGAAACGGGCTACAATGAATTTCTTCGTTCCAGCATCCTCCGATTTATAATTCTTTTCTAAAGACTCCCATAATTCTTTGGCAGTCTTTATGGTGTAATAAACATTATACAATGCATCCACGATGCCGTTTAAAACATAGTTACGACACAAGAAATCCGAATGCTTTTACGCATCTAACACGCTCTAAAATTGAACGTCATTCTCCCTTTCCATAGGTTAGGGAGCGGTTTCTTTCAAGAACCTCGCAAGGTTCAAGGTGGTCAAATAGAATAACATCTTCTGTTGCCACCTTTTGAAGTGCACACCCGAGAACTTCTCCGGTTTTTCCGCATGATTGGCCACAGTGGACGCTCCCATTGTGTTGTTAGACAAAGGGGTACCAACTACAGTTTAGTTGACATTCTGAAAATTTTGAAGAAAAAACAAGTTAATATTTTCAGTTTATAAAACTCAGATAATTATATAGAAGTCAACTTTAATTATGAAAATATAACAGAACGTAGGCTTCTAAGTCCAACTTTGAAGACCAACAGTAAGTTTTGTCGATTTTAGACAAAGTTTTCGAAGTAATCGAATCTGTTTTCTAACAAAATTAACAAACCATAGGCTTCTAAGTCCAACTTTGAAGACCAACAGTATGTTTATTGATTCGAAAAACAGAAAATAAAATCTATTTTTAAAACATAAACTATGTGAAACAAAATGGGTTTGAATCACAAATAGAATGGTTTTCTAATACACGAACGGTGTTTTAAAAATTTGTTTTAAGATTGTAGGAACCGTTCGCGTATAAAATAAAATAAACAATTTTATTACAATTACAAAACAAATTAAAGCAAATATTACAGTACTGTTAGAAATGAAATAAAGTAAAAAAAATACAAGAAAGTTGTAGAAGAAAAAATATGTGGCTGAGGATCGTGTTTTACATGAGGCCCTCAAAACAAATTCCGAGTCTATTCTATAACTTGTTTTGTTACCCAGGGTACAACAACCGGAGCAGTTAGTACTGCCAGGATTGACCAAGCACCCGAAATGTACCTTGAGTTCTTAAGGAACAGATTACTAAAATTTTATGGAAGAAGAACAGAGAAAGAAAAGAGATATGAGTTTTCAGTGTGCCTCCAACCATAGGTGTCTCCTTGGTTTTATAGTACCAGAAGGCAAAATAGTCTTGGGAATTAAAAACGAAAATAAATTTCATTAATTAAACGTCTTTAATGGCATTTATTATGTTTTTGAATTCTCAAACAGAACTCTTTGACCAGTCCGTTACAATTCACTGACACAAAGTTCTTTTCCTACGTTAGACTCGGAGTAGCACACGCGTGCCCACTTGGAAACCTCCTCGCGTGCACTAGTGCACGACACGTCATTGACGTTCTACGTCAACTGCGTAGTGACACATGCGTGCAGAACAAGACACTTGGTCTTCCGTGTGCCACACAATTTGCCACGTTACCCGCCTCTTGGTCCTCACAACCTAATTACTGGACCACGAGCCTACATTCAAAAATACTGAGGTGGCTCGCGGTGATGCGTGTGTGCGAAGTGCAAAGTGCGCCATCAGAGCGCCACATTGCGCCCATCGCGAGTGCGTGCACCGCACCCTTCGTGAGTCCACTAGTGTATGCTTCTATGAAACAATAAGGAAGGAGTGTTCCCACTTACATACCACTTAAGGTATTGTCACTCCACCAATGTGGGACAAGTGCACATTGCTTCCAAAATTCAGCATTGACTGTTTCAGTCACCATACTTTGAGTATTGATATCTCATTCATCCTAGCTCCGTATTGGACGTGGTTTGGTTCATTGCGAAGCTCTCACAATAGATAAACCCACAAAGAAATATATAACTAAACTTCAGTTTCAAATATATATTTTAGTACAAAGTTAGGAAAAACTCATTTTCTTATATTTATAAAAATACTCTTTTCACCTAAATTTCCAGCAGAATATTCTAACCACAAAGGTTCTGATGTCAATTGAAGTTTATTGAATTCCTCAAGAATATTGTGTACATGGTGAGTTTGACTTGACACAAGCCAAACTAAAATCCATGTGATCTTCTTTTTAAGAATCACATTTCTCAGACTCATCTTTCGGTATTCTACACGGTTTCAGTACTCTACACGGTGTAGTCATGCCTTTAAGGATAGCATGGACCGATATGTTGAATTTCCCTCAGACTCATCTTTGGTTTTTTTAATCAAACAGCTAATCACAACCATCAACGTCACCCTCACCTTTTACCCAACGCTGATAGAGATCTTCAAGCCTAAGGGGGATGCCCCGTCCATGCCATATATTAAGCGGTGTTGGTGGCGTGGAGTGAATTCATAGCATTCACATCTGAAAATTTGAAGAGACATTGTTCACCCTTTTTAAATTTTTAATATTTTTTTAAAGTGGTTGTGAGTGAAAGAGAAAGAAAAGATAATAATAAAAGTATAAAAATATATTATTTAATTGAAAAGGAGAGAGAAACGTAGTTAATTTTAGTGTAATTACAAAAGATAGAGATAGAGTGTCAAATGTGAATGCTATCACACACCTCTTCCACACCCTTATACCGTGTAGTTTCATGTGAAACATTGTTGTCAGCGTATAACAAGTTCATATGAAAACATCAAAGACTTAACTCTAGTTGTGTCTTTCACATGACACACTAATTACACTCGATTTTAAAACTACTATATTGTTCTATGATGTAATTGTGCTTGCTCTGCATGTGATTGTTTTTCTATATGTATGTCTTCATGTTCTAGATGTCATGTATGTTAATTTATTATTTACTATGTTATATTCATCACTTGTTTTCTTATTAGTGGCTCCTATATCTATACTTCTAGCTATGTTTGTTTGTGGAGCCGCTGAAGCCTGAAAGCAGTATTTTTATTCACATGACCTACCAATAACTTTGATATTTATAGGATTTACTAGGTAAGGTTGTAATTATCACTTATAAGTGAACCAACCTTATAATCATAATTACCTTAGTTTATTTCCAAGCATTGAAGTTAATAATGTTTCTCAAGTGTAAATTTGAAGGAAGATCATAAGACAAAATCATTGATGTTCCTCCAAGGTAATGTGTAGTTATGGAGCTTCATGGAGTTAAAATATTAATAAAGTATTAGGAGAGACTTTATGAAGCTTTATGTAAAATAAGACCTATCGGTGTGGAGGCGGCATGGGGGAGTTATGCCGATGCCAGCCCGGGCAACACCGCCCCCCTTAGGCCCGGCACGGCATGACCGGCAATGGAATGATTGATGTCAGGGCTATATGACCGTTGGGGACTTGAATTCTAGCCGTTGAAACGGCTATGTGACCGTTTAAAAAAAAGGTTTTTATTAATATTATAAATACCAAACATTCCACCCCTTTTTAACACCACATTTTCTACAACTTTTATACAATTCCAATATTTTTATAAACTCTCCAAATTTTTGTCACCATGGATCTCTACCAAAACAACCCAAACCCAAACCCGAATCAAACTCCACAACGTAATCAAAACAACCCGAATCCAAACTCGTTCAAGACATCGGGTTACACGATGCCAATCGATCCAACTTTCACCCAATATTCCCAAATGCACCAAAGCCCCGCTACTTTTAACCAATTTAGCCATATGCAAATACACCATAACCCTCAATCTTTCACCCAACTTTTGCAAACTCCGCCATTCCATCCATCTCTACAACCACAACCGTCAAAACAACCACAACGACAACCCATTTTTGAACCCGAAGAAAAAGTAGATGAGGTGGAAGAGTTTGTGCCCGAAACACAAGTCGAACCTTCGAAGGGGAAGGGGAAAAAAAGAAAAGTCGAGCTAAAGACATTGAAACGACCTCGTCCAAAAGGCCATGGACGAAAATAGAAGAAGAAGCATTAGCAAAGGCGTATTTATCTACTTCAAAAGATCTCATAGTTGGTAAAAAAAAATTCTTACAATACGTGTTACATTTTTTTAGTGCTCTAATATACGTTTTATTTAAAAATGTAGGGACTAATCAAACGAGAGATAGTTTATACATCGAAGTAGGAAAGAAATTCCACAAATTAATGGAGCAACCAGGGGAGGAAAATGAATACTACAATCGGCAAGTTCATCAAGTTTTATAATCCGTTGTTTGTGAATCCTCCAAGTGGGTGGAACGAGGAAATGATTTTCAAAGAGGCAATGCGTAAATATGAAGACAAGTATCGCCAAGTTTTCCCTCACGTTCATGCGTGGATGGTTTTGAAGACATCTTCCAAATGGGCACCGGTTCCAAACGAGGTTGCAAGTGCCAAACGAACCAAAACTTCGGAGTCGGGCGATTTTACCATGGGAGGCGGGTCACCGGTCGTTGTCAAATAAATATAAACGACGACCAAGAGTTCGAGGAAGATACCATTCCAGAGGAGCCACGACCCGTAGGGAGGAACAAAGCTAAAAAACAAGCGGCTGGGAAAAAACAAGTTGCGTCAGGGAGTGGGAGCGAGTCAAAGCTGAACGGTTTGGTGGCTGAATTGGAATCCTTCAAACATATCTGTCGTCAAACTCAAGCAGAGAAGGTAAAATTGAAGGAACGCGAAGTTGAAGAAAAGCTTCGATTGAGGCAAAAGAAAGTGGAGGAAAGCATTCGCCAAAAGAATGAAGCTACGCAACTAGAAGAATGGAGAATAATGACAACGAACATCAACGACTATCCCGAAGAAGACCGTCCCGTCCTGCTCAAAATGAAGGAGAATATCGCCAAAAAATATAAATCATAGTTTTTTTTTTTTAAATTTAAGTGTTCGTTTTCTTTTTTACTTTTATTTAAGTGTTCGTTTTTTTAAATGTTCGTTTTTTTAGTTTTATTTAAGTGTTTTTTATTTGTAATTTTAGGTTTATTAATGTAATATTAACTTTTTAATATTAATATTACTTAATTAAAAAAAATAAAAAAAAGCATTAAATGATGATGGGCCTCCTCCACACCCTTGGACCATCATCTCCATGATGCTCCTACCTCACGTTGGCGTGGAGCTGAGGTGGAGGACCATCATGGATGATGGGCCTCCTACACATCCAAAGGTCTAAGTGTATATGGGTGAGCGATTTATGAGGCTTTATAAATCATTAAGTAATCATTGCTTAATTATTGTTTTTTATTTAAATAACAAATTTAAATAGCTAATAATATTTCATTGAATAAAAAACATTGCAAATACTCATAGATTATATTTTTTTCTCGATTTGGGTCTTGCGTTTCAAACACATTTCCAACGTTTTTCCGGTTAAGTGGTCGTGCGACTTCGAGTAAAACTCAAAGTCGCGTTCAAATTGTTTCCCTCATAAGCTTGACAACCTCTCGGTTGTCTTGGATACGTTGAGCATCGATGTCGCGTATGTCTTGAAGGCGTTGGTTCATCTCGAAAAACGGCTGACTCAACTCGTTGACCCCCAAAGATGACTCCGCTCTCGCGGCTCAAGCAGCCCTTCGACCGGGCGGACGTGGTGACTCTTCCACCCCTTCCTCCCCCGCAAAGAAAGGATTTTTTTTGGCGTTTAAGTCGATGTTTCAAGCGTCAGACGTTGGCGTTTCAGGATCAACCGACTTGGAGGTCTTGGACTTCTTTGTAGGCCTCATATTTCTAGACCTAGATGAAGAATTTCCAACCGTCGGGCGGACGTTGGACCATTTGGATTTATCTCGTAGGAGCCTCCAAACCTTTAAGTATTGAAAATTTCCATGTGTGGCTTTTATATTCGTTGAAAGCCGCCTCCAAGATCATCTCGTCGCCATTGCCGCTTTTCCAACCGTACTTTGTGCGTTGATAAATGGCTTGAAAGTTTGTACATTTACTGTTAATATCACTCCACTTGCCCGATATTGAATCCGGGCCCCGGTAATTTTCTCCCCTACCAACGAGACCAAAATATTTTGTCAGGATTCGTCTCCAAAACTTACCTTTATTTTGGTAGTTCGCTAAAAAAACCAAACAAAAAATATATAAGTGCGCGTTAAAAAAAATACTATGTATAAATTAATATAACATAACAAAAAATATATATCTTACAAACTATGGGATCCTCCGAAACGTCAATCCAGGCTCAGGCTAACGCGTACAGCTCTTCGTCGTCCAACCCTTGTACGTTTTTTTTCACGCGGGTTTCGGTTTCTTTCTTTTTGTGGGATCGTCTTTGTCACCCGGTTTGTCGCTCGGGCTCCTACTCTGGCTCCGGTTCCTCGTTGATAGGCAGTGTCTCCGGAATAAAGTTTGGCTCTGTTTGCCAAGTTTGTGATGACCCGAACATTTGAGAAGACCCAAAGACTTGAGATGACCCGAAACCTCCCATGTTGAAGTTATATGCGTTCATGTCCCATCCCATGGGTTGGTTTAACAGGTTCATAAAACCGGCTTGGTTTGAACCGAACCTGGAACAATGGGTTGGTTAGGCTCGCCAGATAAATGAGGAACGAAACTGCGGCCGGAGGGATTCATATTTTGAATGGTATGTGTTTATAAAATGGTGTAGGATTGGGTGATTTTGTTGTTGATTTTGGAATGGTATGTGTTTTTGAATGATGTGTATTGTTGTTAAAATGTGAGAATGGTATGTGTATTGTTGTTAAAATGTGAGAATGGTATGTGTATGTGTATTGTTGTTAAAATGTGAGAATGGGGGCGGTGTTCCAGCGCTGTAGGTGGCCAAAGCGCCCCATGGACCCATAACCCCCACTATACACAAGGACTAAATGCACTCATCAACAAACGCAAACTTATGGATGGAAAGGTGTTTACGTTTAAATCATGTTAAATGAAGATCTTTGTTTTATAGTTTCATATTTTTTTACAAACAAAGAATTGTATTGCCAAAGGTATTTATATTTTTCTTTTACAAAATACTCATAACATTTGCGATATAAACAAAACAATATGCAATAATAAGAGTGGCATAAAACGAAACAATATAATAGTAATAGCAGTCAAGTGGAACCATATCACAATCAAAATTACAAGAAACCCCATCCCCCAACCCAACTCCAAAAGAATGTATATAGCTACTACTCCAAATACAATGCAAAAGCTCTCAAGTCTCAACCATCGAATCAACTCAACTACCCGAGACTATATAATATAGAAACCGACGTGACAACATAAAAGTATACATATCTAGAGTAGCGAGTAAACAACTACCCATCCGAAAACGATGCTTCCAACCATAGATCCCATCTTCTCCACACCACTCTGCAATATCAATTTCAAAAGTAAGATCTCAAAAACATATTTACTGTTGGTTTCTTAGTTTCGGGGCGAGGTCAGAGTCCCAAGGCTAAGAAACCAACTTGAAATAGATCTAGATCCTGAAACAAGCCAATGATGATGATTAAGGCCAAAATCCATCACATGCCTAACAAAAATATACTAAAACCCTAACATTGTAGGTCCCAAGATGTATCACCAAAATATTAATGGATTCATGTGAATTGTACAAGCAGACAAAACACTGGACATTATTGTCATGGGATGCCTAAAATACAAAAGACACACGTGATCACAGATTCACAGACAAAGCCCAAGACACGAGAACATGGTTAACGTTACCAAATACATACATTCGTCCCCATTACTAATGTGCGCATGTTCAAATCTGGAATTTTAAACCCAATAATAATTCCCCGATCTGAACATTTCACCTTCCTATTGTAAATATTTTGTGAATGTAACATCATAATTGCACGTTAAAATGTCCAGATCTAGTGACAAATATGTCATCAACCACTATAATGCACAGGACAAGGCGCACATTAGCAACTGCCCATAGATTTAGCAGATCAGACATTAAAACATATGCTCATAAGTTAAATCATCTGGAAACATTGTATTGTCCGAGGCGCACGTTAGCAAGAGGCAATGGATCTAACAGATCAAACACTAAAACATTACAATATATATGTATCTATGTTAAGAAAATCGGGAAACTTTATGTACTCCGAGGCGCACATTAGCAACTAGCATGTATTTTAGTAGATCCGTAGTAGTAGTAGTAATATGTTAAGGAGTTGACAAACATTATAAGTGAAGGAATAATATTAACATTGTTGAAGTAGTCTTAGATCAGATCTAGAAAGATGGCTATACTTACCATGTCAGTAGCTGACGGCGCCATAGCTGGAGACATATCGGTAGAGAGGGAAGGACCAGGAGCTCCGGTGGGAGGTGCAGGTGGGCTTAAGGTTAATGGTGACGGTGCTGCAGTTGGAGTCACAGTTGGTGAGGACACTGGGACCGGGGCAGGTGGCGATGCGACGGGGGTAGTTGCCGGTGGTGGGGTAGCAGCTGGTGGTGGGGTGGCTACTGGCGGTGGGGTAGAGACGGGAGGTGGGGTGGCAGGTGGTGGGGTTGCGACGGGAGGTGGGGTGGCAGGTGGTGGTGCGGCTAGCGGAGTGGCGACGGGTGGTGGGGTGGAGGCTGGTGGTGGTGAGGTGGTGGGTGGGGAGGCAGTGGGAGGAGGGGTAGAGGTGGGTGGAGGGGTGGTGGTGGGAGGAGAAGGGGTGCCGGTGGGGGAAGACGACGGAGATTGGCCGCCGACGGTGGAGAAGACAATGCAGATGAAGGCGGTGAGGACGGCGGTCTTGCGATCCATGATGTGTAGGTTGAGAGCAAATAAAGTAAACTAAAGTTCTAAACTTAAACCCTTAACCTGCGCCGCAGATGGTAACCTAAGCCTTGGAAAGTAGTGATGTGAAGTGGGATGTAATGAGAGAGTGAGAGGAAAAGAGAGAGAGAGGGTTATTATATAGGGGGGTGGGGAGTGTTTTGATCTGGCTTTGGTAAAGTGGGACTCATCATCAAATTATAGGTTACAACTTACAAGTTACAACAAAAATGTAAAATGTTACTCCGTAAACAACTACAAAATAAATGTAAACATGGTGTATTTACTAATGATAGTTTCATTTAATTTGACATTGATATTTTGGTAATTATATGTTAAATTAATTTAGTTTTTGTTAAAAAAAATTTCTCTTTGAAAGAACGGGATCGATCCTAATATTCTACACGAAAACTATGTTTTGTGAACGTTGGGGCAGGGAGCTAGTCACGGATACTAAGGCGTTTGAAGATTTCTTTAGTTTTTAATTAATACGTGATCATATTGGTAAATTTGATCAAGATTTAAGTAATTATGTTTTACTCCAACCAAAATTAATATATGTTTTTCTTAAAGTGTTCTTCATTATTGATTATAACTTTGCATCAATCCTCGTAAAAACTTATGCACACTTAAGTTGTATTTATGTGTGCTAAAACTCGAGCATTCACACATACGTCTTGCTGTACTTAAGAAATGAAAATGTTATTTTTTTCACATGATCAGCCCATATATGTGTGTGAAGTGATGTGTATTTTTATACATCTAGAATTTTATCTGGCTCTGGCTTTGGCTTCACATGAATGCGATTCATAACTATCTTATTTTAAGAAAACAAGTACTTCATGACTATCGTTCTCCTTCCCCTCGCAGATTCAGTTTTAATAAACTTCATGCAATCTTTCAGATGTCTCTAAATTGTAGATAACATGTTGTATTGTAGTAGCCTCATTTTTGTGGGTTAAATTCATCTTGTTCCTTAATATTAGACCGTGGCAATTGAAAGCAGAAGAAGTTGGATGCTGGCATGGATGACAATGGCACATACGCAGGCAAAACCGCTTTGACGGCCTTAGGCGATTGTAACCGTCACATCGTGAAATCAAACGAAAATCAAGTTCATATAAATTTATATAATTGTGCGTGTAACCCAATCTAACCCAAGATAGAGGCGTGTATACCAATTACAATGCCACATCCAATTTTTTTTGAACGGCTAAACATTTTAACCCCTTTATTACTCCTTCCCAGGTATCGAACCCTTTTATTCTCCCCCAACCACCTTCGGTGGTACCACTAAGCTATAGCTCTAGTGGCACATCCAATTATTTGAGTTATTGTTGATGAAGTAACTTTAATGCGCGTCTATATAACTGTTCGTCTAATTAGTGTCTAACTCAATATAACGATTTGTCCAACTTCAAGTTTTGATAAGTTGTTGCATGGAGTTTTGATGCAACTTTCGGTCACATTGCCTCAAAATTTATTATAATGATATGGCATGATAAGTTGATAATCGATTAACGATGTGACTAATTGTCTTCAAATAAATGAATAAAAACCAATAAATTTGTAGGATGAATAAAAATCTCCATACAAGTTCATACATGTTAATCATTGTCAACTTCTTTTGGTTATTCTATTGTAAATGAAATTTAACAAATGATTGAATAGATTAAATGTCATATCCAAAGAAATGATGGGATATGATAAAGGAGTGAACGAGAAGAATCATGTTAAGATGTAGGCCACAAGAAAGTGATACAAGTCGGAACGTTTTTTATTTTTATCAATATACTGTAGTGATGTTCAGAATTCGATTCGAATTCGAAAAATTCGAAATTCGACTTAGTTCGATTCGATTACCAAGAATTCGATTCGATTATTAAGAATTCGAATTCGAGTCCAGTAAATCGAATACGAATCGAATACGAATTTATGATTTTAAATTCGATTCGATTCGATTCGAAATTCGAATAAAAACTGTACATGTATATTTTTTAAATATATATACACACATACACATTATTATATACACAAATATACACATTCAAAAAAGGAACTTCTAAATTTTGGTCACAATCTAAGAATCCATAGTTTCTACAACTTTTACCGTAACCATATTTTACATATTTACCTTATACATCATAGAACTCTAACAAACTATACTCTCTACTATTTTTACTAACCTGTTTTTAACATATTGTTGTTTATCAATTTTGTAGATTTGTATTTTATATGTTAAAAAGAATGAGTTTATATTAGTTTTAAAACTAAAAGTAAAACAATTTATTATTTATGGTAAATTTGAACTAAATCGAATTTATTCGAATTCGATTCGAATTCGAGTTTTTTATTCGAATCGAATACGAATCGAATAAATTGAATTTTAAGCGAATACAATTCGAATACGAATTCAGGTAAAAATATTAAAAATTCGAGAAATTCGATTCGAATAATTCGAAAATTCGTTATTCGATTCGTTGAACACCCCTAATATACTGGATGTACAATATATTATATTATTTTAAATTTCCGGAAAACAGAAGTGGGGTAAGTGAAAAATACTCTGCTTCAACATATTTACATTGAAAGCAAAGCAAAAGAGAAAAAAAACTCGGGTACCATTCATCATTTCATTCCACACTACCAACCAGCCTTTATTTGTTGCCATTGTGAGTGGGGTAATAATATAGTATTTTATTCCAAACACAATATAGGTATGTTACCAGTAGAGGTAATTTGGTCGGGATAAAAACTCACAGTTAGTAATTTGTACTAGTTTGTTTTAAGGCGCGCAAACCTTACCACCAAACCATGTTGTAACTTATTATGAAATCATATATATTTATTAATAAATAGGTGTTTGTAAAAAAAATGAAAAAAACCCATGTTTCAAACCTGATACCTCAAACCACACAAATGCACTACAAACCACTCCACCACCAAGTCATTTTGTTAATTATTATGGAATCATATGTATTTATAAATAAATAAGTGTTGGGAAAAAAATCCGATGTTTGAAACAGGTTTCAAACCCAAGACCTCAAAGCACATACATGCACCACAAACCACTCCACCACTACCCTATTTTGTTAATTCTTATTGAATCATATGTATTTATATATAAATAAATGTTGTAAAAAAAAGATTGAAATGGGTTTCGAACCCAAGACCTCAATGAAGACACATGCACAATAAACCACTCCACCACTAACACATTTAGTTAATTTTTATTAAATCATATGTATATATATATATATATATATATATATATATGTGTGTGTGTGTGTTTGTGTGTTGTAAAAAAAAAGCCTGAAATAGGTTTTAAACCCAAGACCTCAAAGAAGAAACATGCACAACAAACCACTTCACCACACCAACATTTTGTTAATTCTTACCAAACCATATGTGTATATATATGTGTTGTATAAAAAAACGGAAAAAAGACAAAAACAATTAATGTTTCACTATTCATTTATCACAACTATTATGTTATTTAAAATATAATTGGATTGTATAAATTAGTACATTGCTCATATGATATGAACTTGAGCTGATTTGGCTCAAGTAATTGTATTGGATTGTATAAATTAGTTCATTTTCTTATATCTAGACAGTTTGGTTTTGTATACGCCTACAAATGAACCGAACGTTTATGAACTGTTCGGTGGAAAGTTCGTTTATTTAAATAAATGAACGAACACTAACACAATTTTTGTTCGTTTACTTAAACATACGAACATGAATTGTTCATTCATTTATGTTCATGAACGTTCGTTTATGTTTGTTTATTTATGTTCGTTCGTTTATCTTTGTTCGTTTAATTAAACTTTATTTTTATTACTTATTTCCCTTTTGTTAAGTAAACTTAATTCATATTTTATTATATATAATATATTTGATATGTTCAAAAACTTAACTCTAACCCTAATATTCTAAACATATCAGCTACTCTCCAGTCTTCACACTTCATAACCCCGCCTCCATTCTTCTCCACACTCCACAGCCCTACCTTCTTCCCCTTCCACCAATCCACATCCCTATCTCCAGCCTCCACAAGCACGTCTCCACTCTGTAGCCTTCACAACGCTGCCGTCTCCCTCATCCCGTCTCCACTCTCCAGCCTCTACAGACCATAGCACCGCCATATTTCTTATCCCTATCTCCACTATGTAAGACTTGATTGCATTGTGATGTATTAGACTTTGTTGAATTGTGATGAATCATTATTAACTTGTTCTTGTTTGTGTTCATTAATGTTCGTTTATGTTCATTTGTATTTATTTATATTGATCATTTGTGTTCGTTTATGTTCATGAACTGTTTGCTTAGGTTTTAAATGAACGAACATAAATGAACACGAGCATGAAAAATTTCTTAATGAACGAACACGAACACAAAAATGTGTTCGATTATGTATTCATGTTCGTGTTCTGTTAAAGTTCAATGAATAAATGTAACAGCCCGTTTTTATTATATAAATCAAATGTGTTGGTTCGTATTTATTAGTGAATGAAACGGGTAATTAACCATCAAAACGAACCAATAATATGTGAGATGGATACTCGGTTAGTTGGAATTAATTGACGAGCAAGTGGCGGATAGCATGATTGTTGGATATATAAGATCTAGGCGAGTAATTAGTCTTATAGGAGACCGTTTAGTAATAATATATTATATTATAATTAACCCTACTCCGCTTTAAATGAAACTTGTGTCAAAACGTAGAGAAAAATAAGCTCGCTCCAACAGTATATTCGGAATTCTTCAAAACACTACATTTTATAAGTTGTAAGATATAACAAGATTGGAGCCAAACTAAGAATAATACAATACTAAGTGATAATAGATTTGTAGTACTTGTGTGTGTCAACGTAGAAACATCTAGTCTACCTAAATCTTTATAAAATAATTATTAAAGAAACCCTTACCAGCCACGTATGTACAGGTGGAAGAATTCTATAAACTTTTAGTCTTCATGTATAAGAAAGTTCAAATCTTCATATGTAAGGAAGGATAGGTTCAATCAATATTAACACATTAAAAACTATCATATGCTTTTCTTTATATAAGAGCCTTCGTATTTCCATTCCTACACCTAAGATTCTGTGACCACTGTAAACCAAATCCCGAACCCTCAGTACTCCTTTAAGTATAGTTGCAGTTATTTTCAATGGACGAGTGATAGGAAAACGCTACACCAATTTATTATAAGTATTCAGGTATACATTTAATCAAGTTCATTCATGTCTAACTTAGTATTATTATTACTACTACTACCATTACTACTACTATTAGTACTATTATTATTTTAGGTAGTAGGGTTATTATTAGGGGTGGGTATTGGGTAGCCTAGCCTTAGTTAGGCATGGACTGATCATCCATGCTTAAATAAGGTAGCACTAACCAATGTCCAACTGTAATAATAATTATTTAGGTGTATCGTTACCTAACTTAGGGTTGTATAAATGTATCAGGACATTGAGATAGCACCTGATTGTATTAGCATGACAACTGCTAAAGGATTAGTAAAGAGGTGAGTTACTTAAACTATTTTCAAAACCTGATACTTGCTCATAAAATTGTTTTGGTGGTGATTGATCATGTATATGCATCGAACCATAGGTGTGGCATCCAGGGTGTTATATATATTATGATGATCATTATATTTTCCATGCGTGGACATACACGTACGGCTATATGGGGTGTTTTTACGCCGTATGTGTGAATATATAATGCTTAGGCCGGATATATGATTATGGTGACGTGCAAGGAGCTCATACTTGATCAATAAAATTTTTATGTGGTTGTTTTACTGATGAGTCGGTTTATGTGGCTCACCAGCTGTGTGCTGACGTATTTTTATTACTTGAGCATGTATCTCAGGTTGAGGAAATAAGAGATGGGAAATAATAGCCGAACGTTGGAAGACTGTAGATGTTTGCCAAGTTATCGTTAAGCTTAGTGTGGCTTGGGTGTACTTTTGTTATTTTGACTTGTAAAATACTTAAGTTATGTAATGAAAATACGTTTCCGCTTTAAGTTTGCGCCGACTAGTCACTGTAAGTGCCCCGACCTGGGCGGGGTGTGACAATAAACATGAACACGCCTGTGTTCATGTTCGTTTACCGGCCTAGTTTTGTATATTAAGAGCACTCATATTTGGTCCCTTGTAATTTTGTGAGAGAAAACCCCATATTTTTTTATAGGGTTGTGAGTGGAGAAAATGAGGAACTTACTGTTTATCGATATATTTGAGGATATTACCCAACTAAGCCTTAACATCTTTTAGCATAGAGATATTGTTTCCAATTATTAGTATGTCATCTACAAACAGAATGACAAAAGTGATATAGTTCCCACTATAGTTCTTGTAAACACGGGGTCATCTTCATTTTTGATAAAACCAAACTCCTTGATTTTATGATCAAAGTGGAGATTCCAGCCGCGAGACGCTTACTTTAATCCATAGATGGATTTATTTAGCTTGCATACCTTATTAGGATTCTTTCGATCGACAAAACCTTCAGGTTGAACCATATAGACATCTTCAAGTAAGTGACCATTAAGGAACGCGGTCTTGACATCCATTTGCCATATCTTGTAGTCATAATACGCAACAATGGCAAGTAGAATTCTAATAGACTTAAGCATGGCTACTAGCGAGAAAGTCTCCTCATAGTCAATTCCTTTAGTCTGAGTAAAACCTTTCGCTACATGCCTTGCTTTGTAGGTTTGCACATTCCCATCCATAGTCTTTTTCTTGAAGATCCATTTGTTTCCTACAGTCTGACATTCGGTGGAAAGATCAACCAAATCCCAGACTTGGTTAACATACATGAATTGCATCTCTACATTCATGGCTTCTTGCCATCTCTTGGATTCCGAATCTAAGATTGCAGCTTTGTATGTAGTAGGTTCATCATTCATGAAGATATCATCATACCTTCTAGGTGCACGGCGATCCCTAAAACTTCTTCAAACACTTGGTGTTTCTGTTATTTCTTGAGTCCTATTAGACTCAACTTCAACAACTGGATTAGTTACTTCTGGTTCTGTCTGAACAACTGGTTCTGTCATTTGTGATTCTCGAATTTCTTCAAGATCCATATGGTTATCTCCAATCCCTCGCACCAGAAGCTCTTCCTCTAAGAAAGTGCCTCTGCGTTTGAAAATCTTATTTTTAGTAGGGTGGTAGATTAGGCAACCGATCTTTTGAGCGTATCCAACGAAAACCACTTTTTCGCATCGGGGATCTAGTTTATCCAATGATTCTAGAGTGACATATGCGTTACATACCCAGACCTTAAGATATAATACTTTAGGTTTCTTTCCATGCCATATCTCATAAGGCGTTTTGTCAACATTCTTTGTTGGAGTTATATTCACAAGTCTTGCGGCAGTTTCCAAAGCAGAACTCCAAAAGGAGTGTGGAAGGCTTGTTTGACACATTATTGATCGAATCATATCTAATAGAGTTTGCTTTCTCCGCTTAGGCACACCATTATGTTGTGGTGTTCTGGTCGGAGTGAGTTGTGAAACTATTCTTTGCATGATGTTTCAAATTGCATTTCAGAAATACATTAATTAGTGTTTTAAATTGTTACATTTTGTGTTTTTCTATATAATACTATGCTAAAAGAATATAAAACATAATGCGTAAAATTAAAAACACAGTGCCTATATACAATTCTCACAATTTGTATGAAATATGTGCTTTGTACATGTATTAATTTTTGAATTTTATTTTGTTTTAGTTATATTCGGTTTGATTCTGTGTGAATTTAGTTGTTTTAGTTTTTTGTTTTTGTACTAATTAAAGATTGTAAGCTAAAAGTTGTCGAATAAATTTTCAGTGTTTTGAAAAATTACAACTTTTACTTTTTTTATCCATAGATTGTATGTATTTTGATGCAATTATCACATAAAAGAATATAACAAGGTTGTACTTCTATAAATATTATCCTATATGTTAATTTGTGAGTGTGCATGAATAGTGCTCTTTTAGTTTTGAAAAGGTTTTATATATTAATGTGTTTGATTATTTAGAAATGTTTAGTTTGATGTTACAGCATAAGTTTTGATTTGGATTATACATGATTAATATTATGCGTTTATGCCACCACCAACTCATCGTGTATCTGGAGAAAGAATTATTAGACGGACCACCTGGTGGATCTGCTTCATCGTCTTCCTCTTTACCTTCTCTCTTTCTCTCTCTGGAAAATTAAACAACTTTAATTTAATTTGGTTTGGTGGAGAGATGCATAGTTTATATGGTGTTGAATACTTGGAAAAGAGAGTGAGCTACGCGTGTCATGATGCATTTTAGGATTCCATTTCCTAGTACCATGGCCAAAATGAACTCCTGCAAGAGGACGGAAAAACAAAACCATTATTGTCATCAAAACCTCATATTAACCCAGAAAGTGTAAGAAATCGAAGCAGTGGAAGCTTACCGTCGGTGCCGAAAACCTACGTTGGCCTCAACCGTCACGACGCCTACAACCACCATAGAGTAATCATGTAGGAAACCAAGGATTTGATGGTGATTACCGAAGAAATAATTAATTTAAGTAAAGAAAATGGTACGTAGATAATCTAATAAGTGTTACCTCTACAGGCAACACAACCAGCCACGATTTGACGCGGCGGTGATGGACGGAGCATTTGAAGACGGCGATGGTGATGTGGATGAGACGGGTAGGGACAATGATGATGGTGTACGGCGGCGCGATGCCGTGTATGGTTTCTGGAAACCCACCGGCTCCTCCCTCTCTCTTCCCTTCTCTCTCTCTCTCATAGCCTGCCAGGTGTCACGCTCGACACCCACTCCGGTCGTCCCTCTGTTGCTTTCTCTCTCTAAATCCAAAAGAGTGTGTGTGGATGGATTGGGAAAGAAGGGTAAAAAGGATGGGTTGTGTTGTGTGTATAGACAGAGGGGGCAGACGCGTGTCACTGAGTTGAGTGAGGAGGACAGGACCGCCCACAAAGGCCAATTAGGCGTACACAGAGCAACAAAAGCAGAAAGGCCCTAGAAATGACAGAAAGACCCATTGAAGGAAACATTTATTCCTATTTATTCCTATAGAACAAGACGATTGAATTGGAAATATCGACAAATTCTTGCGGAGTCCAAAGAAATGAAAATAAATAAAAAGGGGTCAACTTGTTCCAATTTCATCTCTATTGAATTTAAATATCAGAATAGCGGATATAGTCATAATTCAATGGGCCCCCGGTTTTATTTGTAAAGTCTCTATTCCTTGGTAATCAAAGCCCAAAGATCTATGAATTAGCGCATGCTTAACTAGCCAAGCAGACTTGCCATGGTAAGGAAGAAGGGGGGAACAGGCACACTTGGAGAGCGCAGTACAACGGAGAGTTGTATGCTGCGTTCGGGAAGGATGAATCGCTCTCGAAAAGGAATCTATTGATTCTCTCCCAATTGGTTGTGTGAAAAATCCTTTTCTTGTGTCCTTTTCTTGTGTCGAAGACTAGGAAGACGAATAACCCAAGTCGAGCTACAAGAAAAATTCCCGCTGCTACCATCGTAGCAGCATGTATAAGGGCCGAAATAGGGGTCGGCCCTTCCATTGCATCAGGTAACCATACATGAAGGGGAAATTGTGCAGATTTAGCAATCGCACCGGCAAATAATAGAACAGCGCACAAAGTAACAAATAAAAGATTGACCTCATTATTAGAAATCAAGTTATTGAATATTAGAAGAGGTATGCATAAAAGTATTTGCCCCGAGGAGGGATCCTAGAATTCCGTCTGTTTTCTGAATCAAACACATTAATATATAAAACCTTTTCAAAACTAAAAGAGCACTATTCATGCACACTCACAAATTAACATATAGGATAACTAGTATATGGTGCAGATGGTTTGGGTGTGGTTGTCACTGGTATCCCGTTCCTGTTCGAATCCTGTCACGGCCGTTTTTTAAATTTTGGCGGCTTCGTAATTTTCTTTGTTTTCAGGGGTGTTTTTCTTGCTGTGTGATGACGCGTGTCTGTAGGCTAGGAAAAGGGATGTGCCTTGCTACCAACCCAGCTAGCTGCTGAGTCACCGTTTCCTCCCTCCTTATATCCTCTACGTTGCTTCACCACCAACTTCATATGCTCTTTAAATCCAACAAACCAACTTGGCAAGATCGGGTAGGTTTTCTTTTAAACCAAACCATACGTATACTACCACCGCCCAAAAAAAAACAAATCACAGCCTCTGATTAACGGAAAAACGATTAGAAAATAACGTCTCCGGTGGTCGTTCCGTCGCCTGAATAAGCATATCACTGGAATAACGATAGAACCAGCGGAGGTTACTGGACGATCCTGTCGGTTTGTTCTGGGATATAAAGAGAGAGGAAGTAGAGAGCAGATACAGCCTATAAATCAGCTATAACCCAATACTGATATACTCAAAGTGTATCAAAGTGTAGGTGTCAAGTGCCGTGGGTAGATTTTGAAACAACTAACATAATACATAACTTTCTTTTTTAAAATATGAACTCTTTCTGGATCTGATTGTAAGCCCTTTGTTTGAGGAAAAATAATATGCAACGAGTGAATTCACTATCGTTATATAAATTCATAATCGCGAAAAATTACATCAAGATAGCGGGTAGGCGGGCAACAAGCTGCGCCGCCACCCCTTTCTGGATAGCAAACCCTAACCTACTAAAAACGAACCCCTGCCCCCCGGAGCCGAGACAGTGCTATGAATAACCCGTTGGACTCTGATCAGGAAACGGATGGCTTCCGGTGCCAAGGAGCCAAAGGTATCAAATGCCAGGGGTACGAAAGCGTGTTGGTTCTCCTCACATGCTTTACCATGCTTCTCAACTTTATTCGCCTCTGCTTTTCGCACCGCGTGCCCTGCTACAAAACCAGTATCCCTCAAACCAACCAGGGGATATACACCTGTTAGATCGACACAAGCGTGTTTCGCTCCGGCCCACCCAAAGACAAGTAGGTCTGCTGGACGTAGGGTGGATCTCCCTTTTGCGGGGTCCGAGTGACTACCATGACGAACCTAACATTAGTCAGAGTCGTTGATACTTGATACCATGACGAACTCCAACGATTATAAGTCCACCTGTAGTGAGAAACAAATTTAGCGCCCCTCCCTCAATTGTGATTGGTTGAAATATGTGACATAAAATCCAAAGAGAAAACAATATAATTATAACGCCAAACACTCAATTTTAGAATTTCCATGCCCCATAGCGCCCCTTAAGGCCCCCTGCGTAACGGTGTTTGGGCGCCAAGTTGGGATTTAAGGCCCCAATAACGCCCCACTACACATGGTCTAAGTTTATAATCAAATAACATCACTACCGGATTGAAACCACCGTAATGAAACAATACCCATCGAATTCCAGCGAACTCGCCGGGGTGTTCACCACCAAGTTTTTTTGTTCTTTTTTATTATGCGATTTCTCCCGGGTATCTCGCGTTTTTTATATAAGCTATATGAGTGTTAATAACGTGGCAGTACCCTAACAAATGATTCCTACAAAACAATTATTTTCGATCGATGTAAATCATATGTTGATACTTTTTTGTCGTATCATGATTTTATTTATTGTGTTTTTCTTCTTTCGATTGCTATAATGAGTGTTGGTACCGTAACAAAATGAACTTATATCGATCAACTTCCCGTTGATAAGCGTAGAATCCTAGGCGCAACACGCCGGTTTTTGTTGGGTCTGCTGACCTGGAGAAGAACAGATGATTGAAAAGCCAAAATATTCTATCTTTTGATCCATGAATAAAAACAGTTGTTACAAAAGAAGCTTTCCCCAAAAGACTGTTGACCCTAACAACTGCTGCATCAAACAACTGATAAAGACAACTGCTGCTGCTGAAAGGTCTGCTAAACAAAAGTCTGATGAACAAAGGTCTGATGAAGAAACAACTGCTGATCAAGTACTGAAGAACAAAGGTCTGTTGAACCAACAGCACTTTGGTTCAACAGATGATAGAGACCATCAGAGCTTTACTTAACAGTGTTTTGTATATCAGAGTTTTCAATGTAACAGTAGTTATAGTTAGCAGATGTTAGAAGTTGTTAGTCAGTTAGAGGTCGCTGTCTTAGGTGACGTCAGCACTGATCATCAGAGGTTTAGTGTTAGTCTATAAATAGAACAGTGAATGTACTGTTCTATTCATCACTCGTCATTCTCTAAGACAAACATTCTCTGAGTGATCAGGCTGAGGGGGAGTTTACTTGTACGATTGTAATCTTTCAGTTTAATGAAAGCATTCGATTAAAAACAATTATTCTCCATGTTTTGATTTATAGTTTATTCCGCTGCACTTTCCATTTATATTTCACTTCATTCATTTCATACTTATCTAAACAATCAAAACAAACAGAACTCAGATCCTAACAGTTTTGATACAACTAGTTTATATGAATTCAAAGAATTTATATTCAATTGATTGTGTAACCCTTGAAATTGAACTATTTGAAGAATTGCAGGTACGATGATTTTCCTATGAAAGATCATAGCAAAACTGCGATTGTATGTAGCATATTTCAGACCTTGATATTGGCAGTTTCTCTAATAAGGACACCCTCCATCTAAGCCTGGAAAACTTTGGCGAATGCCTTTTTTAGCAAAATTGCTCGAAGCTTGGGAGAAGTTTTTGGTTTGTCACCCCACCAGAAGGCGGTTATGCTTGCAGGATTCTCATGCCAAAGAATTTCTGACCGTTATACCGATTGATGGGTTGGGCCAAAGCATGTATGCTGTCAAATACATGGCCATTCTTAACTACCGCTTAATGTTTCCCATGTACCCTAAAGACGAAACCTGTTCGGTTTGCCGCAAGGCATGCCTGGATAAATATGGGGAACCCGCGGTTCACTGCAAGGAGCTACCTAGGGTCAAATACCAACATGACTTGGTGAGAGACGTTCTTTGGGACACTTTAAGGCGGTCTGGGATTTCAACCAATAAATAGGCTCTTGTGAACTTCCTTACAAATCCACGGAATGGGGATCAACTCTGCAACCGACAGATTTGCTCGCCTTTGGTTGGGCTAGAGAAAAACACGCTTGTTTTGACCTCAAAGGTGTACCCCCTATGGTTGGTTTGAGGGACACTAGGTTTGTAGCTTGGCAAACAGTGAGAAAAGTGGAAACGAGGAAAGTGAAAAGGCATGATCAAGCTTGTGAAGAGAACTAACATGTTTTCGTCCCTCTGGCTTTTGATACCTTTGGTTCCCTGGCACCAGAAGCTATCCGGTTCCTAACCAGGGTTCAACGGGTAGGGCCGTTCAAATTGCTTGCCGCTCGTGGCTCGCTCGCCGCTTGTTCGAAAAATGCTCGCTCGATCGTCCGCTTGGTTGTAAATGAGCCAATCGGCTTGGTTTGGTTCGTAAACGAGCCAAACACGAGCAAATGTCTGCTCGGCTCAGTTTGGCTCGAATAAATTATTATTTGTCTATCATATATATAATTATATATACATACCCGCAAATCATAGTAATATTTATAGCTTTATACATAACATTTGGCCCAATATATGCAAATAAAATATGACTAGCCCGCTTTACCAAATAAAAATTTAACACTAAGTTTAACAGTAAAACCCTAAGTCGTAACGTGACAGCCTTGACTTCTTTATGTTGTTAGTCGTCCGTCGCTAATCATCGCTTGATATCACCCCTACGCCATAATGCGACAATTGTTCTTTGTAGTATGTTTATTGCCTCACCAGCCTCGACCTAAGCCTCATTCTCGGACACTTGGACCTAAATATTATTGTCCTCATTGGACAATTCAACCTTAGTTGTCACTCCACAATGAAAACGTTGAAGAAATCATCCCACTTTCATGGTTTTCCAAATTACTCTCCGCTCGTTTCTCACTCGAAAAAATTTGCGCTCCAAAAATGCTTGTTTGCTTTTCGGCTCGGTTGTAAACTAGCCGCTCAGCTTGGTTCGGTTTGTAAATGAGCCAAGCATGAGCAAAGGTCCGTTTGGTTTGGCTTGACTCGTGAATAGCCCTATCAACGGGTTATCCATAGCAACATCTCAACTCAAAAGGGGCAGGGTTTCGTCTTTATTAGATTAGGGTTCACAATGCTAGAAAGGGGTGGCGGCGCAGCTTGTTGTCCATCTGCCTGCTATTTTGATGTAAATTTGGCAATTGTGGAATGGAATTTAATGGGTTTAAAAAAATGTTAAACTAGTTTAGGGAGGTTACAGACATTTAATACATATATCAATTGAAACATTTTATTAGTTTAAACTTATTTTTTTCTCCTTACAAGATACTTTTTTCTCATTTGAACCCTCCTATATATATATATAGGGTAAGGTTATATAGAAAACCTCAAATATTTGAGAAAACTCAATAAACTCAACCACAACCATTGATCAAGCATGATCAATGGTTGTGGTTAATGGTCCCACCATTTGACTAAAATACACCTTCTCTCTCCACCTTTATTGATATTATATTAAGAAAAAGGTAGATTTGTCAATTAATCCACCTTCTCTCTCCACCTTTTTTACCTTCTCTCTCCATCATTTCACCTTCTCTCTGCACCTTTTTGCATTCTCTCTTCACCTTTCATTTCACCAACACTCTCTCTCCACCTTTTCCTCTCTCCACCTTCTTTCTCCTACTTTTCTCTCTACAATTTCTTTCACATATTAATTTAAAGATCCAAATTTATTAATAACGTATGCCACACGAGCCCTTTAACACATGTTACTTGGTCTCTTCAAACAAACTCATTTCACAGACATCACTAACACGTGTAATTGGTTCAAATAATTATCACGTTAATTTTGGACTAGTATAAAACATAAAAGAACACATGTATATAAAAGTTTATTGCAATCGACATTGAATGTTACAAATTAATTTCATATAAATCTAAACAATTAAAAAGATGATACAAAACTATCATAAACTAACAAAAACACATGAAACTTAAAATTATGCTTCATTCTTCAATAGTCGTCTTCGGCGTTATGCTTCTTCTTTATTAGGCATCTTCAGCTTCATGTTTCAATCCTTAGCTCTCCATCTCTAGTCGATCCTTGTGCGGAGTAGCCGGCTTGAACTCCGGTGGTTGTTCATAGAACCTCCTACATTAATTATTTTTAACATGTGTTAGCATCACTAGAAAATGTTAACCGGGTCAATTTGGGTGTTAATTGGACATATACTAACATGTGTTAGCATCACTAACACATGTTAATTGAACCCTAACACGTGTTAGTTGGGCATATACTAACAGATGTTAGCATCAGTGACACATGTTAATTGAACCCTAACATATGTCAACTTGAATAAATTCATCAGTAGGCACCATATACACCCTTTTTAGTATCACTAACACATGTTAATTAAACCCTAACACATGTCAATTGGGATAGATTCATCGTAGGCACCAATACAAACATATGCTAGAATCACTAACATGTGTTAATTGGAATATATTCATCAGTAGGCATTATATACAGACCTGTGTTAGTATCACTAACACATGTTAATTGAACCCTAACACATGTCAATTAGGATAGATTCATCAGTAGGCACCAATACAAACATGTGCCAGAATCACTAATATGTGTTAATTGAACCCTGACACATCAGTAAGCACCAATATAAAAATTCAAAACCTTCACCAAAATCAAACCTTTACTTTAATATATACAAATACATACATTTTTATGAAACTACTCTAAATATATACATATTTACATATAAACAGTCAAGTTATATTTTGAAAAAAAAAATTAGTTTATTTAATTTTTCTAATTAAAACATTTTTATTCTACCTGTGTTAGCATCATTAACACATGTTAATTGAAACCTAACACATGTCAATTGGGATGGATTCATCAGTAAAAACCAATGCAAACATGTGTTTGGATCACTAACAGGTGTTAAATGAACCACGACACATCAGTAAGCACCAAATACAAAAAAAAATCAAGAAAATAAAAAAACACATTTGCTATTTAACACATGTTAATTGAACCCTAACACATGTTAATTGGGATAGATTCAGCTCCTAATTCAGAACCTAAAAGACCTTAAACTAAAAATATGTAATAAAAACACATTTACCCAATTTAAAAAATATGATCTTTTTAACATCCAATCTAACATAAACAAAATAATAACAATAATAATAATAATAATAAAAATAAAAAAGGTTAACATAAGGTTTTTTTTTTATTCAAACATTTCATCAAACACTTGGTGTGCAAAAAAATTATCCCCAAAACTATTTATTTATTATAAAATCATTATAATATCATTCAAGCATTATGAACTTCAAGCATCATGAACTTCAAAAATACAATTTGTTTATATATTAAAAAATCATTCAATTATGGGTTTTAAATATTTGTGAATCTTGAGATTTGGGTTTGTGTAATAAGAACAAAGAAAAGGGGGAAATGAAACTTACAGAAATATGAATATATCTTTGCTTGAAAATTGAAATTACTATGCAATCAAACACTTTATCTTCCACCTTTTTAAGTCTTCTGGGATGTATTTGTTAGACATGTGATCTTGTTCCAAAATTGAAGTGACCTCGAACCCACTGGCCCAAGGAAACAGAGCATGACTGGGAATTGCTTTCATAAGCTTCATCTTGAAGTTGCTTTCATAGTCCAGCTAAGTCATGATTCTTGCTTTTATAAGCTTCATCTTGAAGTTGCTTCTCAAAACAGCTATTGAAATAACCATGATGGTGGTGGTTAACGATGGTGGTTAGTGTGGTCGATGGTGGTGAGGTGGTGGTGGTGTGGCGGTGGTGGTGGTGGTGGCTGCTCATGGTGGTCAGATGAGATAAAGAGAGAGAATGTGGTGGTGAGAGAATGAGAGATAAAGAGAGAGAATGTGTTTATATAGGGAGGGGGAAATTATTCAAAATTAAAAAAAGGGGGGAATGATAAAATTACTTAAATAACCTTGGGAATATAATATTTAGAAGATACTTGGGGGTGATGTGGACAAATGTGAGCCAAGTATTGGGTTTACTAGAGTTTACTCAATTTGGGTGGGTTTACTCCCAATACTTCCCCTATATATATATATAAAAAGGGGTGTATGTACCTTAATTTCTTTTGTTTTTTCATTTAATTAATGATCATTGAATATGAAATTTTGTAATATGTGAGAAGATTATGAATAATAATAGTGTTATTTGGGTTGTAGCCCAGTGATACGAGACAAAGCCTTTTTGAGAAATGACTCAGGTTCAAATTATGGACGAGATGAAAAATAAGGTGAAGAGAAACTAGCCGTTAAAAAACGAATAATAACAGTAAACAGCTGTACACTATTTCTAAAAATATCCATTTGATTAAAATAAAAAAAAATCAAATCTAAGTTGTTATGTTAACAATACGGTGATTTAAACCGTCGTAAATTGTTATGTTTAATAAAACGGTTTATTCTATAGCTTTGTAAAAATTTATTAAAACTAAATTGTTCTTTATTCATCTTTTTTTTTTTTTTTTATAAATCCTTCTATTCATAAGTGTTCATGTACTAAAGATGTATCAAAATATGAGATTTATTGTAAATATTGTTTTAAGTATTTAAATAAAGTGGCTCATAGGAAAATACCGAGCAAATATCTATAATATATAAATATATATAAAAGAGTTGATGTTTGCTGACATGACATTTAATGGTGGCCTTAACCCTTTCTTGAATATATCACGTGGCATAATGAGGTAAAAGATTTTATTTTTTAATTTTTTGTTTTTATTATATTAAATCTAATAAAAAATTAAAAGTCTATTCCTATCTTTTCTATTCTTTTTCTTCTTTATTGTTATCTTTTCCATTTTTTAATAAATTAAATATTTTTTTAAAATCATATATAACATTTTCTCCTCCCCAAAACCCTAAAACTCATCCCTTCCCTCTCACCACTCCTACCACCACCTGCGCATTACATCTTTTTCACCGTCAATGATATTATTATTATCCACACAAAACCTAGGGTTTCTCTATTATCTATCCTCATGTCTTCAAAATACAACATAACAATATGAACTCCAAAAATCCCTACACCTATTCGAATCTCTTCAAGCTTGAGGTATTCCATCGTTTCGTATGGAGCTGGGTTGTTCTTGGTGGCACTTTTGATCGGTTACACTATGGTCATCGACTTTTCCTCAAGCTTTTTGTCATTAATAATAATATGTATTTGTCTATTTCATGTGAATCATGTCACACACTTATTTTCTGAGTTGAGGCTGGTTATTGATATTTTTTTGTTTGAATTTATTTAGTTACTAATTTGTCTGACATTAGGTTGACTTTTAAGTTCAGAGTGTGTGTTGATGTTGAATTAATTAAATGAAGTGTGTATGTTTTAGGATTGATCTTTTTTTTGGTTTGAATGGATTTTGATTGCTTAGAGGTTAAATCGAAGGCGCGGCTGCTAGTGGATCGGGTTTTAATCAGATTCTTGGCATCAAAGGGGCTAAGCAAGAAACTGTTAAGTCTTTTTATTTGCATCTATTTAGTGATTAATTTATTATGAGTTTGAATAAGTTAGCTTTAGTTATGATCTATGGTTGTTGAGTTAAAGAGATCAATCAAGCAGGCCCTGAGTTCTAGGCGATTTGGAATAACCGATATCTCATGCCAGTTAATATTGTTAGCGGCGACGAGGAAGAGAGTGGCGAAGCTCTGTTGTTTTGATACTTGATTCATTGTAATGGCTCATTGGCTTAAAGCGGCTGAAGGTATATATCATTCACTCTATCTTTGTTCTACTTCTATTTGTCAACCCGGGACGCTCCCGGGGTATAATATAATTGTATTGGAGCTTTTGCAAAACATAATGAATTATTCATTTTTTCAATACATTTGGTATGTTTTCATCTTTTATTCATATTAGATTTTTCAACCCTGAGACCTTCCCGGAGTAATCAGCTAATTATTTATAAATGTTTTTTTTTCTACCAGTACGTGTACGACCGCTTTAGTTAAAACTAGTGGATTTCGCGGCGCTTCGCGCCGGACATTTATAACGACATCGTTATCAAGGGAAAGTCGATTTTGATCGTTACGGGTTTGTTTGTTTGTTTGTTTGTTACGGACCAATACTCCGAAAAGATGGTATGTGTTTAAAAAAAAATACCGATATGTTTACTCTTATAAAAGTGATTTCAAGTTAAGAATGGAACCAAAAAATGAAACATGATTTCACATGATGATGCGCCAAGTAAGCAGATCCCATTTGATTTGTCAACAACTTCAAACACAACATTACACTAACAGTCCAGAACTATTGAATGACTAAAAACCAAGTATAAGGCCTTTTAATTATCCTAAATGACAATAAAGCTAAACACAATAACAAATATAAACCACCATAGAGCTATTTCTACAAAATGACAAGGGGACATTCTCCTGTGGGAAAAACCCATTAGCTAAACAACCTTCATTGAAGATCAAGAAATTAATTCTCTCTCTCTCTCTCTCTGTCACACACATACCTTGAGACATTTTGTGGCAGCCGGTGACAACGAAGGTTAACCAGATCATAACCGATTGCAGAGCTGTAGCAAGGTTAAGCAGATCACAGCCGCCGTCGATTTACCTTTCCCGGTTGCGCACTGCTACCAAAGTACAACTGCGTGCTTGTTTTTCTCCCCGTCGTCTCCAGTGGTGGTGGCTGACCACCGTGCTCAGTGCTAGTGAAAACTAATGGCACACGGTGAAAAAAATGGAAGCTATACTTTTGTACCGGGGATCGAGTTGGTCCGGTAACCAGGACCGGCTCTGAACTACGAAGGGTCACCATTGGAGTTTTTTTATCAGACGAAGGACGGCATGGTCAGGTCGCAGCGGTGCACTGTAGAACCCTTGTGTGTTAAGATGTACGCAAGGGGGATGGGTGAATTTGTATTCCGTTGATGTTCGTGGTTGATTGAAGTTTGGGTTACTTAGTAGGTGATTTAGGTGGTGATTTAGCAGAAGGAAAAGGGGATGATTTCAGAGGAAGAAGACGACAAAAAGGTGGGTAGTGAAAGGGGTGAAAAATGTTGTGGGGGAAACGAAAAGAAACTGAAGAATACTATTGGGCAGACATTTATGCTTTAGTATATAGTATAATTTTATACCATTGTAAATGTTTTTTTAATAGTGCATCCGTCTCTATGTTTGATTCAACAGGTATTCTTGAATATTCAATGACTTACATTCTATTTGAAGTGTTTCACTTGGATAAACATTGTTGTCATGTGTAATAAATTGTGAAGGTTTGCTATTTCATACACTACGTCATTTGAATACACTTCAAGTGACTCAACAAGGCTATCTCTCGACAACTCACTCTATGTTTAATCCTGCTTTCGCTATGATCGTGTCGCGTTAAAAATGTGCTATACAATAACTAGTAATATTAAATTTTTATGTTTTATATACGTATCCGTTACTCAAGCATGTTAAGAACAATTTCAAAATCTTATACCAAAAATCAATGGTCAGAAGTGAACCAACCAATCAATAAAATGTTACAGGTTGAAGAACCAACTTAAAAACCCGAAAAAAGCTTTCTTTTCTAACATGAGAATCTTGAATACTTTAACGGGTCGGGTTTTTAATCATGTGTGTTGAAGCAAATGGGTGTTTAATATTATCTTCCTTAAATGAGAAAATGTCAACAGGGGCACTAGTGCAGCCCAGTTTAGTACCATTGGTCAACCTTTTTTGTTGATCAAGATAGACTACGATGACCGTGATATCATCATGGATACGACGTCGAAAGCCCTTCTCGATGTTCTTAATGTCATTGTATCTCAGTTCTTTCTTCTTTGTAGCCTTGTCAAGGGCTGCTCCCACTAATCTTTTAGCTATTCCCTGCACCATTCAAACAAGACTTTTAAGAAAACGGCACAAATATGTTTGGAATCGTCAATAACTGTAATTTTTAATGCATAAAACCTCCTGTATGTTTTTATTTAAAGTTATTACATTATTATTAAAGTAATGTGACATTTCGCGGATATATTTGACACGCTGATTATTTATTAGTCAAACTAGACATAAGGGTTTTGGAAGAAAAGAAAACAACCAACCCATTTTGCGACCTGTACTTTTTGCACAACTAACTTACCCGTCTTGGATGATGGCACACGATATCCACCGCTTCTTCATCATTCAGGTGATCCCAAAGCCCATCTGATGCAAATATCATAAACAAGTCTTGAGGCCTAAGCTTTCTGGAGAGTATGGAAGGTTCTGCCGTCAACGCAGGCCTTTTTAGAGGAGCATGGCTTCCATATTGCATAAGGTATGGATCCCTATTGAATTCGGGTTTCTTCAAATAGAAGTCACCTATAGATCTTGAAATCTAATAAGAAAAACGCGTAGGCATACCACACATCAGTGTAAAGTGTATGGAATAAAAGATAAGAAACAAATATGGGGACGGGTCGGGTCGGGTCAGGTCATACACTATTGGTTTCACAACACAACAGAAAATTAAGCCCAAAGAAAAAAGCAAAAAATTAAAGTGTGGATCCATACAAACAAACATGTCGAAAGTCAAGTCGAGATCTTCATGTAGTCAGAATGTGCACCATTATACGATGGCCCAGAGTTAAACATATGTTTCCTTGAAGTAGGAAGTTAACCTCTTTTAGGACCCTTCTAATCTCTCATATTGTACCAAAAATAAATCCACTAATAGAATTATGTCCTTACAGGGTGCTTCACCCAACTACCAAGCGTTCGACCAATAGTGTGTTGTCATGTTATTTAGACTCTCAACTACCCTAAAACCAGTCAGTCAGTCACTACCAAATACTCTCTAACCATTTCTTTAAGAATAAGTATTAAAAAGATGTGATTTGGTAGTTGAAGGTTGGGCCTACCATTTTTCTCTCTCCTCAATAAGTGTAATAGTGTACTACCCGGTTTCACTACCCTTCAACATACTCGGGAGGGGTGGCCACAATGTACCCGCAGATGGAGTACTACCCGGTTTCACTTCACCCATTACACCCTATGTTCCCTTAGAGCAAACTAACATGTACGGATAGGTGCATGAATTAACTTCATACCTGAATTATACCCTTGATTCTCCAACCTCCTTGACAATAAACCACAATATGTGAATCATCGGGATGTTGTGCTTCAACCTCCTTTCTCACCTCTGGTAAAGACACGTTATGATCACTTGATAATCGTTCTGCAACCACTCTTGTGTTTCCTTTATCTACAACTTTCTTGCCAAGAACCACTCTTGAGTCACCAAGATTTGCAACATATAGTTCCCCATTATAAATAACACCAACAAGACAACATGATCCAACTCTGGCAATCTCAGGTCGAATCTGCATTAAATTCTTCACGACTCGAAGGAAACTCTCCTCAGTGGCACTGAATGCCTTCCTGATAACATCGGTAGATATTCGTCCTTCCTTCTCTACGTATTCTAGAAAAGAAGCACCAGACATAAATACACAATCATCTACCCAAACCTATCACTACTATAAAATTTGGCTGTTTGCAAAATTCATCATGACCGCGTAAAAAGGGCCTTTAGCGACCTTTTTTTTTATAATTTTTATATACTTTAAACCCAGTGCTTTTACATCTTTAACAATTTAGGTATGTATTTTTTATCTACAGTTTTTATATACTTTAAACCCAATACTTTTACATCTTTTACAATTTAACTCTAAAACTTTTTCACTTTCAACTTATTTCCCCATACTTTTCAACTTTTACATTTTTCGTTTTTTACGTTTCAGACTATTTGCTAGTGATCAAGCCACAACGTGCGTGTGTGGTTCAACATTTTTACGCCTATTCTTTTCCCCATTTAACATGCCCGGCTGTCACAACACGCTAGACCTAGATCGACTTAGTTATTATTTTCTATGTTTTACATTTCGTTTGCAAGGTTCAACATTTTTTACATCTATGTACTTCTCGTTCAATTTTATTTTTTCCATTTTTAATTCCTTCTTTAATACGAGCTTTTTTGGTTTTAATATGAGCTTTTTTGGTTTTAATACGAGCTTTATACTACTTTCAACAAATTTTCAACAATTTTCTAACAAAAACTAATTTCGTCAGAAAAAACTTTCAAGACAGTTTTCCGACCACTACATTTCCAACGGACCAACAAGTCCCATTTTCATGGATTCCTACAAAAAAAAAAAAAAAAAAAAAAAAATTCCTACGCATTTGGGACCGAACTTATATATATTCATTTTCATCTTGGTCACACTCTTTGACAATAATCATCTGCATAAACCTCTCCATAGATATTATTAACAAACAAATAACAGGAACTTACTATCTATCAAAGCGAAAAGATGGCGATTAACGAACCGAGAAGCTTCAGGGCCACCATGTCCATCAAAGACACCGATATATGTTGCTGAGGGTGACGCGAACACCTGGCTTTGGTCTTCGAGGTTAGAATTCGCTTGAACAACCGCGATAGAGAACTCACCGGACACATGTGGCTTCAAATCTTTATGCCATAATAATTCATCACTACTCTTGTGTATTGAATTATTTCCAAACGGATTAACACACTTTTGCAACATCTTTAGGTGTTTGTATCATAAGTTAATATATATATTTAAGAGGATTATAATTTATAAATAAATATGTGTGTGTGTATATATATAGGTGTGTGAATGAAAGATTGTGAAGAGGTTGTTATAGAGACTGAGGACCGAAGAAAAAGTCGAAGGAAAGCCGCGTGAGAAGAACTTGACGACGGCTGCGGATTAATACATATACGTGAGCAAAATTATGTTTTTTTGTAAAGTGGCTAAAGAAATAATTGTTTTTGAAAGGCTTATATTTGTTTGATATATAGAGTCTTAAACACTATTGTTATTGCATAAACCCAAGGCATTATAGTCTAGTGGTATCTTGGTGTTGAGATAAGACTTAGAGGCCATAAGGTCCTGTGTTTGAATCTCACAAAAGGGGTTTTCTCATAATTATGAGTTTCCTCCTGAATTGGTGACTTGGTGGTGGAATATGATCGCGTGGCAACACTGGTGGCACGATGATACTCCAGTGTTCCGTGAGTGATTCCAATTTATTGGCCGTTAAAAAAAAGATATATGATAAAATTGTCATGTAGAATGTGTTTTTAATTAATCCTATGTTGTTTTCATTAAAAATTTAAATTGAAATTAAGTTAGCCTTAAGTTTTTTTAGAATGACGATAACACTATTAGAAAAAGAGCTAGCAAGATGTTAGACCAGAAGCATATAAAATTCAGAACTATAGAACTATAAGAGGGAACCAGATTACATAACTAAAGGGGGGACGTGTGGTTATCGTAAAGCCCATGGGTATTTCACGGGTATCGTACTGCACCCACGGCACAGGTAGTGGGCCCGTGGAGCTAACACTGGTGTTTGACCACGGTTTGGAAACCATTATTAATTAATTATTTAAATTTGAAAATTATTCCCACCCCCCCCCCCCCACACACACAGAGAGACACACAAATGTTAAACACTTTTAAAAAATACAAATATTAAAGTACATAAACACACAATTAAATTAGGAAAAATATAATTAAAGTACAAAACATAATTATTTAACCTAACGCAATAATTGTCATGCCGAAACATGGTCGAAACTGTTGCGGTACGTAGCCGCATCGTCGACTTGTGTGACCTTGATTGCCATAACCTTGGCAAGATTAGGGTGCTTCGCCATAGTGGCTGCAAATGGGGTGTTCCATCAGTTACACCTGTTGTTGAGATTCGTCCACTTTCATGAGAGCGAATCAATGGGGCGGTCGTTTTCATCGACTAGTTGGTTGAATTCCGCCAACACGTTGTTCCAAAAAAGAATTATCCCTTAAACGGTGGTGGTTTTAGGGTTGATGATTACTGCGGTTTCGAACATCTTTGTACGGCATCACTAACGCGATCTACTCCTCTTCATTCCAACGGATCATTTTGGAGATGATTATCAGGTTTTATAGGGTAAAATTTATGAGATGATTATGGGTTTTGGTATTAGAATTTATAGGGTATTTATAGGGTAAAATTTTGGTGTTTTTTAAATGAAAAAATAATTTAAACTTTCAAATATGTTTTAACTATTTTTAAATAAAAAATAAGTTATTAACTATTTAAATACATTATATTATTTATAAAAGATTCATTGAAGTGTAATTGTATTTCAGTAAAATGATCCAGTAAAGTGACGTGACAATATAGGATTTATGAAAATTATGATAGTTCAGTAAGACCAACTGATCAAGTGAGGCGCCCCTCCTACCCTAAGCTAGTTAAATGAGGAAAGGATGATCTGTTTCACCATTTTAAAGGCTAACCAGGACTCTTTTTAAATGAATGTGAATTGAGATTGAGTTTGAAAATGAGTTATAAACGCCTTCTAAATAATTTTGAGTTCTTCAAATAAGCCAAATATAGAAATTTAATTTCAAGTAAAGAACGGATGGATCGAGAATCTAACTGTAGATAATATTGTAATTCGTATATATAGTATCGATTGTTATTATATTTGTATTATGATCTCTATCCATAATTATAGAGATAACACTTGTACTTATAAATATTTGAACAATGAATGGAAAAGATCAAGGGGGTTCTATTCTATCATGGTATCAAGAGACCATTAGCCCTAATCTCCCTATTCTTCTTCTCCGATCCCCTGTGACCCTCTTTCTGCCGCCGTGAACCCTCGGCTAACAACCTGACCCACTGTCGGTTGTTTTCACCTCTTCTGCTTTCTGTTCGAACCTCCCCTGCCCTCCTACAATGTCTTCTCCGGCTGCCTCTAATGCAATTATTCCACCGATTCCGGTGGACTCCAAGATCCACCCGGCTGCAACCGTATCAAATATCAAAAATTACATACCCATCACCCTAGAAATCGAATCCTCTTGGTACTCCTCCTGGGCCACCCTATTCAAACTCCACTGCAAAGCCTTCATGGTCGATGCCCACCTTAAACCAAAACCCGAACCTACTGATGCTCCCGAAGCCTCTACCACCGGAGATGATTGGGAACGTATTGACGCCATTGTTCTACAACGGATGTACAGTACGATCTCCAATGATCTCCTCCACACCATAATCAACAACGTCTCTAATGCCCATGAAGCCTGGGTCGCCATTGAAAACCTGTTTCACGACAACAAATGCGCCCGGGCTATTTACCTGACACAAAAATTCTCTAACACTATCTTAGACGGGTTTCCCAACATGACCTCCTACTGCCAGGCCCTAAAAGTGTTGGCAGACCAGCTTGCCAATGTTGACGCACCCGTGACCAACGATCATCTTGTTCTTCAACTCCTAGCGGGTTTGAACGAACAATACGAAAGTATTTCCACCATCCTTTAAAACCAGAAACCAATCCCCTCTTTTTATGAAGCCCGTTCTAAACTTTTGCAAACCGAAACCAATAAAGCCGAGCAAGCCTTACACGCCTCCAAAAACGCCTTCTCCGCCCTCACTGCCACCACCACTCGCACCCCGGACCCACCCCGTTCCACCAACCCTGACCCCACCCGTAACCCTGACCGCTCATATGGCCGTGGCCGCGGCCATGGCAACCGCCGTGGTCGTGGCTTCCTTGGTCGCTCACCCTTCCCACAAAACCCCTACTGGCAGCAGGCTTACTACCCCTTTTTCCCTTGGCCCAACACACCTTTTCACCCACGACCCAAGCTACCTCCGCTGACCCAAGCCGAACCCAACCTACCACCCCACCCCCACAGACCCGGTCTATGCATACTCGCTCAATGAGCGGTATTTATAAGCCTAAACAACCTTTTAACTTAGCCACCACCACTACGACCATTGTTCCCCTACCTAAAACCCCAACCGATGCCTTGTCTATACCGGAATGGTATAATGCCATGACCACTGAGTATAATGCATTAGTTAGGAATGGAACTTGGGAATTAGTACCTAGACATGCTGATATGAATATTATTCGTAGTATGTGGCTCTTTAAACATAAATACAGGTCGGATGGGTCCTTAGAACGATACAAAGCTCGTTTGGTTTGTGATGGGCGTTTACAACAGGTTGGTATCGATTGTGGTGAGACTTTTAGTCCGGTGGTCAAACCTGCCACCATCAGGACAGTTCTATCTATCGCCCTCTCGAAGCGTTGGTCCATTCATCAACTTGATGTCACCAACGCGTTTCTTCATGGCACTCTTAATGAGACAGTCTATATGTACCAGCCCATGGGTCTTCGCAATAAACAGTACCCGGATCATGTTTGCTTACTTAAGAAGTCTCTATACGGGCTCAAACAGGCACCCCGGGCTTGGTATCAAAGATTTACGGATTTTGTCTTATCCATTGGTTTTCTGCATAGCCGCTCCGATGCCTCCCTCTTCACTTTGCATCAGGGCACTGGCACAGCATATCTTCTCTTATATGTCGACGACATTCTCCTGGTCACATCGTCTGACAAACTTCGCCACTCTCTCATGACGAAGTTAGCCTCCGAGTTTGCCATGAAGGACTTAGGTCCTCTTAGCTATTTTCTGGGAATCTCTGTTTCTCGCACTCATGACACCATGTTTCTCTCCCAGCAGTCCTATGCGATTGAGATTATTGCACGAGCCAGTATGTAGTCGTGTAACCCGGTAGCCACCCCAGTTGACACCAACAGCAAACTAGGTGCCACGACTAGTGATGTTTTCCAGGACCCTACCTTATATCGCAGTTTAGCAGGTGCTCTACAGTATCTTACTTTCACCAGACCAGACATATCTAGGGGTGAGCAAAAACGGAGCGGAAAAAAAAAAACCGAAGACCGACCCTAAAATACTATAAAACCGAACCGGGTCTGCTAATTAGGTTCTTGAATCGGTCCAGTAATTCTGATCCACCCGGTTCTCGGGTCGGGTCGGTCCGAAACCGTAGTGAAACCTGGAAAAAACCGGTGGACCGAAAAAAAAACACATACTTTAAACAAACCTGCTGTATTTTAGGATTCATGGGCCTATCTAAATGCTTACAATGGACCACAAGCCTTATTATAAACATATTTAAAACCTTATTTGACCTATTTTACAAATCTGGAGTCGTCTGGACGATCTGCAACCTGCAAGTGCATCCTGTAATCAGAAGTTCAGAACCTGCAAATCAGAAAAACTTCTTTCAGTTTACCTGGTAACCTTGTTTCTTGTATATTATTAAACATATAGCATATATATTATATATATATATATATCACCAATAACAATCAATCTGTCAGCTGTGCAGGGCTGCACAATGAAACTGTGCAGATTATTAGACAAAGTTGCATATATATTTTTGATATTAATTCATTTATTTGTTGTAATTGATCATGATGAGTCTGGAAATAATATTCATAGTAGACATAATATACATATCAGAGTTATAGTCATCATGCCATCTCTTTTGACTCTAAGGGTAGGATCATGACTCATTGTTTCAGTTTAATTTCAAGCAAACAAGAGGTATAAGTTGATCCTAGTTTAGGTCAAAATGATTTAGAATCGCAGCATATCGCCATATCAGTTCCCAAATATGTTATTAGTTCAGCTTTATTCTTGCATATCAGCTCCTAACTAAGACACTAAGTTATTAGTTGCTAAATCAAGGTAGAAGTGTACTTAATGCCTAGTTAGGCCCTAAATTAAAACTTATTAGTTTAGGCGATCCAAAAGAATCGCCAAAACTATATTAGTTTAGGCGTTTCAAAAGAAACGCCTAAACTAATATAGTTTAGGCGTTTCAAAAAAACGACTAAACTATATTAGTTTAGGCGATCCAAAAGAATCGCCTAAACTACATTAGTTTAGGCGTTTCTTTTGAAACGCCTAAACTACATTAGTTTAGGCGTTTTTTGAAACGCCTAAACTATATTAGTTTAGGCGATCCAAAAGAATCGCCAAAACTACATTAAACATTCTTAATATAAACCCTTTAATTCCCTATGACCTAAACTTCAACCTTATACGCTGCTGTGTGTCGATCTGCAGGAACAAGAGGGCTGTATAATCATTTAAACATGCATCAATATTTTCACTATGTATTAAACAGTCTTTACATATTACAAAAATTCCTAATATCTATTTAGTTTGTTAATTTTATTTGTTTTTGTTAACAAACTTAGATGGATCGTAGAAGAATTACGAAGACTGAAGTTTGGCAGGTGTTTGAAAGGTTTACGGATGCGGGCGGGAATAAAATGGCAAGATGCAAGAGTTGCGAGACAGTGTATTTTGCTGACCCGACTAAATGCGGAATAGCGACATTGCAAAAACATCTTATAAAAAGTCCGCAATGCCTTGGTAATTGAAATATTAAAAACTTTTTACAATATAGTATTGGTTTAAATCATATAACTTATATATATATATATATATATATATATATATATTGCAGAAAATAATGTTAACGAGCGAGCGGGTTGAGTAGCGATATGGACAAGATGAAGATGAAGGATTTGTGTTTTTTGTTTTTAATTCAGACTAGTTGATTTCATATTATGTCTTCCTATTCTTAATCGTATCAACATTGTGTTTTTACATACACATCTTTAAGTCGTGTTATGTGTGTTTTTATCTATTGTTGTAATTTTTTTTTGTAGAAATATATGATAAGGTTGATCCGGATACTGAATGTGGAGCTTGATTAAGCAGTGCTTGCGGATGAATGTTGAAAAGTTGAAGTCAACCAAGTTTTTTGGTCGTTTTGTTTACTTGTTTCGATACTTGGTTTATTACTTTGTTTCGTACTTTCTTTTTTATTTCTTACTTTCTTGATACGTATGAACTAGAACAACTATGAACGATCTTTTGGTTTTCTAATTTATTTCTTACAAATGTTTTAGTTTTTTCACTTAGGCATTCTATCGAGCACTTGGTGTGCAAACATATTCTACATACCAATCAAACACAAACAAACACAATCAAACCAACTAATTAGCAAACAACACACAAAATCAAGATAAAAACTTAAAAATAACAAACTAACCTGCAGCCAAACTCTCTCCAACAGTTACACCAGCATGACCAGCTCGTGGACTTGGTATCTCTCCTTGTTGACTTGGTCTTGACCATTCCATCTGAACAAAATAACGGTAATGATACATAAATCCACAAAAACCAAGTTCAAGTTTGACATTATGCAGTAATATCAACATTTGATTAATTATCTCACACTTTTCAAATCAAGAACAAGAGCTTTGAGTTTCGGGTTGGGTCTTGTACTCTGGACCGACTGGAACCGGGTAACACCGAACCGAAGACCGAACCGTTGATTAGGGTCTGACATCGGTTTTGATTTTATGTAGGTTTCGGGTTCGGGTCGGGTCGGGTTTGGGTCGGTTCGGGTCGGGTTTGGACCTATGCTCACCCCTAGACATATCTTATGCAGTTCAGCAGATTTGTATGCATATGCATTCTCCTCGGGTTGATCATTGGCACGCTCTCAAGCGCATAATCCGTTACATCAAAGGGACATCCTCCTACGGCTTAACCATTCACGGCTCTTCTACACAGTCCTTAATATCCTATACGGATGCTGATTGGGCTGGATGTCCGGATACGAGGCGCTCTACTTCTGGGTACTGTATATATTTCGGGGACAATCTCATATCGTGGTCGTCTAAACGACAAAGCACTGTGTCCAGGTCCAGTGCCGAAGCTGAATATCGAGGAGTTGCAAATGTCGTGGCTGAAATTTGTTGGTTAAGGAATTTACTTCTAGAGCTTCATCATCCATTGTCCCGTGCGACGCTTGTTTACTGTGATAACGTCAGCGCTATTTACTTGTCTGGTAACCCGGTTCAGCATCAACGAACTAAACATATCGAGCTAGACATTCATTTGGTTCGTGAGCAGGTTCAACGGGGACACGTCCGGTTTCTTCACGTCCCATCTCGCTATCAGGTCGCTGATATCTTTACTAAAGGTTTACCGCGTATTCTTTTTGAAGATTTTCGGGACAGTCTCAGCATCCGGCCTCCTCCCGCTTCGACTGCGGGGGTGTAATAGATAACAGATAATATTGTAATTCGTAAATATAGTATAGATTGTTATTATATTTGTATTATGATCTCTATCCATAATTATAGAGATAACACTTGTAATTATAAATATTTGAACAATGAATGGAAAAGATCAAGGGGGTTCTATTCTATCAGTATGGTTAAGTTATCCTACACAGTATACAAAAGATAGGAAGGGTGAGAAGGATACTAAAAACACAACGAAATATAACACAACGGGTCACAAAATATAACACAATGACAATTAATATAACACAATGCCAAAGAAAAAGAGCACAATAAATCATAAAAATGTCACAATGATAAAAATAAAGAAAAACACAATACAACATAAAAGACACAATGATATAACATAAATTGTAAAAACTATAAGCTAAAAATCCACAAAATCGAAAACCTAAACACTAAGATCATAGGGTTCGATGAGACGGTTTCAATACCGCTTAAATAAGTTCAATTGGACCCCATTTGATACTCTTCCTATAACTTTCTATTTTTCTACTGTATGTGAATATGTGATCTAACCCTCTGATCTCTAATCGTATACAAGTTTATATTTTGTTTTATCTGAAATAGATGAGAAATGGTTGTAACACTCTAATTAATTTTCTCTCTCATTTATTTTAAAAATGCTCATTGTCTTAAGAAAACTATTTTATTTTATTCGGTGAGTTCTGCGTACAAGAATCAGTTATGTGATTGTTATGATTCAATATATGAGATTGTGTATGTTAGTATGTATAGCATGTTAAAGTTATAGAAACAAGATTACAGTGTCATGAAATTTATTTTGTAGAATTAAGACGGCTTAAGTTCAATGTTATCTATAAACTAATTGTAAGGAAAGGCTCAGCGGTTTAACAAACACTTAGTTATTGCCTATTGGGTGTATAAATCACAAAGCTAGAACATCTTGAGTTATTAAAATGAGATTGGACTAACATTTTAAAATAGAAAAAATACATATATATTTATTGGTCAAGTAGAATTTGACTAATAACAATAACAAGTACGAATAAAGTGAAGATTAATAATTTGTATTAGTAATTATTTGTTTAAATTTCCATGTAGAACAAATTGAATTTAGACTAGCAAAGTCTTCGTAAGACATGTTTGGTATGACATCTGACTTTTTTTATTGTGCTTTTTTATTCGTATAGTTGTACTCTATTCAGGTTTGTTTACTAGGCTTTTCTTTTATTCGTCTCTATCATAAGTGCTTTTAAATTTAACGATTTATTTCTTCATGCATGTTGTGGTTATATTCTTATATGCTCTTTTCCCAATGATATGTCGCATTTTTTTTATTATATTCGAATAATATGATTTACTGATTATTAGATATGCTTACTTGTAATAACCTTAGTTTTGGTTTATTGATATGTATGCTAGAAAAAATAAACATATGAAAACATTGCCAATAGCGTGTGATTCTAACAAACGTTTCTTATAATTATACTTGAATGAATTAATGATTTAATTTAATTATTAGCGAGGGCGTTGTCAATGGCGGTGATCGGCGGTGATGGTAGTTGTAGCGGTGGTGATGGGCGCGTTAGCATTGACGGCGGTGGAGGTTAGCGGCGGCAAGTCGTGCTGGTGATGAAAGATGATAGAGAGAATGGAATTAATGAAAAAAAAATAAGGAAGTGGATGAAATGAAGTTGAGTTTTTAGAGGCAATAGAATTTGTTGTATAAGTGGTGATTTTATTACCTTGACCAACCAAACATTTTTTTTTTCATTTCCTAGCAATAATAATTCATAAATTCATTACACTTTGTCTCTCGTTCTTACATATCAAACCCCACCTAAGATTTATAGAGTAAATTACAGAAATCATCCTTTATGTTAATAGCGATTTGCAAATCATGTCCTTTAGAAACATAAATTACAAAAATCGTACTTTATGTTTGAAAACCATTGCACGTTATATCCTTTACCACAAACCTAGTTTATTTTCATGGTTATCTGACTATGTTGACCCCATGTGAGGGCAAACTTGTCTTTTTACCTATTGGTTTAAAATATTATAAAAGCCCATCACCCTCACCTTGTCGTCTCTCTTTCTCAGACCCTGTCTTTCTAAATGCCCCACCACCACCATAAACTCACCCCCTGAACAGATCCTCCACCACTGCAACACCGTCAACCTCATCACACTAACATCACCAACCGCTGCAAACCACCCATACCACGACCCACCTACAACTACCCAGATTCACACACCAGCAGCGACAACCATTGCTACTCACCAGCCAGCACCTGCAACAACCACCATGAAAACCTAACCTAAATCAACCACCACAACCTATCCACTACCAAATCCAACCTTCCTCTGCTTTTTAACCCCACAAAATCAACCACCACAACCAAAGATAACTGTTAAGATTATACCTTCTTTGAATCTCGACCGAGTTCTAAACTTGACCGGAAGTATCATCAGAACCCCAACCAGAATTCCGGTCTGTCGTCTATTTCTTGATCCCTTTCTCTGCTCTCACCTGGTCTTACTCTCTCTCTCTCTCTTTCTCTGTTGAACACACACACACACACGAGGTGTGTGTGTGTGGGTTTAGGTGGCGACAGTTATATTGTTGAAACAAGGTGGTGTCTACCGGTGGTGGTTAGTTGTGGCGCGGTGGTTGATGATGGCAAGTGGTGGTGGTGGAGGTGGGTGTGTGTGAGAGGAAAAGAGGGGGGAAGAGTTAACCATACATTTAGAGACAAAAAGAGATGGTGAGGGGTATAGGTTTTGATATAATTTTTTGAATTTTTAATCTTTTTCTGTTATATGTATTATTTTTGTTAAATAAATAAGTAAAAAGATAAATTTGTCCTCACATGAGGTCAACTTGGTCAAATTTAACCATGGAAATAAACTGGGTTTGTGGTAAATGACATAACGTGCAATGGTTTTCAAACATAAAGTACGGTTTCTGTAATTTATGTTTCTAAGAGACATGATTTGCAAATCGCATAAACATAAAGGACGATTTCTGTAAATTACTCTAAAATATATTATGGGTATATAAGGAGGATCAAATGAGAAGAAACTTCATGTCAGAACAAAAAGAAAACGTTACATAACGGTTAAACATTAAATAGTTTAACTCTTCCTACATTAATTATCATCTATCTAATTAATTTAGTTATTAACACTTTATCCTACACATTATCAAAAATTTGTCCTACACATATAAAAATTCATCCTACATATATCGAAATTATCATATGCTTATCCTACACATATCGAGATTATCATACGTTTATCCTACACATATAAAAGTTCATCCTACATATATCCTACACATATCGAAATTAACCTTCACTATAAATAAGGTTTGATTTGGAAGAATATATTTAAAAAATACGTCATAGTTTCATTTATTTAACTAGTTTAGAGGGAGTTACAAAAAAAAATAATCAATTTAATAGGGATGGCAATGGGTCGGGTTTAGGGCGGGTTTACGTAATCCCAACCCCATATCCGATTAGGTATGCTTGTCCCAAACCCGACCCAAAACCCGTTGGGTTTGAGTCGGGTAATTACCCATTGGGTATTGGGTATACCCGCGGGTTTCTGGTAAACCCATTAATTTTTAAAACTTACCTATTGGATATATTCGACAATAAACCCGTCGGGTATCTATTGGTTAACTACTAACCAATTACATTTAGCATTATTAAATATATGTGGAAATGATTGTAACGTATAAATATAAAATACTTAAATCATATAAAAACATTCAAAGACATAGATAACAAATGGTATACACTAATTTTTTGTAATTCTTAGCATAAGATGACAATCTAGATGGACAATTAGATATATTATGCATACATATTTAAAAAGATATATAAGAAATTTCATTGGGTATCTAATCGGGTAAACGGGTATACTTTATCGGGTAATCGGGTCTGGTAAACAGGTATATTATCAAATCCCAAACCAGCAAAAAAAAAACTAATCTCATACCCAGACCCAGACCCATACCCGATTACTGTACCCCAAACCCGTCGCAAATGTGTCGGGTTTCGGGTTTGATTGTCATCCCTAATTGCATTCAATACAATTATTAAATGAAAGTTTCTTATTGGTTAGAATTTGTTATTTTTTCTTCTTACAAAATATTTGTTCTCATTTGAACTCTCCACTATGATATATAGAATTTGAAAAAGAATATTTATTTTTTGTATCATGAGTGTCTTACTAGCTACACTTTTTGTCATAGTAATTCACTACTTTAATGTAATTCAAATTTTGAATTTAGAGTTAAACTAGATGATGTCCCCCGCGCGTTGCTGCGGGGGCAATCTGGTGAAAGTTTTTTTGTTTAGAGGTAGTTGGATATTATACATCGGTTATCAGCTATTAAGCTTGTTAGCTATTGACATACACTGTGTTATTACATGCTTTCATAGTCAAGTATCATCACGGACACAAAGAAAGTGGCACAACCCCAATGCATAAAGAACTCACAAATCAACAATATAGAACTGTTAAATACATTACATGGGAAACTGCAGAGGTAACACTGATATTTATTATGTAGATGTAAAAACCATACTTGGTTGATACCATAAAATATGTTGCAATTTCTTTTTAAAAATTGTGTAGTACAAAGTAGGTAATTAAAGAAAACATAAGACCAGACTAATTAGTTTTCATACCCATTTGATCATTTTCTCCCCTTCCTATATGCCCCTGAGCATTGTTCCTGTTCCGCTACAATCGAATGGCCGATAGCTAAGCAAAACCAAACTGTATACCAAATTTCTGATTATGCATCAGCAAACCATTACTAAATTGCAGTAGCAAAACATTAAGATTACGCAAAACCGCAATATATAGACCAGTAAGAAAGGAGCAAACTGAGATCTACTAAAACGATTATTTGATCAAACACTAAAGTAAACTCGTTCAATAATATCTCATCCTTCAACAAAGAGGACAAAACACTAACATTTGCTGAAACATACACAAATAATTTAAGATAAAGTATTACCATATTTGTAGTCCATCAAAAGAATGTCAAACATGTAGGTGTCTGATGTTGGACTTTATGGTAATCAAGAGCCATTTAGTATTGATCCTGTAGGAAGAAGAAATATGATTAGTTTACTAACATAATGCAAATATAATATCACATGAGACTTCTGTATTCTGATACAAACAAAAAAAAATCAAACACATGCCCTTTAGGAACAAATTTAACCAAAAAAAAAAAAAAAAAACCATATAGCAAAAAGTATGCTAATCTCAACAACCACTAAACTGTTTGTCACATGTTCTCATTAAACAAACAATTAAGCTTACAAAAAGTAAGACATGAAACCCAAGCAACATAATATAATAAAAGCTTGGACATGAATTTAGTGAATAAACTAATAAAAACATATAATGATGTGTTCGTGGTGAGAAAACAAATTTTATGTAAGATGAATTGAGCAAATCAAACTTGGAGACACATTGATATTGGTGGTGAGGTGTCCTCCACCGCCTAGGCGAGATTTTCACAACCACCATGTATATAAGTAGTAACTAATGACTTTGAGTGTACTCGTCTTTTTATGGATTTCGATCTAAAGTGAATGTTGCGGATGATTGTTTATTCTTATTTGGAAAAAGAGAAAATGTTTGCTAAGCTGCTAAGCAGCTTTGTTTACAACCCATTGCTGAAAATAACATTTAAATTTTTTTATACTTAAGATGATATATAAATAAATTTTGTATAAAGTGTACAAAGCTGGTGGAATTTGATGGTTGTTGAGTCGTCTTCGTTGATGCTCACGTTATATTTAATATTTGTAAGATGATGAAGTAGCAAACATATAAAGACAATATGTTCTTAACTAAACTGCTGGAAAAATGAATGATATGAATCTTTAGATTAGTATGTTTGGAAATTAAGAGTAATGTACTAATAAGATTTGCTACTTATACAAAAAATCAGCAATGAAATTCAAAGTTTCATAATGCAAAAGAGAAGTAACCTTTTTGAGACATAATTCCTCTTCTTTACCTTGAAGAAAAACTCAATGAACGCACCAATTTTTAGAAAAGAAAAGTAAGCATCCAAAACAAATAAACACATATACAACATAAATCATCAAAATATCAACTACACCAACCTTTATTTGATCCATCATTGGCATTACTCGGGCACATAACGCTGATGAAAAATATTTAGAGCATTTTATATTCCAAATCAAACCAACTAATCCTATCTGACTTAGTTGAATCAAAGCATCAAAGAGAGAGACTTACATCCGAATCGTTGGCCTCATGTAACTTGTCTTTCTAGGGTTAGCCAATGAGACATTGTGGAGGCTTGACATGACAGAAGTGCAGGAGGCGATGGAAGGGCTGAAGACGAAGGAAAAAAACAGTTGAAAGGATTTAAATAATCAACTAAATGTCCAAATTGAGAAACCCTATACAGAAATCACAAAAGGGAATGATTGTTCACCTTCGACACAGGCTGCCAGACAACTCGTCGGCACCAGTAAGACGACCAGCCTACGTTACTATCGTCACCGATAACTGCGACTTCACAACCATCCCATCTCGGAAGTAACCGTAGCCGTGTGAAAGCCAAAACCAACAAAATTCAACAAACAAACAAAGGTCGGCAACAAACAGATGGAAACATCGACAAAAACTATAGCCACAAAAGAATAAAAGAAAACTTACGTAAATAGGGTCTCGTCACAGAGGTGTAACCCAACCACCATCAACCCACCAACACCAACATCCGCCAACGTCACCCACGATTGCGACCGCCATCTACACAAAACCACTTGACCCAACACCACCAAAACATGGTTGTGCAGCTGATTTCGATTTCTAGAGAGAGGAAAAAATAGAGAAAAGGATGAATAGAAAAGACAGAGAGTGTGCAGAGGGAGAAAGATGGGGGGATAAGGAGAGGGACTAAAGTAAGAACGCGTGTAAAGGCTCTGTCTCTCTCTTGAACACGTGTGTATGTACGTGTATAATAGATAGGTGTGACAAATGTATAGCTTGTTACAACCTCTTAAGCCAGAGTGTACAATAATCAAATGCACAAAACACCCTTACAGCAAACAGTACAACTCACCACTGCACACATATCTTGGTAATTAGTATATCTTAAATGTATGTGCTATTATATTTTCTTTATGTGTAATATTGAAATGAATATTAAACTCCATTAAGCGTGATATTTTTTTATCATCGTTAATGCAACTCCTTTTAGCCTAGAAAATGAATTTATTATCACCCAAAAACTAACATTATTATATCCTTTCGTAATTTTCTAGAGTGTAACTTAACTATTTGCATCAAATAATACCAAAAGACAAGAACACACATGTCATGGGAAACAAATGAAGGACCGGTTCAAGGATGAGTTGACTGACTATTCTAGAAGTCTTCTTTCATAGTTCCATTCTTCTAATGTTAGACTTTGACCATCTTTCTATTTTCCGTTCCAATTGTCTCATCTATTGAATACTTTCATGTGTTTTCTATTCAATACTCAATAGTACCTTAGAATCATTGAAGCCTCCATGTTCAATTCTTGATTTTGACTTCAAAAGAAATGTTTTCAAACTTATCCATGCTTTATCTTCAAATCCTTGAAAGTTGAAACCACCATGTTCAATTCTTGAGTTATAATAGGAAAAGGTTACATGTATAAGCAAAACTTGTGAGGTATACACTTATATACTAGTCAATTAGACTTAGAAAATTCGGTACTCTTGTATGTGTTTAAACGCATTGACGTCGTATAGTATCTCAAAACTATACGAGCCATTGTAAAGCATTGGATCGATACACTGTTGTAATGAGTTTATGTAAAGTTATAGTCCACTACGCCTCAAAACGAATCAAAATTCGCCTAGCCATTTTTTTAAACATATCAGTGTAATGAGTTAAAGTTGTAGTATCAATCGTGCATCATACCTTAAAAAACTATCACTTTTTTCTGTTCCTTTGAATGGGAAATAATATTACAATACAAATAAAGTAAACAGAATAGAGTTCTGGTATTTCTAATTTAACTTAAAATAATAACCATCACTTTTTTTTGGTTTTTTACAAAGTGATGGATACTGATATATAAAACTTTTTGACTAGATTTAGTTTGTGTGTGAATTCGTCATCTAAAAAAATCTAATATTACACTAGTGGAATGCCCGCGCGTTGCGGCGGGTGTCGCGGTTGACATCTTATGAAACGCGGGTACTCACTTTTGTTAGTAGTTTATGTTAGTTTTAACGCAATATTTGAAAAAGACGGTGATTAGATTATGTAATTAAATTGTACTTTGTATTTGTAGCCGTTCATTTTATTTTTTATATTAATAAAATTTGTCCAGGTTTTAACTTCTTTCACAAAAAAAATAAACTTTCACAATTAAAAAATAAAAAATGCCATAAATAGACAAATGACTATTACAAGTTATTTGCTAAGTGTTCGTTCGGCCAGTTATTGTCTATTGATGTATTGATGATGAGAACATGTTCTGGAAATGATGATGCGTAACTCATTTTTTAACATAGATATATAGTACAAGTGGATAATGCAATAAGGGGTATTATAAGGAAGTTTTACATGACATATAGTGTTTAAAGCATGAGACTCTTGACATCTCATCTTAAAATGCATGTATAATTACTTTTGTAGACATGTCTCCTCCTTAATAAGGTAATAGTATGTTACCAGCCGCGCGTTGCGGCAGCATCATAACGTACGATAACTCGGATTTATATCATCGAAACGCATAATAAGTCGAAGTTATACCAACTCGAATCCATACAAAATTTACATTTTTAGAAAATAACAACAATATAATTGTTTAATTTAAAGATAATAAAACCATCAACGTCAATAATCAAGTGTCATAAAATTCTATGAGTGAGGGGTTAACGTATATTTTAGTTTTTGTTTTAATTACAAAAGGAGAAACAATTTTGTTTCTGTTAATACTTTATAAAAAACTAAATATAAAAAGAGCCGATGGAAACTTTGTATAATGATTATGTTTATATATAATAACAACTTAAAATATACAAATTTAACTAAATCCATAAATTGCACGTAATGAATATCCTTATTTATAATTTTACAAAATCAACAATGTAAAAGCTCTTCAGAGCATCACGTTTTACTATTTTAACTCAAATAGTCAAATCAAATTTATATTTGCTTCACGTTTGTCCTTTTGTATTTTAAAACATCATCTTCATCTCTTTCTAGTTTCTATTTACCCTCTCCTCTACCAAGGAAAAGCCACCGTCACCGCCACCGGAATGAACCCCCACTCTATGGCACATATGTCATCGAACTGGTCGTCATCCTCCGGCGACGGACACTGGCAAAAAATCACAATATGAGAAACGACTTCTCCGCAACCCACCACCAGGCCACCGTCGCTAAAGATCTGTGAACCACCGTTTTCTCCGACTCAGCTGTCAAACTCTTAACCCATAGCCGCCACCATCACCAACCGCCAACCTCTACACTTACAGAGAATACCATTCATCTGCCGTTGGTTCTTTTCCCACCTCGCCACGTCCTTTGCGTGCCTCGCCAATGGAAAACGACTCCCCCATCTTATTCTGAGGTTTTCGTTTTGTGAATAAATAAACCACCACACAAAAAAAAAAAAAAAACTGTAGCTGCTACAGTAGTACTGTAGCACCGACATTGTATTTTAATATATAGTATAATAATAATAATAATAATAATAATAATAATAATAATAATAATAATAATAATAATAATAATAGAGATGACTTGCATTAGGCATTTGTACAATTGTAATCAAATGTTGCACATAGGGGCATAAAGGGAAGGATTTGGCAAAAATATAGTTGTTTACCTTGTGACCTTTTGTATGCCATCTTAAAATGATGGTGAAATTACCTTCTTACCCATCTCTCCTCCTTAATAAGGTAGTTCTCTTTCTAGTTTCTATTTACCCTCTCCTCTACCAAGGAAAAGCCACCGTCACCGCCATCGGAATGAACCCCCCACTCTATGGCACATATGTCATCCTACTGGTCGTCATCCTCCGGCGACGGACACTGGCAAAAAATCACAATATGAGAAACGACTTCTCCGCAACCCACCACCAGGCCACCATCGCTAAAGATCTGTGCACCACCGTTTTCTCCGACTCAGCTGTCAAACTCTTAACCCATAGCCGCCACCATCACCAACCTCTACACTTACAGAGAATACCATTCATCTGCCGTTGGTTCTTTTCCCACCTCGCCACGTCCTTTGCGTGCCTCGCCAATGGAAAACGACTCCCCCATCTTATTCTGAGGTTTTCGTTTTGTGAATAAATAAACCACCACAAAAAAAAAAAAAAATTGTAGCTGCTACAGTAGTACTGTAGCACCGACATTGTATTTTAATATAATAATAATAATAATAATAATAATAATAATAATAATAATAGAGATGACTTGCATTAGTCATTTGTACAATTGTAATCAAATGTTGCACATAGGGGCATAAAGGGAAGGATTTGGCAAAAATATAGTTGTTTACCTTGTGACCTTTTGTATGCCATCTTAAAATGATGGTAAAATTACCTTCTTACCCATCTCTCCTCCTTAATAAGGAATATAATATAATATAATATAATATAATATAATATAATATATATATAGTATAATAATAATAATAATAATAATAATAATAATAATAATAATAATAATAATAATAGAGATGACTTGCATTAGTCATTTGTAAAATTGTAATCAAATGTTGCATATAGGGGCATAAAGGGAAGGATTTGGCAAAAATATAGTTGTTTACCTTGTGACCTTTTGTATGCCATCTTAAAATGATGGTAAAATCACCTTCTTACCCATCTCTCCTCCTTAATAAGGTAGTAGAGATAATAATTAGTATATAATGCTAAAGGAACATTAACAAGCATTGCAAGTGTCCACAGTCAAGGCTTGTTACGCTAATTTTTGTTTAGTCAGACTAGCCGGTTGGACCGAGACATAAAATAAGTTACAACGTTTTTTTTATGCATATATTTCATACTTCATAGTATTTTACTATTTTGTTAGAGAGAACTACACAAATAGTCCTCATGGTTTATAGAAAGTAACATCTTAGGGTACTAACTTTATTTTTTAACATGTTAAGGGTTTATGTTTTCAGTTTTGTAACATGTTAGGGTACTAAGGTTAACTCCGTTAGTTTTTTTAGTTAAGTTTTGATAAAATAACTAAAATGCCCAACAATAACTAGATGTCCCATTCTTGTAATTAACTCTATTTGATTTACAAATGTACTTTTTGCAATTTTATTGAAATTAGAATTATCACATAATATTATTAAATTTAAAATTTTAATAATATACTAAATTAAATAATTATACTCTACACATTTTAATATATTTTTTATAAAACAATACTTTTTTCCATGTAAACGACCGCCGATAAGCCTAATTTGTATCTATCATCAAGCACCACGTCAACTCTCATCTCCACTGCCATTACCGCCATGCGTTATCTATATTTGACAAGGTCAACTATATTTTTTAATATATAGAATTATCTATTAATATTATTAAAACTTAGAAATTTTAAATTATAAAAATATACAAAAACCTAATTCGTATTTGCCATTAAGCACAACGTATACTCTCATCTCCACTACCATTGTTATCATACGTCATCTATATTTGACAAGGTCGTCTATATTTTTAATACATAGAATTATCGATTAATATTATTTAAAACTTTAAATTATATAAATATATTAAATTAAATAATTGTACATACTCTATGTGCTTTAATAATATTGATAGCTAATTCTACATCAAACAACACATCAACTCTATGCGTTTTAAATATAGATAACACATGGCAGCAATGGAGGTAGAGATGAGAGGTGATGTGGTGCTTGATGACAGATATGAGTTACGCTCATAGACGGTGGTTTATATGGATAAAATTATTTTTTTATAAAATACTAAAACACAAAAATATTTAATTTAATGTATTTTTATAACTTCAAATTTTTATGTTTAATAATATTAATAGATAATTCTAATTCTAATTTCAATAAGTTGCAAAAATTATCCTTGTAATCAAATAGAGTTAATTACAAGAATATCTAGTTATAATAGGGCATTTTAGTCATTTTATCAAAACTTAACTAGAAAAACTAACGGAGTTGGCCTTAGTACCCTAACATGTTACAAAACTGAAACCACAAACCCTTAACATGTTAAAAAATAAAGTTAGTACCCTAAGATGTTACATTGCATAAACCATAAGGACTATACGTGTAATTCTCTCATTTTGTTATTAGTAGACTAGGGTTCGCAATTCAGAAAGTGGTGGCAGCGCACCTTGTTGCCCGTCTACCTTCCATTGTGATGTAACTTTCGTGTTTCGTTTTAATAAAATTTCTTTAAATTACCAAAAAAAAAAATTGAAAAAACTATAAACAATACAGTTTTAACATAGAATGAAGGTGTATTTTTTTTTAGAAATAAATAGGGTGTGAATTTACTCATTTGTATTGGTCATTCAAATAAATAAGGGGTATTGGATTTAAATAATCTAAAGTTTGGGGCATTGACTGATAAAAATCCCAAGTGTAACGTTGGACCACAATAATCCCAAGTGAACCACTGGGTGTCAAAAATGGACCTTCGTTAAGTCTGTGGACTAACTGGGTTAGTTTACCTGCTGAGTTGGCATGCTGATGTGTCACTGATGCTGACGTGGCACTGAGTTGGCATGCTGACGTGTATTTTTTTTCCACGTAATTTTTTTTATAATTTTTTTTGCCACGTCACCTTTTTGTGGGCCCTTCTGAATCTATACGAAACACACTTAAAACAATCAGACTTAAACACACACACACACCCTCACATCAGTTCTAAACACAATCAATTTAATAGGGTTTTTAAAACAATCAGACTACACGATCACCATCAAATACAAATATCAAACTAGGGTTCCTTAAAATCATTCAACTGTTGATCAGTTCTGTAAGTATGTAATGGAAAACATGTACCTGATAGATCCATGAGACCTGTTACTGATGTAGCAAGAGACTTGAGGTCGAAATACTTGTCAGTGGATTCGGGTTCCCTTTAGTGTGTACAGTAATGATGGCTAATGATCATAAGATGATCGTATGAGAGGGAGAGGTAGGCGGCGGCTTTAGGGTTATGGTGTTATATCTTATGTCTCAAACCTTAACCTCTAATAATCCCTCTATTTATATACACACAGGGGACACCCTAATAAGGCCCATCTAATGATAGTCCGTCCATCAAAGACATATCTGCTATTGGGCTTAGGATAATAATTGATCATCATTATATATAAATGATTATAATGGCTATAGAGATAAATATACTAACATAATGTATATTTACTCCAACATTCTCCCACTTAGCCGAGTAATCATTTATTATGAGTATTACGTAATTCTACAGAGATTAATACTCATTTTAGTTCTAAACCCAAAATGTAGTAGAGAAATACAGCCGTTAAGTCTTTATTCGATTTAGGACCCCCATTAATCATACTACACCCAAATTTAAAACTTGACATTAGGATCAATTAACGTTATGCCCTTAGTTGATTTGTTATATTATTGTCTTTATGCCATTATGCTAGCTTAGCATACTAATAGACAAACAAATCATAATTAGGAAAATTAATCATTAGTCATTAGTCATAAGTCATTCATAGTACAATATGCAGTTGTACATGGTCATTAGTAATACCCTTTTCTCTTAGTTGGCCCGTTAGTGAGACTTATGGGTGATAGACCTTTAGTTATTGGATCCATAAGCATATCATGAATGCATTCGATACAAATTCTGATTTCCTCTATTTGTTCTTAATCATAAGCGAACAATAATTTCGTATCGAACTCTAATGCAACTCCTCTCAAACTGTTACTGTTTAAGAAATTAGGGCAGCTGACTTTATCACAGTAAGTCTTCAACTTAGTATTTACATGGAGTTAATAAGTTATGAGTCAACAGATAAATTTACCAACAACATTTAATGACCATACTGTTTTGATCAGCAACACATTATGTCATGATAACTTAGGTTGTTGTTGCAGTTCCTTATGACTCCTCCATGAGATAGTTATGTCTGCTGACGTTATAATATACCCCGAAATTGACACTTGATTTCCCTTGAATATAACAAAGTTAGAGTAAGAATAGTCAATCACTTTAGGTTCTCACTTTTTCTTTAGATTATAGTCTCTTGTTTCTTAAAGATATTGTAATGTTCCAATAGATGCTTTTCATCAATCTAGACAAGTCTAGTATCAAGCAATACGAACAATATCATAAACAAGCATAGACTTAAATTTACATAAGTCTTCTAATTAATGAAGCATAAGGTGATAATCTCAAATTATCCTATTATCCTCTAAAAGAGAGCAATGTTGTATGTTACATACTTAAGGACCCCCTTAGAGTAAAACTTATGGGATGAAACTAATATCCCGTTGGGTCTATCTCGGTATATTTTGATTCCTATCACGTAAGAGGAATCCCCGATATTCATCATGTCAAAATTATGCATGAATAATGCTTTGACTTAGGTAACGTCATCTATGTAAGGACAAGTTTTCATTAGTTGCTCCCACTCATCTTGAGGTAGGTTCTTTAATCCACTTAGTTCTTGGTGAAGAGTAATTTCATTTGATTCCAACACATTTTATGCTTGCATCAACTCATACATGGATCTAAGTGTTCTTACCCTTTACTTTAGAACTTCCAGGTTGCTTAATGAACATGTAGGTCATCGTTATGGAAAGTTGTCTTAATGTCCATCTAATGTGGCTCTTAGTTATTATGAGCTACTAGGACGGTAATGATCTTCAAAGAAATCTCTTGAAACATAAATAAGAAGATTCTTTGATAATCTAATCCCTCTTGAGTATAATCTTTTACAATCAATCTTATCTTATAACGTTCCCATTCAGATCTAGTTTAATTATGAATACCTTTAGGTTATTCAACCAAATCCCAAACATTATTCTAAATTATGGAATGAGTTACGCTAATAATAGCTTTATTCCATTTAGAAAATTGATTGTTACTAATGATTTAATTAGAAGAGGTAGGATCCGTAAACTTTCCAAACATCCATTTTGTGTTAGTCAGGCAGGTTACATAATCATCAATTTAATGGGCTTTTAGACCCAGATGACCTCCCGAGTTGAACATTGGGTTTATTATGATACAAACTTAACTTTAGTTAGGTGTTTTTATTTTCAGGTATATAATGAGCAATATTAGTTTCTAAGTGTGTAATAGTTGGTGCAGTAAGGTGTACAAGAGGAATAATCGAAGTTAAATTCGGAGTTAAACTTAATGAGTCTCGAATTTTAACGAGTCTCTCCCCGCATCTTGTGCTTCTGAAAAGTCATAATAAGGACTTTTACTGTTCCCACTTACCTTAGAAATCTTAATGAATTCAGCATGCTTAAGATCTAACATTTGAAAGATCCATAGATTTTAACAGAGAAAACAACCTAATGATGTTTATTGTCGTTTCTCTTAATGAGGATTACCTTAGTAAGAAATCTAAGTTCGCCCATATTTAGGCATCCTCAAAACTTTGTTAGGAGTACGTTAAATGCTAAGGAGACAAGTTGTGATAGAACGTTGTCCAATGCAAGAGGTGTAATTTGAGGATAGATCAAATTGTCGTTCCCCCCACCTCTGTAACTTTTGCAAGTCATAAGTAGGACATCTTATGCTCCCACTAATCTTTTAGGTCTCTTAGTACCTCCAGATAATAAGTTTTAACAATGCGTGTGAACGAGAATATTTCATATATTTTATACTTGATTTCCCTTGTCGTCCAGATTTCATAAGAAATTTTAAGGACATAATTAGAGGGAATCTTATTAAGTATATATGAATTAATTTCTTTAATACTTTGGTCTGTAGGAAACGGAATAGATACAATTAGATATTTATCTAAGCTCCACTGATGTCAATTAGTTATGACTTATGATGGAAACCCATTTATTCCTTTCGCCATTTAATATTTAGGGCGTTTAACACATGCTTTAAAGTCACTGAGAATGAGATTTGATAGCCAAGCATCCTTTAGTGACCTTGTCATGATTTCTGATGAAATTTTGGTCTTAGTGGATGATTTGCATGGGTCTCATTTTCCTTTGTTAAATACTCATTTTCATGATAACAAAGTTGTGAAAAACGTTATTGGATCGTCTAGTTTTATTTCATAAGGTTTCTATTCCGATAATGACAACAAACAATATGAGAGTTTAACTTAATAGTGGCTTTGGGTTGGTCATTAAAACCTTGTAACTGTTAAAATTGTAGCTTTTAGTATTGATACTAAATTCTGAGTAATCTCAAGCATATCATAAGGTATCATAAAGCTTCAACACTAAGCTCAGTTATTAATGGTTAATAGACCCTTAATTTTGCCACCAACTCTCATGTTAATTATTTGTTGAATTATGGTAAGGAAACGTATAAAACTAGACTCAACCATCATGTGTTAACTGGAATTCATTAGCATTTGTGGATTTAAATATCCTTAATTAGGTACTACATATCTTAGCCAGCTGTTCTCCTTACTTATAGGTAATCTCATTTCATATGCCTATTCTTAATGGCACAGTTTTGCTTAGTAAGACTTTCCCTTTGGAGAAACTTATAGCTGGAAGTAGTACTTGTATTTTGTTTTCAGACCTTAGAATTATCCTCTCTATGGTAATTATTCTTCCTCTTTTAAGTTTAATGGTAGTAAGGTGAATAACATCAACTTTTCTAGTTTAATGCGTTCCTTTTCCTGTACGTAATTTGCTATCAACACACTCATTTTACTTTGATATTCTGAGTGTTATAGTTGATTCATAATGCATCTAATCGTATTGATGGAAAAAGTCATAATGCACTAGAAACTTTATTTGATTTCCATGTATAACCCTTTAGCTTTATGGGTCATGTTAATCAATGTTAAGATGCATTCACAGATGCCATTTAACCATAACGTTAGATTTATTTATTTCATGCTTCTTAGGAATTCGTTATATTCTTTCATTCCATAGATAATACATTAGTCTTAGGAATTTCAGAATCTTTAATATCTCACCTGATAGGAATCAGTAAAAGGAGTTCTTAATTACCATAAGAGACATTTTATTCCACTTCTTATGCTCATATGTTATTCTGTAATACTTTATCAAACAGAGCGTAGGAATGTCATGTCTTAAGAGGTAACTTAATAAGAACAAAATTTAAGCAAACTCCTCTTAGTTTTGATAATTAGAGTGGATTACTTAGTTGAGATAGTAATTTATAGAAGAATGAGAGATTAGTTTCGAGTTATGGGTATTGATGTAAGGCAGACTTAGATTATGATCATTATATTGATGAAGGATAATTAATCGTGAGGATCAATTTTGTAATGAAGACGTGATAACATTCATAACACCAACATAAGCTACTTAAATAACATGCTCTAGCTTTGGCTATACGTTGTTCATTTAAGTATTAAATTGCCGACAGTGAATGTAACCCATCACCTTTGGGTAGAAGTGAGACATTCAAAGTCCTAATGCTAATGAGGTCGAACTCAGGCTAATGAGGTCGAACTCGCGTCATGAGGTCGGACACAGTTATAAGGTCGGACCTAAGCTGTGAGGTCGGACACTCTTATGCCTGTCGGACACAGGCTAATGGTCGGACACTCCATTCCTTTGGGAATAAGTTTCTTAATGACCTATTTGTGGAACCGATTATATCTCTAATTTTTATTAAGATTCTTTTAATCCGGAAACAAGTTATGGGTTAGAAAACCCTTATTTGTTTATTAATCCGGAAATCTTATCATTAAATTTTAAAATTTGATTAGTAAAATTATGGATTATCATTAAAGTTGTTTTCTTATTTTAAGGGATAATCTTAAGGTTGTTGCATCCCTTGATCTTAGGAAACAATAAATCCATCCTAAAACTAACCAAAACATAAGGAATTTTCGGTTTCTCTAATGAAGTTCTTGAGGAACATCAACCGAAAAAATTAACATAAACATCAAAAGAAATAATATAATCTGGAATCGAAATCTGATAACATTAAAACTTATTACAGATTTCGAAAAAAATACTCATAAACCATTACATTAACTCGGTTAAAATAGAAAAAATTATTAACCAAGAATTTTTAATTATTAACCGGAAATTATAGGAGCCCGTAAACACCGTTATCGGGTTTACACATAATTGTTTTCCGATTTTAATTCCAGATCTTAATGGAAAATTGACAGAACTGATATGAGCAACATCGCTCTGATACCACATGTTGATCAGTTCTGTAAGTATGTAATGGAAAACATGTACCTGATAGATCCATGAGACCTGTTACTGATGTAGCAAGAGACTTGAGGTCAAAATACTTGTCAGTGGATTCGGGTTCCCTTTAGTGTGTACAGTAACGATGGCTAATGATCATAAGATGATCGTATGAGAGAGAGAGGTAGGCGGCGGCTTTAGGGTTATGGTGTTATATCTTATGTCTCAAACCTTAACCTCTAATAATCCCTCTATTTATATACACACAGGGGACACCCTAATAAGGCCCATCTAATGATAGTCCGTCCATCAAAGACATATCTGCTATTGGGCTTAGGATAATAATTGATCATCATTATATATAAATGATTATAATGGCTATAGAGATAAATATACTAACATAATGTATATTTACTCCAACATCAACAACACTGTGAAATTAGGGCACGGTCATTGGTAATGTTAGAGTCGATCTCCATCAAATTGTGCTATGGTGGAGAGCTTGATCCTGATAGCCCAATACCAAGGTATGTAGGTGGTCAATCGAAGGTTATTAGTTTTGAGTTTGACAAGTTTTCTTATTTTGAGTTAACTGACTATGTAATGGAAACTGGGGTTTACAAAAGTAAAGATTTCACCTTGTATTGTAAAAACCATGAAAACAGAAATTTGAAAAGGGTTGGAAGTGATAAGGAAGTGAGTGAGTTGGTGATAATGGTTGATAATAATGAAGTTATTGAAGTGTATGTTCAACTTGGCAACTTCACCACACCTGTGAAAGTCAACCCAATAGGAAGCTCAACAAGCCCAATTAGGTGGACAAAGTCTACAGTGAAGAGACTACCAACTGATAGCATGAAGTCAAACCCTACTTCACCTCATGTGAAAGTGTGCATTAGGTTATTTAAAGAGAAGCTTACACATATTGAGGAAAAAGTTGAACACTCAAAAGAAACTTCAGAGGGAAAACAAGATTCTGATGGAGAAGAGGGTGATAAAGAGGATTCTGATGCTGAAGAAGTAGGTTCAGAGGGTGATAAAGAGGATTCTGATGCTGAAGAAGTAGGTCCAGAAGGTGATAAAGAGGATTATGATGAGTTTAGTTACCAAACTGCTAATCCATTTGGTGATTCTGATGAAGAGGATAGCAATGATGAAAAAGTGATTAATTATATGGATGATGAGGACAAGGATGATGAAGAGTGGAAAACATCATTTGAAGCAATACAGGCTGCTGAGAAAGAAGATAAAGAATTAAAGCAGGATTTGCTTGATGAGTTTTTAAATAATACTAATGTTGATGAGGTAGATGATGAAGGGGATCAAACTAAGTTAGATGCACATAATAGCTATGAGGACAGTGATGGTGATGTTAAAAGCCCAGGTGAGAGTGAAGATGATAACATTCTTGGAAAGAAGTACACAAAAATTGTACATGTTATAAGCTCAAGAACTAATTGGAAGAAGTTTGAGTGGGCTGTTGGAATTAGATTCGCAACCAGAGAAGCTTTCAAAGAAGCAGTCAAACAATATTCAATTACACACGGAAGAAACCTGAAAATAAGTGTAAGTAATCAAAACAGAAATGGTCGTGTAGGTGTTTCATGTGTGTCTAATTGCCCATTTAGACTATACTATTCTTATCATGATGGTAAGGTTTGTTACATGGTAAAGAATGTAAGAAACAAACACACTTGCCAAATAAGCATGACTAAGAATAGACAGTTGACTGCATCATTCATTGGTAATCAGTTTTTGCATGTGTCTAAGGCTAATCCTGCTTGGTCTGCCAAAGACATTCAACTAGCTATGAAGCAAAAGTACAAGGTGTTAATATCTAAATGGTTGGCTTATAAGGCTAAATCTTATGCACTTAGGAAGCTTCATGGTTCTATGAGAGACCATTACAGTAAACTAGGATCTTATTTGGCTGCTTTACAAGCTACAAATCCCACATCAGTTTTCAATTTGGTAACCTACCCAAGTGGTGAGATTGATGAAAATGGGAATGGTGATGGTGGTATAGACCAATTTTGGAGGTTGTTTCTATGCTTTGACAGTCTTAGGAAAGGCTTTTTATCTGGTTGCAGGAAGGTTTTATGCATAGATGGTTGTTTCCTCAAAACATTCCTTGGAGGAAGGTTGTTATGTGCAGTTGGAAGAGATGCAAATGACAGAATGTATCCAGTAGCATGGGCTGTAGTAGAAGGTGAAACAAATGATTCTTGGAAATGGTTTATGGAACATATAAGAATAAGTCTTGAAGTTAATGATGGTGGCAAAGGCTGGGCCTTGATTTCAGATCAACAGAAGGTATGTTTGTCAATGTTTTCAGTCAAAATAGTTATTCAATAAGTCTTGAAGTTAATGTGTGTATTAAATGTTACAGGGTTTGCTTAATGCATTTGCAAAGGTATGGCCTGAGGCTGAACATAGGAACTGTGCTAGGCATATATATGCTAATTGGCACAAGAAGTACAAGGGTGATGATTTGAAAGAGGTGTTTTGGAAGGCAACTAAGGCATACAATCTTGCTGATTATAAACTGGCTTTGGATGAGATGAAACAGATAGATCCATTGGTATGACTGTCTTTTACACTTGTGTTATTATTATGTAACAACCTATTAACATATAATCTTTTACAGGCATTGAATGATTTCCTCAGGCAAAACCCAAAGTACTTTTCAAGATGCTTTCTCAGCAAGGCCACCAGATGTGATGTGATGTGATGTTCATGTCAATAACATGGTAGAAACCTTTAATGGTTTCATATATGCAGCCTAGGGCAAAGCACTTGATCACAATGTTGGAAGACATAAGGGTTGTTGTGATGACTAGGCTGATAAGGATGAGGGTAGAGATGGAATAGGAGGACTGTGTAGTATGCCCAAAGATACAAGAGAAGCTAGATATAGAAAAGGACCGGGCTTACCATTGTGAAGTATTTCCTTCTTCTTTCAGAGTATTTCAGGTTAGAGACTATGATGATGTGTCAGTGGATCTGAACAATCAAACTTATAGCTGTAGAAAATGGGATTTGTCAGGGATACCCTGCAAGCATGTTTGTGCAGTGGCAGGGTTTTTAGGGAATAATGCTGAGGAGTTTGTTCATGATTGGTATCAACAAAGATCAATTTATGAAGGCTTATGAATACACTATCCCTCCCCTGGCTAGTGAAAGTTTTGGCCTGTTGTTGATGCCCCTCTAGACCCACCTCCCATCAAGGTCCAACCTGGAAGGCCCAAGAAGAACAAAAAGAGGGACCCACATGAAAATCCCAAAAAAGGGGGAAACTGACAAAGCATGGAGGCAAGATCAGTTGTAGTATTTGCAAACAGGTGGGACACAATAAGAGGAGATGCAAAAACAAGGCAAAGGGCAAAAGACCCATTGAAGTCTCAAAACAGGAACCAAGATCCAAGGGTAGACCAAAGAAGAAGGCAAAGGTCAATGAAGTTGGAACCCAAGGAAGTCAACAGGCAAGTCAGGTGACTGAAGTTGGAACCCAAGGCAGTCAACAGCCCAAGAAGCAGAAACCAAGGAAAAAGAAGATAAAGCCTGCTGCTTAATGTTTTGGTGATGTTTAAAGGCTGCTACTTGTGTTTAAAATGTTTATAACTTTTTATATGATGTTTTGATGATGTTTATGTTTAAACTTTAGAAGGTGTGTTTGTTAAGTATTCCTATGTTGGTAGATGTTTATGGTCATGAATTTTGGAACACTTGTTTTTGATGTAATTGTATAATGACCTATTAAAGTATGTTTTGGAACATATGATTGTGTTGAATTTTGTAGGTATGTTTGTTAAGTTTGATGATGTTTATGTGCAGAATTTGTTGTTCAGAATTTGTTAAGTTTGATGTTGTTTGTTGTGCAGAATTTATGTTCATAATTGTACAGTTTATGTTCAGAATTGTTGTGCAGAATTTTATGTTCAAAATTGTGCAGATTGTTAAGTTTGATGATGTTTGTTGTGCAGAATTGTTGTTCAGAATTGTTGTGCAGAATTTGTATCCATTTGACCCATGTACTGTAAATAGATTTTGTTGTTTGTTGTATCCATTTGACCCATGTACTGTATCCAGTTTATATCCATTTGTTGTATCCATTTGACCCTTCTACTGTAACACTTGGTTTTTGACCCATCAACCATTTGACCCATAAGACATTTACCATTGAAACACATCCAACTTCCATTGAAAACATTAAAAGTTAACATCCATACATACATCTAAATCATATCCATTACACATTAACAACTAACACCCATACAACCATTACAAAGAATACTAAACCAAATACAACTTTTACATATCCATCATACAATTGTTTCTTCAACTGCTTGTTTTCTTCCTTTAGGATCTTAATTTGTAATTCCAAGTTTTCAATCTTTAAACCTTCATAATTACTCATACTTTGTCTGTCTTGATCAGGTATTAGAACCTTATTAACTTCTTCTTTCCACATAAAAAAACATGCAATCCATCATGTACAACAACAAATTAGGGTTCTTTATTGTTACAGAATGATAATTATTACAACATCTACAATAATTATTACCGGCCAAAGAGGGCATCCGTAAAACTCCTGTTCAATCCGAGAACTTCTCTTACTTCCAACTACACGAAGGATCGCAACCTTATCGTGTTTGCAATAGACTTGTCCATCCAAATCGACCTTGAAAACCTTGTTCCTCTTTTCTGCAACTCGTGACAAGATGATGAAGAAGAGCTCATTTCGAATCAGGGGGTTCAATTTGGGTTTTTAGGGTTTTTTGGTTTGTAAGATGGGGTAGGATGGATTCTGGGTTTTTAGGTTTATTTTGGTTTGTATGATCTTATAAAAGTGTCGATTGTTGTTAGATTGTTGTGATAGATTCAGAAGGGCTCACAAAAAGGTGACGTTGCAAAAAAAATACGTGGAAAAAAATACACGTCAGCATGCCAACTCAGTGCCACGTCAGCATCAGTGACACATCAGCATGCCAACGCAGCAGGTAAACTAACCCAGTTAGTCCAGACTTAACGGAGGTCTTGACACCCAATGGTTCACCTGGGATTATTGTGGTCCAACGTTAAACTTGGAATTATTATCGGCCAATGCCCCGAACTTTGGATTATTTAAATCCAATACCCCAATAAATAAAGACGTAATTTTAAAAAAATGGTACCAGAAAGCGGCTATCCCAATTAAAAAAATATTTATGAAAGAATAGAAAACTTTTTGTTAAAAATATTCTACAAATGTTTAAAAAATTAATAAAATAATTCAAAAAAAATAGAAAACTAACCCTTCAGTATAATTTTTTTCTTTAACACTTGTTTGATAACATATTATTAAATATGAATTCTTTTTATCTAGTAAATATGAGTGAGAAAAGTACGTTTTGAAAAAACACCCATTTTAGTAAATATTTTTCAAAACACCCATTTTGGTAAATACGTTTTCCATCTACACCTATTTGGAAAAAAAAAAACTCGGATCAAATGAGAAGAAAATTATTGTTAGAACAAATGACATAATGATAAAAATTTAAATACTTTAACTCATGTTACATTAATTATTATGTCCCTAATTAATTAGTCATTAACATTTTATCCTGCACATTATCAAAATTTATCCTACACATATCAAAATTCTTCCTACATATATCGAAACTATCATACGTTATCCTACACACATCGAGATTATCATACGTTAACACTACACATATGGAAATTGATCATACGTACATCCTACACATATCGAAATTGATCATACGTACATCTTACACATATCGAAATAATCCTTCATTGTAATTCACTTTGCTATGAAAGAATTTTTAAAAATAAATTATGAGTTTCATTTATTTAACTAATTTATGTGGGTTACAATACATTAATAACTTATTTAACATTAAATACAATTATTAAATATAGGATTCTCATTGGTTAGAATTGTTCATTTTCTTCTTACAAGATAATTTGTTTTCATTTGAACTTTCCACTATATATTTTTAAATTATAATAATTTTTTTAAAATTATGTAGAAATAGCTAAATTATATACAAAATAAGATTTATAATTATAAATTAATAAATAAATAATGAATGAGCTGAGCTGAACTGAGCTCAAGCTTGAAAAACTACATACGAGCCAAGCTTGAGCTTTAGAAACAAAACTCGAATCGAGCCGAGCTCAAGCTTGATTTGAGTTTTATGTTAAATTTAAATTTTGTTGTGTTACTACTCTAAAATCTGTTTCATAGTCCACAAGCAAAATTTAATATTTATTCCAAATTATTCATAATCATACCATTTATATGCATCAGTTGCAAACTATGAAAAACAGTGTAACACATATATAACACTTTGTTATACATATGTAACCCCTACATAAGTGTGTAACACAACTGCTTATGTCAGCATGGTATTATACGTCAACAATATGGTTACATGGTGTTACATAGAGGTTACACGGGTGCTACACAAGGGTTATCCGGGTGTAAGAAAATGCCATATAGGTGTTACACTGGTTTTTAGGGTTTTCACCACTAAAGTGAGTATTAATTTTAGCGTTTCCCCTCCCTCCCTATATCTTTGGCCATTCCTTTAATACTTTTGGCTCCCGAGAGTCTCTTTATAGGATACTTGGCCACCCTCCCTATATCTTTGTTTAAACTCATTTATTTGTTTTTCTTCATTCATTCACCCTTTCCAACACACACCATCTGTTTACATCAACCCCAAATCCCACCTCTAAATAGTGAATAATCCAGAGCGTATCGTGTCATGAATAAAATAGTTCATGGTACATTTCTATCATTTTTATAGTTAGAATGTGAGTCAATAAGTACAAGGACCGTTTGTGTCACTTTATAAAGTTCAGGATAGTTTGTATCAATTGTAATAGTTTCAACTAACAGGTCGATAAATACCGTTAGTTTTGTTAAGATAGTTTATCAATTAAATGATAAACTGATCAAGGTTAATAATGGGTTACAAACTTACAACCACAAAAAATTTTGGACAGAAAACTGGCGAAACATGGGAATAAACTAGTGGTCAAGTTTTTGATTCAATTGAAGGATCATCCATATACATGATGCTAATTGGATGGCTGCAAATAGGGGTGCAAACAAGCCGAGCCGAGCCCGAGCTCAACTAGGCTCGAAGTCGAGCTTGAAAAACTTATGAGAGCTTGGGCTTGACTCGTTTGAAGTTTTTTTTAAAGCTCAAGCTTGGCTCGTTGGAAATTTCTTAAGCTCAAGCTCAGCTTGAGGTCTCGTTTACTATCTGTTAGTTAATATATTAAATAAAATATAACATAAATAATAGGCTTGGGGCTCGATAAATGAAGCTCGGCTCAGGCTCGTTTAGTAAACAAGCTTAGCTTAAATGAGGGGGTAAATATTATTATATATTAATAAAACTAATATTAACCTAAGGCTCGACGAGCCTAACGAGCTTCATATGTTGGCTCGAGCCCGGGCTCAATTAATAAACGAGTTTCGTTTTAAGCCAAGCTCGAGTTGCTCAGCTCGTTTGCACCCCTAGCTGCAAATGAGTTTATGTTGAAGTATCATGAGTTTCCTATAGATTTTTGACGTCAAGAATGCTTGAGAGGGGAGTATCGACATGTATAAAATAGTTCAGGGTCTATTTCTGTCATTTTTCATAGTTAGAATGTTAGCCAATAAGTACAAGGACTGTTTGTGTCAATTTGTAAAGTTAGTTTGTGTCAATTGTAATAGTTCAACTAACAGGTCGTTAAAGACCATTAATTCCATTAAGAGACGGTTATCAATGAAATGAAGTGAGCTTTTCCTCTCAGTTATGTGTTCTATCATTTTATCCAGTAACAAATCAGATCCTTTTTCATGAGCAAACGCAGACATGGGTTGTCTTGTCCTATTTGTGTACAGGCAAATTTATTAGTGTTTATTATAGCTAAAAGGGATATTGGATTTTATTAATCCGAACTTTGACAAATTGGCCAATATTAATCCCAACTTTAAAAATTGCCTGTGCCGGTCCCAACTTGTAAAATATTTTCCTTTACTGGTCATTTACTAATGGTGATCTTGATCAGTTGACCAGCAACAAAATGAAGCTCATTCTGTTGAAAAACAGATGATCAAGACCACCATTTGTAAAGGACCAGTGAAGGAAAATATTTTACAAGTTGGGACCGGCACAGACAATTTTTAAAGTTGGGATTAATATTGGCCAATTTGTCAAAGTTCGGATTAATAAAATCCAATATCCCTAGCTAAAAAGATACTGTAAATGTTATGTAGAATAATAGCAATATAGCTAATAAATATAAATACAAGTATATCATATTACGTTTCAAACATATTAATTTTAGATGATAAATTTTTAATCATGTTATAAAATTTTATTTTTTATTAAGAATTTTACGTAGTTCGTGATTGTTTAAATAATCTGTGAATATCATTTAAAATTGTGCATATTTTGTAAACTTTATATTGCAACAAAAACATATGAATGATGGTGAAGCATTAATGCAATAATTTTGAGGAATGTGCCCCCGCCGATTTGATCTTCCGGCCACTACCGATCGAAAAAAATTGAGTCCGGCCTCCTCCGATTCGAGAACCAAACTTCGCCACAGATGAGTTGTTCAGTGTGTCGATTTTGCTCTAGGAAATCTATACTGGGATATCACCACACCATGCACACAATTTTGTACCCTATAGATGGTCAGTCAATCATATTTGTTATACAATAAAAAGTAGCTAGAAAGAAAACGGGTCAAATGGGTCAAACAACAAACCTCCTAAGTAACCTTTGTTTAAAACAACAAAGATCATCATTAAAATAATATGATTTTATAATCATATTTGACGCTGAATTTATTCAATAGTTCTTTGACAATTTGACCCGTTACCTAACTCGTCCATGGTCCAACGGGCAATGACCCAAATCCCATATTTTCCCTTGACAACAGTTTAAGGTGATTTAACATACTCTTTAAACCAACCTCAAAAGTCAAGAATATTTAGTACACAAATGCACAAATGTTAGCATGTTTATAGATTAACTTTAAGCAAACAAAGAACTATAACACATCACCTAGTGGAAAGACAATGCTCAAACAGATAACTCTGTTTTAGATATCAGTATCCCGTCTGTATCCGCGTAAAGATATTCACCATCCAAGATTCTAGTCCCGGCGAGTGTAACAGGAACGTGTTTCTCCCCAATTCCTTTCTTGTTAGCTTTCACCGGATGAGAAGCAAGTGCCCGAACACCAATATCACAACTGTTGATTTCATCGACGTCTCTTATGCACCCGTTGACCACAATGCCTGCCCACCCATTGTTCTGAGCTTGAACTACTGGATTGCCACCAAGTATGGCACATCGCTTGCTGCCACCACCATCAACCACCAGGACCCGCCCGTTACCCTTTTCTTCAAGAAATTCCCTCACCAAAACATTGTCTTCAAAAACTTTGAGGGTGACAACTGGACCTGAGAACACTTGGCGCCTGCCGTATATCTGGAAAACTGGCTGCAGTGCACGAAGTTCACCACTTACAAGGAGTTGTGGGTTTGCGTCACAAACTTCTGCAGTTGTAACCAAGGCCATATCGTGTTATCTGCAATAAACGCCTTATTTTTTTAGATTGTTTATGTGAGATCAGAACATCAAATTTTGCTCAGTAGAGTTGGCAAGATGAGCTGGCCGGGTTCATTGGCTGAAGGTCAAAAGTCGAAACGGATAATTTGAACTATGGGTCAAAAAACATGAATTGACCCATTCATAAGTAAATGAGATAAATAAAAATAAAACACAGCAATGACTGCATGATGAACTCAATTCTGCAGAGTGCCCAAAACTACTAATGAGCTAAAAACTTCATCGCAAACTAAAGATGTGTAACCTGAGGATTTGTAGCACAAAACAGATATATTAAAATCAAGTAGGCTCACTGTACTACACTCGTCCAGATAACTCGCACAAATCAAAAACCGTATTGAGTTTTATAATTCACCATAAACTAATAATATGAACAACAAAAGGCAAGCTAGTTCGTAACAAGTCGGTGACACGCAACAAAATCTCTGGCTGTTTCTTTGCATTCGGTAATCAATTTGTATAACAAATCAGTTTATAAAATTATAAAAAGTATATACATTGGTTTTGGGACTAACTGATACGTGCACAAGACACATCAGCAACCAAACCCACGTTCACTTGCAACACATCCATGTTTCCTTTTTTAGTTCCATGTTTATTATGTTATTGTTTGCATGATCTCCATGTTCTCTACATATTTCCTTTTAATTAATGAAAAGAAAAGATAGAAGAAAATCTTGCAAAGTTATATTGTCTACTACTTAACTTCTTTGAGTCTAACCCACTCAACGCGTATATCACTTGGGACCCTGATCATCTCGAATCGAATCGATCTCTAACATTAACACATAGCAACTAAATCAAAATATACACATCATGTCACAAACAAAAGAATGTTACTATTAATATTATATAAGTTAATAAATCAAATTAAACTATGTAGGTTGACTTAAAATCCAAATCCAAATCCAATAGGAAAAGATCAAGCTATTTAACCAAACCCCTTTTCATAAATATCAGAAATAAACCATTAATCATCATTTTCTTAATCTGTTCATACATAAACCATAACAGTCTACCAAACAATAGAAACAATATATTTTGTAGCTTAAACGTGTACCTTAGATTGGGTATGCAACGAAGGGACAGATTGTAGCTATAGATCACAGATCTTCTTCACCAATTATAGCAAGAAAAAAAAGTAAGAAAGAATAATTGGATGAGTGTTATTATTATCAGGTTCATAGGATTCTGGACCCGACATTTGGCCTGTCAACATCACCTTTATTAATTTATTGTTTTTGTTAAAGGTTGAATTACACAATTAGTCACTCATCAATTTGTTCATTGACACTTTTCATCCTTTATCATACGGTGTTAAATGTTATGTTACCTTTTGGTTCAAATAATTCGAAATTCGCCTTGATTCGAGTTCGATTATTAATGTTTGAGTTCGGTTTTCAAATCGTCGAACTCGATTGGATTCAAATTCGAGTTCAGTAATCGAATTTTAAATGAATACGAATTTATGATTTTCAATTTGATTGGATGCGAAATTCGAATTATATCTATACACACACAAACATACGCATAGGCCTGTAAACGAACCGAACGTTCATGAACTGTTCGTGAACTGTTCGGCGGGAAGTTCGTTTATGTTCGTTTATTTAAATAAATGAACGAACACGAACACAATTTTTTGTTCGTTTAGTTAAACGAACGAACATGAACACACATTGTGTTCGTTCATTTATGTTCATGAACGTTCATTTATGTCCGTTCATTTATGTTCGTTTATGTTCGTTTATTTTTGTTCGTTTATGTTCATTTAATTAAACTTAACTTTATTTTTATTATTTATTTCCTTTTGTTAAGTAACCTTAATTCATATGTTCTAAAATTTAAACCTAAACCTATCATTCTAAACATATCACTTATCAGCCGCTCTCCACACTTCACAGCCCCACACTTCACAGCAGCTATCCACGCTAACCATAACGTTCATTTATGTTTATGAATCATTAGTAACTTGTTTTTGTTTGTGTTCGTTTATGTTCATTTGTGTTCGTTTATATTGATCATTTGTGTTCGTTTATGTTCATGAACTGTTCGTTTAGGTTTAAATGAACAAACATAAACGAACACGAACACGACAAATTTCTTAATGAACGAACACGAACACAAAAATGTGTTCGATTATGTGTTCGTGTTCGTGTTCGTGTTCGGTTAAAGTTAAATGAACAAACACGAACACGCCTGTGTTCGTGTTCGTTCGGTTCGTTTACAGCCCTACATACGCACATGGAAAGAAACCTTTTAAATTTAATCCAAACTCTAAAAGCCCATGGTTCCTACTACTTTTACCATTCCGATATTTTACATAATTACATCACAAACTCTAAAAGCCCATGGTTCCTACTACTTTACTATTCATGTTATGTTAAAAATAATTAGTTTGTAGTAGTTTTTAAAGATAAAAGTAAGCTAATTTATTGTTTAGGGTGAATTTGAACTAAATCGAATATCGATTTCAATTCAAGTTCGTTTAGGCTCGAGCTCGCCTCCTTTTAACTATATACGTATAAATCAACCCCATGGTGTGATTGGTGTCTGCCAACCACTACTTATACATAAAAGTTGAGAAAGTTACCAACCATTCAATCTTCCTTTAGAAATTACCACTATACAAAAATAGAAGTTTTTGTTTATAAAAGCCCTTTTAAATCATAGATTATAGAAAATATAAAGATACTCATAGAGATTGTTACCGGACAAGTCTTTGTATAACTTTGATGGTTAAAGTTTTAATACATACCTAGAAAAATAACTAGTTGCGTTGAGGTCATGTGTTGCTTAACGTACGTATATAATGGAATGCCAAACACAAAACTAGTCATGAGTCGGCCAAGTTAGGTCGTTTCGTTGAGTGAGTCTTGGGAGATAGTTAGCGTTACACTTATTGAATTGTTCGTCGTAGAAGTTGACTGCGTGTTGATCAACTTAAGCAATTTCATTAAGTCATCTTCATTTTTTTTTTGTTAAGTCGGCTTAGAATTAGTCTATGTTGATAAATTAAAGTTGGCCTTCTAGGAAAAAAAAAATAGATGACAATAAAAGTTGAAAACACTAATCAAGTTAAAGAGTAGTTTAAAGCATAATGTTAGAAAGCTTGTGTGAGGAAGTTGTCCGACTAACCGTCAACATGGAAGGATTAAGGTTTGCTATATATTTGACTAATGTATTATAAACTCTTAAATGATAGGAAACATACAAATAATCTATCTATATCTATACTACATTATAAAGGAGGAGTGATGGCTAAATGTGTCCATATTGGCAAACTTAAGATGGCATTTGAAAAGCCATATGCTTTAACCCTCAAATGTCATATAAATCTTCCCCAAATTACCCTTGAATGCATTAAGATGCTTGTACCATAATGCATTAAGATGCTTGTACCAACCATTTTTATTATTATTATTATTAAAAGTTCATCCATGAATGCAGTGAGGTTTTATAGTTACATCAATGCGTCTTCTAACCTGACTTTCCATCATTTGTAACCCACAACCCCATTTAATTGCAAAGTTTAAGAACCAAGCTATCTTAGGGGATGCACTGACTCAATTTAAAGGTGAAGTAAGTGCCTGATGTTCTTTCCTTGTCTTTTAGTTGCTCTCATCTCGATCCGCATCAACCACCAACCGGCGGTTTGTTTTGGTTTACACCCGAGGTACACTATTGCTTTCAATTTTAAGCACTGTGTTCAGTATTATTTGACACTAAGTTTTTTGGTTTTAGGTGAAGTTGGATGTTAATGTAAGAAGTGCATCTCGATTCGCATCAACCACCAACCGGCGGTTTGTTTTGGTTCACACCCTAGGTACACTATTGCTTTCAATTTTAACCACTCTGTTCAGTATTATTTGACACTAATTTTTTGGGTTTTAGGTCAAGTTGGATGTAGAGGTACCAAGTGAATCCATGAATAATCCCATCCACCTCTCCAGCGAACCTCCAATCAAGAAACCGTCGTCACATGGATCACCCCTTTTAAATATGATACTACTCAGGTATATATCAATTATTTGCATGTTTTTAATATTTATTGCAAAATTTAAAAGTTAACCTAATTTTTTTATTCCTTCATTTAGAATGCTATTGTAATTTATAGTTTCTAAATACAAGATATGCTGTGAAATAATTAAATTCATCAGTGCATAAAGGATTTGAAGAAGAAACTTGGTCAAGAATAAAATGAAGAAAATAAAAGACTCGAAGGTATATAATTGTTTCAGGTAAAAAATATTTGATAGTGCATAAAGGATTTGAAAACAATTTATGTTTTGTTTTCTTTCATGTATGATGCATCACTTCTAGATATGAAACAGAGGTAGGGATTTGTGTCATTTATATCATATTAAATTACTGTATACGTCCTACATATAGCCTTTGAGGGTTGCATATGATGTCTGTGCATTTTCCAGTTTGCAAGGATTACTGTGAATATGTAGTCGTTCACCGTCTGGTTTATGGCTAGACCTTTATTCCAAGTGTTTTTCGCTTCATTTGGTGACTTGTGGTTTTCGTTTTTATGTAGTCGTCATGGGATGATTAGGATACGCGAAACATGTATAGTTGTGTTGATCTATATTTCTTTTCTCATGTGATTTTTTTTGTATAATTAGGTTTAGATTTGATTTGGTACAACAATGATGTTTACGAATTTAGATTGATTTGTTTTTTTTTTCTTATTTTTTTCATTAAGGTATGGTTCTACGTTTAAAGTCGAGTACATGTTCAGACCTTATTTTATGTTGCTACCAAGTTATGCTCCTATGGAGATTGGATTTTAGTGGATTAGTTTGTGTTTATAAGTAACATAGGTTTTGCATTCCGTTTTTCCGGTGGAATACCCCATTTTCAGTACTTGATGTTCATTACGGTAGTTTGATGTTGTGGTAGTTTTGCGATGACCGAAGATGTTCGCCAGCAGTGGAGCATGTGTGTTTAGGATGAGCTTTTGTACCTTAACAAAGAAAAGAGCCCTCCCCCTCGCTGCCGAACAAGGTATAACTTAGTTGACCTGAATTTTGCAACTGGTTTCTCTCTGTTCAATGCATTTTTAAATTCTTTGAGGATTTTGATTCTGTGAAACCTGTACATACCAAGCTAGGCCTCAATTGCAATGGACAATACGAATGTTGGTCATATTGCAACGGCATGACAAAGTAGTTAGCTGCAACGGCATGACGGAAGTAGTTGCTAACTTGAAATGCTACAGTTGATAGTTAACAGACTAGCTATTAAGTTGTAGGCTCAAATTATTCAGTTTGTTTCTTCAATTGATATGATGAACTTTTCAAAAAACAAAATTGATATGATATGATGCTTAGTGTTTTTTTTATATATATATTTAGGAAGAATATGTGCAGAATAGTTTAGGTAGTGTGCTTACACCTTTGTTCTATTATTTCATTGCTTCATAGTGATGTGTCATACAACGTTAATGTTGAATTTAGGATTGTCCGATTTCTTTCTACAAGGCATTATGCATGATGCTCTGTAGTTCTTATCTTCTCTGTTTCTTCAAAAAAATATGTGACTAAAACATAAATTATATTATGAATTGTTTTCTTGATTTAATTTACATATATTGTTTATATATTCTTCTTCAGGACTACTAAGAGCCAAGGATTTAGAAACTCACAATCTGATTTTCTAACATAACACAAGATCTCAAGATGCTATTATCAGGGTTCTTATGCATGATATTTGAAATAGATGGCATGGAACGATTCCTGGTGCTAGATTATCATGGGAGGATGAATAGGACAAGAGGTCATGCGGGTCAAATGGTTAGATTGTCATGGTTAGTTGAAAGCCTAGGTATTTAAGGTTTGAATTATGTTCCCGCCTCACACTGTCAATTCCGCAGCAACGCGCGGGTTCTCTACTAGTTACATTATAAAGAGGGAGAGATGGGTAAAAAGGTCCAAAATGTCAAAGTTAAGGTGGCAACTTAAAAGTCACAAGTGTAATTCTCTAAACTTGACCACTTTTCTTCCTTTTATGCCCTTATCAATGCATTAAGATGCTTGTACCATGTGATGCATTAAGATGCTTGTACCATGTGCTTTTAACAATTTTGACATCAATAATATCACCATAATCACTAATAATATCCCATAACTCACCATAATCACTAATAATATCTCATTATGTTGTGACTTTCCACATGTATGACTCTTATCTCTTTATTTACTTATGTATTAATGTAAGTGCCTATATATAGTGACATTTGTATATGATGTTGAGATCAATGAATAAGAATTCTACATTCTCTTTTCTCTCTATAATCTACAATCCTTTTTTGTTACACTTTGTTGGTTGCTAATTGGTTGTTGTTATACAACACGTTATCAGCACGAATGCTTTTAAAGTTGGATCATGTTATCATAAGTCTAAGTATCACTGTTGGATCCGTTTCTTTTTAAATCGACTTTCAAGGAACCTGGAATCCATCAATTCACATTAACAAGTTTTGTTCGAAAGTCTTACATGGACAAAGATCAAGGTATGATTAATTCTATTAAAGTTGACACATATAAGTTACGAGAGTGATTAATTATTATGAAATTACTCATGATTAACCTTAATGTAAAATATTTTTTATTTATTATGTAATTAATTGAACTAAGAAAAGGGTTATCTATACTACATTATAAAGGAGGAGACATGAGCAAATATGTCCAAATTGTCCAAAGTTAAGATGACATATGAAGAGTTCCTTTCTTCACACCTAAGATATCATGAAAATTCTTCCAATACTACCCCTATTTGCAAAAGCAACTTGTATACTTTTTGTGATATTGAATGAAATGGTTAAATGCACATTTGCTATGAATGTAGAAAAACTCTAAAGGTTGGATAAAAAAAATATAGTTTCTTTTCAAAGCTTAAACAATGAATAGAAATGGATTACTTTCATATAAATCGTTTTATATTCAAAGACAATTTCATATATATCGTTTTGCATTCAAAGACAATGGAAGGAAGACAGTATATCTGTACACCTTTCCTACAATTTGGTGGGCTAACACGACTACGCTTGTGCATTGTTTAAAAAAATATACTTATTTTAATCGTCCCGCAGCAACGCGCGGGTTTCCCACTAGTATTACATTATAAAGGAGGAGCAATGGGTAAAAAGGTCCAAAATGTCAAAGTTAAGGTGGCATCCCAAAAGTCTCAAGTGCAATTGTCTAAACTTGACCACTTTTTTTCCTTTTATTCCCTTATCAATGCATTAAGATGCTTGTACTATGTGATGCATTAAGATGCTTGTGCCATGTGCTTTAACAATCAATGGCTTGACATTAATATTATGCATTTACTTTATACCCATTGTGTACAACCTATAATACCTATTGTACATGTGTGTAATACATAGTTTATTTCCATTTTAACATCTAACCCCATTCATAAAACCTCAATAAACCCCCAATTCAATACCAATAAAATAGATGCTTTGTTCTGCCGTAACCTCTTCTACAATTCCTAACCTCCAATTCTACCCTAAACTCTCCAACCCCAAGCAATTATTGAATTAAAGAGTAATAATCAATTCACCTCAACAGTCGTGCGTTTCCTCTGTATAAGAGAAGCAGATTATCCACCTAATTGCATTTGCTAAACACTCGATCTTCCTCGCATAAGGCTTCAATCTCAACGCCACCAGAGCCACATCCATCGCCGACTTCCTGCCCCTCTATTTACTCCCAAAGATGCAAATCAGTCGTGAAATTGATCACATGAATGTTAGCTCAGTTTAAGGTGGCAACAAGACACCACAAATGTCTGTTTTCCCTCATCTAATTCCTGTAACAGGTGAACCAACACAAGTAACTTTGGTTTGGTTATTGACACTGATTACTAATTAAGGTTTACAACTACTTTTTAGTTTTCATTTTATTGATTTTTTGTTCAATACTGTAGTTATCATTGGAGTTAAGACTTGCCTCTATTTTTGCGCCAATTGTAGCGAGTATGTTGGGATGCTTGGAAATTGCAACATCACTACGTTTTCTACTGATGAATCTTCAAAGAGGTTAAATAAGACTTCTTTACTTGCTTGTGTTATGGTTTGGCCCGTCATTTAATTATATTTTATTATTTTGCTTCATATAATCTCTATTGAAGCAGGGATGAGTGATGTGTTTCATCTACTTGATCAAATTATAGTTTGGTGTGGTTTGTATCTTCAATTGTGAATCATTTTTATGCTAGATTTTGGATTTGTAGCTAGGAATCTCAAACAACCATGGAATCTATATAGATACTGGTCTAAAGTGTTTTTTTTAGGAAGGGGACCCAATACGAAACAAGGATAGAAATAGTTGCATCACATGAATCGTCATCATCGCGTATTGGCTGATTGTGCTTGAAGAAATATTGCGGGCTAGGTTAACAAGCTGCAACAAATTCGGTTAATTTTGTAAGGAAGTAGAAACAGACTATAGATAACCCTTTTGACCCAGTTACTTCTAAATTGGTTGATTCGGATTTATCTTTTTATCTCTTATTTTAGGTACTTCAATATAAGTGGTCAAAACCACTATGCCTCAGCTTCAAATTTAATGCGAAACACAATCGAGCGAATCTATGTCACTACATCGCATGAGTAAAGCATTTACGTCACACAAAAAAAAAAGATGATGATTTTAATTCTACAAGAACGTAAGGATATTAGTCTCTAAAAGCCTCTTTACTTTAGGTTGAATCTCTTGGATTTTAGCTCATGTCTCACCATATTACCGTATGACAATTTTGGTTATATGTCTTATCACTAACGGGTCAAATGACTAACCTAGCTAAAACATCTAACTGTGAAAAAGTACAAGTCAAATGGGTGAGAGGTCAAATGTTCGAAAGTCATGTGTAATGTATTTGATCGCATAGGAACCTCTTACTACTTTCAAAGTAATTTAAAACCACTCCATTGACATAGTTCTTGTAGTCATATTTAGCACATCATATGAATACATTACACATCAAAGAAATGAATAATAAGTGTTTGTGAGTCGTGTTTCTTTTGACGATTACTAAAATGTTTTTTTTTGACCCGTTACCTAAACACCAACCTGCCCTTATTAGTATAGAACTTTTAACTTAAGAAATGTTAAGTTGGCATCTATGTTTTTTTTTTCTATACATAAAAAGTTTTCTGGTACTAAATTGTAGTATGTTCTTGCTACATGTATGAATTTTAGTATGATTTAATTACTGAAATGCTTTGTATATGCCATAACACATTTACATTGAATAAAGTAGTGTCAATTGGTTTTCGGATAGAGTTAATTTCACAAAGGCTTATTCTAAACAAAATGTTTGTGCTATTAAATCAATATCTTCGCATTTTGTACATTATCACAATTGGTTTTCGGCCGGAGTTAATTTCACAATGCTCATGCAACCCATTTATTGATCCCGCGGCAACGCGCGGGTAAACCCACTAGTCTATATTATTACATTATAAAGAGGGAGAGATGGGTAAAAAGGTCCAAAATGTCAAAGTTAAGGTGGCAACTTAAAAGTCACAAGTGTAATTCTCTAAACTTGACCACTTTTCTTCCTTTTATGTCCTTATCAATGCATTAAGATGCTTGTACCATGTGATGCATTAAGATACTTGTACCATGTGAGGCATTAAGATGCTTGTACCATGTGCTTTAACAATTGCTCCTCACTTAATCACCATCAGCTTTCAATGCATTAAGATACTTGTACCATGAGATGCATTAAGATACTTCATTGTAATTAAATGTCTAAAATGAATGAGACCCTCCATTAATAACAGCCAGCTTTCAATGTTGATTTCATTAAAACCCAAGGTTAAGGCAATAAACCGTTCACATCATCAACCATCACATCCCCTCATTACCCCATCAATTGAAGGTTTTAATTGCCCCTCATTCAGTTGCCCCCATTAGGGCTTTAATACATCGCAAACAATAGGGCTCTCCGTGGAAGATGGATTCTTCTGATTTCTAATGCTATATATATGTTTATGTTTATGTTTAAGTTTCGTTTTCAGGCGTTGCTTTCGGATTCCAAAGGTTTTATTGCATATAAAAGGGGTATGAGTGCTTTCTTCTGGTTTTCTTATTATAAGGTTAGTTTCTGTCGTTAGCTATGGTCGATTCTTGGTTTTTCGCGTTTTTACGCCACCGATTTGGGGTGGTTTGTTTGCAACCGCTTTTGCAGTTGGTTGTCTCTGGTGGAGCGATCGTTGACAACGATACAGAGAGAAAAAGGAAGATGGTGGTGTGATCGAGAAACGGAAAGGTGATTCATGGTCTCAGACTCTATTCTGAATATGTGGTAGGTGTCTCTTTTTTCCATTCACTTAACATCTCTCTCCCCCTCCATCGTTGTGTACATAATACTTAGTTTCTCATTTGATCATATTTGTGTGTGTGTAGTTTGGTTTACTCATTCGAAGCTTCCAACTACACGATGCACATACATGCATCACTTTGTGTGTAGAATCTGTTCCATGCTGGTAAGTTTTTGCTTTATTTTTGTACAGCCGGACTTGGTACACACTGGAGATAAAGACATCAGCAAAGATATCAGTAGCAAAGATATCAGTAGGCTAGAAGAAAAGCATCATCAACAGGTAGTCTGTTTTGACTGTAAAATTTTATAGTAGAATTTTATAATCATGACTAATATAGTACCACATGTCTTGTTTTGCATCAAACATACTTTTAATGGATAATCATGGTTATTCCCTTTTAGTCTTACAAACAGATATATTAGTTATTATGTATACTGTTTGTCATTCTTAAATTTTGGTTCTTGATTGGCTATTTGACTATGCATTACGATTCAGTTACGGTTTGTTTTATTTATCGAGTCTCATATTATAAGATGGGTGGATTAGGGAACTTTATAATGGTGGTGATGGTGGTATAGTGAAATGAATGAGAACTTAGTTAAGCTCTCCTGATGGCCCATTCTTAAACGAACCACCACCACAACTGGTGGCAACAACATGGATTACCGGACTACGGTTCGCGTTGTGGTGGTCAACGATCATTAGCGTGGCAGTCAGTTTGACATTTGGCATGTTCTTGATGACAGTTACATTGGTGGCAACAATTGTAAATCCTTTCAGTTTTTGTAACAGATTACTCCAGGAGCGGGTTACTACTTACTAGCCGATGGTGATTTGGTGTCGATTTTGGCAAGCTTCAGCAAAGCTCCAGTGACCAGGCTCGCTTTTGCATCTTGACAGATCCATGATTTTCTAGAGTTACTTTGTGGGGTCTAGGTGCACTCGGTCTCGGTTAGTCAAGTATACGCTTAATTATTTACAATAGACTTTGCTTCTGTTAATTAAGTACTGGGCAAGCTGAAGACTTTTTTTCCTGTTTACAATTCTGATGCCACTGCTTCTTGGTATGAGTGATGGTCTTGGTGCACAATTGTTGCAAAAACGACAACTTTATTCAAGACCTATGTGAAAATTAAGATTACGCCTAAAGTGGAAGCGAATACCATACCGTGTCAACTTTCAATGTCAAATACAGTACATTACTATACAATTTAGTTAACTATTATAAATGTTATTACGTATTAGTATTGTGTGACACTTTGGGACATAACGAGTTGAACGGACCAAACTAACCTGTCTATGCGTCGATGCTTACTCCTTCAATTCATGTTCTTGACCCATTTCATTTTCAGAAAAGTTTTTGAGCTTTTGACATATATGTAATAAGCAAGACAAAGGACCAGATACCCGCTACAATAAATGTATGTAATTAAAATTATAAACTCAACCATGGGTCACTCATAAGAAAGTAGCCAACTTAGAACGCAAACATAAGGGACAAGGGTGCTCCCAATCGATGCCACTACAGGTCGACACTGCCGCAACCAGCAACCTCAATCACCGTCTTTCATTTCCTGTCAAGACCCATTTTAACCAGATCAAAATCTATACTTTTTTTTTAAATCCACCTGTTTCGACCTTACCCAAGTATATTGCTAGGTTTAATATAATACATGATTGTGTTTTTTTAAATAACTTTTGACATTTGTTGACCATGATTTGTTGCAGATAGGATGCATATCATTTTTAAAACAAATGACATTCACGCCTTATGCGCCACTCTACTTCTTCACTGATGGCTGTATTGTGAGGTACCCACCATAATCTTATTGGGTTTTCTTTACATTGACGAAACAAAATCAAACTTTATGTACTTGCAATGCCTATTTTTGTGTTGGTAGACACCTGCCAAAAATCTTGATGGTTTTTGTTGGTGTTGACCAACAAAAGTCAAACGTGGTTTTTATGTGCATATACATGTACAATCAATGTCGATATCTGTATCATCAGATACCCACAAGAAATATTGATGAATTTTGTATTCATTGCTCTAATTTAAATATTATATGAATGGGTCGAGATAGGTTGTTTGGTATCTAATGGGTTAGCTAGGTTTAACTAAAAGTATAATTCAAATGGGTTGTGCTTGTAAATGGTTTGAAAGTCTACTATTATGTATTCAAATATATAAAAGATAATTCTTAACTGTGCCCACAAGCAGGTTATAAGTGTATAATTTATTTTTTTTTTATATAAATGTCTTCTTGAACCAAATATTTATGCAAATGCTCAACTAATTTACCAGAAAGTTATAAAATAATTTTTTTTTATGTGGTGTAGTTATAATCAGAAACTTTATTGGTAGGTTTTGAGAAACTAAATTAAGATGCAAAAGAACTAGGACACCTGAATGGGATAAAAATTAAGGGGGCGAGAATGGGATTTGGGATTAAATGCTCAGGTCGGCGACGCTTGAAGCGCTGCTCTACCCACTGATATATGTTTCATGGCAGTTTCTCGTTGATGCCGAATCTAGGTGCCGAATGATTGTGAATTTGATTTAGCATTTTTGGCTATAACCTACTGGCATCCGACTTTTCGTCTTTTAACTCATAGCTTTAATTCTAGGGTGTTTCTTTTATGATTGCACTGGTCTTAAAGTTGGGTGTCGTTTGCTTTGTTCAAGGAGGATGATGAAAATGATATAAAAATGGTCACGTTTACTTTAATGTTTCTTTTGCTGATAGGTGTTCGAGAGGTTATAAGAGTTAGTAGGAAATCTAAGCCTGATGATGTACTTGTCTCAACAATTGCTGGTTTTGGTCCGGAGCTATTTTGTGCAAACAACAAGGTTAGTTCATAATGCTCCATGTGTTTTAAGGTTTGAAGCATTTAAGAACCAAAGGAAAAACTAAAACAAACCATCATCAACACGTTTGTGTGTTAAGACTTAAGATTCTTCTTCAAGTTAATTTATTTCTATATTGCTTGATGTTGGAAATTGTTTCTCAACCTTGCTAAGCTTGGGTTTGGATAGGGAGTTACAGTCCCAGTTTCATTTTGTGGTTGTACAAACTTAGGTTAAATAAAAAATAATACAAATTTCAAAGAGACCAAAGAAGATCAGACAAGACAATGTAAACTTTTAATCAAAGCATGAGATTGGAAAGGTGCTCGAGCTTTCATAAATGAAACTGGGACTGTAACTCCCTATCCAATATGAGTGGTATTGATCTCCTTAAATATTGTTCATGTTTGTTGTGGCCCATAAAGTTGCTTATTTTACTCTTATAAAGTGTTATTTTTTTGCATTACTCATGGATTTTTATTACGCTAATTATTAACTTCATGCAATGCTAACACCATAAAATATTATTTTGGAAAATGCTTATTGAAGACAAAAGAAACATTGGGATATCTCTTAGTTGATCACTTGGTTGTGTCCTGAAGATCTTAACAACGCAGTTGATATCATAGCTCGCAATAACCCAACTTTCCAGTCAACAATAGCAGGGTTTGACCTTAATGAAGTAAGGTGAACATCATTTTCATTCTACCTTTTACATTTAACCGACCTAACGTGTATGCAAATATGCATTTTGACCCATTACCCAGCCCACCCATTTTTCACACTACTTATAATAAAGGCACTGGTTTATTTTCTATCATGCATTGTCGTAATTGCTTATTTGCTTGTGCCTTTAAACCATAATCTATATCAAGTATCTCTTCGGTTCTAAATGGCTTATCGAGCGGTTAACAGCCCTGGATTTTCTATGTTGCAATGCTTTAAGAAAACTGTAGACAACTTCAACTTTTTACTCGATTAGCAGAGAATAAGGGCCATATAAGGTTGAGGATTGTTAGATAGATGTAGACCACTACAATAGTACAATTTTACTAGAAAACTATATTTAACTAGACACATTTTAACATGATATGATAACACCTCTATTTTTTTAGTCAGTGGTTCATAACTTTTACATGCACACTTCTTACATACATATAAGTAGGTTATATACATAAAAGTACCATATCAAACTAGTTTGTTAAAAAAATGTTGTGTTGTGCCGTTTACCTACACATGTACGTCATATACATAATGAAACATCAAGCAAATTTTCATTTCAGGTTGAACAAGTGGAAGATGGGTATCACGGAGAAAATGACTACGGAGCAACACAAAATTTTGTGCAAATTGTTTTGCTAAGACTCAGTTACGACTCTTCACTGTATATATTACATGTATAACCAACTTAATTTGATAAACAACATGCCTAAACTCAATCACGGAACTAGCGCAAAAAATAAACTTTGAACACCCGCGGCAACGCGCGGGCTTTCCCACTAGTATGAATGTCAATAATAGAAGATCTTAACGTAAGGAGAAAGGGGCGTCATCGGGTAGGATCAATCAGGTACCTACACAACATTTACTTCATTATAATTACCTATTCTTTTATTGCATTATAGTAACTCAACTTCCAATTACATCTATATAAAGGAATCTAACTCAACCATTTTTACCACAACCAAGTAAATCCTACCTCTCTAAATCAAGCCATGGCTCTTGACACAAAAACATACCTCTTTTGCTTGCTTTTGTTTGCATTTTCCATGGTCCACACAACAAATGGCATTTGTCCTCACTTAAGCTGGGATATGCGCATCACCAATGACCTTCAAAGCGGTACACTTGTAGTCTACCCTACAGACAGAGAGGGTGTTGATTTAGGACCTCACAACTTGAACCCAAATGAATACTATTCGTGGGAGTTATGTGAGCATCCTAGCAGAACTAGTCATTGGTATACATTATTTTATTGGCAACCACACCAACAAAATTATACTGATTTTGATGATACAATAAGACATGAGTGTTTTCGTCATTATGGGGCAAAAGAATGTTATTGGCTCGTGAAAGATGACGGTTTTTTTATGAGTGTTGATAACGATCCATTTCCAAAAGGTTAGGTGAAAAAATATGATTGGTAGTGTGTAAATGGTCTTAATTTGAGATAATATCTTGTTATAATAACTAGTACGGTGCCTGCGCGATGCTGCGGGGAACATGCACTTCTAAGGTTGTGTATGGTTAGGTTCAATTCGATTATAAGCCTAAACCGAAACTAAACCAAAGTCATCAGTTAGTTAATCGATCTTATTAAACAATCGATTATTTGGTTCGATTTATATGGTTAGATAATCGGTTTTTAATCCGGTTTAGTTAATTATGGATAACAACAAAAACCAAATTGACTAAACCAATTAATTGGTTGGTTAGAAGATTGATAAACCGATACTGTCGATTTTTGTTTCGGTCAAGGCTAATAACCAAACTGAACCGAACACAACCATGCACTAATAACCGAACTGAACCGAACACAACCATGCACCATTAGAAGTGTTTGTGTTCCCTACTACATCGTGCTGGCACGTTGTTATGAATATATGAATGGTTCCGTTTCAGTTTGACTGATTTCGGTTAACTAAGGGTAAAAAAAGAAAAATATAACCGATTTCAAGTTAAATCGAATGTTGGTTAATTCAGTTGTCAATTGATTTTGGTTCAGTTTTGTCTCTTTTTTTGTTTGGCTTCGGTGAACGGTTTAATTATTGTCCATTCCCAGATATTGTTAATTACGTAGCACATAAAAATTTTAAATTAAAAAAATTAACAATACTATACACAAATTAAAGATAATAAAATGCTTATTATTATTATGTATTTTTTTTTTAAAGTATCAACGTATGAAAAAAAAATATGACTATTTAAAAATCATGGGGGATAGTTCGCTTAAAACAAGGGAAAGAAGTTTTACTATAATTTAAATAAACAAAAGTTTAGTAAAGTTTAAGGGATTTAAGTGTAAGTAAGATGGGGTATTAAAGTGTAAAAGTGTTTGAATGATTATTTTACACTCATTTTAGAGTTATTTATCAAATTAAAGTTCTTAACATTTTGAGTATCTTAAACTAGATAGTTTAATTTCGTAGAGTGGTCGTTCTGCATTTAAATCACTAAGTGCTCTCTTACCAAAGTAATGGAACACAATTCGCCCAAGGAATTATAGCCTAGTGGCATCTTGGTGGTAAGATAAGACTTAGGAGCTATAAGGTCCTGGGTTCGAATCTCACAAAGGAGGTTTTCTCATAATTATGAGTTTCCTCCTGAATTGGTGACTTGGTGGTAGAATATGATCGCATGGCAACATTGGTGGCACGATGATACTTCAGTGCTCCGTGAGTGATTCTAATTTGTTGGCCGTTAAAAAAAAGGAACACAATTCTATGTGGAGCTTCACCGCTCAATAGCATGCAAATCTCTAACTTGGTCAATCCGGATTGAAACATTGTCAAATCAGGTGGATCATCAATACCATGATAAGTTAAAATAAAAACGATGTTACACAAAATCAATGTGGTACTATATTAGCTGATCAACGAAAACAATACAATGGCATGGAGTTTTGTGGGTTAATTAAATATATGCAAGATAAACTAATAGAAGATTGCAACCTTTATTTTGTTGTGGACTTATTTGACGATAGATAGCTCTAGGATATATTTTTTAGGCAGATGGGAGATAGACTCGTATATGAAATTTGGGAATGTTGTGTTTTATGTTATATGCATGACTAATAAATGAATTTCATTTGCTCCATTAATCAGGATGAATCATAAAGGCCAATCTTTACGTTGTGGTGGATCATTATTGGAGAATGAGAAACAATATAACTTTGAATGGTTATATCAAAATTTGTTTAACGGTATGTTTGGTAAGTATCCATCGGCAATAACTACTGACCACGATAAAACTATTGGCAATGATATCATAAGAGTTTTTTCAAAAATTCAAAATAGTTTTTTGTTTAATCCATATTAAGAGACATGAGATCAAACATATCCAATATAGTTTGTTATAGTGATTTTCAAGAGTCATGCGACTGTACGTAAAGAATAATACATCTGAAGAATTTGAAACTGATTGGTAACTTTTACGTGGTATATACCATTTGCTAGCATGACGATCAAGTGAAAGAAGCAAGAGCATTCGTCCATTTATTTTGGATATATGAATTCAAAGACCATGTTTAATGAGTTTGAAATCCAGTTGGGGGTGAAGGATTGAAAAGGCCAGGGGTGCCCCGGCCTCCTGTTTTTTGCTCAGTTGTGTAAATTTACTATTTTTTGTTCGAAAATTTTATTCGTATTAAGTATGGCCCCATAATTTAAGGGTCCCAGTGACTTTATGATGTGCTCAATCAAGTTTTAGAAAAAAAATCAAATATAGATATTCCCCATATGAGATAAAGAAATGAATTTCGATCTCAGTGAGATTTTTAGAATAGCAAAACGTTCACATAAATTCCAGATAGTGTGAAATTTAAAAAGGGTAGTTTACAGGTAAACATGATACCTCAAATTTCTATTGGTGATCCACAAGTTCATACTAATAGTAAAGGTCAGTCCTAAAAGCTAAACTATAATAGGGTTGCTGTTGATCCTTTCCAATTATTTATTGATCTCACTTGGTGAAACAAAAATTTGTAACTACCAAGAAATACAAAAGGCATTTGTGAGAAGAGTTATTATATCAATCATTTTCTATATGGTGAGTAAAGAACTAAGAATACGTCTCAGTACTGACTCTAAAAATTTGTAACATCCTAGTTTTTGACTTTATATTTATAAAAGATCTAATCCAATGGCATATACCAAATAATGTCGTGGCAATGATTTATTGGTTATTCATTTTGATCATTTCATAACCGGGATCAAACTCTCAAATATATAGGAATCTTGGGTTGAAAGTGTAAATATTTAGTTTTGGTGATAACGTCATCTTATAAGACGTGAAGGGTCAATCCTAAACTAAATAAAAGTTAGGTTGAGGTAGGGAGAAGCTACAATTATACTCACAAAACCCCAAAAATAGAAATCTCCCCAAATGTGTGTTGATCTAGGAGACCAAGATGCCTCAAACTTTCAGCCATATTAAAGCTAGAATCATTATAAGGTATTTTTAAAGATTATAAGACCATTCGGTATGGGCAAAAGGCACGGCACGGCATGGACCGGCTGCCGGATGCCGCCCCGGGCAACACCGCCCCCCTGGGCCGGCATCGGCATGACCGGCATGCCCTTGCCTCCCAAGCCGGGTGATGACGTGGGTACCCAAACCCCCACGTTTAAACATATTTAAGAAGCTATCAAGCTCGGGCCAGGAAGCCGAAAAGCCAGAAGCTGGTGTAAAGAAGCTACCTGCAAAAGCTCCTCAGCTCCCTAGCACAGGACCTGCCTTACACGAGCACATGACCTGCCTTACAGGAGGTCAGTAATAAAGGTGGGTCCAACATTTATGGGCCAGCCCAGCCCATTACTACAAAGCCCATTAGGGTTTGGGGTTTCACCCTCTATAAATAGAAGGGTCACACCTTCACCCAAACCCATCCCATTTGTCTTGATCTTCACTCAAGACATCTCACTTACTTTCTCTCTCTCTCTCTAGAAACATTCTCTTACTAACTAATCTGCCTAGCTCCCATAGAGGAGCCTACGAGCTGCTAAAGTATCACATCAGCAGCTCATGAACTCTCCATAATTACACACAATTAAGCTGTTAAGCTCCCCTGTTGAACTCACGAGCTCCCCTGGCGGAGCCCTGGAGCTGCCATATCAACAGTTTACGCATCCATGGTTCTAATGACCAACTTTCAGCCATCGAGCTAAGCATCCCGAAATCGCCTCGGCCGCTAGCTAACCGCCGGTTTCAACCACCACCTCCTCTCATACTTCGTATCCCTCATTTACTCTCTTATATTTACTTTAATGTACATTTCTTAGGATAAATCACTAATGTTGAGCGTCGGAGGGTGGTCCAGAGACCCCGGTCTCTGGACCCCTTCTAACGAGTTGTTCGTGGTGCAGGTACATGCTTGGAAGGTGTTAGGTCCAACCCGAAGGAACGTCCATACCATCTCCACGCCTTATTCTTGTTGTTTCAACAAGTGGCGCCCACCGTGGGGCTATCGCGCTTAGAACATGAAACTCTTTGTGGTTTAGCCCCAAATGTTCCTAAGTTCTTTCTTTTTAAGGATGGAGAGGATGTTCTTACCGAAAAAATCACTCCTACACCTCCCACATATGTTTGCGTTTTTGCGCCACAAAGCCGGTGACCGGGTTCCATACACTTATAACTCGGTTGCTACATGTATCTTCTTGGATAAAAAACGCCAAATCTGAAGATCTATACATGTTCTTGATGAAAAACCATAAAAACATTTTGAACACATGTGTACACCTTGTTCAAGAGAAGAATAGTAAAAAAGAGAAAGAAAAAACTTTTTGTACACACTCACACCCACTTTATATGGTGTTATTCAAAAAGCCACTAAAAGAAAATATTATATTATGAAATAATATTGTCACATTTCATCTGAGAAAACAAATAAAATGTCTCAAAGTATTTTCTCAAAAACATAATTACATAGAAAGATGTGTACACTTGTCCCAATGTTTGACTATCCCATTTTTTGTCTTTTAGCACACATAAAAGTGTGTGACAATAAAGCTCAAAAAAAAAAAAAAATCAGGAAACAACTTTATTCAAGAAGTTTAAAGTCTCTAGTACAACAAGTATTGCATCTTGTACAACTTATGTTGTAGGCTGCCATACCGCAGCTCCATCGTAAGTGATGTCATCAACTCTATAATTCACGACGTGGATGCTAGAACCCCACAACTGATCTACGAGTTACAAAAAAAAAAAAAATCGAATGACATAAATCGGAGCTGGGTACCCTATGGAAGCTTTAGGCTGCCATATCGCAGCTCCTGCTACAGTGGGGAACAGTATAAAAGTAAGAAAAGTCAAAAGTCAGACTTTCTTACACACTAATCCACAAAAGTGCTTAGTCAATAGCAAATCAGACCTCAAAAGCATAAAAAGTTGTATCTTTCACCAAAATGGCAAAAACACTTGCTGCCATATAGAAAGGGGGTCAGCATTCGCTCCCATGAGGAAGCACCCGCTCCCATACGGAAGCACCTGCTCCCATAAGGAAGCACCATGAGCGGGAAGCCTTCCCCTATGGCAGCCTCTGTTACATCTTAATGTGCCAAACGTGCACAAAAAGAAGGTCAACACTTAACAGGTATGGAAGGCAAGCTCCCCCATGGAAGCTCCCTGGGCTAGAAGTCCTCCCCCATGGCAGCTCATGTTACATCTTAATGTACTAAGCGGAGGTCAATACTTGCTCCCCTAGGTAAGCTCCCTGAGCTAGCAATCTCCCTCTATGTAAGCTCATTTTGCATCTTTGTGTACTCAACATTCATTTATAGCTCTTCACTTCATGTGCACATGCGGTACAAGCACATGATCGCTCTCTCGATACTAACATTAGGCATAAGCTCCTAAAAACTCCTACTAGCTTAAGCAAGGTAAAGTGTAAAAATATTTTACTTCTCATATCGGTGAAACGAGCTTCTAAAAAAAAAAAAAAAAAAGTAATCAAGAGTTCTAAATGTTGGTAAACAAAGTCTTGAATAAAACTAATATTACATCTCGTTTCAACTTTTAGCCTAACCTATATTTGACCCAAAATTCTTCGTAAAAGTGAAGGGACTTATGGGTGTAACCATGGTGTGTAAAAAGCCCATGCACTTATAAGCTAACCATTAACTTCACTTATAAAATAATAATAAATAAGTAAAAACAATAAACACACACTTTATCAGCTAGTCAGGTCAGGTACAGCAGCCTGGCTCCCGTAGGGCAGCTACAGACTACTATTCAGCTTTATCAGCCTAAACAACTATTCATGTCAGAGAATACGTCAGCTGCTACAGGGCAGCTGTGGACAACTATTCATGTCAGTACGTCAGCTGCTAAAGGACACCTGTGGACAACTATTCATGTCAGTACGTCAGCTGCTACAGGACAGCTTTGCACAACTATTCATGACAGTATGTCAGCTGCTACAGGACAGCTGTAGACAACTATGCATGTCAGTACGTCAGCTGCTATAGGACAGCTATAGACAACTATTCAGCTTTATAGCTATCAGAAAAAGTACACTACTCATACCAGCTGCCATACGGCAGCTGCAGACTATTCTATAAGTAAACTCATGAGCTACAGCCCGGGAGCTACAAGCCTATAAGCTACAGCCTAGGACGCTACAAGCTTAAAGCTCGGAGCCCATAGTTCGAAGCCAGAAGCTCTAAGTTAGAAGTTTGAAGCTCGAAGCTCAAGGCTAGAAGCTACAAGACCGTAGCTAGGAACTATAAGCTCAAAGCCAAAAGCTAGAAGCTCGCAACTACAAACTCGCACCTATGTCATATAATATGCTTTAGCTCTTACATCGAAAAGACAAAAGTCAGATCTACACAAGCTATAAGTAGGTAGCCTAAAGCAAACAACATAATACATACACCCAAGTAACCCTTGGGAAGAGAACACATATAAATAGGGTGCCTTGAGTACCTCTAAGATATTTGCTTCCTAAGGCCACGCTTGTCTTTAAACAGTTATATATAACATATTGGAAGACACAAAAAACAAACATGTCAAAAGCTACGAAAATTAACTCATATGCCATACGCTACATAGCCTCCGGCTGAGGTAAAGAAGCTAACAGCTTGGCAGCTCAGCTACACTTCACCATGTGAATCAATCCGAGGTTTTCTAAGCATTGACGAACGTTAGGATGAATCATCCTCAGAAAATTAACATCTTTTCCATACACCAAAGTCCTTTAAGGGAACGAGCGCATCCCTTAAGGCAGGCTCAACACCTTCTTTAAAAGGACTTGGAAAAGAAGAAAGATACCTCCTCGTACCAAAGAGGCTGCCCAATATTATACTAAAAATGAAGGCTTGGCCCACTAACTATGGAGAGCATAAAATATAACCTCGTATACTTGCTCCACTTAGCACCAATTCAATTATTTGCCAAGATTAGCTGCTCCCCTAGATAGAAAGGGAAGCCACCCTTTTGGAACAAAATGAGCTTTGCATGACCTCACCTATGGTGACTAGAGAAGCTCACAAATGCATCATTAAATAGTTTTTGTGACCTCCATAACACACCAATCAGAAAATGTGGCAACTCGCAAAGCCAAGAAGCACGGAAGCTGCTAAGCTTCCTACGCCTTCACAAAGTCCAAACTTATCTAGCCTTATCAAGTACCGTGCCCATGATAACATGGGGCATAAGTAAGGCAACCGTATAAAGATCATATCCCACAAGGAGGACCATCGGCCCAAAGCCATCATGATCCAAACGAGCTATCTCAATTACACGAGCTTGGCCCTTTGTCCTATCTCTCTCATAGGATAAAAAAAAAAAAAACTTTAGCTTGCACACAAAAAAACAAAGATGTTCGCAAATGACATGGCACATAAGGAAGTTAACGGCCTAAACATGTTTGCGAAAGCATCCGATGTTGAACAATAGACAAATGTTACTTGTTGTCACATGTTCAAAGAAACATTTATTCGGTTCCAAATCAATAGCTTACTCGAAATAAGAATAAACTTCCTAAAGCACCTAGTTTAAAGCTTCATACATACGGATCTTTGGATCCCAAAAGCTTGACATGTCTAGAGGCTTAGGAAGCTCATAAATGAGAAGTTCAAAATCGAATGGTTAGGTACCAAGTCATAAGCACCCATGACTACGTCATGACTACTCATGACTGGGGGCTGATGGTACGGGTACCTAATTTTGAACGAACCAAGAAGTTTAGAAACCGAAAAGTAGAAATGCCGATTAGTTACACATGTCAAGGCTCCTGCCCTAAAAGCTAAAATGGTCACAAACACATTGCTACACATGTGACATCATTGGTAGGAGTAAAGAAGCCTCGAACAGAATCATGGTTTGAATAAGGCATACGCTTCTCTATTGGAGGAACGTTACTTATTGCAGCTAAGCAACAAAGAACCTATCAAGCAAGCTAAAGAACAACACATCGTCCTTTCAATTGCTCATGTCTAGGTGGCTCCGCTTACGTAAAAGGTATAACAATACCTACCTTGCACATAATTATCTACAAAGAATCAGGCATGAACAAAATCGATAAGATCAAGGTTAACTAAAGCAGCTTGCTCAATCACCGAAGCAACCTGCTAAAACCTCCATACATCTTGCCGACACTAACACTTAGCCGATATATGGAAAAGTTTAAACACCTCGTCAAGGGAACCTTATAAAAAGAAGGTTCTATAAAAGACGAGCCTATATGCCTAAACTAATCCTATCAAGTGTGCAATCTTCGATAGATGGTTAATACTCACAAAGCCTACAAGGCTTAGAAACATAATAACCCACAAGAAATTTTAAGGGAACTTGTGGAACAACAAATGGTTTACTAAAGCAAGCAAAGAAGCTTCAAGTAATGGTTAGGGCAACACAACAAATGATCAAATAAAGGAGCATTGCTACTCGTGCCTATCTAAGAAGCACGCAAGCAAATTGCCAATACAACGATGCAACTTGGTGACACCAAGTATCGTGGCAAGCAACTTCTAGTGATCATGTACGCGGCAAATTACCACACCGTTAGATCTCCACAAAATAATAGAGTCGGGTGAATCCTTATTCGCACCTTCCCTACAGCAGCAACCAGCTGTCAGGAGCATAGAAGCTGCCCATAAGAACATAGAAGCTGCCAATAGGAAGCGTGACGATAGCCTTCCAGAAATTGTTCACTATAACAAGGAAGCAACTTGAAAGAGGTGGCTCGCCATAGCATCAAAAAGCATTGATTAGGAGATATTTTTGCCATACGGAAGAACCTTGCTAAAGAATTGTCCAAGGAGTCCCAAAACCTCAACACGCGAAGCCTTGAGACTTCACCACCTATGAGGTAAGTGAACACCTACCCTTGAACTTTTACTTATTAACTCTCCTTCAATCAAACACCACGCTGATGCACATACCATTAAACAAGCTCAATCTCTACCTCATGCACTTTAAAGTGCCCAAGGATCAAGCGAATTTCACTAAATTCAGCAAAGGCCTGTCCTTACTATCTTCTCCTAGAATCCGCTCATAAGGAAGGTCGATCAACGATCACCATATACTCTATTTTAAAGAACGTGGTCGAAAACGTAAGAGTCTTTTAAATGTCACCAAGCGTAGGATGATAGGTTCTTACGCATAAGCGTCGTCCACAATACTATGAGACATCCTTGTCTTCCACAAAAGTTAATCGTGGATTCAAGCGTAAAGTGCTTTGACCTTTCAAGAAGTTCAAGTATCCTCTAAAGCCAAGAAAACTAACCATCATATCCTAGAAGGCAATTATCTTAGCGCATACAAAGCTTACTATTGTCAACAAAGAAGATTACCTTCTTACATGACAAGCTACTACCCGTACATAAAGAGCTTCCATAAGGAAGCTAACCTTCTTATACAAGAAGCTGTACATCCTTACATAAAAAGCTCCCATAAGGAAGCTCACCTCCTTATACAGGAAGCTGTACATAAAGAGCCTCCATAAGGAAGCTAACCTTCTTGTATGAGGAGCCGTCCATTCTTACATAAGAAGCTGTCATTCTTACATAAGAAGCTGCCCTTCTTACACAAGAAGCCGCCATTCTTATGTAAAGAAGCTGCCCTTCTTACACAGGAGGATAACCTTCTTACTCAACAGGTTGTTATTCTTACATAAAAGGACTTATGAAACTACAAAAGAACCTCCTAGCATTTCCTCATGACATTTCGTCTATTTGACATATGGCGAACACAAAAAGAGGAACTTTAGAGGGAAGCTTATCATATGAAAAGTCCACATTACTTTAAGTGCATTATTGCATTACCCCAACTCATGGAAAAACTAACAAGGTATGCTCTTCAAAGACGAGCTCCACAAGACATCGATCCATGAAAGTTGGTCGAATACCGCAACATGCATACAAAATCCATGATATAGCCTACTCTAAGGCAACCTTAGTTACTATAACATCTTGATATTCCATCCATGAAACGGGGATGAGCTCCTAGGCCACACCGCCCAAGGGTGAAAAAAGAGGCCTTCAGGCCAGGAGACCTCGTGTTAAGGTGTAATGAAGCCAGCAGGCAGCAAGACGTAGGAAAGCTAGGTCCCCGATGGGAGGGTCCTTGTGTCATCAAGGAAGCCCACAAAGGAGGATCCTACAAGCTAGCTGACCCCAATGGCAAAATGATCCCAAGGCATTGGAGTGACAAACACTTGAAACGTTTCTATGTTTAATGGTTGTGACGTCTCTTTGTATTTCGAGAATCATGATTAATGAATGAACTATGTTTCAAATTATTAACTTGTCGCTTATCTTATCAAAGGGTGAGCCCCTCCTAACAAGGCTCCATGGGATCCGGCGCTATACCTACCCATGAAACGGGGATGAGCTCCTAGGCCACAACTGCTCAACAGGTAACAAGGCTAAGTGACCTTCCTGTATACAGGGTGAGTCCCTAATACAATCCACGACTCCATGGGACAAGTCCTTAGAAGGAAAACCTAGACCCATGAAAGAGGGTGAGCTCCTCACACCAAGACAGCTCCCACATGTTCACAATACACAAAAACGAACATAACACTTAGAAACCATTTAAAGAAAAGGTTTCAAAAGCTGATAGGGTAAGCATTGCATCGGTTCCTTAGCTAAGTATCCTAAGTTGGGTGACTGCAGCATCCACCTTTAGGAAAAAAGTTAAAGACATTGCAAACACTACGAACGACAAGTAACAGAGTCAAGACAACCAAACATTAAACATAACTAAGGCATCACCCCTAAAAGGGGGAGCATTCCATTAGATACTAAAATAAAACGCCCCAAGGGCTAAGTACAATAACAGTTCAACCGCAAAAGACATTTTAAAAACTAACAAGTCTAAAACAAGGCTGGATCATGGGGTAGCGGAATCTTCGGCTTCATTGGTGGCATCGCCCTCACCGGTGGAAGCCAAGGTTTGGTTACCAACATCATCGTAAAGGCCATCAGTGTCAAGACCTGCAAACGGATCATCTTCGCTGGAAGGAGGGATAGACTTAACCTCCAGAGCTTGAAGGGGGGAAGGACTGTCAAATACCTGCCCCAGACTAGGAACCTTTGAAGAATCAGCAGGTTTTGCACGTTTTGAAAGCATATTTCCTTGGCCCCATCACATCTATCATAAAATGAGCCTACCACAACACTTAGAGAAGCTCAAAGTCTCAAACTGGTAAGCTGCCACATCTGATAGATGGAAGCGATGGGCTCATAGAATGAAGCTGTCAGCTACCATCAGGCACCAAATAATATCCGGGAGAGCAATGCCCACGTTGGTATAACTTACCACAAACCCGGACAAGGTGATTATGAGCTTATGTATAAGAAAAAAGGGACACGTAGTGACATGATAAATACCAAGATCAAAGCCACTACTTGTCTATTGCAAGATCACCAACACGGTATGCCATACATACACGATAAGCTCATTCTCTTACATCGTTGGCTTCTACTTGCTTGAATTCATAATCCTATCATAGAAAAAGTTTATCAAATGCTTCAAAAACCCAAAGACTTTGGGAAAGTAAGCTACGCCATTTGCCAAACAAATATCTATGAACTCTTACCCATTTGGGACACGCGACTAAGATGTTTACGGTGATATAGCTTACCAAGAACCTCAAGGCTACGAACTCTACAAGGTAAAAAGGCGCGTGCTAGCATGCTACCACATATGTCCGAAGCCACTACTTGTCTATGATAAGTCCGTCAACAAGATGATTCCATTCATTCATGGACTTTTAGACCCTCTCCAATAAGGGAGGTAGAGTCTCCCAGCCTTGATGAACATCTTCTAGTTCTTCACACCTACAAGCTTATCACCTAGAAACTTTCCAACATGACAATGCAACATACACGATCCCTATGAGATAGAAACTTGTTCTATAAATGAGCAAGAAATGCTTGTTGTCTCCTCTAAGGGTAAGATTGTAACCACCTAACAAGCTGTCCCTAGTCTCTTGGAGCTCCCTTGCCTCGTCGTCCAATCATGACAAGTCAAATTCAACCAAGTCGCCTAAAAGAAAGCTAAACAAAAACCGAAAGCTTGGAAGCTTCAAAGACAATAAAGATGTTTCAAAGCTCATAAGCTACAAAATAAGCTTGGATACTAGAAGCTCTAAGGACTTCCAAGACGTCCAACAAGCTTCGCATCTTCTAAGCTTCTCAAAAAACACCGGAAACGTAGAAGCTACAAGAAAAGGCAAAAATTATGAAGTCCAAAACGAGAAATTCATAAACAAATAAGGCGCAAACACCTTACAACAAAGCTTATGAATTTCTAGAGGTAGGGAAAAAAGGGGATAAGATTACTAAGTCACAAGCACCCATGACTACGTCATGACTACTTATGACTGGGGGGCTGATGACGTGGGTACCCAAACCCCCACGTTTAAACATATTTAAGAAGCTATCAAGCTCGGGCCAGGAAGCCGAAAAGCCAGAAGCTGGTGTAAAGAAGCTACCTGCAAAAGCTCCTCAGCTCCCTAGCACAGGACCTGCCTTACACGAGCACATGACCTGCCTTACAGGAGGTCAGTAATAAAGGTGGGTCCAACATTTATGGGCCAGCCCAGCCCATTACTACAAAGCCCATTAGGGTTTGGGGTTTCACCCTCTATAAATAGAAGGGTCACACCTTCACCCAAACCCATCCCATTTGTCTTGATCTTCACTCAAGACATCTCACTTACTTTCTCTCTCTCTCTCTAGAAACATTCTCTTACTAACTAATCTGCCTAGCTCCCATAGAGGAGCCTACGAGCTGCTAAAGTATCACATCAGCAGCTCATGAACTCTCCATAATTACACACAATTAAGCTGTTAAGCTCCCCTGTTGAACTCACGAGCTCCCCTGGCGGAGCCCTGGAGCTGCCATATCAACAGTTTACGCATCCATGGTTCTAATGACCAACTTTCAGCCATCGAGCTAAGCATCCCGAAATCGCCTCGGCCGCTAGCTAACCGCCGGTTTCAACCACCACCTCCTCTCATACTTCGTATCCCTCATTTACTCTCTTATATTTACTTTAATGTACATTTCTTAGGATAAATCACTAATGTTGAGCGTCGGAGGGTGGTCCAGAGACCCCGGTCTCTGGACCCCTTCTAACGAGTTGTTCGTGGTGCAGGTACATGCTTGGAAGGTGTTAGGTCCAACCCGAAGGAACGTCCATACCATCTCCACGCCTTATTCTTGTTGTTTCAACACCGGGCCATATTAATGTTTTTAATATGTTTTTTTTATTATTTTTAATTATTCTGACCAATGAGGAGGCCCGTCATCATAGTGCACACCACCCCCTTAGAGGCCCATCATGAAGATGCCTCCCCTCCCACTCCTACGTGGCGCCTACGTGGCGGCCCATTATGAAAATGCCACCCCTCTCCACACCCAATGGTCTAATATGTGTAGCTCAATTAGCTTTTGGTTTAGTTTATTCGCTCATATTGGTTATATTCCAGGGTTTGAACGAGAAATAAAAGAAAAGAAAAAATAGATAATCCAGAGCTGAAATGTGGAAAGGAGTTGAAACAATAATGACAACTCGTATAGTTATCGAGTATAGGTATGAGGAAGTCAATATAATAAAAGTGTCACCTTCACAAACACATAAAAAAACAGAACTAGCTAGTCTAGCTAGACTCCCATCAAGGACACCTAATCATGTAACTATCCGGTAAGATAAAACAATAAACAAAGTCGCCACATAAAATCACATGAATGAAGTGCTTACGAAAATGATGATGGAATGCCAAAAGTAGATTTAACTCCTATCGAAGTTATCTAGTCTCACAACTCTTAGAAAGCTAACACTACAGACATGTGCTAACCATCCTCAAATTATGTAAAGCAAACGCTTGAATGATAATCAATTACCATTCCTAGTCAATTGCCCTAGATTTGTCATCGAAAGTTGACAATCCAAGAATTAAACAATCAAACATAAGGGTTTTCCAAAGTTCTAATGAACACACTAAAAGATAAATATAACCAATGTCATAAAAAAAAATCACCATAAACGTCATACAAACAATTAAACATAAGTTAGTTTGTTGTATAGTAGCATAAATAAATAAATTAATTAACCTGTTTGATTGCTTTTCTTTCTCCAATGAATTCACAACGGCGGCTTTTTCTTGCTGACCTTTAAGTCTCGAATTGCTCTTGAAAATCACTATAAGACTATAAGGTATGGTTCCCCTTCCCCCTTCTTTCCCCTTGTCCACATCAGCGCCACATCATTTTCCCCTTTTCCTCCTCCTTCTAGGGGAAATGGTTCCCCTTCCCCCTTCCTTTTTTTATTATTTTTTTATTTATTTTATAGACTTTATTTTTCATTAAATATGTTTTTCATTAAAATTTAAAAACAAATTACATGGAAATTAAAAAAAAAACGAAAATAATACCAAAAAAAAATAAAATTCGGATGACACATAAAAAAAAGTTTTAAATTAAAAAAAATTACAAACCTAAACAAAGTAAAAAAATTACAAACCTAAACAAATTAAAAAAAAAACAAACCTAAAGAAAGTAAAAAAAAAATACAAACTACTCGTTATCAACATCATAGACCCGAAAATTGTTCCAAATATGGTCGATTAAATCCGTGCAAAGGTTGTTGTGCACGGTACTATCCTCTAGTGCCCACCGGTTCGATTGTTGTTGTCCCTCGTCAACCGGCTCGATATTCTCTTCAACGTCATTCGGGTCATACTCACATATAGCGCGGCCTTCATCTTCGATTATCATGTTATGTAGTATCGTACAAGCGTACATAATATATCTCAAGTTTTCTGGATGCCATGCACGTGCGGGCCGCCCAATAACATGCCATTTAGCCGTTAAAACACCAATTAACCGTTCAACGTCTTTTCTCGCCGATTCTTGGCATTTCGCAAACTTTTTTCTTTTCTCATCCGCGGGAATTTGTATCGTTTTCACAAGAGATGAGTAACTTGGGTATATCCCGTCTGCTAGATAATACCCGTGCTTATATTCTACCCCGTTGAGCACGGAAGAATCATCAGGACCGGTACCTCTAATGATGCGGTCGAAAACCGTGGATTTAGCTAGAACATTTAAATCGTTACATGAACCAGCAACTCCGAAAAATGCATGCCAAATCCAAAGGTCTTGTGAGCAAACGAATTCTAAAATAATTGATGGCTCTCCAATGTCACCTCGCGTAAACTGCTCTTTCCATGCAGTGGGGCACTTACGCCATGGCTAATGCGTGCAATCGATGCTTCCAAGCATGCCAGGAAAGCCATGTCTCTCTGCATGGTGTGCGTAAAGCTTTTGGATTTCGTTCTTCGTTGGCCTACGCAAGTAAACTTTGCTATATAAGTTCACGACATTTTCGCAAAACCTATACAAGCACTCCCGACTCATTCTAGCAGACATCCTTAAGTATTCATCCCATGAATCACTAGCAGTTTCGTACGCCAACTGACGAATCGCAGAAGTACATTTCTGTAGAGTCGTAAAACCTCGTTTTCCTCTAGCATCATATCGTAGTGTGAAAAACTCATCATAATTAGCCAAGTCATTGGCAATTCGTTGAAACAATCGGCGACTTATTCTAAAGCGACGCTTAAATAGTTCGTCTGTGTATACGCAGTCCTCAGCAAAGTAGTCAGCAACCAAACGTTCGTGTGCACCTTTAGATAAAAATAAAGAATATAAGAAATAAAATATAATAACAAAAATCTATTTTTAAAATATAAGATATGAAATACAATAAAAAAAGTAGTAAAAAAATTTAACAAAATATAACAAAATAAGAAATTTAAAAAGTATAAGAAATAAAATATACCCTCACGATCTCTGTTTAATGCGGCGCGCCTTGTTCTTGGTTCCGAACTTGTTTCCTCGTCACTACTGTCGTTTACGAACTCCAACAAATTGTTTGCCGTTTCAACCATCGTGCTCGCAAAAAAATTGACAACATTTGCCTCTTCTGACGACGAACTCATGCTTGTATAAAAATTGTTATGTGGTTTTATAAGAATTAGGGTGTAAAGTTTATAAAATTATGGAGTAGTGTTGTGTGAGGTTGGTTTGAATTGGTTTGAGGTTTAATATATATATAATATAAAAAACACGTTTTTTTTTAAACGATCAAAAATCCCCAACGTTCAAAAAAGAAACGGTCACATGCATTGGAATATGGGACGGGATGGACGGGAACAAAGTCCCGATTACACCGAGCTATGGACGGGGGGCGGTGTTCCCCATCGGGAAAATGCCACCTCACCCTTTCCCCTTCTCTTCCCCTTCCCACACCCCATAGTCTAACAAACTAATTGTAGCTTTTTCTCCAATGAACCCCTCCAATTGTCGTCACCTTTAAGTCTCGAATTGCTACCTTTTTCTTGGCATTTGGCAGCCCAAGCCAAACTCCCTAATTTGCCTAACTCTTTTTACTAAAGCCCATTTGCAATTATAATCTTTTGATTCCATTATTTGGGCTCAGACCGCTCGGTGCCTAGGGTGGTAACTCCTGATATGATCTGAAATTCAACGTGAACCTGACATTAAAAGAAAAGATAAACAAGTTTTAGATCGGTTAACCTGACATGCTTTATAACGGGTTGGGTTGACCTGTTTTTCAAACAGTTCAGGCTCTGGTTAACCCACATAAAAATAACCGGTTAAATATTAAAAAAAAACCTTTATAATTCTTTTTTCTGTTTTCCAATTCTCTGAATATACATTTGCAATTTCCAGCATTCTTAAGATTTACAATACTTCTAAAAAACGTAGAACCTATATATCTTATTAATTCTAATGAACTAATTAAAAAATTTTAATTATTGCGGTTTGAAAAGGAAATTATTGGTCAAACGAAATTTAACCTAAGTTAAATATTAAAAGTTAAAACAATAACAAATATGTATTTAATCAACCTTTTTAGGCGGGAAAAGAAAAAAATATTATGTCATCAATGAATAATGTGTCCCCTACGAGGTCTTATGAGCTTTGTTTTATTATATAGATACAAATATAGATTTTTTTTTGAACGGCTAATGTTACCTCAATATATTTACAACAAATACACCCTTTGCCTAGATTTGAACCTAGGACCTTCCCTCTAAGAGGCATAAGCCTCTACCAAGTGGGCTACCCCACATTGACAGATACAGATATAGATATAGTTATGAGAATGCCGGTTTCATTGCGCAACATTTATGGTGAGAATATTGGTTTCATTACAAAACATTTACTTAATAGTATCAGTTTAATGACACTAACATTTACTTCATTATAATTAGTTATTCTTTTATTTCATTATAATAACTCTACTTCCAATTACATCTATATAAAGGAATGTAACTCAACCATTTTCACCACAACCAACTAAATCCTACCTCTCTATATCAAGCCATGGTTCATGACACAAAAACATACCTCTTTTGCTTCCTTTTGTTTGCACTTTCCTTGGTCCACACAATAAATGGTATTTGTCCTCAATTAAGCTGGGATATGCGTATCACCAATGGCCTTCAAAGCGGCGCACTTGTAGTCTACCCTACAGACAAAGATGGTGTCGATTTAGGACCTCACAACTTGAACCCAAACGAATACTATTCGTGGGAGTTCTGCGAGCATCCTACCAGAAGTAGCCATTGGTATACATTATTTTATTGGCAACCACACCAACAAAATTATACTGTTTTTGATGATAAAATCCGACATGAGTGTTTTCGTCATTATGGGGCAGAAGAATGCTATTGGCTAGTGAAAGAGGATGGTTTTTTTATGAGTGCTGATAACGATCCATTTCCAAAAGGTTGGGTGAAAAAATATGATTGGTAATGTGTAAATGGCCTTCATTCGAGGCATCTTGTTATAATAATAATGAATAATATGGTTTAATTTCATAGATTGTTCGTTTTATATTTAAATCACTAATGAATCGTACTACAGTAATCCACCCAGATAACCACCAATCTAAACTATGTTACGAAAGATGATCATATGTTGTATACAAATTTTATTCATAATAATGATGTTTTTGGAACAAAAGTAAAAAACTGGATGGATAGAAAATTTACGTTTGTTAGTATTTGCTTCAAGTGTTGGTTTTCTAATTAAATTACACGCTATTAAACTCATCTTAATCGTATCGTATCTTATCTTATCTTATTATATCGTACCGTATCATATCATATCAAATCATATTATATCATATCATGTAAATGGTGAGGCTAATACCATGTGACCTAGAAGTCATGAGCACAAGTCGTGGATAGAGGCGGATCCAACCATAAAATGTGGGTTCCTAGGGACCCACTCAGGTTGAAAATTTTAGTCAGAATCTACTGGTTTTTCTTTTTTCTTTCTTTCTTTTTTTTTTTTTGGAAAATTCTACCAAAAGGAAATCATTGGAAAGAATCCATGAATTCGCCACTGATCATAGAAATAGCCTCTAATGAAAATGAAGGAAAAGGATATGTTCGTCAAGCCCAAATTGTCTAGACACCCCTTCCCAGGACGCCGCACATGAGTTAACTCTATGTATCGGGTTTCCCTTTTTCCATATCGGGTTGCCGCGAGCGAGCTAGCTCGCGTGAGCTAGCGAGTCAAATTTAAAAAATCTAGCCGGCAGCTAGCTAACGGTCAAAAGTTTATTTAATATATATATATGGTGCTAGTTGATCAAAAAAAATATCATCTATCAATTTTTTATCTTCAAGTTGATAAAAAATGGCAAACCAAAATCCAAATCCAATCCCGCTCCTAGCAAACCGTGTGAGACCACTTATTTGGAACTTGGATTAAGAACTCGCATTGATCAATAGTTATATTAGTATTCAAGAGCAAGGAGGAATGGCGCGATCTAAAACTTTTTGGAGATCGGTTGTCACAAGATTCAATGAACAAATTGATGAAAACCCTCGTTCAATTGACGCAATATATGGAAAGTATTTATCTTTGAAGTCGAAGTGCACTTGGTTTGAGCATTTCTACTTAAATGCAATGAACGGGAATCCGGGTTTAAACGATGATGAGTTGATTGAAGTGGCTCGTAACCAATACTGAAACATACACAATCATAACTACCCAAGGGTTGAGGTTTGGAGAGCTATGAGAGGACGATTTCTAATATAGTCGTGTTTCTACTATTTACTTATTATGTTTTTTAAATAATGATTTTAGTGGATTGATGTTATTTTATGCTTTTTATGTAGTGTTTATTTTAAGGCTCCGGATATTCACACAAGGGTGAATTTTATTCACACAACCCTCTACGGCCCGTAGAGGCCTCTACGGGCCGTAGAGATCAATTTTTGACACAATCTAAAAAAAAACTCTACGGCCCATAGAGGCCTCTACGGCCCATAGATGGCTGAAAAATGCTCGTAGAGGCCATCTATGGGTCGTAGAGGCCATCTTCTCTACGAGCCGTAGAGGACTATCTCTGTCTACGGGCCGTAGAGGCCGGGTTGCTTTTCAGACTGACACACTGCAAGTCAGTCTCTTCATTGATGGTCCCCATGTCTACGGGCCGTAGAGGCCTCTACGGCCCGTAGAGGGTTTTGCATTTAATGCACTGACACCCTCTACGGGCCGTAGAGGCCTCTATGGCCCGTAGAGGGTTGTGCAAACCTAATTTTTGTTCTTGTGTAAATAACATGCCTCTATTTTAAATTTTATGCAATGTATTGTTTTATAAAAAATATTAAAAAAAAAACTGATAAAGCGCTCGCTCACCTTGAGCCACAACAGAATCATGTGAGCAGGATTGACACTTTAGCCAGTGTCATGTCAGCACCCAATTATCCTGTTTTAATAGGATAAAGTCTGTAGTAAGCTTGAGCGACAACGGATAGTGTAAGATAGAGTAGTTGGCTTACAACGTTGTATTCTATTTATTTCATTAAAGATAGATATCAATATCTATTTTGTTAGCTTTTTGAGTCAACTTGTCTGTTTTATGAATTTCTAGGTTGGTATTGTGATGGCAATATGAGGCCTTGACTTCTAAATGTAGTACTCGCATGTCCCAAAAATATGGTACAAGCCAAACTTCAACTATAGTGATACTTTTTACATAAACCTTTTTATACATGTTATAAATCTACCCTTAGTATATATTAATAATTGGTGTTTATTATTGGATTAGAACCTTCAACTCCTTATTAATTAACACATTTGCTACACATCATAATAGCCCTAGACCCCTTCGCTAAAAAGAGTTAAGGTATCAAACAGTTAGAGGCCTGTCCGCTTTTTTTTTTCACCCTTGAACAATTGAAGTAATTGAATCCACATAACTGGAGTGCCTAATTTTGTTCACAACTCACGACCTGGAAGCTGGAGCGGTTCTGATTTATAATCAAAATTCAAAGCCATCCGATTTCATCAAAGAAGGGGGTCACTTCCAGGGACAATTGATTCTATTTTGTATTAAAAAAACATTTAATTACATTTTAGCCCAACACAGAGAGTATCATTTTAGCCACTATTTATTATGGTAAATCTTTCATTCTTCACGTTGTTTGCATTATGATTTTATATTTGTTTGGAATAATATTATATTACAATAATGTTTTACTTTTAGCGACTACAAATAACGTGGGTGCAATATTGGTGTTGGGCTGGGATATTGAACATCCGATTATTTTTTAATAGTAGTAAAATAATCGAACATCAAAAGAGAAATCACATTAGATACATATATAGATATATATATGAGAATACCGGTTTCATTACACAACATTTATGTTGAGAACATTGGTTTCGTTACAAAACATTTACTTAATAGTATCCGTTTAATTACTCTAACATTTACTTCATTATAATTAGCTATTCTTTTATTTCATTACAATAACTCTACTTCTAATTACATCTATATAAAGGAATGTAACTCAACCATTTTCACCACAACCAACTAAATCCTACCTCTCTAAATCAAGCTATGGCTCATGACACGAAAACATACCTCTTTTGCTTGCTTTTGTTTGCACTTTCCTTGGTCCACACAACAAATGGAATTTGTCCTCAATTAAGTTGGGATATGCGTATCACCAATGGCCTTCAAAGCGGCGCACTTGTAGTCTACCCTACCGACAAAGATGGTGTCGATTTAGGACCTCACAACTTGAACCCGAACGAATACTATTCGTGGGAGTTCTGCGAGCATCCTACTAGAAGTAGCCATTGGTATACATTATTTTATTGGCAACCACACCAACAAAATTATACTGTTTTTGATGATAAAATCCGACATGAGTGTTTTCGTCATTATGGGGCAGAAGAATGCTATTGGCTAGTGAAAGAGGATGGTTTTTTTATGAGTGCTGATAACGATCCATTTCCAAAAGGTTGGGTGAAAAAATATGATTGGTAATGTGTAAATGGCCTTCATTTGAGGCATCTTGTTATAATAATAATGAATAATATGGTTTAATTTCATAGATTGTTCGTTTTATATTTATATCACTAATGAATCGTACTATACAGTAATCCACCCAGATAACCACCAATCTAAACTATGTTACGAAAGATGATCATATGTTGTATACAAATTTTATTCATAATAATGATTTTTTTGGAACAAAAGTAAAAAACTGGATGGATAGAAAATTTACGTTTGTTAGTATTTGCTTCAAGTGTTGGTTTTCTAATTAAATTACACGCTATTAAACTCATCTTGATCGTATCGTATCTTATCTTATTATATCGTACCGTATCATATCATATCAAATCATATTATATCATATCATGTAAATGGTGAGGCTAATACCATGTGACCTAGAAGTCATGAGCACAAGTCGTGGATAGAGGCGGATCCAACCATAAAATGTGGGTTCCTAGGGACCCACTCAGGTTGAAAATTTTAGTGAGAATCTACTGGTTTTTCTTTTTTCTTTCTTTCTTTTTTTTTTTTTTTTGCAAAATTCTACCAAAAGGAAATCATTGGAAAGAATCCATGAATTCGCCACTGATCATAGAAATAGCCTCTAATGAAAATGAAGGAAAAGGATATGTTCGCCAAGCCCAAATTGTCTAGACACCCCTTCCCAGGACGCCGCACATGAGTTAACTTTATGTATCGGGTTTCCCTTTTTCCATATCGGGTTGCCGCGAGCGAGCCCAAGCGAGCTAGCGAGCGTGAGCTAGCGAGTCAAATTTAAAAAATCTAGCCGGCAGCTAGCTAACGGTCAAAAGTTTATTTAATATATATATATATATGGTGCTAGTTGATCAAAAAAAATATCATCTATCAATTTTTTATCTTCAAGTTGATAAAAAATGGCAAATCAAAATCCAAATCCAATCCCGCTCCTAGCAAACCGTGTGAGACCACTTATTTGGAACTTGGATTAAGAACTCGCATTGATCAATAGTTATATTAGTATTCAAGAGCAAGGAGGAATGGCGCGATCTAAAACTTTTTGGAGATCGGTTGTCACAAGATTCAATGAACAAATTGATGAAAACCCTCGTTCAATTGACGCAATATATGGAAAGTATTTATCTTTGAAGTCGAAGTGCACTTGGTTTGAGCATTTCTACTTAAATGCAATGAACGGGAATCCGGGTTTAAACGATGATGAGTTGATTGAAGTGGCTCGTAACCAATACTGAAACATACACAATCATAACTACCCAAGGGTTGAGGTTTGGAGAGCTATGAGAGGACGATTTCTAATATAGTCGTGTTTCTACTATTTACTTGTTATGTTTTTTAAATAATGATTTTAGTGGATTGATGTTATTTTATGCTTTTTATGTAGTGTTTATTTTAAGGCTCCGGATATTCACACAAGGGTGAATTTTATTCACACAACCCTCTACGGCCCGTAGAGGCCTCTACGGGCCGTAGAGATCAATTTTTGACACAATCTAAAAAAAAACTCTACGGCCCATAGAGGCCTCTACGGCCCATAGATGGCTGAAAAATGCTCGTAGAGGCCATCTATGGGTCGTAGAGGCCATCTTCTCTACGAGCCGTAGAGGACTATCTCTGTCTACGGGCCGTAGAGGCCGGGTTGCTTTTCAGACTGACACACTGCAAGTCAGTCTCTTCATTGATGGTCCCCATGTCTACGGGCCGTAGAGGCCTCTACGGCCCGTAGAGGGTTTTGCATTTAATGCACTGACACCCTCTACGGGCCGTAGAGGCCTCTATGGCCCGTAGAGGGTTGTGCAAACCTAATTTTTGTTCTTCTGTAAATAACATGCCTCTATTTTAAATTTTATGCAATGTATTGTTTTATAAAAAATATTAAAAAAAAACTGATAAAGCGCTCGCTCACCTTGAGCCACAACAGAATCATGTGAGCAGGATTGACACTTTAGCCAGTGTCATGTCAGGGCCAATTATCCTGTTTTAATAGGATAAAGTCTGTAGTAAGCTTGAGCGACAACGGATAGTGTAAGATAGAGTAGTTGGCTTACAACGTTGTATTCTATTTATTTCATTAAAGATAGATATCAATATCTATTTTGTTAGCTTTTTGAGTCAACTAGTCTGTTTTATGAATTTCTAGGTTGGTATTGAGATGGCAATATGAGGCCTTGACTTCTAAATGTAGTACGCGCATGTCCCAAAAATATGGTGCAAGCCAAACTTCAACTATATAGTGATACTTTTTACATAAACCTTTTTATACATGTTATAAATCTACCCTTAGTATATCTATACTATATTATAAAGCATAAGGCAAGGATACCAACCAAATTTAAGTAATTACTATATTTTATGCTTATGGTACAACACCTTAATAAAGTTAGTAAGAGGTTAAAATAGTCTTTCTACAATATTATTAAATTATATTAATTAAAACCCATATAGCATTAAGTATAAATATTGATAATATAAAAAGATAGTAAAAAGAGTTGTGATATAATTAAAATTTCTTTGTTATAAACATATACATTATGGCGACTATACATATTCTAACTCTCATATACCATTTAGTTTGTATTAATGTTCTCTTTGTTATAAACATATATATTATGACGACTATACGTATTCTAACTTCCATATACCATTAAGTTTGTATTAATGTTATGTCTCTATAAATAGACGCTTATTGTACTTGGTAAAATTCATTGATAAAGATCTCTCTCATTTCTAACATATCTTTCTCTCTATAATCTTTGTTTTTATGTTTACATATGTTATATGGTGGTTGCTAAGAATAACCATTGAGAATACGGGAAGTGATAGCATCTTGTGATAAACTTTAACAACTCATGTTCCTGATTGAGATATAGCTCAAAAGAGAAACACGCTACATGTGAAGCCAAATGTATTACGAGGGAAATTGTGGACAATGTTGGAAAATTCGTGCATCATAATACATGTCAGTGATGTAACACAAATAAAACACTCTTGTTTTGTATTATGATTAAGCTCGTTTTTTGTTTGATTTCGCATGTATGTTGGTGATGATGGAACTCTAGCATCTAGGACGATTTGTGGTAGTTTGATGGTTGTTATTTGAATCTCTAATCTAATTCACATCCATTCGAATTAGAACGTACCAACATGGATGGCTTCCATGTTATTGTTACAAAACCAAATACATTAACTTTCCTTGTATTCGTTACATTTATTACGAGTAAAAGTTACTATAATTCCATATATACGTTGTCTTCATCATATCATGTACAAAGAACAAAAGAAAATAAAGACTGATATTGAAGTGAAGAGGTTAACAAAACAACAATAATAAATACATGACAATACTAAATGTATGTAAAGCTATAAAGAATAATTTATATGTTTAACCCTCATGGTAAATTAGTTGTAAGGTCTAATCAAATCAAGTTAAGCAAACCAAGTTGATTTTTGATCAAGCCAAGCTCGAGTTTAAGATTCCATCTTTATTTTAGATTAGAGTCAACCCAAACTAACTCGGTATGAAGTGCAAGTCAAACTCGAGCTAGCCCTGGATCGACTCAACCTTTAAGTGTTGTGTTCCTCGCCGCATGGCGCGGGCATCCCACTAGTATTAATAATTGGTGTTTATTATTGGATTAGAACCTTCAACTCCTTATTAATTAACACATTTGCTACACATCATAATAGCCCTAGACCCCTTCGCTAAAAAAAGTTAAGGTATCAAACAGTTAGAGGCCTGTCCGCTCTTTTTTTTTCACCCTTGAACAATTGAAGTAATTGAATCCACATAACTGGAGTGCCTAATTTTGTTCACAACTCACGACCTGGAAGCTGGAGCGGTTCTGATTTATAATCAAAATTCAAAGCCATCCGATTTCATCAAAGAAGGGGGTCACTTCCAGCGACGATTGATTCTATTTTGTATTAAAAAAACATTTAATTACATTTTAGCCCAACACAGAGAGTATCATTTTAGCCACTATTTATTATGGTAAATCTTTCATTCTTCACGTTGTTTGCATTATGATTTTATATTTGTTTGGAATAATATTATATTACAATAATGTTTTACTTTTAGCGACTGCAAATAACGTGGGTGCAATATTGGTGTTGGGCTGGGATATTGAACATCCGATTATTTTTTAATAGTAGTAAAATAATCGAACATCATAAGAGAAATTACATTAGATACAGATATAGATATAGATATGAGAATACCGGTTTCATTACACAACATTTATGTTGAGAACATTGGTTTCGTTACAAAACATTTACTTAATAGTATCCGTTTAATTTCTCTAACATTTACTTCATTATAATTAGCTATTCTTTTATTTCATTACAATAACTCTACTTCTAATTACATCTATATAAAGGAATGTAACTCAACCATTTTCACCACAGCCAACTAAATCCTACCTCTCTAATCAAGCCATGGCTCATGACACAAAAACATACCTCTTTTGCTTGCTTTTGTTTGCACTTTCCTTGGTCCACACAACAAATGGTATTTGTCCTCAATTAAGTTGGGATATGCGTATCACCAATGGCCTTCAAAGCGGCGCACTTGTAGTCTACCCTACAGACAAAGATGGTGTCGATTTAGGACCTCACAACTTGAACCCAAACGAATACTATTCGTGGGAGTTCTGCGAGCATCCTACCAGAAGTAGCCATTGGTATACATTATTTTATTGGCAACCTCACCAACAAAATTATACTGTTTTTGATGATAAAATCCGACATGAGTGTTTTCGTCACTATGGGGCAGAAGAATGCTATTGGCTAGTGAAAGAGGATGGTTTTTTTATGAGTGCTGATAACGATCCATTTCCAAAAGGTTGGGTGAAAAAATATGATTGGTAACGTGTAAATGGTCTTCATTGGAGACATTATCTTGTTAAAATAATAATGGATAATATAGTTTAATTTCTTAGATTAGTCGTTCTATATTTAAACACTAGTGAATCGTACTACACTAATCCACACATATAACACCAATCTAAACTATGTTACGGAAGATGATCATATGTTGTATACAATTTTTATTCGTAATAGTGATTTTTGGCACGAAAGTAAAAAATTGGATGGATAGAAAATTTACGCTTGTTAACGTTTGCTTCACGTGTTGGTTTTCTAATTAAATTACACGTGATTAAACTCATCTTAATCGTATCATATCTTATCATATCGTACCATATCATATCATATCATATCATATCATATCATATCATCTTATATCATGTCATATCATATTAATGGTAAGGCTGCTACCATGTGACCTAGAAGTCATGATCACAAGTCGTGGACAGAGGCGAATCCAGCCATAAAATGAGGGTTCACAAGGACCCACTCAGTTTGAAATTTTTAGTGAGAATCTACTATTTATTTTTGTGGAAAATTCTACCAAAAGAAAATCATTAGAAAGAATTCATGAATCCGCCACTGATCATGAAAATAGCATCTAATGAAAATGAAGGAAAAGGATGTGTACATCAACCCCAAATTGTCCAGGCACCCCTCCCCTGGACGCCGCACATGAGTTTGCTTTATGTACTGGGTTTCCCTATTTCCACATTTCCAGTTAACGCATCTTTTACCCAAACGTTTTAGCTTCCGACCCTAAATGAAAGCAGTGGGTTTGGTTGCAAGTTGTTTGTTTACATTATATATATATTATTGAAAACTTAACATGAATAGTAACCATTTTTTTCTTTTTTTTTGTTTTGTTTTTTACACCATCATTTGATAATAAATATATTAAGTTTCATACTAAATTCCAAGATTGATTGGTGGTGTAGTGGTTTGAGATTTACTTTCTTAGGAAGGAGGTTAGGGATGGCAACGGGTCGGGTATGGGTCGGGTTTGGCTAATACCATACCCATACCCGGTTATAAAATCTCATACCATACCCGTCCCATTACCCGTCGGGTTTTTGTCGGGTATTACCCATCGGGTATAGAGCATACCCGCGGGTATCGGGTATACCCGTTGGTATTTGCATGTATATAAATATTTTTATTTTCTTTTATAGTCTTATGTTTTAAGAAATCTAGAGTATATGAAATTGTAATAAGTAAAATATATATTATCATCACCATAATAATCTTTGAAACATTTAATATGTAAATATATATATTATAGTATGAATTTTGAAAGCTATTTATATATTTCATAGCATATAAATATAAATAATAATGATATTAGAATATATGTTTTAGACGAAAAGTTAATTCTTCAAATAATCAATCTATTAGAATAAAACATTACTAAAAAATAGATAAGAAAAGATGTATATAAAACTTAAAAGTATTCGGGTATATATTTCGGGTAGACGGGTATTTAGTTTCGGGTAATCGGGTCGGGTATCACCTAATACCATACCCGTCCCATACCCGCGAAATATTTTTTTTCCAATACCAAACCCGTCCCATACTCGTTGGGTATCGGGTATACCCATCCCAAATGCTTCGGGTTTCGGGTATACCCGTCGGGCTCGGGTTTTTTTGCCATCCCTAAAGGAGGTTGTGAGTTCAATTCTAGCCAACATCATATTCTTTCTTTTTTTCTTTTGCAACATCATTTAATATTAAATATACTTGGTTTCATATTAAAATATAAGATTGATTGGTGGTGTAGTGGTTTGAGGTTCACTTTCCTAAGAGTGAAGTTGTGAGTTTGATTCTTGGCTAGATCATTTTATTTTCTTTCTTTTTTTCTTTTGCAACATCATTTAATATAAAATATAGTTGGTTTCATATTAAAACACAATATTGATTGGTGGTGTAATGGTTTGAGGTTCACCTTCCTAAGAGTGAGGTTATGGGTTCGATTTTGGGCTCGCTCATTTTGTTTCTTTTTTTTCTTTTACAACATCATTTAATAGTTTTCCCACATCGTTAATTTATGTTAAAAATAATTGGGTTGGGAATAAAACACAAATTGGGTAAGTAGTGTAGTGGTTTGAGGTGCCTTCCCTAAACGAATGTCTTAGTTTCGAGACCTGATTTGAGGCAAACATTTTTCCAGATTATTTTGTGATCGCTTAAGCTAACATTGTCGCATTGGTACCCTAATAAACCAAGACAATAATGACAAGTGAACGCGCGGCAACGCGCGCGAAGAGTAAAACTAGTTGTTACATTAAGCAGCTTACAGTTTAGAGTTTTTTTTTTCTTTTTGTTTCACCTTGACTCAATAAACTTTCTTTTGATGAATTTGTTATAACATATGATTTTCATGAATATGAGAATATCAATGATGCCCCATGTTGATAGAAAAAAGAAACATGTTTTAGGTCAACTAACAAACCCCATTTTTGAAAAGGGCCCCTACTAAAAACAGGCTAACCCATTTAAGTATATTTAAATAAAACTTCTTTTTTTTTTTTTTCGTTTTTTCATTTAATGGAAGATGCAATTTGATAATCTAGCATGACCTGATTTAAATATTGTATGTTAGACAAAGTGTTATGCTAAATGTACTATTCTATTGTTATATCCCCTCCTTAGAAAATTTCTATCAAAACTTGTCATATTCCCCCACGAAAATAATTACTTTTTTAACGTAAGCAAAGTAAACGGTCGGTCCAGAATTATTAATTTTGACTTCCTGTTTTTTCTATGCAGATTCAATTTATTACGATGTTGATGATTTTCGAGTACTAGTGTTTCGGTTGATGATCGATTAGTTAATCATCAACGCATGAGTCGTAAGACCATTCTAATTACATAACCGTTGAAAGTCTACGTATATATTAATCCTGTAATACATGGTAGTAATGCATATTTACATTGTCTATTGTTCCTTTCTATATGTTAGATAATAATCTTGATTTATAAACTTATGTAAATAATATTATGTACATATGTAATTATTATGTCCTAAGTTTAGGATTAGTCATGAACAAGTGACAAAACGGTTCATTAAGGTAGTTATTGTTAGTTATGTTGTTTGTGAATGGTTGTGCCGATACATAACACACCGGTTCACTAGTATATATAGATTATACATATGCATTTTATCAAGTATCAAAAGTTTGTGTTTCAATAACCAACTTTTATATTTCTGTTTCCATTCCCTCCATTCTTCCGGCGCGTGTGGCCTCTTGAACCGAAGATCTCATCTATCGGTCAAATAAATGTGGTGAAACCGAATGTCGTCTGTGACAACCGGCAAAATTAAGGTAAATCCGTACTAATTAATTATGTGTAATTAACGTAATTAAGTGCAAATTCGTGTTAATTGTTTAACTGATGCCTTAGAAAATAGCAAATTCCCCATAAGATGCATAGGAATGCACACGTTTAATGATGAAGCATGATGGAATCATGTGCGAATAAACTTGTCCGGAACGTACGTTGGTGATTACCCGGTAAAAATTAAATAAACGAAAAGGATCCCAGACACCCAGGATATAAAATAAAGGGTATTTTCATGAAATATAATGTGTTTTGGAACTCCAAAATCATAAATGAAAAATCTACATACAAATCTCCCGGTAACGAATAAAGTGCGCGTACCGCACCCGGTACAAGTATAACTTGTAATTTCACCCAACAAAAGCCTAACTAACCAACCAACACTTAAACTAGGCTATGTTTAAGGGTTATTAGAGGCTATTATAATGTCCGGATAACGCATAATTAAAACCCGATCTAAACCCGAATAAAGCCCTAACTATATAATTGGAATATAACTAGATTGTTTACTAGATATTTTTGTCACCGTGTGCCCCCCCCCCCCCCCTTGCCAAACATAACCGGCCATAAAGTCTTCACCATACTCAATGTAACACCCCAACCGTTGGCGGAAACATCGAGGTGTCACGTAGTGACGATTGTTTAATAGCTCATGGACTAGAAATGTAAATATTGATACATTGAATAAATAGTTTATTACATTGACAAGAAATTCAAATTACAAAGATTCTAAAGCGACAAGTCTAACTAAAGTACAATAAAGTCAAAACTTAAATATAAATCCAAAAGCTTAAAGGAAGCGTCTCAAAACAACCTGAAACATGTACGAAAATAATTTGGTCAATACAAAAATGTATTGGTGAGCATACCCTGTTTGAATACATATAGTAGAAAAAGTGATTAGCAATTCATGTGTTGTATACCGTTTGCAATTATGTGTTTAAGCAGTATCAGTCAAAACCAACCCTAAGACAAGACAACACTTTGAAAACCATTTTTGAGTATAATGAATCACAAGACAATGACCAAGGTCTCTCAACAGAGTCACAAGGGGTATATACCATAGTACTATTCATTGAAATGCAAGGCCACAACGGTTAATGATTTTGACAGCCATAGATACACACAAATTAACATAAAGCAAACACACATGAGAATTGCAATTAATAACAGAATAACATTTTGTCATAATGTACATGAGTAGCCCCAAAAGAGTAAAACATGAAAAACGGGAAAGATATACTCACAGTTTTGCTAAGCGATAAATCCTACAAAGTTCGTCACAAAAGGTTTAAGAATTCCGAAGAACTCAACCTATATGTTTTAAGAATACTAATGAGGAAAATGACTTAAAAGTCTAAGGCATCTATAATCTAGGGCATTAGGGTTTGCTAGACTTATGTAGGGAAGATGAAGTTTTATTATATCTTAAATTTAATAAAATGTTAAATAAAGTATATCATGATTTAAGATTTACCACGTGACAAAGAAATTACTATGTTTCCACTTATAGGAATATTTTTTATTTTATAGAAAAATATCCATAAATCATAGTTTAGTAATTTACAGTTAACGAAATAATTAATAATTAATAATATCTAATTAAATGTAAATAAACTAAAAATCCAAGTTATGATTCAAAAATGATATTTATATGAAAAATAACTATTTTCTGATGTATATAGGTGAAAATAATTTTTCCATAATTTTTCTCAATTTATTTGTATTTAAAATAAATTTAATGAGTTTAAATCATGTTTAAATGATTAAAAATAGAATAATTAATAAAAATGAATGCTTTCAGGTCTAAAAATTTTTATTTAGATTCATGATCCTTAAAAATAATTTTCCAGAAAATTTGAGATTTTAAATCATTAAAATGAATTTTTAATGAATTATTAATGATTACAACTATCTAAATTTATAAAAATGTGAAGATAATTTATTTTTCAAAAAACATTTATGTGATAATTTTATTTATGGTGTCAAGATGCTATGTCTAAATTTTCATAATTTTTGGATCAAAGATGAATTTTCTATGAATATTGAAAGAATAATGTATTTATATGTATTTATATAAAAGATAAAATTCAGATTAAAAGGAAAAAAAATATATGTATGACAGAACCGCAGGTGAGAAGACTCGAACCCGGGTCTGTCCTGAGTTGTTCATAAGCTTAAACCACTACACTACAACAATTCTATGTTGATAAAATTAGATTAAAAATGTATTTATCTTATATTTAAGGTTCATCTTCTTCCCCAAATGTCTACCAAAGAACCCTAACCCTAACTCAAAATCAATAAACTCAATCAAGCACGATAATAAACCTGTAATAAGGGGGTTTTGATCAGAAACACATGAAAAACAAAACGGCAATATGAAACACTTACAAGAAAAACGATTTGAGCTTGAATATGAAGTCGCTATATTTGGTCCGATTCCAATGCCTTCCGGACGCGATTAGATACATTTTTTGTGGGTTTGAAACGTACCAAGGTAGAGGAACGATTTGGGATGATCTATTTATAGGTTTCAGTACGTTAAAGCGTCGTTTGGACTTGATATTAAACTCCGATCGGTTACAACCCTTAGCCGATTAATTGCTCATTAAAATAACGTTTATGGACCGATTAATCTTATGAAAATGTTGGTATAGTATGAAGAAACGTATATTATCACTTAGTACTAGTTAAACGCATTGAATTTTATTAAAAAAAAAGAGTTGGCCGGAGCTCGGCCGGAACTTGGCCGGAGCTCCTGCCGGAAAAACGTGGAGGGTGAGAAAGAGGGAGAGGTGTTTTGAAAGTTTGAGGATTTGACAAAATAGGTCCCTTATGTTCTAACTTGGTTAGTTATATTAAGAATTGGTTTGTTCTTCCTTTATAAAACTTAACCAAGTTAACTATTTTTAACTTTTTAAAAACTCTAAACCTTTATAAAACTTGAAATCTTTATATTATCCCTTCCGGTTGACGTTTCCACGTACGCATTTGATAATAATGTACGCCCGATCCATAATAAATATTAATGATAAACTTTTAGTTTACTCTAAAATAAATTTTTGAAAACGACGAAACTTATAGGGACTATAATTGAAATATTTGAAGGGCTAATATTGACAATTCGATTAAAATGAAGGTGACGGTTGTCACACTCAAATCTCTTTTTCTTGACAAATATTGGATTTGATTGGATTTGGGTATGGTTTGTGAGATTTAAAAATAATTATTTGTACAAGGAAGATCTTTTATAATCTAGCACATGGCCATTTCTAACATGCACAAAAATAATGTTCTCTTGCTCACCATTAGAGCCGTGAGGTAGCACAAACACACACACATTTTCATTTCAATCTTTCAACATCAAAATTCATCCATAACCAAACCCATTTACATAAGATAAAAGTGTGTTATCAAGCTTGGAGCTTAACAACATTGGAAGAACAAACTAAACCCCATCCAAATCAAGAGTTTTGTCTTCCCTAGCCTTGTGCTAGTAGTAAGTTTCTTAATCTTGCTTTAGTTCTTTAAATATTCATGTTTTATGTTTTTAAAGCAAGTTGTACATAAGGTTTAAAATATGGTTTTGAACATAAACTTTAGTATGTTTTTATAAGACCAAAATGGGTGTTAAAAATCATGTATATGGGTCATAGGTTTGATGTTGGAATGTAGTGTTTTTGTAAGTTGTAAACATTACACATACACTTATATAAGATGATGATATAAACATAGTTTGTGAATGTAACTTGAAAACACTTAAAAGTGGTTTAAATCATCATAAAATAACCATCTAAAACTTGATATAGTGTTGATCTTCTTAGAAAATAAATTACATAAAGTTTACATATACAAAGTTACACACTTGAAAGATGTAATGTTGGACATATTGGACATATACACTAAAAACACCTAATATTATCCTTAATTAGATTATTATGGACTATAGATGAGGTTGGATCATAAAAATAATCTACCATGACAAAGATGACGTCAAAATAAAGTCTACTAGTTTAGTGGATAATTGTCACTTTTGAAAGATTAGGAAGAAAATGTAAGTTTTGAAAGTTAAAGGACTATTTTGGTAACTTTGGAAGTTAAAGGACTATTTTGGTAACTTTGGAAGTTAAGAGACATAAAATGTCATTTTTAGAAGCTTGCATCTAAAAATGTAACTTTGAAAAGTTTGGTGTCCAAAGTGTGAATTGTTGACTTTCCAAGGTTGATTATGGAAATAGTAGCAAATTTACAAACATATATCTTATATAAAAATGTATTTTTATAAAATGAAGTTTTATAAAAATATAGATTTTCTAACATGTTGGGAATATATAAAAACAAAGGTTTTTATAATAATGTTAGATAAATCAAAAACTTGGTAAAAACTTGTATAAAAATGAACACTTTTATATAAATGGGAATATAAAAGTGTTGGAGCATATTATGTGGAAATAACCAAGTCTTTGTATTAAAAATACAAATGATGTTTATAAACTTCCAAGTAAAATATGTACAAATAAAAAAGTGAATAATTTCAAGAATACATATGGTTGGAACTTGGAAAATTGACAATATATATATATATATATATATATATATATATATATATATGGTTAGGATACTTTGAGAACTCGATGAGTTGTGAGAACTCATAGGAACTCGACGTAAAATGCGATTTTTTTTTTATTTTTTTTACACTCGTATAAAACACGTAAACACCGTTGTAAAAAAATTAGAAAAAAATACACTAATTTACGTCAAAATACACCGGTGTAAGGGATTTTTATCCTCGTGTAAGTATATTAATATTTTATTCATTATTTTATTGTTGATTAATTATGGACCACATATTCATTTTTGATTAAAAAAATATGTGGTTATAAAGTGAGTTCTTATGGTTGTCACAACTCATAGGAGTTCTCAAAATATCCGGCTCCTATATATATATATATATATATATATATATATGTGTGTGTGTGTGTGTGTGTGTTAAGTAATCGGATATGGACGTGTTAACGGACTAAGACGTAAAAACGAACAAATAAGTATTTGTATTATTACGTCTAATGAGAAAATGAGAACATATATTTTAAAGGACTTAAAATATATAATTTGGGTGAAAAATACATATTCCTAAGTGTTGGAAATTTATTCGTGGGAGAAAAATAACGTAAATAATCTAACGATTAAACGTTTAAAACAAGCATATGGACTTGACAATGAAAATATATTATCGAATCGACGAGATCCTAGTATATTTATTTAATGGGAAAGTAAATATACGGTAAAGTGAGTCGAGTCGAGTGAGGAAAATATATATATATCGAATCGACGAGATCCTAGTGTATTTACTTAATGGGAAAGTAAATATACGGTAAAGTGAGTCGAGTCGAGTGTGGAAAACGTTATGACGAGTCGACAAGATCCTAGTATATTTATTTAATGGGAAAATAAATATACGGTAAAGTGAGTCGAGTCGAGAGTGTTAAAATATTACATCGATCGACAAGATCTTAGTATAATTATTTAATGGGAAAATAATTATACGTCAAGTGAGTTGAGTCGAGAACGATATTATACAAGTTAATTAATATTCATGGAAATATAAGCGTAACTTGTAAAAAGGGTAACCTATCACCAACGGACCTATGATACACGTTTAATTAAACGGGGAATTGGACTAAATAGTGGTTTGGGAGTTGGACGTACAACTTGCCGAAACACACGCACTATAGGCTTAGTGATTTATACGTCTAGGACGTTTGTAGGTGTTGACCTTGGACGGACTATTCTCTATTTGGATTTGCGCACTTGCTTGGGGTGAGTTTCACGGCCCCATTTTACTGTTTTTATTGGGAGAAAGATATGTTATGGAAATGTGTGACAGGATGGATTACTTGAGTAGTTGTTCGCCACTCGGGGTTGAGTCCTCGCGGCTGTAACCATTTATTCGTGGGTATTGAAACCGAAGGAATATTGGGATAGTATTATTGGTGCCTGACAAGGCCCACCCCTAGTCGATAGCGTCGATTATGCATCGGCGTATGCCTGGGGTGCTCGTATTCTGAAATGAGTTGTTATTTTCCGAGAAACAACTTGGGGCGGGGCATTGCTAGTCTTGGTTTGGTTATGGGCTCAAGTAGGTTGTAGGAACTTGCAACTCCTACGATGGTCACAACTTGTGTTTATTTCCCAAAAGTGATGTTTTGTGAACTAAAACATGTGAACTCACCAATATTTACATATTGACGATTTTTAACATATCTTTCAGGTAATTGATCGATGGATGGTTGTGTGGCTAGTAGGGGCGGGGATCTCTCTTACGTCGGATATTTTGAGGGGTTTTACTTTTATTTCCCATAGGGTTGGGATATATTTGAGAAACCTCTACTTATGTATTAAACTATGTGGTTTAAGGATGTGTAAACTTAAAAATTTGTTTCGACGTGATAAATAAATGATCCCTTTTCTTTATTACTTATAGTTTGTGTTAATCTTGACTTTATGCCCTTTGAACCGTCGCGCCACGTGTTTCCGCCATTGGCGTGGTGTGACATCGTCCATACCTACCTCCACCAAGCACGGCCACTACTACGGCCACAGCCGCCACCTCCTGTCGCGATAACCACCATTCATCACCGTAACACCATCTAGCACCAACCGTTCCAACAGGTGTTTTTCAAGCTAAATCAAGCGGTGACGAAGAGGAAACATGACGTTTCCGTGTCACCGGCAAGAGCGACGACAAAATGCAGCAGCTACCGTGACGTCTAGACACCAAGGTTTTTCGGTGAACGCGAACAACCTTAAAGCTGCCTACCATGTTTGACCTTGGAGAAAAAGGAAAAGTTTTACACCGGCATTTACCGACTTCTCCACCGTTGATCAAGAATTGGAGGGATTGGATCATGCATTGACCTTGAAGAGGCCTTCACCGTCGATCAAGAATCGGAAAGCCATGGGTTTCGCTGACGCTTTGTTGTGGTCGTAACCGACGTCACATGCTTGGGGCAGGAACGTAACTTTGGCCTATTTGTCGCCGCCGACTTTCTACTTTTTAAGTTTACTAGTATTTGCCCCGCGGACATGTATCTAACCCGGTAAGAATAAATATGGCTGCGAAAAAAGACCATCCGTGGGACCCGAACACACGAACACGTAGTTAAAATGTAGGCGCTCTATGAACTGAGCTAGAACGAATGGTGGTCAACAGACGATTCATATACAATGCAACGTGACGAAGTCTTTATTTAAGTGAAATAATTAAAATACGGTGTGAAAAAGATCTCTCCCCATCACACACCCAACACCATCACCACTAACCGGCCACCTATCACAAAAAATGAATTGAAATGGGGTATGGAGAGAGAAGGGTGGTGGCCAACCGGAGGAGGGCGGGCTCCCACCGGAAATTCATGGGAACGATCAAAACTCTATTACCTTCTTCATCTCAAACTTACCTGATGACATATCGATCGAAAGGATGAGAGAGGATTACGGGAGATGTGGCCAACTGGTGGATGCTTATATAACTAGAAAAAGGGACAAGTTTGGGAAGGTGTTTGCTTTCGTGAGGTATGCAAAGGTTAGAGATACGGATAAGATGGTAAAGGCGCTGAACAGGGTGAGATTCGATGGTAGGGTAACTTTTGCTAAGGTGTCCAGGTTTGGAAAGGAAGACAGTTTAGTTAGGCATAACAAAAGACAAGAGGTACCAATGGTCAATAATGGAAAAGAGACCAGAAAAGTGGATCAAAATCACAGTTTTTATGAAGCTTCTGGTGGTGGAGGAAGTGAGTTCTCGTACCGGGATACACTCACAGGAATGACCGGTTATGGGAATAAAATGATGAGTACTCTGGTACTGGATGACAAGGTAGCGGACTTGGCGGAATCTTGGAGAGGAAGATCGATGGTGGGTATAGCTAAATCTTTTAAAAGCCTCTGCGATATGGAGATAAACTTAAGTGTTATGAAAGATATGTTGATCGAGATTAGGTACTTAGGGGGGGGAATGAGGGTGTTTTTGACGTTCACGTCAATGGTCAAGGCTAACAAGTTCTTAGAACTTCGAGACCAATGGGAGAACTGGTTTGAAGATGTTAAGGGCTGGGATGGACAACAATTGAAGTTTGAAAGATTGGATTGGCTGAGAATTACCGGACTACCCATCAACTTAAGATGTGATGTTCACGTAGAGAAGATCGGGGAAATATTTGGTTAGGTTATCAGGGATGCAGACAACGGTATCAATGAACCAGATTTAACAAGTGTTTATGTGGGGGTTGTTGTAAACCATGGAAGAATTATCAGGGAGGAAATAAAGCTCGGTAGGAGAGGTATGTTGATGACCTGCTGGGTGACGGAGAATGCTAATGGTTGGAGGCCGGATTATATTAAAGATGTGACGGTGGTGGTCGGAAATGAAAATTTGACTGCTCCGAGTGTCGACGTAGATCAAGAAGGAAATCAAATGGTCAACACGGTTGGGTTACAGGCGACGGTTAATAATGGGTCTTCTGAGGTACTGGAACACAGTGACGGTAATGGTCACGCAACCGGAATTTTTGTGTCACCGGAGAAAGAAGAGGAAAGGTCGGAGGTAGTAATTAATGCAGGAGATGAAACGATAATAAACGGTAATGGGAAGGCAAAACCTCATTATGATGTTGAGGTGGATCTTATGCATGGGGAGGATATTGAGGCGCCATCAATAAAAGATAATAAAGTCCTAACAAAGACACACTTAATGGGAATGTGTAACAACCCGGGTCAGACCCCCAAAATTTTTCGCGTATTAAAAGTATTATCATATAATAATAGTTAACCAAAACAAATAACGAGCGAGTCGGTTGTGTGCGAAACTAAAAACCAAACCATTTAATATATATAATATTATTATTAAGCATGTTACGAGACCGAGTTAATATACAAAAACAAACCCGAACCCGTGCCCGTTCAGAAAGGGTGAGTCACCAAGGGAGAGGACACTTGTCCTCCCCTCTTGGTGACACCTCCCTTGACTTCTTTTATATAAATCTCAACACACACATCTGTGTGTTTTCATTTCAACATCTCACACACACATAACAGATTAGAGAGAGAGGGAGCAGATAGATGGAAGAGCTCCGGCCACCACCAGCGGCGGAGCTCCGGCAGCCAACGACCAAACAACACCACGCCACCATCACCCATTAAGAGAGACCGAAGAGAAAGAGAGAGACGCAAAGAGATACAGAAACCGAGGAAGAGGAACGAAAGAGAGAACAGAGGAGAGAGACGGGTTTCGGAAGAGGAGGAAGAAGGAAGAAAGAGGCGGCGGCTACGGTGGTGGTTCGGGTGAGGTTACGATTGGGTCAGATCTGTTCTCATAGGTAAAACCCCCTCTTTTCTAATAATTTGGTGGTGTTGAGTGGTGGCTGTTAAGGTGGTGGCGGCGGCGGCGATGTAATGATGAATTAGGGTTGCTGTGGTGATGTTAGGTGGTCAGGGGTTTGGGACAGGTTTGTATGGTGGCAGAGATTTGGTGGTCTCGGTGGTCGATGGCAGCCGAATAGTGGTGGTAGTCGAGTCATGATTAACTAAGGTTGATGATGGATGATGTTGCTGGATTACAATCGGGTCAGGAGCTCGGGTTTAGAAGAGGGTCAGCAGAGGTCAACATGGTCAACCCTCGGTCAACAGAGGTTGACCGAGTCAACTGGTCAGTCAAGATGGTTGACTGGTCAACCCAGTCAACGTTGGTCCATTTGTGTCGGACCGAAAGCGAGGTATAGCCGGACCTGCGAATTTGTTAGTTTCTAATTTATGTATAAAGTGTTGCGGACAATTGAACTTGGATATTGGACTATTTGTTCGGACAATAGTTTATAACACTTTAAACATAAATTAGAGAAAGTGCGACGTGTAAACTTGATAATTGGACAACGGACATGATAACATTAGGATGATATAATGTGAACTCGGACAATTGGATTAATCATAGGGACATTGTGGAGTTGGAACTTTGGACAATAAGACATGTAGATTCGGACAAATTGTAACTAAAATGGATTATAGTGTTAATATTAGAACTTGAGATTTGATACATAAACCTAGATCATTGGAGACTTTAAACACGACGCTTTGAACATTAAGAACTAAGACGCTAACTTATATTATATAAACATAGAAGCGACTAGTAATACAAGAGCATGGAGCTTTAGATTATAGGATATGTATATATACTCGAACATTGGACAAGATACAAACTATAGACATTGGGGTTATTGATTCGGACATAACTAGATACTAAAGCGTAACTTGAATGTATAAACGCTTATCTAAAATGGAACATAAAGGACTAAGACGAGACTTAGGAAAGTCGTAGAGTTGAGTAGACGCTAGTGCATCTTGAATAACTAAAGGACCAAGAATACGAGATATACACTTATAAGTATATATATTAATGCAAGATATGACCATTAGATTGGAAACTAAACAAAGGATTGGACGAACACGAATAAATCAATAGAAAGTATACGCTCGAGCTCGTCCCCACGCGCAACCATGACAACTGAAAACCAAATACTAATGATAATGTGTGTCGACATAGGGCCCAACCAGGAGGATGTCGGTATTCGATACCGAGTACCAGTTTTCATATTTTTGAGCTATGCAAACATGTGAGTATCGTGAACTCCCCTATTTTTACTTTTAAACTGTTTTGGGGTGACGCATGCTTCTAAACTGTTTTATACATTGTTATGGGTGTTAGTTTTACAGAGCGTGATTACCTGCTTGCTTGTTATGCATACTAAACCAGGCACTCATTAACTCTAGGATAGAGCCGACTTAATATATGGGTAGTACTACTTGGGGAATCCCCCACGCACAGTGGTTCGGCCTAGACCCGGAAACCCCCAATAAGACCGACGGGTCATTGCGGCATATATTTTGCCATTGGGGAACCTATGAGGCAGGACATAGGTTGAGAACTATGACAATAACGGGTATAGTTTATGTTGATACATCTAGACATGGTTAGGCATGGGCTAGGTGCCAAGGGTTGAGTGGCCAGCTTGTAGGACTGTAACACCATAACCAGGAAAACGTGTTGAAAACGATTAAACTCGTTTGAATAATTGAAACTGTTTTGATAAACTATTTTGGGCGCCTATGTAACTAAACACACGAACTCACCAACATTATTGTTGACCCAAAACCATTTTAAGCATGTGTTCAGGTACCGGCATTGGAGATATGAAGAATGTATGATTGCAACTCGGAGTCACAACCAGTGGACGAACCAGAAGACGATCGAGTAACCATAAAAACCAGCCGCCTCAATACGATCAGGGACTAGTTGTAGTTAAAAGAATTGTATTATGTAAATAAATTATGTTAATAAAGATAGTTATTATTGTACCGCTTCTGCTGTTGCTTGCATTTGCGTGAATGTTGTACCAATCTGTTATTTCGTCCAGGCCCCTGTGGCCGGGTTGTGACAGAATGGGTTAGGATGTGGGGGTCCATGGAGGGTACATAGGACAAAATGAATTAGATTGTAGGGGAGGTTCATGGGGAGTGGAGCAAAAGATAAAGAGAAATTGTAGAGTTTATTATTCTGGTTCAACAGGGGGAGTAGAGCAAAACATTGAAACTATTCCTAGAAAGTGGACTAGACTTAGGAGAAGCCCAGTTCAAGAAGGCCAAACATATGTGATGAATGGCGAGGAGAAGGAGAACAACCATACGAACAGGGGAGATAACACAAAAAGATGAATACGATATATCCAATTGGCGGTATCTTTGGAGAAATGCATCTCAAGGTTTTCATAGGGTACAAACATAGGGCTACTAAACGCATTATGGAGTGGGAGAGATGCGCATTTTTTATGACAGGGGGTAGGAATTTTTCTTGTATCAGTAGTAAATACAGGTGATCTTGCGGGCGTTTTTACATTGTGTTAGTGTCTTACTTGTACAATGTAATATATATTTTGGGTGTGGAATGAAAGTAATTTGCCGATAAAAAAAAAATTAAAATACGGTGTGAACCTTAAACGTTTGAAACTAAAGGGGTCTAAACGACATTCTATAAAGTTGCGGGGTTAAAATTTTAATATTTTGGTTTTTAGTTGTGGCAGCAAATTCGACCAATCGGTGAGGCCAAAAGTCGTTTAATATATATACAATATATATTATATATAGTAATACCCACGTGCCAATAATAATAACAATACATCTTCTTCCCCACTTTGTACTTGTATTATACTGAGTAGCAATATAAATACCCACGTGCCAATAATGATAGTATATTATTACATCTTCTTCCCAAAAGACAAGTGCCTTCCTGCCATCTCCCACACAAAACCAATAATAATAGTAATAATATTATTATTACATCTTCTTCCCCAAACTTCCCTTGAACAGAAACGGAAACAAAAAACTGAAACCTTAACATCTCCAAAGAAAACATGAATGCAATGTTCCGCAAACTCAGCAACCAAACATACAACCACATAAGAACAAGATGTTCCATAATACCCAATACAATCTTTGTCCCAATTCACAGAACAACCCATGTCCAACACAACCTACATCTTCCCATCAACCCTTTTTTTCCACGATTTCATGTACCTACACGTCGTCATTTCAGTAGCAAGACCAATGGCACAACCCCATCTGCTTCGTTTACAAAGAGTGGGCCCATTTGGTGGTATTTGAGCATGATTAAAGCTAGGCCTGTTCTTACCAAGAGTCTTACCTCTGCTGTTATTTATACTGCTGCTGATTTAACCTCTCAGGTCTGATTTTTTTTATTAGAGTATTCACATCCCCTTTATCAAATCTCATATATCAAATTACACTAAAAATCACTATTTCACCCTTAAATCTTCTATCTCCTAATTAAAATAATAATATTTTTTATACTTTTATCATTATATTTTCTCTCTTCTCATTCACAACTACTTATAAAAATATTAAAATATATATAGGGGTGAACAGTAGCTTTTCATATTTAAAGTGGAATAGTGCTTTAATCAAATATTTTATCTCTCACCAAATATTTTATCTCTCCTTCACCCTATATAATTTGGTGGACACACTCACATACATTTGGTGGACCAAATGTGAATGCTCTTATATGTTAATGGTTTGATTGATTTGTGATGTGGGTATTTGATTATTGGGATTGTTTTGGTATAATTTATGTTTTCTTTCGAAGAACCAAAGTACTTAGTTTTTTTGTTAATAAAGAATATTTTTTATACATATAATAAAGGGTAAATTACATGAGGATGGTAGGCAGGCGGGCAACAAGCTGCGCCGCTACCCCTTACTTAGTTATTTGTTATTTTATATTATGTTTGGATTCACTCACTGATTACTGGATCTGACACATATTTATGTTTGTTTGAAACATGGGTGGGGTGTGGAGACATGAGAGATGTAATAAAAGTAAATAAAAGTAATAATATTAAATTTGTGATTGGTGGGATCTCTCTCTCTCTCTCTTCAGCTATTGGTGCGTCTTGGGGGTCTCGTGGGGGACGGGGGAGAGGAAGAAGGGGGTGGGGGTGGTGTTGAGATGGGGACGGGGAAAAAAGGTGGGACGGGGGTGGTGGGGCGTCTCCACACCCAAAAACCTTATAAGTTAATTGATTGAATGATTGATTATTAATCTTCTGATTCTACTTAGAAAATAGGGATCATAAAAATATGGAGGATTTTTATAGGTTTATGTGTTCATCCTGTAAAAATTAAGGGTAATAAATAGATTCTTTGATATTAGTTTAATTATGCTTGATACGCAACTATATAGATATTGACTTTATAAAGTCAACTTGACCTGTTTGATGGTATACGGTAGCTATATAGATGCTTGATATACAGCAACAAAATACCCATTTTTACCGATTTGATGGTGTTCCAAATATTTACACAAATAAAATAACTGGCCATATTAACATTTAGTAAAATTTACACAAGTAAAATAAATCTATTCAAATAAAAACCTTTACTAATGAATATTTAAATGCATGATAAAAATAACTCTGAAGAGAATGTGAATAAGAAAGGTTTATTGAATTGTGGTAAGTTAAAAAGGGAAGTGACGATAATGGCAAAAAAAAAGGTTAATAGGTAAGTTAACGAAAATGCCTCTAACTTAACGGAGCATTAGATGGCGTCACTGAAATAGATTAAAATGGGAAAAAAAGTGAATATTTGAGGGCACTAAATTAAAAAGAAATACACTTTTTATGAAAGGGTCATGGTAACTACACACCCTTCATTTTTATCTACACATCCCCCTATATGGGGCGTATGACACCATACGTCACCTATATGGGCGTATGGTACCATATGAGGCATATAGTACAACTTTCAACATTAAATGCAGTCAATCTTGGAATCTATGTGATCAAAAGGCTTTGTATACGCCTCCTGTGATGCCATATGCCCCATATGGTGTCTATATGCCTTATATGACCTCATATGAGGCATATAGAAATACAAGGCACAAGTTTCTATGTCAGACATGTCACCTCGTACTTGTATACGCCTCCTGTGATCTTGGTTTTAAAAAGCGCTAGGCGTACAAAAATGATGAGGTCTAAGCGCATCGCGCGAAGAGAAAAGCACAAAAAGCGTGGAATTTTCGTACCCGAAGCGCACATTAATTATATAATTTTTTTTATATATCCCATATATATTCCATGAGTTTTTAGCTTCAATTACCCAAAATATAGTTATAAATAAGGTTTTTATGTGATTTTACTTATTTGTACAAGCCAAAAACACCAAGGTATAACATTTTATGTATAAAAAAATACCCTGGATACGTGAGGCGCGCGCCTCAGGGATAAAAGCGCCTGAAATTTGACAAAAAAACGCCTAAGGCGCGCGCCTTTGGGAAAAAGGATAGGTGCAAAGCCCTGAGGCGCCCTAGGCTGCGCCTTGATGCGCCTAGGCGCGCCTCAGGCGCGCTTTTTAAAACCCAGCCTGTGATGCCATACGCCTCGTATGCTTATCTATATGCCTCATATGACCTCATACGAGACATATAGAAGTATAAGGCATAAGTTTTTATGTCAGACATGTGACCTCGTACCTGTGTATGCTTCCTATGATACCATACGCGGTGTATAGGCCCTTTTTGGCTTCATTCGTCGACAACAACCTGTGTTTCTTGGGAGGTGACATCGTACCCATACGTGGAGTATATAGCCACACGCCCCATATGGTTGTAGTATTTGATTGCATGAACACCCCGTTTGTTCTTCAAAGTTTTAACCAACTCAAATGCGAGGGTCTTTAGCATACTAGATCCACTTACCGATATTTGCACCGCTGTATTGCTCGCTCTTTCGCTCCGTGTGGGAAGAGTTGCGAGTGGGTCACGCAGTCGGACCTCTTTTTACTTGCTTTGCGGGTGAGGGTTAGGATGGTTAGTTGGAGGTATGTTTTAGTTTGTTTTTTACGTACGAATCCGAATCATGTTATTAATGGATACTTTATATTTTGGTTGTGTATTGTCATTTTTTTATTATGTTTGTCTTAGTGTGATTTGGTTTGTTGCTTAAAATTTTGTTAAAATGTTAATAATAAACAACAAACATCTAAAATGACGTATTATTAACTAAGTTAAACGTATAAGTTGTTTATAAGATATTTAAAATAAAAAAAACATGTGTAAGTCGTTAAAAAATATTTTTTTACCGTTTTTTATAAAGTATAACTCGTAACATATCTATGCCGTATACCGAACGTTTAAATTTTTTTAAAAATAGACGTGCTAACCAAGGAAAACCATAGTTTCTTTTAAAAAAATCAGGCATAACATATGGGGCGTATGGTGTCATATGAGACATATAGGGGTGATTGATTTGACATCCGACTATTGCTGGCTCAAAAATCAATAAAGTAAAACCCATATATAACGTATGGTGGCATACACCTCATATGAATGTGTCAGAGTTTGTAGATAAGTGAGAGGTGTGTAGATACGAAAAAGCGTTATAAAATTGATATTTTGAAGCAAGCAGGGACTAAAATGATAGTTTACCCGCTAAATAACTCCCCCTAAACACACGCAATTAATAACTAATACCCGCATGCAACACGCCAACAAAACACGTGCCTTCCTTCCCTTTTCTCTCCCTCGCAAAACCAATAAATAACATCATTCTTTTCTTCCCCAAACTTCCCTGAAACAGAAAAAAAAAAAAAAACAAACAAAAACTGTAACCTTAACATCTCCAAAAAAACATGAATGCAACGTTCCACAAACTCAGCAACCAAACATACAACCACATAAGAACAAGATGTTCCATACCCAACACAATCCACAGACGAACCCATGTCCAACGCAACCTACATCTTCCCAACCCTTTTTGTCCACGATTTTTTCTTCCAATACGCCGTCGTTTCAGTAGCAAGACCAATGGCACAACCACCCCATCTGCTTCTTTTACAAATAGTGGGCCCATTTGGTGGTATCTGAGCATGATTAAAGCTAGGCCTATTCTTACCAAGAGTCTTACCTCTGCTGTTATTTATACTGCTGCTGATTTAACCTCTCAGGTCTGATTTTTTTATTATTATATGTTAATGGATTGATTGATTTGTGATGTGGGTATTTTATTATTGGGATTGTTCGGTACAATTTATGTTTTCTTTAGAAGAACCAAAGTGCTTATTGTTAAGAGCAGTGAGTTATTTGTTGTTTTATATTATTATGTTTGGATTAACTCAGTGATTACTGGATCTGACACATATTTGTGTTTATTTAGGGTAGATTGATGGTTATTTGTCATGTAGTTCAACATTTGTGCCAATTTATTACTATAAGTTAATTAGGGATCATTAAAATATGGAGGATTTTTTTAGGTTTATGTGTTCATCCTGTAAATTTAAGGGTGATAAATAGATTCTTTGATTTAGTTGTTTAATTCTCCTGCTGTTTTTTTTTTTTTTGGGTTTTTTTGGTTCTTAATATGAATCAAAGGATCATTTTTTTTCAGAAACTTATTGTTTTTTTATGTTGTCTCTCTGGCTTTGTCTGCATATATACTTGGCATGTTATGTGGTTTCTGTATTTTTGTTATGAATGTTGAAAAAATCCGATTTTTTGATCACTCGAGGCCAAAAGAAAATACGAGTAGCACATGATAACTGACTCGAGTAGAATTTGATCCTAGGTGATGCAATGTAAGTGCTTGATTTTCTCTACTGGAGGTCTCGGGTTTGAATCTAGCTTCCACTGGTTTTCTCCTTTAACCCCTTGAAGACCACTTGCTGGCACAAGCTGCATTTTACATTGTCCCATTGGTTAGCACGGTATTGTGGGGCCCGTGAGTTTTCCGATAAAGTTGATCCCTAGGCATGTCAACTTGTTTATGCTTGAAAAACAAATAAAGACTTTTACATTTAAAAAAATTGATATATTAATGATCAGATCTTACATGATTTGGCTGTCCTGAAGAACTGTAAAGTAAAACATGTGTGCACAAATTTTCTTTTGACTTTTATTTGTTTATTGATTTCAACTCTCATTATAGTTTGCTTCTGATGTTGAATTTAATCCAATATTCAGACAATTACAAAGTCATCATCAGAGGCTTATGATTTCATAAGGACGTGCCGTATGGCTGGATTTGGAATGGTGATATTAGGTCCGGCGTTACACTTCTGGTTTAATTTTGTGTCAAGAGTGTTACCTAAACAGAACCTTGTCACAATTTTTAAAAAGATGTTAATGGGGCAGACTATTTTTGGACCTATTATGACTGCTCTATTTTTCTCGGTCAATGCAGCCCTGCAAGGTATTTACTTTTTATTTTTTGGGTTATTGCATGTTTGTTTTATAACCAATAATATGTTGAGAGCCGCATGAACCGTATAATGCACTTGTATATAGAGAAACAGAGGCGGTTACATAACATTATGGTTCTGAAACGAATGCCCCTCTCGGACAGTATTATTCTAATTGGTTTTGAATTTTTGATGAATGTATTAATGTATGACAGATGAATATATGTTTAAATCTAGTTCTGTTGTTGAATCTTTCAGGCGAAAGAGTTAAGGAAATCATGGCACGATTAAAGCGAGATATGTTGCCCACAATGATCAGTAATGCTATTTACTGGCCTTTATGTGATTTCCTCACATTCAGATTCATCCCTGTTCATTTGCAGGTAGCCATTGATGCCTCATTTTCTTTATAAAATTTGACCTTTGATGCTTTTCAACAATGATAATGAGGTCATTTTCAACCTGGGAACTTTTCGTTCCAGTTTTCATTGAATACAAGGGTGTGAATTTCTTACACGAACCTAACATGGAATTCATGTATTTGGGTTATTCTAAATACGTTCATGTTAGTTTCAACTTTCAAGTGAAACCTACGAAGTACGAACACAATTAGCTAAACGGGTTGGGTTTGGGTCAACCTAACAGGTTCGTTGATTGACCTGCAAGGTCTTTATAAAATTAAATCATATGTTTAAACTTTATAAACGTAACATGTTAATACACATGTATATTTGTTTATGCAAAAAGTAAAATAAAAATGTATCTTTGGGTTAAATAGGTCATGTTTGTGTCAATTCTTGAATGCCTATGCGTATGTGTATGTGTATGTGATGCGTTTGACATGATTATCAGTTTCGTGTAAAATTCCTAGATTGGACCCACGAGCACGACCTAGCTAGCACCCATTGGACTCGAATATCAGGAGTCTTTATTCATTCTTTGCTTGGTTTAAAAAAGCGCTCCTGGGGCGCGCTTTAAGCGTTTGAGGCGCGAGGCTCCAAGAAAAACGCTTTTTTTTGCCAAAAAGCGCTGAACTACATGAGGCGCCGCCTCAGCCCAAAAACCCTTTTAAACTGCTTTATTTGGCCCGCTACAGTAGTGCCTCGTCGTTTTTATGTTTTGAATATGCTTTTTAAGTGTTCAAGGGTGTTTTATAATCATGTTTTTGTGCTTATGATTGATTACATGTAGAAAATGTCATATTGACATATATAAATATTTTTTTATAATTTTTTTAATACTATACGTGAAGCTCTCGCCTCGCGCTTTAAGCCCCGCGCTTCGGATTTTGGACCCAAAACGCCTCGGAGCGCCTCGCGCTTTTTTAAACCAAGATTCTTTGACAATTGATACTTCGTTTTTTTAACAATGCAGCCGCTAGTGAACAACTCGTTTTCATATGTATGGACAATTTACATCACATACATGGCTAGCTTATCAAAGGCAGGCACCAACTAATCAAACAGACTCGCTCAAGATCCCTGATACGGGCAAGGCACCAACAACTGATCCAGCACAGCAGGCCCGTCCCAAGAGAGTGATCCGAAGCCCACTTCGTTTCGAGTCTTGATGCGCAAGAATAGGAGCAGCAGCATTTTTATTTTTATTTCCTTGTTTAATTACTTTGTTTTAATTACTCGGTAGCGGATCCATCTTAGTAGTTAGTGGGCCAAAAATAAGGGCATGACATGGTGTACATGCTTTAGTGGCATGATAGACATGTATCCCCAATTTACTATTTAAGTATTATGTTTTTGTTTAATGAAAAAACCATAAAATTGTCCCAAAAATTGTCTTCTCTTCCCTTAGTTTCGTTTGGAGCCTAATCCCCTGTAACGATTAACTATCAATCCCACACACCGACAACAGTATCATCTAAAGAGAGGTGCAGCCATTGTAACTGTAGTCATTACAGTTCAAAACTAAATTGCTTACAAGTTGATTGTATGTTTTGTTAAATTTACAGTTTTACTTGTTATGGTTGTAACTGTCTCCAACTTTTTGTCACAAATTGTTAGCCGACTTCAACATCGTCAAAAACCTTCAAAGGTGGCGCAGTGGTAAGCGAGGTCTTAGGTTCAACGCCAGCTTACACTGGTCACGCCGATCTAGCAGGATATTGATAGAGTGACAAAGGTCCGTAAGTTTTCCTTAACGGGTTCTTATGGTTAAAAAAAATAATAATAATAAAGTAACCCATCAAATGAACAAAAAAATTATCTAAAAATGAACTAAAATCTATGAGGATAACAACATACCATGAAACTGCCAACTTGAATAAATGCTATACAAGACTTGACTAATAAACCACAGAAACATCAAAGTCCCCATAAACAAGACAAGAGACAATTATCAAGTGAGAAAAAAAAGATGCCCTGAAACTCAAAGAATCATCTCGCCTCAACCGCGAATTTATTATTTAAAAGTGCTAAAACATAACCTCTCGTATTGAGTTGCCCAATCCGTACCAAGTTTACTTGGATCGCACTCCATTGCAACACTAAAATCCAACACCGACACTGCTGGTGTCCTTGGCCTTTGCCTATACGACCCAGGTGCAGTTCGACCAATCTTTGAGCGAGCAAGCAGCCCGATACAAGGTTCCATCAATCTCTTCAGATATGCATCCAAACCAACATTTAACAAATTAACACAGTCGTCTGAAATACTTAGCCCCTCGGGCTCCAGTTTCTCCTTCAAACGACCCTTCAAAGATCTACTATCAGGCAACTCACAACTGTTTTCACATGTTTGAGACCGCGGTCGGGAAGTAGAAGTATGGTGTAATGCTTTCCGGGCAGGGCCCAGTTTTAAAGTTATACCAAAAGGAGCTGTAACCGGGCTTCTGCTTTGAATCCCAGGACTTCCAGAAACCACTTCTTCACCATCTTCAACAGATAAAACTTCAACAGGCGGTCTGCTACCAAGAGAATGTAGTTCAGTTGGACTTTGATGGGCTTCCTGGTGCACCTTCGGCCCGAGAGGGCTAAACCGGTCCTTAAATTTGCGGTCCCGTGGAGACCTGCTCTTGCGAGGAGATAAAGGAAATGCATCTCCATAAAGCGTTTGGAGAGTGTTCCGTTGTGGGGCCCGTGAAACCTTGACATTAAGCGAATTCGCCAACTTTTTTACTGTCGGTGGTGGAACTTTAGCTAAAGCAGCGTTTTTTAGAATTGACGAAATTAATCGATTGTGAAGAGGGAGATTCTCCCTCCCGATGGTCCGGATGCAGAATTTGTCGAAATCGCTCTTGCTGAGCTGGAGACTGAACAGTTTGTTGAGCAAATTGAAATATTTATCTGATCTTTGTTGTCCGATCTTTTGATGTAAAAGAGCTTTTAGCTCTAATGTATCTATTCTTGTATACTGCTGATTCGCACCCATGTTCTATCAAGTACCTAAAACCGACACAATGTCAGATCCCAAATCAATAGTTGCAATGAATGCATCACCATTTCAAGAAAAATATGAACTTTTATGTGAACATATACAGAAAGGCGCGTTCTTTTCAGAATCAATGGTATGTTGAGAACTGCAAGAACCGCCTAAGACGTGTACATATCACTTCAATGAAAAAGGTAAAACTGAAAACCCGACGCTTATTTATCTCTTCCCGCACTTTCTTTGATTTTACGTCCTCTCACCTAATTAACTTTGCATAAAAAAACCCCCCAAATCACACACACAGAAACACATACCATATAGTCATACACTACACATAAAACAATAACAATCAAGATACATTCTTTAACACTTAATCAACTACCACTATCTATTTCCCAATCAGATACAGTTCAAACAACATAACACAACAAAATCTTAACCCAAAACTGTAACTTCAACTTAAATTCTCCAGCTACATCAACTACAACACTTTCAAGTTTCAACTCTATAAAAAAAAGATAAAAAAACATTCATACCCAATTAACAAACAACATTCAATATCTTTAAAAAGCTCCCAACTTTATACCAAATTCATACCCAATTATTCAACAATCATAAAACCAAAATTAACAAAAACCCAAATGGGTAACTAATTCTGATCTACAGTAATAAATCCAATTCAAAAATTGAGCAAAAAAAAAAAGATAGCAATTAGATGAGAAAGAATTGACCTGAATCGAGGTTCTTGAATTAAGTAATTGAATTGTTTTTTTGTAGATTGTTTGATGATTTGATGTGAATTGAAGACCCAGATCACGAATATCTTCAGATCGATTGTTGGATTGTTGAATTTTGAGCGGCAATTGAAACCCTAGAATATTATTAATTTGGGGATTGGAAAACCCAATTTTGCTACTTATGAAGAACTTGAGAGCTTGGACAATGTTTTGGTTAATTGTTAAAGTACCCCTCTACTTGACTTTATATTGCAAATAATGTTTTAAGAAGTTTGTTGTATGGTAAATTCTTGTATATTATTATTTTGTTTTGGGTTTTTATTTTTGGTTTTGGAATCGGATTCTTTTAGTACCGAGTACCGATATTGTACTGGTACTGTATCGAACTAGTACCGTACTTATAGATTCCAGTATGGTATTAGGTACCTAATTTTTAGAAAATTTGGTACTGATATCGCTTTGGTACTAATACCGTGTAAAGAAGACATTTTGTAACGAGTACCGGTACCGTACTTATAGATTTGGTACAGTACTCGCTATTCACTTTTTCAAAAATTTGGTATCAATATTTTCGGTATCGGTGCCATACGATGAAGATCTTATCCCTAGTTAAAAGTTATTAAATGTGTTTTTTTTGTATTTTGGTTAACTGTTCTACCGGTATAACTTAGGGTGCAATAACGACATCGAATACCATCTATTATTAATAGAAAGAGACATGCAAGTATAAGATGAATGGTTTATATATGGATAAAAGTGGGTACTGAGTCGAATATCGTACCAAATATATAGGTTCGCTATCGGTACAGTAACGATAATTATACTAGTATTTTGGTACTCCATCGCTTTGGTACCCCTTTCATATTTTTGTAACCTAGTGTCTATTGTTACTTCTTATTAGTATGTAAATTAATTTGTCCTTGTAGTATAAGGAAAATAATGGTTTGATAGGTATAACAAAACCATGTTTTGTCAAGGTAAAAACTTCACTCTAAACCTTATGATTCATTTAATTCATAAGTTTTTACCCTGATACAAACCTTATGAGCAGGGGTGCCTCAAGTTCTGAACCATTTAATTCATAAGTTTAATCACAATAATTATGAACTGAGGTTACATTTAAATATATGAATCATAACTATGAACAGAGTAACATCAATGTGGACATTTGAAAGAAAACAAGTAACTAGCATTGAAATTACCTTGAAATTAATCTCACTCAGACTCTATGACCAATAATCTATACAAGCCACCTTTACAAAATTATGAAGAGAGTTAATCAATGATCAATGTGAAACATAGAGAAGAATTAGAAGCTATTTTAGGAGATAGTTCAGAAAAATCTAAAACAAAAACTTCACATTTCAAATCGGTACTAAATACCGTAAATACCCAAAAAGTACCAGTATGGATATCATTGTTTACCGAATACCGAAGCATGATATCCTAATACTAATACGGGTATTGACTACGAAAGACTTTCAGTACGGTACCGGTATTCCGAAAGAAAATATCATCCCTAGAATCAGGGTATTCAACTTATACTTAAGTCTTTGTATTTTTTTCCTTGAAGTTGATGGGAATTATGGTATCGTATACACAGCGGAAGCGGTTTATATATTTAACGAAAACGGATTATATATACAATATATATAATAGCCGATTTATATATATATATTGTTAGTTAATTTTATTAATCAGATTAACAAAATATTCCCAATCAGGATCTCAGTTAAACGCGTATAAACAAATAAATAAGAAACAACCATAGGGGGTTTAGCAATCAACCTTTGACGACTACACCGGAATTGTAACACGCGGGTTACAACGAATCCTTGCTAGTAGGAAGTTCACAACCGAGCACGAGCCAACCGGGAGCAACACTTGCAAGAGGAAGGTGGACGGTGATGGTGGTTTGCGGCGGACAAAAGGGGCGGCGGCCCTAGGGTGGCCGAAAACAATAACTTGGGGAACAAGGAGTTGGTTTTGATAAAAGGTGTGATTAGGGTTTGCACCTTAATCCCCTTTTTATAAAACTAGAACTTACATTAAGCCCCCTTGTTTAATATCATAATATTCCCTAATATTAATCTAATTAATATTAAGTCCCTCGGGTTCAAAACTATTATTATTTCACAAATAATAATCCACCGACACGTGAACTTATCTGATTCGTGTACCAACGTGTAACTCTTCGGATCGTACCGGGTCGGGTTACGTTGACATCGACTTTAATTACATCGGACATACCATATGTCCAACAGAAGTGACAAATGTTGAAAACACAATTATTGTAATCTTTCTAATTCCCGCTAAATTATTCCAAATTGCAACGTTAAAAAAATTGATGTTTATGAACCGAATGGCTAATGTCTAGGATCACTAATAATTAATATCTAACCACAAGCAGACAACACAAGAATATCTTTGATTGGCAAGGAAAAAAAATTCAAAATATGCATAACTCTTGTCCAATTAGACACGACAATCTGGTTGGTAACTAAAGTGTTATGTTCGTTCTTTTTTATATTTATGTACAAAATATGGTATTTAATTATAAAAGTATTAACATGTGGATAAAGTATATTTAAAAGACTCACTAAGTACAAATTGACGTCAATAACTACTTCGATAACATTGTGAATGTGAACCCAGGTTCAGTTGTAGCGCTGGTACATTGTTCCAGTTGTACAAACACGGTAAGACATAATGACCTATATGCTAAACATGAAAATGACATTTTTAGAAACAAGTCAACACGGGACAACTTGTTTAGAGACACCATAAAATCACATTCTTAGGAATCTGTATAGTAAACAAAAATTGCTAGAATTTCATAAAATCATCCTTAACATATTTAAAACAAAAATCCATATAAGTCTAATCATAACATCCATTACAAATATAAACAGGTCGCTAACAGGTTAATGAGTCTTTAATCTCTTTAGACACAGATTTTCTCATGTCCTAAAAGTGTTAACCTATTTAAGACACAAAACATGTTTAGTACAAACGTGAAACATGCTAAGAACATGTTCGTGTTAGCATGGACATGTTTGATATTTTCAGCCCAATAACTAGTAATTACATCACAAATTATTCAAGACTAAATTAGTTTTACAACATAATATGAGGTCAAATTAACCTTTAAAAAGATACAACACAAAGGCTTTAGTTATGCCTCTAGAACAACTTTAAAGGGTTTTAAATGTAACATCCAAATAGTGTGTTACAAGACAACAGCTTTATAGTATGACAACAATGATGGACCTCATAGTACCATAGTACAACATTGTGTTTCAACATTATTTACCTTATTCAAACTGATTGAATACAATCAGTAGAATTTACATCTTACACCTTGTAATCTGTCTTACTGAATACAACAAGAATGCAGTAGACTGCGTGTCAATGTATTTAATACCAACTTTGATTCCCCTTCGACTTACGTTTCTAACATATTTTTCGCCTTAGAAGATGATGGGTCGGATAGTAGGCCGACAACAGCTTCATCATGCGTGTGCAGAGTCAAGTTTTCACGGCCTTCATCATCGCAATCAATAGAATTTACATCATCGTCATCAGATATAAAGTGGACCCACTTCTTACTCTTCATGTGCATAATAGCTGGGTACAAGATGCACCCGACGACAAGAACCACACCAGTGACTAAAAATGTTCTTGCGGATGCCAAACACATAACGAGAATGAGTAAAAAGGAAGGGGGCACACACAGCAATGCTGCACCGAATGTTTTGAGAGGAACTTTGTAAGGTCTGTGAAGATCTGGTTTCTTTAATCTGAGTTTTATAAAAGCCGCGAATTCAAACAACATTCCAATTGCATAAAGAAAGTTGAGAAGTTCCAAGATTTCTTGAAAACTCAACCATGATAGAAAGATCACACCAGTTGCTGAGCATAATATGCTGACTGTGGGCGTCCCAAACTTCGACCTATGAGAATTAGAAAATTCAATACCACAAACAAGAAATCTTGAACTACAGTCAAAGTAAGACTATAAAGGTTCAAAATTTCAACTGTGAAAGACGTTTAGCTTAACGGGCTGGATATCGTGCCAAACTTGAAACATGCCAAAATGATATAAATTAAACAATTAAGTGTAATGAAAAGTAAATCCTGAACTACAGCCAACATGAACAATGAAGATTCTAAATTTTAACAATAAAAGACGTTTTAGCTTAACAGGCTATGGATGTCACATTATATGTCATGCTGAAATGACACAAAATCGAACAATTAAGTAGTAATATGCATGAACTCTTGAACTACAATAAAGATGAACTATAAAGTAGGGGTGTGCATGCATCAGTTTTAACCTAAAATTGTAACCATAACGAAGATATTGGTTCACAGAAATCTTCAGCTGTTTGCTACTGTATGGCCTATTTGTGTAGATGCCAAAGATTTGTTTTGTGCTTGCATAAAAGCTTTTAAAAGGTATGTGGTGATTCATATGAATGCAAATGTTTCAAGTTTGGTTAAGCTGTGAATGACTAAATACAAATGTTTCAAGTTTGGTTCGGTTTAGGTCATATCAGTTAACCAAAGCTTTGTAACTGTAATCATAACTGGTTGGCAGGTTAACAAAATCTTCATAACCATAGGTTATGTCGGTTATCATCTATCGGTTAATATCAGTTCAGTTATTGGTTATGGCAGTTAATTTGCTCACCCTACTATAAAGATTCAAAATTTGAACTTTGAAGCACATTTTCGCTTAACGGGCTTCGTATATCACATTATACATCATACCAACATCATAAAAAATCAAACAAATCAACCAGCAATGAACACATACCTTGAAGCAAATACAGAAGGCAGCATCCCCATCTCACTCATACCAAGAAGTTGGAAAGCATCACTACTCATTTCAGCTTCAAACAATCCCAAATTCGACATAGCCGAAGCCGCTTGAATCCACCACTTAAGCCAAGACCCTCCAATCAACATCCCAACTTCAGCAAAATACCCATCACTCCACTCCCTATAATCCGTATCCAACGACCCTGTCCCCGCCAAAAGCGGGATCAAATACGAACAAACGACAAGTATAACCGCACCATAAAGCGCCTTCGGAAACGTCCTACTAGGATCATCAACCTCACCAGCAAGTGTACTAGCCTTATCCCAATAATTCAAGTTCCAAAACATACTATTGAAATAACCCCTCCATTCCACTTTCTTGAAGTCAACATACACCCATCTTTTCTGCCGAATTCGAGCAACCGAAAGCATACCCATAACAACAAATGGCAGCAATGAAAAACAGGCAAGAACAACAGCAGAAGTCCCAACAATATGCAGGCCTCTATAGTTCAAATAAGTTAACAAAACAGTAACCCCTAAAAGCATTGGAAGCCTAGCATACAACTCATCAAAGACAGGAACAGAATGTTTAAGATAATCAAGAAACAAGACAGGATAAAGAGCATTATCCATGACCCCACTAAACCATTTCCAAAACCCTTGTTGGAAACCCCAAAAAGATCCAAAAGCTGATGAAATCCAGATGACATACCCACCATTTTTAGGGAAACTTGTGGCAAGTTCAGCTGTCACAAGGGCTTCTGGTATGCTCCAAAACAGAGGGAAGATTAAGAAGCCTAGTAAAGAAAGTAAAGGGCCACCTCCTGATCTGACTGAATCTTCTACACCAAATGGACCACCTGAAACTTCATAGAATATTAAGGCAATAAGAGGTAACAAAGTTAGTTTATTATTGTTGTTATTGGTCAAGATTGTGTTTTTATTGATACCCATCCAAGAAAGATGGATGTTGAAGGGTTGGAACAGTTTAAAGTCTTGGTTGCTATGCAAACACCATGTTGTTGAATGTGTTGTTAATGGAATCTTGATGAATATGTTGGTGGAATAAACAATTGTGAGATATTTGTTTCTTGGGATTGAAAAATGATATGGGCATGATTTGGTTTGACTTGTAAATAAATAAATAACAAGTTGAGGTTATTTTTAAGACACAAAATATGAAAAATCTACTCTTATATTTGAAAACGTAAAACGTGTGAAAATAAAAATAATAACCATGAATCACGTGAGGTAGAATTTTCTTATATTGTGAAACTGGGTTTATCCATACGCGTTGCGGCGACCATTTTTCGTTTATTCATATATTGTGAAATGCTTGTCTAGCAATAATCGCGAAGGTTTCTTGTAGGGCAATTTGATGTCTTAATCCTATAACCGAAGTTAAAAGAGTCAAAGTGAAAATTTATATATTTGAATTATCTAGTAAGGTTAAGTTTAGTTTGAATGTTTTTAATTATTTTTGTTTTTTTTTAACAGCCAAATTTTTTGTCACTTATGGGATTCGAACCCCTCACTATTTGAAAAGGCAAAATTTTATCTAATATCTTGATACCACTAAGCCAAAACCCTTTGGGCAAACAGTTTAGTAGAGATAGCATGGTTGGTTTACTTCTTTTTTATACAACTTCACATTTTTAAAAGCTTTAATTGAAGTTCTATCTTTTTTTTTCTGTTCTAGATTGATCACTTGGGTTGGGGCCAACAAACTTAAATTTTTGGATACTATAGAAGGCTAAACATTTTATTAAGAGCAAATCTTATGTAACATTCCAAAATTTGGGTACAAAGTTATGTGAATAAATGAAGTCATGTATTACAGTATGAAATAATTATGCTTGTCGTGTTTGTAGGTAAACCATACATTCACAGAAATTAACCTAGTTGAGATAAACATATACTTCGGATTGTAAGTGCAAATGCTACTTTGATGCAACTGGTTTTTTAGTTTTATTTCATGTATGTTGTGGTAAGTCTATTTATCCACATATTCATATAATATTATTAAAAACTAAGTCGTATCAAATATAATTTGATATAAATATTTGGTATAATAATAACAATGTATTTGAAGTTGTATATAAGAAGTACAAAATCAAACTGAAAAAAATTGAAAATGTCACAAATGATTCAACTTTTTATTGAACGGCCATCGAACGATGTCACGACTACCCGAGGTACCCACCAACTTGTTACAAAAGCATCACATACGTCTCTTGGTGAAGACACGTCTTAGGTGTCCGCCCACAGGTAGCGTTGGGTAGTCAGAACCCACCAAGCCACCAGTTTCGGGGAAAACCTAACCCCCACCCGCCCGAAGGCACGACAGTGGAAAATCAGTAAAACCCGATGGAATTAAGGATCAAACCTGACACCTCAAAAAGGCTAGGCTCTACCAATCATTTTTCATGCTACTCCACCACAAAAAGTCAAAGATGAGTGCCATAAATGTTTCACCTCTTCCTCGGTCCTACAATGCAAGTGGCACCTAACAACTACTTTTGTAACCATTTAATGTGACACATTACATTTTTTTTTATTTTTCGTTTAAGGTTTGTACTTAAATAAACTAACCCCTTTTGTAAAATGAAATCCATCATTCAAATCCTCAAGTGTCCAGGCTTGCCACAAACAAGCCACTTACATTTAACAGCTTAAAATTAGCAAATTTTCTTAAAAAAATGTTTGGATGTAATTGACTTGACCATCAGGTGGGCTCGGTGATGAGCTTTGCAATTTTCCGACAGCCTTTAGATCTCCTTAGCTGATATGTGTAATTAAGCAAAATAAAATGCAAATAAACAACACCATGGGTTATATCTACACGTTGTTGTGAATATTATGGACCTAATCACAATGGATGTCGTACACTAGAGGTGCACAAAAAAACCAGAACCGGAATTGAAACCGAAAAAAAAAACCGGAACCGGGTATACCCGAAACCGTACCCGACCCTACCCGCCGGGTACGCATAGAGTATACATTTCTATGTAAAAAACCGGACCCGATTTATACCCGGTTGTACCCGGTTTTTTTAAATACCCGGAACCCGGTTGTACCCGGAACCGGGTTTTTCGAATACCCGGCACCTTCCGAATACCTGAAACCGGGTTTTCCGAATACTCAAAAAGTATGTGTCAAGCGCGGGACTATTTGGCATTTTGATGTTGAGGCGGAACCGAGTATTAAAAAAATCGGAACCAGGTTTTCCGAATACTCAAAAAGTATACTCAAAGAATTTTATAACCGCGTTATAATCATCTAAGTCGCACTACCCTTCGACGTCATTGTATAAAAAGAATTCAATACCCGATATACTCGGGTTTTTTCAATACCCAGTGCACCCGATTTTTTTCAATACCCGATATACCCGAAACCGGGTATTGAAAAAACCGGAACCGGTATACCGGGTATGGTTTTTTATGCTTGGAACCGGAACCGGTTCTTTCAATACCCGGTCGAAGTAATACCCGACCATACCCCGATCCGGTTCCATATTAAAAAAACCCGATTTGTGCACCTCTATCGTACACTACTACAACATATCTAATTAAGCAGCACAACCAATATTTAACTATGGCCCAATAAGGTAAGTGAACCGGCCATTTTACTGGTTTACTGGTCGAACCACATTAAAAACCGGTATAATAATAATTTGTTAAAATTGTAAAATTCAATAATGCGTTCATACTAGTTCTCTTTAAAAAAAGTCCAATTATATCAGCCAAAAATGACTCATTTATTTTAGCCCAATCAATTTACTTACCCAACACAAATATCAAACGAGGGAAATAAAATGAAAACCCAAACTTACCCGTCGGACCGGCCACCTCACCGAGCCATCAAAATCAACGAATCAACTGGTTTTCTAAGCGAACCCGTTGTTTCATTTTAGCTAGATTACGTTGTTTTAACCGAGTCACGTTGCCACACAGTGACCAAACGCAAAAGAAAATCGTTCTTAAGAGAAAAAAACATAGTACAAGGTTCCCGCGTCCTCTGTCTGTCTGCCTCTCTCGATTGAAAAAAAATGTCCGATAACCCTCTGGAAGCAATATGCATGACAATCGGAAGAATCTCTTCATCCATCCAAACAAATCTTTCTAAACTAATTACCATCCCTCAAAGCCCACCTACATCCACTAACTTACACCTTTCACTTTCTTCATCTACACCTCCCACACCCACTGGTTCTTATCTTCCTCAACCCTCTGATCCACACACAAAGGTATCTCCTTTTCTTGTTTATACTGCCAATTTTCGTTATTAGTTAGGTGGGTTTGAGTTGAATTGAAATTTTGTTGTGTTAATTTGTGGAAATTTACCATGCCCACCAAGTGTTTGATGTAAGTCCTGACTTAGGATTATGGGTTTGTAATGTTGTTATTGGTTTAGTGTTGTGATGTTTTGTTTATGGTTAATATGTTAAAGGTTTATAGATTGGAGAAAGTATGGTTTGTGTTATTGAAAAGTGAAACATGTATGTATTTATTATCTATTCGTTGGCTTGATGGGGTATGAAGTTATCGGTCGAATTGTAATTTTCATAATGTGTAGGAGCGAAAAGGATGTTATTTGTGATATATGTTGGTGGTAACATCACATGGGAGTGTAAGGATCACCAGGACTTGTTTTCTACTCTACTTGATATAAAAAATGCATGTACGAAAAATTGTTGGGTTAATCGAGTTGTTCACGGGTCAGTAGGTTGCGGTTCAAGAGACTAAATGGTCCAAGGGTGTTTTAACTTTGCAATTGGACTTGAGATTGTTGAAGTCTTTTGCTGCAAGTTTAGTTTCTTGTATAATTTGTTTTATTAAAGGTTTAATTAATGTGTGAATTGGCCAATGTGTTGACCGAGTAAATAGGAGAATACATGGAAAGTATTTGCATGATAGAGATCATGGATCAGGAGTTAACGTAGGGAATTAGTATCTTTGTTTTGTTTCGCTAAGTATTTAGTATCTTTGCTTGTGTTTTCTACAGCAGGCTGGTCCAGTGACTAGAGAAGAGCTTGGAAGGGCCACTTGGACTTTCATCCATACTCTTGGTGCTCAGGTTACCTTTTGTTACTTTAGTTACTTGTGGTAATTCATGTATTCTTTGTGCGCGTGTATAAAAAGAAGTATATTTGCATATGTGTGTATACATGAGACTATAAAAAGAAGTGAGCAAACAAGATTACATTAATCCCTTGACATACTGCACTTGCTCAATATTTTGATCATTTTCACATGTCAATCCTCAATATTACTTCTTTGACTACCACCAAATAACTTAAATGGATATTTTTTTATGTTGTTTAGCTTGCGTTTCTTCTTTCGTTCATTTGACATTGCCTTCTGTTGTTTGAACTTTGAATAAATATTTTTAATGTTGCTTGAAATTTCAGTACCCAGAAAAGCCAACCAGGCAGCAGAAGAAGGATGTCAAAGAACTGGTATTTACCCCCTCTGATTATTTTTGCATAATCTCTCATTCTTATTTGCGGGTTGATTTGGTATTGTGTTAAACCAAAAGAATTTAACTAGATTAAAAACGGGTTAAATGGGTCAAACATGTGAAATAGGTCGAAAGTCATCCGAAGTCTATTGAGATGCATAAAAACCTTCTCTCTTTTCTTTTTAGAAAAAAAATGCTAGACTCTTTTTGTGATAATATAAATGTTTGAAGCACATTACTTAGTTATTAGATTAAACGTTATGTTGTATAATGGGATTGATTTTTTTACTGCAGATGGCAATAATATCTCGCATATACCCTTGCAAGGAATGTGCAGATCATTTCAAAGAAGTTTTAAGGTAGCGCATTTGCACTATCTTAACACGGAACTCATATGTACTATGTCATCATCAAACTTGCAAGATGTAAATTACAACGTAGTATTTATTCGACCTGCAACTTTTCTTATTCATGATGCTAAAATTAATGAACCCTTCTTACATGTTTGCAGCTCAAATCCTGTACAGGCTGGTTCTCAAGCTGAGTTTTCCCAGTGGCTATGTCGAGTGCACAATGTTGTTAATAGGAGGTAACTTATGTATATATCTTTTCCTAAACTATATGAAATATCACATCTTTAGGTCCCATTTCTCCTTAAACATACAAAGTTAATTTGGGCTAGTCATGCACTATAGAGGTGGCAGGATGGGCACATCGGGTAATGGGTCAAAACGGGCTCCAGCTAAAAGGGTCATTCTTTACGCAGATCAAAATGAGGCCAGGCTGGGTTACCAGCAAATGCCTTTTTATACGTTCTTTATATAAACGGTTACAGTTGTTATCCAAGTTTTTAATAAATTTTGCATGCATTGAAATGGACTCTTTGGGTAACATTGCAGCCTTGGGAAGCCTATGTTTCCATGTGAACGAGTTGATGCAAGATGGGGCAAGCTGGACTGTGAGCATCGTATGTGTGATCTACAAGGATCCATGACACCTTTCGATTAGTAGCCGACCCATACCATATATGTATATTCATAGAAATCATTGATGGGCTTCAATACCCTTGTTACCAGTTCCATTTGTTACTCAAATCATCAACTTAAGAAATTGTTGAATGGAAGATCTTGAATTGATTCATTTTTCGTATTGTTTTGAATAAAGATCTTGAAACTCAACTCGGAAAATGTGATACATAATTAACCAAACGACGGTTGTTAACCGAAAGTCAACCAAACAAGTCAACCTAATCCAAAAACACTGTTTCATTCCCAAATCTTGTAGTCATTCCAAGTTTAAGCCTATAAAATAAGAAAACAAGAACGTAAATTCGGTATCATTCTAACACAACCTCTAATTTCCTGAACTGGAACCATCTCCTAATTGCAAGCATTCAATCGTCCGAAACGGTGGGGCTTCACCAAACTTCAATATGTAAGCGGTTTCATAAACGGGGCGAAGAGGTGGCATAACTTGAGCATCCAAATACGAATCGCAGGAAAAGCACCAAACCGATAGATCACTGTAACAGGAAAACAGAAACAAAGATTTGAATATTGTTCAAATTTAAAAAACAGAAACAAAGATTTGAATATCTTACCTGTAACTCAATGCTAGGCTGTGATTCTGTTGCTGATAATGCTCAAGCATATGCTTGTTGATGAATCTGCTGCATAAAACATCTTTACAGCTTAAACACAACCAATTCTCAGCAGGATGATGACACCTTTACAAATGGTTGTCAGATTAAATAACAGATCATATATCGATTACAAAATCAACTCTAAAGCTGTAATTTATCTTGTCTAGTTCATCATTGAATTCAAAACTAATTTCACCCGTACCCAGGTGAACCCAAATCAATTTCACTCGTATCCGATTAACCCTACCCAAAAAACGCGTTACCTGAAAACCGATTAAGCCGATTGTTATAACGGCCAGGTATTGGTTAGACCTTTAAACGTTAAAAACCCGAATAATAAACCCGATCCAAACAAACCCATTACCCAAAAACTGATTAAACTTATTGTTATTAGGGTTGGGTATCAGTTAGGCCTTTAAACATTAAAACCCCAAATTAATCCGAATCGATTAAACCAAAACCCGATTAACCCTATTATGATACGAACATAGTTGTTAAAAGCCATCGCCTCTTGCGCCTAGGCCCATTTTTTAGGCGAGGCGATGCATTTGCGCTTTGAGTCGAGGAAATTGTGCTTTAATTCTCCAGGTGATGCTTTAGGCGCAAATTTAAGCTAGATTCCCTAATTCCAGAGAGTTTCCAGCCAAATTTCTACTTTTATCTAAGAAGACTACTTCTATACACTAATAGATCAATATTTCAAAACTTTTTATACTAACTAGATGAAAAATAATATTATTTCAATATAAATTTTTTACTTTATTTTCGTGTTCGCTTTTTTTTTTTTTTTTAAATCTCAGCTGTTTTTTGCGCCTCTCGCCTAGGCCCCGGGCAAGACCTATGCGCCTAGCGCCTTTGATAACTACGGATACGAATCGGTTATATCGGATACAATATCATAAAAAAAAAACTACCCGAATAAGTTCCTAACAAAGCTTAATAAGAATTTATATAATAAGGTTTTGAGATAAAAAGATATGATTTTGAATTGGAATTGGAACCTGTTGCAGGGAGTGTCGGGTGTAGGAATATGGGTAAGATCCGAAGACAGTATACCCAGATGATCGCAATGGGTACGGGCTTCGACCCACCCAGAATCCGACCCGTATAACGCCATCAAATCTTCTTCTTCTTCTTTGCTCTGATCATGAGATGATGAAGAATCACATACCTGTTTCTCTTTGTCTGCCATTTTTTAGTGTTGTTGAGTTCTCGTATCAATGGCTTCTTTTTAGGAGTAACTTTTGTAATAAAAACCCGAACCCGTACCCGACCCGAAGCTAACTGTACTACCTGACCCGAACCCGATACAACCCGAAGCTAACTGAACTATCCGATCCGAATATATTGTGGGTTGGTATTTGGTCCTATCCAAAACCCAAGGAGCCTGGGACATGAAACCCGATTACCCAACTCAAACGATGCATCTATGTAAGCTGGTGGCTATGGAAGAAGTTGATACATGTGCTTATCCTTATAGCCTGTTGGTGGCTATGGAAGCTACGTAACGAAGTTGTTTTTTCAAATAGAAGACTGGACATCGCAAAACTATTGACGGACATAAAGAGCTCAAGTTATCATTCGGTCAAGAATCAGGCTAAATTGTACGATGTAGATTGGTCTAGTTGGTGCTCTTTCAACTTTGTATAATCTTTCTTTTGTCTAGCTTCTGGCTAGCGTTTTAATAAAATCCGCCGTTTAAAAAAAAACGATGCTTCTATGTTGAACATAGGGTTTTAAATTAAGTCGGTGTGTTATAACCCGTTAACTCTCTCGTAATTAAGTCGATAAAAGTTATTTGGAAAGCTTGAAATGATCTGACTAGAATAATTTTTTTACGTGAGTTCGAGCCGGAGGTACTTCACTCATTGGTTCTTTTGGATAAATATTTATTTTTTTCTTATTCATTTGTAGTTTGGGACTATATTTTTTGAGACTTGTGCAAAATTAAATTGTTGTTAAGATGATAGTTTAGATATCTTATTAAGGAAGAGTGACGGCTAAAAAAGTAATTTTGTTGGGCGCACAAGTTTTGAAGCAATATGTACAAAGGATTACAACACGATTTAAAAGGGCAGATTGGTCCATTACAGGACAATTTAGACACTTAAAGGGGGTAAATATGACAACTCGTTCTTCTCTTTGTAAGTAAACCTAAAATACATTCCACCCATACCCTTGTCTCTTCCACATCCCTCATCTATTGAAACTGAAACGTTTGAACTTTGAAGCAATCAACAGCCACTCTTCATTTCTAATTCTTTCATTACCAGTTAGTAATCATTCAATTCGTAACCCTATCGAATCCCCCCTTTTGGCCACAGAACTTTAATACTTTCGTTACCAATTATTACCCATAAATCTGATTGTTGAGCTCACATCATTGCTATATCAGTAACCATAAATGGTGCAATTATTTCTACTTTTTATTCTATATCATTGAGGGAAAGCAACGCTTCATCCCGTGGTGATGGTAGCGATGAGAAAGGGGGATTTCGTCTAGCGAGGTACGTTTTCATATTTCATCTCTGCTCTTGGATTGATTTCTGTTTCCCTACTCATGAAGGCACGATTCCTCGTCTCATTGCCATAGGTAAAACAAATTCAAAATAGAGAATTCTGCTATTTTGTTGTGCATTGATTCATGTTTCATGTTTTTACTGATTCTTAAGTTAATGTTTATAACGGATTTGAATGATTTTATTTGTTCGATTTTGTGTTTTTTCATTGCGATGTTTACCTTTTTTTGGATGAATCTGGAGTTGATTGTACTTATGGATCTATGTACATAAAGACTATATACAAACAGAACCTAAATTTGTGTGATTGAGATCCAACACTAAATTGATTTGGGATCATGAAATTCATTAGGTTTTCGGTCAGCAACCGGAAAAATTACATATTATTAATGTGTCTAGGTTCTTAAAAAGGAGCGTTTGTAAACACATTATATTTTTAAATCTCCGATGTCGAATTTCTCAACAATGATATGTTATTAATATGTGTAGGTGTTCTTAAAGAGGAGCATTCGGAGAAGCTTGTGAATAAGTATTAAAATGTTAATCAAGCGAATTGATTGGTTGGACAGACTTGCTTTTAAAGGTATGATCTTGAAATCAATAAAAATAGAAGGTTTCATATGTATGTGTTTGTTGATTTGTACATTGTTTTGTTCTTAATTTTATTTATGTTTTAAAATTTAATTCTAGGGTGGGCTTGCTAATGGGTCAAAATAGGTTCGTTACTTATAATACAAAAATCGTTGTTTGTGACGTGATGATGTTCGGATTTCTAATGTTTGTCAACGGGGTTTGCAATTTTTTATATTCGTTTTCTTTAATTCAAAATAAGTTGAAATGGTTTTAGCATGAGTCTTTTAGTGCTTAATATACACTTAAACATGGGCTAGGGTGAACACATATTTCCATACATTGATATTTGAAACTGATGTCCCCTTTCATGAGTCTTTTAGTGCTTAATATACACTTAAACATAAACCCGCCCCAAACCCGACCCATTACCATCCCTACCTGGAAGAATAAAAGTTTAAAGTATAAGGGTCTAAAATGTATGTAAAAGCCGTCATCTTCCTTCTTCAACCCACAAACCCTAATTTTCTATCTCCTCCATTGTTGAAATTCGTTTCTCGCCGTCATACACTCCAATCAATTTTCTATCTCCTCCATTGTTGAAATTCGTTTCTCGCCGTCATACACTCCAATCGCTGCAATACAGGTACCTCTCACCTCTGTTCTACCCTAATTTTTCTTGAACGCGTGTATAAGGTCGCTATTTGGTTTGAAATTCTACACAAATCGGGTATGCTCAATTATACGAATCAGATAGCGAACCCTAGGCGAACAGGTCGTGAATATACCCGATTCTGGTACGCACGATTTGGTTCGCGGTACACAGCCTATCTAGCAAATCCTGTGACCAGGGGCGGATACATGGGGTTTTAGGGGGTTCCCAAGAACCCCCTCGGTTTGGAAAAAATTAAAAAATTTAGTGGAAATTTTAAAAAATTAGTAAAAATCAGTGAAAATCTACGAAAGGAACCCCCTGGAAATACGTCCTGGATACGCCACTGCCTGTGACTATGACCCAGACTGCAACTGGCGATTTTTGTAAGCAAGTAATTGTAGCTTACTGCAAATGTATCTTATTTGGATTGTAGCTCTGCTCGGATTTCTAACGTAAGCAAATCCAAAATCGCACCAACAAAGGTAATTGTAGCTCTGCTCTAATTGAAATATATTCACAATATGTTAACTCCATGAATTTTGCTACAAGTTGATATTTATCAACCTAACCAAGTGACGTGATTATGTTTCAAATTTCAATAACTAACTTCTTAAATGCATGATTAATTTAGAAGGAATTAATCTAAAAAGGTGAACAATAGTTTCATTACAGGAGTTAACTTTTGCTAATAAGTCTTTTCCCTTAGTTGAACAAGATGAGTTGTTCATATTAGTAGGTTTTTTTACCAGCTTTAAGGACAAATATGCCTTTAAATCTCTAATACAAATGCTAGAATTATCCTATTTACAAATGAAATTGTTTCTGATTATAAAAAGCTACATATTAAAATTTCAAGTTATATAAATTTATTTCGTTTTAGTATGGTATCCGTGAATTAAAATGATATGCATGTCGCCAATACAATTGTCTAACTTTGAATTTATGACATTGGACAATCGTTGTCTATGGGTACAAGTTCAAGAAGTTTAACTTTTTCTTTTTTTATCAGGATGCATATAGACATTTCAGTCAATGAACATGAAAAGGTAGATGAAGAATGTGATTATTCATATATATTGAAAGAAGATGTTGGTTACGATTGTCGTGCAGGGTAGTTGAACGAAGTATTAAACCCATTATTGAGTTTCAACGCCCAAGGTTCATTTGTTTCCTAATTTACCCTTTAGACATTTATTATGGTTTCTAATATACATATTTTTCATTAACCTATCCATTAAATTTGTTTGATGTGTTGAATGCTTTATCCATGTCTGTGTTAACAAATAGCATAGCATAGCATGTGACAGTAACACATTTAAATATTCAATGTGTAAGCAACTTAGATTATATTATTATACAGGACATGAATAAGAATCAGATATAAAGCTCCACTACAAGTTTACAAAAAGTTAGCTGATTGAATTAAAGAAAACTAACAAAAACATGCAGTAATGGGCAATAAGAAATCAGTTTAAGCCTAATGCCTAACCAACTGCAGTAAACCAATGATGTAATAGTGACTATATTGTTGGCCATAACTTGAATTTCTTAACAGAACAAAAAATGTCAGATCACCTCTATTTTAAGCTCCTTTAGCATATGTTGAATAATATTTGCCATGATTTTTGACAAACTGGAATTATGCAGCTCTTGTTTTGTATATTTGTTAAAAGTATGTCTCAGAAAACATGAACTATGTTGTCGTTTTGTGCGAGTAACTTTCTCTTAGTATTCATGTATGTTACCTTCTTAAGTTGGCTAGAAATTCTTGCCTGTCCATATTTTTCATCTCTTCATGCTCCTTTCATTTGCTTTCCCATTGCGGATTTCATCTGTTCCTTTTAGTAACTCGATGGCTCCAGAGACCACAACATTCAGATTGCACACAACCGCCCAACAAAATATTTATGCTCATTCACACATGATAAGAAGATATATAACTATATAATTAAGATTGAAACTTCATTATTCATGATCGATAGTGTAACAATTCAGCTTCCAAATTTAACATTGCATTTCAAGTTACTAAACATAATAGTTACAACTTGGGTTCCATTTAAACTTTGGAATTGGGCCTAGGACCTGGAATCTGAGTAAACGAATAGGAAACTTCGAGCTTTGATCTGTAATGCAATATTTAAGTAGTTTTTGCAATCCAAAAGTTGTAGGATTCACCTAACGATATCAAAATGGGTAATTTGGGTATCGCGGGCTAGGCAAACCGCAAACGGGTCAAGCCCTTTTTTCCCTTTGTTTCTTATTTTTACTATAAGTCAAGGCATCAAAAAAGATTGACATTACTGTTTTGTCAAGATAATAATTTGTTCTTGAGTTAGGTGGTTTTAAGTAATTAAGAACAGTTTGGCTGACTTTGACCTAAATTAATCAAGTTTTTGTTGAAGTTTGAGAACCTGCACAAAAAAATGACCCATATAACCCGGTTTAGATTTCAGCAATATATATCCCAAACTACCCCTTACAGTGAGTGACAGGGAATATGTTAGAAAAATAAAGTGTGCATAAAGAAGAACTACACACCAAATGTTTGGATGTCAAGTGTGTATTTAGCTTGTTGCTAATTTACTTTGTTGTTCGTTTATTGTTTGCTAACTCTTGTGCACCAGAAGTTTCCGTTTGAATTGTTGCTGATTTGGCAAGTGTTTCTCGAATAATTGCTGATCATCTCACCATCGGTTGTTCTTTACACTCATCTTCTTACGGTAACGATCCTTTCATTTGCTTTCCCATTGCTGATTTTTAGTGAGGTGTTGTCTATTTTATTTAGTACTTGCTAATTTGCTTTTGTGTGTGTGCTTATTGTTTGCTTTTTTTTTGTACACCCGCAGCGTTTGCCAAGTGCCGACTTATTGCTGTTTGGGAAGTGTTTATCGAGTTATTGCTGATCGTCACACCACAAGTCGGTTTGTACACGCATCTTCCTCCGGTAACCTTCCTTTCATTTGGTTTTACATTGCGGATTTTAGGTTGTTTGCATTACACACTTTTGTTCTTTGGCTTACACCTACGATCTCCAATAACAATATATGCCATAATACTATAAAAAATTACTTCTCAAATTACAAGGCACAAGGAGGCAAATGATGGTCCATAAAAGTTGTGGCAAATTTTAGAAATTCATCTATATTTTATTGGAGATAATTTATTCTCCATGTTTTCCTCTCCATAATTTCCTCCACCATGTCCTTTCCATGTTTTCATTTTCCTTGTTTTAGTGTTGTCTTGTCTTTACCTTTTCTTGTATTTAAGAGAAGTTATCTTCTCATTACAATGCACCAAATATCAATCAATCAATACCATCTTTCTTATTCTATCCCTTTACTTCTTGTACTAAAAACTACCTTGCAGGTTTGAGAGTCGCCGGCTAGAAACCAAAGCGGCCCTCGGCTGCACAGGGCCAAAACAAACAAACAAACTAAACCAAATACGAAATCGTTTCCGCTAGATTTCTACATATTTTGTGTCTAATTTGAAGTTGGCTGCAAATTTGAGAAAGTTATACAAATTTATTTTTTATTTATTAAGTTTTACACCTAAAATTCGCTGCAAATCATGACCCGTTTAAGCTGCCTGTCGCAGGGCAGCGTCACCTTGGCCCAAGCATGTTGCCTCTGTTCAAAATTTTATTTTTTGTGGTTTAGTTATTCTTTACTTTTACTTTTTCGGTATCTAGGTGAAGGTGGCATTTGGTTTTATCGACTCTAATGAGCCAAGTAATGGTGATGGTGCAATCCGTATTTTTTTTGCTGTAGGGGCACAAAGTAAGCTTTGTTTCATGTTTTTTTCCTCCACTATAGGTCATGTTTAAATTACCCAAGTACTTCATATAGACATGGAATGACATCCTGTTTGTCAATTAGGGACCTAAACTCATGCAATTTTTTGGTTTGTGGTCTGCTTATTTTTGAAAGTTACCCTCAGAAGATCTTTCTTTATCTCCACAAAGGGAAGAGTTATCTTTGAAGATGTTGGCTAGACACCCCCATGGAGTCAAGATATGATGCCAATAATATAAACTCGAGGGTATCATTATATTCGATAGCTCAGACTGATAATCAAACTGGCAGACTGGAAATGGTGTTGGATTATCTTGCATTTTTTTAAGCGGTGAAGGCACCTGCATCTCATATTGCAATTGAGTTGAAATACATCAACATTACTCCAAACCAAAGTTTACTTATTTTCCTCACTGAGTTTTAAAATGTAAAATATCGATCGAATGTCAAGAGTGTATACAAGTTTGTGCACTTGTGTACTTTTACAATTATTTTTATAAAATCCGTGTGAATATCAACATTTTCTAAAGGTGAATGCACCTTTTTTCTTATGTTACTGGTGATGGCTATATACCCTGTTTTTGAGCATTTAATAATGTGGTAAAAGACTGTGAAAACTCGCCCAAAGGATCTAAGCAGTAATAGATAATATTAGTTTGACGCGGAACGAAATTAATATATCAAGCGTAATCAAACACCAAATATAAATAAAGTAATAGAGACACAAGAATTTACGTGGAAAACCCAAATCGGGAAAAACCACGGGTGGCGGAAGCCGAGAAACAATTCACTAGAATTTGTAGTATTACAGAGTTTGAACAAAAGAAATAATGAAAATATATACAATGAGTTCTTGTATATATGTTGTGATGATTTGTGATTGTGCATCTTGGATGAAAACTTTATAGCCTATTTATAGGCTCAAAGTATAATGTGAAAGCTTCTTTAGCCACCATTCAAAGATGGTAGAATTTACCTAACACATTTTGTTCTTCCTCGAAAACATGCAAAAAACATGCCAAGCCAAAGTTGAATTTTGGAGCTAGCCAATGTTGAATTTTGGGAGATAATACTTCAATCTCCACCTTATCTTCAAAATGCAACAAGTAGCACACTAACCATGCACCTTATCAAACTCGAAAAAAAACTCCATAAGAACCTGCAATTATCATATACGAACAACTATTTCCAAAAAAAATAAAATACTTCCCTCCACCACGAGCCTATCAGGCTCAATTACGATCAGAAACACCCATCAAGTCCAAACACAGTTTGAACTTGGCTATCGAAAGATTCTAAGTGAACACATCAGCAGGATTATAATCTGTATCAATTTTGTCTATGACACAATCACCTTTCTCAATGATATTACGCACAAAATGATAACGAATATCAATATGCTTTGTTCGGTCATGAAACATCTGATCTTTACTCAAGAAGATAGCACTTTGATTATCACAAAAAATTGTGGTAACCTTTATTCTATCATCAAGTTCTTTGAATAATCCTTTCAACCATATATCTTCCTTAACTGCTTCTGTAATCGCCATATACTCTGCCTCGGTAGAAGACAGTGCAACTGTAGACTGTAACTGGGCTTTCCAACTAATAGCACAACCATTTAGAGTAAACACATACCTCGTAATTGATATTCGTTTATCCAAATCTTTGCCATAATCTGAATCAACATAACCAAACACCCCAGTGTTAGATTTACCATAATGTAAACCCATACAAGACGTACCGTGCAAATAACGAAAGATCCACTGCACTGTTGTTTCAAAGCCTCTTTCAGATTCAGATTAGTCCCGTCTGGTGGGGGAAGTATTTTATTTTTTGGAAACAATTGTTCCTATATGATATTTGCAGGTTCTTATGGAGTTTTTTTTTCCGAGTTTGATAAGGTGTATGGTTAGTGTGCTACTTGTTGCATTTTGAAGATAAGGTGGAGATTTAAGTATTATCTCCCAAAATTCAACATTGGCTAGCTCCAAAATTCAACATTGGCTTGCCATGTTTTCTGCATGTTTTCAAGGAAGAACAAAATGTGTTAGGTAAATTCTACCATCTTTGAATGGTGGCTAAAGAAGCTTTCACATTATACTTTGAGCCTATAAATAGGCTATGAAGTTTTCATCCAAGATGCACAATCACAAATCATCACAACATATATACAAGAACTCATTGTATATATTTTCATTCTTTCTTTTGTTCAAACTCTGTAACACTGCAAATTATAGTGAATTGTTTCTCGGCGTCCGCCACCCGTGGTTTTTCCCGATTTGGGTTTTCCACGTAAATCCTTGTGTCTCTATTACTTTATTTATATTTGGTGTTTGATTACGCTTGATATATTAATTCCAATGAACTAATATTAAAACCCGGATGCTCTAATACTAATTGTGGTAAAAGAGTGTGAAAACTCGCCCAAACGATCCGAGCAGTAATAGATAATATTAGTTCGACGCGGAACGGAATTAATATATCAAGCGTATTCAAACACCAAATATAAAAAAAGTAATAGAGACATAAGGATTTACGTGGAAAACCCAAATCGGGAAAAACCATGGGTGGCGGAAGCCGAGAAACAATTCACTATAATTTGCAGTGTTACAGAGTTTGAACTAAAGAAAGAATGAAAATATATACAATGAGTTCTTGTATATATGTTGTGATGATTTGTGAGCGTAAAAGATTGGATCAGTAAATGTAAATTCACTAAAAAAAAATCTTTGTGATTGTGCATCTTGGATGAAAACTTAATAGCCTATTTATAGGCTCAAAGTATAATGTGAAAGGTATAATGTGAAAGCTTCTTTGGCCATCATTCAAAGATGGTAGAATTTACCTAACACATTTTGTTTTTCCTTAAAAACATGCAAAAAACATGGCAAGCCAAAGTTGAATTTTGGAGCTTGCCAATGTTGAATTTTGGGAGATAATACCTCAATCTACACCTTATCTTCAAAATGCAACAAGTAGCACACTAACCATGCACCTTATTAAACTCGAAAAAAAAAACTCCATAAGAACCTGCAATTATCATATAGGAACAATTGTTTCCAAAAAATAAAATACTTCCCCCACCACGAGCCTATCAGGCTCAATTACGATCAGAAACACCCATCAAGTCCAAACACAGTTTGAACTTGGCTATCGAAAGAGTCTTAGTGAACACATCAGCAGGATTATAATCTGTATCAATTTTGTCTATGACACAATCACCTTTCTTAATGATACCACGTACAAAATGATAACGAATATCGATGTGCTTTGTTCGGTCACGAAACATCTGATCTTTACTCAAGAAGATAGCACTTTGATTATCACAAAAAATATTGGTAACCTTTATTCTATCATCGAGTTCTTTGAATAATCCTTTCAACCAGATATCTTCCTTAATTGTTGCTGCAATCGCCATATACTCTACCTCGGTAGAAGACAGTGCAACTGTAGACTGTAACTGGGCTTTCCAACTAATAGCACAACCATTTAGAGTAAACACATACCCCGTAATTGATCTTCATTTATCCAAATCTTTGCCATAATCTGAATCAACATAACCAAACACCCCAGTGTTAGATTTACCATAATGTAAACCCATAGAAGACGTACCGCGCAAATAACGAAAGATCCACTGCACTGTTGTTTCAAAGTCACTTTCTGATTCAGATCAGTCCCGTCTGGTGGGGGAAGTATTTTATTTTTTGGAAACAATTGTTCCTATATGATAATTGCAAGTTCTTATGGAGTTTTTTTTTTGGAGTTTGATAAGGTGCATGGTTAGTGTGCTACTTGTTGCATTTTGAAGATAAGGTGGAGATTGAAGTATTATCTCCCAAAATTCAACATTGGCTAGCTCCAAAATTCAACTTTGGGTTGGCATGTTTTTTGCATGTTTTCAAGGAAGAACAAAATGTGTTAGGTAAATTCTACCATCTTTGAATGGTGGCTAAAGAAGCTTTCACATTATACCTTTCACATTATACTTTGAGCCTATAAATAGGCTATGAAGTTTTCATCCAAGATGCACAATCACAAATCATCAAAACATATATACAAGAACTCATTGTATATATTTTCATTCTTTCTTTTGTTCAAACTCTCTAACACTGCAAATTATAGTGAATTGTTTCTCGGCGTCCGCCACCCGTGGTTTTTCCCGATTTGGGTTTTCCACGTAAATCCTTGTGTCTCTAATACCTTATTTATATTTGGTGTTTGCTTACGCTTGATATATTAATTCCAATGAACTAATATTAAAACCCGGATTCTCTGATACCAATTGTGGTAAAAGAGTGTGAAAACACGGCCAATCGATCCGAGCAGTAATAGATAATATTAGTTCGACGCGGAACGGAATTAATATATCAAGCATAATCAAACACCAAATATAAATAAAGTAATAGAGACACAAGGATTTACGTGGAAAACCCAAATAGGGAAAAACCACGGGTAGCGGAAGTCGACAAACAATTGACTATAATTTGCAGTGTTACAGAGTTTGAACAAAAGAAAGAATGAAAATATATACAATGAATTCTTGTATATATCTTGTGATGATTTGTGATTGTGCATCTTGGATGAAAACCTCATAGCCTATTTATAGGCTCAAAGTATAATGTGAAAGCTTCTTTAGCCACCATTCAAAGATGGTAGAATTTACCTAACACATTTTGTTCTTCCTTGAAAACATTCAAAAAACATGGCAAACCAAAGTTGAATTTTGGAGCTAGCCAATGTTGAATTTTGGGAGATAATACTCCAATCTCCACCTTATCTTCAAAATGCAACAAGTAGCACACTAATCATGCACCTTATCAAACTCGAAAAAAAAATTCCATAAGAACCTGCAATTATCATATAGGAACAATTGTTTCCAAAAACATAAAATACTTCCCCCACCACGAGCCTATCAGGCTCAATTACGATCAGAAACACCCATCAAGTCCAAACACAGTTTGAACTTGGCTATCGGAAGACTCTTAGTGAACACATCAGCAGGATTATAATCTGTATCAATTTTGTCTATGACACAATCACCATTCTAATTGATATCACGCACAAAATGATAACGAATATCGATGTGCTTTGTTCGGTCATGAAACATCTGATCTTTACTCAAGAAGATAGCACTTTGATTATCACAAAAAATTGTGGTAACCTTTATTCTATCATCGAGTTTTTTGAATAATCCTTTCAACCAGATATCTTCCTTAAGTGCTTCTGTAATCGCCATATACTCTGCCTCGGTAGAAGACAGTGCAACTGTAGATTGTAACTGGGCTTTCCAACTAATAGCACAACCATTTAGAGTAAACACATACCCCGTAATTGATCTTCGTTTATCCAAATCTTTGCCATAATCTGAATCAACATAACCAAACACCCTAGTGTTAGATTTACCATAATGTAAACCCATAGAAGACGTACCGCGCAAATAACGAAAGATCCACTGCACTGTTGTTTCAAAGTCTCTTTCTGATTCAGATCAGTCCCGTCTGGCGGAGGAAGTATTTTATTATTTGGAAACAATTGTTCCTATATGATAATTGTTGGTTCTTATGGAGGTTTTTTTTTCGAGTTTGATAAGGTGCATGGTTAGTGTGCTACTTGTTGCATTTTGAAGATAAGGTGGAGATTGAAGTATTATATCCCAAAATTCAACATTGGCTAGTACAAAAATTCAACATTGGCTTACCATGTTTTTTGCATGTTTTTCAAGGAATAACAAAATGTGTTAGGTAAATTCTACCATCTTTGAATGGTGGCTAAAGAAGCTTTCACATTATACCTTTCAAATTATACTTTGAGCCTATAAATAGGCTATGAAGTTTTCATCCAAGATGCATAATCACAAATCATCACAACATATATACAAGAACTCATTGTATATATTTTCATTCTTTCTTTTGTTCAAACGCTGTAACACTGCAAATTATAGTGAATTGTTTCTCTGCGTCCGCCATCCGTGGTTTTTCTCGATTTGGGTTTTCCACGTAAATCCTTGTGTCTCTGATACTTTATTTATATTTGGTGTTTGATTACGCTTGATATATTAATTCCAATGAACTAATATTAAAACCCGGATGCTCTGATACCAATTGTGGTAAAAGAGTGTGAAAACTCGCCCAAACGATCCGAGCAGTAATAGATAATATTAGTTCGACGCTGAACGAAATTAATATATCAAGCGTAATCAAATACCAAATATAAATAAAGTAATAGAGACACAAGAATTTACGTGGAAAACCCAAATCGGGAAAAACCACAGGTGGCGGAAGCCGAGAAACAATTCACTATAATTTGTAGTGTTACAGAGTTTGAACAAAAGAAAGAATGAAAATATATACAATGAGTTCTTGCATATATGTTGTGATGATTTGTGGAAACACGTGGCGCGACGGTTCAAATGGATAAAGCCAAGATTAATGCAAATCACAAGTAATTAAAGAAACGGGTCATTTATTAAGACGTCAAAAAATCATGTCAAATTATTTATACATAAACGTAAAATTGTTTTTAATTCAAATAAGGAGGCTTCTCATGTATATCCCGATTTCTTGGGATAAAGAGATGAAGCCTCTTCATAACACCTGACGTCCCGTTAAGAGATTCCCCCGACCCGGCTTGCCATGTTGTCCATCATTCATCAATTACCTGAAAGATATGTTTAAAATGGTCAATATATAAATATTGGTGAGTTCACAGGTTTTAGTTATCAAAACATTATCTTTTGGGAATTTCCATGTTGTGACAATTTATAGGAGTTGCAAGTTCCCACAATTCTACTTGAGCCTATAATCAAACCAAGACAAATAATAATGCCCCGCTCCAAGTCGTTACTCGGTATTCTTACGACTTAATTTCAGAATACGTGCACCCCAGGCATACGCCGATGCATAATCGACGCTATCGATTAGGGGTGGGTCTTGTCAGGCACCAATAGTACTATTCAAATATTCCTTCGGTTTCACTTTCCTGAATTAATGATTATAGTAGTGAGGTCTCAACCCCGAGTGGCGATCATAACTCAAGTACCAACCCGTCAAACATATCTTTCCCCCGAAAACGTTAAAATAGTTTAAAGATGGGGCCGTGAAACTCACCTGAAACTGTGCTCGGCTCAAAGAAGTAAATAGCAAATTTGGTGGTCTCGCACCTACAAATGTTCTAGGCGTATAAGTCTCTACACCTATAGTGCATGTGCCTTGGCAAGTTGTACACCCAACTCCCCGACCACGTGTTATCCCAATTCCCGTTTAATTAGACGCGCATCCTAGGTCCATTGGCGATGGATTACCCCTTTTCTTTATATATTAATCTTGTTAATATTATTTGTAACATGTATACTATTATTCTCGACACAACTCTACCTAACGTATAATTATTTTCCCATTTAAATAATTATACTTAGGATCGTATCGTTGGATATAATGTATTCTTATCTCCCGACCCGACTCACTTTGCCACATATTTATTTTTCCCATTTAAATAAATATGCTAAGTTCTTGTCGTTCGATATTATATTTTGACGCCCGACTCAACTCACCATGCCGTACATTTATTTTCCCATTTAAATAAATATACTAGGATCTTGTTGGTATTTTCACGTTCGTAGATATACTTCACCTACTTGTCTCGGTTTTCCTCCTCGCGTATCTATTTTCCCATTTAAATAGATATACTAGGATTTCGTCGAGGCAAGTATGTATCTATATATCAACGTGTGCGTTTTCTTTGTTAAGTCCATACGTTGTCTAACGTTTTTAATTCATTATGTTACGCTTTCTCCCACGAATGTTTGTTCTAACACTTAGGAAAGTGTTACATAAGTTTCACCCATGTTATATATATTTTACTTCCTAAAATATATATTTTTTCGCGTTTTGCCGCTATGGCATTTTTCTCTAGTTTGTCCGTTTATACGTCATAGTTAGTTTACGTTACTAAGTTCAATAGTTAACTTTTTCCACCTTTTCTTCCCATATACGTCCTATGGTATTTTTAGTTCAACTCGTCATCTTGTATTCCAAAAATGTTTCCGATACTTTTATATTCCCATTTATATAAAAGTATCCATTTTCGTACAAGTTTTTCCCGAGTCTTTTCTTTTGTCCAATATTTTAATAAACCTTCATTTTTGTCAAAAACCTTATGTTAACTTAACCACTTATTTTTATAAAACTTCTATTTTTATAAAAATACATTTTTCACAACTTACATGAGTAGTTTTCTTATGTTTACCAAAACTATACTTGGAAAAACTACTATTTATGTTTTTGACACCAACTTTCCATAAACACATTTTTGGACCAAAGTTTCAAAAATACTTATTTTAGTCCATCAACTTTCAAAGTTTCCATATTAGTCCTTAAACTTATACTTGTTGTATTTTTCATCCTACCTTCCAAAGTTAGTATTTTTCTTCCATCTTAGTAGACTTTGAAGAATCATTTTTTTAATGCTTGGTTATTTTTACTTCATTCCACTTCTAATAGTCTTCTAATCCATCCTAAATGCTATTAACATGCTTGTTCCATATTTTTATTCAACATATTAACTTTTCACTCATCTAAGTGAGTAGACTTTAATCGTGAAACTTTTACATGCAAGTTCATCCAACATATTTTTCTATACTTTTGACATTAGCTAGTCATCTTATGATGATCAAAACCATATTTTATCACTTTTAAATCTCTTTCAAAAATAATGTTTAGATCATCATCCTCTTTACATGCATGTCAATATTTTCGTATTTCTTGAAGTGTTACACTACCAACATCAACTCTATGATTCATCCATATTATTATTCATCCATTTTGTTCTTGTAAGATATATTAAGTTTTATATTTCAAATCCATACTTAACCCATCAATGTACAACTTGCTCAAATAAACACATAATGAACATTATGATCAAAACAAGCTAAAACTTACTACTAGCTCAAGGCTAGGGAAGACAACAACCTTGGATTGGATGGGGTTTAGTGTGTTTTTCCAAAGGGGTTAAGCTCCAAGATCTTGAACACACAAAGGGGTTTTGGATGGATGATGATTTAGAGATGAATTGTTAGTGTCAAAATTGAAAGAAAAGTGTGTGGGGTGGGGGGTAGCTCACGGCCAAGAGGAAGAAGAAGAAGGAGTTTTTTTTTTTTTTTTGTTCAAGTATTCTCAAGTGGGTGTTAGTGTGTATTCTTATATTAATTCCCAAATCCTAAAGATTTAGTTGGGTCACCATGGATTGGGTGGATTAATAAAAAGAAATCCTTGGAGATCACCCAAGAGGGTGTTTGGCCGAGAGGTAGAGAGAGAGGGAAGAGGTGATTGGGTTTGTTATTTCTTATCCAATACTATTTCATGCACCCTCATCATTAGGATCTTCCAATGATTTATTTGTTTAACACAAGTTATCTTCCACTTGTGTGGGCCATAGGCCGGCCCCAAGAGGGTGTTTTTGTGGGGTCCACTTTGCTAATTAATACCCCATATTATTATGTTTAAGTTAATCTTGTTCGGGTCCCGTCCGGGTATTTTTCGAGCTTTTATCGCGCATCCACCGGATATTAAAAATATCTTTAATAACCTTTAACTATGGTCCGGGTTAAGCGTTGATAAATTATTTAGGCTCTTGCCGGGTGAAATTATTAGTTAGGCGCGTATCGGGTGCGGTACGCGCGCTTTATTCGTTACCGGGAGATTTGTATAACAAGCTTTCACGTATGGCTTTGGAGTTCCAAAATTCATCTTATTTTGTGAAATTACGTTTTATTTTATATCCCGACTTCCGGGATTCGTTTCACTTATTTAATTTTTACCGGGTAATTGCCAGTGTCCATACCGGATGGATTTATTCGCACATGACTCCGTCATGTTTTGTCATTAAACATATGCATTCCTATGCATTCTTTGGGAATGGCTATTATTCTAAGGCCTCAGTTAAATAATCAACATATAATTGTATTTAATTACGTTAATTACGTTAATTAATTAGTACGGAATTACCTTATTTTTGCCGGTTGTTACATTGTGATTGTGCAACTTGGATGAAAACTTCATAGCCTATTTATAGGCTTAAAGTATAATGTGAAAGGTATAATGTGAAAGCTTCTTTTGCCACCATTCAAAGATGGTAGAATTTACCTAACATATTTTGTTCTTCCTTGAAAACATGCAAAAAACATGCCAAGCCAAAGTTGAATTTTGGAGCTAGCCAATGTTCAATTTTGGGAGATAATACTTCAATCTCCACCTTATCTTCAAAATGCAACATGTAGCACACTAACCATGCACCTTATCAAACTCGAAAAAAAAACTCCATAAGAACCTGCAATTATCATATAGGAACAATTGTTTCCAAAAAATAAAATACTTCCCACACCGCGAGCCTATGAGGCTCATTTACGATTAGAAACACCCATCAAGTCCAAACACAGTTTGAACTTGGCTATCGGAAGACTCTTAGTGAGCACATCAGCAGGATTATAATCTGTATCAATTTTGTCTATGACACAATCACCTTTCTCAATGATATGAGGCACAAAAGATAATGAATATCGATGTGCTTTGTTCGGTCATGAAACATCTGATCTTTACTCAAGAAGATAGCACTTTGATTATCACAAAAAATTGTGGTAACCTTTATTCTATCATCGAGTTCTTTGAATAATCCTTTCAACCAAACATACGTGACAACCAGCAAAATTGACGTAATTCCGTACTAATTAATTAATTAGTAATTTATATTAAATATTAATTAAGTGCAATTTTAAATTAATTATATTAATTTGCTCTTTAGAGAATAGCAAATTCCCCATAGGATGCATAGGAAAGCATATGTTTAATTAGAAGCACGAAGCAATAGCGTGCAAATGTACTTATCCGGAACGGACATTGGTAACTACCCGGTAACAGATAAATATCCTGAAATGATCCCAAACACCCGGGATATAAAATAAAGGATATTTTCATAAAATATTATGTGTTTTGGAACTCCAAAACAATAATTGAAAACTCCAAATACAAATCACCCGGTAATGAATAAAGTGCGCGTATTGCACCCGATACGCGTATAACTTGTAATTTCACCCAACCGAAGCCTAAATAACTTATCAACACTTAAATTAGACCATGTTTAAGGGTTATTAGGGCTGATTATTATGTCCGAATAATGCGTTATTAAAACCCGAACGACACCCGAACAATACCATCTCAATACACAAATAAGTTTTATAAAATTTTAACAAGTTGACCCACATTTTATGACTCTATAACCAGCCCTTCCTTGAGCTCCATGCCATCCCATTCTCCCAAGGAATCTTGTTGAATTTTAAGTCCATATAATTGACATATGAAAGATTCTTGCATGTGGGTTAATAAGTAGGTGTAGTCTTGGAATTTATGGTGCATGCCTTGTTCCCACATTATTTTAAAGACTTAGCACATGGTTTTAACTAAACCAAACTCATAAAAACCTGCTGAAAATTCGCGAGCCTCCTCACACACACCCACCATCACAATCTTAATCCATCAAAACCCATTTTCAAGTCATAAAACCTTGTTTTGATTCTGGCAGATTCGTAATGCCATCTTCCACAGGCCATAACTCTTTCATTTCTTCTCTAAAATAAGTGATTAACCACTCCAAAGAAACCTCTATCCAGTCCCTGAAGATCCCCACCGTTTTCATATAAATCCAACTGGTTTTAGGCCTCCAAATCGTCCATGGGAGACGACTGCGCAGCTTCGGATCTGCTGTGACAGCCAGTCACAGTTTCGGACTTTGAAGAAGCTACACACCTCCAAACGCGACGATTCTTTTTCCTACCTCCTTGGACTTCCTTGGGCTTCAACCAGATCAGAAGTACCTGAGTATTAGGCCTGAGAAACCTTCCTTCCATCGTTTGTTTTCTTCCCTAGTCTTGAACTAGTGGTAAAACTCTATGCTTTTCTTGTTCAATACTTGTTATAATTGTGTAGTCTTGCAAGTTGTACATGAATGGAGTTAAACAAAGTTTTTAGACATAAGATTTGTATATTGTTACAAGACTAAAATGGATGGTTAAAATGATGCATTGGGGCCGTAGGTTTGTTGGTGATGTTATGGTTGTTTTGTAGTTAAAAATGTTAACATAATCTTACATCTAAAATAATATTGAAAACTAAGATTTAATCATGATATAATATATGTTCTTACAAGTTTAACAAAGATTTATATATGTGTGTATTAAAGCCGTGAGTTTTTATAACATTTTTAGAGATTTTTGTATATTTTAAAAGTTCACCTAAGCTTATGTTTAAAGATGTTTTGAGTAGTTTTTGTAAAAATAACTTGAACATACTTAAAAGTGGTTTTAATCATCCTAATATAACCATCTAAAACATAATAATATGTTGGAACTTAAAAATGGTGCAAGATATGAAAATTACATCTTTAAAGACACTAACTTTAAAACTCTAAAAATGGACATGTTGGACATCTTGGACTTGACACACCAAATACACGTAATATTATCCCTAGTAAGAGTATTGTGGACTATTACTAGTGTTGGATCATAATAGAAATTCCTATGGATAAAGTTAATAAAAACAAGTTTACTAGTTTTGTGTAAAATTGTCACTTTTGGAAGATGTAGGTGGAAAATATAACTTTTGAAAGTTAAAGGAATTAATTTGTAACTTTAAGAGTTAAGGGGTATAAAATGACATTTTGAAAACTTGGATCTAAAAATGTGACTTTGGAAAGTTAGGAGTAAAAAGTGGAAAATGTTAACTTTCCAAGGTTGTTTTGTGAAGAATTTGTAAACTTACAAAAGTATATTTTTGTATAAAATACATTTTTATAAAATAGGATTTTATAAAAATATGAATTACCAAACATATTGGGAAGAATAGAAACAAAGGTTTTTATAATAAATTGGTAATTTAAAGACTTGATGAAAAGTTGTATAAAAATGAACACTTGTATATTTATGGTAATATAGAAGTGTTGGAGCATTTTAATTGTAAGTAATCAAGTCTTGACTTTTAAAATACAAGTATTGTTAGTTTCCAAGTAAAATATGTAAAAATTAAAGGTTTATTAATTTCAAGGAAATATATTGTAGAAACGTTAGGAAAAATAACAAGGTATATATATATATGTACTGTGGACGTAAGAAAAATAATATTTCGACGACAAGTATTTATTCCTACAAAACTATATATACACGACTTGTATTATTCGGGATATGAAAATATATAAATACACAATCGGGTGTAATGTATTTATACAACGGACATAATGTACAACAGACGAATAAGTATATATTGTATAACTGCCTACAAGATACGTATGTACGTTGTTGCGTCTAATGTGGAAATGAAAATATATATTTTATGAACTAAAATATATAATTTGGGTGATAATACATAACACTTTTCTAAGTGTTGAAAATCTATTCATGGGAGAATTAACGTAAATAATCCACAAAGATTTCACGTTTAAAACGAGTATGTAAACTTGACTTTGTTCGAATCGACAAGATCCTAGTATATTTATTTAATGGGAAAATAAATATATGGTATGGTGAGTCGAGTGTTGAAAATGTAATATCGAATCAACAAGATCCTACTATATTTATTTAATGGGAAAATAAATATATGGTAAGGTGAGTCGAGTCGAGTGTTGAAATGTAATATCGAATCGACAAGATCCTAGTATATTTATTTAATGGGAAAATAAATATATGGTAAGGTGAGTCGAGTCGAAGGTTGAAAATGAGATATCGACTGACAAGACCCTAGTATAATTATTTAATGGGAAAATAATTATATGGTAAAGTGAGTCGAGTCGAGGATAATGTAAAACGAGTTAGTTAATACGAAAATATAAATGTAACTTATAACAAGGGAAATCCATCACCAACGGACCTAGGACATACATTTACTTAAATGGGGAATTGTGTACACATAGTGGTATTGGGAGTGGGATGTACAACTTGCCGGAAAAACACTCTCTATAGACTTAGTGACTTATACGCACTAGGACGTTCGTAGGTGCTTGACCTTGGACTTGCTATTCTCTGCTATTTAATTGCACGCTGTACTTCAGGTGAATTTCACGGCCCCTTTTTACTGTTTTACTATGGGGGAAAGATATGTTTGTCAAATGTTGTTACATGTCAAAATGTTTTTAAATGTTAAAATGTGTAAAGTCACATGATGAGTACTTAGTTTTGTTGTTTGTACGCCACTCGGGGTGAGTCCTCGATACTGTAACCGTTTACTCGTGTGTTGTGGGTGTTGAAATCGAGAACCGAAGGAATATTTGGATAGCGCTATTGGTGCCTGACAAGGCCCACCTCTAATCGATGGCATCGATTATGCAACTGTGTATGCTGGGGGTGCACGTATTCTGAACTAAGTTGTTATTTACCGAGAAATAACTTCTGCTCGCGGGGCATTATTATTAGTCTTGGATTGGTTATGGGCTTAAGGAATTGCTCGTCGTAGTTTTGTAGGAGTTAGCTACTCACTACAAAGGTCACTACTTATTTTGTTCCATTAATAATGTTGTTGTTATGGAACTAAAACCTGTGAACTCACCAATATTTTATATGTTGACGTCTTTTTAAACATATCTTTCAGGTAACTAAGTGCCGAAAAGATATGAGGCTAGTACGGTGGAATTTGGAATGTCGGACTCTTGTCAGGGGTTTCATCTACATTTACCATTGGGTTGGGACATAAATGGAAAACCCTATTTTCGAACATTATGTTGTTGTTCTGTGTAATATTTGAGACAAGGTATTTAATTTTGACATCTTAATAAAATAATCTTTTCTAATTAAATATGGTTTGTGTTAATCTTGACTTTGATATACTTTCGAGCGTTGCGCCACGTGTTTCCGCCATTGGCGTGGTGTGACAATATCTTCCTTAACTGCTTCCGTAATCGCTATATACCCTGCCTCAGTAGAAGACAGTGCAACTGTAGCCTGTAACTGGGCTTTCCAACTAATAGCACAACCATTTAGAGTAAACACATACCCCGTAATTGATCTTCGTTTATCCAAATCTTTGCCATAATCTGAATCAACATAACCAAACACCCCAGTGTTAGATTTACCATAATGTAAACCCATAGAAGACGTACCGCGCAAATAACGAAAGATCCACTGCACTGTTGTTTCAAAGTCTCTTTCTGATTCAGATCAGTCCCGTCAGGTGGGGGAAGTATTTTATTTTTTGGAAACAATTGTTCCTATATGATAATTGCAGGTTCTTATGGAGTTTTTTTTTCGAGTTTGATAAGGTGCATGGTTAGTGTGCTACTTGTTGCATTTTGAAGATAAGGTGGAGATTGAAGTATTATCTCCCAAAATTCAACATTGGATAGCTCCAAAATTCAACTTTGGCTTGCCATGTTTTTTGCATGTTTTCAAGGAAGAACAAAATGTGCTAGGTAAATTTTACCATCTTTGAATGGTGGCTAAAGAAGCTTTCACATTATACCTTTCACATTATACTTTGAGCCTATAAATAGGCTATGAAGTTTTCATCCAAGATGCACAATCACAAATCATCACAACATTATACAAGAACTCATTGCATATATTTTCATTCTTTCTTTTGTTCAAACTCTGTAACACTGCAAATTATAGTGAATTGTTTCTCGGCGTCCGACACCCGTGGTTTTTCCCGATTTGGGTTTTTCACGTAAATCCTTGTGTCTCTATTACTTTATTTATATTTGGTGTTTGATTACGCTTGATATATTAATTCCAATGAACTAATATTGAAAACCGGATGCTCTGATACCAATTGTGGTAAAAGAGTGTGAAAACTCGCCCAAAGGATCCGAGCAGTAATATATAATATTAGTTCGACACGGAACGGCATTAATATATCAAGCGTAATCAAACACCAAATATAAATAAAGTAATAGAGACACAAAGATTTACGTGGAAAACCCAAATCGGGAAAAACCACGGGTGGCGGAAGCCGAGAAACAATTCACTATAATTTGCAGTGTTACAGAGTTTGAACAAAAGAAAGAATGAAAATATATACAATGAGTTCTTGTATATATGTTGTGATGATTTGTGATTGTGTGCATCTTGGATGAAAACTTCATAGCCTATTTATAGGCTCAAAGTATAATGTGAAAGGTATAATGTGAAAGCTTCTTTAGCAACCATTCAAAGATGGTAGAATTTACCTAACACATTTTGTTCTTCCTTGAAAACATGCAAAAAACATGGCAAGCCAAAGTTGAATTTTGGAGCTAGCCAATGTTAAACTTTGGAAGATAATACTTCAAATAATGTGTTGTTCTATGAAGAACATTATGAAGGATATATTCTATCTTTTTCTTATGTTACTTGCATGACGGCAATATTTGACCAAAGATTAGAAGAGGTGTATTTGAGAATACACTTATTGCTGAGAGGTACGAATACTTTGTGCAACCTCATTTGTATTAAAAAAAAATTTGGTGGTTGTAGTTTAAGGAATAAGGAATTGTATTTTGACACAAATGAAAGCAGTATAAATAAAAACATTCCACATTATATTGTGTTTGCATATTACATATGCCACATTTTAAAAGTAGATGTTTTTTTATTGTAGTCATACACTCAATTGTTTCCTAAATTATAATTAGTATTGTTTTTCCTTCGAATTTCATCTTTCTTTCACTGTAACGAGTGCTGAAATTGTACCAACACAGTAAAAAACTTGATTGGTACAGATTGAGTATTGCGTTCAAATTCTCCATCGCCGCATCGTGCGGTTTTCCTACCACGATATTGACTATAGGAACAAAAACATGATGTGCAATTTTGTAATTATTTATATATGTATATTGTCCTTTACTATCTCTTTTATTGTTGTTTTCAGTTATTTAGTTTAATACTAAATTGTTATTCGTGAATTGATATATTACTTATATCAACAAATACATTTTATAAATAATATACGTCAAACCTACATGCAACGTGCGGTAAAAAGAAACATAAATACCCGCTGCAACGCTCGGGCATTCCTACTAGTATATAAAAAAAACATTACAACATCATTCTATATATAATTAAAAGTTGAAAGGTCTTATGAATAGGGTATTTATTGGACAAAAAAGTTAAAGTATTTACAATCTGCCATCCAAGTTTCTTCTTTGGGTTAATTTTTGGTACAAAATGAGAGACAACAACACACTTCATCACTACCTAAAAATCTAAACTTAACCTCAAACTTCCATAATAACATCCTCCTTCATCAACAACCTACATCAACTTCACACCATATCACCCATCGTCATCCTCCACCACCACCCAAAAGAACCACTGTCACCACCTACTCAACCACTATGGCAGCCGATTTTTAACCATTACCCGCCACCCCGTCACCACGCATGATATCCACCCGCTTTTCGTGATCTCCCGCCACCAATAGACTAGCATAACGCCGTGACCAACAAATGTCAACAACCTTTTCCCGCTGCCTGAACCGCCCCATTATCACTGTAACCGTTGGAAGAGAATAGATCACATCACGAAGCTTCGAGTCTAGGGTTTTGATTCGTACCTTAATCTCGATCATTCATCTGTTTGCCGATTCAGGTGTTTGATGTTATTATGTGATGAGGTTGATGTTCAGTAATATTATTCTATTGAATTTTATCGTCTATTTTTATCTAATGGATCTTGGTCATCCTCCTTTGCAAAGCATCATATGTGGGAATTCGCTTTCCTTCCGATCTACAAGCCAAAATATTGCATTTCAAAGGAACCTATTTGCACCAACTCATCTCATAGGTTAATTGTGTGATGTTTGAATTCAATTTGATGGAGGTGGTAATAGACGACTAAAAGTATACATTAAATATCTAATACTTTGACGATCTTGGTTTATTAATCATGATTGGAGAAATGTAGTGAACTAGCAGATTTAAGATTTAAAAAGAAGACAAAATAATGTAGTGTTAGAATTTAATCGATAAAAGGTGTTGGCGTTTTGTTAACCTCTAGCTGGCTCATCCGTTGCAAACTTCCTAAATCTAGCTCAGACGAGTGACAAACCACAAAACCCACCGCGAAGCGCGGGGTTTCAACTAGTTAAAATTAAACTTTGCTATATTTAGCAACTTATGTTGCTCTCACAAGAACCAATGTAGCGCTACAGTATCACTCTTTAAAACTTTTTTTGAAATGCGTGCGACTTGTACGGTACAACACAGCTAAGCATAGCTGCTCTGTTCTTCTTCTCTCTTTTCTTCAATCGACTGTTACGAGTTTGCAACACATAGGTCAGCTATCAATCCAGATCTATAGCTTCTGATATAAGACATCGACATTTGCAGCCGTCTTGATCCAGGTGGATGCTCCGACACCCAGTAGCATAGTTAATCAACACCAAACCCTTTTCCCGGCACAGGTAAACAAGAGTCTATGTGACTCACACTAGTCGACGTGGGGCCGTGCAGTGATTCCGGCATTGTTGAAGACATGGGTCGTGTTGACGGTTGTACTATCGGTGATGAGGGCGTCGCTGAATTCGAGCCTGCCAGAATCGTAAGTGTAGTTGACGGCCATAGATCAAAAGCAGCAGTAGCGGTACTGTTACGGGATGGCGACGAGCGGTGGTGGTCGCCGGTGTGAAGGTTTGCATGTGGAACAACCGTGGTTGTCGCCCGTTTGGGTGGTTACCGTGAGAGTTTCTTTTAGCTTCTTCATTTCTAAATTTTCTTCAATTAATGACTTCAAAAAGATTCTGTTTCTTTTCTCAACCCACCTGTCACCCATAATCCCCACTTCCCATGACATTTTCCACCTTTTACCTTTTCTTATTTATAATTTTATTTTTTTTATTTCCTAATCTTTTAACATAGACAAACAATAATAAGCTGTTAATTTGGGAAATCATACTGTTTTGTTTGTTGTTGGGTGACGAGATGAAGGTGTTGAGATGACGTGGAGTTGGTGTTCAGTTATTATATTTACTTTATAGGAATGGAGGAGTGAGTCTGTGAGATTAGATTAGTGGGGAAGGAGATTCGCCAGCTCACAAGCTCGCGTCGGGCCAACGCCCGCGGCCAAAACCTGTCAACTCCAAACGAACACTCATTCTTTCCCATCAAACTGTTCTTCACAACTTCTATTGGACGGTGGTGATTGGTGGTGTCACTATTTTGCTGTTCCCCCATTCCTGTAGCACAATTCTTCAAATACGTCAACTGTGTATGGTTAGTAAAGACTAAGGTGAGAAATGTAGCAGAGTTGCAACACGCTGCCATGTTTGTTTAGAACTATGTTTGCGCCACGAAGCGCGCGTGGGTATGTTACTAGTTATATAAAAATGGTTCGATTAATGGAACCATCATATGTTTTTGGCTTGGTTTGAAATTTATGAGCCGAGTTACGAATTAGGTCTTACCATACGCAGATTGTTTGTTGAACAAGCCAACCCAACCCAACATCGCACCACCCTCGTGTAAACCAAACACAAACCCCACAATTGTAAAACATGATTACCAAACAACTAGACGTCTGTTTAATTAATCTATAACTTATAATAAAAGAATTGAACTTTGATGATGTGGCATTTAATGGAGGCCTCAACCCCTCCTTGAATGTGCCACGTGACATCATGTAGGATTTTTTTTATTTTTGAATTTTTTTAATAAATCTATTATATATTATAATTATTTTAGGAAAAGATAAGAATTTAAAAACAAAATTAAATTTTCTTCTAATGTTTCCTCCCATAACTTTTAAACGTTAATATCTTTTATATATGAGATTTTTTAAAGAAAAAAATTACACCAAATTAATGAGCGTTTTATTATCTTTCCAACGAGTACCATAGTGCTATATAAAAAACGGAGAAAAAAACAACTATTTTTGTGGGGTTTTGTTTTCAAATATATTTTACTTTACTAATAAATCACAAACGATAAACATAACTTCATAGGCAGAGATTCCTTTTTTTATATTTGAATATGATAACTTATGGCAGAAATTTGTTTAAAATAAATAATAATAATAATAATAATATTATTATTCATTAATCATGTATTGGGAATTCATTAATTATGTTGTCATATTAGAAATTTATTATGTTATATTAGATATTTCAACCCCGGGACACTCCCGGGATAAAAGCTAGTTAATTCATATTTACGTCAAAGGACATGATTAGTACGTGACTCATAGTTTCTATTATCAAATTGGTGCAAATCATCTTTCAAAACATCCAATTACAAATGTTCAATTATTTTATGTGAAGATCTTAGTCTTCGATTTAGAATTATGAACTTTACTACCTTCAAAACCATGCTCTAACTAATTAGTTACACTTGTGAGGTGCATTAATCTCAATTGTCAAAGTCAATGTCTTCAAACACACATGTGAAGTTCGTAGACCATAATTGAAGGCCAAAGTTTTTAAACATGTAGCCAAAGTTCATTTGACTTCAATCGTTAAATACAAAGGGTTCAAACACACATATGCCTTTGTACGTAACTTTGTGTAGTATTTCATTTTCATCCTTCACCTATCAAATTTGGAATTTGACATGTTATTCACATATGATAGGCACACTAGCTAGCTCACATGTGTAGGTAAAACATTCATATTGATTAGTTATAGATAAATCAAGAAATAAGGTAAAATCTAATTATGTTTATCCTTAAATTGGACAATTTAATGTGTGTTTTGCTCTATAAAATCTTGTTTAGTCACATTTGCAATTTAGGCTTTTAATTTGCGTGTAACAAACTAAGCCGATAACAACTAAATATCCACCGGAAAGAAATGTCTCTAGTTTACCATAAAACAAGTAAAGACATGCCTATTATACAACTATATTAAAAGACGACTCGTAGCTACATTTGCTTTTTGTCTTTTACAATTACATCCCTCAATTTTAACATATTTATAATTCAACCCATCAATTCTAATAAGATTATATTTTTTTCTAACAAATTTACACTACAACCCTTAAACTTTAATAAAGTTACTTACACCCCAACATTTTTAACCTACGAAAGGTTACGAACGACATCCAGTTTTCATTAGGTTACATACATTTCGTTATCTCTTTTTGTTGCTATACCGAGTGCCGGTTCAATAACAAAGCGAATTAAGACCACCCAAATCATCGTCGCAATGCATAACACAAAAATCCCTTTAATTTAATTCGTGGGTCATGATCGGTGATCCATACGCTTTGAAAACGTGGGCCAATATACCCGACCCAATTTGAGCCCATATAAAAAAGTCAATCATACCCTTTTCAAGAACATAATTAGGGTTTCAACTACCAAGCCATATATAAATACCACATACCTTCATTCATATCCAAACCCTCCTAACCTACACTCGATATACGGCGGCGTTTAGTTCTATAGCGATCATCTGCTAACGATGGGCCACTCAAACGTCTGGAACTCTCACCCTAAGACCTACGGTCCTGGCTCACGTGCCTGGTAATTAATATTATTATTCAACACTTTCCCCTTCCTTGATAGATTAAGAAATATGTTATTGTTACACAGATTGTTAAGGATTTATGTTTTAGAAATATGTTAGATGATGAAAGCAAATTTAAGTTTGAGTTGGTTCTATTGATATTAGGTTTGATTCAGAGATTGTTTTGTTTGTTTGTTACCAATGGATTTGATGTATATAAATTGTTTTTTTTTTTTAAATTGGTTTTAAAAGCGTGCCTGAGGCTATAAAATGCATAGATTTGTGCTTACATGCTTTTATATATATAATATATAGGATTACATTATTAGGTTGTACCCATGGTTGTAAAACTCACGCCTAGTACCCATGGTTGTAAAACTCACGCCTAGCTTCTGATTAATCGCTAGTCGGAGGTTCTCCGAGTAATCACTCATTAGTCGTTAGTCGGTGGCCATCTGGCGATTCCAGACAAATTTTGGCCAAAATCTGTGAATTTTGGCCAGATTCCAGCCAAAACATGTAAATAACGGAGATTAATCCTGTATATTTAACTATATATTTAAAGATATGAGTAGAGGTAACGGTTAAAACATGGCTACTTAAAAAAAATACATATAAAATGCGTGTATATATATAAATATGAAAATTACATATAAAATCCCAATCTGGTTAATCACGATTGTTCCCTACTAATCCCGATTAATCCCTACTAATCCCGATTAATCGCTAGTTGGTACCTCATTGGCTGTGTAACGCCTAGCAATTCTTACAACACTGGTTGTACCTATAGGTTATTTAGATATTAAAGGGTATATATATGGAGTTAATTTGTGTTTGATTTTGGGTAAACTATGATGGAACCTATGAGAAGTACATAAAAATTGTTCAATGTTTATATAAACGATGTGATCTTGTGGTTTTAGACTCAGTCGCTTAGTTTGCTTTTTGTGGTTTTCGCCTTGGTTTTAAACTTAGTCACTCTCGGTTTTAGGCTTTGTCTTTTGATACACATTTATGGTTTCCGCCTCAGTTTTACGCCATGTTGATTTGGTCTGCTTATTGCTTTTAAAACAAAGTTGTAGACTTGTGGTTTATTATGGTCTTTGTTTATTAACTAGAGATTATTTGAATTGCAGCCGTGTGTGTGGGAATTCCCATGGGTTGATCAGGAAGTATGGTCTGATGTGCTGCAGACAGTGTTTCCACAGCAATGCCAAGGAAATTGGTTTCATCAAGGTAGGTTGGGAGTTTTATATAATTTACTGTATTCTTTTGAAATTAAAGATTGGTTTTGACATTGAATCGGTGTTGATTTTTGCAGTATCGTTAAAAAGTTGTGAAGATGATGAATTCTGATGATGATGTGGTAAGATATGATTTTATAATGAAATGAAATGGCTTTTAGTCTGTTTTTAGTTTACTTCTTATTAGTTTGTCTATGACTTTTTTTATTGTTCTAATGTTTTGGTACTGAATGGATTTGGAACATTTGTTTTTTTTATTTGAATTGAGCTTTTCGTTAAATGGCTTGATATATACCAACATAATTTGGTAAACTTGAAAACAATGATATCCAAAGTTTAGTGATTTGTTTGTGCACTTTTTTATATCATCTGATGCATTTAAAGGTGAATTCAGTAGAATGTACCTACCTACTTGCGTTCAATAGGTATAGGTATGTTGAAGTAGTTTCTTAACTGTGAGACCATTTCTAACTTTTCATCGTGGTGAGTGCTTATGGAGGCCCTTAGTCTAAGGGCAATGATGTGAAGTTGGGCGGGCAGCCTTTGAAGTAGGCCATGATGGAGAATTTGAGATGCGGTGATGATGCTAGAGCCGGTGTCATGCTTTGGTTCGTTATTTAATCTAAACTGTCAATACTGTATTGTAAACATCCTTATTCGACGGCTCCTGTAGGCAAACACACAACTCGCCCTTCTGCTTTCTCCCTCACGTTGATGGTGGTGAATGGCTGGAACGGTGATGAGGATGATGTAGGTTGTGATCATTCGCAACGGTGGTGGTCAGCGGTCAAGAACACTGATGTTACACAATCAATATCAAAATAATTTATAAGGTCGGATCATTTAAAAGATAACAATAGTTTACTTTTTTTTAAAAAAAAAATGACTAGTTTCTTAAAGTGGAAATCTGATACAAAATTAAATATTCCAAAACAGTGTTGTCATAATGCAACGATTGTTAGAGCATACAAGTGGACCCCACAGAGTTTGTAAGGACCGCCTCGCGGACTTGAGACGAACCAAAAGTGTACTTTAATCAAGGTTGTAAAAAACACAACTAAGGCATGATTAGTCAACGAGTAATCCCCGATTACTTCATGCCTGGGCTGCGAATTCCCCGAGTCATCCTTGAGTACGCTCTGACCATGTCCAAGTACTCTAAACCCCCCTTAGTCAACGGAGTTAGCATATCTACATTTATAACCATGGCCCTTAAGGGGCCTTGAAACAAAATTAGCGCCCCTAAAGGCCCTCCACACCGCTACATAGGGGCCTTAAAAGGCCTTAAAATCCCAAAACATCTCTTAAACGTTAAATTTTTAACGCCATTTTTTCTTGGAAGTTGTGTTTTACTCTTGCAGCCAATCAGTTTGAAGGTGAGGGGCGCTAACTCCTTTCCACTACGTATGGACTAACAAGGGTTTAAAATAAATATAGATTGATTGTGCGTGTCAATAAGAACAAATGAGTAATGACAGATAAGCTTAAGGGTAAGCAGAGAAATGGAAGATCACGAAGCCCATTGGAGTTTACCCTTTTGTCTTTAGTCGTGGCATATTCTTCATGTCAATATCCAATAACGGATTTAGTTTTATCTGTAATGTAAAACATGTTTATGGTAGGGGGTGTTCAATACACGATTCATATTTGAAAATTTTGGGATTCGACTCGAATTCAATTATCAAGGTTTGAATTTGGTTTTCAAAAATTTGGATTCGATTTTAGTGTTGTGAGTTTGAAGCGAATATGAATTTATAGTATTCAATACGATTCGATTTGAAATTCAAATTATACACATTTTTTTTGTATTTATAGATACATTTTGGTACTGTGATATATATTTATAGAATCCTTTATGTAAGCTGTAAGTATTAAAAAACTCATCACATCTCTCTAATTTCTCACATTCTAATAGCTCTTATAATTCCTAACCTAATCAACTAAACAAACACTTAATTTGGAAGTTGTAATCATTGCATCTCATTATGCCACGTGACATAATCAAGAGATGGTTGAGGCCACCATTGAACGCCACGTCAGTAACTATCAATTCTTTCCGGGAGTGTCCCGTGGTTGAAAAATATAACCATTCTAATAATACTAATACTGATAGTAATAATTATTACTCTTATAATAAAATAAATAAAAAAATAACCTTTCTATAAGGTGACACCATGTGTTGCAGTGTTGCGCGATTCTTTATCCTAACTTCTCTTGATGAAGTATACCTAGTAAAATTCCAATGATAACATGGCGATTGGGTTGATTTTCAACATCGTAGATAAGAACTTGGTTTAAAAGAAAAAACATGATTAATGAATAACATGAACACTTTGTATGTTTTTTTCCTGTATGAATGAAACCCCACAAAAAATAATCGATTTTTCTCCGTTTTTATATAGGACTATGGTATTCGTTGGAAAGATAATAAAACGCTCGTTAATTTGGTGTAATTTTTTTCTTTAAAAAATCCCGTATATAAAAGATATAAACGTTTAAAAATTATGGGATGAAACATGAGAGAGAAAATTTTAAATTTATTTTTAAATTCTTTTTTTCCTAAAATAACTTAATTTAATTTAGGGTTTATGTTTATCTTTTTTTTTTAATTAAAAAAGGAAATAGTTCAAAAACACTAAAATCTTTCAATTATGATGCCACGTAGCACTCTCAAGGAGAGGTTGAAGCCTTCATTACACGCCACGTCAGCATATACGCTTTCTTTTATATATATATATATAGATTAAAAATCAAAGAGATGGTTTGATATTAATTAGGGTAGTAATCAAATTATTTTTTGAATGACAGGGAATTCTTATATGTATCCAAAAATTAAAAATGAGATGGTCAATAAAAAGGTCATACTATTTTTTGTGCTAGGGCTGTTTAAATCGCTCATCGCTCGTTTGGAAAATGCTCGAAAAACGCTCGCTCGATCTTCTGCTCGGTTGTAAATGAGCCGACAGGCTCGGTTCGGTTTGTAAACGAGCCAAGCAATAGCAAAGGTCCGCTCGGCTGTCACACCATCAAATTTCCACTGCGGGGTTTATACCGCGAGGCGCGTGACATACCAGGATCCCATAGCCATAAGTCATATGAACGACTCTAAATGCCAAACCATTTAGTTCGTTTTCAAAAATCAAGTTTAGCGTTTAACCACAAAGTTTAGCTAAGTTTCGGAAACGTAAATTAAACATAATCGTTTAAGTTAATGCGCAAGACAACGCGCCCAAAATAAAACCATTGAATGTAAAGCAAAGTATAAGTTCAATAATGTTCATAACCCATGACATAATGATGCATGTCCTATCGTGCTCTGAACCTAGAGACCTGCAAAAGCATACTATTGTGTGTCAACATAAAATTGGTGAGTTCACAAAGTAAGGTAAGTAAAAGTGTAGGTTTCCCAAACCAAGAACAACAGTTAGGTTTCCCAAATTCCAAAAACAGAAATCAATACCAATAGTTCAGCGTATGCCAAGGGTAGCTAACCCATTCATGATAACTAAACAATGAAAGTACCGAACTGTTATTTAAACGATGCACTCGCCCCGCGAGCTGGTTTTTGCCTTCCAGCATTGCCTATCAACAATGATAAAAATCTAAGGTCATAGTTCAATCCCCGGCTCCCAGCTCGGTGTGAGGTTTGTCAAACCTAATAGCGCTATCAACTAGTAACCTGCTTACCACCCGGCAACTCATTCGGTATAGTGAAGGACTTCCGTGATAGAATGCAGTTTAGTTCATCAAGGACAAAAGTGTGAAACTAGCAAAACCCGATTTCTCCCTGGAATCAACCCATCCCAAATCCCGGGATAAAATTTAGTCCCAAATTGGACTAGAAAAGTAAGTAATTCCCAACCAGGAATTAATGTGTGTGTCTCCAACCAGAGACCATGCTTTTGAGAAAAGGTAGTGAAACTCACCTTAGGTTGCAAAGCTAAAATCCAATCCAAAAGTAATAAGGACGTGCTACCGACTCCCTATTATATGTGTCATCATGTAGTACGTGTGTACATACCATACACCACATAACTCGTTTGTCCAAAACATATAGTTGAGATCAAGAAGTAAATGTGTTGCTAATTGTAGATCATAAAGGCACTAGTATGTATGAGATGAATTATATGTTTGTATGTGTCGACCTAAGTGACCATATAGTTGTATGTATCCTACAACACGTGAATATGACGTTTATGGTGGTCTAGTATATTAATATGGATATATGTTTCTAACTAGAAAGTTTGTATGGTTAAAAGCTGACTTTCCGGCAAGTTAATAATGTAGAATAACATAGTTAGGCTCCCAAACATGATTGTGCGATTAGAAAGACTATGTGATGCAATGTTTGTCTATGTGGCATATATGATGCTAAGTTGAAAATTTGCTTGTGTGAAAACAAATGTGGTTGTGAATCTATGTCTTATGTACAATGGAGATTGACTAATGAAAGTCAATGTGATATTTGGTTGGGAATGATTGTGAATATGAATGATCATGTATGCTAATGATGTTGTAAACATGATGACATGAAAAGATGTGGATCATGCCAAGATAAGCTCAAGCATGGAAAGTTAATGGATTAAGAAGAGGCAAAGAAACAAACAAGAACATGCAGGACTTGAGGTAAGTGACTTATGAACTAAACTCTTAGTTTAGTAAATGCACGTTTATGTATTAATGTAGAATGGGAAAACAAGAATGAAATGGTAACTTACAGTAAGACAAGTGAATGGATATTGTTAGTGAACAAGTATAGTTCACCCTACGAAAATGAAAGTAATTGGGATAAATGAGTCAACAAAGATTAAAAAAGAAGTTAAGGTATTTTAAGCATGAAACAAACCTGGGATTAGCTAATCGGGTCATTTGGTGAACTTGGTAAACTAACAACCTTAATCGAGGGTTGAGTATTACACCAATATGGTCAAATGGGACATTTGGTGAACTTGGTTAAAGATGACCTTACTTGGAGGTTAAGTGGTGCACCAATTAGGCAAACGGGTCAATTGTAAGTAAATCTAATGACGACCTTAATTGAAGGTCAACTATCACATTAAGAAAGGCTAAACGGGTCAAAAGTCATGCTCGTAAATAAACGTGTAAAAACTTGATTGAATACCGATGCATGAACGAACCTCGGGGTTAAATTGCAAAAGAATGATCAGAGGGTATTTGCTCAGACCATAGGATAGTTTAGACCAGAGGAAGAATGAGCAGAGGGTATTTGCTCAGACCAGAGGATATTTTAGACCAAAGGAAGAATGAGCAGAGGATATTTGCTCAGATGTAACATCCGGCCCCTCTCACCACCAATATTGTCCGCTTTGCCCTGATTGGTTGCCCATCCAAAGCTCACGGATTTGTTTTTGGTTGCCCCAGTGAAGACTTCCCATGAGGTCACCCATCCTGATACTGCTTCCACCTGAGCATGCTTAACTGTGGAGTTCTCTTCTCATCCACTAACATTAAGCCCCAAAACGCGTTGGTGATTTAAGAAGCATTGGATTACATATGAACCAAGGATCTCTCCTGGCCACAGCCGATGTGGGATTTGCCTGAGGTGTCAATCAGACCAGAGGATAATTTAGACCAGAGGAAGAATGAGCAGAGAATGTTTCCTCAGACTAGCAAGGCTTGTTAGAATTCAGTTTTCTTTTATTTAACTTGTTTAACTGTGTAAAGGGTTTGTTGATGTTCAACCCTAGGTGTGTGCTACTTTGGAGCCGGATGGAGGATCAAGCTATTGTGAATAATCGAACATGCTTGACTCTTTTTGTTATTAGGATCCGGAGTTCGATTCCGAACTTGCAAAAGGCATTTGGACATGATCATTGATATTGTTGAATGTTATTTTAACATTTTGAATATTTGCATGAAGTCACATAATGAACTAACGAAATGGTTATGTGGTGGTTGCAGTTTGTCTAGTCTACCTCACAAAGAAAGGAATAGTAGGAGATCGAGTGAGGAAACGGATTGTACGGGATCACGATCACGTAACCTAATAAAGATTAGTCGTGTTGAATATAATAAGAAACAATAAAATATGTGACACCTATAATATTTTGAAGATATGCTTTCTAAACATTTGAGGATGTTTTTATAAATCTAGAAGTTTTTTGGTTCGTATTTTCCGTTGTGTATTTTCTGATAGAACGGGTTAGGGTGTTACAAGTTGGTATCTGAGCCCGGGGTTGAGCGAATCAAGTACACGGAGATAAGTACTCGAACTCAAACCCGTGTGCTCTTGAAATTAGTGACCCGTACAATCCAGGACTCGATCAAGACCTGAAGGTAGAATTTAATTTTAGTTCACATGATACGATAGAACTAATTGTGAAGTTTTGTTATGGTAATCTTTAGTGGATGATGAAGAGGTCTTGAGGATGCGATTAAAGACAGATCTCGGAACATGTGGAAAGGATGGAATGATTACAGGTACGCAACATTAATACATTAGTACCAATGAAGAAAAAACTCCTTACGGAGTGTAAACTTTAGATGAAAGACAACAATGTTGTCAAGAGATGGAAATTGAATATGTTTCACGAAACTAAAACCCAATTCCAGGGCATAAGGTGATGATAACATGTAAACACGTGGATAGTATGTGGACTGCACGCCTGGCCAGTGCGCAAGAAGCATATGATACACGTGAGACCATGGGAATCATCACAGGTATGCTTAGTAAATTGAAAAGTAAGCGATCATGTGGATGAATGGGTGGAATAAACCTTCTGTAAAGAAGAAATATGGGAAAGGGTTCCCTTATAAGGTATTAAATCAAACGCGTGTAATACGCCTACAAACTAATTGTGGTAATGAATGGTAAGTGGGTATGGTAGAACAGGTGTAGCATACCTTTATTGATAATGGGACGAGAAATGATTCATTAAAATATGCAAATTCAATTGATAAGAAATTGACTTTGTGGCAAGATGCATAAGTCAAAGTGTGGAAATTGACCTTGTGGCAAGATGCGCTGTGGAAAATGACTTAGTGGAAAGATGCACAAGTCAAAGTGTGGAAGTTGACTTTGTGATAGGATGCACAAGTCAAAGTGTGGAAATTGACTTTGTGGCAAGATGCGTAAGTCAACATGTGGAAAGACTTCGTGGAAAAACGCGCAAGTCAAAGTATGGAAATTGACTTCGTGGCAAGTTGCATAAGTCAAAAGTGTGAGAAATGACTTCGTGACATGATGCACGAGTCAAAAGGGGCAAATAATTAACTTTTTAGCAAGAAACATATATAAGTGTGGGACTGTAAGAATCATCACATGTATGCCTAGCAAATTGGGAAGGTAGAATAACCCACAATAGGTCAAACTGGTAGAAAATTTGTAGAAATGTAAAATGACCCACGTGAGGGGTCAAATCGGTGAAGCATTGTAGAGATGTAGAATAACCCTTGAAACGGATTGAGTTGTCCATAGGTAAGCATGGATCAAACATGTATTGAATGAATGGTTCGAGTTAATAGATAAGTATGGCCCAAATATGCATTGAATGCATATGCTTGAAACTATAGGTAAGTATAGCTCAAACATGCATGAATGAGAGGTAGAATCCATGTTTTCAATGCTCGAGCTCGGCTCGTTTATTATCAATTAGTTAATACATTGAATAAAAATAATATAAATAATAGTTCGTTTAGGCCCGTGAGCTCGATAAGTGCAGTTCGAGCTGATGGCTCGTTTACTAAACAGTGATAAATATTATTAAATATTAAAAAAACTAATATTACACTAGGCTCGACGAGCCTAACGAGCTTCACATGCAGACTCAAGCTCATGCTTGATAAATAAACGAGCTTTGTTTTAGGCTTAAGCTCGACTCGAATAGCTCGCAAGCAGCTTGGTTCGTTTACACCCCTATGGCCCTATGTATGACTATCCAAACACCCACAGAATCAGTCATCTTATTATTTCACTCACCAAAAATACACGTAGCTTTGAGAGTTGGATTATGTTTACTACATTAAATAATATCTAAAACAATTCTTCAAAAAGATTAGTAATGAGATAACATACACTTGTCATTTGTCAACAAAAGAACGTGAAAACTTAAACCTTTTGTATATCATGTAGTTTAGAGATGGGCCTACTTCTCATGTTCTAACCTAAAGACTGAGTACACATGGTCGACCATTAAAGGCTACTCCCCCACCTTTCAACGACATATCACCACAAGTGATAACAACAAGAGTTAGGCATCCACGTCAAGTCCTACCCAATACTCACTAGAAGCAAAAAAACCACAAGACAAAGTCGTTAAACAAAAAGTAGCTTACAATAATATCGTACTTTTATTGTTATTATTATCGAACATGTTGATTTTGTTTGTTATAAAACTCGCTATCCGTGAGTTGATATCGTATCTTGTCTAGTTCATTAGTTAGTTGATGTCGAGTGATCCTATGTACATGCTTTTATACTTAAGACATAAAGAAAAAGACTCGTTTACAACATTCACTTCCATCCGTTATCTTTATAAAAGCGTTCACATCTTCTCCATCATTTTTTATCCTGTAGTTAACTAAAAATCATATTATTCCAAATTTATCTCTCATTTTAAAAAAACCACAAACACTTATTTTATTACATTTACTGTTTTCTTAATAATTTAATAGATAATGAATAGTAGCTTTTAATATATTAAAAGCTACAACAACAATTTTTCAAAGGATGAGGTAGAGAAATGATGAATGAGGATGAGATGTAGAGAGTTTTAAGTAGATTTTTTTTTTTAAATTTTAAAGATGAGAGAGTGTTTGATAAATGAGATGTGAATGCTCTAATTTAAGTAAAATGACTACTCTATAAATTTCTATCTTATTTTTAATACACTCCGTATTCCATTTTAATCCATAATTGAAATTCACGAATAAGAAAAAAGGATAAGGAATAGAACCGAGTGATGTTTGGGAGAGATAACGTACAAAGTTTCTTAACGTAAGAAGCGTAAGAAGCAATCTCAGCCATTAGATTAACAAGATGTCTGGATGCAGATTAAAAACCTTAATCATACTTGGGTTAAACTAACCAAGGGTAAATTATTAAAAACCGTCTATTTCTTTTTCAAATCATAACAACAAAAATCAATCGAAACAAAAATTTTCAACAATTGAAAATCGATTAAACCAATCTGAATGATTGCACAATCAAAATAACAAAAAGCATTCGATTACAATGAACGAAAACAATTTTTTTTTTATAAAAACAGAGATTTACACTAGAACGATTTAATCATACGAAAAACATACAAAATATGAATAAACGCTCGTAATAGTTGTCGAATACTTTCGATTTTGTTTCAATAAGTATGATTAAACATAAAAATTAGGTTAAAAAAAGTTGCAGAGGAAGAAGATGAAGTTGGTGAAAAACAGAGCCTTTTTTAATCTCAGACGCACTCATCAAAATTTTCAGACGCACTCATCAAAATTTCAGACGCACTTATCAAAAATTCAGACGCACTCATTAAAATTTAGAAGCACTCATTAAAAAGTTTTGAAGCACTCATTAAAAATTTAGAAGCACTCATTAAAAAGTTTGGAAGCACTCACTGAAAATTTAGAAGTACTCATTAAAAGTTTGGAAGCACTCATTAAAAAGTTTGGAAGCACTCATTAAAAATTTAGAAGCACTCATTAAAAAGTTTGGAAGCATTCACTGAAAATTTAGAAGCACTCATTAAAAGTTTGGAAGCACTCATTGAAAATTTTGGACGCACTCATCAGAAACCAACAAAAAATTCAAACGCACCTTTACTAGATAAATGCACTTGGACGCACCAATAGTTTTTTTAGACGCACTAAGAAGTATTAAAGAATCCAGTATGTATGACTTTATCAAATGCCCATTGTCTTCTGTTTAGCACTCTTCATTCTCCATCACCTCTTCAACAGACCCAACATTGACCAAACCAAAACACCTTGACTTCCATCTTTTTGACCAATACGGTGGGCTACGATTTACTGCAGCAGCTCTATCCCCATTATTATGTGGTTGGTTGAATATATATCTTTTTGGCTTTTTGTCTTAGGGTTTTATTTTTAAACCATAAAAATCAGCAACAAACGAGACATGGGCTGCAAATTGTATAATCACACCTAGACTTTGTAAGCAGAAGGTGGCTACGTCAGGTCAGGGTGGTCTCTCGGCTGGAAGTTGGTTGTGGCTTCCGATGGTGGCTACATCAGGTCATGGGGTGGCATCAGGTTAAATATGGTGGTTGATAACTGGTCGGATTTGTGAGGACAGGGGTGGGGGATGATGATGGTGGTGGTGATCAGATCTCGATTGGTTTGTTTCAAAACAGGAATAGGAAAATATGTTTAATTGTGGTTAACTGTGGTTAGGTTAAAATGACAGGTGGCAAATTCTAGTGCCTTCTTACGTTAAGAAACTTTATATCGTATACTTTCTCGTGATGTTTTTAGGTAGTTTTTATAAATTTTAAGGTTGAAATGAATATAAAAAATCAGATGTGAATGTTGTTACAAAAAAAAAAAAAAAAAATGTTGTTACATATTTGTAACTATTATAATCATAAAAATACATCCGAAACTTAGAAAAAAATGTTCAAGCGTGTGAAAATATTGAGGAAACATGACGATCTCTCATTTTCCGGATAATTTGATATTTTTGTTATATAAAGATAGTAGATATATTATATCCTGAAAGCTTTTCAAGATAGACAAATCTAATATGAAGTATTAAAATATGTATTACTAGCTTTTATCCCGGGAGCGTCCCGGGGTTGAAAAATATAACAATTCTAATAATACTAATACTAATAGTTATAATTATTACTCTTGTAATTAAAAAATAAAAAAATAACCTTGCTATAAGGTGACACCATGTGTTGCAGTGTTGTGCGATTCTTTCTCCTAGCTTCTCTTGATGAAGTATACCTATGCATCTTTAAAGAGTAAAATTTCAATGATAGCATGACGATTGGGCTGAATTTCAAGATCGTAGATAAGAAACTGGTTTAAAATACAAAACATGATTAATGAATAACCAGAACACATTGTGTTTTTTTCCTGTATGAACAAAACCCCACAAAAAATAGTCGTTTTTTTCTCCGTTTTTTATATAGCATTATGGTACTCGTTGGAAAGATAATAAAACGCTCGTTAATTTGGTGTAATTTTTTTCTTTAAAAACTCTCGTATTTTTAAATTATTTTTTTTCCTAAAATAACTCAATTTAATTTTAGTAGATTAGGTTTTATATTATTATTTGTTTTTTTTTAATTTGCCACATCGTATATTTTTTTTAATAATAAATTTAATTCTATTACCTCAAGGTGCCACATGACACATTTAATGGGGGGTTGAGGCCTCCATTGAATATCACCTCATACAAACTCAATTCTTTTATTATAAGTTATTATAGATGATGTAACATAAAAATTAATGTACTAATGTGAATAAGAATGGAAATGTATATTAAAAAGAAGATGTACGTTTGGATAAGGAGTAGAGCCAGAAGCAACCATTGCAGGGCGTGACTGACGCGATGGTCTTGAAGGTGTGGCCTTTTTTTGAAAAAGAATGGTTTTAATCTATTCTGGTCTGTATGAAAATAGAATTCCTATTTACTGGTTTGAACATGATTAGTGACTTGCCTAGACATGATTAATGAATTAACTGAACATGTTGTGTTATTTTCCTGTATGAACAAAAATACACCAAAAAAGTCGTTTTTTTCGTTTTTTATATAGCATTATGGTACTCGTTAGAAAAATAATAAAAATTTGGTGTAATTTTTTTCTTTAAAAATCTCGTATATAAAAGTTATTGAAGTTTAAAAATTGTTGAGGAAACATAAGTGAGAAAAAGACTTTTATAGGAAAATAAGGGGAATGATGCCACTTGACACACCTAGGGTATCTCAATAAAAAGCCTTGTTTGGTTGAAAGAGCTTGAAGCTTTTAGGTTAGAAAAAAAACTCTATAGTGAAAAGCTACCAGTACTAGCGTTTAAGAAAAAACTCTACTAGCTACAAGCTTTTAATTAGTATATATATTTTTTTTAAATTTAGTAATATTAATAGATAATTTTAGTTTCAATAATTTGCAAAAATTATCCTTGTAATTAAATAGAATTAATTACAAAAATAGCCCATCTAATTATTCTTGAGCATTTTAGTCATTTTATCAAAAGTTAACTAGAAAAACTAATGAAGTTGGCCTTAATACCCAAACATATTAAAAAACTGAAATCATAAATCTTTAACATATTAAAAAATAAAGTTAATACTTTAAGATATTACTTTCTGTAAACCATAAGAACTATCTGCGTAGTTATCTCACCACAATATCTCATAACACAGTCACAGTATGTTTGTAGCACATTGAGCCTGCCATCACATATCCGGAAACTTTAATTACTAAAAGAAAATCACCTAAAACCAAAAATTCATTGGAATTTAATTAAATAAACATATTCTAACATAAATATGACAAACTCATTTCTTTGGAAAACCCAACCACTTGACAAAAAGTCAAAAGTTTGATTAACTTAAGAGTATATTTGCGGAGCTTACATATGCGCGCGCAAAAAATAAATAAATAAAAAGAAAAAAAAATAAAAGGTCCAATGTCAAAATAAACTGTTCCACAATATCGAAATTTGGGCAACTAACCTGCGTAAACTTGTGGCCTAATGGTAGGAAGGCTTGGGTTTTTCAGTGAAGATTTCATGGGAAAACGGTCAAGGCAAACTTTAAAGCCAGGGTGAGCCTAGTTCAAACAACATAGTCTGGTTAAATTGAGACAACACAACTCTCCAATATAGAGAGTGCGATTATCAAACATAAAAAGAAAGTTACCGTTGAAAAATAACTCATACAGAAATCAAGTCAAAATCATGTTACATAAGTTGTTTCTAGTCATAAGAGTTTTCTAACACCAAAATTAGAGTAACAATAACAATTCAGAAGTTGCTTAAATTCATATTTTTTCGAAGCTAAAATAGAGGGTCCGACCAGAAGATAAAAACAGAAAATGATAAGAATACAAAACTCTAGTTTATAAACGTACTAGTTTACTAAGATTTAAAAATAAAGAGAATACTCTAAACCACCAAGATCAAATTTGTCTATAACGTATAAAGATATTAAAGAAGCCACAACTTCAATCTTCAAAGCCAAAATAATTCATGAAAATCAAACAGGGAACATCTTACACCATCATGTTTTAAGTAGTATTAAAAATAAAGATGAAACCATACTTTAAATCGTTTGTTTTAGTAGTTTATTGATTTCATTACAAGTGATCGAATGTTTTGAATATTCTCAACAAACATGAAGGAAAAACATATAGAGATATTTTATGAACCAGGACTTACATATCGTACGTGTTATTATAAAAACTAGTGGTAGTAATCCGTGTTAAGAAAGCAGAAATTTGGTCGATATCGGTTTGGTTTGTTATGGTACAAATATTGGTTCCGATAACACCGATATTGATATCAGTTAATGTCAAATTTGTAATTCCCCATGTTTGAATAAAATTCAAACGGGACCGTCACGTTACGGTTCCACGATAATATATGAAGGTAACATATTGCAACCCGTAAACAACCAAAGCGAAATTTAAAGGGAAATACATACAACGTGTGTAATAAACACCCCCCCCCCCCCCCCCCCCCATTACTTCATGTCTTTCAGTCTTTCAAGTGTAATCTTCTAAACCAATTTCTTCACTTAATTTGCAAATGTCAGTTTTTTCATTCTTTTGTAATTTCATATGATGAGAAAAAACTTTGGCCAGATGTGTTTCGCTATGTCACATTTTGATATTGTCTTCTCTAATATGAGCTATCAAGTTGCATCGTCTTCTTAAATAATCGTCAAGTCCATTTTTATCTTATAAACTCCAAGCTTCTTGTACGTCTTGGGCCATCGATATTCGCCACATGAATTCCTGACTTGCATCATAATTCATAAATTACTACAAGTTAGACATTCTAGAAATTGATTGTTTGTCTTATGTTGAAAACATAGCATGACTGAGATAGTGCTTTAGCATGGATCTAATAGATATACAATATCGTCATACCCTACCATCTAGGACTTTTTTTTCCTCATAAAAGACACCTAGGTCTCATATCTTCAGTTGTTTCTTGCTATCACATGTACCGGAAATACAACATCAAGTTTTGTGTTATTATTTGTTACTTGTTTCGTGTATGCCTAAGGCTAATGGTTAAGTTTCAACATCCCCATCTCCTTCACCTGACTTGAAATTGTTGGGAATCAAGAGTACCGGTCAAAACTTTTATAAAAAATTAACTTTATATATTAATTGGATAAAAAGGAAGGGTGAACAACAACATATATGAAGAAACAAAAGTCTAACCTTGGATTCAGGAGTTAGCTTCGTATCTACAGGGTTGATCCTTCGCTAGATTAAATGACTATCGATTGTTTGGAGACTTGAATAACACGAAAAACCGATGTGGGGCGACCGCCTCGAATTCCGAAGGAATCTACTTAGCAAACACAAAAACGTAATCGTCCTTAGTGTGTTCTTCAGGGACTCAGGGAGTTTCTGAATGGCCTATTCAAGGAGACTAAGTGCTCCTTAAATAGGTTCCACACGGGCCTCAACATCTACCCTTAACTTACCCAACGGGCCGAGACCCAGTTAAGGGCTTGCCTCCACATCGGCCCATGATTAGGCCCAACAAGATATATCATATGACACGTAATAAATCATAGAGAATGATCGTACCGTTATCGTGACGTGGCGTCTTGTGACTGGCCGCAGGTCAGGTGTCATATGATTGGCTGCCAGGTGTACTGTTGTCTCCTCTACAGCCCTCAGTTAGTGGAGATCCTTGCTGAGGTGGTCCCATGTGCTTCCATTGGTTGGCGCGTGCAGGAGACGTACTACGTGTCTCCTGCGGGTTCCATCCAAGACGAGCGCCATTCTCCTATTGGCTGATCGTGCAGCATGCTCCTTGCCACACGTCCTTGCGCCCTGATTGGTTCGTACGGTATTGTACGAGCATGTAGGTTATCACCACATGTCCTTTTATGATCCCTCTTCTCAAGCCATGGCTGGTGCTGGTATGCTTGAGCTGGTATGCTTGAGCTGTATCCGCATGGTGGTCATAACCCGCCAAGTTTATTCCGCCGATGTTAGCCTATTGACGGTTTTTGGCCTTGTGGGCCTGTTCCGGTGCTTGGGCTAGAGTATTGGGTATGGGCCCATGTAAATTTGGGTCTCTACCCCTTCAATATATATTCCCACCAATGATCCATTTGCAATTCGAATAAATGATTATAAACCAACCATATGAGGTTTAGAAATTATACCTCAACGAAATACCAAAAACCTGCACGATAGATTGAGAGACAGTTCCGCTAGTAAATCGAAAACACGAGATCTCTTGAAATCCATGAATCCAAATCAACTCCTTGTTCCTAAAAATCAAACTATGGGTGGCGCGTGGAGGCAAGAGGCGATGCGTTGGCTACCTCACAAAAGCGGGGCGATGATGGCTTGGGTGGTGGTGTTCGGCCAAAACCGAAAATGAGAGAGTGAGGGGTTGTATGCGACGAAAATGGGTAGATGGGATTAGGGTTTGTTAATGAGATATATTTATAACAATTATAATTACATCTCAAAAACCCTAAACTTTTATCTTGTCCCACAAGATGTCACCCACAATTAACAATTAATTACATTTAATAGCTTTGTTTTATTATCCTATAATAAAACATACATAATCCATCATTTTATCCTGCAATAAAATACATAATCTTATTGTTTAACTCTTAAACAATATTCCATACTCAATAAATAATTATTCCCCAAATAATTAAACCACAATTTGGGTTTTTATATAACAATTAAATATGTATATATTATTTGCATGTCCTCAAAGTATAACTCTTTATATTATACCGAGATAGTTCGTTAGATAATTGAGTATTGAATATACTAATCCAACACTAGCATTCGGTTTAGGAACGAGCTAGAAGAATGTGTTTTTAGGTAGGAGTTTGTTAATTTGCTATGTGACAAGAAGACATGATACAAGCTCCTTGTATTTCGTGAAATATACGTTTTGGATACTAGAAGTGACCCCGCGTTTCGCGACGGGACATACCGATTTTAAATGAAATTCAAATGGAAGTGTAGACGAAACAATAATAACAACACTAATAAAAAAAACCTAAAACTAAAATGTTACAAAATCAAAAAAAAAATGGAAAAAAATGTTATGGTTTCCCTCAATCGTAATCGATTCTAGGAGATTTGGTTTATTTCTAGCCCATCCTGATTTCTAACCCGTGCCGATTTGGCCAAAACCAGTTCTAATCCTTCTTAAAAGAACCCGAACTGGCATGAGGGGAAAATGGTGGGTTATTTCTAGGTTCGGTTAATGTAGTGGACACTTTTAGGGCAATTTTTTTTTCTAGTTTGTCGTCAAAGAAGTTGAAATACAAGTTTCTTAACACATCATTTCAACATCCATTTGGTGTCAATAGTTACATGTATTCAAAAGCACGAATAGAAAACTTAAACCAACATGAATATTCAGTAATAACTACAATGATGCTCTCCTCAAATAAAGTTAAATTACTTTTTTACCCATCTAAAATGCATTATATAGTAGTATAGATAAGTTACTTTTATTAAATATCAAAGATATAAACTTAGAAATAGATAACTTTAAGTACGTTTATTTGCTCGTTATTTATAATAACACAATATTATTAGTTATTGTGTAATTGTGTTTATAGATTTCTTTAATTTTGTTTTCTTTTAGTTATTTATATATTTCACCCTAGATATTTTTTTTAATTGTACTGTGAACATGTGACCGTCAGAAAAGGCGTCTGATTTAAGGGCTACGGTAACAGAAACAGTAACGACATGTTACTGTTTAAATACCACAACTTTTAATATATATAGATAATTTATAAAAGTTTTTTTTTTGAAATTTTACTTTCATTCAAACATCTCGACACAGTCCTCAAAACGAAGACCGCCGGCAAAAACTATACCATATACGACGGTGATTTACGCCAATCGTTCCAAGACAAATTCTTATACTTTGATCTATGTTTTAACCAAAAGAAAGAAAAGCTTTTAATATTTGCAATAACGTATCTACCAATCATGACTTTATCTCTGAAAAGCTTCTCATTCCTCGATAACTAAATGCACCAAATAGAAACCAAAATAATGCCTTGGATAATTTTGTTTTGCCATTGTTGCCTCCCACTGTTCTGTGCACCATTAACAAGTCATACACGTTAAAAGGAAAAAGATTTCCTAAGCCGCACCACCTGCCAATTTCTACCCAAACCTCTTGAGCCAAAATGCAACCCGAGAAAAGATGGTCAGCCGTTTCTTCTCCCCAATCGCAAAGCAAGCAATCCTCACAATCCACCTGAACATTTCATCTTTTCAACTCAACTTTAGTTGGAAGCCGACCCATCTTCGCCCTCCTAGCCAAAATTTTACATTTGAAAGGCACCCAAGAAGACCAATTCAACACAAACAAACGGGGTCCGACTCTGTCCTGCTGCAACAACGACATCATTTCCTTAACCGTGCAGTCGCTAAGATTTCTATCCATCCACTTTCAATGGATGATTGCAATAAACAATATATTTAGTGAATTTAGTTAGAAGTTTAATAAATAATGTCTAATGATTGCAATAAATAATATATTTAGTGGATTTAATTAGAAGTTTAATAAATAATGTCTAATTTAATTAGAAGTTTATTAACTAATGTATTAATATGTTTAAAGATTAGAAGGAAGTAAATTACAATGATGCCTTCCTCAAATGAAGTTAAATTACTTTGTTACCCATCTAAAATGCATTATATAGTAGTATAAATATAAACTAGTGATGAGACAAACAATTGCTTACTTTTCATACTCAGCATAATGTATGTACATAACTCTTTTATTAAATAATACAATTTATAATAGTATTATACAATGAAATTCCTTGATGTGTGATTCATTTACATTTATTCATATCTATAGAATTCATACATATTTACTCATAAAAAAGTATTGAATTCACTCCCTACACTTTTAATTAGGCTAACAATAGATAACCTAAATAAAATACAATTAAACATGTTAACAAAAAGGTACACTATATGATATTTTATTATTTTAAAAAAATTAGAATTAGGAGGCTATGATCCATCATTTATTTTTATTGATACATAAGATATATAACTGTGTTATAAACATACAATATAAAGTAGTTAAATGAGTTGTGTTCAAGTTTAAAACTTGTGTTGTTGGCATCGTCAGAGACCTATTAACCTGCTAAGACACAATTTGTCAGCACTACTTTTAATATAAGAAATTATAAGAGTGAGATTATTTTGATGGTCTTCTTGTATATTGTTTAAACAATACAGAAACCCTACTATTTGTGATGTTACCAAATTCCATCTTTCCTCAGTCTATATTGAATTCTTAACCTAATTCCTTATTATAACCAAACATTAATTTTAAAACTTCTGGTAGCTTGAAAGTAGAAATAACCACCAATCAAACAACCAACCAAGCATCACAAGAAGCCTTGTGAATAACATTTATGATTGGTACTACTAAAATCATCCATAAATAAAAGTAATGGAGATATAACTATATAAGTCTATGTCCATATAACTGGTTCCATTAATATATACTTTATCATAACAACTTTTACTAATGACAATATAATATCACAATCAGTATAGAAAGTGACAGAGTGTCATTGTTTTTGTTTTCTTCCAACAACAAAAAAAATATAAAAAAAACTTAAAATTTTTGTTTAGCTTAAGATTTCTCCAAGATTCACACACTCCCACCCCACCCCACCCCACTCACCCAAACAACAACTGTGTGACTTCTTTCCATCCCCACCCCCTCACACTTTTTCCAAATCTCACCACTCCTCAACACCTCTGCTTCATCTCTGAAAATCTTGACCCATTTTACTCTACTACTATTATTATTATTATTATTAACATACACTCCCCCTTTTTTTTTTTATCCCAAACCACCACAAACCCACATCAAATCTTCAATTTCTCACCAACCCATCTCCAAATTTCCAACCTTTATCCTCTTTCCAGATCTCTATAACAAAGGGTTATTATTTTCTTGATCTTTTTCTTTTTCTTGGGTTAAACCCACAACAAATGCAGGATTTTTAAACAACCCATTTGCAAATTTTGAGTCTTTATGCTGTTTTCAGATCTTTATAACAAAGGGTTTTAATTTCTTGAAAAAAAGATGGGATTTTGTTGATCTTTTTCTATTTCTCAGGTTAAACCCACATCAAATGTGCAATTTTTCAACTACCCATTTGCAAATTTCCAATCTTTATGGTGTTTCCAGATCTCTGTAACAAAGGGTTATTATTTTCTTGAAAAAAAATGAAACTTTGTTGATCTTTTTTTTTTAATTTTTTCTTGGGTTATTCCCACAATGTGAGGTGAATCTTGAAGGGTATTTGTTTCTTTCTTTATCTGGGCTTTTTTTTTTTTTTAATTATTTTCTTTTTTAATATGGTGGCTGCAATTGCTGAAACAACAACAACAACAAGTAATAACCAAACAAGACCTCCATTGTTACCCTCAGAAAAAGATAATAAAGTTAGTAGGCCTAAATCAAGACAAGTGTCATCAAGATACTTATCCCCTTCACCTTCACCTTCACCTTCAACTTCAACCTCTAACTCAAGTTCTTGTTCTAGTTCTAACACAAACTCATTATCTTCTAGAAGGTTTCAGTCTCCTTTAGTGTCAAGAAACTTAAGTACTACTAGTACTACTACTCCTGTGGTTAAAAGGTCTGTGTCTGCTGACCGTAGGAGATCTGTTGTTAGACCAGATCTTAGCTTGAAACATAATAATGTAGGTAGTGGTAATGGTAATGGTAATGGTGGTGAGGTGTCTGCTGCTACTAAGCTGTTGGTTACATCTACAAGAAGTTTGTCTGTTTCTTTCCAAGGTGAGGCCTTTTCATTACCTATTAGTAAAACTAAAGCAACAGTTTCATCATCACCAAATGTGAGGAAGAGTACTCCTGAGAGGAAAAGATTAGGTACTCCTGTGAGAGGTAAGGTGGATGGTAGTAGTGTAGGGGATCATGCGGAGAACACGAAGCCGACGGATCAGCATCGGTGGCCGGGGAGAGCGAGGCAGTCGAATCAGACGATTTTGTCGAAAAGTTTGAGTTTGGATTGTGGAGTGGAGAAGAGTGGGATGGTTGGAATTGGATCTGGGAATGTGATTAGGGCTTTGCATCAGAGTATGAATTTGGAGGGGAGGCGGTTGTCGGTTGATGGTGGGAGGTTGAGTCTTGATTTGGGTAGTTCTGTGGTTCAAAGTAACGCGAGTGGGAATTCGGGTTATGGGTCGTTGATGGTGCAGTCGGATATTACGTCGGATACTGATAGTGTGTCGTCGGGTAGCACGTCTGGAGTGCAGGAGGGGTTTGGGTTGGTACGTTCGCATAGTGGGCCGAGAGGGATGGTTGGTTCAGCGAAGTTTTGGCAAGAGACGAATAGTCGAATGAGGCGGTTGCAGGAGCCGGGTGCGTCGTTTTCGACTAGTCCTGGTTCGAAGCTTGTGACCCCGTCGAAGATGTCTATTGCGAAGAAGTTTTCGAGTGAGAGCCCGTTATCTTCGCCAAGAACTATGGCTTCTCCGAATAGAATGAGGCCTGCGTCACCGAGTAAGTTTATGACACCGTCAAGGGGGTTATCACCATGTAAGGGGATGATTAGTCCAAGAAGGAATTCGGTTTCTGGAACGATTAGTACTAGTTTTAGTGAAACGCCTTCGGTTCTTAGTTTTGCTGTTGATGTTCGAAGAGGTAAAGTGGGTGAGAATCGGATTGTTGATGCGCATTTGTTGAGGCTTTTTTATAACCGGCAGTTGCAGTGGCGGTTTGTTAATGCTAGGACTGAAGATACTTTACTGAAGCAGAGACATATTTCAGAGGTATGAATATGATCACTAGTCACCAATCGTCTATGCTAAATTGCAATATCTTCTTAGTCATAATTGCTCTCTAGGGAGATAAGAATATAATTCATGATTGATAATCTGGTATAAAGCTAGGTAGCTAAAGGCTCAATGGCACAGGGTAAGCCTATTGCCTACGGACAAAGCAACAAAGAAGGCCAACATCTGGTCCAAGCCACTTTTGGCTGTTTTAGACATGTTTTCGGCTGGTTTAGACGTATTTTTAGATTAGTTTTTGGCTTGTTTAAACTTCAGACTGGTTTTTGGGTGGTTCAGACCGTTTAAAACTAGTTTTGGCTGGTTCAGGCAGGTTTTTTGCTGGTTCAAGCACTTTTTGTGCTATGCTCATATGCTGCACTCAGGGTGCCTAAGCTGTGCCTCACCTCGCCTTTTGCGCCTGTAACTGCATAGATAAAAAGAAGGATAAAAAAGACATTAATGATCTTACCGTTTGTATAGAAACCACTAATGAGATAGTAAACATTAGAAATGAAAAATTAAACCTTGGAGAAAACCTTTGTATCTAGTAGAATTCTCTAGGATATACTTGACTTGATGACAGGGTGGCAATTTTGATCCATTCAATTCTCTAGGATATACTTGATAACAGGCTTTCACATCCCATTTTTTATCCTCATCCATATAATATAACTAAAAATCACTTATCTAACATATTTTAAAAACCTTCCACATCCCATTAGGTATGATTATATGTATGGATTAGTAAATATACCATTTCAATGTAGTTTTCACATAATCTTATATATAAGGTTAAGGTTTAAAGAACGGGTAGCAGGAGTCTTTTATAATTTTACCAACTAGGATGTGGATGCTCTTAGGGTGGTAAATGTCTAGTATTATCGGAGACTAGTCACTTAGGGATGTGTTTATTTCAATGGGTCAATCATTACGATAAGGGGAGTGAGTTAAGCAAGTTAAAGTTAAAGAAAGTCTAATATTCTTAATGCATACAAACTCATAAATTTTTGTTATTCAATGATTCAGATTTCAGTTTATTATTAAACATTAGAATAATTACTGCTAATCTAGTCTTGATATAATTATATACGTTAAACATGACGAATCATGTATTGGAGGGCTGATGTACTCGTCCTTGTGCCATATAGGACATTATGGATTAGGTTCTTTAAGTTCAAGGGATGCCGTTAGCCAGCCATTTAGGCCCATCATGTGCTATTTTGTTCTCTTTTTCGGTTTTTCCTTTTTCATCATTTTCAACCTCTAATTTCTTCTTTGGTTTCCGTATCTAAAAAAACACTCAAGAAAACATGCATACATTTTGTGAATAATATAGATCAGATTCATCAGAAGCTAAGATACCAGTGAAACAAAACCTTAATATTATTATTATTTAAATTCAAACCCAAAATCCAGATTACTTAAATCTTTATCCTAATTCCATAACCCGAAATAAAAAACCCCTAAATGTTTTTTAGTTACCGCAAGTAAAAAAATAATCTTGAAGGTAAAAAAGCGATAAAGTATTACTTATGGTCCAAATTTAAATTGTACAAATGAAAGCAATGGAAGATACCATTACTACTAAAAAGCTCTCAAATGTTTCGATAGAACGGTAAATTCCAAGAGATGGCTACGATTGTTCTAAAAATACTTAGGATTTTTGACATTAAAGATAAACATATCTATTTTTTTGGTTGAAACTCAAAAAATGGAACTAGGATTTCTGATATTGGGTTATGAAATTAGAATATGAATGAAGTTTTTTTAGGTTCTATTTTGACTAATGCGAATGTTTGATTTTTAGCAATAGTTTTGGTTTATAATGTTATGCATCAAATCAGGACGGGGTCGAAGTTAGTGTCTTTTTCGGACTTTTCGACTCGGGTTGGTAATGGGTTTAACCATAACACTTTTTCTCCAAATTTTCCGAAGAAGCATTAAAAATACACTTTTGAGTGCCTTGCAACCTATTTGATTTGTTTCCTTCCGGGCTAGATTTACCAGAAACGGTATTTATGAATTCCACAAGCTTAGATCTGTCCTCATTCATAATTACCGGACCGATCTTGGTGCACTTTGCTTCTGCACGCTACCATACACTATGCCGTAATGAGCTGAACACTTGCTTTCTGTGCAGAAAAATCTCTGGAATGCATGGATTACAATCTCTGATTTACGTGACTCTGTTACCAAAAAAAGACACAGGCTGCAGTTGTTGAGGCAAAAACTCAAGTTAGCCACCATTCTCAAGGAACAAGTAAGTTTGTTCGACAATTTTATAATTGAAAAAAAAAACTTTAAATTATTTAACTTTATATTATCTCTTATTATCTGTAAATATAGATGGCTTTTCTGGAAGATTGGGCTTCTTTAGATAAAGATCATTCGATATCATTGCTCGGAGCAATCGAAGCTTTGAAAGCCAGTACTCTTCGCCTTCCTGTTGGCGGAGCAATAGTACGTTCAATTACCGTTTTACCCTCTTCTTTCAAATCGTTTATTAAATGCTTAAAGGCTGACATTGGTGTTGATCCCATCAGGCTGACCTCCAAAGTATGAGAGACGTTATAAATTCAGCACTCGATGTGATGCAAGCCATGTGTACGTCATTATGCTCACTCTGTGTAAAGGTGAGTTCATCAATACTTCTTTTGATTACACTAAAACTTTACCTTATGGTGTATACAAATTAGCTGTAATTTGACACAATCGTTAATGTTTTAGGTGGAGGAAGTTAATTCAATGGTCACTGAGCTAGCAAATATGTGTGCAAAAGAACAAGCTTTGCTTCGGTTTTGCAAAGGCTTGTTGTCAATGTTAGATGCCCTCAAGGTAAAGAAAAAAAAACTCGAAATTATCGCCATTTTTCATGTCAAATTCCATTGCAGTTATCCTTTTAATAATCTTTTTTTTTTTTTTTTTGTAAATTAACGGAACAGGTCAAAGATTGCAGCTTGAGAACACATACGCTGCAAACGAAGTGTGTGAAAAAATCACAAGTGTAGAACTGATCTAATTTCAAGAAACGCTAACATTACGTCAAGTGAAGAATGAAGTATCCGGAGGTAATAAAAGTAGCTGATTTTTTGGCTTGTGGCTTTCGGGTGTCGGTTTTTTTCTTTTGGGGAGTTTGTTTGTTTCTTAATATTTTCTTGTTCCTTCATCTCGGAGATTCGCAAGGAAAAATGTAGTAGTTTGTTGCTAACTAGTCTAGGTTTTTACGGTTGATGTAAATATATAGATGTGTAACTGCACTTATTTTAATTCTCGTGTAATTGGTAAAGTTTGGATATTGAGCATGATGAGCCTTGAGCGCGCGTGTTGGGGTCGTATGTTAGCCGCTATATAACGCTACCATTTTTTAAGGTAGTACCTACAAGTGCCTTAATATTGAATTGTTTGATTAAGTACACATAAAGATGACATGATTAAGATAATATTGATTGCAGTTGGGTTCCAACTTAAATGATCATATGCTGCCTAATTGATTACATAATTTGATAATAAACTTCTTATTATTCTTTCTGCTTAGAACTATAAAGACACACAATGTGTTTGTGAAAATGCTTAAGAGACTGAATATCTTCCTTTTCGTGACGGGGTTAATTTGCCTTCGTCAGGATTAGCAGAACCGAGACTCTCGGATGAATCTGAACCACTGTTTTCTCTAACTCCGCCTTTACTCGACCAAATCTTTGAGAATATTTTCCTAGTTGAAAGTAGCCCTTTGGCTCTAGGAACCGAAGCCTTGTCTGACACAGTGCTCGTAGGACCGGGATTCCTCAGCCTCAAAGCCGCCAGTTCCTCCTTCAACGCCTTGAGTTCCTCAGCTGTTGCAACACCATCCCAATCGTCTTCTGGGGCCGTTGCAGGTCTTCCGTTAGGGACATTTAGAGCTTTGATTGATTTGGGAAGATCTGGAGTGCTGCTGCCAGAAGAAGTAGTAGCTCTAGCTTGCTCAAAGAAGAGAACTTGCACCACAACGCGCATAGGAAGCCGCTCGTTCTGAACTGCGTGTGCGCATGCATCCACCGATAGCTTCTTGCAATCCATAAGTCTGCATAATCTCTTTCTTTCACTCTTAGTAATTTCAGGATGTGCCTGCATCAAGAATCCAAGGTCACAAACATGTAACAAACAAACGTAGCCAGTAAAACGTCACTTACAACAAAAGCAAGTGGTAGGGTCCACAAAGGGTGAACAAGGGCAAACCTTTCCTCTATCCTAACGGATAGAGAGGCGGCTCCTACATAGCCCCCTCTGGCCCTTACACACGATAACATAAATCGGTGAGAGAACCATATTAACGCATATACAACAAGCTTTTACCTTGAGATACATATCAATGGCGCGATATAGCCCATCGTGAGCAGGACGAGGGAAACCCGACACCATCTCTACAAGATCAACAAACATTCCTAAAGGTAGATTTGGATCTTTTGATATTTCAGTTAAGTAACCATCAACTAATTTGGCCACCATTAACTTTGAAGCTTCTGACAAAATTCCTCCACCGGTTCTTCCGGTCTCTTGAATCTCATGATCTTCATCTTCAAACTCACCAATTTGACCTTGATCTACAAACTCTTTCACCATTTCATGAACAATATTGACATCATAAATCATACCCTCTGTCTTACCATCGCCTTCTTTAACTCGTACCAAAAGATCTTGCACGGTAGCCTCTTCCAGTTGCTGACCGACCCGTTTGACCAACTCCCTTCTCACCATTTCTCCTGAATCCACCAAAACCGCCATTTTCAACAACTTTAGCAAGAAATCACAAGAAACACAACCTTTCTCCAACGGCAACAACCGAGCAATAATGTCGACTACAGATCTTGCCTTCAAAACATCACCACTGTGTACAATACATCTGTTAAAACCTGGCATTCTTCTTAAAGCAAAAGCCTTTAAAGCTTCACCAATAACGTCGTTACCTACCAAACCTTTACTTTTAATACTCACAAGAACTTGTTTGTATAAACCGACTTCCAGCTCAGCTAAATCCTCAACCCACCAATCTTTTGGAACCATTCGGCTTCTAAGCCCGCCATTTAATTCATTTACGGGTTCTATTTCTTCTGGAAGCTTTCCACGATTGTAAGTATACGACCAGTCAACTTTTGAGACATCAACCGAGGCTTTTGAAGCTATAGAGTTGATGCAAAGGTTGACTAGCTTTGGCGTTTCAGATGATGATGACATGTATCTGGTACTTTGAAGAACAATAATCGAATCTTTCCAACTTCTGAAGATACTGGAGTTAATGAACACGCTGAGTTTGTAAACAAGATTTCCTTTATCGACTGTCTCGTGCATTTCAAGATAATCTGCAGCACAGTATACAGACACAACATTGTGCGCGTTTAAGGTTACTGTCATACCGTAACAGAACTTAGCACATATCTCAAACGCGGTTGAACCACCCGGGATTTCATGTATGTCGATTTCTTCGTCTGTGCTTCCAACCAACTTTTGTAACCGACCACTTTTAGACAAAAGCGGAAACTGCAAAAAAGATCCAGTTTTTGTTACAAAAAGCCTTTCTTTGTTACAAGACTTTTTTTATGTTTATTTTGTGTAGATCAATATTAATATACCTTGTGTAGATAGAACTTTGAATCTCCTACATTGATGATGACGTCAGCTGCCAAATCAGATGGTACAAACCTGCAGATTATTATGTTTTATTGTTTTGAGAGATCTGTCCAATAAAACAGTTTAACATAGCATTTTCATTTGTGGGTATGATTCATATTGGACCAAAAATATTATTTTGGTAAAAATATAGATCCAATAACAACATAGCATAAAACATAAAGAAAATATTAATCACTAAATCGGTCTGCAGTGCAAGTCACATATTCGACACACCATGGTGCACTTTGGGCCAAAGTGCACCATGGTTTGCACTGCAAGCCATACGTTCGAGTCACCAAGGTGCACCAGAGTCCACAGTGCACCATGGTGACCCGTTCCTGCACCATCTTCACCAGTTTAAACTGGCGAAGACGGTGCTACAATAATAAAAATGAAATGAAATATTACCAAACATTGTTGCCATCATTCTTGAATGTATCAGGTTTAGATCCAAGTTTCATAAACTTCATCTTCAACACTTTCCAATCAATTCAATCAAGCTAATTGCATCTCAAACACCTAAAACTTCCAACAATAAAGAAAAAAAACTTTAAACTTGTGAGTTTGATGAAAAGATAACATTGAGTTATGCTTCAAGAAAAGAAGAAGAAGAAACAAGATTGAAGAAAAGGTTATGAATTTATACTTATTCAAAGAGAATATTGACACCACTATGTGTGAGAGAGAGAGAGAGAAAGTGTAGAGAGAGAGAGAGAAGTAAATGATGTTAATAATAAGTTGGAAGATGAAGAGGAAAAGAGATGGTGTATCCTGGTTAAGCGGCAAATCCCACGGAGTCCGGTCAGCACAGGGGACAAAACCAACAGTAACACACACTCCTCCACACTAATTTATTCCTTCCTTCTCTCTCTCTCTCTCTCTCTCTAAAACAAACACACACCAGTAGAGAGAGAAAGAAAGAGAAACAAAGACACCCCACAACCTCAAATCAGACTCAACCTAATTCTTACAAAAAAATAGATTAAAAAAACTTCAAGATTCAGGTTAACATTAGCTATCAGTAGACAAACAGCATCTGTGTATCAGTTGAAATAACTAAAAAACATATTTTTAACAACAAAATTAAAGGTATAATCACAACCCACTTGCAATTAAGTATCAACAAACCAAACCCATGATTCTTTACCTTCATTTGTTCAGGTTAACATTATTAAAAGAAATTAAACTGCAACTTAGTTATCAGTAGACAAACAGTATCTGGGTATCAGTTCAAATAACTAAAAAACATATTTTTAATAATAAATTTAGAAGTATAATCACAACCCACTTGAAAATAAGAATCAAGAAACAAAACCCATGATTCTTTACCTTTTTTTGTTCAGGTTAACATTATAAAATATAAACTGCAACTTAGTTATCAGTAGACAAAAAATAAGTAAAAAAAACATATTTTTAATAACAAAATCAGAGGTATGATCACTACCCACTTGAAATTAAGTATCAAGAAACAAAACCCATGATTCTTTCCTTTTTTTGTTCAGGTTAACATTATTATAAAAATTAAATTTCAACTTATTATCAGTAGACAAATAATATCAGTTGAAAGAGCTAAAAATTATATTTTTAACAACAAAATTAAATGTATAAGCATAACCCAATTGGAATTAAGCATCAAGAAACAAAACCCATGAATAATTTACCTTTTTTTTTGTTCAGGTTAACATTATAGAAATCAGGCTGCAAGTTAGTTATCAGTAGAAAAACAGTATCTGGGTATCAGTTTAAATAATAAGAATAAAGATTATATTTTTTAAGAAGAAAATCAAAGGTATAATCACAGCCCACTTGAAAATAAGAATCAAGAGACAAAACCCATGATTCTTTACCTTTTTTGGTCGCACGGGATTTTAGGCACTTCGGTGTGGGATCATAACAGGATCTTTTTTTTTTTTTTTAACATATGGTGTGTGATATATATTTATATGGGAAAATGGTCAAAATAGCCCGTTAACCGTGCGTTTTGCACAAATAAACCTCTCACCCCTCTTTGGAGAGACGGGACACGGCTCCCAAAGAGCCTGAACCGTCTCCAAGATCCTTTCACTTTAGAGCCAATAGCCAACCGACACGTGGCGTCTCCCATCCCGAGGTTGTCCCGTCTCTCTCCAGACGGGTCAGAAGTCAACCGTTTCTCTCCCAGACGGGTCACACTTCCCTATGCCGTCTCAAGCCGTCTCGGGAACCGTCTGAACCGTCTCACTAGTGTATATAAATACCCGAATTCACTTAACAAAATTTGCACCCACCACCCTCCCCAAACCTTTCATCTTCCAAACCAATGACGTTTTTTGGTTTCCCAACCGAAGCCTACCGGCTTACGAAAATATTGTCCGATTACTTGGATTGTTGTTTCATCTGCGTACGGCTACTTGGATTGTTGTTGCATCTGCGCGTGGGTTAACCCGTGTAATTTGCATCTACAATGTGGTAGTCTATTTTATTTGCAAGAAGAGTTCTATGTCTATGAAGCGCACATACACCATTCAAACAAAGTTCTTAGTTCTTAGCAAGTAAATTTAGGAAGTTTGTTGTAATAGTATAGTTTGGGAAGTTTGTTGTAATAGTATAGTTTGTTTATTGTTATTGTAATAATATAGTTTGTTTAATGAAATATTAATGAAATACTCACTTTTATATAAAAAAAAACATAAATAAACATGGGATGCATTAATAAAAAAACATAAAAAACATAAAAACATAAATAAAATTTGATTACAAATAAACTAGTTAAGATGATCCCTCATCATTTGCCAGGCGGACAAATGTTTAAATTCTTTGTCCTCCCTGTTTTGATACTGTCTTTTGGCGTGTCTAATTGCCGTGTCTTCGGGAAAGCCTGGGGGTACCAACTGAAGTGTCCGGTTGTGGTACCCGTTGAAGATTTGACACTTCGTGGTCAAATCGTTCAACTTCCGGCTAAGAGACTCGGTTGTCCGGTCTGACCCTCCAACCAGCCGATTGTACTCGTGCAGTATACGAAACCATTTGTTGGTTTGGTGGGTGCTTTCTTCGACGCGGCGCCATGCTGCAATAAGTGCAATCTCCTGTTCTTCGGTCCATCGTTGCGGTGCCATTTGTGGATGGTGTTAGACGGTGGTGGTGGACGGTGGTGGTGGTGTGGTGGTACTGATAGTGTTAGACGGTGGTGGTGGTGTGGTGGTGCTGATAGTGTTAGACGGTGGTAGGGTGATTGTCTGACGGGAATGGGAACGGTATTTATAGGTGGTGACCTGGACAACCGAAGCGCCGGACTAACCATCGGGACTCACCGGAGACGACGATACCCGATGTCTCGGGAGACGGCGAGTCCCCATTGTAAAATGTGACCCGTCTTGAGACGGTTCCCGAAACGGCTTGAGACGGCATGGGGAAATGTGACCCGTTTGGGAGAGAGACGGTTGACTTCTGACCCGTCTGGAGAGAGACGGGACAGCCTCGGGATGGGAGACGCCACGTGTCGGTTGGCTATTGGCTCTAAAGTGAAAGGATCTTGGAGACGGTTCAGGCTCTTTGGGAGCCGTGTCCCGTCTCTCCAAAGAGGGGTGAGAGGTTTATTTGTGCAAAACACCCGGTCAACGGGCTATTTTGGCCATTTTCCCTATTTATATACATGGTTGTAAAGGACGCTACAATTTCTGGTACGGTTAACTGTAGAGTTGCAAGTTCTTGATTTAGGTTGAGAAGATTCGGAAAGTATTTGGACATGGTAAATTATAAATAAATTAATTTGCGTGAAATCATTATCAATATAAGTAAAAAGTATACGTGTTCAGATATTAAAGTACTTCAAAAATTGTTACTTATCTTAGTATCTTACTAATAAATGATGTTTCAATCTTTAGATATATGAATTATCTTTTAATTTATTTTAAGTTAAACCTTGCCTGAGTTGACCGTCTAGATCTAATTCTATCACCGTTTTTTATCGATTCTGATTAACTAGACGGAGTTGAAAAGATTCTTCCTGATACTATACCTTATAGCGATTAATCGGCGAGTATTAAAGATTGAAGAAGAGTTTTAAAACATTATGTGTGTGTATAAATAATTAAATATAATACAAAAAAAGTGGCTTTTTCAGAAACAGAGCACCCACATGCACGGATTTTAAGTTAACAGAAATGGACCCATCATGAAATGAAAGTGAGTTAACTCAGGGAATAAGAAATAGAAGCAAAAGAGACAACATTCTCCCCACGATGAAAAGACATGTTTCCCATTGGAACAAGACTTGTGATTTTACACCATATCTGCCTCCTTCTATGTTTGTTCAATTTTGCAAAGATCCACTCTAACTAAGCATGCTAGCCAAACATTTTTCTTGTGGAATGAAAAAGTAGAATCTTTCCTTGTTTTTCTTTCGTTTCTTTTTATGAAAATAGAGATAATATACTCATTGTTTGTGTGATAAGAGTAAATCTTTAAACATGTAGTTGGTAGAGTCAAGTCTTTAAACGTACTTTAGGGTTTTATTTCGTGATTGTCCTCAAGCGTGAAAATAAGATTCCATTCTTTTATAAATGGAGTATTTAGGAATGGGATGGAGATATATGATTAAATGTGAAATTGGTGAAATGGAATTCGTTAATGCCTCTCTCTCTCTCTCTATCTCTTTATTAAGAGAAAAGTGGTATTTATACTCATTTATTTGATTTTTTTGCCGAATTGGTGCTACACTGGGTTTTTTTTTGTACATTTGAAGGGTGTCAGGGGGGGTTTTTCACAAATGGTGAAACCAAAACATGATCTTGCGGTTTCATCCTAGGTGGAGAGGAGAGAGGGTCTTGCTTAGTAGGAGAGAGGAAGTTGAAGTTGTAACTCGGTCTTGCGGTTTCTGATTGAAGTTCTGCACGAGTCTGTACCATGCAGGGGGGCCTTTGGTAGTTAGTTAGATAGTTTAAGGGGGTGTTTGGTAAGTTTGCATGGAAACCGTAGCATGGTGTTGCGGTTTCAGTAATGCTTCTGACACACCTCCTGTACAAGCCAAAAAAGTTGAATATTATGATATAGTTGAAGGGCTAGTGTTGTAAATTCTCTATAACTGAAACCGTAGCATGGTCTTGCGGTTTGGGTGTATTTTATTTTTAAGTTAATAGACCAAGGGCTAATGTTGTAACTTATGTTTTGTCGTTGTGTAAATGAATTGAAAGAAAGAGCAGACCTGGTTCACATGTATTACACCCCAACCACACAACCAATATCTTAGTCAATATGTTAGTCAGGAGGGTCATGCATTAGTCAAGTCTAAATAAATAGACACAGACAACTAAAAACAAAATGCATGCAAATGCATGCATACGAAACCTTCTTTATATATGTTGATACGTTTACAACAATCGTTATATCAGATTCACATACTCTCTATTAAAATCGTTATATCAGATACTCTCTGAAAGCTAAAATCGTTACATCACATACTCTCTGAAATTATGGCATTTATAAACCCTGGTCCTCCTCCAATGAGCTTCTATGGGATCAATCACGACATCGTACTGCGAAGTTGTTTGATGGAAATGAGCTCCCGCGACTTAATTTTAGACGAGGGGACCAAACATTGTGGGCAGAACTTCACAACCATCCACTGGATGTACGTGTTAAATCGATGCTGCGGACGGCGGGTTTTCTTGGAGTTTTTGAGTGCGGTTACCGCAAGGTTGACCGAGGGTTGCTAACTGCCCTCGTTGAAAGATGGCGTCCTGAGACCAACACGTTTCACCTACGATTCGGTGAGGTGACAGTGACGTTAGAGGACGTTGCATGTATAATGGGTCTTCCTATTAATGGTAGAGCGGTGACAGGGAAGCCATTCGACGCGAGGAATGATGCGTAACGGGCACAAGCTGTCCACAATTTGTTGGGTATAACAACCAACGCATTCAAGGGAAACACTATGTCGACCACAATCGTTCTAGACAGAATCACGGTTCCGTTGCCCGATGATGCGGATGAGGTCGAGATCACACAACGCGCACATTGTGTGATATTAGTCCTGTTGTCAGGTTCTTTGTTTCCTAACAACAGAAACGGTTATGTGAAGTTGTCCTTTTTACCGTTCTTAGAGGACCTCAATGAATGCGCGACATTTAGTTGGGGTAGTGCTGCGTTGGCATGGTTGTATCGCAACCTGTGCAAAGCAGCAGTAATGGACGGTGATGCAATGTGTGGGTGTGTTTATTTGTTACAGTTGTGGGCCTATACCAGATTCCGGGTATTTGCTCCCACAATTGTACGGTTACAACAACAAGAAGAAGAACGACTCCCATATGGTGCAATGTAAGTACTATGTTATGCGTGCATATTATTGATTCTATTAAAACATGTTAATTTTACTAATTATTGTGTTTCATAATTATATTTTAAAGCTGGCGTGTACCACACAATTTCACGGACACGATCAGACACTCGGTGCGCGGAATGCGCTTGCAACTATCCAGTCTTCATGAGAACTCGGTAGGAGTAAAGTCACATTAAATTACTGCTGAATTCCGTACAATGGCTTAATAATTTATTATTTTTTTGCAACAGTTTGTCTGGCGTCCATACGAAGAAGAAAGGGATTCTCTGCCAGATTATTGTCTAGCAGGGGAGGATTCTTGGAATTGTGAATGCTATATTGTGTGGATGCAAGTGGTGGATGGAAGCCTGATAATCCTCCCCTTAGCCATGAAGACCTCCTAACCTTGCATACACAGAAGCTTACCGGGCAAATGGATACAGATTGGGGAAGCAAACATGCAACCTATGTATCCTCCCGGGATAATCGCAGGTTTAATAGAGTGGTGGGGGAGTGGATATCGGAAGGGTTTCCACCCGTGGTTCCAGATTACATGAGTTGGTATCTGGAACACACAATTGGTTTTGTGACCAAGCCGGCGAATAACCCGGTACCACAAACCGGGTTCCAAGATGATGGGTCAAGAAACCAACTAATGGTTTGTATATCAGTTTAATAATTAACACATTAGTATATAATGCAAAATATTATTTTAATAATTGTTATTTTAATATTAATGCAGATGGAAGGCTATGCACAGATTTATGCCCAAGCCGGTCAGTTTATGGCAAACGCTCCTGAACAATTTTCAGCGATTCAAAACACTGCCACCGCAGTGTTGACTTCAATTCGCGAAGGAGATCGACTGAATTATCCTTCGCGTCTACAAGATGACCCGGTCGGTTTCCAGGCTAACAGTAGCCGACCTCAAAGGGTTTCAGGGCGGATTAACCGTAGACGACATGGCCGGGCGGAAGCAGCAGGGCCTTCAACAAGAAATGACGACGAAGCAGGGCCTTCTGGCAGAAATGACGACGAAGGAGGGCGTTCTACATTAATTGACGAAGCAGGGCGTTCTACAGGAGTTTCATACTCTCCCTTTGATGAGACAACCGACTGGTCTGAAATGTTTACACTACTTCAAGATGAAGGTGGGATTAGTAGTTTTTTAGGGGCCGGTTCGTCACAACAAACCGTTCATCAACAATAGTTGGGGGGAGGCTTCAATACACAACACTCTGGGTGGGGGGGGGGGGGTCATACCCCCAAGTAACACTCAGGAGTCTATGTTCTATATACCCCTACCCCAAAGTAACACTCAGGCGTCCTCATACACCCAACAATCTTCGTTCCCTTACTGGGCACCAAATCAAAGTGAACGACCAACGGGTTTTAATACTTTTATGACGCCTATACCCTTTCAGTATGAAGAACATCGGAATCCTCGTCGAGAACTTCGTCAAAGTCCCCAAAACTATAAACTACAGTACCGGTGTTACATTCTACACGTGTTATACCATGTGTGGATGTAACATCGATCCAAGTAGTTTCGTGTGGATGTAACATCGATCCAATGAGGCGGTTTCATGTGGATGTAACATAAATCATTTTGTAATGTAAGAATGGATACGGGTGTTTGGGTGTTTGCACAATTGTCGAAAGAAAAATCATGTGAGTTTTCTGCTTTGGTGCCGCAAATGTGACTGAATATGGAACGAGCTAAGGTAATAACAATTTATATCGAGTAAACCGCAAGATGGTCCCCCAATTTTATTTCTTAAGTTACAAAAACAGTCCTCCAAGTAAGTAAAGTTATTCAATTTTTATCCTCGTCCATTTATAAGCCGCAAGACCAAGTGTTGGTTTTTATTTCTTAAGTTACAAAACCAGTCCTCCAAGTAAGTAAACTTATTCATTTTTTATCCTGGGTCATCATTAAACCGCAAGACCATGTGTTGTTTTGTAAGTAAACTTACAAAACCGGTCCTTAAAGTATCTGCTTGAAACAAGATTAGTCCCTGCTTGAAACAGAAGCCGCAAGACCGAGTTACAACTTCAACCTTCCTCTCTCCTACTAAGCAAGACCCTCTCTCCCCTCCCCTCCACCTAGAATGAAACCGCAAGACCGTAGTTTGGTTTCACCATTTGTGAAAAACCCCCCCTAACACCCTCCAAATGTACAAAAAAATCCATTTAATTGGTCTTGATTTGGACCATTAAATGCAAAGTCACGATCATCTCTTTTGTAGAGTTGCATTAGAGGTCTAGCCGTCAAATCTATATTAAAATTGCATCGCAAATTCGTTTGTCAAAGTTTTTTTCCTTTGTCGACTTCGCCACTTCGTGATTAGTCCTCTTGCATCGACACGAAGACCATTTGACGTACATCAACTCACTAGATGACTATAACCTGTAATGCCATTAAAAAAAACTATATCCTGTAATGCCATGGCCAGTGTCTGAGCTTGGTGTATAGCTTTCCCTGCTAGGTGTATTGACTTGTCTCCGAGTCCAGATTTAGCATTAAGGGTGTAAACAAGAAGATCCTTCATGAGCTACACGAGATTGACTCCTTAAAAGCTTCATTTGAGCCAAGTTTAAATGACCCTGAGCTTGATATGCTGATCTTAAGCCTAAACTAAAGTTCATTTTTGAACTATTTTGAACTTGAGCTTCATATATTGAGCTTGACAAGGCTTGCCAGCCTAAACGGTCATGTTATTTATACCAATACAATAATTTTTTTTAACGACGACGATGATAGCAATGAAGAAGGCAACATCTGCGATAAGCAATAATCGTAGCTCAAACGATTGTAACTACGATGATCAGAGCCGGCCTTTATCAATAAGAAAACTAGGCATCAGCCTAGGGCCATCCAAACTCTAAGGCCCCCAAATTTCTTTTAACAATTTTATATATAATGCTTATATTAATATTAATTTTTTTTGGAGAGTAGTGTTTCAGTGGTAAATTCCGCATTGCAAAGTGACCACTGCCCAGGATTGAATCCCATAAGAACCACACGGGTTTCTCCTTTCAAACCCAATGGTTATTTTTTTTGGTGGAACGTGGGAATCGAACCTGAGACCAAACCTGGGCAGGAACCCTCCAAGGAGGTAAACCTTCCCACCTCAAACCAGCTGGGCTGGAGATCATTGGCTTATATTAATATTAATTACACCATTGTTTTCTAAATTTAGTTGGGCTGTACATGGTGTATGGCAAGTCAATTAGAAGCACGAGTGAACGGTTAATTAATTTTATAAGTTTCTAAATGTCATCCAACTAAGAAGCACCAACACGATCCGTAATTTTATTCTATTACTTATTGTGATGTGATTTGTTTTTCTCATCTTTTCAAATGATCACAGTCTAACCGGGCTCGTTTATATTATTTGTACTCTTGTATCACACAAACTCAGAACTCACAATCAAAGTCGATTCACGATTTGATCAAGTCTCGAGACTATTAGATTCAGTAAAATAATATTAATTCACGTTTGAGAAAAAAATATATATAATGAGTTAAAATAACTCGTTTGAGAAAAAAAAAACCATCACATGCTGGTAACGCGGCCTCAAAACCCCTCCAATAGCAATTTACAATTGTTTACATCTTAATGAAATGTAAGTGTATGTAAATTTTTGATGTTTTTAGTGAGACTTCTATGTAGATGTTTATATTGAAATATTGATCTTTCTATAACTGTTAGTACGGTCATACCATTTCAAATTAAAATCAAAAGCTACACAGGTCATTTAGAAGGGAAAAAAAGTAAGGCTCGAGGGCCTCAATTTCAGATTTCGCTTAGGGTCTCTAAAAGTCTTGGGCCGGCTCTGCGATGATGACAACTTGTAACTACAATTTTTCTTTGACACATGTTCTCCACTTCTCCTGATAGTGCGAGTATTGACTTGTTCGTAAAAAAAGGAGAGTCCTGACTGATATACCAAACAACTCGTAAGTTGAGCCGGAGAATGCTTATGTATTCCATATATGAGGTTTTATAAGAGGTGCGTGTATGTAATTCTTTACTATATAATAAAAGAAACTTAATTAGGACATGTGTTATTCATCGGAGCCCTCTAATTTTTTGTTTTCCCACCTCTCTCTCCTAAACTTAATTACGATTAAGTACTTTTTTTAAATAAAGATAATTATTATATCATTAACTAGTATTTTAAATTTTCAAACGTTAATTAATATTTTTGTATAATTATTGAGCTCCTTTATTTTTTTTTCTTTCTCCTATTAAATAATAGTATTGTATCATAATTTTTATGTTTCTCTCTCGTATCTATATAAAAATAAAGCGATTGGGTGGGGACACGTGTCAGTTGGTGAAACATCCCCACCATTGAATTCCCGCAAAAAAAAAAAAAATTAGGTTATAAATAACCCAGGTAACCCAATATTTATTTATTTATTTATATTCTTTATTATTACTACTATACTATATAATAAATAAAAATCTTATGATTATTTCAATTATCTCTCATATAAAATAATATTAAGAAATCACAATTTCACATTTATCTCCTATTTATTTAATATTTATTTTCTTAACTAATTCTTTTTATATTTCTGCATATTAAAAACCATTTAATATTTTATTAATCCAACCTCATGTATATAAAATTTTCTAACCTAAAATAAAAGAAAAAATGTTATAACCCGTGTGATACACAAGTTCCTAATGAATTCTTTACACTAAAAAAATTGTAAATGAGAGTTCTGTTTTCATCTATAGCAAATAGGCCCAAACCAATCATTTCTAAAAAAGCTACATCTTTAAGACCAGTATATCAATTACGCCCTACAATAGTTGCTTCTGCCTTTGCTCCTCATCCAAACATACATTCTCACTTTAACAGTACATTAATTTATATGCTACATGGCAACACACATTTTGTCACTTCGTATTAGATTTGTCTATATCCTGGGAAGCTCCCGGGATATAACCTAGTTAAATAATATTTTTTTATTTCTCTCTCCTATTAAATAAAAATATTAAATCATATTTTTCCCTTTCTCTCATCATCATCATCATACTCAGTTAATCTCACCTATAGCAAAGCTAAGGTAGGGTCTGAGGAGGGTAAGATGTAGACAGCCTTACCTCTACCCCTAAAAATAGAGAGACTGCTTCAGGTGACAATTTATTCTATTTTTTTATTACTTTATTAGTAACAATTTAATTTTTGTTGATTCAACCTCGTATAATACACGGGTTTAACCTAATAAGTAATAACTAATAAAAAACAAAGTAAATCGTTTTAAATAGTAAACAATACATCAAAGTTTATTTTTTAAAGACATATGTTGGCAACTGTATGTGTTACTTGATTACATTATATTTATTCAACTCATGTAAGACACCGATTTATTCTACCTATAAAATTACATTTATTCTACCTAGAATATTATGAATATATATATTGGGACATACAAACTTTAAATTCTTCAAACGAGACTGCTTCATCAATTCATCATTGTTAATCTATACATGTATAACTATCAGTTCTTTAATTAATAGTACTTTATTTTATTAACGAATAAGAACATGTATTATATAAACAAAATTTATTTAATAAATATTATTAAAAAAAACTATATGATTACAAATAATAAAACCTGTAAAATACAAATAAATGTATTTGCCAATGATGCACGCCATTGCTGACAATCAGCTTTCTTTTGCTCATTCTTTAAGGTTAACCCTTTTTCCAGATGATAACTTGCAAAACCAAGCAAATATTGACTACAATTTAATCTTAAAGTTTCTTTTACTATATTTTTCAATAGTTATTATTATTGTTGTGAATATAACAAGACCGTGTGTTGTGGCTTAATGTGAGCACAAACTCTATCTTCTAATATTGTGTTAACTGAGCGATGACATAATAGTGTGATAAAGCTGCAGCTCACTCGCTTAACCCTGTTGTGGTTCAAGGTGATCAGTGGCTCTATCCAGAATTTTTTTAATTTTTTTAGGCTTTCTAAATTTGTAAATGTAATATTAATACAAACATACAATAAATAGAAAATGTCAGATTAATATTAACAAGAATACAAACTATAAAAAATAAAACTAATCTAGTACAAGATCATCGGGATGTCTAGCCCATAAATGCTCAATCAATTCATGTCGAAGGTTTCCGTGTATCTCACGGTTCTTGATATTGTTTATGTTATCGAGTTTTTGAAGATTAGTGATTGTCGATTCAGCACGTGGGACATCACCTTCGTAATTTTGACAAATAACCAAGCCTTGGTCCTCCAATATCATGTTACATAAGTGTAGACGAGGTCCATTATTTTCTCTCGTGTCCAAAACCTTAGTGGGTTGGCAATCAACTGAAATCTTTTTTTAAGAACATCAATCGCTCTTTCAATATCTTTTCTTGTCGACTCTTGTTTCTTTGTAAAGTACTTGCGTTTGTCTTCAAGTTGAGACGAAAAAGCTTGAACAAGTGTCGCCCATTCATTGTAAATACCATCGACAAAGTACTAGGCGTACTTGAAATTTACGTTATTAGCATAAAATGATTAGGCGGGAGGTCATCGAATATAGGTGATTGGTCGATAACATTTAGGTCGTTATTTGACCCAACAACTCCAAAAAACGCATGCCAAAACCAAAGATCATGCGAGGCCACCGCTTCAAGTATAATACTCGGGCCAGGGTGATCACCTAAATGAAAACTGACCTTGCCAAGGAATAGGACACATAGCCCACCAACATGCGTACAGTCGAGACTACCGAGCATTCCGGGAAACCCATGTTTTTCACCATGAACCTCGTATATGCATTGGATAGGTAAGTAATACACACACACACACACACATACATACATACATACATACATACATACATACATACATACATACATACATACATACATACATACAGGTTTAGGTTCCTGTACAAATGACATATTTCGTGAGAAGTGTGAGAAGGATTAAGAATTGACATGTTGGCATTATGTTTTGGATTTAAGAATGATGTTTTAGGTTGTTTTAACTTGAAAAACACAATGCAATGTATTATAGTCACTAAATTTAAAAATCAGCTAAAACACACTATTTAACACTTAAAACACACTGCTTAATGTTCTTAGCATGGTGTTTTAAGTTTTAAGCTTAAAATACATTGTTTTTGGTTTTTAATTATTATGTTTGTTGTTTTTCTAGGCAAAACAATCCAAAACATTATGACTAAGTTCAAAAAATGATGCCTACATATCAATTTTTAATCCTTCTCACACTTCTCATGAAATATGACCTTTGTACAGGAACCTCACTTTATATATATATATATATAGTGAGTTCTCATGGTTCTCACAACTTAAAAGAATTCTCAAATGATCTCATCCCTATATATATACACACACACTTTATAACAACACTTATTTTATTCAATAATAAATTTGTGGTTGTACATTAAACCATAACAAAATATTAAATAAAATATTAATTTAGTTACATAGATGTAAGATTTGTTTACCCCGGTGTAAAAACGTCGTAAATGAGTTTTTTTTTTGTTTTTTTTACGTCGGGGTTTGGTGTTTTTACAACAGTGTGCAAAAAAAAATTTTAATTCAAATTTTACGTCGAGTTCTCACGAGTTCTCGCGAGTTCTCGCAACTCAAACGAGTTCTTATAGGATCCCAATCCTATATATCCTATATATATACCTTGACAAAAAAAATGAAGCGACTTGCGCGCAACTTTTTCGGACATTGCTATATGCTCATTGATTGCGTCCGACGAAAGTCCATATGCCAATTGTCGAAGAGTGGTTGTACATTTTTGTACGGAGGTGAGCCCTAGTCGCCCCTTGCATCTTCTATCTGTTGAAAAAAATGATATCGCTCTGACAAATCATTTGATAGACGCATAAATAGTTTCCTACTCATTCGAAAACGTCGCCTAAAATGTTCTTCATTGTAGAGAGGATTAGGGTTAAAGTAGTGTCGTATCAAACTTTCGTTTGCTCCCTCTCTATCACGATCAAGAGGTGGTTGTCTCGTTAGCATGAGTTGCCTTTGTCTTCGAGACCGACAATCAAGTATTCAACTGTTATCCTGCCCACTTCCATCATCAAATCGTCTTCCTTCGAAGAGTCAGAAGAAGAAAAGTTGTTCCATTCTAATTTTTTATGTGTTGAGAGTGAATGAAAATTTGAAAAATAATATGTAGGTTTCTAAAATTTGTTCAATCTTTCTAAAAATAAATCGCCAGCCAGCCTCCAACGGTCGCCAGCCACTAACGGTTGTCTTCCAACGGCTAGTTTTGTACCGCCAACTCACGCAAGCACGATAGCATGGGCTCGCTTGCGGTAAGGTTCACGCGTGTACGTTGTGGTGTTCGCGAGCCACGTAGATCACATGACCGCTAGCGCCTGCTTGCTCACGGCCCACAACACATAGTCTTAAAGAGTGGTCATTGACACAACCCGAAACCTAATTCGTACTCAACACAAAAAAAAGAATAGGTTTTGATGAGATTTTTCCTGTATACTTGGGTGATGATGAGATTTTTCTGATAGCAACCATAAATCTGAGCATGTTACTATTTTCCTGTATACTTGAGCGATGATGAGATTTTTCTGAGCCACCTTTGAAGCTATGTACGTAAGACGGTAACGTTACAACGACAATAAACTAGGTTGTCGTTGTACAACATCGAAATACCATCGTTGCACTTCATATGCTTCAACAACGATAAATCAAATTTTCGTTGTTCAAGAACGCAAGAGCAATGATGAGTTGCAGGAGCGTCATAATGAGTTGCAAGGTGATTGTGTTTTTGTATTTTTTAATTAGTGATCCTTCCTTGGCATTTGTGTTTTTTTTCTTTGACTCCTTTGATTATTCCTTTTCCTTCGTGTGTAGGCGTTAATGACTATAATCCCATTGGAGTATATATAGTGGTTGCGGTTTTTAGCTCTAATTGTTTAATCAAGCATTAGTAGTTAAAAAACACACATCTTCCAAGCATAATAATCCGAGTGGAGCGTATAATTGTGCTAGAGAATCTGTCATCACTAACCTATGCAACTACTCCGATGCCGAGTTATCTACACTTAAGGAAGATGACACTATTTGTGGCAATTTTTTAAAAATCAACGGTTATACTACCTAAAATTGTTTATGGACGATTTAAGATTTTGGTTAGTTGTAGCTTTAAAATTAGAAGTTGTGTATGTTATAATTCGTATGTAGAGGCATTAGTGGTAGCTTTGGAATTAGAAGTTATGCATGTTGCGAATTCGAATGAGTAGGTTTCGTATCATTGGAATATATGTAATCAGTTTTGATATGATTGTTTGCGTAACATGTTATTGTTTAATTCCGATTTAAGAATTGGTATACCGTCGCTTTAAACATAGCGTTGAGACTTATTGTATGTCGCGTAACGCGTGCTCGCTAATTAGTTTTAGCCTTTAACCGATCGAATTCGTTAATCAGCCGATTTTTAAGGTAACGTCTTTGTAAAAAGTGCATCTCACTCACCCTTTTTCAAAGGGAATCCAATGTAGAGCTTAAAATAAAAACCACATGCTGCTGACTCTGCCACAATCATTCCACTCACTTCCCAACTTGATTATGACTAACTTCATTTTTTAATAACTTTGCTTTGATTTGATTCTCCTTATTATTATTTTATTTTTAACTAGATCTCCACCTTTTCCCAATGTTTGCTATGGCTGGATTTTGACTTCCCATTGTCAAAGTCAAATGCTTCATTTCATTACAAGTGAGCCCATCGGGTCTAATCAACATTTATTTTTAGTTGGTGAGTTTAATTAAAACAGCCTAACTAATTAACCATAATATAGCCTAATCTTTGACTTAGACTTGGTGAATGTTGGAACTATTTTTATTTTTTTAATCAAAGAATTGGTTTTTTAAAACTATTTTATTATGTGAGGTAACCAGTCAAAGTTACCTATCTATACTATATTATAACTAGTTAAATTACCCCGCGCGTTGCGGCGTGAATTCGGTCATATCGGTTTGGTTTGTTACTACAGTGGTATCAGTTCGGTTTGTTAGGGTGGTTTGTTACGTCTACAAACGACACTCGAAGTGAGATGTTTGATTCGTTACAAAGTGGTGATTAAGTTAGATATGTTACTATACTTTAAGTTGTATATTATAATTTAAAACAACAGAATAAAATAGTAGTAAAACATCATAATATATGACTTAGAAAGAAGCATAATAAAATAATATTATAACTACTGTTCACACAAATTGAAAATGTATATATCTATACTATATTATAATGCATGAGGCAAGGACTTCTTAAAACTTAAACAATACAAGTTGGATTTCACATGGTACAACTCTTGATGCATGTATTAGAGATTTTATGGGGGTAAATGAGTCTTTTAGTCTCATCAAAGATTTAGTAGTGAGGCAGTTGGGTTTCATACGATATAAGCTCCCTTTTATTAGCTATTCTGGTGTTTGAGTTATGGTTCTTCTTGTAGGTCTACCTTTCATTCCACTTCTGATGCTAGATATTTTATGGACAATATTTCACCAATTTCTAACGAAACAACCATGCCTATCAATTGGATTTATATTTATGATTGTCTTCTTCTTCATATAGGGTTTTTTGTTGGACTTTTCACGAAATAGCAGAGAGGGTCAAAGAGGGCAGAACAAAGTGGCTTTCCGGTTTCGGCTATACGATTGAGCTCCATCCAATCAACGATAATAAACAATAAAATAGATCCTCTGGCAAGTGCGAATTCTGTTTTTATTTGGTAGTGAGTTCTATATCTCAATGTTGATTTGTTGTTTGTGTTTATGTCAATGAACTCGTATTTAGATTATGTTCAAGTGTGAGTTTAGAATTCATCCAGGGTTTGATTGTTGATTCTTCTAGCTGGTATTTCTACTTTTTTAAAGTTAATATATTTGTCTTGCTTTAGCAGTACTCTTACATTTTCCTGTGTTTGATTATTTATTCTTATATGCATTTAAATTATATTATGTATCATGCATTTATATTTTCTTTTTAAGTAATTTTCTTATTTAATTTTATACTGGGTTGCAAGATGGTATGATGTGATACTTCTACCTATAAATGAATGCATATGAACTTTCAAGTCAGTTCTTTCAGACCCTTGACCTGGAACAGGTTTGTTTTTGTGCTTCCAATTTACAACCCCGCCTATAACCTACCAGTTCCAAAGTTTCAAAATTCAAAAATCACAAATCACGCTCCCTCATATTTCACCCATCTAGAGTTTTAGATCCAGGCTCAATGTTCAATTCTATCGTTGCTTGTCCTCCGTTTGCTTCATATGGTCTCCGCCCACGTGTCTACAGGTGATTTCCTACCTCAACAAGTAGGGTTTTATATCAGCACCGTAATCTTAATTTTATCACTAAAGTTTGAATCTTTTCAGCCATTTGATGAATTGGGTGGTAGGAGATAGAGAAGAAAAAGGAGGAGGTTAAGGTGCGGAGCTGTTGTTCATTCATATGATGGCGTTGGACACCAGGTTTCTGATTGGTTTCTCCGACTAGGCTCCAGCCACTTGTAGGGGTTGGCATTCGCTTTTTGATTCTGGGTGTGGTGAGTTATACGTCTTCGTTTTGTGTTTAGTTTTTATTTTTATTTCTTGATTGAGGTTGGTGTTATGGGTTTGAAATGATTTTGTGTAGTGTTTTGACTTGTAAACGATGTTTTTTGGGTTGCCAGGTTGATGTTGTGGGGTTGAAATATAAAGAAGCTTAGGGGTTGCTATTGACTCTATGTCACCACAGTAATAGCTTATTGTGCCAATTTCCTTTCTAATTGATCTTTACAGTTGCAATGGTTTGTGGGAAATGGTGCTCATATTTTGTTTGTTTTGTGCAGAATCTTTTCATGATAATATGGTCCAAGAGTATCCAGATCCACCTTTAAGACATTCTCTGCCTCATGTGCTTGTGACATATATAGTCTCATTTTTATTTGATTAGCATCTTGGGTTCGTTCTTAATCTAGACATCTCTATTTTTTTTATTCCCCCACCCCTTAAACAAATGTATGAGCATGCTTCTATATTAGTTCCAAAATAGAAACCCCTTATATAATGGAATACTTTGCAAACTGGAGATGATTTGAGGTTAGTTTGCAATAATGTGGTTTCTTAGAATGAATTCGTTAACCCCACCCCAAATTAATAAATAAATTAAAATCAGTAAGATCATATATATCCAACTGATTGGTTAAGTAACCTGGACCTTATGTATTAACTAATGCATACTTGGTTGATATGATACTTCTATTAATAGAAATCCTGTCCTTTTAATATTGATGATACCTTTTTTTGATAATGTTTAGAAAGTTGAGTCATTGATCATCTCAATAGACCATAGTAGCTTGTACATTAATAAAGAAAGCCAAAGAAGATAAAAGATTGAGGTAAATGCGTAACTCTCAATTTTATTGCTTTTTATATCTAATATGTGGCTGATCTGCAGATGCATTTGAAAGCCTAGCTACAGCAAGAAAAGCTACAATCAGTGGCGGATATAGAAATGTTTTTCAATAGTAACGTTTTTCATTTTCTCCATTTTAGTAGCAACGTTTTTCAAAATTCGTAAAAAAAAAAACCAAATGTTCCACTAATTTTCCACTACGCGCGCGAAGTTGAGCCGCAACGAACGCGGCACCTGCTTCTTCATTAGGTCCGCCCCTGGCTACAATATGTGGTTCAGAACATTCAGATTTTATAAGGTTATCAACATTCTCTAAGGGTAAATTAGTGACTAGCAAGCTAGATGCCGTCTTAGTTGTATTTTGTTAGTATTTTCGTTTAGGAAGCATTGTGATTAGTTTACGGCTCCTTGGTTTACAGGTCAAGTTATGAACTTTTCTTATATAAACTAATGGTTTGTCAAACTGGCTCATTAAGTAATTGTTGCAATGAATGGTTTGACTTATTTAGCTACTTATTTATGCTCTACCCATTTGACCCGTTAGATAAAAATTAACCTAAGTAGACCATTTACAAAGTAAACGGGTCAAAACTATTATCTCTATTGGTGAAATGCGGAGGGTAAATATGGAAAATTTGACCACTTTGCTTAATGTGAGTCCTGTTCCTTGCAATAAACCTGGACATTAAAAGTTAAGAGTGAACAATATTTGAAATGTTTGTTAATGTGAACTTAATTTTGTTCTGTTCCTGTATAGTCTTCAACATTTAGAAGGCTGCTGCAGATCAAAACAATTTTTTTATTTATAATTTAATCAATGACGACACCAAATATGAGTTTTGGGTTGAGGAACCTGATCTGGCCCACTTAGACTGTTAAACGACCTAACCTGGTCTGTTTTAACCTGTTATATCATTATGACCCGACCCATTTTGTCCAAACCAATTACCCAATTTGACCAGACCAGTTTTGACCCGCATGATGATCACCATAACCCATCTTCACCACCATTTTTTGAAGAACTATAGTGTCGTGCAAAACAACAAAGTTCTATTGATTGAAAGTCGCTCTTCTAATAACTACTCACCGCTGATTATTGTCGCTTATTTTACATACGTCTGATTATTAACACTTAAGTCATTTCTGAGTGCTATTTCCTTTTTCTTTTATTTTTTTGCAGATCTGATGCTATCAAATAAGCTGGTTGGTACCTATCAAGGATCATATCTGACTTTTATCACATGCCACTGCAACTCTCTCAAATGGCTGCCTTTATTCAGGTGGATGGACTTTGATTTCAAATTGTAGGGATGTGTTACCAGAGGTTTGGGTTAAGCTTGAACATTTTATCAGCTGGACCACAACCAACCAAAAGCGAATGCCCGTCAAGAAACTGGTTTGTTTTCTTCTTTAAAGCTCTCCTATAACATTTTGTATTGATTAACTTGTTTTTGCTGAAATACTATTGAGATGTATTGGAAATTGAAATTAATTGACAAAGAAATGTGTTTAAACTTTTATAATTTCTAACCTTTTGACTGTGAACTGATTTTTAAAAGAAATCATGTTAAAGGCTTGGTGCGCCTAAGGCGGGGGCGCAACTATGCTCCATCCATGTCGCGTTTTCACTCATCGCTTCGACAAAATAAATAGGCACACAAAAGGCACACTTTTTAGGATTCATTATGGGATTTTTTGCCGCGAGGCATGCGCTTTTTTTATCCTGAGAGTTTTTATACTTAAACATGTTGTACCTTAGGTTTATTGGCTTGTACATGTAAGTAAAATCATATTAGAACCTTAGTTATAGGTTTATAGCTATATCTTTAGGTAAGGGAAGCTAAAAGCTATCAGATATATAAAATAATTTATATAGTTGCTTTGCGCCTCGGGTTCAAAAAGCCCACTGGTGGAGGATGCCACCTAGGATCCCCGATGCCTTCCCCCAACCACACCCCCATAGCCTCCTTCATGTTTTGTTTTACTTTTGTAACATGGAATCTAGCGCCTACTTCATCGATGAGCGTCATGATACGATAAATATGTTTGAAATTTTCTTGTTAGATGGAATGATTATATCTAAAATGTTCTTTGCAGGGGTGTGTTTGTTTGGTGCCTTCGGCTTTCTGCTATACAGAAACCTTAAACGGGTCGAACTGGAAAGGGAAACACCAAGAAGCCCAAAAAAGAAGGTATGTAACGGGTCGGGTCAGGTTTATCTTAACCACCTCTTGTCATTCTTTTTTATTTAATTTATTATTTAGTTCATATAATTAATTTAATCTTTAGTAATCATAAATTTTATATTAGAAAATTTAAATGATACACAATTTAAATGTTAAATAAAATGATAGAATATTGATAGGTGTCATTTTTTTCTGTATGAATATATAGGTAGTTCTGAAAGCCCAAGAGTTTTGAGGGTTTAGTTATCACACACTCTCAAACACAGCCTGGGACGTGAACCATCTGATGTTTATCTTCATAAGCGCATATGGATAAGGGAAATGGGATTTGAGAGATCAGTTGCAATGGATACTACTTGACAATTGAGAAAAAGCACCTAGATGCATTATGCATATATGTATTTTTAGCAAAATTTTACTTTGAAATTCAAAAATGTATGTATTCATGTATGATTTCCTGTGTCACGAGAAATAGTTTATTTATTGAGATATGTAAGGCTCACGACATAGATAAGCCACACTTATGTAACAAATAATAACATAACTAACATACTATACAATATATCACGAGAGGACTGATAAAGTTATAGAAAATAAGTATCTCGTAAATTGTTGCCGCCGCATCAACAAAGCTCAAGGTCAAACAATTCCACATGTTGGTGTTTATCTTCCGGATTCCGTATTTTCGCATGGATAGCTTTATGTTGCTCTCTCAAGAGGAATATCACGCGCTAATACAAAGGTATTAGTGCATCCTGCCAAAAATTTCAAACGAGACGGGGTATACACCTCAAATGTTGTTTATCGGGAGGTGTTACGCGATATATAAAACGCTTGTAAGTGAGAACGTTATGATTTTTTTTATGCATTTGGTGGTTTACGCAAATACATTCTAAATATAGTTACATGATGTTATTACTGTATATACTTTGCTCACTTTCACTAACTTATTCATTTTTCTTTTAAAGAAAGATTAAGAATCTGTCATGGATGAGACAAAGAGAAAAATAGAAGACGTATCACGTATGTATTATATCTATCTAAATATATATCTATATATAACATAAGATTATAAAAAAACACATGTTACTAACATACTTAACATTGTTTTTTAGGTCCCAAGCTTGCTTCGGCTACTGATAGGTCATCAAAACGAGAGAAGATAGAGAAAACGCAACCTCCAAAAGATGTAACAATCAAAAATGAAGAGATACAAGAAATTTCAGGGATCGCTTCTGATGCCAAATGGTGGGATGATAATATAGATGAGATCATGCAGATTTGGAAGACGTATGACTAAGTTGATCTCATGATTCAATTATCTATCACACTTAAGCTTTTAGTTTTCAACTTTTATGTTTATTAAGACTTATTTTCCTTATTCACATGTTACTTTATTATTTCATCAAATGTTTCTTGAATTACTTTATAATTTCAATGTTAAATCTTTTAGTTACTAGACACGTGTAACGTTATGACGTATATCCACCGCAATAATGCTACAAAAATATTATATGAATGTAAAATAAGTATCGCAGTGCAAAGTCGCTCCCGCCGCATCGCGTGAGTTTCCTACTAGTATATATAGAATGCATGAGGGAGGGGTAGTTTAAGATACCCAAAAGTTAATAACTTTATTTTTATTAACAACCTTAAAATGAGAGTAAAATAGTCATTCAAACACTTTTACACTTTACTACCTTATTTTAGTTACTTTAATTCCCTCATTTTTAGTTAGTAGTTACACTTTTCAACCATTCTCTACAAAATTATAATTCTTTTATTTAATTCTATCATAAGTTTTAAACTATTATGTTTTAAAAATATTTGAAAATACTATGACGGTATGCTCATTTTTGTCGACGTTTCGATGTTTGTCTTAGTTAATATCGACGTGTAGATTGAAATGTACAAGAAAGGAATGTGTTATGTACAAGTGATCATTGCATGGCATTTTTAACTAAAAGAATTTGAAAGAAATGAATATATTAATCAACTAAAAGAATCCAAATTTCACTTACAACGAAATGCCTTATAGCTAAAACTTTAAAAGATGCAACTAATGTTGTTATAAAGGTACATTCCATTAATGTAGAAGTAAACGTAATGCAGCTAAAACATTGTTTTAGGAAAAACTATTATAAAGCTTGAAAGACATTAAATTAAAAACTACAATGCAAGTGAAAAAAATAGTACTCTTTTAACTAAACAATATTATTTGTTTTTGTTAGCTGTACCATTTTATAATTAAAATAAACCCTACGTATTATTTGTTTATTTAATGCATAATTTACACGGCAAATTAATTCAAACACTAATTACATTTTAATCACCTCATTTTTGATTAAGTTATAGATAAGCAGAAGGGCTCGAAATAGAGTTGTTGGGTTGTTCATTGATGGGGTATGGTCAGAAGATCCAAACATTATCAAGAAGAAGGCGGTTGATATCTTTAGAAGGAAATTTGATGAGCCGATGCCGAATAGACCGAGGATGTCGGGGGTGGGATTCAAGAGACTTTCGGAAACAGAAGCAAATAGCCTGATTGTTCCATTCACTAAGGAGGAGGTGCGAGAAGCGGTTTGGGATTGTGGTGGTGAAAAATCACGTGGCCCGGATGGATTTTCGTTTGAGTTTGTGAAACATTACTGGTCGCTTCTGGAAAAGGATGTTCTTGATATTATGGATGAATTTTTCGTTCACGGTTCGATTCATCCAACATGTAATGCATCTTTTGTGGCGTTAATCCCTAAAGTCAATGATCCGTTGGTTTTCTCGGATTTCAGACCGATCTCACTTATAGGCATAATTGGAAAAATATTCTCAAAGGTCTTGTGGCAAGGCTGAAGAAGGTTATTGATACTATCATATCCCCGGTACAATCAGCTTTCATCAAGGGGAGAAACATTTTTGATGGGCCACTAATAGCACATGAAGTTATCTCGTGGGTAAAAAGAACTAAAAGGGAAGCTGTTACTGTTTAAGGCGGACTTTGAGAAAGCTTATGACTGTGTATCATGGAAGTTCCTACTCACTACGATGCACCATATGGGTTTTCCTACAAAGTGGAAAAATTGGGTGATGGGTATGCTTGTTACTAGGAGGACTACGGTCTTGATCAACGGAGCGCCTACGGAAGAGGTACAACTTAAAAGGGGTCTTAGGCAAGGAGACCCGTTGTCCCCATTTCTCTTCACTATGGTGATGGAAGCATTGCACGTCATGATGACAAGGGCGGTTGAAGCGGGTGCTTTTGAGGGTGTACAACTCCCAAATGGGGGACCGGTGGTGTCACATCTATTCTACGCGGACGATGCATTATTCTTAAGGCAGTGGTCAAGAGAAAATGTTCTGAATTTAAATAGAGTACTTAGGTGCTTTTCCCTAGCATCTGGATTAAATGTCAACCTACAAAAGAGCAATATTTTTGGTGTTAATGTGATTGAGGACGACACAGAGGAGTTGGCGGGTCTTATGAGATGTAATAAAGCTACCCTACCGTTTATCTACTTGGGATTGCCAGTTGGATGCAGTATGAAGAGGATTGGCAGCTGGAGACCGGTAATCGAAAAATTTCAAGCTAAACTTTCTATTTGGAAAACAAAGTTTCTCTCTTTTGCAGGTAGGGCGGTGCTCGTTAAAGCGGTTCTTGGTGCAGTCCCAAATTACTATTTATCTCTGTTCAGGGCTCTAGCGGGAGTGATTAACACACTTGAAGGTTTGCGAAGAAGGTTTCTTTGGGGTGGATCAGCAACAAGCAAGAAGATAAAGTGGGTGGCGTGGGAAAATATTATCAAGCCAAGAAAGAGAGGTGGATTGGGTGTGGGAAGCATAGAGGATCTGAATTTAGCGCTACTTGTTAAGTGGTGGTGGAGATTCAAGTCTACGGAAGATCAGTTGTGGTGTAAAGTTATTAAAGCGCTTCATAGTGGGGGTGGCTGCTCTGGGTTTATTCCATGCAAGAAAACTGGTAGGGGGACGTGGTACAACATATGTGATGTTCAAAAGGTATTTAGTAGCCGAGGAATTGACCTGCAATCAAGCTTCAAATGTGTTGTTGGTTCAGGAACTACTGTTCGATCGATTATGGGAAGATCTTTGGTGCGAGGACGGACGAATTAAGGATCTATTTCCATCTTTGTATTTACTGTGTAAACAGGCTGAACCGAAGGTCAGTGACTGCTACAGATGGGTTAACGGTGTAGTATGGTGGGACGTCCCATGGTCTAGGCTGCCAGAGACAGCAGTGGAGTGGGCAGATATGTGCAGGTTTTGGTTGTTGTTGGTCAAGCAGAAAATATCCCAGGAGAGCGATGTTTGGAGATGGGTTTTGAATGGATAAAATGTCGAATTCTCAGTTAAGCAGGTACGAGAGATGTTGATTAATCAGGCTTGGCAGCAGAGCTTGACGTCTGACTTCGTCTGGAGCAAGATCGCTACGGCGAAAGTGAATAGTTTTGTTTGGAGGGTGATGAAAAAAGGTATCCCGATGGCCGACGCTTTATCGTACAGAGGTATGCATGTTGGGAATGGAATATGTCAGCGATGTGGATTGGAACCGGAGACGGTGGAGCATTTATTCGTCAAATGCGTGTGGGCCAGAGCATTATGGTGGAATATTAGCGAGTGGTTGAAGATTGACGAGTTCAAGAACGAAGAACCAATTGAGGAGATTCTAAGAGGTGCTGGCTGGTAAACGGAGGTACAAAGAAGAAGAAAAGTGTGTATGCGGTTGTTTTGATGGCGTTTTGGAAATTATGGATTAAAAGGAACGAATCGGTATTTGCGAATGTATCCACTGCAACACCAATGCTGCTGGAAGAAATTAAACTGGAGACTTTCTGGTGGATGAATAAACGAGCTAAAATGCAAGGATTGGAAAGGGCGGCATGGTGGGACTTTTCATTGTTTGATAATGGCTAAGTGATGTTTATGGCTGGTTTTTTGGGTATTGTGGGCTGTTTTAGCATAAATGTAATGAGTTTGTATTTTGTTTACTTGTTTATTTTGGGTCGACCCAGGTAGTTACTTGCTAGTCTGTGTCTGGGCGATCGTGTAATGTTTTCTTGGGTAAAATAAAGTTTCGTTTGATTGTTCAAAAAAAAGTTAGTAGTACCTTTTTTTTCCACTAAACTCTCAATTTTAGTTTTATGATTTTGAATTTTGAAATAAAGTCTTCTGTCCACCAACCATCCCTCTTTATCTCCCCACTAAACTCTCAATTTTAGTTTTCTGGTACAAATATTTAAAGCTTGTACCCCCTTCGATTTGCTGATCATGTCGCATCTTCATCCTTCATCAGTAGTAGCTTCCTGTGGTTTTACGTTGTTCAGTAAGCAGATTTGCATCTTCCTTGTTGCTTAGTAAGCTTCTTTTTTTTTTTTTAACTAATTTATGTGATTTTATTTAGTTCGTCATGTATTTTGTTTTAAAACGTAATCTATTTTTTCATGTAGGTACACTGCGTTTTCATACTTGTTGTAATGTTCCTTGTTATTTGATTTAGATGTTCGATTTTGTCAACCTTTTAAATTAAGATTTTCTGTTAGAAACCTTATAGACACTATTAATTCATCATTGTTGAGATTGCATACATTATTAATATTAATATGAATCGTCTCATCATTTGTCATTTTTATGCAATTATTGGTTTAGCTACACAACTGAATTCAGAAGTTTCATACATACATTGCTTATTTTCTGGAATTAGTTGAATTAGATTTGTTATTTTCTTGCTAGAGAAGTTAATTTAATTTTTTGATGTTCAAAGCGGTGGTTGATGGCCGTAGACATTGTGTAGACAAGGATGAAAGCACCGGACACAGAACAGTTGAGGTGTAATTTTGGTCTCAGTTAACCAAGCTAAATCTGGCCTGCTCAGCCAACTCAGTCAGCTAGAATATCCGGGAGGTATAAAAATATACTTGACTATTTAATTGAAAATTGCAAACTGTGAACATGGTCAGGGTTCGCGTCAGGTGGGTTACATGTCCGAACGGATCATAACTGTGTGGGTCGGGCAGGTTCGGTACGTAACATGTACACTTTTCTTGAATTTAAGTTTGCTATGCATTTTGAAACGGGTTCGAGTTGATAATCCCGACTGGATGGGTTCAGGTTGGTTTGAAGGGGGAGGCTATTGATGCTGTATCCACAAAAAAAAGTCTTCTTTTAAAGTGGGAGGCCATGGTTTGCGTACTGCTTTAGCTTTCTGATACAAAAACATATTTAAGACTTTAGAGCTATGTTTTTTTTTACTTAAGGACAGGGACTTCGATCTATATCCGGCCATTTTGAAAAGATTTTTATATTTATTAATGGGTTTTGGCAGAATTATTGGGTAACCACTCGTATAATAGAATAGTATATATCTGAAAAGTGATGGCTTGCATGCAATGTTTTTGAATCTTAATTTAACTATTTATAATCGTTTTTTTGTAAGATGTGGCTGAATACCAAATGCGATTTCATCGTGAGATCGAGTTTCGATTAAAGTTTAAACATGACAGTTTACCTGATTCTTATAAATAAATTTAGTCCATATAACATTCACGTGTTCGTTCGGCCATTTAGGGAATTCTCAAACCCGCCAAACTGCCTTGGTTTAACTGGTTTACCGTTTGTAGGTATATATACACGCAGTGGTGGATATAAAAATAAAACAAGGGGTAACATTTTATAAAAATTATTTTAAAGGGTAACAAAAAATTTGTTTTAGGGTTAACATTTTATAAAAATACCTTAAAAACCAATTTTTTCCACTTCGCCATGATAATCGAGGGGTAACAGACGCACCCCCTCATATTACACTACATCCGCCCTGTATACACGCCTTGGTTTAGCAAGGATTATACAAGAAATATGTATGCAAAGCTTTATGCAATGACCCTGGGATCGTTTTTTTAGTCTTGACTTTTAGTATCAACTTTGACTTAACATAGATTGCTGACTCACTTGCCTATTCTCGTAAGTATTGAAAGTCAATTTTGGGTAACAACTACATCTATATTACCGGTAAGACGGAGAATGTGGTCTGGCCAAATAGGCACAAGTTAGCAGCTCCTAAATATATAGGGAATCTTAGTGTCCTTATGGTATGTCCTTTTTATTCTATTTGTTTTGAACACATTAATAAATTTTCTTTTTTTATTTACTCTGCTAGAATAAGATATCATACGCCACAAATCAAATGAGCCACTTATAATTCGACCAGAAACAATTAGCAAGTTTTATGCATCAGAAAGTAAAATTTGGTGACGTTAAAGTTCTGGCCCATTTTATTTGTTTCCTTGTAAGCTAACTATATTATTTTTGTTGGTTAAACAATGGGAGATAACACATAACCGAATCAAACCGGTCATATGTATGTCCAACCACCTGTATATCTTAAGGTAACATGATGTCTTGATGCGCTTGTGTTAAAGTTTTTTTTTTGTTTTTTTGATATGGTTGTAAGGTTGTGTGTCTGTGTCGACTTTAACTTTTATAGAATTACATTTTTCATGGTTTGTAATATGTGTTATGTTTTAACTCTAACAGGTCAAATGGATCCCAAAATTGTCTTGCTACCTTCGCGACCCTTTCTTCATTTGGTAGTGTTCCTGTTTTTTACGAAATTGGAAATTAACAATGAACTATCTCTTGAGCTTGATAACGTTTGGAAATTGGAAGCGAAGCACCAAGTCAGGAGCACCTATAATACAATATCAAGGACAACAAATGCTTTTCTATGTACGCTAAAGACCAAAAGGCTTTTTAGTTGTAGACATCCACATCTATAATACATGTCATGGACTGTATGAATGTTTGTAATAGATATGATCGATTGTATGAATTAACAAAGTAGTACAGTGTTTCCAGCTTGACTTTGTTTTACTCGCACAAATGCAACACATTTTGTATTAAAAAGACCTTGGGTCATCACTATGTAAGTAGTTAACATGCATTTTTTTTAAATCACCATGATATGACTGATATTTTCTTATCCATCTAAACATTATTATGGAATTAAGATTTTTAAGGCTCATGACATAGATAGGGTAGACCGAAGTTACAAATAAAATAGCTAACAAACGTATATACAACATATGTGACCATATGACTGATAAACTAACTAGAAAATAGGCATCGGGTTGTCTCTTGTCATTGCCGCCGCATCGCGCGGGTGCCTTACTAATCCTAATTTAAAGGGGTGGGAAAATCATGAATTTTAAATTTTAAACCATATACTAACCTACTAAAGTTTATGCTATAAATACATAGTAATGCACACATATTTCACTTGCTAAAATACTTAGGCATAGATTTAAATCTGAATTCAAAGGTTGAAGCTTCTAATGTTGGTTATTTGTTAGTTTATTGTTTTCATTCGTCCCATTGAATAATTATACCTTTTTATACATATATTGGTCATTTAAACGCGAACTTCTTGGTTTTGCATATTCATTTAGATGAAAAAACATACGGAAATGAATAAATCTATAGCCATACACGCGTCTAAAGTAGCGTCTAAGGTTGTATTTATTAATGGTTACTTTTTAATATTAACATGGTTGTTATTTTATGTGGTATATTGTACGTGTTTTATTGCAGGATAATGGTGATAATAGTGTTGGGATTATTTGCTACGGTGCAATGTTTAGTCCCTACAAATATGATGTTCAACGTGAATTTAGTGAAGAGAGAATATCAATATTTATTTCATCTTCTATTAACTTGTGTATTAAATATTTTTAATGGATCAATGCATGAAATTAATAGGAAAAGATCCAAGAGGCTCTCTGAATGGAAATAGAGTCAAGTTATTGATTTAGACAGTTCTGATGAAAATGACAAAGAAGTATTTGATGGCACTTCAGATAGGAGAAGATGGTGGAAACTCATCCTCACTAAAAGATGTAATAAATATTAAAACATTAAGATATACAACAAATTTCAGTGATCATTCTTGATGACAAATGGTGGGCAGATGATATAGATGAGATCATGTAGATTTGGAAGGTGTATGACTAAATTGATCTCATGATTCAAGTAGTTCACACTTGAGCTTTTATTTTTCAACTTTTATGTTTATTAATACTGATTTTTCCTATAGTATTTACTTTATTTTATCAAATGTTTTTTGAAATACTTTACATTTAAATGTTAAAATCTTTTTAGTTAATAAACATGTATAACACTTTTGACGTATATCCACCGCAATATACTATACGGATTTGAAATAAGTAACGCAATGAAAAGCGTTACTCCCGTCGCATCACGCGGGTTTCCTACTAGTCTCTAAAAAAAAGAAAATAGAAAAAAAACACCCACTTACCTCTCACATAATCTGTTTTTAGATTTTTTTTTTTCAAATCGCCTCTTATCTACATCAGCGGCATCTCATCCTCTCTTATCCATGTGAGCTCAAAAATAAGAATTAGAGGTGTCTGATTTATAGGATTTTATTTTATTTTAGTCTTTATCTTTTCCCTATTTCATTGGCCTATCATTTATCTCGTTTCCTTTTTTTAGTTGACTAATCTATAATATAATCTATAATATATAATCTATCTATAACTTATAATAAAAGAAGGGAAAATCACGAAAATAGCCGTTGACCACCCCCATTTTACGAAAATAGCCAGTGGAACCGTCTCTGTGAGATGGTCGAGTCACCTTAAACGATTCCCATGACCTTTGATAAAAAGAGCCACTAAGACGTGGCCACGTGTCCCAAATCCTTCGAAACGTCTTTGAGACCTATTGACGCCGTCGTGTCCTATCCGAATATCTTGGAGATGGCTCCAGCACATTTCGGCTCATGGCTTGAGCCGACTACCAAACGGCTCGACTAGTTTTTCGGATACGTCTTTAGCCACTATTTTTTTAATTTTAAAATATATTACGTCTGACACAGCTGACATAGTAAGACCACACAGAGTAGGAACCGAGTCGGAGACGTCTCAACCGAACATTGTTTTTATATTTTTTTATGTATAAATGTTGGTTTAAATTTTTTTATATTATTATGTCCTCACATCTGTTTTTACATTATTTTGTTACAACTTATCAAAAGGGTTGGATCGTAGTTACATTTGCACGTTGTATAAGACGTGTAAAATGTAATTTCTGTTTTGTATTTTACAATATCCGAACGATCATCCATCCACCTCCCATATCTACGTCATGGCATTAGTTGAGATCGCAACCATAAACTATGTTAAACGCAACCACAAACCATGAAAATCTCAATTACAAACCAAGTTAAACGCAACAACATGGCATTAGTTGAGATCGCAACTATAAACCATGTTAAACGCAACCACAAACCATGATAAACGCAATTACAAACCAAGTTAAACGCAACCACAATAGGGATGTATACCTTTGCCATAACTAAGCTATCAGATATAGGGAAATGGGAGTTTCAGGAATAATGAGCGGGAGAAAGAGGAAACCGGATGCCGTAAGTAAGCTATCAGATATATGGAAATTGGAGAACTAGCCTTTTGTTATTTTAGAGCCACGTCAAAATGTGTTTATTTATTTTTGTCCATTTAATACCGAGTAATTTGTATGTTAATCAGTCACTTGAATATATCATGATAGCAACATATAATTATGTTTTACACTATCTTGTTGTTTTATATTTATTTTTTAAAAATTAAATATTATTTCAAATCCAACATTATTTACGATTAAAAACATAAGAAACAATAACAAAAAGCATATTTAAGATTAACCTTTCAGTCCATTAAAAAAAAACATAAACAAACATTTTACACCACAATCATCACCACCACATACGTCATCATTTGCCAAAGCAAATATCACTACAATGAAAACGAACACCTGCGAAAGCTACCCGTTAAGCCTTTCCCTCATCATTTGCCAAGCAGAGATGTGTTTAAACTCTTTCTTTTGCTTGCACTGATACTCGACTTTGGTTATTGCGATGGCCACGTCTTCTGATGTGTCTGAAAAGTCTCGCAGTGTTTGATTGTGGTACGCGTTGAAGATTTGACACTTGGCATTCAAATCGGTCCATTTACGGTTTATCGAATCGATTGTTCTGTTGGAACCCCCTACCAAGCTATTGAACTCGTTTAGGATACGGTACCACTTCTTAATATCATTACTGCTGTCTTCAACGAGTTGCCATCCGACTACAAGGGCGATTTCTTCCTCTTCAGTCCAACGAGCTGGTGCCATTTATTTTGTGTTGTTTTTAACCGGATTGGGCACTTCGGATCGGATCGGATCGATACAAAAATTTCCGTCAAAATTTTTACGGTGATTGGACTAGGTGGTACATCTATATAGTTATGGATGGAATTTGAATTCGATAAAAGTCATCTTGGGAAGCTTTAAGGATGGGACACGTGTAAGCATTTAGGATGGGACACGTCGATGTCATAGAGAGTGATCCGTCACTGTGTCGTCACAGAGTGGGATCCGTCTCTGTGTCATCTTACTGAGTCTAAGACATCATAAATGCGACACGTGTAAGCATGCATTTAGCTAGACATAATTTAATTTAATTTGTAAATAATTTAATTTGTTAATAGAAAGTATAAATAATTGAAAGTGAAAAATGAAAGTAATTTAATCTCCAAATAATTTTTTTAATAATTTTTTTAATGTTAAACTATTTATATTATTGTTCTTTTTCTGTTTATTATATTTTCAATTTTAAAATATAAGTTAATTTGTAAAAAAAGGACGCAACTCATGAGATAAAATAAAACAAAGACGCAACTACTAGTTTTAACAGAACGCAATTATAAATTATTAGGGTAACTTATTATACGCAAATTCAAAATTTTTACAAAAACAAACTTAGACGCAGGTACAAAAAAAATTATATTAATATTCCTCATAAATTTATTAAAGAAATTTTACTTGTATTATGGTATTATCTAGACGCAAGTAAAAATAAATTCAGACGCAATTAACATATCTACAAAATAGATATTCTAAAGAAAAGGTTTAGTAGTCTTCAGACTAAAGTCGAAAATACATACATCTTCGGACACAAATTGTAAAAAAACAACTATATATAAAACAGAATGATAGAGATAAATAAATATGCAACTTCTACTTTGAAATAAAAAAACCCAACAATAAAGTTCGTAATATATTTTTTTAGAAAGGGATATTATATTTCATTTTTTTTAGAATTAAGATTTGATAGTTTTCCAAAATTTGCAACTCCTTTATATTCTGTATTATACAGTTTTCCAAAATTTGCAACTCCTTTGCATTCTGTATTATATAGAATATAGAATTAAGATTTGATATTTTATTTATTTATAAATTAAAAGTAAAATATCCAACTTATAAAATTCATTAAAATATTAAAAAATTATTATTATTACATGTATTAAAGGTACTGTATTAAATCATCATGAGGTGTATTTGAAAAGTCAATAATGTTTTCGAGGAGTAGTCTGACGGTTGAAAATCTCGTCTTGTGTCAGAGGCACGTCGGACGGGACACGTCAGAGAGGTCACAGATTCGGTTCTTTCTCTGTGTCCTCTTACTGAGTCTTAATCGTCAGACGTTTGTATATAAAATTGCACCATACGTCCTCTAGATTTTCAACTCGTTTCCAAAATTTGCAACTCCTTTCCATATTGTATTATTATACAGAATTCCAAAATTTGCAACTCCTTTGCATTTTGTATTATATAGAATAATAATATATATAATATTCTTTTTTTTTAATACATCTCACCTTTTGCTTTTCAATCCATGGCGTTTTTAAATACTCCACTTTTCCAACCGAAGCCTACCGCCTTATGTAAATGTTGTCCGATTATACTTGGATCGTTGTTACATCTGCGTAAAGATACTTGGATCGTTGCTACATCTGCACGTGGGTTAACCCCCCGTGTAGATGTCATCTTCGATTTTTGTTGTTCTACATTACTGGCAAGTTGATTCTCCTCCCCAATCTACTTCATTCTCCTCAGCAAAGTCCCTTCACATGAATGAACTTCTGCTCATCTATTAGGGAGTACTTGCCGGTGTGATTTTCATCGATTGTAAACATCTGTCCTTACCTATATTTCTTCATCATCCGTTGATGAAGATGAGATAGGACAATCGGTGTTGGATCGTTGTTACATCTGCTTACAGATACTTGGATCGTTGTTGCATCTGCACGTGGTTAGAACCGTGTAGATTGCCTCTATGATGTGGTGGTCTTTTTGCATTTGCTAGTTCGCTTCTTTGTCTATGAAGAGCACAAGAGGCATTCAAGCAAATGCATATCCCACTGCACGGATAACTATCGGTGGTCGACGTGTGCAACGAGTTACTTTACGTTGGCCCCAGCTAGGTTTAATTGTTAAAGAGGTTAGCTGTTTCTGAAGAAGATTGAGAAGGAGAGTTCTCTACGAGCTGTAGACCGGTGCAAATATGTTTTAAACAGGTGCAAATAAGAGGCGCCTTATAATAATGCATTTTATATTTGACCTTGTGTTTAGTTGTTGGCCAAATGATTTGTAATATGGGACCTTGTAATATTTGTTGTGCTTTGAAAATCAAAGTTGTTGTAATATTGGGGCAAATTGTAATGTAATAAATTATATTAATTATATAATTATATATATTAATAAAATTAATTTTATATTTCTAAACAGTACATGGTTGAATTTTTTGTGCTGCTTGAATCGGTTCATACTGTCTGGGACACACAATACGTCATGGTTAGACGTCTCACTAGGACCCCATGCCGTTTTGGGAGACGTCTTTTGCTTTTGCAGGTATCTTGTAGACTACAGAGACGCAACACAGTACTTGACCCACGTGAATGGCTGTCAAACGGACTGACACTGTAAACGGGCCATCTTGGTCATTTTACACATCTTTAAATACCACCTACTATGTACAAACAATGTTGTCATTACTTGAACCACCACCACCATAATGACCAACATACCTAATCCAGTAGAAAACACAAATTGGTTACATCGAACAGACAAATCAAGTTTTTGGTCGACAAATGTTCTGGAATTTTATTACGAAGGTGATAGCTCGTGTTGCTTTTCAACCTATATGGGCATAACACCGTTAAGCAAAGAGTGGTGGGCTAGTCTTTTAGGTTATTACGGAAATGGTTTTATTCAAAAGACGGTACGTTATGAATCCAGTAAAATATACCGATGTAACTATGCAGAAATAATTTTTAATTTTTATTTATTATTTATTTTACAGCATATGCGTGCGTGGTGTAACTACTTGATGTCTTTAAGAGATACTGATGGAGGGAGACAAAGGTCTTTTTCTAGTAATAATCGTTGGTGTGTACTCCAACCCAATTTTTATACTCTTCTGCTAGAGCAAGATAATCATGCATCTGAATATGCAGACGGTTCAAGAAGAGTCTATCCTGCCTTTTGGGAAGTTGATACGATATATATACCGGTATCCTTAGACACAAATAACTGGTTAATTTTAAAGGTTGACATGTCGTCGATGCAAGTAACTGTGTATTTCGAAAATACTTGTAGTGAGAATAACTGTGGTGACACATTCTGCGTTCACAGAAAAATTCACCAAATTCTTATAGAATTTGAGTCTGCGTTCTTATGGTTTCTAGAAGCAATAATGTACTGGCAAAAATCTGCTAGTGACCAAATCCATTCTATACAAATTTAGGGAGAAGTGGTCTGGCCTGGCAACGATCAAAAAATAGGTCGGCATTCAGGGGTCATAGTTTGTATGCTGCTGCGAAATTTGGTTCGAAACAGGCCAATGAGGTGGGAAGAAATGAATCTTCATGATGCATGTATGAGATACCGTCGTTTTATGGCAGATGAAATTTATGCTGCCCGTTTCAACCCGTAAAATATTTCAACCTAGCAGCTTTAGTTTTTATTCTTATCTTCATATCATTATGTACGTGCGAATTAAAGTAAATAAAAAAGAAACCAAATGTATTCTGATGAGTTTTTAAAAACATAACATCATATATACAAATAAACAAATGACACATGGCGAACTAACGGCAAAATACAGTTGTTTCATCGGTTTTCCATATGACGCGCACCTCTACCTTTAATTACCAAACAAACAAACGGCTAATCATCATCCAAGTTAACTGTCGCCTCACACGTATTTTGATAAATAAAATCTTGGAAGTTTTCAGGTTCGACATAAATAGGAGACGGTGTTTCACAAACATTTACGTTCCTGCCTGCTGAAGGACGCCTTGATAATCTCGATTCAGATTTCGCTGGTGCTGAACATCGGTCACGATGATGCCCATAACTTTTACAGCGACTACAGTACACTGGTGTGGGTTGCTCACCTCGCGATAAGATTCGACTGTTTTCAGGAGGACGACCTGATTGTCGTTTTGTAATATGCGGTGGTTCCAAATGTATTATTCCATCGGCTATCTCCCAATCAGACCTATGGGGAAGCGGATAAATCGCCTCTTCATATGTTCTTTTGTATAGCTCATTGCTGTACCAACGAGAAGTATGATGACTACAATCATCTTCTCTTAAATATCTTGATACCGCAATCATGTGCCCACATGGGAAACCAGATATCTGAGGCACCTGACAACTGCATGTTCGATTCTGCATATCAACGAAGCCATTTTTCTTTCCATCTTCGACTTGAAAACTGTTAACCTCAACACCATGAACAGTCCACGTCCTAGACCCTTTAATTTTTTCATGAATTTTTCTCACCGCGAAGGGAGTAAGTGTGTGGGTGTTTTCAATACCTTCCTTTCGACGCTGATAGTACCAGCGCTGAAGTCTTTCTCTAAAGAATTCAACAAGGTGGGTTATGGGATTTTTTCTTGAATGCTTGCATAATGCGTTTATCGACTCTGCACTGTTTGATGTCATATAATGATATCTTTTACCCGTGCAGTGTGCTCTTGTCCACTTGGCCAATCCGATATTTAACAAAGTATCCCTTACTCGCGGGACCTCTGCACACAAGGAATTGAAGTTATCATTAAAATCTGATATTCGATAAGCTTTACAAGTTGCCCACCAGAGGTCGTGTAATTCCTTCTTTTTATCTGAGGGTAGATTTAGGTTGACCAACAGATGGCGACAACACAACCCATGATAAGCACAGGGAAAAACAGTACGTATCGCCAAGTCTATGGAATTCGCGCGATCCGAAATAATCGCCAGATCTGGAAGTTGACCGATACACTCTTTAAGCCTAGACAAGAACCATATCCAACTTTCACCATCTTCTGATTTGCCGATACCAAACGCAACCGGTAAGATTTGGTTGTTACCGTCCATTCCAACCGCGAGAAACAACGTTCCTTTAAACTCACCGCGCAAGTGCGCCGCGTCAATAATTATCACAGGTCTTAAAGAATGAATAAAACTCCTAATCTATAACAAATTTAAAAACCAAAAACAAATCGTCAGTTTTATAAAAAAAAATAAACTTATAACAACTTGTGAAAAGTTTGACACTAACAGCAGCACCAATGGAAACAAATAGAAGTTCAAACCAACTCTTCTCATCAGTCCGGATGCGAGTAATTGTCCCGGGGTTCGTCCTTTCCAAATTGTAGCAGTAAAGTGGGAGCTCAGCAAATGAATCTTTGCTATTTCCTTGCAAAAGTGCAAGAGCGTGACACTTCCCACGCCATGCTTGAGCGTAAGTTATGTCCACGTGAAATCTTTGTCGAAAATCTATGACAATTTCATTACCACGATAGACACGACCACTATCTCTCAATTGGTCTTTTAATATGTTCCCAACCACTTTCGGGTTAGCTTGACGAAGATGAGGGTGAGTTTGAGTCTTGGAACATGTGTGATTATCATTGAAGTGTTTAACAAAAAACTTTTTACAACCTTTGAAGGAAAATGCCGTAAAACGCCAGCTACAATTCTCACTGACACATGATGCCACATAACGTGTTTTACTAGATCTTTCTACTTTATAAGAGAAACACTCTGACAAACACAATTTCCCCAACTCCAGTTTCATTAAGTCTTTGTTAGGAAATATATAACCTTCAGGAAAAGGACAAGACGAGAGAACTTTTCTTTTTCTTTTTCCGAGATAAATATACGGTGTTGCGTTCTGATGTGAAAAGCTTGCGTTTTCATTTGAAAAGCTTGCGTTTTCATTTGAAAACAGATTTTTGTCAGGAGTTGTGTAATTTTCGAAAGGCACATTTAAATTAGGAATTTTAAAATCATTTGAAGGAAAGCAATTCGACGTACCTACACCACAATCGGAAATAACATATAACTTGAATATTTCAAGAGGATTTTCCTCAGCAATTTTAAAAAGATAGGATACATCACGGTCATTAAGTATGTCGATTGTATCATCAAAGTTAGACATTTTATATGATAAACGTGAAATTGGCAAAACCTGAAACGTATCCGCCAGATAAGATAATATACCAAGATAAGACATGCTTGATTCGATTTCAAGAAGACACCTTCTACTTTTTGAATCAACGACATATTCAAGCCTGCCATTTACGACATCCCACTTCACATTAAGGTATACGACAAATCGAACCATTATATTTTAATTTTTTTAACTTATTTAATATAAATAACAAACAGAAGAATGACAAACAGAAAAAAATTTCGGGGGGAAACATTAAATACAGTGATCCGATCCCTTATATACAACTTCGCTTATGTACGGATTGTACTTGTCACAACGTGCATAGAACATCTGACATACTAAAGCCTTTCAAAAAAAAAAAAAATCTGACATACTAAAAACGTTCGGAACTCACCAAAAGTCTTGAGGAGCCGTCTTTGTCAGCTAATGGCACTTCTCCGAGACGGATCCAAGTAAGCCGATTGACAAAATGGTAGTCGGCTCAAGCCATGAGCCGAAAAGTACTGGAGCCGTCTCCAAGATATTCGGATAGGACACGACGGCGTCAATAGGTCTCAAAGAAGTTTCGGAGGATTTGGGACACGTGGCCACGTCTTAGTGGCTCTTTTTATCAAAGGTCATGGGAATCGGTTAAGGTGACTCGAACATCTCATAGAGACGGTTCCACTGGCTATTTTCGTAAAGTGGGGGTGGTCAACGACTATTTTCGTGATTTTCCCATAAAAGAATTGAATATTGATAAGGTGTCATTCAATAGAGGCCTCAACCCTCCTTTGAATGTGCCACGTGGCACGTTGAGGTGAGAGTTTTTAATTAATTTTTTTATTTTGTTTTGATCCATTATCCTACACTTATCTAACCCTAGTCTCTTTAAGAATTTAAAAACAAATTTAAATTTTTCTCTCTAATATTTCCTCCCATCATTTTTAGACGTTAACATCTTTTATATACGAGATTTTTTAAATAAAAAAATTACACCAAATGAACGAGCGTTTTATTATCTTTCCAACGAGTACCATAGTGCTACATAAAAAACAGAGAAAAAAACGACTATTTTTTATGGGGTTTCGTTCATACAGGAAAAAACACAAAGTGTTCAGGTTATTCATTAATCATGTTTTTTCTTTTAAACTAGGTTCTTATATACAATGTTGAAATTTAGCCCAATCGCCATGCTATCATTGGAATTTTATTCTTCTAAAGATGGAAAGGTATACTTCATCAAGAGAAGCTAGGAAAAAGAATCGCGCAACACTGCAACACATGGTGTCACCTTATAGCAAAGTTATTTTTTTATTTATTTAATTACAAGAGTAATAATTATTACAATTAGTATTAGTATTATTAGAATTGTTATATTTTTTAACCCCGGGACACTCCCGGGATAAAAGCTAGTACGTTATATTTAAACTCCTTGGTTGTACGTAATAATCATCAAAAAAATATGAAACACTGAATTCTCTATATGCATCGAATTCAAGATGGTATCGTAGTGGTTCTAAAACCCTCGATCCTGTTTCATTGACGTTGTTTCTAAACGATGGTCGGAGCAGAAAAATCCAAACACATATCGTAGGAAGTTGTAGTAGTGCGACCGATACATAGTTCGCCCATACTATATTCATTACTTAGACTTTCCCAAACATCTCTACGTGAACAATGTTCTTACCGATAGCAACTATGCCCATCGGCAGTTAATTGAAACACATAAGGCCTTTTTAACGCCAGTCAATTCTAATGATGAGCCAAGTTGTTTTTGAACAAGCTGCACATGATGAACGGTGGAGAGAAGCCATGCAACAAGAAATAATGTTGAGAAAAATGAAATGTGACCCTGAGAAAAATTGTCGGAAGGAAAACTAGCTATAGACTCGAAGTAGGTTTATAAAACAAAATATAACTCCAACGGGGAATTTGAAAGATTCAAGGTTAGGCTTGTCTCTAAAGGATTCACTCAGATGGAAGTAGTGGATTATCATGAGACGTTTGTTCCCATGGCTAAGCTTGTGACCATGGTTGTAAAAATTCCACCTAGGCGTTGATTAATCAATGAGTAATCCCATGGTACTCCCCGCTTAGGCCGAGTACTCAACGAGTTATCTTTGAGTACTCACAACTCTCAAATCAAACGAGTTGGCACAGCCTAGCGTCTTTTGCAACCATGCTTGTCACTATCTGAACCCTATTAACTGTGGCCACAAAGAATGATTGGATTATTCACCAACTAGATGTGAATAATGCCTTCCTACATAGGGATTTAGATAAGGAAGTATACATGAAGATCCCACAAGGTTTTTTTTGAAAGAAAAAGATAAGAGAATATGTCGTCTTTGAATATCTCTTTATTGCTTAAACAAGCATATTGAAACTAGTACCATACGTTCACCAAATTTCTTTTCAGTTAATCTTTCATCAATCCAAGGCCGATCACTCGTTGTTCACGTTCCAGAAACCTGTGGTGCCATCCTCATCTATGTTGAAGATGTTATTGACGTTGAAAATGATTCTAAAAAAATTCATAAGACAAAGAAGCAACTTGATGAGGAATTTAGTATAAAAATCTTGGCTTGTTGAAGTATTTTCTTGGCATTGAAGATGCCAAAACATCTGCGGGTTGATTTTAAGCCAACGGAAATACACCAGAGATATTCTTAAAGTTAGTGGCTTGTTGGGGTGTCTACCTACTTCATTTCCTTTTGATCAAAGAGTAAAAGTTGACAAGGGATAAACAAAGGTTCAAATAGATTCTCCTCAGTATCGCAGGTTGGTAGGCCGATTAATATATATGTTAGCAACAAGGCCCAACATCACAATTTAGCTAATGTTTTAAGACAATTTGTTGCAGACCCTCGTCGTAATTGTCTAGAAGCAGCAAATCGGGTCCTGAGATATTTGAAGGGAATTCCAGGACAAGGTATCCTCCTTCCTCGGGAAGGACAACCGGTCCTAGCTGCTTATTGCGACTTTGACTGGCTTAAGTGCCCCTACACGAAACAAAGAAACAATTTGTTGTGTCTTGCTCTTCAGTAGAAGCTGAATATAGGGCTATGGCTTTTACAGTTAGCAAGATCCTTTGTCTGAGATGATTACTCGAGGATCTACAAGTTAACATCACGACCCCGACATCCTTATTTTGTGATAACCAAGCAGCACGTCATATTAGCAATAACCCAGTTTTCCGTGAGCGAACAAAACACATTGAGATGGATTTTTCTCATCCATGAACGTGTGGATTCTAAAGAGATCGTGCCTACGCCTATTGATAGTAAACTTCAAACAACGGATTTGCTTACTAAAGGCCTTGGAACTCAAAAGTTTCATTCCTTACTAAGACCAGAGGGAGTGGAGGGGCGTGAAGCGTCATGTGGCACTTGTGGGATCCATGTGGGGGGGAAAAATTGTGGGGAGTGGAAGGGGGGAAAGGGGGGTGAAAGGAATAATATTATATTGTGTTAAAGTTAAATAAAAAAAACAAAAAAAAAATCAGCCAATGAAGAGATGACACCTCACCTCCACCCTTCTCCCCCCCCCCCCCCCCCCCCCCCCCCGCCCGGCTTCCCCTCCCCGCCCCTCCTCTCCCGCCCCTTGGGGGCGGTGTTCCCGCCTCCACATCACCATACCGCCCCCACTCCCTCCGGTCTAAGAGGGTGTTTGGGATTGAGTTTGGAAATGACTTATTGACTTATTGGTTTATTAAACATAAGTCATTAAGCCATAAAAAATCAAGTTTTTGTGGCTTTTAGAAATGCTTTATTGACTAACCATCTTGATCTACAATAACGCCTTTTGATTGGTTGTTGAAGCAGGTGGAACCAATCGATGGTTGCCATTTGGCAGCCACCAAGTTCTTTTTTTTTTTCTTAACTTACATAGAGTTGGTTGCTCTACCACTTGCTAAAGTGAAACCAGCCCAGTTGGTTAGATACCCTCTACGCTAAACAACAGGTCCCTGGTCCAAACCCCATACCCGATTTCTTTTTTTTTTTTCCTTCTCCTTTTCTTTTCCTGATCGATCTCCATACCCCATTTCTTTTTTCCTTTGCCTTTACTTCCTTTTGGAGGATACTTTTTCTTTAAATGAAAAACCAAAGAATTTAATTTGTCTTTCCTAATTTTATAATAAAACATTTAGTGAGGAAGTAAAGTAATTACAATTTAAAAAGGTATGGATTGAAATTAATGTTAAATAAATACGAGGTACACGACTATACTAAGCACGTGTCGATGCATTGCCAGTGCAACGTATCGAACCATACGAATTCCCTCTATTTTTATACAAAACTGTCAAATAGTTTTGTTTAGCTTTTCAAATATTAAAATGTGAAAGGTTCTTGTAATTTTTATTTCTAGCATCAATCTAGTTGTGACCAACAGTATCACATGTGTATGGGGTAAAGTGCACTAGCATTTGGTAATGGTCTCATTTTTATCATGAGAAGCACTATTAAATGAAACAAGACATATGCTGTGGGCGAATATATTTGTAAGGGAGATTGTTCCTTAATAATTATGTCTCCATATCTTTATCTTTCTCATCCACTAGTTTTTGGCTAAGTTAAAAGACTTATAAATCTTTTTCAGGATCTCAAGAGCAACGTAACCTTTGTTATTTTAGCTCTTGTATACCTCATGATGAAAGGTTTTAAAATCTATGGTAAAATATAAATGTTTTTTTTATATATAAGAAATTACAATATGGCATGTAAATAAGTAACACGCTGTGCTGTGCTGCAACTCTCCCTTTTGAGTGGCAAAACCAATCATACAAAACACATAACTTTGGTTTTTTGGTGACGAGATATTACTGTGCATGACCCTTTGCACTCTGTCAAGGAACCTGACAACTTCGGGTTCCAGAGAGCCAAAGGTATCAAAAGCGAAGAGAATGAAGACATGTTTATTCCTAGCACACGCTTTTGGTTAGGAAGTTTACGGATGCCTCCTTTCTGGCAGACCTACCCAATTAAGGACAACACAGGACATCCCTGACCCAGTCATGCCTGTATTTAAGCCATGGCAACTTTTTACAACGGACCGCGTGCTCCCCAAAACTATCCAAACAAACCTTATGGCAAATAGGCAAGACTCATGAACATGATACAAGGGGATCATTAGCCAGTATTTTTGGATGGCCCGATATTCTACTGTGGACATGTGCGAAAAACATATGTATATCTGATCTAAGAACTACATAAACCAGAACCAGGTTGACGTTATTCTGTGGATAGAATAACATAGATATTACAATTAGGCGTTTTGTTTTCTCTATGATAGGCAAAAACATATTAGGATAAAAGTGTGGGGAGGGGGGGGGGGGTGTGGCATTAAAGCAGTTTCCCGCCCACCTACACCCGTGAAAGCAGCGTGAGCCCTTGTGGGGGAAGATGATGCTTGGGGGGGGGGGGGGGGGACATGTGGAGTTTTCATTGGTTGAAATAAAAAAAAAACATTTATTAAACATGACCGTTTGGTGAAGGATTTAAAAAAAATATATATTAAACACGTATAACCGTTGCTTTCAAATGGTAAGTTTTTTTTTTTTAAAATATTATTATTAATATTAATAACTTCCAACTAATATTATATAAACCAACCTATTTTCACACCATTCTTTCTACATCTTCTTTATTTTTAAATAATCTTCATATTTTTTTTTATAAAAATGCAACCATACAACCGACCTTTTGACCCGAACAACCCATACAACTACACCGGAAACCTGACTATACCACCGGTTTGCCCGATTACCCAAATTCACACACCATGTCCCGAATATGCCGGTTTCGCATCTTACCTTAGTGGGCGTATCTATACCAATTTTCCATATGATGATTCTTCCATTTCTACACAACCACAAACCCCTTTAACTTTACCCGACAGCATACCCGAAACTCAACCACAAAATATTGTTGGATCATCATCGGGGAAGACAAGTGTAAGAAGGAGTCATAAGAAGAAGACGAATGAGGAGAAAACTCTCGCCGCCGCCAACCGAACCATACTAAAATGGACAACCGCCGAAGTGGTCGCGTTAAGAAAAGCTTGGATAAGCTCGGCTCAAGGTATTTTTTTTATACTTTCTTAAACATAATATATGTTGTTAAAATTATATATATTTTTAACTACGACTAATCATTTTTTTTAATTCCAAAATAATCGACACAAAAGCTATTTTCTCGCTATGCCCGTCGATCACCTCATCAGTCCCGAGTTAGAAATGACTTTAAAAATGAAGCGCGAGATTATAGAAAAATATAACATATAGCTTTTTAGTTTTTTAGGTGTTCGACTTTGATTCTTTTATGTTTTTTTATTTTATTTTATGTTTTTCAATTTTTAGGTTTTTTATTTAATTTTAGAGTTAATACCAATTTTCGTCCATGTGGTTTGCCCCAACTAACAGGTTTAGCACGTGTATAACACTCTGAGTCTCTATGGTCTGTCGGGCTAACACTTTACGTACCTGAAACTAACGGCCGTTAGGTTTTCTGTTAGTTTGTGGGTGAAATGACTAATATACGCCCATCTTCTCCAACCACCACCTGCAACACCAATCACCACCACCACCAACTGTCTAAACTCTTCCAAACATGCCAATCAAAACACATCTCCGACGTCTCCAGCGATCCTTTCTTCTTCCCTAAAAACCACCATCACCAGCAACTATTTGCTCTGTTTTCCCCCAAACCACATGCAAAAGCCTCTAACAAAACATCCCCCTGTTTCAGCAAAAACACATAAACCAACAAAAAAGAAACCCATCACCGAAAACCCACAAAGATTGAATGTTTCTCATTAACAATAGATAATTATTACCACGATTGGCGTAGCAGTGACAATGAATTTGATACAAATGATTAAACTACTCTGTTTTCGTCATGTTCGTTCCGGTCTGAATCATCAGGTTCGTTGAATTCGGTTGAATATTATGGAGTTATCTTTGAGGTTTTTATTGAGATTTTGGATGCTTTATTTTCTGGTTATGAGTGATGAAGCATAATCCTCTGTTTTGTGCTTTGTTAAGAACTCGAGTAACCCGTATGAATTAAGATTTTAGATCATCACTCATGAAGATGATTGTGGAGAAGCAGATATTTGGAGCAGAGGGTCTTACGAATTTGTTTGAGTCTTTTATTTCGTTGAATTCGGTTGATATTACTCTACTCATCCCCTGAGAACGTCGCCTTTGGCATTTGGCGGTGATATGATGCCAAGAATAACAAACCCAGCATTATTTAGGTTATTATTATTGTTGTTTGTTGTTGTTGTGGTTGTGGTTGTGGTGGTGGTGGTGGTGGTGGAGGAGGAGGAGAGAAGAGATGGAGAGGAGGGAGGGTGGCGGTGGAGATGATGGTGGTGTTGCAGGTGGTGGTGGTGGTGGTGGTGGTGGTGGGTGGGTGGGTTGGTTGGAGAAGATGGGGGTATAATAATCATTTCACAAAAGATTGAGGGGTATAATAGTTATTTACCCACAAGCTAACAGAAAACCTAAAGGCTATTAGTTTCAGGTACGTAAAGTGTTAGCCCGACAAACCATAGGGACTCAGAGTGTTATCCTCGTGCTGAACCTGTTAGTTGGGGCAAACCACAGGGACGAAAATTGCAATTAACACTTTAAATTTATTATTAATTACTATGCTTTTAATTATCTTTTTAATTTAATAATGTGTTCCTAATTAGTAAATTATAAAAAAAAAACAAAACGTCACGTGTCGCATCATGCTCACTTTCCCCCTCCACTCCCCACCATTTTAATGGGTGAAAAGTGAAGCTTACAAATGCCACATGTCATTTCTAAAACAAATACCTAAAAATATTCAAGTTTTGCATGGTTCGTTGTTTAATGACGTATCCAAAAATGGATATGGTAGAACTTAACAAACTTACAAAAGCTTGCTAGTCCGGACAAAAACCATTCTATCACAGTGATAGAAAACCGAAAAAACCGAATCGAAATTAAAAAAACCCGATTTAACCGAACCGTACAAAAACCCAAAAAATCTAAACCGAACTAGACTGTGCATACCCTAGTATCATCTATGCTGATGCTAGTCTAACACGGAGTAAAAACTACCCCAATGCAAAGATAAAAGATAAATGGACATGATTAACTAAACATAACATGATAAATGTACACTGATACCATACAAAATGACACAACTTTAATTCGTACTTGCTAGAACACATTCCTTTTTTTTTGGGAATAAGAATTTCATTCACACAAAACGCCAAAAAACGGACTTCAAAAAGAAGACTGCCGGCTCACAAAAACAGTTACAATATATACAATGGAAAATGACACCAATCCCTCCACACAATCCCAATTACTGTCTCATAAATCCAACTAAGTTACATTTTATTTAATTTTTAACAACAAATAATTTTAACACCTTAATTTCACATTTACTTGATACTTGTAACGATTTGAAGCTACAATCTCATATTAGTAAGGGGACATCATACCACTAAATCATTGATAACTCTTAAGAGGGGAAGGGGCACGAGCCCCGTGTAGCCCATGCCCACCAATCACACAGTGTTATGTCATTTTAACCCCAAACTAGCCTAAACATCGAAAACGTCAAGCCCAAAGTAGCCTGAAACCAAGGACCCCACTATTTTATCATACAATCACACGCACCTCATGATATGGTCGCCACCAAAAAACCCCACCTTTCTTCTCTTTCTTCGGCTTGCCTAAACCGATTTTTGAAGCCCAAAATGTAAGCCTCATTACTATTAGATAGTATATCAGATTAGGGTTTTGGTAGTTAGAGCCCACAGGCTTAGTTAGGTTTTTAGGGTTCATTGTGATCTCTATATATTGTAACCTAACTATTCAGTAATATCAATTCAGTATTTCTATTATCTTACATGGTATCAGAGCCTTAAGGTTCTGGTTACTTTTTTTCCCCTCCCCCACGCCACCACAAAAATACAAACCCTAGCCGTCACCTCTTAAAGAAAAACCCTAGACAGGGCGGCGTGCCGCCATTGCCGCCGCCCTGTCCGGCCTCCATTCGTTTTCGTTTTAGTGTTACGTTCAATTTTTTTTCTTATTCCCAGTTCTAAATAAATTTTCAATTGTCGGTTCTAGACATATTCCCGCCGTTTTCATAAATCTTTCTTATGAAAGCTGCCGCCACCTCTTTTTTTATTGATTTCGCTTCGCCGTCATGTCGCTCCTTGCCGCCTCGCCGCCGCTTATTGGACTACTGCCGCGCCGCTTGCAGGACTAGGATCCGCCGCCGCGCCGCTATCCACCGCCGCCGCCGCGCCGCATTGGTTGCCTCATATCGGATTACATGATCATTAAATTAGTGGTGGATTTTCATTGAAGATTATGGATTGCAAGATTATGAGATTATGGCAGAAGTTTTGACCGACATTGAAGAACGTTTAATATTATTATTTTTTTATGTTTTTTGTTTTTCCAGTTTGAGCTTCTAGTTTCCTTCCGCTCTGACTGCGGGGGAGTATTAGATAGTATATCAGATTAGGGTTTTGGTAGTTAGAGCCCACGGGCTTAGTTAGGTTTTTAGGGTTCATTGTGATCTCTATATATTGTAACCTAACTATTTAGTAATATCAATTCAGTATTTCTATTATCTTACAATTACCAAGGGCGGTGTAGCCTCTAGGCTACTTAAGCCCCATGGCCCTAGCCAAAAGTGCCCCGTGCCCCCTTAACTATGTTAAATGGTGTAGTATGTGTTGCCAATAGTCATCATAAATGCTAAATGTTAGAACCAACATCATAAATAAAAGACAACCCACTTGCAATATCAGAATTGAATGCTCTCTTTATATCCTGTTCGCCATCTTTGATCTACTCACTACAAACACTATCGAGTTATATATATATGATACATACATGTGACACGCCTAATACTAATCTATGCTACACGATCATTCCAAGCGTACAAGACACATGGTATTTGCAACCCAACATTCCATCAACCCACGTATTGCAACATATGACCTCATTTGTAGAACAAAATCCTAGAAAATGACGTTTGAGGGAGAAATGAGAGAGAGAGGTGCTAGGTGATGTGTTAAATATAGAAGCCACACCTCAGGTAATGAAGCATATAATAGTGATAAGTAAAACTGACAAAAAAAATAAATCCAATTGGTATCAGACTTGGTACAACCCAAGGTCATTATTCCCTTTGATTCGCACAACCAAAAAAGTACTTCGAGTGTGCAAGAAAAATAAAAATAAGAAATTACATAAAAAAAAGATGGAAAACATCTCCCAGCGTCGATGTAATTGCAAGAATAGAGATTCAAAAAAGATTTGACCTGATCCAAACCAGGGTAAGGCACTTGATAGGATTGGGTGCTCACCACTGCGCAGAGCATACCCAAACCCGGAACATAACCCGCGGAGCAACATCCCGCGCACAAGAGAAACTTCCCCAGCAAGCTAAGGAACAACGGCCCTCCTACAATCACGGAGCGATGCTCGTGCGCGTAGGCGGTAAAAGCGGTAACCGTTCCATGTTTCCTTATTTATAGCTATTCCATAACTACTTTACTAATATAATCTTCGGGTAGTGGAGACAACCCTAATCGGGCCTGGCCCATTACGATTAGGGTTTGGGGTAATGGTGGCATACGTCCACACCTATATAAGGGATCACATCCCTAATAGGAGGACACTTTTGGCTAACCCTAAGAGCTATCACACTTGATAGTATCCCCATTCACCCACGTTTTTGTTATAAACTGCTACCTAGTGTAGTCGTCTCCCTACCCACTAAATCTTACTTGCAGGTTACTCCAATCCAGGAAGTGCTGGTGAAGGATCAATCCTGTGGTTGCATCTAGTCTATCATCCCCATAAGGAGGTTAGACTATTTGTTTCTTCATTGGCGCCATCACTTACGGTCTTCTAATCTTTCAAACTAGTGCTAATGGATTCTGGAGCCGAACAACGTCAAGATCCCATCAATGTCGATGAGGGAGTTCAAGTGAATCAAGATACTGGAGCACCAACAACGGTGACAAAGAATGTGCATCAGAAGCAGGCTGCTACAAACTTTCAACTATTTTCTTCAAGAAGGCCGGCACTAACATCACAAAAGAGAACAGTTGAAGAGCCTGTGGATGATCCAGAAGAATGGCTGGCTCAAGAAAGTGCCAGAACAATCGCAGAATACCAAAAGAAATTGATGGCAAAGGCTCGGTTGGAATCGAGGAAAACCTTGTCTTTTGATACTGAAGATGACTCTCAAGAGGGTGAACAACCTGCTGTTCGTCCTACAGCCAAACCCCGGCAGGCGGTACGTGGTGGAGAACGTGGTAAAAGTACTCACGTTCAGGACCACGTCAACCTGACTGGGGAACCTGATGGCTATGAGTCTGAGAATGAGATCACTTCTGATCCCACTTATAAACCGAGAACAAAGTCTGTAGCAAGTAATCAGACTAACCCAGATGACGATCTTAATAAGCCGTATCGTCCTAAGTCATTTGCAGAAAGATCAAAATTTTGTGCAAGAATCGCGCTGGCACCCATGCCAGTCGAATGCAAGCTGCCGAACACAATCGGAAAATATGATGGCTTACGTGATCCTGATGATCACCTGCACGCGTTCGATTGCGCAGGGAGTTCTAAGCCATGGCCGGTTCAAGCTTGGTGCCACCTGTTCGTTCAAACCTTAACGGGTGCGGCACGAGTTTGGTATGAAAGTTTGCCGGTTGGAAGTCTGGTGGACTTTGACGATCTGATTAAGAAGTTCAAGAATCACTTCTCCCATATTCGGAAACACAAAAAAGACAAGGCCCAAATCCTGTTGTGTTCCCGGAAAGACAATGAGAGTCTGGAAGATTACATCCTCCGCTACAACAAAGAAGCCCTGCAATTGGGGTGTGGTGAGGAGCTCACCAGGGCCGCATTCATTCATGGAGTGCGGAATGACGATCTTATGAGATGCTTGACGGGAAAGGAAGGTGTTCCCGAAGCATGGGATGAACTTATCGAGGCAGCAAAGGTTTACGCATCATCGGAGCGCTCATTTACACGCTCGAAAAATTTCCAGCACAGTGGTAATCAAGGTACGCACACGCACGACAAGGGAAAGGGAAAACAGTCAGTGTGGTCTCGAATCTCAGGGGCCACCGATGAAGGAAAGTATTTCTCGGGGCAAGATGCGCGGCATTATCTTAACAACAAACACCCGCGCGATTCAAAGCCGCCAAGTAAGAAGAATTATGACTGGACCCCATTGTCAAAGACGCCTTCAGAAGTTCTGAAAACGGAACAGATCCAGTTTCCAAAGCCAAGGGAGTTAAGGCAAGATAGAAGAAATATTGACACGTCCAAGTACTGTGAGTATCATGAGGATTATGGCCATCTAACAGACAACTGTTATAGTCTAAAGATGGAAATCGAAAATGCAATCAAGTCAGGTCAGCTATCTCACCTAGTAAAGAATATGCGGAAGAAACCTCGAGATCCGCAAGGAGATGCCGACCCTAATAACAAGAAGATCAAGAACCTCAATGCGCATCACGTGCAGCGCTCAAATCGACACAACTGCTACATGACTCATAGCCGGAGTTACAAGAAAAGAGCCTATTCTATAGCACAAGACGACGCTTGGAAAGAAGCACCTGTTGTTATGCCACGCGTCAAGGGAGGAGCGTCTTCTACAACACCGTTGATCATAACGGGCGTCATTGGACATTACCACACAAGGTATATGTTCCTTGACAACGGGAGCAGTACAGACATCATGTACCAGCAGTGTTTCGACCAATTAGACGCGGAAGATAAAGAAAAGCTCGTCCCAACTGCGGAGCCAATATCCGGATTCATTCACGAAGTGATAATTCCGCTGGGCATACTCACACTACCCGTCACATGGACAGATGGACAGCTCTCGCGCACAGAGATCTGTGATTTCATGGTTTTACCGGTGAATTCGTCGCATGATGTTCTTATCGGTAGAGAAGGATTGGCAAAATTCAACTGCAACGCGTCTACACCGCACCAAATGGTTGGATTCCCAACGCGCGGAGGTGTAGCTTTCATACGCGGAAACAAAAACTGCCACGCAACAGATGCATGCAAGCCTCCAAAGATTATGAAGCCATCAAACCGCACTGATCCCGAGAAATGGGTGATTAACCCTAAATTCCCGGATCAGACGGTTGTCATTGGCCCAGTAATCTCCGACACCATACGGGTTCATTTAAAACAACTGCTCACTAAGAACATGGATGTCTTTGCCTTCCAACCTGCGGACATGGTCGGCGTTCCTCGCGACATCGCAGAACACAAATTGAATGTTTATAAGTCTGTGGAACCAGTCGTTCAGAAGAAGCGTAGTATGGGGCCGGAGAAAACAAAGGCCATGAATGAGCAAGTCGCCGAACTTTTAAACGCAGGCATCCTGCGAAGAACAAGATACTAAACTTGGGTTGCTAACCCAGTGATGGTCGGAAAGTCCAACGGGGGTTGGAGGATGTGCGTGGACTACAAAGACATAAACAAAGCATGCCCAAAGGATTGTTACCCACTTCCTGAAATTGATTTGAAGGTCGATTCTTTAGCACCGTTTAGATTCAAGTGCTTCCTCGACGCTTATAAAGGGTACCATCAAATCCAGATGGCCAAAGAAGACGAAGACAAAACATCCTTCCGCACAGACACAGGCACTTATTGTTACACAAAGATGCCGTTTGGATTGAAGAACGCAGGGGCAACGTATCAGCGCCTCATGGACACAGTGTTCAATGCACAAATCGGGGTCAATCTCGAAGTGTACGTTGATGATTTGGTCATCAAAAGCACAGAGGAAGACCAAATGCTTGCGGACATTCAAAAGACTTTTGATCAACTCCGTACAGTCCGCATGAAGCTCAACCCGAGCAAATGTTCTTTTGGAATGGAAGAAGGGAAATTCTTGGGAGTGATTGTCACTAAAGATGGTTTCCGCGCGAATCCTGACAAAGTACAAGCCATCGAGCGCATGCCATCCCCGTCTTCCGTACGGGAGGTTCAGACACTGATGGGGCGTCTTGTCGCCCTAAATCGTTTTCTCTCAAATTATGCTTCGAAGTCATTCCCCTTCGTGAACACCTTGAAGAATTGCCTCAAGAAGTCAAACTTCAAATGGACAGAGGAAGCCGAGGCCGCCTTCAAGAAAATGAAAGAGTGCTTAAGCCGCTTGCCGACGCTCACAGCATCACTTCCAAAAGAGCCACTAACATTGTACTTGTCAGTAAAAGAAAAATCAATTGGTGCCGTTCTCCTGGTTGATCGTAAAGGTGTTCAAACCCCAGTATACTACGTAAGTCGAACTTTACTTGATGCGGAGACTCGGTACTCCACGATGGAAAAGCTGGTACTAGCATTAGTACACGCATCAAGAAGGTTGCGGATGTACTTCCAGGGACATCCCATAAACGTCCTCACAGACTTCCGTATTAATGACATCCTGCGCAAACCGGAGCTGTCGGGGCGCCTAGCCAAGTGGGCCATTGAGCTGGGAGAACATACAATTGAATACAAGACCAGAACATCATTCAAAGGGCAAATCCTTGCAGACTTTGCCGCAGAAGTCCCTCCCGAAAGCGTAACCGAATGTCAACAAGCACATGTCACTGTGCCAAGTCCCGAGTCCGCAGAGAAATGGGAATTATATACGGACGGAGCATGCAATGACGATGGCGCGGGAGCAGGCCTGCGCCTGATCACACCAGACGGGAAGGATTTCACCTATGCAATCCGCCTTGATTTCCCAACTACAAATAATAATGAAGCGGAATACGAGGCATTGCTCGCAGGATTGCGCATTGCAAAGAAAATGGGTGTACAACACTTAGACGCTCACGTCGACTCTCAGTTGGTGGCCAACCACATCGACGGCTCATACGAAGCACGGGAAGCATCCATGATCTTGTACTTAGAGCAGGCCAAAGCTCTCATGCGCGACTTCGCGTACTGCAAGGTTCACCATATCAAGCGCAGTCAAAACAAGCCCGCAGATGCGTTAAGCAAGATGGCATCAACGGTTTTTGATCATTTGGCAAAAGATGTGCGGGTGGAAGTCTTGGACCACCCATCAGTGCCTCAAAAACAAGTCAATGTGGTCCAGACTGGCACAACCTCCTGGATCACCCCAATCAAGGCTTATCTCCTCAATGGAACGCTTCCAGACAATAAAGCTGAGGCTCGAAAGCTCCAAAACAAGGCATTGCATTACCAAGTCATTGACGGAATACTGTATCGGCGTTCGTATTTAGGTCCCTTACTACGTTGTGTTGACTCCGCAGAGGCGACATACCTTATCAAAGACATACATGAAGGGTCGTGCGGACTACACGCAGGCCCAAGGATGGTAGTGGCCAAACTAATGAACGCAGGGTACTATTGGCCCGGAATGCACGTAGATGCCATGACAGAGTTGCGCAAATGCAAGTCCTGCCAACGCCACGCGCCAGGAACCTTACGGCTCAAGAATAATCTGATACCCGTTACCGCGGCATGGCCGTTCCAGAAGTGGGCCATTGATCTTGTGGGACCATTTCCCACAGCTCCTGGAAATGTCAAATACTTGGTGGTGGCCATTGATTACTTTACCAAATGGGTGGAGGCAAAAACTTTGTCATCCATCGACGGGAAGAGTATCAAAAAGTTCATTTGGGAGTTTATCATTTGTCGCTTTGGCTTACCAATGGAAATTGTAAGTGACAATGGCACGCAGTTCGCGGACCAGCACTTGCAAGAATGGTTGTCTTCCATGGGCATCAAGTAGATATTTACCTCAGTCGCGCATCCGCAAGGTAATGGACAAGTCGAGCGTGCGAACAGAAGCATCGTAGAAGGAATAAAGGCCAGACTTGGCACAAAACGCACTGGCTGGGTGGACGAGCTTCCTCATGTCCTATGGGCTCATCGCACGTTGTCCAAGACAAGCAACGGAGAAACACCGTTCAGTCTTACATACGGCACTGAGGCTGTCATACCTGCGGAAATGCACTGCGCTTCACCAAGGATTTTGTTGGCAAATCATCGGGTCAACGACACGGAGCTAAAAATCAACCTGGACCTGTTAGATGAGCGCAGAGATATGGCATCTATTAAAGAAGCTAACTATAAGAGACAACTTGAGAAGTATTACAACTCAAAGGTTAAGGCAGAGGCCTTCCGCGTTGGAGATTATGTTTTCCGCAACAACGAAGCATCCAACGCAGAGAAGCCAGGCAAGCTTGCGCCAAACTGGGAAGGACCATACAAGGTGCAAGAAGTTTTGGGGAAAGGCGCTTATGCTTTAGAGCGTTTGGATGGTACCCCAATACCGCGCACATGGAACGCAGCCCAGTTGCGCATTTGTTACATGTAAGACATTCTCTAGCAATGTAATAAACAGCCCATGGCTAATATCATTTTAATTTCAATAAAGAGAATTTTTGTTTCCATTCACATTTCTTTCAACTAAGGGTTACGTACAATTTCATTCATAATCAAAAAAGGCAATTCCAAAAGCCATCAACAAGTTACAAAGCCATCCCTAGTGTCATATCTATACCATTGATGAAAGCAAAACAAAAAAGCAAAAGAAGTGGCAACACATAGGCCTAATCTATACATTACTGGTACCACCGGCTAGGTAACACTAGCCCCCATGCATGGTGGTCCATTAATTTGCATGTTCCCAACCAGTGGGGGTTCGACGTAGTCTAAGCTTTGGAGTCTTTGGTGCATCACCAAGCTTGTCCAACTTCCTCACCTTCACTGGGTTGGTGGAGGGACCTTGCTCTTTTTGCTGGTACGCTTGATCTTCTGTCAAAATCAGGTAACCACAATAAGTGGCAAGTTCATGCATAGCAGTTGGAGGTACCTTGATCACAGGGGGATGATTCGGCAACATCAACATTCCTTGGACTGCTTCAATTTCGTTTCTTGTAAATGTTAAAGGAGAAGCCATTGAGATGGTGAAGGAAAAGAAGGAAGCAATGATGAGCAAAATGTTAATCAGTCATTACCCTTTTATAGGCATGACAAGACACCCTATTAATTACCATTAATGGTTAATACTCGAGTATGGATGCCAACAGTCACATCAATCAGTGGAAGCGCCGTCAAACCTGTCAGATGACATCAGCAGGCTGACACAGGTGGCTCCCTTTTCAAAAAGTGACGTCAGACAATAATCATGGCAAAAATCCAAGAGTCACAACACGCATAATTCAACAGAATTCTAAAAGGCAAAATGCAACAAGTCATACAATTGTTCAACAAAAAATGGAAGAGTTTAAAGCGACAAAAGACGACTAGCTACATTTACTCATAATCTATGAGATCTATATAGGCATCGTCTTCCACTCCTTCATTTAAAGCGCTGGAGTTTGCACCAACAGTGGATGACTCCCCTCCTCCCTGCGCAGCAACCCTCCGCGCTTCCTCTTCTTTCCGCTCCTTCTCCTCCATTTCAGCTCCAAGGCGATCAGACTCCTCAAAGTACTCGCGCAGCTGACCAATGGGATCCTCAGTCTTCAAACATTGATCTACCACATCAAACACATCAAATGTGAGGGTCTCAAACTCTTCCTGCGCAGCTATGGCTTCATTTTCATATGGCTTGCCAAAGTGCTCCCCATCCTCAAGCGCCAAGCCAGCAGCGTGGTGATGATAACCTTCAGTAAACCCTTGCTGCATACCACTGCGCATGGAGGTAGCTCCAATCTTCGCCACAGCATCGCCAAACTTTGGCTCATTCCAGATGCGCTTGAAGACCTGCGGAATGCACAAACACAAGTTAGCAATAACATACTCTAGTTAAGTATACAACAAACAACAAGGAGGATCTTACTCCTTGGAGACCATGCTGCATCATCCAGGTTAGTCGCTCGCGAGCGGCTAAGAAGGTTTGCACAGCGCCCTGAAGTTCATTCTGTGTTTGTTGAAGGCTGATCTCCAGTTGCACACGCGACGAATCCAGCAAGGCATTCGTTTCTTCAAGTTGAGATTTTTGACCAGCAAGCCCCTTTATCTGCTCTTCTAACTCTGACATTCGCGTTGTAGCAGTCACCAGGGCTTCATGCTGATCCTTCAACTTACTCACAGTATCAGCCAGCTCAGCTTGCTTCGCGTCAAGAGCCTTTTGCTTTTCCTCAGCCTCAAGTACAACTCGGGCGAGTTCATTCTTCAAACTCTCAGCAGCTTTTCGACCGCGCTCAAGCTCCACATTCGTGCGCTCACAGGAGTCTTTCCAGTGCTTGGACGCCTCAACTCTCTCATTTTTCAACTTCTGGATTTCTCCTTCCGCAGCCCGCAGTTGACCCCTCAATTGGTCAACCTCCCCGCGAGAATCGGCACGGAATCGTCGAAATTCTTCTTCCCTTTTTGTTTGTGCCTCTTCGGCACTCTTTAAGGCTTGCCAGGAACGCTGAAACTCTTCTTCCCGCCGCATAAACGAACCATAGTTGCTGACACACAGGGCCAAGTTTAGGCTCATATCAGACAACAACGAACGACGGTCAACACCATCTTGATAATCTCGTTCACTAGGTGGCACAGCACAGGAGATAAACTCCTCCGCATCTAGTGGATTGGTCAAACGAGTTGTTTGCTTTATGTCCCAGAGGGGCTGATACGGCCTACTTGGATCATAATCCGGGGGAGCCACTCTCCTCCCACTCCCACCTATGTTCCTCGCACTACGAGCTGCTCCTGTTGAACTCTTTTTAGGAGTCGGAAAAGATTGCAACACATTTGCAGATGCCTTCTCCGTAGTAATTTCGGTAAGAACAGGCTTGCTTGACTCAGGAAGTTGCTCCACATGCAAATCCTTCCCTTCAAGCGACGTGTCCGCAGACACCTTTGTAACATCAACATCTGTTTGCAACGGCTCAAGCATTGGACGTTTCTCCGCCTTCTTCCCAGCTTCGGGAGACAACGTCAGACCTTCATCATGCGCAGGCATCTGGGTCTCCGACGCAGATAAGTCCGTTCCCTCTGCATTCTCAACTACAGACTCAAGAACCTTCTTTGCAGGGACAAGTGGTTTTTTCAGGGTCCCCTGCAGTGCGGGACCTTTACCTAGAAGATATATTCAACAGGGACGTTACTCCCTATTCTATATCAAATCAAAGAAAACAAGTACAGCCAAGAAACTTACCAGAAGTATGCTTGACAGATTTCACAAACAAGGGTTGTCGTCTAGGGGGAGGCTTGACAACCATCTTTCCATGAGTAGACATGGAACCTGTTTCTCCACCAGTGGTCAAGTTCGCATCCACAGTCGATGACGTGGCCTTTACAGTCTCCGTGACTGGCTTAGGGATTTGCACTTGTTTCTGAGCAAGGTCTTCCAGACGCTTGTGATACAACTCCGTAGACACCTCAACGGAGTCATCAGTAGGCGTTGGTTCACGAGTACGACGTCGCTTGACTTCATCATCCGACTCCGTATCCTCATCATCATCTTTGGAAACGGTAGAACTAGTTGCTACCTTCTTCCCTTTCCGTGATTCCTTTCGCTGACGTTTGGGGCCAGTCCCTACGGTCACAACAAACAAGGAATAAGACAACACCACTGCTGCGGTTATTATCATAAGACTTACCAGTACACGACATCTTTTTACGACTCGGGGAAACCTCCCCCGAGTCAACCCCAGTTTTCTTCACAAGATGAATTCCCGCGCCTGAAATAAAGGGCCCGTTGGATCAGTACACGCGCCACGCGGATTACAACGTACCCTTTACGCGCAGGAACTTTCCGCAGGGCAAATGCACAAACATTTGTAACACTACAATATACATAAAAATCACCTGTACGCGCATAATGACGCGGAGCATCCTTGAGTTGAGGCATCAAGAAGTTCCGCTCTAGTCGCTCAAGCACAGACGGTGCCCCGGGGAGTACAGTTGTGTAACTTAGTTTCGCCGCACCCCGGGCATCGAACAAATCAAATTTCGTCATTCCTGCAAAGACAACAACATAAGAAAAGAACATAGCATGACAATAACGGATTGAGAGTAGGAAGAGGAGATATGCCACTTACTAGCGTCAGACGCAGTGGGCTCATAGCCTTCGGGATTTCCCAAACGACTGATACCCAACATCACCAAGACTCCTTCAGGGCATTTCTCCATAGACAATGGAGTAGAATGGGAGCACAAAGTCTCATACCAAGGTTGGTTCATATAGTCTTTCATGGGTGGAAACTCCTTAATCCTCTCCTTCACTCCAACGCTCATCCATTGCAGCGCAGCAGGAATCACCCCCCTGTGAATGTAGAAAAACTTCTCTTTCCAATCATACATCGATTTTGGACTCTCAGAAACGATTTGAGTCCGATTCCTCCTGGGTGACACACTGTACCAACCAGGCCCCCCACGTGCCTCTTCAAGAACATAAAAAACATTCAACATGTCAAAACTGGGCTCCAAATCCAAGGACCGACAGGTTGCTTCAAAGTGCACTAGCCTGGAAAGGCCAAAGGGTGTCATTTGTGTTGGATGAACCCCATATTTCATTAGAACATTCACTAAGAACTTGGTAATAGGAAGACGGAAACAACACCGAGTGAAAAACGCTTCATACAAGGCAATCTTCCCAGGGGTGGCCTCCAATGCCGTTTTACCAGCAGCTGGTAATTCAGGCTCCCAGTCGGCCTCAATCCCGTAATGATCAAGAAATGTGGCGAATGAGGAGGCGTCCCACTTGATAACGGTGGTGCTGATACCCTTCTCTGTCTTCTCTGCTTTCTCAGTAGCTTTCGATTGGTCCACAGGACAAGAGGTTTCTTGAGACATGTTTGGATGGGTAAAGAACAAAGAAAATTAAGCAAGGAAAAGAAAGGAATTTGAGAGGTCTGGAATGCAAAGAGTGGGTAAAGTGAGACTTGAAATAATTTGAAATGATTATATACGATGTGCAGTAACTGCCAATGACGTCAGCATTGGTAAAGGAAACGACTTTACACGTGACGCGTGGCACCGGACAGCTATATAGGCGGCACACGCGCCGTACACGCGCTTCACACGCGCCTGACTCAGCCGTCTGCCATAACTGATGGGACGCTCACTGACACAAGTGTAGCTTGTAACAGACGCTACCCACCATCCTCCGCTTACATAGACGACATCTGTCCTCCACCAGAATGACACGCCACGCGGCCGCGGAATATTTACGTCAAACACAATTCCCGTTCTCCGCATTCCGCCATCTCAGAATTCCGCATCCTCAACGACACGCATGAAATTGCAGATAACACCACACCAGCATCCCAGTTTTCACTACCAAGGAAAGGATGAGCTGTCATCCACGAATCACTATTATGAGTCCAGCATCCACCCTCTTCCCTTATATACTCAAGAAAAGGGTACACACTGGACTAGGGGGACTTGATGGGATTGGGTGCTCACCACTGCGCAGAGCATACCCAAACCCGGAACATAACCCGCGGAGCAACATCCCGCGCACAAGAGAAACTTCCCCAGCAAGCTAAGGAACAACGGCCCTCCTACAATCACGGAGCGATGCTCGTGCGCGTAGGCGGTAAAAGCGGTAACCGTTCCATGTTTCCTTATTTATAGCTATTCCATAACTACTTTACTAATATAATCTTCGGGTAGTGGAGACAACCCTAATCGGGCCTGGCCCATTACGATTAGGGTTTGGGGTAATGGTGGCATACGTCCACACCTATATAAGGGATCACATCCCTAATAGGAGGACACTTTTGGCTAACCCTAAGAGCTATCACACTTGATAGTATCCCCATTCACCCACGTTTTTGTTATAAACTGCTACCTAGTGTAGTCGTCTCCCTACCCACTAAATCTTACTTGCAGGTTACTCCAATCCAGGAAGTGCTGGTGAAGGATCAATCCTGTGGTTGCATCTAGTCTATCATCCCCATAAGGAGGTTAGACTATTTGTTTCTTCAGCACTACATCCATGCGTCGTGTTCGGGGATTGAAGAAATTGGCCGGATTGACCTGTTAAAACTTAAAGAATAATTAATTTATTTTTTCACATTACCAATATCAAATCTTATTTATTTATTTATTTAAAACATTATTTAAACAAACACAAATTATTATCATCGTTATATATTCATTATTTTCTTTCAAATATTGGTTACTCCCATTTTAGTCATACTTGTTAATTAACCGGAGACGACCAAAGTGAATCAGTTATAGGCATGGTTGATGGTCTATGGATAGAGCTTGGAGAGTTGGAGTAACAATAAGGTAAGGTAAGGTAAGGTAGTTGTCATGTGATCAGCTGGTCACGAGTTAGACTTTTCGAGTCGTGAAAACAACATTTTACATAAATGCTGGATAAAGATACATACACTAGGATCAAGTTAACCCAACACCCATTACCCAACGCATGCATAAACCTAATGTACCGGGTTTAACTTCTTCTTTTTTTATAACCTGGTTGATGCAAAATTAAGGATATAAACTACCTTTTTGAATATTGGACATGAAGCATTTGAACACGAAATAGCTTCTCCACTGCCATACATCTTTTCTTTGAGCCCACTCTGAATATATTTATGTTATATATATGGGCTTTAAAGCCCATTAGACTGGATTTTTATGTGCTTTTTCTCTCCCCATGTCTTTTTAAGGTCCAAAAAATATGTTTGATATGTGCCTATCATATTTCCTGCATAATCATAGGAGTGGGGCTTCCCACCTCTAGTCCTCTACATGTTCTTCACGTACCTTTCCACTACCTCCATTATTTTAGGCATAATATTTCCTTTGCTTTTCCTATATATGTATTGTTATTGTTTGCTGTAGAGGTATGAATGAAATGAAATGAGAGTTATCTCAAGTCTTGTCTTTCTACTATTTTCTTTGATTTTTACCCACTCAACGGGTTAATTATCATCTAGCTTCTATCTATTTTCTTTGGATCAATTGGTTAACGATTAAGTTCGTATCAATATTGTTTTCTTTCGTTTATATCGTCTTACAATTGAGTTGATATATAGACAAAAGAAAACATAAGGCTTTTTAAGGTCTTAAGAGATCAAAACTTGTATGGATATACTGGTCATTAGAATGGTTTTGAAACTTGATATGTGTTTAGCTTGGATATAATATGTGAATGAATATCTTCTACATGGTTTGTGGTGGGATGAGTATGCAATTTGTGGATGGAAAGTTGAAGGGGTATTATGGAGATTACATATTTTTGATACGGTCTGATATAGAGTACAACTAGATTATACCCCGGGAACGTCCCGGGGTTGAGAAATCTAATATGACATATTAAATTTACATATGAAATAGAATGATTCGCTTTACAATTACATGCAATAAAGCTTCGATTAGCACCTAACCTAAAACAATTAAAAATGTATCTCCAATGTTAACGCCTAACCTTAAACAATGTATAACTCTAATGTTAATATCTAACCTAAAACAATGTATAACTTCAATGCTAACGCATGTTGAAAATAGAATTCATATTTACTGATTTAAACATAATTAGTCACTTGACTATACATGATTAATGATTTATATGAATACTTTGTGTTTTTTTTCCTATATGAACGAAACCCCATATCTAACCTAAAACAATATATAACTCTAATGCTAACGCATGTTGAAAATAGAATTCATATTTACTGATTTAAACATAATTAGTGACTTGCCTATACATGATTAATGATTTACATGAACACTTTCTGTTTTTTTTCCTATATGAACGAAACCCCACAAAAAATAGTTGTTTTTTTTCTCCGTTTTTTATATAGCACTATGGTAATCGTTGGAAAGATAATAAAACGCTCGTTAATTTGGTGTAATTTTTTTCTTTATTTTTAAATTTTTTTTCCTAAAATATCTTAATGCCACATGGGATGACACATGGCACACTCAAGGAGGAGAATACCTCTTTGAGTGTCATGTCATTAAAATGACTTTGGTTTATTATATGTATAGATAGATGTTGATACGAACAAATATCACATGTTCTCTGTCCATTTGTTATCTCTAGAAATATCGAACTGGTCGAAAATAAATAATGATACGCCGTGTATGTATAGAGATTGAATCATTGAAATATATGCAATAGAATTACTTGAGCATGCGCTTGGTTAAATAAGCTAGAAAAAGGAGAGCAACCACGAAGAAAAAAATAATCCCATTCGTGGCAACCAATTAGATATAGCAATAGTTAAACTATTCGTTATGAGTAGAGGTGAGCGAGTGATTTATCGAATAATATTTTACCACGTCAACGCCTACGTGGCACTGGTTAGCGGCCGACGATTGCTCGCAGCAGGGTGTTGTGGGTAAAGGTTAGCGGTTTTTTTTTTTACCAAATATATAATTATTTACCACAATTTTTTTTATAAAAAAACATTAAACTAAAATAAAATAAAAATTACACTAAAATAAAAAACAAACATTACACTAAAAAAAAAAAGAAAATTACACTAGAAAAAAAATTACACTACTAAAAAAACAAACAAACCACATGATCATTAAAAAAAATCTAGCCACGTAGGTGATTTCCCGAGCGCAACGTTTGCCCCGCCGAAACGTGGTTAAAGGGGTGGCCAACCTTGCGACGGTACTCCACGTGGGTAAAGGCGAGGAGCACGTCTTCTTTCTCCCCAGGGAGATCTCTCCTCACCTCTCTGTACGCGAGTTCGAAGCTTTTACGCTTCGATTTCAAGTCCTCGAATTTGTAGGAGATGGAGTCATTGGTACGGTTGGTACCCCCGACAAGGGTACCAAACTTGATTAGCACCCAATGCCACTGCTGCCCGCGAGCGTTCGGTGATCCACCGCTTGTCGAACCACCTTGACCGTGCACTTATTGGTACGCGAGCACGAGTGCTAGTTCTTCTTCTTCTGTCCAAGGAGCCATGGTGATGAATTTTGGTTGAGTTGTGAAGAGATTTGTTTGAATTTTGGTTGAATGAGTGAAACAGAAGAAGAGGGGTTAATAAATAGGGGGAAGTTGGTGAAAAATTAAATAAAAAGTAATTAATTTTGAATTTGAAACGTAAAGCCATCCCGCTAACGGACGCGAGCTGGCTCACATCCCATCGCTTGCCCAGTCTTTCGCGTCAGGTTGTTGTCGTTAGCGGAGCCCACGTAGATAAAGTTGTGGCTCGCAGCAGGCTGCTCGCGGGCCACAACGTACAGTCTTACAGTCCAAAATCTTGGCTTGCTCCAGAGAATCTTGATAAAAGTTTGGACGCAAATCTTGCAAAACATGTTAAGGTCTAAATCTTGTCAGGTGTTGAGTGTAGAGGTGTTAATCGTGTCGGGTTGGTGGGTTGAAATGTGCAACTTGAACAACCAATATTATTACTCATGTCAACGATTTCAACCCTAACCTACATACACATAAATTTGGGTCAATCTAAACACAACTCGTTTAACCAATTTTTTTAATAAGCAATACCAACATAAAGGGGCGAACCTTGGTTTTTGAATCCGGGGGGGGGGGGGGGGGGGGGTACTGCCAACATATCATAAGATCCTGTTCTACAATTTTAATGAATTTAGAAGAAATTGTATTAAGAAGTAATCTCTATTGAATGCTATATAAAAAAAATGAAACCTTTGAGTCTGAGTTACAAGTTGGTTGTTGGTTGTAAGTGGGTTATCCTTATAGTTGAAAATTAAAAGAAGAATGAGATAGATGTAAGAAATTCACAAATATACATTAACACTCTTTTCCAGAGTTTTATTAAAGGATGTAAGAGAAAGATCTCCCCCCCCCCCCCCCCTCTTTCTTTCTCTCTAATTCCTTCCAAATTGGAAAGATTGAAAATCACCCTAAAAACTTTTTATTATCCCTCTCTTTCCCTCCTATAAAAAACTCTGAAACACATTTTTTCTCCATTTCCTTCTCAATTCTTTCTCTTCCATCTTTTAATGAAACTCTAGAACAGAGCGTAAGAAAATAATGCTTGTCAACGCCATGTTTGGATAGGCTATGCACATATGTCATAGTTTAACCTATAAATTAAAGGTAAAAGTCAAACTACCTAACTTGATTTGATGATATCAGCTTGACAGCTTTCATGGTTACATGTTACAACAATATTTAAGCGAAAAGGTTTGATTTCACCTTTACAATTGTATAACCAATTAGCCTATACCTATCGAAACAATTTTTACCATCCAAAACCTTATATAGTGTTTTATATAAACTTTAAATCAGATCACTTTATTCCTAGATCCCATTGTTATTAACACAATAGTTCCATGTTTGTCTTATAGTTCAAATTAATCATATGAACAACTATTTTAAACATGCAATTATTTTATCAAAGCATAATTACATAAACTTGTAGTTAGGGATTGTAACCCAAAAATGATTTCACAGAAACATTATACCGAAAGTTATTGGTTTACAAGAAACATATAATTCTGATCCTTATGGGTTAATATTCAGCATAACAAATTTTAATAATCAAACTGGAAATTTCACTTTATATTACTAGGGTTTTGAAAATCTAGGATCAATAAACACGATTTAGTTCTACATTTTTCCATGTCAATAACAAGTATCTCTAACTATACTAAAGAGTTAACTATTAGGGTATAGAGATATATCCCAGATTTTGTTGTTTTCTCCGTGTGGCATATTAGTGTTACATCATCTTTTCACCTTTTTTTTCCAGTTTTTTCCTAGATTCGTCCCAAAACTCTATCTTCTTCTTCTTCAATTTGCCTCCTACATCATCAGAAAAAAAAATAATAAAAAATAAAAAACATACAAGCGCACACACAAAGACACTACAAACACACACACACAAAAAAGAAAAAAAAACAATTACACCCAGAAAAGCGATAGTTGAATACTTGCAGGGTCCTCACACTTAGGATTTCTTGATCATTATTCCGATTGATGGTTTGGGGCAATATATGTTTGCAGTTGAATACAGATCAATTCTCAAATACCGTTTGATGGTTCCCATGTTCCCAGAAGATGAAACATATCCCATCTGCCGCAAGGCCTGTTTGGATAAATATGGGAAACATGCGGTCCATTAAAAAGAGTTCCAGGGGTTCAAATACCGACATGACCTAGTCTGGGACACTTTATAGGATATCCTAAGGCGTCCCGAAACATCATCCAAGAAGAGGCCCTCGTGAATTTCTTGACAGATCCGGTGGAGGTGAGATCTACTATTCGGTCAGTGGATGTGCTGGTTTTTGGATGGGCTGGTGGGAAACATGTTTGTGTTGACCTTACGGGTGTGTCCCCCTTGTCGGTTTTTAGGACAATGGGGTTGTGGCTGGGCAATCAATTAAGAGGGTAGAGTCGAAGAAAGTCGAGAAACATGCCAAAGCCCGTGAAGAAAATCAACACGCTTTTGTCCCATTGGCATTTGATACCTTTGGTTCTTTGGGGCCGGAAGCTGTCTGTTTCTTGACCAAGGTCAAATGCGTTATCCACAACAACATCTCGACACCAAAGGGACAAGGGTTTGTTTCATGAAACTAGAGTTTGCGATCCAGAATGAGGTGGCGGCGCATCTTGTTGCCCGTCTATCTGTTATCCTTATGTTTTTTTAATGACAATGCTTACACTCCTACTACACCAATATTCTAAATTACACCCTTTGCCTAGGATCTCTCATTTATAGGGATAGCAATGGGTCGGGTTTGGCTAATACCATACCCATTCCCGGTTATAAAATTTCATACCATACCCGTCCCATTACCCGTCGGGTTTTTGTCGGGTATTACCCATCGGGTATAGAGCACACCCGCGGGTATCGGGTATACCCGTTGGTATTTGCATGTATATATATATTTTTATTTTCTTTTATAGTCTTATATTTAAAAATCTAGAATATATGAAGTTGTAATAAGTAACGTATATATTATTATCACCATAATAATCTTTGAAACATTTAATATGTAAATATATATTATAGTATTAATTTTGAAAACTATTTATATATTTCATGGCATATAAATATAAATAATAATGTTATTAGAATATATATTTTAGAAGAAAAGTATATTCTTTAAATAATGAATCTATTAGAATGAAACATTACTAAAAAATAGTTAAGAAAAAATATATATAAAACTTAAAAGTTTTCGAGTATATATTTCGGGTAGACGGGTATTTAGTTTCGGGTAATCGGGTCGGGTATCACCTAATACCATACCCGTCCCATACCCACGAAATATTTTTTTTCCAATACCAAACCCGTCCCATACCCGTCGGGTATCGGGTATACCCGTCCCAAATGCTTCGGGTTTCGGGTATACCCTGCGGGCTCGGGTTTTTTTGCCATCCTTACTCATTTAAGAGGCATATGCCTCTACCAAGTGAGTTACAAGTGTTAGACTTCAAAGGGTTGCAACACGAGGACTTAACAGGGGTCACCCATCCTAGTACTACTCTCACCAAACACGATACACTCCACTCCGTATGTCCTTAACAACAATAATAATAAAATGTGGGTTAGGGTATTAAAAGTATTTAAAACTTCATATTTAAAAGTTAGTCCTTTGTATCTAGTCAAGTAGTTATCTTGTGGTTATCTACTTTTCTTGTCAAGAATAAGACGGTGACAGAATAATAAAGATAGTAAATGACGAGAGACAAAGGTATTGACACATATTATACTTTAGTAAACGATTAAACATCAAAAAACTTACGAAACCTCTACCAAGCTTTCTACCTTATCAATGAACATATTCAAAGTTTATCCTGTTTAACTTTTATAAAAGACCTTACAATGTATGTGAAAGTGTGAAACCACAAGAACTCAATTTGTACAAGTTTGTACAAGTCAAAACTAATTCAAGACGAACAAAGTTGTTACTTATACAAGACCATTGGATTAGAATCTATGCTATATACACGTGTCGATATATATAAACTTGCAATGTAGCAAAACCTAAGGCATGCCTATAGTTACACGTACAAATGCCGCCCCATGAATATATATAAAAGTGTATTGACATGTGAATTTAGGCATCAAACCGCCCCACATGGAAGTTTCGTTAAAGCCATCGTATCTTCACCCCACCACCGCTTTGGCTGGCTGTCCCTACACCACTCTCTTCCCTCACCCATATTATTTAATATTATACCACAAAATCATTAATAAACCATTTGCTAAATAACCATTTTAATCCATTGAATTCTTTCTTTCACAAAATAAAATATATATATATATATATATATATATATATCATTTCGCTTTCTTGGTTTTAGTTAAAAAAATATTTCAACCGCCAGAAGCTTCCACACAGCACACTCTGCTACATCAACGGAGCAAACTTTTACCTGATGGAGGTTTTTACATACCGCAACATAGTTTCATTTGGCACAAGTGAACGGGTCTGTTGTGCCAAATGAAAATATGTTGCGGCAACCATCAAAATCTAATGTGTCAAGAGACACTTTGTCAAACACTAATTTTTCTTTAAAACAAAAACATACATATATACACCATCTAAAATCCATTAAGTACCTATAATGGGATTTGACTATCACTAGAGGAGAATTCACCAATATTCTTGGACCAAATAACTCTTTTAAGACATCAAACAATAGTTAACTCAAAACTTTTAAAAGTAAATGCTATTTTGTCAAACACTATAACAGTGGAAGTTCAAACTAATTTCCATAGTCATTCGAGTTAAGGTGGTCTCCACTTAAGATCATCAATTCTATCCTTATCGAATACGGATCGAATACAAGTTAATGTAATTTAAGTCATTTAAAAAAATATCGTTGCACAAGAAAATTAATAAAATATAAAATCTTACTTCCATTAATCAATGAATAAACCAATCGTATGAAATTAAAACAACAATATCTTTACATCAATCAAACCTACTCCAAAAAAAATATAAAAACAAAAAAAAATCACCATGAATGAGTAAGCAATTAATATTAAACATCGCCGGCGACTAATAACCGTTGTTTCTTCGCCGGATGAGGACTCTCAACCTCCTGTTCACCAATATTCAGTTGACTTTTCTTCACCAAGTCAACGTTCAAACCTAGATGAAACTCAGGGAAAGCAGGCAAGTTCAAGTCAAAGTCACGTTGTTGACTATTAGTTGAAGAAGTTGTCTTGCCGGAAGTTGTTACGCCGGAGTTGTTTCCACCGTCGTAGTGCCGTCGTTTATGGCCACCGAGTGCTTGACCGGTTGGGAAGGTTCGGTGGCAGATGGTGCACTCATGGGCCCTACCACTAGGTTTTAGTGTTGAGAAAGTGTGTGTGGTGGTGGTGTTGGTGGTTGTGGAGGTGGTTGGGTGGTCGTCGGAGGTGTTTTTACGGTGGCTAGCTTTATGGCCACCCAGTGCTTGGTATGAAGAGAATTCTTTGTTGCAAACACTACACTTGTGGGAAATAGATTGAGGGAGTGGGGGGCGTGGTGGCGACTGAGTGGCGGCAATATTATTATTAATGCTGCCGCCATTTGTAGTGCCACCACGTGAGAGTAACATCAGGCAGAAAGCTAAGTACTCCTCCTCCGTCGGATGCTGGGGATCCGACGGATGAGAGATGTCACTTTCTGCACTGACTGTTGCTCTGGGACGCTTGGAACGTTTTCCTTTGTTCCAAGAGTCCTGGATTATTGTTGTGGTTGGGAAACTCATGTCTTTGTAGTGGAAGGATGGTGGCGGTGTTGCGGTGGTGGTTGCCGGAGAGTTTAGAGCTTCAAGTGCCATATGATGTAACTATGTAAGTTGCTTGCTTGAGAGGTAGTAGTGAAAGTGTTTTGTAGTGGTTTATCTTATGTTCTCACATTTGTGGCTATATATAGAGCAAAAGTATTCTCCCTACCATAGTTGACTAACTTGTTCAATTTGATAAGTCCTAACTCCCAAACTTTACATATGGTATTACGTAATATATTTTATTAAAAAAAACACTACACTTGTATGTATTAGGTAAACTTCCTAATGTGTTCATCTTGTTAGTTTTTAGTTTTTTACATGGTTTAGTTTTTTACATGGTTTATTCAAATCAGTTTATTTAAATTTCAGAATTTTAACTTAATTCGAATTTGAATAATGTTCAAATAACCAATTTAAATAAACTTATCTGAATTCAGATTTATTCGAATAACAACGATTAACAAAAAGTACTATAGCTTTAAAAAAAATCACATATAAAGTTCAAAAGATAAATAAAATCAATTTCTATATCTTATCGAATCCGGGTTATCAGTTTGACATTCATAAGTTCTAATTCGATTCAAAAACCGAATTCAAAATTCGGATGGCAAAAAGACCCAAACTGAATGTTCAAAATTCAAGTTTGTTATTCAAAATAGGTTTAATTCAAGTTTAGGATATTTCAAGTCTGAATTAGACTAATCTAACACCTCTATTTCATGTTCTTGTTAATAATAGTTAGACACATGATTAATAATTCAATGTAATTATCAATAATTAGACAAACTTGATTAACAAAACAAACATATTTTCCACATATATAATAATTCTTTTACTTTTTTTATACTGATTTTATTGCAGAAAATATTATTTCTCAATTTCTCATATTTTTAAATAGTTTTTTATTTTATTTTATTCTGAAAATTTAGTGCTCAAAGAATGTGGGGGATACACGTTGAGAGTTGAGTGGGTAGATGACCAGTGAAGTCGGCGGTCAGGGTCAAGAAGAGTGTGAGTGGAGTTAGGGGGTTAATATCGTCTTTTTCGGTTTATAAGGAAAGCATCAAGATACTGAGTTGGCTGCTACACTTCAATTATTATTATAATATTATTTTTTACAAATACTTTTCATAGTAATCTTTGTGAGTCCTCTAGTATCCGTAAGCTTGCTTGGGATAAGTGGATTGAGTTTGATGTGTCCCTTTGTCTGTAATCTGTTCCTTTTGTGTCTGTTTTGTTTTGGCTTCCTGTTGGGGTTTTGTTGTTAGTTTGGGGTTTGTTTTTCGTGGTTTCCAGCCCCTTGCTGGCTCTTTATATATATATATAAAGCGTTTTGCCGTTCAAAAAAAAATAATCTTTGTGAGTCAATGTTTCGACTTTTTCAAAGTCAAACCTTCTCTCCCAACAAAACGTGTATTTTTACTCTTTTACAAAGTCGACTTATTTTTTCTTTGACTCCATAACTCTTATGGTTAATTCTATTTATCCATATTTAAAAATGAATTATACTTATCTGTACACATAGACGATGAATTAAGCCATGTTTATTTGTATTGTTAACTAATCAATTAGGGAATTACTTATTATTCATATATTTTGTTTCTTTATGCAAGTTGATTTTAATTATTTATACTCACTAGTTCATACCCATTTACACATTTTAATCATTCATCACATTTAATCAGTCAATAGTTAAATATCGAATCCTTAATTTGCATCCCCACTTAATTTCTTCGAAGATTTAGTCTATTTTACTTGTTATTTGTAGACTATGGTGGTAGGTGGTTTTGCTCTAACAAGGAGATGGTTGCACCTCTACTATGTGTGTGAACTGTCGAGATGACACATAGTTTAAATTTTCGGGTTTTATTTTAGTTTAAATGGATTTGGGTAAGTTTTGGGTTGAATTTTTAAAATGTTTAGCTAAATGGATTGGATTCCGGTTAATATGACAGGTTTGCTAATTGCCGCGGTTAATATGACAAGGTGTTGTGTTCTAGTGGGGTTGCTCCTTTTAGGGATTCCACCATGAAAGCCCTCATTGATAAACATCCGGTGTTGCCTCCTCCGTCCTTGCCCTCTAACTCCGACATCATGCCCGCGCTTGTTGTGGATGAGGACTGCGTGCTTCGATGCCTCCGATCTTTCCCTAAAGGGACTTCCTGTGGGAGGGACGGTTTGAGGGCCCAACATCTATTGGACGCACTTAGCGGAGAGGGGTCTGTGGCTTCCACGGGTTTGCTCTTTGCTATTACTGAAGTCGTCAACTTATTCCTAGGGGGGTTGTGTCCCAGGGTACTTGCTGAATTTATTGCTTCGGCCCCCCTTACCCCCCCTTCTGAAACCTGATAACGGGATCCGACCTATTGCAATAGGGGCCATTTGGCGTAGACTGGTATCTAAAGTGGCTATGAGGAAGGTTGGTAAGGAAATGGCTAAGTACCTAGGGGACTTCCAATTTGGGGTGGGGACTCCTAATGGAGCAGAGGCGGTGCTCCACAGTGCGAACAGGTTCCTTAACTCCTTCCATGAAGACGGTTCTTTGGCTATGCTCACTGTGGATTTTTCAAACGCGTTCAACATGATCGACCGCACTGCCCTACTTCGCGAAGTTCTTCAGCATTGCCCGTCTATCTATTTGTGGGTCCAGTTCCTATATGCCCAGCCAGCTAGGTTGTATGTTGGCAATGATTGTATTGGGGCCACTACGGGGGTTCAGCAGGGGGACCCTTTAGGTCCCCTCCTTTTCGCCTTGGCAATACACCCTATGGTTCTCCGGGTGCAAGAAAATTGTAACCTCCCATTTCATGCGTGGTACCTTGATGATGGGACGATTATTGGTGATGCCACCGATGTTGCGAATGCCTTAGACATCATCCAGAAGGAGGGGCCATCCCTGGGGCTTCAACTGAATATTAAGAAAACAGAGGTTTTTTGGCCGTCTTGTAATGGGGTGAAACTTAGGGACGGGCTTTTCCCTAGTGAGATTGGCAGGCCAGAAAAGGGGGTGAAGCTCCTTGGAGGGGCTGTTAGTCGGGACTCTTACTTTATACGGGAATTGGCAGAGCGGAGAGCCTCGCGTGCAGTTGATCTTATGAAACTTTTGCCCTCCCTTAGGGATCCCCAGAGTGAACTCCTCTTACTCAGATCTTGTATGGGGGTCGCTAAGCTGCTTTTTGGTTTGCGGACCTGCCAACCCGCCATGATGGATGATGCGGTATCATGTTTTGACAAGGGTCTGCGGGGAGCCATCGAAGACATAGTGGTATGTGGGGGTCCGTTCTTTGGTGACCTACAATGGCGACTGGCAGCCTTGCCGATGCGTTTGGGAGGATTAGGGCTCCGCTCAGCAAAGGATGTTGGTGTGTATGCTTTTGTGGCATCGCGAGCTCAGTCTTGGAATCTCCAAGACCACATCTTAAGGAATAGCGAGGTTGCCGACATGGACTTGGACTACGTACAGGCCCTCGAAAGGATAAATGACTATCTCCCAGGTTTTGATATTGGCGGTTTTTCTAACAAGGACACCGCCCCCCCAAAGCCTCAGAAAACTTTGGCGAATGCCCTTTTTGGCAAAATCGCACAGAGCCTGGGTGAAACTTTTGATCTGTCCCCCCGCCAAAAGGCAGTGATTGAATGCTTGCAAAGCCCCCATGCCCAAGATTTCCTGAATGTTATCCCAATCGAAGGTTTGGGCCAAACCATGTCTAGGGTTGAATATAGGGCAATTCTTAAATATCGTTTGGTGATCCCCATGTACCATGAAGATGAAGTATGTCCGATTTGCCGTAAGGCATGTCTGGACAAATACGGGGAACACGCGGTCCACTGTAAGGAGCTGCCTGGTTTCAAATATAGGCATGACTGGGTCCGGGACGTTCTTTGGGACATTTTAAGAAGGGCTGGGATCTCAGCCAAGAAGGAGGCTCCAGTGAATTTCCTCTCGGACCCCGCAGAAGGGAGATCCACCCTACGTCCAGCAGACCTGCTTGTCTTTGGGTGGGCCCGGGGGAAACACGCTTGTGTCGACCTAACAGGTGTATCCCCCCTGGTTGGTTTGAGGGATAATGGTTTTGTAGTAGGGCAAGTGGTGCGGAAAGCAGAAGCGAAGAAAGTTCAGAAGCATGCTAAAGCTTGTGAGGAGAACCAACATGTTTTCGTACCCCTGGCTTTTGATACCTTCGGCTCTTTGGCACCGGAAGCGATCTGTTTCCTGTCCAGAGTCCAACAGGTTACTCATAGCAGTGTCTCAACTCCAGGGGGGCAGGGGTTCGTTTTTAGTAGGCTAGGGTTTGCTATCCAGAAAGGGGTGGCGGCGCAGCTTGTTGCCCGCCTGCCCGCTATCTTGATGTAATTTTTCGCGATTATGTTTTAATAAAAAAAAAATTAAATTGGTTGTGTAATTCATGTTAAAATTTAAATACTAAGAGAAATAAGTATTCGGTTGGTTAGGATCAAATACACAGTGAAAGAAAAATAGGAAGTCGTAGGAAGTGTATCAAACGGACTCCGATTGAACTCATTCAATCGGCATTGGAACCATCTTATCAAACCCTAACACGTTGTTGTCGACCATAAATTTACAATTTAAAGTAATTTGCGAAAAAAATAGAATTAAAATGAAAATTTCGATTAAACAAATAATCTTCATGTTAATGCATGAATACACGACTTCATGTTATCTTATCATGATTTGACTACTTGTTAGTTGTAAGACTATATGGTGTGCCTCCCATTTCCCCCAACTCCCCCAATTGCCACATCAGCGCCACATCATTTCCCTCATTTCCTCTCCCAAAGTTTGGAAATGTCTTCCCCCAATTCCCCCATTCCCCCTTCCTTTTTTTATTCTTTTTCCTTTTTTTTAAATTATATATTTTATATTTCATAATTATTTTTTTATAAAAATAAAATAAAAAACGTAAAAATAATATAAAAAAAACCGTAAAAATTAAAAAAAAAGGAAAAACATAAAAAACCGAAATTTTATAAATAATAAAAATTACAAACCTAAAGTTCACAAAGTAAAAAAAATATTACAAACTAAAGTTCATAAAAAATAACTAAAAACTACTCGTCATTAACGTGGTTGACATGAAAATTATTCCAAATGTGATCGACCAGATCCGAAACAAGGTTCCCATGAACATTAGTATCGCGTAACGCCCACCTGTTTGATTCTTGTTGTCCGTCGTCAACTGGCTCGAGCACCTCTTCAACCTCATTCGGATCGTAAACGCATATCACACGACCTTCGTCTTCAATTATCATGTTATGAAGTATCAAACACGCGTACATAATGTATCTCAATCTTTGTGGATGGAATGCACGTGCTGGCCTTTCTATTATGTGCCATTTTGCCTTGATCACACCATACAAGCGTTCGACGTCTTTTCTTGCCGCTTCTTGGCACTTTGCAAACTTTTTCCTTTTCTCGTCTGTAGAATTCTGTATTGTCTTCACAATAGACGACCAACTTGGGTATATGCCGTCACATAAATAATACCCATGCTTGTATTTTACGCCATTGAGCCAAAAAGAATCATCGGGGCCGGTGCCTTGAATCATGGGGTCAAAAATCTGAGATCTTGCAAGAACATTTAAATCGTTACACGAACCTGCAACGCCAAAGAAAGCATGGCAAATCCATAGATCTTGTGAGCAAGCGGTTTCAAGAATAATTGAGGGTTCTCCCATGTCACCCCGAGTAAATTGACCTTTCCACGCGGTGGGGCAATTACGCCATGGCCAATGCGTACAATCAAGACTTCCTAGCATGCCAGGAAAGCCGTGTTTCTCTGCATGGTGCGCGTAGATCTTTTCGATGTCGCTTTTTCTTGGCGTACGCATATAAACCTTGCTATATAGCTTCACGACATCTTCACAAAACTGGTACAAACATTCCCGACTCATCCTATCAGACATCCTTAAATACTCATCCCATGAATCGCTAGCAGTGCCGTATGCTAATTGACGAATTGCAGACGTGCATTTTTGTAGGGTCGTAAAACCTCGTTTCCCTCTACCATCGTATCTTAGTGTAAAAAATTCATCGTAATTAGCTAAATCATCAGCAATTCGTTCGAACAATCTTCTACTCATTCGGAAACGACGCTTAAAGAGATCGGCAGTGTAAACACAGTCTTCAGCAAAATAGTCGGGCACCAAACGTTCATGTGCACCTTTAAAAAATATAAGACATGTTAATAATTTTTTTTCAAAGATGTTATAAAAAATATAGAACATATTAAAAAAAATTAAACATTTTAACAAAAAAATAAAACATACCCTCACGATCTCTATCAAGCGCCGCGCTCCGTGTCAATGGTACCGAAGATGATCCACTCTCGTTTTCTTGTTCCAACTCGGCTAAAATTTTTGCCGTTTCCATCATCGCACCAACGTAAAAGTTTATCACGTTTTGTTCCTCCTCTTCCGACGAACTCATGGTATAAGAAATAGAATTTTTATAAAATTTTGTGGATAAAAAGTTGTATAAAATGTTGTATGGTGGTGTAGATTGTAGAGATGTAGTGTGTTTTGTTTTGAATTTGATTTGGTTTAATATATATATATAAAACTTTGATTTAAAAAAAAAATAAAAAAAAATAAAGCTTCAAACGGTCACCTAACGGCTACAAAGAATGGACCAATCACAAGAGGCGGTGGGCACGGGGAGATTTCCCTCATCTCCCCGGAAAAAAACACGGGGGGGAGGGGGGGGGGTGTTCCCCGGATACCCCGACTCCACGTCTGCACCCCGTCCCCTTTCCCCGGATCCACACCGTTTAGTCTAACAATCACACATCTAAAAGACAGTAAGATTTAGCCAAAGAAAATACGGTGACATGACACTTTCCAATCAGTATACTGATATAGTTTCAATTATTTCTAGCTAATCTAATTCTAATATGCTACAAGTTTTTGAAGGGCTTCATTATATTTTTGAAATGGTCTTTAAGATATTTAATAACCTTTCACTTTCTACCAAAACAATAATGTTTTTGGACATATCTTTTTACGAGTTGTTAAATTCTCTTTCGGGATATCATAGCCTTCCATTTGACTGATATCCTTTGGTTAGCGTCCTTTTCTACGGGCAACAGGTGGGCAAAAAACTTAAATCATATAAACACAATCAAAGACATAGATAACAAATAGTATACACTAACTTTTTGGTAATTTTAACACAAGATTACAATGTAGATGGACAATTAGATATATTATGCACACATATTTAAAAAGACTAGTGGGAATGCCCGCACGTTGCAGCGGGTGTCTCAACTGATATCAGATTCAATTATGATATCTATAACGAATCACCACCCATTTCGGGTTTCAAACAAGTTTGTTATAAATGTGATTACATGTCATTCTTAGCGTCTTTCTAAATGTGTCTGTATAGATAGATATATGTAGGGGTTGACGATATCCGTGTTCTGGGCTACCCGTTACTCGTTGCAATTTCTTCTCTAGGAGATCTATGTCATCCTCTTTATATACTTTATATTTACATACGTATTTGTTGTTGATATTTTTGGTGCGCGTGTAGTGATTTGAGCTTTAAAGTTCTTTAATACTATGTTTTTTTTTTCCAATTTCCTCTCCAAATGATCAAATATACGTCTATTTTAAGGATTCATGTTTACATGTCGCACAAACTATTTGAACCCTCAGAGACCGCCTTGGTTACTCCTTGTTTTTTGGAGACAAAAATAGATGGCTGAAAACTACAATTATATACCGCAGCATCATAGAATACTCCTCTTTCCGTCATCTTTTCCAAGATTATTATTGCAGTTTTAGTCTAGCCTAAAACGACAATCCCGTGAATGAGAGAATTATAGGTCAGGTTTTTCTCCCTCATTGACCATCTTAACAAACAAAACAAAGGCCGTGTTAATTAGTATCATTTTTTTCTGCAATATGTGTTTAACAGTGGCGTATAGGGTAACTTATTAGACCTTAATCCTCTGCATATTTTTAGAATTTCAACTGCTTTTGTTTTGTAACCGTGACAACATTGAGCATCAATGATGGTGTTATAAACTTGAATATTTATCACCAAACCCATTGACATAGTTTAATTCATAAGTCTATCTACAATACCAAAATATATTTCCAAAATTGCTTTCATAGTTTTCTTTATCAATTAAAGATTAAAATACGTGTGTGTAGACCAAACTTATAATCTAGAAAAAAATCATGTATCCTATGCAGAAGGTCTTACAATTTTTCTCTACCAACTTATTATTAATTTTAACAAAAGATTAACATGATGAAATTCTATTCAATTTAATGGAGGGTCTCATTATTGATCATTTTAGACATTCAATTACAATGGGGGGTTTCACTAATAACTAATGGTGATGAAGAGAGGAGCATGGCAAGTTGGGATTGTATAATAGGTATCAAAGGTGGTACACAAGGGTACATTTGGAAGAAATGAGGTAAAAATTTGAGGATTACACTTGAGACTTTTGGGATGCCATCTTAAATTTGCCAATTTAGACATATTTAGCCACCACTCCTCCTTTATAATGTAGTAGAGATATATTAGAAATTATATTGGGTATCTAATCGGGTAAACGAGTAATCGGGTCGGGTAAACAGGTATATCATCAAATCCCAAACCCGTCCCAAACCTGCAAAAAAATAAAAAACTAATCTCATACCCGGACCCATACCCAATTACTCGACCCCAAACCCGTCCCAAATGTGTCGGGTTTCGGGTTTACCCATCGGGTTCAGGTTTGATTGTCATCCCTACTTACAATATCTTCGGTTGATTCTGTTAACTATTCAGAAGTATTCTAAACATCTCCATTTCTAGATCGGGTTTTGTTTTAGATAACCATTGATGACATTTTCTCATTGCCCTACCAGGTACAGTTCCCTTTGGTGCCTCCGAAGCTTCACTTTTGTTTGCTTAAATTTCATCAAATACTCCTTTCATCTTTCTGGCGAAGATTATACAAGTTAGTCTTAGTACAAGAATACTAAACCATTAAAAATAACAATCACAGTTGTCCATGATTAATAATATAGCTTTACATATGAGTTTGTTTATAAAGCTCAGCCAAATTTGGGTAGTTAGTACCAAAAAAACATTATTTAATTCTTCACTCTTATTTTTATATTGTTTGATTTTGCATTTGATGTTATTGTTAACTTTTAACAATGTTGTATTGTAGATTTGTTCAGGCATTACTTAGTATCAAGAAACCAATTTGCAATTGGGTGCATGTTGTTCATACACGTACATAATACTAAAACTAAAGTATGAACAATTGAAAACTAAGGTTTCTTTTAGTAGGATTTCACATAAGGCTTGGACCTAGTTCAATAATAATCAATCATTTTGTTATGTTCCTTACTTTTGTTTTCATTTCCAATTTAATCAATTTAGATAAGAAATATTTACATTTTAGTACCATGAGCTACTGAACAATCATCACAATTCGTACACCCCGATGATTCCGCCATCGGATGGAGTGTTACAATACACACATATTAATGGGGTTTGTAGAATTTTGTACATTGTGATCAAAGTGAGGGTTTTGAGAAATATTTGAAAACTGATGTCACACTAAGATGTCAGTTTGTGGTAGTCTATTTTTTTTAACATTCTGGATGCTCTAATCCAAAGCAAAATTAGTAAATTTATCCGACTTACATGATCAAAATGCTTGTTATTTAATTTGATACGAAAGTATATAAAAACAATCGGCAATCCTAAGTTAGCAAAGAACGTCATGTTGATCAAGAAATTTTGACTGACGATAACCTAGAAACTCACAGTAACTAGAGATTTCTCATTGACTCGAATATGTTACACTTTTTTAGGGTGGAGGGTATGCATACTCTCCATACCTTTCTTAGTGCACCACCTATTTCCTTCATATCAACGGTATATCAGATAAATAATACTTTTCTTACCAGTGAGGTGTATATACGACAACTCATCAACTTACCACAACTAATTTTAAATAACTGATGGCCCATATGAAGAGAGGGATAGGGACAGATGGCCCACAATGAAGAGGGATAGAGGTGGCTAATGATTGAAGAACTCTACGTCCTACGATTTTGTTTGACACAAACGGTGTAGTGTGTGGGGTGAGGAAGGGGCTACCCTCTTTGCCAAATTACCCCATAAGATTATTCTTTTTGGTACCAAATTTTGTGGATAGGTGGAGATATTTACAACAAAGATTTACTTTGTTCCAACTAGTTTTAAGGTAAGACTATCATTATATACACATGAGACATGTGTAACCATGTGTACTGTTTTTAGTCAAATATTTTAGAAATTACTTGGCCTGAAAATAGATAATGAAATCTAGCCAAAAAGCTTGATTTTGTTTTATCCTTCACATATTTTGACAAATGTTTTCATTCCAGATTTTGTTTATTTTATGATCAGGGGACGGGACGCAACCAGATTTGGTCACGGGTACCCCACTATCAGCACGGTAACACCGCCGTCACCGGTGCTGGTAGTGAATCCGTGGACCTTTTTCTGGTTCTAGTTAAAGGATTGGAACCCATGAATATGAATAAAATATAATTTTTTTGGATCCCACCGTCCCTACCGATCTCAATAGATGGTGAATATGAAGAAGAAGGTTTGAGATGGACACATGGTTTAAGTAATATTAGGTTTGAGAAGAACACAAGGTTTGAGTAAAAATAAAAATTAAGTATTTTAATAATAATAATAATAATAATAATAATAATAATATTATTATTATTATTATTATTATTATTATTATTATTATTATTCCCATTTGCCTGTAAGCCCAGTTACGTATTTCACGAGGGTCGTTATCTTTGTACAAAAGTAATCGCTCGTTTTTTTTATTGTTTTAGAAAGTGAAAAATAGATTTTAAAATATGATATATATTTTCTTAATTATTATTATTATTATGTGTGAAAATAATTGATTGTGGGGTAAAGAATCAGTAGAGTGTTACCTTCAAAAAAACGATTTTAGTGAAGTGATCTGACAATGTATGATTGATGTAAATCAGTGAAGTTGAAAAAGTTTCAGTAAAGCACCCCGCCCCCTTAGAGAATTGCAGTGTAAGTTACAACTATATATAAAGATATTTGCTTTTTTGTAGGTTTTTTTTAATCTTCAGACTCCTTTATTAATAGGTGTGAAGTGTTGCTTTCTAGATTAGTTAATATCTTTTAGATATAACTAGCAGGAACTTGTGCGTTGTGGCGGACTGCACTGGGTTTGGTTGTTGCGTATGGTCAATCACGTTGTTGGTATTTTACATTATACAAACATACTGATAATGTATGATATATGATCAGAGGTTGTACAATTTGAGTGGAGTAAATGTAGATATTGCTGTAAAATAACGCGTTAAGTTTGAAATAAATATAATGCGGTGTCAAAGTAACCCAAGGTTTTAAACAATAGATGACACCATAGAGTTTTCTAAATACACAAAATATAATTGAAAAATAATGATTAAAAGAAATACTTCTGAACTCAATATATGTAAGGGAAGTCCTTTGATATTGAAAACAAGTATGAAAATATAAAGTGATGCATGAGAATACTGAAAACTTGAAGCAGAAGACAAAATTTTAGTCTCTTCGTAAAAAAAAAGTAGCTAAATACTCCAAATGAAGCCATAAAAAATAAAGAATGGTGTGTGGGATGGATATGTCATCCCGTGGTACTAACTGGTCGATTTTATGTTATATTCCATCATATGCTCCCAAACGTATATACGCCATTTCTCATGCTGGTGATTGTTTCGTCTAATAAGACATCTATAGATGTGAAGGAGAAGTTTGTGTTGAATGCGCGGATCAAAGAAACCATGACACTTGATCAAAGAAACCATGACGTTGCTCTTAATTAACTCAATAATCATGACGTTGCTTTTAATTAACACAACATTTGTCTTATTGTAATTTTTAAACGTAAACTTTTATTACATATATAATAACTTTTAAACTAAAAGTCACAATGTATCATTGTTTGACAATTACTTGGGTTTTGCTAATGACCGAGTCAGTCACGAGTGGGATGATGCATGTTCCTTGATTTGAGTTTAAATATGTTAGTCAAATTTTTATGTATTGTTTTTAGTATAAGATAAAAACTTATTTATTTGTTTTATTAAACCAGTCTTGGAAATTTAATGAGATTACATTAAGTTATTTATCATAATTTGTTTGACTTTAAAAGCATAAGTTAATAAGTCATTTAATTGTTATATTAAATTCGTCTTGCAAATTTTATGAAATTAAAGTTTTACCCTTATAGTGAATATGAAATGACATTATTACACATCCAGAACCATTATATAGTACTCCTCCGTCCCAATTTAAATGTCCCATGTCTAAAAACACACATTTTAAGAAATCTTTTGTTTTTATGTGGTAAAATGACAATAATATCCTCAAAAGTGGTGATTGTGTTTTGTCTTTTATGGGCAAAACTGGAAATTATATTTCTATTTTTGAAAAGGAACATTTAATTTGGGACAAACAAAAAATGAAAGAAGGACATTTAAATTGGGACGGAGGGGGTAGTATAGATAATGGCCGATTCTTATGCTTTCTATTTATTCTTAAGTTAGCAATTAACTAATTTTGGGTTCTAACTCAAAATTCTTTCTTATCCTGCCTTCATTTCACATTAGCATTTTACACCAAACCACATGCCTCTAAATCCTCGCGACACTCGAAACATACCACATGGATTAGATTCTTATTAAGTATCCTCTCATAAACGCTTACAGATACATAAAGGTTAGTTTCAGTAATTAACGAATTTTGGCAAAGAAGCGTAAGAAGCGATGAGGAGGCGGCACGTGTACATGCGTGGGTTTTATAGGTGAGGGTATTTTATGTCCATTTACTTACGCAAGTTTTTGGAACACATAACTGCATCATGTAAGATAGGATAACCACAACATGGTTTACATTATCAAAATAAGGCTAAAACCATAGGCACACATCTACAATGCGTAAAATCATTACACATCTTGTAAAATGACATAACCCCCACCATGTAAATGTTATAACCTATATGTGTTATGTAACCACTCGGTTATATGCACAGTCCTTTAAAAATGTCATGTTTATAACACCAAAAAAAGAGTTTTTATAATTATATTATTCATATTAAAGATAATAAAATTCTTAATTTTATGATATAACTTTTTATCAAAATAATATAATATACAAATAATGTGAGTTTAAAATTTTTATAGAAATGGCATTAAATAAAAAAGGAAAAATTACAGAAATCGTCTTTTATGTTTACATCGTTTTTCAGTAGGTGTCCTTAAACTTCAAAAGTGATGAGAATCGTCCTTTATATTCTAAAATCTTTCAAAACTAGTCCTTTAGGCATAACCTGGTTAGTTTTTTTGGTTAAGTTTGGTCATGTGGACCCACATGAGGGCACAATGATAGTTATGCCCCCATCTCTATCATCTTTATCACCACCACCCCTTGCATTCTTCAATAACCACCACCACCCCACCACATCCACCACCAGGTTACACCACCACCTCTTCCACCAACCTGCCACCACCACCATAACCTGCACGAACAAATTTAAAGCACCTCTACCACCAACTTACCACCACACCACCACCATACCACCACCACCACAACCTGCCACCACCTATAGCACCAACCTACCACCACCACCACAACCTGCCACCACCTATACCACCAACCTACCACTACCACAACCTAAAGCTCCCAAATTTCATCAACCCTGCAATAATAATATCCAAAACCATTAAACAACCCCCAAAAAGAAGGTCAACAACAAAATGCCCAAATTCACCCAAAATCAAACTGAACATAACATCGAAACCCTATAACCACTCCCTTGACCCGAAAAGGAAACGAGCCAATCGAGTCCAACAACCAATGTGACCCGAGCAAGACCCATGGTCAGTACCCTGCGACATCGTTATCACCATGACCATCACCTAACGTGGTTAGATTTTCTGGACCATCACCACTGCCACCACCTGAGAACCACCGCTACCAGGACCTGTGACCACCGCCGTCACAACCTGGACCATCACCACTGCCATAACCGACACCACTCGAGTTGTCAACAATAAGCACCAACATCAACATCCCACAACCCTTTTCATCATCGAGCTCTAGAATCAAGATAATAGATGTGGTTTTGGGGTTTTTACCTTGGTTTGATCATGAATCGGGTTACAAGGCCGAGCCATCACCGGAATCTCCCTGTCTCCGCCTGCTTCGTCTCTCCCTTTCCTGTTTCTCTCTCCTCTCCTTCTATTCTCTCACCACAGATCTAAACATGGGTAAAGGGTTGGGTAAGGTTTGCTGGGGGCTGCTTGGTCGGAGCTCCGCCGCTGGCGGAGGAGACCCTCCGGTCTCCCTCTCTTCTCTGGCTCACTTTCTCTCTCTATCAACACAAGAGTTGTTGGTTCTCAGAAGGTTTTAAAAGGGGGGAAATGAAAAAGCAGATGAAATGTCCATAATACCCTCATGTGCCACTCACGTGACTTAAAATAACAGGAAAATCTAACCACGTTAGTGCTAAAGGACTAGTTTTGAAAGATTTTAGAACATAAAGGACGATTCTCATCACTTTTGAAGTTTAAGAACACCTACTGAAAAAACAGGTAAACATAAAGGACGATTTCTGTAATTTTTCCAATAAAAAAAGTCGACAAAAGGTTCATTCACATTTTTACAACTTCCGGTTTTAGAAAAAAAAACAAAAAAAAAACTCAATTTATATAATCCATATAGATATGCTCATCTATAATACATTATAAAGAGGGAGCCATGGGTAAAAATGTTCAAAATGTCAAAGTTAAGATGGCAACTTAAAAGTCACAAGTGTAATCCTCTAAACTTTACCCCCCTTTCTTCCTTTTATGCCCCTCTATACAACTTTTGATAGCCATTGTACCAATAGCTAATGCAACACATTCCATGTAATTGTTTTGAAACCGTTCAAGACATTCACATGTGAAATGCAAACGCTCGTTCATAACTATTCATAACTCAATATAATCACTAACTCTTCATAACTCTAAATAACTCACTATAATGGAGTAATATCCTAAAGCATATCATTTATTGTTTTTGAAACCCTCACCATTAACCTGCTCTTGAATGCAGTTAAGAAACCCTTGATTTTTCGATTTCCCCCATTCAATCATTTTTAACCATCTTCGTTCGTGTTAAGATATTAGTGGATTCTCTGTTCCAAAATCGACAAATTCCCTGTTTTCTCAGCCCATTTGAAGACCCGTTTCATCCATCAATTTCAAGTTGTTGTAGTTTATGCACCGTCTCACCTTCATAAAAGTCTACATTAGGCCCTTTAAACTCAAAGGTATGGTTTGATGAAGTGTGTATGAATGTTTGATTTGTGTAATGTTTATATTTGTATTTGTATTGTTGTCATGTGATAATCTTGAGGTTGTTTTTCTTTATGTGAGTTTGGTTTTGAGAAATAGTAAAAGGAGTTTTAGGGAGACGGATTTTGTTGTTGTGAAGATGGATGTGGAAGGGACTGAATTTTATTTGATCGCGAAGATGGCTGAGACTGTGGCGATTTGTTTGATTGATGAAATGTTTCTTGAATGTCATTATGATAGGAAGGATAGATGTTGTGGTGTTGAAATGGATTCAAAGTATGAAAATGGGTATAAAGATTGTTTGGAGTTGTATAATGTACATGCTACATGGATACTGTAATAGAATATGGTATTGCTTATTGATTGCATAATGTGTTCTCTAATTTGTTACTTATTGTGATGATTTGTTTGTTAATTTATGTGGAAATTACTGTTGTCATTGTTTGGTTTTTATGTGTAGGTATGAGATCAACTGGAGAAGTTTTACAAGTTCATGGATCCACTGATAGATTCATCACCTCCAGAAGCTCACCAAGGTGATTCACCCTTTAACTCGCGGTTGAACATAAGTTACAAAAATCGGAATTCTCGGCACATTAAAGTGACACATAAAAGACACCCTAAACCATCATGAGGCGTGCCTCAGACTCGTCTTCGCCTCGCCTTGCCTTGCCTTGCCTCGAGGCGCGCGCCTTAAACGTTTTCTTTTAAAGCATGGGTGGATTGTGAATTTTTGTATCATATAATATGCATTTAGTGAACTGATGTACTAATATGGATTAAGAGGTTTGGGCACTTGACATTATGGTTTTTTTTTTAAATTTGGTTTTCAGATTTGGGACACTATTAAGGGCCAAGTGCAGACAGACTTTGCAAACATTGTGTCGACTGATGAAAATGACTTTTTTTGCTAAACCTGAAGGCGGTCGCATGTCGGTTGATTACACTTGCATGAAATGGTTGTCCTTGGAGAAAAAGGTTTTGTTATATATATATATATATATATATATATATATATATATATATATATATGGCTTGGTTTATTTACCACACAAACATGAGGAGATGTTTGGCTGCTATTATTGATTTCATGATAATGTTTTATCAGAAAAAAGGGAAGCTTCCAAGCTCATTGCTCATTTTAGGAACATGGGGTGGTGATATACAAAGGCTCCATTCCTGCAATAATAGGACAATTTTCAAGGTATGCTTCATTTCCTTTCTTTTAACATTTTTTATCTTCTGATGTATAATTTTTTTAACATATAATCGCAGCCATGGATTGCGGACTGGGTTCTTTGAAGCAAGTAAGATTGTGCTAATAAATGTGGTGAGCCGGTGGACTGGTATACCTATGACTAGGCTTGGAACCGATGAGAAAGAGAGGCTTATTGGCCTAGCCGACAGGTTGCATGAGCGAGTAGTGGGCCAGAATCAAGCGGTTAATGCTGTTGCCGAGGCGATTTTGAGGACACGGGCTGGTTTGGAGGTGGCGAAAAGAACGGGTCAATCAAGTTGTGTTATGGGTTAAATGAGTCATTTTTATTCACGTCGAGTTTGCATCATGACCCGAAACACATTTTCTCTATATTTTTCTTTATAAATTAATGATATCACACAACAAGTTATACTATTTAAATAATAGTGTAAATTGAAATTAAATAAATAAAAAACTATGGGTGATATGTTGACCCATTTGGCATGTTTTTTTAGCTTTTTTTATTAGACCTGTATGAGACATAACCCGAACCACTTTGACGCATGTCAAAGAAGAAGACAACACACCATAAATGACTTTCAATAAGGACCCAGAACTTGATACATAGGCATACAATACTTCCATAAAGGCAGTGTTGGTTGCGGTTTTGCTTCATGTTCTTAAGTCCGCAACAGTCTTAGTAGAAGCATCAATTGTTCGGTACTCTTTGATGCGAACAATGATTAGTAGTAATACACGTATAATGTATCGTCTAAAAAAACATTCGTTGAATGGACTGAAATGTTTAGAACTCGAATGGTCGTGTTTCGTAATAGACATAATAGTACCTGATGTCAGCCGGACACCCGCCGCAACGCGCGGGCATTCCCACTAGTTTTATATAATCCATATATTTGTCCTTTAGCATTGTAGATAAATCATAACATATAATTAATGATGTGAAGTTCCATTCGAAAAGGGACGTGGCACTTTATCGAACCTATTTGATAACGATAGGGCAAGCTCACATACTCCACAAGATCCATTTGAGCAACCAAATTAAACAAGTACGCAATTGGTTTCATCGTCTTGTGGCCAGAAAGTTAATTTTATAGTATTTGCTTGTTAATGGACATGACATGTTATTCAGGCTCTTGGTCATTAGTTTGTACACGTAAGTGGAAATTAACAACAACGCTACTTATGTTGTGATGTGGGACCATGACTCAACTGAATTGCACTTTGTTTTAGAAGGGAAAAACCCTTTAAAGTTAGATACACTTTGATCTTCTAAATATATATTTAATATCAATTGAACACTTTCAAAAAGTATATTTAGTTGCATACTTGCATGTATCAACTAAATGTTTCAAATGTTATGATTCTCTACTAGATATACATAGATACATATATAGGTAAAAGGTGTAAAGAAAAGATGCTATAATTTTTATTGAGCTATCAATGTCTAAAGATAATACATGATTTTACAACATTGATGTATTTATGTGACATTTGAGTGGGAGAGGAGGGGGGTCGTACTTGTTAGGAAAATGATACAAAATTGTTAATAAGGGTTTAGGAACGATACACGGAATGAGATTATTATGTTTACAAATTGGTACTCATTGGAACTTGAATTTAGCATGAAAAAAGTTAACAATAATGGTTCTTCATCTTTTGAGTTGTTCTCACCAATGTTTTGAAACTCGGACCGGACTTACTGATCGGATCGAGAATTGGGACCTAAGTCGCAGGACCGGCCTTGAGCATGGGCTGGGTGGTCACTGGCTCAGGGCCTAACCCTCAAATGGGCCCAAACGTTTTTTTCAAAATGTTCATACATATATATATGCATATATTAAATTCTACATTTAGGATATATATTTATACTTTATACATTAGAGTTTTGCTAGTGGAGTTGGAAAAACCACGTTAATTTAATGTAGAGGTCTTAAGTTCAATCCTTGGCTCTAGCCCCATATTTATTTTTTTTTAATTCGTTCCCCTTTACAAAATTTTGGGCCCAATTTTTTTTTGCCTGAGGCCTAATTTTTTTATTGTTCTCGGAGACAGCCCTGCTAAGTCGGTCCGGTTCAACGTATTGGAACGCTAGGATGAGAATCTGGAGGTCGGACCAGAGCTGGCCGGTCGAACAAGAATTTGATGGGTTTGAACCGGATTTTGATTAAACTTTTGCCATTTTACCCTATTTATTTTTATTCTATTTAGGATGTCATCCGATTCTTACATCCGGTAGAATCCGTCCAATCGTTCTGACCATGGACTGGTTTAACATCCGATCCGATTATGAAAAAAATTGGTTCTCACGGAATTGTCGCTCTAGATTTTGGTGTCTATAACGCTCATGAAAGTGGTTTGGTAGAATGCTTGAAAAAAAAAAAGATCAAAGTGAAGAAAAAAAAAAGGCAAGTTGTCAGGAGGGGTTTGCGGTTGAATTGTGGATCAATCGTGCACGTCCCTTCAAAACTTTTTTTTGAAAATTATTTTTGTTCGCACTATTTAGCAAGATTTTTTTCCCACACTTGACTCCACTCTTGGACACTAATCCAAGACTTTTATGTCATGGTTCTAGTGAGCTTTAATATCTCATTTCACATTAGGAGGGAGATCGAATAGTAACAAGTGACAAGAGAGGAGGTGTTTGTGAGACTCATTGTACAATCTTTATTCGAACACTTGGTGTTTATTTAAGAGAGGTAATCCCTACCAAGATTGAGGAGAATGTGTAAGTATGATCACTACTAGTATTAGTGAGAAGAGCCTTCCTTGTCGGATGTTGTAGGGTTTAATACACTTGCGAGGGTTCCCGCCCGAAAGGTCTTTGGTTGCAATACCTATGGGTTCTCAAATTTAAACTCGGGAAGGGTATGTCTATCAGATCAGGGTGATGTTCTAGGCCGATAAAAAAAGTATTAGTGAGAAGAGCAAGGGTTCACTATCTTATTAGTAGTAAATTGTAAAAATGATCTCCACCTTATAAGTTGTAAATATGATGTCTTTGTGTTCCCTATGTAATTTGATTTTGTATGTATTAACAGATTCTGTAAATCTTGTTCAGAGTTTTTTATGAAGAAATTGTTTCCATTATTAATTAGGATTCAAAATAGATTTATTTGTTTAATTAGGCTTCAAAATAGATTTATAATTATAATTGTGTGATCCAAATTAAAGGCATTTGTGGTTGACACGTGGGCTGTTTTTTTAGGTAAAAGGATAACACTTTTCAACAAATTGGTTGTGGAGTCGGGCAACAAAATACTAGACGGAATCGAGGATAAATTATAATTATACTGCCACGTAATGTCTTGTTTGGTACAACGTGGATGGATGTAAAGGCAATCATAAGTATGATGTCATGTCTTACGGTTGTCTTAACCATTAACTTCACACGTCCTATATGAGTATTACATATAGTTGGTTTACCACTCAATCTCTCTTGGTACACAACTAATCGTGTTAAAAGCGACTATTTTTATATGTATGATTCAAATGAGTTGGCATAAATGGATACTCATTCATATTTTAAATTTCATTTGTAATTAAGTTAGTTTTACTTTAAATATACCAACTTATTTACATAATTATTACATGCTAGGGTGGTATATGTCAAAAGGTAGCTACGTGTTTTACTTATATAATTTATAGTAGAGTGGTAGACGACTCAGAAATTGTTTTTACCGGTTATATTATGTTTCTTTGTTGTTTGAGTGCCGATAGACAATTTTTATCGAGTTGAGTTAGATATCTGGAATTAGCCCATGTGGGACTAGCCTACTTGGTAGAGGCTTATGAGGAGGTTTAAAAAAAGATAACTTGAAGAGTTGAATCAACCAGAATTGACCAATTTGTTTGAAGATTTCTTTGATTTATATATTTATGTAGTTGTTAATTAGCGATTTGTTGTTTGCGTAGATTAGTCATCCAATTATAAGACATTCTTATCTAATAAAAAAAAGACCTTTTTGTGTTGATTTTTGAAGTTGAATAAATTGGAAGATAAAAAGAAGACCATTGCTATGAATAAAATTTATTTTTTCTTGTTTGACTGATCTCATGTGAAAGAGGAAAGAAAAGAATAATTTAGAAGAGCAATATCAAGAAATCATGTGAGTGATAATAATGCAAACTTACCAAGAAATCACCAAGAAGAAATGTGATGTACACCTAATTTAAATGGCTAAATCTGTAAAGTGTAAATCCGCCCCTTGAAAGTTTTCACTGGTTTAGTGGGCTTTGTTACTAAACAAATAGCCCAAACGGTCAACCTAAATATTAGCATATTACTAAATCTAGAAAACCATCCCAACTAGACTAAACAGCCCAAACAAAACAATCTAAGGCCAATGTTTTGAAACCCGAACCGGACCGGCGGGTCCGACAGGTTGGACCGGGCTCCGGCCCCACGGCCGGTCCGGGTTAGCACATCGAATCGCCATTGCAAAGAACCTGCGACCCGGCCGGTCGAACCGGAAAACCGGCCAGCCGGACCAAGGAAAAAAGAGGTTGGACCGGTTTTTTTTATTTTTTTTTTGTTTTTAGAACCGGACCGGACATCAAACCGGTCTCTTACCGGTCCACTGGTCCGACCGCTCCAACCGGATGTAAGAACTGGATGGTGTCGTAAAATTAATAGGGTAAAATTTTAAAAAATATAAAAAAAAATCCGGTTTCAAAAATTGGTGGTGGAGTGTTTGTGGTGCATTTGTGTGGTTTGAGGTCTCCGATTTGAATAATTGTTTTTTCTTAAAACAAATACGAAAAACACGCAACGTGCGTATGTTTATATACCTAGTTACATTAAAAGTAAACATTAAACATTAAAACTAAACATTAAAACTTAACATTAAAATTACATAAAATAAAATACATTAACGAAAATTTAAAATAAAACTACTACAAAATATGTTTTTAATTACCGTTACTGTCGTATTCGTCAGATTCGTTATATCTTGGTAGACTCCAAATATGATCGACCAAATCCGCTCGAAGGTTGTGATGTGTTTGCCTATTCTTGATTCCAAAGTTGTTTAGCGTTGTTATTGCATCAGTAATGTCTCCCTGACTTGATTGCGCTTCCTCACTATAGTACTCGCATATTGCACGTCCTTCGTCTTCCAAAATCATGTTGTGTAAAATAACGCATGCGTACATCACATTTCTTATTTGGGGTTTTCATACATTCTACATGGCATGGACAAAATTTTCATCTTTTTTGCAAAACACTAAAAGCTCGCTCAGGGTAAATTCCATCCGTTAAAAGATATCCGTACTTGTATTCTACCCTGTTTATGAAAAAAGTTTCTTTGGGGCAACTTCATTTACGAGATTGTTGAAAATTGGTGACTGGTTAAGAATAACTATATCGTTCAACGAACCGGGAACACCAAAAAATACATGCTAAATCCAAAGATCTTGTGATGCTACCGCTTCAAGCATCATAGACGGCTTTTTATGATATCCAATCGAGTGTTGGCCTTGCCATGCAGTTGGAAAAAGTTCCCATTCCCATTTCATACAATCTAAACTCCCGAGCATCCTGGAAAAACCATGTTTTTCTTAGTGAAACTCCAAAAGTTGTTGTACGTCACTAAAGTAGGTTTTCTCAAATATTTTTTTAAATACATTTTTAATGACGTATGCACAAAAATATTGAAGACTTTCCCTAGCTGTTTGACCTGACATCTTTAGATAGTCGTCCATTATGTCGGAACTTTGTCCATATACCAACTATCTAAGCACGGTTATGACCTTTTACAATGGGGTAAATCCCATGTTACCACACGCATCGGGTCTTTGTTGAAAATATTCTTAATTATTTCCTAAATCGTTAGATATTCTTAAAAATAAAGTATAACTCATACGAAAACGCCGCCTAAAACTTTTTTCATCATATGTTGGTTCGGGTGAGAAGTAATCACGTACCAATAAATCATTTGCGACATGTCGTTCACGAAGTATATATTTTCTACGTTTGGGTTTGGAAGTCCCTTCAACTTCCTCCTCCACTATGGCTTCAACGACTTTATAAATGGTCGACATTATCATTTCCGCGCCGTCATCGGATGAGGACTCCAAAGTGTATAGATCAAACGGATCAGATGAACTTAAAGATTGCATTTTCTTGGAGAGTATTTTTAAAAATATGATAGATTGGAGAGTAATTTTAAAAATATGAGAGTGTGTGTGGGTAGAAGAGGATATGATTTGTATATATATAATTATGGTTCAAAACAACAATTGTGTAAGTGGAAAGAAGATGTACTCTATGACATTTACAAAAAGTTCAAGGCTGACAGACTTGCAAATCTGGAGAAGTTCAAACCAATACAGCCTGCTACCAATAAAAAGACAGAGGAAAACACAAAACCAGACTTCAAGATGTTTCTAATTGAGAAAAACACCATTGTTGAAGAGGATTTTAGTGTTGATGAAAAGCCTCTGATAACACAAGATAGGGATCCTGCAACATTTGCATATCAACTGAAACAGACCATCAAAGAACAAAAACAGACCAAGGTTGTCACCGAACATCACATGCCTATTTCTAGTGGTGATACACCTGGTACTGTATTAGTTGAAAAGAGAGGGAGATCCAATCTGATCAATGCTGAAAAAGAAAAACCACCAACATCAGAACTATCTTCAAACCTACAGATTGTACCATACAAAGACAACTTCTTTAATTCCAAATCTCCAATCATCAAATGGTACTTCACCCGCAAGTCCAGTTCCCTGGTTCTGGAAAGAAAAGACTGCTCAATGAAAGTCCTTCATAACATGACTGAATTGGAAAAATTATCTGATGAAGATCTTCTAACCATTCAGGATATGTTACCAGAAATCAGACTACTTTCAGAATCAGAGGTCAGAAGACTCAAGTATCAAACGATCAAGGAAATCTGGAGAGTTCTTGCCTCAAGAGAGAGATGATCTTATAAATAAAGATAGACAAAGGTTTTGGCTTCATCAATCTAGGGGGAGATTGTAGGGTCAAAGAGGATTGAGAAGCCAGTATAAACCTTAGTCTTATATCCTCTTAACATTTTGTGAAACTGCTGAAGTAAAAGATTACCAAAGTGCTGAAGAGTAAAAGAATCAGAAGTTCAGAAGATAAACCAGACAAATATATGAAGAACAAACTGCTGAAGACAAACTCCTGAAGATCACTCATCAGAAGTTTGTCACTCATCAGCACTTTCATTAGAAGCTTCTAACCGCCCTTAAATCTCAGCAGTTTAGTATTATATTAGTTACTTAAAGTCTTTGTTTAAGTTTCGATACTACAGCCTGTTGTAGTATTATCTTACATTATTATAATGTTTTGATAACTTAGTTTGTATGTAATCATCCGTCTATAATTAGAGGGATTAAACCCACTATTTTAGACATCCATCCGAGACTTGAACATCTCCTTCAAATTACTTTGTAGTTAACCTTTTCAATATATAACTGAGAATCATTCTGCATTTACTGTTATATTCATTTATTGTTATTTGATTCTCATCTTTACTTCCTAGTTCATTGAGTGAGGGGGAGAAATAACTCATGTTAAAAGTGATCCTTTAACTTGAACACTTTACTTATTCCGCTGTGCAAATTACTTTGATAAACTTACAACACATAAGTGTTCATGAATAAGAACTGTTAAATAGAGAAACTGATCCAACAATTGGTATTAGAGCAACTGGTTTATCTGATCAAATATCAATCTAACAAATTGAGAATCAGACACAGGCTCTTATTGATACTCAATAAAGGATAAAAGTTCACTTTTTTTTAACCATCCATCACTTTGAGAAAAACTTGACAAATCAAAATTCTCAAAAATGGATCCTCATATTACCGGATCTGCCACTAAACCTGCTATGCTAGTCAGAAATGAGTATAATATCTGGCAAAAAAGGTTGGCACATACTTTGTCTCAAACAAACACCGGTTGTTGGAGATCTGTCATGTATGGACCCCATAAACCAGTAAACATAAATCTCGAAACTAAGGAAGAAATGCCAAAAGAACCAAAAGACTACACTGATGAAGATTTCCTAAAACTTGAGCTTGATGCTAAGGCATTCTCTATGTTGGCAATGGGCTCCCCCAAATGAAATATACTATGGACTTTTACATTGCGAAAGTGCCAAAGAGCTTTGGGACTGCCTAAAAGAACAGTTTGGAAGAACTGAAGAGGTGATTGCCAACATCAGAGAAATTCTTACTCAACAATATGAAACATTTACTCACATTAATGGGTAAACTTTGACACAACAATTTGAAAGATTCTCCTCATTACTCTCCGAGTTAAAGTTAAATGGTCAGACCTATACAAATGTATCTATGCTTCATAGATTTTTAAGGTCATTACCAGAAAAATGGGAAAATTACTTTATAGTTCTCAGATCTGGACCAGATTTTAACTCCCTTAGTCTTACAAAATTACATGGGAGATTGCTGACTTGTGAAAGAGAAATAAATCAAAAGAAAAAGTTACAAAATTCTGACTAAACAGCTGATGACTATGTTCCAGGTAGTACAACACTTTTAGGACAAGACTCATCTTCTTGTTCAAATGATTTTGGATCTTTTGATCACATTGACATAACTGCTGGGATCTCATCAGAAAAGTCATATCCAGCTTATGACAATGAAGAAAATAGTCAAACTAATGATAACATGTGTTTTATAATGGATTCTAAAAAATTTCAGAAGTGATGACTTAGAAGAAATGGACATAATACACCAACTGGTCATGTTAAGCATAAAAACAAATAAAATTTATAAAAGGTCAAGAAGGAAATTTCCAGGGCTAAACAGTTCAACAAAAGTTGATTTTGACAAATCTAAACTGAGATGTCATAAGTGTCAGAAGTTGGGACACTTTGCTAGAGAGTGTAGAAGCTCTAGCTTTAACCAAACACGGTCTGGAAATCAGTTTAACTTCAGTTATAATAGGAATAATGGAACACAGGGAAGTGCACATTTTGTATAGGCACAAGCTCCAAAAATCCAATATGTGCCTCAAATACAATATGTACAGATGTCTGCTCAACAACAGGGCCAACAACAGATGCCTTCCATTCCAGCTGCTCAACAACCTCCACAAAATCAACGACCCTCTCAACAAAGTCTTTTTACCTCAGGATATGTTGATTGGAGCAGTCTTCCTTTTGACACATCTGAATGCAGTCCAGATGCAGACAACAAAGTCTATGACATCAAATGGGGAGAACCTGATAATGGCAGAAAGAATTTTGCCTTAATGGCTTTTGAAGGATGCACCTGTAAATCTGCCTTATCCCAGGTATCAAAAGAATCCTTGTTAAAACTTTGCTCAACTTCTTGCAAAGAATCCTTTGCTCTCATAAGAGAGACCAATGTGCATCTACATGGCAAAGCCAATGACTCTGAAAGAAAATGTACTCAAATGAAATGTGATTTAGAAAGAAAACTTACTACAAAATCTAAAGAAATTTCTAAATTAACAAATAATGCTATTGAAACCCAAGCACAGATTAAGATCATGATAGAAGACCTAGGAAATGTCAGCAAAGGGTTTGCTGACACCAAGGTTGATTGTGAAAATTGGGTTGAGTCATGTAGAGGTTACCAAATGCTGCTTAACAAACAAACTGCATCAAATGTTAAGTTTGGCATAGGGTATAACCATACTGAAACACCAACTGATTTTACTCCCAAAACTGCTGATGATGGGAGTAGCATAGTTCAAAATCAAACTTCTGATATAAAAGAATGCATATCTTTTCATCAGAACTTTCTCAAAATTAGAAAAGAAAGTCCTGCAGAAGTTAAAAATGCTGACATTAAGTCAACAGTAGTTTCATCTACATCAGGAGTTGAGAACCTGAAAACTAATGATGACCTAACTCAAGACTTAAGAACTGTCAGTAATTTGCCTTCCACATCTCATGATGAATTTAAAAGGAAGGAGAAGGCAAAAGAATGTGAAATTTGTGGTCTGTTTAACCACAAAACAAAATTTTGTAGATATAGAAAAGGAAATCAGTACAACAAGAAAATTTTACAACTGGTTGTGGGAAAACAAATCAAACAAGATTTTGAAGATACTTTTTATCCCAACAAACAACAACCAAATAACACCTTTTCTCAGAAAAAGACTAAATCTCAACAAAAGCTTTTTTCTCAAAATGCTCTGTCAGTAGTTGGACCTGAATCATCAGCAGTTTCACAAACTGCTGAGATTAAAAATCTCTTGAATATGGTAAAACTACTAATGACCAAAGTTGATGTGGCCCTCAAAAGGATTCCACCATTGCTCTTAAAGAAAAATCCGTTGCCAAAAAGACATGGATTTCAACTTGTCATATATTTGAAAGTGATTTAGCCTAACTTGGGAGTCTAAAAGTTTTTTGTGATAGAATTTTTAAACAATATAATTTCCAAGAGTTTTTGCCATCAGCTTGGACTAATATTCAAAGTCTCACCAATTTCTTGTCGTTTTCGAAAGGGCAATAACAAAATTATCAGGAGTTTACTACCCCACAAGTAGTTAACTCCTTTTGAATTGTTTTTAATAACCTTAAACTTTAAAAAATTGAAAATAATTATTCGATGTTTAGAACGATGACAAGACCAATATAGAAAAATTTGAAAAGTATATCTTAGAGCTACCACTAATTTTTACTTGTGTCGCCGCTTCAAACTGATTTTTAAATGTTGAGGGAGCTGAACCACTTATAGATGAAATATTTGACAATTTGAATATTTATGAGTCCAACCAAACTTTGAAAGCCAAAACTCAAGAAAAATTCAACAAAAGGCTGAATAAAATGTTTGAGTTTTACTTCTAATAAATATGGGCCAACCACACATATAAACGTGTCTCAAGAATTGAGCTCAGGTTCTACTGGGAGCTCAATACGGGACTCGATAATGTCAATGTTCAATGTTGCTCGGAATGGAAAAAACAAATCTCATAGTTGTGAAATCCCAACAAGTGAACTCGGTAGGTATAGTTATTCGAATTATGTATGAAATGTATCTACCAAAGAATATCACAACTTCAATTTTGGCTTGATGGAAAGGAATGGAAAATGAATATCCGATTCTATCCACCATGGCATGTGATTTACTAACTGTTCAAGCTTCTGCAGTAGCTTCGGAATCTTCTTTTTCGGTTAGTAGCGGGGTATTGTTCGCACAAAGAACAAGACCCGCACTCAAGCCTATAGAGATGTGATTTGCCTAAAAAGATCATTTTGGTGCAGTGGAGCATATACAAGACAAGTTAAACCTCAAAGGTGAACTATTACTTGAAGTAAAAGTACACGATGAAGAGGTGGATGGTGGACTATCTTCAGGCTATCCGACAAATAACTCGCCGAAGATGCACGGCTCATGAAAAAGAAAGTTGTATTGAAAGAACAAAAATTGTATTGGTGAAGTATCAACAATTGTAAATAACTAGATTATATCCCGTAAGCTTTCTGGGATAGATAAATCTAATATGATGTGATAAAATATGTGTTATAATGTAACATATAAATTCATGTACTATAATATGGAAAAACAACAATTTTAATCATGTGAATAAGAATGAAAATGTCACACCCCAACTGATGGTGGAATCATCAAGGTGAGACTTTGTGATAGATTGTTCAAAGACTTCATGACACTAGATTTTGTGACAATATGATTTAAAGATAAATTTCATTAATAGCATTGAAGGGTCTAAAAATAGAAGTACAAATTGTTTCAAATAAAGGAAATACAACAATAAGAACATGATAGATTAAACTAGTTATGAGTTTCTAGTCCAATCCTAAGTAGATTTCTTGAATATCCTGCATCAAATATTTCCTGCAACATGTATAAAATATCCGTCAACACATAAAGCATTGGTGAGCATACTAGTTTTGGTTTACATACGTAGTATATAGAATGTTTTACTCGAATCATCATGCTATAGTTTTGCTCATACATAATCATACAAATGGCATAAATAAATCAAACCAACGTTTCTCCACTTGAAATTCCTAACAATATCTTGTTAGACCGCTTTTACTTAACAATGACCCATAAAGGGGGCGGGGTGCAACTCCTATAGCGCTATACATGTTAAGGTAGGCTAAAAATAGTTAATGAAGTATGCATGACATTATTTGTATCTTGACATTAGATTAGCATGGCAATAGCATATAAGCATGTTTAATAGATTGAGCGTGAGTTTATGAGATCATTTAGTGTATTTGCATATGATACATGTTACACCCCAAAAGTGATAAGATGGAAAATGGGGACAAGTATGAACTCACCTTATGGTGCATTTAGTAGGATTCCGAGAATGAGTCTTGGAAGAATGAGGATCTTAGCTCTGATTAACTAGGATTTGAAAAGAAAAGAGTTTTTGTTAGGATCAGAGGGCTTGATTGTTGTGATGTTTAATTAATGTAACTATGAAATGGATGAAGTATAAATGAAAGTGCAGCGGAAATTATCACAACAAGGGCAACACTATTTTGTTGACTAAAATACTTTTCATTAATCTTATGAGATTAAACAGTACAAGTACACAGCTCCCCCTTAGCCCTTGATCACCCAGTAATATCCTTTGATGAATATTGATCTGAACGATGGATAGAACAGTTGTGAAATTGTTCTATTTATAGAGCTTCGGGATATTAGGAGCGTGATCAAGTTGCTAATAAACTATTACAAATACAGCTAACCAATCGCACTAAGCCATGCTAGACAAAGACTGATAAAGTACTGACACAGGAGCACTACTGTTCTATTATAATAAAGTCTGTTGGTGAAACCGCTGTTGCTGAAACTGCTGTTGATTCTTCATCAGTAGTTGTAAACTCCGATGGTCTTTAGTTGTTGTAACCTCTGTTGTTCTTCAGTTGTTGTAAACTCTGTTGGAGCCTAACAGCTGTTTGACTCCAATAGATCTTCTCAGCAGTGGTTTCCTCAGCAGACCTTTGCTCATCAGCTGTTTGCTCATCAGTAGTTTGCTCAACAGCTGTTTGCTCATCAGCTGTTTGGTTATCAGCACTTTACTCATCAGTGGTTTGCTCAACAGCTGTTTGCTCAACAACTGTTTGGTCTTCAGTACTATGGCTATCAGCTATTTGACTCTTCAGCAGTTGTTAGATCTTCAGTACTTTGTAACTGCTGATATCTGTCTTGTAATAGATAGGAACTGTGTATGTACTTATTATTATTATGGATTAATTAAGATAGTCTTGTTTTGGCTTTCCAATCATCTGTTCTTCAAAGGGTTCAATAACAACCCAACAATCTCCCCCTAGAACAGATGATGCCAAAACCTTGACTTTATTGTTGATCTTTATTCCTCATCAATTTCTCTCTTATTTGGCCTTTGAATTGTAATTCAAAGTCCAGAGAGTATAGGTCTTCAGCATCCCTTTCGAGTTCAAGTTTCAGCAGATCTTCTAAATCATTCTCATTAAGCCCATAAGCATCATTCATGCTGATATGTTGAACATCTCCATCAGACCTGAGCAGAGTCAATTCGTGGGTGACTTTATTGCACTTCCACTTTAGAATTTTTGGATCAGATGGTTTTCTGGGTTGAAGTTTTATTGATGATGAGTTGGGTGAAGGAGGCCACCAATCATTTCCCTTAGCTGAACACTGACTGGGTCTAAGTGATATATAATTTGATTCACCAGACGCTCTTTTCTATAAATTTCATAGCTTTCTTTAGCACTTTCTTCAGTGTCAGCAGTAGCCATTTCCCTTTGTCTCTTCAGATGTTTGATTGCAGCAGTGTTGATATCTGAAGTAGACACCAGACTTTCCATTATTAAAGTCTTTTTGGTCAGGTGGATATCTTCAGGGTACACAGGTTTCTTAGGAAGTGTAGGGTCTGTGAGGCTAGCCTTTTCAAGCTGTTTGTAGGTCTCAACCAGTCTAAGTTCTTTCCACCTTGCCACTGACTTCATCTCACCATACTTAGCTTCCACAATTTCTGCCCTTATCCTCTTTAGCTTCAGAGCCATTCTTGGATTTGTCTTGCTTTTTGACCAGTTTGGAGGAGTTGGCTTGTTGACTGGATCTTTTGACATTTGTTCAATTCTGTCAATCTCAGCCTTGAGGGCTTGTGTGGTCCAGGCAGCAAATTGTTGTCTCGTGGCCTTGTATGGCTTGTGAGTCATGATGTGGTCAATGTAGGCTTCCTTGATTACCTTTTCAACTTCTTCTGTGATTGGTTGATCAGACATGCTGTTGCTCAGCTCTTTTGCATAGTCTTCAATCCTTCTCAATTGGCTGAGCACAGCAGATGTGATGCTTGTAGCTACCCTGTCATCCTTCCCTATGCACCTTTCCTTTATGATCATTTCAGCCTGTTGAGCCTTAAGCTCCAAATACTTTTCAAGGTTTTTGGGCTTCTCAAAGGTTTTAGGAATGGAAGGGAAGGTGAGTAAAGATATGTCATCTGTGGTGAAAAACATCTCAATCTCTCCTTTGATTGCATTAATCTCAATAGGATATTGAGTTGCTAGGGAAATGGTGATGGGAATGGTTGGTGGTGGTGATTTTGGTGGATGTGAAGAAATGGGGACAACTGCAATGGGTGATTGGGTTGATGGAGGAGTTTTAGCTGTGTCATCATCAGACTCATCTTCTTGAATAACAAAAGTAGTTTTTCTTCTTTTGTATTTAAGTGTGGGAGATGGTGGTCTAGGTGATGAAGTAGGGGTGGATGTTTCTTGTGGTGATGAATGGTTCAGAGGTGAGCTTTTTGGCTTTAAGGATAGAGGGTGGTACCCTAACATGTTGTGCAGACCTTTTCTTTCTTTTAGAAGATCCCACATCCTCCTTTTCTTGTTGCTCAACCTCTCTCTGTACAATCAACTTTTCAGCTTTGGCTTGTTTAGCCAGAAGTCTTGTTGATTTGTGTTGGGCAGCCTCTTCAGCCATGACATTGGCGGATTCATCAATTCCTTTGGCCTTGTCAAGTTTGTGTGAAGAGGCAGTGGTTGTGGAGGTAGGAGTTTGGGATGCTGAAACAGACTTTTGTTTGTCTTGACCTTTTTGTGAAGGCTTCGTTCCAGCTGGAACAGACTTTTGCTTTTGCTTGTCTTGACCTTTTTCTGAAGGCTTAGTTCCAAAGGGATCAAGCTTTTTGAGATGATCCCTTCCACTCTCCCCCTTTTTGGCATCATCCCTTGTGAACTCATGATCATCATCATCATCACTGAGTATGGTGGTGGGAGTTGAGCCTGTGGTTTTGAGAAGGTGCTCTTTGATAGCTTTGATGTCTGCCTTTGTATCATTGAATCTGGCATCCACCATATTTCTGATTTCCTTCATGTAAGTTTCATGAGTCTGGTCAGCCAGTTTTCTGTGAGCTATGATGATCGGATTTACTGACTTCCAGAGCTCAGAGGAAATGTCTTCTGTGGAGGGTTGCTTCTTTGTAAGCTCTAGAAGGGTCTGCATTATGTTCTTGACATCAGTCTTTATGTCATTAACTGATGTCTCAATTTTATCCACCATGTCCGTCAATTCCTTGTATCTTAACCCATCACCTAAATTAATAGGATCAGCTGAGTCCCTACCAGAAGTGGTAGTTTTATCTGGTTGGGTTCTAGGAGGTGAGTCCATAAAGAAACCACCAGATGCCCCTGGTTCTTGATACTGGGGACTTCCAACTGGTGTAGATGTCACTCTAGTGGCATCCTCAGTTGTTGCCATCAAGAAAGTCTTAGGAATGTAACCACTGTCCTGCTGTGAGACTATGGTCTCTACAGCAGTAGTGGCTGCTTTACTTGACAAACCACCTTGAGTTACATGTAACTCAAGTGGTGTAGGCTCCTCTTTTTGTGGGATAGCATCTTGACTTTTCTCTGGCCCAGTCACATGTTGAGGTCTGCTCTCAGTGATGGGTGGTTGAGAGGAACTGGTTTCAGCCAGAGTTTTGTCAATTGCTTCAAACAAGGGTATGATAGTTGGGGGGAATTGATGGTGTGGGTTGTGAGGTGATGAGGATAGTAGCCCTGGGAGATGGACTTGAAAACAGATGTTCAAATGAAACATCTGCTTCATGATATGTGGCCCCTTGGCTTACAACATGATCCTTTGGAGAGGATGCATGAGGAGTTTGGCTGGTGTGAGACTTTTCCAACTGTTGAGAGGAAGTATCAACAGTGGTTGTTTGTTGCATTTGTGTTGCAACAGGAATATCCTCTGGTATCTCAACCTTCAGAGTCACCCTTTTTAATTTCTTTTTGGGGGGTTTTTTGGATGGAATGGTCTTTTTGGTGGTGGCTGGTGTGGGTTTCACAGCAGTGGATGTAGTGCCATGATCACCAGGAGCAGTGCCCAGCAACAGAGGTTTGGACAGCAGTTGTTGTCCTAGCCTTCTTTGCTTGTGTTTTAGAAACTTTTGTTTGTACAGATTTTTCATAATTAGGACCTAACATCCTTGTAAAAGTTTCAGTAGTCAAGCTATTCATTTGAAGTGGTTTGCCTTGTTTAAACTCCTTTTCAGGTAAAAGTTTTTGTAGGATCACACTTAAAATTCTTGGATATAGCAAGAAAACATTATTTGACCCAGCCTGAACCCCCTTCACATTGTTTACCAAATCCAGAAATAGTGCTTGGGATAAGTTGTAATCAGTGTTTGTTAAAATTGCAAATCCCAAGTACTGGACTTTCAGTGGTATTTCATTAAAAGATGTTGTTTTAGGAGAGAGGCATACTAGCAAAGTATGGAAAAGAAATTTCATTTCTTGGGGGAAAATTTTTTTAAACTTTGTAGCCCTAGTGAATTGGCCTGCATAGCCTCTCTCTTGGAACTCTGTGTGGAGTTCAGTTTTAGGGAAAGATTCATTACCTGTAAGATCATTCAATGAGAAGGTAGTGGCAATGGTTTGTGGGGTAATGGTGATTTTGGTTTTACCAATAAGTGAAGTGATGGAGGTTGGCTTTTTCTCTGTGTATTGTACCTCTGCTTTTAGCCAGAAGGCTTGCAGGGTATCCTCATAAATGAGTGCATCAGAGGTTAGGGCATTTTTGTATTTGCAATTATTGAGGAGATCGATGATGGTGTGGAACTGACTATTGTCATCTGTTTTTGCAAGAAATGGCTTGTAATTATGGGGGGATTTGAACTGAAGGTCCATTTTAATGGAATTAGGGTAATGTGGACGACGAAGGATTTGAATGGTTGACAGTTAGAGGTTTTTAGAAGGTTAAAGACGAAGAGATGGTGAAAGCTCTGTTAGGGTAAAACAGGGGTTTATATAGGGTTTTGAAAAAGTAACCGTTGATGTAGCCAAAAGTCTGTTTATATAACAGACGTGGCAAACATCTGATGGACGTTAGTGGATGGTGGATGACAGTGGTTTGTAACATCTGTTTGACTGTAGTCAAACAGATGTTTGGAAACAGTTGTTTTATTTGATCAGATGTTTGAAACAGATTTTTCAACTTTTTGATGGAACATCTGATGACTGTAGCCAACAGATGTTTGAAAACAGTTGTTTTACCTGATCAGTTGTTAGAACAGATTTTTCAACTTTTTGATGGAACATCTGATGACTGTAGCCAACAGATGTTTGAAAACAGTTGTTTTATCTGATCAGTTGTTTGAACAGATTTTTCAACCTTTTGATGGAACATCTGATGACTGTAGCCAACAGATGTTTGGAAAACAGTTGTTTTACCTGATCAGTTGTTAGAATAGATTTTTCAACCTTTTGATGGAACATCTGATGACTGTAGTCAACAGATGTTTGGAAAACAGTTGTTTTATCTGATCAACAGATTTTTCAACTTTTAGTGGAACATCTGATGACTATAGTCAACAGATGTTTGAAAAACAGTTGTTTTATCTGAACATAGTTTTTGAAACAAATGTTCAGATTTTTCAACCAATGGGTGGAACATCTGTTTGACTTTAGATCAACAGATGTTTGATAGACAGTTGTTTTATCTGAACAGATGTGTGAATCAGCTTTTCAGATTTTTCAACAGTGGTTGTTTTATCTAAACAGAGTTTTGAAACATTTGTTCAGATTTTTCAACCAGGGATATTTTAGGGATTTTTTGAAAAATTTGCTACCATTATGGATATTTTAATCCATATTTAACATACCAATTCTAGAGATCAAACCTTCAAATGTGGATGTATCCAAGGCTTTTGTAAGCACATCTGCAAGCTGATCTTCTGTTGGAACATGGTGCAAAGAAATCAATCCTTTTTCATAGCTGTCTCGCACAAAGTGATGTCTGATGTCAATGTGCTTTGTGGTGGAATGAGAAACTGGATTTTTGATGATGTTTTCAGCTGCCTGACTGTCCAACATGAGTGTAGTCTTTAAGGCAGTCACACCAAAATCCAGTAACTGATTTTGAAGCCACATGAGTTGAGCTGTACAGCTTGCAGCAGCAATGTATTCTGCTTCTGCTGTAGATGTTGAAACAGCTGCCTGCTTTTTGCTTTGCCAGGAAATGAGAGCATTCCCTAGAAACTGGCAGCTTCCTGATGTGGACTTCCTTGTGGTGTGACATCCAGCAAAGTCACTATCTGAAAAACCTGAAAGCTCAATATTCCCATTAGCAGGATACCAGATACCAAGTGTGGGAGCACCTTTGAGGTATCTGAATATCCTTTTCACAGCTATAAGGTTAGACTTTCTAGGTGATGCCTGAGATCTTGCACAAACACAGGTGGCAAACATGATGTCTGGCCTTGATGCAGTTATATACAATAAAGATCCAATCATGCATCTATACTGTGTTTGATCTACTAGGTCATCTCTTTCATCAATGAGTGCTTTGTTTGTACTCATGGGTGTACTACATGGTTTGCTGTCATTCATATCAAATCTTTTCAACAAGTTTTGAACATACTTGTTTTGATGTATGAATGTACCATTTTGTAGTTGCTTGACTTGTAGTCCAAGAAAGCACTGAAGTTCACTCATGGCACTCATTTCAAACTCAGCTGTCATGAGTTTTCTAAACTCCTTACACATATTGTTACATGTGGATCCAAAAATAATGTCATCCACGTATATTTGTACAATCATTAAGTGTTTTCCCTTGCATTTTAAAAATAGAGTTTTGTCAATTTTACCTCTTGTAAAACTAATTTTTAGAAGGAAAGTAGAGAGAGTTTCATACCAGGCTCTAGGTGCTTGTTTCAGGCCATACAAAGCTTTATTAAGCTTGTAGACATGATCTGGATGGAAAGTGTCTTCAAATCCAGGTGGTTGGCATACATATACCTCTTCCTGAATCTTTCCATAAAGGAATGCACATTTGATATCCATTTGATACACCTTGGTGTTGTGGTTGACAGCAAAGGCCAAGAAGAGTCTGATGGCTTCTAATCTTGCTACAGGAGCAAAAGTTTCATCATAGTCAATTCCTTCTTCTTGTCTGAACCCTTGAACCACTAGCCTGGCTTTGTTCTTGACAACAATACCCCTTTCATCAGTTTTATTTTTGAAGACCCATTTTGTGCCTATAGGATAAACATCCTTTGGCAATGGTACAAGCATGGTTGCAGAACTCGCTAGGCGCTACCAACTCGGCCGACTGGGGAGTTGCGAGTACTCGCCTAGTCGGGCGAGTACTCGGGGGTCGAATCGGCCTATGCGGGGAGTACTCGGAATATTCGGCCAACTCGGCTATACTCGGTGACCCACCCTGTAGCGAGTACTCGGCGAGTAATCGGTCAACTCGGACGACTTTTGCAACTTTGGGTACAAGTTCCCGTACTTGTTGTCTTTTAAACTGAAGGAGCTCTTCTTGCATGGCTTCAACCCAACTATTGTCTTTTAGTGCCTCTTGGTACTTGACAGGTTGAATGAGGGATAGAAATCCTGCAAAAAGACAAATGTTTGAGGACTGCTGTCTTGTCAGCACTCCAGCATTGATGTTGCCAATGATTTGGTCTGGTGGATGGGATCTCAAAAAGATAAGGTCTCTTGTATAGGGAACTATGGCATTTTGAGGTGAGGGACACAGATGTGTATCATCTGTTGGCATTTGTGTATTGCTAACAGATGTTTGAAATGGAGGTGGAGGAAGTGATGAGTGAGAGGTGAAGTCTGTCTGACTTTTGTCCACTGATGGTGGACTTTTGTCAGCAGAGGTTTGGGGGTGAGACTGATCAACTGTAGTTGATTCAGCAGAGTTTTGACAGTTGTTTTGAACAGCTGTTTCCTCTTGAAGTATAGGAGAGACTTTGAGCTGTGATGGAATCACAGGGTCCAACCCATAATCCTGTGGTGGAGACTGTGGTGTACCTGCAGTGTTAGTTTTAGAAGATATATCTTCAAATCTAAATTTATCTAGATCAAACAGTTCTGCAGGGTTAGAGGGGATTTTTAAAGATGAAAGTTCATTGAACTTAACATTCAGAGTTTCTTCTATGATCTTAGACTTTGTGTTAAACACTCTATAAGCCTTGGCTGTAGAAGAATATCCCATAAAGTAACCACAATCTACTTTGACTGCAAATTTAGATATGGAATCTTTAAGATTTAAAATAAAGCATGGGCAGCCAAAGATTTTGAAAAATGAAATCAGAGGTTTAACATTAAATAGGATTTCATAAGAAGTCTTTTGATGCCTGGGGTTGATCAAAACTCTGTTTTGAACATAGCAAGTAGTGTTTACAGCTTCTGCCCAAAAGGATAGTGGTAAACCTGAATCTGCCAGCATTGTTCTTGCAGCCTCTATAAGAGTTCTGTTTTTCCTTTAAACCACCCCATTTTGTTCAGGTGTTCTTGGAATGCTATACTGCCTCACAATTCCTTTTGACACACAGAAGACATCCAACTCTTTGTTCCTAAACTCTGTTCCATTATCACTCCTGATGATTTTCACTGGCAGGTCATATTGCTTTTCAAATTTGATTACAAAGTCCTTCAAGATACCTGCAGTCTCTTCCTTAGAGTGTAAAAAGTAAGTCCATGTAAACCTGGAAACATCATCAACTATAACAAGACAATATCTTTTCTTAGATAAGCTCATGATTTTCACTGGGCCAAACAAGTCTATGTGCAACATTTGAAGACATTGACTAGTTTTGGACTCATTGATGGATTTGTATGACACTTTGTGTTGCTTTCCTTTTAAACAGGAAATGCAATGTTCATCACATTTGAAGATTTTTGGTGGAAGACCTCTTACAAGGTTCTTGTAGGAAAGTGAGTTGATAGTTTGAAAGTTAGTATGACCTAACCTCCTATGCCAAAGTTCTGTTTCTTTTGCTGAGGCAGTAGAAAACAAACAGACATTTGGCACAGGATTATCTTTCAACATATCAACTACATACACATTGCCACTTCTGTGAGCAACAAGTGATGCTGTACTCTCAGCTATGATGGACTCAATCTTTTTAACCACTTCTGGCCCAATAACCTTACAACTTTTCTTAGTGAAGAATGACCCATAGCCTTTGTCACTCATTTGTGAAACACTAAGAAGGTTAAATTTAAGATTATCAATAAGATTGACATTTTCAAACTTGAGTCTTCCTGCCTGAACAGACCCTGAACCCAATACCATGAGCTATGAAATCTCTGAGCAAGGTTCTACATCCTGTCATGTGCCTGTAACCTCCACTGTCTACATACCAAAGACTGTCTAAACCAATAGAAGTTCCCTTAGAAGCAGCCATCAATGCACAATCACACTTGCACTCACACTCACTGGGGTTCCATGGGTCGGAGGTATTCACAACTCCTTCCTCTATCTTTGTACCTGAAATCTTTTCATCAACAACATCATTCATCATATCAATATGCACCACTTCCTCTGATTCAGTTTCTTCATCTATTGTCCCTATTGCCATGAAACAGGAATTTCCTGGTTCATTTGTGGCAACTAGAGCAAAGTTCTCATCTGTTAACTCATCTGGTAAGCTGCTCCAATCAACAAAGCCTTGTGTAAAGAGACTCTGTTGAATGGATTCTGCAGGTGCAGCTTGAGGCATTTGTGCCTGAGCAACAGGAGTTTGAACATACTGAATCTGAGGGACAGTGGTTTGGACATAGTGGACAGGGACAGTATTTGAGGATTGAGCAAAATGAGCAGTGTTCTGCACATTTGGGGTAGGGGTATTTTGGGAATACTGATAAGAATGTTGAGGTCTTTGATTTTGATAGGAGACCATAAGAGCACTATTTTGGCTCCTACATTCTCTAGCAAAATGACCAAGTTTTGAACACTTATAACATTTTATCTTGGATTTATCCAACCCTACCCTTGATCCCCCATGCAGCCCTTGAAATCTTCTTCCAGATTTCTGGTAGAACTTATTAGTTCTAATGCTCAGAAGGGCCAGTTGATGCATGATGTCCATTTCCTCTAGGTCTAAGGGGTCAAAGCATTGTAAGTCATTGTACACAAAAGATGTGTTATCAATGGAAGATATCTCATTGTTAGCTGCAAGAGCATAACTTGGTGAGTTATGATCAGTGTTGAAACCAGTGGTTATGTCAATGTAATGATCATACCCTTGGTCCTTTCCACTACTAGAGGTCTCTTCTTGACCAAAAAGTGTTGTGCTACCAAAAGTGTAGTCATCAGTCACCTTTCCAGAATCCTGGAGCTTCTTTTTCTGGTTAGGCTCTCTTTCATAAGTTAAGAGCTTGCCATGAAGCTGGGTCAAACTTTAATCTTTGAAACCAATTGAGTTTCTGGTTACAATTGCTATAGTGTCCCATTTGTCAGGTAGTGATCTTAAGAACCTATGATTTAAGGTTGAATTAGGAAATGTTAGATCTACCAGTTTTAGTTCACTTATGAGACAACTGAACCTCTCAAATTGTTGGGTTAAGGACTCCCCCTTTACATGCCTGAAAGTTTCATATTGTTGATTTAAGATTTCACGATTGTTTTCAATCACCTCCTCAGTTCCTCCAAATTGTTCTTTTAAAGCATCCCACAATTCTTTTGCACTATTATAGTGTAATAGTCCAGCATAGATATCATTTGGTAGAGCCATTGCTACAATACTGAAAGCTTTAGCATCTAACTCAAATTTTTGAAAATCTTGCTCAGAATAGTTTTCAGGATTCTTTTTCACTAGAACATTTGGGTCCTCAGCACTTGGGACTGTTGGAACATGAGGGCCAAAGATAACAGATTTCCAGCACCAGTGTTTTGTTCAGCAAGAACATGGCCCATCCTACGTGGCCAGATATTGTATTCAGATCTGACAAAGCATAGGTGGCTTGTTCCTTGTGCCAGTGTTGCTCATGTCATTAACTTGAGACATGTTAGGTTGATTTTAAGACAAGGTTTTTGAAAATTTATTTTTAAAATAAAGAGACTTTTACCAGGCAATCAACCTACAACTGAGTATCAATAATTGTGAGCTGTTCTTTTACGTTAAATTAATTGTTAGATCGAACTTAACTGACCAAGCTCTGATACCAATTGTTAGGATCAGAGGGCTTGATTGTTGTGATGTTTAATTAATGTAACTATGAAATGGATGAAGTATAAATGAAAGTGCAGCGGAAATTATCACAACAAGGGGAACACTATTTTGTTGACTAAAATACTTTTCATTAATCTTATGAGATTAAACAGTACAAGTACACAACTCCCCCTTAGCCCTTGATCACCCAGTAATATCCTTTGATGAATATTGATCTGAGCGATGGATAGAACAGTTGTGAAACTGTTCTATTTATAGAGCTTCAGGATATTAGGAGTGTGATCAAGTTGCTAATAAACTATTACAAATACAGCTAACCAATTGCACTAAGCCATGCTAGACAAAGACTGATAAAGTACTGACACAGGAGCACTACTGTTCTATTATAATAAAGTCTGTTGGTGAAACCGCTGTTGCTGAAACTGCTGTTGATTCTTCATCAGTTGTTGTATACTCTGATGGTCTTCAGTTGTTGTAACCTCTGTTGTTCTTCAGTTGTTGTAAACTCTGTTGGAGCCTAACAGCTGTTTGACTCCAATAGATCTTTTCAGCAGTGGTTTCCTCAGCAGACCTTTGCTCATCAGCTGTTCAACCATCAGCTGTTTGCTCGTCAGTAGTTTGCTCAACAGCTGTTTGCTCATCAGCTGTTTGGTCGTCAGCACTTTACTCATCAGTTGTTTGCTCAACTGCTGTTTGCTCAACAGTTGTTTGGTCTTCAGTACTATGGCAATCAGCTGTTTGACTCTTCAGCAGTTGTTAGATCTTCAGTACTTTGTAACTGCTGATATCTGTCTTGTAATAGATAGGAACTGTGTATGTACTTATTATTATTATGGATCGATTAAGATAGTCTTGTTTTGGCTTTCCAATCATCTGTTCTTCAAAGGGTTCAATAGCAACCCAACAGTTTTAGATTCAGGATGTAGGTTACTGGCATCAAGAGAGTCAAGTATGATCATTAGGTGAACCAAAACACAAATCACCATGAAGGTGATTCGGATGGTCATGAGTAAAGTAAATAGTTAGAGTGCAAGTAAAGAAAATGGTTAGAAGTTAGAGTTAGGAGTCAAGAGTTAGAGTTAGGAGTTAAGAGTCAAGAGTTAGAGTTAAGAGTTAGAGTCAAGAGTTAGTAAGGTTGGGATAACCACAAACCTTATATGATATAGTTATAGGATATTAGTAAGGTTGGGTAAAATACTAATTCAAAACTTTGCATAGTTTGCATAATATACCAACATTTAGTTTATACGCATCACGTTCCAAAACATACGTAGAGTAAAGTTAGTGTTAAACATGATAACAAAACGCTAAAAAAAGAACCAAGTTTTAATAGATTAATTTAAACGTTGCGGAAGCAGACGAGTCTGGTGCGTTCGGTTCTTGTTCCATGGCGTGATCATCATCCGTTAACCGCGATACCGATTACCTACTTCAAACCCATAAAAAATCATTAGAATTCAAGTTTGGGGCTTAAATGTAAGAAAAACGAATTTTCCTTGACCTGATACCCCCTCGCGCCCCATGAGGAACTCCTCATGGGGTGTGGGGAGCTCACCTTCTCCTCGAGCACCATGAGGGGTTCCTCATGGTGCGCGGGCAGCCTAGTTTGGGCAGAAAGTTTCCAGATCTGGCAAGTTTTGTTCCTTCCAAGTGTTAGCCAAATTTCATGGTTTTTGGCTGCATTTTTCCCACAATTTCAAGACCATTTTTGGGGCTTCTTAAAATTCGTTTATGGGTCATAATACGTATCTCTTCCATGTTTAAATCTCAAATGTAATTCCTTGTTCGGTTTCTAACACATTAACCATGATTAACATACCCATCTTTAACCTAACCCGTTAAGATTTGAACAAGTTGAAAACATGAAATTTTATGATTCCCAAGTTTTTAATTGTGAATACACTTAACTAGTCATGCCTTGACTTGACAAAGTGAGTTCCGCCCAAGCCATTTTTACCGTGGTACCGATGCCTCGTGTCCATGGCCACATGTGCCATTTCTCTTGGTCTTACTCACGCGGCCTATATGACTCGCGACATGGTTTTTATACAAGATTTTCATGCTTCTTGGGAATTACAATAGTGTCTTAATTTACATGACATCTTCATAGTTATACCCTCCTAAGTATGCATATATAGATATTTTTAAAGTCATAGTTATGACTTGCCTTAGTCGTGTCCTTTTTGCTTCAAATCCTTACCTGAGTGGCTTCCCGAAGACTCGAGCTTTGAACCTAGAATTGTGTATTACACACGTTTGTTTAGGTAATTGCACATAGGTGCATTTTCACATATTCTTACAAGTCTCATTAAAAGAATATAGACTCAAATGAAATCGAGTTTCATTTAGGCATTTCATCAAACACTTGGTAGGCGCCCTTTTAACCAAGGTTATCTTACATGGCCTAAAGACCTTATTGATCCATCTTTATCTCCATTTCAATACACATGGCATATATTTGAACATTCATTGCAAGAATTTCACTCATAAACGTAGCATGCATGGTCTTGTCTAATTTTTTTTTTAAGGCACATCCTACCAAATTAACAAAACCCAACACTTTCTATAACATGGATTCTTATGAATCCTTCACCATACAAGAATTTTACTAAACACACATAATTTAACACTTATTAAGGCCCCCCATACTAGAGTAACATCAATAAGCCCTTAATTTCACGTTTTGAAACAAACGTCATTATCACCCATTTCAAGCATTGATAAAAATCACCAATTCAAGGCAATTAAAACTTACCAAAGTGATTGCTATGTCTTGATGGTTCGTTTTAGAGCAAAAGCACTAAAAACCCCTTTGATTTGGGCTTGATCTAGCTTTATTCATGAGTTGTTGATAGGTGTGTGTGTTTAGTGTGTGTTGGGGGTGAGATGATAAATATCCAGGAGCTTTGATCATCCATCCTCTTTCATTTTGATTTTTGTTTTAATCATATTTACTTTGGGTACTTGGCAAGATTGGCCCCTCTAGTTCCATAATTTATGTTTGTATTATAATAGCAATTAAGCAAACTAGCATCATGTGATTATTTATGCCAAGATACTAATGGGTTTTAACCCGGTTACTAGGCCAAGATGGAAATACTAATATTTCCTTGTCATGAGTTCGGTTAGTAAACCTCCTAGTAATCGCTTAAACAAGACTAAATAGAAATAAGGAAATTTTGGGGCGTTACAAAGAACTTACTTTGAAGTTTTGCTCTTGAATCTTGAGAGTTTGAGAGTGATTTTGGAGATAATGTACAAAGGATTTAGGAGTGGAAATGAGTTGTATTTATAAGTGGAATGAGTTGGTTAAGCATTAGATGGGTAAATATGGTTGTAAAGAAGCAAGTTGGTCAAAAGGTGGTGGTTTGCGAGCTGTGTAACTGCTACTGCATGCTGGACTGATTCGGAATAGCGCCGCGGACCGCGGGAGTGTTTTAAACTCCTGCCGCGCTCCGCGACGGATCAAGGAAAAGGCCCAAAAGCTTTTCCAACAGGCTTGGCCCATCAGACTTGATTTTAAACCTATTTTTGGGTTGTAAGCTATTGTTTAGGCCCATTTTAACATGTTTTTAGGTTGGGCTTGATTTCCAACTTGTATGGGTTCGGTTATGCTTCGGTTTCACATTAGAATCTCGTTTCCGAGTGTAAAGTATATAGTTTGAGTGTCATAGAATTTATAGAATGAATGAAATAGATTAAGAATTAATGCATTTGACAAAATATTATTCCATTGATCATAAGCTCGAGATTAAAAGGGTATAAAATGAAAGATACAAGAATACGAGGACTAGAATTGAAAATACGGAAAGTACAAATGTTACAGTCTCCCCTACTTTAGGAAATTTCGTCCCCGAAATTTATTCAAGCGACTTGACTGAAAAGGTATGACTGAAAGGGTCGAGCCACGTAGTTTAACCTCTCATCGATTTTGATTTCTTCCATGGGTATATATGCTGATTCATCCGTTAAGCACTTTCGAAGGTATGAAACATGGAAGGTATTATGAATACGGTTTAACTCTTCGGGTAATTCCAAACGGTAGGCGACTTGTCCCACTCGTTCGAGGATTTTAAATGGCCCAATAAACCTTGGACCCAACTTCCCCCTTTTTCTGAACCGGATTACTCCCTTCCACGGGGAGACTTTTAACATTACAAGTTCTCCGGGTTGAAATTCAATCGGCCTACGCCTTTTATCTGCGTATGATTTCTGACGATCTTGAGCGGCTTTTAGGTGTGCGCGGATCATATCTATCTTTTCATTCGTGGCCTTGACCACATCTTTGTGAGCAAGCTCGCGAGGACCCACCTCCCCCCAACATACCGGGGTTCGGCATTTTCGTCCATAGAGGGCTTCGAATGGAGGCATACCTATGCTAGCGTGGTAGCTGTTGTTATATGAAAACTCTACCAATGGTAGATACGTGTCCCAACTACCTCCGAAGTCGATGATGCATGCCCGGAGCATGTCTTCAAGAGTTTGGATCGTTCTTTCACTTTGTCCATCAGTTTGCGGATGGAATGCGGTGCTAAGCAACACTTTGGCACCCAATTGTGTTTGAAAGTCGCCCCAATAGCTCGAAGTAAACCGTGGGTCTCGATCAGAAATGATTGTCTTGGGTACCCCATGCCGAGCTATTATCTCATTTAGAAATATATCCGCCATCTTCTCGATTGTATAAGTTTCGCGTATCGGAATAAAATGTGCGGTCTTTGTTAACCGATCCACTATCACCCATATTGCATCAAATCCTCGAGGCGTTTTGGGTAGTTTGGTTAACAAATCCATCGTGACGTCCTCCCATTTCCACACGGGTATTTCCAAAGGTTGAAGTTTCCCATATGGTTTTTGATGTCCGCCTTGACTTGCATACAAGTCAAACATTTCTCAACGTATTTTGCAACATCCCGTTTCATCCCGGGCCACCAATAGTTAGGCTTTAGATCTTTGTACATTTTAGTGGCCCTCGGGTGAATTGAATAGCGTGATTTGTGGGCTTCTTCAAGTAGTAGGGCCTTAACCCCACATGTATTTGGAACCCAAATTCGGTCGAATCGGGTCTTTAACCCTTCGGCGTTATCCACCAGCTCGTTAATTTGCCCTTGGATTCTCTCTTTCTTCCAGTTCTCTTGCTTTAAGGCTTCTACTTGGGCTTCTCGGATTCGATCAATAAGACCCGAAGTTACTACGAGTTGCATAGATCGCACTCGTAGAGGTGCATAGCCTTCCTTGCGACTTAGGGCATCGGCCACAACATTGGCCTTCCCCGGATGATAATGGATTTCACAATCGTAATCCTTTATCGTTTCCAACCATCGTCTTTGTCTCATGTTTAGATCTTTCTGGTCAAAGAAATACTTTAGGCTTTTGTGGTCTGTGAATATTGTGACTTTTACTCCATATAAGTAATGCCTCCATATTTTTAAGGCAAAGACCACAGCCGCTAGTTCTAGATCATGAGTTGGGTATTTGGTCTCGTGGACTTTCAACTGTCTCGATGCATAAGCTATAACTTTGCCTCGCTGCATTAATACACATCCCAACCCAAGGCTAGATGCGTCAGAATAGACCACCATGTCTTCTGTGCCCTCAGGTAAGGTATGCACCGGAGCCTGGGTCAGTCTTTCTTTGAGCGTATTAAATGCTCGATCTTGTTCTTCATTCCACGAGAACTTTTCATCTTTACGAGTTAGCTTGGTTAATGGGGCGGCGATCTTGGAGAAATCCTGAATGAATCTCCGATAATACCCCGCGAGCCCCAAAAAGCTACGGATTTCTGATGGGTTCTTGGGTGGACTCCATTTGAACACTGCTTCTATTTTTGCGGGGTCCACCAATACACCCTTATCACTGATTACGTGTCCAAGGAATTGGATTTCTCGAAGCCAGAATGCGCATTTCGAAAATTTAGAATAGAGCTTCTCTCACCTCAAAGTGGAGAGTACCTCGCGCAAATGACGAGTATGATCAGCTTCATTCTTTGAATAAATAAGAATGTCGTTAATGAAAACTATCACCGACTTGTCTAGCATCGGTTTGCAAACCCGGTTCATTAGGTCCATGAATGCCGCGGGGGCATTTGTTAACCCGAATGACACTACTAAGAATTCATAATGTCCATACCGCGTCCGAAACGCGGTTTTGGGTATATCAACCTCTTTTACCTTCAGTTGATGGTATCCCGATCTCAAATCAATTTTTGAAAACCAACTCGCGCCCTGGAGTTGGTCGAATAAGTCATCAATTCGTGGAAGTGGATACTTGTTCTTTACCGTGAGCTTATTCAACTCTCGATAATCAATGCACATACGAAGGCTCCCGTCTTTCTTTTTCACGAATAGAACCGGTACTCCCCACGGGGACACACTCGGTCGAATAAAACCCCTGTCAAGGAGGTCTTGCAACTGGGCCATTAATTCTTGTAATTCGGACGGTGCGAGTCTGTACGGTAATTTTGCAACCGGTTTGGCCCCTGGAATAAGTTCTATTCCGAATTCTACCTCTCTGTCAGGAGGTATGCCCGGAAGTTCTTCCGGAAAGACATCTTCGAATTCTTGCACCACCGGTACGTTTTGAATATCTATGACCTTTTCTCGTGTATCTATCATATGTGTGAGGTACGCCTTGCACCCATGCTGGATAAGCTTTTTGGCTTCGATTATAGAACATACTACGGGGTTACAGTTTGCTTCCCCGTGTATTGAGATTTGTCTCCCATTTGGAGAAGTGAGTGTTATTGTCTTGTGATAACAGTTTACGTGGGCATGGAATCGAGACAACCAATCCATTCCCACTATGACTTCGAATTCTCCCATTTTCATAGGCACAAGATCTATAGGAAACTCCTCCCCGTTTAAGGAAATCTTACAGCCTCGGCATACATAAAAAACATCAAAGTGTTTGTTATTACCTACTTCTACTTCAAGTGGAACAGGTAATTTTATAAGTATGAATGATGGATGCCGAATAAGTTCATGCAAGACGAATGACTTATTTGCACTCGTATCAAATAAAACTTTAACGGGTATTGAATTCACAAGAAAAGTACCTGTGACCACATTCGGGTCCGACTTGGCTTCCTCGGTAGTGAAATTGAAAGATCTTGCCTTTGGCTTGGAAGCCTCTGGGGTGCTTTTAGTGTTGGTATCGGCTTTGGCCAACTCTGTACATTCAAACTTCTTGTGTCCCGGTTGGTAGCATCTATAGCAAACATCGGCTTTGTTAGGACAGTTGGCCACAATATGACCAGTTTTCTTGCAATTGGGGGACGGTTTATTTTTGAAGTAGCATTCCCCACGATGGGGTTTGCCACAAATTTTGCATGCACTAGGCGACCCGCCCTTTGTGCCCCCTTTCTTTGAGGATTCCCCGACCTTCGGCTTTTTGGTCGGACTAGGATTCGTGTCTGCTACTCTTCTCTCGCCCCGTTCAACTTGCTTTTTCAATTCCATTTCCCTTTCCCGGGCTGCATTGATTAGCTCTGTTAAAGTTTCATATTTTGAGGGAGTCATGAATTCCCTATACTCCGCCCCGAGCATATTATGATAATAGTAAATTTTCTGTTCTTCGTTTTGAGCTAAATCACGACAGAATTTGAGTTTACTCAGGAAGATTCCGGTGATTTTGTCAATTGGTTCCCCTTTATGTCTGAGTTGGGTGAACTCTTCCTTGATTTGGTTTACAGCCGCCTTTGGGCTATGATGTTGGAGAAATGGGACTTTAAATTCTTCCCAGGTCATGGCTCTTAAGGCCTCCGGGCTTAACCCGCTCCTTTTTACGTCCCACCAATTTTTGGCTAAGTCACGTAACTGCCCAGTGGCATATGTCACTTTGTCTTGCTCATCACAACCAGTTCGATCAAAGATGTCTTCCATCTCTGTTAGCCATCGTTGGCATAGTACAGGGTTAACTTTCCCTTCATACAGACTTGGCTTACATGCCATAAACTTGTTGTATGGGCAAGCCTTACGAATTTTGTTTTGGTTGATTTCCTGGAGAACATTCTCCTTGATTTCATTACACTTCTCATCCATTACGGCGAGGAGTGTTGTTTGTAGTTGACTTAAGAAACCGGGCATCGCATTTTCAATTGCCTTTCCGATTCCCACAGAAATGATATTATTGACTTCTTCCCTCGTAAGAGGAGTTTGTTGATTATCTTGATCATCACCAATCTCGTAGCTGAAAAAAATTTCATCAATGTTTAGTAGCATTTCAATGGATTTGAATTTGTCATGCTACTTTATTCGTATTTGATTGCAACTGATGCGTGTACGTGTTTTTAGGTATCCTTGATACCTTTTTCATTGTATCACCCTAGTAATACAATTAGAATTTCCCAACTTTCGGCTAACCTTTACCGTGTAGTTGGAATATCGTGTTTCTTGGGCGTTAGTGTTCAGTACACTATTCCCTTGGTTCGTTTCTGATTGACACATGTTCAATCAATATATAATTCATTTTTTGATTAAGTTATGCATTTTGGAAAAAAAAATCGCTTACCGGATTGATGATCAAGCTTGAACCGAACGCTTAACTTGTTTAACCTTGGGCTCTGAATACCACTTGTAAGACCCTACCCATTATGCGGGTAATTAAGCGATATTTTACATGTAATTTACTTGGTTTGGAAAATACTAATTCAAAACTTTGCATAGTTTGCATAATATACCAACATTTAGTTTATACGCATCACGTTCCAAAACATACGTAGAGTAAAGTTAGTGTTAAACATGATAACAAAACGCTAAAAAAAAGAACCAAGTTTTAATAGATTAATTTAAACGTTGCGGAAGCAGACGAGTCTGGTACGTTCGGTTCTTGTTCCATGGCGTGATCATCATCCGTTATCCGCGATACCGATTACCTACTTCAAACCCATAAAAAATCATTAGAATTCAAGTTTGGGGCTTAAATGTAAGAAAAACGAATTTTCCTTGACCTGATACCCCCTCGCGCCCCATGAGGAACTCCTCATGGGGTGTGGGGAGCTCACCTTCTCCTCGAGCACCATGAGGGGTTCCTCATGGTGCGCGGGCAGCCTAGTTTGGGCAAAAAGTTTCCAGATCTGGCAAGTTTTGTTCCTTCCAAGTGTTAGCCAAATTTCATGGTTTTTGGCTGCATTTTTCCCACAATTTCAAGACCATTTTTGGGGCTTCTTAAAACTCGTTTATGGGTCATAATACGTATCTCTTCCATGTTTAAATCTCAAATGTAATTCCTTGTTCGGTTTCTAACACATTAACCATGATTAACATACCCATCTTTAACCTAACCCGTTAAGATTTGAACAAGTTGAAAACATGAAATTTTATGATTCCCAAGTTTTTAATTGTGAATACACTTAACTAGTCAAGCCTCGACTTGACAAAGTGATTTCCGCCCAAGCCATTTTTACCGTGGTACCGATGCCTCGTGTCCATGGCCACATGTGCCATTTCTCTTGGTCTTACTCGCGCGGCCTATATGACTCGCGACATGGTTTTTATACAAGATTTTCATGCTTCTTGGGAATTACAATAGTGTCTTAATTTACATGACATCTTCATAGTTATACCCTCCTAAGTATGCATATATAGATATTTTTAAAGTCATAATTATGACTTACCTTAGTCGTGTCCTTTTTGCTTCAAATCCTTACCCGAGTGGCTTCCCGAAGACTCGAGCTTTGCACCTAGAATTGAGTATTACACACGTTTGTTTAGGTAATTGCACATAGGCGCATTTTCACATATTCATACAAGTCTCATTAAAAGAATATAGACTCAAATGAAATCGAGTTTCATTTAGGCATTTCATCAAACACTTGGTAGGCGCCTATAAGTGGCATATTATTCTCAACTTACCTGAAGATTAAAGCTCGACAGTTTTTGCTAACAAGTTTCTTGTGGTAGGAGAAGCTACTATAGATATCATAAGAGTAGCAGAATGTGTCGTTTTTCCCTTCACTGTAATGCATGTTCGTGTTGTAGAACTCCCATTTTTCAATTGTTCCCTGAATGTTTATACATAATACTTTATGAAATCATCTTTGTATTGTATTGCATTCACAAAAATACATAGGCTACAAGAGGAATAGAGGATGACAATTGACAACTAGGATACTATTAGTGGGATTCTCCCTCGTGATGTTATTGGAATTCGGTTCGGTACGATATTGGAACGTTTTTTTCCATTACAACAAAATTTATATCGGAACGTCGAGAGAACAAACTAACCAAGGTTATCTTACATGGCCTAAAGACCTTATTGATCCATCTTTATCTCCATTTCAATACTCATGGCATATATTTGAACATTCATTGCAAGAATTTCACTCATAAACATAGCATGCATGGTCTTGTCTAATTTTTTTTTAAGGCACATCCTACCAAATTAACAAAACCCAACACTTTCTATAACATGGATTCTTATGAATCCTTCACCATACAAGAATTTTACTAAACACACATAATTTAACACTTATTAAGGCCCCCTAATACTAGAGTAACATCAATAAGCCCTTAATTTCACGTTTTGAAACAAACCTCATTATCACCCATTTCAAGCTTTGATAAAAATCACCAATTCAAGACAATTAAAAATTACCAAAGTGATTGCTATGTCTTGATGGTTTGTTTTAGAGCAAAAGCACTAAAAACCCCTTTGATTTGGGCTTGATCTAGCTTTATTCATGAGTTGTTGATAGGTGTGTGTGTTTAGTGTGTGTTGGGGGTGAGATGATAAATATCCAGGAGCTTTGATCATCCATCCTCTTTTATTTTGATTTTTGTTTTAATCATATTTACTTTGGGTACTTGGCAAGATTGGCCCCTCTAGTTACATAATTTATGTTTGTATTATAATAGCAATTAAGCAAACTAGCATCATGTGATTATTTATGCCAAGATACTAATGGGTTTTAACCCGGTTACTAGGCCAAGATGGAAATACTAATATTTCCTTGTCATGAGTTCGGTTAGTAAACCTCCTATTAATCGCTTAAACAAGACTAAATAGAAATAAGGAAATTTTGGGGCGTTACAAAGAACTTACTTTGAAGTTTTGCTCTTGAATCTTGAGAGTTTGAGAGTGATTTTGGAGATAATGTACAAAGGATTTAGGAGTGGAAATGAGTTGTATTTATAAGTGGAATGAGTTGGTTAAGCATTAGATGGGTAAATATGGTTGTAAAGAAGCAAGTTGGTCAAAAGGTGGTGGTTTGCGAGCTGTGTAACTGCTACTGCATGCTGGACTGATTCGGAATAGCGCCGCGGACCGCGGGAGTGTTTTAAACTCCTGCCGCGCTCCGTGACGGATCAAGGAAAAGGCCCAAAAGCTTTTCCAATGGGCTTGGCCCATCAGACTTGATTTTAAACCAATTTTTGGGTTGTAAGCTATTGTTTAGGCCCATTTTAACATGTTTTTAGGTTGGGCTTGATTTCTAACTTGTATGGGTTTGGTTATGCTTCGGTTTCGCATTAGAATCTCGTTTCTGAGTGTAAAGTATATAGTTTGAGTGTCATAGAATTTATAGAATGAATGAAATAGATTAAGAATTAATGCATTTGACAAAATATTATTCCATTGATCATAAGCTCGAGATTAAAAGGGTATAAAATGAAAGATACAAGAATACGAGGACTAGAATTGAAAATACGGAAAGTACAAATGTTACAGTCTCCCCTACTTTAGGAAATTTCGTCCCCGAAATTTATTCAAGCGACTTGACTGAAAAGATGTGGGTACTTTTTCTTCATTTGTTCCTCATGTTCCAAAGTGAATTCGGGTCCTTTCTTCGATTCCCAACGAATTTTGACTAGAGGAATACGTTTTCATTTAAGTTGTTTAACTTCACGATCCATTATTTCCACCGGTCTCTCGACGAAATGCATAGTCTCGTCAATTCGTATGTCATCAAGAGGAATGTGTATGTTTCCTTCAGCTAAGCATTTCTTCAAGTTTGAAACATGAAAGGTAGGATGAACATTATTGAGTTCTTGGGGTAATTCGAGCTTGTAGGCTACTTTCCCAATTCGCTCAATAATTTTGAATGGTCCAACATATCGTGGAGCTAACTTACCTTTCTTTCCAAATCTGACCTCTCCTTTACAAGGAGATACCTTAAGGAGGACTTGATCACCAATATCAAATTCAAGAGGTTTTCTTCGTTTGTCAGCATAGCTCTTCTGACGGCTTCGAGCAGCTAAGAGATTATCACGGATTTGAATGATTTTGTTGGTTGTCTCTTGAATGATTTCGGGACCAGTGATTTGTGCTTCACCAATCTCGTGCCAACATATAGGAGAACGACACTTTCGGCCATAAAGAGCTTCGAATGGAGCCATTTGGATGCTAGTGTGGTAACTGTTGTTGTATGAGAATTCGACCAATGGGAGATGAGCATCCCAGTTTCCACCAAAGTCGATTACACAAGACCGAAGCATGTCCTCAAGAGTTTGGATTGTACGTTCAGTTTGACCATCAGATTGAGGATGGAAGGCAGTACTAAGGTTAAGTTGAGTTCCCATGGCAGCTTGGAATGTTTCCCAAAGACGGTAGGTAAATCGACCATCACGGTCTGAAATGATGTCAAGAGGAATGCCATGACGACAAATGATTTCCTTACTATAGATATGCGCTAGCTTCACCACTTTGTAATCCTCGCGAATGGGAAGGAAGTGAGCTGACTTGGTTAATCGATTGATAATTACCCAAATGCTATCGTGACCAGCAGATGTTCGAGGAAGTTTGGTGATGAAGTCTTCATTGCTATATTAGTGTATTCAAATATTTGTGAATAGATGTATCGTATGATTGTATTTAGGATTTTCTATCTCTTTTTATAAGGCATTAGTTGTATGTTCAAAACAGATCTGTCAATGGGTTCAAAATTTTAAATGATATGATGGCAATAAGACTGTGCTTATGGCGTATTGGTTAAAATTATGGGACTACAACATGTGTGTGTGTTTCATTCTAAATTGCTAAACATAAGGTTTAGTTGTATACGCCTGAACTAATGTTGGAAATCTGACCCATCTTTCCTTTAAGGCCCTAAGTTTTTAGTTTTGCTTTAGACTTTTAAAATGATCTACTCGACATTCTCTATAGTTATAGTCTTAGGTTGTTGATAATCAAGACTGAAATCAGATAGAAAATTAGAACGTGCAGGCATATATATAGCTTTAATTACCCATTGCATGTAATAAAGTTAAAACCAAATAAACCCGTTGCATGTTTGTAGCTTATTCCTAAGCGAGTAAGTGTTTAGGCGTCTAGGAACATATGTCTTTTATTCCCAATAAATGTCATAGACGTGTGGGCACAAAAATTCCTATGAATTATATTTGATATTAAAACAAATTTGATATTTATTTTAACTTCTTTGGGCTAACTAAATAATAGGACAATACAAAATTAGTCATTACATGTCTATTATCACACTAACCTCATGCCTCAGAGAACAGAAATTTAGGCGCCTAAATGCATACACATGTTATTCACAATGCAGGTTATGGTTGCATAGGCGTTTTATTTGCAACACATGTTATAGACATGTGTATGAAAACATGTTTATGGTTTCTGTTTACCATGAAGGAAAGTTCGCCAATTAAACGCTTGGGCGCATAGGCTTTTTATTCACAAAACAGGTTATGAGTGCATAGGAATTTTGTATGCAATACATATTATGAGCATGGGTTAATTTAGTATTAAAGAAAATATGAAATTTTGTTTCACTTTATGAACAAAATTAAGCAAAAGAATTGACCCGTTATATATTTGTCTTCATAGTAACCTCATGCCTAAGTGAATAGAAATTTAGGTGTCTACCTGCATAACCATTTTATTTACATTGTATGTATAGCCGTTTTATTTACATTGTATGTATAGCGGTATATGTGTAAAAATGTTTGTAAATTTGTACCTAATATTAAATAGACTTTAATAGTTTTTTATACTTATTTGAACTAAATAAATAACAAGACAACCCAAATCGACCCGTTGAATGTCTGTCTTAATAGTAACTTAACAACCCAGCCAAGAGATGTTTAGACACCTAGGCGCATAAGCTTGTTATTTACAATGCATGTTATTGACGTGCATGTACAAAAACATTTCTGGTTTTTTTTAGTATCAAATAACTTTTGATATTTTCTTTAGTTGTTTAGGGATACAAAAATAGGATGACAATCCAAATCATCACATAGGCACACTAATAGCCAAACCAACGTTTAAACGCCTACGTTATTTCCAAAGACACGGATTATTAACAAGTACACCATAGTAACACAGTTTTATAGAGGTATTAACAAACATTGAATCAATTCCCATTATGTCTTCTTTTAATCTTAATGCCTACTGTTTCAACTTTCTTCAATAAGATTATATGATTATATTGATGAATATTGTATAACATACAAGGCTTCTGCTACTTATCAATTGTTTTTACACAATTAGCAAAAAGGCGCCTATGCGATCCACACGCCTTACCACCTAAACGCATAGGCGAGTAAACACCTACGCACTTTGTCATTAAAGCCCATTTGTGCAGGTATTGTACAAATCAAAATTTTCCAGTTTAAACCCATATTATTCAACTGTCATTATCCGCCTTTCATGTAAATTTGTATCAACTTTGATTACTTTTTAACAATTAGCGCATAGTACCTAGGCAAACCACACACCTTAACAGGCAGATGCACTGGCAAGTAAACAGTTAACCAGTTTGTCGTCTAAACGCATCTGCGCACATGTTGTTTAAATCACAATATTGCTCATATTGTATCTTCCTGATGACGCTTTTAAAACAAAACATGTTACACCTAGGCTGTTTCAATATACATATAACTACAATAGCATTCATTAAATTTTCACATACATATTCTTGGATTCAAAACTACATATACTTCAAATTACTAACACAGCTAGCATACATGCCCTTCACATTTCAATTGCTACCCAAAAACTGCTAACTCCTTAGATAGTAGACCCCCAAAAGACATCAAACTACATACACTTTAATACCTAACAAACAAACATAATAACCCTAAAAGAAACACAACAACAACATAAACTTTCAGCAAACTCACTTCATAGGCATCAACTTTAGTCTTTAAACTTGCAACCTCCCTTTGTAACAAAGCTTTCTCCACTTCCAGCCTCTCATTCTGAATCTGCAATGCCCTTTTCTCAGGTCCACTTAAAATCAGCTTATCAACATCCTCCTTCCACATAAACAACTTACAATCTGCCCTTCTCTGACATATAATGCAAAGTATTTGTCAGCTTACACCCTTATAGCAAAAAAAAATTATACAAAAATAACTTACCAGTGCAAAAGGACATTCATAGAAATCATGTCCTGGATTAGAAGCACACGTTCCAAGTTGCCTCATGACTGCAAGTAGATTATGCTCACAATATAGTTTACCATCAGTACCAATCTTAACAATCTTGAGATTTGATGATGATCCTATTCTACAACTAGAAGATGAACTCACTTTGTTAAAAAAAAAACACTTCTAAATGATTAGGCACAACAACCGTATCTGATTCTACCCATTTATAACATAGGACCCACACTTCTCACCTACCTTTTGTCTATAATAAGTATATCCTCCCAACTATCCCCACTAATGCCATTAATTGATATCACTCTCATTAAATTATCTTGTATTTGTAAATATTTATACCTTCTATAACTAATTGTATGATACAAATATTAAAACAGATACTGAATACAGGCAACACTGTCTGATAATTCAGAAACAATTGAAGCTACATTCTTTGACGGGACCACAACTCAGCTTCTGCAAATGTCATGTGCTGAAATGATGTTACAGCCAAATAAAGAAACATTAGTGCACAACATCATAGGCAAAGATTTAGAACTACAAGTGCATGCCAACAGAGACAGGAAGGGAATTACAAGGTGTACAGTCAGTAATGCCACGTTCATTTTTCCACACACTGAAATGACTTCCCAAGACATACCAGCAACAAGTACACCTGCCCCCAAAAACTCCTCATGCAAAGACTTCTTCTCCAAATATTACGCAATCCCCTTCATCATCAACTGTTGAGAAACCAACTACAGTCACTGCTACGAAACGTTCCCTGATGCAATCTGAAGGTATAATCTATATATGCATATTTACTATTAATACAACCACACTAATGAAATTTTTCTTTGACAGAATTTAAAACTGAACCAGCAACCAAAAAACCAGTTGCTGATCCAAAGATGTAGCTGCCACTTTCCAGCAACTCCAAGCTTTTTGGTTATTAAGATGTTCTAATGAATTAAGTAAAACACTTATGTTATGTTATTAGGATTTTATGTAGCCACCTTACTGTTAACTTATGTAATCTTATTAGGATTTTATATGCTATGTTTATCATCTTCATGAATACCTATTCTACGTATTACAAACACATAACATAAACGCGCAACGCACGTCAATATATCACCCTAGTAATTGTATTTAGTTGAACTTTCACCTATGCATTCAATTATTAAAACCCCAAGATCCAATAATGTTATTTTGACAATAATGTGGGTATGATGGTTACAAATACAAAAATATTATGATGTATAGCATCAAATAATTAAATAAGTTGTATAAAATGTTGTTTTTATATTATAGTAAAGGAAGATAGAGTCAACTTGAATTTTATCTCTCACTTGTAGCCTAGTGATGAACGGGCCGGTTTCCTTTTGGGGGAGTCGGGTTCGATTCCCACGTGAAGCATTTGAGGGACTCGCTAAGTGATGGTAGAAACGAGCGTACTTGTAGGTGTCAGGTTCGATTCTGATGGCCCCCGGTTTTCTACTACCGTGCATTTACTCCAGAGTGGCTTACCTCTTGTGGAGGGTGTAACATCTGTCAAGTGGCAGGTGGCGGGAAATTTTCCAGGTGGAAGCCTTAGTGCCCCTTATGCGCAGCCTTGACTCGCTTGTGGGTCGACCACTCTCGCGTCAGTGTGGAACCGGTTAAGACAACATAATCTGACCGTTATAGAGTGGCTAGGGGATCCCCTTCTGAGGGGTTGTGATGATCTCTGCCATAATATAGAAAATCACCTTTCAAATAAAAAAGAGTCAACTTAAATTTTGACCAAACAAAGTCGGCATCTATACCAAGTTGTGGTGAAAGCTTGTATGAAAATGGTTTAAACCAACAACAAAAGTCAAAATTGGTTAAAAAGTTAGAGTCAAATGACATTTAGGTATGTGTCTTTTTGAACAACTCATAGAGTTTGCAGATAAATATACCCATCATGTGCAAGATTTGAACTCCATTTGGTTGTGGAACACACTACTTAATCATAAGAATGTCCCATTGGGGACACAAGTCTAATCTATATTCTACGCTTCATATTTCGTTAACGAGGTTCGGAGGACGCGCGCAAAGTTGTATCATGTTCCTGAAAAGGAGACGTGGTGGTGCGTTCATGAAAAGGAGACGCGCGCGAAGTTGTAACACGTTCCTGAAAAGGAGACGTGGCAGAGCGTTCCTGAAAAGGAGACGCGCGCAAAGTTGTAGCACGATCCTGAAAAGGAGACATGGCGGCGCGTTCCTAAAAAGGAGAGGCGCGTGAAATTGTAGCACGTTCCTGAAAAGGAGACGTGGCGGCGTGTTCCTGAAAAGAAGACGCGGCCAAAGTTGTAGCACGTTCCTTAAAAGAAAACGTGCGCGGAGCGACTTTTAAAATTTTTACGTCAACCCAACGCGGAATAGTGACGTGGAGGCACGTTCATGAAAAGGAGACGCGCGCGAAGTTGTAACACGTTCCTGAAAAGGAGACGTGGCAGAGCGTTCCTGAAAAGGAGACGCGCGCAAAGTTGTAGCACGATCCTGAAAAGGAGACATGGCGGCGCGTTCCTAAAAAGGAGAGGCGCGTGAAATTGTAGCACGTTCCTGAAAAGGAGACGTGGCGGCGTGTTCCTGAAAAGAAGACGCGGCCAAAGTTGTAGCACGTTCCTTAAAAGAAAACGTGCGCGGAGCGACTTTTAAAATTTTTACGTCAACCCAACGCGGAATAGTGACGTGGAGGCACGTTTTTTACGTGCTCGCGAGTTGCAGTACTACCAACGCGTAGGGAGTTACCGACAAGCGGGGTTACCCGTGAGCGTGGAGTTACCGTTGCGTATGGAGTTACCGACTAGCGGGGTTACCCGTAAGTGTGGAGTTACCGGCTTTGCGCGAGGTTACCATTGCGTAGGGAGTTACCGACAAGCGGGGTTACCCGTAAGCGTGGAGTTACCGGCTTTGCGCAGGGTCACCGTTGCGTAGGGAGTTACCGTCAAGCGGGGTTACCCGTAAGTGTGGAGTTACCGGCTTTGCGCGGGGTTACCGTTGCGTAGGAAGTTACCGACAAGCGGGGTTACCCGTAAGCGTGGAGTTACCGGCTTTGCGCGAGTTCACCGTCAAGAAGGGTTACCCGTAAGTGTGGAGTTACCGGCTTTGCGCGGGCTTACCGTTGCGTAGGGAGTTACCGACAAGCGGGGTTACCCGTAAGCCTAGAGTTACAGGCTTTGCGCGGGGTCACCGTTGCGTAGGGAGTTACCGTCAAGCGGGGTTACCCGTAAGCATGGAGTTACCGGCTTTGCGCGGGGTCACCGTTGCGTAGGGAGTTACCGTCGAGCGGGGTTACCCGTAAGCGTGGAGTTACCGGCTTTGCGCGGGGTCACCGTTGCATAGGGAGTTACCGTCGAGCAGGGTTACCCGTATGCGTGGAGTTGCCGGCTTTGCGCGGGGTCACTGTTGCATAAGGAGTTACCGTCAAGTGGGGTTACCCGTAAGCGTGGAGTTACCGGCTTTGCGCGGGGTTACCCGTAAGCGTGTAGTTACCGGCTTTGCACGGGGTCACCGTTGCGTAGAGAGTTACCGACAAGCGGGGTTACCCGTAAGCGTGGAGTTACCGGCTTTGCGCGGGGTCACCGTTGCATAGGGAGTTACCGTCGAGCAGGGTTACCCGTATGCGTGGAGTTGCCGGCTTTGCGCGGGGTCACTGTTGCATAAGGAGTTACCGTCAAGTGGGGTTACCCGTAAGCGTGGAGTTACCGGCTTTGCGCGGGGTTACCCGTAAGCGTGTAGTTACCGGCTTTGCACGGGGTCACCGTTGCGTAGAGAGTTACCGACAAGCGGGGTTACCCGTAAGCGTGGAGTTATCGGCTTTGCGCGGGGTCACCGTTGCGTAGGGAGTTACCGACAAGCGGGGTTACCCGTAGCGTGGAGTTACCGGCTTTGCGCGGGGTCACCGTTGCGTAGGGAGTTACCGACAAGCGGGGTTACCCGTAGCGTGGAGTTACCGGCTTTGCGCGGGGTCACCGTTGCGTAGGGAGTTACCGACAAGCGGGGTTACCCGTAGCGTGGAGTTACCGGCTTTGCGCAGGGTCACCGTTGCGTAGGGAGTTACCAACAAGCGGGGTTACCCATAGCGTGGAGTTACCGGCTTTGCGGCTTTGAACGGGGTTACCGTTGCGTATGGAGTTACCGACATGCGGGGTTACCCGTAGCGTGGCTGAACCTGCAAGAATCAGTCATATGATATGTGTGTATTGTGTGGTGCCCAACCTTGCGTTAGTGTATCATGAACTTTAAAATAATTTACTAGATATAGAGAACACCAAATATTAAAAGATTGTATCAAAACCTTTTATTTGAAGCTGGATCATTTGGCGTATTGTAGTATAAGAACCATCTAAAATAGCGTTATACCCTGCCAGTTCCTCAGTTCATTGCTACTACATATAATGTTAATAACATTTTATATGTAAATTGTAAAAAGCAGTTGCCCAATTTGTACAATCATAATAATAAGTAAAACGGGTTAACTCTAAACCACGTTCAATAAAAGGTATTACAAATAACCCATTTCACCACGTCATGGTTCAGGCGATTTTTTTTAAATCCAAACAATTGGAGCACATGTAATAAAGAGCCAGACAATTCATAAGCCTATGCCTACGAATATGTTGACTTTCAACATTGCATGTGGTCTTGGTTTTATATTTGAACAAATGCGTAAATGACATCCAGCAATCCATCATCATATCATATTATCATGCTCAAAAAAGTAATGTATTCTCATTTGAAAACATTAAAACAAGTTTCGTATTATGAATAGAGATTCAGAACCTGCAAAGTATCGGGTCGCGTCCCGCGGAGCTGCTCATGGCGGGGCTTGTCAGGCGGATGCGGAGTCATAGCAGATGGCGGAGCTCGATTGTGGATGGCGGAGCTTACCGGGCAGAGGAGCTAACTTTCATGATCCGCGGGTGACGTCTTTTACACTTTACGTCAAGTGGAAGCTGGGTTCCGCAGATGCGCGAAGGCTTGGCTGGCCAAGTGACGTCTTTCTTCGTCAGGTGGAAGCCATGCTCCGCGGATGCGCGACGAGTTTGGCATTGTCTGATGGAAGTATGATCCGCGAGAGGCATATGAAAGACACCTCCGCCTCGCGTTAAAGCTAGTTAACGTCTTGATGATTGAAGAGATATGTACCCGCGCATATGCACGGCCCACATCTCCACACAAGCCAACACATTGCGCTGGCGTGGACTTCTAGAAGCCTGCACATGAGACCTCGTACATGACAGCTGTTACCCGACAAGGAAAAGGACGTTCAGCCAATCACAGGCAATTATTCCGTGCTCCATGATCACCTGCAGGTACGAGGTGCATAATAATATAGAAAGGACAGTTACGAGACACGTGGACCGATGACAAAGCGACAGCGCCATAGACTACAACAGCCAGGATCGTACAGCCAGCTGTCATTCCTTCTCTAGCCAATCACAAGCCACCTCAGGGGCCTATAAATACCCTCCTTCGTCAAATGAGAAAGGGGGTATTCAACATCCGAAAGGAGAATTCTTATATAGTTGAGAAGGATAGATTATAATCGAAACGTTGTAACAATCTTATACTAAGGGTCTTATACTGTCTCCTTCATCATTAATAAAAATCATATCTTTAGTTGTGCTCTTATATATTCATTGTTATATTGGTGTTTCTTCATTGACGCCATCCGTCTTTTGAGCATTTTAGAACAGCAAATATTAACAAACTTCTATCCTTCTAAACCACGACTATGACTTCTCTACCTCCACCACTGAACTTCCCTGGTGGCAACTCAGGCACCGACGCTGCTCAGGCAGGTACCGGGCAGCCTGGGAACACCACGGAAATTCAACAGAACACCACTGACACATGTCTGAACATCACTCCGTCCTCAGAAACAAGACAGACCCTATCTTTTCACTTTGTTACAGACACGAACCAGGCTTCCCCAGTTGACAACTCCACGCCGATGGTTAGTCCAGAGGTGTGGTACGCTCTACAGAAGGAAGCCCTAAAACGTGTCTATATCCAAAAAATGAAAGAGCAACTTGCCTATTGAGGCGGTAGTCTTGAAGGTGTGACTTTTTTTTTTGGAAAAGAGTGGTTTTAACCTAGTATGCTCTTGATGAAAATAGAATTCCTAGTTTGAACATGATTAGTGACTTGCCTAGGCATGATTAATGAATTACCTGAACACATTGTGTTTTTTTCCTACATGAACAAAAACAGACAAAAAAATCCTTTTTTTTTCGTTTTTTGTATAGCACTCTGATACTCGTTGGGAAAATAATAAATCTTTCGTTAATTTGGTGAAATATTTTTAAAAAAATCTCGTATATAAAAGTTATTAACATTTTAAATTTGTGGGGGAAACATGAGAGATAAAGAGACTTTTCGATGGAAATAAGGAGGATGCCACATGGCATACTAAAGGGGGAAGGATGACCTCTTTGAGTGTCTTGTAGGATCTCTTGATTTGAAATATAAACATATATAGATATAGATATAAATGACTTTTTTAGTTTTATTTATATTATGTTTGATTTCTTTAAATAAATCAACTTAAACAATTTAGTTTACTGCAAGACTTTCTTCTCTTCTCTTTCAAGAAACATTTTTGATTACTTTCATATCAAGAAAACGAGTTCTTGATTACTTACTACATTCTTTCAAGAAACGAATTACACAACCTTCTTTTCAGTAAACGTTATTACTTACTAACTTGCTTTAATTCATCAAGAACAACATTCTTGATTAATCTACTTAACCGGAAACAAAATTGCAAACCTAGATAATATTTGCTTCACGGATATGGATATTTTAAAAAAAGAATCGGTGTACCTGGTTTTTGGGTAGGAACTGGACCTGGCCCTATCCAACCCTAACCAGGTATATTCGGTATCCATCTATACTTACCGCATCAGGGTCTGGTTCCTGCCTAGTTTCTTGTGATCCCGATTCCAGGTAAGGCCCAATACCCAATTTATGCATTCATTTACGGTCTGCCCATAGACTAGAATAAAGAAGCATGTATGTTTTGGAATGTTTCACATTAACCATTGGTAGCCGACTAACATAAAATGTTTTAATCAAATTAGCATGTAATCACCAACATAAACATTCTTGAAGATCGAAAGGAAGAATGCAATCAAGAAACTCGTTTTTTAGTTGACGCATGAAGATCAAGAACCTGCATGGTTCAATCAAGAAAGATAGCAAGACAAAGATGTGGTTCAAGAAAGAAGAGCAAGAATGATCAAGACCCGAGTGGTTAGAATGGGGAAGCAAGAGAATCATGGTCGGGTTTTAGGATTAAGGGGGAATGTTGAAAGTTAATCCTAAAACATGTATGAGTTGAAAGTTGAAGGACCAAAGTGAAAGATTTATTTAGATTAGGTATTTGATTTATCTAGTAAGATTAAGATTATTTGAATGTTTAGAATTATCTAGTTTGGTTAACTAGTATAGATAATGATGTGGGGTTAGTCTTAGAATAGAATTGCTAGAAATATTTGAATAGGAGTAGTATGCTTAGTTTAGTATAAATAAGGGTTTAGGTTACTATTTTTATTTTTCCCTTGTTTGGAAGTTCGTTTGTTTGAATAGAAAGAGTTGTGGGTTTGTCCCGTCAAATATCTCGTGTTCGTGTTTGATTTGTTTGTTTGAGCCAACATAAATCAAACCCACCGACTTTTTTTAGACATCTTACACCAGCATCTGAGCAAATTGCACACAGGTATCTTAACACCATGGCTTGAATGGCACTTGACCACCAGTTTGCAAAGACATTTTGCCAAATAAGATGACAAGTTAAATTCAAAGCATGAAGTAGTTTCAGTGGCAGATCTAGAAGAAAAGTTGAAGGGTAGCACGGGTTAAAAAAATTGTTCAGGGGTAATGAAACTATTGGATCCCTGATCCATTCCCTCTTCGGGTTCTCATTTAATTTAAATAATAGTTTACAATTACGTTATTTTAGGGATGATTACAAATTCAAAGGAAAACTCTATCTACAATATTAAATACAAATATTATCTATTACACCCCCCGCATTCGAAGCCGGAGGTGAGCGAAGACTTAGACTGGACCGAAAATCTTCGAATAGCATGCGAGGTAGACCCTTGGTGAAGATGTCAGCAATCTGATAGTGAGAGGGAACATGGAGAACTCGAACTTCGCCTTTCTGAACTTTCTCACGAACAAAGTGAATGTCAAGCTCGATATGTTTCGTGCGCTGATGTTGGACCGGATTTTCTGACAGATAAATAGCACTAACATTGTCACAATAGACAAGTGTGGTGGATGAGTGAGGACGGCGTAGCTCCAATAAAAGTTTTCTAAGCCAATAGACTTCAGCAACAACGTTTGAAACACCACGGTACTCGGCCTCTGCACTGGAACAAGAAATAGTAGCTTGCCGTTTCAACGACCATGAAATAAGATTATCACCATAATAGACGTAAAAGCCACTGGTGGAGCGTCGTGTATCGGGGCAAATCACCTAATCAGCATCAGTATAGGCTATTAAGCGTGGTTCCTTGTGTAGCATCCGTCACCTTTCACTTTACTTAAATAAACATTCCCGATCCCTCATCTATTTTAAAACTTCCATTTTAAACCCTCGTTGCAATCACACACGAACCGGACACAAATATTTTATAAATATAAAATACCCGACTTAAAAATCACGAGTTTCGGTCCGAAAAACAAGCCGGAAAACAAAGAAATCAAGTAGGGGGGCTTAAATGAAAATTCTGAATTTTTTAAGCGCCGCGGACCGCGGAGAAATCCCTAATCCTCCCGCGGTCCGCGACAGGGCATTAAAACCAGAATTTTTATTTATTAGCCCCGCGGACCGTGGAGAAATTAATTATTCTCCCGCGGTCCGCGACAGGGCTCCAGATCAGCAAAACCCACTTTCTTTTTTTAAAACGCGAATTGACCAATAATTCCCTCAACTTTCGGCCATAATTGCGTTCAATGGACGACCAAACACTACCCTACTCCTCTCCACTTACCTATTGTCGCATTAGAGGCATGATTGTGATCAATCATTCAAGATTTTTATAAAAACCCACTAGTTTCTTTGATTGAATCACAAACGGTTTTACAAGAGTTTTTATCTCAATTAATCACACACACACGATCCTCTCTATTGGTCTATCATCTCTGTGAAGCAAACTTTGATTATCATCTCTTGATTCGGACGAATTGGAAGCTTATTCTTTGGGTTTTAACTCGGTTTTCTTTCTTCATTTTGAGCTAGCAAAACCGTGAGTTTTTCCAATTCCTTTTGCAAATTATTTCATTATTATCAGTAGATCAAAAGCCCTCTATTAGTTGTAGCAAACATAGCCTCTAAGGGTTCCAATTGAAAATCTAGGGTTTAGGGTGTTCTTGATAATTTGGGGTTTTTGAATTAAAAGTTTTAAGAACTTTAAAATACCATAACTCGCTTATTATTGATCTAAAAATTATGAAACTTTGTAGACTTGTTCATATAACTGATTAGGAGTTTTAGAAAAAGTTTCGAAATTTTTAGAAACCGTTTAGTATTTTTAATCATTTTCATTATGCTTTAATCATGACTAATTCATATAAATTAGAAAATAAGGTATTAAAACATGAAATTTACCAGGAATATATTTCAACATGATAGAATATTTTCCTAGTCATTTTCCCTCTGTTTTGATATGATCCCATAGGTTATCTCATTTTTATTTGTTAAATTAGTTTTAATCAAATAATATTCATAATAAATAGATTTCTATCAAGAAAATTCTATAAAATTTATTATGAGACCTCTAAAGTTATTAGACTAAGTTTTTACAGAAACTTTTATTTTTAGAAAGTGTTTAGTATTTATTTCGGATTTATGTATTATTTATCATGTTTAATTCATATACATTCGAATTTAATTCATTTAATTATGAAAATTTGTGGAAATATATTTTAACATATTATAAATATTTCCACATTAAGTTTTCTCTGTTATAAAACATTTTCATATAATATTACATTTTTGTTTATTAAACTAGTTTTTAAACATATAAAATCTATAATAAATAGATTTTTATCAAGAAAACTTTTATAAAAATTATTCCAAGACTTTTTAAGTCAGAGGAATAAGTTTTCACAGGAGATTTCATTTATAACACTATTTTTATAATTTAACTCATTTTGTACATTAAATTAGTTTTGAAACAATAAAAATTTATATTCTATAAATTTTATTCACCAAAACTTTTATAAAAATTATTTTCAGACCTTTGTGGTCAGAATATGAAGTTTTTATAGAAAACTTTATTTTTACAACCATTTTACATTTTATTCCAAATTTATGTCTTTTTGTTAATACAAATTAAATTAATGCTTTTATATAAAAACTACAAACATTTTCTGAGTTAAATTTATTATTTTATAAACTCGGAGAATATCACTTTTACAAACTCAAGGTTAATTATCATTTTTGTCATCTCTTTAATAAATCAATATAATTGTTTATATTTAATAAAACAAATATAAATAATTATGGTTTATGATTTATCAAAATGATTTTTCAATATCATTACTTAAAATATATAACTTAGTAAATATTTGGCAATATTAAACTAAGTTATACACATAAGACTTTTTCATGAACTTATTACCACACAATACTTATAAACTAATTATTCAACTCAACGTATCACAATTTCGTTATCAAACTTAAAAACCCCAAAGTCTAGACTAAACATCATAGATGCCTTAGATTAGGAACCCTAGACTCTTTTAAGTACAAACACTTACATTATACCATAAACTTTAGGTTGAGCCTTCGGAATTCATCCTGCTTTCACTTGCCGCTTAGCAAACTTAGCGAAAGTGAGTATTATCTTTTCCCCCTTTTTCATGTTTTACACTTTTGGGGTAACTCATGTATACTACTACTTCACTCACTTAATCATGTTTATCATATATTCACAATCGCAATTCTTGTATGTGTTTTACTTGTTGATTCGCTGATAGCATGTACCTATGACCTTAATCATTAACCCGATGTGGGCCTAGCATAATAATGAATAATATAAACTACTATGATTTAACATCACATGTGCCTCTGTTGTATGAGACCTTGTTCATTATTGTGTGTAAACTCATCATGTCGCATATTATTTTGGCGAATACTATACATAATATCCCTTTATTCTTGGATATCATTTATCAAAGGTTTGATTTTGGGTGGCATTTGTACAGCTTGAACATAAAATTGTAGACAATTTAACACTTGAATTGCGAAACAGTTTTCTCTATTATACATAACCAAAACAGGATATGCTCACCAATACAATTTTGTGTTGACAGATACTATTTTATACATGTTTCAGGTTATTTTGAGACGCATTATTTAAGCTTTTGGATTAGTACTTGATTTTGGAATCTTTTGTATCACAGTTTAGATTTTGAGATTTTCATATTAGAATCACTGTATTAGTTATATTTCATTTCTAATGTAATAAACTATTCAAATCAATGTATCAATAATTACAAGTTAGTCCATGAGCTATTGAACAATCGTCACTACGTGGCATCCCGATGTTTCCGCCATCGGTCGGGGTGTTACACCTTGGAGGGGCCAAGAGTAACACCGAAACTAATGGTGCCCTGAATGTATCTAATAATTCTCTTGAGAGCATTCCAGTGATCCGTTTTAGGCGCATGCATATTTGTTGAACCGCATAACTAATATATGGCCGAGTAGAAGTGAGGTACTGCAGAGCATCTGCTAGACTCGGTATAAAGGTGGGTCATTAAAATCCGTACCAGCATCAACCAAGCTTAGAATTTGTGTCAACTGGGGTGTGCACAGGTTTGCAGTAGGACATGCCTGCTCATTAAATAATTTCCTAAGCATAAGCCTGCTAAGAAAGGAACGCATTATTTCCTTGGCGCTTAACTGAGGGAACCAGAAAGAAACTTAGTGGCCCGAGATCTTTCATTGCAAATTCGGCAAAAAGATGAGTCATAAGTGTGGTACGAAGAGAATCTGAGGAGGTAGCAAGGACAATGTCGTTGACATATAGAAGAAGATATGCGACCTGGGTGTCCTGATAAACGTAAACAAAGACGCATCACACTTACTTGTGCAAACCCCAAAGTAAGTACATAGTCAGTGAAGCGTTGATACCACGCTCTGGGTGCATGTTTTAACCCATAGATAGACTTTTTAAGACGACAAACGTGATCTGGGTAGTCTCTACTGCGAATACACATGGGCTGATACATATAAACTGTTTCATTCAAGTGGCCATGCAAAAATGCGTTGGTGACGTCTAGTTGATGAACCTGCCAAGACTGTGATAGGGCAAGTGAAAGAACGGTACGAATAGTAGCAGGTTTAACCATTGGGCTAAAAGTCTCCCCACAATCGATACCGACCTATTAAAGGCGACCATCACAAACCAATCGCGCTTTATACCGTTCCAATAACCCATCCGACTTAAATTTGTGTTTGAATAACCACATACTCCGTATAACATTCATGTCTGGTAGCGTAGATGTTAATTCCCATGTCTCATTCCTAATAAGGGCTTGGTATTCATCAATCATGGCTTTATGCCACACCGGTATGGACAAGGCATCGGTAGGGGACATGGATATGGGAACGATGGTGGAAGTGTGAAGGTTGAGGCGGTGTCTGGGTTTGGTTATACCATCCATGGCTCGTGTACGCATGGAGTGGTGGGATTTTGGTAGGTGTTGAGTCGTAGGGGTGGGAATAGGTGGTGTTTTTGGGTCAAGGTGTGGGTCGGTTTGTATGTTTACAGAGGCCGGTGAATGGGCCTGGTAGGGAGTAGACGGTTGTTCTGGGCTAGGTGGGCTGGAGGGTGTAGGGGAAGTAGGAGTGTGGTGTTGGGCCGAGGGCAGGCTGGACATAGGAGAGTGTTGTTGGGCTGGTGAGTGAATGGGCTGAGGAGTGGCATGTGGTGAGGTAGGTGGGCTTACGAGTGGTGGTGAGGGGAAGTGCTGAACATGCTGCCACAAATTGGGTGGGAAGACCGATAAGAAGTCATAAGACGGGGGCGGTTTTATGGTGTTGGTAAAGGAAAAAGTGGTCTCATGGAAGGCCACATGACGAGAGATGGTGATGGTTTTGGTTTTAAGATTGAAACACTTGTAACTGCGGTGGGTAGTGGGGTATCCCAAGAACACGCAAGGCGTGGAACGTGGGTCAAGTTTGTGGATGGTGGTAGAACGAGTTAATGGGTAACAAAGGCAACCGAATACACAGAGGTGGTCCTAAGTGGGTGTTCGATGGTAGAGGAGTTCAGTGGGTGTTTTATTTTGTAGGTGTTTTACGGGTAAGATGTTAAGGAGGTAAGTGGCGGTTTCAAGTGCATGGTGCCAAAAGGTGTTAGGTAAAGAGGCATTGGTAAGGATGGTGCGGATCATATTATTGATTGTGCGAATCATACGTTCCGCTTTTCTGTTTTGAGACGATGTGTGTGGACACGAACGTCTAAATAGGATACCATGTGTGGAGAAGAAGGTTTGAAAAGATGAGTTAATATATTCGGTGTCGTTATCACATTGGAATGTTTTGATGGGACGTTCAAATTGGGTGGTAATTTGTTTTTGAAAATGGCAAAACGTGGTGTATACTTGTGATTTATTGGATAAGGGATAGGTCCATAGAAAATTGGTGACATCATCAATAAATAAAATATAATATCTATGACCATGAGAACTTAAAATAGACGATGTCCATAAATCACTATGAATCAAATCAAATGGGAAATAAATACGAGTATTAGAACTAGCAAACGGAAGTCTAACACTTTTGCCAATTACACAGGATTGACAAACATTATTATTGTAATTTGAAAAATTAACAAAACTAGAAGACTTTAAAGACTGAAGTGGAGCACGCCCGGGGTGACCGAGACGCTGATGCCAAAGGGACGATGTGACAGCAGCAAAGGTGGCAGGAAAGGTTGTGGTTCCGGGCCCAAGCATGAGTGGATAGAGATCACCGCTGCAGTTGCACCGGAGGATAGGGATCCGACTCTTGTAGTCCTTCACAAGAAAACCAAATAGGTCAAATTCAACAGAGACAGAGTTGTCGGTTGTGAACCGACGAACTGAGATTAGGTTTTTAAGTAATTTAGGTGCATAAAGTATGTTTTTAAGGACACGTGGTGGGTAGGGCGGTGTTCAGGTTTGATTGCCATGTCCATGAGCCGGTATGGTTGATACATCACCGACAACTATTTGTTTACCCAAGCTATTATTAGAAAAAGAATCGAAATTAACAAAGGTGTTGGACATATTACCTGTGGCGCTAGTGTCCATATAACTGGTCGGTTCCTGTTGCTCGTTCAGTGACATGGCGTTGAGAGTCTGATCAATATCGGTCGGTGTGTAAGCAGAGTAATGTGTCTGGCTGGGCTTAGACCCGAGAATACCTGATCCATTATTGTTGTTGTTGGGTCGAGTAGATGTAGTAGGATATGGGCAGGGGGCGAGGCCCACTGTGGAGCAAAGAAAGGCTGTTGGGCTTGGCTCGGCCAAAGGCCAGTAGTTGAAGGGATTTGGGCTCCTGCCACGGCCCCAAGGCTGCTTCCCACGTCCACGTCTGCGAGTCCTCCAGCGCCCCTTGGATCGATCAGACGACGGATCAAAAGGTGGTTGAGATGAAGCTGAACGGGAGGAGGTTTGTAGGGCGGTTCCAGCAGATTTGGACGCGTGGAGAGCATGTTCGGCCTTTTGAGATTCTACCATGCAAAGTTTTGAGCGGGCTTTGTAGAAGGGTATTAGAGGTTCTTGGCCTTGAAGTATGGTAACAAAACTCTCGTATTGCTCGGTAAGACCGACAATAAGTTGTAGGACAAGATCATCATTAGAAACGGGGTGACCGACACTGGCAAGTTGATCAGAGAGGGTTATTAGTTGTTGGCAATAAGCGGAGGCATTTGGAAAAGTTTCAAGGCGGGTGTTGGTGAAACGATGGCGATGGTGGAGAGCACGGGCGCTCTTGTTATCTTGGAAAAGATCCTCAAGAGCAACCCATATTTGGTAGGCGGTTTTGTTTTGGCCAGGTTCAAAAATCCATTGAAGGACAATGGAATCCAGTCGCTCCCAGGTCTCATCGGTGGAGGAGGAAGAGGCAGGAGATTTTTCTTTGTCAGCGGGTGCAAGGGCGACGGGTGGTGATCGTGGAAGGAGATGGTCATGGACTTGGTATGCCTTACAGTGTATTTTAAATAGTTCAGACCAAGAGGGCCAGTGTGCGGTGTCGAATTCTAATTTGATGGGGACAAAATTGGTGATGTTGGTGACAGTCACAGCCGGATGCAGTTTCTCGGATATGGTGAGGGAAGAAGGTTCGAAAAAGGAAAATGGTAGAGGGTGGTAGAAAAGAATCTATGAGAGGGAATGGCAGAAAGGTAGGTGATCGGAAGGAAAGAGGCGGAGGAAGGATTGCCGCCGTAGGGTAGAGGGAGGAACAGGGTTATGGTTCCTAATATACTGATACCATGAAACAATTAGATCCTTGATCTATTCCCTCTTCAGGTTTCCATTTAAATAATAGTTTACAATCCCGTTATTTTAGGGATGATTACAAATTCAAAGGAAACCTCTATCTACAATATTAAATACAAATATTATCTATAAATACAATATTATCTATTAGGTAACCGATACATAAAACGGGGAATAGTTTTTTTTAGTAATAATGTACATCGCTAAGAAAGTTACTGGGTAGCGCACGCTACCCCTCAACCACTAGATCCACCCCTGATTGTTTCCAATTATGAAGCGGGGTTACGGTAAACTTTGGCTTCACTTCAACTTCGTTCACAGTACGTACAAAGATAGCATCTGGTTCATGACTGCAAGATAATTAAACAAAGCAAAAAAAAGAGGTTACTTCAAAAATAAAACATATTTATCTAATTATTTCACACTAGGGTGGAATATCTAAATGTAGCTACGTAACTTATATTATATGTGGTAGGTGACTCGGAAATTGGTTTTACCAGTTACATTAAAATGTGAATGGAAATTTTTTTATTGGGTTGCGCAAGATTACTGGAATTAACCAAAATTGACCAATTTGGTATGAAGATTTTCTATGGGTTATATATTTATTTAGTTGTTAATTGGTGGTTTGTTATTTGGTTAGATTAGTTATCCAATTAAAAGACATTCTTATCTAATAAAAAAGACCTTTTTGTACTGATTTTTGAAGTTAAATAATTTGGAATTAATTTACAAGAGCAATATCAAGAAATCATGTGAGTGACAATAATGCAAACTTACAAGAAATCACCAAGAAATGTGATGTATATTGTTTGGGTCATAAAGCGGTTTTAGTAAATATATTCGGACCCTATTCAAATCAGTTTGGGTCATATACCAGTATCTTAGACAAAAAAATATTTTTTTTTTTGGTCGGGTTGAAACCGGTTTGCATGATAAGAATGGAAACCGATATACAAACTAACGGTTTAGGTTGGGCTGAAACTAGTTTGATAGTGCAACTCAGGCTAGGTTATGAACCGGTTTGAAAAATCAAATTGATTTTTTCCCATCTCTTTCTATATATCCATTTCTTTCCCCAATTTAAATTTTCATTGGTCTAGTGCGCTTTCTACTAAAAAACAGCCCAAATGATCAAACAAAATATAGCCCAAACAAAACAATCCGATTGGTTAAATTGTTATTCATATCGTACAAATAACATAAAGAAATGTAACCAACGTTTATTGGAAAAAGCAACCCCAAAGATTTGGAACCAAAAGCGATTAGCAGTGACCATTGAATAAGTTTCTTCGGCTTGAGTTGGGTTAAAAGCACGGAATGTATTTGCGCCATCACCATCTTCAAATAAAGTATTTTCTACGGTAGCACCATGAATAGTGCATAGCAAAGCAGCGCCCAATACGCCGGCAGAAACAAGTGGGCTATTTCTTTGCAAAAAACACCGATTCTCTCGCTGAGACATAATTCAAGAACTTTTCTTGAATTTAACTATAGGTTAACATAAATGAACCATAACTATGTAATCCTATTCCTAATAGATTGACCCCGAAATAGCATATCCAAATTATAAGAAAGCCTAGAGTCGCCACAATTGCGGAATTTTCTCCCTGCAAATTTTTCTTTGTTCGAGTATGCAAATAAATTGCGAATACGATCCAAGTAATAAAGGCCCAAGTTTCCTTTGGATCCCAACTCCAATATGATCCCCATGCTTCATTAGCCCATACTGCTCCTGAAAGAATACCTATGGTTAAAAAGATAAATCCTAGGCTAATCACACGATAACTCCAATAATCCAAGAGTTCTTATGTGTTTCCTTGCTCCTTTGAGACCCTGAAAAATGGACAAATTCCTTTTCTTAGGAACACATACAGGATTCGTCACTACAAAAAGGATAATGGTAACCCCACCACTAATTACCATTAACTACTTCATTTATGAAATTCATAGTAATATAGATACATGTCCTATCGAGACAGAATTTGTAATTTGCTATCCTCTTACCTAACAGGCAAAGCAGAAGATATTTTAGCCATTTGCATCAAGCTCAAACTTCCTTCTTGCATGTGTGCCCCTCCGGAAGCACACACTATAATAAGAGGTAGAAATTCTAAAATATACCATGCGATGCATATAGTGTGACCGTTTGTTGGAAATTATCATAAACAGAAGTATACGGTTTAACTAGACTGAAACACAATTTTAATTAACAAAAATTACATGTGACGTGTTACAACGATCTTGTATACTATAGGACCGGCCATTTAGGCTTAGCAGGCTAGGCAAAACCTAGGCACTCCATTTTAATTTTTATTTTCAAATATTACACTAGTTTATATCCTGGGATAGACAAATCTTACATTAGGTGACAAAATAAATCATATTACAGATTAAATTATAATATGTGGCAATTAGTATAAGGGTTTGTTGTATTAGTGTTATAAAAGAGTACAATGTGAATAGGCAGTTATTGATTTTGAGATTATTCTCCTCTTCTATGTGTTTTTTCTCCTTCCTCTATCTTTCACTCCTAGTTCTTGATTACCAAATTGACCCGTATCAATGGTATCAGAGCTATTCCTCCTCTTGACCTGGGGTTAGGGCAACAAAAACTCACAAACCTTTCCCTATATGTCGTTAACCATCGTTCCACCTATCATTGCCGCAACCCCACTATAAACCACCACTTATCACCGTTCTTTCAACCAATCTTACAAGAATTCCATTGGAATTCAAGCTATTTTACTGGAAATCAATCATCAGTAATCAACTACAACAATGGCAACAAGAAATCATGTTGAACCAGAGAACACAAATACAATTGACAAGATGCTTGATGATCAGACAACTATACTTTCGAGATTAGATGATCGTATGCAGAAGATGGATCAAGAATTCACCAATATTAAGTAAACATTGATCAAATTAATAAACCAAATAGTGGAGTCGAAGGGGAGTCCAACTGTCAAAAACAAGAATGCAGAAGAATCAACGATTAGGGACAAGATCGAACATGGAACCATTCAATTGAAGAAGGGGGGTTTCGATCAAGATAACCAAGAAGTCACCAACAATCAATCGAACTAAGAAGTCACAACAAATGAATTCATACGCTTCTTGAAGGAGGATTTTCCATGTTTCTTTGAAGGTTATTTGGAAGAATGGATGCAACAATGTGATCGGTTGTTCTTGCTTGAAGGAACACCAGAAACATCAAACGAAGGTGGGCAATTGTATATCTTAGAGGTGATGCTTTGGAATTGCATAAAAGTTTCTTGAGAAATAATAATGATATAACAAATGAGTTGCATTGGATGGATTATTTGAGAATGGTATTCAAAGATTTTGAGTCTGCACCTAAGGTATTTGATGAAAAGCCTAATGTGATTCAGGAAGCAATTGAGGGTAATTCAAAATAGATGAGTTACAATGAATTTAATCAGGTTAGTCATGGGGCAATTCAAGAAAGATCACCAGATTTTGAGGTAAGATCATATGAAACCAATATGTATGAAAATGGTAATGGCACGTTTGAAATTGGAACTAGTTCTTTAAATAAAAAATTGAGCAATCTAATTGAAGTAGGTAATGATGATGATGTTAAGAAATCTGAGAAGGAACCAAGGAACCAGTTGTTAAATCTAAAACTAAAAACATGATGAAGCATGAAGTTGTAGAAAACAAAAGATAAGGAATACGGAATTTTGATAAAAATAAGATTAGAAAAGTTTATACTAGGGGGTATAGTCAAGGCCATGGAATTGCATTACAGATTGTTACAAAAGATGAAGGGGTTAGTGTGATCAAGATTAAGAGAAATTGGCAATTAGGTACTGATTTAATGGTTGTTAAATCTTTTAGATGGAAACCGGGTTGGCACCGTTATGCTAGCGAAATACTGAGGAAGCTTCAACATGAGTACAATGATGAGTTTGAAAGGAATAAGTTTGAGTTGGTGAGGGTAGAGACATTCGAATGGAAACCGGGTTAGCAATATATGCTAAAGATGGGTCTTCTGTTCAAAGCGAATTGGTTCCTCTCATTCAATTGGCTTCCCTTCTCATATACTGCATATATAAGTCATAATGGTCCCTGTTTAAAAGCATTTAAAAACCTTACAATCTGCATTTTCATAGTTCAGTTTAGTACTCATGGTGCTCAATCTGTTTATGAGGATGCTGGCAGTTTGATTGTTTGATTGTTTTTTATGGGGCTGAACATTAACATGTATGTTGCTATTGGGGACATACATCCCATAAGTAATATGTTCGGTATTATGATTGAAAAAATGAGATTATAAAGATAAATGAAGTGCATGGTTGTAAAAGTCGTTACGCTCTTATTCCAGTCGAATGGGGAGCTATGTGTACTCGATCTAGGAGGAGAGAACTCGAATAGTATTCGGACATTATAAATTATAAATAAATTAATTAATTTTCATGAAATTATATATGTCAAATATTTTAATATCTGTAACAAAATACTATCACTACCAATATAAATAAAAAGCATACGTGGTCAAATATTAAAATACTTCAAAAGTTGATACTTATCTTTATAATGAAAGATATTTATTATTTAATATTTAGATATATGAATTATCTTTTAATTTATTTTAAGTCAAACCATGACCAAGTTCACCATCTAGATCTAATTCTAACCAAGAGTACTGTTTTTGATCGACTCCAAATAACTAGGCGGGTTTGAAAAAATTCTCCTTGGTATCATACTTTGTCGCGATTGCTCGGCATTCAAGGAGTTTTACAACATTTATGAAGTGTTTGCTAAATCATTCTCACTTTTTAGTAGATATAACTTAGATATATTTTAAACAATCAACTACAACCGATCAAAAATTATATGTTATCACTCAACAGTCAACACATAGCTATGACATACAGAATAATAACATCCAAGACAACCAAATAGATTAATCAAACACATATATGTTCAACTAATAAACCAGAGTCCAACAATCTTTTTGACCCATAGACAATTTAATCTAAAAAGATATTAACATATAATTTAAAAAACATCATAATAATAAATCAAACCCACCGAGTTTTTTTAGACATCTTACACTAGCAGCAATCGCACACAAGTATCATATCACCCTAACTTGAATGGCATTTGACCAGTTTGCAAAGATATTTTGCCAAACACGATGACAAGCATGAAGCGGTTTCCAATTATGTAGCGGGATTAGGGTAAACCTTAGGTTTTGGCTTCACTTCAACTTCGTTCACACTACGCACAAAGATTGCATCCGGTTCATGACTGCAAGATAATTGAACAAAGTAAAAAAATGTCATCCCAAAAGAACTATTAAAAACGGAGGCTGACCCAAAATTTTTAGAGATGAAAAGTGACCAAAATAGACAGATTCATAAGTAAACGGGTTAAAATGAGGTAAAATATGTAAATACTAGGAAAGGGTAGTTACGGTTTCTCTCCCTCTTCATATGTATAACTGGATGCAACAGCCAATAGTCGACCGTCTCTGCTGAACGATAAAGCAGCAATGCTTGTAGGGTACTTCGGGTACTGAAAACAAAGCAACAAAATGAGAATCTTGAACAGAGTAATCCCACCAACAAATATTTGTATAATGTCAAAATGTGTATGTAAAATATACTTGATACAGTCTCTTTTTGTTATTTCCGTCCCAAACATTGACAAAACCATCGCACCCGCCTGTTGCAAATGTCCCATAACTGCAAGTAGTTGAATATTCAATATTCATTACAAAATGAAGTCAATTTAAGGTTAAACACTTCTCCGAGTCATTAATTGTAACCGTGTTAACTGAACTGTAGAAAAAACTTACACAGGGTGAAATGCAATGGTGTTTACAGGGTAGACAATGTCTCTTCCAGCTTCGGATTTCCTGTGACACTTGAATGCATATCTGAAGATAGCATAACATCAACAATACAAGAAGGTTAAATAATGAGAAACCTAGGGGTCGTAATGTCATATAATTAAAAAAAAAATCTTACTTTTTAGATTGACCAGCCTCAGAAAGATCAAAAAATTCCATTGCCACACGGCCCTCCACAGAACTAAGAGCATAACCTGCAAGTTAAAATTTCAGTCAAATAAAAGAAAAACAGGTAAACAAAACTTCAATGAAATTTACAAAAATACCTGTTCCATTAGGATAACATTGTACGCATCTGGTTTGGTATTTTAACGAAGATTCCCTTCGTTGTTCAGGTTGAGACATGTTCCTCAAATCATAGACATTAACATGTCGGCCAGCAGTTGCAACTACTACACGATTCCCAACAAGAGACAGAGAATATACACGTTCTGGTTGAGTGTATGTCCCAACTAGAGTTCGCTCCTGTGAACTTGCACCTCTTGGATCCCAACACTTTAGGGTTTTGTCCCAACTTCCACTTATCACTTGCCCTACAAAGTGTTCAAAGAAGAAACAAAGAATTAATATCTATCTTAAGTTCCCGTCACATGTAAATTAAACTGATAACAATCTGAGATGACAGAAAGGCGGGTAACAATTGACAGATTGATAGCTCAACCATTAATGTTAGTCAAATTGATTTGGGTTATCTGGAAATAATAATATTGACATGATTATGAACTAACTTCAAAAAAGTGAGCCAGAGGCACTGGACGTTCAAGGAAAATGAATAAAATGCCTCACGACACCTGAAGCACCACAAACGCAGAAGGCAGCTTGAGGCTCTGCTTTTGGCTGAGGTGCTGCTTCAAGGAGCCTGTAGCATGAGGGGTGTGGTTAAGACTTAAGACTTAAGCTGATTCTAGTGCTTGGAGCACTTGGACTTTTGGTGTAAGACGAAGTGAGGTCCATGATTTTTTTCTTGTGGAAAAATTAAACGCTTCATGCATACTAGGACCGCCAAAAGTGGAGCTGCCCTTCAACCCCACAAGGGGCCACAATACCATTGACCCATGCAATCCATAGAGTCCAGGATTAATTAGCTTATATGAGTGTAGTACTGAACCTGCATTAGAGCTTAACCTAATGTCCCATTTGTCTCGTGTAAATCTCAGTAACATCAAGTAATTGATGATACTAATATCACCAACATTTTTGCAAACTATTATTAGCTTTTGTAACAACTAGATGATTCTAATTGCTAATCATAAGTTTTTTACCATATAGACATATAGTCGATACTTACTAAATAGTATTTACTACTTTAATTTTCTGTGTATAGTTAGTGAACTGTTAATTTCTTTTGTTTCTTAGATCTCATATACTTCAATTTTTTAAAAATATCGGCCACCTAGGCTGGCGCCTTTTCCTTTAAAACAAAGATTATAATAGTGTATTAGTATATACGTGATAAACCTCTTTAATTATACAAAATAGAGAACCCCATCAAGTGTTGGAAATAACTTATCACTAAGACCAGATTTTAATGTATATAAATATTCATACAACATATTAACCGTATCAAGCCTCTTACCTGTGGCATAAGAGTATTCAACACATCGAACAGGAGCATCATGACGTCCAAGTATATCCTCCCTTTCTTGGTTAAAAACAAGCCTGAGATATTCAGCAAAAATACAAATCATTATGTTTCTAAACTTAGGAACACATTCCAAATTCAATAAACTTAAAATCTCACGACGAATTAATGTTTTCCAAAACAAATAAGATTCAAGTTTAAAACTTTCTTAAATATCAAATCAAACCTGGAAGACAAAAATTTGAATAAAAAAACATGCTCACCTCCTGACAGTATTATCAGCACTAGCACTGAAACCAGAATTATCATCATGAAAGCAACAATCAAGAACAGCACCTCCATGCGTAAACTCTCCTCTCAACACATTTTCGCTCGCATCATACAACCGAACAATCTGTCACCAAAACAGTCAAAACTTTTAATCCTCATCACCAAAATAGCCTGCAGTCAAACACTCTCACAAGTCACAAACTTGTATACTCAATCACATTTTTAGTACTCTATCCATTCCAAAAGCACACAGATACATCAGTTTCATTCTCTGTTCTAGCACTCTTGTAGACGTTGATTTGGTTATTAACATAGGAGTCTTCAATCTCTGTTCTAGCACTCTAACCAATCCATAACTACACCGACGCATCAGACTCGCACAAACATTAATAATAATAACCTAATCAAACAGAGATTTATCCGTTTGATTTTCGTTAAAATACAGAAATACACAAATGTCAATAACCTAATTAAACTCTACAAGAGTTACTACCTGCAGTCAACTGTTTAGTACTAAATGCATAGCATATACAGATAAACACAAACAAATATGCATCAGATTTGTATAAACAACTGAATCACATTTCTAGTAGTCTATCCATTCCAAAACTACACATATGCATCAGATTTATAAAAAAAAAGGTTATAAAGTAATCAATTAGTATAAAAACTTACTTTATCCCAAGAGGAAACGAGGAGGTTGTCGGAGTGGTTAGAGAAGCGAAGGTTGGAGACGCCGTCGGACGGAGGATTTGACAGCTCACGGCCGGTGAGTGGTGGTGCTACGGCGGTCATAATATTATTATTATTATTAGGGTTCCGGTGAGGGTTTGTTTGGGGGGAGTTGGGATTTGAAATGCTATTTCAAACTCTTTGGGGGGTTTAAATTCAAATTGTTTGGGAATATTTTTTTGGTTTTCAGTTTTATTATTTATTCATGTGAGTTACTTTGATATTTATTTTTTTTTTAATATTCTTTTTTCATTTTTGTTGTTCTTTTAAATAATAATAAACTAAAAAGAAAATAACGTTTTTTATTTTAAAAATACCCATAATCTCGTATTTATGTTTTTTTGTTTTGGTATTTTTGTACTACATGTATCGGCCCAGTGCCCCCTGTCATAGTCGGTACGCTATTCAGTTTGTGTTTTGGGCTTTTTTTTAGGTTATGTTTAAACTTTTAGTAAGATATAATTTAGAAATAAAATTGCGAATTTAAATTTAGAATAACGTTCTTCTACAAATGAGTTTTATCTTCGAAAATAGGCCTTAACATGAGAAGTGAAGAACATAATTTTTTTTTAAATACTAAACGGGATTTTACTGAGGTATGTTTGTCATAGAAAGAAAACCCACTTAAACTCACTATTAATGATGAAGATATAGGTCTAATAGACAGTGCGACTACAAATACAATTCAAAAGAAAAGAGATTATTTCTCTAGTTTATCTATGAAAAAGGCAAGCGTTAGTACTATAACTGGTAAATCAAAATTGATTGAAGGCTTTGGAGTAGTTTATATAATTTTACAAAGTGGAACTCCACTTAAAATTAACAATGTATTATTTTCCCCATTATCTCAAAGAAATCTAATAAGTTTTAAAGATATTCGTCTAAATGGATATCATCTTGAGACTGCATGTGAGGGACATGATGAGTACCTTCAAATCACAAAAATGATTTCGGGTAAAAAGCATGTATTAGAGAAGTTACCTGCACTTGCCTCTGGTTTGTATTGCACTAAAATTAGTGCAGCTGAAACAAATGCAGTCATAAACCAGAAGTTTATGGACCAAGAAAATTTTATCATTTGGCATGACCGGTCAGGCCATCCCGGGTCAATAATGATGCGAAAAATTATAGAGAATTCACATGGACATTTTTTTGAAGAACAAAAAGATTCTTCAGTCTAAGGACATTACATGTGTTGCATGCTCACAGAGGAAGTTAATTACCCGACCATCACCACTTAAGGTGACGTCAGAATCCCTGAGTTTTTTTAGAGAGAATACATGGGGACATATGTGGGCCTATACACCCTTCTAGGGGACCATTCAGATACTTTATGGTCTTAATTGATGCATCAACTAGATGGTCACATGTGTGCTTACTATCAAGTCGTAATATGGCATTTGCACGGCTACTTGCTCAATTAATAAGGCTAAGAGCACATTTTCCAGATTACCCCATCAAGAAAATTAGGTTGGACAATGTTAGTGAATTTACATCCCAAACATTTAATGATTATTGTACGTCTATTGAGATAAGTGTAGAGCATCTTGTACCTCATGTACATACACAAAATGGACTTGCTGAATCGCTTATCAAGCGACTCCAAATGGTTGCAAGACCTATGATTATGAAATCAAAATTACCAGCATCTGCTTGGGGCCATGCAATTCTACACGCAGCAACACTAATTTGCATCAGGCCAACAAGTTATCACACTTCCTCCCCATTAAAGTTGGTTTTTGGTCAAGAACCAGATGTTTCCCATCTAAGAATTTTTTGTTGTGTCGTATATGTACCTATCGCTCCACCACAACGAACAAAGATGGGACCTCAAAGGTGGTTAGGAATATATGTTGGGTATGAATCACCATCCATCATTAAGTATTTGGAGCCATCAACAGGAGATTTATTTACAGCTCGATTTGGTGATTGTCATTTTGTTGAATCAACATTCCCAACACTAGGGGGAGACAAAAAGCAGTTGAAAAATAATAATTAAAGTTGGAATGAATTATCGTTATCTCATCTTGATCCTCGAACTAAACAGTGTGAAATAGAAGTTCAAAGGATAATTCATTTACAAGGATTAGCAAATCAACTACCAGACGCATTCACTGACCCCAAGAGAGTGACTAAGTCACATATACGAGCCACCAATGCTCCAATAAGAATAAGTGTCCCAGAAGGACAACCACGTGTTGGAAATGAGTCTAATGCGCGCCTCAAACGTGGTAGACCAATCGGTTCAAAAAATAAAAATCCTCAAAAGAAGAAAAGAGCAAATAATTTAGATGGTCAAGTCGAAGTAACAGTAAAACCATGAAATAAGTCTTCTGAAGAGACACTAGACATGATGGTTCCAGAAGAACCTCAGGTATCTGAAAATGAAGAGATCTTAATAAATTATATCATGTCTAGAAAGATATGAAACCGAAACGAAATCGATGTCGATGACAATTTCTCATATAATGTAGCGCTAGAAGTAATGGAAACAATGAGGATCAAGAACCAAAATCTGTTGAGGAATGTAAACAAAGAAATGATTGGCCGAAATAGAAAGACGCGATTGAGGCAGAATTGGATTCCCTCAATAAACGGGAAGTTTTTGGACCTGTGGTTTATACACCTGCAGGTGTAAAAGCTGTCGGATATAAATGGGTTTTGTGCGAAAACGTAATGAGAAAAATGAAATTGTGCGATATAAGGCAAGATTAGTAGCACAAGGATTTTAGCAAAGACCTGGGATTGATTATAAGGAGACATATTCTCTAGTGGTGGATGCAACAACTTTTCGTTATCTTATTAGTTTGGTAATACAAGAAGGGGTTGATTTGCGTCTAATGGATGTTGTGACAACCTATCTCTATGGCTCTCTTGATACTGATATTTACATGAAACTCCCCGAAGGATTCAAATTACCAAACTCATGTAAATCTAGTTCTCGAGAACATCTTTCAATTAAATTAACAAATCATTGTATGGGCTAAAACAATCAGGGCGTATGTGGTATAATCGTCTTAGTGAGTATTTGTTGAAAGAAGGTTATAAAAATGATTCTATATGCCCGTGAATTTTATAAAAAGGTCAGAATCTGAATATGTTATAATTGTCATATACGTTGATGACTTGAATATAATTGGAACTCTACGGGAGCTCCAAAAGGCGATTGAATACTTGAAAAGAGAATTTGAAATGAAAGACCTTGGAAAGACAAAGTTTTGTCTCGGGTTACAAATTGAACACCTAAAAGGTGGAATCCTTGTGCACCAAGAAACCTACATAGACAAACTACTCAAAAGGTTTTATATGGAAAAATCACATCCATTGAGTACCCCAATGGTTGTAAGGCATCTGGATGTAGAGAAAGATCCATTCCGACCTCCGAGCGATGGGGAGGTAATACTTGGTCCAGAAGTACCATATTTAAGTGCAATTGGTGCATTAATGTTTCTTGCTAGCCATACACGACCAGATATATCATTTTATTTAAATTTATTGGCAAGATATAGTTCATGCCCAACAAAGAGGCATTGGAATGGGGTAAAACAAATATTTTGATACCTTCAAGGCACAAAAGTTATGGGTTTGTATTTTGCTAACCACTCGAAAATAAGTTTGGTTGGTTTTGTAGATGCAGGGTATTTGTCTGATCCTCACACTGGGCGATCTCAAACTGGACATTTGTTCACAAGTGGAGGTACCGCAATTTCATGGCGTTCTGTAAAGCAGACAATCATAACCACGTCATCTAATCATGCAGAAATACTGGCGATTCATGAAGCTAGTCGAGAATGTGTTTGGTTAAGGTTTGTGATACAACACATTCGTAAATCTTGTGGTATTTCTTCGGGAGATGAGGGAGCAACAATTTTACATGAAGACAACGCAGCATGCATTGCTCAACTTAAGGAAGGATACATCAAAGGTGACCGAACGAAGAACATTTTGCCAAAGTTCTTCACACATGATTTGCAAAAGAATGGAGAGATTACTGTCCAACAAATCCGTTCCAGCGAAAATTTGGCAGACTTGTTTACTAAATCACTTCCTTCCTCAACATTCAAGAAGTTGGTTCATGGAATTGGGATGCGTCGACTCAAGGAGCTTGACTGATCATCATCAGGGGGAGATAATACGCGCTGCACTCTTTTTTCCTTAGCTTTGGTTTTGTCCCACTAGGTTTTCCTGGCAAGGTTTTTAATGAGGCAGCATCAAGCGTATGAAGTTGATAATCAAGAGGGAGTGTTATAAATCCATTAATAGTTGATTATCAATTTCTAATATATGTTGACTTGTTCTCCAAGATGTGTTTCTCCTATATATAGTCATGACAATCTATTATTTTAGACACATCAAATAATAATAAAACATCTCTTTCTCTCCCTATTATCTCTTCTCATATTCTTGCTATTAGGGCATGTGTAGTGGTAAGGGGTTATGTTGGGGTTGTGGTATTAAAATATTAAAAAGTAATAGAAGTGGGGTTATGTGGGGGTTGTGGAAAAAGAGTGTGTAGTGGTAAAGGGGTTATGAGGGGGGTTATAAATGATTGGTAATGATTGGTTAATTATTGTTTTTTATTTAAATAAAGAATTTTAAATGCTTAATAATATTTCATTAAATATAAAAAAATTACAAATACTAAAAAAAAAGATTACAAATACTAAAAAAAAATACAAATACTAAAAAAAAAAATACAAATACTAAAAAAAAAATACAAATACTTAAAAAAACTACTCGTCGTCGTCGTCGTCTCCTTCTTCGTTTTCTCCTTCTTCTTCTTCTGCTTCTTCTTCTCCTTCTTCTTCTTCTTCATAATCTTCTTCTTCTTCTTGTTGGTTGTGATGAATCGGGCGAATCGACCATGCTTCCTCCACCAAATCCGCCTTCAACGCGTTATGTATCTCCTTGGAACGCAACATGGCACTGTTTTGGAATCTCTCCTCCTGTGTCGCTTGCGTCCCTGGAACATCTTCTTCTGCTACATAGTTTGAGCATATTGCCTTTCCTTCGTCTTCAAGTATCATATTATGCATTATGATACAAGCATACATCACCATTCTAATCCTTTCTTTTGCCCACATACGACAAGGATTTCTAACAAAATGCCATCGTTGTTGAAGACAGGAAAAACACCTCTCAACGTCCTTTCTTGCAGCCTCATGAGCTCTTTTAAAATATTGCCTTCTTTCATCTGTTGTCTGACTAAACGTTTTGACGAGCATTGAATACTCCGGATATATACCATCCGCCAAGTAGTATCCATGCTCGTAGTAATTATTATTTGCATAAAACCCACATTTCGGTATTGTTCCGCCAATGTAAGACTCTAGCAATGGCGAAAACTGAAAAGTGTTTATGTCGTTCATACACCCGGCTAGACCAAAGAAGGCCGACCAAACCCACATGTCTCGTGAGGCAACTGCTTGTAAAACCAACGTTGGTCCCTTTTGGTCACCGCGTGTATGTTGACCTCGCCATGCGCTTGGACAAGCATACCATCGCCATTGACGACAATCTATACTACCAATCATACCGGGTAATCCATGTTTTTCTAAATGCGTTTCATATAGTTGTTGAAGGTCGCTCCATGTCGGGTTTCTCAAGTATCTTTTTCCATATAATTGGCATATACCTAAAAAAATCAAATGTATATATAAAAACTATGTATCAACTATATGTATATATAAAAAAATTAAAAGTATATTTGTAAATACCGTAGCAGAAATGCTCCAAAGTATCGCGTGTGGTTTTCTCCGCCATCTTCAGATACTCATCATTGATATCGTATGTGTTCCCGTAGGCGAGTACACGTATTGCGGAAGTCACCTTTTGAATTGCGGTGAATCCTAAACACCCTCTAGCGTCGGGTTTTTGCTTAAAGTAGTCATAGGCGGACTCTAAATCTTCCGTGATGCGCAAAAATAAGTTTTTACCCATCCTAAATCTTCGCCTAAACATACCAGGGCCGTATACCGGATTCTCATTGAAATAGTCATTCATCAAACGCTCATTGGCGGCTACACGGTCTCGCTCTATATATTGCCTAGACAATATCGGCCGTGGGGCGGAATTATTTATCAGATGCATCGCGCTAGTCGCTAGCGTAGCCGCACTCGTAACGGCTTCTTCCTCTTCCGCGCCGTCATCGTGAAAAAACTGGTTATATAGATCGAGAAACGAATCGTCGGAGGGAGGAGACGACATTTTGGTGATTTATTTGTGTGTTGAATATTTTTGAGTTGTATGTATGTATTGTAGGTATGTGAGTGAATGAGTGTGTGTGAATTTGTTGGACATATATATATATATATAGAACATAGAAATAGAATTTTTTTTTTTTTTTATTTAAAATCCGACCGTTAAGAAACAAGCAACGGTCATGTTGACCAATTTCAAATCCAAAACGCCGTTGTCTGTAAAGCTTGACCACTCCAAAACGCCCCCATAGCGCCTGGGGGGGCGGTGTTCCAGGCGCTATGGGGCCTGAAAACGCCCCCATAACGGTGCACTACACACGTCCTTAGGCTTGTTCACGACACAAACTAATATAATATTGTTGAATTATTTATTTGTGAGTAATGGGCAGTTTCTTATGCAGCTTGCCATTACTAATTTGAGCATGCTTCTTTTTATGAGATCACTTACACCTAAAATGTGTAAAACCATGTGAAAATATTGAAATTGAATGCAACACCTATCATGGTGTTCTAATACAGGATGTCAACTTTATACTGTTTATAAAAATTGCTATTTTATAACCTTTTGACATTATATTTTCTTTGTTCATATCATTTTAGACAATTTCTTTTAGGTAGGTTTTGTTGAAGGGTTGAATAGGTTTATAAGACAATATTGATATCTATGATTATGTTGTAACCTATAAGAAAAATGCATCAAAAGAGTACAAGGGATCGAAGCCACCCTTATACGCTACAATGATTTACCGTGAACAAAAGAATGGTTCCCATAAGGTTGGGCGGTGTGGCCGTTGTTGCCCCTCCACCTCCGCTAAAAATCAAATAATGGTGTATATGACATGCAATCAATGTTTTGAAAACCAAACCGGCTGGTCGGACCGGGTTCCGGGGCCTGGACTGGTCCAGTTCGGATGTGTGGACCGCCATGCAGCTGAACCGGTGTTGGACCGCTGGACCGGAAAAATAGGGGTTAGACCGGTTTTTTTTTTATTAATTTTGGGTTTCGATACATTTTTTGGCCCGGTTCGTTGGACCGGTCGGACCGGTAAACCGCCCGGGGGTCCGGTCGGACCGGTAAACCGCCTGGGGGTCCGGTTCTGAAAACTAGGGATGAGCATGGTACCGGTACTGGTACCGAAATTTCCTAAAAATGGGTACCGGTACCGAAAACAACCGGTACGGTACGGTACGGTGCCGGTATTTGCATGTAAAAACCGGTAAATACCGGTACCGTACCGAACCGGTACCGGTAGTACCGGTACCGAAAAACTAAAAATGTGGGTACCGGTAGTAGTACCGAAATTGATTCAGTACCGGGAATTCGGTACCTGTTCAGTACCATTTGCTCATCCCTACTGAAAACCATGCATGCTATTGTGCATGTGAAACAATGTAAATCTTGAGAAATTATCGAATTAGGTCATGCTTGTGTTGTAAATAATACATATTTGTTTGATTATTCAACAACCTACATCTATACCATCATTTGGATAAAAACTAGCAACCCACATCTAAATTTATAAACCTTTTTGGATTGTACTTTCAAAACTTTATGTTTTACAAACGATAAGTACTAATATACCCTCAAATGTTGTCATGAATGTATCATATGAGAAATGTTCCAAGAGTAACTTTGCCAATAGCAAACCTTAAGTCACCTCATACAACTATGGATACCGCGACGAACCCCCTATGAGTCAAGGACTACCACGACAAATCAACAATGAACCCAATTAGCCAAGGACAAATACAACGCACAAACTTAAACCAAGATACAAGAATCACACTCCCAAGTTTACAAGTATTCTAGACTTGTCTACTGCCTATCATGGTACACAAATGTGCATGAAACATCTTATGAGTTCATCGGTCGGATGTAGGACATAACCATCAAAACATCTCCATAGTCCCGACAAATCATCTACAAATCTAGATTTCAAGCGCGATCCTCACTCACATGATTTACAACTTCACTTTGGTTGTCCAAAGGCATGTACTGCGCCATTATAGCTCTGATCTCCGAGTCCATGTAAGTCTAAAAAAATATAATATAATGATTTACGTTCCATGGATACAAGCATCCAGTTACTTGATCAAGAAAATAAAGATATGAAAATTGTAAATACAATAAAAAAGTGTCCTTACCCTTATTCTATACTTGTAGACGAGATATGCACCGGCTGCAGCCACGGATAAACCCAGTAAAATGATCCAAAAAGCGGTCCATGCAGATTTAGCTTCAGCAACCCTTTTACCTGAACCACATACAAGATCAGAACCCAGAAGCAGGAACCCATATGGACCCTAGGGGTGTCAATTATGTCGGGTTTCCGGGGTGAATTGTTCAACGCAAACACGATCTATGTATTTATTTGTGTCAAAACTACAACCCTAAGCAGGTCATTTAAAATGAAGTCACCCGAACACGACCTAATACTCATTCAACTAAACATGCCAAACGGGTTGACATGCATTAATCGAGTTGTAAACATGTTAATCGGGTCGGTGGGTCGTAAACAGATTAGCGGGTCAGCCTGTTGAATTAAACAGGTTAGTAGGTCGATCTGTTCAGCAGGTTAACCATGTCACCCGACCATGACCTGTTTATCAAACGAGTCAGACATGACAACCCAAAACCTGAATAGGAAATCGCCACCCCTATATGGACCTAGCTTTATAAAGGTTTTTAGTTGAAGAGGGTACTTATGCAGGTATCGTGGTCTCTCATATACAGAAGGTCACCACTGCAGGTGCAATCATAGCTTCCCCAGGTATTCTTGCAACTGCATTCAGCGCACTGACATGCTTTCTTGTCTTTGCATTCGTCAATATCTGCGCCCAACAAAAATTAAGGATAAAAAAAAATTTGACTTTGACATACTAACTGAAACCAAACGGTCCAAACTATCGCACCCACTTTCAAAACGTGCATCCAAATGCCCGCTAAAATAAAGTTATATGCACGTATAGTTACCTTCGCAACTATGGACCCCATCACCTTTGAATCCAGGAGGACATGCGCATTTACCATTCCCGCTATCCTGTTTAACAAAACATTTTTAATACTATGACTGATGTAAATATTTTTTAGAAAAGAAGAGTTGTAATATATAGTTGGGAAAAAGGGTATGAACCGAGCAAGCAGAGTATGAAACTCCATTTCGGGTTTCGTGCCAACATCCTCCGTTATTGATCTTGCAACGTCCCGGCCCACTTGCTGTAAACAGAGTTAAAAAAGAGATTATTCATGTGATTGTGACACTATAAAATAATAAAACAAAAATTAAACAATAACAGTTGAGATCTATAAATTCATGTGGCATTATGTTAAAAAAAAACATATCATTACGTGCATAAAACTCAACTGTATACAACATTATGACATTATCGTTCCATCTTTGCATTCACTTATTAGCTTAAAAAACACACTCATGTTTTGATTTAATAAAAAAAAATAATATTTATTACCTTCACATGAGGTATAACCATCTCCTTTAAATTGTACTCCATCAACCAACGGACATTCACAAACTCTCCCCCGAAAAGTATCCTACATGTGCAAATGCATCCATTAATGATAGAAACGCTATTAGCATAAGTTTAAAAGTTAAAATATGTACCTTGCATGCAGTGACGTTGGTACTTTTGTCATGCCAACAACCGCCATGGTTCCCCAAGCACTCATTAGTTTCCACATCTGAGGCAAAAAAAAAAAAACAAAAAATCAAACTAAGCAATACATTCCTAGGTGTTGTGTAATTACATACAACTGATGGTCATAGCTTACCATCACTAAGACAAGCGGTCGGCTCAGTTGTTTCTTCAAAACCAGCACAAATGGCCTTCAATACAGCACCTTTCTCCAACTTTCCTGTAACCGCAACATTTATTAAGAACACATACATGATTTCCCCTGACGCCCCACTTACGGTGTGCGCATATAATGTATATATGTGTGGCCCTCGGGGGGCAAAAGTAAAGCTGCACTAGTTTTAACGTTATTTTACTAATTTCGTGAAAATAACGTTAAAAACGACGGACGGTTAATCATGCATCATGTGGTGGCGTTGATAGCCAAAAGACAAAGGGGTACATGCACCGATCGGGTTTGTCACGATTGCTAAGTGTTTTGTGCCTTAGCTATGCTATAGGTGGGATTAACTGAGTATGATGATGATGATGATGATACATGATTTCCCCTAAGTTTAAACTAGGGTAGCAACATGGGGCACCGGGTCGAATCGGTCGATACAGGTTATTCATTTTCTGTATGGAGAAATATATGATTATAAAACCTATATTAATTAAAAAACAATCTAACATTCTGAATACAATGGTTTAGAAGGTTGTATGCGTTAAAAATACTGTTTGGGAGATTTTTGACCCGTTTGATATGTTTCCGTTTAGCTACTAAATAATACTCTGGTTTGACCATTGAAGGGAAAGCATAGCCACAATCGACCCACTAATAAACGCATGGGTAGAAATTGGCACAAATAAAATGATTTAGAAGGTTGTATGCAACTAAAAAACAGTTCGGGAAACTTTGACCTGTTTGTCACGTTTCCGTTTTTAGCTATTTTTAAAAAAAACGATTTGACCATTGAAGAGAAAACATAGCTCCAATCGACTCGTTTATGAACAAATGGATCGAAATCGGAACATCTAATTTAAACATATGCAGGCATAAGAACTGACCTCGGTATTGTCGATTATTGACAACCAGTGTAGGCAATATGGTCACATCACCTCTTGATCCTTTTCCAATCTGAAAATAAAAATTATAATTTAAAACATTGGAAATTATTTTCATATGTTGAAAATTATAAGCACGACATACTTGAGCATCTTGTTCTTCTTTAAGGAGCGGATTATCAGAATCCGCACTAGGGTCGCCCATACACTTCTCAATTTTCTTCAAATCAAGCCCTAAAGATTTGATAACCGCATCAGCGCACTCCTTGTTGTACTTCTTCTCTTTCATGGGGCATCTTATTTGAAAATCAGTGACATAATCCCACCACACCCATGGCTTACTCGACTCATTTGCCACCTTAAACACACACAGCTGCCTTAAATTTTCAATAACCACATCTTTCCCCTCATAACCTGAACTAAAATCTTGTTCAGGATCAGGAGCACAATATCTTCCATGATTTATACATTGTGATTTGCACTGTTTGCTTATCGTGAACGCTTGCGGGCAATACCATGTTATATAATGAGGCGTAAACAAAGTGTATCCACCCTTTTCAAGAATCTGTGCCGCTCCCTTGAAGTTTTTCACAAAATCCATTAACATATCACATTTAACTCCGCATTCATCGTTGCTGTTTGTCCAAAGTTCGTATTCAACGCGGTCATCTGGATGTGGAACAGATTCTCTCCAATCAAGATTCACATTTACCATTTCCCCATCACTGATCGCTTTCTTTAGTTTTTCACCAAAACTTTTGGAAATCAGGGCAGAAGGGATTGTTATGTTTTCTATATACTTTGCAGAAGCAGAATCCTCTTCAGGATTATCCATAGTTATGAGTGCTTCTTCAATGTCGTCTGCTACAAGAACCGCAGATGCACCAGCGTTTTGGGCATTCCAAACCTTTAAAGCGAAAAAACAATCTGTAAAACAGAACATAAAATTTATTAACATCAGATTTGGCTTGTAAAAAAAACAGTCTTTATGTTGGGAAATGCAAAAAAAAAACCGAAAGATGATCCTACCAGAGGGTGTTGCTACAATGCTACCATTAAACAGTCATCGACAAAGATTAAAAAAAGATAAAAGATGAATTTTTTTTTATAACCATAAGACCCCGTTACCAGGGAAACTCACATGACCCGCCCCGCCAATACATTGCTAATCATAACTTCCGCTGGGCAGGTGACATTCAAGAAGTTATGACACGAAACCAGCGGAACCATGATTCAAACATGAGACCTCTGCTAGAGGGGAATCAAGCGCTTAACACCGCACCACCCTTTTAAAGATTATATTTATCTTAATTTGGTAATTACCCATGTAACCCTTTATTCTTTCATAAATACCTTTTAGAGATTACAGCTACTTGTTAGCTATACCATATATCCTAGAAAACTGTAATGTTCCCGAGTTCACAAAACGAAAGAAAAGAAACGAAACATTTCTTTCCTTTCCTTTCCTTTCATTTCCTTCCAAATCGGGAAGATGAAATTCGGCCTAAAAATCCTTCCATTTCATTCAAAAAAAATAAATAAATAACTAGAACACAAACAAAATTTTCTTTATTACTTCCATTTCCTTTCTTTTCTTTCGTTAACTAAACTCGGAAACACAAAAATGCAATTTTAACATATCAACACATACATACAGTTTCTAAACTACTATTCTTAACTTCTTAAATTATTCTTACCCAAAAAAAAACCCTTAATTCAACTAAAATACAAACAGTTAATAAAATTACCTAAAAAGGTAAAAAACAACAACAAACACAAAAAAAACAATAAGCAATATACCTCCACGATCAACCAACACAAAGGTAGGCAAAGTCCCAGGCTTTGCCTTAAAACTAATCCCAAACTCATCAAATTTTCGACACCCTTTACGATTCTCCTTAGGATACGACACCGTTCCAGCCATACTACCACCATACTGAGGAATCCCAAAGTTTCCAATAGCACTGTCATGATTACCCTTTATACTATCAGGTGATGACACAGTTAAGCTGTTTTTTTCCACTACAAATCGACCCATTACCAGTTGATGGAACAGAGAGCTAAAAAACAGAAACCCAACAAGGGATTTGGTTATTATTGAATCTTGATGCACCATCATGGTCGATATGTTCGAGGGTGTTGCGTTTGATGATCTGTGAAGTGCGTGTGATTGAGGAAGATTAGGGTGGGATTAAAAGAACCCTAATTATTTTGTAAAGATTGGAACTTTATGAAAGTGATGAGTGAATAGATTATAATATCTGGTTGAAATTTGGGAATATTAATAATAATCTGTGAAGAAAAATGTTTTTTGTGTGAGGGAAGAATGGTTGAGGAAATGTTTTGGTTACCTACTCATTGATTCTAGTACTCTCCTTTTGAGTCCTTGTTGACTTCAAATGTTTGTTTAATTGTTTCTAACTTCATTGCTAATTATTGACTTTGTGCCGGACTTTTTAGGCCATGGTGTGTACAATATCAAACGTGTTAACAGTGACGTGACATTTTAATTTTTATTATACGTTACTCTCTTCTCGTGTTAAGAGACATTAAAGTAGCACTAAGTTAATATGTTAGCATGAATCAAAAGAGAGAAAGTTAAGCGGATAGTAGAGTTAAGGGGTGTCAAATCATTTCCTTTAAGTGAGCTAGCGTGAAAGGAGAGAAAGTAGAGGATGTGACATCTCGGTGGAGTTAAAGATGGTTAAAGTATACTCCATGACCTTAGAGGTGCATTACCATAACTATCCAACTTGTATAGTTTATATCTCATTTATATTCTTAAGTACTCTTAAACTACAAAATTTCTAACAACACTATTAACACGTACCCACATATCACGCCCATCAATCATATTTCCTCAAAATCATTTTCCCTCAAAAAGTCTCACACGAGGTAAAGCACCCGCACGATTATAGGAACCTATTGAAACTACCAACAATCCTTACCCACAAGGGGTGGTGATGGTGTGGTTGTGTGAGTTCAAACCCACAAGGCCCTACCTGCATGGCGTCATGTCCCCTCTTATTGGATGTTTGATTGTTTTCGTATTATAGGGGATAAGGCACGCGATAACACTGCCGCCACCCCTTACGGGTAGGCTAGCAGGTAACCGCAGTGGGTAAACATACCCGCATACATTTTGTGTGTGTTGACTTATGTTTGTGTGAGAGAAAGAGGGAAGGATGTTATGGGGGTATTTGAGGGTACATAGGTAGTGCCTCGTCCACCCTCATAGCACAAAAATAATAGACCATGAAAATAATTTAGTTTTGACTAGTCAATTTTTACGCTTTTTAGTAGTCCGCTACATAAATAAAAAGTCAACCAACGTTAACAAAAATTATAATAGTGTTTACGAAACCAAAAGAATAAGGAGATGATATAAATGTTTTTCGATCTTTCGAAATTTCAATCCAAGTACGACACAAAGCAAATTTCTAGTCTTTGGTCCAATGAGTTGTTGTTCGTTTCGGCCTGGACTTTTCTCCCGTCTTTCTTGAACTTCCACCTCTTCCAGTTTTCTTGGAACTTTTATAAACAACCAAACAAAACAACAACCTTACTCAGTGAATTCCACAATTAGCAAAGCTAAGAGTACGATCTGGGGAGGGTGAGATGTAGACAAACCTTACCCCTATCCTTTCAGATAGAGAGGCTGCTTCAAGAGAGACTCCCGCCTCCACAACAATACAGTCGACAAGCAAACAACACTAAAAAGTAATAGCGAGCTACTTGCGGTTAGAGACACATTGAAAGCGTCACGCAGTAAACAAATGTATATATGTCATAAAAAAATAACCCATACATACTCAAATACAAATCACCCTTACAGACCTCCTACCAGTGCAAGAAAAGGTCTAAGCTCCTAGAACCACGCTACGATACACCCCAACCCTCCCCTAATAATCCTTAACATTAATCTTATGCCTTCACGAACACCTATCCTCGACTATGTCCTCAGAGAGGTTCTTGGAACCTTTATGTGATTGTCAATTTTTTAGACCTTCAACCGGATCCTCTTGTGTCTCCAGAATAACAAACTTCGGAGATGGGGTGGCATTTGACTCATGTTATGGTCAATCTTTATGTTCACGTCGTCGTCAGCGAAACCAATATGGGTTAAAGGGTTTAAATAAGGAAAAAATGAGAAAAAAAATAAACTTTAAAAAAAAAAAACCCAACGTTCAAAATGTGGCCCACACCATAGCCAACGACTAGTCGCGATGCGCCAATCACGCCCCCCTCACGTGGTCATCATGTTGTGTTTTTTTATCCTCTTCTTATCGAGATCATATGTAACACCCCACCCCAAACTCGGGTGATCATGCACGGTTGATACCTGACTTAGCAGTGGAAGCACAACTTTACTGGTAAACTTGCTAATCCTGCGACATATATTTAAAAAGTTTTTACGTCAGCTTATGCTGGTGAGCTCATGCATAGTTGTATGAAAACATTCATTTCATATCATGGCAAACAATACTGATTTTAGTTACAGGACACACACTTGAGTTGGCACATTTACTTTCCCTTTTTGGGTGTGGGTATACATCCCATACATCTACACCCTACAGAATAAACAGATGCCCGTACTAGGCTGGCATAGTGCCTTACTATTATATTGTATTTTACTACTGGGCAACCCATACATGGAAGGCTCACTGCAGTTCTCCCAGCCTCAATACAAGACGGTGGCATACTGCCTATTATGAGCATATTTTATTACTGGGCAACCCATACTGGGAAGGCTCACCGCGGTTTCCCCAGCCTCAATACCTCATTATGAATCCATGGATCCAGAATACCCCAATGCCCATACATGTATAATACATCACATTTATTTAATTACTTAGGTGTGGGTGTGTTATTGGCCTTACATGGTCTCAACACCTCCTTCACCTCACATCTATTGTTCATACAAACATCCATCACAATTTTAGGGAAAACAATCATGGTACTTATATATAATTGATGATACAAATATATGTCACAGTTTTGGAAGAAGACATGATAACTCACCCGTTCAACGATGTTTAACAGTTGCTCAACACTTGCTAGTATAATCAAGGTAATACCTCAGGGTCCTGGTACAATTATATAATTCTAGGTTAGGTAAGGGTATGCCTAACCAGTTATTATTATGGTTAGATATTGGTTAACACTGCCTAGTTTAAGCATGAGTGATCAGTCCATGCCTAACTAAGGCTAGGCTACGCAATACCCATCCTTAATAATAATAATCCTAATACCAAAAAATAATAATACTAAACTACCACTAATAATAATAAAAACATAACTTAAACGGAAACATACCTCAAAACTATCTACGCCAAGCTGATATAGAGTCTCCCTACTAGGGCTCCTACTCGTATTTCAAAAACGACTAATAACAACACCCAACAGGGTATCGTAAGTTAGGGATCCTCTATACTATACTAGAGTGTTCCCAAAGTAACTGCCGCTAAAGGAATACCATCTATTCCTATTTATAGGAAAGGCTGGACGGTGAGTTTATTATTGGAGTCGGTGTGGGATCTTATCAAGCTAGCACACACCTCCATTTACTTCTTCATTTCGATATGGGACACAAGAAACTCTATTTTCTTAAAGCTTCGATGTGGAATCAGCTACATAAATATTCCCACGTACACTACATATTACAATCCTTCAATTGTTAACTTAATAATATATAACACTTTTTATTTCTTTTTGATTGAATCCGATGTGGGACAGCCCATGCTAACACACATCCCCAATTCTCGTTTGAGTTTGATATGAGATTCTAAATAATTATGTCCTCATACGTGTGTATATATATATATATAGATTGAAAATCTCATTTGTTAAGTTATTTTATTATATTATATTTTAGCTGCTTTCCTCGTTTTTCTCGTATAACTTCTAAACTATAACGTTTTACAAACTTTTAAATATACTCTTAAGACGAGCTAATTTTTATCTACGTTTTGACCTAAGTTTCATTAAAAACAGAGTAGGGTTCAAATATAATATACGTTATTATTATTACTAAACGGTCTCTTATACTAGCCAGTGATCATTTAGATATCTCACATTTCAAATTCCGTGATTACTTGTTCAACAATATATGAAGTATAAGTTTTGTATACTTTAACTCATGTCAAGAATATTGGGTGTTACAACTCTACCCCCCTTAAATTAGGTTTCGTCCTCGAAACCTGACAAATCGTAAATAACCAAGGGTAAGATTTCTTCATCTACTCTTCACCTTTCCAAGTAACTTTTGATTATTTTATATGTTACATTATACTAATACTCGTTTTATTGTCCAATGACATGACTAATTTATCTTATCATTCCTCAAGTAGATGATATCATTCTCGTTTAACTTAACTTTGCAAACTTCCGTCCAATAGGTGGGACTTATAGATCTTATCCTATATAATGTTTCCTAGGTTGCATCCTCAGTGCTGACTTGGTAACTATTATCGGATGATGAATCAATCATTGGTAGATGATTGTCCTAATTACCATCTGATCTGATTACATGTCTATGGAGCATTTCCTCTCTCTCTCTCTCTCTCTCTCTCTCTATATATATATATATACTGGCGAATAACTTTAACTTAGTCTTAATGCCTATTTTTCTTGAACTTCCTCTAGTATCTAGAGGTAATACCATAGAAACAGATACTCCATGTCTGAGGATTGTCCCCTCAATCCTTAAGCAAGTGTAGAGCATACATGTTTACTATATAACACTTAAACTATTTTACACAAGAAAACATACAATAGAGGGTTTAACGAAACAACATTTTAATACAATATCCTTTATATCTATTGGTGGTTTACGAAAGTAATATTCTATAGTATTAAATGTTCCTCGTTAGTTTAGGGTGTCTGGTTTGTAACATCTTTCCTTAGTTTAGGGCAATCAACTTTCATGTGATCAGGATCACCACACTCGAAACACTTTCGCTCCTCTTTACATTCATTCAAGGAGTGGCCTGTCCTTTTACAGTTTGGGCAATGTTGTAATCGGCATTTGCCTTGATGAAGTTTTCCACAAGTCTTACACCTAGGAAATTCCTCTCTTGATCGTTTCAGATTAATGTTATCTTTTTCTTCAGCTTTTTCCAGTTTTCTTTCTTCCCACTTCCTTTTAGGTGCAAAGGATTCGGTCTGTCGCCGCAACATCTCACCGGCCATGATAGCACCAGCTTCAACTGTTTCTGAAAATGTTCTCGGAGATTTGGATTTGATAAATACCCTCATCTCGGAGGGCAAGCCCCATATGAACCTATTAATTAACTGTTCCTCAGTTGTAGCTAGATGTGGTACTAGACGGGATATTTCATTAAAACGAGTAACATATTCTCGATATGTTTTGTTTCCTAATTTCAACTGGAAGAACTCCACTTCTAGTTGCTCAGTTTCACTATGAGGACAAAATCTAGCAAGGAATTTATGGACAAATTCGTTCCAACTCATTTATTTAATTTTGTCTTTTCCCTCTGTCCGGACCACAATATTCCACCAGTGAAGAGCTTCGGCTTCCAACATGTGTACAGCGAACCTTACTTTATTGTAGTCGTTACAATCACATATCTCTAATACGGACTCCATTCGATTGAGCCAGTCTTGGGCTTCTACCGCTCCTTTTCTTCCATCGAATGACGGAGGCTTACATGACATGAACTTCTTATAAGTGCACTCATTTAATTTGGTTTCATGAGCTTCTTCTTTATGTGGTATGGTTTCAGCAGTTCTTTTCTTTTCTTCCACCTTTTCCCTTGTTCGCACTGGTGTGGATGCAGCCGAGCTCTGTTCAGGACGTTCTTCCGATTGATTAACATTTCCAGTCTGTGCATTCGTTATTATCTTGGCCACTTCAACAGCTATATTGTGGATATCTTCAACATTTAAATGCATGCTCATACCAGATCGGAATGTAACACTATGGGAAGGAGTTCGAGCCCTATAAGAATGTTCCTCTCTCCTGTTGTTATTTTGTTCGTGTCTAGAGCCTTGTTCATGTCTAGATCCTTTTTCATTTCTATGTTCAGACATTGTCTTTTCCTATAGGAATATCATCATATATAAGCTACTAGTATATATATATTAAATGCCTTTTGTAATATAAAAGTTACACGCAAAATATACATATAACACATGTTCTAGAATTAAGTAAAGATAACATAAATTATACATTTTTCTCTACTTAGTAAGAGCTTTTCATACTCTTGACTTACTGCCTTCTCTAATTGGTCAAACTTAATGATGATATTTATCTTATAAAGTACTACTGGTTAAAGCTTAGGCATTCCTAAAATACCTAATTCGCTAAAACCTCAGGCTCTGATACCAACTGTAACACCACACCCCAAACTCGGGTGATCATGTACGGTTGATACCTGACTTAGCAGTGGAAGCACAACTTTACTGGTAAACTTGCTAATCCCGCGACATATATTTAAAAAGTTTTTACGTCAGCTTATGCTGGTGAGCTCATGCATAGTTGTATGAAAACATTCATTTCATATCATGGCAAACAATACTGATTTTAGTTACAGGACACACACTTGAGTTGGCACATTTACTTTCCCTTTTCGGGTGTGGGTATACATCCCATACATCTACACCCTACAGAATAAACAGATGCACGTACTAGGCTGGCATACTGCCTTACTATTATATTGTATTTTACTACTGGGCAACCCATACAGGGAAGGCTCACTGCAGTTCTCCCAGCCTCAATACAAGATGGTGGCATACTGCCTATTATGAGCATATTTTATTACTGGGCAACCCATACTGGGAAGGCTCATTGCGGTTTCCCCAGCCTCAATACCTCATTATGAATCCATGGATCCAGAATACCCCAATGCCCATACATGTATAATACATCAAAAGTGGTTTCCGAACCAACACATCACCCAGTGAAATGTCCCACGACCAACCTCCTCCCCCATATACCATACATCTTCCTTTGACTTCTCACACTCACATTTCCTCACGTCTCCAACATGTGCGTCTGTAAAGGATGACAGACGTCATTGCAAGTGTGCTCACTATTTTGGATAACAGATGGGATGTTGAGTTGGAACCTAAAATCATTTGTAGATTCACAATACACATAGATATTATAAAAGATTTAGGTTCCTGTTCAAAGCCAAATTTATGTGAGAAGGGTGAGAAGCAATGGGGTGGTGATATGTGGCAGCCAAGAATATTTACTAGAGGGACATCAAGGTAAATTGCATCATAATCTTATTTTTAGAGATAAAATTGATAATAATGTTTGTAATTAATTTGGAGAATTTTTAGGGATATTATTATGACTCTCAACAAATCATGTTCAATTATTATAAAATCATTCATGCATTGCATTCATCATTCACGTATTATTCAACATCAATTCTCGAAATTTTTGTTGTTGTGTTTTTGTGTTCTTACTGTTGTGTTTTATGTATATTATGTGTCGTATAAATCAGTCAAACCATATGCCTCATTAAAGATTACAAGAACTAAAACCAAACATATTTTTTTTGTTTGTGTATTTATTCAGAAAACACAATTAACACCCCACATTGTCTTTTACATTGTTTAAAGGATACTAACAATTGTAGATTAAAAAACACAACAACTAACTATTGTGTTTTTTATCAGTCATACAGGAGTGTTTGATATTCATCTTACACGCAAAACACATTTCTTAGTAGGTGTTCATATTCAGTAAACACAATCAAAAAACCCCAATTGTTTTACCGACTATTGTGTTTTTTCTTCATCATATAGAATGTGTTTCATATCCTACTAAAACCCAAAACAAAATTTAATTACCAATCATTCTAGATGATGATAAAACACCATGACCTAAAATACTATAAAACCCTAGAAATCAACAACACAAAACATACCAGCGCGGATCATCAGCGAGAGTGTTTTATATTCAACAACCAGTGTGTTTTATATTCAACAAAAAATGAGAGGGTTTTTTAGATCAAATACAAAATGACTATCACCAAACACCCAAAAAAATGAGAGGGTGTTTTAGATAAAAAATACAATAACAGAATACTATAAAACCCAAATCGTCTTTAGTATGCTTATTCATCCTCTTGCCTGAAAACATGATGACTTGAATGAAATCGTGATTACTTTGAATCTTAAACACCATAGCTTAATCCCTCCTTTTGATTTAAAGTTTTCTGATTATATGTATGGATGATCTTGTAGGTTTTGTTGTGAGATAGAGAGAGAGAGAGAGAGAGAGAGAGAGAAATCGTGATAGAGAAAGAGAAATAGAGAGATAGAGAGGGGGGGGGGACGAAAATTTAATAATGAATGGATATGTTTCCATCTTTTAAGGCCTCTCAATTAAATGTGAGTGTGGATTTTACAACAATACCCTAGAGCATCTAACTTTTTAACAAAAATATAACACTAATTACCAAAATGCCACTCAATTAATACACACCATAGATTAAAATGATCTAATGGCCAAAACACTTTCTCACCATTTTCACACAAAAAACACTTTTGTACAGGATCTTGAAATAACAATAATAATAACAACAACAACAACAACAATAATAATAATAAAGAATCCCCCGTGGCTCAAATACCATCACGACCTGGTTAAGATGTCCTGTGGAATGTACTGAGAAGAGCTGAGATTTCTGCTAACAAAGAAGCCCCATTGAATTTTCCGACAGACCCGCTGGAAGGAAGGTCCACCTTGCGCTCGACGAATGTCCTCGTATTTGGTTAGGCAGGCGGTAAAACACGCGTGCGTAGACCTCATGGGGGTGTCCCATCTGGTAGGACTTCGGGATACTTGGTTGGTGGCATGGCAAGCAGTTTCGAAGGCATAGTCTAAAAAGATGATAAATATGAAATAGCCTGTTTGGAGAATTAACACGTTTCCTTGATTGGGTCCGTTGTCCATGAGGCAATCTGTTTCCTGGATCGGGTGCAAAAGGTTGTGCTTAGTAATTCTCCGTTTGCCAAGAACCAACATTTTATTTTTAGCAGGGTAGGATTTGCAATTTAAAAGGGGTTGCGACACAACTTATTGCCTGTTTAATTACCTATCATCCTCTTGTAATTTGTTATGATTTTTTAAAAATATACCACATTAATGTTATAAATATATTATAAGCTTAAAAATGTATTAAAATACAAGATTAAAGGCTATAGGCTAGGGTTTGAGATTCAATTTTTCAATTAAGAATGTGACTAAAAATATCAAAATACATCTAAAACCCGAATCATAGTAAACCCAACGCATAACAATTTTTTTTTTCTTGATAGCATATATAAATTGGACATACATCATAAGATTGTAAAGAGCTTAGGAGACCCGTTGACTCACCTACCCCACCCTTGTGATGAAGTGGTATTGGAATGATTGTGAAGAGCTTAGGTGACCCGTTGGTCTTCGATTCGATCCTAAGCACACCTGAGTTTTCTATTATAGCGCATTTACTCCATAGAGTCTTAGACTCTTGAGGAGGGTGCAACGCTCAGACTCTTCAATAGGCAGGTGGCTGGAAATTTCTTGGGGAGCGTCAAGCTTAACTCTGATGCTAAGACCATCAGGAGTGGGCGTGGAAAAGGGGGGGGGGGGGGGGAGCCCCTTGGCGTGGAAAGCTCCACCGGCGTGGGGCATTTTTTCTTGTAATCTGATTGGTCTATTTTTATTTTTTTTATTAACCTAACTCACAAAATAATAATAAAATTTTATTCCTCTTCCCCCCCCCCCCCCTCCCCTCCACTCCCCACAATTTTCTCCCCCTCTTCGTGGGACCTAAAAATGTCACATGACGCTTCATCCCCCCACCACTCCTTATGGTATAAACGTAAACCTGGTTAAGACAACATAGTCTTGGTCAGAGTGGGGTGGAAGGCCTGCCAGTTAGGTAGGTGAGACCTATCGCGTGTTGTAGAAAGTTGCCTTTAAAAAAAATGACTCACATTTTTGTTTTGTTTGATACTGATGTTTATTATTGTTTAGTTGATCAAATACCATAACATGCTTTTTCTTACTTGAAGTTATGAATTTATTATTATTACTTATATATATTATTACAAGTCACCTATAGTGTCACAATATATATTATTACAAGTCACCTATAATGTCACAAATAAATATTGAAAGTGATGTATTTATTATTATTATTCTTTATAAAGAATTAGACTTTCCAACGTGTATCTCGTTCCAAAATCCAGCTACCATGACAGCCTTGAAATGTGGAAAGATGCTGAATTTATTAAACAAGATTAGTCCACTTAAGATTCTTCAAAGAATAAATATATTTGGTTTATGTAAACTTCAACTTTTAGTCAATTTAATACACACACCACTTAAAAATATAATTTGAAATAGATTTGGTATTTGATATTATAATATTTAATATTAATTATTATAATGCTTTTTATATGGTAATTAACCCACAATTTATAATCATGAGAATTGGAAAGTACATTAATTCCTTCACTGTAAGACCATAAGTAATGGTTGATGCCCCTTAGGGGCATTTTCTGCCACATCATTATTATAAGGCCCTTCAAAAAAATGTGTAATGGTTAAAGCCACTTAATGCCCTTTTTAGTTATTACTTACCTTATTTTTTTATCATATTTGGGCATTATACTAGAAATGCCCCACTCTCTTAATGCCCATATAATGCCCAAGGGGATGGTGTTGGGGCATTATCATGCTTATTCATGCCCCTATAAATCTATAATGCCCATTACACATGGTCTAAAAGGTGATACTTTCACCAAATGATCTTTAGGCTAGCAATGTTAAACACGAGCCACCGAGAAGTTGTTGTGGACTAGGGTTAGCGAGTTGAATCTGATTAAGAGTTGTATATTTATTTTTGGGTCTCTAGTTCATTTGTAGAATTGTGGGGTGCTAGGGTATGGTAATAGCTTGCAAAACCAAACAATTAAAGGAATATGGACAAGAACCATGCAATGAAGAGCGGTGGTGAAAACAACAGGTGGTGGTCAAATTGGATGGGACGACCTATGGTGGTGGACCGGTGGCCCGTGGGAGTAGGGGTGCAAACGAGCCGAGCCGAGCCCGAGCTCGACCAGGCTCGAGCTCGAGCTCGATTAACTTATAAGAGCTCGAGCTCGAGCTCGGCTCGGTTCGAGCTTTGTTTTTAAAGCTCGAGCTCGGCTCGTTAGTAGTTTCTCAAGCTCGAGCTCGGCTCGGGCTCGGCTCGTTTAGTGTTTATTAGTTAATATATTAAATTAAATAATATATATAATAGGCTCGTTTAGGCTCGATAAGTCAAAAGCTCGGCTCGGCTCGTTTATTAAACTACTTAAAATGTGGGTAAATAATATAAAATATTAATAAACCTAATATTATATTAGGCTCGATAAGGCTCGACGAGCCTGGAGAGCTTCATATGCAAGGCTCGAGCTCGAGCTCGATAAGTAAACGAGCTTCATTTTTGGCTCAAGCTCGGCTCGAGCTCGATAAGGCTCGGCTCGTTTCGAGCTTTTAACCGAGCCGATCTCGAGTAGCTCGCGAGCTGCTCGGCTCATTTGCACCCCTACGTGGGAGGATGTGAAGGGGGATAATATTATTGTGGTGGTATCACTGTCAAGTGAAAAACAAGTAAAGCATGGTTTGCATTTTGCATGTAAAGTTTGCAACAACTAACTAATGTGGGATGCTTCTAGTGTTATTGAAAATTAAATGACAAAATAGTTGATGATTGATTGAATGGCCAAAATATAGTTGATTAAATGGCCAAAATAAATAGTTATTAATCAAATGGCAGACAGAAAACACATAAAAGAAAATAAAGAATTGAAAAACGCTAGAAGGAGGGCTTGAACCTCCGACCTTGTGGTTAACAGCCACACGCTCTAACCAACTGAGCTATTCCAGCATTTTGATCGAACTGTGAGATTAACTTCATTTAACAGCTCTATTTTGTTTCACTTCTAGGAAAGACAAAAATTACAATGATGACGTCATCTCTAAACGCATGTTTAGATCTACATCTAACATGTCATTGGTACACAAGAAATACAAAATTTATGAGCCGATAAGTAGTAAATAAATTAATCAAACCGCGAGAACTATAAAATCACTTAGAGATAGTGTATAAAAAATAATCAAAATTGTGGGAAAGAGAAATTTAGACAATTACGTAAATGTTTTATCACAAGTATATTATGTAGTTCTCATACTTCTTGAAGTGGACCAATATTGAACTAAGTAATAACGATGGAGACTAAGGCAGAAGCTAACACAAATCTTATTAACCATAGAAGAAAGAGATTTGAACTATAGAGAGAATGTTGAGGTGAGAAACTAGAACATTTCATACAAGCTAATTCTTAAACCTATGCTTTTCATTAGGGCTGTTCAAAACGCTCGGCGCTCGCCGATCGCTCGCCGCTCGTTCGAAATTTGCTTGGAAATTGCTCGTTCGATTTTCCGCTCGGTTGTATATGAGCCGATCGGCTCGGTTCGGTTTGTAAATGAGCAAAGCACGAGCAAAGGTACGCTCGGCTCGGTTCGGCTCGAATAAATTTTTATTTATTTAATAATAAATATACGTACAATTTACAGATAAATTTATGTCTTTGTATATAAGATTCTATTGGATTTGACTCATTATATGCAAATAAAATATAACCAACCCACTTAACACAATAAAAAAAATTAACACTAGATTTAATAATAAAACAATAAGCCATGAGGTGACAATCTTGACTTCTTTATGCTAATAGTCGTCTATCGCTAATTGTCGCTTGCTATCAAACCTACGTCACCATACAACAATTGTTGTCCGATGTATGCTCATCACCTCACCAGCCTCAATCAAAGCCTCATCCTTGGACACTGGGATCTCAATATTAGTGTTATCATCGGACATTTGACCTTAGTTGTCACCCGACAATGAAAACATCGGAGGAAACATCCCAATTTTATAATCGTCAATATTATTCTCCGCTCAATTCTCGCTCGGCGCTCGCTCGGAAAATTTTCGCTCGAAGAATGCTCGTTCGTTTTTCGGCTCGATTATAAACGAGCCGCTCCGCTCGGTTCAGTTTGTAAACGAGCAAAGCTCCGTTCGGATCGGCTCGGCTCGTGAACAGCCTTACTTTTCATTTCCCTTCTTTATATTATGTGATGATGGAAGCAAGCACCCAAACACCTGCTCGTTTATTTGTTGGGCTACCAAACTTGGCCCAGTTTGATGTAGTTGCTATTAATTGAGTGAACACCATTGTTTTGAAACCCGGACTGGACCGGTCGGACTGGGAACCGGGAATCGAACTGGTCTGGGTCAAGGTATTGAACCGAGGGTGCATCGGACCGGGGGTTGAACCGGTGAACTGGCTGTCAGACCGTGAACCGGACCGATTGAACCGTGTTTTAAAAGGGGTTCAACCGGATTTTTTTTATATTTTTTAAATTTTTAGCATATTAATTTTATGACACCATTCCGTTCTTATATCCAGTCCAACCGATTGGAGTGGTCAGGCCAGTGAACAAGTAAGGAGACCGGTTCAACATCCGGTCCGGTTCTAAAAACATTGGTGAACACTCACATGATACGGTTCAAAACACATCTCAACAAATTAGGTTTGATGTTTTGGATCTAGGTATGATGTTTTGAGTTTGGGTTGTTTTTGCTAAAAAAAACACCAAACAAAACAATTTAAAACACAATGCAATGTATTATAGCCATGAGATTTAAAGCATAGCTAAAACACATAACTAAAACACAACAATTTAAAACACATGTTCTTGGCATGGTGTTTTAAGTTTTTAAGCCTAAAATAAATTGTTTTGTGTTTTTAGTTGTTATGTTTGGGTGTTATTTTAGCCTAAACAATCTAAAACATCCAAAAAATGATGTCTACATATCAATTCTTAATCTTTCTCACACTTCTTACAAAATATGGCTTTTGTACCCTAACCCACCCTATATATATATATATATATATAGCGGAAGGTTCAATAGAAAACTTATAGTCACGAGAGAACTCGAGAACTCATTCTTACATTTAAAAAAATAAAAATAAAATCATAACTCAAATTTTAAGTCAAAAACTAAAAAAATGGTTAGGAGTTTTTCTTTCCCACTTCATCCCTGTTCAGAAAAAGAAAATAAAAAAAATGTGAATTATAATGCACATGTGTAGTAAATGTCCGGTTAAGCTTTAGGTTTAGTTTAGCTTTTAGGGTTAGTTTTTTTTGGAGTTTAGCTTATAAGGTTTTAAGGGTGGGGTGGGGGTGGGTAGGGTGGGTTTAGGTTTTGGGTAGAGGTTAGGTTTTTGGTTGTGGTGGGTGGGGGTTAGGTTTTTTGCTAGGCGATGAGTGGGGTGGGTTTAGGTTTTTTGGTGGGGGTGGATGGGTGGTTTAGGTTTTTGGGTAAGCAATTTAAGTTTTTGGGTGAAGGTGGGGGTGGGTGGGATGGAATTAGGTTTTTGGGTGGGGGTAAGTTGGGACGCGGGGGGGGGGGGGGGGGGTTTAGGTTTTTGGGTTATACTACACATATGCAGTAGCGTTTTTTAGGGTTTTTTTTACTGTTTTTTATTTTTTTTAAACGGGGATGATGTGGGAAAGAGAAGCTCCGAACTAATTTTCTATTTGTTTACTTAAATTGAGTGATTTTTTTTAATTTTTTTGCATTTAATTAGGAGTTCTCCAGCGTCATTGTGCCTGACGCGATCTCTATCCGCTGACGTAGAACGGGCGGGAGAACTAGTGTCATGCTTATGGACGCAGCCTCTTTGTGTCGACATTATGGACCTTTATTCTGTTTTCTAGACATTCATTATCGATGAAGATTCAAGGTGATACAACATATCACAAACTTAATGCAGGTGGGAATTATACTTATATTTATAGGTACTGTAATTGAATAGTAAATATGTCATTTTTGTAATTATATAGTTTTCTAGAGGGTGTTTTCGTCATTTGATGATGGGTTTCTTTTTTTATCACCACTTTTGTTTCTTCATTTCTCAGACAATCTCTTTCTCTCTCTATTTGTCGGTTCATTTCACCGGCCCCATTTCCACCGCCTCTGATATCAACCGCCGCCTGAGTCGACCGATCCTGTGGCTTCACAACCATCCATGGCGGCGTCGGTTGTACGGTATCTTCTCTCTTTTGCTCCTTTTTGCTTATATTTGCTTATTTGGTTGAACCCTAACTGATTTGGGTCTTTTCGTTTAATCAAACGTGACCGATCCAGTGGCTTCACAGCCGTCCATGGCGGCGGCGGTTGTACGGTATCTTCTCTGCTTTGCTATTTTTTGCTTATATTTGTTTATTTGGTTGAACCCTAACTGATTTGGGCCTTTTCGTTCAATGAAACATCATCGGTGTTAGATCCGGTGGTGATGATGACATAGAACCACTTGCCGCCACCACCGTATGTTACCGTCGGTGACCGAAGGTGGATGGTGGTAATGGTGAGTTGTCATTCATGGGTCCAATTTGATAAGCATCGATTGTGGTGTTGGTGGCTGTGATGAAACCACTGCCATCGTATGTTTCGTTTTACTTTGGTGGTATGAGTGGTGGTTTTGTTGTGCTTTGACTTGCGTCCTTGGATTTTGGGGAACTTGAGGTTTTGATATTCAGACATGAATATAGGAATGGTTATATGTGGGTTGGTTTTTTTTGTTGATTGTTGCGCTTTGCTTTATCGGTAATCTGGCAGCTGACCCTTTGTTGCTGAAAGCGCAAACCGAAACAACGTTTGCGGTTGTGATGCAATTAGTGATATTGGGCTATGATGTTTGCGTACGTGATGTAATGTCGACTGTGATGACGCAACTATTGCGCAACCGCTCGACATACCATCGTACGCCTGAGCCTTTGTTTTTACACATTAAACCTGTCTTGGTTGTTTCTGAATGCAAACTGCGGTATGTTACAATGATAAACGCATTATTTGACCATGACAAGTTTTCTGTTGTTGTCTATGCTTTAGCTTGATGGCTTTGGAATAACTATTCTGTTCGCGTTAAAATACTTATTTGGTTTGCGCTTTGCTTTATCGGTAATCTGGTGGTTGACCCTTCATTGCTGAAAGTGAAAACCGAAACAACATTTGCGGCTGCGATGCAATTAGTGATATTGGGCTATGATGTTTGCGTACGTGATGTAATGTCGACTGTGATGGCGCAACTTGTGCAACCGCTTGACATACCACCGTACGATCGAGCCTTTGTTTTTTTACACATTAAACCTGTCTTGGTGGTTTCTAAATGCAAACTGCGGTATGTTACAAAGATAAATGCATTATTTGACCATGATAAGTTTTTGTTGTTGTCTATGCTTTAGCTTGATGGATTTGGAATAGCTATTCCGTTCGCGTTAAAAATACTTATTTGGTTTGCGCTTTGCTTTATCGGTGATCTGGTGGCTGACCCTTTGTTGCTGAAAGTGCAAACCAAAACAACGTTTGCGGCTGCAATGCAATTAGTGATATTGGGCTATGATGTTTGCGTACGTGATGTAATGTCTACCGTGATGGCGCAACTACTGCGCCACCGTACGTCTGAGCCTTTTTTTTACTCATTAAACCTGTCTTGATGGTTTCTGAATGCAAACTGCGGTATGTTGGGACGACTTTGTAGACTTCAGAACAAAGCGAATTGTATTCTTACATAAAATATATATTTACTAATATTCGACACAAGTTTTTGTTGTTGTCTATGCTTTAGCTTGATGGCTTTGGAATAGCTATTCTGTTCATTGTTAGGTTTTTATATAAGCGATTTATAAAATATATGTCGTAGATATGATGTTTTGAAATCCTGATTGGTACACCGAATTTACTGTTTTGTGCCTGATTTTGCAATAAGCTGCAAAGTAAAACCCTGCGGGAGCCAATTATTCAGATCACCATTAATGCAAAAGAAAAGAAACGTTATTTCACTGAAACAATTGACCTCCAAATTGGTTTGACTCCAACTTATAGTTTTTTTAGTTTTGAAACTTTACTAAAATAATGAATATGAAAAACGTTTGGGGTTGCGGCTTTCATTTAATTCAAGGTTTAACTTATTTGGCTTGATGTTGATATAATAACTTGACTTATTACATATGTTGTTAAAAAAAATTCATTTACATCCGAATTTGTGACTTATTCGTCTATCATCCGTGTCAATTTCGTGATTGCTAGAGAAAATATTCAAAGAAGACGGCGACGTCGAACCGAAAGATGTACATAATCCAGGTGAGTCTTTTCGAATAAATTTTGAATGTGATTATTGTTGACTTGGATGGGTTTATGTTGCTACTACAGGCGTGGGAGAAGCTCTGCCAGTCCTTTTTCTTCGTTAGAGGTTGTGATACTTTTAGTGTTGGAATTTTTAACAGAAAATGTAGAGATTGATGATGGTGATAACTTGATGAGAAAGTCTTTGAAGTTGAATTGAGGGAAAATGAATCCAAGGTTGGCAAGATCGAATATGCATCTTGATTGCTGGAATCAAAATGATTGGAATCATCTATGCGACTATTGGGAGTCAGAAAAAGCTCGGGTGAGTATGATGAATTTATTTTACAAATCATAATTACATATTCGTGAATTATGTTCTTCATTATATAAGAAGAATGGATGGCTAAATGACGCTTCACGTATTGTATATGTAAGCATCTATATGATAAAAGCTTTTGATTTAAAATTTAATTTTAATTTTTAGTCAAATTTTATTTCGGGTTACTACAAGTTTTAAATGGTGTTTTCATACCTTCTTTTATGTTAGGACAACAATTGTAAACATAAAAAGACAGCCATGGCTAGATTAAATTTTCAAGGAACCATCGTTACTACTGTTACGGAACACGATCTTGAGAAAAATGCTATAAAAGTGTACGTGGCAGGGATAAAACAATAAAATCACCATGGAAGGTATGTGTTTGGCCTGTGTTTAAGAAAAAAAATATTTGGATGAAGTTGGCAGCCGAATCATCTCAACGAAATTCACCTGAGACTGATGATTTGAGAAATGAGGTTATTGAACTCAAGGCATAATTTAAAGTAAGTAACGACAAATACGCAACACTGATAGAATTAGAGTTCTTGAGTCGAAAGTATCCAGATTTCGAGAACACGATATCTACACATGTTGCGGGTGAAGAAGATGGTTTAGATGGAGAACACGACGAACGTGACAACACTATCTAGGATGTTAGTGAAGATGTTTGTTCTCTTTTTATTTTTTTTGTTTAATACTCTTCTATGGTGTTCTTTTAAATGGTTATTCTTATGATATTAATGTTTGAGTTTATTGTATTGGGAACTGCTTTTGTCGTACAAGAGATTTGCAGGGACCGTGAATGCATGTTAGGGACAGAAATAAAATTGTATTAACAACTATTTTTCAGTATGTAAAAGAAATACATTGGAACTTAGACGTTATATTGGAGACTAAAAAATAGTCATTAAAAAGAGATATTAGCGTCTAGTTTAGGAGACTGATTTGATATAAAATCACCAACCTAACGAACGTACTAGCGTTGAAGGACTGATATTCAATACCTAAAGTAATACACTAGGGACTGAAATATCATAGTATTAGAGACTAATTTGCAGTCACCGAAGAAACGTATCGGGGACTGAAATGGCGTGGTATCAGGAGACAAATTAAGGACTGAATTTTATGTATCAGTGACTAACCGTTAGTTCTTGTTGGTATCATACAATCGGGACTGATATTTAGTTACTAAAATGACTATCTAGGACTAGGTATCTGTGACTAACTAGGGATTGGCAAATTAGTCCCTAATAACCATTAGTGACTGATTTTAATGTATCAGATACTGATTTTTCAGTCCCAGATACTCATTTTTTTTGTAGTGATTTGTAACATCCCGTTTTTGTTATATAAATAAAATGTGTTGGTTCATATTTATTAGCAAATGAAACGGGTTATTTATCGTCAAAACGAACCAATAACACGTGAAATGGATATTTGTGTATTTAAAATTAGTTGACGAGCAAGTAGCGGATAGCATGATTATTTGGTATGCGAGATCTAGACGAGTAAGTAGTATTATAGCAAACCATTTGGTAATAATATAATATATACTATATTATCTTTGACCCTACTCCGTTTTTAATGAAACTTAGGTCAAAGTGTAGAGAAAAATAAGTCCGTACCATCCGTGTATTTGAATGTTCATAAAACATTATATTTTAAAAGTTATAAGAGGAAAACGAGTTAAGCAGCTGAATTAATTATAATAATTATAATAACAATAAAACTAAACTCATGAAACATGAATTACGAATGAATGTTGTGTACTCCGTGTATATATTTTTAATATGTATAAAACGTGTAGGCATATGAATGGAGTGAAGGTATACCAATGCTACGTGTCTTGTTTATAAATATCTATGAAATGTGTGTATGCATACTTAGCATACGTATGTATACTCCATTTTATATGGTCACATCCAACCCTTCATGGTGAAGATTCCTTAGGCAAGTATCCATACAAATAAAATAAAATATAAGTAATCGGAGAGGCGGTGTAGGAGACGTCGGTCGAGAAATATATAGATGTGAGTTATGTCTCATTTGTAGATCACGTCAACCCTCACCTTTCAATGTTTCTCGCTGGCATATACTTGCAGGTTAGTATCTATTTAAGCAATCACTAATTTCTTATGTTTTAGTACTAGAATTACTAGTAGGTAAGTAAATAGTATATTAACAGCAGAATTATGCCATAGGTAGGGTAGGTATTGGGTGACTTAACTCTAATTTAGGCATGGACTGATCACCCATGCTTAAACTAGATAGGGTTATTCAAAGCCGACCCCGGTAACGACTAGTTAGCACCCATTCTTTATTTAACTAGTATCTGAGATTGTCCTGGTCTTGATCAGGAAACCAAGTTCGGATTGATTAGACTAGACATCTATAAAGCAAAGGTGAGTTACTTAAACTATTTTCAAAACCTGATACTTGCTCATAAAATTGTTTTGGTGGTGATTGATCATGTATATGCATCGAACCATAGGTGTGGCATCCAGGGTGTTATATATATTATAATGATCATTATATTTTCCAGGCGTGGACATACACTTACAGCCTCATGGGGTGTATCTAGGCTGTTACTTACAGCCTCATGGGTTGTATCTAGGCTGTATGTGTGAATATATAATGCTTAGTCCGGATTATGATTATGGTGACATGCAGGGAGCTCATACTTGATCAATGAATTGTTTATGTGGTTGTTTTACTGACGAGTCAGTTTGTGTGACTCACCAGCTGTGTGCTGACGTATTTTTATTACTCGAGCATGTATCTCAGGTTGAGGAAATAAGGGCTGGAAAATAATAGCTGAGCGTTGGAAAACTGTAGATGCTTGTCGTGCTATCGTTAAGCTATGTGTAGCTTTGGTGTACTTTTGTTATTTTGGCTTGTAATAAATACTTAAGTTATGTGATAAGATTACGTTTCCGCTTTAAGTTTGCGCCGACTGGTCACTGTAAGTGCCCCGACCTGGGCGGGGTGTGACAAGTTGGTATCAGAGCTTTAGTTTAAGAGATTTAGGTACTTATTGAAGTATCTAGACTTAAACTAGGACTTGTAAGCCAAGGGGAAGTGCTAGTCTTGGTAGGTAAGTGCTAGTATAATAGAGGATGTATAAGATTGGTATGCCGAACTTTATGATGGAAGGACCATATGATAGTTGGGAGTATTATGGTGTGTATCATAGATTTGCTTTCATGCCTGGCCAACATGAAGGTTAATGAATGATACCGCTATGATATCGCAAACATCATATTGTACTGAAATCGGGAATTAGTTGGCAGAGTTTTAAGAATGTGGTTGAGCTCTAGTACTTTGCTACTAAACTTCCATATATATAGGTGTATCTGTGGGAGCGTATCATGCTTACCTTATTCCCATCTGTTTACTTGTGTGGAAAGTGATTAATAAGTAAATTGAGAGTTGATTCTATGTTTATAGGTTAACTAGTGGAATTTGTATATATTGTCTAGTGTATGTACTTAAGTATGCCAACGGTTTATGTGTAGTGTAGAGAAGTACGCATATTGTCTAGTGTATGTACTTAAGGCCTGAATAAAATACCCTAGACAGGTTAGTTGTGTAATCAACTAAGGAACTTAACCAAACTTGGTATTTCCACTTTCCCACGATAGTTAATTAGAACAAGGCTCGAAAGCGATCCAAAGACAGATTGTAGTGGAGTAAGGAAGGCATTCAAAGTTCATGTTTTCTTTTCTACTCGGTGACATACAAAACTCTCTTAGGAGTTTAGTCCGAAATATCAAAGGTGCATTAGTTGAGAAACCTCTAGAAAAGGTTAATGTGTTAATGGTTGATATTCAATCAACCAGGCGCACGTACAAGGACGGTAGGCCTTGCAAGCTGAGGCATTAGAAACCAAAGCAACAATCACTTTTGGGGTACATTAGAAGAAAATTCTAGACGTTATTATTAAAGAGTAAATGGGATAATAATCATGATCAGCGGAGATCCAGTTTTAGGGATTATAAAGGGAGACCTGGACCCGCACCTCAATACCCAACATGTGGAAAAGGACATTCTTGTCCATGTCATTAGTTAGTTTATAGGAATTCTAAGAAAGCCAAACATACCCGTAATTATTGTTAAGGGCCCCGTAAGTGTTTTGACATTTTAAGGATTTTACTGCCTTAAAAAAAAAGAATGAAGAACCCGATGGATGAAAGTGTAGAGCTTTAGACATAAAGACTGTAGAAGCCATAGAAACCTTGACATGATAATGGTACGATACTAGTAAACAACTTCTATGCTAAGATATTTTCTGATACTAGTGTTGATAGAAGTTTGATATGTGAACCTTTTAGGGTCTTGTTTAACTAAGTTCTCTGCAAGTTAGATAAACCATTTATAGTAATAGTAGCAAATGGAAGAGAATAAGAAATTGGGAGCTATATCCAGGGTTGTACCATCTAAATTAGTAAATACCTCAATACCTATAGACTTACTATCAATGAGACCTGGATTGCTGGATATAGTACTAGGGGTGGATTGATTAGCTTGCCAAACTCGTATAGTGGGTGATAAGAAGCAAATTCGAATCAAGGACCCGAAGGGGAAACATTTGATAACTTGAGGGGGAAAACCTAGTAAACCCATAAGTTTCAGTATGTTGATAAAGGCAATTAAGTGTATCCGAAAGATCAACTACATTAACTAGTAAATGCACCAGAGACTGAGGAAGATAAGAATTTAATAGATGTGCCAGTAGTAGTCGAATTTCATAAGGCATTCCCTAAGGGTCATTCTAGACTATCAGCCGATAGAAAAATTGAATTTAGAATCCACTTGATCCCGGGGGCAACCCGTATTGCTAGAGCCATTTACTGTCTTACCTTGACTTTCAATGGAGGAATTAAGAAATCAAATGCTGGAGTTACTGGATAAGGTTCTATATATTCTAGCATGTCGACATGGTTCATTGTCAGGACACAATACGATGTGTAGTGGTTGATACCCATAGCCAGGAGGTTAGGACACGATACAATATGAACATTATGAGTTGTTAGTAATGTTATAAGACCAACATATCCGTAGTATTCGTAGATCCTCATTAATTTAATGGTAAGACAAACGTGTTGTGGATACACTTCCTAGAAAAGAAAGAACCCAACCGATAACAAACTTTATGCATCTGGACGTGGTGTTAAGGTAATTTCCTTGTACCAAATTAAGAATGCTATGATAGGCCTTAATGGAAAACCATATCAAGAAGGAAATGATGGTTGGTAGCCCAAATTATTGAGATCTATGAATGATAGTGTATTAAGTTTCGTTAATTGAATATGAGATTCTTAATTTTGGCAAGATTATGGGATATGATACCAGAGGAAGCTCATAAGTCAAAATACACCGTATATCCTAGTAGCAATAAAATGTAGGATTTAAGAAATGATTATTATTTCCCAAGAATAAAAAGCTATATCATAGGACGAGTAGAGAAATACCTTATCTACCTAAAGTTAAGGCAGAGCAGCTAAAACTATTTGGCTATCTATAGGAACCTGAAATCCTATGAGGGGGACGGTAGATGATAATAATGGACTTTGTTTCTAAGCTTCCAAGATAGAGTCATGAGCTAATTAGGTAATAACTCATAGGTTCGTCACATCTACATACTTTGCCTATCCTTGAGGACAAATGAAATGTAAGTCGAGCCTTATACTAAATAGATGGTCTTATGACACGATGTGATTACAAGATCTATATTCAAGAGAGAGATTTGTTCTCCTTAAGATTATAGAAAACTGAGAACTCAAATATATCCGAGAAGTGGGCAAAATGAATGCACCAATCAAGCTTTAGAAAGTATACTATGTGTCTATGTGCATATGTAATAAACTTTAGTAGTAGTAAGGACGACAATTTAGCATTAATCAAACCTTCGTAAAATAATAGCTACCACGCCAATATTATGGCAACATCATATGAATCCTTATATGTGAAGAAATGTAGAACGCCTATCTTTTGGGCTAAAGTATGCGACAATCTGTCTATCTAGACATGGGATTTTGTATGAAACAACTTATAAAGCAGCGATGTCATTAAACGATAAAACAAATATTAGAATATTGAAACATAGAAATAATAAAATATTACATAAGAAGTGATGACGAGACGAAGAGGTCCTCACCTCATTTGTTGAAAGTTGTCAGGTTTCGAGGACGAAACCTAATTTAAGGAGGGTATATTTGTAACATCCCGTTTTTGTTATATAAATAAAATGTGTTGGTTCATATTTATTAGCAAATGAAACGGGTTATTTATCGTCAAAACGAACCAATAACACGTGAAATGGATATTTGTGTATTTAAAATTAGTTGACGAGCAAGTAGCGGATAGCATGATTATTTGGTATGCGAGATCTAGACGAGTAAGTAGTATTATAGCAAACCATTTGGTAATAATATAATATATACTATATTATCTTTGACCCTACTCCGTTTTTAATGAAACTTAGGTCAAAGTGTAGAGAAAAATAAGTCCGTACCATCCGTGTATTTGAATGTTCATAAAACATTATATTTTAAAAGTTATAAGAGGAAAACGAGTTAAGCAGCTGAATTAATTATAATAATTATAATAACAATAAAACTAAACTCATGAAACATGAATTACGAATGAATGTTGTGTACTCCGTGTATATATTTTTAATATGTATAAAACGTGTAGGCATATGAATGGAGTGAAGGTATACCAATGCTACGTGTCTTGTTTATAAATATCTATGAAATGTGTGTATGCATACTTAGCATACGTATGTATACTCCATTTTATATGGTCACATCCAACCCTTCATGGTGAAGATTCCTTAGGCAAGTATCCATACAAATAAAATAAAATATAAGTAATCGGAGAGGCGGTGTAGGAGACGTCGGTCGAGAAATATATAGATGTGAGTTATGTCTCATTTGTAGATCACGTCAACCCTCACCTTTCAATGTTTCTCGCTGGCATATACTTGCAGGTTAGTATCTATTTAAGCAATCACTAATTTCTTATGTTTTAGTACTAGAATTACTAGTAGGTAAGTAAATAGTATATTAACAGCAGAATTATGCCATAGGTAGGGTAGGTATTGGGTGACTTAACTCTAATTTAGGCATGGACTGATCACCCATGCTTAAACTAGATAGGGTTATTCAAAGCCGACCCCGGTAACGACTAGTTAGCACCCATTCTTTATTTAACTAGTATCTGAGATTGTCCTGGTCTTGATCAGGAAACCAAGTTCGGATTGATTAGACTAGACATCTATAAAGCAAAGGTGAGTTACTTAAACTATTTTTAAAACCTGATACTTGCTCATAAAATTGTTTTGGTGGTGATTGATCATGTATATGCATCGAACCATAGGTGTGGCATCCAGGGTGTTATATATATTATAATGATCATTATATTTTCCAGGCGTGGACATACACTTACAGCCTCATGGGGTGTATCTAGGCTGTATGTGTGAATATATAATGCTTAGTCCGGATTATGATTATGGTGACATGCAGGGAGCTCATACTTGATCAATGAATTGTTTATGTGGTTGTTTTACTGACGAGTCAGTTTGTGTGACTCACCAGCTGTGTGCTGACGTATTTTTATTACTCGAGCATGTATCTCAGGTTGAGGAAATAAGGGCTGGAAAATAATAGCTGAGCGTTGGAAAACTGTAGATGCTTGTCGTGCTATCGTTAAGCTATGTGTAGCTTTGGTGTACTTTTGTTATTTTGGCTTGTAATAAATACTTAAGTTATGTGATAAGATTACGTTTCCGCTTTAAGTTTGCGCCGACTGGTATTAAAACACACCTAGTCGTTGTAGATCCATATGAAAATGCAACACGCAAAAATAGATCTAGTTTTCGGAGACGGTGGCTGTGTCCCTACCACAACTCACTTGCTTCGTTGTAATCTCTAAGACTCGTTTACCTGGACTGAAATTGATATTAGTGGGTTCAATAGGGAACCCAAAATAATCAGAAAATGTCAGCATCCATATAACGAGGAACAACTAAATTAACGTATACACGAACACATGATTCGTTTACGAACTTCAATCACAAGTTTATGCATCAATAATCGAAGACATAAACACAAAAAAAAAGTACATAATAATGTTAATAATAATGATAATAATAATAATAATAGTAATAATGAAAATAATAATAATAATAATAATAATAATAATAATAATAATAATGATAATAGATTACTCTATATACTAATTAGAAACATCTTAGGCAACAGTACCCCCAAGGGTATTTTTGTAATTTCGGTTTTACGACAGGTCATATCAGTAATTTGCTGTGTGAACGGCTTCCTTTTCATCAGATGAGCGACAGATAAAGAGAGAGGGGGATACGGTGGGTCTCTACCACCAGTCACGGGAGCCAAGGCGGCGGCCTTACTCGAACGTGGGGGAGCTGATGTTGATATCGTTCACGTCTGGATAAGTCACCGGCGACGGTGTCGTTGAAGAAGAAGACACTGACGTGTGAAGACGATTACGTTGATCAATCCAATCCCTCAATCCATCACAAGCCAACTGGCTGCAGCAGCTCCTTCGTACACGCCGGCGCCAACACCTACCGGGACAACTCCGATAACAGAAAAGAAAAAAAAAGCAGACCAAGAAAGTACGGTCAAGATCAGTCAACTGTTGTCAGAAAAGCTTTATCTCCCAAACCATCTCACCGCTGGTCATTGACTTTTCCGACGGAAAAAGTGACAAAATCCGGCCACCCTCCGCCGAATATGAAGATCAAGGAAACTGTTGTCGGTGACCAGCGGACTATTCACTCTTAAGATGTTGAACGAAGGTGAATGAAAGGGTTTGTGAGATTTCACAAATGTTAGAAAATAGGAGGAACTACTCATTGTACCGACATTTATTTTGAGATGTTGATTGAGAGAAACCAAACAATGGTTTTGAGATTTGAAGTAGTAGTATAGTGAATCAGTGTGTACCAGCTTTTTTTAATATTAAATCAATTTTAAAATATTATTTTTACGTTGTAAGGTAAGAGAAGTAATTATGAATATTATTTAAATTTTTTTTAACTGTACACAAAATTTACTTTATCTTATGACAGATTTAAAATCAACACATAAACCAACTTCCAGGTATATTTTAGGAAAAATGAGTGCAATAAAATGTAGTTTTAAAAGTTCCTATTCACTCCATAGCTTTTACCCTGATTCATATATAAGATCTTTCACATATTATAAAACAAAAAATTATCTACCTTAACCGATTATGTAGTTAAATGTTCTAACTTTTTATTCAACGATATTGTAACAAGCCAAAACGATACCGGCTAAAGTGTCCGCGCGAAGCGCGGAGGAATCCACTAGTTTAAACTAAAACAAAGAGAATGAACTAACACTCCACCGGCAACGCCTCCGGCAACAAGAGATTTACAGATTCTAAGCAAAGTTTGATGACTCGGGGCGTTCACACTTCACTCGCAATCTTTGCTTCTTCATCAATATTAGCGACATGACACTTGTTTTGCCTACAACGGCCTCCGATCTCATATAAACTATCAACTGTGATCTCACCTTTGCATCATCAACACACGAGAAGATGAAGAGCCGAAGGAGTCGTAAAGGATTGGAAAACTGAGTCGTGTGTGATTTTGTAGAGCCCTTCCCCCAAGTTGAAGTGGTGGGTAGATCCACTTACGAAGAAGCATCCAGTTTTATATGACCCTAAGTCTACAAATTTTAAACAAACAATATTGTACAAACTTTAAGACAAATGATAAGGGAAAACAATCCTTGTGCAGAATGACATAACAGAAAATAAATTGTAGACATACCATGAAACCAATTAAAGAAAAAGCTAAGTATATTTTAAATGTAAATAAACAACTTAAATAAAACCACTACCTGTTTTATCACTTGATTCACTAAGTCTCCCCATTTAGGGTGCAATTCAGACACTCAAATGAAAATTGAAGCAACCAATGGATAACCATATTCTCTTATAGCCTATTGATGAATAAGTGATGTATAAATATGAGAATCAATTTCAGACGGTTTCATGAAACGGAAGAAGTGGAAGTGGGTTGCGATTGATTAAGAAGTGAATTAATTAGTGACTTAAATGTGAAGATGAAGAAGGGTTTCAAAAACACTACTTATGATGATAACTCGCATTAGTGAATTGTACAATTAGCATTAGAGGTTGTATAGCAGGGGCATAAAAGGAAGAAAGTGGGTAAAATATAGGGATTTATACTTGTGCCTCTTGGAATGCCATCTTAAAATGATGACAAAATTACAATATTATCCGTCGAGTTTCTTTAATATAGTATATAGATAGATAGGGATATAGGGATGGGTTATTTTGAGAACCATGGTGAGTTGTGAGAACCATGAGAACTAATTTAAGCCATTGATCTTCTCAATCCAATAGTTGAGATTACATCTTAAGAATTTTGTCTTCACATGCTAAGCGTTTTGTCTTTACATGTTAATTTAATATAATTAAGTACAATAGGGATGTTTATGTAAAAACACCATGGAGAGAAAAAGTAGTGTTATAATACTATATTAATTTCTTATTCATTATTTAAATATACTATTTTTTTTACTAAATTTAATTTTAAATTCCTTTACTTTTCTTTAAAAAAAATCATAACATAAATCTGACAGGGATAGTTTACACTGGTGTAATAATTTACACTTGTGAAAATCTACTGTGATTTACACCGGTGTAATTATTTACACCGGTGTAATCTGCCATACACAACCCCACTACACAAAAACACTAGTGTAAAAACCAAAAAACAACATCAATACATTCGTTATTACACCGGGGTAATTATTTACATTAGTGTAAAAAAAACCCCAAAAAACAACATATATACCACAAACTTCTACAGAAAAAAACTAGTGTAAAAACCAAAACTACAAAAGATCTATACATCAAACATCTACACATTTCATATTTTACACTGGTGTTTTTACATCATCATCTTCACAGCATCTCCGGACAAAACCCAAAAATTTCAACATAAAAATCCTATCTTTTACACAAATAATATCAGAAATAATAATAATAATAATAAGAATAATAATAATAATATTAATAATAATAACATAAATAATAATAATAATAACAGAAAATAATAATAATATTAATAATAATAACAATAATACCCTAATAATAATAATAACAGAAAATAATAATAATATTAATAAATAATAACATAAATAATAATAATAATAACCGAAATAATTATAATAATAATAATAACAGAAAAATAATAATATTAAAAATAATAACATAAATAATAATAATAATAATAATAATAACAGAGTTAATAATAATAATAATAATTAAAAAAAAATAACATACCTTCATCCTCCGCAGATCCGCCGTCCTCCGCCACCCTTCACCATCTCCTTCACCCCCCTCCGCCCCCTAACCAACCAAGAACCACCCCCTCCGCTTCCAGATCTGTTCAGATCCAAAACCCACCACCAAAAAAAACCGACGCAGACCCCCCCCCCCCCCCCCGGTCTCCCTCCAACCCACTGTTCAAATCTGTTTTTTCAAAAAGGGCAAAACGTCACCGGAAAAACCCATCACCAACCCCACCGTCGTCTTTTGTTCGAAACCCCCACCACGAAGCACCACCCGTCACCATCCAAAACCAACACCACACAGCACCACCCGTCATCGTCGATGAGAGGGAGAGAGGATTGTATGTGTGAGAAAGAGTAGAGAGAGAAAGTAGAGAGAGAGGAGTGTGTGTGAGAGAGAGAGTAGAGAGAGAAAGTAGAGAGAGAGAGATGAGTGTGTCTGAGAAAGTATATAGAGAGAGTGTGTTTATTTAAAAAAAAAAGTAATATATAATGGGTGCAGTGGGGGTGGGGTTGGGGTTGGGGTGGGGATCAATTACTTTTTTACCCTTTAATATTATATTCATAGGTTGCATATGTGTCATCACATTATTGGTCTAGGGAGATTCTCATGATTCTCTCAACTCAAGGAGGTTCTCATATGAACCCATTCCTAGATAGAGATAGAGATAGATATAGATATAGATATAGATATAGATATAGATATAGATATAGATATATATGTCGAATGTATCTAAAATGTTCACATAAAAGTATCAGTATATAAAATGCTTTTATCTCAAATGTTATACTCTATAAAGTTAAATACAAGTTTATTAATTACAATCTACCGTAATAAACTTTTGAGGTAGTTGCATTTGGAATGATATGATTGATCGTTTTCTGTATTCGTATAACAAGCTACTTTATTTGTATCATGGTAACCACTACTTTCTTCCTTCTTCCTTATCGCGTCTTATATTAGTATATATGATCTCTTATTTATACTACACTTTTAGTGTATTGATGGTTTGAACACTTATTTATCTCGTTTCAAATTTGTTGATATATTAAATATCAAAATGAAAAAAGTATTTATGCGTATAATATACATCAGTAATTGCATATTTCAAACATATGATTTAAAAAAAAAGTGCTAAACTTCCAGTTTTAAGTTCCAAACTTCGATAAGAGGCTATGCAAATGCTTGGAAATATTGGTCGCATTTGACCTATTATAAACAACATAAAAACATGAGAAGTTATAGTAGCTTACCCTACCCGGTATTTATTATAAAAATATCTTACAGGAACAAAATATAATAAATGTCAATGAATTTGGTGATAATATATCTATCAACTTTTAATTAAACTAATATTTCCCGTTGGTTCGGTGAACTTGTTAGATGCGCGTAAAGCCGCCACTATCCTGTTGGAGTAGATGATTATTATGGCACAATGACACTTTAATCCTTATACTTTGATTTTGTATTTATTAATAATAATAATAATATTAAGTTAGAAGATAGAATCGTTAAACTAAAAATCCAAGCACTCAAACATATAGAATAAGTTGGTCTAAGCTACGTACTTTATCCAAAGAAGTTTCATACCTAGTTTTCATATCATTTTCTTGTTATAGAATAATGACAACTTTGTATGTAAGCATAAATACAAGTATGATAACATATTAATAAAAATATAATGAACCATAGGCCATCATGTCGAACCAACTATACTAAACCCTAACAATCTATTTTATCCTACACTTAGTAGAGTCGAGAACAATGAAGACATAAGAATAGAAAGAACGAACACTCTTTAATAAAAAAAAAAGTCAAATAAATAAATAGAAAACTTCGAAGAGAACTTTGTAGCTGAAAATTAATGACGACAACAATGGATTTATAGCCAAATTAGTGACGCGACATTGCCTCGTGGTGCAATGACAAGAGGTGCACTACCAAAAGTGTGACACCCGGCAAAATCAGGTTGACAACATTGTCTAGGTCAAAGTCTACCTTAGCGAGTCACGCGTATATTATACTTAACTGGGTTAGTTGAGTCGTGTTATGGTTCGGGAACTATTATAATTAATTCTCGAGCTTAAATTTAAACCGAGACGTTTCGCGAGAACGGGTTCGATACGCGGTAGTAACCTACCAAACTAACCCTAACTATAAAATCTCCTAATCCTTTCTTGCTCCTCCATTCTTCTTGGCAGCCACCAAACCAAAGAAACCCTACTCTCTCTCTCTAAACCTCTCCTTCTCTCTCCTCGTTTCCTCTCTTTTCTCATCGTATCCTCCTCCTTATAACCGGCCACCACCAAGCTTTGGTGGTGGTGGCGCACGTTTTTTTTAAAAACCCGAAGAGGAGCAGAGGCGGCGCTTGGTTAGTACCATGTATAGGGCTGTGACGAGGTTGTGGTTGATTGTTGTTGGTGCCTTGGTGGAATCGAATAAAGGTGGGTGCTGAGTCGGAGATGGTGGCGGTAGACGAGCAGAGGACGCGGCGGCGCTGTGAGGGTCCGAAAGGTTAGGTTTGGTGGGGTCTCGTCTTTGTGGTGCGTGTTCGAGTCATGGTTTTGTCCGACTGTTTAGGTGGTTATAAATGGTGGCTCATCAGGTTGGTTGGTCCGATCGGTTTTGGGTCTCGGGTTGGGAGATGCTCCGATTAAGTTCCGGTTGGTGATGGTGTTGTGGTCCGATCAAGATGGATGGTGGCTGTGTTGTTGGTGGTTTAGGTTGGGTCGGGTTATAGTGGTTTTGGTGTTCCAGTTCCGGTAGGTGCTCAAGTGGTGGGTTCAGCTCGGGTGTGGTTCCGATTCACAGTATGGGTCACAGCTCGAGTTCGGGTCAGGTACAGTTTTGGGTTCGAGGCTCGAGGTTGGTGGTTTTAGTCTTGTGGTCAGATTCGGTTTGGGTTCCAGTCACGGTTAGGGTCGACGCGGATCAGATCTGCTCGGGTTCGTTATGGGGTTTCGGTGCAGGTGCGGTTACGTAGGACTCGGGTCGGCTGTGAGCTTGCTTTCGGGTCTGGTCAACCTCAGTCAAAGTTCCGGTCTACACGTAGTTCGAGGTGGCTTCGGGTTACGCGCGTGTGTTTCGGTATACTTTAAATTGTATTTATTATTATTCATATATTTATAAATATTGTATATTTGTAAATATTATATATTTATGAATATTAGATATTTATAAATATATTGATTCAGATGAAATAGTTTTGACTCGCGAATGGACCGATAATAATGATAAACGGTAACTATATAAACGAACGATTTGGTAAACGATTAACTTGACATGACTTATGGTTTCGAACTCGGACTAAATATAATTGGACTATATTGTCGGACTATATTTTATATATATATTGGTATATATATATATATATATATATAGGATCAAGTATAGATAAATGTCGAAACGTATAGTCTCGTGAATCGGAATTGTGGATAAAAGGATTTGATAACTTGTGTTTGTAAGTTGATTTTGGGGAAAATTGTAGACAACGAGTGTTGTCTGGTTTGTACAAAAACAGAGGAAACTCTGCCCGAATTTTTATAAAATCAAAGAGTAACGGACTGCTATTTCTATAAATAAGTTCCCTAAGTGTTTTGGACAAGTACATTTTATACAAATAGAAATACTTTTAAAGACGAGCTATTTGTAGCAATAAAGATGGTTTTCAAACAATATTTGAGGTAAAGTAACAATTGTTATTAATCGGTTTTAATAACTAAACATGTATTTCTTAAAGAGCATTTTTCCTAAAAGTAAGTATACTGGACACACATTTATACGGATTACGAGACGAGCTAGGATTCAGGATAATTATACGTTTCGGGGTGTTAGTCCAACTTGGTTACATACGGATAGCGACAAGCGTGCAACTCGGTTCGTCGAGTTGAAACGTTTTGAGACTCGTGTTGGTTAATAAGCTAGGCTTATGTGTGATAGACTGTTAAGGTGTCCTTTATTGGTAATTAGGGCACGAGGAAGTCGGTCGAGGTTTCAGGCTTTGTTTGCTAGCTTAGCATGGACATTAAGGTGAGTTCATACCCCACTCTCTACTGTTTTTGTAAATGTTTTCGGGGGAAAGACATGCTTCTGTTATGAAAAACTGAGGAACTTAAAGTGAACAAGGTTTTGGAAAATGAAACGGGTTGCGTGAGTTTACGGCCCCACTTTACTTGGTTTTCGTTTTTGGGGGAGAAAACATGTGTTAAACAACTATTTGGTAACAACTGTCATACTATGGGTTTTCAAACGGTTTACTATACGATCTTTGGAAGTCCCGGGGGGGGGGGGGGGGGGGAACCATGAATGTGCTGGTTTGCACAACGGGGAAATGTGAATAGCGCTATTGGGAGTGACCAACCCCACACGTCGGCATGGAGCGCCGGGCGGGTGCATATTGTCTCAAACAGGAACAGGTTTACTATTCGGGCACAACATCTGGTTTGCGAGTTAGTAATGGTTTTCCAATCGTAGTAGTAATAAAACATACGCCTAGCTAGCGTACTTTGGTTTACATTTAACATAGTATGGACACGTTGAACTTGGTATCTCTCGGTAACACTCTTGGAACATTTGGTAACATTTTGCAAAACTTATGAACTCACCAACTTTATGTTGACTTTTTAAGTATGTCTTTCAGGTTTAAACTATGGTAACGACACGGTTGGAGTAGGTGGTAGTTGGGACCGGGGATCCTAGAGGGTTAGAATTGGCGTTCAGGGAACCAGAGTCTTAGATGCATCTTTCCGCTGCGTTGGCAAAGGCACCAAACGTCACAACCGACGAGGGGAAAAGTCGGGGTGTGACAAAAAGAAAAAAAAATCAAAACATATACATGTACCAATGCGTCCCGAGGTATGACAAGAGGCACTACTATAAACCTGTAGATTATCTCTATATTTAACATCAATCAGTAACCTCTTTATCCACACTATGTTTTCCGATAGCTACCAATTTCACCTAGGGATTCTATACGTCATTAACAATGAGAAAGAATGTTCATAGCAGTGGACCAAGGTTAATAATTAGAAGCCACAACATTACATTAGTGGGAACAAGAGTTATCTTACACGTTTGTAACTTAAAAGATAATGCATTGAATTAAAACATTTTTTTAAAGGAACACGTTGTAATACATTGGTGATCATCTTCTAGTATAAACGTATTTTTCATTAGCTGGAATATTGCATTTTTGACTAATTAGGTTTAAGTCGTAACTATTGATAAGTGATAATGACTACTTTTTAACTTTACCGAATACCACTTTGCTAGTTATAATATGGCTAATGGTATCTTTTTCATCATCATGGTTAAGCATGGTCAGGTTTGGCTTCCTTTCATCCTTTGATTACTTATTACCAAAACACCCTTCATTTCCCTATCCATCTCATTACACCTCTACTAGACCTTACCTACCATATTCAACATGTCTATAAATAATAAATGCACCTAACCTTAGAATTATTTTTTCAAACATTATTATTATTATATCATTATTATCTTGATTAGAGACGACACCGTTACTGGTACGTGAGTACCAAACTAAACTAATACCGTACCTTATACTGTCGATATTAATATTGAGCTAAATTTAAAACCAAATACCATATTTTTTTATATTTTCTATAAGTACTGATGCGAAACCGTTATTTGGTAAAAAAAAAATCTCACCACTATTCTTTATTTAATTTGTGTTTGTTTTCTAAAGTTAAAAATGGACGGTTAATCATGCATCATGTGGTGGTGTTGATAGCCAAAAGACAAGGGGCACATGCACTGATCTGGTTTGTCCCGATTGCTAAGTGTTCTGTGCCTTATGTCCAAGGCTTGATACCAAACCACATCGAGCCGGGGGTCTCACTGGAAGCAGCCTCTCTATTCTTAGGGTAGAGGTAAGGCTGTCTACATCTTACCCTCCTCAGACCCTACCTTAGCTTTGCTATAGGTGGGATTAACTGAGTACGATGATGATGATGATGATGATGATGATGATGTGTTTGTTTTCTAAAGAAATTTAAATTGTAAATTTGCTCCATTAAGAAGGGCAGAAGAGTCAATAACCCTCGAAGTTTCCTCAAACACATTATTTGCTGCCTTCATTGTCAACCTATGTCCCCACAAATCACAATCCTCATATATATAACCCAATGTCCCCTTACAATTTACAAACCATCCATTCATTCATTCATTCATCAAATCAACACAAATAAAGATCATTAAACTTAAGATCTTAATTTGTCACAAACCCATTTATTATTATTGTTCAAACATCAATCCAACAATGGAAGGATTAATCCCATTTCTTTTGCATGCCATAAAAAAACCAAGGCCTCACAACAAATACCGGTCCGTCTCGGCTGACTCGACCCCGAGCTACCATGTCCTTGGCGGAGCCGATGCTAACCCCGAAAGATCGTCTCATCGACGCACCCGATCGGAGTTTCACTCATCGACAAATGATCATTTCCCGGAACAAAGTTCAGGATTTGGTTGTTTGCCTCAACCAAAGAGCTCGAAGAGTTACAAGAGAAATTATTCAGTTTCAACTCCTAACTCATATAGAGTTTCAAAAAACAAATATTAGTGAATTCATTGGAGAATTGTAATTGTAATACACTTTTGTGTTTATTGTATGATTATGTATGTATGTATGTGTGTTATTTTGTAGTTGGTTAGATTATAAACATATGATCATTGAATTAATGAACAGAATCAACATGTTTTTTTGTGTTTTGTTTTGTCAACGTACTCATGATCATCATAAACAGCAACTAGATATGTGTTTTAACGATAAGAAGATCGTGCAAGTGGAAGCCCTTTGTGCGTCATCATGTTAAAACATGGATAAACCCCAAACATTGGTTGAGTGGTTGAACCACTCGCAGATTAAAGTATCCGGAATCTTTTCTTTACACGCATCTTATTATTATTATTATTATTATTATTATTTTATTTTATTTTTTTTTTTTTTTTTTTCATATACTCTACGCTATCTAGAAGAAATCCAAAATTGGACACTTAAAAAGAAGACCGACAAACAAGGGTCTCTTCCTGGGGTGTGGGTAACGCTCCCAGCCACCTCAGTTAGTGGCCCGAGGGTGTCCCGTCCCCACCGGTTTTTTCTTAGTAGTTTAAATTTACGAGTTTTTGTTCAAAAAATTTATACGTATTGAGTCTGCCCCCGCTGTTTTAAGGGTCCCGTGACTTTCGACCCCCACAAATATTTTTTCAAGCACTGTCACTAAGCCCTTAGCAGATGTTAAAGGTTGATTTATGTGAGATCCATCTCTATTGACCAATCAAATATCCTTTTTTTTCTCTCTCTCTTTTCTCTTTATTTAAATTTAGAATTAAAGGTTTTATTCCAAATCATGGGTGTTAAGAGTGGGGGCTTTAAAGTCCCCCTTTGTCTACATGGCGGATATGTGTCACAGACGTGATGCTTTAAAGCCATATGAGACTTTATTTCATACCTCTAGCCTTAGAAGGTGATTTATATTCTTAAAAGATTCCACCTTCACTGCATTGAGCGATGTGACGTTTTGGGTTTGCGGTGAGTCGCGTCCCGAGTATGGGATGATGAAAATTGGGATCAACCGGTAATTTTTAACAAACTAGTGGATGCACCTCTTACCTCACAATAATGAATAATCAGGTACCTTGTTATCGGGTATGTGACTAAGATTACTAGTACCCGATATAGTGTCATCCCTCCTATAATCCTATTATAATTATAGAGATATAATAATCAAACAATGGGTAGGGTACCATATTCACATTGATTGCACTAGCAGTGATATATAAGCATATTGAACTTGTAGAATTTTAAAAAATCTATTAACAAGTTTTATAGAATTTGTATAAATGTTTTGTGATAGGCTAGAGAGAGGAGAAAAATCCATTTCCGATGTTAGAGTGGTTTAGAGATGAAGTGAGAAAGAATGTAAGAATATGTATTGTGGAATGTGGATCAAGGTGAGCCAAGGCTTTATTCTATAAAAAAAGATAACTGGACACTAACGTGATACTGGCTTAAGTGTTAATCCTACTCACTTGACCTTGTTGTGACTCACCTTGAGCGATAGCTTTATCCAGTTTTTTGTTTTTTAATTTTTTATGCTTTTTTTAATTTTTTGTTTATAAGCCATTGCATAAATATTAAAAACCATAAGTAAATATTGAAAACGCGACTATTGTTGAAAGCGTAGTCTCATAGCTCTTCAAACCGCAACGCTTGGGTAGTTATCATTGTGCATGGCACGGTACTCGTTACGGGCCTCCTCAATCGCCCTGTCTTCGTTTAAACCCGCATTGTTGTTCAATGCACTTACGAATAACCTCTCAAATACTGTGCACTTCGAGCTTAAAGCCATAAATTTTCCTGTTATCTCTTCCCTGGAACGATGTTCGTTACCAATTTGTTGATGGAATCTAGTCAAAACTGTGCTCCAAGAAGTTTTCGTTCGCTGATGTACTCCTTGAAATGTGGTATATAACTGTTGACCAACGCGAGTTCTTACTCCACGGTCAAACATCGTGTTTGGATAGGGTTTTGTGGGGGCGGGATTGAGTTTGGATTTAGGTTTTCGTTTGCCATTTAGGATCGGTTTTTACGTAAAAATGATAATGAAAAAATTATAAAGAATGCTATGTGTGAGGATTATATATATATATACAATTTTTAAATTGTTGACCGTTGACTAGCAGCCAACGGCTATTTTTTAAATTTATGCTCTCTAGCTCACGCAAATCAGGTCACTTGGGCTCGCCCGCGGCCAGAGTCACAGAAGGGTGTTATGGTTCATGCGATTCATGTGGCTTTATTGGTAGCTCACGACAACTCGCTTGCAGGCCACAAAACATTATAAAACGGTTATGTGAGAGAGTTTAGGCATGGGAGGACGTGAAAGACCCACTCCCTCCAACCTAACAAACTAGATTCCGCTAAGATTTTTAAGCATTTAGCGTGTTACATATAGGGTGTACAAAAAGCTCGTAACACGTGGCTTGCTCGAAACTCGCTTGAGAAAAGCTTGACTCAAAAAAAGCTCGAAAAAAACGAGTCAGCTCGGCTCGATTGTAAACGAGGTCGAGCTCGAGCTAGGTCTGTCTCAGCTCGTGAGCTGGCTCGAATTATTTTATTTCTATGTATTACTTTTATTTTAAAATTTTTAAATTAAAAATATGTGAGAGGGGGTTGAATTGTTGAAATGTTAACATTTTAAGTTTAATTAATCAATAAAATATGAAAATTCACAGAAAAAAAACACAAACTATACATATAATATTTTTATTATGTCTTCCATTCTTTAAAATATTAGAAAATTAAAAACAAATATACATGTATTTTATAAATATTTGTAAAAAATAATAATGAGCTGGCTCGTTTAAGTTCATGCTTGAGCTCGAGCTTATCCCTAGTTACATAGACAAACCAAATCATTTTCTAGGGTTTAAAATTTTTAAGCTCCAAAGGAAATAAAAATTAACCGACTATGAAACCAAACTGATGACCGATTTAGACGGGTTAATAGTTTCAAACTGAAAGGTGAGTACCCCTACGGCCGACCACTCAATTTGTCAATTAGAGACATCCGATCATCAGATGTTACAAATTGAACTGAAATTAACGCTAATTGGAACAACTGACTTCTGATTTTTCAAATAGAAACTGACTATGATCAACGTTTCAAAGTTAACTTGAATTTAGGATAGATTTTTAATTTGAAAATGAATTTGCTATTATCAAAGAAAGGGTTGGGTTTGGGAATTAAGAAGCAAGCGGTTGTACACCTTGTACTTATTCTTTTTATTTTGTAATGTTTAATAACCAATATATGGGTGAATAGTATGCATTATGCATAACAAGTACAATATGATTAAAGTGTCAAGGGTGCCTTTTTTTTCTACAGCTAATTATCTGAACTGCAATATTAAATGTGTAAATTCTTGCTAATAGGCAATTTACTTTCAGTAATTAACCGTATATATCACTATAGCCTTCTTATATCATGTTTCATATCAACAAAATAAGTTTTATCTATCCAGGGTACATTATCCCAGATGTTCTACACTTTAGTTAATCATAATATTTCAATTTATACGGTAAACCTTTTTAATCAGAATAACTCAATTCATACAGTGAACCAAACTAGCCCCAACAATGCAAGACAGACATATGCTATAACCTTCCAAATACCAAAATTTTCATCCATTAATAAAATGCAGTATACTGTAGTATACTGTAATATATGAACCCCCAAACATCAACTCTAAAGTAGCTAGCAAACCAAACACAAAACATCATGTTTCAAATAAAATTTTTGAGCGTACCCATCACCGATATCTCAACTTGAACCGTAAGATTATCATCCAACAAGAAGGCCTTTGCTGAATCATTGAGTTGACTTAATAGCATAAAAGACGCATAACCCCAGTTAAGAGTGGAGTTGCAAAACCAGTTAGCAGTTTCTGCAAGGTATAATAAAAGAGAAACCGTGAACCCAAAGAAGATTGATAACCCCAATCTATATGAAGCCCTAATGCCTTATTACCAACATTTAATATCCGGAAAAAAAAAAAAACTAGTTAATATTTATCTTCAAATTATGTTAGTATGGTCACACAATGTTATAACTTATAATGCCATAGGGAGTTATCAAGTTTACCTTTCTCCACATCGCTTTCGATGCTCCGACTTTTAAGCCGTAACTTGAACTTCACATAAACTTTCCAGTCATTAGGAAGCGAAGCAGTGTCATGTATCCCTAAATAGATCGACAAATGTGTACCTTTACCTGAGTACCCTTTAGGATAAAGTGATACCCTCCTGGAGTCAAACAAAACAAGGCACAACAATTCCATAAATCATTAAAAATCAAAAGTTATAGTGTTCCAAGGAGGATAAAATGAAATTCTTGTTATGTACCACTTGACTTTGCCGACTTTGAAGACCGCTGAATACAAAACGTCATCTGTTACAGCTGAAAACTTATTAATGGTCCAAGTATGAGAATTCATAATTACTGGAGGCTTTGTCATCAACAGACACCGATCTACTTGCGTAAACTCTGGAACTGCAATAACCTCAACTCCAAACACGCATGAATCATTCAAAAGGTACCCATTTTTACTCTCCATGAAAGACTCCAATGATATTAATTTGTCAAAACCCCATGTCTTCCTGTTCTCATGGAATGTTGTTCTATGCCCGTTCACATCTATAAACATGATCATAACACACCGTTGATATATTTTCTTAATACGCACACACACACGCAAACAAGAAAATGAATGAATGGAAAAGTTTACCCTGAAAGGTTACATAGTTGTGATGCATATGGTCATAAACAAAAAAACAAACATCAACACAGACTTCCCATCCTTTTGAGCAACTCCCAGTGTCACATATTACCACATATAAAGATATGTGGTTGCCCTCACTATCCTCATCCTTTCCGTTTGGGTACAAGTCTAGCCTCCTGATTAATATTTCAACAATAAAAAGATGTTAAATAGTCACATAATTACGTTTCAACAATACAAAAAAAATAAAAAAAGTTACAAGTGTTAACCATTTATGACCGCTGGCTTCAAAAACATCTGATTCAATCTTGGAGGTGTTAGCTTCAGAAAGAAGAGAAAAAGACTCGATCTTGAGCATATAGTGTGCCGGTTCATGTTTTCTTTTTGATATGAACATGCTGCTGCATAACAAGATATATGCTATTAATTAATCGAATTGAGATATATAGAAGCAAGATGAGATAACTATATAGAGAAAATTTGGGAGATTTAAATTTAACTAATAATTTGTATCTTTCATTTATTGATTTCTAAAACATAAAATGGTTGCTTATCTATATGCTTACAAGAAAATTAACAACTAATTAACACATGATAATTCAAGACTACTCCTATCTAGTTACTACTAACCCACCATGCTATGCATGGGTGGTGCATCTGCACACATTATATTTCCTACTTGCATATATATATTATTATATGAGCCTAATTAATCAATTTATAATAAGCAAATATTTTTGCATGTAAACTATGTTATATGTGCAGTAAAACATAAATTAACATTAAACATTTCCTTCTAATTGTATGAAAAATTTAAAATTAGCATAAAAAATTAGTAGTGTTTGACAAAAAAATAAATAAATAAACATTCAACATTGTCCCTTCCTCACCCAAAGAAAAAGAACAATTCACATTTCGATTGTTCGTTGCTACATGTTTGAGTCATACTTAAAGTTCATTGAATCTAAAATATAAATGTTTATAATCAACCTTAGAAATGACCAAAAAACATGAATTACGAAAAGCAAATAATACCTCAGAATCTCCACTGTTGAATTTAGGTTTCTTATTTTCTGCTACGAATTCTCAATTTCTTTCACTTTATAATAATTTTTCCCTTCCTCTCTATGGGGGTATTGAACCGGCTCATAATTACTGTAAGACGTAATGACTGTTCAAATTAATTGATGATGGGACTGTACATATACATATTGGCGCTTAATTTTCCCCATTTTTACATAGCGCTAATAGATAATGTATATCTACAATTGAAATTTGTATTTAAATTTAATTATCTCATACCAAAAATAGGAGATAAACTTGTATTATATATTGATTGCATAATGATTGAGAGAGATCAAGGGATTGTACTCTAATATGGTATCAAGAGTCTAGGTTCTCTACCCTAGGCCGCCATCCCTCCAGCCGACCGCCCACTGCCGTCGGCTCTCCACCCTCTTCCGCCATTCTTTTCCTTTCCTGCTCCTGCCTATTACCTAGTGCTGCCGCCTATTTCTGCTACTGCCGCTCCGTTTCTTCTTTTTCTCCTCTGCCCTCGTGTTGCACCAGCCTATCCCCACCATGTCTACCGCGTCTAATGCTTCCTCCACCATCATTCCTGCCACCACCGAATCTAAACTCCACCCGGCCACTACCGTAACAAACATCAAAAACTTCGTTTCCCACATACTCGAAATCGAGTCCTCCCAATACTCTACCTGGGCCACCCTTTTCAAACTACACTGTAAAGCCCATCTCGTCGATAACCACCTCAAACCACCACCCGATCCTACCTCACCCGATTCCTCTACCACCCAAGAAGAATGGGATCGTCTTGACGCCATTGTCCTACAATGGATGTACACTACGATCTCCAACGACCTTCTCCACACCATCATCAACGTCTCCAACACCTACGAGGCTTGGGTTGCCATTGAGGATTTGTTTCATAACAATAAGAGCGCTCGCGCCATACATCTCATGCACAAATTCTCAAACACTACGTTGGACGGCTTTCCTAGCATGTCCGCCTATTGTCAAGCCCTCAAGGTGTTAGCCGACCAACTTGCCAATGTAGATGCCCCCGTAGACAATGACCGTTTAGTCCTTCAACTCCTTGCGGGATTAAACGAACAATACGAGAGCATCTCCACCATCCTACAAAACACACACCCTCTCCCTTCATTCTATAACGCCCGCTCCAAACTTATCCAAGCCGAAACTAATAAAGCCGAACGCGCCCTTACCGCCTCTAAAACCGCCTCTACCGCCCTCGCCGCCACCACCCACCGTCCCCCACCCACCGACCCACCCCGCACCACCGACCGCACCGCCACTGGCCGTACACGCGGCCGTCCAGGACGCCGTGGACGCGGCCGCGGCGGTGTCAGCCGCCCTCCCTTTACACCTTACTGGCCATTTAATTTTAACCCATGGAATTACCCTTGGTCCAATACCCCTTACGGCCCAAACCAAAATAACACCTCCACCAATAATTCGGCCCACTACAGCTTACCTCCTGGCCCACCCTTTTCACCATGGCCCACCCCACCCTGCCCCTACCCCACCTCAGGTCGGCCCACTGGCAGTAACTCGGCGGCCCAGCAGCAAGGTCTATTAGGCCCTCGCCCTCAACAAAATCATTATGCTGCCTACAGCCCCACGGATATTGAGCAGGCTCTCTACACCATGTCTCTGCAGCAGCCGGATCCTACACAGTATATGGACACTTGTGCCTCCTCCACAATGTCTCATGCACAAGGTGATTTTCATTCTTTTTCTAACTCATGCATTCCTCAACACATTATTGTTGGTAATGGTAATACTATCCCAGTTTTAGGTCAAGGCACAAAATACCTACCTAAACCATTCCCTCCTTTTATCCTTAAAAATGTCTTTTATTCCCCTAAATTAGTTAAAAACCTTATATCTGTCCGTCGTTTCACTAGAGATAACTCCGTATCTGTTGAATTTGACCCGTTTGGTTTTCTTGTGAAGGACCTCAAGACGCGGGCCCCGCTACTGCGATGCAACAGCAGCGGTGATCTCTACCCCCTGGTGCTCGGGTCCTCCTCCACTTCTCCTACTGCTTTTGCTGCTGTCACTGCTGACCTTTGGCACCAACGTCTTGGCCACCCAGGACGTCACTCTTTAGATTATTTTAAAAATGTTTCTTCTGTTTCTTTTGATACTTTGCATAATAAAGTTTGTGACTCGTGTGTTTTTGGTAAAAGTACTAAATTACCGTTCTTTCCATCTACTTCTAGTGTTTTGCAACCATTTGATTTGATTCATAGTGATGTTTGGACCTCACCTATTGTTAGTTCGTCTGGTCATAAATATTACGTTTTGTTTTTGGATGATTTCTCTAATTTCTTATGGACCACACCACTCACCCATAAATCCAATGTGTTTCAAGCTTTTAATCAATTTGCCAAAAATATTAAAACCCAATTTGAACGCACCATCAAAACTTTTCAGTGTGACAATGGGCGCGAATATGTTAATAATACGTTTCAAAAATTTGTCGCGGCCAATGGCATACTTTACCGCCTTTCATGTCCCTACACATCTTCCCAAAATGGCAAAGCCGAAAGAAAAATTCGCACCATCAACAACCTAATCCGCACCCTTATGGCTCACGCCTCACTCCCTACCCATCTTTGGCATTTTGCACTTGAAACCGCAACCTACCTACTCAATATCCTTCCTAATAAAGCCACCAAAAACAAAACACCCACCGAATTGCTTTATCTTCTCACACGCACCTATGATCATCTTCGCGTCTTTGGTTGTCTTTGTTACCCACTCTCTCCCTCCACCACCATCCACAAACTTGAAAACCGTTCTCACCCTTGCGTCTTTCTCGGTTATCCTCCTACTCATAGGGGATACCGTTGTCTTGACTTGACTACCAAACAGGTCTATATTTCTCGGCACGTTGCCTTTGATGAAACGACTTTCCCCTTTAGACAAACCATTGGCACCCTACCTACCTATGAATTTTTAGATGACCCTTTTCCCTTTCACCTCCCCCCCCCCCCCCATATACAAAATACCACACTTCCGTCCCCTGGTAATGCCCAAACCACCCGACCCACTGCCTCTAGCTCCCTCGGCCCAAACCCGTTGACACCTACCTCCGGCCCATTAAACCCTTCCCTCCCAACCTGCCCAACCACTGTTACCCATGACACCGTCCCATTTCACCCTTCGCCCAACTCATCCTCACCCTTCAGACCACACCTCCTCCCCACCTCCATCCACCGCCCACCCCACGGCCGTCCCCTCACCACCTCCAGCCTCTACGCCTGCCCCTGCCCCACCACTGCCACCCACCCGAACAGTCCACACCCGCTCTATGAGCGGAATTTATAAACCCAAACAACCATTTAACTTAACTACATCTACCACTCCTCCTGTCGTACCACTTCCCAAAACTCCCACCGATGCCTTGTCTATACCGGAATGGTACTCTGCCATGACCACTGAGTACAATGCATTAGTTAGAAATGGAACTTGGGAATTAGTACCTAGACAGCCCGACATGAATGTTATACGTAGTATGTGGTTGTTTAAACATAAATACAGGTCGGACGGTTCCTTGGAGCGTTACAAGGCTCGGTTAGTATGTGATGGCCGTACTCAACAGTTCGGCATTGATTGTGGAGAGACATTTAGTCCGGTTGTTAAACCGGCCACAATTCGGACTGTGCTATCCATTGCTTTATCTAAGCACTGGTCCGTACATCAGCTGGACGTCACCAATGCTTTTCTTCATGGGAATCTCCATGAAACTGTTTACATGTACCAGCCGATGGGTTTTTGTGATAAACAATATCCAGATCATGTGTGCTCTCTTAAAAAATCGTTGTATGGGCTTAAACAAGCGCCTCGGGCTTGGTACCAGCGGTTCACTGACTTTGTGTTGTCTATTGGGTTTCATCATAGCAAGAGCGATGCCTCTCTATTTACTCTTCTTCAGGGTACGGACACTGCTTATCTTCTACTTTATGTCGACGATATTTTACTTGTTACTTCGTCGGACCACCTTCGTCACTCTCTCATGACAAAATTAGCAGCTGAATTTGCCATGAAGGACCTTGGCGCTCTTAGCTATTTTCTGGGTATCTCCGTGTCTCGCACACGCGACACTATGTTTCTCTCACAACATACGTATGCTAATGAGATCATTACTCGATCCGGCATGCAATTGTGTAATCCTGTCGCCACACCTGTTGACACTAACAGCAAACTTAGCTCAGCACAAAGCGACCTGTTTCATGACCCCACTTTGTTTCGCAGTCTAGCTGGTGCTCTTCAGTACCTCACTTTCACTCGGCCAGACATCTCCTATGCTGTTCAACAAGTCTGTATGCACATGCACTCTCCTCGTATTGATCACTGGAATGCTCTTAAGCGCATCATTCGATATATTAAAGGGACTGCATCTTTTGGCCTCACTCTACACGGCTCTCCTGCTCAGTCTCTCGTCTCTTACACAGATGCGGACTGGGCAAGATGTCCTGTCACCAGGCGTTCCACTAGCGGCTACTGTATTTATTTTGGTGATAATCTTATTTCATGGTCGTCTAAACGCCAGTCTACTGTCTCTCTATCCAGTGCCGAGGCTGAATATCGCGGGGTTGCAAATGTAGTGGCCGAGATTTGCTGGTTGCGAAATCTTCTTCTCGAGCTTCATCTTCCGCTCTCCCGTGCCACTTTGGTTTACTGTGATAATGTGAGTGCCATTTACTTGTCTGGGAATCCGGTTCAGCACCAGCGAACCAAGCACATAGAGTTGGACATTCACTTTGTGCGTGAGCTGGTTCAGCGCGGTCAGTTTCGTGTCTTGCACGTCTCTTCCCGTTATCAGGTCGCAGACATCTTCACTAAAGGTTTACCTCGTGTTCTGTTTGAAGACTTCAGAGACAGTCTCAGCATCCGGTCTCCTCCCGCTTCGACTGCGGGGGTATAATAGATAATGTATATCTAGAATTGTAATTTGTATTTAAATGTAATTATCTCATACCAAAAATAGGAGATAAACTTGTATTATATATTGATTGCATAATGAATGAGAGATCAAGGGATTGTACTCTAATAAGCGCAATAAATCATAACCAAGGAGCTTTAATTTGACATTTAAAGGATAAACAAAAAAATAATTGAAGCGTGGGACTTTACATATACAATCAGGTAACAAGTTTTATTAATCAAGTTGTATAAGATAAAAACACAATTACTGTAGGTATAAAAGGTTGACATTTTTTGGCATATAAAACATGTTTTTACGATGTGTTCTCGAGTTTCATTTAACGAAAGAGAAGAAGATAAATGGAAGGAAAGAAAAATTTGATTGTGTTTCAAAGTTTTCCTTTCTTCTATTTTTTTTTTTTAGAGAGAGAGAAGTAAGAGAAAAGAAACAAAAAATTGTGTTCTAGAGTTTTTTTTTTCCTTGAGAAAAAAATGGAAAGAAAGGAAAATTTAGGGCTAAACATCCTTCCAAATTAGAAGGGATCAGTATGGGGCGCTAAGAGAAGGGGAGATAAATGAAATGAAAGAAAAATAAAGGGGTTGTTTAGTTGATTAAAAGGTGAATCATTAAGAGATCTGAATGGCTAAGTGCTGAATCATTAAGTTTGACCTCTTAATGGTTAGTTTTCTTGTCCCACATTTGTAGAAGAGGCTCATTAAGGTTCATCATAGTTCAGTGCTTAATTGTTCAACTACATCCCAAGTCTTAATGGTTCATTCGAAAGCTGAAACAAACACACTAATTAATTCTAAATCTTTCAGCGCTAAATGGTTCAAAGCCTCATTAAGAGGCTTACCAAACAGCCCCAAAGTCTTTCTCTACTCTTATATCATCCTTAACTAAACTCGATAACATATCCAAACAATTAGCCTAACCTCAAAATTTATCAATATCTGTCTTTAAACTATTATAGAATACATTTGAAGAGAGGACATCATTTATGTTAGCTATGAGAAAGAATTAGAAAACAGAGAAGAAGATTCAATCAAACATAGCATGTGTCATTCATTGATTCAACTTCTATTTATACATTTACATGTTCCCGCCCATATCAACTAACTCTAACAAACATTCAAACTTCTACTACTTGACTCTAATAGTCCCTATATTATCATGAATATTACAATTAAGTCCCTATTGAACAATATACCCCTTAATACCAATTGCATTAGATTTGTTTGACCCATTTATGAAAACCTTAGACTTCACTTGTTGAACCCAGGTGTGATCTTTTATTACCAATTGTTTACAATTCACTTTTATTTATCAATTCCATTACATGTTAATTTCAAGTTTTCTAAATAAACAAACTTTTCTCAAATCAAAAATCTTAAATGAACAAAAATATGCAAACTTCATAAAACATAACATCTTCATAAGTGACCGTTTAATCAACTAAACCATTATTCACCAACCACAGACTCTTCGTGGTTCGACACCCTTATTGCCACTACTACATAGTTAGAGGTAATTAAGACTTATAAATACTATTTTTGACCGGACCGTGACATCCGATCAGGTTGCAGAGTGAATCTTGGGCTAATTGGAAGGGAAAGGACAAGTGAATGACTTCCATGAGCTCGTTTCAGTATAGAAACATGAAACACATTGTGGATCTGGGCATCATCAGGTAAGCCAAGCTTGTAGGCAACTTGACCTATTTTAGCTATAATCAGGAAAGGTCCAAAAAACTTAGGACCAAATTTTGAATGTTTCTGCTTTCTCATTGATGTTTGAACAAATGGTCTAAGTTTGAGATAGACCCAGTCACTGATGTGTGCGGGTGTTTCAAGAAAACTTAACTTCTTTTCAAAAAGGGCAAAGTCCCGAAGGAGATGCCAAAAGGTTTGGTGAAAAGGCGAGTAAGTTAGAAAACAGTAAGAAACTTGCAAGTTTTAAATTTATAATTTAAAACGATAGTTGTTCAACGTTCTAAACCCAGCACAATAGGCAAGCGCACCTATCGTGTATAGTATAGAAATGGGCAAGTACCGAGTATCGAATCTGTGGACACGATTTTTACTACTCAACTTCCTAAAATTACTAAAAAGACTTTTTAAAAATGCGAGGAGAAAAGTAAAAAGAGAGATGTAAACTTTTAAAAGAAATCAGTGACAAAACAATGGTGTTGCTTCGGGATCAGATGGACCTGGTATGATGACAGTTATCTTTATTTTAAGTGGTGTGTTCGAGTTACGCACTTTTGCTTAACTTAGAATTACTACTGCATTTTCTAGAGGTGACTATTTTCGCATAACTGTACAAACAACTGTGTTCTTAATGTTATTACGAGGGTCTCCCGAACCGGGCAGCTCACCTCTCAACATTGAAAAGAAAATGACTCGAGACTGTGTCGACTCAACCCCGAATTACCCGCCTCCCAATGTTGTGATATAGACATCAAACTATTTTAAACTTTTATGAATAACTTGTCGGTGACCGGAGCATGACCGAACAAGTTACCACTTAATATCATAGAAGAGTCATGACTAACTAGAACACGTGCAACCCCTACTTGATTTAATTAACTTGTCAAAAAGTGTGTGGTATATTATTAACTATGCGGCGGTATAATAATGAAAGAAAATAAAGACCGTCTTCTTTCAAAATGGGTTCATCAATCCTTAACTTAAGCCAAAGCTTTCACATAGACCACGAAGCTAAGTTGCAAAATTAAGTCTTAACTTATCACTAGGACCGAGTATAAAGACCGTATCGACCCTAAATGAGATATTGATAGTAGAGGATTAAGCCACTAAGTGTGTGTATTTCTACCCACAAATGGGTTAATCACTACTCGCGGGATTAGGTTAGCTCACAAGTGCATGGGTTTTTACACACCATGGGTACACTCATGAGTCCTCCCACTTCCTATCAAGACACCCAAAGACCAAACCTTAAGTGATTTATTAATTAGATCATTAAACAAAAGACCATATCTCAACGTGTGAGCCACCTCCTCTTCAAATTCACTGAATCTACATCATCTAATTCAAACTCGTCACCCCCTTGGTTTGATTCAGCATCTTCCCCACACGTCTCTTTCTTCCTGAGTAGACTCTGTCTTTTTTTCATATGTTCCTCTGCATCTCTCTGAATGATATCATCTAAGCTAAATGGGTCGGATTCAACCGGACCATTTAAGTCATGTGTTTTAAAATTATGGCCCACCAATGTTTTCTTTTTTCTTTTATCTTTGGGCCTCACTGTTATATAACTAAGCCCTCTTTCTCCCATAGGCCCATCCTTATTCCAAGAAATGTTGACACAAACTGGGATTGTGGGCCATCCAGCTACTTTCTCACTGTCATCATCATTCCTTTCCACACGTGAATTAAAGGTATCACTAATATTAATGTTATTGAATATTCTCGATGCATGCATAGGATTATCCCCATGCATACAGCCGTTTGACGTCCCCATGACTTCCACCTCTTGAACTTCTACCTCAACGTTCGCCTTTACGACTTCAGATTTTAGCTTCGGGGCTGTCGTCGCCGGCGATTTTGACACTGTCCTGACCGAGAAGTCTGGCCACCATTTGGGTTCCACCTCCTCCACCCAAGCATAAAAGCTATGTCCCTTCCAATTTACCTGGAACTCTTATTGCAACCGTTTCCCAGTCGTAATCAAAATGGCCACCAAGTTCTTGGAAATATCGGAGTCGGATATGGAAGCTTCCAACCTCACAAGAATTATTCCACATCGTTCAGCAACTCGGTTAAAAACATGTCTATCCTAGAGGCAAGCCGAGATTCCTGTAATCTTTACCCATGCCACCCTATCATACACTTGTGGTTGACCTTCCCACACGTATAGTCTTGAGAACCAGACCGACCAGACGTCATAGTCATCCTTCAGGAATTTCTCCACCTCACGTCTTGTTTCAAACGATAGGAGCACCTTTAGACCTCCCACGTACTTGATTTACGTCCCTATACCCAAAGCTTCCTCCACCAGATTCTCCATTTTCTTCAGCGATTCAAACTCTTTGACTTCACCTATAAGTGACTTGAATTCCCAATCTTCCTTAGCGGAAAGGTTTAAAGGACGGAGGTCGATACACCTCCCCCCCCCAGAAGATGACCCCATTTCCGGAGCCCCGTTTGTTGCACGAACACCCGGTCTGTCTTGCGTCCTCTTCAATTCACCTTTCTCTCTGTTATGGACGTCAACCTTAGGACCCAAACGTGTGAACCCCGACTAACCCTTTTCGTCAACAGGACAGTTTTTGGAGCCATCCCTGTTAAATCTAGCAAGGTTGATCCCCACTATAGCACCGTCTACATCCATCCCCTTGAGGTTTTCCATCCAACTTTCCGCGTCCGCCACTCTCGAGAACCTAATAAAACCAAACCGGTTCCCGGCACCATCCTTCTTTGTAGGGACAAAAGCATCCTCTAGGTTACCGAATTACTGGAAGGCTCTCCAAAGTCTATCGCCGTTACAATCAGCCGGAAGGTTATTCACAAAGAAAGTTGTCTCCCTCCGCCAAAGTCTATCGCCGTTACAATCAGCCTAAAATTATATTTCATATGCTACAAATTTTCAATGCTTATCCTTACGGGAAGAATGAGTGCTACCCTAATGCACCCTGACAACCACCAATCATGTATTGTCATAACAGATTTGTCAAATACTACCATAACGATACCTAAAAGAGGTTAATATGTGGCATCACAACGCTAAAGGTACCCTAACATTTTTTTTATTTTTTAGTTAAAATAAATTAAACATTTTGATTTTACATAAACTAAACATAAAACTAAAATTTATTAAAATAATTTAAAAAATACATTAATTCAAACTAAAACAATACTAAAATTTAGATAAAAAATACGAGAAATTAAATAAAAAGTACGAAAAGTAAAAAACATATAAAAAATCTATAGTCCAACCATATTTGGGGACTATTTCACACTGTAGAGGTATGGTGCTTGACCCGACATACCATCTTTATTACTTGTTACTTGTTATATTATTTACTAATATTGGGGTGTGGAGGTAACCCCTAACTGGGCTTGGTGCCAATGGGCTATGTGCCCATATAGTTAGGGGTCTATGATGTTCGGCCCATGAGAAGCCTTATATAAGAGGTCTTCACCTCTTATTAGGGCACAAGTTATCATACTTGCTTACCCCCTGATAACATATGGCCACCGCCATCATTTTTTGTGTCTGTACGTTGGACTCCACTCGTGGTTTCCTAGCAGTCACCTACACACCCCACTTTTCCTTTCTTCCTTGCAGATCTGAACTGGAGAAGACGAAGAACAAGGTGTGGTTCTCCTATTCAACACCGACGAGGCATGACTCGGACAGCCGTTCCGGTCAGTGTTTCTTCATTGGCGCCATCCGTGCGATATATTTCATAAACGTATCAACGTCTTATTTGTACACTTTTTGCCTCAAAGCCGCACATTGATCCACCAACAACACTATAGTTGCTTCACTTTGTTTCATTTTAATTTCCACCAAATTGGTAATCTTTTATTCTTTCATTAATCTGTACGCACCAAGTTTGTCATCCAAACTGTTCATGTTAGACGACTTCGTGGGTTTCTTTTGTTTGTTTTTGCGTTTTCTTGCTGGTGCGTTGTCTTCGTTGAGGTCCAAGATATGACTAATGAAGGCATCATCAGGTGTAGATGAGTGGTAGTTTCCGACTTCTGATGACTTTCTTCTCTTGTCGGAATGGCTATCGAAATCCTCACCCATTAGCGGTATTTTACTCCATTTCTCGGGTGTGCGTACCATCTCCCATGCATCGACGTGAGTAAAACTTCATGCATGTCTTCCTTGGTAAACAGTCAATGTTGTTTTCGTTACTAATAAATTGTCAAAACCATTCGACTTTAGCCGTCTAGCCGATCCTGTATAAAAATATAAATTATACAATTAAAACTAAATCTAAATTTATAAATATAAATAACAAAGAAATTTAATACCGATTGAATCCAAAGTCCGTTAAACTCAGTCATCTGTGAATTCATACTCCCCCATTCTAAAGATAATTGTTGGACCGTACGCTCGCTTCCACCAATGAGTGAGTTGTATAATTTAAGCATCCCTTTCCAAAAAAAATTTCCTATTTGTCGATTTTTGACTTTCTTGTTTTCGAAGCAATAACACCATGCTTTAGCAAAAGCTTCTTCTTGGTCGGTTGTCCATACCTCACTCTTTGCATGTCCGAGGAATTTTGTTGGCTTTTCTTTTTCCACCACGACTTCATTTTCGTCCTAATGAAATTGCATATCTTCAATATCATCGTACAAATTATATTTGCGTTTCTGGCACGATATTATCTTCATCAACACCTTCAAAAATCAGGAGCTGTCGTTCCACCTTGTTACTCGGGGGCCGTGTAGGGCTTCTCATTGTATACCGTTCAATGTATATATCGAGTATTCTCGACCATGTGCAACCAAATTAGGACCAAGTGGTAGAGTACTTGGGGTGGAGTTGGTATGTAAAATATTGTGGTCGATACCCAAATTGCGAGTATGTGAACATTTGAGGTTATTCTTATGAAAAATGCGGTTTATACCCTTGACGAACAGGCACCACACGCACTTGAATTAGAACCACTTGTGCTCCAACCCGCTTTTCTCAATTTGGCGGATTTCTTGGCTGCACCAACCTTTGCATATGTTTTTTTTGTGTAAAATGGTGATTGTTATATGAATTTTGGTTGAAAAGAAGGTGTAGAATGGTAAAGAACTTAAGTGTTAATGGTTGGTATTTAAATTGAAAAATGAGGTTTATATATTACTGTTAGGGCTGCAAACGAACTGAACTTTCAGCAAACAGTTCATGAACCGTTCAGTGGGAAGTTCGTTTGTGTTCATTCGTTTAATAAATGAATGAACAAGAACAAAAAAATTCATTCGTTTAGTTAAACGAACAAACACAAACATTGGTTGTGTTCGTGAACGTTCAGTAACGTGCTCTGTTGCAAAACAAGGCCGAGTTGGCCGATTACTCCGAGTACTCCCCGCATAGGCCGATTTGACCCCCGAGTACTCCCTCGATTAGTCCGAGTACTCGCTCCAGGGTAGGTCGCCGAGTACAAGGCCAAACCGAGTTTTGCAACACTGGTAACGTGTTCGATTATGTTCGTTTGTTTATGATCATTCGAAGACTTTAAGTATAAGATGTGAACTTAGTTTTTTTAGACACTAATATGTTATGTTTACCAATATTATGGTAAATACTAAGGGGCTGTTTGGTTGATTAAGTGCTGAATCATTTAGATGATTTGAATGGTTAAGAGGCTCTGAATGGTTAAGAGTTAAATCATTCAGCATCCCTTATTAATTAATGGTTCAGCACTTAATCATTCCATTCAGATGCTGAAACAAACAGTCTGAATGCTGAATGATTCAGAGCTGAATAGTTAAGAGGCTGATTAAGAGGCTACCAAACAGCCCCTAAGTATGTTTGGATACTTAGGTTATAATTTTGGGTGGATCTACTTAATATCTTATTATATGTGAATACGATATTATTCGAAAGTTACTATATGTTCGTTTCTGTTTGTTCATGTTCTTGAACACTTGCTTGTGTTTGTTTGTGTTCATGAATGTTCGTTTGGGTTCGTCATGTGCGTTCATGAACAAAATTAACAAACGAACACGAACAGAGCGTTTTCTTAACAAACGAACACGAACAGAAAATTTCGTTCGGTAAGTGTTCATCAACACATATATTTCTTAACAAACGAACATGAACAAGGCCTTGTTCATGTTCGTTCGGTTCGTTTGCAGCCCTAATTACTGTTTTTCGTAAATCCTTCAACGGTCAAAAAAGTGACTGTTACACACTCATACTACCACCCGTGACCCCTATCCTAAGAGGCGGTGATGGTGTAGCTGCGCTGCTAGGGAATACCCAAGCTAACACCGGGTGCCCTAATTGTGTTTGATATCTGAACAGACTTGATTATCCAACTTTGTTTAACCTTAAGCCATGGGCCTAGGACTGGCAAATCGTGTATACCTGACCTGTTAAGACACGAACCTGTTAAGACACGATACACGAAACCTGACTACCTGTACACGACACGAAAATTTTTCGTGTCTATTTTTTCATACACGAACCTGTTAATTTTTTTAACAGGTATACACGAAAAGTACCTGTTAATACCTGTTTATGACCATTATACTAATCGCATGTTTACGAACCTATTTAGTGAGACAAAATTTCCAAAATTTCACCAAAGACCTAGATAATACCTGTTTGCGTACCTGTTAATACCTGTTTGCGTACCTGTTAATACATGTTTGCGTACCTGCTTGCGAACATTATACTTAGGGCTGGAAAATCATGTATATCCGACCTGTTTATACACGAACCTGTTAAGACATGATACACGAAACCTGGCTACCTGTACACGACACGAAAATTAACAGGTAAATTCGTGTCTACCTGTTTAGGACACGAAACCTGTTAAAGCCATACATGTACCTGGTAAGATCGTTCAGGTTCGTGTCAGATAATCGTGTTCGTATACAAAATTGCCAGCCCTACATGAGCCATCCTAACACGTTTCATAACCTTATTGTATTATTACATTCAATTAATTTTGCACATATTCTAAAGAATTAGTTAAACTTCAATACATATATAGCCGTATGCATAGAATTTAATAATGAGACGATTCAAATTCCCCGGACGATTCATATACCCCCAGACGATGCATATATCCCATAGAAAAAGAGTCACATAAATTACTTTAAAGTGAAAGAAATATAGAACTGGAAGCAAAATAACAAAAAACTAAATTCAAGAGTGGAGCTTTCTGAGGTATTCTACATTTTTGAAACTTATCTTAATTATCCACATTATTTAAGATGTTAGATCATTCAAGTACTAAACTACAATACAAATGCGTAATTTTCCTTTCTGTCTGCGGATTTTATATATGTATGCTAAACAATACAATTGTAAATGTTTTTGTTTCACTACACATGCTTTAATCATCTGGGAAAAATGTAACTCGAGTTTTATGTTCTCAAGTCAATGTAAATGCTTTATTTAACTAATCCACTAGTAATGATTTTGTTTTTCAGCAGACATGTTCATATCAAAAAGAAAACATGAACCAGCACACTATATGCTCAACATCGAGTCCTTTTCTCTTCTTTCTGAAGCTTGTTGGGAATCATAGTATCGTATACGGAGCGGAAGCGGTTTATATATTTATCAAAACGGATTATATATATAATATATAATAATAGCCGATTTATATATATATATATAAATTGTTAGTTAATTTTATTAATCAGATTAATAAAATATTCCCAATCAGGATCTCAGTTAAACGCGTATAAACAAATAAATAATAAACAACCATAGGGGGTTTAGTAATCAACCTTTGACGACTACACCGGAATTGTAACACGCGGGTTACAACGAATCCTCGCTAGTAGGAAGTTCACAACCGAGCACTAGCCAACCGGGAGAAACCGTTTGCAAGGTGGAAGGCGGCGGCGTATGGTGGTTTGACCGAGTCAAGAGGCGGCGGCCAAGACTTGGAGAGGAAGGAGTTGTTTTGTTATAAAACTTGTGATTAGGGTTTACACCCTAATCCCCTATTTATAGAACAAGACACTTGGAATATTCTCATAATATGCCATATCCTTTGGAATATTCCCATAATATTAATCTAATTAATATTAAGTCCCTCTAGTTCATAATCTTATTATTTCATAAATAATAATCCACCTACACATGAACTTATATTATTCGTGTACCAACGTGTAACTCTTCGGATCGTACCGGGTCGAGTTACGTTGACTTTGACTTTAATTACTATCGAACATCCCATATGTCCAACAATCTCCCACTTGGACGATTTTAATTAAATGAGTCAACGTGCGTAGAGTTGGACGCCTAGCTGCATCGCACTGCACCCAACACAGTATGACACTTTACAGTCGTCAACTAGTTCTTTGAGTTCAAGTAACGCTTTACTTAACCAAATACTATAGCCCTGATAATTCTATCAATAAGTCCCTTCTGTATAGACATTCGTTGATCATAAGACATGGATCATTCATTCTTATATTGATCAACCATTCTCTATTCTCGTCTATAATTCAAAATGGTCTAACGAACTACATTAGTCCGAGCGTGGCCACGCGTTTACACCAGTTTGAGTTTACGAGGGCGCCAGAATGTCTAAGCTTCTAATCCTATAGAAGTACAGAATTCCATCAGCGTCATACAACTCCCACTTAATATTGGATTTCTCCCAATGCTATCCGGATTACTACCCATGTTTCAGGATAGTGTTAGATAACATCAAAGATAGTCCTTGATCAATGTAGTTTAATATGTGCCTTAGGAAAAAGAACATATTGAACATATCAATATCAAAACATCTCATGACACAGATCCATGAAGATCGTTTTGAAGCGAGTTACATCCAATATCATTCCCTAATGATATCTGTGAATTATGATTCTCAAACCCTTGAGTTATTCATCTCATGAATACAATCATCTCAATTCACAATAGTCTTACATTCAAATTCATTCCCATGTAATATGATCGACTACGGATATTTTAGAATATTCTTATTCAAGGATTTAAACATACAAATAATGAACACAGTCACAAAATATTTAAATTTGCATTTAACCCATTAAATCAAATAAATATTCAATGTAACTGTTATAGTTCAAAGTAAAACACCAATACTAACTACAGATCATGCCCACTGTCTAGCAACTCTAAGCCCTATCTTTCCAGCATGCTCCTCATGTTTAACTTGAGGTAAAGGCTTAGTAAAGGGGTCAGCTAGATTTAGATCTGTATGAACTTTGTTTATCACGATGTCTCCACGTTCTACTATCTCTCTAATATAGTGGAATTTTCTGAGTATATGCCTTGTGGTTTTATGTAACCTTGGTTCCTTTGCAAGAGCAATGGCACCAGTGTTGTCACACAATATCTCGATTGGTTTCTTTATGCTAGGCACAACATCGAGATCAGTAATGAACTTCTTCATCCAGGCAGCCTCCTTTGCAGCATCCGATGCAGCATTGTATTCTGATTCACAGGTGGATTGAGCAACCACACTTTGCTTAAAGCTCTTCCAATTAATAGCCCCACCATTCAGAATGAAAACATATCCCGTTTGTGATCTTGAGTCATCACGATCAGTCTGGAAGCTTGCATCAGTATAACACTTAACTGACAGCTCCTCATCCAGTCCTCCATATATTAAGAACATATCCTTAGTCCTTCTCAAGTACTTAAGAATGTTCTTCACTGCAGCCCAGTGACTCTCTCCTGGATTCTGTTGATATCTACTTGTCATGCTAAGAGCATACGAGACATCAGGTCTAGTACATAACATGGCATACATAATAGAACCAATAGCAGAAGCATATGGAACTCTTTCCATTTTCTTCTTTTCCTCTTCAGTGTTTGCACACTGTTTGCACACTGTTTGCTACTAAGAATGGTTCCATGTGCCATGGGCAAGAGCCCCCTTTTTGAGTCTTGCATTGAAAAGCGTCGAATGACCTTATCAATATATGTACTTTGACTCAAACCCAATAACCGCTTTGATCTATCTCTATAGATCTTTATTCCCAGAATATAAGCGGCTTCACCAAGATCTTTCATTGCGAAACATTTACCCAACCAGGTCTTAACATCTTTAAGCATAGGGATATTGTTTCCAATGATTAGTATGTCATCTACATACAGTATAAGAAAAGTGATATAGCTCCCACTAGATTTCTTGTAAACACACGGTTCATCTTCGTTCTTGATAAAACCAAACTCTTTGATTTTCTGATCAAAACGGAGATTCCAGCTGCGAGATGCTTGCTTTAATCCATAGATGGATTTATTCAGCTTGCATACCTTATTAGGATTCTTTGGATCGACAAAACCTTCAGGTTGAACCATATAGACATCTTCCAATAAGTGTCCATTAAGGAACGCGGTTTTGACATCCATTTGCCATATCTCATAGTCATAATATGCAGCAATGGCAAGTAGAATTCTAATAGACTTAAGCATGGCTACTGGCGAGAAAGTTTCCTCATAATCAATTCCTTGAGTCTGAGTAAAACCTTTCGCTACAAGCCTTGCTTTGTAGGTTTGCACATTCCCATCCATGTCAGTCTTCTTCTTGAAGATCCATTTGTTTCCTACAGTCCGACACTCGGCAGGAAGATCAACCAAATCCCAGACTCGGTTATCATACATGGATTGCATCTCTGCATTCATGGCTTCTTGCCATTTCTTGGATTTCGAATCCAAGATTGCAGCTTTGTAAGTAGCAGGCTCAGCTTCATCAATCATGAAGATATCGTCATACCTTACAGGTGCACGACGATCCCTAATACTTCTTCGAACACTTGGTGTTTCTGTTGTTTCTTGAGTCCTCTCAGGCTCAACTTCAACAAATGGATCAGTTACTTCTGGTTCTGTCTGAACAACTGGTTCAGTCACTTGTGGTTCTCGAATTTCTTCAAGATCCACATGGTTATCTCCAATCCCTCGCGCCAGAAGCTCTTCCTCTAAGAAAGTGCCTCTGCGTTTGGTGAAAATCTTATTTTCAGTGGGGTGGTAGAACAGGTAACCGATCTTCTTACCGTATCCGACGAAAACCACCTTTTCGCCTCTGGGATCTAGTTTATCCGAAGATTCTAGAGTGACATAAGCATTACATCCCCAGACTTTAAGGTAGGATACATGAGGTTTCTTTCCATGCCATATCTCATAAGGCGTTTTATCAACCTTCTTCGTTGGAGCTATATTTACAAGTCTTGCGGCAGTTTCCAAAGCATAACTCCAAAAGGATTTTGGAAGGTTTGTTCGACACATCATTGATCGAATCATATCTAATAGAGTTCGATTTCTCCGCTCAGACACACCATTATGTTGCGGTGTTCCAGGTGGAGTGAGTTGTGAAACTATTCCACAATCCTTTAGATGGTCGATGAATTCCTGACTAAGATATTCACCGCCTCGATCTGATCGAAGCATTTTAATAGTTCTATTTAGCTGATTTTCTACTTCGTTTTGGTACTCCTTGAACTTTTCAAGAGTTTCATGTTTATGCTTCATAAGATAAACATAACCATATCTACTGAAATCATCAGTAAATGTAACAAAGTATCTTTCTCCATGTCTTGACATTGTTCTGAATGGACCACATACATCTGTATGTACAAGTCCTAACAGATCATTAGCTCTTTCTCCAACATTTGAAAAAGGTGCTTTTGTTAACTTTCCACTCAAGCATGATTCGCATTTTCCAAACGACTCTGAACCCTTGGAATCTAAGATTCCTGCGTTTTTGAGTTGTTTAACACGATTCTCACTTATGTGACCAAGTCTACAATGCCACATATATGTATCATTAAAGTCCAACTTATTACGTTTATGGGAGATATTGCATAATATGTTATCGTTTTGGATTTCTATCTCATAGATCCCATTGTTGGGTTTTGCATCAAAGTAAAATACATCGTTAAAATAAGCAGAAATAAATTCACCATTAAAACGATAATTAAAACCTTGTCCACGCAAAGCATAAAATGAAACAATATTTCTAGTCACACTAGGAATGTAATAAACATTGTTCAAAACAAGTTCTAAACCAGAAGGAAGTAAAAGAACATATTCTCCTATTGCCTTCACAGCAACTCTTTGTCCATTGCCAACATGGACCTCCAAGTCGCCCTGTTTCAGCTTTCTAACCTTTCTTAGTCCCTGCAAAACATTACAAATGTGGAAACCACATCCTGTGTCAAACACCCATGTTTTGCTAGAAAAAGCAAAGATTTCAATAACATATATACCTGAGGACTCTCCTCCAGAAGCTTTGGCTTGCTTCAGTTCAGCTAAATACTTAGCACAGTTCCTCTTCCAATGCCCAGTTTCATCACAATGAAAACATTTGGCATCTTTCAGAGGTTTCTTGTTGGCAACAACTTTGCCCTTTCCCTTCCCTTTGCCCTGATTGCCCTTCTTCTTGGTGTTAGGTTTCTTAACTTGACCCTCCCTGATCATTAGCACTGGTGCAGTTTTGCTAGGTATGTTTACCTCAGCAGTTTTGAGCATCTGATGCAACTCTGCAAGTGTCTTCTCCATCCCATTCATATTGTAGTTCATAGTGAACTGATCATATGACTTGGGCAATGAGTTGAGGATAATATCCCCAGCTAGCTCATCACTCAAGGGAGATTCAAGACGAGCTAGGTGATCAACATAAGCCTTCATCTTTAGCACATGAGTGCTAACTGATGTACCCTCTTGCATACGAGTGGTTATAAGTGATCGCATCACATCAAACCTCTCATGACGAGCATTTTGTTGGAACATTTCCACCAGATGCCGGTTCATGTCGTACGCTTCCATGTCCTCCATGGTCCTTTGAAGTTCAGGGATCATGGATGCCAACATCAGACATGAGACTTTCAAAGAGTCATCAAAATGCTTAGCATAGTTTCTGTAAGCATTAGTTTGTTGGTTGATGGGTTCACCAGGGATTGGCGTTTCAAGAACATACAGTTTGTTCTCCGCCTTGAGAACGATTTTCAAGTTGCGGTGCCAGTCCATGAAGTTGGAGTGGTTCAGTTTGTCCTTCTCTAAGATGGACTTGAGAGAGAATTGGGAGGCGGAATTGTTTTCGTTTGACATCTACAAAGTTCAAAATTAATTTATTAGTATTTCATGTTTTACATATCCTAATTGTATTATGACCCAAAACAAAACTAAAAAGGATGAGATCCCGATTCATCAATACACAATGAACTGGCTTAGCACTGTCCACTGGCATGATTAGGCAGGTAAACAACGATTGTTAATTGTGTCCACTACACAACTCTCCTTTTTGAGGTTATCGCTAAAAACGATGTATGTTTAACCCCAACTATGCCCACTTGTCAAACAAGCGATGTTTGGTCCTTTACTATTAACTGTAACACCGGCCTATGTTACACAGGAACCGCGATGATTACCTTCACTCATGATCAACGCCCAGATGCAGGGTCAGCACTAACATTTGGGTCCGATATAGAATGGAGTGTTAACTCGTTAAGGGTGGCATGAAACATCAATTTAAAATTGGGATTTAATTTTAATATTTACCATAAATATATTGAATGACTCGTTAGCATGATGTGAGTCACACAATAGTTTATAAAATCCAATTTTATATTATTCGTGATAATTGAAACTCCTTTCAACACTCGACACTGTATAGTTTTAAATACCCTATTTAAACTACGTTGGTCGTATTATCGCGAATGGACTTGTTTTAATATTAATAAAACTCCTTTTATTAAATATGCTTTTCGGTTTTTATAAAACTTGTTTTAATAAAACCGTTGTCATGATTGTGAAAATTTTATTTATTTTGGGTTATCTAAATTATTTACAATAAATAAACCACAACCACAAAACATAATAATAAAACTGAACGAATCGAGCCCCTAATAGGTCGTCCGTTTCGTTTTAGCCAGAAACGAAACGAACTAGTCAAAAGGGTTTCAAAACTATTTTGATATAGCTCCCACTTGACCCGAGATCTCTATCTTCATGGAACCTGTTCGCCTTTTTATCTTCGTCTTGATCTTGTACTTGTAGGATTACAAATAAATTTGAAATACAAATAAAACAAATCTATTCTAATCCTATCTATTACACCGGATCCAATATCCGTAATAAAATACAAACCAATAAAAAATAAAACCATCACAAACACAACCATGACAAGGGTCAAATACCTAGGGCTCGATTCACATCACAATCCATGAACAACAAAAAGCTTTTGATCTTTTGTCAAAAAAAATAATAATAATTTTTGACAAATAAAACATAGATCAAAATTATAACTTTACCATCTATACGCGCGTAACCGTGGCTCTGATACCACTGTTGGGAATCATAGTATCGTATACGGAGCGGAAGCGGTTTATATATTTATCAAAACGGATTATATATATAATATATAATAATAGCCGATTTATATATATATATATAAATTGTTAGTTAATTTTATTAATCAGATTAATAAAATATTCCCAATCAGGATCTCAGTTAAACGCGTATAAACAAATAAATAATAAACAACCATAGGGGGTTTAGTAATCAACCTTTGACGACTACACCGGAATTGTAACACGCGGGTTACAACGAATCCTCGCTAGTAGGAAGTTCACAACCGAGCACTAGCCAACCGGGAGAAACCGTTTGCAAGGTGGAAGGCGGCGGCGTATGGTGGTTTGACCGAGTCAAGAGGCGGCGGCCAAGACTTGGAGAGGAAGGAGTTGTTTTGTTATAAAACTTGTGATTAGGGTTTACACCCTAATCCCCTATTTATAGAACAAGACACTTGGAATATTCTCATAATATGCCATATCCTTTGGAATATTCCCATAATATTAATCTAATTAATATTAAGTCCCTCTAGTTCATAATCTTATTATTTCATAAATAATAATCCACCTACACATGAACTTATATTATTCGTGTACCAACGTGTAACTCTTCGGATCGTACCGGGTCGAGTTACGTTGACTTTGACTTTAATTACTATCGAACATCCCATATGTCCAACAAAGCTAACACCTCCAAGATTGAATCAGATGTTTTTGAAGCCAGTGGTCACAAATGGTGAACTTATTATTTTAAACTTTTTTCATTATTGAAATGAAGTTTCTTTGACTATTATAACTTGTTTTCAACATTAAAATGTCTAGGAAGCTAGATTTGTACCCAAACGGAAATGATGAAGACGGCGAGTACATTTCTTTGCATGTGGTAATATATGACACCGGTTGTTGCTCAAAAGGGTGGAATGTCTGTGTTGATGTCACTTTCTTTGTTTATGATCATATAAATCATAATTTTGTAACCTTTCAAGGTAAGTTTATTTTCTTTTCATTCATTTTTTTGTCTATGTATGCATATTCTTTAATAATATAAAGTAACCACTTTTGTTAATGTAAGCGTTTATATATAGATGGGAATGGGCATAGGACAAGGTTCCATGAGAAGAAGACGACATGGGGTTTCGACAAATTAATTTCTTTGGAGTCGTTCATGAAGAGTGAAAGTGGGTACCTTTTCAATGATTCGTGCGTGTTTGGAGTTGAGGTTATGGCAGTTCCTGAATTTACAAAAACCGATCGGTGTCTAATGATGACAAAACCTCCAACAACTATGAATACTCACACTTGGGTTATTAATAATTTTTTAAGTGTGACAGATCAAGTTTTGTATTCAGAGGTCTTCAAAATTGGCAAAGTGAAGTGGTTCGTTTATATAATTCATAAGGATTTCATTTGCATGTTTATCTTTTGTTCAAAAACAAAATTTTAGACTAGTGATGTAATAATATTTATATGTTGTTTTGCTTACTTGACTCAGGAAATTATCACTCTATCCGAAAGGAGTCGGGTTAGATAAAAGCACACATTTGTCAATCTATTTAGGTGTACATGATGCTGCTTCGCTTCCTGATGGTTGGAAAGTTTATTCCAAACACAAGTTTCGGGTTAAATGTCATGCTCCTGGAAGTGATGTAGAGTTAGGTAAACTCGTGATCTCTATGCCTCATGTTTAAGGTTATGGGTCTATTTAATATGTTTTGAAGAACATGTAACATACGGAAGAAGAGATATATATTTTGAATTAGTTATTTGGGTCGTGATAGTAAGTAAACATAAGGACATGAGATAGATGGTGGTTCTATGCTTTTGTATTACGTTTCAATCTTTTGATGGTTTCTTTTCCTCTTGCAGAAAGTGATAAAGGGGCGTGGTTTGACAAATCCGCTGATACCTGGGGTTTTTCATCTATTATGCTATTGAGTAAACTGATCATGGCCCCTGAAAATGGCTTCTTGTTGAATGATACTCTTATTGTTGAAGTTGAGATTTCAGTGATGGGTATGCTTAGAAATTATATCTGAAACATGATGTTCTTGGTTATTATTGCTAGCTGTTTTGAAGTTGATCATGTCTGAGATTCATATGTATTTTGCATTTTTGTTGTTAATTCAGCTTATGATAAGTATCGTAATTATTTATGATATTAGATTATTGTCCTGAATTTTCATTCATGGTTTAAACAATTACAAGCACTCTATCTTTACTTATCCATTGCAGTCATGACTGAATTTAAGTTCTACAATACATGATATCTACACCCAACAATATATAGATTCCATGTAGCTCAAGTTGATATATTCATGTTTAATGATTCACATGATATTCTCATCTTTGATTAGTCGGAGTGTATGTTTTCAGCATTCTTCATAATTCGGAACACAATTCCTAAAACAAAGCACAAGTTCTAGATGAATTAAACAGTAAAATAACTTTGTTATAAACTTATAAAATTCAGTCATTAGAGATGGCTCAATTACAGGTGTTGAATCTGGTCCAATCTGGTCCGTTACTAAGCTCGACCCACTAGTTGGTATAGTAATCAACAAGTAACCTGTACTTAGTTTGATATATTTTTGTTGCTTGTCCTCCAAATTCTCCAGCAACTTTTGGAGACCTTATTGAGAACATCTTTATCTTCATTAAGCGAAATACAGTATCTTATCCAAAATCTTATGTGGGAAATTTACCAATAAGCTTTAGAACTCTAAAGTACCAAGAAAACTTAGAATTTTAACATGAGAATAATCCACTTGATAGAGACATATGCCTCCGAGGATTCAAAAACCACTATTAGTATAAAAAACCAAAAAATTGCCTGATAAATCTGGGAATTACTAAATTGACAAACCTTGAAAAGTACAAGATTATCAAAACCTTTACATTCAAAAATCAAAATATAAAACTAAGGAAAAATGTATTTTAAATTTTTAATAATCTAAATTTTGACATAATAGCCGACAACAGTCCCAACTAAAGAAATGTTTTTCTAACAATCCTTATTTTTAATTTATTTTCCCTCGGCGATCTCATACTAACTAAAAATTTTACACGAGTAATTTTTGTTGACGTGGACTACCACACAAGAGTCTCAACTCACAAATAGATAGATCAATCAACCATAAGCTAAATCTTAATCAAAATAGATCTTCCGCTTGCAGAAACATGTTTAAAATCAATTTTTAAGCAAAAGAATCTCATACCATGTAAAAATATATTCCTCCTTCAAAGTCTGAATATACCACCCAATTAAGCAAGTTATTCATTTTGGACTTTCTTTTTCCATAATGCAACTCATACAATCAATTCCTAATCAACCATAATAAATTAATAACACAATTCATATCATAAACATCATTAATCATGATAATACAACGTATACTTTAGAGCTGACGTGCGAGAGATAACTTACATGTACAAAAATATTCATCCCTTGATGAAATGCAGTCTACTAGTCTAACATCAACTCTAAAATAGCTGGCAAAACATACCAAAAACACCATGTTTCAAACGTAATTCCTGAGCGTCCCCATCACCGAAATCTTAACTTCAACCGTCAGATTATCATTCAACAGGAAACCATTTTCTGAGTCATTGAGTTGACTCAATAGCATAAAACCTTCAAAACCCCAGTCGTCAATAGAGTTGCAGAACCAATTCTCAGTTTCTGCAAGGTACAATGGGAAAGAAACCATTAAAAGATACATAAAACACATCATGTAGAACACAAATAATTAATAGTGAAGACTAAAAATTTTACGCATTAATTTTTTATTTGCGAAAGATTATTTGGTAGGTTTTATACCCACAACTCATTCAAGAAATATATTAGTTAAAACTTAAAACAAGTATATATGCTTACGTATTTTTATTGTTTCAAAATATGTTAAATGGACTCGTAACTTTAAAGTGATAAGGATATATAAGTTTACCTTTCTCTATATCACTTTCAGTACCATCATTTTTAAGACGCAACTTGAATTTTGCATAAACTTTCCAACCATCAGGAAACGAAGCAGCATCATGTACACCTAAATATATCGACAAATGTGTACCTTTACATGATTCATTTCCTTTGGGATAAAGTTTTAAATTCCTGGAGTCAACAAAGCAAGATAAGATAATTCATTAGATAGTGTTAAAGATCTAAAAGAATAGAGTTTCAATTAAAAAAAAAACAAATGCCAAATGAAATACTTATGGATTATGATAATGTACCACTTGACTTTTCCAACTTTGAAGACATCTGAATACAAAATGTCATCTGTTACAGTTGAAAACTTATTAATGGTCCAAGTATGAGAATTCATAATTACTGGAGGCCTTGTCATCAACAGGCAGCGATCTACTTGCGTAAACTCTGGAACCGCAATAACCTCAACTCCAAACACACATGAATCGTTCAAAAGGTACCCATTTTTACTCTCAACCAAAGACGCCAACGGTATTAATTTGTCAAAACCCCATGTCATGTTCTTCTCATGGAACCTTGTCCTATGCCCATTCACATCTATAAACACATACATTAACATTAACATTATATATAGTTGATTTTGTTTTTCAAAAATGTATCTAATGGCCAGAAAACAAATGAAAGGAAAATAGATTTACCTTGAAAGGTTACATAGTTGTGATGTATATGATCATACACAAAAAAACAGACATCAACACAAACCTCCCATCCTTTTAAGCAACTCTCAGTGTCGCATATTACCACATATAACGAAACATGGCCGGCCCCGTTTTCCTCTTTATTTTCATTTGGGTACAGATCTAGTCTCCTAAATGTATTAAAACTCAAATGAAACAATGCTAAAAAGTTGCAGAAACTAAATTTAAATAATGAAAAGAGTTCAAAAGCCGACCATTTATAACCGCTAGCTTCAAAAACATCCGATTCAATCTTGGACGTTTTAGCTTCAGAAAGAAGGGAAAACGACTCGATCTTGAGCATATAGTGTGCTGGTTCATGTTTTCTTTTTGATATGAACATGCCTACTGTAGAGCAAGATATGATACTAGTCAATTAGTTGCATACATATACATATTTGGTTTTAAAATGCGTGCCTGAGGCGCATCAGGGCGCAAGTCCTGGGGCTTTTTCGCTCGACGCCTAAGCTAAATACAAGAAGCGCCCAAAAGGCGCAGATTTTAGTTTTTTTTTTTGGAGGGTTGTGGGCGGGGGATTGGCCTAATTTGAGCGCCTCAATTACTTGGGGTGTTTCTATGCAGAAAAGTGTTGTGTTATTCTTTTTTGTTTTAGTACATATAGGTAAAATCATATAAAAACCTATTTATAGCTATATTTTTTTGGTAAAGGAAGCTAAACACGTGAAAGAAATAAAAAGGTTACTTCACTACCATGCGCCTTGGATACGAAAAGCGTGTCGCTTGCGCCTCGGTTTTAGAACTCGTCACTTTTGTGCGCCACAAGCTTGGTTTAAAATCCGAAGCGCGGGGCTTAAAGCGCGAGGCGAGAGCTTCACGTATGCGAGGCGCTTAATATTAAAAAAATACAAAAATATATTTATATGTCAATATGACATATTCTACCTTCTAATCAAACATAAACACAAAAACATGATTATAAAACACCTTTAAACACTTAAAAAACATTCAAAACATAAGAATGACCAAGCACATAGTCATCTAAATTCAAAACATCCTTAAAGATGAAGACAACATTAAGTAACTTAACATTAAAGAAGAAGAAAAAAAAAGAACATCGGAATATAGGAACAAGTTTGAACTTTAAACTAATTCCCTAGTCATCATCATCATCATCATCATCATACTCAGTTAATCCCACCTATAGCAAAGCTAAGGTAGGGTCTGAGGAGGGTAAGATGTAGACAACCTTACCTCTACCCCTAAGAATAGAGAGGCTGCTTCCAGTGAGACCCCCGGCTCGATGTGGTTTGGTATCAAGCCTTGGACATAAGGCACAAAACACTTAGAAATCGGGACAAACCCGATCGGTGCATGTACCCCTTTGTCTTTTGGCTATCAACGCCACCACATGATGCATGATTAACCGTCCGTCGTTTTTAACGTTATTTTCACGAAATTAGTAAAATAACGTTAAAAGTAGTGCAACTTTACTAATTCCCTAGTCCATACAGCTTAATATATCATTGAAAATCATCCGAATATGATTCTTACCAATTAGCCAATGCTTGTGATATAACAATCAATACTTGAAAGCAACATAAAACAACCCAAAACAACTCGGGGGTTGCCCCCTTGGCGGGGGTCGGGGAAGCCCCTGGCGGGGTCCAATGGGGTCGAGCTGATACGAATCAACAATCGATAAATTGGCAAGTAATTTGGGGTTGGAAAATTTGGTATAACAATCGATAATCAACATAGAACAATCCATAATACGAATCAGCATAGAACTTCACTTGTTGGGCTAAATAGAGTAGTAAAAAAATGGTTTTTGGGCTGAGGCGCTACTGAAGCGCTGCCTCAAGCGCCAGGCTTAAAGCGCCACCCCAAGAGCTTCATGTATCCCAGGGCTTTTTTGACAAAAAAAAGCGATTTTGCTGGAGCCTCGCGCCTCAAGAGCTTAAAGCGCTCCCGAGGCGCTATTTTTTAAACCAAGGCCACAAGCTTTTTAAAACCAAGTGTGTGTACACACACTCGATCATCTACCTTAGCTGTCAATCTTACATGTTTATTTTCTTGCTAATTAATCAAATATTTAACTAAATAAGGGCTTGGCCTTTTGAGCTAAAGGGAAAGGAAAGGGGCATTTTCACCCAATCAAACATATTTTTGCTGCTGTTAGACTGTGATAGTTATTGCATTTTCAGTCGCGGTTAAAATAGATAAATTCAAAGTCTAAAACGAATTTACAATCAAAATTAAACATAATGCATTCAAAATCAAAGATTACCTCAGAAATCGACTTACTTACCTTTTCCGTAATTGAAGTCGCTTTCTATCCACCAGGGTATTTGGGAATAATCACTTTAATCTCAAAAAAAAAACCCCTATTTGTATCTATATCTTTCTATCTATACTTACTATTTTACACTTACTATTTAACTACTATTATTATAGGAGACTCGCGAGTCACAATGGTAGAAGCAAAGCTTCTAGGAACACCTAAGGGAGAGGTCATGGGTTCAAGTCCCATAAGGAGAAGAAATTTGCCGTTCAAAAAAAAAAAAAAAGGAGACTCGCGAGTCACAAATATGAAAACTGACATGTTAATCATAGAGGTGAGCTAATAATGTCTCGATGATGTGAATAATAATGTTATTAATCTGTTTAAAATATTCAAAAAAAATATGTGGGTCGCTTCAATTTAGTAATGTGATGAGATTATATAGTTTTTTAATGTTATCCGATGGACTACATAACAAAGTTTGTGGCATAGGGTTTATGTTTCCATGTAATTATTATGTATAAACATATCTAACGTTTGAATTGCATATTTATGATATTTATTTCAGTTTTTAAGTTGACAACTACTATGTTCAACATCAAAGCTCTTATATTTATGAATATGATTTAGATGAAGAGTCATGATTATATGTTACTTAATTATCTGACTGTATTACTTTACTCATTGATGTATGTTATAATGGAAGCCTTTATAATAGGGGTTAATATTATAGTTATATATTGTTTTAGGTTATGTATTATATATTGATATTAGAGTTATTATGATATATGTTAATATTAGAGTTTTTAGGTTATGTATCAATATTACTATGTTAGAGTTGTATATTTTTTAGGGGTTATATTATTTAGACATCCCCTTGCAAAACCCTAGACATCCCCTCCACGTCCCGTGGGGGCCTCCACGGGATGTGGAAGACAAAAAAACGAAAATGACGTCTCGTGGAGGCCCCCACGGGACATGGAAAAGCAACACTACAACGTCCCGTGGGGGTCTTCACGGGACTTGGTGATACGAGGTACAAGGTCAGTCTGAACTCCCTGCTACTGAAAAGTGTGCTTTCCACGACCCGTGGAGACCTTAACGGGCCGTTGGATTTTTTTGTTCTTTTTTTTAAAAGAAGCTTCTTCGGGAAGCTTCATTCCACATCCTGTGGAGGGTCTAACGGGTCGTCGTTTTTGAATTTTAATGGGCCATGGAGGCTTTAGTGGGACGTGGAGGAGCATTCCATGGGCCGTAGGGATACCCACGACCCCATGAGATTCATTTTTTTAGTTTTTTTAGTGTGTTTTATATATTTTAAGCTTGATATTTGTGTTTTTTATAAGAACAAAAAGTTCATTTCTTATCATAAGTATAAATTAGCGTATACAACAATTTTTTTCCATTTGATAATTCGTATATATGATAAAATAGTAACATACGATTGATGGAAAAAAACGTGACATGGTACAAACGGTAAATAATTAAATGCGGAATTAATCTTTGTTTGACCAAAAATTTCCCGACCCGAATGAACATGTGAGGATGAAAACAAATAGGGTATACTAAAAACAATAAAGAGACAAAAAATTTAGCGTGAAAAAACCTCTCAAAAAAGGCGAGTAAAAACCACGGGACTACTAGAGTCGCTTCAAATCCACTATCACCAAAATAGAGCAATACAAAGTCTTCTCTAGGTAAAACTAGAGGTATACACAAATCATCATATACTTGGAACAAACAACATCAAGCATATGGAACCAAAACAAAAGATGAGACTATGACACAAATCTGCAGTAACAAACAGAATCTTAAAAACCTGACCTAGAAACATGATAAACACATCTCCACCATTGAATAAGGTCGCACAGATGTAAAGAAGAGTCTGTCCAAAAATCAGATCGATCCAATGATTCAATCTTCGAGAAATTGACAATCTCTGCAGGTAGGTACAAAGTGACGAAAATATTTCTTTTGTTTTCTTTTCTTAATTATGCTCTCACGCACAGAAGCTTCTTTTCTCCAAAACAGGCTTTTATTCAAACCTTATGGGTTGTATTTGATGCCCTAAAAGAGAAAAGGAAAGCCCACATACAAAGAATTTGTTTGGGCCGTTAATAATAACCCATGACATAAATGGGTTAGGTATTCTCATGGGCAAAAATTACCCAACAAATCTCCCCCTTTTTGTGTATAAGAAAGAGTTCGCCATCCCAGCGATGGAGCAAAATATCTTCAACTTTTCCCTTGTTAAAGATTTAGTCAACATATCGGAACCATTATCATCGGTGTGAACTTTATCAAGTTCAAATAGCTTATCTTCAATAGCATCTTTAATCCAATAAAACCTTACATCAATATGCATAGCCGGCCCTGGGCAGGGCTGGGTGGTCACCGGCTCAGGGCCCGAACATCTTTTAAAAATACACACACACACACACACACACACACACACACACATATATATATATATATATATTCGATTCTATATTTAGGATATATATTTGTGCTTTAAACATTAAAGTCTTTTAGTGGAGTTGAAAACCATGTTAATTTAATGTAGAGGTCTCAAGTTCAATCATTGACTCTAGCACCATGTTCATTTTTTTTATAATTCATTCCTCTTTACAAAATTTTGGGTCCAATTTTTTTTCGCCCGAGGCCCAAAAATTTTTAGTATTCTCGAAGACGGCCCTGTCAATATGTTTTGCCTTTTTGTAAAGCGTAGGATTCTTTGCAAGGTGAATAGTACTTTGATTATCACAAAGGACCATGTAGCGCTCTTGGATAAAGCCAAGCTCTTGCATAAATCTTTTCAACCACAATAGTTCTTTGCCTGCTTCTGTTGCTGCGATATACCCCGCCTCTGTAGTAGACAAAGCAACACACTTTTGCAGAATTGACTGCCATGACACAGCTCCCCCTGCAAAAGTCATCAAATAACCCGATGTAGATTTCATGTTGTCCTTATTTCCTGCCATATCAGCATCCGTATAACCAACAAGCATTGGCTTTCCATTCCTAAATGTTATACCCAATTTGGAAGTACCACGTAGATATCTAAGGATCCACTTAACTGCATCCCAATGCCTTTTACCTGGATTAGACAGGAACCGACTAACAACACATACTGCATGTGCATTATCAGGCCTTGTGCACACCATTGCATACATCAAGCTTCCAACAGCCGAAGCATATGGAACTCTATCCATATCTTTAATCTCCTCCTTTGAAGAAGGGTAATCCTTATTGGTTAGTTTAAAGTTGGGAGTAAGAGGTGAACTAACTGCTTTGGCTTTAGCCATGTTGAACCTGCAAAGCACCTTCTCAATGTATTGCTCTTGTGACGTGTGAAGCTTCTTTGAAGCTCTATCTCTAATAATCCGAACGCCAAGAATCTGTTTTACTAGCCCCAAGTCTTTCATATAAAAAGACTTGCTTAATTCTTTCTTCAGCTGAACAATCCTCTCTGCATTCTTGCCTACAATCAACATGTCATCAACATAAAGTAATAAAATGATAAAATCATCACCAAACCTCTGAAAGAAAACACAGTGATCATAAATAGTCTTTCGGTAGCCTTGCTTCCCCATAACGGACTCAAATTTCTTGTACCACTGTCTTGGTGCTTGTTTCAACCCATAGAGACTTTTCTGAAGCTTACAAACATAGTCTTCTTTACCTTTAACCTGAAAACCTTCAGGCTGCTCCATATAGATTTCTTTGTCCAAGTCACCATGATGGTAAGCTGTCTTGACATCCATTTGCTCAACCTCAAGACTAGCTGCCAAACCAAGAATCACTCGAATGGAACTCATCTTCACGACTGGAGAAAAAATCTCATCAAAATCAATACCCTTTCTTTGACTGAACCCTTTGACCACCAATCTAGCTTTGTACCTAGGTCGTGAGGTATGTTCTTTAGTCTTAACTTTGTAGACCCACTTGTTCTTCAAAGCTCTCTTGCCCTTAGGCAACTTCACTAACTCAAATGTATTGTTCTCATACAAGGAATTCATCTCATCTTGCATGGCTTCAACCCACTCTCTTTTATGCTCATATTTCATAGCCTCTTCATAACATTCAGGCTCCCCGCCGTCAGTGAGTAAGACATACTCATAAGTAGAAAAACGGGTGGAAGGATGACGGTCTCTGATAGACCGCCTGAGTGGGACAAATGTTGGCATACCTGGTACTGGTATCTCTGGATGAGAACCATCATCTGACTTTTGCTCCTCTTGAACATCATTATTATTTGTACCATGTTCATCATTCTGAATAATATCTTCATTATGTGGTTCACTGTGCTAAGGAGGAACCAAATCAAAATCAATAAGATCATCAGTATGTTGAGGAACTATCTTTGTCTTCTCAATATCTTTCAAACTTTGATCTTCTGCAAACTCAGCATCAAAACTTCTTACAAGTTTCTTTTGAACTGGATCATAAAACCTGTATCCAAACTCATCTCCCCCATAACCAAGGAATATACATGGCCTGGTCTTCACATCAAGCTTTGTTCTTTCATCTTTGGGAATATGCACAAAAGCCTTGCATCCAAAGACCTTCAAATCCTCATATGAAACATCTTTGCCGCTCCAAACCCTGTTAGGAACATCAAAAGACAAAGAAACACTAGGAGTAAGATTAATAACATGTACCGCGGTGTTCAAAGCTTCACCCCAAAAGGAATTTGGCAACCCTGCATGTGATAGCATACATCTAACCCTCTTAGCCAACGTTCTATTCATCCGTTCGGCTAAACCATTCAACTGTGGTGTCTTTGGAGGAGTCTTTTGGTTTCGAATACCTTTCTCTATACAATAAGCATCAAAAGGACCAATGTACTCACCTCCACTATCTGTCTGAATACACTTGAGCTTCTTACTAGTTTCCCTCTCAACCAAGGCATGAAACTGCTTAAACACATCTAATACATGATCTTTAGACTTCAAGGTATAAGCCCAGACCTTCCTAGAATGATCATCAATAAATGTTACAAAATATAAGCAGCCCCCAAGTGTTTTAGTCTTCATAGGACCACAAACATCTGAATGTATTAAATCAAGTATACCATCTCTCCTATAAGGAGGATGACTCTTAAATGAAACTCTCCTTTGCTTACCAGCCACACAATGAGAACACTTCTTCAATTGCACATCATTCAAATTAGGCAAGGCATCTTTCTTCAACAATATACACATCCTTTTTTCACTCATGCGAGCAAGTCTCTTATGCCATAAGTCAGTCATATCAGCATTCACTAGTAAATTGACTGAGTTTTTCAAGATCTTTTGATGTGTTTTGTATAACTTTGACCTTCTTTCACCTCTCGCCACGATCAAAGAGCCACGAGTGAGTTTCCAGACTCCATCACCAAAGGTACTGTGATAACCATTATCATCAAGTAAACCTGTGGAGATCAAACTAAGTCTAATATCTAGAACATGTTTTACATTGTGTAAAACCAACTCCATCCTAGTATCAAACTTCAAACAAATATCCCCAACACCTACAATCTTTGATAGCCCATTATTACCCATCTTAACAATCCCGAAGTCACCAGGGGTATAAGATGCGAAAAATTCCCTTTGTGATGTCACATAACAAGTAGCACCACTGTCAACAACCCAACTCAAACCATCATGTGCAATGTTCACCATATCATAATCACATCAAATAAAGAACTCTTCAGTAGCAATATTAACTTCAGCAGTGTTGTTGCCACCGTCATCTTTCTTATGGTTGTTCTTATGATTGTTGTAATTAGCCTTCTTGTTCTCCTTCTTCAACTGTCTGCAGAATTTTATAGTGTGCCCTTTCCTACCACAATGATGACACTCATAATCAGCAAACTTACCTCTGGACTTACTACGATGCTTCCCTTTATTACCTGGACCTCTACTCTGACTTCTCCCCCTGCTCTTTGTGACTAAGACATCTGAATGTGAAGAGGAATCCTGTGATTTTCTTCTCATCTCTTCATTTAAAATACCGCATTTAGCCAATTCCATAGTAATAATACCATTTGCTGAAGAGTTAGATAACGATGTCCTAAAAGTCTCCCACGAATTCGGTAAAGTGCCGAGAAGCCATAAGCCCTGTACATCGTCTTCAAACTTAATACCCATTCCTGCAAGTTGATTAATAATACCCTGAAAAAACATTCAAATGATCAGTAACAGGAGTTCCATCGTTGTACTTCAAGTTTATCAACTGTTTAATCAAGAATAATTTATTGTTCCCGGTCTTTCGAGCATGTAACTCCTCAAGCTTATTCCACAAAGTACGAGCATGAGTCTCACCACTAATATGGTTCAAAACATTATCATTAACCCACTGGCGAATATAACCACAAACCTTTCTGTGTAAGGTATTCCATTCTTCATCTGTTTTACCCTTAGGTTTATCAATATTAAATACAGGCATATAATAATCTTTCACATAAAGGAGGTCTTCCATCTTGCCTTTCCAAACATGATAATTAGAACCATTCAAATTCACAATCCTACTTTTATTAGCTTCCATCGTTCAAACAAGTCTCAACCCAAGAACAAGAGCCAATGGCTCTGATATCACTCTGATGGAAAAAAACGCGACCCGGTACAAACGGTAAATAATTAAATGCGGAATTAATCTTTCTTTGACCAAAATTTTCCCGACCCGAATGAACCTGTGAGGATGCAAACAAATAGGGTATACTAAAAACAATAAAGAGACACAAAAATTTTAGCGTGAAAAACCTCTCAAAAAAGGAGAGTAAAAACCACGGGACTACTAGAGCCGCTTCAAATCTACTATCACCAAAATAGAGCAATACAAAGTCTTCTCTAGGTAAAACTAGAGGTATACACAAATCATCATATACTTGGAACAAACAACATCAAGCATATGGAACCAAAACAAAAACAAAAGACGAGACTATCACACAAATCTGCAGTAACAAACAGAGTCTTAAAAACCTGACTTAAGAACGTGATAAACACATCTCCACCGTTGAATAAGGTCGCCCATATGTGAAGAAGAGTGTCCAAAAATCATATCGATCCAACGATTCAATCTTCGGGAAATTGACAATGTTTGCAAGTAGGTACAAAGTGATGAAAATATTTCTTTTGTTTTCTTTTCTTAATTCTGCTCTCACACACAGAAGCTTCTTTTCTCCAAAACAGGTTTTTATTCAAACCCTATGGGTTGTATTTGATGCCCTAAAAGAGAAAACGAAACCCAACATACAAAGAATTTGTTTGGGCCTTTTATAATAACCCATGACATAAATGGGTTGGGTATTCTCATGGGCAAAAATAACCGAACAACGATAAGCTATCCTAAGTTTTATTCATCTCAATCCTATTCGAAAAGTATATATAATATTCAATCTATTATTGATGTATTGAGACGAGTCAGTTTAACTTCGAAAAGTATATGTAATATTCAATCTATTATTGACGTATTGAGACGAGTCAGTTCAACTTCGAAAAGTATATATAATATTTAGTCTGTTATTGACGTATTAAGACGAGTCAGTTCAACTTCGAAAAGTATATGTAATATTCAGTCTATTATTGACGTAATGAGACGAGTCAGTTCAACTTCGAAAAGTATATATAATATTCAGTCTGCTATTGACGTATTGAGACGAGTCAGTTCAACTTCGAAAAGTATATGTAATATTCAGTCTATTATTGACGTATTTAAACGACTCAGTTCAACTTCCAAAAGTATATGTAATATTCAGTCTGTTATTGACGTATTTAGACGAGTCAGTTCAACTTCCAAAAGTATATATAATATTCAGTCTGTTATTGACGTATTGAGACGAATCAGTTCAACTTCGAAAAGTATATATAATATTCAGTCTGCTATTGACGTATTGAGATGAGTCAGTTCAACTTCGAAAGGTACATATAATATTCAGTCTGCTATTAACGTATTAAGACGAGTCAGTTCAACTTCAAAAAGTATATGTAAACAATCTGCTATTGACGTATTGAGACGAGTCAGTTCATCTTCGAAATGTATATGTAATATTCAGTCTATTATTGACGTATTGAGACAAGTCAGTTCAACTTCCAAAAGTATATATAATATTCAGTATGTTATTGAAGTATTGAGACAAGTCAGTTCAACTTCGAAAAGTATATATAATATTCAGTCTGCTATTGACGTATTGAGACGAGGGTTGGTGAGATTACAAGAGCGATGATTCATGTTTTGGTGTTTTTAATTATTTAGAAACAATAATATTGTAAGAACTCCTCGTATTGCCCTCGTAAAAAAAATAAAAACCTCCTCGTATAGAATATTTGGAATACCAGACTCACATAGTCGACCAAACCCTCTCGAACCCATCTTAAACACCCACACTTCTTTTTCACAACCCCCACTTACTACCAATCATTGTCAATGATTACTAATCATTGCAGGGGGCTACCACATCCCGTGGAGACCTCCACGGGATGTGGTTTTCTGTTTTTTGCTCTCCGCGTCCCGTGGAGGCCTACACGGGACGTGGAGGGGATGTCCAAATAAAAACCTTGATGTCTGGATAATCGGAGCCTTTTTTAGCTTTTAGGATAAGTGTTAATATTAGAGTTATATTGGAGTTATACATTGTTTTAGGTTATGTGTTATCATTGCAGTTGTATATTATTTTAGGTTTAGAGTTATACATTATTTTAAGTTAAATTTTAACATTTAATTATACATTGTTTAAGGTTAAGTGTTAACAACGGAATTAGACACTATTTTAGGTTAGTTGTTGACATTGGAGTTATACATTGTTAATTGTTTTAGGCTATATGCTACCCGAAACTTTCCTACATGTAATGTGAAACGTATAAGTCTATTTCATATGTAAAATTAATGTGTTATATTATATTTTTCAACCTGGGAACGCTCCCAGGGTATAATATATTTTCGATCAATAGCAAGCCTTGTATGGATGATAAGTTGATAACAATAAAGATCGTGATAATATCTAAATATATTATTTCTGAAATTAGCTTAAAAGAACAGTCAAACTAAATCTACAAATCAAGCAATTTTTTTTTCTGGAATGATATATAATTTAATACACACACATTGTATTACCATAGAGGTAATAAATAATTCTAATATTCCTTTTATATAACAATAATTTGGGGCAACTTAAGCAATGGTATATTTAAATTTATCTTGTGAATCGATGTTTATAAATGTCGAACACTTTACAAACGCTTTAAATATACAAGACATAACCCACTATCGTCAATGTGTTATATTTTTTCAAAAATATTGTTCTGGAGACTTACTACAATGAAGACTTTTTTAACGGTGTTCTACTCATTCATCCTTTCAGGCAAGATTTTTCTTCTTCTTCTTATATACTAGTATTACATGTGTTGAATAAATGTTGTTTTATATAGTAAGTAATGAAGACATTATAACTTTTAAAAAAAACTCGTTTAATGAACGTGTTGAATAAACTCGTGTATTACTCGGGTTGAATGTGTATAATGTACTCGGTTTACACATACATCAATAAGCATGTCTTTAAAGAATGAACTTTGATGTATTGTTTAGTTATTATAATATTTATGTATATCACACAAATTAGATTAATAAAATATTAAATGGTTATTAATAATGAAAAAAATTAAATATTTGAAAAAGATAAACTAAATAAATAAGTGAGAAGTAAGACATTTAATTTAAAATTTAAAATTTAATATGAAAGTAAGAAAAATTAAATATTTCATCTAGTTTTTATCTAATAGGGTAGGGTTTCTGTAGGAAAATTGGTTTGTGTGAGAAGTGTAGGAAGGATTAAAAATTGATATGTATGCATCACTTTTTTGGACGTATTCATGATGTTTTGGATTGTTTTGCTTAGAAAAACAACAAACATAACAATTAATAACCGAAAACAATGTATTTTTGGCTTAAAACTTAAAACACTATGTCAAAAACATTTAAGCAGAGTGTTTTAAGTAATTATAAGGGTGTTTTATCTGTAATTTAAATTTAATGACTATAATACATTGGATTGTGTTTTAAATTTTTGTATATTGTTGTGTTAAGTGTTTTTCAAGCCAAAACAACCCAAAACATTATTCAAAATCAAAAACATGATGACTACATGTCAATTCTTAATCATTCCTACACTTCTCACACAAACCAATTTTCCTACAGGATCCCCTACCTATCTAATATACGATAAAGATAAAGATTATAACTGAACAAAAAAATATATATAATATTGAACTGAGAAAATAATAATCAATTGAATATAACAAAAGTAATTGAAAATATGCCGTAATTTCAAAGAAACTACAAGAGTATTTTTCTTTTACTTTGTATGGAAATATATTAATTTCCCTATATTTTACTAAAAGATAATTATAGTTTTCATCATAAACTATTATTTTGTGAACAGGATTTGTAGTAGACGCGGTAAAGTATGATTACAGCTTTACAAGTGAGGTAAATATTGAGTGTATGATCATATTTTAAGGGTTATGTTATTTACATGTGTTTCACTTTCAAGGTTGCACACCTCTCTACGGCCTGTATGGGCCTCTACGGTCGTAGAGGAGTCAGAGCAATTAATGCTCGTCGAATACACAACCCTTTACGACTCATGAAGGCCTCCACAGGTCATAGAGGGCTGTAGTCTGAGTAAACCTGAACCCTTTACGACCCGTAGAGCCCTCTACGGGCCATATACAAGTACGAGGTACAGGATATTCAATGCACAGACTGAACATTCAGTATGTCAGTCTGAAAAGCCAAGTCTCTACAGCTCGTAGATGTCCATACGAGACGTTATTCGCATGAGACTAGTTATTAAATAATATGGTTAAGATCCTTTGGATTTTGTTTCTTTATAAAATATACCTAGCGTTCTAGATAAACCGAAAGCTTTTCGAAACAAAATTATCAAAATATTTTTTAACACAATTATCTAATAATTTTATAACAAAATAATTAGAAAATAGGCCAATGTGGCAAACTGGCAATGTGGTTAGCTCATTTAGTAGAGAATTATGGTTTTTAGACATGCTCAAATATATATGACCCAAGATGTAGTTTTGAATAATTTTGTGCAAAATAGGTTAGGAATAACTTGCCTTTAAAAAAATCAAAAAGAGCAGTCATGTACCTTCAAACACGAAGTGTTTTTTTTTTTTTTTTTTTTTTTTTATAATGACCAAACCTTATTTGAGCAAAACCAATTCGATGTTTTTGTTGGAAAACTGACAGTGCTTAGAAAACCCAAAGAAACCTCAATATGATGGCGGAATAGTCGTAAACCCCGAGCTAAAACAAGGATCAATAGGTTGGGCTCCTTTCGGCAGCGCAAAACTACTATTACAAGTTTCGAAAACTGGAAACGAATTCGTTGTTGCTAGTCGAAGGAACCGATCATTCGATAGTGTCTCGCAAGAGTTTTTATTGGACAAGGAAAAACTCTACACATTTTCTGGTATGATGTAATTTGATAACAAGAAAATATTTATAAGTTACAAGTAGTTTTTTTTTTTGTTGATTTTATTTAAATTTGTAACACATGCATGATGCATGCAGCTTGGTTACAAATAAGCCATGGGGATGCTACAGTTGTTGCTACATTTAAAACAACAACAGGGTTTCATGATGCTGGCTCTACTAGAGCTAAATCTGGTTGCTGGTCCATGCTTAAAGGAGGCCTTACGGTGAACAGCTCTGGCTTGGCCCAACTCTATTTTCAGGTACCATTAGATTAAATATATTAGTAACGCTCTTGTAGCGTTGGCGAGACTAGCGAGGAGTAGCATCTGCTACCCTTCAACTTTTTCCGTTAAAGTGAATTTTTTCTTTTAACGTTTTTTTTTTGTATTACGTTACCCTTAAAAATATTTTAGCCCAGCATCATATCACCAGTTAAAAGTCCATCTGATAATATAAAAGTCCAATACTAATCACCACTTAAAAGCCCACATCCCACTCCACCAGTCCACCTGATAGCTCAAAAGCCCAGGCTTGAATTCGGTTCGTTGGTAGTTTATCAAGTTCAAGCTCGGCTCATTTATTATCTATTAATTATTAGTTAATATATTAAATAAAAATAATATAAATAATAGGTTTATTAGGCTCGCAAGCTCGATAACCGAATAAACAAGCTTATTTTTAAGTTCAGGCTCGTCTCATAAACAAGTTTAAATAAGCTCGACTCGTTTACTAAACAACTTTAAATGAGAGGTAAATATTATTAAATATTAATAAAACATATATTACATTAAGGCTTGATAAGGCTCAACGAGCCTAACTAGCTTTTCATTGTACGAAAGATCGACAATTTTTTTCTTTTTTGAACATTAACCCTGAAATTTTGATCTAGATCCACTACCAGGCGAGATGTTACATGATATATCATTGTACTTTTGTTTTATTACAGAGTAGAAATCCATCGGTTGATATATGGGTTGATAGCGTTTCTTTACAAGACTTCACCCATGAAGAATGGAAATCTCACCAGTATCAAAGCATCGAGAAGGTTAAATAGGAAATAAAATATTATCTTATTAGTGCATGTTCACATATGATTTAATGGTTCCATTTATAAAGGGGAGGGGCACTACCTATGGACTTTTTCATCTTCACTGAATTCAATAAATCCTACACTGTCATATTACTTCACTGATTTCTTTTACTGAAACAGTTTTTTGGAAGGAGCATTTCAATGATTCTTTACCCAAAATCAATTCTTTTCACACATATAATAACATTTCACTGAATCCACTACCAACATCACTGGCGGCGGTGTTAACGTGGATAGTGGGGTACCCATGACGAAATATGGTGGTGCCCCGTCCCCCTAACATTTGATTATGCTGATTTTGAATGGCAGGTAAGGAGAAGTAGGGTGAAAATTCAGGCAGTTGATGGTGAAGGAAAACCTGCAGCAAATAAGACAATAATCATTGCTCAAAAGTCTGCAAGGTTCCCATTTGGATGTGCCATCAACAAGAACATATTAACCAACCAAGCCTATAAAAACTGGTTCATTTCAAGATTTAAATACACCACATTCGAAAACGAAATGAAATGGTACACAAACGAACCTAGCCAAAACCACGAGGACTATAGCGCAGCAGACGCATTACTTCACTTCACAAAATCAAACGGCGTTTCAGTTCGCGGCCACAATGTGTTTTGGGATGACCCGAAATATCTACCAAGTTGGGTTCTCAATCTTGGACCATCACAACTAGATGCTGCAATGTCCACTAGAATAAACTCCCTCATGCGCCGATACTCAGGCCAAGTCATTGCTTGGGATGTTATGAATGAGAATTTGCATTTTAGTTTCTTTGAAAGCAAACTTGGTGGAACAACTTCTTCAAAGATGTACACAATGGCTAAAGCTTTAGATAGAACTGCTGCTTTGTTCTTGAATGATTTTAATACCATCGAATCTCCTGGAGACCAATCGTCTTCGCCTGATAGTTACCTATCCAAAATTAAACAGATTCGGGCTGGGGGATATAACGGGCACTTATCAATCGGGTTGGAAGGTCATTTCCAAAATGTTAACATACCTTACATGAGATCGGCCATTGATAAGGTCGCGAGTTCAGGTCTGCCTATTTGGATCACTGAAGTAGATGTTCAAGCTGGTCCGAATCAGGTATCTTTTTTCTTAATTTATAAAGTAATTTTTTTTAAAGATGTTATATCAACCTATTGATTCCATAACAACGAACATTACATCAAAATAGCGGGCAGACGGGCAACAACACTGACACACTATACAAGACACCGATCCCGTGTTATACAGGAGTTATGGATTTGACCATTGACAAAGTCATACAACTCGTATCATAATTTTGGGTGTTTTTCGTATAGCACCACCCTATTTTTTTTATCAACCGTAATGTTCATTTGACATTGATGTGAATTAACGAACAGGCGATGTTTTTTGATCAAGTTTTACGAGAAGCTCATGCCCATCCAGCAGTACACGGAATAGTTGTATGGTCAGCGTGGAGTCCACAAGGCTGCTATAGAATGTGTTTAACCGATAACAATTTCAACAACTTGGCCACAGGTGATGTTGTGGACAGGATCATTCGGGAATTTTTCAGTGTTGAACTAACGGCAACCACAGATGTTAACGGTTTCTATGAGACTTCGCTAATTCATGGGGATTATGAAGTTTCAATTGCACATGATCATTACCAAAGTGAAAAGGATATGAAATCTACACTTATGTCTCACCATTTTGTTGTTGAAGCATCGGAGGACATCTTACACGTCAAAATCTTAACCTGAAGAAAAAAGTTTTCTTATTCTATATGAATGCATTAGCTTCATTTTTTGGCTGTTAGAAAAACAATATATAGTACATGTTTACAAAGCATGTTTGATAAACATCTCTTGAATGTAATAACATCTTCTCTTTAAAGTTAATTGATGACCTTTTTTTTTATCTTAACCCATGATATTTATATTAATATAAATATTTGATTATTGATCAGATCTATAACTATAAGTACATAAACGAGAGAAGAACCGATTGCAATTTTTGCTTAGAGGATACCCCAAAGGTACTTGAAACTTTGCCCACCACAAGGTCACTAAATTAAAGAATGTTTATGAGAGAAGCCATAAAGGCTAGAGAGGAAGAGAGAATAACCATCTCTCTCATAATTTCTTCTTAAAGTGTTGGGATTTTCTTTTTTCTTCTAAAACATACTCCTAACTCTACGCTTATGCCCACCATAAGACTAGAACACTCGATCACATTATGTATCAGATTTCATTCGCCCCATGGTTGGGAATTGATGATTGGCTTTGTCTACAAGGATTTTGGATTTGTTCATAATGATCAAATTATATCTGGTCTTGTTTCCACTTTTCCAGTCATTCTAGATACAATTTTAAAATATTGGATTTTCCGTTATTTCAATCGCGTATCTCCGTCACTTTTAGTGATTTATCATTCAATGAATGACCCTTGATATCTAGGCCACATGTGTTTCCATCTACGAGGCTAGTGAGCACCTGAATGTTTCACAAGCACCAATATTGACACCCTGTCGGTCACTAAAAGTAAAGCATTTTAACATTAAAATGTATTCACCAAAATAATTGAATTGATGTTTCAACACACTATGCACAATAATCCAATTTTTGTTTAATTTTTTTATTATACTTGCTCAGTTGCTCCCTCCCTTCATCCTTCCCTCCCAAGAGAGAGGTAAGGAACCATTCCAACTAGTTAAGTGGCCTACACTGGTTTTAGTTGATGCAACCTAGGATATTCATTCTTTTAAGTCTTGTCCTCCACCCAATTAAGCAAGTTCCCTATCCATTTTGAAGTTTCTTTTTCAACAAATTAATAAATATTTAATTTTTTAGGAAAAAAAATAAATATTTAAGAGAGAAGCCATAAAGGCTAGAGAGAGAGAGAGAATAACCATCTCTTTCATAAGGGTTGGTGTTTTTTTTCCCCTAAAACATACTCCTAACTCTACACTTATGCCCACCATGAGACTAGAACACTTGACCCTTAGAAATAAACAATGGCGTAGGATACAAGGCGCAGGGGGTCGCCCGAATGTTTCATTGATATCTAGCCTAGTGAGCACCTAAATGTTTCATAAGCACCAATATCAACCCCTTATCTTTATTGAATTCCATATGGACACTACAAATAAAGCATGGTAACAATAAAATGTGTGTACCAAAAAATTGAATTGATGTATTTCAACACACTATGCACAATAATCAATTGAATACCACTGCTCAGTTTCCCAAGAGAGAGGTATGAACCATGACATTCAACCAGTTAAGTAGCCTCCACTGGTTCTAGTAGATGCAGTCTTAAGGATATTCATTGTTTAAAGTCTTGTCCTCTACCCAACTAAGCAAGTTCCTTATCCATTTGTGAAGTTTCCTTTTCAATATGCACACCTCATACAGTAAAGCTAGTTAATCATAATATGCAGTTCATGCAATAAGCTACATTAATCACAATAATGCAAAGTATACTCTAACATATGAATCCCACACATCACCTTTAAATAACTACCAAAGCATACCAAAAGCACCATGTTCTCAAACGAAATATCTGAGCGTCCCCATCATTGGAATCTCAACTTCAACCGTAAGATTATCATTCAACAAGAAGCCATTTTGTGAGTCATTGAGTTGACTTAGTAGCAAAAAACTGTCATACCCCCAGTCGGCAGCGGAGTTGCAGAACCAATTATCAGTTTCTACAAGGTACATTGGGAAAGAAACCATCAAAATAGACGTAATACAGCAGACACAAATAATTAATATAGAAGAAAAAAAATGAAACCTAAATTTTGGAGAAAGATAATTTCGATGATTCTATACTTAAACATACACTTTTAGTTCGTTTGACATGTCTTTTAGTTTTTTACCTACATTCTTATTTTACAACCTTGCTAAGTGTTATTATGTCCAAGGCTTGATGCAAAACCACTATCGAGCAGGGGTCTCTTTGGAAGCAGCCTCTGTATTCTCTCGGGGTAAAGGTAAGGCTGTCTACATCTTACTCTCCTCAGACCCTACCTTAGTTTTGCTATTGGTGGGATTAACTGAGTATTATGATGATGATGATTCTTATTTTACAACCAGTGCGCATAACTTAGTCAAGATATAATTGGTTAACAGTGATCTCTGCATAGTTATTTATTTTATCAAAATATGTTTAATGGACTCATAACTTTAATGTGGTATGGAGATATTGAGTTTACCTTTCTCTATATCGCTTTTGGTACCCAGTTTTTTAAGCCGCAACTTGAATTTCGCATAAATTTTCCAACCATCAGGAAAAGAAGCAGCCTCATGTACACCTAAGTAGATTGACAAATGTGTACCTTCAGCTGATTTGTTTCCCTTGGGATAGAGCTTTAATTTCCTGGAGTCAGGAAAGCAAGATTAAATAATACGTCCATCAGATCGTAAAAGATCTAAAGTTACGGTGTTTTAAACAAAAAAGATGCTAAATGAAATACTTATGGATTATGATAGTGTACCACTTGACTTTGCCAACTTTGAAGACCTCTGAATACAAGACGTTTTCTGTTACACCTGAAAATTTATTAATCGTCCAAGTGTAAGTGTTCATAGTTGCTGGAGGCTTTGTCATCAATAGGCACCGATCCATTTTTGTAAACTCTGAAACTGCAAAAACCTCAACTCCAAACACACATGAATCATTCAAAAGGTACCCATTTTTATCCTCCATAAAAGACTCCAGCGGTATTAATTTGTCGAAACCCCATGTCATGTTCTTCTCATGGAACCTTGTCCTACGCCCATTCACATCTATAAATAACGTTATATATAGTTGATTTTTTTTTTCTTTTCAAAAATATATCTAATGGCCAGAAAAGGAATGAAAGGAAAACAGATATTACCTTGAAAGGTTACATAGTTGTGATGTATATGATCATACACAAAAAAACAGACATCAACACAAACCTCCCATCCTTTTAAGCAACTCTCAGTGTCGCATATGGTTACATATAAAGAAATGTGGCCGGCACCGTTTTTGTCATCATTTCCGTTCGGGTACAAATCTAGTCTCCTAATCAATATTTCAAGGGCGAAAAGTTGTTAAAAGAGTCATAAGAACTTACTTTCTATGATAAAAAGAGTTGAAAACATTCGACCATTTATGACCGCTGGCTTCAAACACATCAGATTCAATCTTGGACATTTTAGCTTCAGAAAGAAGGGAAAACGACTCGATGTTGAGCATATAGTGTGCCGGTTCATGTTTTCTTTTTGATATAAACATGTTTGCTGTACAGCAAGATATGATACTAGTCAATCAGTTAACTCATCCAAATATGATATTGTGCGCACTGTGTTGGAATAAATATAAATTATGTTTATTATATTTATTATATTTATTATATGGCCATCATTATCATTTATATTATATTAATCAATTACTATAATATCCCTAATTTTGTAATAGGTGATTCTTTGATGGACGGAATTGCCCTTACTAAACCTAATTAGTGTGTCCCCTGTGTGTGTGTATATATAGAGAGATTACTATAGGTATTAGGTTGGACTCTAATAATACCATAACCTAATGTAGCCGCCACCCACCTATCTCTCACACGATCTCGGTTTGAGATCATTAGCCATCATTAGTATACACACGAACCCGATCAAGACGATGGTGTCTTCCATTACTACTGAGGTTTCTGAACAGTTTAGCATATCAGGTACACACACTGATCAAGACAAAGAGATTCAAACATGTATGCATGTTGTCATATGATAGATTCTTAGCAACATCTGCACAGATATTCTACGGATTTGACACTATTCTGATTTCTGGTGCATCTCATGTTTTACAGATTAAAATCAAACAAATTTTTTTGTTGTTTTTTTTACTTACTTAGTTGCTGAATTTACAGACGTAGTTATAATAAACTAGATGAATTGTATATTTTACAATCAAAATTCAACATCATGCATTCAAGATTAAAGATTACCTCAGAAATCTCCGTTCTCAATTTCTCCGTTTCTCGTAGTTAAAGTAGCTTTCTCCTTATCAATAATGGGGTTTTTAATCATCAAAGTCGGTCACTTTTTTCGGTGGGGGAAGAAAAAAAAGTATACATGATTATCAAAAGCATGATCAATAATCACATAATTCCAAACATCTTTATTTATTTATTTATTTATATTTATTTATTTATTTAGTTACTTACTAGGTTATATTTCATGAGCTTTCCGGGATAAACAAATTTAATATAAAGTGTAAAATGTATGTTATGATGTAACATATGAGAAAATTACAATTTTAATTATGTGAATAAGAATGAAAATGTATATTAAAAATATACATTTGGATGAGTAGCAGAGGCATAATCAACCATTGCAGGGCATGATTGGGGCAGTAGTTTTGAAGGTGTGTAGTTTTTTTAGGATCAATTGATATTGACCTAATATGCTATGGATGAAAATATAACTAGGGCTGTTCACGAGCCGAGCCGATCCGAACGGAGCTTTGCTCGTGCTTGACTCGTTTACAAACCGAACCGAGCGGAGCGGCTCGTTTACAATCGAGCCAAAAGATAATTGTTTTTAGACAAGGATAGGCCTAAAGTGTGTACAAAATATTAGGCCAAAAGTAAGCTGCATTAATTTTCTAACATTTTTTACCTAACATCTAATATTATGTAATAGGTTGCTTCTAGGCATTATATATAGCCAATAGACCTTGATTCTTGTAAAACTTGAGACGATACCTCCATCCATTTCTTATTCCAAGTTTATCCATGCATTGTGCCCATCTACAAACAGCAAACCTCAACTTATCGCCTGAAAGTTCAGCACGAAGTTGTTTCTTTAACACAATTCCATCTTCAAATTTCAATAGAATTTCAGCCCCATGCACAAAGTCCGCTTGTTCACCAAAGGGTATAGGAAATCGCTGTAATAAGAAGTAAGTAAAATTACACTTGATAATATAAAGTAAGAAAAAAGAGTAAATAGCCATTTTCGTCCCTGTGGTTTGGTCCAGTTTGCCACTCCAGTACAAAAGTTTTTTTTTTTGCAATTCCTTACCTGTGGTTTGGATTTTTTTGCCAAATTCGTCCTTTTGACTAACTCAGTTAAAAAATCTCGTTAATGTCAGGGGTAGGGTTGTCTTTTTACACATCAGGGACGAATTTGGCATTTAAAATTCAGTTAACCTTGAGGGACTGAATTTGCCAAATGATGAAAGTTTAAAAATTTTGATTTCCCTCTCCTGCTTCCCACGTTTTTTTTTTTCCGTTCACATATTCCGGCCAAATTCAGGTCAATCTCCGGCGAGACCATAAAATTGATTTTAAATGTTTTATTTTGACTTTTAATCGCGCCCATACGTCTCTCCACCTGTTCCTATCCATTCTGTGTCTTAATCGTGCATTTAAACAGTTGTAACCGTGTAATTAATCGAGTTTTATGAATGTAACCAACCGGAAGCTTTAAAACGACTCAAAACACGTCTTTTAAACATCCATTATATAAACTGAATACACCATTTGTTTTCTGCACCTCTACGAACCCATACCGAGCCGCCATACCAGAACCGAGCACAACCATTACTGAACCAAGACCCAGATTGACCCGAGCCCCTAACCAGACCCGAAACCACCACCGCCGCTGCTACCTCCTACAACCACCACCATCTCCGGCCAACCACCACCAAGATCTGACCCCAAACCTTCCACAACCACGTCTATAACCGACCTGAACCAAGCAAAACCACCACCGGACTCACCAATAAACACGATTGGAACTACAACCCGATCGGAACCCAACTGAAACAAAACCCTTTCCACCGGAATAACCACAATCTAACCCGAACCTGTCCATATTCGTCACTGTTTCTGCCCGTTTTTGGCCTGGAAGCCGCCGCCGTCACCACCAAGCTTGGTGGCGGCCGGTTGTCTATAGTAACAGAGGGAGCGAGAGAGGGTTAGGGAGAGATGGTAGAGAGAGAGAGAGAGCTCGGATGAGAGAGAGTAGAGAGAGAAAGGGAGGCGGGTATGGTGGCTGCACAAATGAGGAAGAAGAAGATAAAGGCTTTAAATAGCTAGGGTTAGAGTTAGGTAGGTAGACACCGCGTATCGAACCCGTAATCTCGCGAAACGTCTCAGCTTAGATTTAGGCTCGATAATTAGTTATAAAAATTAGTCGGTTTTATTCGAAATTAGAAATATAACTAAACCCATCAAATGTAAATTTTATTTTCGTCGCCTGACAGATGCGTTCGACGCACGCGTTCTTTTTTTTAGAAAACATAATTGTAAAATAAAAATAAATATGTTTAAATGCCAAATTCGTCCCTGAGGTGTAAAAAGACAACACTACCCCTGACACTAACGGCATTTTTTAACTGAGTTAGTCAAAAGGACGAATTTGGCAAAAAAATCCAAACCACAGGTAAGGAATTGCAAAAAAAAAAACTTTTGTACTGGAGTGGCAAACTGGACCAAACCACAGGGACGAAAATGGCTATTTACTCAAGAAAAAATGATATGTAATTTAAATGCATGAATGATTGAAAAGGAGGAAAGATTACAAATCTATGTGTAAGTTGATACACAATTGATAGTTCTTCAACAGCAGTAGAATCCATAGAAATATCAGCACCATTATAAAGTTGATTTTGATCAGCAGCAGCATCATCATCTTTTTCAACAGCAACATGTTGTTCAATAGGAGGAAAGTTCAGAGCATCATCATCATCATGTTGTTCATCAGCAGCATGTTCTTGTTCAACAGCAGCAAAGTTTACATCAGCAGCATCATCATGTTGTTCAACAGCAGCATGTTGTTGTTCAACATGTGGAAAGTTAACAACAACAACATCATCATGTTGTTCAACAGCAGGTTGTTGTTGTTCAACAGCAGGAAAGTTCACAACAGCATCATCATCAGCGTCCGAATCATTGCTTGGTATGTAGATTATTTCAACTGCATTAGTAAAAATTAGTAATTTATTATAAATGTTAATATCATATAGTTTTATATTATGAAAATCATTAACAGTGTTTGAATATAATAATTTGCATATCATTATTGATAATATTTTGGTTTTGAATATAATAATTTGCAAGTATCAAAGTTATGAAAAATGAATATAACATATAGAATTGATAAATGAGAATCAATAAAACATATAAAATTACATAACGACACAAATACATTTTAGTAGAGATTAAAAAGCAAGTTTGTTATAACATCTAAATTAAACTAATGAGAAGTTATAAAACGTATGAAATTACATAAGCAGGGAAATAATTAATGAAAGATTAAAAATTAAAGCTTTTAATAGAATGTTACCTTCATTGTTTGAGTCATTGTCGTTAGGTTCAACATTTGTGCCATCTTGAAGGAACATTTGTATATTGAAGGTAGTTAGATTAACTTTTTTAAAAACTAAAGAATCTCCAATTTGCAACTTTAAATCTTCAAATACTTTGTCCCATCCGTCAGTCAAATAGAAATCTGTGAAGCGCTTTTCCACTCGGACTAACCATTTAGTAGTTTCAAACAGGAGAATAAACGGTTTATCAAGATTCTTATTTTCAAAGTGGTGTCTAAGGTGTTCAGATGATAAGATCTGTAAATATAATTTAGAAATATTAAAAAAAAAGTATGTTAAAAGTAATGTATAAAATAATGAAAATTAATGAATATAAGTATATATAATGTTTTACCGTGCATTGTGTATCAGTTGTGAAGGATATGTGGAATGTATCTGACGGTTGTTGACCTATATCTTTCCTTATAATGTGAAGATTAAAGGCTAAACCTTGAATATACTCGAAAATGATCAAATCTCCATGGTTAAAGTTTAAAGCAGTTGCAGCGTCTTTCCAATCGTCTGTGATGGAATATGTATTAGAGTCTTTGACAATATCAACATACCAACCATCACCACCAATCTGTCTTAAAAAAACAAGGCCAGTAGGGAATTTGTGGTTTTGGTGTAACATATCATAACATGGGGGAAGAGTCTGAAAAAGTTAATCCATAATGAAAAGTAAGTAAATAATGGTAAATACAATAAAAGTGAATGTTACAATGATATATGTAAATGTAAATTTTACCAGAATTGTATCGTAGTTTCCGACAACGGGTACCAGGAAAGAACGAACCATTTTGTATTGAGTAATTTGAAGTTCCTGTTAAGGTTAAATGAAATTATGAAGACAACACAAAGCGAATAAAGTTAATGTAATTGTAGTGAATACTTTATCAAGAGTTGTAGTGTATGTTGCAATGTATAAAGTTTGATGACAATTTATTTGTTGAAGGTTGCAAATCAGTCAACAAATATGCTATTTTGACTTAATGGAAGTTTCAAACGTTATACAAAAAGTTCTTTACAAAAATATGAACAATTAATCTTTCATTAACTTAATGAGAACAATGTAATGTAAGAAAGCTAGTAATTAAGGAACCAAAATAAAGTATATGTAAATTATGTCAATATCCTTTTTAAAAGAAGAATGGATGAATCTTATGTTCAGAGCAAATAAAGTCCAAGTGTTGGCTAGGTGCATTAAAACAGAAAATACCTATTTTGAACATGAAATCAGTAACAACCCCTTTAGAACAAAGATGGTTGTCAGAAGCATCAATATTGTCAGTAAAGTTTATGTTACATCAACATTCAACTAACAATAAGCAAACTTAATTTCGTAAAGCAAATTTTCATAACAACATTCTTGTAACATTAAAGTTTGTACATAATTAATGGCAACAACATGCAAAGAATAATAACCAAACAATTTTGGTAAACAACTAAGAGTAAACTGTTTTGGTAAATTAAAATTTCATAATCAGTAACTGTATAGTAAAAGAAACTTAAAAATTATGTAATGTATAAAAAACATTATTCAATCAATTATGTTATTTTAAATGTTTAAAGAAAACCTAAAATAATAAATTTTATGTTATTAAGCGTGATTAACATAATCGATCTTCATAAGAACTCGAAAATTATTCAAACAGTGATGGTTGTCAGAATCGTAAACATGCAAACAATTATAAGCAAACAACTTTGGTAAACAAATATGAGTAAAGTATTATTTATTCTACTGTGTTTATGTAAATCTTTAATGAAAACCTAAAATAATAAATTGTATGTTATTAAGCGACATTAAGATAATCGATTATCAAAAGAAGTCGAAAAGCATTGAAGAAGTGTACCTGATTTAGTGAAAGCGGATATCGATGATGTTCTTGAACTTTAGATTTCTGTTGATGATTTCAATTGTTAAAGAAAGTATATAAAGAGGGTTTGATCGGTTGAAGGAAAGAGAAAGTTGTTTTGGTAGAGTTATTGATTTAGAGAGAGAATAGGAAAGCATAGATGAATGTGTTATTTTATAAATCAATATTAATAAATAGAAATCTGAATATTTTATTCATTATTTAGTTGTTATAAGTTTGTTAATTAATTTATTCATTATGAAAACATATTGCATATATGATATTACCAAATCTTGGAACTTTTTATAAAAATTGCTTTGGACTGATGAATCTTGTTTTTCATTAATCTTATATCACAAACAAATTCTAAATGTAAAAATTTATACTTTATCAAATATTAGAATAGAAAACAACAATAAATAAGAAAAAGTAGAATGTAAAACATTTATGATAAATGTGAGAAAACTTCTTTGTAGACAACATTCTTCGTTTCTGATTGAACTTCTCCATCTTTGTTAAGTATTAACAACTTCAAACCATCTTTACTTTTAACCCTTGATAAGGCAACATATAGCTGACCATGCGTGAAAACGGGTTCTTTTAAGTAAAGACCAACTCTTGACAAAGATTGTCCTTGACTTTTGTTGATTATCATGGCGAAGCAAACTGATATAGGAAATTGCCTTCATTTGAATTTGAAAGGAATTTTGTTGTCTGATGGTATCATGTTTATTCTTGGAATAAAAATCTTCGTTCCAACGTTGCCACCAGATATAATCTCAGCTTCAAGAACTCGTTGACCAAATTTTGTTAGTTTTAATCTTGTGCCGTTACACAGTCCTTGTTGTTGGTCAAGGTTACGTAGGAGCATTACCGGTAGACCAACTTTTAGAACCAATTTGTGGTTAGGCAAATCTGAGAAAAATAATAAAATTAAAAATAAAAAGCATTATTGTAAAATACGAATTTATTCAAACCTGATATTTGAATATTATTAAGTACATCAGGAGAATACAAAAGTTCTTGAAATGGGTTTAAAGTCTCTGAGGGACAGATACTGTCCGAACTAAGATATTCTCTTTCTTTTTCTGGAAACAAAGCAATCAATCTATCGTTAATTTCATGAACAATTTCATTTGTTGGAGCAAGTATTGCTCTTTCAGAGAAGTATGATTGATTCCTATGTTGTTCAAGAAGTGATGGATAAACAAAGTTAATCAAACTTTGTATAGGATCAGATGTATCAGAAATTAAGATGTCATTAGGTATCTTAATGTTTGCTTCTCCATCATTTGGATCTCCAACAGTTCCTTCACCAACTTGTAAAATCCATTTAGCAAATTCTTCTGTCTCTTAAAGATCTGTTGTTGTGAACCAGTGGTCAGTCTCATATTTTTTGTTAACCTTAACAACTTGCACTGTGACTATAAAGATGATGATGTTAAAGCTGCATTTACAATATCTTGTCTACTGCCATTTGGAACAACAGGTAAAATCTGTCTGAAATCTCCTCCAAAAACAACAACTTTACCACCAAAGGGAAGCTGTGAAGTTGAATTGGTATGTGTAGCCAAAATATCTTTCATTGTTCGATCAAGGGCCTCAATAGCATGTCTATATACCATTGGTGCTTCATCCCAAATGATTAGCTTTTTTTCTTTAATTAGAAGATTTGCCTCATCACTATTTGGTGTAATATTGCAAATTGTATCTTCATTAATGTTAATTGGGATATGAAATCTTGAATGTGCGGTTCTCCCTCTTGACATTAATAAAGATGCAATTCCACTTGAAGCAACATTAAGAACAATTTCTCCTTTGCTTCGAATTGATGAAGCAAGTGTCTTCCATAAGAAAGTCTTTCCTGTTCCACCAAATCGGTAAACAAAGAAAACACCACCAGTTTGATTTTGCACTGCATTGCTAATTTGTTCGAAGATGTTTTGTTGTTCAGAAGTTAAAGACTGTTTTAGTGTATTGAACTCATTAAGAACAACTTCTTGATCAAATGATAACTCATCATTTATTAATCTGTTATCAATATCAGACAATGCAGCTGTGTTTGGATAAGGCATTGTTTTATACCTTTTTAAGGTAGAGTTATTTCGACGAAGGAACTTCTCAATTTCCATAAGAGTTAAATTTTGTATAACATCTTCTGGAATTACTCTACCTAAAGATAAATTAATTTTAAAATTAGTAAAAAGGTAAAAAAAATAAACTGTTAATAAAAAAAGTAATAAGTAATAATTAAAGATTTAATAAAATGTTATACTAAGTAATTAAAGTTAAAAAAAATTAGATACCTGGAAATCTTTTTTGTCTTTCATATAATATATCTTCTGCAAGTAATTTCCATGTTTGTTCCCATACAAAATCAGGCCGTGAAAGACTTTCTGATGTAAGAAGCGTTCCAAACATATAATGAAGATAAGAAGGGACACCCGAAAAACTTGCTTCTTTAATTGCCTCAACATATTCAGAATCATCATCTAAAAGACCTCGTGCATAACATGCATCCCTAAAACTATCATACGTTTTACCGTTGACAGTTCGGATTTCTTCAAACGATTGAGGACCTTTAAGAATGTTTAACAAAATACGTAGAAAGTAAGGTTCACCCAAAGAAGGAGGCACTGAATAAACTCTACCAATTGTTGAGAAAAAAGATTTCCTTTCTTTCCAACAACGCTTTTTAATGTTCCATGTAAACTTTGTAGGAAACTCAGCATATGTCAATGTACGTGCAAGAGAACTTTTTTGGTTCATAACCATCCATTGTAAAATAGAAGAAGCGACACTACGCTTACTTAAGACATTGTCAAGGTCTTCATTTGCACCAAAACTATTTTTTCCTGATTTGGAAGATGAAAAGGAAGTCTCATAACAGATGGATACCTATAATGGACAACGAAAGAAAAAATTCTCCAGGATGCCTCACACGCCGATACATATCTGAAATCGTAGCATATTTGTTATTATATTTGATAATTAAAATGGTGTTATAGGTCCTGTTATTCTTAAATTTTAGGCCCAATTTACTGAGTATAGTATTGGCCCATAAATCCTAAATGTAATTATGTCTCCTTTTACAGAATTATATGTTAAATTTGATCACAGCAACATATTCGATAATAATGCTATGTTAATTGGGAGCTGCGCTATATAATTTAAGTATGAAATAAGGCTTGTGTAGTACGCTACTTAGTTAGGCTATGTTTACCTTCAATTGAAGTAGTTTAATTAAGTTAGTGACTTGTCCCGTGATTCCAGCCCAGCTAGTTGAGGATGTGAGGGTTTACTCCCTAAGGGAGGTTCCCGCACGGGGTCCCGAGTTCGAATCCCACTGGTGGCATAAATGCCCCATGTGGGTGTGGCCTATGGATGTGTTATTCCAGCTCTGCTTCGGTGGGGTGCCGATTCGAACCCGGGTGGCTTGACTTCCGCAAAAAAGGGTTGAAGTAAGCTAATGGGTTTCCAACTGATCTACACCTTTCAAAAAAAAAAAAAATTAAGTTAGTGACTTATTTTTATAGGATTAGTAGTATGTGTGAAGACGGGAAGGTACATAAAATAAATTATGTTACAATAAAATAATGAACAACAGCAATAAACATCCCATGGTTAAATAGTTTAAACATTCATTAAATTTTGACCTTTAGTGTTAAATTTATTTATTTTGAATTCACTTATTTTAATATATGACAGTTAGACAATGAGGTAAGATGAAAATCGATTACATACCTGTAATCATAGTACTCTTTTATTTCATTACGCTGTTGGAGCTGCTGTCCTTCGGCTTCATCAATTGTAAATGCAAGAGAGGCTCGATCAGGTCCTTTGTTTATATATTTGAATAAATACTTTATTGAGGCACCTTGGTTGCACCACTCTACGTTGATGTGAGCTTGATAACGTTTCAGAAGTCTTTTATTGTAGGGTACAACGTACATGTTATCTAATTCAACCCCTAACTTCGTTACTGTCAACCCATCATCGCGCCTTTTATAAACTGGAAAACCATTCTCATCAACTGTTGTTTCTGGTTGTATCTTTTTTGGGAAGTCTTTTGAACATTTATCGTCAACCATGCAAGGAGATTTAAAATTAGCAGGTCCACAAGGTCCATGGATCATGAACTCAGCTACCAAATCATAAAGCTCATGTTCTTTGACTTTACATGGGATTTCAGCATAAATAAAAGAGTCAATTTGAGCTGGAGTTATTACTTTATCACTCGCCTTTAAGAATAAGCAAATGTGTGCATGAGGCAATCCACGCTTTTGAAACTCAACAGTGTAAACAACTATAGTCATAGAAAGAATATTGTTAGTATAAAGTATTTTAAAAATTAAAGTAAGAATTAAAAAACTGATTTGTAAATACCTGCATTTATAGATCCAAAATACCTGTTTACTTTTAAATCTTTTATAATGGCATTCAGTTTAAGTTTAAAAATTCGTGACAAGATATCAGGTCTATCTTGTGGTTGAATGGTCTTGTCTTGAAGAAACCTTTTTACCTCTGGCCATTTTGGGTTACAGGTTATGGTGATGAAGAAGTCTGGATAACCGTACCATTTACACAATGACATAGCATCTAAATAGTTTTGTTGCATGTAACGTGCACCGCCAGTAAATGAAGATGGTAACACGATTCGTTGACCAGTTTTACTTACCATTTCTTGAAAGATTATACAAATTCTCATATGAGTTTAGATGTTTCTGTTTAGAAAGAATGTATAAGAGCCTTTCACTTTCAATCATTGTGTAAGAATCAACCAAAAATTGTTGAAACAACTTTCTTGCATTGAGAATTAGCAAAAAAACCTTCAGCACGGTCTTGTATCCTATAAGCAAAGAATTCTCTCATGGTACATGTTGAAGGTATTTTCTTTGTTGTTATTATACCATCTCTATGAGGTATGTCAATTCTATAACCATCATCACCATAAGGAAAAAGAATTGGATACTGTAATGCAAGGTATGACAGATGTAGTTCACTTATTCTTTGCAAACCTTCAGAGTGACTTTCAACAATAATGTCCCTGTTTTTAGCAGCTTCAGTGATGTCACCTACTATCAAAGCAGCAACTTCAGATGAAGTTGGTAAGTTATATGTTTGACCATCTCTTTCTCTATTACAAATAAGTCTAAGTTTTACAGACACTTCTGGGTTTTGATGAATATGATCACGGACCATTCTATACGTCTTGACCAGTTCATTTTCGGCATCTAACATGGTTTTGATGTTTTGTATAAGTTCAACATCTAACTTTTTATCGGTATGTGTTGGCTTATTGTTTGAGTCCCTGACAAATATGTAATATAATTGTTAACAGTAATAAATTAAATATATTCAAAGGACAAAATTAAAATATTTATAAAAAATTTATACCTGAAAATTTTCTGACTTTTAGAAATTTTGTTTTCCGTGTCATAAATGTAAGTTGAGAGAATTTTGGAGTTGTTCCATCTTTTGGAAGTAGGCTACCAATACTGTGACAATTTTGACCACTTAATCTGTAAATGCTTGGGGCCTTTTCCTTATTAAGTTTCTCATCAACTTTACCACCCATTGAAGTAAAAGAGAACATTGAGTTGTAACGTCTTATACTATTTAGGAAGTATTTACTTTTTGATTCCAAGCCTTTAAATAAGGATTGGTACTGTGGATTTGCGTCTTTTAATACAGGAAGCACAACTTTACCATATCCACAACATATTGAATAAGTTTGCTTCTCTATTGTTTCTCTCTTCTTAGCTGCCTCTTTTTTCCACAACTTTGCTTGACACAATTCACATGTAATAATTTGATCTCCATGGTCTAAATAAGCTGCTTATTGAGCAAATAGAATATTTAATTTTATGTTGTACAAATTATTAAGTTGTAAAAAAAGAAAAAATTATAATTACCTCGAGATACTCCTTTTATAACTTGTTGTGGTAGTTGTTGATGATGAGTAGTAACAACTTCATTTAGATTACGTCCTGACAATCGCTTTCTCTTTTTATTATCAAGAATCATCTTCCTCAGTCTACGTCTGTGAGCAGCAGAATTGACATCTGTATGAAAAAAAAATATTGAAAGTTAAAAATGGTAAAAAATAAGAATTATTGTATAAATAACATAACTGTAAAAAATGATGGAAAATACCTGGAACTGTTTCACTTAAAGAAGGAATTTGTGGATTAATTTGAAATATTGTCTTCCTTTTTTTAAAATCCATAATATTTTTTCTCATTAGATGTCTATAAGCAGCGTCATTAACTGTAGTTTAACAATAGATGTTATGTATAGTAAAAAGAAAGAAAAAAATTATAAAAAATTTAACAAAAATATAAAATTTACCTGGGACAGTTGATGTTAAAGCATTTGGATGGCTAACAATTGGTGAGTTATTTTGTACAGAAAGTGATGAAGATGTTTGCAAAGTTTTTTTGTAACAATCGTTGTTGTTTCTAATTATTTATAATCATCTTTCTAGGATGATGTCTTTGAGCTGCAGTTGTAACTGAAATTGCAATTGTTATAAATATAAGTAAGCAATTTACTACATTAATTATAAATTTTAGTTAGAACAATACATATTATATAGACAATAAACAAAAAGTCGAAAAAAATTAAAAATAACATAATTTACCGGGTACAATTGTTGTTAATGGAATTGCATTAACAACTATTGATGAGTTGTTTTGTAGAGAAAGCAATGAAGATGTTTGTAAATTTTTTTTTAACAGTCGTCTTTTTTTCTTATTATCAATAATCATCTTCCTAACTTGACGTCTATGAGCTGCATCGTTACGTCTTTGAGCCGCATCTGTAAGTAAAATAGACAAATTTGGAAAATATACTCATATAATGTAATAAAAAATATTTTATAATATAAAGTAAAATATTATTATTTAATAATAATCAAAGCCCTTTGTTTACGTCTATGATCGACATTAGTAAATCAAAGTTTAAATTGTTAATAATACAATGAATATAGTTGATAAAGAAAATGAATAACATATCATAAAATGTAAAAAATTACCTTGGAATGAATTTGATGGTTGCATTACTTCTTTAGTGTTTGAAGAACGAATTTGTCTTCTTTTAGTCATCTCCTGTTTTATTTAATAATACTCAACAAAAGCAATTTAAAATTTAGCAAATGTGTATGTATTTTAATCCAACCAGAAACTATGAGTTAATCGATGTTGTTTCAGTTTGATTAATATATTTGAAGCCGACCCAGCTCAGATTTGAAACCAAGCAAAATTTGAGATCGAGCTCAGCTCGGTTAAAATAAGGATATTACATAACAAATCCAAACCAAATTCAACAAATTATTAAATAGGTTCATTATTATCCAAAATACACAAAATGTATATAAAGGGTATGTGTGTATAAGTAAAGATAAAGTAATTCGAGCAAACCGAGCCAAGTCATTCTTGGCCTAGGCTCGGCTCGTTTCAGTTTCAAATTGAGCCACTTCAAACGAGCCTTTTTTTTCGAGCGAACTCCGAGCCACAAGTTTTTGGAACATCACAAAGTAAAGACCTTAAAGTAGAGTAAAATCACACAATCAAACTCTGAGTGAAAGTTGAGCCATATGTTACATTAAAACAAAGTAAAGTAATTTTACAAATTCAAAACGGAATAAGATTCTCGAGTAAAACGAAACCAATGATTTCAATAACAGATTATTCATCAACTTACATTCATAGGTATCAGGGATCGGATGAAATGCTGTAAGATTGAAGCATTAAATATTTCAACAACAATAGTAGAAAAATAATATTCAGTTACTTGCCTACTAACTTAGAGCCAAACATGAAATTCAATAACCGATGTGTGACTTGTCAGGGAAGCCTGGTCCACCGGCTATACGTTCAAATCCAATGGTTGAGACTCATTCATAACATCGCCCGATGTTGTTGCCTCAATATCGGTGCATGCACATGTCGTATGTTGTTGTTCTTGAGATAGAAGCCCGTCGGGGTCCGTCCTTTTATTATATCCACGAATTTCAAGACCTTTCAACAACGAAATGCTATGGGGAAGATGACTTATAGGAGTATTCCCTAGATCTAAAAGTTCCAAACATTCTAAATCCCCTAGGTTCTCAGGTAATTTCTTGAGTTTAGTACAATAAAAAAGGTCAAGCTTTTTGAGATGTTTTAACTTACAAATGCTATCTGGCAATTCCTCTATGCCACAAAATTTAAGGTTTAAAACTCTTAAATGTTGTAAACTGCAAATCCTTTCAGGAAGACCCTTAAGCTTTTTGCAATATTTGAGATAAAGCTCTTGTAAACTAATTTTGGAATGGCTCGGGATGATATCTGGGAACTCCTTTAGATGTAACCAATTTAGCAAAAGAACCTCAAGTGATTCCAACTCCTTGATAAACGAAAAAGATTTCAACCTCACACAAAAAGAGAGGTCTAGGTGCACAAGCCCTTTTAAACTTCCAACGGGCACATGAATTTCTACCAAATCTCTACAAAACTGGAGAACTAACCTCACAAGATTTGGAGTCAACCCAAGGTCAAGGGTCCTCAACTTTGAGTGTGAAAGGTCAATAAATTTGAGCTTCTTCATAACCTATTGTCACATCAAACAAAGGTAATATAATCAAAATGGGTATTGGGCTAATAAATGTGTTATGGGTTACAACTTAACAAGATTTGAGTTTTAAATGGACTTTTGTTTAGACCAATTTAAATGTTAAATAAGTTTTCTATTTAACAAATACATATGTAGAACATATATATACCAACTTTATAATAAAATATGTCCTTGATAATTTCGGGCCCTAGCCCGATGGCCTCCTCGACCACCATAAGAGCTGGCTCGGAATATACTAATGACTTATCAATAAATCAATCAAAATAACCAACCAATCATCAGACCTTTCCCGATGCCCAAAGTTGTTCCATGTTGTTGTCTTGAAAATTAAGCGTAACAAGATTATTTGCTAGAAAGGTTTTCGGTAAACACCAATGAGGGTAACGGTAGCACTGCAAGAATCGTAATGAATTCGGGAAGTATTCACAACCCTTCTTGTTATCTTCAAAGTATTGAAGATACTCATTTGCTCCAAACTCATAGTGATGTCTATCATCTATGATAAGGCATTCAAGTTTCTTCATCTTTCTAAGTCCTTTCAACACAATATCACGGTTGAATTTTAGCGATATACATCTTGTCACTTTAGTACCCTATAATTAAAGTATAGTTTGTGACATAAATAAAGGAATCATGTTAATTTGAAATTTGCTTTCCAAATAACCTTGATTCTTACCAAGTCATTACCCAATACATCTTCAATTTCCTCTTGCTTCCACATTCGGCTATGTTTGTAGGGTTCATTTGGGTGCTTACGACGCACAATATTTTGGCCCATTTCTTCAATATGATCATGCATGCTCAAGTGAACACTTTCATATATATCACTATAATTGTAAGTTATAAGAGATCTCTGCTCAAGAACTCTTAAACCAATTCTAGCCTGAAATCCACGACTTTCAAGCATTCTTATTGCTTGGTTTTTTTCCCACCCCTTCAGCAAGCATGCAACATCAAGGAATATTTCCTTGTAATCATCCTCTAGACTTTTATAGCTTAATTCCAATTTTTCAAGAGTCTCTTTCAACGGAATTGTTCTAAGTCTTGTTAATGCGTCTGTCCATTCATCCTTGATTTTACCACAGAAAAATGAACCCAAAACTTTGATTGTTAAGGGAAGGCCAGCAGCATATTGTACAACTTGTAGTGATTCCTTTTCATACTCTTGAATTGGCAGATCTTTCCCAAACGCGTGCTTACAAAAGAGGCCAATCGCTTCCTCATCTGATAATAGAGTGACATCACGAATCCATTTTACTTTATGTGCTGTCAACACTTGCTCATCTCTAGTTGTAATGATAATTCTACTTCCAGGCTTGAACCAGCTAAGGTCACCAGCTAATGCCTCAAGCTGGTCTTTATGATCCACATCATCTAAAACCACAAGAGCCATCCTACCACGCAACTTTGTTTTCATCATGTTTGTCCTGTCATGAAAACTACTAACGTTGTTGCCTTGATCATTTAGAAAATCTGAAAGGATCCTTCTTTGCAATGACAACAAACCGGACGACGACGCTTTTGAAACTTCCCTGACATTCTCAACAAAGCTTTTAGCTTCAAAGTAAACAGACATTCTATCAAACACAGCTCTGGCTAGTGTAGTCTTACCAGCACCTCCCATCCCCTTGATCCCTATCATGCGAACCTCGTTTGAAGAGACATCTAAAGACTTCTCAAGGTCCTGTAGTCGGGGTTCCATGCCTACTAATTTGTCATCAAGGTCCACACTAAAGGATCGTAATTCAAGTGAAATCCGCTCAAGTATTAACTTGATGACTTTGGCTTCATGCCTGTCATTATAGAAGATTTAGTAAGCTAGCTTAAGACATAATAACATATCGATAGTAACACTACTTGAGCTTTCCTCAAAATATGAATGAATATTGTAGAGAAACTTTAAAAGGAATTACCCATCAGCAGTGTTCCTCAAATCCCATCCAGACAAATTAGTTGCGTCTATCAGAGCTTCTTTCCATTTCGTGATCTCTTTATTGTTATGCTTGGCAAGGGCTTCTCCAACTGGCCCATATTGTTTGCGAACTTCAGAGGGATCCACGTCGTAAAAAACAGGAAAAGCAATATGCTCGTTCGACTTTTGGCACTCCATTATCTTTACAAGTTCATTTAAGCACCAAGACGAAGACGCATATTTCTTTGAGAAAATTATGATGTACAGCTTCGAATCTTCAATAGATTTCAAAAGTTGGTCATTGATGCTTTTTCCTTGTTTGAGTCCCTCGTCATCCTTGAATGTGTGAATACCATGTCGCGTAAGAGCTTCGTAAAGGTGATCTACAAAGTTCTTACGCGTGTCTTCACTACTAAAACTCAAAAAGACATCATACAGATAGCTCTTCTTAATGAATGATGTTGAAGAAGACGACGACGCCATTCAAGGTATGTTTTGTCGAATATGATGACTGCAAAGAAACAACGGATCACATTGTTAATCCACAAGAGTGTATCTTATGTAACGATCAAGCTAGTTGTTATACCTTACAACTTAATTAATTCAACATTGAGACAGGCATTTCATTATAATTTGTAGGCATTAAATATTAAAATGATTTCTATGATGTCAAATAATTTTAGTCATTCAATAGTTACGAGGGGTTTCTATATTTTCCTTTTAGACTAGAGGGAGTGGAGGGGCGGGAAAGAGGGGGGTGAAGCGCCATGTGGCACTTGTGGGACTCATGTGGGGGAAAAAAAATTGTGGGGAGTGGAAGGGGGGGGAAAGGGGGGTGAAAGGAATAATATTATATTGTTTTAAAGTTAAATAAAAAAAATAAAAAAAAACACCCAACCAAAAACTGCCACGTCACCCACCCAAACCCCCCACCGCCCGGCTTTCCCCCACCGCCCCCCCCCCCTCCCCGCCCTCCTCTTCCCGCCCCTCGGGACGGTGTTCCCGCCCGGGAAAGGAATACCGCCCACCCAACCCCGCCCCACTCCCTGTGGTCTTAGAAAAGATTATTACACCAAGATACTTTAGGTATGACTTATAACAAAAGGATAATGTTTTGAGTGAATTAGATACTTCTACGGTAAACTTATTAGACCACAGGGAGTGGGGCGGGGTTGGGTGGGCGGTATTCCTTTCCCGGGCGGGAACACCGTCCCGAGGGGCGGGAAGAGGAGGGCGGGGAGGGGGGGGGCGGTGGGGGAAAGCCGGGCGGTGGGGGGTTTGGGTGGGTGACGTGGCAGTTTTTGGTTGGGTGTTTTTTTTTTATTTTTTTTATTTAACTTTAAAACAATATAATATTATTCCTTTCACCCCCCTTTCCCCCCCCCCCCCCCCCCCTTCCACTCCCCACAATTTTTTTTCCCCCCACATGGGTCCCACAAGTGCCACATGGCGCTTCACCCCCCTCTTTCCCGCCCCTCCACTCCCTCTAGTCTTAGTTGGGTTTTTTTTATCATATTTAAAACCAAGATTTGATTTCTTGGACACGTCAAAGAGTAGTAATAAAGGTCGATCAAACCTTAGACATACAAATCAAAGCGCACTTTGACTCACCAAAAATTACCAAAATAAATATTAAATGTGTTTTTACCACGGAGACTTCATATGGATACTCTTTTATTTTCTCATGATTTTTAAACAAGGATAAGTTTTTTATACGGTAAATTGTTTATTTTAAACTAGCTAATTACCCCGGGAGGGTCCCGGGGTTGAAAAAACTAACTTTACGTGATAACCTATTGCAAATGGCTCAAGTTAACTAACCACAAAATCTCTCAATCATTGCATGTTCATAGTATTCTAATCAGTAATAACTCATATTCCCTAATCTAAAACATAATCAATAATCATCTAAAGAATCACTTATGTAAGCTGCAACTATTAAAAAACTCATCACATCTCTCTAATTTCTCACATTTTAATGGCTCTTATAATTCCTAACCTAATCAACTAAACAAACACTTCAGTTGGAAGTTGTAATCATTGCATCTCATTATGCCACGTGGCATAATCAAGAGATGGTTGAGGCCACCATTGAACGCCACGTCAGCAACTATCAATTCTTTCCGAGAGCGTCCCGGGGTTGAAAAATATAACCATTCTAATAATACTAATACTAATAGTAATAATTATTACTATTGTAATTAAATAAATAAAAAATAACCTTGCTATAAGGTGACACCATGTGTTGCAGTGTTACGAGAGTCTTTCTCCTAACTTCTCTTGATGAAGTATACCTAGTAAAATTCCAATGATAACATGGCGATTGGGCTGATTTTCAACATCGTAGATAAGAACCTGGTTTAAAAGAAAAAAAATGATTAATGAATAACATGAACACTTTGTGTGTTTTTTTACTGTATGAACGAAACCCCACAAAAAATAGTCGATTTTTCTCCGTTTTTTATATAGGACTATGGTACTCGTTGGAAAGATAATAAAACGCTCGTTAATTTGGTGTAATTTTTTCTTTAAAAAAATCCCGTATATAAAAGATATAAACGTTTAAAAATTATGGGAGGAAACATGAGAGAGAAAATTTTAAATTTATTTTTAAATTCTTTTTTTCCTAAAATAACTCAATTTAATTTAGGGTTTTATGTTTATCTTTTTTTTTTAATTAAAAAAGGAAATAGTTCAAAAACACTAAAATCTTTCAATTATCATGCCACGTGGCACTTTCAAGGGGAGGTTGAGGCCTCCATTGCACGCCATGTCAGCATATACCTTTTCTTTTATATATATAATACTAGCTGATTACCCCGGGAGGTCCCGGGGTTGATAAATCTAATTTTACGTGATAACCTATTACAAATGACTCAAGTTAACCAACCACAAAATCTTCCAATCATTGCATGTTTATAGTATTCTAATCAGTAATAACTCATATTCCCCACAAAATCTAATTTTACGTGATAACATGAACACTTTGTGTGTTTTTTTCCTGTATGAACGAAACCCCACAAAAAATAGTCGATTTTTTCTCCGTTTTTTATATAGCACTATGGTACTCGTTGGAAAGATAATAAAACGCTCGTTAATTTGGTGTAATTTTTTTCTTTAAAAAATCCCGTATATAAAAGATATAAACGTTTAAAAGTTATGGGAGGAAATATGAGAGAGAAAATTTTAAATTTATTTTTAAATTCTTTTTCCTAAAATAACTCAATTTAATTAAAAAAGGAAACAATTTAAAAACACCAAAAACTCTCCATTATGATGCCACGTGGTATAAGGTTGAGGCCTCCATTGCACGCCACGTCAGCAAAGGTCTTTTCTTATATATATATATATATAGATATAGATTACACCAAATTAAAGACAATTTAAAGCTCTTTAATTTGATACAACTTTTTTAGAAAAATTTTATCTCGTAAAAAAGTTATAATTGTTTAAAACTTGTGGGGGAAATAAAAAAGAAAAAGGCTACAACACTCTTCCTCTATGTAAAGTTTATTTGATAGACGAACTCAATGTTTATTTTGGTGATTTTTTATATGAGTTGGTGATTTGTGAGGAATTAACGTAGAAAATTTGAGAACGTCTAAAATAACATCTTTTTGCCGATTGTAAAATTTTGCCTACCGATTAAACACTGAATCAAGACGTCAAATAAATAGTAACAATATATTGGCGACGTTTGAACCACCATTATCCAAAATCTATCAATGAATGGACTGAAAGTAGAGATAAAAACACCACTACTTGAATAATTTAAAGCTAAAAAACTAACCTCAAAATAGTTGCTCAGATACTCCAACTCAAGCCTTCGGTTTGTGAGTCTCAGCTCTATTTACCATAAATTAAAGAGGGTGATGCATTTTTGCTCAAACGGTCCAACCATCATTTCTTGCCAATTACCTAATCACGCCTAACAACTTTCGACGTGTCTTCTTTATGACCTTACAAAAAAACGCCATGTCGAGGATAAAGTATTTAATTCTAATTCAAGTTGTACAAAATATTAATTTTACATATACATTAAACTAGAATATCCCGGATACTTCTCGGGATAGAAAACTCTAATATGAAGTGACAAAATGTGTGTACCGTAAAAAAATATGTCGTTTTTTTTTTCAGAATTTTTTTAAAAAAAAGACCAACACTTAATAACTCATAAAACATACTTCTAATTATACGTGTACACATCTTGGTTAAGTCTCTCTACAACTTTGTCACTACCTAAAGACATTCTAAAGTTGTGATGTGAACCTGGAAAAAAAAACAACCATATTGGTATAAAATGATATGTCATTGATGATTATTGATTTAAGAGGTGTGCATGATGGGGTGATTAATATCACTTATCAGCAAGAGATTTATCGGGTATATTAGAATCACAGGTTACATCTAACCGGCTTAGCAACATTTGTAATCAATGTTCCTAGCAACACCAATCAAAATACAAAAAATAAAATATTTACCAAGCTGACTACATATGTGAATGTATATGTAGTTAGCGAGTTTTTATATGTAATAGTAGGTTCAAAAGCATATATCTATCTTAACATGATTAGTGATTTGCCTAGACATGATTAGCGATTTGCCTAAACATGATTAATGAACTACCTGAACACATTGTGTTTTTTCTACATGAACAAAAATCACTAACAAAAGTTTTATTTTTCCTGTTTTTTGTGTAGCACTATGGTGCTCGTTGGAAAAATAATAAAACATTTGTTAATTTGGTGTATTCTTTTTAAAATATTGTATACAAAAGTTACTCATCCTCTAGGAAAACGTAATTTTTTAAACAGATGAATACTCATGGATTTGAAAACATGACTAAGGGTCTATGTGTAATCAATGTACTCTATCTAGGGCTGCAAACGAACTGAACTTTCAGCGAACAGTTCATGAACCGTTCGGCGGGAAGTTCGTTTGTGTTCGTTCGTTTAATAAATGAACGAACACGAACAAAAATTTTTGTTCGTTTAGTTAAACGAACGAACATGAACAGAGGCCGCGTTCGTTCGTTTATGTTCGTGAACGTTCGGTAACGTGTTCGTTTATGTTCGATAGTTCAATAGGGTTTATAATTTTTTATTTTCTTATATTTACCCAAATAAATAATATATGTGAGGAAAATATGTTTGTATATTTAGTTATATTTTGGGTGGATCTAGCAGATGTCTTAAGAATTATTTTTATTCCAAAGTTAATATATGTTCGTTTGTGTTTGTTTATGTTCATGAACATTTCTTTGTGTTCGTTTTTGTTCATGAACACTTGTTTGTGTTCATTAATGTCCATTTGTGTTCGTATACGTTCATGAACAAAGTTAATAAACGAACACGAACACAAGTGTTTTCTTAATGAACGAACACGAACAAAAAATCTCGTTCGGAAAGTGTTCATGAACTGTTCGTGAACACATGATTTCCTTAACAAACGAACACGAACAAGGCCTTGTTCGTGTTCGTTCGGTTCGTTTGCAGCCCTACCTCTATCTGATGAAAGCGTTTGGCGATAGGACTTGCTTTATATTGACTAATAGAACTAGGATGAGCATATTGCATCGAATCAACACATATACATGATTGAATGAATGAAGAATTAACACAATAGCAAACCGGAGACTTGCAACTGACTTTATAATACGTACACAATTGATACAAAGGAACTGACTTTACAACATGTTTTTGTAATCAATCGTATATCCATTAAAACCACTGAAAGGTACAATATATAGATGTGTACATCGAGATAAACAAGGAAACTACCAATCCTCTTTATGAGGAGATATATACAAATAATTAGGAGATACACAACAATAATATACGATATTGCTAACAGGCCCCCGCAGTTTGAGCCGTAGCCGGACGAAGGCACAAACTGGAACGGAAGCGAGTGAAAAGATGCTTCGGCAAGCCTTTGGTAAAGATATCCGCATACTGGTAATCAGCTGGAACATGGAGAACACGGACGTCGCCAATGCGAACCTTGTCACGAACAAAGTGAATGTCAAGCTCCACGTGTTTGGTCCGCTGATGTTGAACAGGATTCTGAGTCAGGTACACAGCGGATACGTTATCACAGTAAATAATGGTAGCCTGGCGCGTAGCAATGCCAAGTTCGAGTAAAAGGTTGCGTATCCAGGAGGTTTCCGCAACAGCATTTGCAACGCCGCGGTATTCAGCCTCGGCGCTAGAGCGGGAGATCGTGGGTTGCCGTTTGGAGCTCCATGAAATCAAATTACCTCCCAAGTAAACACAATAACCCGAGGTGGAGCGACGTGAGTCAGGGCACCCTCCCCAGTCTGCATCAGAGTAAGCCGTAAGAGATGTAGAACTGGAGGGAGACAGAGATAGACCGAAGTCTATGGTTCCTTTAACGTACCGAAGTATGCGTTTAAGGAACGAAAAGTGCGTCTCGCGGGGATCATGCATGAAAAGACAAATCTGTTGAACAGCATATGAGATGTCCGGCCGAGTAATAGTAAGGTACTGCAAAGCACCTGCTAGACTGCGGTATAGAGTGCCATCCTGAACTGGAGGACCAGAATCTGCGCTTAGCTTGGAGCCGACTTCCACCGGGGTGTTGCATGGCTTACAATCCGACATATTTGCACGTTTTAGAATATCCAAGGCATAAGAAGATTGGGACAAAAACAAGCCACGTCCCTGGTGAGAAACCTTGATGCCAAGAAAATGATGAAGGGTGCCGAGATCAGTCATTGCGAACTCTTTAGAGAGGACCCGAATGAAGTGTTGTAGGAGACCTGGTGTAGAGGCTGTGAGGATGATGTCGTCGACATATAAAAGCAGATAAGCCAAATCATTACCGCGGCGGTAAATAAACAAGGAGGTGTCACAAGTGCTGCTAGTAAAACCGCATGTGGTGATGAAGGTGGCAAAACGTTGATACCAGGCACGAGGGGCTTGCTTGAGACCATATAGAGACTTTTTGAGCTTGCACACTAGGCGAGGATTGGACGGGTCCACAAAGCCTGGGGGTTGATGCATATAGACTGTCTCATTAAGGTTCCCGTGGAGAAAAGCATTCTTCACGTCGAGTTGATGAACCGGCCAAGCCCGAGAAACTGCCAAGCTAAGTACGGTGCGAATGGTGGTGGGCTTAACGACAGGACTGAAAGTTTCATCGCAATCAATACCCACCGTTTGACTCTTTCCATTAACCACGAGTCGCGCTTTATAGCGCTCCAAAGTACCATCTGCATGAAATTTATGTTTATATAACCACATGCACCGAATCACCGGAGCATCGGTAGGTCTCGGTACCAACTCCCACGTTTTATTATCTAATAGCGCTTTGTATTCAGCGGCCATAGCCTGTTTCCAGTTCGGATCGGACAAAGCGGACAGGTGAGATTTTGGTAAAGGTGAGGGGGTGGTGACGGTCATGGCAGAAAGGTTGAACGGGACGCGCGGTTTTGTGATACCCGCGCGAGCACGAGTGATCATAGGGTGAGTGGGTTGGGCATGTGAAGGTGGGCTAACAGGAGATTGGGCCGCTGAGATGGGTGTGGGAGATGTATGTTGGGCCGAGTGGGATATGGGTGTGTGTGAAGTAGGATGGGGCTGATGGGCCGTAGGGGTAGGAAGGTGAGGAGACGGGGCAGGAGTATGGGCTTGGGATGCGGAGTGGGCTGGTGAGTTGGCTGGGGAGTGGGCTGGTGAAGTGGGTGTGTTAGGCGAAGGGAAGGCAGTGGGGAAAAATGGAGTGGGCGATGGGGAAGGGTCAAGGAAGGAGTGGTTGGGGGGTGGGGTGGTGGGGGAGTGGAAAGGGAATTTGAGCTCGTCAAAGATGACGTGTCGAGAAAAAATGACTTTCCCGGTTGATAGCTCGAGACAACGGTAGCCCCGGTAGTTAGCGGGGTAACCAAGGAAAACACAAAGAGTGGATTTATGGTCAAGTTTGTGAGGACGGGTGTCGGTTGTGCTGGGGTAGCAGGCGCATCCAAAGACGCGCAGAAGGTCGTAAGAGGGGTGGCGTCTATAAAGCATGGCCATAGGGGTGAGGTTATGAATGGCTTTGGAAGGTAGGATGTTATGAAGATAACAAGCGGTGTGAAGAGCCTCAACCCAAAGACGCGAGGGTAGAGAGGCGTGGGTTAAAAGGGACAACATGATGTCATTGAGGCGACGTATCATGCGCTCGGATTTACCGTTTTGTTGTGACGTGTGAGGGCATGAGAATCGAAATTCCATACCGTGTGTGGCGGCGAAGTTTTTGAAATTGTGATTGTTGAACTCGCCACCCATGTCACATTGAAAAGTTTGAATGGACAAATGAAATTGAGTTTTAACAAAGGCATAAAAATTAACAAATTTATTAAAGACTTCGGACTTGTATTTTAGCGGGTAGACCCATGTATAGTGGGTGTAATCATCAATTAACACCATGTAATATTTATAACCCGCAGTGCTAAGTAGGGGTGAAGTCCAAAGATCACAATGCACAATTGAAAAAGGTAAATGAGTACTAGTAATTGAATCATAAAAGGGTAGACGCTTATGTTTTGACAACTGACAAGCATGGCAAACAAAAGAAGCATCTACTTTATTACAAGGAATCAAATGTTTTGAAGAAAGTAAATCAATAACGTGTCGACCCGGGTGACCAAGTCGATCGTGCCAAAAAGTAGAGGAGGCGGTAGCAACAAACGCAGCAGCAGATTCATTGGTGGTGAAGGGGTATAAATCACCAGAGCTATTGTGGCGGCTCAGGAGCATACCATCCTTGAGGTCCTTCACAGAAAAACCATAAGGGTCAAATTCGACAGAAACAAGATTATCTCTAGTAAACTTACGAACCGAGACAAGATTTTTAATAAAGTTGGGGTTGTAAAGGATATCATTTAGTTTAAAGTGTCGGGATGGTGAGGGTAAAGTGGTGTGTCCGGATCCGAGAACTGGAATACGGTTGCCATTACCAACTAATACGGACGCTATTCGATTAAACGTAGAAGGGGTAGAGATATTACCTTGCTCTGGCGTGATGTGAGAAGTGGCCCCCGTATCCATATTCCAAACATTCTGCGAATCCTCCATACCCATGGCTGCAAAAGCTTGGGCCAAGTCAGTAGGCTCTAATGGGTCCAGTTCAGTCAAGTGGGCCTGGGCCGATTGATTGGGCTGCTGCTGGGTGGGCTGGGACTGCTGCGAGTTATTGGCAGAAGATGTGGGATTGTAATTCCAAGGGAGCCAGTTGCCTTGAGTGGGAAAAGGACAAGGGGGGACCATCCAAGGTGGGGTTCCATAAAAACCAAAAGGAGCAGCTTGAGGAAATATAGGAGCCGATGGGTTTCTATTAAAATTCTGACCTCTGCCCCTTGATTGGCCACGGCGGAATGAACCACCACGGCGAGGACGGGTATCACGTTCCCTGGAATCACGAGTGTCCCGTGTGTCAGACCGGGGAGGAGCAGGTGGGGCGGTGTCAACGGCGGCAGCAACAACAGGTGGGGAAGCAACGGAACGAGCACGTTGACGGCTTTGTTCCCGAAGGAGCATGTCACACGCGTCAGCCCAAGAGGGGAGGCGCTGAACAATGAGAGCCCCGGTCATGTCAAACTCCGGAGGTAAACCACGAACCAGTTTCAATACGAGCCGTTTTTCCGGTACAGGACAGTCAACGGCGGCAAGCTGGTCAGATATCTCCTTCAACCGCTGAAAGTAGGCTTCGAGAGAAGAGCAGGCTTGAAGGGTGAGGTTGGTGAAGTCTTCTTCAAGAGTGGCAGCACGGGCATCTTTGTTGTTCAGAAAGTGGTTTTCTAATCGGAGCCACGCTTGACGAGCCGTGGAACCGGGCTGGGTGATTTTCAGGTAAAGGTCGTCGGATAACGTACCGTAGATCCATTGAAGGACCACGGCATCGATTTCCGTCCAGGAGGGCAGGTTAGGGTCATCGGCATTGGGTGGGGGTGTGTCGTCGATGTGGTCGAGAACACGGTATGCAGTGGCGTGGAGATGGAAGAGGTTAACCCATGACGAGTAGGAGACTTTTTCTCCGTCAAGGGTACGGATTTTCTGTTGGATGTTATTCACGGAGTAAACAGGGTGTAAGGGATTGTGATTGGCAGAGGTGCCGGTTTTTGGTGGTGGTGGTGTGGAGTCTCCCATCGGAACAGGAAAAGTGATCGGTGAACAGGAAGAAACAAAGAAAAAACAGAGAGTACCAAGGTAGGCCCGAGGGCGGTGGTCGCAGGCAGGGAGACCGAAGTCTCAACGGTGGCGGCGACTAGGGTTAAGGTCCAGAGCGTCTGCGCTCTGATACCATGTAATCAATCGTATATCCATTAAAACCACTGAAAGGTACAATATATAGATGTGTACATCGAGATAAACAAGGAAACTACCAATCCTCTTTATGAGGAGATATATACAAATAATTAGGAGATACACAACAATAATATACGATATTGCTAACAGTTTTGACTTCTATTTATACAATACAAATCATGACTGTTGAAATGGCACGACTGTTGAAACGACGTTAAAAAACCGCTACAGGTCATTAACCGAACTGACGGATTATTACTAATTACATATTGACCCATATTGTTTTTCCATATAAATTGTCTATGTCAAATAACTGTATAGAAAGCCCTGTTGACTTACGCTTGCGTGCTGGGTAACTCATCCTTTAGGAAAACGTAATTTTCGAAACAGATGAATAGTCATGGATTTGAAAACATGACTAAAGGTCTATGTGTAATCAATGTCCTCTATTTGATGAAAGCGTTTGGCGATAGGACTGGCTTTATATTGTGTTACGGGTCAAAATAAGTAGAGGGGGCTAGATGTAATTGTTGAATAGAATAGGGGGCCTTTGTAATAACTAGTTGTTAATCAAATGTACTTAAACAAAAGTCAAGGAATGAGAAGAGTATAAAAGTGGAGTATAAGTGGGGGTTTGGGTTGTTTGAGAAAAATGTAATCTTTTTAGAGGGAGGTCTGGGTTGGATTTTAGACTTGGTTTAGCTTTGGAGATGCTCTAAAAAAAAACTAGAAGAGGGCAGGCAACAAAATAGACACAACCAACAACTTACGACAAAAAGAATTTCCACTTAAGGCTAATCTATTCCAAATCCATAACAAACTTAAAAGACTTAATTCATATCACCAAGGATGCTCTCCACCTTATATCGAATCAAAATTTTGGCTTTCTTACAAATTAAATAATGTGTTTTTAATCATCATATACATGTCCTACTTAGGGATGGCAATCAAACCCGAACCCAATGGGTAAACCCGAAACCCGACACATTTGGGACGGGTTTGGGTCGAGTAATCGGGTATGGGTCCGGGTATGGGATTAGTTTTTAATTTTTTCGCGGGTTTGGGACGGGTTTGGGATTTGATGATATACCCGTTTACCCGACCCGATTACCCGATAAAGTATACCCGTTTACCCGATTAGATACCCAATATAATTTCTAATATATTTTTTTTAATATATGTATGCATAATATATCTAATTGTACATCTACATTGTCATCTTGTGCTAAAATTACCAAAAAGTTAGTGTATACTATTTGTTATCTATGTCTTTGATTGTTTTTATATGATTTAAGTATTTTATACTAGATTATACCCCGGGAACGTCCCGGGGTTGAAAAATCTAATATGACATATTAATTTTACATATGAAATAGAATGATGCGCTTTACAGTTACATGCAGGAAAGCTTCGAGTAACAGCTAACATAAAACAATTAAAAATATATCTCCAATGTTAACGCCTAACCTTAAACAATGTATGACTCTAATATTAATATCTAACCTAAAACAATGTATTACTCCAATGCTAACGCATGTTGAAAATAGAATTCATATTTACTGATTTGAACATAATTAGTGACTTGCCTATACATGATTAATGATTTACCTAGGGGCGGCAATTATTGACACGACCCGAAAACCGATCCGAACCCGACACGAAAAAAACAGATTTGGGTCAATAACACGACCCGTTTGAAAAAACGGGTCGGGTTCGGGTCGACCCGTATTAAAAATAGGTCGGGTTAGGGTTGATGCATATATAAAATGGGTTGACCCGTTAACCTGTTTAAGTATTTAGAAAAAAAAAATCTATTATATTTTTGTTGTTTTTTTCATTTTTATTTACATGGTTAGTTATAATTGTGTTATTTTTGGCAGACTATATTATTTATTTGTTACACTTATATACTTATCATTAAACATTTTATTGAAAACTCGCTTACAACCCAACAACCCGCTTAGAACTCATGAACATGTATGACTCATTTAAAAATATGGGTTAAACGGGTCATCTTTGGGTAGACCCGTTTTTTATGTGGGTCGGGTTAGGGTTGAAATATTTGACACGAATAATAATATGGGTCGGCTTCGGGTTGCACATTTCAACCCATCAACCCGCCAACCCGCAACCCGTAAACCCGCCAACCCATCAACCCGACACGATTGACACCCCTAGATTTACCTGAACGCTTTGTGTTTTTTTTCCTGTTTTAACAAAACTTAACAAAAAATAGTCGTTTTTTTCTCCGTTTTTTATATAGCACTATGGTACTCGTTAGAAAGATAATAAAACACTCGTTAATTTGGTGTAGTTTTTTTCTTTAAAAAATCTCGTATATAAAAGATATTAACGTTTAAAAATTATGGGAGGAAGTATAAGAGAGAAAAATCTAATTTTATTTTTAAATTATTTTTTTCCTAAAATATCTCAATGCCACATGGGATGACACATGGCACACTCAATGAGAAGAATGCCTCTTTGAATGCCATGTCATTAAAATGGCTTTCTTTTATTATATGTATAGATTTATACATTGTAATCTTTACATATATATTTAATAATAGTAAATGTAATTGGTAAATAGTTACCTAATAGATGTCAATCGGTTTTTTAGTCGAATATACTCAATGAGTATGTTTTAAAAATTAATGGGTTTACCGGAAACCCGCGGGTATACCCGATACCCGATGGGTAATTACCCGACACAAACCCGATGGGTTTTGGGCCGGGTTTGGGACAAGCATACCTAATCGGGTATGGGGTTGGGATTACTTAAACCCGTCCCAAACCCGACCCATTGCCATCGCTAGTCCTACTACCTAACAAATCTGAGTTTGGATTGCACTGATTAGATAATGTGTTTTTAATTTTAATACATCAGATAAACTTGAAGCAAAGGTAAAAATGGACTAAAAAGCAACATTTAGGGGCATTCCGAGAATCGAACTCGGGACCTCTCGCACCCGAAGCGAGAATCATACCACTAGACCAAATGCCCTTTTGATATTACGACTGTGCTTGTAATAATTTAACCAATTAATTAGTAAATAAAGATTCAATTAGAACACTTTTTTTCGTTTCTTAACCAAATATATATACACTATATCAAGATAAAACATTTCTGTATCTAAAAAATCAAGTTCAAGAATTCTTTTTGCTCAATATGCACAAAAACTGTGTATAAAATAAACCACTGTCAAATATATTTTCATTCTAAAGACAACTCTACAAACGATCCGCTTAAACATTACGGTTACAATTTACAAACCAGAAACCCAATCTATAATATTTATCTACAGCAGAAAATGCATGAACAGATAAAAAAACTCAGATTGCTGGCAGATTCGGTTGAGGTGGTCAGGTTGAGGTGTTTTTCTTCAAGGAATGGAGTTTTTTAATAGATGTGAGGCTAATATGAGCAACTCAACCATCTCAAAACCAGCTGCGGACACGGAATCAGCCTTTTCTGCACTTGAAACGCCATCATCTACCTCAGCTGACCAGCTTACAGGAAGTGTGCTACCAAGTGCAGTCTTTAGCAGTTTTGCCTCTGTAACTACATTCTCAATAATTTCTGATTTCCCGCTGGCAACTGTGACTGTATCCTCAGCTGTAACCGATTCTTTCACCTGAGTTTTTGACACGAATCATGTTAATATTAAAAATATGTTGGATTATTATTATAATATTCTTTTTGTTGTTTGTAATCATTTTTTATACATTAACTATTTATGGAATTCATAGAACAATGGATTAAATATGTGTTTGTGGTCCAGTCCAATCCAACCCCACAAGTTTTGATCAATACCAAAAATTTACTTGGTTGTAAAAGTAAAGGATGACCACCTTAACAAGTGATAGACGAAGCCTACGAATTGAAGAAATTAGATGCTCCATACTTTCCAAGCTCTCTTTTAATGCTGTATACTCGATTTTCATTCTGCATAAACACATGAAGTAATTGAAAAACATAACTAAAAGACATGGCTCATGACATACGTCTCGATAACTTGAAACTTAACAAAATTGATAGACTAAAAACTAGAGGTGACAAAAAAGGCAATTTTAGTACGGGTCAGGTTGTGTTGACCGCGAGCCTCCTTTTGTTATAGAATTTAGGTTATTTACTTTTTATAGACGATTAGTGTCAAAAATAAGTATAAAATCACATCAACTAAATAGTAATCTAAGTATTTTAATAAAATGATTTAAAATTTTCTATGCATAAAGGATAAACATTGGGTGACTTTCGACCCTTGCTTGACATGTTTCCTTATCAGCTTATTTTCGTGATTTTACCCATTTGACTCACTAGAGATAACACATAAACCCGTATCAACACAGTTAAAAACAAGTCATATCATAAACTCGAAAGAAAGGATCACAAACCTTGCAAAATCCATGGTACTACTAGAACTTTTCTTGGTGATATTTTGCACATACTCGTGGGAAGTAAGGGGATTAATCCATTGGCTTAAGTAGGTTTTCTTCAGTAAACCCTTCAACCTTCCATCCTTATCCTGAAAACTGCTTTTCTCTTCACTCGCGGTTATAAGCTTACCTTGCTTCCCGCCATCATTCAGTTTCCTGAAAATATAAACAATTTAACATACGACGGAAAATAATAATTAAAATATAAAAAAGAAATAAACATACTCGTGTAGTAGACGGTTTTCCTGCTTCAACTGTGCCAACTCCATAAGAGCAACAACCTTTTCATTAGTCACCTATTGAAAAAATACTGTTACATTAAGCAAGTGACCAAATACAATTATAACAAACTGTAGAAATAAAATAAATAAAAACCAAAAAAATTACTTGTATTAAGTTTCTTTGTAGCTCCTCTAACTTATTCTGAAGAGCTGCATTTACATTGTTTTCTAACATATACCTTTCTTCCTGTTGTGACAGAAGCAACAGTGCTGCAACCTGATATGGAAATCAATAACTTTTGTAAGGTTCCATCAGGACCATGTTCGTTCATTTAACTTGACAGACTGGCATAATTCCTCATATTTTATTATCTGCATTTGTGGATATAAATACGCACAGGCATGAACACAAACCTTCTCTTGCAATGCTTGAGCAAAGGCTTCAGAAATATCCCCTGTTCCAGAACTAATAGCTTTTTGTAAATCAGAAATGTTTTCCTACAAAAATACGTTAAACAGAGAACCATTAAACAGAGACCTGCATAGAGCAATCTGATAGAGAACAATTAACTAATTCATAAGAAGTTAAAGGTGTACATATTATATAAGCGGCCATTTCGACCTTATACCTCATCTATAACAGGTCTGTTTAGTAAAACTAAAAGAAGTATGTAGAATGAAAACATGCCAGACAGGTCGAACAAATCAAACAGGTCAAGAGTTTCACAAAAGGAATACAAATGCATAAAACCACCCAAACCTATTTATCCTAAAAAAGTATAACAATGGTATGGTTTTTCTGGAAAGATATCAACATATAAATTATTTATAGAATATAAAAAATGCTTGTGGAACCAGATCCCATTTTGCTACCTCGTGTGTACAAAGTATATACATGGAACTTTAGCCACTCAAACAGATGATCTAAAAGTAAATTTAAAAAAAAACATCATCGCTTTCTCTATATTCTTTTAAATTGAAGAGAATAAAGTACAGAGTCACACACATGCAATTATAGAAGCATACATACACAAATGCCAAACCTTGTCTTTTAGCATCAGAACAAGAGCTTCTGAGTCATCCACAGCTCCAGAACTGGAAGTGTTTGGCAACTCAGAAACATTTTCCTACAACATATGAACATTCGTAAGTCAACTCTATGTACACTCACATTAAGTTAACCATCCTTCTCCTATGAAAATTTATTGTTCTTAATGTTAAAAACATAATTAGACAAATGACACCACAAATATACCTTTGCAGTAGTATCTGAGGCTTCATCAGGGCTTATATGTACATCACGACAATCATTTTCTTGCAATATCATCTCTCTCTGAGGAGATAAACTGTTAGGTTCTTCAGTTATACAGATTTGTCTCATATTTTCTTTAATTTCGTCAACAACTGATTTAAAATAAGAAGATTCCTCCTCAAGCAAATTAACAATTTCAAGCCTGTGCTGAGAATGGAAACTATGTAAGCCTGATATGTCACTCTTCATCTTTTCTTCCAAACACATCTGTATTGAATTGCAAAATGACCACATCAGTTATAATTTTAAGCAGCATAGCTTAGTTATCAATTATAATCTGATCTCACTTTCGTGTTTTTCAAATCATGCACCATCCTCTTCAAATGTTTCTCAATCTCCAATCCCTGTAGCAGAAATAAGAAGTCATAAGTGACATGGACCAGAAACTAATGTAGCACTAATATTGATTACCATCTGCAGCCTGCTCTGAAGATTAGCTACAGATTTTCTCAACGCCTCCACTTCTTCCTCTAGTGCGGTCTGTCTGAATCAAAAGTCAATCCAGTTGCATATGAAAAGAGATAGTTAATCATTGGTTATTAGGACTCACAATGTACTTTGTGGTTTGTGTTTCCCCAGAACCAGTGAAAGTCCACATATCATCTGAGTCGTTCAATAGGGAAGTACACTTATCTTCCCAATTAGCATCTTCATATTCGTTTAAAGAATGCTGTCTGATGTCATAAAACTTAGCGATCACCTGTAACAAGTAAAACGTCAGTTTCATACAAATCGTGCATGCATTAAAAAATACATTTACCTGTTTGAATAGTTCATTCTCCTTTTCATGTTTTTCTAGATCAGTCTGAAGTGTAGCTGAACGTTTCTTTTCTTCGAGAACAACTGAGTTGAGTTCTTCAATCCTGGTCCATCAAACTAATGAGCATAGCACAGATACCAGAAAATAAACATACAAGTACAGCCATGACAAAATACAAATACACACTTTTGTTGCAAAATGCCAAATTGTTGTGATGCGTGTTCTTCTTTCTCCTTGGCCAGTTCGGCCTATCAAAAACCATACACACATTTTAAATCAAAGGATTCAGGGCAAGAAAAACACTCAAAATACATTAAGAAATAATAGCTGAAAGTAATAAGTTCAGAAAATGCAGAGGTTAAAAATAACCTCCATTATTGCGTTATCACGTTCAGAGAAAGCCGCAGCAACTGAACTTTGGAAAAACTTAATCTGCTTCTCCGCTTCTAAGCTCTGCAGAAATTTTCAAGATACATATCATAAATTATTCACTAGTTTTAATCACTCCATTATAATTTTTTATCAAATTCCAAAAAATTGAGAATTATGTGGAGAGAGGAAGACCTTAGAAAGCTCAGCTGCATGTAAATCAGCTAACTGGTTCTGCACAATGAATTAAAAAATCAATATTGACAATTCAACATATCTTCTGGAATTATTCAAGAATCACTTAAAAGAAGAAATAACTCACTTTGATACGATAAGACTCTGAAAGCTCTTCTTGGAGATTTACATTCTCTCTTAAACAAGCAGTTAACTTTTTTTTCAAGTTATCTATCTCCTGCTCCAGACCAGCTGTCCTAATTAGGTATTAATATCAGTTCTAAATAACTATCAAAGACGTACAGATAGTCGGATTACACAAACAATTAAAGATTGATGTAAAAAGAAACCTTTGAGCTTGCATCCTAGTAGCAACAGCACCATAATTCGGTTCAGCATGTTGCATACAAATATGCTCAATATCATTACGCAGTTCATCACGCTCTACAAATTAAAATAAAAATCACAAAACCTAAATTCGTCTCTCATTACACGTAGATTGTGGACCAAGTGAAAATATTTATAATTTATGAAACATACCACGCTCCAAAAGTTCAATTCGAGAAAGCAAAGCGGCACGATCATCAAATTTCTCATCCATAATTACAGATTCCTATAACACAGACTCAAAATAAGATAACTATCAATGAAAATGCAAAAACAAGATGCAGATTTGCAAATTTTTTAAGACACTCCTACCCTAAATCACCATAATTACAAACCTTAATATAAACATATAGGATTTGAAGATACTCCTACCCCCAATCACCATAATTACAAACCTAAATATGAAGATAGGATTTGAAGATACTCCTATCCTAAATCACTATAACTACCATAGTTACTAAAAGCCCTCGCTTTATGCGCCTAGGCACATTTTCCAAGCTAGGCCCTTTAATTGCGCTTCTGGTTCCTAGGGCCTCGCTTCAGCTCTCCAGGCAAACTAAATACCAATTTATTTTTTAATTATTTAATGCAAAATTATTGATCTTCTCTACAATATAAGCTTCCACACTACCGATTTAAGCAACTTTTATCCAGAACACTGAGAGTTTAGAATATTTAGAACTTTCAAGGTTTGAAATTACATGTGAATCTGCACTATTTTAGAACTTTTGGTAGTAATTAGATGATATTAAATGTTATATAATAGCTTTTGTTTATAACTTTATTTTATTTGAAGAATAATATTATTCTAATACATAATATATTTTTTATTTCTTTTTCATATAAGTACGTTCCTTTTTTGCGCCTTTCGCCTTGCGTCTAGGCCCCAGGTGAGGCCTATGAGCCTTGAGTGCGCCTAGCGCCTTTGATAACTATGATAATTACAAACCTTAATATGTACATGTACATATAGGATTTGAAGACACTCCTACCCCCAATGGAATTTTTTAGGCAAAAATCCCGATCGCTTCTTTCAAAGTTTGGTTAAGCCCCCGATTGCCCCAAAAGAAAATAAATCTTGTGTCCGCCACTGATAACTACAAAGCTTAATATGAACATATAAGATTTAAAGACACTCCTACCCTAAACCACCATAATTCCAAACCATAATATCATATGAACATATATAGTTAATATCCAATATAGGTTTAAACTTTCAAGCAAGTATTCATGTGATACAATAACAATATTAGTGAAGGTTTACAGTATATGTAAACAGAATACAACGGAAATTAACCGTAATTGAAAACAATAACAGGTAACTGTTTGTTGACAGAGAAATTCAAACAAAGCGTTGATAAATCTTTGAAACAGCAAAGAGATGAGAAGATGAAAGTATTGAAATTAAGATGGAATAATAATAATATTACCTGTGAAAGTAAATATATAAACCCTAAGAAACAGATTTAGGGAAAAAATGAGTAGAGAGTAGGCAGGAGGATGACAAGGGAGAAGAAAGGAAGGGCTTATTTGTTTGTTGATCGCTTGACGTTTGCCCCCACCAGGCTGTCCCGTTTTGGCCCCGCCTAATGGATGTCCGTTACTTTACATAAATTAATCTTAAAAAAATATAAATTAACATCGGTGTTAATTTCTGACACGACCAAAAAAATACGACCTGACCCGAACCTAATACGAAATTAGTGAGTTTAGGTTTACTCTAAATGGGTTTGGGTCGGTTTCGTCAGGGTTGACCCGTTTAACCCATTTATACAATACTTTATGTTTATACGATCCGTTTTATGTTATAAATTAAATTGGTTATGTATTTTATGTTATACTTATAACTTAAAATAGAATATAGTATAAGATTTTATAATTAAAATGTAAATATTTTTTATACGTTTTTGTTTTTTTGGTATATTTTTAATATTAATATATTAATTTGGGAAAAAAATAAAAAAATCGGATTGAATGGGTCGGGTACGGGTCAACCCACAAATATTTGAGTCGGGTTCGGGTTCATATATATGATACAATTTTCGGGTTCGGATCGGGTTGAACCCGCCAACATGTGAACACAACCTTTTAGCACCCCTAGGTGGATATAGTTTCCGATACCTAATAAATATTTTATTTTGATAATAAAACTATCGGGAGTGGACGGTTTGGGTGGGAGACATGAGTTGGCAAACAACACTAACCCTGCGGCGGATGTCAACGGTTCAAGTCCGCTTATCTTCACGAGTTGGAGATAAGTTAATAATTCATGATCTGGCATGTACAGAATGAAAACTTCATTCTCGATTCTCCTAAAAGGTAAGCAAGTGGAGGGGGTTGGGTTTGAAAATAACCAACCAATTAATCGCATCCTAAATTTTTTCTTTTAAATAACCAACCAATCACCCTCCTCCACCTCCACCTCCACATCACCCCCAACCACCCTGTCCAAGCCCATCCACCATGGGGGTGGTATTCCTTGGGTGGGTTGGGTTCCCACGCCTCACTCCCTTCATTTTTCAATAAGACTTGTATCTAAATGTTAAATATAAATACATATACACTCACATAATGTAGTGGAACCGGAAATGAGTAAAACACAGACTGTACCGATTATGACGGTTCGGTAATTCGGTTGATATTAGTGGCTCAGTATAGTTATGATACTAAAACTACTTTATTTTTAAGAAAACTAAACATCTGGATACCAATTACCAACTTTTATGTGACTAAAAATTGCCTAATCTAATAAAAACCATGCTGGATTTTGTACAACCACCAATCATAAAATATTTAAACAATACACGATAAAACAGTAAACCAACACAATAAGCTAATCGCATCGCGTAGGTAGCATTCTAATTCTAGTTATTAGAATATAAAAAGCACTTTGAAGTGTTCGTCTAACACCTTCACCGAGGCGTCCAAGCCAACGATGTTCTATAGGCAATAATATTATAGTAGTAAAATAACATGATTAGTATTGTTTCAATGAATTAATAAAATAAATAGGTTCATTCAACACATGGTCCATCTGTTTATGTTTGTTGAGTCACATGTTAAGCTTTCTCTATGAATAACTGTTAAATATGATACATTTATTTTAGTTATCCATAAAATGAAATTATCAATTAGGTATCTTCTACAAATGACCCACGATTGTTGTTATAAACGTTATACCCATATATGCAGAGTTTGCATCGCCACAACAGTAGTGTCGAGTCTCCACAACGGAACCTTAGCATGGACGCGAGGTGTAATTTAGACCAAAACGATATAAGAATTCGCATGATTCCCTAGATTGGAATATTCCGTCCAAAATCATGTTTGGTTGATCATGGAACAAAGCAAAGCATCATCCGACTCACATAAGGGGAAAAGCTTTCATTACCGTCGAATGTATGTCGAATGACAACAAGGTTTCTTGAAAACAAACGGATCCACATCGTTTGTTTCTACAACTCTTTCGAAAGACAACAAACATTAAGGAAAGACAAACATCGACTGATTCCCCCATCGAACAGATCGATCCACATCAGATAAAGACAAACATCAAACATCGTTTGTTTCAAGATTAAGGAGATAATTCAAACAAGAAACTCAAGATCCATGAAAATACTGGCAGATAAAAAACTACTAGGTACATTTTCAAGTTTAAAGCCATATGCAGAAAGATAAACAAAACAAATGGTCAAATCCCATATTTAATTCTTGATTACCCAAAATAAAATGTTGATCACCACCATCCATTCATACTTCAATCAAAAGCAGGCTTCCAACAAGCAGCAGCAACACAGGGCAGCCAAACTGCACACAATCACCATTAAAAAAAAATAAAGGCAACTCTTTTGACCTATTCAAAGAAATTAAAATTGACAACTCTCAAAACCATATTAACCAGTTATTTCTTGGAATTCAAATATTTGACGCAAATTGTAGATGGGTCAGTTTTTTAAACCAAAAAATATACAAAAATTGTAGATTTTTTAAATTCAAAATCACACAAAAATTGTTAACATGTCAATTCTTGGTATTAAAAACTCCACAAAAAACTGTTATTGAGTCAATTCTTGAAAGTCACAAATTACAAAAAAATATATTTATGGACCAATTCTTGATAATCCAAAATTACTCACAAAAAAATTGTTGAAGAGTCGATTCTTGAAATCCAAAATTACACAAATAATGTGGATGGGTCAATTCTTGAAGCCCAAAATTACCCAAAAAAAAAAAAAAAAAAAAACGATCTGTGGATCAATTTTTGAAACCCAAAATTACACAAAAATTGTGGATAGGTCGGTTCTTGAATCCAAAATTAAACAAAAAAATGTTGATGGCTTAATTCTTAAAAACCAAAATTACACAAAAACTGTTAATGGGTCAATGCTTAAAAGCCAAAATTACACAAAAACTGTTAATGGGTCAATGCTTAAAAGCCAAAATTACACAAAAACTGTTAATGGGTCAATTCATGAAATCCAAAATTCACAAAAACTGTAAATGGGTTAATTCATGAAATTCAAAATTACACAAAAACTGTTAATCGGTCAATTCTTGAAATTAAAAAAAAAAAGAAAAAACTGTTGTTGATGGGTCAATTCAAATTCAACCCAACACATCCTAAAATTAGGTGTAAGGTGTTCGGTGCCAATTCATCATGATCTGCCCCAAAATCAGCCAAATCAAACAACTGATCATATCACTTTACACACAAAAAAAAATTATAATAAAAAAAACCCGATCTTTGACAATTGCATTCATAAACAAAACTGATTTAACAAAAAGGGTATAAAAAAAACAATTACCAGCCCTCCATAAAACCGCTACTTTGCTGTTGTTGTTGCTGTTGAGGAGGGGGTGCACCGTACTGAGGAGCGTACTGAGGAGGGTACCCTTGTTGTGGAGGGTACCCTTGTGGAGGGTAACCCTGTGGAGGGTATCCTTGAGGTGGGTAGGCGTCTTTGGGGTACGCTTCTGGTGGATAACCTGCAAAAAGTTTAATCACATTGTTTAGTTTAGGGATTAAGTGATAATATATAAATAATATTAAAAGGCTGGTTTGAGAAAGAAGATCTGTGGTTAAAAGAGTTGGACCTTGTGGAGGAGGAGCACCGACTGCTGGTTGGCCTTGATTGTAGTAACTCATGGTGGTGGTGGTGGTGGTTGTGGTGATGAATGATGATGGCCTTGTTTGTTGTGATGGAGTTGTGGTAACGGGGGTGTAGTGGGGTTTTTATAAAGTTGGGTGGGGGATTGGCGTTAAGCTTTGTTTATATAACATAGGGCATGTGTGGTAGTTTATTAACGAGGCTTTTAACCATTCAGCTCTGAATGTTTGTTTCAACTTAAAAAAGACTTTAAATGAAATGGTTAAGAGCTGAATTATTCAGATTTGATGCATAGCTAAACTATCCAGCGCTTAATCATTCAGAGTCTCTTAACCATTTAGACATTTTGATGATTCAGCACTTAATCAACCAAACAGCCCCATAATATATTATTACATTTATTATATCACATATAAATATTATTATATTGTATTATATGAAACTGGTATTAAGCTTTCGCTAGGTAAAACACATATAAATATTATTATATTGTATTATATAGAATTGGTATTAAGCTTTCGCTAGGTAAAACACATATAAATATTATTATATTGTATTATATAAAATTGGTATTAAGCTTTGGTTAGGTAAAACAATGACAAATGGCACCAATGTTATACTATGGCTAACAAAAATTAACACATAAAAAGGTCTTAAAAAATCTAAAAGAAAATCAAACGAGGAAAGAAATAAATGTAAAAACGTCCAACCATACACGTAAAACGTAAAACATAAAAAATAACTTATTTGAGCTAGGACTCGTGTGTTGCTACGGAGATGGTAAACAAGAAAAAATAGGTAAAATTGTTGAACCACACACGCACGTTGAGCGTGTTTGACCAAAATGTGAAACGAAATATAAAATATGAAAAAGTATATGGACCAAAGTTAAAAGTGAAAAAGTTTTGAAAATAAAATGTATAAGATGTAAAAGTATTGTGGTTAGAAGTAGAAAATAAGTTATATACTCCGTATATAATTGCATGATAAATCTTTATTTACACAATAAATAAGTAAATATGATGTAATGGGATACTGGTCTAATTCATGATTAGCATATTTTGATATTTATCAAAGACAAATTGGATTTTAATAATCTAATCTTTTTCTTTTTTTGTCCGATAATAATTCTATGTGAATTTTTTCGCTCTACCAGTCCCACTTTTTAGACATTTTGCTATCAATGGACTCCCCGTTAACTCACACTAACGTCGTTAGCTGAAACTCACAATTCCAGGCAATTATTCACGGAATTTGAAAGAGGGAATCGAGACGATGATATTTTATAAATATGTTTTATGTCATAAGGTAGTTTGTAAAAAAGAAAATATAGAACCTAAAGTAAAAACTGAAATCAGATTTGCAATTAAATGTATTTTTCTTATTCACAACTGTATTTTCTTGAGGTTGTTGGACAATGTATTAACACTATGATGTGAAATGATTACAAATTAAAATGGGATTGTTTTACAACGAAGCCATGAACCATCTCATTTCCGAAATAAAAAAAAACAACAATTTTGTAATTTTGTGGAATTATTATTAATTTAATTTAATTTTTTGTCCAGCCAACAAACATCGTATTAAATACGCATGATGCTTATTGCGTGGTAGTTTTCTATTTTAGAGACTTAAACAGTTAAACCTAGGATGATCCGTCTGTGGAACAAACAACAAATGTGGAATTTAAATGAATAATAATATAGTATTCATTTCAGTTCCCAATGTCAAATGCAGTACACTCGTGACAGAATTCAAAGTACTTCTCCACAAGAAATTCTTTAATTTGTCTGTATATAAATGGAAGAATGCGATTTCGTAAAAAACTAGATAACCTTAGTTCATGCGTAGTTGCAGTGTTATGAGCTCCTATGGGGGCGTTTTGGTAGCGTCAGTTATGGAGATGACGAGCGTTGTGGCACAGATCGATTTTTTTTTTTTTTTTTTTTTCTAATTCAAACTTTATTTATATATATACACACACAGTGTTGAAGGTGGTGGCTGTGATGGTTGAAGGTGGTGGTTGTGATGGTTGGAGATGAAGGTGAATAGTGATGTTGGTTGAGGAGGGACGATGGTGATGATGGAGGTCAGGCGAAGGGGTGTTCAGACACAAGCGGTAGCCTGGTGGTAGGAAGGAGGGTGGTGGTGGGAGAGACGAAGGGGTGTTAGGTTATAATCTAGAAGAAGACCCAATTAGTTTGTTAATTTGTGATTTTATTATAATCTAGACGAAGGGGTGTTAGGCTGAAACTATGCACGGTGCCGACAAGCACCTCGAGCAAAGGCCTGATGGCCTGCGCTACTTCGCAGAACGCGTCTGGGTTCCTTTATTCGGGGGACTTCGGGAGCTGGTTCTTGATGAAGCTCACAAGTCTCGGTATTCCATTCATCCTGGTTCAGACAAGATGTACCAGGATCTAAAAATACTGTACTGGTGGCCAAACATGAGGGCGGATATAGCCTCATACGTGAGTAAGTGCTTGACCTGTGCTAAGGTCAAGGTGGAATACCAGAAACCGTCGGGTCTATTGCAACAACCTGAAATTCCAGAGTGGAAATGGGAACGGATTACGATGGACTTTGTCACACAACTACCTAAGTCACCGAGTGGGAATGATAAGATATGGGTGATTGTTGATCGGTTGACGAAATCAGCCCATTTTCTCGCTATTAAGGAGACCGACACCATGGATCGGTTGGCTCGTTTATATCTGAAAGAAGTTGTCTCTAAGCATGGGGTACCAGTTTCTATTATCTCGGATCGTGATTCTCATTTTACTTCGCATTTCTGGAAGTCTTTGCATAAGGCTTTGGGTACCCAGTTAGACATGAGTACAGCTTACCATCCACAAACTGACGGTCAAAGTGAACGTACAATTCAAACTCTAGAAGACATGCTGCGGGCATGTGTGATCGATTTTGGCAAGGGTTGGGAAGCTCACTTACCGTTAGTAGAATTCTCTTACAACAACAGTTACCACACGAGCATCAAGGCAGCTCCGTTCGAGGCATTATACGGACGGAAATGCCGGTCTCCTCTTTGTTGGGCTGAAGTGGGTGAGAGTCAACTCACTGGGCCTGAACTAGTATACGAAACTTCTGAGAAAATCGTACAGATTCGTAACCGATTGGCAGCGGCACGGGACCGACAGAAGAGCTATGCTGATCATCGCCGTAAGCCATTGGAGTTTCAAGTTGGTGACAAAGTACTTCTAAAGGTTTCACCGTGGAAGGGCGTCATACGCTTTGGGAAGCGTGGCAAACTTAACCCGCGGTATGTCGGTCCATTTACGATCCTGGAACGGATCGGACCGGTGGCATATCGACTTGATTTACCGACGGAGCTCGGTAACGTACATAACGTCTTCCACGTGTCTAACCTGAAGAAGTGTCTGACTGACGAGTCTCTCATTGTTCCACTAGAAGAGATCAAGGTTGATGATCGTCTTCGGATAGTGGAGGAACCTGTCGAGATCCTTGATTACAAGATTCGCAGTCTACGTCACAGTAAGATCCGCATTGTTAAGGTTCGATGGAACTCGAACCGGGGACCGGAATACACTTGGGAACGCGAGGATCAGATGAAGTCTAAGTATCCTCATCTCTTTCCTAAAGAGGCATTCGAATCGAGACATGTTACCACTGCAACGGAATGAATCTCGGGGCGAGATTCCTTTTAACGTGGGGATGATGTGACAACTCGGGTAATTCTCTCTCTTGGTTTCCATCTTTTGTCTGTTTCTTTTGTTCATACTCTTAGTACTTGTATAATTTTCGGGACGAAAATTCTTTTAACGTGGGGATGATGTGACACCCGGCAAATTCAGGTTAACAACGTGGTCTAGATTAAAGTCTACCTTAGCGAGTCACGCGTATTCTGTACTTAACTGGGTTAGTTGAGTCGGGTTATGGTTCGGGAACTGTTATGTGAGTCTAGGGAATCATTAGATGTTGGCCTAGAGGATCGTTAGATGTCAGTCATTAACCAAGTGTACAAGGGGTGACGATTCGGAGAATCGTCAAAGCATAGGGAACATGCAAGTCTCGAGTCCCGGGAATTGGTGAACAAGTGTGAATGTGTTTATTTGCAAGTGTTATGTGTTTACAATCATTATGTGACTTGTCGGTATGTGAAAATGTGTTAACATATGTTAAAACGGGGTTTAACGCGCAAAATACTTGGAACAACACCCTATAGGCGATTAGGGTGAGCTAATCACCTATAGGGTGGCGAGTAGCTCACCTCAGGTGGCGATTAGGGGACCCCAGGTGGCGATTAGGGGGCTAATCGCCTAAGGGGGTGGCGATTAGCAATTCTAATCGCCTGCAACTGAACCATAATCGCCTGCAACGTGGGTTACGACTAAAAACGACTATAAATACAATACTTGACCTCCTAAACTTCATAATATCAACCCTAGTCGCCCCACAACTCGTCCCAACACCCACACAACCTCTGGAACACGATTTTGGATCAAACAACTTGATTTCAAGCCTATTTCATCAATCAATCACAATCTTAAGGTGTGGTTTTCATCCATGCAATCTTTACTAATGTTTTTATTGAATCCCTAATGGTCCAGACCTGTTCATAAACACTTGTGTCTTCTGTAAATCGTTAATAATCGTTATTGTATGGATTCTAGATGCTATGCATGTTGTATGTGTAGGTTTTAATTAAAAGATAGGATTTTTATGATTCAAGAAGGATTATTAACATGATGTTAGGGTAGTTACTGATTTATAATGATGGTTTGATGTGGTAATCTGATTGATTGTTCATTAGATTATGTTTATGCATGTTAATGTGATGATTACATGATACTTGTGTTATGTTTTAGAAACGTGGTTGCATCCAGGGCTGCTAGAACAAGGTTAAACGATGTATTTTGATCTAAACATGTTTGGGATACTTGTTTGATTGATATTGGAGGTTTACACACGTTCTAGGTTTGATTTGGAGTGTTAAACGCGCGAAAAACCGGAACAGACATGCAGGTAGCGATTAGCAGGGCTAATCGCCTAAGGGACAGGCGATTAGCAGGCTAATCGCCTACCAGTAGAAGCTAATCGCCTACCCTTTAGGTGATTAGCATGCTAATCGCCTAATATGATGTGTTTTTGCATGCTGCATGACCCTAATCGCCTGATAAGTTCTGAAATGCATGTCACATGACCCTAATCGCCTACAAACTCAAAAATTAGCATACCACATGACCCTAATCGCCTAATGTATAGGCGATTAGCATTCCTAATTGCCTGTTGACCAACATAATTGCCAGTTGACTTTTCCTAATCGCCTGAACTGCTGCAGTAAGTGTATTTTAGCATTCCGAGACCCGTTTTGACACCTAGGAACATGTTAGGAACCCCGTAACATATCTAATAACTTGGTAACATGTGTTCGGGTCAATAATGTGTTAATTGAACTATGTGCTAGAACTTGTTGGACTTTAACGTATGTTAAGTGTGACTGCATGATTATGTGTTTGTGAATACTAGTGTAACACGGGAAGCCTCGGGTCACCAATGGGATGTCGAGTCTTGTACATTTGGTCATGTTAACAGTAAACGTGTTGTCAAATAAACTTGGTTATGGTCTGGACATCTAGGGACTAACTAACCTACGGGTTATTAGTCTAAGTACTTGTAACTGTCATATGTTAGGTCGCCGCTTTACGGGGCTAGCATAGCTTGTTGACTTATTCTGTTATCTGAAGTAACGCAACCTAAGGTGAGTTTACGGCCCCACTTTACTTGGTTTTCACTTTTGGGGGAGAAAACATGTGTTAAACAACTATTTGGTAACAACTGTCATACTATGGGTTTTCAAACGGATTACTATACGATCTTTGGAAGTCCCGGGGGGAAACCATGAATGTGCTGGTTTGCACAACGGGGAAATGTGAATAGCGCTATTGGGAGTGACCAACCCCACCCGTCGGCATGGAGCGCCGGGCGGGTGCATATTGTCTCAAACAGGAACAAGTTTACTATTCGGGCACAACAACTGGTATGCGAGTTAGTAATGGTTTTCCAATCGTAGTAGTAATGGAACATGCGCCTAGCTAGCGTACTTGGTTTACAATTGTTATAGTATGGACAAGTTGAACTTGGAACTTTGATTACAAACCTGTAAACTCACCAGCATTTTTGTGCTGACGTAAACTCTTACATGTTTTCTCAGGTCGCTAAGGTAGCAAAATGGAACTAGGGCGCACGCGTCTGCACGGCGTCTAGTTAGAGTCGCATGGTTTTTGAACATTGAACATTTGGTTTTACTTTGTTATGTAACGATATTTAGCTTCCGCTGATGTTTAAGATTTTTGAACTATGTTTTTGAAATTCATTTAGTATTGTTTATTGTGATCATTGACTTGGATCCTGGTTTGTCATGCGCCTCGCGGTAAAACTCCGCAAGTGGATTTGAGGGTGTGACACATACTTTTAGACCAACATATTACATTATATCACATGGATACTTAGTGACATTTATTCATCGGTAAAGACCTCTCAAACTTTTAGTGAACCATTAATATGTGGATACATAGCGGGGAAAGTGTGAATAGATCTATTGGGCATGGCAAGCCCCACTCGGACCGACTGGAGGTCGGTGGCGGGTGCATATTTGTCCTACCAAACTTTACGGCACTGGGTGATGAACCGGTGATGGGTATAGAGGCATTATAACGTTCAAGAGTGGTTCTCGACACTATGGTATCATGTACGATGTCTAGCTAGCATCAGGTATAGATGCAAGGATTGTTTGGTCTGGTTTACAAACTTGTCTCGGTGGCTCACCGGCACTTTATGTGTTGACTAACATTGCATGTTTTCTTAGGTCGCTAAGGTAGCAGGGAGTCTAGGCGCACTGGGGTCTCACTGCGTCTCATCTCACTTCATATTGCATGTTTTGAACTTTATTTCAGTTTAAACTACTTACTTTTGGATTTTGGTTGTAAAACTTAATTTGCTTCCGCTGTGGTCTTGACTTATGTAACTTTTAACTGTGTGGTTGGTTTTATCACGTTGTTTTCATATCATATAGTTGTCGTTTATTGTGACCGTTGACTTGACCGCACAAGAAACCACTTGATATCATAAGAGAGTCGTGACCAACCGGCGCACGTGCATCTCCTACTTGAACCAATTAACCTTTTAAAAAGTGAGTGATCTGTCATTAACTGTGCGGCAGTATAATGATGAAAGAAAATAAAGACTGTTTTCTTCCAACACGGGTTCACCAATTCCATATGCATAATGATATTACTTTCAAATGTGTTTGCACAAATATTCGAAAGATTCTTACAATCAAAGGAAAATATATTACCAACATTCCGTAGATAAGAAAGTTGGAATTGATGTTTTTCGATGATTCATACAATCAAAGGAAAACATGAATCCATTATTATTATCTATATATGCTGCATAGATTCCCTATTTTCAATCTTTAGGCATTTTAGATTTTATCATCCTTGATCTTGGGTTTTTCATTGCCAAAGGTCTTGATGAATATTCGCATGAATCTCCTTGATTTACGCATAAGTGTGAGAATCATCTGTCCCTTTAGGGTTGAATAACAAAGATATTGTCGTTGTCGTGTACTGATTTTCATGCAAATATTCATCAAGACCTTTGGCAATGGAATTGAAAGACGTAGATTTTTTGGCAAAATTGAAAGATCTAGATGCACAACTTGAAGCGTCAATGGAATTGAAGCTTAAGTTTATTAATTCCTTTAATTAGCTTTGTATCTTAATGTTTAACGTTGATTCTATTTATTTTTGTTTTTAGTTTTGTATTGTCTTTCAACATTATATATGGTTTTTTATGTTTTGTGATGGTAAATTGAAGCTTAAGTTTATTAATTCATTTGACTCGTATTAACTTTTGTGTTTTATTAAGCAGACCTTTAATCCGTCTGTAGATTTATATGTGTTATCTCAACAGACCTTTAATCCCTCTGCAGATTTATGTTTGGGTTGTTGTAACAGTTGCAGTTATTAAACATCTGATAAGTATTATTAACCAGTATCGTCAGACATTACTAAATACAATTTTTCTTTTTAACAATAGATCGACTGTTTAATTTGGGGTTTACTAAACAGACGCTACTAAACAAGTCTTCTTGGCAGCAAACGATTGTCTTCTTAATGTTGGTTTCACTAAACAGGCCTTAAGGCAGGACTCGGTCTCCTGTGTGTTTCACACGGGATTTCACCTAGTAACTGTTAACAAAATAATTGACTTATGATGATGTGCCACATGGCACGTTGAGATGAGAGTGTTTGTTTTTTTTTTTAATTTTTTTATTAGACCATCTGTAGTGGAGAGGGGAAAATATAACGCCCCCCTTTCTGATTGGTCCACGTGGCAGCTGAGTCAGCATGGGGGCGTTATATCAAAATGGGGTGTAGTGGGAGTGTGAAAAGAGGGGCACTATTTATTATTTTATTAGAAAAAAAAAACAAAACTAAAACCTCTCCCTTCTTCTTTGTCTGACCACCAACATCATCATCACCATCCCAAACCCTTCTTCCTCATCACCACCACCGTACACCACCATCAGCCACAAAACACCATCATCTTCCTTCTTCTTCGTCTGAAACAAACACCATCACCTCCACCGTAAACCACCATCTTCTTCTTCATCATCACCACCACGTTCACCTTCTTCTTCATCATCACCCACCACCTCTGCCGCTGGCTTCATCACCACCACCTCCACCTTCTTCTTCATCATCACCACCACCATACCCACCACCTCGTCGCCGCCTTCATCATCACCACCACCACCATACCCACCACCTCGTCGCCGCCTTCATCATCACCTCCACCACCACCTTCTAATTCATCATCACCCACCAATTTTCACCTTCTTCTTCATCATCACCCACCACCTCCGCCGCCGGCTTCATCACCACCACCTCCACCTTCTTCTTCTTCTTCATCACACACGTAAAGTTGGAGCCGATTTTTTTTAACGTCGGCTTCATCACCACCACCTCCACCTTCTTCTCCACTTCTTAAAAAAACAAATGCCCCAACGTTCGATTTTTTTCGACCGTTTTTTCTTCTGCTCGTCCACGTGTCACATAGCCATTGGCTATGACAAAACTTGCACTGACGTACATGTTTGTTGGGCTATAGCGCCCCATAGTTTCGGTGTTACCGGCGCTATATCTCCAAATCACGCCACATAACTTTTCCACTACACCCGGTCTTATTATTAAATCTAATAATAAAATTAATTAAAACCCTAAGAATTTAAAATAAAAGATTTACTTTACCAATTAAAAACAAAATTGGATTTTTCTCTCTCATGTTTCATCCCATAATTTTTAAATGTTAATATCTTTTATATACGAGAGTTTTTAAAGAAAAAAATTACACCAAATTAACGAGCGTTTTATTATCTTTCCAACGAGTACCATAGTGTTATATGAAAAAAAAGGAGAAAAAAACGGCTATTTTTTGGGGTTTTGTTCATACATGAAAAAAACACAAAGTGTTCAGGTTATTCATTAATCATGTATAGGCAAGTCATTAATTATGTTCAAACCAGTAAATATGAATTCTATAATATTAGAGGTATACATTGTTTAAGCTTAGACGTTAACATTGGAGATACATTGTTAATTGTTTTAGGTTAGGTGCTACGCGAAACTTTCCTACATGTAACTTTAAAGCGCATCAGTCTATTTTGTATGTAAAATTTATATGTCATATTGGATTTTTTAACCCCGGGACGCTCCCGAGATATAAATCTAGTATCATATATGTTCGTTAACATAAAGAAATAAAAATATGTTGTTATTGTTATAATTAATAATTGAGACAATCGCTTTTACAGGAAGAGTACAAAACAACATGAAACCAACCTGTCCAACATTAAAACCAGCGTGGATTGAGACAATATGCTTTTCTTAGCACCAATGAAGTACACATCGATCATACCCCTTTGAATCTTTGATACTACCCATGTGTGCTTACAACTCTTTTGGAAATTTTTTGTTTTTTGTTTTCAAAATAAAGAAGTAATGAAAGAATAATATAAATTGTAACGCTGAAAATCACAAAATTTTAAGAATATTTCCTTTTACATACGAGAATAAACGAACGGCTGTAAATGAATAACTTTTTCTTCGGTAAACCATATGTTTAAAACAACTATTCGATTGTTACATGTTAACCATATTATCATGTTTTATTATACTTTTAATAATGGTGTCTTGATGTTATTTGGATGCAAACCTTTATCTTGTTATATCTTTACTTTGTTCATACATAATGGGTTATCGACTCTCACCTCAAATTAGGTAATGATATTTGTGGTCAATGGCGGATCCATCATGAACCCCTCGGTTTGAATTTTTTTTTGGAAAATTAGGGAAAATCAAGAATAATCTACGAAATGAACCATCTGAAAATAGTTTCTGGATTTGCCAGTGTTTGTGATATATAAGGGTTACCTATTGGCATAGAAAGTGCATAGGAGAAATGTCCATAACATCAACTATTTGTGATATTTACTTTGAAATGGATGTTTTATCATCTATACATTCCAGAACAATCATTTCTGTTTTAGATTAATAACATTATAGATAGTAACGATTCCAACATTGTTTTCCCATGTACTCAAATGACAACCACTTAAAAAAAAGAACACTTTTATCACCATTGAATTTATCAGATTAAAATTTTTAAACGTAATAAGACATTTTTAAGTAAAATATCATGTGGTGAAAAAACAAAAAAATAAGCATGAAATTATGTGGTGTCATCATTGTAAATACATGAAAACATTAATAATTTAGTTTTAGTGCATGTATTGATGAACAGACAATTTAGAAAATTCAGGTGAGAGTGTGTGTAATGGGGCTTGATGGATAGCGCCCAGGCTGATGTGGAGTTAAATGGCGCCCCCCACACCATTACGGGGGGGCTCCATTTCTGAAAATCATCTCCCCGCGTTATACAGATAACGCCCAAGCATTTCTCCCCCCTCCAATCATCATCTGCCAACTCATCCTCTCTCTCTATTTTATTGTTTTTTTAAGTTAAAAGATATAATAAAATATTAATAGGGGCTTTATTTATAAAGCCCCACCACTACACCCCTTTTACACTTTATCTCTCCATGCTGACTCAGCTGCCACGTGGACCAATCAGAAAGGGGGGCTTTATATATAAAGCCCCCCACTACGCATGGCCTGATAAATGATGACAATAAAGTAAATACGTTAAACATCATGCCCCACCCCTTGTTGTGTGGTGGTAAAGGTGTTGGGATTGTAAAGGGAGATTGGGAGTTCGAGCCTCATAAGAGGCAAAAAAGAGTGTAATAAAAAAGGGAGGAAAATTAGTCATTCAAAAAAAAAAAAAGTAAATACGTTAAACACTAAGAGTTTAGTGTATTTAATGCCGAAACACTAAGTATATTGGCCGATAAATACATTATTCATGGATTTCTATAACCTTAGCGTTTTACTAGCAACATTTGAGTTTGTTATTTCGATGTTCTTAGCATGTTCATTGTTTGCTTAAAAGTTATTTTTATCATCGAAATCTATTTGACGTTTTATTGTTCTCGTTTGATTTGTTCTCTTTTAATCTTAATACAATTTTATTTGTGAATATACACATACGATGAGAAATCGATCCGCAAATCCAATTTTGATTTAATTGTCACTGTTCAATTTTTATCCAGTTTTTTCATTTGTAGAAGATGATTCGAGGAAGAAGACCAGTCAATGTCGTATTGACATATCGTGGTAGAAAAATCGACATACAACTTACCCGTTCTAGTGTTCGACAAGTTCTCTCATTTCTCTATTTTATCAGCCACATTAACCCACAACGCTATATTAAAAGCCTTCATTTGTTATGTAGGAAGATCTTTTGATCTTCTAAGCTTGTTTTCTCCAAGGTATGAGAACGTGATGTCAATAATCTAACACAGAAGCACCAGTGGTCTAGTGGTAGAATAGTACCCTGCCACGGTACAGACCCTGGTTCGATTCCCGGCTGGTGCATAACTTGAGCAGTGATGTCATTTGTTTACTGTTGGTTGGGTCCATCAGATGTCTGATTTAAATGAAGACAAACAAATCTTTCTGAGCTCAATTTTTGTACGTTTTTTACTTTTTTTAGGTTCTTTAACTTGACGCCATATCGAAGCCACATTTGGTTGTTGGGCTTTACATTCACCACATTATGAACTGCCCAATGAATGGTTAAGTGGATTACTGGTATGAGGTATATCCAATATTGTTAATCGGTTGGACCCTGCTTTATATATGCTCTTTATATCCAAAAGATAACTTGATGTCTTTGATGGATCAACGCGTTCCTACGAATAAGTACTCAAGTCGATCCGTTGATCCATTTTAAAAGATAAACGTATATGTGAGAAATGAGAAGAGATCTAACTCATAGAAAAGAGCAACCCAAACCGACTTGAAAGTTTCTTGTTGAAAGCCACATTTGATGTAAACCAAATGTACCATCGAATGCAAACACCAACTAATTTAAGTTTAGTTTACTGCTTCGGCATTTTGTATAGACGGGCCTTGAACCTTAGTGTTTCTTATGTAACGTAACGTTTACATCTCTCAAAATGGGCGGGGTAGAGGCAAGTAACATGTCATGTCGGATTCTGTTCAACGGGTCATCTTAGAACAAAGTGACAATTCATATAAAAACAGGTTATGACCAAATGGGTTTGGGTTGAAACACCTGTTTAGGAAAAAAAAAAAAAGAGGTTTATGACTAAAAATAACAACTATTGGTCTAGAGCAACTATAATGGGCAAAAGGTTTATAAACGGCTAAAAAAATTGACTGAGATGTTTGCATGAAATGGAGTTGTTTTTCATAATTGAGTTAATACTTTAGAATACATAAACTAATAAAAATATAAATAAAAATAAGAATATGATATCAAGTCTTTACTATCAGATTAGTCTGATTTTAAATGTAGACAACATATCATTTTCCGAGTTCATTGCTTTTTGAAAATTTGATTTATAGCTAGTTCTTTCTAATAAATATTGTAACATTTTTAACACCTAAATAAGTGTTAGCAGGATAGGTTTGTGTTTAGCAATTCCTTAACCCGAGAAACAAAAGGTTTGTGTTCAAATAATAGGTTTGTAATTCAAAAGGAGTTAACAGCGCAACTTGTTGCCCGTTTGCCTACCATATACTCCTGTAACTGTAACTGGCTTTGCTTTTCTAGTTTAATGAAAATTATCTTCACTTAACCTATCCTGCCAAATGGGCGGGGCGGGTCAAGTAACATGGACCTAACGAGTTTAGGCCAAACAAGTTGTATTAGAGCAAAGCAACAAATTTGGTCGAAATGGGTTCCTACGATTAGCAAGTTCATGCTAAAACAAGTCGTTTAGAAGAAAAAAAAAAGGTTTCAAATGACTAGAAATAAAATTTATACTCTTACTAGTGGAATGCCCGCGTGTTGCGGCGGGTGTCCCGGTTGACATCTTATGAAACGCGGTACTCATTTTTGTTAGTAGTTTATGTTAGTTTTAACGTAATATTTGAAAAAGACGGTAATTAGATTATGTAATTAAATTTTACGTATTTGTATCCGTTCATTTTATTAATACATTTTATAATGACCCCACGAAACGTGTAGCTTTGGCACACGAATCGTTCTATTTTCCAACTTCATCCATATTTAACAAAAGAAATTTCCACAAAAGAAGTCTACGTACTGTCATAACTCTTTCTTATTTTCAAACAATCTATATCCCTTGAGTTTAAAGGCAACTTTATTATGGCCCTTAGATTCTTTTTGAAAGTGAAATTAATATATCTTATTAGCAATACACGTTTTGATGAGTATATAAAAAAAAGAAACAAAGAATGTAGTATTATATTTAGGTTCATGTAAAAAAAACCAGTTATATTATATATAGTTTGAACAATAACACTCACGATGATAAGATGAAGACACATTGCATTAGTCATTTGTATAATTGGTATTAAAATTTGTACATAAGGGCATAAAGGGAAGGAAAAGGATAAAAAATAGAGGATTACACTTGTGACCCTTTGTATGCCATCTTAAAAAGAGGGTAAAATTACCTTTGTAGTCATCTCTCCTCCATAATAATTTGCTTTTGCTAGAAGGAAATTGACAAAGATGGATTGTTGTTTTGTGAGTTAAGAAAATTGAAAGAGATCGGTCAACTAATCAAACTAGGAGGTAAAAGTCACTTGACCGAGCGCCAATGTGGGGCTAGCCCACTTGGTAGAGGTATATGCCTCTTAGAGGGGAGGTCCAAGGTTCAATCCTTGTCAAGGGTGTTATAGTTTAGAATTATTGTTTTAATAGTATAGGAGATGTAATTTGCCTTTCAAAAAAAAAAAAAAGTCACTTGACCGAGCGAATGGATTGAAACCGAGAGGTTTTAGAATACCAAAGAAAAATCATTTCTAGCTAAAAACCCCGACACAAATCGTAGCTCAAGCCTCAAGCTTACTCAAAATAGTTTATGTGAAGCGGGTGGTGTGGCTGTCTTTTGCATAAAATCTGTACAATATCAATAAGAACCATTTCTAATTTTCCTGCTTTTATTTTAGGAGTTATGTTAGGATATTTAATACGATTGTCAAAAATAAACCAACAGCACCAGTGGTCTAGTGGTAGAATAGTACCCTGCCACGGTACAGACCCGGGTTCGATTCCCGGCTGGTGCATTTCTTAGCTATGATGTCAATAGTTAACTGGTGGTTGGGTCCATCAGGCTAGTCTGAATTAATGATAGATTATACAAGCTATTCTGAGCTCATTTTTTTAATATCAGCTTGTTCTTTTCAATGGTTCAATACTCAAGTCGATGCATGGATTCATCCAAACCGGTTTGACTAGTAAAAAGTTGATTTTTTTACATGAATATTTGTATGGATTCGCCATTTTGTATATACGCCTTAGGTTTTTTTTTCTTATGATCTAACCTATCTAATGTACGTTTAAGCATGTGATATGTTAGGTAAGGTAAAGTATCATGTTATAACGGGTTAGGATTAAAATGATGAAACAAGCAGTTTATATAAAAAGTATTAAATAACTAATGATGGCGATTATAGCAACTATACTGGGCAAGCGGTTTGTATTTAGGTTTTATATTAAATTAAATTAAAATTACAAAACATAAGTACATAACAATGGGCCAAAAGAAAATGGCCATGGTGTTTGCATCAAAGAGTTTATTAGTTTCAACCTATATCAGGGGCTATAATGCGATCGAGAAAAAGGGAAATGTGTTTAAGTTTAAACATAAATAAAGACAAGACATGTATGGCTGATCAAAGCTATTATTTTGGTTGGTTGTTGGGCGATATGGCGGGTGAGAAATGGAAGGATTTTTTTCTGGGAAAAGGCGAACATAAACGAGTTTTTTTAGGGAAATACAAGCCATGACTTTCTTATGGATAAGAATCGGTCAAAGGAAGGAAGTTTCAGCTGGGAACAATGGTGCCAATTCCAGGTCTAAATGGTTCTGTTTGTCAATGTAATGTTGTAGCCTGTAGAGGTGACAAATGTGGGAGATATGCAGTGTATGGACTAGTAACTTGCTTGTCTTTTGGTTTTGTAATATTTGGGTTTGAATGTAAAAGCAACTTCGCCTTCCAAAAAAAATAAAAATAAATTAATTTGTATATCTTACTAAAGTCTGTGTTTAACAAAATGCATTTCTTTTTACATGACAGTTATTCAAATTAATGAGCGAAAGTAACTTATTTTTTTTCTTCAAAAAATATATGGATATTAATAGTAATAAATAAGTGTGTATAACATTATGTTTATCTGGACAAACAAAACATTTATTTAAAAAGAAAAAGAATTATATAATGAGTGATCCAAGAAAAAGATGCTCACAAGGGACTTGTGGTTTGACTAGTCAGAGTGAGAGTTAGAGTCAGGGGTGGTCGTACATCCTTAATTCTTGTGTCTCCAAACATTACCACTCAAACCTAATCTAATCCAACTTGTTAACATTTTTAATTGTTTTTTAGTGACTCATCTTGATTCCTATTTGTTTGTATTAGGCAAAATATATTACTAAGAGTGTACGTTGTGGTCGCTAGCTGCGAGTCACAAACCAATCTACATGGCTCGCTTGAACTACAACACATCTGGGTGAATGCTGTCGCCAGCGAGCTGAAGCGATCCAGCTCGCGTGTGATGGCGAGGGCTATTTTGGTTTTTTTTTTTCTGTATTTGGTATTTGATGAGTGAGATAAAGATGATAAAGATGAGAGTGATGAAGATGAGAGTAGTGGAGTGAGTTGCAGAGAGAGAGAGATGATGATGGCGAGGAGAATTCTTTTTGTATTTTAATGGTTTTTTTACACATTTTCAGGTTTTATTATTATTATTATTTATTATTTAAAAGTTGGATAGTGTATTTTAAGGTTTTTAATTTTTTGTAATATAATGTTTTTTATTTTGTTTATTAATGTTTAAAATAATAAATCTTAAAAAATAATAATGTATAAAAAAATAGATAAAGCTGCTGCTCACTTCTAGCCACAACAGCATCAGGTTAGCAACCAACAGCTTTATCAAACTGTCAACTAGGCGCTAACATGACGCAATATGAGATGATAGAGCCATGGTTCACTTCTAGCCACAACGCACAGTCTAAGTGATTTTATATTTTTGATAATACACTCAAAATTTAAAGAACATATGTTTTTGGCTTCAACGTTATAATAGTTATATATTACGACTATTTGAAATATATTTTTTTAAAAAAAATAAAATTAACCACTTTAATAAAACATAATCGCGGAAAATTACATCAAGATAGCGGGCAGGCGGGCAACAAGCTGCGCCGCCACCCCTTTCTGGATAGCAAACCCTAGCCTACTAAAAACGAACCTCTGCCCCCCAGCGTCGAGACACTGCTATGAATAACCTGTTGGACTCTGGACAGGAAACGGATGACTTCCGGTGCCAAAGAGCCGAAGGTATCAAAAGCCAGAGGTACGAAAACATGTTGGTTCTCCTCACAAGCTTTACCATGCTTCTGAACTTTCTTCGCTTCTGCTTTCCGCACCGCTTGCCTTACTACAAAACCATTATCCCTCAAACCAACCAGGGGAGATACACCTGTTAGGTCGACACAAGCGTGTTTCCCCCTGGCCCACCCAAAGACAAGCAGGTCTGCAGGACGTAGGGTGGATCTCTCTTCTGCGGGGTCCGAGAGGAAATTTACTGGAGCCTCCTTCTTGGCTGAGATCCCAGCCCTTCTTAAAATGTCCCAAAGAACGTCCCGGACCCAGTCATGCCTATATTTGAAACCAGGCAGCTCCTTACAGTGGACCGCGTGTTCCCCGTATTTGTCCAGACATGCCTTACGACAAATCGGACATACTTCATCTTCATGGTACATGGGGATCACCAGACGATATTTAAGAATTGCCCTATATTCAACCCTAGACATGGTTTGGCCCAAACCTTCGATTGGGATAACATTCAGGAAATCTTGGGCATGGGGGCTTTGCAAGCATTCAATCACTGCCTTTTGGCTGGGGGACAGATCAAAAGTTTCACCCAGGCTCTGTGCGATTTTGCCAAAAAGGGCATTCGCCAAAGTTTTCTGAGGCTTGGGGGGGGGGGGGTCCTTGTTAGAGAAACCACCGATATCAAAACCTGGGAGGTAGTCATTTATCCTTTTGAGGGCCTGTACGTAGTCCAAGTCCATGTCGGCAACCCCGCTATTCCTTAAGATGTGGTCTTGGAGATTCCAAGACTGAGCTCGCGATGCCACAAAAGCATACACACCAACATCCTTTGCTGATTGTTTTATATTATTTGTAACAAAATTATGAAATTGTTTATTCCATCCTATTTTCCCAAGTTACACATTCATATGAGTTGGATGGGTTATGAATTGACAAAATGTTCATTTGATGTGATTATGGATGTATATAATCGAAAAAGTTATCAAAAAGTAGCATTAAATATAACTAAATAATCAAATTTATACATACATAAATACATATATCACACAGGCGTCCATGAATATTTAGATGCTCTATTCGAGTCACTAAAAAATATGCCTCTTAGATCTTAAGTTTTGAGTTTTAAATCAGTATTTGAATTTGTAAATGGGCTAATTACTTTTTGAGTTTTAAAGTTCAAAGTTGGAACGATGTAGGAAAAAGGGAATCTACCAAGCACCACAACGACTAAGCTAATTTCCTAACTACTTTCATAGTGAGCATTACTAACATAAAAATTCACATGATACACTTACACATACACGTACAAGGAAAATAGTCAACGTTACAAACATACACTATATTGGTAGGCTGTAAATGAATTGAACGAACGCGAACAACGTCTTGTTTGTGTTCGTTTTTTAAGGACATTATGTGTTCACAAACAGTTTATGAACACTTACCGAACGAGATTTTTTGTTCGGGTTCGTTTGTTAAGAAAACACTCATGTTCGTGTTCTTTTGTATTCATTTGTTAATTTTGTTCATGAATGCAAACAAACACAAAGCAGTGTTCATGAACGAAAACAAACTCAAAAGGACATATATTAATTTTTGAATAAGAACGAATTCATATATATAAAGAAATTAACTAGATCCATCTTAACCTAGTTATACAAACATACTTAGTACTTAACATGAAATTGGTAAACATAATAATGTAGTGTCTAAGGAAACTAAGCTCGCATCTTAAAGTCAATCCCCCCTTACGGTGGTGTGACACCCTCCTTGCTTTCCTTATGGGAGGTGGGGAGTTCGAGTCCTATCGGCACCAAAATGCTGCTGGTGGGCCGGGTTTTACCGCAGTGGGCCTTCGGACGGAGGGTTTTCCCCAGGAACTGGTGTGAAATTATTGGTGGACCCGGGTTACTCTCGGAGTACTCCTTTGTCCAGTGGGTACTTCGAGAGTGGTCGGGATTTATTTGTTGGTCAACAAAAAAAAAGCTCGCATCTTAAACTTGAAGTCCTCATTAAATATTTATTTAAACTTGAACTCTTCATTAGTTATTTATTTATTTAATGATTATACTAAAAGTAGGGTTTATTGATCTCATATAGCCATATAGTTACCTCACACAAAATTATTTATTTATCTAGGTAAAATAATAAAAAATTAAATAATGTAAAAAAACACTATAAAAATTAAAAACCTTATTAAACTATCGAACACAAACGAACATATTACCAAAAGCGTGATAAAACACTGCTCTGATACCAATAAAAGGGAAAGTAATAGGGAAAGTAATGGTTAGACTAGAGGGAGTGGAGGGGGGGGAGGGGGGTGAAGCGCCATGTGACACTTGTGGGGTCCATGTGGGGGGGGGGGGGGGAATTGTGGGGAGTGGAAGGGGGGGAAGAGGAGGGGGGAGTGACATGTGGCATTTTATTTTTCTTTTTTTATAGAAAACTTTAATATATTAATAAACATAATAAACATAATAATATTAATAATTTAATCCGAAAATTTATTAAATTAATAAAATAATAATAAAAAAATAATTAATATTAAAAAATAATATTTATTAAAAAAATAATAAAAACAATTATATTCAAAATTTGAAATTCAAACGGTTACTGTTCCAAACCGTTTGAATTTCAAACTCCCCCCCCCCCCCCAAACGTTTAAATTTCAAAATTTGAATTTCAAACGTTTTCCCCCCAAACGGTCATATTTCTAACCCTATAAATACAACACCAAAACTGATTTTTCAGTCACACCTCCAATTCTTCATCCTCAAAACAATGAATAACATGGGCGGTTTTCAACCAGGAGCTGTCGGACCATCGAATGTCCGGCAGCACTCTCGCCGGGTCCGGGGACGGGGCCGGCCCCGGAGACTACCATTCACCTCCTCTCCTCCTCCTCCACAACATTGGTTATATCCCCCTCCTCCTGCTGCGGCACCACCAACCTTCACTCCTCCTGCTGCTGCACAACCAAACTTTCCTCCACCCGAAGTCGATGATGACTTCACGGATGAAGAATGGGCCTGGGCCATGGATTATGCCATGGCTATTAATGAAATGGACCGACTAATGTTGTCGGCCCCCACCCCCCGGACTGCTGCTGCTATCCCCACCCCCCACACTACCCCCACCCCTACCACCAACCTACCCCACACCCCACCACCAGACTATCCCCACCCCCCACCACCAGACTACCCCCACCCCCTACCCCCTACCACCAACCTACCCCCACCCCCCACCACCAGACTATCCCCACCCCCCACCATCAGACTACCCCACCCCGTGAATATGGGGACCCAACTCCTGAGGACTTGGAAGCCCTCAGGGAAATTGAGGAGGAGGAACGCCTCTGGAGCCGACCTACCCCTCATCGTGAGTACTACTATTTCCCCTCAGATGCGAGATCCGATGGACGGGACAACTCACGTTCCGTATCCCCCGAGTACTACACACTCGAGGACTGGGACAACTACTCTCCATAGTGGAGAAAATTAGGATTAAATAAGTAATTTAGGAATTATGTAATGTTTAAATAAGTAATTTAGGAAGTGTGTTTTTTTAATATTAGTTGTAATCTGTGTTAAATTTTAAATATTATGTAATCTGTGTTTTAATATTAGTTGTAACATTAAAACCTTAAACATTAAAACATTAAACATTACAAATAAAAACTAACATAAAACATAATATTTGGGTTGGTGTTTGGGATTGTGATTGTATGTTATTGTGTTGTGTATGTATGTATATATATATATTAGTTGGTTTAAAAAAAAAAAAACAAAATATTATGTTTTCCAAAGGCTACAACATTTAAAATTATTTTTTTTCAAACGGTAACATAAAAGGGCCAATGAAGAGATGACACCTCACCCATCCGCCTCCCCTCCCCGCCCGGCTTCCCCTCCCCGCCTCCTCTCCCGCCCCAAGGGGGCGGTGTTCCCCGCCTCCACCTCACCATCCCGCCCCCTTCCACCGCCCCACTCCCTCTAGTCTTAGGAGTACTATCATCGGTTTCGAGGATTTCTTGATTTACGTCTTTGCTGGCCATGTTGAGCTTGTGATTAGGAGATAAGGGTTTGGTTGTTTGGATCAAGCGTGATAAAACACTGCTCTGATACCATTAAAAGGTTTAGAAGGTTTATTGACAAAACTTGTATCCTAGAGTTGGATTGAGAAAAACCTGAATAGGATCTAACTATGCACAACACATGATACGTGATTTGGGAGGGAATCATGAGAATAATTCTTACATTTCGTAAGCACATATAAATCAAAGGCATACGATCAACTATCAATCATTCTATTAATAATTGTCACATGTCATTAGATGCTTCACGTAGTCGATTCTATAATCATTATCAATCAATGGTGCATCCCGATTTGAAATTAGTTCATAGGAACTCACCTTAGTCATCACTATTTTATGCTCAAGCTAACAACTTTTTTGGTGTTTTCCTATGAACAAGATAACATCATTTAATGCATATCCTAGAAGGTGTATCGAGCTTTGGGATGATTCCATTATATCTGCTCTCTAACCTTTCCTTGTTTGCATTATCTGGGCATTTCTTATGCCCATCCCAACCCTTTTGATATTAGCCCTTACTAGTTAGCACCTTTCTCGCATTCACCCTATGTACATGCCAACCCTCGGCCGGGGCTACCTAAACCTAGCTAAGAGAGAACTTATCTGAAGATTATCTACTGCAGTTGACTTAAAGTTTCACCTCACATGTACCAAAAACAACTAATTCACAACACCCAAAGAAATAGAGCATTCCCGAAGAACTACGGGTTATACACAAATAAAACCCTTGCCGGCCATAATTAGTTAAGACGAGTATATAACATATTATTAATCATGTTTATTTTCATTGTGTTTTATTTCTATTTAGTATTTTCATTAAGTTTATTTATATTTAAATTAAAACTTTGATTTGATAAAAACTTTAATTTCTCTACTTGTTGATTTGAGAAAGCAACCTAACATATTGTTGTTGTATCAACTATTTTCAATTTAATAGAAGGATATATATATATATATAGGGAAATTATAAACTGAAAACCCCCTTGAGTTAAGAAAACTATGAAAACCCTTGTAAAAACCATCTAAAATTTTTTAATTTTTTTTGAAAAAAATACACAAGGTAACATACATGTATTAAAGCGTTTTGGGCAAAAAAAAATAAAAAAAGCGCCGATAGAATATTTTAAAAAAAAAAATAAACAAAGTTTGTGCTGTTACATATGTAACAGCTCTGTTACATATGTAACATCAGTTGTTACATATGTAACAGTGCAAATTTTGTTTATTTTTTTAAAAAATATCCAATCGGCGCTTTTTTTAATTTTTTTTGCCCAAAACGCTTTAATACATGTATGTTACCTTGTGTATTTTTATCAAAAAAAAATAAAAATTTTTTGATTGTTTTTACAAGAGTTTTCATAGTTTTCTTAACTCGAGTGGGTTTTCAATTTATCCTCCCCCTATATATATATATATATATATATATATATTATTTTTCATTGAGAGTTGTTTCAAGAACCCTAAAAAGAATCGTGTAGCATGTTTTTTAATTTACTTACTAATTTGTTTTTAATAGTTAGAATTATATCGCCAATGGATTTAAACAAAAAGATGATTGCATGTTAAAAACTTATATGATAATAAAATATATAATTTATTGAAAGAGTAAAAAACTAAAATCAAGAAAAGGAAATGGGATTGAAGTGTGTGTCTCACGTGACGAAACGTGTGCTGTGATGGAAACTGAAACCTGAAAAATCCCATGGTTTGCATATGCCGCACGTGCATACATGTGTCTACTTTACATGCATGTGTGATTCATGGAAAAAAGGAAATTTAAAATTAATCATTAAATAAATAAATGCTAGGATTTCTGCCAGTACCCCACGCTCCAAGAATTGTACCTCCTTAACTTAATATTTTTTTTTGGTATTTATTAATCTTAAGAAAAAATAACTAAGTTGATCGTAATAATCAGTTGTTTAATATTGACACCAACATGTAAATTGTTTGAATGCTTCATACCGATATTATAATAGATTGTATACTTTATAATTTAAAGTTTTATTTTAAAAAAAAGTACTACATCTAAAACAACTTGGCTCGTTTATCTTAACAAGCTTCATTTATCTTAACAAGCTAAGACTAGAGGGAGTGGAGGGGCGGGAAAGAGGGGGGTGAAGCGCCATGTGGCACTTGTGAGACCCATGTGGGGGGAAAAAAATTGTGGGGAGTGTAAGGGGGGGGGAAGGGGGGGTGAAAGGAATAATATTATATTGTGTTAAAGTTAAATAAAAAAAAAGAAAAAAAATCAACCAACCAAAAGAAGCCACATCACCCATCCCTCCTCCCCCCCCCCCCCCGCCCGGCTTTCCCCCACCGCCCACCCTCCCCGCCCTCCTCTTCCCGCCCCCTAGGGACGGTGTTCCCGCCCGGGGATGCCTTCCCGCCCTCCATTCCCCGCCCCACTCCCCCTGGTCTAAAAGTTGAGCTTGAGTTTGGCTTGTAAAAATCTTAAGTTAACTCATTTATTTATTATTTTTTCAAACTTAAGAAAATAATGTTTGTTACATAGGGGAGGGTTATCTTGAGAACGCTAAATATCGCGAGAACCGTGAGAACAAATAAGAAAACCAATCAAAATCTTTTTTTTTTCAATACAAACCTAATTATAATCAAAATACAACATTAAAAAACGAATTTTCTTTCCAAATAATTCATCTTTTCTTGCAAAAACACTTTCAATTAACTTTTTACACATCTGTAAATGAAACAGTTTACACATGTACAAACAATAAATTTACACATGTGTAAAAACAATTTATTTGCGTATACGTTTAAATTTTTACGCGTAAATTGTGTTGTTGGGATTGTATATTAGTAATAAAGATAAGTGTAAAAAGAAAATTTTGATTTGAATGGTTTTAGATGGCGTTTTCGCGATTCGCACGAAATATAGGTGTTCTCAAATTAACTTTTCCCTTATTACATAAATGTAAAATTTATAAGTCTAGTTAATACGTGCCAAAGATCGAGCATACAAGTTTAGATTCATGTAAAACTTGGGTTTTGAAATATTAAAACCGACTTTTATTTTGATTATAACTCATAAACAATAGAATTTGGGCAAGTTTACACAAGTCAAACATGCGAGCCAATGAGTAAACTTGCATTAGAGCTCGGCTCGAGGCATTTTCGAATAAGCTTTTATAAGCAAGCTACATGCCACAAGGTATTTGAACGAACCTAGTCTAAAACCATATGACATGCCACAAAGTTTATATGATTATATAGTATTCGCATAAAATTTTTTGGTATATAAGGTTTCGACTCCCCGAAACTGGTTTTCGATCTCCCGAAACTAGTGACTTCTGATCCCTCGAAATTTCGGGTCAAGTTTCGCCACTCTATGGATATTCATAATTTTTATAAACTCAAAGGCGCTTTTAAATATGTCAATCAGTAATGGCTGATAAATTTTATACTTTTTAAAAGAATAAACAAAAATATGTGACTAGGAGTATGAATAATTTTATTTCTTCATTGTTACTTTAAACAGCCAATGTCGTGACCTCCTCCTCGGTACAATCGTTGCAGGCAAGCATGGTGCAATTTTTCAGGAATGTAATGTGATCACAGAAGTTGTACACGTGCAACACCATTTTTTGGGTAAATATTATCGTTAACTTCAATGGATACAATTAATATGATATTTATTTTTGGGGAAGCTAGAGCGGAGATCATGTGGAGGTTGGGGGTTCGATTTCGGTCGGAGCCATATTTATCACATGTGGAGGATTCCACCTGGGAGATTCCCAATCCAGGTGGGAAGGGTAATCAGTACAGGCTGGTCTAGGGTATTAGTCAAAGCTCCACCAGTTACACAACTTGTTGTTCAAAAAAAAAAAATAGGATATTTATTTATTTATTTTTATTTTTACATACATTAAATTTTGAAAACATCATTTGATAAAGTGTTAACATGATTCATATCAAACAGACTTAGATGAAAACTAGTAGAAATGCTCGCGAGTTATTACGGGTTATATTATTTTTTGTGTTGGATATCATGTATTTTAGTAACGAAATTAATTTGTTAATATAATTAAGATATCAATTCATGAATAGCAAGTGAGTATAAAAAAAAAAAGAATTGATATAAAGCAATAATATAATACATGGTCAATGATTATGGTCATGAATTAATAAAAACTAAGGATTTAAGAAGAATACAAAAAAAATCATTTTTCATACCTTACTGAGACCTCATAACGCGCTACACATAACATGCCATACATCGTAACATATTCGAATCTATTGAAAGGGAATGTGAAATTTAATGTACACAACAATTTTGGTGGCAAGCAAATTCGTTAACAAGTTATGACTAAACTGTAATTTTGCTGTTGATTCCCCAAACATCATGTATCCCTGCAACATGCATAACACCATATACTGCATGTCAAACAGACTCATGTACAACAAAGTCATTGATGTAATTTTGTGAAGAAAAAAATATAATATTTGCCTTAATCGCCGCGTATGAAGCTGATTCTGGTGGGGAACATCGTGGTATGTGGTTCAAAATCCAAATTATTATATCTAAATTCCGAAATCAAAAGGAAAATCCAAACTATTGATTGTGTAATCATCAAAAAAGCGAAAATGAATTCTAACAAAATAAGAATATACCAAATTGCAGTTTCCTATAACCATATTAGCACATGTGATAGAGAGATCATGGAAAAAAAGTTAAGTCTTATGAATATAAATTTAAATACTAAATAAAAATTGCAAAAAAGACGTTAGTGGTGTACTTGGAAATCTTTTTAAAGTAGTTACTGTATGTTATAGGGACATATCCTTCGTACAACTTTGGATGTGATTTAAGTTGATATACTCTGTATAAATATAATATCTTTACATATCAAAACACATAGTTAATTCATATCAATCAAATAATATAAGATACAAGGCAAAGTAAGGACTAGCTGTTAAACCACTTGCCATGGACCAACTTGAGATGTCACTTACAAGTTGCAACATATTATGAACACTCTTCTCAACTAAAGAGATTGACGGCTAAGCAAAACATGTAACAACACAATCGACAAAAATAAGTTTTTAGGTTAATGATAACTAACATGTTTGTTATACAATCTTTCCAACACCAGGGACATGAAAATTCCTTTTCAAAGATGTGAAAGAACTTCCCGGTTTCATATGACTCCAAACTAGGGTTGTTCAAATCGCTCGGCACTTGCCGATACGATGTAAACGAGCTGATCCCTTGGTTTTAAAAAGCGCGCTTGAGGCGCGCTTAAGCGCAAAGCGCACCTAGGCGCAAATCCTTGCGCCTTATGTAACCCTAGGCGAGCAGTGTACAAAAAGCGCAAGAAAAGCGCAAAAAGCGCACGAAAAGCGCAAAAAGCGCATTTAAAAAGCGCAAGAAAAGCACGCTTTTTGTACACATGATGTTTTTGTGCTTAAAATTGTTATACATGTAGCTAAAAAGGTTGTACATTTTAGTTAAATCATATATATACCTTATTTGTATCTATATTTTGAGTAAATAATGCTAAAAACCTATAGCATATATAAAAAAAATTATATAATTGTTTTGCGCCTCGCGTACGAAAAACCCACCGCTTTTGCGATTTGCGCTTTGCGCCTCGGTTTTAGACCTCATCGCTTTTGTGCGCTTCGCGCTTTTTAAAACCAAGGCTGATCCGTTGTTCGGTTTGTAAACGAGCCAAGCACGAGCAAAGGTCCGCTCGGCTCGGTTCACATCGCTATAATTTCTATTAATTTATTATATATATAGTTATATATATACATTAATTACAATTATATTTATAGTTTTATACATACCACTCTATTAGGTTTTGCTCAATATATGTATATATCTATCTATATAATAATTGAGGTCACTTGGGTTGAATGAAGGCTTAGGAGAGAGTTTAAGGTATCCATATTGAATATGGAGCTCCAACTTGCTCCCTATAAATAGTCTTTTCTACATTTTAATTTCCTACATTCTTCCATTACACTCTCAAATCCTCACTAACAAATCTTCCAAACCACATTCATCACTCTTCTTTTTATTCATTGTTCCTTTTAGGTATGTCTCTTTTTCACGTAGATTGAAGGAAGTTCATCCATTGTAACGTGTTCCGATTCATAAACGTTAAAAATAGGCATATCATATGATCCTCAAACCTGGAAAACTTTTATGTTATCGTAACATCAATCAATTACTTTGACATAAACCAGTTTAATATTCAAAGAGGAAATCGTGTTTTATAAAGGTTAGTAATAATATGGAATCACTTCAAAATAAGGAAACAATATTCAAATCTTTATGAAGAAATCGTGGTTTATAAAGGTTCCAGATTTGTTTTCTTTATGTCATCGTTTTGTAAAGTAATCGGATGGTATATATTGACTCTTTTTTTATGTTTTTTCATTTGATTAATATGGAACCACTCTTTTTTGTAAAGGAATCGGTTAGTTATAATAGGAATCACTTCTGAAAGTGCAAACGATCTTCAAACCGTTGTGAAGAAATATATTGAATGTTTAGATGTTTTTTCATTTGAATACTAGAATACCATCCACCGCTGCAACTAAAAGGTATGTGGTAGATCTTTTTTTTTGTGTGTGTGTTTATTAATGTGAAGTAGCTATTTTTCTAAAAGCAGAATGTCATTGTTTATATCTTTTATTATTATGTTTTTGTGATTAGTGATGTTAACTATTATGTTGGATGGGATGCATGACTTTTAAGGTAGAGATATGATGTTCATATATTGTTCATAATTGTTCTTAAAGATCTCATATGGTTTGGTGTTAAAGAGTGGATTGTTATGTTAATATGATTTGATCGAGTAAGGAGCCAAATCTCAGTTCGGATTCTGGATATGGATCTGAAATAATTATGGAGCATTTAATTTTGGATTATTAGTTTCCTAAGTTTGTGCCACATATTTGGAAAGGTAGTAAATATCCTTGAATGCATTAATTATTGGTTGACCAAGAAACTTAGGCGCCAAGCATAATTTTTTCAAAAATTATAAAGGAGTCGGGTTTACAATAATTCATGTTTCTTTTATTACTTTTTTTGTCATATTTATTTTTAAGTTAGCGTATTTAATATTTACGTTTTTTAAGACTGCTCGATAAGCTTTTTCTACTGCATTGTATATAGTCTTTGAATATGAAAATGCAAATGAGACAAATGCTATTGTTTTGGGCCACACCAATGTCAAATGTAATGTTGTAATTGCTTAGGTACATGTTTTTTAAATCTTTAAATTTTTATAATTCAGTGTTTTCTTTATCTTTAAATTGATTTTGTAAATTGTTTATTCATGTTTTTGTTTGCAAGGTTATTGACTGATTATATGCATTCGTGTGTTAGGGTTTCGATTTATAAACCGAATTTTGGATCATCAGGAGCAGGGCGGACTTGTAATAAAAAAGTTGTTGAAGCTATGTCGTCAATAATATGGGGTAATGATATGTACCCAGGAGTTTATTCTTTTGTATTAATTATATTGACTATCAATCAATTAAAATAATTAATGTGATTTAGGTTAGCCATAATAGGTGGAGTAATTTTAGGACAAAATTTAAATTTCAAATACTAATTTGCACTACATAATTAATGCTTTATCATAATTTATGCTTTCTATATTCATACTAAAATTTAAACTTTCCATAATACAAATATATAAGGAAAAAAACACTTATATTATAAGTGTATACTAAATTAAATAGATTTTGTTACAGAAAAGTATGTTAATTTATATATTTAGTTTACATTTTATAAACTACCATGTTTGATATATAACATCAATACATATATATTTAGATGTAAAAGACGTATTTATAATATGTAAACAACTAACAAACCAATTATTTTTATAATACGTTTGAATTTCGTAAGGCATAATTATTACTCGTAGAAATGAATAAACAAAAAAAAAGCCACATTTGGTATATTTTATTTTTGAATTTCAAAACTTATAAATCTTTTACACCAAAATACTAAACACATAATGGAAACTTACCAATTTATTTATACAACTTTAATAATCAATCAAGATTTGATCCTGAAAACTATATTAAGCGTTTAATGTGATTTGTTAAGATTTGAATATTACTTCACATTTACTCTTTTGTATTAATTATATTGACTGTCAATCAATTAAAATAATTAATGTAATTTAGGTTAACCATAATAGGTGGAGTAATTTAGGACAATTTTTAAATTTCAAATACTAATTTGCACTACATAATTAATGCTTTATCTTAATTTACGCTTTCTATATTCATACTAAACTTTAAACTTTCCATAATACAAATATATAAAGAAAAAAATCACTTATATTATAATTGTATACTAAATTAAATAGATTTTGTTACAGAAAAGTATGTTAATTTATATATTTAGTTTACATTTTATAAACTACCATGTTTGATATATAACATCAATCCATATATATTTAGATGTAAAAGACGTATTTATAATATGTAAACAACTAACAAACCAATCATTTTTATAATACGTTTGAATTTCGTAAGACATAATTATTACTTGTAAAAATGTTTAAACAAAAAAACCACATTTAGTATATCTTATTTTTGAATTTCAAAACTTATAAATCTTTTACACCAAAATACTAAACACATAATGGAAACTTACCAATTTTACTTATAAGACTTTAATAATTAATCAATACTAATTTATCAGTTAATTTTGTATATGTTCTAATTAGTCATAAATGCTATTTAAAATATGATGACAATAACTTCGCTAATTTCAATCAATTTTCATTGATTGACGTCTTAATACATGCCTTCCATTTTTGCACTTCATCTATATAGATAGTTTTATCAAATCCATCTCAGTTGCTCTACACAGAATTACTTGATTGTGCAACAGCATTCCAACTAATACTAAAACTAATATTACGGTTTTTAAACCCATTTATATCTTATTCACCGAATTGATTTTTTCTATTACTATTTTACGAATATATTACTAATTACTAATAATTACTAATACTAATGAAATTATTGAAATTGAATTTGAATTGGTAAGTCAATTTGAAATATAAATAATTTAATGAGACAAAAAAAATGGTAATAAATTTAGGTTTACTATATTTGCTTTACTATAATAACTCTAATTAAATTTATTACCATTTTTTTGTCTCATTAAATTATTTTACGAAATTATGTCTCTTTAAATTTATTAAATTTAACTCTAATTTCAGCTTACCATAATTTAATGAGACGAAATTAAGTTTAATACGAAATTATTGTTGGTAATTATGAATCAATTTATTTCGTAATTATGAATTAATTTAATTCCTATTTATGAATCAATTTAATCAATCTTTTATTATGTATGATTGATTATAAATCAATTTATAATCAATAAGTTAGATTTACCATAACTTAATGAAACGAATTTAATTTTAATACGAAATTATTTTTGGTAATTAGTAATCAATTTAATCCGTAAGATGGAACATCAATTTAATCCATAATTATATATAATTTTAATCAATTTTTTATAATGTATGATTTATTATAAATCAATTAAATCTGTAAATTCGACTTACCATAATTTATTTATCGAATTTATGTATGATTGAATATGAATCAATTTTACCATTTTTTTTTGTATTAACGATTCATTATGAATCAATTTAATCCATAATTTAAATACAATAAAGCATTCAGTTGTATATTATTCAAAATATAGAATCGATTAGGAGTAGAAATATTAACTCAATGAATATTCTAGACAACCATTTTAAACATATATCTATGTATACAAATTTTAAGAATCGATTAACAACTAAAGTTTTTTTTTAATTTTAACACCTATTATACAAATCTTTTATTCTAAAAAAATATGTTATGAATATGTAGTTATCTAATTATTATGAATTGATACTTAACTAAGTATAGAGTGTAACTTACGAAAGAAGGTTTTGTGTTTTAAAATTAGATTTCTAAAATTGAATGAATTTTACACAATTATGGCATAATTGGTCATCAATTTATAGAGTAAATTAGATTTCTAAATGTAGCGAAGATTGATTGACTGATTGATTGATAAACCAATCTTTACCCAAATTTTCGCAACCATTAACTTCAATAATTATTTAATCTCATATTTTTACGAATTCTGATTGGTGTTCATTGCAATTAATAATATTTATTCAATTTGAAATGTGAATGTTTTTAATATAATTGATTTGAATTACTGATTACGATTTTAAGGTTATTTATTTAGATTTTTAATCTCATTTATTTATATTACTATTTTTACGAATTCTGATTGGTCTCCATTGCAATTAATAATATTTATTCATTTTTAATGTTATTTATTAAGAGTTTTAATGTTATTTATTGACATTAATAATAGTTGACCGAATTTATTGTTATTTAGTAAAAAAAATTAATCTCATTTATGTATATTTCTAATTTTACGAATTTATGTTTAAAATTATTGACCAAATTTAATTTTTTATATTATAACTTTCATTTAATCAATTCTTATTAAAAGATAATCATCAAAATCATTTCAATAGTAATATGCTAATTTTAAGATGTCTATAATAATTTGTCGATAATTGGTAAGTCAATTTGAAACGCGGATGTTTTTATGTAACTGATTTGAATTATTGATTACGATTTAAAGTTATTTATTAAGATTTTTAAACTCATTTATTTATATTACTATTTTTACCAATTCTGATTGGTCTTGATTGCAATTAAAAAGATTTATTCATTTTTAATGTTATTTATTAAGAGTTTTAATGTTATTTATTGACAATAATAATAATTGCAAGAATTTAATGTTATTTAGTAAAAAATATTAATCTCATTTATACATTATGAATTTTATGAATTTAAGTTTAATATTATTGACCAAAATTAATTTTTTATATTATGACTTTCTGTAATCAGTTTTCATTAAAACATAATCATCAAAATCATTTTAATACTAATATGCTAATTTTAAGATGTCAATAATAATTTGTCGATAATTGGTAAGTTAATTTCAAATGCGGATGTTTTTAATGTAATTGTTTTGAATTATTGATTACAATTTTGAGGTTACTTATTAACATTTTTAATCTCATTTATTTATATTACTATTTTTACAAATTTATTTTTAATATTACTGGCCCAATTTAATTTTTCTATTATTTTTAATATTATTGACCCAATTTAATTGATTTGAATTATTGATTACATTTTTTGAGGTTACTTATTAACATTTTTAATCTCATTTAGTATTGATTTTCACCGTGGTTTTAGCTTGATTTTTAGATCATTGGTTATGAGTCAAACCGTCAAAACAGTTTAGGGTCTTCTGGATATATTTACCTTAAATTCTAGATGATAATACAATTATAATGCCAAATGTCTTTCTTTTCCTCACCAGAGTTGTTTTTGACAAATTTCACTGTTTTGTTATTCAAATGGTTCAGGGATCCTATAAGTGGACATAAATTCTTTTCAAAGCCCCAAGTTTCAAATCGTCTTGCCATGTCAAACCGTGTTATAGAAGCTAAAATAATTCAGGGAGTAACATTGGAATGCGAACTTTTTTCCAAAGAATTAGGCTGTCCCCATCTGATAAAAACATTCCTTTCAAATTTAACAGAAGACAATTCCCTCTTACTTTATGTTTCACAATGACAATAAATAAGAGTCAAGGACAAACCCTATTTAGGGTAGGTCTGTATTTGAAAGATCCTGTTTTTACACATGGGCAGTTTTATGTCGCTGCCAAGTGACAAAAGTAGAGATGGCCTGAAGATATTAATATTGGGCAAAGATGACAGCGTTAATAATAAATAGCAAATGTTGTCTATAAAAAAATATTTTGAAGTTTGTGAATAAGTATATGATCATATTTTGCATAAATTGTTTAATTTTTTTTTATAATTTTTGGGTTGTATGATTTGTTAAACTACATTTATTTACTTTGAATTTAATCTTCATTTGTATGTCGTTACAATAAATATATGTTTATTCATTTCATTATTTGTTTTTAAATCACGTCAACTCAAACATTTGTTGATTCATATATATGTTATTGGGTAACATTAAACTTTTTTATGATAATATACAATCAACCAATATTCACACGAATTGTATTACGTAATTTTCAATTAATAAATTTGCATACTACAATCTTTATAGAATTTTTTTCATTTGACATGGATATGTACCGCGTGTACACGCGGGGCTCTAACCTAGTACAATTATATTTATAGTTACTGGCCTAGTCAACCCAATGATAACTTAACACTAAGTTTAATTGTAAAACATTAAGTCGTGAAAAAACATGCTCGACTTGTTATTCCATTAGTTGACCGCCATCAATCGTCTCCCGCTATCAACTTACATCACAATGTGACAATTGCTCTCTCTAATATGTGCATATCCTCACCGGCCTCAACCTGAGCCTCATTCTAGGACAACCGGACCTCAGACTTAGTGTCATCCTCAGACGGTCGAACCTTAGTCATCACCAGGCAGCGAGAACTTAAAAAAAAATCCCAAATTTATGGTAATCTGAAAAACATGCCGCTCGTCGCTCGCTCGAAAAAATGTGCGCTCAAAAGATGTTCGCTCGGTTTTTGGCTTGGGTGTAAGCAAGCCGATCGTCTCGTTTCAGTTTGTAAATGAGCCACACTGAGCGTGTTTGGCTCGGCTGGTGAACAACCCTACTCCTAAGCAAGGTCCCCAGAGTGTATTCATTCGCCTTTTGTTGTGCACCTGAAAGAAAAAACAGTAGTCAAACATAAATATGAGATAATGATAATTAAAATACCACCAATTATAAAAAGAAAATTGTTATTATGCATGATCAAATATACCCAGATAATTCAGTGCTATAGAGCAACAACACAAAAATAAAGAGCGTCATTCCTTATCACCTAATTAGATAGAACCACAAGGATGATTAACAGATTTTTAAATAAAATATACACAATATCTATTCTGATATAATAATATTAGGTGACCAATGAATGAAAAACTATACATAAGTAAAGTGATTTAAAAAATGCCATATATCATGTGTCCTTCTACTTCGAGTCATTCCAAGAACTGGTTTGCCCAAAAATTGATGAGAAAACACCATGGATTCAAGTTATATGCATATTAATCCATGCCATGACATCTTTAAGTAATGAAGAATTATTTATAGCGGCTTGAGAAACTAAAATTAAAGAAGACAATTATGAATATAAGAGATCATTTAATTTCATTCAACTGAAAAGGTTTAAAAAACAATGAATATTTTAATAAAAAAAATATTACTCACAATTATTATGCCATTTAAGATGGTCATTTATGAGGGGATGAGTTGAATGCTATTGTTTCAAGGTCCATGGGTTGAGTTAATTTTCCTATTGCATTAGTGGTTTATACTATTGGACTCAAAAGTTGTATAACAAAGGTATAAAGGGAAGAATTTGATAAAACAATTAGAAAATTACTCTATGACTCTTCGTAATCTTAAACTTGATGTAAAATTACCTATCTGTCTATCGAGTTTCTTTAATAAGGTAATATAGATATATGCATGTTAAAACATAGTTTCATGTATATACGGATGGAGTTTTTGGTATTGGATAATTTTATATATTTGTTACATTAGGGAATGAGCATGCAAAAACTAATAATCGAAAAAAACCAAACCGAAAATAACCAAAACCGACTTAATTGGTCAGTTGCGGTTAAGATATAATCAAAACCGAATCATTCGGTTATAGTTTAGATTTCTATTTTCATAACCGAAATAACTGAAACCAAACCGATAGTTATATACTTATGTGCTTTTCATGTGCTTTTTGTTTATTTATGTATTTCTCATGTATATATCCATGTATCTTAAACATATTTCATTTATTTCTTGGGTTATTTCATGTATTTGTATGCTTGAAAAATGTTCAAAACACTTGACTAACTATCTTATGTTCGTATTTGCACAAGGTTTGTGTTTTATTAGTAATTAACCGAACGTAATTGAAACTGAACCGATAACCGACATATTAACCGAATTAACCATACCAACTTAACCTATCAATTTTGATTATGGTTTTTCCTAAAATTGAACTTTAGTTATCAGTCTCGTTTATGCAAATACCGAACTGAACCAAACCGACATTTGCTCACCCTATGTTATATAGTATTTGATCCTAGTGTGACTATAGATTTTCCTATAAACCAATCAAACTAGGTGTATAAACATATGCGCGTTGCGCGTTTTTCGTATTTGTTTAAAAAAAACCCAATGTTTCAAACCTGAGACCTCAAACCACACAAATGCACCACAAACCACTCCACCACCAAGCGATTTAGTTAATTAATTATTATAGAATCATATGTATTTATAAATAAATAAGTGTTGGGAAAAAATGACATGTTTGAAACGGGTTTCGAACCCAAGACCTCAAAGAACACACATATACCACAAAGGCACAAACCACTCCACCACTACCCCATTTTGTTAATTCTTATTGAATCATATGTATTTATATATAAATAAGTGTTGTAAAAAAAGACTCAAATGTGTTTTGAACCCAAGACCTTAAAGAACACATAAGCACCACAAACTAGTCCACCACTACCCCATTATGTTATTTCTTATTGAACCATATGTATTTAACATAACAAAATGAATAAAATAATAATAAAAGTATTATTCAAATCACTTGTCTATTAATAGTATAACTCAAGAAATCTCCTATAAATACCTTTAAATTAATAAAAGTGTTTGCACTAAAAAAAAGTTTTTGAATAAAATAATATAAATAAAATAACAATACAGTTAAAAAAAAAGTTTTTGAATAAAATAATATGAATAAAATAATAATATAGTTACTATAAATAAAATAATAATATAGTTAATATGAATAAAATAATATAGTTAAAAAGATTTTTAAATAAAATAATATAAATAAAATAATAATATAGTTTTTGAATAAAAGAATATGATAAAATAATAATATAATTACTATTCATTAACTTTGTTTAAAAAAAGTTTTTGAATAAAATAATATAAATAAAATAACAATACAGTTAAAAAAAAGTTTTTGAATAAAATAATATGAATAAAATAATATGAATAAAATAATAATATAGTTACTATAAATAAAATAATAATATAGTTAATATGAATAAAATAATATAGTTAAAAAGCTTTTTAAATAAAATAATATGAATAAAATAATAATATAGTTTTTGAATAAAATAATATGATAAAATAATAATATAATTACTATTCATTAAGTTACTATTCATTAACTTTGTTTATTAATATTATAAATATATATATAATATAATATAATTATATAATATGACCAACACTATACAAATACTGCTCAAATCATTTGATCTATTAATAGTAAGATAATTAGAGGTAAATAAAATAAACATAAAAATAATACAAAAAATAAGAGTTAAAAAATAAGCATAAAAGAAATACAAAACATATTAGAGTTACATTCGGTTCTGCTCCATGAGATTTGACAAAAACACTCATCTTCCTCTATAACTTTTAATCAATAACATTTTCTTTTTGCTATAAGTATATTTTTTTTAGGATTATTTGACGGTGTTCATTGATATATAAACGACAAATTATATAAGGATATCAGGTAGACGTGCAACAAGCTGCGTTGCCACCTATTTTTGGATAAAAAAACCCTAACCTACTAAGAACAAATCCTCGCCCTTGGGGGGTCGAAAAGGTTAATATGGGCCACCCGCTGGACTCTCGTCAAGAACCGAAATGCCTTCGGTGCCAACGAGTGAATGTGTCAAAAGCCAAAGGGACAAAAGCATGTTGATTATCTTCACAAGATTTAGCATGCTTTTCCACCTTCTTTAACTCTGCTCTCAGTACTGCTTGCTTGGCCATGAACCCTCTATCCTGAAACCCTGCTAATTTTAAAAAGTTTATTCTACGTGATTATCCAATATCTAGAAGTGAGCAATAACTAAACCGTTAACCAAACCCGAACCAAAAAACTGAACCAAAATCAATTGAAAACTAAATTAACCAAAACCCGAATTAACTTAAAATCGGTTATCATTCTTTTTGTACCCTCATCAGTCAACCTGAAACCGAACTATCCATACATCCATAGCAGCATGTTCGCGCAATGCGGTAGGGAACATAGACTTTAGTGGTGCATGATTGGGTACGGTTATTATTCTTAAACGAAACAGACATAAACATTATCGGTTTATTGATCTTATTAACCAACCGGTTAAGCGGTTCAGTTTATTTTATTAGATTGTCGTTTTTTTAGTTCGCTTTAGTTAATTTTGATTAATAACCAAACCCAAACTTTGGCTAAAAATTTTTCTTAGAAGTACATGAAACGGATGTATAAAAACTAAAAATATATGAATGGTTCAGTTTTGGCTTGGTTTAACTTAGGGTGCAAAAAAAACCAACATTAGGTTAACTCGGTTTTTGATTAATTCAGTTTTCGATTGGTTTCCTTCAAACGTACACTTAGTAGATCCCTATCATCTACTAACTGTTGTCACCCTCATGAACAACACTTGGGAAAGTAAGATAAAAGAAGCAATGACTTAAATTTCTTATCGCACTTAATGTAATTCAAAACAAAATGGGTTATAATTGAATTAAACACATTGCACCTACTGTTGGAATTTATGTGTGAATGAGAGTCACACTAGTATTGGGATGAAATGTTCCAAATGTTGCTTGTCCCACATTCATGAGGGAATGAAAAAATTGGTTGGTTTATAAGTGGAAAAATATTGGAAGGAATTAAATTCTGATGTCACCACTGACCAGAGGATGTTACCACTGACCAGATGATATTATCACCGACCAGAGGATTCTATCACTTCCTTCTAGAACAAAGGATTCTAGAACAGATGGTTCAGCTTTTGTGTCTCATGGCTTTCCACTTTCTCACCTGATGCACTGATTGCTGCAATTATAAATCTGTATTACTGCATCAGTTACTGTTTGATCATCTATATAAGCCAACAATTTGTGCAGATGAATAGAACAACAAAAGCAATAAACACAGTTCATAAACAACTTTAGTCTCGACTTCTTTTCAGGCAAGTGTTAGAGTTCGGCAGTGCACCATCACTGTTAGCGAACCGGTGTACACTGAGAACAGACCAAGAATCTATTTAAATGAATTGTGTCAAACACAAGCCCGATTTCTGTCATCTATTTAACTAATTCTACTACATTTTAGTAAGTTTTTCTAACGACCTACTTTCATTCTTGTATTGAAATTCTTTTGGTAATCGTATTATTTCAAAATCTTTGGTATCATTTTTGTGATATTAAAAAATCTAATTAAATATTAAAATAAATTATTCACTTTTTTGCCGATCTAATTTCTTATTGGATAATGATGATATAATATTATGCACATTAAGACACAAAATTATAAAAGGTTTGATTCACATTCACCTTTTTATGAAAGAATTTTAGACACATATTTAAAAAAAGAAAGTCGATATCCATATTTCTAGTTTGAAACCAACACAAGATCGATGCAGTTTCCGATGAAATCGCATGCTCTCCCATCTGCACAACACGACAAAACCCCTCTAGGATTTGCTTACAATATAAACCTTCAGATTCCACACATATTTTCTCCTATTACATCTTATTATTATCTTTTAACACATTATTTCCTATTAGTTTCTTGAATCAAGAATCACAAAAAATGGAACCACTTTTTGATTCAGAAGAATCAAGTAGTGGGTGTGAATCTGGTTGGACTCTTTACTTAGAACATTCGTGTAAAGATGCTTTTGTTGCATCTAAACACGAAGAACACAATGAACATGATGACTATGATGACGACGACGATGATATGTCTATGGTTTCGGATGCATCATCTGGTCCACCACATTTGCAAGAACATCAAGAGCAAGATGAAGATGAATACAATGATGACAATGTCAATGGTGGTTTTTGTGATCCTACAATGGCGTTTGGTTGTAGGAAACGACGAAAAATTCTTAAGCAAACGAGTTTTTTTAGCCATAGACATTTGCAAGATCTGCCTGCTTCTCTAGATGACACTGCTAGTTCTCCATTTTATAGCTTTTGCAATGTAAGTGTTTGATTGATTTTATGGTTTTTGTATTGTTTGTTGATCCACATTTGTATATTCGATACGTATCCAAGATCTTGGATAGTTTTATAACGTACTTTTGTGGTTTTAAATTGAAATAAACGGCTGAATCAAGTGTTGCTACTTCTTGAAAATGTTTGGTGAATATATGTTTATCAAGTGCTGGACTTGTAAATAATACAAGAAAATAGTATCAGTATAACACATAAATTTTATATGATGTTGTCTATAACTTTTGTAAACTTATTGTGTGAATCTGTTGATGGTTTATTTTTATTTGTATTTTTGCAGAAGGATCTACAAGTGTGCACCAAAGAGAGTTTAATGGATGATGATAGCAGTTTTGATTATTCACAAGGCCATTCCACAACCTATTTTGAGGTACTTTTCTATTTACATGATAATATATTTTTTTTATAACTTAATTGAACAATGATGTTTTAGTTTATCATTATTACAAATTGATATACTAGTAATCAATCATATTCATGAAATTATTTACACACCGGGGACATTTCTAATGCAAAACTAATGTCAAGTAGCAAACTGCAAGAATCGTAAATGAGGACAAGGCTAAGCAGCTACATATATAACTGTTGCATGTCGCAATGAAAACAATGGATAGAAGTGTTTTTGCAGTTTTCCAACTTAAATCTTTTTTTTTTAATATTATATTAAACGATCCACTTATACGTCAAACACATTATTATTATTATTATTATTATTAATTTATATTGGAAGATTATTAAACTTTCTATAATCCATGATCACATTTTTAGTGTACTTATGAGAAAAGATGCGATATATGTTGAGATGTACTTTGATATACTTTTTTTTAATTTTTAATTTTTTTTGTTTTTTTTTTTTTTGTTTTTTTTGTTTTTTTTTTGTATAAGTGGAACTAAGCCTAACAAGATGTTTACTTGACAATGAACAGATGGTTTGAAGTGGAGTCTATAACAAGCAAAGAGTAAAAGGAATACAAAACTCTCATCAATGCAAGTGGATGTTAGATCTAAACATTTAGAGATATTTTACATTTTTCTTCTTGTTTTTGTTAGTTATGAGTAGTGCTTACAATGGGATGGCCAATATCGATATTAACCAATCATATTTTGACAACTATTTTACATGCTCTGTAACCGATAAGTCGATAACTATAAGGGCTGGTTCAAATGAGAACCGTTAAATAGTTAGAAATCAAAAGAATCACTTTTTATCCTTTAATCAGGGAGCATACACAATCATGATTCATGAAGGAATATCTCACTCATCCATCTAGATTAAATCCAACAGCTAAAAGTCGCTTTTTTTCTAACTATCTAATGGTTCTCGTTTGAATTTAAATCACGCTATAAGCCTTTGGTTTTTGCACCACGCGATAGCGATAATATACAAGAAGATACTACCCGTGGTGCAACCACCAACGGTCCATGTAAATTTATTCATACCCATTTCCCTTTCAGTTGGGGTATCGCCTTTAAAAAGGTCGATGTTAATGTTCATTCCAAACGCGCCAACCACAACCACAAATGCATTCACTATCAAACCCGCGGTTGACAACATGACACCCATTTGTAACAGATGATTCTGCTTATCATCCAACATTATGTTTATGTAGTCTTCAGTGTCCTCCACATATTCCCTCAACTGCCCATGTAACATGTTTGGAAATTTAAATAAATCTAGTATTTTTTTGTAAAACATATAAGAAAATTAGTCTAGCTGCTTACCGTTGATAACTTATTCATGGTACCATCAATGTGAGCAAAATATGCCTCTAACAACATTTCAAGTTCCTCAACATCGCGGTGTTTGATAACTCCGTTTCGTGCTATACTAGTTCTAGTCATGCGACTGTATCTTCCAACTGCATTAGGCCCGAAAAACCTTTCTTGTTGGCTGTTCATTCTTTGAAAACTAACTTCGTGTATGTTCTCATCGCCTTCCATAGGAACTCTAATGAAACAGTAATTAATATCAGATAGAATATATTAGTAAGGGTTTATTGTAATTACGTTTAGTATAACTAAAAGACTAACTGGATTTATAGGTGTTCTTTGTAGTTATCCTCACTGAATTCCTATATACCGGTGATTTATAATAAATAATACCTGACGGGGTTTTCATTATCCATATCCGGCTGGAGAACTTGCTCATCCACGCGATCTTGCTCATTTGCAAAATTTACAGAAGCATTTTCAAGTTGTCGTTCAAGTTTCTCGGTTAGATACATTTCAGCCATATCTTCATCATCATCAAGTAGGTTTTCTAACTCATCTCTAACCTAAACCCATCATAAACATATGAATTGATACATTTTAAGACAAATTTAAATTCAAAGTGTTTATTTTTGCATAAATCTCACAAACCTTTTGAACGCGCCCTGAAATGGTAACCAATCTACTTTTAATTTGGCGAACGCGCTCCAAGTTGAGAGTACTAATCTTTGAAGTTAACTTATCCAGTGCAGGATGAGCTTCTGTCTCCAATGTACTAGCCTAGTTCAGGATAAGATCAGAAGAAAGTAGGTCAAACAGGCCGGGTCAAAACTATTTGTTATTGGGTCGGTCGTGCCAAATGATGTATCAAGCAATAAAAAGTCACACCTCTTGATCCAAGGAACTGCAAGCTGCCTCTATGCAGGCCTCGAGTGCAACAAACTCGAATCGAAGGAGTTTGAGTCCATCTTGGCTATTTAGAGAAGGTGTTCCATCAGTATTAAATTGCTGATCAATTCTATCATGGTTGATGGTGGATACACTTGGAGGGCTAACTTCCTTTAATCTCCGTTCTCTTAGATCATATATGTTTCTCCTGTCTGTATCCTCAGGATTTGCAATTCTCTCCTGTTAAAAGTTTCATGAAATTATGAGTATAAGTTTCATAGTTTCTTGATCATCTTCCCTATCTATATGTGTTCGATAAAGAATTCGCAATCTTACTTTTGATTAGAATAGGATTGTAAAGGAACTGAACGTTTAGTGAACTTTTTGGCGAGAAGTTTGTTTATGTTTGAATGAACGTGAACAAAAACCATTTTTCATTTAATTTAGTGAACAAATATGAACACATGTCATGTTCGTTATTCACGTTAACAGACGTTCGTTTATGTTTGTTCATTAACTTCCTTTTATGTCCTTACACATATTCATTTAAAAGAAGTTGAGCCCAACCCATTTTAAAACAATCAGCAGAGCCCAACCCATATTGTTGTTTACCTTTAGAAAATGTTGTTGATGGTATTTAGACTTTAGATCGAATACCCTGTTGTTTACTTTTAATTTAATTTAATTGGTGAGTTTGTGTACATTGGCGTTTAAAATACTAGCCAATGAACATGAACAAAAAACAAGTTGTTCATTTAATTAGATAAACGAATATGAGCAAAAAGCTTTCTTCATTTAATTAAATAAACGAATATGAACACATTTCTCGTTTGTTCATTTACGTTCACGGACGTTCGGTTATACTCTTTCACTTATATTTAATTAAACGAATGAATATGAACATGTTTCGCAAACCAACATGAAAAGGAAAATTTGTTCATCCAAGTGTAACCGAACGATCACGAACAAGCCCAGCCGAGTAGGTGTTTCAGTTCGTCGATAGAACCTCATGGACATCAATCCAATTCAACCAGCTACAAACACATACACCAATTTAAAAACATAGAGATCAAAACCAAGAAATACCTGCAATGCAATCGCGCAATAACGACCCATGATACGCCGTTGAAGCTCCTCCACAAACGGAGCCACAAACGGGTCTTTCGAGTTCAACAAAAGCACCTCATGCGCGGTAATTATAGCCTTAATATGCTCCAAATTAATAACAATCGCCCGTTCTCTACCAAGAACGGTCGACGGATACGACAAAATAGGGTCAAGTATCCGGAGATCACGGGCCGGTAAGCCCGTCCGTCGCATGATAGAGTGCTTACCGGCCTCTACCAATTGGCTCTGACCGGTGGAATCCAACATGAGCCATTGGCGGACTCCGGTGGCCTTTTTTCTGACACCTGCACCCACGTTGAGGTGTGGGATGGTGGTTCGGGCGGCGGTGGTGGTGGTGTCGGTTTCTTCCGGCATTGTAGCGACGGTGTTGGTTTTTGGTGACGGATGAGGAGGAGCCATCATGCACGTCAAACTTTGATGGTTTGAAATGTATTTGACCGGGTCTTGTTTTCTTTTTTGAAATTTTGTTTTGAGTTAAAGTTGTGGATTGTCCTATTCCTATATGGTTAACATTTTTAGTCCCTTGTTGTGTAATCTAATAATATCATTTAAACTTAAATATAGGAGTATCAAGTAAATTAAATTATTATTATTATACCATGTTAGAAATTCATTCAAATATAATAAGAGCTTAATAAAAGAACTATTCAAGAGTTAGTATTTACTATTTAGGAATTATAAAATGATTGGGTAAAATAAGAAAAGGGGCAAAAAGTAAAATAAGAGAAGCTTGAAGAATAAGGGGTGAGATATAACAAAAGTTGCAATAAAAAAGATGGGGAAAAATAAGAACGGACTCACATATAGGAATTATAAAATGACTGGGTAAAGTAAGCGGGCAAACTAAAAGGTGAAATAAGAGATAGAAAAAAACTAAAAGGGGCAGTAAACGCCACATTTTCTTTTTTATTAACAATAGAAGATAGAAGATTTGAAGTGGTTAATCCAGTTTATTTTCATTGCCGTCAATATAGTATTCATAAAGTTATGGGTGCAATCTTATCACGTATTGTAACAGTTAACAAAATGCCGTCATAATCTTCATTGAACACAAGGGGATCACACTAATACACTGTCCCTTAGTAACATGTAGCTTAACACCAAATAAATAAAACAATGAACAATAGAATTTGTTAACGTTGTTGGGTTGATAATATGTAAACTTAACATGCAAAACTACATCAAGATGGTTTACAAAAAGGAATTAATAACTCTAGAATGCCTAAAGAGTTGTCTGCCATTCTGCTTACAAGTTCACATTGTCACTCTTCAGTTCTCATTAATATCGGTGATATTATAACACCACGATTTTGATGCCGTGGGATGGTGAAATGTCGTTAAGACCATCTCCAATGAGCCCTTGAAGATAAAAATCCTTAGAGACCCTTGGATGTCTTTACCATTGGAGGCCATCCATGATCCATCCTAAGAAGCCCTTAGGTGATGAGCCCTTGCACAAGGGCATGAGTTTGCCTAGGTTCTTGAAATGAGGTGGGCCCAATGTAAAAAAAAGTGTTTTATTTAAATATTGTGTGTAATGAATATGTGACGAGGTGGAAATTAAGAAGGGTAAGGATATTTGTAGGGTTGGAGATAAAATTGAGGTTTTTAAGGATTTATAAGGATATTATGTAGCAGATGACGTGGCAGCTAAGGACGCCTAAGTGCTCACATAGCATTGGAGATAGTCTAAGGATATCATGAGTCTCGAATAGATACTCGAGTTTAGATCAACACTTTTGTATGTATTGTGTACATATAAATTTCATATAATCAGCATTAGAACTTATTTAATCATCCACACTACAAGAAATAAAGTCTTTAGCGGCGACACCTTTAGTTATATTTTGTTTTTTGTGCAAATATTGTTTTTTATTTTTTTGTCTTGGAAAATATTGTGGTTTTGGCTAAATTTGACGATAATCCAATGAATTGATTTAGCCAAATTGGCTAAACATGGTTTTAAACGATTAGTTACATTTTCACGAGTGGTTTTAAACTTAACGGTTTACTTGGTAGCTGATAATACTTTTTATGTAAATTTGGACGTTCTACGTAGAAACCATGTCATTGTCATTCAAATCCACTCTTAGGTGTTTAATATAACCAATATGATGCATATAGTTCATCTAAATGGTTGAGTTCTAGTTTTACACATAACATTATTGGTGTAGATTTAGGAGCAGGTTTAGAAGTATCTATAATCTATAATCTATAATCTATAATACATTATAAAGGGGGAGAGATGGCTAAATGTGTCCAAATTGACAAACTTAAGATGGCATATCAAGAGACTTGTGTGTAATCTCCAAATTTTTACCCTATTTGTTCCATTTATACCCTTATGTACCACTTTTAATAGCAAATGGTACAAAATAACAATGCAACTCACAATTCACAAATGCTGGTTACAGAACTAGGGCTGTTCACGAGCCGAGCTGAACCGAGCGGACCTATGCTCGTGCTTGGCTCATTTACAAACCGAACCGAGCCGATCGGCTCATTTACAATCGATCCGGAAACCGAGCGAACATTGTTCGAGCGCACATTTTTTCAAGCGAGCATCGAGCGAGCGACGAGCGGTGAGTGTTTTCGGCCAACCATAAATTTGGGATGTTTCATTTAATATTTTCGCTGCCTAGTGATGACTAAGGTTAGACCGTTTGAGAATTAGACTCTAGTTGAGCATACTACAGAGAATGATTGTCAGGTTGTGGCGTAGGTTGATAGCGGGAGATGATTGATGGTGGACAACTAATGGAAATAGGAAGTCAAGCATGTTTTTTCACGACTTGGGGTTTTACAATTAAACTTAGTGTTAAGTTATCATTGAGTTGACTGAGCCAATAATTATAAATATATTTGTATATATGCATATATTGACCTAAACCCAATAGAGTGACATGTATAAAACTATAAATATAATTCTAATTAATGTTTATACATATAATTATATATATATATAAAGTTAGTAAAAATTATATCGAGCCGAACCAAGCCGAGCGGACCTTTGCTCGTGCTTGGCTCGTTTACAAACTAAACCGAGCCGATCGGCTCATTTATAACCGAGCGAAAAATCGAGCGAGCAATTTCCGAGCAATTTCCGAGCAAATTCCGAACGAGCGGCGAGCGATCGGCGAGCGCCGAGCGTTTTGAACAGCCCTATACAGAACTCACAATAAATTGGCATTTACATCATTTAAGAAGCCATAACTTCACGTATTGGTTCAGAATACTAGAGTGATCAGTTATCAATCCTTCCTTCAATGATGAATCCCAAGCAATATCTCAACCGTCACAAACCTATTCCCATTTAATCAGCCATTCAATCCATCTGCAAACTTCCAAGCCCCTCGAAATCTCTGAAAGCCTTTGTAATCAGGTTTGTTTTTTTAAATATACTTATGGTTTTAGGGATAATGATGTCTGTTAGGGTTTTTGAATTATTATTTTTTCATAGATGGAGAATCATGCTTGATTTTATGTGAACTATTGATGTTCAAATGAATGGATTTCTATGCTTAGTATGCTATTTTCCCTAAAAACTCTAAAAGCGTATTGGTAATGTTTAGGGTTTTTAGACGATTTTTTGTGCCGACTCACTCAACGGAACTTGATATATATATATCTGCTGAAACAGGGGAACCACTTGTAATTTTCTTGAACTCATCTCTTGTACTTAACGATAAAAGGGCATGACGTGATAAACTATGCTGTTTATCAGTGTCATATGGCTCATATATACACATTTTGTGGGCATTTTAATTGCTTATTTATAAATATTCACTATGCTTCTGGAAACTTAAATTTAGTTGTTAGTATGTTACAGTTCTTGGTATATTAAGCATTTGTATAATGCAAGATTGATTGTATATAATATATAATGATTTTTTCCTCACTGTGCAGATATGCTGAATTGTCGCTGATTCATATTCCTTGACGACTTTAAGTTGCTACACAGGTACCCTGCTTAATATGAGCGAATCATGGGAAATTAGTTTTCTAGATTCGACAAACAACAATGAAACCTGAATGGATATGATATAAGTGACTGAGAAATTTATCTATGAAAATACACAATAAACATATGCAGTTTGACCAATCAAAAGTCAAAACAAACTACTTAATTTTGGGAACAAAGGGATGACAAAGTACACATACCACATCTATGATACTCATGGGGCTGTTTAATTCTCTTATAGGAAACAACAACATAATAGTGACACTGTTTCTATACATAAGAAACCAAAAAAATAATTTATCCTTTTATGAAGTAAATGACTTTAAATCGCTACCTGCAAGTGTAAGTTATCTTGTAACCTGTGTATGTATAAAGTTACAAACTTTTGACATGAATGTAGGAAAAGTTTCTGCTTGGGTTCGATACTTGAACACAGCCAACTAGCATTCTCTCAGCCAACAAATGCAGGGAAGTTTTTTTTTTTTTTTTTTTGAAACACAACTTTCATTCAAAAGCAAAGCGAATTATTCCCAGATGGAATAAGACGCCAAAAAACGAACATACATTTTACATTAATTCGAAATTACACCAATTCCCCCAATCTACCGTTAGTCATGTTTATATATTAGAGGGTGTTAGAGTGTTATTATGTATTCTATTTATACACCTTGTAATCTCTATTAGGGTAGGGTGGCGTCGAAAACGGGGCTGCAGGCTAGGGGTGTGCAACTGCATAATACGGTCTGCAACAGGTGTGGGTATGGTATCGAGACAGTTGGATCACTTGTTCATTAGTTGCCTTTTCGCCAGATGTATATGGTGGCATATTTTTGTTTGGGTGCGGGTTCCTTGCCGTTTGAATGTCGACTCGTTACGTGATATCATCAAGTGCTGGTGGAGAGCCCAGGTAGCCAAAGATGGAAGGTCGTGTATACCATGGTGATTGCTACGGTGTGGAGAATATGGCGCGACAGAAACCTCAAGGTCTTTGAAGGTAGATTTGTGACCGTCAGGACATCCGTGGAGGCTATCAAGGAGGAGGCGCACATGTGGATCAATCGTAGATCGAATTCTGCTCCCATAAGCTAGGATAAATGGGATTCGTTCGATGTTCTAGACCTACTGTAATTTTGTTCCTTTGGTGTTTTGGGGTTGTTCTTGTTTCCAGTTTCTTGCTGGCCTATATATATAAATATATAGTTTTTGCCTTTAAAAAAAAACCTGTTATTTGGGAATCTCTCTTTAAGATAACTCACTGCTGACTCTAACAACTTCTCACTTGAATTTGGTCAACTCAATAGAGCCGCACCATGGTTCTACACCCAAGCCCATAAATGTTGTGAATGCAATGAGGAAGTTAAAGCTCTATAATGGTAGGTTGTTAGTAAAACTGTTCTTTTTTCACTATGTTATCTCATGATAGATTAGCGAATGTATGACCAAGCTTGTCACAAGTTATTTAAATGATTAATAAAGTATGTTAACACTTTTTGTGATTGTTCTTTGATTGATTTGTATTAAGTTGGGTTGTAAACACTTATCTGATAATGGTTATGCAGAATCAATGGTCAAATATGTTTTCTGGGATTTTTTCAAGAGCAATGACTGTAGAAGTGCTTTCAATTGGAGTTGCTGGAAACTACAATGGAGCTCTGCAAGTGGTATGAACACTATCTACTGGCTCATTTATCAACAGTTCACATGTATAAATGAAATGTGTAAACGTACTTAAACAATATATTGATATCACAATTATCAATAGAAGGCATAACAAGTAACAAAATAAATTAATTAGTTTTTTTTTTGAATTTTTTTATTAAAAATAAATACTTTAATAAATATATATAGAGACTAACTTTACTTCTTGAAAAAAAAATTTAATAAATGCGTTCGCAGTTGTTGAGTAGTGTATGAGCGGCAAAAAGTCAGCGACCGTTTGTATAATTGTTTGCGTATTATTAGTCTGAAGTTATCCTGATATGATGTAATTTGCAGATGACATCCGAGTATCAAGTTCCTTCACCACTTGTTCCAACCCAGGAATACTATTTTGTTAGGTACCGTAAACAACATACTGATGGGTTATGGGCTATGGTCGATGTATCTTTGGACACCTTGCGCCCTTCCACGACCACAAGATCTAGAAGAAGGCCATCAGGTTGTTTGATTGAAGAACTTCTCAATGGATATTCCAAGGTGAAAGTCTTGGTCCAGGTTTTAGATTCTGTTGTTTTATATATTAGTAGTAGTATTCAAGCAATAGTAAATGTATATTTGGGGCAAAAAAACTAATCGTCTAAGTTAACTACAAAATACTTGCAAATGTTACAAAATACAGTGAGAGAAAAACATCCTAGAATGACATTGAATTGAGGGTTGATATTTGGCTTTTGTCATCAAGGTTACATGGGTTGAACATGTTAAAGTTGATGATTAAGCTGTTCATGATATTTATCGGTCACTCGTGAATTCTGGTTTAGCATTTGGGGCATGGCGATGGGTAGCAACGCTTGATAGGTAATGTGAACGGCTTGCAAGCGCGATGGCTAACAACATTCCAGGTGGCGACGTTGGAGGTAAAACGCTTTACAATGGATGGGTTTAGTAACGTATTATGCAAAAGTTAAATTTTTCGTTAAATTTATTGTCAGGTACATTTATAAATTTTTATTGTTTTAAGTAAAAGTAAAATGATTTAAGTGACCATTTGAAATTATGTTTACTTGTTTGTTTGTTTGTAGTTTAACCTTTCTTTTTGAACTTTTTACATTAATCGCTAACAGATTGAGGGCATCTTATAACTTAAAAGCTGACGAACTAGAATAGCTAAGAAGTCAAATTGGGTAAGTCACTCATGAACCTAAGAACCTGCAATTTTTCAAGGCACATAAAAATTGTTTTCTATAACTTAACAAAAAAAAAAACCTACACTTTTTCATAGCAATGAAATTGTCTTTTGTACTTAAAAAATTAGAAAGAAAATAATCTAACTATGCAACATGGACCAAGGCTCCAGGTCAGAAAGAGGGTAGAATAGAAAGCACACTATATGGTTTGGGCCTTTTTAATCAATGGACCACTCCATATATGCATCTGTGACGAGTAAGTTTGGTTGGATCACTTCATATTATATTATGCCTTTAAATTTGGAATAAGGGTATATTGATCAAAACATTTGGTATGTTTGGTTGTTTGTGGTACTCACGAAATGTGTAATTGTGATTTTTGGTATGCCCTCCTTGTGTTGTTTTACAAGTGTTTGGTTGGTTTGATTTAACTCAACGTGGGTAATCTTTCGAATTGGGGATTATAACCGGATATTAGCCTTATTTGACTATCATTGGAATAATGTATGGAACCAACATTGTATACGAAATAATATATGAAACCAACATTGCAATGGGTGGTGGTTCGTAATGGACATCATAATTGAACTTGATATCAATTGGGACACCCGCTGCAACGCGCGGGCATTCCCACTAGTATGTTCTAAAAAAACAAAGTTCTTAATGTTGACAACTTGTGGAACCTATTTCTCCCCAACTTAGAATAAACTGGATCAATCGATGGTCTACATGCTAATATATATACCAGTCCAAATTTATAAGGTATTGGTTACACCTTTTCAAATTAGAAGAGAGCCAATAGACTACCATATGTTATTACGTACAAATCTGTCTACAAATGCAAACCAACCTACTCGCGAGCTTCGCTCGTTTTCCAACTAACGCATCAGATAGGTGTGTGAACAAACCATCTCTTAACCATTTCAAAGCATTCTACGGGCTTGAACTCCGGAGCCGTGTGACCTGCTCCCTTCACGGTTGCAAAAACTAAAGAATAGTCGTCATGGGCATACGTGGTTTTGTATCCTGCTTCTTGATCATAAACATACCATGCGTCCCAATTGCTATCCGTGATCGTTAAATTTAGAGAAAGTATCCATTTACGAGTGCCCACATGTGGTACCATCATATCGTGATCACCACTACAACCCGAAACTATTATTATTAAATTTTTTTTTCTGTAAATAATCATAGTTAGAGCAACTGAAATAAGCATGCGTACATTTGCATTTTTATACCTGAAAATTAAAGCCCTACAATTTCTCTTGGTTAGATTGGCATGGTAGGCAACACTGTTTTGGATGTTGAAGTTGTATGCCGGCATAGATGGTTTGCCATAGTTGTAGGTCATATCCGTGTTACATAACGACCACTCCTTTATTGTACCCTAATAACATCCATCGTATGATGAGATCTAATAGAAAACAAGATCATAGTTATCTAAAAACAATGTAAATGGCATTTGTGACAGATATGCAATTGTTTTGACAGTCGCAATAAGTTTTTTATAGTAGTGTTGTAGTGGTATCTCATGTTAAGTAGTGCTAATGGGTAGTTCCCTTCGCATACATGGGCGGAACCAGAGGCGACCTAACCTTGTAGACAGCCAAATTTTCTATAAGCAGATTCTCAATTTTCTTATGGTTTGACCCTCAAGATTTTCGTGTGTAAAAGAAATTTTCTATCGAGATCCCAGTTAAAAAGTCAGGAAAATCACAAATATAGGCAATTTGACACACTTTTTAATAGAATAGGCATGAACTTTTGCACTTAAAAAACTTGGCAAATGTAAAAAAGAACCAATGCGAAAAGGCCACATAAGCGGAGCGAGCAAGAATTTAGCTAATTAACACAAGAAACCTTGAAAAGTACATCGGGTACAAAAATATATCCAATCAAAACAATAGACGTGTAACGAACCGGCTAAATTTAACCGGCTTTTATTGATTCGGCTAAAGTTTAGTTGTTTCGTTACACGTGCTATGCTATTATTGATTGGTTTTGTGGACCCATGGTACTTCTCAGAAGTTTTGTGACGGCATCCGTTTATCCATTAAAAAATATGTTCAGCCACTGATTCTACACACACAATTGATGCTATAACCATGCATACCTTGCGTACATGAAGCGCCTTTTGAACGTTTTTGTCATTTGCCCATACCGTTGCATACTTGTATAAGTCACCCTACAAGAAGGAAAGCGCTAATGTGTATACTTATAAGCAATATCATTATATATAGAAACAAGGAAGATTAATACTCGACAAAAGACACCCTTGAGCGATGGTCGTGTTGGGATCATTCTAATTGGATTCTGTCGAAGATACCGCCTACTTGCATGTCTTGTTGGGTTTCCATCTCTTACCAAATTGGTCTTTGAATCACAATCAGGATCCAAAATTTGTTGGATGTTTATATCTTCAACGCGCTAATTTAGAAACCGAAACACTTAGCATAATGAGAAATTGAGAATGAATTTAATCTTACAAATTCCTCTTGTAAATATGTATAATGCTTACTTTGTTGACCTCGGTGATATCTGCCATGCATGCTAGATTGTTTTGATTGCAGTTTGCATACTCTCCTTTGCAGTTGTTTTTTGTAGACTGAAACATTTGTATGTACATTTTATTCAGCTAACAAACAATTATGCTATGATAGTTATGCTATGATAATAAGGTATGATGTAAAGTGTTCATGTTCAAATTTAAACAGGTGAAATTGACTAAACTGGTCATCATTTTATTTTTGCGGACGTTTGTTTTTCAAACCAGTTGTTTTTTTCTTCAAACCAATAGTGATGGTTTGGTTTGAAAATCGTCATGTATCAAACCGGACCACATGGTTCATCTAGTCCTAGTATTATAACAAAAGCCATGTATTGGGAGGCTCTTAGGTTGGCTGGGGAGGACCCACGGCTAGGGCCCGTTTTATCCAAAGGCACTTTTTTTTAATAAAATGCATGTACATATGTTATGTGTCATGTGTGTGTTTTAATAGAAAACTCATTTTAAACTTAAAACTTGGGCCTATTGATAACCCATTAAAACTCAAAATTTTATTAGCCCATTTATAAGCCCAATATTTATGTAAAACTCAAAACTTAAAGTCTAAGGGACATATTTTTTAATGGCTCGGATAGGGCACCTAGATCTTCAGGGACGCCTCTAACAAAAGCAATAACATTTATGATGTTATTTCATCATAGAACTTTGTTGATTGTTTATGTAAAATTATTCTAAACCAATACATGTGAATTAATATATTACATTGTTACATTACTATACAAATTCTAGAAGTTTGTGGTCAACCAACCCATGTCAAAACTTACTTGTTTTGAAGGCTCAGCGAGCCCAAGTAGTAACATATGTAGGCTTTTCAAGGGTAGTCTAGATTCTAACGTATGCCATGTTGAATTTCAAAATAAATAAAAGTTTTACCTCAAACAATTCATACGATATAAGAGCCATGCGATAAGCGAACTCAACTCTAGAGTTCACATCTTCTGTTTTATCTGTTAACGGGTTTCCTTCCAAGTAACCCTGCGGTTCATAGTTGGTCAATATCTTGAACCTTACTGAGCTAATAATTTAGGTGTTCTTACTTTGATTCTTTAACACATTATTGAATCAAATAATTTAGGTATTCTTACTTTGATATTTAGAGTAGGCTTTAATCCTGCATCATTGCCTGCAACAGGACAATTATCATTTATAATATTATTAAGAGAACTAAAGCAACAAAAAGCAATTGCAAAATACAAACTAAAAACATATACCTTTATATATCTCTTCAGTGACCATTGGGACTACGATGCCGGAATATGAGATTCCGGCAACGTATATTGTATTGTTTATGAACTTTGGATGGTCCCTAACAAACTGCATCGAAAGTTCTATACAAAATCCATAATCTTAATTTTTTCAAAAGCGTACTAGTTTAAGTTAAATTCGTTAAATTTTCCCTAACCTTCCTTAAAAATGCTGCGGTGTGAGATGCCGATAATGTATCGCTTGATATCATAGCTTCTTTCGTGTATGAAAATCCTGTTATCGTTGGGGCGTCCAAATATATCACATTTGCTACCTTTAAATCCCCATAACAATAATTGTTAGTCGCAATGACACAAAGTGTACGTTATGGCCCCTTTTTAACACCTTTACAAATTACAACTAGACTACAAGTCGTCAATCTGTTTACAAATCTGTTTACAACATGTCAACGTGTTTACAACCCATTTTAGTCAAATGGGTCTTGTTTAGGTTACAAGATTTTATGTGTCCAGGTGGTTGATGTTTTTGACACGAATAAAAATATGGCCGTGATGAGCTTCATGATCCAACCGTAAATGTAAAAGAATAATTAAAATTGCATTGTAGAGATGATTAGAGCACACATGCCTTTGTCCATGAGTTGGGGTTTAATTCTAGAGCGGGTACATCATCCCTGTATTCTCCATACTGAAGCTGCAAAGGACCTGTAAAATACAGGACATTAATATCCAAACGACATCGTTTGCCGTTACATTGTTTCTTATTTTTGGCCTGGGTATTTAATGTTTTGTTCGTTTCAACTTGTAAATTAGCGATGCACAATGGTTTCAGTCTTGGTTGTGGTTGATAATTATAGTCTCAGAGTCTCAGTTAAAAAATTATATCCATAACATTCATAATTTTTAAAAAAGTTTAATTAAGATTAACACAACTATATCTTTTAATATTTTTCTACATAAAGTTTAAATTTATTTATATCAAATAAAAAATGAATAGCTTGATTTTTTAATGTATAAACATTAAATAATAACCCACCCTACCTACCCCTTTCCCCCCTACTTCTTCTTCTTCTTCCTCCTCTTCTTCTTCATTTCTTTTTCCTCCTCTTCTTTCACTTCTTCATCCTCTTCTCTCACACACACAGAGATCAGTAGTAGTAGTAGTAATAATAATAATAATAATAATAATAATAATAATAATAATAATCAGTTCAGGGCAACGCCTGTTATATTCATCACTCCCAAAGGGGTAGCGCCCGGTGGTGTTCCCCGACGCTATGGGGCCCAAAACGCCACCATGGTGCCACCACTACACATACACTCAGGCTTTGAGACTCATGTCATATCTAACAATAGGGGTGCGACATGTAAAAAATCAGTTTTGGGTCGTAAAATCTAACTCATTTTAAAAACGGGTAGTACTTGGGTTGACAATTTAAATACGTTTATTTAACCAAGTCGACACACTAATATGTATAACCCTTTTTACATCCTATCAAACCGATTTACACGTTTACCACTTGATAACTAACTACCCATCAACCCGTTTAAATAAGCGAGTCGATTCATGTATGTTACACGACTTAAAAGTGAGTATGTTTTTTATACGAATAAAATATATTGGATGGATTCATATTGAACAATTTAATCAACCCGTTAATTAGGGGGGTAAATGAGCTGAGCCGAGCCTGAGTCTACTATTTTGAGCTCGAGCTCGGGCACGAGATAATTTGAGAATAACTTAAAACGAGCTAAAAGCTCGGCTCGAGCTCGCTTCAATAGCTTAAATGAGCCAAAGCTCCTTGTTAGTAAAAATTAAATACGTTCAAATTGACAAAATTGCATACATAAAAAGAATAATAGGAAGTTTGTTTGGGCTCGTTTAGACTCGCGAGCCTATACGAGCTTTGTATGTAAAGCTCGAGCTCGGGTCGATAACTAAACGAGTCATATTACAAGCTCAGGCTGGGTAAGGCTCGGCTCTCGTTTGAGCTTTCTGCCTGTCCGGTCCCAAGTAGCTCTCAAGACGCTACGCATCGTTTACACCCCTACCACTAACCCTTAACCCTTCATGATTTACAGCTACACTATAGAGAAAGACTTGTATTTGTGTACCTATTTCATAAAAGAAGGCCCGGAGTGCAGAACACCCCGGACCTCCCGCAAGCCAGATAACGAGCGGGTCGTCACCGGGTTTCCCTTCAGACTCCACAAAGTAGTAAAATAGCTGCACCGTATCATTTTCTCCTACTCCAATGTACCCGGTTTCAAGCTTGAAAGGAAGGAGGCCCGGATAACCAGGTAAGGACTTGACCATGGTTTGGGAGGTGGTGCAAGTGGCTAGCCCAAGAACCATGAGCCAGAGATAGCCCAGTTGCATCAAACCAATGGTTGAGATCATGATGGAATGGTGGTGAGTTAGGTAGAGGACTAAAGTTTCTAAATATAAGAGCCACACAGCTTTACAGAATTATCAACTAGAAGTCACAACTCACAACTAGATTCATTAATATTTACGTTCACCTAACACAAGTTTTGGTGAGATGGCCACGTTTATCACGTTTAGGAGGGTGTTTGTATTTTTTTCCCACCTTTTCACTTATTCACTTATGACAAAAAGTTAGGCCTGTAAACGAACCGAACGTTCATGAACTGTTCGGCAGGAAGTTCGTTTATGTTCGTTTATTTAAATAAATGAACAAACACGAACACAATTTTTTTTTCGTTTAATTAAACGAACGAACATGAACACACGTTTGTTCGTTCATTTATGTTCATGAACGTTCGTTTATGTTTGTTCATTTATGTTCGTTTATTTTGTTCGTTTAATTAAACTTAACTTATTTTTAATTTTATTATTTATTTTCCTTTTGTTAAGTATCTTACGGAGTAATTCATATGTTCTAAAAACTAACCCTAACCCCAACATTCTAACCATATTACTTATCACTTATCAGTCGTTATCAACACTTCATAGCTCTACCTCCCTTCTTCTCCACGCTCCACAGCCCTACCTTATTCTAATCATGGTGAAACTTTTTTTGGTAGATACATGATGGATATTTTGAATGAATCATGTACATTCAAACTACTAATTTAGATTTGGTTTTGGTTGTATTGTGAAGTATTAGACTTGGTTGAATTGTGATGAATCGTTATTAACTTGTTTTTGTTTGTGTTCGTTTATGTTCATGAACTGTTCGTTTAGGTTTTAAATGAACAAACATAAACAAACACGAACACGACAAATTTCTTAATGAACGAACATGAACACAAAAATGTGTTCGATTATGTGTTCATGTTCGGTTAAAGTTAAATGAACAAACACGAACATGCCTGTGTTCATGTTCGTTCGGTTCGTTTACAGGCCTACAAAAAGTTAAATACAAACTGTTGGTTAATTTTTTGAAAAACAACTTTTGAAACAATTTGTGTTTTGAAAAGGAAGAAAAATTCATAAGTCACAATTTATGACTTATGGAATTAAGAAACTTTTGAGGTGGGAAAAGTCTTAAGAAGAAAAAGAAAAGGAGAGCCAAACATGCTCTAGGTGTTCAAACCCTACACTACTTTGATAGTAGTAATTGTGAATTTGTGACTTTACTATAACTATATAAATAGTGGTGAAGCTTGAAAAACAAAATTGAGAATGCCGAGAGTCATGCGAGCCTTACAATGGTAATGGCCGGACTCAACACATATAAATTTTCAGTTGAAAACGCGTAAGATTACGGAGCAAAAAAACAACGGGGCCGGAGCACCCTGCCCCCAACTATTGTTACGCTACAATTTTATAAATTATTATTTTAGTACAAAGTATACGAAATTTCACTTTTCCTCGTTAAACTACGGAAATTAACATACCTCATTATATATTGTCATATATTGTGGGTATTGTGGGTTAGGATCAAATACACATTGAAAGTCATAGGAAGGGTATCAAATGGACTTCGGTTGAACTCATTCAAGCGGCATTGGAACCGTCTTATCGAACCCTACGATGTTAGTTTTTAGGTATTCGTTTTTTGGGGTTTTAGCTTGTAGTTTTTAGAATATGTGTTATATTATTGTGTCTTTTTATGTACCATTATGTTTTTTTCTTATTTTTATCATTGTGTCATTTTTTTCAATTCATTGTGTCTTTTTTCTTCAGCACTGTATTATATTTTTTGGCATTGTGTTATATTTTGTGGCTCATTGTGTCATATTTCATGATCTATTGTGTTTTTTATATCCTTTTCATCCTTTTCTTTTTTATTACACTGTGTGGAATAAATTAACCACATATATTTTGTTATGCTGCAATTTTGTTTGTTAATTCTAGCAATATCATAGGTTATAGGGTTTTTTTAACTTTTTACCTTTTTAATGAAATATCAAAAAGAAAAAAAATTAAATGTAGGTATACACAATCTTTACGGACTCTCTATCTCTATTTATTCAAAGGAGGTGGGTTGACAAATGGGAGTTATTTATTAATGATTATTGTTATTATTTTTTATAAAGGGGATATTATATACATAGGTTATTTCATAAAAATAGCAATTAAACTATAGGTGGTAATAATGATAAAACGTGCTATCTTTGTGTGGACAATGGTAACGGTTTGAAAATAAAATCGTAAGCTAGGTAATAGGTATAACTAACTAAAATTTTTAAACGTGTTATTTCAAACAGAACACCCTCAGCCCCCCAGCTAGTCCCCTTGTCCTCATGGGAACCTTTTTTTTTTCTTTTCTGGGCTTGGGTGGGCTAAATCGGATTCCTGTTTTCCGGCCCAAATGCCTTTCATTAGTCTCTCACTCCTATTTTGACTCTTAGGGCCTATTAGTTAACTTAATTACCTTATTAACAACAAATAAATTATATGGTAAAAAAATTTCGAACGACTAGATCAAGTGATAGGGTGCAGACTTGTAACAAGACCTGGGTTTGGAATGATTCACCTACGCTAAGGACGCTTCCATGTAGGAAGTGTTGGCGTCTCCCATGATTTTGAAGAATACTAGTCTTCTTTCCACTAAGAGGCATAGAGACCAAGGATCAAACTCTTGACATCCTAAGAAGTTCTCTCATTACAAACCAACAGTGATATGTAGCTAGGCGTCATTTGATAGTTTTGCGAAATTTCTAAGGTCCACGTTGATGACCATGTCTCGCCATGCGTCTTCTCATGAAAGTCATCTCCACCAAAGCTTAGATTAACTAGGGTTTCTAAATAGAATCAGGAAACATGATAAAGTCAGAGAAAGAGCGATGGCTGGCTATTTAAATAAAAGTTGCAGTGGTAAATTTAAACTTTGTGTTTAAATGTTAGTATGTAATCATTTTAAATTGTTTAAAAGTCTGCTAACTAATTTAAACCAATTAACTGATGTTTGTTCAAATATATAAACTTCAACTGGCCTATCAAAATACTAGTATTTATACATTGTGAATTTACACCATTCCTATTTGTAACTTTATGTTTTAGGTTGTATCTTACTTTATGTTCTCTTTACTTTTGTTTTTTACTTTTAACCCTAATACTTTCATCTTTTACGTATCAAACATCTTTTTCACTTCAATTTAGGTCTCATCTACTTTTCATCTTCTGTAATTTTTTTATTTTACGTTCCAATCTATATTTTTCAAGTTCACACGCCACAACGTGTGTATGTACTTCTAAGTTTTACCTTTATTTTTCTCGTTTAACGGTCATGTTGTGTTTTACTTTCTATCGTTTGTCCATTAACACGGCGCAACATGCGTGCATGATTTAATGTTTTTACGCATACTTTTCATTCAGTTTTTTATTTATTTATTTTGATTTACGAGTTTTTTAGGTGTTAGTGGACGGTATAGCATCAGTGCTACTTGGCACAGTTTCGCGGGGGATTAAAACTATTTCTCCTTAAAATGTTAACATTAATTTAAATTCAGAAATTTATGTAAACTATTGAGCATAATCATGAAAATAATTGTCCAAACAAACATAAAAATCCATGACTGTTAATACTAAATTCATGAGTCGTGACTAGCTTTTTTTTTTTTTTTTTTGAACGGTGACTTTCATATGAGTGACCCAATGTTATACTATTTAATCGGCAGCCCTAGTCAAGGTATGCATAAACTATGTTATCTTAACCGGACCCGCGCTGGTGTATCAAACTCATCACTAAGTAAAGAGATTTAGATAGAGCTAATGACTTTTCTACGATTTTTAAATTAGAAAATCTTTGGACTATTTATAAAAGTATAGGGTAGAGTTCCTGTAGGAAAATTGGTCTGTGTGAGAAATGTGAGAAGGATTAAAAATTGATATGTATGCATCATTTTTTGGACGTATTCATGATGTTTTGTATTGTTTTGCTTATAAAAACACCAAGCATAACAATTAATAACCGAAAACAATGCATTTTAGGCTTAAAACTTAAAACACTATGTCAAGAAGATTTAAGCAAAGTGTTTTAATTAATTACTAGGGTGTTTTATCTGTAATTTAAATTTAATGACTATAATACATTGGATTGTATTTTAAATTTTTGTATATTGTTGCGTTAAGTGTTTTTCAAGCCAAAACAACCCAAAACATCATTCCAAAATAAAAAAGATGATGGCTATATGTCAATTCTTAATCTTTCTCACACTTCTCACAACAACTTTACCCAGTGAATCCCACAATTAGCACAACTAAGAGTAGGGTATGGGGAAGGTGAGATGTAGGCAAACCTTACCCCTATCCTCATGGATAGAGAAGCTGCTTCCAGAGAGACCCCCGACTCCACTTTCTCACACTTCTCATACAAACCAATTTTCCTACAGCATCCTCTACCTAAAAGTATAAACCAGAGTAGTACTATATAGTTAAAGAGATGCTAAACATCCTTACTATATTCGTTGGCCGAGTTATTTTGATAAACAAACGAAGCAACATAGATTTAAACACCGATCTCATTGTAAATATGGTCAACTTACATGTAGATTTCTCGAATGTTCGTAAATGCGTTAAACACTTAAACGTCATTTAGAGATAGGATAGGAGTAGCTTAAAGTGTGTGTTTACTGTGGATGTCTTACCATTACCATTGTTGAAACTTAAAACATTGTTCACCATGCATTAAAAGCATTTGATATCCTTCAACATTCTTGAGATTTTTTTGTTATTGTTTGTTATGGTCACAGTATATTTTGTTTGTTATCATTCATTGATATTTGGAGGTATCTCGTTCCTCTTTTCTTATTATTTAACATTATTATTTGTCTTATACTGATACTGGGTTGGGGTAGTGGAGGTATCCCTAACTGGGCCTGGCCCACTTTAGGTTATGGGTTGGTGATGTTGGCCCATGTAGATCCTATTTAAGGAGAATTTCTTCTCCTTAAAAGGATACTTTCGACTAACCTTGAAAATACATGCTTAGCGAGCCACCACCATTTTTGTGTCCGTAAACAAGAAACAATTCTTAGTAGCAACCTCCCTACTCCGAATACCTTCTTTTCAGGTCATACTCACCATCACATCCTAGATGTTTGGCAAACGATAAACATGTGGAATCAACAGTAGCTATTCTTAACCGAAGGTTAGACTAGTGTTTCTTCACATACCAAAGAGGCTTATAGATCAATCATCGCCTTTTGTATTATAATGATGGGTGGACGAGGTTAGAAACCCTTGTCTATGGATGAGAGTGATTCAAGCCACATGCACTCTTCTAAGAAAATGTAAATTGATGCCTAAAGATCACACCATGAAGAATATGTGTGTGTGTGTGTGTCTCTGTGTGTGCGCGTGTGTAGTGTTAAGTAATTATCAATGCTTTGTGCTATAAAATAAGCTGAGTGAAAAGCTAATACTTTACTTAGTTTCATGTATCATATGCAATTATGCATCTAGTGATTGAAAAGGTATGGAAAGTATTAGGCTCAGGCATACGTTCATGTTGTGCAACGCCCTTGTCTAATACAACTCTTCATGATATCTTTAGGTTTATTGCCATGTCTTGTCTTGTTACTTGTTTCTTTCCTTTTATGTTCGAGATTTGATGTGTGTGTTTTTTTTATTTATATTCTTGTTATTTAGCTCATGTTAGCTTTTGTGTTTAGCATTTGTTTTGGTCAAAATTTACATCTCCTCTTTTAGGTGTCCCAAGGGTTGGCTATGTATTTTTGGAATTTGTTTATTTATACAAGAAGATCAATCTCAGATTCTCAGTGGATCGAGATAACTAGTTATTTTAACAACAAACATACACACACACTCTTTTAATTCTACTTCTATATCTACATATTTGTTTATCATGTGCCAAGAATCCTCAAGTACATGAGAAAGGATAACCAATTTACAACACACATTGGTACCACTAGGTTAATTTTACAAACCTCTTGATGAAATAATTAGTGATATTGTAAAAGAAATAAACTATAAATGCACAATCTTCTACTTTCAAACATGGTTACTAGCCCCTTCTAAGTATGTAAAATGATTGATGTGTATAATTTCCTATATCATATAAGATAGTATAAAACTCTAATTAAAGTTGTCAAAGATAAGAAAGAGTTCACTGTAAGGAAAGTAGTCTACATTTTTATTCACATAAAAATCATTTGCTTATCTCTACATATGCAATTACCTCCAAGGGTGGTGGGAATGGGTTCGGCAAACCCACTCAGGACATCGCGGCAATCAATGGCAAAATAGAAACATGCATGTGGTGCTCATCAGCATGTGGGGATTGTAAAAATACGATTCGATGGGTGAAAGTGAGTGTTAGCTGATGATACCAAGACAAGTTGGACCGTTTGGGTGAATCCCTCTGCCCCTTTCTAGGCTCTAGCTGTTGAAAAACTAAAAAACCAAATTAATCCTCATTTATCATTTCAAGCATATATATCTTATTCTTTTAAATCATAAAACTACCTACCAATCTCTTTAAAAAACACCATAGATATATTTCAACTACCATCAAGTTCATCTAGTTTTTTAAGTTCCGTAAATAAAGATAGACTTTTTATTTCTTATGCTACGATTAAATCTCATGTTGTCATTGTTCATCAAGTTATATGCTCGGAGGTTCGCAATATACAAGAAGTTCATAAGAACATATATACAAAGAGATCGTGATTAGGTATTGCAACGGCTAACTAAAGATTATTTTGATGAAAATGCAACTTTCAATAACGAAGTTTTTAGAAGGAGATTTTGAATGTGATAATCCTTATTCCTGAAGATACCAAATGACCTAGAAGCTTGTTTTCCCTATTTTCAAACCAGATACGATGCAGTGTGAAAAATGGGATTTACATGTATTCAAAAATACATCTCCGTTATCCGCCAACTTGCGTGTGATACATGTCCAAGCTTGTTTGATGAGTAGTTGTGTGCTAGAACGCACTTCACGAAAGTGCCTTCAAAAGTTTTGCGATGGTGCTATTAGATTGTATAAAAAAGAGTATTCATGTGTACTAACTTCAAAGGATATTCAGCTGCTTCATGAGGCACATGCAAGCATATATAGATTGTACTCAGTGGGGTTGGAAAAGTTGCCTAACCGATTTAAAAGGAAAATTAATGAGAGGTGATCATGAAATGCAGACGATTATTCTAGAAACAACTGGGTCACAAGATATGTGGTTTAGGCATGCGTTCTTTGGTGTGGCAGGTTCAAACAACAACCTCTCTGTTCTTTACCGGTCTCTATTATTTTACACGGTTGTACATGGTCAAGCACCCAAGTGTCTATTTGAAGTTAACGGAACACAATACAAACATGGGTACTATCTCGTGATGGGGTCTATCCTACTTGGGCCACTTTTGTTAAAACATTACCTCATCCACAAGAAGACAACTGTAAAAGGTTTAAGGTTTGCTCAAGAAGGCATAAGAAAGGATGTTGAAAGTGCTTTTGGTGTTCAAAAAACACGTTAGGGCATTATCAGACTTTCGGCGAGGCAAATGACTGTTGCAAAGACGAGGAACGTAATGTATGTTTCTCTTATATTGCATAATATGGTATTAAAGGATGAATGTCAGGTGATAATCCCATACTATGAATGGATGTTGAAACTACCTAAGCGGTTGGCGGTTGACAATGATGTTATTTATGAGTTACGTGACGAAGAGGCTTATCTCCAACTTTGAGCGGATCCCGTGGAGCATATTTCTCATACTCATATACCAAAGATTGATGATCATATGAATAACTAGTAACTTATTTTTCTGTCAATTTTTTTTAAATTATGTTAGGTTATGTCTTTAATTATGTGTACTATCTTGTTTAAATTAATTGTTATATTTTAATATTGAGTAATTTATATTTTGTTGAAATATGTAATTTAAGTTTTTATATTAATTTATATCTAGTTTTGTAGAGTTTTTTAGTTATTTAATTTAAAAAATAGTTATGGTATGGGAAGCGTACCAATGGTGTAGCATTTATTGTGATTTGGCAAGTTTGTTGCATATAAAAGACAAGTATTAGAAAAAGCTAATATGACGGTGATGTGAAGGATCGAGAGGTTGTTGTAAGTGCGGCAAGAGTGACGTGCACTCCCACCACCCTAATGATTGTGTTATTCACTTGCCACTGGGCCATTACAATTTTGATCAATATAGCTTGATTTTTAACTGCCCAGATATATGTCAACATGTCTAATATTAAGGGTTTCACAATTCACCTATCTATACATATCTCCATTGAAGAGAAGCGGACGACAACAGGGAGAGGACGTAGCACAAAAGGGGAAGGCGAAAGGGGAAATTCTCATTGAAGATGCATCCGCTTGGACGTCCGGAATTCTGAATGGGGAGCGGAAAGGGAGAGTGGGTCCCTCTCTCTCGTACTCTCTCGTACGCATATATAAAATACCTTTTATATACATGTTATAATTTTATAAAAATAATAATAATTGCTTGAAAGTAGTATTAGACAGAAAATTAGTGTGTATAAAAGATTGATAAAATCTGATGCGTAGCTAATATTGTTGCATATAAGATGCTTTAACCACTTGAAGATCTGGATCCAACGTGTCCTATTTTTTTTTTATTTTTTTTTTTGAACATTAACTTTCATTCAAAAAACGAGAGAGGCCCCAAAAAACGAAGGCCCCCTCAAAACAAGCCAATTACAACATATACAATGGGTACTTGACCCAATCAATCTTATCTATACACGATCTAGCCTTTAACCATAAAAACGACATGGATTTCACTACCGCCATAACCTCGATAACCTTCGGCTCCGAATTGTGGAAGACTTTTTTGTTTCGCTCTTTCCAAATAGCCCAACAAGTAACCATGAAAACACATCGAACAATCCTTTTTCCTTTACCCTTGACCGAAGAAGAATCAAGCCAAAGCTTCAGATCTTCCACTGTGTGGAACGGAACATGCGGTAAACGGCACCATATCCGTACAATATTCCAAACGCTAAAAGCAAAACCACAAATAATGAATAAGTGATTTACCGTCTCCTCCCCACTGTTACACATCGGACACGTGACATCAGGTAGATTTATACTCCTTTTAATCAGCTCAAACCTTGTGGGGATTCTCTGTTTTTCCATTCTCCAAACTAACACATTAACTTTGATCGGAACCCAATTATCCCATCGCAAACCTTGACCAGAAGGCGCATAAACATTCTGTCGCAGAGCCTTTTTAACCGCTGCAACTGAGAACCCGTTATGCGCATCCTGGTCCCACAACCAACAGTCGTCTTCCTTAGTAATTCTGACAATGGACAGCAAAAACTCCACATCTTGAACTTCAGAAATCCCTTCCACAGAATGCATACCCAGCTGCCACGAATCAATAACTATTGTCTGATCATTTTCTGTCTTTAACCGATCAGCAATCTTGATGTTTTTGTGTCTGTCAGCTGCGAAAAGGATTGGCCATCGTCTGCACAAAGGAGTAGAACCAAACCAAGTATCCTTCCAAAAATCAATTCGAGCACCATTTCCCAGCTTACAAGAGAATATATCCTCTACTCTTCTACCATCAAACCGAAGATTGTTCAAGGCAGAGGCAATAGATTTCCAAACTCCTCCCAACGACTTTTTAACCGGAATGAAGATCCATTTATTTCGGCCACCGTGAAGGCTAATGATAACCTTACGCCACAAACTTTCATGCTCGTTTTTTAACCTCCACGCCTATTTAACAAGGAGAGCCGCATTCACCTCGGAAATCTTTGAAATACCCAACCCTCCAAACTTTTTTGGTTTTGTGACAATGATGACCTGTCGTTAGGGTCATGCAAAACCTAAATAACCTAGGTAGCTAGGGTAAGTAGGGAATATCGAATCCATGAGGAGCATGTAGTTAGCGTCACAATAGTTGTTTATTTGTCTAAGCTAGTTACGAAAACAAATATGAAAAATACAATTATGAAGTTTGCTAGATTTATGTTTTTGGTTGTTTTATAGAAATGTCTAAATGATAACAAAATAATCTAAATAAATAATAAAGATAAATGTAACTTCCACCCGGGATCCTATTTGTATAATCTTGCAACCTATTCGATTTAACTACAAGAACACCACATAGACATGGCCTTGGTTATCCTGTCACAATAACTAGTTATCCTGTCACAATAACCATTCAGATTGAAATAATAACTAGGGACATGTTTTCAACGTAAACCGTACGCCTAATTATCCCTATACAAATATCAACCAACCTCCCTATGATGCCAGAAATCACAGTTAATAGATAAATTGGTTCAAATATAAGCAAGGTTTATTCAATCCAACACAAGTAGTAAAAATACTAGTTCATACATAATCAAAACGAGTTCAGAATACAAAATCAATACAAATATTCACCCGGGGGAAATCACGTATGACTTAACCGCTCATGGTTATGGTAGAAACCTCCATCTTCTTTCCCTTTGTGCCTTCTATTGTGCGAACTTAGGCAGCCAAAAGGCTGTGCGCCTTCTGTTGTGCGTTCCTCTGCACTCCACAGCCGTCCAAGAATTATCCCACAAAAGTAATAATTCGTTTCTTTTAATTCCCCTAGTAACTGACCTTTTTCATTCATGGGCCTTTTTCCATCTTAATTCCATCATCTTGGCACTTTATTTATTATTGGTCCAATTATTTGTAGCCCACGACTTGGTGAATATCTTGCCCGTAGCTTTTCATACATAGCCCACCTATATAAAATTCTGTTCCCATTGACTTGTAAGTTGTAGAACATGTAGTATCTTTATGTCATAATTTTTTATTATTATTAATATTATTATTATTATTATTATTATTATTATTATTATTATTTACGCCATGCTCGCTCGACTCGGGTGTTCTTGGCTCGATCAAAGTTTCTCGTTTACAATCCAACGTCCATAAACGCCTATCACTTTCTATGCTCGCTTTCAAGTGTACACGACTTGAGGTCATATCTCACGAACACCTACAAAACACATGTATACTAATAAATAACTAAGACCGACTAAAAGCACACAATGAAAGACTAAAATATATACAAAACTAACATGTTAACAAGGTGTTTTCACCAACACATCACACCCCCACACTTATCTTTTTTCGTCTCGAAAAAATTATATTCACTCAGCTCAACACATTATCACAGACTAGTACTCCAGTCGCCCCATCATACCTTAGCTAAGGTCCAAAGTCATACCCCATTTACAGATCAGCATTAGATGTGTTGATTCAGCAAGTAATGATAATTCCCATTTAAAAACAGAATTTGCCTGTCTAAACCTAACATGCTTCTGGCTTTTATTTTCATGCAACACACCCCTCACAATTTTTCACTCCACTCGGCTGATTATCTGGACTAGCATGTAATGTGCTAGTATGAATCACTCAAAAACCAAGTATGCAACTCTGTTATCATAGACTTGTATAACAATCACACCTTAGTTATAAACAATGCACATATCTAAAGGACTTACGGGTTTTGGGCTTAGGGTAAAGGTATGATAGATTTGGCTAGAAGTGGCTAAAATAAAATGGTGAAACCAACATGATTGACAATCCTTATTCTCACAATACACATAAATAAACACCACTTTGGTCATATTCTGACCATAACACATACTTATTATTATTTTTTTCTTTTTTTTTTTTGCTTTTTTTTTCTTTTTTTTTTCGTTTCATCTTTTTTTTCACATATTAATTTTTTTTATTCACAACTTAACATAGATCAAACACTTGAACATAAACACAGAACACAATGGATGTCATCAATTTATTACACAAAGGTAAACAGATCAATTTGGGTAATAGGTTTAATCAAATGAAAGGGTATAGGCTCAACATGGGCTACTAAGGGTGATTTTAGGTAAACGGGTCAACACATAACAAATAAGTGGGTATCAAAGAAAAAGGGAAAACCTAAATTGCCTTTATCATCTATGTGCATATCTAGTCTACAACCTCAGCATGTATCAAATCACACAAGTTCTGCAACAGAGAAACATCTGGCCTACTCTCAACAAACGAAAATATATATAAGTTAATCTATCATCTAGTAGGCTCAAGATCTCACAAAAGTGGGGAAATGGGTTACCGATGTGTGCATGTATATATTACCAATAGCTTGTTAAACCTAGTCAGGTAATTCTAACCTTTTTTTCTTAAAAATACCTGCTGAAAACGGTTCATATTACTTTTCCACAAATTAAACCATGACTAAGGATCTACTGCCAAAACAATCAAGAAACAACTGGTATGTACTGAAAAAGCTGTTTTATGTCTGATTAGAATGCTTTTTAAAACAATTTTCAAGACATTTTCTCGATTTTTTCATTTTTTTTTTCATTTTTTAAAGACTCAAAAATAAATAAAAATGAAATTTCCCCACCCCCACACTTGTCCGACACATTGTCCTCAATGTGAGCTAGGAATAAAATAAAACAGAAATAAAAATAAAATTAAACTACAGCAGTAAAAGGAACAGACTCCCCTGGATATAGGCAGTGCGTGTATGAGTCTCTGCAGTTCCTCCCAATCAAGCCGTATAGCATTTCATTCGCGGCCGATAAACAAACCTGAAACTAAGACTCAAAAGAAAAATAAAAACATAAAATTCTGGGATGCCTTATACACCGTTGGTGTACAGCTTTACCCCGCCTGAATGGAGATTGAGTACAGGCGAAGTTATCTGCTTGCAAGTTAAACTCCAAGCATTCCCAGAAATCAAAAGAGACTCAAAATACAAACTAAAAATAAAAGAAAAACAAAATAAAATAAATAAATATACAAAATGTACAAGAATCATACCTGACTATCAAGGTGGTCTAAGCGCGCATTTTCCTACCGAGTTTCCAATATATGCTCGGTAGTTTACATGCCAAATAAACAAATGTTTAAAGATTGGCATGTGAATCGGGCGCTTTGGATTGTTGGGGAAGAACCATCTCACTAGCCTTTGACCGATGTCATGTAATCTCACATTCCTAATGTTCAATTTTGAATCATCATCCCGAACCTTGTTTATGAAGTTAATCAGTGCGGGATGAGATTTGTGAGATTCTTGACAAAGACTTGTAACACCTGCATCAATAACATCAACAACCTTTTCCAAATGTAACTCTTCAACAAGTGAAGGATTTGGTGTGGTATTAGTCTCCACAACCTCATCCTTAACTTGAGAATAGTTTCTGATATTATCAGGCAAGGGAGACATAGACTCTGCTATATCTATCCTTGCCGATAACACCTTGCATTTCAAACTTAAGTACTCAATTCTTTGTTGAATTGAAAGGTTGGGTGTTGATAAAAATTCCTTGAGGTTGGATAACATCGTTTCTGCTCGAGCAAGGTTATTTTCCTCCTCGCTTTGATATGTCATCTCTGCACATTTGTCTTCATCGGGAGGAATTTGATATTGATCTTGATAGTAACCTGGAGAAAAACATGATTGTGAGTTTTCATAATAATAATAATCCTCCCGGTTACCTGAGAAAGGTGCCTCTTCGGTTTCATAGTTATAGTAACTATGATTGTTTTCTCGACATGGAGCTGCCCGGTACCCCGACTTCCACATTTCATCCCAATATTCTGGATCACTCCAAAATATTGTGCAGTCTTCATCCCTATGTATTTGTCCACAACAAAAACAATAAGGATCTACTGGTGGTAGGGGCTTTGGACAATCTTTACAATCTTCAGTCCAGTGAGCGAAACTTCCACAACTATAGCATGGTTCGTTGTCTTCATCAACCCAATCCATAGTGTTCTACACCCAAAGTAACAGTTTTATATAGACCTTTTTATTTTTTTTAAGATTTTCTATTTTTTTTTAAATTTTTTTTCAAAACAATAAAAAAAACAAACAAACAAACAACAAGCAATGTAATACTAAGCGCACTAGCTCCCCGGCAACGGCGCCATTTGATGACCTGTCGTTAGGGTCATGCAAAACCTAAATAACCTAGGTAGCTAGGGTAAGTAGGGAATATCGAATCCATGAGGAGCATGTGGTTAGCGTCACAATAGTTGTTTATTTGTCTAAGCTAGTTACGAAAACAAATATGAAAAATACAATTATGAAGTTTGCTAGATTTATGTTTTTGGTTGTTTTATAGAAATGTCTAAATGATAACAAAATAATCTAAATAAATAATAAAGATAAATGTAACTTCCACCCGGGATCCTATTTGTATAATCTTGCAACCTATTCGATTTAACTACAAGAACACCACATAGACATGGCCTTGGTTATCCTGTCACAATAACTAGTTATCCTGTCACAATAACTATTCAGATTGAAATAATAACTAGGGACATGTTTTCAACGTAAACCGTACGCCTAATTATCCCTATACAAATATCAACCAACCTCCCTATGATGCCAGAAATCACAGTTAATAGATAAATTGGTTCAAATATAAGCAAGGTTTATTCAATCCAACACAAGTAGTAAAAATACTAGTTCATACATAATCAAAACGAGTTCAGAATACAAAATCAATACAAATATTCACCCGGGGGAAATCACGTATGACTTAACCGCTCATGGTTATGGTAGAAACCTCCATCTTCTTTCCCTTTGTGCCTTCTATTGTGCGAACTTAGGCAGCCAAAAGGCTGTGCGCCTTCTGTTGTGCGTTCCTCTGCACTCCACAGCCGTCCAAGAATTATCCCACAAAAGTAATAATTCGTTTCTTTTAATTCCCCTAGTAACTGACCTTTTTCATTCATGGGCCTTTTTCCATCTTAATTCCATCATCTTGGCACTTTATTTATTATTGGTTCAATTATTTGTAGCCCACGACTTGGTGAATATCTTGCCCGTAGCTTTTCATACATAGCCCACCTATATAAAATTCTGTTCCCATTGACTTGTAAGTTGTAGAACATGTAGTATCTTTATGTCATAATTTTTTATTATTATTATTATTATTATTATTATTATTATTATTTACGCCATGCTCGCTCGACTCGGGTGTTCTTGGCTCGATCAAAGTTTCTCGTTTACAATCCAACGTCCATGAACGCCTATCACTTTCTATGCTCGCTTTCAAGTGTACACGACTTGAGGTCATATCTCACGAACACCTACAAAACACATGTATACTAATAAATAACTAAGACCGACTAAAAGCACACAATAAAAGACTAAAATATATACAAAACTAACATGTTAACAAGGTGTTTTCACCAACACATCAGACAACCTCCCAAGCGACCCAATGCATCTCTTTCCCTTCCTTAGTACCAACCCATAAGAACTTTCGCATCAGCCTTTCAATGTTCTCTACCACAGCGCTAGGCGCTCTAAAAATAGAAAGATAGTAAATCGGAAGACTCGCGAGCACCGATTTTATAAGCGTGAGCCTACCTCCAATAGAAACGACCTTCGCTTTCCAATTTTGTACCCTGTTTTTAATCTTTTCAATCACCGTATCCCAATGAGAGATACGGTTCATGTTTGCACCGATTTTAATACCCAAGTATTGGAAAGGGAAGACTCCAACACCACATCCCGTAGACTCTGACAAATTATTCACTTCAGCCTCCGAAATCCCCACACCGTAAAGGAAAGACTTGTGCACGTTAATCTTCATACCGGAAGCCATGTAAAAAATACGCAGTAGCCTAGAAACTTGAACAAAATTTGTGGTAGACCAAGACCCCATTATGAGAGCATCATCCGCGTACAACATGTGGGAGATAATAGGACCGTCACCCGGAGCCTTGATACCTTTGATGTCCCCCAATTGGACTGCTCTATATAATAACGACGCCAAAGCCTCCATAACAATCAAAAACAAAAAAGGCGACAACGGGTCGCCTTGTCGAAGGCCTTTCCCACAATCAAACGCAAAAGTCGGGGACCCGTTCACAAGCACCGCGGACCGAGCTGACTGAATGATACCTCTAACCCAAGAACACCATTTATCCGGAAAACCCATTTGTCGCATAATAGAAATAAGAAACTCCCAATTCACGTTATCATACGCCTTCTCAAAGTCTATCTTGTATAAAAACGCCTTTTTCCCCACCTTCTTCATCCAACCAACCAATTCATTAAGCATAAGAGGACCATCAAGGATGAGACGATCCTTGAGAAAAGCCGACTGGGAATCGGAGATCACCTCTCCCAGCACTCTCTTAAGCCGCCCAGCAACAACCTTCGAGATCACCTTATTAATTACCCCAATCAGATTTATAGGCCTGTAGTCCTTTAACCCGAGAGGAGTTTTATTTTTAGCAACCAAAGTGATATAAGAAAGGCTACATTCTTTGTTAATCACGCCCGTATCATAAAACTGAGCAAAAACCTGGATAAAATCCTCTTCTAAATCTTGCCAAAAATATTTAACGAAATGAAAATTAAATCCGTCAGGGCCTGGGGCCTTGTTCGACCCACACTCGAAAACAGCGTCTTTGATCTCGGTCTTCGAAAACGGAGCAATCAACATTCTAATACTCTCTTCAGACACTCTCTTCAGCCCATGACAATCCAGACCAGGCCTGCTAGTTTGCTTTTCTTTAAACATCTCTCTATAAAACCGCATCACTTCTCTCTTGACTAAAGTAGGCTTAGCAACCCACTCATCATTCACCAAAACCCCTGGAATCATATTCGCCGCTTTCCTCCCATTGATACAGCGATGAAAGTAAGCCGAATTATCATCACCATATGAGGCCCACTGGACTCTCGATTTTTGTTTTAGATCTTTATTTTTCAACATCAAGAGATTAGCCAATTCTTTCTTGCTCTCCTCCCATATCCATAACTCATCTTCATCAAGCGACCCATCTTCCATTTTTCTTTCCAGCTTAAAAACATCATTTTGAATCCGATTCGTCTCCTCCCCTTCTTTGATCGACACAAGTTTCCACCAATGAATTAAACCCTTTTTTATCTCAGCAAGTTTTTTAGACAGAACAATGTCAGCATGCCCCTCGAATTCAGCATTGGATAAAGCAGATTTAACAACATCAATACAATCATCCCTGTCTAACCAAGAGTCAAACCATTTAAAAGGTTTAGTCCCATAGTTAGAGTCCGCCACAGTCAATAAAATAGGATTATGATCTGACAACTCCCTGTTTAGCGCCCTTAAACAAGCCCCGTGCCATTTATTAAACAAACCTTGGCATACTAGGAACCTATCAATTTTGCTCATCTTGATCACATCACCACAACTCTTCAAATACGTGAACTTGTTACCCTGCATCTTAAATTCTTGGAGGCAAGCTTCATTAATAAATGAATTAAAATCAAGAGCCGCTCTAGCGTTAAACTTCGAGTTTTTTCTTTCCTCAACCCACCTAACCGAATTGAAATCTCCGAAGAAGATCCACATACCCCGCTTACCCTGCATCAATCTCAAGAGACTATCCCATAACTCCCTTTTCTCCCCAACCTTCTGAGGCGCATAAACATTTACAATATTAATCAAAGACCCATCCTCTATAAGATTTCCAGTAACCAAAATAAAATGTTGTTCCGCATAAGAAGCGACTTTCTTAAACTTCCTGTTGTTCCAAATCGTAACCAAACCGCCCGATTTACCCCTGGCCACCATTATTTCCGCCTCAAAACCACCATTCCCCCAAACCGTAGATAAGTCAAAATTACCCACATCAGCCATCATTAACTCTTGCAAACCCAAGACATCCACTTTGTGATTCGACACCAATTTTTTAATCAGAGCCGGTTTCCCCCACCGACCCAATACCTCTAACGTTTAAAGATAAAAAATTCATTTCAAACCTGATTGTCGCCTTTCTCCTTCAATTGTTTCTTTAACTAGCTGCTCGAATCCTTGTAATTTCGCACCTAGCCGATCCCCGAAATTGATAGTGGCTTCAATCTCACTTGCCTCCATATTCACAGCAACAGAAGGGGTAGGAGTCTCGAACAGATTGTTATTAGTTTGCTCCTTGACAGGTACGTCTTCGCTTTGTTCCTGATTGTCCATCAATACCTGAAAAAAATTAGAAGTGATAACTGGGCCCCCTCCTCTTTGCTTTACAACGTTTTGATCATGGGCTAATATCAACGGTTCCAGCCCAAAAGGGTCTTCAGTAACTTTGGAGCCCTTATTGGGCCTATCGTTGCTGCTCAAACATGCGCTTCCTGAAGCCTGGCCCACTTCGCAGCTTATCTTCTTTTCTTTTTTACGTTTGTTGACTCTGACCAATTTTGGAAGACTTTGGTCTAAATGGAAACTTTCCAAATCTTCATTCCTTTCCACAAAATTCGGCGGTAATCTCTCCTCATCACTCCCCCCATTAATTTCATCATTAACATTACCTTGAACGGTTTCCGGCAAATCTGCAGTTTCCTCGTTTGGACTCACCGGCTGAACGACCGGAATTTCCATGTCAACGGAATTCCGATCACTTTCCTCCTCAGACTGTGTCAACGGATCTTCAACATCTTCCAGAAAGCCAGAAATCCATTCCTTTTCTTCCTCTTCTACCCAAATTTTATACGATTTCCCACGCCATTTAAGGAATATAAAATCTTGAATTCGAGCACCATGATCCACTAACACTCCAAGGAAATAGGATGAAGAATCCACGTCCAATTTCACCAGGTCTGGCTTCCTTACCACCTTCCCAAAGTGACCACCAATGTCTGAAAGAACCTAATCTACCAGCAAACACAACGGAATCCCCGACACTTTCAACCAAGCGATACGTTCAAACTCCACCTGTTGCCCTTCCCATATTGTCACTGACAAGAATTGTTCCGGTCTACCGACGAACTCATCAACTACCATAAGCGCATGTTCCTTCTTTTTAAACGTTACCAGAACCACTAGACCACCAAGGCATATCACCTCCCCTTCCCCTAACCCCATTTCCTTCAGGATGAGTCTAATCCGCCTAAGAACTTCTAAAGATGAGACTTTCAAAACCACCGATTTCCCATGTAACTCAGTACACCCGGAGGTACTATCGTCAACCACCAAGGTTTTTTCTTTGGCAACCCCAGCGAAGGCATCTTTGTAAGACATAGAGCTAGAGGCATAGGTATTTCTGTTCCCATGCAACGGCTCCATGCTCACCGGTCTCTCCTGTTTTTCTGGAACCTTACGTGTCACCGGAGGCCTCCTAAAATTGATCTCCCCTTCCTCCATGACATACCTTGCCACATTTACTTTCAGTTTGTAATCACCAAGACGGATAGACGATAGAACTCTCTCCATCTCTCTACTGTCCTTAACATCCAATAGAGACACAAATCCGAACCGATTCCCTTCCTTGTCTCTTTTCTTTGCGATATATATATCAAAAATAGTACCAAAATTCCTGATCTCCTTTGCTAAATCATTCCCACTGCATCTATCCGGCATGTTCGTGACATAAAACTTAGTGATCCTGGATAAGACCTCCACCGGAAAGGTTTTCCGGCGAGACCCCATAGAATATGAGAAAGATATATTAGTGGACTTGATAATCTATAATGAAATGGTGATGTAAAAAAAAAAAAACACGTGTTGTTTATTTTTAAAACCATGTTGTTTATTTATCCATGTAATTTAATGTGATTGTTACCCTTTTTCAATAAGCACAAACTATTTTCTAATTTGAAAGGATATTAATCACTACTTATTGTTGTTTCCGATATAAATATGAACTGTTATAATTATTTTCAAGGCGTCGTATTTTGACCACATTTGATTAAAATAACAATTTTGTAAAACGTAAGAAATTACAAAATATACCATGTTTCACTCGTGTGGCATCGAAGTACAACCTTCACCAGATACTATGTTAACATAATAAATTGTTTTTAACGTTCAAAAGGTCAACCAAATGCAAAAGCATATAATATTTTAATAAACATATAATATACAATTTCAACAAAGACTACGACATGTCGACATCGACTTAATTATCAGATTGGAATCTGATTGTGCTAGAAATCCAAAATCCTGCAAAATTCTCAATCTCGAAATAAACATATCATATTTAATCAAATTTATCATAGTTCTTTTATAATTAAATTTAATTGCGTCATAAATAGCAATAAGAATAAATGTTTTACTACTTTGAAACCCATAACTCTTGGGTATGGATGTGAATTTATGACATTAGACTGGAGGGAGTGGGGCGGGGAAGGGAGGGGCGGGAATACTTCATGGGCTGGAACACTGATAGGTTTACGGAGAAAACTTACAAACTCCCAAAAACACAAGATAGAGAAAAGATCAAGCCAAATCTTTCTTTAATTAATTTTCTGCTTACTTTCAATTCAAACATTACACCTCATTATATAGCTAACCAAAAAGAAAATAAACATGAACTGCTAAATGCACGATCTAAAATAACTACCCTATCATGCACTTTATTTTCCAACAAACAAGGAGGTGGACTAATATTCTATATGCATGCATGAGAAATGGGTTATGGAAACATGAGAATATGTAACTGATGTGGTCACGTATCAATACTCCCGCCCTAAAAAATGTCCTTGTCCTTAAGGACGGTGTGTGGTCCCATGGGGGTCGCCATTCGACTCTCCCGTAAGCGTTTGGTGTAGCCACAACCAACCGCGACGGTGGTCGCCATGGCGGTCGCCATTCAACTCTCCCAACGGCATTGGGAGCGATCTCAACAGTGCGCAATGGTGGGCGCCATTCCTGTCTACGGTTGGCACTGTTTGACTTTTGTTTCTTGCCACGTTCCTCAAATACGCCAAAAAGACTTTCAGTTACATGGGAAGACATCGACAACTTTGGAGCCTGTGGAAAACGCCTATTAACCTGAGTATATTGACCACATATGAAGATGCTACATGATTTCAACAAAGGCCCAAAAACATAGATTTTGATAGACAAGGATTTCCTTTCTTTAAATGACAACCGCGACGGTGGTCGCCACGACGTTCGCCATTTCCGCTGTACGGGTTCACAAACATTGGAAACAGATGGTGATGGGTCGGTTTCGTTTGGCAACCACGGTGGTTTCCATTCGACTCGTACCATACTTTGATTGTAAATCAAGCTTGAATACTCAGGCGTTTGAACCAAAGATGGTAGTCGGTTATGGTGGGTTAGTGGTACGGAAGTTTTGGTTTGTGGCGGTGTAGGTTGTTTGGTAGGGGATTGGGTTTCTTGGTTGGGTAGTTGGGTCAATTTGGGGTTGGCTTTAGGTGGTGGCAGTGGTTTGATGACAGAAACAGTTGGAGGTTTCAGTTCCGGTGGAGGAGACTAAGTGATTTGGGTGGCTGTTGTGGTATGGCTCGTGAATGAGGTGAGAAGGGCTTCTAGGGCAGCGGCTTGTGCTGCTTGTTGAGCGGCGATGGTGCGGTGGAGGGTAAGTAACCGGTCGAGTCCTGCGGACAAGGCGCGGAGATCTTCCTCGGAAAGTGAAGTACCGGGCGACATAGTTGGAGGTGAATTCGTCAATGAAAGCACCAATTGATAGGTTTACGGAGAAAACCTACAAACTCCCAAGAACACAAGATAGAGAAAGGATCAAGCCAAAGCTTTCTTTAATTAATTTTCTGCTTACTTTCAATTCGAACATTACACCTCATTATATAGCTAAACAAAAAGAAAATAAACATGAACTGCTAAATGCACGATCTAAAATAACTACCATATCATGCACTTTATTTTCCAACAAACAAGGAGGTGGACTAATATTCTATATGCATGCATGAGAAATGGGTTACGGAAACATGAGAATATGTAACTGATGTGGTCACGTATCAATACTCCCGCCCTAAAAAACGTCCTTGTCCTCAAGGACGGTGTGTAGTCCCATGGGGGTCGCCATTCGACTCTCCCATAAGCGTTTCCCATAAGCGTTTGGTGTAGCTACAACCAACCGCAACGGTGGTCGCCATTCAACTCTCCCAACGGCATTGGGAGCGGTCTCAACAGTGCGCAATGGTGGGCGCCATTCCTGTCTACGGTTCGCACTATTTGACTTTTGTTTCTTGCCACGTTCCTCAAATACCCAAAAAGACTTTCAGTTACATGGGAAGACATCAACAACTTTGGGGCCTGTGGAAAACGCCTATTAACCTGAGTATATTGACCACATATGAAGATGCTACATGATTTCAACAAATGCCCAAAAACATAGATTTTGATAGACAAGGATTTCCTTTCTTTAAATGACAACCGCGACGGTGGTCGCCACGACGGTCGCCATTTCCGCTGTACGGGTTCACAAACATTGGAAACAGATGGTGATGGGTCGGTTTCGTTTGGCAACCACTGTGGTTTCCATTCGAGTCGTACCATACTTTGATTGTAAATCAAGCTTGAATACTCAGGCGTTTGAACCAAAGATGGTAGTCGGTTATGGTGGGTTAGTGGTACGGAAGTTTTGGTTTGTGGCGGTGTAGGTTGTTTGGTAGGGGATTGGGTTTCTTGGTTGGGTAGTTGGGTTGATTTGGGGTTGGCTTTAGGTGGTGGCAGTGGTTTGATGACAGAAACAGTTGGAGGTTTCAGTTCCGGTGGAGGAGACTGAGTGATTTGGGTGGTTGTTGTGGTATGGCTTGTGAATGAGGTGAGAAGGGCTTCTAGGGTAGCGGCTTGTGCTGCTTGTTGAGCGGCGATGGTGCGGTGGAGGGTAAGTAACCGGTCGAGTCCCGCGGACAAGGCGCGGAGATCTTCCTCGGAAAGTGAAGTACCGGGCGACATAGTTGGAGGTGAATTCGTCAATGAAAGCACCAATTGATAGGTTTACGGAGAAAACCTACAAACTCCCAAGAACACAAGATAGAGAAAGGATCAAGCCAAAGCTTTCTTTAATTAATTTTCTGTTTACTTTCAATTCAAACATTACACCTCATTATATAGCTAAACAAAAAGAAAATAAACATGAACTGCTAAATGCACGATCTAAAATAACTACCCTATCATGCACTTTATTTTCCAACAAACAAGGAGGTGGACTAATATTCTATATGCATGCATGAGAAATGGGTTACGGAAACATGAGAATATGTAACTGATGTGGTCACGTATCAAACACCATCCCCTCATGGCGTGGAGGAAGGGGCGGAAGGGTGAGGCGGGGAGGGGAGGACCGGCGTGGGGCGGTATCTTTTTTTTTATTGGTTAGTTTTTTTTTTTTAACTTTAACACAATATAATATTATTCTCTTCCCCCTTCCCCCCCTTCCACTCCCCACAATCCCCCCCTAGGTCCCACAAGTGCCACATGACGCATCACGCCCCTCTTTCCCACCCCTCCACTCCTTAGAGCATTCACAACCCACCCATCAAACCTTCCCCCATCTTTAAAATTTAAAAAATCCTACTAAAAACACACTACAACCTATCCACCATTTTATACCCTATCTTTATATTATGAAAATTTGTTATCATAGCTTTTCATATATAAAAAGCTACTATTCATCATCCACCAAATTATTATGAGTGTATGAAAATGAGAAATATAATAAAATATGTGTTTGTGAGTAAGATAAAAATAAAAATGGTGGATGGGATGTAGGAAGTTTTTTAAATTGAGAGATAAATTTTAAAAAAAATATGATTTTTTAGTTAAATTATAGGGTAAAAATAGTGGATGAGATGTGAATGCTCTTATACTCTTAACATAACATTGAATTCATTTCTTTAATTAAGGTTGGGTTTTTTCTTTTTCTTTTTTTTTTTTTTTGGGGGGGGGGGGGGGGGGGGGGGTTGTGGTGGTGGTGGGGGGGCTCAAACCGTCGAATCAAATTGGTTAACAGATTTAGCTAAGCAAATTGGGTTGTAATCGACTATTTAACCTGTTTTTTCCTCTTTTTGTTTTCAGTTTTTAATACAAAATGTGTTTTTTCGTCATAACGTAAAACGGTTAGGTACACCACATGCAAAATGTTAAAAAGAAATTAATACCAACTTTATAATAAATCCTAATTATTCCATATACATTTGTTATATCTTTTTTGTAAAATTTAGAGTATTAATATGAAAAGAAAAAAAAATAACAACTCGGATTAAATGGACCATGATTTTGCAACCCGTAAATACACTATTTGTGTTAGTATTCCCATATCTAACGCGATTTTAGAATTCATTCGTGTTCAGTTCAACCCGTGATCCACTAACACAACGCGTTTAACACACTACATAATTCCTGTAAAAATCTAAAATATTATACAAAATTTTTTTAATATTTTCTATTAAACATTTATAGCAAGATCACATTTCAACAAGCATATGACTATGTGTGAGAGAGAGAGAGTGTGTGTGAGAGAGACACAAGCATTTACTCTATAGACAAAGAAATTAATTAGAAGAAACTTCAAACGTCTAGATTACCTCACATCACCACCAATCTAAATTACCAAATTATACAAAAACAATAAAATTCATTAAAAAAAAAAATTAAGTTTGTAACAATCAATTAAGGAAGTGGACGCTTGCCAGGACGATCAGCAGCCTGAAGAGTTTTATCAATAAGCTTCCTAGCTTGACGGCTACGGATCTCAACCCTAACACTATTTGTTTTGTCCATCTTTATGTATACTTTCTTTGGCTTCTTTTTCTTCAATGCCTTCACTTTTGATTTAATGGTTTGGATCAAATTCTCAAACTGGTTAGTCATTGTTGGTGTGTTTGGATTGTATTGAAGTGATGATTGATTATGTTACATGCAGAAAAGAAATAATATACATGTAGATCGAGAAGGAGAGAGAGAGAGCGAAGAAGAGGGAGGTGTAACAAACTGTGTAGTAGGAGTTGAGTTTTGAATGGTTAAGTAGCTATTTATGGAATTAGTTGCGTAGCTGAATGCGTTTTGTTTTGTTTTGTTTATTTTTTCAACCGTTATTATTGGAAGGAGTTTAGTTTAGTTTGGTTTGGTCCTTGTATTATAACTCAAGTTTCTAATGTGACCTTTGGTTTTGTTTAATGTGTTTAGATGGGAAAGAGAGGATTTTTGTTTTATTTTTATTGTTATTGTGATTCTTAAAAGAAGTTTTTGTCTGATCACGATGAGGAAGAAGAAGACGACGATTGACGATTACGACTTTTTTTATTGTTAGTATTGGTAACGAATGTTTAGGTTTGATTCGTTTCTGAAATCGTTGTTGACGATGATTTGTGTTTTTTTTTAAGTTGTTCTAATAGAATGGATTGTAATACTTATGTGTACATATCATGTGTTTTCCCCGAAAAGTAGCATTTACATTTGTGGTTGTGTTTTTTAAACTAAAGTATGTAAAAAGCTCAATAATTTTGTATATCGAATGTCAAAGCGAAAATTAAGCTATTGGATTGATGAAGCTAACTTTAATTCGAGCACAAAAGCTCAACTATAACATTGAATTGAGCTTGTAAAGTTGGATATATCGTTTAGGGGTGGATCTTTGTTGGGGTCAGTCTGGGTCCCGGCCCCCCAGATTTTTATTGTTATATATTGGTACATCAAAACAACTTACGAGATTGGCTCAAACCTAAAAAGTCAGATGCGCCTTTACAATATCTTAGAAACACGTTAGAAAACTTGTATGTTAAACATGTAATAATTGTGCGTCAAACCTACAAAGTTGAGCATGCCATTGGTACAAGTATAATGCGCGGTTATAAAACTTGTGTCAATACACATTACATAGTGTATCAAACTTGTAATTTGGGTGCATCCTTATTCTTCCTTGACACACTGGTAAATTTGTGCATTAAAACGAATTTGTAGCGTTGTGGTAACCTTGCAATATTTTACTGACACCAAAGGTGTAGAAGCTAGCATTATATCTTTTAAATTAACCAACCTCTTGAAAGGAAAAAACATATATAGATTTTAGAATACTATTATACTTATATGTTAAATTAAATGTTATACTTATATATGTTAGAAAAATATAAATGACTTAATTAACTAATAATGTAACCAACTGGGCTAGCTCAGTTGGCCACCCCAATGAGGGATAGGACGCTTGACCGAATGAGGTCATGGGTTCGATTCTTAGGGGGGGAGGGTTTACCCATTTAAAAGTGGGGTTCCCGCCTGGGGTTGTAGAGGGGATCGGTCCCGCTAGAGCGGCAGAAATTCAACCGCTGGGATTCGATCCGGGGTCTCCCATAGGGAGTCCAAAGGCTTTACCAGTTGATCTACTCCTTCCAAAAAAAATTTAACTAATAATGTATCATGCTTACTCACAACCATTAATCTCACTTCTAAATCTACATCTCTGTTCACCATAAAATTTAAACCTCCAACCTCATAAGAAACAGCGAATTAAATATTAAACTTTATTACGTCAAAAATATATAAATAGCAAAGAAATAGCGGTACGTCAACAATAACAATATATAAATAGCGGATTCATTTGAACGTAATTCATAATGTACGGTATGAATCAAAATTAATTGAAAAAACGACAAAATCAATACTATCAATTGTACCGTTTATACAAGTCTTTGAAAAAGATGACATCAGTTGTATCCTTTTAGGTTTGTTCAAAGTCATTATTCATTAATAAGAAGTGAGATGATAAAGATTACACGTAAAATGCATTTACACTTGTGTACCATTAACAAACACTTTTGAACACCTACCTCTCCACTTGAGCCAACCATTGTTTACCACTTTACCCTTCTATGAACGGCGGTAAGTTAAGTTTGCATGCTAATACAACTTGTTTATTTTTAACAATAATACATAGTTTTCTAGGATAAATATATGAGTACGTGCAACGTTTATTTTAATTTTATTAAACAACAATACCTAGATTTTCTATAATAAATATATGGCAAAATGGAATTTATTAATCCGACCTTTTTGCAGTTGGCCGATAATAATCTCACTTGGGTTTATTCTTTCCACCAGTCTCACCTTTCAGAAATTTTACTCTCATGCACCCCATTTAACTCACACTAACGTTGTTAGCTGAAACTCACAATTGTAGGTGATTATTCACCGGATTTGAAAGAGGGAATGGAGACGAAGATATTGGTATGTTCAATTATATAAATAAGCATGGTTCGTCGGTTGTAGGTTGATGTTCTCCTCGTATGGGATGACCAGAACCGACAATTAAACCATCGAACCATTCTTATTTATGCAATTGAACATACCAATAACTTCGTCTCGATTTCCTCTTTCAAATCCGGTGAATAATCGCCTAGACTTTTGAGTTTAAGCTAACGGCGTTAGTGTGAGTTAACGGCGTTAGTGTGAGTTAACGGGGGGTGCATTGAGAGAAAAAAGTCTGAAAGGTGGGAGTGATTGGAAGAATAAACGCAGATAGGATTATTACTGGCCAACTGCAAAAAGATGGGATTAATAAATTTCATTTTACCTAAATATATCAATACATCATCGTGAAAATCACAATATCCCCACATAATGCTTGTTTGTTAAATAAGTCAATCCAAATACTAATCTTCCACAAAGGGTTATTGTTAAGATCTAAAGATTGATATAATGAATTTATTTAATTTCGAGAGAATCGCATGGTTGGTCCCTGTGCTTTCCAAATTTTGCACTCTTGCTCCTAGTGGTTCACTAATTACACCGTTGGTCCTTGAGTTTAGCAAAATTGCACTCGTGTGGTCCTTACCTCTAACTGTCGTCAATTTTCTCTGTTAAAAACAGGTAAATTACATTTTTACCCTCAATTATACAAAAAAAAAAACAATTTAAAAACATATCCCCCAAACTCTCCCCTTCCCTACACCTCCTCCTCCATCTTCCTCTGTCACCACAACCTCACCCCAAACCTGACTCTAAACCACCGCCACTAACCACAACCCTACCAACAATACAACCGTCGCAACCCACAGAACAGACCCCATAACCCACATACATTGACCCAACACGACCAACCCACATCATTCTGAATCGTTCCCAAGCCCACCTCGTCATCGCCGTCGTCACCATCCCAACACACCTCCACCCCTGCAGAAAGAAACGGAATGGAGAGAAAAGAGATGACAGCGATGACGATCTGGTTTTCGATTAGAGTTCCTGTTCTGATTTTTGGACTTCAGGTGTAGAAGGTGACTAGGGTTTCGAGCCGTCTCTTTCTTCCACTAAACCACCACCACCACCGTTCACCCTCCCACCACCGTTCACAATCATCGGACTTTAACCCCACTTCCGTCAAACCCTCAACGGCCTTTAACCACACCTCCAATTCCTTTCTCCCTGAAACCCTAACAGGCAATTCATCTCCTCTCTCCCTGAAACCATCATCGGCAGTTAACCCAACCTCCAACCCCTCTCCCCCTGGGACCCTCGTGGCCATTAACCCTCACCTGCGCCCAGACCCTCGAAGCCTTGCCCCCTGTAATGACTATTTTTTTTTGGATTCCTTTCAGATCGGGTTTTGGTGATGGTTGTGGTAGAGGAAGAAGAAGGGTGGTTGTGGTTTGGGGAGATGGTGGTGGCTTAAGAAACAAGAAGGTGGAGGTGCAGGGGTGATGGTGTAAGGAAGAAGAAGGGTGGGGTTTTGTATTGGGTTCAGACATAAAAGACTATAATACCCCCACGTGGGAAGCACGTGGGTGGACTTAACCAAAAAAGTTAACTGTCGTTAGTCATGGGGATCAATCGAGTGCAATTTTGCTAAACTCAAGGACCAACGGTGTAATTAGTGAACCACTAGGAGCAAGAGTGCAAAATTTGGAAAGCACAGGGACCAACCATGCGATTCTCTCTTTAATTTCCTTGTTGAACATTTATCTAACCCTTCATTTCCAATAGGGGCGTAAATGATGCGTAACGGTTCGAGAGCTACTCGGGATCGGATCGTTAAAAAGCTCGAACAAGTTGAGCCTTAACGAGCCCGAGCTCGAGCTTGAAACATGACTCGTTTAGTTATCGAGCTTGAACTTTTCATACAAAGACTGTTTAGATTCGCGAGCCTAAACGAGCCCAAACAAATTTTATATTATTATTATTATTTTATATATGGTATACTTACTATTTAACATTGGCGAGTCGAGCTCGAGCTGAGCTTTTACTTTCGAGCTCAAGCCCTTGGGTTTTACTTTCGAGCCGAATTCGAGCTCAAGCCCAGTTAGACTCGGGCCCCGCTTAGCTCGTTTAGACCCCTAATTTCCAACAACTTATTCATCAATTATAACTGTGATATCTCCAATCATTTCCATTTGGTTCTAATCTAGAACTTATATTCGAAACCAGTTTGTTAATTTGGAATATTGATGCTAGTGACAATATCCTTGATATGGAGCTGAAACTGCTAACTAGCATGAATGCGCTAATGATGAATATGATGCCTGAAGCAAGACGCATCCTGACAACTAAGGCAAGCTTACTCAACAAATCTCATAAGTTAAGTAAATGCCTGATATGGAGACAAAAATAATTATAAGAAGACCAATTACAAAAAGGTTCATAAGCTGTTTAAATTGTTACCAAGTCATTTGTCATTATTCATATTCACAAATAAATATTAAGCGGGTCACCATGAAATAAGACATAAACACAACATGATTTTAAGTATGTTTGACACGACATAACCATATATACTAGTCAAGGCCGGGTTCATCTATTCTACCCGTCAACCCAAACCATTTAAAATCTACTCCATGCTTTGAACACAAGAAAAATTAAACTTGGATTTGATTTAGGGTTTTGTTTGCGATAAATTTCAAAGGTTTTGGAGGACTCCATTTGAGGGTTTGTAGGAAATCATAAAGGTTTTTTTGACATTCAATTTTGTTTTCTTGTGTGCTTCGTTTGTACATTTGCATCTATTCAGACTTGCATTATTCATGTGTAAGTTTTAACTGATTAGCGCCCACCCGTATTTTACTAACCCTAACAGTTTCCGAAAATTTCTAAAGTTGTTGTGGGTTTGAATGTGGGTTGTAATGGTGTGGTTCGAGATGGTTGTGTTGAGCGGTGGTAGTGTTGGTTGGGGAGGTAGTTTGAGATGTGCTATCGACGAAGAAGATGATTATGTAACGAGCAAGAAAATTGATGCCGGTGCATCCAATCCAATAACCAAAATTAACCCGAATGGCGACCCACAGGAAGGTGACTGGAAGATGGCGATTTATTTGAAGAATATCAAGATTATCTTTTGTTTTTATTTGAATTTGAATTTCTCATTTTATTTTGGTTGTTTCCTATTTAGCTTATGATTCCTATTCTGTTACAACCCACATTCAAACAGATTATGCGTTTTGAAAAAACAGGGATGGAACTGCATTTAAATTATTGCGTTTTGGTAGCCTAGAAAATTGATTATCTGCGTTTTCAAAACGCAAACCAAACATTAAAAACTGATTATCTGAGTTTTCAAAACGCAATGATCTAAAAATCAGATTCAAAACGCAATCCCAAACACCCTCTAAATTGATCTAGGATTATTGTTTTAGTTAGCTTTTTTATTCGATAAACATTGTATTCGAGACCTTTGAGGCTTGAGACAGCCCATTGACTGGAACCTTCGGGTTCAATGCCTTTTGAATAAGATCACTTATTCTTGAGCCATTTGAGTATTACAGTGGATTCGGTATCAAATATCAAATTAATTTTTGTTAGTGAAACTGAGTTCTTGAACCAAGCGAATGCAACAAAAACTCGATTTGTGAAATATATAATTTGTACTTTACGAAAACAAAGTGCTTTTATTGAACATTTCGCTCTGATTCTTCCCAAAAGTCAAATAGTAATATAATAAGACCATCTTTTTACATTGACTTAAACGAAGCTATATGATAAAGCTATATGATTGTTTAAAAAATATAATGACTTGTAATGCTATTTGCTAACAATGTCAAAAAAAAAAAGCGACAACCAGCTAGACTAAGATTTTGATAGTTTTTATTTAGTGAGTTGGATAAACTAGCAAAATGGGATAAAGCTATAAAATACAAATTCAATTACAAAAAAAGTTTTAGTGGTGCTTTGAAAAAGATAGATTTGTCTTTTTTTTACCAGCTAAACTCACACACCGTTTAATCCTACTTCAATATTACAAAGTTGTCTATCGTAATACTTAAATCTTAATCTGATGGCGAGGACATATTTCATCACACCTTTATACCGGTAGACTACAAGCTCTTTAGTATTAGATTATAAGAGTAAAGATCAAATACATATAGTTTTTTTGTAAGAACTGTGAGAATCAAATGGGGTAAAAAAAATTTATTTTTTTTTTAGAATTTTTTTTTCCCATGTGCTTAAACATTCTTTCTAGATGAATAATACAAAAAAAAATTAAAAAAAAAAATTTTTAGTGTAATTACGTCATTAAGGTAAATACATTAGTTTACACTAGAGTAATTATGTAATTACTCTACACGTAATTACTCTACACCAATTTTTTTTATTTTTATTTTTTTAGTTTTCAATACTATAATACATGTTTAACAATATGGGGAAAAAAATTTTAAATTTTTTTTTTTTTTAAAAAATACCCTCCTTTGATTCTCACAGTTCTTACCAAAAAAGCTATTTGTACCGGATCTTTCCCCTAGATTATAATCCATAGGTGAAAAACAAAGTTTTAGATTAAAAAAGTTGTCCGAATTAGTAATTTTTTATTAAATTCGCCATATGCTTTTGAGGCATGTCGCTTCATAAATTCTTGAAAAAGCATCCCTAACAAAGAAACTAGATAGTATTTACTAAGTGGAAGGGCATGTGCTAGCGCAACCATTTTCACCACATCTCTTTCCACTCTCACAACCATCGGGCAGATCTAGTACCTTCTTCTGGAATGCTCCCAAGTTCGAGTCCACGTGTCATGATTTAGTGTGTGCAGGTCTTCTTTTCCGAAGGTGCGGCATGAGAGGCTCGGGGGGACTCCACCCTTACCCCATTCTTCTATGGCATCAGTAGAAAAAAAAGAATGGGCAAAAACTAGTTGGGTGGAGCCAGAGGCCCAAAGGCCAAAAGTAACTTTCCTTATTTTTCGTTTTTACTTCCATTTTTTAATATGATTTGTAAAATAAGTTTTGTAAAAATTGTAGCAATGTTTCTATAAATAACATACATATTCATAACTATGTGAAATTTTAAATAAAATATTGTAAAATTTAAAAATACTGTAAAAACTTATAAAATTATAAAACTTTGTAAAATCTTTATTTCATTATAGAATTAAATAGTTGATCTAAAATTTATAAATTTTTATCACGCAATAAACTAAATTAAATAATACAAAATTAAAAATCAAATTTATTATAATGGAGAATTTGGTTGTTTTTAATAAATATAAATGGTGGTAATAATATGCAAATCTAAGAATGTGAAGAATGATATAACGAATAGAAATTGATTTGTCTTTTTAAAATGATAACATGTTATTGAATGTTAATAACCTCCCCATTAGGGATGCACTAAAGGATTTTGTAATATAAAAGGTGGTAATAATATGAATTTCTAAGAATGTTTTGAAGAATGATATAACGAATAGAAACTGATTTTTCTTTGTATATATGCATGTACCTGTCCAAAAACAGGGGACTGAACAAAGACGTTCAACATATAGTTTAAAGTGTATAAGACTATAAGTGTAAGCAAGTAAAACTGATCATAAGATACTTTGAGATCCCTGTTAAAAGCAGGGAATCCTCGAATAAAGCCAAGCTTAACTGATATCGAGTTAGAGCACATTTGATAAGCGAGCTCAAGCCCAAGTTTCATCATCTCAAACTTGATTAGACTAACAAACCTATTTATTTATAACATATTAAATAATTTATTAATAAAAAACGAGTAGAGCTCAAACTTTATAAATAAAGCTCTTTAGCTTAAAATGAGCTAAGCACACTCTCAACTATCTAAAGTTAAATGAGTCGAGCAAAAGCTTAATCAGATGATTTTAACAAGGAAAATTTAAAGACCAAAATTGCAAGAACATTGATGGACGGGCGAAATAATCTTACTTAAAATAATATAGGGGCCAGAATAGCAAAGTTCCTAATAAAGAAAACGTCGTTTGATTGCATTTATGACCTTTTGGTACAAGAAAATAATAGTCTTTATTGTCGACTTTTTTTAAGAGAGTTAAATTTGAATAAATGAGAAACCGGTTTAAACAATTCTGGTCAAAACCAATAAAAGATATTGCCTTGAAAGTCAAACGGGATAATACTTACGCTACAAAGACATTAAGTTATGACTTATGACTTCATAATTGGTCGACTCTAAAAGTCTTCTATTCCATAATCTTGAAAATTGTATATAACTTATACATAACTTCAAAGGCAAAATTATGAGGCATACCTCCAGAATATATATTAAGGGTCAAATACTCCCCGAGAGTCTGACCATAACATTGCTGTTGACAGTAGTGCGATTGTTGCGGTTTCAACTCGAAGGCGGTGTGGCCCAAGCCCAACTGCTGTTGCTCCTGCTTCCACTATCGACTTTACTTCGGCTTCTGTGAAGTCTGGAATATAAACCCGTCAAATGGCAAATGTAACATCATGATATAGAGGTGGCGAAATGGGCCCGTCGGGGTTGTGTGATGGGCCAAACGGTGTGTATCAGAGAATGATCACGGTCCAGCCCGGACAGTTTCAAATGAAAAATCTAGACTGAAGAACTGAACTAATTAACTGCTAAAGAAAAACTTGGCGGGTTGGTTTTGTCAGCCGGTTTGACAATACAGTTTTGGCGGTTTGGTCGTTTTGAACTTTTTCTTTTCCATTTCTTAAAAAGCATAATTTTTTTTTCAAAGATGATAAGGATGGATCATAAATATAATAGACATAAATAACTGTGAGACCCAAAATGAATAAAATAAGTAAATAAATAATATATGTTAAATGGTTGGTTCGGTTACACGGCCAGTTTCAAGTTCCAAACCACAAACTGAACTATAAAACCGTCAAAGAAACCTTATACATTTCAAACCAGCTGACATGCTTTGGTTTGAGCAGTTTGGTCTGTTTCAACCGTTTATTAACACGAGTAAGAGTGTGTGTGTGTGTGTGTGTGTGTGTGTGTGTGAGAGAGAGAGAGAGAGAGAGGGAGGGAGCTAACCGCCTTCAGGTCCAATGATAATTGAGCCAACAGGCTCTCTTTGATACATAGCCAAGGAGTTCAAAACTGGTGTAGCCTCAGCTGCAGCTATAAAAGATAGTTTTGTCTGTGAAACCTATGGGGATGACAAAACGGAAACACAAGTGTCATAACAAAGAAACAAACGCATCATTACGAATTTTATATTTTTATTGTCCTTTTTTAACTGGTACAAGAGCAAGACATAAGACCTCCACACACCCCCATACAAGTGACTATAACTTACGATGGGTAAGAGGCCACCAACTTTTAAAGGAGGGTTCAAAGCCATTTCATGCAGCCGTTGACCTAAAACACGCGTCAAGTTATGAATATGAGCTAAAGATGGACCGATGCAAACAATAAGGTGGTTATGCACATTCTACACATTACACCTACCCCAAGTGGTATAAAGGTGTATAAAATTGATACTTTACATTGTTTAGCCGCAGCCAATATTACTCGTTGCAATCTATCCACTCTGTTTTCAGAAATCGAAGGGGATCGTTCAGTCAATAGTGGTGTCACACTGCTCGCTCCAAGCTCCTATGATTGCAAAGCATATAAATTAACTTCTTGTAATAGCAAAATGGAAGTTCTATAGAGGTGCAAGATAAGTGGCTCACTGGCTCAGGTGCGAATGGGTGACGGAAATGTTTCATATTTGTACATGTAGAAACAGGCCGAGCTGGGTTGGATTGAACCACAAATACAACTTTGTCCATCTTTATAAGTTTAAATGGTTAATACTAATCTAAATCGTTGGAAAAAAAAATGATAAAGGAGTTTATATGCATTAAAAATATACATTGAATGATTAATTTCAAATGTTGGAACAAAATGACTTGATCCCTGTATTCGACCCATTTGAACCAAATATCCAAATTGACCAATTAATAAAAGGGTCAAAATTGCCACCTCTAAATGCTCTAGTAAAATAAGAATTGCTTGATTTAACACATACTGTACATTTCTCTAAAAGCCAGTCAGATCGACCACCCTTCAGGGTACCTATATAGACAACCATATGTCATGGAAGTTTAACTTCACACACAAACACACAGTGAAACACATCAAACCATTAGTGTATTCACTGGCTAAAAAACTCACCAAAAGCCGCATACACATGCCATTGGGTTGTATTAGTTGGTACTAATTTTGGATTCTCTAGTGCAACAATATCTGCTCCAGTGCGGTCAATCCTCTCTATAGACCCTTCAACCAGACCTCCTTTTCCATTAAAGAGCTCTACCCTTGCAAGGATTCAAATCATAATAAGAAATACAAATTATGTGTCAAGAGAAATAAATGAAGTAGCTACATATTGAAGAAACCAGTTCTGACTCATGGGACAACTTCTGGTTGTATGATAATAATAACAATAAAAAAAACGTCTATTGTTATGATATCATCATACTATCATAGGGTTTGGTTTCATGGTTGTAATATAGAAGATGAGTAGTGACGACTAATATGGTTTTGGTTTAGGGGACTAAAGAACTCAAGGTACTCAGCAAGACAGCAACCAAAAAGAAATATCTTGAACAAAATCTGCCAAACTTATACTAATCCACATACTTAACATACACATGAATGTATGTTCTCACAAGCAACATATGGCAGTTAACATGAGCTTTAGACTCCGAAAGCAACCCAATGAATGATTACTTTCTTAGGGTTTAGACATCATTTATAAGCAGACAAGCAACACAATTCATAAAATGTTCATACAGATACGGCCATCCAAGATCCAACAAAGTCGCATCATTTGTTCAAGATAAAGAATATCAGAGGTAAGTTGGTTCTTGAATTATCTAATCCCCAATCAAACATTCGTACGGCTTTATATATTTCTAGGAATGCTAAGAACAGTGACGAGGTAATTGAATCACTATAATACATTAATACCATGTAACTTTTGATTACACGTGATCTCAAACCTACCATTGCAACCAGTGGCAACTTCACTCAATTGATCTGGAAGAGTAGTTTTGGTTGACACTCAAGGCTTGGACTTAGTTTTAGTTGTCTTTTCTTTCGATTATAGTCATCTGTCTCATATCAAATTACAACCCTTACATTGTTATTTTCCAGCATGGTTATTGTGATTTTAAGGGCATCTGAGTAAGTAAATTAGCATTCTATAGATAATCTATAGTGAATATAGGTGAAATCAAGAAAAAAGAAAATCAATCTGTGCCTTATGTCCAAGGCTTGATACCAAACCACATCGAGCCGGGGGTCTCATTGGAAGCAGCCTCTCTATTCTTAGGGGTAGAGGTAAGGCTGTCTACATCTTACCCTCCTCGGACCCTACCTTAGCTTTGCTATAGGTGGGATTAACTGAGTATGATGATGATGATGTTTCCAAACTTTGATTTAGAAGTGTGATGTTTCTAATTTCCATTGTGATGTTTGTAAGCTTATCAAAATCCATAGTGCATCTTTTCCAATAAACTTGAATAAGAGCCCACTCACTTACATGTCTAACACTTAGGTCCATCAAAATTATATCTGGATCTTATCAGTTTGTTAACTTTTTTGATGATTACATCAAGATGACTTTGTGTGTCTTGTGAGTCGTGAAATCAAAAGTTGATGTAAATGTATTCTAGGTTTTAAAAAGCGCGCCTTTAAGCGTGAGGCGACATGAGGCTACAGAAAGTTGAAAAAATTCCCCTGAGGCATGCGCTTTTCATACACGGGGTGTTTTGTGCTTCAAATTGTTATACATGTACCTAAAAAGGCTGTACTTTTAAGTTAAATCATATATAAACCTTATTTATATCTATATTTTGGGTAAATGATACTAAACGGCTAAACCTATACCATATATATAAAAAAAATTATATAATCGTCTTGCACCTCGCGTACGAAAAGCCCACCGCTTTTGCGCTTAGCGCTTTGCGCCTCGGTTTTAGACCTCGTCGCTTTTGCGCACTTCGCGCTTTTTAAAACCAAGAATGCATTGTTCCAATAACTTCATGAAGCATTGGATCTCAGTATGGTCTCAAGTTTCACTGTTCTCTTGTTTTATTTATCTATTTCACATATGAGTCAATACATAAGAACAAGTGAGACATATATAGAGGATTGACCATTCACAAAATGGTAAACAAACAATCCCCAAATTCACTCCAAATCCCATTGATCCCGCAGTTACATATTTGATCGAATCTCTCTATTTAAAGTTAAATCTCAAGCCCTGCTTGACTTTTAAGTTACCATCCACAATTCTGTCTAAGACGACTGTACTGTTGGATAGTTGGATATGACCTACACGGTCTACACCTAGGTCCATCAAAACTATTATCTAGATCTCATTGATTTGTTTATCTTGTTGATTATTACAGATTTACATCAAGATGACTTGTGTGTGTCTCGTGAAATCAAAAGTTGAAGTGAATGCATAGTTCCGGAAAGTTCATGAAACGGTTGGAGCTCAATATCAAGGTCAGTGTTGTAAAAATCGGTGATTAATCAGTGATTAATCGCTAGTCGATAGGTTACTGACTAAATTTTTGTTTATCGGTAGTCGGCCCGAGAACCGTGCCTTCAACGGTATTTTGCATATATGAGATTATATGAATCAATACATAGGAACACACAAGCAACATATAGTGGATTGACCATTCAGTAAACGGTAAACAAACAATCCCCAAAAACAGTCCGAGTCCCATCAATCTGTTAGTTATGTACATAATTGTACCGAATCTCTCAAGTTAAAGTTAAAATCTCAAGACCTGCTTGACTTTTTAGTTACTATCTATTATTCTGACTGTACTATACAGTCTATACTATATCATAGTTATCAAAGGCGCTAGGCGAACTCAAGGCGCATAGGCCTCGCCTGTGGCCTAGGCGCAAAAAAAGTGAGGGCCTGAGATTAAAAAAAAACGAACAAAGAAAAAAGTAAAAATATATTATGTATTAGATAAATAATGCTATTCTACAAATAAAATTATAAAATAAAAAAAGCTATCATATAACATTTAATATCATCTAATTAGTATCAATTTTTTTAAAAAATATAAGTGTATTAGCGAATAAAAGTACTTTTCTTTAGATAAAACTATAAAAGTAGAAATATGGCTAGAATTTGGCCATAATTTAGAAAATTTGGCTAGTATTTTTTCGGAATCTGGGAATCTCATCGGAATCTGCGACTAAACGATCACCCGGAGAATTAAAGCGCAATTGCCTCGACTTAAAGCGCAATTGCATCGCCTTGCCTCAAAAATGGGCCTAGGCGCGATGACTTTTAACAACTATGTACTATACTAGTGTTAGTTTACACAGAGTCACAGATATCCTCTTCATACTTTTTTAAATAACCTTTATCTATCTATCCTCATGTGACTTGATGCCTCATCTACACAAGCATTTACACTTCAACTACAAGTTCTAGAAGAAAATAACTTTTGCAATGCTTATAACAGAAGCATGTCTGATGAACAAAACGTGAAGCATAGATAAATAAATACCTGTCATCAGTGTTGAGCCTTAGAACTTTAGTCATGTGCCAGAACTCATCCCCTTGCACACGAACACCTGAACCCTAATTATTATATTTATAAAAACAAACAAATAAACAAATAATTATTTATAAAACAAACAAACAACTATGTGAGAGAGAGAGAATAGTAGTTGCCTTGGAGGATGGAAGGACGTCGGAGAAGAAGCGAGGAAGACGGCCGCGAGATTGATTGGAGGAATCAGATGAAAATGCTCTGGTTTTAAGGCATGACCGGTGGTTAATAACGACGGCGAGACGAGGGTTACAATACAGACCTTGCATTTGATGCTTGTTATTCAAATGTTTTTGCAGTCAGTCATGGTGACTAGTAGTGAAGTACTAACTACTAAATCGGTTTGAAACCAAAACCCGAACCGGTTTGAACCCGATGAAAATTCAACGTGGTTACGATTCTTCAACCCTAACCTGATCCGTTGGAGTTGTGTTTCATGTCGACATGTTTAATGTTTGTTTATGAACTAGTAAAAATCCCCCGCGCGTTGCAGCGGGAATTCGTTCAATATTGATTCGGTTCGTTACAATGTTAGTACAATACAGTACCACTTGTACTCAATATAAAAACCGGGTGTGAAAATCGAAAAAATAAAGTCATGATATCGAGAATGTTCAATGATACGTCACCGACACTCACTATAGCTCGTGATATCACAAAATTACTCTAATTTGAATACAACTCTCGCGATTTCTTTACACTCGGCAATGGGATTTTAGTTGGTATCGTTTATTTTTTAGGATATCGTCAGTTTTTTACTAAACAAAAACCCAAAAAAAAATAGTAAACACATAAAAAAATGATTTTAGAAAGCTCTTCTTCAAATAGCTTAATTATATACCAACCCAAGGGTTATTTGTTCCAGTAATAATTCGACAGTATTAAAAGTATTAAAGAAATAAGATAATATAAGGGCATGTGTAGTGAAGGGGGGTTATAGGGCGTTATGGGGATTAAAATATTAAAAAAGGGGGTTATGAGACGTTATGGAAAAAGAGGGTGTAGTGGGTGAGGGGCGTTATGGGGATTAAAATATTATTATTTGATTGGATGTGTTATTATTTGATTGGGTGTAGAAGAAGAGGGTATAAAACTGATAAAAAAATAATAATATAAAATTGATTTGGAAAATATAACGCCCGTTGTATATAAAACGCCTCCCCCCATAATGCCCCATAACGCCTAAGGGGCGGTGTTGGGGGCGTTATAATCCCCATATAGCGCTCCACTACGCATGAACTAACTTGTTCATCCGAAAAGGTGAACTTACAAAGACAACAAAGATTACCAGTGGTTCTAACAACCCACGAAATCACCGCTACTTCACCTAGATCTTTAAACAAAAAAAAACTATAGATGAAAACAGAAAATTAAGAAATCCAGTCAAAAGAGAACGCTACCTTTATGTTGCGATTGTTAATCTTCAAGAAGGGATGAATAAGCTTTCAACGATTGTTTAATTTTAATTGGCTGCAGATTACTAACAAAAGCAATGAGTACATTATATAGGAGTAAACGGACCCAAGTTCCTTCCAGTTTTTTTTAGGAGAATAGTGGGGGAGTTGGCCTATTTTTAGGAGTAAAAAACAGCCAAAGATAAAACTCAACTTCCAAATTTTGAGAATAACAAACATATTATTAACATATTATTGTGGTCCAGATTTACCTTCCGAAAAAACCACCCAATATAGACGGCTGAGATTAAATGTGGTAAACAATAGTATAATAATGAGAAAATGACGAGATAGAGAATTTATACAATAATATATTATTGTTTTTACAATATGGAATATATTATATATGATTTTATAAATATTAAAAGGTTGTGTGTGATTTTATATTCCAATGATATTTCTAACTTTGATGGTTGAAAAGGGAATCAACTTGGACTAGAATTCAAATCTTGTTTACTCAAAATGAAAAATTACTAAAACCTTAAATAGAATGGAAATGGGAGTGGAGTAGGAGTCCAAACACTGATGTGAATGGGCTCACGTTGGAGACCTGATTATTTGAGCAATATCAATGTTTCTTTTAAAGAAGATATTTGGGTATAGGAAAATAGCATGGATAAACGACCTTTCAGTGAGCATTGTTCGTAGGGAAATGGCTGCCAAAACAAGTGCGAACAACATGGTTGTTGATTTCAAATGGAGCAATTGGGCGCACTCGAAGGCAAAGTACTTCGTGTGGGGAGCTGTTTTGGGAAGAATTCCGTCTTAGTCGGCCTTGGTTTATCGAGGGGTGCTTATTAGAACTTCAACTTGTGGTGGGTGCAATGTCAAAGAGGAGAACGCGGACCATCTTTTGTTGCATTACGCCTTAGCCAAAACGGTTTGGATGCAGATTTTTGGGTGGCTAAAAGTGAGTACTCCATGTGATGTTAATTCTGTTGAAGTGATTTTCAATTATGTTCTGTTGCAGGGCTCCAATGACCAAAAGAAAATTATTAATACGGTGATTATTGCACCTTGTTGGAGGATTTGGATAGCAAGAATGATAAGAAGTTCAATCAAAAGTCCATTCCGGCCAGAAGAATTACGGAGATGGTCAAGGAGGAAACTTTCATTTGGGTTAGAAATTGATTTAAATTTCATGTTAGGACCTCATACAAATTGTGTGAGTTCAATGTGCGAGATGTGATAAAGTTGTGATTTTCTTTAGGATTTCCACCTTCTTGTTAGCCCTTTGTAATAGATATTTTATATTTATAGTTTGGTAGTAAAAAAAAAAAGAAAAAAAAAAACTAAAACCTTACATTTTCACTAGTTTGTAGTAAACTATCTCACCTTTTAGAGTGTGTTGTGAGAGAAAATTTAGTAATCTTACATTTTCACGAATTTGTAGTAAATTATCACTAGTTTGTTAGCGGGAGAAGATTTTCGGGTGATTGTGTAAGAGAAGTGTCGCGTTGGCACCGTGAGTGTGAAACACCATCCTAGCAATGTTAAAGGGGCTTTACGCATTTACCATCGTATGCGTGGAGATCATGGTGGGCTGTGGGCATGAGGGCAAAGGTTTTGTTTAATTTTTTTAAATATTAATCAATTTAGAATTTTATCACTTAAGCTCTGTCTCACCTTGTTTGCTTTTATGGTTTACTCAACGTATAAACAACAACGATACCAGTGTTCACTTTTATGATTTTCTCGATGTTCATACAGTACTGTAACAAACATAACCAATATCGATCGAATGTCCCTCGCAACGTACAGGTAATCCAACTAGTTATATATATATTGATACATTTATTATAGACATAAATCGCTACTCTTTTATTATCATTATCAATTATGAAAAAATATTTAAACTTGATACCATTGCCATTTTTAGCCGATACCTTTTACCGGTAAGACTATATGGTATGGAGCCTCTAGAGGGGTTCATTGCGCCACGTAGACCGTGATTTTATTCAATAACACTCATACAATGAAATAACACACATTTAATTAAAAAAGAAAAAAAAAAGAAACACAACAAAAATTGGTGTAGTTGTGACATGTAGGCCCCACCAGATTCCTTAGGTAGCGTTTGGTATGATGAAATGGAAGGAGGAATGGAATGAACCATTACGAGGTAATGAAAAATAGTGTGTTTGGTTGGTTAAAGGAATGGAATCACCCATTCCACAAGGCATTCCATTCCCTCAAAACCACTCCATCCACCCCCCATGTTTTTTTTTCATTCCATCCCTCATTCACCCTTTACTAACAACACCATAACCCACCAACCACCACCACCACCCACCACCATCGTCACACCCACCACCGCCGTCACCACCCACCACCGTCGCCCACCACCTACCACCATCGCCCGCCACCGCTGTCGCCACCACCCACCACCGTCGTCACCACCCACCACCACCGTTGTTGCCACCCACCCACCGCCGCCATCCAACACTACCCAACGCCGACCACCACCGTCGCCCACCACCATCGTCCCCCACACTCGCCGTCACCACCCATCACTGTCGTTGCCGCCACCAACCACCACCACCTTCACCCACCCAACACCGGCCACCCACCATCACCGCCATCCAACTCCACCAATCGCCATCTTCGCCACCACCAACCACCATGCTACCGCCACACACCACCACATACCATCACTGCCACCAACCACCACCGCCACTACTCACCATCGTCACCCACCAACCATCATGGCCATCCACCTCCACCTTCCACCGTCACCACCACTGCCGCCACCACCCACCACCACTGCCGCCACCACCCACCACCACCGCCACATATCACCACCCACCATCACCGCCACTAACCACCACTCACCACCGATTTTATTCATTCGTCTTTTCCCGCTTATCCAACAACATAAAGTAATGTTTTGTTTCATTCCCATATGGCAACCAAACAAGACATGGAATGGTAATGATCCATTCCATTACCTTGTCCATTCCATTACCTCGTCCATTCCATTCCCTCATCCATTTCATTACGCCATACCAAACAGATCCTTATTAACCATTTGTTAACCATCGTTCAATGTCGCCCCCTCCAATGGCCTTTAGGAAATGGGTGAGGCGCTATTGATGAGTGCTTTTGCTGAGGTGAAGGATGGCACTATTCCATACTTTGTCACCAACTTTTCCGACCGTTGATAATCAAATCATGCAAGAGAGCCAGATCGAAATAATAAAATAAAATCAACATACAAAATAAAATAAAATTAATATCATTAGCATATCCAAAACAAGTTACGTATAATACATTCATGGTTGCTTATTTTGCGTATAAATATAATCTAGATGAGCAACGAGTGTTCTTCTTGTCAAACACTCATCTTCTTCATCTCCTTTGCAATTTAATTCCGCATAACCGTTTGCGATCTCTTCATCCTTCAATAATAGTAAATAAATAAATCAATGATTAAACAATTACAATTAAATTAGATTTTGTTTAAATGTTCAATAAAGAGCTGCAAACCGCAAGGGCGAAGCTTAAGAAGGGCCGGGGTGCCTGGCCCTCAATGTTTTTATGACTCAGTAGTGTAAATTTTAGCGTTTTTATCGGAAAATTTAGAATATACTGAGTCCAGCCCCACCGATTTGATTTGATTTGATATTGCGTAAATTTAAGTCTAGTGACTTTCGACTCTCATCACCTTAAAATTCAAACTATAGTTAAACTTTCACTGAGGCCGTGATTGCAAACAACACTGGTGACCCACTGTGGTAACATCCTTGGCTCGCGTATGACATTTGTCATCCTTGGCTCGCGTATGACATTTTGTCATGAACAAGACTCTAACCGACGACCTAATGAGGAAAGTCACCAGGTACCGCTAGAGTAATGCTAATTAAATTATCAAATAGAAATGAAAAGAAGGAATTTGACATACCAATTGACGCGTTTGAACCGGATGGACGGTACTGACGGACGGTGGTAAACGTGCAACGGCGTACGATAACGATGAAAGGAGGAGAAGGGCTATTGTGCACATGGTGGACACTTTAATGGCTTTAGACATGTTTTTTGACGGAGCAATGAAGTGCAGGAAAAAGTAGAGTGGTGTTGAGTATGGGTTTATAGAGGTAATTGAAGAAAGGGTGAGGGGCAAATTAGTAATTAGAGAAATAAAAATCTGGAAAAGAGAAAAGTAATAGGATGAGTTGGTGAGAGGAACCCTAGAAAGATGCTTAACCCGTTGTCTTTTGGTTTTATCATTAATCGTGTGGTCATGTGTTTCTTGTCATTGATTTCTAGGAAGTTTAATGATGTTATTAAAGTCAAAATTGTTATTTAAGACGATTATTAATGTTTTTGTTTTAACGGCAAGTGGCGTAGTTGGTGGAGCTCCAATTAACACCGTGAACAAGCCTGTACTGGTTACTCATCCTATATAGATTTGGGATCTTCATAGGTGGAACCCCTACATGTGGTAAATATGACTACGATCGAAATCAAACTAGGGGTGTCAATCGTGTCGGGTTGATGGTTTGGCGGGTTGAAATGTGCAACCCGAACCCGACCCATATTATTATTCGTGTCAAATATTTCAACCCTAACCCGACCCACATAAAATCCGGGTCAACCCGAAAATGACCCGTTTAACCCATATTTTTAAATGAGTCATTCATGTTCATGAGTTATAAGCGGGTTGTTAGTTTGTAAGCGGGTTATCAATAAAATGTTTAATGGTGAGTATATAAGTGTGACAAATAAATAATATAGTGTGCCAAAAATAATACAATTATAACTAATCATGTAAATAAAAATGAAAAAAGAGAAACAAAAATATAATAGATTTTTTTTTCTAAATACTTAAACGGGTTAACGGGTCAACCCATTTTATATATGCGTCAACCCTAACCCGACCCATTTTTAATACGGGTCGACCCGAACCCGACCCGTTTTTTTTAAACGGGTCGTGTTACTTGACCCAAATCTGTTTTTTTTTTTTTTCGTGTCGGGTTCTGGTCGGTATTCGGGTCGTGTCAATAATTGCCGCCCCTAAATCAAACCCACATAACCTCCACTGTAGCTTCCCCATTTTTCACCAACTAAGCTAGGCTTCATTGGTAGATGAGTATTAATGTTAATTATTAAATTTCGATATGTTATATATGATTTTCTATTTATTTATGTGTTTGAAAGTTGAGACGACAAGTTTGAGAAAAGTAAAGGAGATAAAGTGCAAAGATGTAGACGTTGAGAAGCGTTTTGAATATATTTAGGGGCTGTTTGGTTGATTAAGTGCTGAATCATTAAGAGGTCTGAATGGTTAAGAGGTCTGAATTGTTAAGTGCTGAATCATTAAGTTGAACATCTTAATGGTTAGTTTTTTTTGTCCCATATTGGTATGAGAGTTTCATTAAGGTTCAGCATAGTTCAGTGCTTAATGATTCAGTGCTTAATGGTTCAGCAACATCCCAAGTCTTAATGATTCAGACTTAACCATTCCATTCAGAGGCTGAAACAAACGCACTGAATGCTGAATCATTCAGCACTGAATGGTTAAGAGCCTCATTAAGAGGCTACCAAACAGCCCCTTAGTGTAGTTCGAAGTGAGAGAACCTTGATTTTATGTAGCCATGGGTTTGCACAGTGTGGGTTGATCAAGTTCGTTAGGGATCGCTTGAAGCTAAGGGTGATCTTTGGGTTATATTCTCGGGTTTCAGGTTTTTTGGGTCGGGTTGTTTAGGTTTTAGGCTTTGAAAAAATGACCTAATAACCAAACCATTTAAAGTCCGGGTTTGTCGGGTTGAGGTTATTCAGGTTCAAGCTAGTTCAGGTCGGGTTATTCGGTTTTTGGGTTTAGATGTAATATGAAAAAAAAAAATTCTTTCGCAAATATCATCAAAATATATCACGTTACTTAAAAATATTTATCAAAATTCAAACATTATTTTACAATATGAATGATATATAATGTTCAAAAGTCGTAAGCTAAATGTTGCCGTTACCGAAGACTATAAACTTAAATGCATATATAAAAAAGACATTAGATGTTCAGGTTTTTTCGGGTTTTGGGTTTTCGGGTCGGGTTGTTTGGGTTTTTTGCTGGAAAAAAAGTGACCCGATAATCGACTCATTTAAGGTTTGGGTTGGTCAGGTTGAGTTACTGGGGTTTGGTTTTTTGGGTATTCCATATTCGAGTTCGGGTGGCTTCGTATTCAGGTCGGGTTTCAGGTTAGAAATAAAAATGAAGGACCCTACTTGAAGCGATAAAAGTGCTATGAAAAATTTATTAATATCAAAAGTTATCTTAAACGTTACAAATATGACTTTATTTAAACTCGGTCAAAGTAACCGACTGAAGGGATAGGGAGCCTAATCCAAGCGGAGGAGACGTCCCTATCCCCATAAGTCAGATTCCCCGCGCCAGTCGGTGGCGCGAGGAACCGTCAGCGCGCAGCTTGCAAGCTGTGCAAGGAAGCGCGCAGAGACAGCACCTGATAAGCGCGTACCGTCACGCGCGGAATCTTCCCCCAGCACCTTTTGTACGAGGTACAGAAGACAACAAAAGGAAGATTCACAAGGATCGTTGACAGTGTACGCGCCAATGACCAAGCCACAGGTGGCAGAAGTGGTCCAACAACTACTGACAAAGACGGCAGCATGGCTGTAGCCATGCTTCCATCATACCAGCGTCTACAGTGACAGCAGACATCCCCTACTGATGTCAGAAGCATGGTCAACGACTGTAGCAAGGACAGGAGCGCCGTCCGCCAGTCACTGTGTGCCACGTGTCCGCCTCGAGCAGCAGCCATGCTGCAAAGTGACGTCATCAACAGTATCAGTATTTTCCCGCCAATTCTGGGGAAGACCTTGGACTTGGGCCTGGACCAGGCCCAACGAAGAATTGCTCCTCATGGGCTCTACGACTAAGCCCATGAGTTCTCCTATAAATAGAAGAAGACTTCTCCTTGCCAACGGATCCAAAAATTATCATTTGTAGCCTAGCATACTCTCTCTTGTAACTCTTTATACTCTCATATTAATACAATCCGGCTACTTACAGTGGACGTAGGTCATTACACGACCGAACCACTTACATCCTGTGTTCTTACTCACATTACATCACACACTTACACTCACCACTATCACCGGGGTTTAACCATACGGTTTGGGTAAAAGATTAACCCTGACGAACGTAAGTATTAACCCCACGTAGATTATTCGTAATCTCCGTGATACTTATTGTTTCTTCATTGGCGCCATCCAACGGTTAGAACTGCCTTTTTACTCATCTTTTCAACCCACCCATGGCTGAACCCAACCCTACTGCTGCTGTCATAAACCGCTCCGGAGAGGGGGACACCCAACTCCCGGAGAACCAAGTAACACCACACACTGTCATCAAGCAACCCACCTCAAGGCTCGAAAGGCTAGATGTTGAGGTTCGGAACGTCGACTCTGACGACGACAGCAGTGCTAGCTCTGAGGAGGACCTCGATCAGTGGCTCCTCCGTCAGAACACAAAAAACGCTGCAATTTACCAACGTAAACTCTTGCAGCAAGCCAAGAAAAAGGGCAAGGCCCTCACCTATGATACCCCATCCAAAAAGGGGTACAAAGATAAGGACTCAACAGTCCCGGGCGCTGGTCGTAGCGGGGAACTCGGCGGAGACGCCAGAGTTCGGGGCTACGCGAAGCACCGGGCAGAACCTGATGGTTATGAGTCCTCTAGTAGCGATTCGGGCTACAAGGGAAAGAAACACGATCATCGCTCGCGCCACAATGACGAGGATGATGACTTGGTTAAACCATTCAGGCCAAAGGCCTTCGCTGAAAAATCAAAGTTCGTCGCTCGCATAGCGACAACAAAAATACCAAGGAAAGCCAAACTTCCTAGCAGCATCGGTAGATACGATGGCCTGCGTGACCCTGATGACCATGTGCACGACTTTGAGTGCGCAGGTATGTCAGTGGACTGGCCTGTCCAGGTTTGGTGCCACTTATTCGCCCAAACTCTGACAGGCGCAGCAAGAGTCTGGTTCGATAACCTCTCCGCGGGGAGCGTTAAAGACTTCGATAATCTTACCGACAAGTTCGGTAGTCACTTCTCGCACCTGCGCAAGCACAAGAAAGACAAGGCGCACATTCTGTTGTGCCGCCGAACGATCATGAGTCCATCGAGGACTTCATCGTTCGATTCAACAAGGAAGCCTTGCAAATAGGCTGCGGGGAGGAGCTCACACGGGCAGCGTTCATACATAACGTGCGCAGCCCGGAGCTAATGAAGTGCCTCACAGGCAAGGATGGCATTCCGGAGTCCTGGGACGAACTCGTACACTCCGCCAAGATATATGCCCCTCGGAGAAATCCTTCAACCAGACGCATGGTTTCCAACCGCAACACCATAATAATAATAAAAATAAAAACAAATCTGTCTGGAGCCGCATCTCTGGCACCACTGACGAAGGAAAGTATTCCCCAGCCGGAGATGCCCGCCAGATAATTAGCCCTAAGCAAACGCGGGACTAGCGTGGCCACTCCAAGAAAAACCACGATTGGACCCCGCTAACAAAAACACCATCTCAAGTTTTGAAAACCGAACAGGTTACGTTAAAGGTGCCCGCTCCCTTGGGCAAACGAAGACACGTAGACCGAAGCAAGTTTTGTGAATACCACAATGACTTCGGTCACCTCACAGACAATTGTTACACCTTGAAGATGGAGATTGAAACCGCGCTGAAGTCAGGTCAGCTCGGTCACTTGGTCAAAAATGTTCACCGCACCGGCAAGGGTCAAGCGGGCGAAGAGAATCAAGCAGAAGGATCACGAAAAAAGATTCGTGATCTCAACACTCATGCCGCCACATTGATTCCTCGTCACCACTGCAACATGACAAAGAAGGGCAAAAGCGCACATCATGGAAAACGCGCCCGGGCACAACCACTTAACGATTCATGGAAAGAGGCTGATGTCCTCATGCCCAAGATCAGGGGTGGCGCTTCTTGCACCGCTCCTCTTGTCATTACCGCTGTCTTTGGACACTACCGCACGCGGTATATGTTCCTAGATGGCGGCAGCAGCACAGACATCATGTATGAGCAATGTTTTCAGCAACTAGACGCAGAAGACAAAGCAAAGCTCGTACCCGTCAATGAGCCAATTTCCAGCTTCATTCATGAAACCATCATACCGCGGGGCATGCTCTCCCTGCTAGTAACTTGGTCCGACGGCACCCATGAGCACACGGAGATATGCGACTTCATGGTCTTACCAGCCAACTCCAATCATGACATACTCTTGGGACGGGAAGGCATCGCGCGCTTCAACGCCAATGCTTCAACGGCGCACGCGATGGTCGGATTCCCAACCAAAACAGGCATCGCCTTCATCAGAGGCAACAAGGATTGTCACACCACAGAAACAGCCAAACCCCCAAAAATGGTGAAGACTGACACCCGCACTGAGCCGGAAAAATGGGTTCTCAACCCTAAATTTCCAGAGCAAACGGTGATCATCGGCCATGAAATCTCCGAGACCATTCGGAATCACCTGAAGCAGCCTCTAATCAACAACATCGATGTATTCGCGTGGCAACCAGCTGACATGGTTGGCGTCCCACGCGACATAGCGGAACATAGACTCAACGTCTATCGCTCGGTGGAACCAATAGTACAAAAGAAGCGCAGCATGGGCCCGGAGAAAACAAAGGCCATGAATGAACAAGTCACCGAGCTGCTCAATGCGGGTATCCTTCGCCCGATAAGATACCAAACGTGGGTGGCCAACCCGGTTATGGTAGCCAAAGCCAATGGCGGGTGGCGCATGTGTGTTGACTACAAGGATATCAACAAGGCGTGTCCAAAGGACTGCTATCCTTTACCAGAAATCGACCTAAAGGTGGATTCTTTAGCCCCTTACCGCTTTAAGTGTTTTTTAGACGCGTACAAGGGTTACCACCAAATTCAAATGGCAAAAGAAGATGAAGACAAAACAGCGTTCCGCACAGACGCCGACATTTTCTGTTACACCAAAATGCCGTTCGGACTGAAAAAGGCGGGCGCTACATACCAGCGCCTCATGGACACGGCCTTCATCAACGAGATCGGCGTACGACTTGAAGTGTACGTCGACGATCTCGTAATTAAAAGCAAAGAAGAGGGCGACATGCTCCGAGATATTCAACAAACATTCACCCAGTTGCGCAAGGTGCGCATGAAGCTCAATCCAAGCAAATGCTCCTTTGGGATGGAAGAGGGCAAATTTCTGGGAGTCATCGTAACGCGGGATGAGTTCCGCGCTAACCCAGAAAAAGTACAAGCCATCGAAAGGATGTCATCGCCCGCTTCCATCAAAGAGGTGCAAACGCTTATGGGCCGCCTTGTTGCCCTCAACCGATTCTTATCCAACTATGCTTCAAAGTCGTTCCCGTTTGTGGACACCTTGAAGAATTGTCTGAAAAAGAGCAACTTCCGCTGGACACCAGAAGCGGAATCAGCATTAAAAGAAATGAAACAATGCTTGATGAACCTCCCGACACTAACAGCGCCTCTTCCCGAAGAGCCCTTAACACTGTACCTATCTGTCACGGACCGGGCAATAGGTGCAGTCCTCATGGTAGAGCGCAAAAACGTGCAAACGCCGATATACTACATCAGCCGCACGCTCTTAGATGCGGAAACAAGGTACACAATCATGGAAAAACTGGTTCTCGCTCTTGTCCATGCATCTCGAAGGCTCCGCAGATATTTCCAAGGGCATCCGATAAACGTCCTCACAGATTACCGGATAAATGACATACTCGCCAAACCAGAGCTGTCGGGGCGCCTGGCCAAATGGGCCATCGAGTTGGGGGAACACACGATCCACTACAAACCCCGCCCCGCCATCAAAGGCCAAGTTATCGCAGACAAGGCAACGCGTCCTGGATGACTCCAATCAAGGCCTATTTATCCTCCGGCACCCTGCCTGATGACAAGTCAGAGGCCCGGAAGATCAAGAACAAGGCCCTACAATACCAACTTGCAGACGGTACTCTGTATCGCCGCTCTTACCTAGGGCCGCTGTTGCGCTGCGTAGACTCCGCAGATGCTTCCTTCCTCTTGAGAGACATACACGAAGGGACATGCGGACTACACGCAGGCCCAAGAATGGTGGTAGCGAAGTTAATGAACGCAGGGTATTACTGGCCGGGCATGCACGTGGACGCGGTCAACGAGTTGCGCAAATGCGACAGTTGCCAGCGCCACGCTCCGAACACCCTGCGCCCCAAGAACAACCTGGTGCCGGTCACAGCGGCTTGGTCGTTCCAAAAATGGGCCATTGATCTGGTAGGTCCATTCCCAACGGCTCCAGGAAACTTGAAATACTTAATCGTCGCCATCGACTACTTCACTAAGTGGGTCGAGGCGAAGCCTCTAGCCAAGATTGACGGCACACACGTCAAGAAGTTCATCTGGGAGTTCATCATTTGCCGATTCGGCCTACTGTTGCAACTAGTAAGCGACAATAGCACACAATTTGAAGACCAATCCTTACAAGAATGGCAGGCTCAGATGGGTGTCCAACAAATTTTTACATCCGTCGCGCACCCACAAGGCAACGGTCAAGTGGAAAGAGCCAATCGCACAATAGTGGAAGGTATCAAGGCGCGACTCGGAACTAAAAGAACGGGGTGGGTGGACGAAGTTCCCCATGTCCTATGGCCTACCGCACCCTTACAAAAACCAGCAATGGCGAAACGCCATTCAGCCTAACATATGGTACCGAGGCGGTCATCCCTGCCGAAATTGGCTGCCCTTCCGCCAGAGTACTCATGGCTAACAAAAGGGACAATGACAAAGAGCTCCGCCTAAACCTTGATCTACTAGATGAACGCCGCGAACTCGCTGCAATCAAAGAGGCAAAATATAAAACGCAGCTAGAACGCTACTCCAACAAGCGCGTCAAAGCATCCGCGTTCAAGATCGGCGACTACGTTTTCCGGAATAATGAGGCTTCCAACGCCGAAAAGCCTAGGACACTAGCTCCTACATGGGAAGGTCCATACAAAATACAAGAAATACTTGGCAAAGGCGCATACGCGCTAGAAAGACTTGATGGAACACCTATCCCGCGATCTTGGAACAGCGCACAGCTACGCCGCTGCTACTTGTAAAATGTTTGTAACAACGGCTACACATGCCGCACTTATCATTGAAAATTGTTTCCTACATCTGTCATTCTACTTGTTTTTCCCGCGCCAAGGTCTTCAAGACTTAAGTAAAACTATTGTCGGACCACAACTGCGCAGTGTTAACACGATAAAAGTCTTCTAGACGCGCCTCGCGCACATCGGACTTATGAAAATCGCACAACAACGCCGCACAAAATGGTCTTCAAGACAAGTTTACTTGCCGGACTTAAAGACGCGCGACACTCGTATAGCTGAAAACCTTGTCTTCTAAACTTGTCAAATACAAGTTGGACAAAGGGCAAAAACTAAACGAGCGCGCAGTCGTGGGTCTTCTAGGCAAGGCACTCACGCGCTTAAGTCGGACCTTATGGCACAAGTCGCGCCCCGCTATAGTCTTCAAGGCGAATACTTAGACGCCGGACTATCTAGCGAAGCGCGCGCCTAATTTCTACTTATCAATCGGGTGACGACTTGGTTAAATAAGTTAAGAAGTTAGGACGAGAAACACAAGATATAAGGGAACAGAGAAATTTTCATTCATAAAAAAGGGACTTAAAAACCCTTGATAATTACAAAAATTTACAAGGCAAAATAAAAAACAAGAGGCGCCTAGAAAAGTCTATACATTGGAAGTGCCTTCGCCACTAGCCTTCTGGCGCTCTTCCTCTAAGCGCTTGCGCTCCGCCTCCCTCGCCAGCTCATCGGATTTGTCCATAAAGTACTTGAGGGCGGAAAGAGGATCGGTGTTCTTGTTGCAGTCAACAACCACTTGAAGAATAGGGAAGTCCACCTTTTCAAACTTGAGCAGCTCCGCCTCATACTCTTCCTTTAGTGGCTTCCCATAGTGTTCCGCATCCTCAATCCGCCCACCATTTTGAGCGGCCAAAAATCCATCCTCGTAGCCTTCACCATACCCAAAGGCTTGGGCGGTGGCAGCTATGGCAGCGACCTGGTCGCCCAACTTCGGCTCCTGCCAGAACCTCTTGAAGACCTGCAAAAACACTAACAGTTAGCGCTCAAAACTTGCAAAAGAAATGAAAGAACAAGAGGATTATAGACAACTTACCCCAGTGATCCCATCAGTCATCATCCACTTGATGGAATCCTGCATCTGGGTCTGGGCAGCCATCGCTTCCTCCAGCAAGCGCTGGGCTGTCTCACACTCTTTGACAGCCGCAGCGCGTGCCTCCTCCGCGGAGCCAAGGTCTTTCTCCAAATCCTCCTTGGAGTTAAGGATCCGGATCCTCTCTTGCTCCAGGAAGGAGACGCGCTCAGTAGCCTTCACTAGGTCGGAATCTTTGGATTCAAGCTCCAAGCGCTTCTCAACAACCTGAGAAGTCCACTCAGAGAGGGCCTTGCTCTTTTCCTCCAGCTGCCGGGTCAACACCCGGCCCTCCTCTTGCGCCTCGGCCAGAGTCTGCTTCAACTTCATTGTTTCAGCATTGGTCTTCTTGCAAGACTCTGTCCACCTGCGCCTTTCCGCCGCCGCGTCCCCTTCAAGATTGGTCACCTTAGCTTCAGCTTCGTGGGCGCGACGGCGGTACTTAGAAATCTCAGCCTTGAAGGCGGCCTCTTTTTCAGCGAGGCTCGCCTTCTCAGCTTCTAGCCTCTGGATATCCCGCCACACCGCCACGTCCCGACGGCGTAGCGAGTCTATCATTGACACCTGAGTCGCCTGATTAACGCACAAGGCAGAAATGAGGTCAGCGCGACTCAGCATGTCTCGGTGAGTGCGCTGGTAGGGAGGCACCACCCCGCTTACAAACTCCTCGGCGGCCCAGGAGTTAGAGAACAAAGTGTTCTCCCTGACCGCCCAGCGGGGGCGCCATATGGCGTCACCACCAGTCCACTGGGAACCATCATAAGTCTCAGATGGCTTCCCTTCATTCACCACAAAGGACTCACGCCGAGCATGGCGCGAGCCTTCCCTTTCGCCACCAATACCAGCCTGCTGCAAGGCCCGTTCAAAACCGTCTAGGGACCCGCCAGCACCGGCATTGGTGCGCTCTTCAGCTTCTTGCTCCTTCAAACGGCGAGCCTTCTCCTCCAGGAATTGTTGTTCCTGGAGACGAAGGCGTTCCGCCTCAGCACGCTCGGCCGCCTCAGCCTTTTGTTTAGCCTCATTGGCGGCCGCCTGCTTCTCGGCCTCCGCCCTTCGAAGGGCTTCATCGGCCTCAGCCTTCTTCTTCTTCTCAGCCTCCGCCCTTCGAAGGGCTTCATCGGCTTCAGCTCTCAGCCGGGCTTCCTCCCGCTGCGCCTCCTCTTGCTCTTGGAAGAGCCTAGCTTCCTCCGTCTTGGCCGTCTCCACAGCTGGAGACGTCAGAGGAGGGGTTGGTACAATCTTCGGCGCAACTGCAAAAGAGAGAAAATATTAAGAAGAAGAACAACAGTGAAAAACTAACTGCAAATTTAAGGAAGTAATATCACCCGGGGCCTTCTTCTTTATCAGCTTCTGGAACAGAGGCTGACGTGTGGGCGCAGCGCCAATGCCCACACTAAAGACAGGGGCTACAACCCCTCCACCACTTGAAGAAGAGGCTTTCTCCAGCACAACCTCCCGCGCCGGCGACAAGGGAGGAGCAACAGATTCTGGAATGGGGGTCTCACCTTCACCCCCCTCCCCGCCGGTTGAGGCAGCAGACACCTCTGTGGTGGCAGCACCACTGCTGGAGGTAGCACCAATTGTGCGCCTTCTCTTCCTCTTCTCTAACTTGGAGGCTTCCTCCTCCTCCTCATCCTCAGAAGCGGGCCTGTCCTTCCGACGGCGGCGCCCCTTCACGGCTTCTTCTACTGAAACGGAAGAATCCGAGTCAGAATTTGTTAACGGCTTCACAGCACGCTTATGCCTCCGCGGAGCGTGTTTCCAACGGCCACGCCCCGCGGGCGCCTTCTGAGCCTCAACAATCTCTACTGAGGAGTCAGAGGCATCATCGCCAAAGAGACTAGAAAAAAACAGTTCACTAAACTCACCTGTGGTATAGTAGGGCTTCGGCGCGACGGACATATCAGGATAATAGAATCGGTCCGCCAACGCCTCCAGGCAAGAGACTTGCCCCTCCGCTACAGGCCTTCATTTGATGCCCTTCTCCTGACGAGCGGCATAAAACTGGAACTTGCTCACACCTGTGCAAGAAAACAATTAGAATGATACCAAAAATAAGAAATCAAACACAAGGGAAAATATACTTACCCTCCAGAGCAATATAAGGCTCCTTGCCGGCGCGGATGCCCAGGCGGCTCATCCCCAGAAGGAAAAAGATACCTTCTGTCAACTCCTTGAACTCCAACTTGGTGGCGTTGGCAGTAAGGGTTGTGAACCAGCCTTGCTTCTTATAATCTTTGGGCACCGGCATGTCCGCCACCCGCTGCCCATCTGCTATCACCTTCCAGGGCAGGCTGATGGGGATAACTCCCCTCTTCACAAAGAAGAATTTTTCCTTCGCCCAGTGCAAGGACTTAGGATTGTGGGTGGCCATAGGCGGCACCCATGGGCGCGGCTTAAACGAGAACCACATCTCGTCGCGCGCTAAGAAATAAAATACGTTGAACCTTTCAACGGTAGGTTCAACGTCTAAGGCGCGGCAAGACGCCTCAAAATGAACTAACCTTAAGAGCCCGAAGGCGGTTAGTTGAGTGGGACCAACCCCATATGCAACCAGGGTATCAATCTGGAAGCGGGTACAGGGCAGACGAAACCTACATCTGGTGAAGTGGGCCTCATACAAGGCAAGCTGCCCTGGCCCAGCAGCCAGAACCGTCTCCGTCGGAGACGGTAGAGTAGGCTCCCACTCCGGTAGGATACCATAGACCTTGCAAAACTGGTCAAAAGCATTGATGTGCTGTCAGCTATATACATATATATTTATATACAAATAATCTATAAACATGGGAATTATATCACAAATGCACGGGTTTTACGCCAAAAATACATTCAAGTCATAGACTCTCATGTAAAGGGTTATATACACCGTGGTTACATCCAGATTTCTTCCCAAGTAAAATGTTAGATTGCAGAATGTAATTGTCAGTTACAGAAAATAAATGTTAAAGTCAGCTCAGCTACAATGAGGGAAGTTGAAATTAACTCAGGTAAGCATGTGATTTTTACCTTAGTTTTCACCACATAGTCTTACACATAAGTCGTTCCCACAATTATAGTGATTATATCAGAGTAATAAAAAGTGAACTAAAAAAGAAATATATATATATATATATATATATATATATATATATATATATATATATATACACCGGCAGTGTACCGATCAATTATAGTATAGTCCTTTTAAGTCCGAATGTCGATCCTTAGAGAAGCGCTTAGGCATATGTATTAATAACTTTTGTTAGTTTTATTTACAATATATTACAAGTGACGTTGATTTGGGGGGGGGGGGTTTGAGTGTCCATTACATCTAGATGACAATAAAATAAAATACAGAAATGAAATATATTTTTGGATTTTCTTTTTAAGATTTAAACTAAGTGAATTTTTAAGATTTAGATTGTTCCTTTTTATATGACGAAATAACTACTTAGGCTAGATTCATGCTATTGTTTTTATTGCTTATGACTTTCGGTTATGGAATTATTTGGTGAACCATGTTTTAATAGATAGACTAAAAATTTCCTTATTGGTATCTCAATCATATCTCAAGATAGTACAAAAGTAAAATTAATAGATGTTGAGTCACTGGTTCAGGTGGTTGGGATTCGGAACAGTTTCCCAACCATGATAAAGTACCTTAAAGTAAATCTACCTTACAGCGCGACAAACTTTATGCAAGGTAACTTAGAAATGAATAGTAAGACACATAGAACAAAGTTTATTAAAATAAGAGTAGTCTTTTTGCAAAACCTTTTTACTTCGTATTTTAATAAATAAGACAATATGTTAATTTCTCACAACAAAGGTATTGAAATTAGTAGAATATTTAGAACCTATAAATTTCTTACTATTATTCCCATGATTTTATGAGCTCTTTTAAAACCAAAAAGTAATTAACTTACAAATGATGTTTGATTGTAACTTATGTTATTTACTTAACATGCAATTGTTTATGAAAGACATTCATTAATTAACATGTGGGAATAATAATAAGTCATAGATTAGTTCTAAATACGCATACACATCTTACTAACATGTCTAAGTCTTTACTTTATCATTAAAAGTAACTTTAATTCCATAAACCGAAAATCATAAGTTTTATATAATAGCAATCCTCATTACCTATGTAGTACAAAGTTTTTAGCTATTAAACATTATGAAAATTTAACATGCGTTTATTTATTTTACAAGACTTGAAATAGAAAAGAAATAACTGAATGATCTTCGACAAATCGCGTTGCGTTGAAATAACTTCAAAATCTTCAAAACCCGAAGTAAAATTGTGATTGCGAATTCGTTATTACGAGTTTTAACTCGATTTTGGTGCCCAGAAGTCTGTACCCATAACCTGCTATTTATAGAGGGTTTTGGGACAATTTACGGACCGTAAGAATATTTTTACGGTCCGTAAATATTCCTTAATCAATTTTTTATAAAAAGCAGCCGCCCACTTAAAAAGTTAGGTCACAGGATATTACACCCCCCGTAAATATATATTTACGGGGTGTAAGATCCTCCAATGAGTAAAAACTTCAGATTTTCTTCAGTTTCGTTGTCGATTGATTTTTAGCTCGATATGCGATTGTATTTCCGTAGAAATCATCCTTGATCTCATCAACTTTGTCTCTTTAGTTGTTCTTCTCTTTTCTCAGTTGTTGATGGTTTCTTGATTTCTTTCTTTTCTTCGTTTTCTGGTGTATTTTCGCTTTATTTATGTACAACACCTGAGAAATTACAAAGTGTTAAGAACAAAGATAAAACACACTAAAAATCACACATATATACAATAAAACGATAATAAATATATAGTAAAAACATATATAATTTACAACATATCAAATATCCCCACACTTAACCTTTGCTTGTCCTCAAGCAAATCCATCAGAAAATGTTTTAAGGCAACCATTTTATAAATTATTCTTTGAAATCACCTGTTTTTGTAAATTAATAACATGGCATGTGATTTTAGACCTTCTTTTGTTTAGCACTTAGCCTACACTTGCTCACAATGTTCACTCTTCCCTCGTGTTTATATTTTGGATTTTTGGGTGAACACTCAAATCCGTATCTAGGTTAACACGAATCATAGGCTTGTATGCAAATCAAATTCTTGAAACTAAGTAATTTATAAATCAAGAGGTCTATTATTAGGGTTGTAATTGGGGGTATTATTATTATTATTATTATTATTATATATATATATATATATATATTTTAATTTTTTTTTTCGGGAATCGAGTAATTTAACCGAGATGAAATGTTATGGATTATTCGAGAGTCGATTCGGAATTCCACTTCGAAGTGCGACTTGTTCAGCTGCTATTTCAGATAGTAGCTTGACATTTATGTTGTATTCATCTTTCATCATATTGATCTCCTTTTTCACAGCATAATATACATTACTCCCTTTCCTGATAGGGTGTTCGGCACGAAACCTAATAGCTCCTTGATGAATAAGAGTAATATACTCACTTTGTGAATGAGTCTGATTTTTGCTACATTTTTCTTCATCATGTGACCAATTTTCACATTTTCTACATTTTTCGTATCTTTTGGCCCTTCGTTTTGCAGCACTTCTAGATTGTCCACAGAACGGTGGATTTTGTTCCATTTGTCTCCAAAGTTTTCTTTCATCTGATGTTTTTAGAAATATGATCCTTATGATATCTGGAGGTAGACGAGGTTTTGCGAGGCTTAAACATGAAAGTAAATGAACGTCAAGAGGATGCATTTTGAGAGAGAAGCAAAGAGAGATTTGAGATTTTTAGAAGATTGCAAAATTCCAATTCTTTTAGGTCTGACCGGTAAAAGACCATTTATTTTTCTTCTTCCTTGTTCCCGCTTCATCAATGTCTTCTTGTCCGTTGAAGAAGACTAAATGCAAATTTTTTTTTTTTTTACTAACATTAAACCGAAAATCACTTTCGCTTCTTGCATTACTCTTGTCATGTCCGAGTATGTCTCTTCGTCTTCTTTAAAAATCGCGAATCTCGAATTTTCCATAAACATAATCGGTTAAAAACTTATTTAATTTTGGGTGTATGAAATGAAAGGTTTAGGCTCAAAGTGGTTTTCTAAAGGATATATTATATATTTATACACATATACCTAAATGCCACTATCATTTTTATAAAATTACTTGTTTCTGATGTTGAAAATGTATAAGTCACACAAGTTCTAATCGTGAAAAACAAAGATCGGATATCTCTCATCAATTGAAATGAGCAATAGTGAATTTGTTTTGCTCGATAAGGCTCAAAAATCTCACTGTAAATGGGTAAGGTAAAGTGTAGACTTATGCTTGATTTTAAGATCTTTTCAACTAGCCAAGTTATTTTTAACAATTTATTTTCTTTTCAGGTGAATTTTTCAAATGTAAATTGCCTTTTACAAATCCTGAATGGTGCTTAAAGGTCAAAATTTTAAATTTTTCTCATTTTTTCAAAAGTGTGGTTTTAAATGATATTTTTTTTTTTTTTTTTTTTTTAAAGATAATAATATTTCATTAAAATAAAACATAATCGCGAAAAATTACATCAAGATAGCGGGTAGGCGGGCAACAAGCTGCGCCGCCACCCCTTTCTGGATAGCAAACCCTAGCCTACTAAAAACGAACCTCTGCCCCCCCAGCGTCGAGACACTGCTATGAATAACCTGTTGGACTCTGGACAGGAAACGGATGGCTTCCGGTGCCAAATGATATGTATTCAGTTTAAGGTCGAACTGCAACCGCGGATTTTATTTTAAGTATATAAATTAAATAACTGATATTGTTATTCAAAGACTCATTCTATTCCGACACTTCAGTGTAAATCTGAAATAGTTTGTTCTATTCCGACACTGAAGTGCGAATCTGAAATAGTTCTTTTCAGTCGAAAAATACTAAAATCAGTTATTTAGTAGATATACCAAGAATAAAATTCCATAGCTTGATAATTTAATATCTATACTATGGAAAGGTTCCAAACTAGCAACCTTCAAGCTTGAAAAACAATCAAATTAATGACCGTACCCTCGTCTGGGTCAGGTACACGATCCTTATTTTAAAAGCGGCGTGCAAAGCTTCTTTACCATGTAAATTCATGGTTCAGTTAAAGTTTTTCTTTAACCGAGGACTCAAAACAAATTAATGTCCGTACTCTCCTGTCGTATGATACGACCGACTTCTATCCCCACACTTAAAATTTACTTGTCCTCAAGTAAACTGAAGACAAATAAACAAAAATGTAGTTTTTAATAAGATTTTGAAAATTTTTCTCTTTTGAAGTCTTGTGATTCTTTTCAAATTTTTTTTTTTCTTGAAATCTTGTGATTCTTTTGATTTTAATTTTATTTTTCATTAAAAGAAAATTTGTTTTCGTTTTTTTTTTTTATACATCCCCACACTTAAACTATTTAAACTATTTACAAATTAAAAAAAAACGTGAGATATAAAAATACTTCCCTTTGTTGAACGGGCGAGTTTCCTCATGTGTTTTTCCAATGTATAGATCGTTCTAACCACACACTCAACAAACAAGATTATGCAAACAAACAAACCAAACATACCATAATGTACATAAATAAGAGTTAGTGTAATAAGTTTAATACAAACCAAACGAAATAAAACAAAAATACAAAATAAACTAAGAGTCACCTGCAGGTGGATCAGATGGGTGACGTGGGAGAACAACACCCCTCTCTTCAGCTATGGCTCTAACTGACTGTACAAGCCAAGCTAGTGTGTCAGTCATCCCTGTCAGCTGAGTAGTCACCTCTGTATGACGTGCAGTAGATAAATCTATGAAATCTCTCAACTCCTGACGAACTGATGCAATAGTAGGTGCCTGGTCAGAAGAAGAGGATGCACGTGAAGATCTAGGAGGTGGAGGCTGTGGAGCATGTCTGTCTGACTCGTCTACCGCTAGAGGAAGGACAACGTCAGCAGGATCTATGAATCGGCGTGGCTCTGTAGTCGTCACAATCCCCATCTGGATGATATCAGCCTCAGTAACTACAGTAGTCTCGGGACCTGGCATGAGTGTCTGCAATATGTATCGGTCCAGGATCCCTAAAGCTGATGCTATCATGGTAACATATGCACCCTGGCAGATACGGGCTGCTCCTGTGCGCTTGCGCGCTAATGATCGAAGAAGAATATACGCAACATTACCCTCTGCAGGGTGTAACAGGCAATATAAAATGAGAAGGTCATCCTGTGTAACCTTCTCGATACTCTCGTATCGAGCCTGAATCGTGGTAGCGATAACACGATGGAGATAGCGATGGAGGGGATCCCTAATACCCGTAGATCCCGTCCGTGACGTGTACTCGTGAAAACCAATAGTCGGCCACCAGTTCTTCAGAACTGCAGAATCAATCCCTCCATACCCTCTCTGTACTGAGACTGTCCGATAACTGTCTGTGAAGACCGGCTCACTCGTCTCCGCCTCCGTATATAATCCCATCCGTACAGCAAACTGCTGCACAGACATCCGGTGATCAGTACCTCCCAGACGAAACTGGACTACTGAGGTGTCGGTCGGTGGCTTTCCAGGTTTGTACTGGAAAGTGGAGAAAAACTCGAGACACAGGACTCGATACTGCTGGGCTGGTGGAAAAAATAGTGGCCTCCATCTAGCAGGGATGTAACTCTGCAGTCTCTCGTACGCACCATATGTCCGCATAAGGTCCCAGTCTATCGTACGCGCTGCTATGAGTGGCGTCTCTCGCATCCTGTCTAATGAAAGTCTGGCCTCCGAATGGAGCTCAAACTCGAGTAGCTCATCCCCAGATATCCTCTGTGGCTGTGTGGGGTCGACCTCGTCGATAATCGGGTCGTCCTCGGGAATCTGTGGTGGTGGTCTATTCTTCTGGGCTCGCTTCCTCTTAGGTCCCGAAGTAGTAGCGTCCATTTCCTGCAAGTTATTATATACAAAACATACAAATACACAAATATATAAATATTAGAAAACAAAAATGAACAAATCTTTTTGTGTTTTTCCATTTTTTTTAGATTCAAAGTCAAACATTTTTAAAAAATTATTTGCAAAATTTAAACAAAAAGAAAAATATACATTTTAAAACAAAACTAATTATGTTTTAACTAACTAAAATTTAGAATTAAATTATACTAAATTAAAACTAAAATATAAATCTACACTAAAAATTAATTTAACTAAAATTATAAAAACTAAAAAGTAAACTAAAAACTATATAAACTTATTAATTTAAACTAAAATTAAACAAAAACTAAAATTATTAAAAACTAAATTAATCAAACCTAAAAACTAAACTATTAAAATATAAAATAATTTTTTTTTTTTTTTTTAGGATTTTACGGACCGTAGGCTTAGGATTTTAGGGACCGTAATTTTGTCATCGTCTTCCCCAAATCTGCCCTGCAACCTGTTACTGTTCATCCGGTTTCAATCCAACACAAATCAAGCCCGAATCTAACCTAATTGATCATATTATCATCTTATAATAGAATACAAACAATAATCCTAAATATTTTAACCTAAAACGATTAAAACCTAAAAAACCTAAAAATTAAAAACTGAAAAATAAAACTAAAAACGAACCGATTGAAGCTTCTAGTTGTTACGATGATGATGATGATGTTGATGGTGATACTCGTCGGTCTCCTTTGGTTCCAAACGTGGTGGTTTCGTGATGTTTCTTGGTGGTGACGAAGAACAGGGGCGGCGACGGTGGTTGTGATGATGGTAGGAATGAAGGTTTGTGGTGAAGATGATGATGGTGATAATGGTGGTGTGGTGGTGGGAGTGGTGGTTCGTGTGGTTGAGGGCAGAGGGTGTTTGGGGGTTTTTTTAGGGTTTTCAGGGGTGTAAAATAATTTACACCCCTGGTCTGGGTACTTATATTTTTTTTCTCAGTCTTAGAGAAATTTACGGACCGTAAATGTATATTTACGGTCCCTTAATTTCTTGTTTTTTTTTTATTATTATAAATTGTAAGTATATTTTTTTTCTTTTTCTTAAAATTTTTCTTTCTTTTTTTTAACGGTTCGTAAAATAATATTACGGACCGTAATTTTGTTAAATAAAAATGTGGATTGGAAACTACATCTCGCCGGATCGAACCGGGGTCCTGTAGCCCACATATGTGCACCACAACCAACTAGGCTATGTGTCCAACCCATTCTATATTTATTCCAAAATTATTTATAAACATATTAACAATAACTAAATTAAACACACATTTATACAAAAACTTTCTAAATATATATATATTTTTTTTTCTTTTCTTCAATTTGTAACCTTTGAAAAATAAAAACTTTAAGAAAATACACATTTTTTTTATCGATCGTATAGCATTTCATTCGCGATCGAAATTGTTTGTTTTTCACATTTTTAGATCCACTCAAACGAGTAGTGTTATTTAAAATCCGTTTGAAAATTTTGTGCTATCCAATTTCTTGTGGTCTTTTCGGCATGTCGCCTAATCGGCTCCACTTGGATTTAGGAAAACGATTACGAATAAAAACAACGTATCTTATTATGTTTAAAACAAACTTATTTAAAAACCAAAAACAACCTAACTACCTAAAACTTTTCACACACTTATTTACAAATGTACACTTGGGATTTCTCCCAAGATTCTCACGCAATTACCTATTCAGAATTTTCGAGAAGGAGAACTTCCTTCTCTTTTTCATCTAATGGTCCAACTAGGTAATGTTTGAGTCGGTGCCCATTAACTTTCCAAATATCTCCGTTTTGTTCGTTTAACAACTCGATTGCACCATAAGGGAAAACTTTGTTAACAACGTATGGTCCTGACCATTTGGATTTTAGTTTACCTGCAAACAGTTTAAGTCTCGAATTGTAAAGCAAAACCTTATCTCCTTGTTTGAATTCTTTCACTCCCTTTAATCGTCTATCGTGATATGATTTTGTTTTTTCTTTGATGCTTAAACTGCGGGAGTAGGCTGCATCTCGCATTTCTTCCAACTCAAGGAGTTGAAAGAATCGTCGTTTTGCGGCTTCTTTCATATCAAGATTTACTGCTTTTAAAGCCCACAAAGCACGATGTTCTAGTTCGACAGGAAGATGACAAGCTTTTCCGTAAACGATCATGAAAGGTGTGGTTCCTAAAGGTGTTTTAAACGCTGTTCGGAATGCCCAAAGAACATCATCTAATTTATCAGACCAATCTTTTCGATTGCTTCCAACAATTTTTTCTAGTATTCGTTTTACTCCTCGATTCGCGTTTTCTACTTGACCACTAGTTTGTGGGTGGTAAGCAGTTGAAAAACGATGAGTGACACCGTAACGTGCTAAGACTTTTTCTAAAATGGAGTTACAAAAGTGTGTGCCACGGTCACTAATAAGTGCTTTAGGAGTACCGAATCTAGTAAAAAGCTTTTTCAAGAATTTGACTACTACTCGAGCATCATTTGTGGGTAAGGCTTCAGCTTCAACCCATTTTGAAACGTAATCAATTGCAACGAGTATGTATTTGTTTTGTTTGGATGGTGGAAATGGTCCCATGAAATCAATACCCCAAACATCAAAAACTTCAAGAATTTGAATTGGATTTTGAAGCATTTCATCTTTAGATGATATATTTCCTGTTTTTTGACAAGCGTCACAAGTTTTAATGAATTCAAGACAATCTTTTACAACTGTTGGCCAATAAAAGCCACAATCGAAAACCTTTCGTGCTGTCACGTAGTGTGCAAAGTGTCCTCCGTAAAGGCTTTCATGACATCGTTTGATAATTTCTAAACCTTCTTCTCTACTCACACATCTCCTCAGAACTCTATCCGCTCTTATTCGGTATAGGAATGGATCATCCCACAAATATTTCCTTGCATCTCTGAAAAATTTTCTTTTCTGTTGTGTGGTCATTCCCTTCATTACCACTCCTCGAGCTAGGAAATTAGCCAGGTCAGTGAACCAAGGCAATCCTTGCTTTTCTGCATCTGCGAAATCAATGGATTCATGAGGGAATTTATCTCCAATTTCTTCTTCTCGAATTTCTTCTCGTTCAGGATTTTCTAACCTTGACAAATGATCAGCTGCTAGATTCTCAGCTCCCTTCTTATCTTTGATTTCAATATCGAATTCAGAGAGTAAGAGAATCCACCGAATCAATCTTGGTTTAGCATCTTTTTTCGCAAAAAGATATTTTAACGCTGAATGATCAGTGTAAACAGTTGTTTTTGAAAGTACAAGGTAAGATCGAAATTTATCAAAGGCAAATACTACTGCCAAAAGCTCTTTTTCTGTTGTTGTGTAATTTTCTTGAGCATCATTAAGAGTTTTACTGGCATAGTAAATAGGATGAAAACGTTTTTCAATCCTTTGACCAAGAACTGCTCCGACTGCATAGTCGCTAGCATCGCACATGATTTCAAATGGTAGACTCCAATCTGGTGAAACAAGAATTGGAGCACTTACCAATTGTTCTTTAAGCAAATTGAATGCTTTGAGACATTCTTCATTAAAAATGAAAGGTGCGTCTTTTTCAAGAAGTTGGGTCATGGGTTTGGTGATTTTTGAGAAATCTTTGATAAATCGTCTGTAAAAACCAGCATGTCCAAGAAAACTTCGAATTCCTTTGACATTGGTGGGTGGTGGGAGTTTTGAAATGGTTTCTATTTTTGCTTTGTCAACTTCAATTCATTTTCGTGAGATTTTGTGTCCTAAAACAATTCCTTCAGTGACCATGAAATGACATTTTTCCCAATTGAGCATTAATTTTGTGTCAGTGCATCTTTTTAACATTCTTTCCAAATTTTTCAAACAATGATCGAACGAATTTCCATAGACTGAGAAATCATCCATAAAGACTTCCATAGATGTTTCAATCATATCTTGGAAAATAGCTACCATACAACGTTGGAAAGTAGCTAGAGCGTTACACAAACCAAATGGCATTCGACGATAGGCATACGTACCATAGGGGCATGTGAACGTGGTCTTTTCCTGATCCTCTGGCGCAATAGGAATTTGGAAATATCCTGAAAAACCATCTAGAAAGCAATAGAATTGTTGCCCTGCTAGACGTTCTAACATTTGATCAATGAATGGAAGAGGAAAATGGTCTTTTCTGGTGGCATCATTTAATTTTCTGTAATCAATACAAACTCGCCAACCAGTGACTGTGCGACTTGGAATGAGTTCATTTTTTTCGTTTTTGATCACAGTCATCCCTCCCTTTTTTGGAACAACTTGAGTTGGGCTTACCCATGGAGAGTCTGAAATAGGATAAATCAAACCAGCATCCATAAGTTTTAGCACTTCCTGTTTCACAACCTCTTGGACATTTGGATTTAATCTTCTTTGAGGCTGTACTACAGGTTTGTAATTGTCTTCCATGAGAATACTATGAGTACAATACAAAGGACTGATGCCTTGAATGTCTTTCAATTTCCAAGCAATTGCTTGCTTATTCATTTTTAAGACATCAAGCAGTCGATTTTTTTCTTCTTCTGCCAAATTTGATGAAATTATGACAGGCAAAGTAGTATTCTCTCCAAGAAAAGCGTACTCAAGATGTGATGGTAAAACTTTTAGTTCCAATGGTGGTGGAGTTTCTAACGATGGTTTGTTACTGTTTTCTCTGATTTCTTCTGTTTCAAGTGATTTTGGAAATAACGGAGTTTCTTTTGTTTGATTTTGTTCTTCTTTTTGGTTTTCTTTTGATTGATTTTCATCTTTTTGGTTTTGTTCTTCTTGATTTTCAGTGATTAAATCCGCTCCACAGACATAATCGAAGAAACGATTTACTCGTGGAATGAATGAATTTATGAAGTAAACAGAATGATTTGGATCACTAAAATCATCAAGGAATCCCGGGTGTCTCATTGATTTGACAATATCAAATGTGATGTTTTCATCTCCCACTCGTAGGGTGATTTTTCCATCAAAGACATCGATGATCGCTTTTGCAGTGCAAAGAAATGGACGTCCTAAGATAATAGGAACATTAGCATCAACATCCATATCTAACACAACAAAGTCCACAGGAAATACAAACTTATCAACTTTGATGAGTAAGTTTTCCACAATTCCTCGTGGAATTTTTACTGATCGGTCAGCCAATGACAGAGTCATTCGTGTCGGTACCAGATCTCCTAGGTCTAGCTTTTTGTATAATGAATATGGCATTAGATTTATGCTAGCACCTAAGTCTGCAAGTGCATGACTTTGAGTATCTTCACCGAACAAACACGGAATTGTGAACATTCCTGGGTCAGTTAATTTTTCAGGTAGCTTGTTAAGAACTATCGCTGAACATCCTCCAGTCAATGTGACATTTGACATCTCTTCTAACTTGCCTTTTCTTTTAAGAAGATCTTTCAAGAATTTAGCATATTTAGGCATATGTTGAAGAGCTTCAATGAATGGTAAATTGATTTTCAATTGTTTGAACATATCGAGAAAGTGCTCATACTCTTTCGCGTATTTTTGGTGCGCTAATCGAGATGGGTATGGTACTCGAGAATGATCATTTTCAGGAACGGGTTTTTCTTCTTGAGATTTTGAATTTGAATTTGAATTAATTGGGATTGGTGGAGATTCTATCTCAATCTCTTCATCAACTGTTTCATTTGTTACCACTTCTTTTGGTATCTTCTCAACTTCTCCTCCTTTACCACTACGAGTGAAAACAGCATTGATTTGACCTTTAGGATTTGGTTCAGTGTTACCTGAAAATTGTCCTTCGGGTCTTTGTTTCAAGAGTTTTGTTAAATCTCCTACAGAACGTTGAAGGTCTAAAAACGCAGATTGTTGATTTTTCAGAAGAATTTCATGTTCTGTGAGTCTTTGTTGAGTCATTTCATCTTTCGCAGTTATTTTGGTAAGAAGAGAGGTTTGAGTTTTCAAGATTTCTTTCAAATCGTTTGTTGAATAATCTTTTATTGAGTTTTCAATTTGATTTTTCATTTGGTTTTGATTTTGACTTTGATTTTGATGAAAATTCTGTTGATTTGGTTGAGAACTTGATTGATTTTGTTGAAAATTAGCATTTGATTGTAAACCAAGATTTTGATAACTTGCATTTGGTTGAAATCCAGGTGGATTTTGATTTTGTTGAAATTGGACAGGATTTTGATTTCTCCAACTCAAGTTTGGATGTTGCCTCCAACTCGGGTTATAGGTATTTGAGAAAGGATTTTGAAAACGATTTTGTCCGGCTAAAAAGTTAGCTTGTTCTTCTTGAATCAAAGGGCATTTTCCAGTTGCGTGTCCTCCTCTACACATCTCACATTTGTCTATTTTCAACTTCATTTCTTTCACTTCCTTCACCAAATTTTCAAGAGTAGCAGCTAAACTCGATTCAAGAGATATTTGTTGAACACCTCGTGAAGATGAGGCAAAGTTTGAAATATTGGCTCGTTGATCGTGTTTAACTTGAGCAAAACTTTCGAAAAGATCGTTACATTCTTCCACATTCTTCTTGTCCATAAGATGTCCTCCAGCGGCAGTATCGAAACGATTTCTTGTCTCAATATCAAGACCATTATAGAATTTTTCTACTAAAGCCCAGTCTGATAGACCGTGTTGAGAACAACGACTAAGAAGATTTTGAAATCTTTCCCACGCTTGAGGGTATGATTCACCAGGTTCCATTCGAAAAGTGTGAATTTGATCTCGAAGGCGACCAGCTTTTGCTGGTGGAAAATATTTTTTAAGGAATTTGTCTCGAAGTTCCGCCCACGTTCTGAATGTACCGGGCGGATGAGAATCAAGCCAAATGGCTGCTCGACCGGCAAGAGTGAATGGAAAAAGTTGAAGAGAAATTGCATCGTCCGTGGCTCCATCGACTTTAAAAGTTGATTTGATTCGACTTAGACGTGCAATATGTGCAGGTGCATCTTCATCATCTAGTCCATGAAATTGACACGAATTTGAAATGGTCGACATGACGTACGCAGGAATTTGCCATGATCCTTCTCTAGTGTTAGGAGGAATGGCAATTGGCGAATTTACACCTGTGTATCCTTCAACTGCCTGTTCATGAACTGTTCGTCGTCTTTGTGCGGCCATGACTGGTTTAGGTTCTGGACTAGTTTCACGGGATTTATTTGGTGAATGGTATGGTGTAGTATCAAAAAGAGTATTTGGATATGAAGTGCTTTCTTCGTTTTTTACTTCTTCTTGATCTGAAATTTGTTTTTTATGAAGTTTTTCGTGAATTTCTCGTTCAGGTTCTATTAAAGCTTGAAATTCAGGTGATCCTTTTGAACGAGTGCGGTGCATAAAATTAATTTACAACTTAACTAAAAACAAAACAAAACAAAACAAAACAAAGAAATTACAAAAATCTTTTTTTTTTTTCAAATAAATACTAACAAAGTTATTAACGCTATTACCAATTGATGCTTCCCCGGCAACGGCGCCAAAAACCCGATGTGCTGTCAGCTATATACATATATATTTATATACAAATAATCTATAAACATGGGAATTATATCACAAATGCACGGGTTTTACGCCAAAAATACATTCAAGTCATAGACTCTCATGTAAAGGGTTATATACACCGTGGTTACATCCAGATTTCTTCCCAAGTAAAATGTTAGATTGCAGAATGTAATTGTCAGTTACAGAAAATAAATGTTAAAGTCAGCTCAGCTACAATGAGGGAAGTTGAAATTAACTCAGGTAAGCATGTGATTTTTACCTTAGTTTTCACCACATAGTCTTACACATAAGTCGTTCCCACAATTATAGTGATTATATCAGAGTAATAAAAAGTGAACTAAAAAAGAAATATATATATATATATATATATATATATATACACCGGCAGTGTACCGATCAATTATAGTATAGTCCTTTTAAGTCCGAATGTCGATCCACAGAGAAGCGCTTAGGCATATGTATTAATAACTTTTGTTAGTTTTATTTACAATATATTACAAGTGACGTTGATTTGGGGGGGGGGGGGGGGTTTGAGTGTCCATTACATCTAGATGACAATAAAATAAAATACAGAAATGAAATATATTTTTGGATTTTCTTTTTAAGATTTAAACTAAGTGAATTTTTAAGATTTAGATTGTTCCTTTTTATATGACGAAATAACTACTTAGGCTAGATTCATGCTATTGTTTTTATTGCTTATGACTTTCGGTTATGGAATTATTTGGTGAACCATGTTTTAATAGATAGACTAAAAATTTCCTTATTGGTATCTCAATCATATCTCAAGATAGTACAAAAGTAAAATTAATAGATGTTGAGTCACTGGTTCAGGTGGTTGGGATTCGGAACAGTTTCCCAACCATGATAAAGTACCTTAAAGTAAATCTACCTTACAGCGCGACAAACTTTATGCAAGGTAACTTAGAAATGAATAGTAAGACACATAGAACAAAGTTTATTAAAATAAGAGTAGTCTTTTTGCAAAACCTTTTTACTTCGTATTTTAATAAATAAGACAATATGTTAATTTCTCACAACAAAGGTATTGAAATTAGTAGAATATTTAGAACCTATAAATTTCTTACTATTATTCCCATGATTTTATGAGCTCTTTTAAAACCAAAAAGTAATTAACTTACAAATGATGTTTGATTGTAACTTATGTTATTTACTTAACATGCAATTGTTTATGAAAGACATTCATTAATTAACATGTGGGAATAATAATAAGTCATAGATTAGTTCTAAATACGCATACACATCTTACTAACATGTCTAAGTCTTTACTTTATCATTAAAAGTAACTTTAATTCCATAAACCGAAAATCATAAGTTTTATATAATAGCAATCCTCATTACCTAAGTAGTACAAAGTTTTTAGCTATTAAACATTATGAAAATTTAACATGCGTTTATTTATTTTACAAGACTTGAAATAGAAAAGAAATAACCGAATGATCTTCGACAAATCGCGTTGCGTTGAAATAACTTCAAAATCTTCAAAACCCGAAGTAAAATTGTGATTGCGAATTCGTTATTATGAGTTTTAACTCGATTTTGGTGCCCAGAAGTCTGTACCCATAACCTGCTATTTATAGAGGGTTTTGGGACAATTTACGGACCGTAAGAATATTTTTACGGTCCGTAAATATTCCTTAATCAATTTTTTATAAAAAGCAGCCGCCCACTTAAAAAGTTAGGTCACAGGATATTACACCCCCCGTAAATATATATTTACGGGGTGTAAGATCCTCCAATGAGTAAAAACTTCAGATTTTCTTCAGTTTCGTTGTCGATTGATTTTTAGCTCGATATGCGATTGTATTTCCGTAGAAATCATCCTTGATCTCATCAACTTTGTCTCTTTAGTTGTTCTTCTCTTTTCTCAGTTGTTGATGGTTTCTTGATTTCTTTCTTTTCTTCGTTTTCTGGTGTATTTTCGCTTTATTTATGTACAACACCTGAGAAATTACAAAGTGTTAAGAACAAAGATAAAACACACTAAAAATCACACATATATACAATAAAACGATAATAAATATATAGTAAAAACATATATAATTTACAACATATCAAGCATCCTGACCCCAAACACAGAAGGTGTTGGTCATCAATTTCCTCTCCTTTATTTTGCCTTGCTCTACCAACACCTCCTCCTTAACATTTTTAACAACCGGTTCCTTCCCAATAACATCACCAGAAGGAGACCCAACGTTTGACGTATCAGACATTTCGAAAAAAATAAAAGGAAGAAAAAAGAGACAAGAAATCTGGGAATTCAACCGGAAAATTTGAAGACACGCCGGAAAACTTAAGAAAGTCGCCGGAAAACTTGAAGATTGGTCAGAATCTTCAACAAGAAAACTGACAGATGTGAGAAAATTTTAACGAAGACAAAGAAAGATGAAGATCAAAGAGAAGTTTCACAACAAATCTTTAAGATTGCTCAACAATCTTTGAAGATTTAGAGAAAACTCCAACCGATCTGTAATTTTCTGAAGAATAAGAGAGAGAGAGAGAGCAAACAAGGAAGAAGAAGAAGGCAAAATGAACGAGTAACCGTTCAAGAAGCCTTCTCACTCTTATATATACCCACTGCATTAATGGCAGTAGGACCCACAAGGAAAACAACCGTCGTCACCTTTTTCAAAATGGAGAGCTACGATGAAGACACGTGTCCTCATGCGCGAGTGGACGGCCAAGATCAAGCATGGATAAACGATCCAACCGTTACTCGTTGGATGATTGACACGTGTCACCATATCTCACCATTTTAAAAGCTGGCAGGCGCGTGGACGCTCACGCTTCTGACAAACCACACGTGCAACTCGCCACGTGGCACAATCACAACCACTCAAGCACCAAGTGGAGCGCGTGACAACACACGCGCCTGACACAGACGAAAGATTGGTAACTGCACCATAATGATGGGACAGCCAACAGACAGCACAACAGACGAGGACTGACTCATCAGCAACCATCAGGCTTCCACCAGAAGCAACTGATCATTCGAATTCCAGGCGCCTTAACTCCAATTTATGAGAGACAAATTAAATGCCAATGATTCAAAATTTATTACAACTGCTGACGCGCCTTCACCATCAACAAGCGGACTATCACATGGCGCAAGTTTGACGTAAAATCAAAAAAGACGTTCCCCGCCCAGCGCCTTAACAGGTCATGGCGACAAACGTCTTTCAAGGCGCAAATTTGACGTAAAATAAAAAAAGACGTCCCCCGCCCAGCGCCTTAACAGGTCATGGCGACAAACGTCTTTCAAGGCGCAAATTTGACGTAAATCAAAAAAGACGTTCCCCGCCCAGCGCCTTAACAGGTCATGGCGACAAACGTCTTCCAATACGCAAACTTGACGTAAAACCAAAAAAGACGTTCTCCGCCCAACTTTACAACAACAAACAGGAGAGCAAATCTCAAGACACAACAGCAGATGAGCTTTCATCCGCGACTCCATACTTTGACTCTAGCGCTCCACCTACTCTTCACAAAGAGCAGGAGAAGTCCTAGACTGGGGGGACTTGAAGGGATAGGGAGCCTAATCCAAGCGGAGGAGGCGTATAAGTCAGATTCCCCGTGCCAGTCGGTGGCGCGAGGAACCATCAGCGCGCAGCTTGCAAGGTGTGCAAGGAAGCGCGCAGAGACAGCACCTGATAAGCGCGTACCGTCACGCGCGGAATCTTCCCCCAGCACCTTTTGTACGAGGTACAGAAGACAACAAAAGGAAGATTCACAAGGATCGTTGACAGTGTACGCGCCAATGACCAAGCGACAGGTGGCAGAAGTGGTCCAACAACTACTGACAAGGACAGCAGCATGGCTGTAGCCATGCTTCCACCATACCAACGTCTACAGTGACAGCAGACATCCCCTACTGATGTCAGAAGCATGGTCAACGACTGTAGCAAGGACAGGAGCGCCGTCCGCCAGTCACTGTGTGCCACGTGTCCGCCTCGAGCAGCAGCCATGCTGCAAAGTGACGTCATCAACAGTATCAGTATTTTCCCGCCAATTCTGGGGAAGACCTTGGACTTGGGCCTGGACCAGGCCCAACGAAGAATTGCTCCTCATGGGCTCTACGACTAAGCCCATGAGTTCTCCTATAAATAGAAGAAGACTTCTCCTTGCCAAAGGATCCAAAAATTATCATTTGTAGCCTAGCATACTCTCTCTTGTAACTCTTTATACTCTCATATTAATACAATCCGGCTACTTACAGTGGACGTAGGTCATTACACGACCGAACCACTTACATCCTGTGTTCTTACTCACATTACATCACACACTTACACTCACCACTATCACCGGGGTTTAACCATACGGTTTGTGTAAAGGATTAACCCTGACGAACGTAAGTATTAACCCCACGTAGATTACTCGTAATCTCCGTGATACTTATTGTTTCTTCACCGGCATATTAATATCAGTCAACAGAACTAACATCTAAATATATTTATAATAAATAATAAAATCATCACTCTAAAATAAAAGGAAAAAAATACAAAAATTGCCCTTTATGCTTACATCATTTTTCAGTGGTTGTACTTTAACTTCAAAATTGATGAAAATCATCCTTTTATGTTGTAAAATCTTGCAGTGTTTATCCTTTAACACTAACCCAGTCAATTTTCATGGTTAAATTTGCCCATGTGGACCCCACATGAGGGTAAATTAGTCTATTTACTCCTTAATCAAAAAATATTTTAATACGTAAAACAAAAAGAATTAGAAATTAATATTTGTATATATACACAAACACACTTACCAATGTCATAACCTCCACAGCCTGCAACCATCATCACCACCGTCATCTGCCATTATCACAACCCCATACGACCACCACCACCCACCTACCATTGCACCGCACCCATATGAAACCCTCACCACCTCTGGTTAAAGACCCCAACTCCTTCCAACAACAACCATCGCCACGATCGTTGGCAAACCTAAACACCACTACCTCTGCTGTCATCTAACCCTCAACCCTAACCTCCGATAATAACCAGGTCCATCATCTTCAATTGTTGTTAGGTTCTTCTGCAACATTGGATTTGAACTCCATTGTTGTAAATTGTGTTGACTGGATAGATGAAGAGAAGGTTAGATTTGGGTGTTTTGACCGGAACTCGTTGCAGAATTAGATTTGGGTGTTTTGACTAAATCGATTTGAGGTTAGGGTGTGTAAGACCCTAACCCATAAACACGCGATTAACATTAGAACTTACGGGCTTTGGTCTTAATGAGTAAACCCTCCCGATTTTGAACTTTGATATTTATGAAATCCAACCCATTATTATTTCTATATTATAGGTCCCAACAAATTTTCTTATAATTAGATTTACTAAAAAACATGTACTAAAGCTTGCATTTTAATCGGGAACTTCAAATGTGGAAGCTAGTTGAGCGTTCGGGTGTATTCGGTTCTTCTCGCGACTTGATCTTTGCTCCAGAAGTCCCGCCACATGAATACCTAGCACCATTACACAAAGAATGGTTAGTGATTTGTTAATAAATAGAGGAAATATCCTCTGGTCTAACTATCCTCTGGTCTAACTATCCTCTGGTCTGAGCAAACATCCTCTGCTCATTTTTCCTCTAGTCTAAACAATCCTCTGGTCTGAGCAAACATCCTCTGCTCATTTTTCCTCTGGTCTAGACAATCCTCTGGCCTGAGCAAACATCATCTGTTTCCTTACTTGTTTTTCCCCAACCTTTGGGTGTTTTTAAACCAAGTTCAAGGCCCTTCCTAGGGGCACTTGGGGACTTGTTTGATACCCTTTATTGGGCTTGAAAGATGCCCGTTTATGGTGGTTTATAACCCCTTTCGGCTTAACTATTACTTACATGTTTTTCACCCAAATCGACCCGTTAAGGCCTTGGACTCTACAAGACACTTTTTAAGCACACCAAAGGCATTGAAATCATATTGTCAACTCATTGGACACATGTTCAACTAAAAGCATTGTCCGTTTATGTTATTATGACTTGGTTATTAGATTTAACCTTTAGTAAATCTTTAAATTCCCAAAATGCCCCTTTTAGCAAAATCTTTCAATTTAGCCATTCATGGCGACACTTCTTGTTTCAAATTCATTGTCTTTGACTCAATAACTTGTTTAAAAACATCTAAGTCCTTCCGGACATAGATTTCCACCCTTTTCTCAAGATTTCTCATATTTAATCAATTCTAAGCGCATTAGCGCGCCTTAGACATGGTTATGGAAATAACTTACTTGGTTGACACCCACACTTTATGTGAGTAGCTTTAGTACCCACATTGTTTCGCCCCCAAGGCGTTTATATATCTACGGACTTACCAGGTGGAGTTGACCCATACCTTGCACCCATATGGATTACTTAGGCAACGGGTGCCCAATTTTCCAAGTGTTCTCCTGCATACACTCTAGATTGACAACATTAGTCTCTTGGGACTCAATGGTAATACATTTACCATTTGACCCGTTATCCACAAGTTTCTTAAAGCTTAGATAAATGGCTTTTAATGTCGGGTTTGAATGGTGAAGGAATCACCCCTTCGACCCGTTATGACTCATGATTACATAACTTCCTTATTCATGTGATTTTTATCCAAAATCTGAGTTTAGACTCTTGTTTGTCATATGGCTTTTTTGGTTGACCCAATTGATGATTTCAATCATTTGATCAACACTATATGACTGATTTATGACTATGAATTTTGTTTTGACATGACTTCGCATCAATCACCCGATTAATAGGTTTCACCCCTTGAGGTCATACCTTTGTCCCACTTCAAAGTTTAAACACTTATATCAATACAAGAGTTGTATTTGTAGACTAGTAGTGTAAGTATTACTTACCTCATATCCGTTTTGCTTCCGTACAGATTGAGCTTGCATCCGTTTGACCCGTTTGCTCCCTAGTCCTTGTGCCTAACTTAGGGACATGTCAAACCTTGTTTTTGTTAGAACACATAATATGGATTTCTTTCATAATCCATGGCATCATGTATTCATTTTTCCTTAAGCTCAACATTTACATTTCTAGTTTTCATGTTCATATATGTTTTACACATTTATTTTCTCATTCAAGCATTTCATCAAACACCTTATATGTACTAACTTCATCATGTTAATTCTAGGTGTTCAAGACTTTCTAGATTCCACCATGGCTTAGCTAACCATTTTCACATGATCAATTCACCAACTAGCATACATACATGATACAAATCACATATAGTTGCAAGATTTACCACATAGTAGGGTAATTCATGTTTAGGGACCCACTACTTATACATAATGAAAATTCACAATTTCATATGAATCAACAACATATAACAATTCATCACGTTTTGTAGCTTCCTTGATGTCTATTAACACATAGAAGTCTACAGAAGCTGAGAAATCACTATTTGATGTGAACCTTAAATTACCATCTTCAACATACAAGTGCTTTAGGTGAAATCAAATGGGTCTAGAGATACCTTATGATGTGTAGAATACTAGATGAACAAGAATTTCATCATGCATCATGAAACCCCCATCAATTTTTGGCTTGATTGAGCTCATTCTTGTGTTTGTAGGGTTAGATGGAAGAAGAGCTTGAAGCTTTGTGTTTTGATCGACACACACATACTCTGTGTGTGTGTGTGTGTGTGTGTTTTCTTTCAAAGTTTTATTAATAAAACTCAAGTTTGATATTTGGAAATTATGGTCCCTTCTAGTTTAGTCTCGAGCTTGCTTTTAGATTATTACACTGACTAGATTAGTCTCTAGTAATAGGTTTAGCCTCGTTTTTATTCGGTGGTTAAAAACATCCAACATTAAACTCGCTTTGTTATTTTATCGATTACGCCTAATGGCGTATTTACGCGAAACAAGAGTTTGGGGTGTTACAGGGTGTGTTGAAGAATTAAAAGTTAAGGTTTGTTGATTATGGTGGGGGTGTCGGATTTGGTGGGATTTCGTGGTGGTTGTCAGATTTGTGGGGTTTCGTAGTGGCAAGTGGTTATTAGTGGCACTTTGGCAGGTGGTGGTGGTATAGGGTTGTTGATGGCAGGTTTGGTTCTTGGGTGTTGTTTGTGGCAGGTTGTGGGTTGTGGCAGGTTTATGGCAGAAGTGATGGTGTGGTCTGGTGGTGGAGGTGGCGGTGTAGCCTGGTGGTGGATGTGGTGGTGGTTATTGAAGAATGTAAGTGGTGGTGGTGATAAAGATGATAGAGATGAGGGCATAACTGTCATTTTGCCCTCATGTGGGTCCACATGACCAAACTTAACCAAAAAAAACTAATCAGGTTAGGCCTAAATGACGAGACCTGCAAGATTTTACAACATAAAGGACGATTTTCATCAATTTTGAAGTTAAAGGACAACCACTGAAAAACGATGTAAACATAAATGACGTTTTTTGTAATTTTTCCAAAATAAAACTTAAGTTATTTAAAAAAATCTTATGATTATTATCCCTTGAGAGAATTACTATTTGCGTCCCTGTGTTATAGTGGTTTTAACTACTTGAATCCAAAGTTGAAAACTTTAACTACTTGTGTCCCTAAACAGAAATTAACTAACATCTTGAGTCCAGATGACAGACGACGTCCACCAAGTCTGTTAACTCACCCCACGTGCAGTTCACGTGAGGGGTCTTTTTGTCCTTTCATACCATATTTAATACCCTCGTCCCCCATTATAAAACACCTCTCTTTATTTCTTCTCCATTTTAAAACCCTAATTGAAGAACTCGATGATGAATTGCAGATGTGGGTTTCCAACAACAGTTTGAACGTCATAGATTGCACTAAATCCAGGTCGAAGGTTCCATTGTTGTCCAACTTGTGGGTTTGTCAGCTGGTGCGAGCATCCAATGTGTGCACGGCTACTGAAATCATACCTGGATTACTTAGAACGATCAACAATCATGAACAACTGGCAATGAGAAGAGACAGACAGTTGAAAAGATTGAGGATTGTGCTATGTTTTAGTTGGATTTTATTTGTGTTGTCTCTGATTCTGAAATGATTGTGGTAGTGTAGTAGTTTGTAGTAGTTTATGAAGTGTATGTGTAAGTAATTGACCTAATTTTGAAACCTCCGATATTGTAATGGTCAAGTATGAAGTAATGTATCAGATTTTAGTGAATGAAATTTGTATGCTTTTGTATGTGTTTAAAAGATTTTTTTTTTTTTTTGTGGAGATGTTGCATTATGCTGATAATGGTGAATTCATAATGGATCAATAATGGCCAATATAGTTTGGATATGGTCAATAAAACATGGTCACCAATGGGTTAATAATGGGTCAATAAGATGCGCATAATCTAAATCATCACATAATGGGTCAAAAATGGTCAATAAACTGTACAGAATCTAATGCAACGCATAATGGGTCAATAACCTGCACATTAAACAGAATCAACACATACATAATGGGTCAACCTGATCAACAAGTCAAATCAACACATAATGGGTCAACCTGATCAACACAGTTATTAAACACCAAATTAACATCCAAATTAAAAAATCCAAACAAGATTAAACATCCAACAAAAACATTACATTTGTCTGAAAACATCCAAAGCTAAAACATCCAACCAAAAGACATGACCATTGTTCATAACATAATAACATAAACCTACAACCAAGGACTACATATCTTGGCTAACTTGAGGTGCTTTCTGTGAAGTACCAGTTCCACCCATTGATGACTTTTTGACAGGTTCCCTCTTTTTCCTCTTTGCACCAGCATTTCCACCATTTTCCAGCTTTGGAAGACTCACGACCCTGCCCTTTGCAGCTCCTTGAGTTGTGTCCCAAGTTCTTACATTTGCTACAAGTTTTGGTTCCTCCTTTCCTTGTTAGCTTCCCTCTTTTGACAATCTGGCTTTCTTCAATCTCAATCTGTGATTTCTTCCTAACTTTTTAGGCCTTCCTACTTGAACATGATGCTTAGGAGGGGTTAGGGTTGTTGGACATTGAGAAAGGCTCCAAAAGTCTCTGCCATTGATTGGTTCAATTGTTTGCATGTATACCTTTTTCCAAGTCTCTAGCCAGTAGACCTCATCAACCCGTGACTCCACAACACCAATTTGAAACCCATTTTGTGCCATATTCCAGATTGAAGCCACACCATGTTGACATGGCATACCTGATAACTGCCATTTCCTGCAAGTGCATGTTCTTTAAAAAACATTAACATCACACTGGTCCATGAAAGGACCACTTACCTGGAACTTACCCTTCCCAGCCATCATCACACTGTATTGTGTTGCCCTTTGTTTAATTTCATTGAATGTTGTTGTAGCATAGGCGGTCAAAGGACCATTTGATTTTGCTATCATTTTATGGACTATCACAATTCTTTTCATCAGATATTCTCTGATGTACTCAAGACATGTGATAATTGGTTTGTCCCTCCCTCCAACAAGCTGCTTATTGAAGCATTCACATATATTGTTTAGCAAAATATATGTTTTTGCTTGCCCTGTATGAACAACCAAAATTGTTAAGTATGAACAACCAAAAATGGTTAAATATGAATAACCAAAACTTGTGTCTACATACCAGTAAAATGGGATCTTTCCCAGGTCTTATGAGGTATCTTCACTAACCAGTCATACAGTTTAGAATCAACCCTCCTTATAGCTTGCATTTTTATATTGAATTGTGGTATTGTAGTGGCACAGGTAGTTTCCCATAACATCTTCTTATACAGACTGTCTCTCCATTTGGTTTTCATGTTTTCATGGATGTGCTATGCCACCCGACACATTCGGCTTAACATTTTACAAACATATAAGTGTACCTTAGCGAAAAACATTTATTAACGTGCTTAACTGAGTCAGTTGAGTCGGGTAACATTACATACTGTCCAGGGTTCAATGATTCGGAGGATCATTGGGGTTATTGTATGCACACACTAGTCTTGAGTCCCGTTATTGGTGAATTACATGAATTGAATTAAGTGTTATGCATAGATTGGTCCATATATGTTATGCATGTGCAAATACGTGTTTTAACGGTGTAAACATGATTATACATGATTCTATATGATTAACATATGTTATGATTGCATATTCATGTGTTAGGATGTGTTAAAACGCGTTTAAATGATAAAACTGAAAAATCTGGAAAACCCAGAGACTGGTTCGACCTTAAGGGGGACGAACCAGGCTTCTGAGTCCCTTGAAAACCTCATACGACCTCCATAAAGTCTCATTCGACCCCTGCAAGGGTCGAACCTGCAGTTACTATAAATACCATACTTTGCGATTTTTCATCATTTCACAAACCCTAGTTTCCTCCAAACACTCTCTCTCAACCTTAAACACTGAAGAAGGATTTTTTGATCTTGTTTTTCATAATCTAACCTACAAACATCTTCAATATCATAAACAAGATAATATCCAAGGTGTGTTCTTGATCTAAACTCCATTTTAAGCATTTTTTATTCGTTTTTGTTAAACCCCAAAGGTCCAGATTTGTTCTAAGATAGTTTTCATGGTTAAACACCTTTCTAACACCTTTCTAAACAAAACCCTATCATTAAACATGAGTTTCATACAATGTTAATGATGTTTTATGTTGTGTTATGTGTTGTTTGATGATTATATGTTGTTGTGATATCATAGAAATGTTCTAGGACTATTATTGATGATGGGTTTTGATTATCTTAGGTTATAAGTTGTTGGATGATGATGTTTTGCTCATTTTGGGGATTTTGTTAGATCTAGGGTTTTGATTCTTGATGTTAATGTTAATGAAATGATTGGGAGGTTTTCGTACACATGATAATCTAAACATTTTGAGCTAATTTTTGTATTATTTCATAAAGTTTCCAAATTGGGTAAAGTTTACATGCATGATGTGACATTTCCATAATTTTGCCATTTTGGTTAAGTGATAAAATGGACTGATTTTGGAGTAAAATTAGTAGGGTTTTGTAGGGATATGTTATTCATGTTGGACTGCTGTGATTCATGATGTTTCGTGATGTTTTCGGACTGTTTAGATGCGATTTGATGCGTTTTAGAGTGTTTGCAACAGACGGGGTCGAACCAGAGACTCATTCAACCTGTCGTGGGGTCGAATGAGGCTTCTGGGGGTCAAGCCAAGAATGTCTTAGGTCGAATGTGCTTTATTTGGTCGAACGAACATGATTTAGGTCGAATTAACACGTGTTAGGGTCGAATTAACATGTGTTAGGGTCGAATGAACATATGTTAGGTTGTATGAACTTGTGCATATGTCGAATGAACTCAAAAAGGTTCGAACCAAGGTAAATTGGGTCGAACCAGGCCCACTCTCATGCTGATTCGACCTTACAACTGTGTGTGTGCGATTTTTGATGCAAACTAAGTGTTTTATGTTCGAACCTCATGTGTAATCTATGTGTACTTGATTAGTTTATGTAATGGGTCACCAACGGGATGTTGGGTTAGTCTGATGTGTCGGTTTAACAGTCAAACACGTTTTCAAACATACTTAGTCACGATCTGGACAATCGGGGACTAGATAACCTTAGGGTTATTAGTCAAAACACTTATACGAACTTTTATGATAGATTCCCGGTATTAGGAACTATCAGGACTTGTTGATAACTCTTTTCTATAGAAGACGCAACCTAAGGTGAGTTTCACAGCCCCACTTTTACTAGTTTTACTTTCGGGGGAGAAAACATGCTGTAAACTATTGTTTTGGAACTTGTGTCATACTATGGGTTATTTTTGGGTTGCTATGCGATCTTTGGAAGTCCCGGGGAAACCATGAATGTGCGGGGTTGCACAACGGGGGAAATATGGATAGATCTATTGGGCGTGACCTGCCCCACTCGTCGGCTGGGAGCCGGGCGGGTGCATATTGTCTCGAACTATGCTAAACATCTTCGGGCGGCTTAAACATCCAGGCTAAATATCTGCTAAACGCGTCTAGGAATGGTTTCCAATCGTAGTAGTAACAAAACTTACGCCTAGCTAGCGTACACTTGACGTAGTATTGACAGGATTGAAATTGGTAACATTTCGGTAACATTTTATGAAAATTTGTGAACTCACCAGCATTATATGTTGACATCTTTTTGGCATGTTTTTCTCAGGTCGCTAAGGTAGCATTACACTGACTAGGCGCACGAGTCTTGCATGGCGTCTAGGGATTTAGTTCATGTTTGAATAAATCATTTGAGAATACTTTGACATTTTGGGAATGTAACTTGATTTAGCTTCCGCTACTGTTTTGAGATATTAAAGTTTTATGTTTTGTGTCTACGTATCTTTCATATAGTTGTTGTTTATTGTGACTGTTGACTTGGATCCTAATGTGTCACGCGCCTCGCGGTAAAACCCCGCACGTGAAATTTGAGGGTGTGACATGTGCCTTAAACAATACCTATGCTCAGCTTTGGGAAACATTTGGGCCATTGCAGGTACTAACCCCTAAACAAAATCAATGACATGTAAACAGAATGAATGACAATTAAATAGAATGAATGGCATGTAAAATATGTTTTACCTTTTGCCTTTCTGAGATAAATGTAAAGTCGGATTGAGACCAAGATCTAGATCATTTTTATTAAGTTTTTGGCATTTACGCCAGGAACTTGTCATTTTTAGAAAAAGAAGTTTAAGTCTTTAAAATCCCTTGCTATCAGATATATAATTTCGAATTCAATGAGAACTCTTCATATGGTTTTGTTAGTCTATTTACATAGACTTTGGTGCTCAGTTGAAGACACGGAAAAAACAAATGTTTGCAAACTCACATACAATCTCTGATAATTTCCCCAACTTTTCTGACTTGCAGGCTCTAGTTCCAGGTGCTAGGCTAATTTATGCATTACAAACTGCTTAGGTGGTTGTGACCTAGGACACAGATGGGCTCACCTGGGTGACCCGAAATCTGTTTTAAGGGCAGCGTGTTAAACATGTGCCCCAACCATCTTATTTTGTTTTCGTCTTCTCTTTATGTTTGAGTTTTTCCTTCTGTTTGTAATCGGTTTTCTCTTTATTTCCATTGTATTGTAATCAAATACTTTTACTTGTAATCTATTTATTTGTTTTGAATTGTAATTCGTGTATGATTGAATAAAAATGTTATTTTCTTTTATTTTGTGAACGGTGCTCCTACATACCTTAAGCCTTAACCGTATCGAGCAAATGCAAGGCCATCCATAGTGGTCATGTGAGTGCGAAAATAAAGTGTTGTCATCTTAGCGGCACGTGGGTAATAAGGACACTCACATTCACTTGAAGGGGTGAGCGTGAAGAGTAAATGTGACTGTGAATAATATTTTTAAATTTTAAATTATTTTTAAATAAAAACTGGCTAGTTGCATTAGGCCTCACACCTTTGACTAAGTTTTCCCGTAGCCACACCCATGCCATCCACCCCACGCCCTAGGGGCCGGTCTGCAACGCCCATTTGAGTGACTTGGCGTCTCCACCACATTCATCACCACTACACATGATGTAAACAAGTTAGGAGCTATTAGATACTTAATATATACACCATTCACCTATACGTATGTTTGAATGTGATTTACATATTATATTCTTTAGTGAGTGAGAACAAATATTAATCGAAATCAACTACTTCGCTAAGTGATTTAACTTATACATTTCTTTTCTATACGGGTCTACTATGTATTTGAGAAATAACCACCAATAGATAATTAAAAGATGAGGTTCCAAGATTTCAAGTTATACTAAAGTCTCATCAGGTTAGATGTAGACAAAGTCACAACTAATTTACATAATTTTCTTACTCCTAATCCAATCTAGCATTCCCATCGGCATTGTCTTTATAATATTGATCGAGTTAGTTGATCACTAAACATTTGTGATCCTTGTGGGCTAATAGCATTGCTTCGGATATTTGTATTGCTCATGATTGGGTTTAATTTTTTTGTTGATACTCGTTTTAAACTTTGGTGAGTGTATTGCGTTTTGTACCTCTCGTCTCTGGTACAAGATTACTTGGTACACACCATGAGGGGAGATTGATCCAAGAGAGCTTTGATCAAAGCATAGTATCCTATCTACTTTGACAAATGAGTACATATGTAGGTATGTAGCATTTCAACATGAACACGCGTAATTATGTTTATTAGTTTACTTACATAATCTAAAAATATGAACATGTGATATAGATGTAACATTCTATTACAAATTTTAAGTTAAGACCCACATCCTAAATTTACTGATCCAATTCAAGGATTTATATGTTAATACAACATGTGAAAAAGAGCTTCTCAAAATGTAAAATTATAATTCTTAACAAATAATATTAAAATAGATTTCGTCATCACCTTGTATTCCTAAAAACCAAAACTTTATGCTTAGAGTTAAAGGTGTTTTCTCTTCCCTACACATTATTTTCTTTTGCATCAAAATACCTAAAATCATCAAATGCATCAAACGACGATGGTATCATACAAAACTTGAAATGTCTACAATAATTCCATTCGACCGTCCATTGGGAGCAATAATTTCTAGAAACATTTGGAACATTTTGTTTCTGAGCAGAAGAGTCATTTTCAAGTAGTGTCGATCGATTACGTATTAATGCATATTCAATTGATTGGTCTGAGGTTATCGACAAAAAAAGATTTGTCTAAGCCACTTTGTTTCTTTTTGTCAAGTTGCTTCTTTTCTTTGTCTAACTCACTTCCTTTTTTGTTTCTCAGTTTCGAGAATATTTGTATCCAATAGTTGTAAAATTTAGTTGTTTGCAGTGTGTTGTTTGATGAAACTTCAAGGAGGAAATTGATAGTCTGACAAACTCAGAATTCAGAAACACTTACTCTTCAGACTTAAGGATGACTGGAATCCTTGATTTTTTGCCTTCACAATTAGCAGTTCTTATATAACCAAACAATCCTTCTTCAAAATTATAGAACAAAAAAGTGAAACCCCAAATGTAAGTGAGTCCGCCTAACTCATTAGTCCTTTTTCATTGCATAAGATAATACGCCTTATATACCGCCTCATTCTGTTGAGCCGAATTATCAACAGAAGTCCATGAACGATGGCCCACTAAGACTCCAACTCTTTTCCTTAAGTCCAATTCTTCTAGCCTAGCAAGAAAGTCCATCACTACCTCCATTCAACATATTAGCCCAACAACTACAATATTACACAATCAATAAGATAAAACATTTATACTAATTATATGTTTGACATTAAATTTGAGATATGTAATTTAAAATCGAACCAAACAAGTCCTACGCGACTTTACGACTACTTAATTCTTACTCTATTTTGGTAGTTCGACCGTGGAATTTCTTTGTTTCTGTATTTCTAGAATATGAGTGTGTGACTTGATATAATTGATCCTATTGATAGTAAAGAATATTTCTTCATCTTAATAGAGATGGTTCCTTTGTTGAATATTCTTTTTAATCAAATTAATACAGAATATTAGTTAATTTTATTAAAATATGATACTATTAAGATAACTCACCTAACAAGGTCCACTTAAAGACAAAACTTATTTTTTTTTTCATTTCATTTGAAGCAAACGACTACGTGTATATTATGTCAGTGAATCATTTTTAATGTCTTTAAATTTTGAATACAGCAAATGTTGTTTTCACCGCAATGGCTCATGTGATAAATTCGTTTGCCAGCGGTGTGGCAAAGCTGGTCATGCTGCAAAAGATTGTAAGGGCGAGCGCTAATCCAAACAGTCCCAACCATCCGAGCAGCGGTCATCTAAAGGTTTTTAAGCATTTAGCTCAAGCTTAAAAACAAGTCCAACTTGAATTATATTATTTTTATATATGGCCTAAAAAATTTGAGACCTAAACTCTACGCTTTAGTTATACTTATAAGCACATTGGTCCATTTCTGCCTACATTGAGAGTTTGACTTGTTTCACCCTATCTCACCATTATTAATATAAAAAATAATGATACCGGGTTTTTTAAAATGTGAGTATCGAATTGTTCGGTATGGTAGCAATATTTGATACCAACTATTATCGAATTGGCTTACAACTATCTATCGTTAATACTAGGTTAGAGCCCCGCGTGTACACGCGGTAAGTCCCCAAGTAAAATGAAAAACCATAAAACATACCATTACATGCCAGGTTATAACATACATAAAACCTATATGTTCGATAGTAGTAGTTAATATGTTAGATGACAACGAACAGTATAAAATTATTTATTTGTAACTTGTGAAATATGTATATGAACAACTATATATTTGTTTCATCAGATATGAACCCATTGTTTAATCAGTTGCAACCAAATCATTAAAGGACTAATGAATTCAAAGAATGTGGTAACTTACAAGTCATCTATTTAAAAGAAGGGCTAGATGTAGTACTTTAAATTAACGGAGTTGAAAACAATCATTCTACTGTTGTTCGAAATATGGATGTTCGTCTAATAATCTCTTCATTTGTATATGTTATATGATTTGTTTTTTTTCTTTGCAAGTTAATATTATTATGTATTGTAAGCAATTTATGTACTGTTTGACCTTATGTAAGTTAAAATAATTTTGTAAGTTATGATAATGTTTGACCTTATAGAAGTAATAAAACTTAGTTTTCAAAAGTTGTGTAATGATATAAAGAATATCTATAGTGGACTACGTAAATTTCAAACTCAGTTTGTAAAGTTATTTTATGGTAATGTTTGACCTTGTAGAAGTAAAACTTAGTTTGCAAAGGTTGTCTAATGATAAAAATAATATGTGCAGTTGACCATATAAATGTGAAACTCAGTTTGTAAACTTTTAATTGATTAATTAAATGGACATATCAACCAAGACTTTTAATTTGTCAATTTGACTTATACATTTTGACATTAATGGTAAATCAGTTTGACCCATATATGAAATAATTATTCGGATGTTGACATAAAAAGTCAAACATTGTTCTAGTTTTTACCAATATGTTCAGTAACATAACTTGATGAAGCATATAAAATAATACAATAATAAACTTTTTACATTTCATACATAAAACTAATTAAACTTATTTACATTACTAAGATAACCCAAACTCATATTGTTTATAACCATTGCAAAAACAAAAAAAACACGGAATACTACATTACAAGTGATCGTGCACAAGTACGTAACTTATAACCATTTATCAGCTTAAAAACTTAAACCAACTATTGTCCAAAAACCAAAAAAGACCAACCAACAAACTAACCTAATACCTCCATCCCCTAACATCAGAAGACAGCATGAACACACCTTTTTTCTTGAAGAACAGAAAATGCATTTCGTCACCAGAATCCAGTTTCATAGCAGCAACTATAGACATCATACCTTTAATGAAGCAACGATTGTTTTCATTTGACTGCTCCACACCAACAGCTACTTCCTAACAGCCACCATCATTTTCCGTAACTTTTAAGTTCTTCTTCCTGTTCAAACCATTCTTAACAACCCAAATCTTCTTCATACGCTAAAAAAGAGCCACATATGGAATATTAATAAACGATGGATATATACATTAATATGGATTTTGTTTTGTAATTCAACTACATTTGGAGGTATGTAGGACTTACAAAATGATTGTCAACACTGAAAACAACCGGCACACCCACCTCCTCAACATCCTCTTCATTATGATGATCAACATTCATAGCATTTGCTTCATCATCCTCGTTCCTGTCATCATCAGAAACAATAATGACTTTATCCTTATAAAAAAATCATCAGACTCCTTTTTGACATCATAAACCCACAGCTCAGGAGGAGGTGTAACTTTGCTTTTCAGAAACAGGGACATATCATATCTCGTCTTGTTAATCATCTCAAAAACAATTAGATACCCGGATGTACACCATGTACTTCCCCAAGTCAAATGACAAAATTCTATATGATCGTAGTATCTAAGTTTTATTTTTTTCAAAGTACCACTCCCAAAGCTCATGGTACAACCATTGAAAACTTCCATACAGTTAAGAACCTTTCTTGCAAAATACCATATCATGTATGAAGAAAAGTCATCATCTTTGAGCAAAATACCATAGTTCATGATTATGTAAAAGCTTAAGATAAAGAGGTGACCAAGCTTTTTTACAACTGATGTATCAATGTGTCATAAAAAAACAAAGAGGATACATGTGAGCAACTAAATGAAAAACAGAAAATAATTTAAATGGTATGTGGTCATCTTTGTTGGTTTATCACTTTTAGGCGATAAGAGAGTTTCACAAACCTCTTAGTAAACTTGACTGCCAGCAATTTCCTTCCGAATATCAACTCATTCCAAATCTTTCATATCAAACAATAATAATATCAACAATAGATATGTTCTTGAAAAAGGGTTTGTGCCAACGCGGCTGAGATTAAAAAAAACAACACAAATGATTACTTTATTAACCAAATATGCTAATATTTTCTCTCTGCATATTTAGTGTTGCTAGAAACTAAATATCATATTACACTAATGTTAATTTGAAATATTATGACCCACTGGCTTCTGTTTCATATTGTGTTAAGAGCTAACTATCATTTTACATATAAAAGGATCATAGATCAGGTTTTATAGAAGCCATTGTGAGTGTAAAAATACAAAAACAAAAAAAATGATTATATAAAATGCATTTAGAATAAAGTTAAATGCCAGCAAATATTCATATACTGGGAGGGGATAACCTATAAGAACTGTTCCATATATTTTGTGCTCTAATTACTTACACTATTTTAAAATCGCCTATGGTCTATTGATCATGTAGTCATTCAAACTCGTTATAATAATAGATATTATGTATTGTTTAGTATTCAATATTAATATCTATAATCAGGGTATAATTTGCGCAAACAATAACATTTAATCTACTAACTAACTAATGACACATGTGAGAAAAGAATGACACATGTGAGAACCATTTTTAAGAAATTTTAATAAAATAACATTCAATCTACTAACTAATTAATGTGCTCACTCTTCAATATCATAATGGTACTTCATGTTAGAAAAAGAAAAACAGAAGCCCGTATGTTCAGTTCAAAAATTACTTAAACCAGATTAAAAATAGATAAGAAGTGTAACGATGAAGTGGATCCTAACTATGCTTTGTTCTTATGTTAAATGTATAGATTCTTTGACGTAGCTTTAGTGGGGTGAAACAATAAGCAAGTGTATGTCATATATATTTATCACTTTTGACATAAAAAAAAAAGAGAGGATGTGCTACATTTACAACTTTCAAGAGATACATTGTAAAGTTGGGAGCAATCGTTATTATGTAGCAAATGCTGCTTCATGCTGCATACTAAGTTGCTTAGCCAACTGAAATGATTTATTTTCTTTATGTGAGTTTATCCTCTTCATGATCTTCTCCTGTGGGACTGCTCCATCATAAGCTTCACTTGCTTCACCATAAGTAAATAGATTTATTTTGGAAACCATAAGGTCAATATCCGATAAAACTCCTCTGTTGTATCATTATCAGTGGAGCTATCACTGTCATATTCAGGTTCCGGATCATGTTTGGGTTTAGGTCAGATTCTCTAGCTTTATGCAGTAAAGCTAAAACAACTTTTTATTTTTTTTAGATTTCAAGCATGGTTATTTTTTAATTCAATTCGGACGTCAAATGCAAACTTTTGACTTTTCGATCCATTTTAGCTACATGTCGATGGTAGCATTTGGTGACACTATCATTAATTTATGAACAACTTCATTTTTTGGTGTCAATATTGCTCTCTCTTAGAAATAATTCCGAATATTGATATTATCCAAATAGATGGATACACAATGGATATCAAATCAGAAACATGATTCAAAGATTGAGTGATGAGTAAGTCATCAAGTATCTAAATATAAATTTATATTAATATTGTACTATGCAACTTGTTTTATTTATTAAATGTTGGGTAATCGAATTGATATGGATCTTGGTTACATGCAAAATATCATATAAGGATCTTAATACAACGCAATAATGGGTATATCAACCAATAAGTTTGATTTGACAAAATTTATAAACAAAGACTAAAATCAAACAAATAATAAGATAGTATTTTTAATGGAAGCCAAATGAACATGAACATTCAAAGTGATTAAATATAGTTTAGCGAAACATAAAAAATAATAATAAAAACAAATTTCATTCAAACTCGGTTTACCCCACGAACACTGTTGTAGTTTTTTTCGCTATGTCGTCCAGAAACTTATGCTTTAATGTAATAGGAAGAAATCACATTACAAATATGTTGATGTCATCACAAGACTTGGTATACACATTACATCTTATGATTCTACAATATGCGTTGGATATAAATTTCTTATTTCGCTAAAACTGCATCAAAATATGTCGGTAACCAAACTTCTCTACCGGTGCATACAGTAACACGAGTTCTCAGACCTGCATTAATTATGACACTGTTACATGTTCTTCAATTAGCTTACAACTGTAACTCAGGCAAACGTATAACTTAGAAGCACCCACAAACTTGCAAGTCTGCTTACAAAAATATGTATATTGTAAGAAGGTGACGAAGCATTATTTCACAATCAACTAAGACTTTACTATGTGCAATACCTTTTAAACAGGCATAAAACTGTTAAGAAGAAGACATGTGCAACCCCATATAAATTATGTACTCGAAATAGAGATGACAATTTGACAATTCCATCCCCATTTATTAATGTTTGATTGATTCAAGCTATATGTTACATCTAATGGGTCAAATGGATAAAATAAGAAGAGGGAAAATAATCATGAAAGTAATTGAGGCTATAATGGTCATCAAAATTGTAACTTTATTGTATAAAATCATAAACTACAAAATTATGTTAGTCAAAATTCTAATTGTGCTTTATAGGGCACAAGAACATATTAAGTTAAAAGAATTTGAATAAAGGATAAACTTGAAGAATTTGAATTTATGCTTTCATATCTGATAATATGTTTAAACAATTTGAATAAAGGACAAACTTGAAGTAATCTTCTTTGATGTGCTTATAGGACACAAGAACATATTAAGTGCTAAAAAAAGAAATGATTATCGGCAACATGTGGTTTGACTACTTTCGTGAATTTATACTACTTCACAAACAAAGTTGCGACATGTATGAACCAATTTGTTTATTATAGATGACGTACTTGATGAAAATGACAAACTATAGCAACTAATGACACAAGGCAGAGATAAAGGACATGTTTTTTCTGTAAGTAGACTCGCCTGTACTTTTGACCATCTTTGATCAAAACATGTCCTAACTATCACTCTGTTCAAACCATTCCATTAATTTTATTGTCATCTCAACATACGATATCGAGATAAATGATGATGAGAGAAACATATAATCAAACAAATATGCAAACTGATTTGTAACATTCAAGTCTTTTCCATTTGACGTGTTCTACTCATTTCGCTTTTATGCAAATTTTAAGTTTGACACATCTAGACCAACATATCTCAAATGTAGCTGAAACAACAATCTAGCAAATACGACAATCAAACAAGCTGACACCTTTTGAAGTATATTGTGAGTATAAATTACCACTTCTACAAAAGTCGTACATTGCCACTTTGTACACATAATAAGTTCTTACCGTTGCACGAGAGCTACTTTTCTAAACTATGTCTTTAAAACATAGTCATTCATTATTTCCCACCAGCTTTAACGGTTCATTAACCGGTGATGATTCTGTGGACTCTGGTGGGGATGAGGGATCACTTCTAACCTCTTTTCATCAAGAACTTTACCACCTTCCACACTGCAAACGGGTAAAATTGAAGAATTAAATTATGCTAATCATATCAGTAGGAGCTCAGCTACCTTTGGTGGTTGCATAGCAACTGCATCATGTCAATGACACTTATACCATAAACTACTAATAAAATTCACTCCGAATTGATCTACTTTCATTTATTTCTCATTAGTACATTGTTCTAGGCAAAGAATTTATAAGTATCATGTCATATTTTATGATATTCAATAAAATCTTCTAATTTTTATCAGCTAAAAACTTATGTGCAATAGAAAATACATCAAGGAGAATACATGCGATTGCTACAAAAGGTGCAAAAACTAACATGGATGATGGTAGTAGCACCTAACTTGTGGCTGTTCCAACAACCAATAAAAGTATTGCCATCCACTGCAAATTGGATAGCGTCGGTGGCAGATCTAGAAATTAATTTCAGTAGTAGCGTTTTTCATTTTTTTTCATTTTAGTAGTAACGTTTTCCAAATATCGTAAAAAAAAAACAAATTTTCCACTACGCGCGCGAAGTTGAGTAGCAACGGACGGACACCTAGCTTCAAGCTAGATCCACCCCTGGATAGCGTCCTCTTCAAGAACAACCTAAAGCGTTCTACAGGATTAACTTCCCAACAAATACTATTAACTGCAATTTAATCTATTTCAATTGAGGGTACATATCTAAACTTATCATGTGAATAGCGGTAAAGATTACCAATGACAATTAAGCATACACAAAAACTCAAAACTCCTACCATCTCATCCCCTATAAAAAAAAGAAATACTTCCTTACAAGAAAGTGCCATTTATCATCCATTTTTTCTGCATGAGAATTACCTTACTACTACCCTAAGTAGATCGACTAAATCACATGAACAATATAATATTTATACTTTAAAGATCTCACCAAAAAAAGGAATGGTTGCATAGTCATATACTCGTATCCCCTATCACTCTGTAACAATGTATTTAAAATTCTCAGCATCAATGATGAAAACATAAAATATTCAACTAATAGCTAATAAAACTAACATTGAACACCAAACAACACAATGTTGTTTTATGTATAGAAAACTTGCATTGACAGTGATATAAAAACTTATTGCACCTATTCAATTGTCCAAGAACCATTAATAGCTATGAACAAACAATGATTGATTACAAATTAACTACTCATCAGAGCATTGATCATAGCGATTGGAAGAAGGGTTGAAGGCAATTAAAATATAAGGCGTGACGACGACCGAAATATTTAATATAGCTAATTAGTTGTATTCCGAAAAAGACCGTCATGTTTAAGACCAAAGAACAGCTTGTTAACATGATTAGAAAGTAATTGGCCAAGTATTGTACATCTATTATTCAGCGAAATACTTACAATTGAACTGCGAAGAAATTGTACAGAAAAGAAATACCTTCAAAAGATTGCAGCTTTGTTTTCGTGAGAAAAGGAAAGATTATTTACCTCTTCGGCGCAAAGACCATGATACTTTGCTGCCATTTCATGAGCCAAATTTGACCACATAGCCTGTCTCTGCACTGCTGTCTCAGCATTTTTTAGAAACCTTCTTCTCTCTAGAGCTATTCTTGTCTGTTTAATAAGCAAAAAAAAAAAGAAGAAAAAGAAGACAATATATTATAAGATTAGCAGTGATAGTGTGACGCGTGATAGATATGAAGCATCAGTGTCTATGTTTTCTAACATTAGGATACCATTTCATCCACAAATTCTCTATGTAGTGTGTGATCAAGTACAATTAATAGAAGTGTAGCATTCTATGGTACATGGTTACAGGTCATTGACTCTCTTATCAATGGCACATCCAGTGTTAGTTAGGCAAAAATACTAACTTTACTGTAAATAATTTAGTTTTACAATAGAAGAATGAATATGTGACTGTGAGTATGATGTACCTCTGTGGCGCTCTGTTACAGGAGGAAGTGTAGCTGCATGTGAGAAAGCTACATTGGTCAGTGAAGTGAAGCAGGAAGTGGATTTAAGGCTACATCCGTTGCATATGCTCGTCTATGAACTTCTCGTAAAGCATGCAAAGAAAGTTGCCATAATAGTTCCACAAATCTGCAGTTACCATTTATCATATTAAATTATATACTGGCTTCAATCTAACTGGGTAACATAGCGATTAGAACAATCACATTTACATTGATACAAAATACATGACTAATGACAATATACAGTTGGGATGCTTATGGCAAAGGGTTGGGGAGCATGATCCTTTTCCAGCCCCATCATGGTAAATTTTTTCCAAACACAGGAAGTTACATTATTAATCTTAGATTTAGCTCCAACCAAAAGGGATCTTTTATGGTAAGAATTAAGGCAAATCAGAATGTCCATACAAGTACTATTGAAGAAACTGAAAGATTCGGTTAAGATAACCTACAAACAGATAGGGACTGCTTGTACCGGTGTATAGCAATTAGCTAAAAGTTCTTTTTAGTTTTCACTACAAACTAATCATGTATTTGTATTTCCAAGATTATATATCTACCTCGCCCTTTGCCTCCCCCAAAATATTTCCAACTGATTTGTGACAAATAACATAATGCACCTCAATTGAACACAAACCAAAAGCCATCTGACTTCACAAATGAATGTATATTCTATACAAACACCAACCTCGGTCCACAACATGTAGCCAGCGACGAAACCCTCGAATCACTCCTTGGAAGCGCCCCTTGTGATTCAAGCTCGCTTATAATACACTCCCATTTGTACCTACTAAGGGCTATAATCAACAGCGAATGATAAAAAATCATTTGTTAATACCTATAATTCTAATATAGTCTTATATGTGAATTCATATGATTATATTCATACCTTATCTCTTTTGCGATGAATTAACAACGGGTGATTTTATACATCTGGTAAACATCAAATGTACAATAAGAAAACATCAAAAGTATATTAGCTTTTAAAATTGATGCAGAATACATAGTTTACATACCTAGAAAACTTGTAATGCTTCACGAACTGTGATTTCAGGATCGTTGACGAAAACTTCCTGCACAGATTTCGCCAAAAGAACTACTACATATTTTCTAGACTACCACTTTAATGCTTCAATTCTTCGTTAATATTTCCAATATCTATTGAAATTATCAGATCTGAAGACTATAATTTGTATGTTCGTTTTTTGACAAACCTTTGCCCACCTACAATTTGAGAAACAAACATGAAAGTTAATTTTAAAATGGAAAACAATTTGTTTAGGAATAAAAGGTGGCAATTTTGTCTTCTTGACATATGAGTAAGTCAAAATAGGTTATGTGTTATCCATAAACGGGTCAAACTGGCGGATTTTTCCAAAGTGTATTCATTATGTATGAACCAACTTGATCATTTTATTCAAAAATTAGATTATTTGTATTATATATGCAGTAGCTTGAAAGTGATCAAAGATGATTGAGTTTATAAATATAGATTCATGAGTTCTTTATGCACTGCTTCAACTTGCTGTCATGACTTGTCAGTATAAGAGTTCACGCATTGTAAGGTTTAGAAACTATTAGAAACTTATTGTGGAGAACAACACAATTAAATAGACATTCAAATGTGGTCGACACATGCCTCAAACGTGTGACAAATTGAAAACCATGTCTCAAACATGCCCCTTTTTTATAGTTAGACCCCATAAAAATAAATTATTACATTAAATTTTAAATCTGAAGGACTATTTGTCTATTTGTGTAAAGATAAGAATACATTCCCACCAGTTGTTGACCATATTCTGAAGTCTTTCTGCAAGTTTGTCCGATCTCACTGAAGACATGAGACAATAACATTAAAAGCGTTCCTTGCCATTGTTAAAAAAACAAACATAAACATGTATAAAAACAGAAACTTTATTATTTAATTACTAAGCTTACAATCTAGTAAAGCTCATTGCAACCGAATCGACCAGGCCCACTAAGTAATAATGTTGACATGTGTCTACAGAAGTACACAGTAGAGTATCAAATTGTCAGTATCCAAGAGGATACCTGCTAGCTGCATGAACAAACATATAAATGAATACAAACACAGAAAAAGTTAAATAATTAGTAAGCATAACTTTAATCCAATCTTATTATTTAACATTATATCTTTGATGTAGATAACTCTTCTTAGGCCTTAAATAACATGTCAAGTTATTCCACTATCCAAATCTTTAATCTACATAGCATATGTTCCTGATTATAACTCTTGAAGTCAAAACAGACGCTTTGAAAATATGCATCTAAACATCCCTAAAAGCACTTTGAAAAAATGCATCCAAACACCTCTAAAGTCGATTCTTGGTGAATCAAATTATTTTACCACATTTTATAGTAGAAAGCAATAAAAAAAATTAAAATGAACTGAATTATTATACATTACAAATTGAATAAGAACAATTCCACAACTATGAACATCTTGTTGTAGAAAATATACTTTTATTGGAAGAATCTTAATAAGATTTGTGAGGTTTTTTCAGGACAGTAAAACCAATTAGTCAAAATTAAGAAACTAATTTCATGAATAATCAACATCCACAAAATCGGCCAAAATCAACAAAGAAGAGACGGAATGGTAGACAAATTATTGAACAAAAAACCAAATCGGATGTTAGGGTTTGAACAAAAACAAAAACCAAAATATTAATGAGTTTTATTTTAGACATTGAATCATTTAAGTACTCAGAAACTTAAAAAACCAAACAAACATGTTAGGGTTTGTATAAGACGGGTCAAAAACCAAATCGGATGAAAATACATAACACAATCAAATTAAACAACGAATAATGCTATGAACATGTAATAGAAGAATGAACCTGTGTTATGAATGAAAAAGAGATTGACGACGCCGAGATCTGAGCCTAAAATGCATTCTGGAAAATATAATCAGTATTACATGATATTAAGTAAGGCGCTTCTTGAAGGAATCAGTAGACCTGGCAATTTCAACCCATTTGGTTGAGTTTGGGTTATTTTGGGTTTAAAATTTGACTTTGTGGGTTGAAATGGGTTTAGTATAATTTTCAAAGGGGTTAGGATGGGTAATTTTAATTGTAGGATATAAGAAAGTGGGTTAGGATGGGTAAATTCAAAAAAACAAATGGGCCAGGATGGGTATTTTTAGATAACCATATACAAATCTAAATTAAAACTCACCCAACACCAAAAGCGTTAATGCCTCAGAGAAATAAATGTCATTAAAAACAAAAAAAATATATCTTTTGCATTTGTTGATAACCCCGGTCGGTTCGAAACCGTTCAGGTCGTTAACGGACGACCAAGTAGAAACAACACGGGTCGTTAACGAGACCGATCTCATCGAAATGGTTCGATTCGTTAGCGGGCTTGAACGAGTCGAAACAGTAAGAGTTGTTGACCGGCCAGTTCGGGTCGAAATGGTCAGGTCGTTGGCGGGCCCGGTCGGGTCGAAACGGTCCGGGTTGTTAGCGGGTCCGGTCGGGTCAAAACAGTCCGGGTCACTACAGGATGGGTCAGGTTGAAACGGTATGGTTCGTTACCGGGCCCGGTCAGGTCGAAAAAGTCCGGGTCGCTACCGGGCCTATTCGGATGGAAACGGTCCGGGTCACTACCGGACGGGTCAGGTTGAAACGGTTAAGGTCGTTACCGGGCCCGGTCGGGTAGAAACGGTCCGGGTCGCCACAAGGCCCGGTCCGGTCGAAACAGTCCGGGTCACTACAGGACGAGTCAGGTTGATACGGTCTAGGTCGTTACCGGGCCCGGTCGGGTCGAAACGGTCCGGGTTGTTACTGGGTCCGGTCGGGTCGAAACAGTCCGGGTCACTACGGGACGGGTTAGGTTGAAATGGTTTGGGTCTTTACCGGGCCCGGTCAGGTCGAAAAAGTCTGGGTCGCTATCGGGCCCGGTCCGATCGAAATGGTCCGGGTCACTACGGGACGAGTCAGGTTGAAACGGTCTGGGCGTTACCAGGCCCGATCGGGTCAAAACGGTCCGCTCGCTACCGGGCCCGGCTGGAACGAAACAGTCCGGGTCGCTACAGGACGGGTCAGGTTGAAATGGTTTCGGTCTTTACCGGGCCCGGTCGGTTCGAAACGGTCCGGGTCGCTACCGGGCCCGTTCGGGTCGAAACGGTCTGGGTCACTACGGGACGGGTCAAGTTGAAACGGTCTGGATCGTTACCGGGCCCGGTCGGGTAGAAACGGTCCGGGTCGCCACAGGGCACCGTCCGGTCGAAACAGTCCGGTTCACTACGGGACGAGTCAGGTTGAAACGGTCTGGGTCGTTACCGGGCCCGGTCGGGTAGAAACGATCCGGGTCGCTACCGGGCCCGGCTGGGTTGAAAGAGTCCGGGTCGCTACGGGACGGGTCAGGTTGAAATGGTTTGGGTGGTTACCGGGCCCGGTCGGGTCTAAAGAGTCCGGGTCGCTACCGGGCCTGGTCTGGTCGAAATGGTCCGTGTCACTACGGGACGAGTCAGGTTGAAACGGTCTGGGTCGTTACCGGGCCCTTTCGGGTCAAAACGGTCCGGGTCGCTACCGGGCCCGGCTGGAACGAAACAGTTCGGGTCGCTACGGGACGGTTCAGGCTGAAATGGTCTGGGTCGTTTCCGGGCCCGGTCTGGTCGAAACAGTCCGTGTCGCTACCGGGCCCGACTGGGTCGAAACGGTCCGGGTCGCTACCGGGCCCGACTGGGTCGAAACGGTCGGGGTCGCTACCGGGCCCGACTGGGTCGAAACGGTCCGGGTCGCTACCAGGCCCGGCCGGTTCGAAATGGTCCGGGTCGCTAACGGGCGCGGTCGTTGACGAGCCAGATCGGGTCCAAACGGTCTGGATCGCAAACGGGCCCGGCCGGGGCGAAGCGATTCCGGTCGCTAACGTGCCTGACCGGGTCGAAACGGGATCCTGGTCGCTAACGGATACGGTACGGTCGAAACGGTTCGGGTCGCTAACGGGTCCGGTCCGGTCGGGTCGAAATAGTCCGGGTCGTTAATGGCCCGGTCCAGATCGATAACGGGTCAGTCGGGTCGAAACAGTCCGGGTTGTTAACCGGCCCGGTTCGAAATGAAATATTTCGGATCCCTTAAGATTTTATTTTTAAATTTATTTTTGTTTTTTATTTTAAATTTGTTTTTTTTTTTACTTTTTAAATTTTTAATTTTTTATTTTTATCTATTTTGATGTGAGCTTATCCTAATCCAAACCATCCAGGCCCAAACCCATCCTGACCCAACCCATCCTAACCTATTTTTTTAATTTACCCATCTTGACCTATACCCATCCTAACCCAAACCCATCCCAATCCAACACCCAAACCTACCCAACTTACCCATTTTGCCACCTCTAGGAATCAGGGTTATAATTAGCCGCTGCCATGTAAGATAGACGATGAAGGAATTAGGGTTCTTGTTAGTATAAACGGGTTAATAAACATCAGAGATAAACAAAGAAATGAAAGATTGTCTTACCGGAATATTAGCCTGTGATAAACAGAATGATTAGGCAGCAACGATGGTTTGGTAGGGATTAGGGTTGATGATTCTGTTTGAGGATCGAAAGATTGTTTAGGAAGAAAGAATGAAAAAACAAAAAAACATATTTATAGATATAAAGTCGGAGCTCCATATTCAATATGGATACCTCAAACCTTCTCTAAGGCCTTAATTCAACCCAAGCGACCTCAATTATTATATAGATAGACTTGTTAATCAGTGGTTTAGAAATCAACTTCGATAGTAATAAACTAATAATAATGTAATTAATAATTTAACGTCAAAACAAAAGCCTATAGACAGGCACCAGCCGGCAAAAATCAAAATTCAAATTCAAAATTCAAAAATCCAACTAACCCACCCATCACACCAACCATGGTTAACCATCACTCCATTTTAACCAATAAACCAACTCAATTAACCCAACCCTAGTTAACCCTCATCACTCACTAGTCACTCCACTCCCTGTATAAAAAAACCCAAATCCTCGATTTCGTAGCCACATCTCTGATACATCTCAAGGCGTCTTGATAAACGCCTCTTGATTCCGAGTAATAACCTTCATCCACAATAATATTATTATCATCCTTAGATCCAGTCTTCTTAATTAAACACCCAAAATGAGAGAATGCATCTCTGTTCACATCGGTCAAGCCGGAATTCAAGTCGGAAATGCTTGCTGGGAACTCTACTGCCTCGAACACGGCATTCAGGTTTCTGTTTTTTTTTTTTTTTTTTTTTTTTTTTTTGTAGCAATTCACTAGATCTGGTTGTTTTGCGATGAAATTAGTTGTAGTCTTGTAGATCTATTGTATATATGTTAGATCTGTGTGGTATTGTTTAGTGTATGCAATGTTTATAATATAAGGCGTTTTTAATCTGGATCTGCTTTTATTGGATTAAATACTTACGGCATTCAGGTTTCTGTTTTTCTCTGTTTTTTTTTTCAAATTAATCTGTAAAATATGGCTTACAGTTTATAGCAGTTTACTAGATCTAATTATTTGCTATTAAATTAGTTGTAGTCTTGTAGATCTGTTGTTTATATGTTAGATCTGTGTGATATCTTTTATTTTATGTATGAAATGTTTATAATATCTTGTAGCGGTTTGACAGATCTGGTTGTTTATATATTAGATCTGTGTGTTAAGTTTGATATTTTTGTTGATCTGATGATTATGTATTTGATTTGGTTCATATTATGTTATCGTTTGTGTAGTATATGCAGTTTTCACAGTATTAGGCGTTTTTAATGTGGATATGTGTTTATTGCATTTGATAGTTACTGATTTGTCATTTTTTCTTGTTTTTGAAGGCTCTAAATATACATTTTTAGTGGAAAGAGAGATTTTTGTTCAGATTAGCTTTAGTTTTAGATCCGGATAGAGTAATCTGGTATTTGATAGATTTGCAGACTTATATCATGATTATCATTTAACATGTTCTTCAATGCTTCTATGTGATTCTTATATTTTGATGTTTTTTATTACAGCCTGATGGCCAGATGCCTAGTGACAAGACCGTTGGAGGAGGTGATGATGCCTTCAACACCTTTTTCAGTGAAACTGGTGCTGGGAAGCATGTCCCTCGTGCTGTGTTTGTTGATCTCGAGCCAACTGTGATTGATGAAGTGCGGTGTGGTACTTATCGGCAATTGTTCCATCCAGAACAACTGATCAGTGGCAAAGAAGATGCCGCCAACAATTTTGCACGTGGTCATTACACAAGTATGGATCAATTAATCAATCACTAATTCACTATACATAAGTTGTTTCTTTTCCTTTAGTTTTTTTAACCAGTGCAGTAAATTTATTGTGTTTCTGCATCAGTTGGAAAAGAGATCGTTGACCTTTGCTTGGACCGTATCAGAAAGCTTGCTGACAACTGCACCGGTCTTCAGGGTTTCTTGGTTTTTAACGCTGTTGGTGGGGGTACTGGCTCTGGTTTGGGCTCCCTGCTTCTGGAACGACTCTCTGTTGACTATGGGAAGAAATCCAAGCTTGGGTTCACTGTCTACCCATCCCCACAAGTCTCAACTTCTGTTGTTGAGCCGTACAACAGTGTCCTTTCAACCCACTCTCTCTTGGAGCACACTGATGTTGCCATTCTTCTTGACAATGAAGCCATTTATGATATCTGCAGGCGATCTCTTGACATCGAGCGTCCTACCTACAAAAACCTTAATCGTTTGATCTCTCAGGTAAACCAAGCTTCATATACAATTATTCATACATTGTTTTTTATTATTTGAAACATTAATATTAAAATCAAGGCTTGTTATTACTTATTCAGGTTATTTCATCCTTGACTGCGTCTTTGAGGTTTGATGGTGCGCTGAACGTTGATGTGACGGAGTTCCAGACCAACTTGGTTCCATACCCGAGGATCCACTTCATGCTTTCGTCTTATGCTCCAGTGATTTCAGCTGAGAAGGCATATCATGAGCAACTATCTGTTGCTGAGATAACCAACACTGCCTTTGAGCCGTCTTCTATGATGGCTAAGTGTGACCCTCGACACGGCAAGTACATGGCATGTTGTTTGATGTACCGTGGTGATGTTGTCCCGAAGGATGTGAATGCTGCAGTTGCAACCATCAAGACAAAGAGGACGATCCAGTTTGTTGATTGGTGTCCTACTGGTTTCAAATGTGGTATTAACTACCAGCCACCGACTGTGGTGCCTGGTGGAGACCTGGCTAAGGTGCAGAGGGCTGTTTGCATGATCTCAAACTCAACTAGTGTGGCTGAGGTGTTCTCCCGCATTGACCACAAGTTCGACCTCATGTACGCTAAACGTGCTTTTGTTCACTGGTATGTGGGTGAGGGTATGGAGGAAGGAGAATTCTCTGAAGCTCGTGAGGATCTTGCTGCTTTGGAGAAAGATTACGAAGAGGTTGGCGCTGAAGGTGGTGACGATGAGGAGGATGACGGAGATGAGTACTAGATAATATAATGCTTGTGTTTGTGTTTTGATTGTGATGGATGTTTTGTTGTGTTTGTTGCCATGTGACAATTAGCATCATCTTTCTTGTTTTCAAAACTTCTATGTCATGTTTGATTTTAATCTTGTGGAGTTGTATGCAATTATGTTGCTATTCTCTGAAGTTAAATGTCTTTAGTATTCTGGACCATATACAATGTTATTAGTCATGTTAAATATGTAATTGACAAACTAGAAACACGATGCATATGCAGTTGGTATCTCGTTTGTTTATGCAGCTATTTTTCAATTCAAAATGCATCATGTAACAGCCAAAATTCGGGCACAATTTTAAAGCCGAGTGTAATGAAGCAATTTCATAAGTGGCGTTGTGCCACCGTCCATTAGATCCTGCTACCAGGGCGTTGCCTCCTTACCCCGCCAATGAGGCGTCGCCCCTTGGAACCCCCATTGCTTAGGGGCCGTGCATAGGGATGGGCAAATACGATCCTGTCCTGAAACGATAAGATACCAAACTGTAGGTTTTTAGGATCGGTATCGGCACCTGCATTTTTGTATTTTCGGGTTCGGGAACCACACTGTATCGGGACGGCATTTTGTCGGTATTAGTACCGATACCGAACCGTCCCGAGCTTATCCCTAGCTGCGCATGAGGTTTACCCACCATCGTATCGTATATAGAATAGAACAAAAGTGACTTTGATACTATTGCAACATCAAACCCCTCATAACAATCAATATTATCTGTTTTACGATGAAGGAGCTCACGTATATTTTCCGGTCTCCTAAGTGAATTTCGTATGAGGTCACCTATCCTTGGGTTTCCCCACTCAAGCATTGCTTAAATGTAGATTCGCCCCTCAATATCTCTTGTATTGATAAAACATGATAGATTGATCTGAGATTTGCCTAAATTGATTAACATACAAGCAATCTTTTACATACTTATGTTGTTCCTAGCACTATTATGTAACTTATGTTTGACATATGAATATAGTTTACGAACTTTCTCTAAAATATATAAAATTTTATATTCGTATCTATTTCTGCCTAACCAAAACATTATTATAAACGAAAAGAAATCGGTTACTTACGAGTTACGGATATAATCAAACAACTGCATAAACTTTAGTGAAATCACAATACTGTTACATGTTGAAGACATGTAGTATTCGGTTCATCTCATCCCATCTCTTTGATGTCTTTAAGCTTAGCAAAGCTCCATATGGGCATAAAAACGAATATTGTACTATGGTACCGGCGGTGATGGTGTTGTTTGGTTGGTTAATAGAACTTTTAGGAGGTTGTAAGCATTACATACCATTACACGAAGATACTTTGTTGTGATAGATTCATATTGTTAGGTTAAGTAGGTCTCTAGTTGAAGATCGTTTTGTAAGATCTGTATAACTGTATTTGTTTATTTGTGCAATTTACTAAGCGATTTTTAAGTTAGATCATTGTGAAAATCAAATAATCATATCAGGAAATGTAACATCTATTGTCGTGAATCGATATTCTTGCAGGAACATTTAATTGATCAATGAGACACTTAATATTTAAGATCAATTTTGCATCATCAGTAGTGAAACACAACCAAACACTCACTTAGTTCCTTGTTTCGTAGAATGCAAAAGCATCTTTTTGAGGCGACTGTAAAGTTTATCTTGTAGTTACTTAGCTCTTCAAATTTGTCATATTGCGATGTGCTTGTATGTTTTTACAATTCCTAGTGTTCAAATGAAGGTTACGTTACTTAAATTATTAACGTAAAGTTATATTATTTTTAATCTCATGTGTGGATTGTGCAATCTACTACCTGGGATTTTTTGTTGGAAATATGTGAATGGATATTATTGAAATTATAATTTGATAAATTATAATTATTAATAAGACCTTAATGTGGTGAATTAAAGACTAAAACTCTTGAGTTTTATGTCTTTGATGAGAGGTCTTTATTTCTTTTAATTAGAGATTTATGTCACTTAATTAGAGTCTTTATGTCTCAAATTAAGTCTTTAATTAAGAAGACTTTTCATACATCCATGTTCTTATATAATGGAAGGCTTTGTGCTTCATTTGGAGATGTAGAAAAATATACTTACACACACAACAAACATATGTACTCGGATACATTGATTGATTGCTGCAGCAAACTTTTAGAAGCAGTCTTGTTCCGGTTTCTTTTCAGGCAAGTGGGATAGTCCGGCAGTGCACCATCGCCACTGTTTCAAACCGGTGTACCCTGGGAACAGACGAAGAATCTGTTTAAGGGAATTGTGTCAAACACAAGCCCGGTTCATGTCTATGATTTCGTTTTCTGTTATAGTTTATTGCAGCAAGTACATGGACTCGGAAACACGCGAGCTTCATGTACAAGAGGCGTTGAGGCGATCACAATGTAAGTTTTCTAACATTTTTAATGTTTTAGTCTGTTTATGTCTTGATTTGGTAACATTACTTGCATGTGTTTAAAAATATTGTTGCAGTGGATATACCAGCAGCTACCGCTAAGGATGTTGACATTGTTGTGAAAGCAGCACGTAGAGCTCTTAAACACAATGGGGGAAAAGAATGGGCAACAACTTCTGGGGCTCATCGTGCAAAGTATCTTCGTGTAACGGTATGTAATGCTTACAACCTCCTAAAAATTTATAGAATTATCATATTAGTTATAGTTTTGGTTGTTATCGTATTAGTTATTTTAGGGATGTTAAATTTTAACCTATTGATACCTAAATCGACCCGAACCCCTAAAACGACCTGAACCGAACCCATTTACCGACCCGAATTTTTTTATGTTTGGTTATATGCAATTAGAGCATCTAAAAAAGGACCCAAGTGAAAAAATTTTTGAATCCGTCACTGAATAAAATAACTATCAATTGTAATATTGAGATGATAAAAATATTTTACATTGATAAAAAAGTACAGGTTTCCAAACCTAATAAGAAAAAAAGCAATAAGCAAATTAATTAAACAAATTATTAGCAACAAAACCCAACAATAGAGGTGCACACATTGTTTTTTTTAAGAACCCAAACTGGTTCCAAGTCAAACCGATAGGTTTGGTCGGCCACATATCAGTTTTTTTACCCTGTTTCGATTTCGATTCCGGTTAGGTTTTGGTTCCGTTCTGGTTCACGTACACTCTTTAAAATCATATAAATTACATAAAATTTTATTTTTATTACCTTTTAGGTTTTTTTAAAGAATAAAACTGGATTTTAATACAACAAAAAAAGTTTTTATTTATGTTTATGGCCAAAAATGTTTTTTTTTCCTTAAACCGGTTTCGTTTTTTTCTGGTTTCAACCGGTGGCGGATCCAGGAATTTCTTTTCACTGGGTTTCTTTTTAGGTGTTCCAATTTCATATGACCAAACATAAAATTTTGGGTCCGTTCAAGGGTGGGTCAGGTCGGTAAGGTTTACCACATAATAAAAATACGATGCAATAATGAAAAACATCGTAATTTGAAATTTAAAACACGTAATATAAATACGAGTGTCTTTAAAGATGGAAAAACATACCTACGGTTGTTCCCTACGAGTTTTCATATTTTGAAAACGTTGCATTACATTCTTGACCGGAACTTGTTGTAGTAGCTCTCTAATATCAAATTAAGATTTCAATTAGTTAAAAATATACAACAAGTTTTGTACCAAAGTAAATTGACAATACATTAAGGTTTATAAACTTAAGGTTTCAATTAGTTAAAAATACAGAATTAGTCAAAACTGGCCACACCAGACCATGAACTCGATCCCCTACATGGTTGGTTACATAAAAAAAAGGAATAAAAATGTGTTCATGCATCACTATCTTGGCCATATGAAACTAAATAGGTTCAAACGTGTATTTGGGTAAAGATACCTCCAAAGCAAAGGCAACCAATTTCTATGAATATCATTAGCAATATCACCTTGTTCATGCATCATAGGAAACCTAAACCCAAATTACATTAAATCCAATTTCCCCACCAATAAAGTCAACGAACCCATCACAAAACTTAACAGTAAACATCAAATTAATAAAAAGAAACAATTTAATAATGAGTACTGAACAGAAACTAAGAAACTGACCATAATAAAGCCATTGCTGTGCTTTTCTTTATGACCAGTACTTATGGACTAATGTCACCATTAATGTCCCTGCATACTGTGCTAGTGCAATTGCAATCCAATATAAAGTCATTGCTGTGCTTTTCAAACTTTCTGGTGACTGGTCATAAAGAAACTCCATTTTCCCCACTTGATAATATTCTTGTTGACACAAATGATAATAGTCTAATCATGGATTTAGCTCTTCAATTCCTAAACTAATAACAATTTGAACTTGAGAGATTCATCCTTCAGACAATTAGTATTAAAGGGATTCAACAGTAAAAATATAATATGCCTTTTAGTTAAATATGCCTTTATTTTCTTTCTTCATTGAAGTATGTAAAAAAAGTTAACAAGTGCAAGAAATTACCCAACAAAAATCTCTAAAAAATGTAAAAAAAAGTACAAAAATAAATCAAGAATACAAGTGCAAGAAATTAGAAAAGGAATTCTATAGGTTCTTTTCTCTAAAAATCAAACAAAACAATAGTAAAACAGTGGAATAATAATTGTATACCTGTTACCAATAGGAGGAGTTTGTAACACTAACAAGAATAACAATAATTCGGACGGGGAGGAGGAGCTGAGGGCTGAAGAGGGCAGAGGCCGTGGAGGAGGAGCCGAGGGCGGATCCAGGGAGAGGGTGGCTGGGTAGCGAGGGCTGAGGATGCAGAATTTTGTTCTTAAATAAAACTCTAATGTTGGTTTTAAATTAAAATAAATAGGAACCAAAAACTGATTCAAAAGAAGTAACTCAAATGCAGCTTGTGAGAGTCGAACTAGTTATCTCGAGGTTAAAATAGGCGCCCACTTCCACTGGATCACTTCACATAGCTTGTTATGGGTTCCTTTCTAAATTTATCTATGGGTTCCTTGTGTATTTTTTATATATATTAACACTAAAATTTCAAAACCGACGACTGGGTTCCTGGGAACCCATCGAAAGTGCCTAGATCCGCCCTTGCATGTACCAAGCACAATGTAAAGCTCAAAAAACTTCATAAGCACAAAGTACAACAACCTAATGCACAACAAACTTGTAAATTAATATATATGCATATATATAAATATATATAATAGTGGTGGTAGAGGTGGTGGTACCGAAATGTAATCAGTGTTTAAGAGATGTCGAGTTAGATTACACTTTTCAAAAGAGAATTTGATGACACCTGTCGCATCGCGCGGGCTAACCCACTTATATAGTAAATTTCAATTTCAAAAGAATGAAATGAAGTAACTGTAACACCCTAAACCAATATACAGAAAACTCGCAGCGGAAAAATACCAACCGAAAAATTTACTTCTTAAAACAACCTTGAATGTTTAGAAAACCGGTTCTACTAAGTATTTTGGTGTTACATCTTAAAATATTTCTTAATACATTCAACGTGACTCATCTCTACTTGGTTATGTAACCGTGACCGCGTACAATCCGCCTCCTCGCTCGATCTCCAACCTTTCCTTACTTCATTAGGTAAACAAGACAACCTGCATTCACCACGTAACCAATTCGTTAGTTCAATAGGTGACCTCATGTAATCTACTCACGACACGGACGTAACATCCCATAATACTCTGTGATCCTGTCTAAAAGTCTTCTTTCAAGTTCGGGTGGGTTACCCCGATCCGAACCTCCACATCTCCTGCAATCATGCTTAAGCCCCTACATTTTTTTTATCATTCTCAAACAAAGGTTAATAACCCCACAATATGTCCAAACATACAATTTCCCCCATATACTCTCGCAGTACATACAAGCATACACTTCCTTCGTGAAATTTCATAATACATGCGAGCATGCAATTCCCTCATATAATACCACCATACATACAAGCATACAATTCATTCGCATAATCCTACAATACATACAAGCATACAATTTCCACCTATAATACCACCATACATACAAGTATACAATTCCTTCGTATAATTCTACAATACATACAAGCATACAATTTCCACCTATAATACCACCATACATACAAGTATACAATTCCTTCGTATAATTCTACAATACATACAAGCATACAATTCATTCGCATAATTCTACAATACATACAAGCATACCATTTCCACATATAATACCACCATACATACAAGTATACAAGTCCTTCGTATAATTCTACAATACATACAAGCATACAATTTCCTTCGTATAATTCTACAATACATACAAGCATACAATTTCCGCCTATGATACCACCATACATACAAGAAACTCTCTCCCTCTAACCCAAGCATGAGAACACATATGTACATCACATCTACAATCTACATAATCATGGTAACCTACTTACCGTATTTGATGCCGTCGAATAATGCATCAATTATACTACACGCACTTGTATCATTCCGTACTATGATCATGTTTACAAAACCAACATTACCATTACATGCTACACCCTTATATAGCCTTACACAAGGTCCAACAATGTTAATTGGTGCGTTAAACGCAACTACGGGTCGCGCACATAAGCAAAACATCAAAAATTGCTAGAAATAAATATTTCTTCCCAGGGGCCACCGTAAGGGTACGGTGGCCACCGTACCCTTACGGTGGGCCTCAAAACCCCTACGGTGGAAATCTTCTGCCATACGGTGGAAAATTGGTGCAGGGGCTACCGTAAGGGAACGGTGCCACCGTACCCTTACGGTGGACCCTGCACATTTCCTCACTTTGTTTCTTTTTCCACCCCTTCTTGGCCCATCCACGCCGATCCATTCGAGGCCACGTTTATTCCAATATAAACTCCAATTCAAACCTTAACCTCCTTATTTACGTTCCATCATCTCACGGTCCTCATACTACTTACAAACACATATACATGTTAAGATTCATTATCCTAAGTGGAATAAGAACCACTTACCTTATGTCCTCCAAGTTGATGCTTGCTACTTGCCTCCACTTGACCCATTAGCCACTTGTGCTTGAGCCCATGTTGCCTACGCATTCATGTTATCATTCCCACCATTCCGTTAGCATACACAACTATGCATACTATCAATCGTCTTACATTTACTTGTTCCCATGACTTTCATTGGTCAATTACTAATATGAATATCACATAATTAACTACCACATTGTTTATCAATCAAGCAATCCCACATATCATCATGTATGACACCTAGATAATCTAACATATATCACATGATTTCCTTAATCCCACAATCATGTTAGGAAGCATAACCATGTTAGTCATACATTGTTGACTTTTCAAAAAGTCAACTGTCAAGTATGCAACTTTCAATATTTAGACACCTACATCCATATTAATGACTAGGTCATACGAAATCCACCATAAGCATCACATTCCTATCTCATTAACATGCGAGATTATTCATTATTCCAATTAATCAACACATGGTGTGCATCATAGTATATAAGCATTAGTGTACACACTACTAATGCATACTTCCTACCAAAACATACAATCAACTAAGTCCTCACATGATTACTCTTTAAGACGAAATCCTCACATTAACCTACTATCAATTTCGCCAACTATCACATTACTTTCATATTTGTCTAGTCTTGCATACAAATTCATACATCATACTTATTTAGGCGTTTCATCAAACACATGGTGTGCGTACAACATTCTAAGCTCAATGTACAAGCTCCTAATACACGCATTCCACCAAAACGAGTAATCACCTTCAATCATAACCAACATTTACACATGCATGTCATCTACTACACATTATTCTTACAATCACATGGATTTACAACTAATTTAGCAACATCAAGCTCTAATGAAAACCCAACATCCTCATTTATGCAATTAAACAAACTCTTAGTGGTTAGCTCATCTCTAAACCGTTAGGGATGGTCAATACCACTTACAATCAACCCATAATACGAATTTAACGTGTTTTCTTCAAAACCCACATGTGGGGTTCGAACCCTACACGAATTATACATCAATTTCTACCAACAATAGGTACCTTTGGGGTTCAATCGACCATAAGCGACCCTTTTCCGGCTAATGCATCAATTACTCCTTGATTTCTCACTAGATTTAGCTTGGTTGTTGGGTTGGGTTGAAACCCTCTCTTCTTCTTTCCTGATGAACGACCAACACACACAAGTGTGTGTTTTTTGGTGTTTTGGTCTCATTTTAACACTTAATGTTATGGACTTTGGGTATTTGGCAACTTCCACCCTCCAACTTATAACCTCTTGTCTCAATACCATTTTTATTAATCCCGTCCATCAACGTCTTAAAAGAAGCGGGTTTTCGGGGCGTTACAAGTCTACCCCCCTTAAAGAAGGTTTCGTCCCCAAAACCTCTTTCTTTACTAAAATTTTCAAATCCGTGAATTGTCACAAATCACCGTTAGCATTCATCCTTATCTTACTACAATATTCCACTATTCTAAATTCCTTTTAATCACCTCAATCACGTAATTAGTTAGACTTTATATCCGCGTATATCCTGAGTCTTTTGATCATAGTTATCTCCTCACAACATACATACCATTTCATTCTTCATTCACTCTCACTTAACTTGAGAGTTAGGCATAACTACCTAGGTGCTACTGAATCGGTGCATCTACCATATGCACTCCCACCCCCTTATGGTAAATTTCAATGGCATCCTATTCGCTCTACTTTGGTTGTTAGTTCCATTCATGCACTACTTACCGTAATGCGTATGTCCGTTACTGAGCAACTCCGAGTCTAACAAACATTCACTCATCTTTTGACCCTTGAAAGTCATCCTTCCAACTACATCATGTTTGAACTACCCTTCATTCATACGTGGGTACTATTCAGCCTGTATAAATTTCTACTTACAATCACGAAATATCTAAGTTTACTAGCCTTCCTTTTTACAACATTATCCAACCAGCTGCGTGTCGGCTTAACTTGTTTCTTCACAAGTCCATGCCATACTTAGCTTGCTTAGTTCATTCACCATGAGTTCCAACTCGCCAACATCATATCACCTACCTTGTGGATTTCATTATATCCATCAATTCGACCATTCGTACATACAAAATCATTGGTTAGGCATATACCTTTCATTCATGAAAATCGACCTTCAATGGTCTACGCAAGTTTTCTTCCACTTGTAATGTCTAATTACACAAGTGTGTGTTTTTTGGTGTTTTGGTCTCATTTTAACACTTAATGTTATGGACTTTGGGTATTTGGCAACTTCCACCCTCCAACTTATAACCTCTTGTCTCAATACCATTTTTATTAATCCCGTCCATCAACGTCTTAAAAGAAGCGGGTTTTCGGGGCGTTACAGTAACAAACAAACCATTTCAACCGATCGTGAAAATATGAATATGCAAATCTAAACTGACTAGTCAATCGTACTTGTAAAAAACAAACCATTTCAACCGATCTAAGGTCATGTGTAGTGGAGGGGGTTATAGGGCGTTATGGGGATTAAAATATTATAAAGTAATAGAAGGGGGGTTATGGGGCGTTATGGAAAAAGATGATGTAGTGGGAAAGGGCGTTATGGGGCTTTATAAACGATTTGGTAATCAATGGTTTATTATTCTTTTCTTATTTAAATAATAATATTAAATAGTTAATAATATTTCATTAAATATATAAAAATTACAAATACTAAAAAAAATTACAAATACTAAAAAAAATACAAATACTAAAAAAAATTACAAATACAAAATAAAAAATAAAAATACTCATAAGTTATATTTTTCCTCGATTTTTTTCTTTTGTTTCAAACACATTTCCAAGGCCTTGCCGTCTAGGTCGTCGTGCGACTTCGTGTAAAGTCAAAGTCGCGTTGAAATTGTCGATCCCTCATAAGGTCAACCACCTCTCGGTTTTCTTGGATACGCTGAGCCCCGATGTCGCGTATGTCTTGGAGCCGTTGATTCATGTCAGCAAACGCCAGGATTAACTCGTTCACCCCCGACGACGAAGACTCCGCCCGGGCGGCTCGAGCAGCCCGTCGACCGGGCGGACGAGGTATCTCAACCGCCCCCTCCTCCCCTGCAAAATAGGGATTTTCTTCGGCGTTTAGGTCGACGTAACGCGCGTCAGACGTAGGGGTTTCGGGATCAACCAAGTCAGATGTCTTCGACTTCTTTGAAGGCCTCGTATTTCTGGCCCTAGATGAAGAAGTTCCAACCGTTGGGCGGACGGTGTGCCATTTGGAGCAGTCTTTCAGCAGCCTTCAAATCCTCATGTACGGAAAATTCCCATATTCTTGTTTGTATTCTTCCAAAGCCGCCTCCAAAATCATCTCGTCGCTTTGGCCAGATTTCCACCCGTGCCGGGTGCGTTGATAAACACCTTGAAAGTTTGTGCATTTAAAGTTGATATCGGTCCACTTGCCCGATATGGAATCGTCGGGCCGGTAGTTCTCTCCCTTACCAGCTAAACCAAAAAATGTTGCTCGGACTCTTTTCCAAAAATCCCCTTTAGATTGATAGTTCGCTAAAAAAACAAACCAAAAAAATATATAAGTACCCGTTTAAAAAACTATATGTAAAAAAAATATAACATAACAAAAAATATATATCTTACCAACAATAGGATCCTCCGACACGTCAACCCACGCTCGGGCTAACGCGAACAACTCGTCGTCATCCCATGGTTGTACGGTTTTTTTTTTGCACGAGTTTCCGTGTCTTTCCTTTTGTGAGTCCGTCTTCCTCGCCCGGTTGTCTTGCCTTGCCCGGGCTCTTGCTCTTGCACCGGTTCCTGTGTCTCCGGAACCGACTGTGTGTCTTGCCAATCATTTGCGGACCCGAACATTTGAGATGTCCCAAACACTTGTGTTGAGCAAAACCCACCTCCCATGGGTAGCCCTAAACCCCCTCCCATGATAATGTTATACATGTTCGGGTCCCAATTCATGGGTTGGTTTAACAGGTTCATAAAAGTTTGTGGGTTTGAACCTGAACCCGGAGCTATGGGTTGGGACCCGATGCCAGTAGTTTGGGAACCGAACCCGAAACCACCTCTACCGAATGAATTCATCTTGTTTTTGCTTGTGTGTGTAGAAATTAGAAATTGTGTGTGTGTTATGCTCTCTGTGAATGAAAATGTGTTTGAAGTTTGTATGTGTAGTGTAGTGTAGTGTAGTGTAGTGTATGTGTGTATATAAAGAAGCCCCATGATTTTTTTTTTAAAATTAAGGTGACCGTTGAACGGTCAAGAGGAGATTCTCACGTGGCCCAAAGCAAAAACACCCGTTGTAATTATAACGCTCAAGCCCATAACGCATCCATAGCGCCCGGGGGCGGTGTTCCCTAACGCTATGGGGCTTCAAAACGCCCTATAACGGGCCACTACACATGAACTAACCGGTGCTTCTGATCCAGTTTTAAAAACATCAATACACCCTTTTGTTTTATATATTGTCCTGTTAATAATTTTTGTACATATTGATCTGGAATCACTTTTTTATTTTATTTTAATGCATTTTATTATTCCAAAATATATAATGGCCATCGTTTTCATATAGTATGATAATACACGAGTGACTGGCTTTTGGTTAAGCGCACATGGCACGACTTTGGTCCAATGTGTCTGCGCTTACGGCCACCCGCCCACTCCCCAAGGACCCCAACTAATACGAGAAAAGCGAACCGGCTCCACAATATAATCATATCAATGAGAAACCAATGGTACAAAGATTTTTATATATTAAATGAGTTTTAAGTTTTATTAAATAAACTAGTAGGGTGCCCGCGCGTTGCGGCAGGGTGACATATATTGGAACACATAATGTTGGAAACCTACGCGATGCAGCGGTGACGATGTAGTACCCGATACTCGTTTTGTGCTAGTTTACAACCCTCACATGTATATTGTATTGTATTTATGTTGATAATCTAAATCACGATGTGTGTGCATTAAGAATATACTTTGATACTGACAAACCGGTTATCAAACCAATTTACATGAAACAGTATATACAAGAAACTGAACTTTTTCCTTTTACTGGTTCTACACGAAACCAGTCCATCCGAAACAACAAAGAGAACCCGATCCACTAAATCATTAGCAACATTTTAAGCTAGTTGCACCAACTCACAATAATACCCTTTTCTTATGTGGTTAAATGAAGAAACCCTTTTGGCAAATTTTGTGTCTATGAATCTCTAACTTCATAAAGAAAGTAAAACCCGTTTTCTGTAAACTCCATGCAATTTTCTCCATTTCTAGTTGGGTTAGAAACACCGTGCTTCCAAAAGATACGTAAACAACTGAGTTTGAATACTTGGTTTCAAACCATTTGGTGCAGCTACTATCAAAGGGTCTCCATTGACTTGCACCACAACCTTTGTGATTCGCTTTCCTTATGCTACATCAATGTAAACAACATTACCACTTGAAATGGGTTGTTTGTAGAATGATTTGAAAATGGGTCAGGTCACACATTCGTGTCCTTTTTTTTATAAACATGTAGTGCATGAAATATGATTACAAAAGGTATTTGTCACAACAATAAACTTTTTTTTTACTAAAAGGCTATAGGTATTAGATTTGGACCAACCCATTTAACATTTTTAATCCTTTTTAGATAAATATTTATGTATGCACCAAGTGAGCATTTAAGGATAAACCATAACATAAATCAACTTACTCAAATGTATATGGTTAAAAATAATAATATTTTTTTTCTTAGTTTAAATATTCGTTCTTTTCACAAAACTTCCAATTTGGGGTATTTAGAAAAGTCCGGAGCAAAGAGTATTACAACAGAAGTGTAATAAGTAAAAACAACAGAAATTTTCATTTAACTTGATTCATAAGGTTTTCGAAATCACATATGAGCAAAAAATAATTAAAATTCATACCTTCTTAGGGTTCACAAAGTACTCGTACAACCTATTTTCTTCCCATAAAACTGCCTTGTTCCTGGTACAGTGACCACATAAAAAAAACTTGTAACTAACACGGTTAAGGCCTTATCGTACAATAAATCAATAACAAGTGCATAAAACTTCTAAACCTCTCACTCTCACCAGAAAGTTCCGTCTTTTTGCAAGATCTGAATCCTAGACACGGCCATACATGCCATCCGGGTACCCATTATAAAACGTTAAAACTAATTCAGTACTATCAAATAAAATTGTTTTTTGATTGGAAATATAACATCATACTACCATAGGCTTATGATATGGTCCAAGCGTCATTAGCTTTTGGTGATGTGTGAGCCCTCTTATTAACTAAACATCACTTGCACCATATTTAAGCTATCGATTAGAAGCTTTAAAGTTACTTTTGTAGGAGTTGAAGAAGAAGATTCTGCCATTGTTGTTTTGCTGAATAAAAGATGTCAAGTTTGGATCTCTATTTATAAACTTGGTTGATTAATCGTTGAGTTGAGTTGGGAATATGAAAAGCAATCGTTTCAATATTGATGTTCAAATTAATGGGACTTAATTGCTGATATCTTTTGGAATTCTTATGTAGTTAAGTGATATGTATTATGTACTTGTACATTCAATTTAACGTTTCATGTCCCTGCCCTTGAGTATTAGGTAGTTTGCAAATCATGCATAAAGTTTTGGTTTGAATTAAAACAATTTAATAGCAATGTGGAAATACCAATATGCCCTCATACTAACTTTATTAGGTTGTTGTACCCTAAGCCTTAAATGTTGTAATTACTTAAAAGGGTGCTGAAGGGAGCGGTGGCGGCTCCGGAAGCGCTGGGGGGAGCGGTGGAGGCTCCGGAAGCGCTGGAGGAGGTGGGGACGTGGGTAAGTCCCCTGCCAAGACTACTGGGCCGCAAGAGGAAGGAGGCCCTTTGTTTTCTGTTGATATTCTTGCTCCTCCTGTGCGCCAGCCACTCTTTCACAAGATTGTGAAGAAGAAAACTCCTTGTAAGTATTTTTGTCTTCTCTCTTCCTTTTTGAATTTTTGTTTTATGAAGTTTCTCTAACTGTTGTGCACATTGCAGTGGTTGCGCCAAAGGTGATCCCTACCTCCTCCTCCCCAACTCCTACCGCCGAGAAACTCGCTGAGGCGGCTAGGAAGAAGGAGGATGAGCATCTCTGGAAGGAGAAAGAGGAGGCGGAAGCCAAGGCACAAGCCGTTGAAGCCACTAAAAGGTTGAGGTTGAGAAGGCAAGTCTCTGTCTGGAGGAACAAAAGTTCCAGGCGGAGAAGGCTCGCCACGAGAAAGAGAAAGGTGAGAAAAAGAAGGCTGAAGCTGAGGCCACGACGCGGGCCGATGATGCTTCGAAGCTGGAGAAGGCCACCTCCGCAGGAGGCGCCGGGGATCGTAGCTGGGAAACTGGCCGGGATGGGAGTGCACCACCCGGTGCGGGGGGAAGGGGCTCGGCTGGAAAATACGATGGTTCCAGCTATGTGGGGGGCGACGCCATCTGGCGCCCCCGTTGGGCCATCAGGGAGAATACTCTATTTTCCAACTCCCTGGCCGCTGAAGAATTCGTAGCGGGGGCTGTGCCCCCTTACGAGAGGGAGTATCAGGATAATTTGAGTCGTCCTGACCTGATTGCCAATATATATGTTAATCATGCGGCTCAACTGGCCATGATGGACTCCTTGAGGTGGCGGGATGTCGCTGTGCAGCGGGACATCGCCCGTCTTAATGTGGAGAAGGCTTCATTGGCGGAGAAGGAAGCTGCCTTCAAAGCTGATGTTGATAAATACCGTCGTCGTGCTCACGATGCTGAAGATCGTGTTAAAGTGCGTGAATGTGATGCGGAGGCGGACAAGAAGAGGTGGACTGACTCCTGTGTCCACACAAATGAGGAAATGATGCGGCTCAAGGAGCGTATCCAGCAGCTCAAGCAAGAAAACTAGACCATTTGTGCGGACCTGGAGAAGGATGTTGAGCTGATCTCTGCAACTTCGCGGGTCTGTGTGATGGAGAAGGAGAGGACCTCCATCCTCCACGCTAAGGAGGAGTTGGAGGAGGAGAGGGCCTCTATGGAGGAGGCCCATGACGTAGCGTTGAAGGAGGCGGAGAATGCCAAGGGCCTTGTGGATGAGTCTGCCTCTGCGCAGGAGAAGATGCAGGAGGCGTTGCGCTGGCTGATGACCAGTGAGATTGAGGGGGTAAGCTTTCATTTTCCCATGCTTAATCTTTTATGTAATATGAAATATTTCTAACACTTGCCCTCCTTTTGCAGATCTTTAAGCGGTTCTGGCATGAACCGAAGCTTGTTGACCAGGTCGCCGCCATAGCTACTTCCGCGAACGCCTATGGGTATGGTGAGGGTTATGAAGATGGCTTTCTCTATGCTCAGTATAACGGGCGTATTGGGGATGCGGAGCACTACGGCAAGCCCCTGAAGGAGGACTGCGAGGCGTAACTGGCCAAATTCGAAAAGGTCGAGTTCCCCATCCTTCAGGTGGTGGCGGACTGTAACCGCCATGTTGATCCTGCTGCTTCGCTCAAGTACTTTATTGAGAAATCTGACAAGCTTGGCGAAGAAGCTAAGCAGCGAGCGGAGCAGGCAAAGAAAGAGCGCCAAGAGAGAGAGCGCCAGAAAGCCTCTGGGGAGGGGTTTTCTGGGAGTCAACCTGATCCCTATGAGGACCAAGTTGACTTTAGTGGCTCGAATGATTAGGCGAAGATTGTAATCTTTCTTTTTTGTTTATACTTGTAAATACTTGTAAATATTCGTTGAGTTTTTAATCCCGAACTTTTAATCAAAATTTTTGTTTGTTATAGCTTGTGTATTCTCACGTTAATTTTTGTTGTACTGATTTAACCAAGTCGTCACCCGGTGTGTAAGTAGAAATTAGCGCCTGTGTATAGCTTCGTAGTCCGGTGTTAAAGTGTTTGAAACTTTCGCCTTGAAGACTGTAGCGTAACACAACTTGTGCCGTTGGTCCGAATTAAGTGTTAAGAGGCCCTATCTTGAAGACTATTGCGCGACGTGTGGGGTGATGTGTGATGATTAAGTCCGAATTGTGTTAAACATGTCTTGAAGACTCGTCTTGACGCATGTACTCCCACACGGGCATTAAGTCTGATAGGTGAATCATGTCTTGAAGACTATAGCGCTATGTGTGTAACGGGGCGCGAGTCAAGAGTCCGACACGCTTTACACGTGTCTTGAAGACTGTTACGCGGCTCCCGTGATTACACATGGCTGTTTAAGTCCGACATGCTTAGTGTTGAAGACCTAGGCGTGGAAAAACAAGTAGAATAACAGATATAGGAAACAAACTTTCATTGATTTAATAAATACAATGGCGTGAATAGCCAGAAATACAAGTAGATTACAAGTAGCAAGCGCGTAATTGCGCTGCATTCCAAGATCGTGGGATAGGGGTTCCATCTAGTTTTTCTAGCGCGCATGCGCCTTTACCCAAGACTTCTTGGATCTTGTACGACCCTTCCCAAGTTGGTTCGAGTTTTCCCGGCTTTTCGGCTTTGGAAGCCTCGTTGCTGCAGAAAACATAGTCACCGATCTTGAATGCGCATTGTTTGACGCGTTGATTGTAGTAGCGCTCGAGCTGTGTCTTGTACTTTGCTTCTTTGATGGCGGCGAGATCGCGCCGTTCTTCAAGTAAGTCAAGATTTAAGCGGAGCTCTACATCATTGTTCCCTTTGTCAGCTATGAGTACTCTTGCGGAGGGACATCCAATTTCTGTGGGGATTACAGCTTCGGAACCATAAGTTAGGCTGAATGGTGTTTCGTCGTTGTTAGTCTTGGTTAGGGTGCGGTAAGCCCATAGTACATGGGGAAGTTCATCTACCCACCCTGTGCGCTTGGTTCTCAGACATGCTTTTATGCCCTCCACAATGCTTCGATTTGCTCTTTCAACTTGACCATTTCCTTGTGGGTGTGCGACTGATGTAAATATTTGTTGAACGCCCAACTGCGCCAACCATTCTTGCAATGTTTGATCCACAAATTGTGTACCGTTGTCGCTCACAAGCTGCATTGGCAACCCGATTCTACAAATGATGAATTCCCAAATGAATTTCTTGGCATGCGCCCCATCAATTTTGGCGTGAGGTTTTGCCTCAACCCATTTGGTGAAGTAGTCAATGGCGACGATAAGGAACTTGACATTTCCTGGTGCCGTTGGGAATGGGCCGACTAAATCAATTGCCCATTTTTGAAAGGGCCATGCGGCTGTAACAGGCACCAGGTCTTTTTTTGGACACAAGTTGTTTGGTACGTGGCATTGGCAGCTATCGCATTTGTGTAGTTCTTTGACTACGTCCAAGTGCATTCCCAGCCAATAGTACCCTGCGTTCATCAGCTTGGCGACTACCATCCTTGGGCCCGCATGTAGGCCGCAGATTCCTTCATGAATATCTCTAATGAGGAAGGTGGCATCCGCAGAGTCTACACATCGCAGAAGCGGCCATAGGTAGGAGCGGCGATAAAGTGTGCCGTCGGTAAGCTGATAGTGAAGAGCCTTGTGTTGAATCTTTCGGGCCTCTGACGTGTTGTCAGGCAGGGTTCCGGAAGATAAGTAGGCCTTGTCACAGTGGGACAGACGGGTTATTGAGTACTTCGACGCGGACTTCTTTGGCCATGTGTTCGAAGACTGTTGAAGCCATTTTACTCAGAGCGTCTGCTGGTTTATTTTCACTGCGTCGGATATGTTCAACCGTGCAGGAATCAAAGTTATGCATGAGTTGTTTGGCTTGTTCCAAGTATAGAGCCATGGTTTTGTCTCGCACATCATAAGTCCCGTTTATCTGTCTTGCAACAAGCACTGAGTCCACATATGCTTCCACGTGCCTGGCCCCCATTTTTCCGCGATGCGGAGGCCTGCTAGCAGCGCTTCGTACTCCGCCTCATTGTTGGTACTTTTGAAGTCCAGGCGGATAGCGTATGTGAACTCTTGATTATCTGGGCTGATAAGACGGAGGCTCGCGCCAGAACCGTTATTGTTGGAGACCCCGTCTGTGTAGAGGGACCATTTTTGCGATTGATCCTAAGGCAGTGTGGGTGATTGTTCGGCCAAGCGTTCTTGGACTTTGTTGGCGGGTATTTCCGTTGTGAAGTCAGCAAGCACTTGTCCTTTAACTACGGGCCTGGGCTTATAGTAAATGGTGTGCTCTCCAAGTTCGGTGGCCCATTTGGCGAGGCGTCCCGACAATTCTGGCTTGCGAAGGACATCACTGATTTTGTAGTCCGTGAGGACATTGATGGGATGACCTTGAAAATACCTGCACAACCTTCGGGATGCGTGAACAAGGGCGAGAACCAGCTTTTCCATGATGGTGTATCTTGTCTCCGCATCTAAAAGAGTGCGGCTGATATAGTAAATCGGCGTTTGAACCCCTCTGCGTTCTACTAGGAGGACCGCTCCCACCGCCCGTTCTTTGACGGAGAGGTAGAGTGTGAGTGGTTCCTTTGGTAGAGGAGTTATTAACGTTGGGAGGTTCATCAAGCACTGCTTCATCTCTTGGAATGTTGTTTCTGCTTCCGTTGTCCAGCGGAAGTTGCTCTTCTTCAAACAATTCCTTAAAGTATCCACGAAGGGAAAGGACTTTGAAGCATAATTTGATAGGAAGCGGTTGAGGGCTACCAAGCGACCCATCAATGTTTGTACTTCCTTGATTGATGCGGGAGAAGGCATCCTCTCGATTGCTTGAACTTTTTTGGGGTTTGCGCGGAAACAATCCCGCGTGACAACAACACCGAGAAATTTGCCTTTTTCCATTCCGAAAGAGCATTTTCTGGGGTTTAATTTCATGCGCACCTAGCGCAGCTGATCGAAGTGTTGTTGAATGTCCCGCATCATGTCCCCTCCTTCCTTTCTTTTGATTACAAAGTCATCAACGTACACTTCCAGCCGTACGCCGATTTCCTCAAAGAAAGTGGTGTCCATGAGGCGCTGATAGGTGACACCCGTGTTTTTCAAGCCAAAAGGGCATTTTGGTGTAACAGTAAGTGCCCGAGTCTGTGCTGAACGTCGTCTTGTCATCGTCTTCTTTTGCCATCTGAATTTGGTGGTACCCCTTGTACGCATCCAAGAAACATTTGAAGCGATAAGGGGCTAAGGAGTCCACCTTTAGATCGATTGCCAAAAAAAATCCAAACCTCAGGTGTTGATTTGCAACAAAAAAAAAAACTTTTTTGTACTGAAGTGGCAAACTGGATCAAACCTCAGGGACGAATTTGACATTTAACTCTAGGTAAAATTTGAAGCAATAATAAAATATTAAGCGAGACAGCTTTTATCTTTTAGCGTATTAGAAAACATTTGGAAGATTTGTTACATTCCAAAGACAAAGATTCTTAGAAAGTGTAATTTAGACTCTTTGCAAAAACAATACTATTTTGGTCCCAATAATTTCAAACTTTAACGTTCAAAGTAATCTAGTTATTGCTTTTTGACACATGCCCAAATTTATTATTTGGAGTAGAGTGGTAGGTGTGACACTTTCTATAGAATAAGAATATATATGGGGCTTCAAATTTTGTGTGTCACTGATTTAATAATTACAAAGATCAAAGTAGTATAAAAATAATTTTGATTCATAAAAGTCAATGCATTTAAAGATTGTTCAAAAGATTATGGCTTTTTAGGTCTTACATGATTATTTGGCTATAAAAATACAATGATTCTGATAAGGAATTATCCATATGATAAGTAATAATCATTGAAAGGAAGAATGTCAAGATATTGGCACTTCAAGGCGTAAACGTGTGACATTTAAATCATTATATGAATGTATAGCCAAGTACAACCCAAAGCGTGCGGCCGCACACCTTGAAAAAAACATTTAGTGTATTTTATAGGTGAAGATCTCGATGACATCCCTTAAAAGTTTGGAAAAAGCCTCCGATCGCACCTCTTGAAAAATAATCCTAGACAATAGACATTTTATAAAACATATATGTCTTTTTAGATAGATGTAGTTGGTCAAGCTCTTAACCATAGTTGTAGGTTGCACGGTAGTTTAGTGGCTATCAGGGGCGAAGGATATGTTGGGTTAGGGGTGGCCGTGGCATCCCTGTTTTTTGGCGCAGTGGTATAAATTTGCGATTTTTGTAGGTAAATTGAGTCCAGGTTGAGTCCAGCCCCCGCCGATTTGCCACTACCGATCGAAAAAAATTGAGCCCGGCTCCTCCCGATTCAAAAACCAAGCTTCGCCCCTGGTGGCTAGGGCTAAAAACTTAACTTCAACTGTATTTGTTTGATTAAAAAACATAAATCGTTTAAAATTGTCGAACAGCACGTTTAATGTAGTCATTTTTTACTATCAGTTATCAACCCTTGTCATATATTTAATGAGTAAAGATTTTGTACAAAGTGTTTTTTTGGTAAGAACTGTGAGAATCAAAGGAGGTATTTTTTTATTTTTTTTTCGAAATTTTTTCCCCATATTGTTAAACATGTATTATAGTATTGAAAACTAAAAAAAAATTAAAAAATTGTTTTGGTGTAGAATAATTACGTATAGAGTAATTACATAATTACTCTGGTGTAAAATAATTTATTTACTTTAACGACGTAATTACACTAAAAATTTTAACGACAGGTATCTTTACTCTATATTTAATAATTCATTTTTAGCGATATAGTATACGACTATACGGTTACAGAAATAAAGATTTATTTTCTAGATTAAATAGAAAATAACAAAGAGAACGAAAAGTAAGACATATCTTTACTAAGGTCACCAACTCTTTATTAAAAAACTTAAAGTAAAGCGTATGCACTTCCTAATAATGGTCACAAATTCCTAATATTTTGACTTTGAATACTTGATTTTGAACCACAACAACCATTTAGTTGACCACTTAGACGAGTTGTGTTTGTATCTATAGTATACTAGCTTTTATCCCGGGAGCGTTCCGGGTTAAAATATCTAATATGACATAATAAAATATATTATTATTATTATTATTATTATTATTATTATTATTATTATTATTTTGAACAAATCTCTGCCTTAAGTTATCATATCTATACATATAATAAACCAAAGTCATTTTAATGACATGGCACTCAAAGAGGCATTCTCCTCCTTGAGTGTGTTATGTGTCATCCCATGTGGCATTGAGATATTTTAGGAAAAAAATAATTTAAAAATAAAATTGGATTTTTCTCTATTATGTTTCCTCCCATAATATTTAAACGTTAATATCTTTTATATACGAGATTTTTTAAAGAAAAAAATTACACCAAATTAACGAGCGTTTTATTATCTTTCCAACGAATACCATAGTGCTATATAAAAAACGGAGAAAAAACGACTATTTTTTTGTGTGGTTTCGTTCATACAGGAAAAAAAACACAAAGTGTTCAGGTAAATCATTAATCATGTATAAGCAAATCACTAATTATTTTTAAATCAGTAAATATGAATTATATTTTCAACATGCGTTAGCATTGGAGTTATACATTGTTTTAGGTTAGATATTAATATTAGAGTTATAAATTGTTTAAGGTTAGGCGTTAACATTGGAGATACATTTTTAATTGTTTTAGGTTAGGTGTTATCCGAAGCTTTCATGCATGTAACTGTAAAACGCATCATTTTATTTCATATGTAAGATTAATATGTCACATTACATTTCTCAACCCCGGGACGTTCCCGGGGTATAATCTAGTTCAAATATAAAAAAAACGAATCTCTGCGTCGGGTATAAATCTAGTGCCATTACAAAATATTATATAATGTCAAATGAATTCGAAAGTTTATAATAGATCATTCTAAAAAGAACTAACATGAAATAAGAAAAAAAAAAGTTAATTATTGAAATATCGAACGCATTAGTCTAAGGGTTATGTGATGCGTTAAAAAATTCATGGGTATATGATCGGGTATATAGTTCGGGTATTTGGGTATGTGGTTTCGGGTAATCGGGTCGGGTATCACCTAATCCCAAACCCGACACAATACCTGTCGGGTTACAAAAAATAGTCATTTTTTTCTCCGTTTTTTATATAGCACTATGGTACCCGTTGGAAAGATAATAAAACACTCGTTAATTTGGTGTAATTTTTTTCTTTAAAAAATATCGTATATAAAAGATATTAACGTTTAAAAGTTATGGGAGGAAACATGAGAGAGAAAATAATAAAGGTTTAATATTTAGATTTAGTAGATTAGGTATTTAATAGATTAGGTTAAAGTATAGATTAGATTAAATTGGTGCCACCTCACATCCTATGTGGCACCTCTCAAATGAGAGATTGCATAATAATATGACATGTAGGATATCTAGCTTTATTCTAATAATACTAATACTAATAGTTATAATTATTACTCTTGTAATTAAATAAAAAAAACAACCTTGCTATAAGGTGACACCATGTGTTGCAGTGTTGCCGATTCTTTCTCCTAGCTTCTTTTGATGAAGTATACCTATGCATCTTTAGAATAGTAAAATTCCAATGATAGCATGGCGATTGGGCTGAATTTCAACATCGTAGATAAGAACCTGGTTTAAAAGAAAAAAACATGATTAATGAATAACCTGAACACTTTGTCTTTTTTTTTCCTGTATGAACGAAACCCCACAAAAATAGTCGTTTTTTTCTCCATTTTTTATATAGCACTATGGTACTCGTTGGAAATATAATAAAACGCTCGTTAATTTGGTGTAATTTTTTCTTTAAAAAATCTCGTATATAAAAGATATTAACGTTTAAAAATTATGGAAGGAAACACAAGAGAGAAAAATTTAAATTTGTTTTTAATTTTATATATATATATATATAGATTATTCAAAACAAAATTTTAATATACTATAGTATATATCGAAAAGAATGTTTTAATTTTAATTAATATACTATAGTATATATCGAAAAGAATGTTTTAATTTTAAATGGATTTTGTGCTAATCTTATTCTTCAACCGATAACATTTATAAAAGTAAATAATCACACTTTTTTAATGAAATTATCTGTGACGGGATTTTTTTATTATAGATAAAAACGAAAAAAAATTATAAATTAAATACTATCACCTCAAGGTGCCACATGCCACATTCAATGAGGGGTTGAGGCCTCCATTGAATGTCACCTCATACAAACTCAATTCTTTTATTATAAGTTATAGATTATAATGCATAAGGAAAAGATAGTTTAAGTCTTTCCTACAAAATTATAATTTTTTTTTTATTTAATCCTATCATACCTTTTAAAGTATAATGTTTTATAAACATTTGAAAATACTGTGACAACCTGCTCATTTTTATCAACGTTTCAATGTTGTCTTATTCAATATCGATGTGTAGATTGAAATGTACAAGAAAGAAATGAATTATGTATAAGTGATTATTGCATTGGAAGTTCAACTCAAAGAATCTAAAAGAAACAAATATTTAATAATAAAATGAAAGAATCCAAATTGCAGCTGCAACGAAATGCTTTTTAGCTAAAACTTTAAAAGATGTAATTAATATTTTTCTAAGGTATATTCCATTAACGCATGAGTAAACATAAAGCAATTAATGCGTTGTTTTAGAAGAAATTATTATAAAGCTTGACATTAAACTAAAAACTAAAATGTAGGTGAAATTTGGATTACAAATCAACATAATTTGGACACAATTAAAGAACTTAGGCATGTATATTGTTAATATGGATGTTGAATCATAACACCATTTCATGACCAAGTAATACTCAAATCGTAAAATTGAAGTTGGTTCTAAATATTTTCCGTCCAATAATGAAAAATTCATATCAATCAAATGCAACGATTCAAAAAGCCAAATAGGGCACTCGATATCTACATACAAGCTCTGGTGATTCTTAAAATAAGACAGTGTTGTTAAACGTTATGGTTCATCCTTGCTTTGGCAGGCAAAAAATTTGTCACATGATAACAATACTGCAACACAAGCATGGGCTCTAAGAATGTTTTATCACATTTGCTACCGATAGCTTCAATTGTAGTACCCTATTTAAATAATCAACCTTAGCAGTATGTGCATATGTATATGAGTATGCATGCATATATTAATAGGTATACACATAAATATAATTAACTAAAAGAAATCTCAATAAACCTTTAAATATACATAATTAGCTAAATATATAAAACTTAAAATAATTAAGTTTAAACAATGTAAAGATGCATATTAGAAATTAATTGTAGGTAAATTTCTTTTAAAAAACTAGGCTGCATCAATTCCGCAAAAAACACCTAATGCGTATTTTATATCCATGTGATATTAACATCTACGTTTTCATTCGAATAGAATTAATGTTGTTGGGTATGTTTTTTATTATTGTTTGTTTTATAAAATTATATATACTTTCAAATCGTTTCAAATGTAATATATTCATCTTATTTATAGTGATGCAGACGACGAGTACTCATCAGATAAAGCGCTTGAATTTCAAATTGTAAAAGAGTTGAAAAAAATGTTGGACGAGAAAAACTCCTTGGTGAATTCTTATAGAATGGCTAGAGATTTCTTTCAGAAGAATCCTGATGTACAACTCAAGCTTCGATTAAACGGAGTGAGGAAAGGAGATGGTAGAACATACAACCTACCCACAGCTTCTGAAGTTGCTGCATTGATAATTGGTGAGCTTAATGAAGAAACAGATAAGCGTGATATTATTGTGCAGACCATTGATGGAAAGCTTAAAAGAGTTAGTGAGTTACATCCTTCGTATCTTGCTCTTCAATATCCATTGTTGCTACCTTGTGGTGATGGTAGATATAGAATTGACATCCTTCACAAAAATGTTCCCTTACCAAATGAAAGCTCATCTTCAAATTCAAAGAACAAAAAACATGACCTTCACAAAAATGTTCCCTTTCCTAATGAAAGCTCATTTTCAAATGCAAAGAACAAAAAACATGAAAGTATAACAATTAGGGAGTTTTTATGCTGCCATAGAGTCGCGCCCCAAGATGATATCGTATTTTGACTTTGCTAGAATCACGAGGAAGGTGACTTCTTCTGTTCTTGAGCGGCCCTTTTCTCCCAGAGTGAGAGGAAAAGAAATTTCTCCGAGCGGAGTTATCACTTCATTTGAAAATCCCATGATTGGAGAGTTGATTGGGCGCAGGTGTTGCTTGTCTTTATCATCTAATAGGTCAAAACACTGCTCATACATGATGTCAGAATTGCTTCCGGTGTCCAGGAATGCGCGTGTGGTTCTGTAGTGATCGAAGATAGCTGTGACGACAAGTGCGCGGGTGGAGGAGGGTCCACCTTTGACTGTTAGGAAACATACTTGTTGCTCCCTCCACTCCGCGATCTGCTCAGTTTTTCGCTTTTGGTGCCTGCGTCTGTCGCTATGAATCATCATGCTGATGTTTTTTATTTTCTTCTGAGGTGGCCCTGCGTTTTGCTTGCGTTCGACATTTTGCAGTAAATGTCCCAGCTTGTCAGACTTTAGAGCAGCCTCTATGGCCTGTTTTAGTTTCTTATTTTTAAGAAATTGAAACTCAAACATGATGCTTGATGACATTTTTTTGTTCGATGCCATTCACAATGACTTTGGAAGTCTTTTCTAACACGGTACAAACCTAACATGAAATTCACGTGGTGGGTGAAGAGATATGTACCCGCGCATGCGCACGGCCCCACGTCTCAATACACGTCAGCATACTGCGCTGACGTGGACTTCTAGAAGCCTGCACAGCATACCTCGTACATGACAGTTACAATCCGACAACGAAAGGGATGTACATCCAATCAAAGGCCGTTATTCCCTGCTCCATGATCACTTGCAGGTACGAGGTACAAAAAAGGACAGAAAGGAGGGTCAGAGGGCACGTGGACCAACCGTAGAAGGACAGCGCAAACAGTGACAACGGTATGCAATCCACAACCAGTTGTCATTTTCACCTCAGCTAATCACAGGACATCTCGAAGGCCTATAAATACCCTTTTTCCTCAAGGAGAAAAGATTCATTCAACACTTGGCAGAGAAATCCTTAGAGAATTGTCTATAGTTGAGAAAGATAGATTATAGTCGAAACGCTGTAACAATTTGTGTCCGAGTCCTTGTAATAGTCCAGCAAGCATTAATAAGAAATATCTCTTTACTTGTGCTCTTATTACAGATTGTTATATTGGTGTTTCTTCATTGGCGCCATCTGTAATTTGAGCGTATTAGAACAGCAAATCTAAAAACTTCTATCTTTCTAAAAAACCAACTATGAGTTCTCTACCTCCATCACTCAACTTCACTGGGGGTAACACAAGCACCGACGCTGCTCAGGCAGGCACCGGCCAGCTTGGTATGCACAACCAAACTTCCCCAACTGGTCATGCCACGCCGATGGTCAGTCCGGAGGTGTGGTATGCACAGCAGAAGGAAGCTCTGAAACGTGCCTACATGCAAAAAATCAAGGAGCAACAACTCAAAGAAACTACCCGCGCACTGTCTTTCAGCGAAGGAAGACCCGTTACAGTACCAGACAGGCCATTCAGAGCTGCGGGACATACTGGTGGGAGCAATTACAACACTGACCCAACATGGAGGGAGGACTCTGACGAGTCCCAAAGTCGCTTCAACCATGACATTAGCCAACCCTTGACCAACACTATTGATCGAGGACACTTAATGAACGGTGAAGATGACCTCACGCAGCCGTACTACCCCCATCTTTCAGTGAAAAGTCCAAGTTCACTCCGCGCATCGCGCTTGCTCCACTTCTGCCTAAAACCAAGATTCCCAGCAACTTAGGAAAGTTTGATGGCACCGGCGACCCTGATGACCACTTGCTAAGCTTCGAAGTGGCAGGAAAGTGCGCAGGGTGGAGCCTACCAGCATGGTGTCACATGTTTGCCCACACACTTACGGGTGCTGCGCGAGTATGGTTCGACAGCCTGCCTAATGGTAAAATTGACAGTATCAAGGAGCTCACCGATAAATTCTCTGATCATTTCAGCCAGAATCGACGGATAGAGCGTGATTCCACATATATCCTACAAGGCTACAATTAAGAAGACATGATGGCGAATCAATTGAGGATTACATCACAAGATTCAACCGGGAAGCTCTCCAAATTGGACCCATTGGGTTCAAACTCATGAAAGCACCCTTCAAACAAGGTGTGAGATACGACCCACTAATCCGCGCTTTAGCTGGCTGCACAGGAATCCCAATACCTAGGAAGAAATCATGTGAGGCGCAAAAAATTATGCAAAAACAGAGAGAGCTATCAGTCTGGAACAGGGTGCACGCCCCACAGTACACAAACACGCAAGCTCAAGCGGTGCGCAACAGAAACAACTAGCATGATAGGAGAAGCGAGGGTTCTGTCTGGAGCAGGCTTTAAGGAGTTGTCCAGATAGACACCAAACATGCAGAAGTCTCAGAATATAGGGGAAACACATCGTCAGATAACAAGTCAGGAAGGCGACATCATAATTCCTGGACGCCTTTGACAAAAACGCCAGCGCAAGTCTTAGCCACAGAGAACGTTGATTTCCCCGCGCCAAAGGTCATCAAGAGAAGAGAGGGCTTAGACCCCAACAAGTTATGTGCTTACCATCAAGACATAGGCCATGAAACTAACAAGTGCTACTAGCTAAAACAGGCCATAGGGGATGCTCTAAAGCCTGACAAGCTGGGACATTTACTGCAAAATGTCGAACGCAAGCAAAACGCAGGGACACCTTAGAAGAAAATAAAAAAACATCAACATGATGATTCATAGCGACAGGCGCAGGCACCAAAAGCGAAAAACTGAGCAGATCGCGAAGTGGAGGGAGCAGCAAGTATGTTTCCCAACAGTCAAAGGTGGGCCCTCCTCCACCTGCGCACTTGCTTCACAGCTATCTTCGATCACTACAGAACCACACGCGCATTCATGGACACCGGAAGCAATTCCGACATCATGTATGAGCAGTGTTATAACCTATTAGATGATGAAGACAAGCAACGCCTGCGCCCAATCAACTTTCCAATCATGGGATTTTCAAATGAAGTGATAACTCCGCTCGGAGAAATTTCTTTTCCTCTCACTCTGGGAGAAAAGGGCCGCTCAAGAACAGAAGAAGTCACCTTCCTCGTGATTCCAGAAAAGTCAAAATACGATATCATCTTGGGGCGCGACTCTATGGCAGCATATAACATGGTCACTTCGACAGTCCACGGCGCCATTGGTTTCCCCACCCCAACCGTTGTGGCAATCGTATAGGCCAACAGAGAATGCGCCATGATAGCAGAGCCCCACCCAGCAAAGATGGTGAAAGCATGCCCGCGCACAGAACCAGAGAAATGGATTCTCAACCCGAAGTTCCCAGAGCAAACAATCACGCTGGACCAGCTTTCTCTGAGAACATTCGGGACCACCTCAAGCAGCTGCTGCGAAGGAATATGGATGGCTTCGCGTGGAAACCATCAGACATGGTGGGAGTCCCGCGAGAACTAGCCCAGCACAAGCACAACACCTACCGCTCAGTCGAGCCCATTGCGCAAAAGCGCCGAAGCATGGGCGCAGAGAAAACACAAGCAATGAATGAGCAAGTAAGTGAGCTACTGAAAGCAGGGATCTTAAGAGAAACAAGATACCAAACCTGGGTTGCCAACCCAGTCATGGTCAAGTAAGCAATGGTGGTTGGAGAATGTGTGTGGACTACACGGATCTCAACAAAGCATGTCTGAAAGAGTGTTACCCCCTCCCGGAGATCGATCTCAAAATCGACTCCCTAGCGCCTTTCCGGTTTAAATGTTTCAGGACTGATAAAGGAGTTTTCTGTTATACCAAGATGCCCTTCGGCCTAAAGAATGCAGGCGCCACATACCAACGATTAATGGATCGAGCCTTTGCGCGACAAATCGGATAAAAACCTAGAGGTGTATGTGGATGACCTAGTCATCAAAAGCAGAGAAGAAGACCAAATGCTGAAGGACATCGAGGAAACTTTCAATCACCTGAGAGAGATTCACATGAAGCTCAACCCAAGTAAGTGTGCGTTCGGTATGGAGGAGGGAAAGTTTTTAGGAGTGGTTTTCACCAAGGATGGGTTCCGCCCAAACCCTGAAAAAATTCAAGCTATTGCGCAGATGCCTTCTCCCTCAACATTGAAAGAAGTGCAAACGCTAAATGGGCGCTTGGTGGAAATCAACCGTTTCCTGTCACACCATGCAAGAAAATCCATCCCATTCATTGAAACCCTCAAGTGTTGTTTGAAAAAGAATCAATTCAAGTGGACTGTTGAAGCAGAGAAAGCATTTCAAGATATGAAAGCATGTCTAATGGACCTACCGACACTCACTGCCCCACTCCCCAAAGAACCGTTGACAATGTACCTCTGTGCAATGGAGAAGACAGTAAGCGCAGTACTAATAGTCGATAGAAAATTGGTTCAAACACCAATCTACTACATCAGCAGAGTCCTAACAGACGCCGAGACAAGGTACTCTACTATGGAAAAGCTGGTCTTGGCACTGGTCCATGCCTCGCACAGACTGCGCAGGTACTTTCAGGGACACCCAATCAACGTGCTAAGTGACTACAAGCTAAACAATGTGCTGTCAAAACCGGAACTGTCAGGCAGGTTGGCAAAGTAGGCCATCGAGTTGGGTGAACACACCATTTTTTATAAAACTCGCCCAGCCATCAAAGGCCAAGTCCTGGCAGATTTCATAGCAGAAGTACCACAAGAAAAAATCGAAGAATGCAAAGCAGAGCAAGAGGCACAGCCGACATGTGATGACAAAGCCATTTGGGATGTTTGCACCGATGGAGCATCAAACGAGGATGGCGCAGGCGTTGGCATCAGAATCGTAAGTCCAGAAGGTGCGGAATTTACATACGCAATCCGGCTGGAATTCAAGACAACAAACAATGAAGCCGAGTATGAAGCCCTTCTCGCAGGACTGCGATCGGCACAAAAACTGGGCGCCAGACACGTCTTTGTGCACGTCGATTCCATGTTGGTTGCTGGCCAAATCAAAGGCAAATATGAAGCAAATGACCCGTCAATGATTTTGTATCTCCAACGAGCCAAAGAATTCAGGACCCACTTCGCAAGCTGCACAATCGACCACATCACCCGCAGTCAAAACAAGCCGGCGGACGCTCTAAGCAAAATGGCATCAACCAGCTTTGGCCATTTAGCAAAAGAGGTCCGAGTAGAAGTCATGAATGAGCCGTCTGTTCCACCCAAGGAAGTCCACGTTATTCAAACGGGTGTTGACAGCTGGATGACCCTGATAGTATTTTATCTCACCATCGGCGCCCTCCCAGGGAGCGCGCCGAAGCAAAGAAAATACAACACAAAGCCCTACAATACCAAATGCAAGATGGAGTGTTGTACCGCAAATCTTATCTGGGGCCGCTACTAAGGTGTGTAGATGCGGTCGATGAATATTACTTGGTTCGGGAAATACATGAAGGAATATGTGGGATACATGCACGGCCACGCATGGTCGTGGCAAAAATCATGAATGCGGGATACTATTGGCCAGGCATGCACCTGGACGCACAGAAAACCATCCGCCGCTGTGATTCATGCCAACGACATGCGCCCAACACCCTGCGCCCCAAAAACGATCTGATCCCAGTAACCTCCGCTTGCCATTTCAAAAATGGGCAATTGATATCGTGGGACCGTTTCCGATGACAACCGGCAAGAGAAGATATGTGATAGTCGCCATCGATTACTTCACAAAGTGGATAGAGGCCAAGCCACTTGCAGAAATTACAGCAAAGCAAGTGAAAAAGTTTATTTGGGAATTTATTATTGGTCGCTTTGGCCTACCCATGATGATTGTCACGGATAATGGAACCCGATTTGCGGACAAAGGGTTACTGAAATGGTATGACGATCTACACATCCAACCAGTCTTCACCTCGGTTGCGCATCCACAAGGCAATGGCCAAGTGGAACGCGCCAATCGCAGCTTGGTAGAGGGAATCAAGTCAAGACTAGGCACCAAAGGGAAAGCATGGGCGAAGGAGTTGCCCAATGTGCTATGGGCGAATCGCACACTCACAAAGACAAGCACCGGTGAAACCCCGTTCAGCTTGACATATGGCTCAGAGGCTATGATCCCAGCAGAGATCGGCTGCCCCTCCGCCAGAGTCCTCTCAGCAAGCCGCACCAACAACGAATCTGAACTGCGCCTCAATCTAGACCTGCTGGAAGAGCGTCGTGACTTGGCAGTTGTAAAGGAAGCAAACTACAAGAAACAGCTGGAAAAATACTACAATGAAGCCACCTCAGAAGAAATAATGAAGCCAGGAATAATGAAGCCAGTGGCGCAATGCCACAAGGAAAACTGATACCCACTTGGAAGGACCATACCACATTTCGGAGGTCCTTGGCAAAGGAGCATACAAGCTGACAACATTGGAAGACAAACCTGTACCGCGCACATGGAATGCGGCGCAACTCAGAAAATGTTATATGTAATCTACCCATCTGTTGTAATGAAGGTTGTTTAGCCAGCTAGTTGAATGAATGCAATTAACTTCCCGTTTTTTAAACATCTATGCTACTGTCATTCATTCCCTTCACTTAGACCAAACCAACAATCCCCAACGCAGCGCAGCGCAGCTCCTAAACTAAACATTGTATGGTTAAGATACAATGCGCAAAATAAACATTGCATAGTTAAAATGCAATGCCGAAACTAAAAGTTGCATAGTTAAAATGCAACACTCAAACTACTCATTGTATGGTTAAGATACAATGCGCAAACTGAACATTGCATAGTTAAAATGCAATGCCAAAACTTAACGTTGCACAGTTAAAATGCAACACCTAAACTACGCATTGTATGGTTAAGATACAAAGCGCATTTCTAAACGTTGCATAATTAAAATGCAACACTCAAATTAAATTTCATAGTTAAAATGCAATTCTTAAACTGCACAGTAAATAATTAAAAGAGGAATTACACAGATTGTCCTTTAGTTTTACCCAAAATTGCATGTTCTGTCCTTTTTTTGAATTTTTAACTCCCTGTGTCCTTTGTTTTGTGCACTTGTTACACCCTATGTCCTTTAGGCTAACGTCCGTTAAAAACAAACGGTTTCTTAGACATGTGCCCCTCACGTGAGGGGCAAAATTGTCTTTTCGTCTGATGAAGTTCTCCTGCCACCTTTTAACGTTCAAAAAAAATTAGGGGTTCTTCATAGCTGATCTAAATTAGGGTTTTTCATCACAATGTACACCACAATCAACACAGCAAAAAAAAATTAGGGCGATCAACGATGGTGTATTGTAGGTGTGGAATGCTGGCGATTATTCGAACATCAACAACAGCAAAAAACCCAGGTAGACGATTCTATTGTTGTCCAATCGGTTGTGGTTTTATTGGTTGGTGTGAACAGACCAACTTTCAGACTGCTAATTTGCTTCGAAAGCTTCATGAAAGTCAGGAGGAATCAAGGAAACTGAGAAGCAAGCTTTGGATTAGTTGGATTTTCTTCGTTTTTTTTGTTATGGTAGTTTATTGTAATGTAAGAAATGGTTATGAAATGTAAGATATTTTGGTTATGAAATGTAAGAAATCTTGTTATGAAATGGTTATGTATTGTCAGAATTTTGATTGTCATATGGTATATCTGTGCTCAAATGGGTCAAAAAACTGGACAACAACAAGCATTAACAAAACCTTTATTCATATCTGTTTTCAAATGGGTCAAAAACTGTATTAAAGTCAACATACAAGATCCTTAAAACATAACAGATTATCAACAACAGTCAAACATACCATTAAAACATAACAGATTAAAACCATACCAAATTAAAGTCAACATTCAAGATCCTTACAAAACATAATGTCTTAAAGTCAAGAAAACATAATAATGTCTTAAAGTCAACAAAACATAAAACACCAAATTAAAGTCAACACCACAACACACTAAGGCTGAACTTGTCCCTTGCAGCTTCTGCTATTGTGCCCCACATTCTTACATTTTTGGCATTTCTTGGGGATCCCTATTTTTGACAACTTTCCTCCTTTTGTTGCATCCTCTATCTCAACAGCAGACCTCTTTCTAGCCTTCTTTGGCCTGCCAATGGGCTTATGGTGGTAGGGTGCAGTCAGAGTAGTTGGGACAGTAGACTTAGGCCACATTGTCCTTCCATTGATAGGATAAATCTTGTAGTTGTAGACCTCCTTCCACCTAGCCACTGTATAGACAGGATGAACATATGTCTCTGGCAGTTCTGTTTCCTTACCACTATACATGTTCTTGTTCCAGATTGCAGCCACAATATGTTTGCATGGCATCCCAGTGATCTCATACTTCCTGCAAGTGCATTCTCTCTTCCTCAAATCAACCACAACACCAAAACCTGCTGGCCCTTTAACCTGATAATGATCTTCCCCATTCCACAACACACTGCACCTATTGGCTTGCTCCTTAATTTCTTCAAACTTTTTGGTAGCTTTAGGTGTTAATGGTCCATCAGCATTGTCCATCAGTTGAAGCACATTCACAATCCTTCTCATTAGATACTCTCTAATGTACTCCAACATAGTAATAATTGGCTTGTCTCTTGCATTTACCAGCTGGGAATTAAAGCTTTCACACATGTTGTTCAATAGCACATCTGATATTGCCCTCCCTATAATATGAATAATGAAACATTAATGTAACTGTTTAAAGGATTAAACAAAACAATATATCAGAAAACTTACCAGTGAAATGTGATTTAGACCAGTGTTTTGGTGGAATGGCAGACAACCACTGCATTGCTTCAACATTAAAATCTTTCAAGTCTTTCATATTTTGCTCAAAATATTGAACTGTTGATGATGAGGCCAGCTTCCACAGATGATCCTTGTATGCTTTACCCTTGAACCTCAGTTTCATATTCTCATGAATATATCTGAGGCAAAACCTATGTTCAGCATATGGAAACAGTTTCTCTATTGCAGGAATAATACCCTAAACAATATGCAACATTTTATGTATTCAGTAATATGTAATAACCTATACAAAGTAGGTAATAAATTAAATAAGGGACTCACCTTTTGTCTGTCACTAATGAAGGTGAAGTATGAGTCAGTCTGCAAATCAATGTCATCAGCTAGGCATTCTAGGAACCATGTCCAAGAGTTCAAACTCTCACCCTCCACAACTGCATATGCTAAGGGGTATATCCCATTATTAGGGTCAACACCCACAGCAGACAACACCTGACCAGGGTATGGACCCTTAACAAAAGCACCATCCAGACCCAATAAAGGTCTACCAATAGCCTTGAACCCCTTCTTTAGTGACCCCAAACAAATGTAAATCCTCTTGAACTTCCTTGTTTCTGAATTTGGATCTGCACATGGTTCTACTTCAATATGAACTGTTGTATCTGGATTGGTGTTCATCAGTTCACCACAATAATCCCTCAAGACACTGTATTGTGCTTGATAATCACCATGTAGCTTTGTGAGGGCTTTTGTTTTAGCTCTAAAGGCTTTCATCTTTGATATCCCAATCTCAAACTTCCTCTGAAATTGCTCTTGAACTGCCCTAACAGGTATGTTAGGGTTTTCCTCAATCTGTTGCTCCATCTGTTTACTAAGAAAGGTAGAGGTGCAATGATAAACAGATCTACTTTGGAGACACTTGTGTTGGGTGACAAGAGTACTCACCCTCCAAGTTTCTGCAACTCCCTCTTTAACAATAAGAATGCTCCATGGACAACACACTTTATTGGGGTTAGATTTATTCCCTCTTCCACCAACATTTACTTCTTTGTCCTTTTCCACTTTAATTTTTTCATCAACTCCTTTAGTTTTATCAGATTTCACCTTAGGTCCTTTGACTTTCACATTGACTTTAGGTTCTTTGACTTTCACATTGACTTTAGGTTCTTTGACTTTCACATTGACTTTAGGTTCTTTGACTTTACCCTTCCCTTTAATGCTTGACTTTGACTTGGTTCCTATGTCAGCATGGTTATGAATGCCAACTGCATCAACATGAAAATTAGGCATATTCCCTCTGCAAATTGCCCTCACCCTAGCTAAATCATCCTTCACAATCCTTAGTTCCCTTCTAGTTTCAACTGCATGCTGTTTAATCAACTGTTTGGCCTCCAATTTACTTCCAAAAAGCTGGCCACAATAAAAGTTACTGTTGTTCTCATTAGCCTTCCTTAAATCCCTAAGCATTTTCTTCCTAACCCTTGATGCACCATCATCAGACTCACTGCCACTATCAAAATCATTGCACAATACATCATCCTCAACTCCCTCAGATGGTCCCTCATTATTATTCTCATCATGCCCTACATCAATGTTAAGTTTAAAATCCCTCATGTCCACTTCCACATCATCCTTACAAGTATCCTCACCATCAAAATCACTATCATCACTGTCACTGTCACTGTCTACATCATGCTCAACTCCCTCAGATGGTCCCTCATTGTCTATCTTCTTATTTTTATGTTTATTATTGTTTGTCTTCTTATATTTAGGTTTATCATTGTCTAACTTCTTATCTTTAGGTTTAACATCAGACCAAGACCCAAAGAAAGGATCAAAATCCTCACAAAAAGCAGCATCAGAAATCTCTATAGGGGGTAATTCCACTGCAAGGGGTGTTGGTTGAGTTATACATTCACCAAATTCATCCATGTAAAAAGTATTTGTATACCCAAATTCAACATAAACCTTCATCACCAAACTACTGTTATTCCATACAAACTTCACAAACTTCCCAACATCAGATTCGTTGCCTAATGTTCTAAGACCACTATCTAAGTCCCCATTTGGCTCAACATAATGATAAAACCTAACAATTTCAACAGAATAATCTAGCTTCTCTACTATTTGATCTAGTGTGTTAACACAGAAATAATGCTGATTAAGCAGATCAACAACGCTAACCTTCCCATCCAAATACTCTCTACCTTTGCCCTTTCCCTGTGTGAAATGTCCTCCATGATGCAGTTCAATAGAAAACAACCCATCATATGTTCCTGTTAACAACCAGTGAACTTACATTACATTATGCTCAACTTTAATATCAAAAAAATTAAAACTTTAACACACACTTGCTTACCATAGATACCATCAATATCTTCCTGTTCCAGATGGTCTCGTATGTAAAACCGTTCATCTCTAATATCAGGGCTTAGTGCCCTACTGTTGAAATCCATTCGTCTTCCTCCTCTTTGTGTAATTTTGGCGGGAATCGATCGTTAGGGTTGGGTTAGTATTGTGAAGATGATGGTTTGGTTAAGTGTGTTATGTTATGGAATTCACAGGAGTGATAAACGTTTAAAGGGTGAGACGAAAAGACAATATTGCCCCTCACGTGAGGGGCACGTGAGGGAGTTAACGTTCGTTTTTAACGGCAGTTACCCTAAAGGACATAGGGTGTAACAAGTGCACAAAACAAAGGACACAGGGAGTTAAAAATTCAAAAAAAGGACAGAACATGCAATTTTGGGTAAAACTAAAGGACAATCTGTGTAATTCTCTCTAATTAAAATGTACTATGCATACTAAACGTTGCACAATTAAAATGCAACACTTAAACTAAATTGCATAGTTAAAATGCAATTCTTAAACTGCACAGTACATAGTTAAAATGTACTGCGCACACTAAACGTTGCACAATTAAAATGCAACACTTAAACTAAATTGCCTAGTTAAAATGCAATTCTTAAACTGCACAGTACATAGTTAAAATGTACTGCGCACACTAAACGTTGCATAATTAAAATGCAACACTTAAACTAAATTGCATAGTTAAAATGCAATTCTTAAACTGCACAGTACATAGTTAAAATGTGCTGCGAAAACTAAACATTGCCTAGTTAAACTATGCAATTCCTAAATGCAATTCCTGTTTAAGCGATTGCCACAAACTATGCCCAGAAACATTGCAATGGCGAAAGATACTTGGGCGTTTAAGCGCATCCATGACAAACAAAAACATTGCAAATAAGAAGTGCATACGAAAAACTAAAATGAACAGTAAAACATTCACAATCAACTGTCTTGCAAACCAAATACAAAACATGACATAAGTTTAACAGGTCCGCATTGTTTTTTCACAAGCACACAGATGTAACAAAATAGAATGAGGCGGCGGCGGCCACTAAGCCTTAAAGTTTGAAGGGGCGCCACTGAAATCATCATCATCAGAGCCGGACAACTCCAGCTTCTCACTCCCTTCAGGCTTGTCACCTTTCGCCTCCACATCCTTCCGCGCCTTCTTCATAGCATATTTGTGCCTTGTCTGCACAAGACCTTGCTTCTCGAAGGATTGCTTCAATTCATACCAAGAGGGGCGATCTCGGTGGCTAACAACAAAGTCCACCAACTCCACCTTCAGATTGTCACACTTTGCAGCCTTTTTCGCGAGGACGTCGTCAAGGTCCTTAACATACAAGGCAAACTGTTCCAAGGCCTTGCCGTCCTTTGCGTGCTGATAGCCTTCGAGGAATCCAGCCTTACGACCCACAAGTTTTGCAGCTACATTCACCCAAGTAACGGCATTGCATACCTCATCACATGTTCGCACATAATGGGCAACCTGCAAACACAAAAATTAAGCATCACTACAGAGCAAAGCAAGCAAAAATGAGGATGCTAAAAGATAAGATCAGCGCAAACCTCGGGGACGCAACCTGTGAGCAACCACTCACGATCTTCATGCGCCAAACGCGCCTCTTCTCGAGTGTCCAGAAGCTCACCTTCTAAATCGGCATCCTTTTGTTGCAGTTTCAGGTTGCGGTCCTCTAACTCCTCCGTTTCTTTCCCCAAATCAGCCAACTCCTCATCCTTCTCCCACAACCTCTCACAAGCCACAACCAAAGCATCGTTGCGCTGTTTCAAAAGATCATTCAAGCGCACGATCTCTTTAGAAGCCTTACTGTAACCCTGCTTCGCCTCATTCTCACGCACTGCGGCAGCCTCCAATTTCTTGTTAGTCTTGGCACAAGCCTCGACCCATTGTTGCTCTATGTCAGAAAGATGCTTTTTCAATTTGTCCTTTTCCTCGCGGAAGGTCACATCATCCCATTTAGCAACTTTCAATTCACGGCGCAACCTGTCGCGCTCTTCTACAACGAGCTTCATCTCCTGATCATAACTTTCCCGCTCTTGGGACAAAGATCACCATTGACGCGCAATCTCTGCCGAGGTAGACAGAAAATTCGCCAAGCTCATGACATGATCATCAAGCAAGTCATTGCGCGGGCGCGTGGCTAGATGTGCGCGCTCAGCTGGTGGTATAATATTAGCCAAAAACTGGCGGCAATTTTCCACATCTAAAAACCGGCTGTCAGGCGTCAGCGCCCAAGCGGGAGCAAAGACTCCATTAACATCAACCCCACCTTCAAACTTGGAGCCACCAGAAAAATTGGCATCAAGTTCAGCAACAACCTTCTTCTCCCCAGAGTCATCCTCCACATAGTCTCGCCCACCACCCTCGCTGATGTCAGTAGGGGATACCCGCCCAGTGCCCATCTCCATCTCAACCCCTGCGATTCCTTCGGGTAAATCGTGCGGATAACAGATGGAGATGGTTGTGGTGTAGGTTGGCGGGCAGGCGAGGACACCAACGGTGTAGGCTGGCGGGGTGGCGGGGACTGTGGTGGTGGAACATCCTTTAACGGGGACTTAACCGGAGGACTTGGAAGACGAGTCTCCGGTGACGGGGTCTTCTGTTTGTAAGTTGGATCAATGGTGAACCCTTCTGTAAACGAAGTTGTAGTCACACTCCCCTGCACGCCATGCCCCATTAAGTCAGCTGCGCGCAAAAACATACATCAAATAAACACAAGTATGCTGCAAGAAAACATATAAAAAAGAACAGAGGTACTTACCAAGCAGACTATCATCTGCATTATGGACAAGTTCGTCCAACTTCTTCTTCTTACCAACGGGGGACGACAACCCCCACGCGTTATCCTTGTCAGTTGAGCCACGCCGAGACCTGGAGCCCTTAGATATTTTCTTCTTTTGCGGAGTCTCCTCTAACACAGGCCCATGCTCAGTCGTCTCAACGACCAACGGCTTGGTCACTACAAAGAAACACTAATAGCACGAGGCACCACTCACCTTTGTCGTCTTCAGTCAAGTGAGGGTTGTGCCCCTCAACATCATACTTCATACTCATCCCAGCCATCACCAACGTCGTATCAGGCACATTGCAAACATTCATAGGATGGCTGGTGAGCTTCTTGAACCACGCTCTATCCTCGTAGGGGATAAGCTTAACCCTCTCAAACTCCTCACCAACTTCCCGCCGACCCATCTGAAACGACACTACACCCTCAAAAACCCAGAAAAATTAAGGTTTCCAATCACGGAAACTCTTCACACCTGACCTCGCGCATAGCAACACACCATGACGCGGGCGACAAGACACCCAACTCTCTACAGAGCAAAGGGTGTAAAAAACATAGAACATGTCGACATCAGGCTCCAAACCTTGAGCCCAGCAGCAAAATTTGAAAAACATAAACCTAGACATCAGTCCCGGGTGTACCTGACTCAGGTGGATCCAAGTGGTTTGGAGAAATGTCCCCAACAACTTGCTCATAGGGAGCCTAAAATTACAATCCTTAAAGAAAGAGGCATAAACGCCTATTTTACCGGTGGGTGGTTGAAGGATAGTTTTCCCCTCCACCGGCTGTTCAACCTGTAAGAGGAAGGGATCCCATAATCCTTACATAACTTTCTCAGTTCTCCCTTGGACCAAGACGTAGTAACGTTACCAGCAAGAGGCGGCCCCTTCTTAGAATCATCATCACCCTTTCTGCCGCCTCTCCTTTTCTTCTTCGGAATGTTTACAACGCCTTCCATTTGACAAAAGTTTGAAGTTTTTCAAGTATCGGACGAAGATTTAAAGGAAGAGACTTGAGAGAGGATTAAGGAAAAAAGTTTCAGAAAATTTTGCTAAGTGTGGAGAGGAAGGAGTGTGAAATGAGGATTTAAATAGGAGGATGCTATGTGTCTCAGTGGGAATGCAATCGTGTTGCAGGTTCGTTGAATCAGAACGTGACACGTCAAGGAGAGAGAAACAGCGTCAAATGAAACGACAGCTGGGTCCCACTCCGCCCCTGACACAGTACAACCGTCAGAGACTTTTCGGCTACTAACATGTCCTTTAACCTTCGCGCACTGACACTTCTGATGTGAGCATTAATTGCTGACGTGCGCCTCACCCCCACTTGGCAAAGCACTGCGCTTCTGGCGCACAACACAAACAAAAGAGCACAGATATCCCTCGTAAATACAATTTTTTCTTCTCTGAGTCCAGTGCCCTGCATGCTGCGCATGCAGAACACTAGACTAGGGGGACTTGAAGAGATATGTACCGGCGCATCCGACAACGAAAGGGATGTACAACCAATCAGAGGCCGTTATTCCCTGCTCCATGATTACCTGCAGGTAAGAGGTACAGAAAACGACGGAAAGGACGGTCAGAGGACACGTGGACCAACCGCAGAAGGACAACGCAAACAGTGACAACGGTATGCAATCCACAGCCAGTTGTCATTCTCACCTCAGCCAATCACAGGACATCTCGAAGGCCTATAAATACCCCTTTTCCCCAAGGAGAAATGATTCATTCAACACTTGGCGGAGAAATCCTTAGAGAATTGTCTATAGTTGAGAAAGATAGATTATAGTCGAAACGCTGTAACAATTTGTGTCCGAGTCCTTGTAATAGTCCAGCAAGCATTAATAAGAAATATCTCTTTACTTGTGCTCTTATTACAGATTATTATATTGGTGTTTCTTCAGTGGGGTTTAGTCTAAAAGGGTTCGGGTCAGTTTCAAGTTGAATCCGCAAACCCGTTTAACTACATGGTTGGGTTCGGGTCAACTTGGGCGGGTTGGCGGGTTGACCGTTTAACTAATCTATAGTATATATATATATATATATATATATATATATATATATATATATATATATATTGTAATATGTTTTGTGTAATAAATTATCTTGGTTAGGTATTTTATGTTATAGTTATAGCTGAAAAGAGAAATTAACATAAGATTTTATAATTAAAATGTAATTGTTTTATATATTTGTTTTTTATAGGAAAATTTAAGTTTTTTTTGGAGAGTAGTGTTTCAGCGGTAAATCCCGTGTTGTAAAGCGACCACTACCCAGGATCGAATCCTATAGGAACCACACGGGTTTCTCCTTTCAAACGCAACGGTTATTTTTTCGGTGGAACGTGGGAATCGAACATGAGACCAAACCCGGGCAGAAACCCTCCAAGAAGGTAAACCTTTCCACCTCAAACCAGCTGAGCTGGAGATCATTGTCATAGGAAAATTTAAGTTAATATATTAACTTGTGAAACCGGTTTGTTAATTCTATCAAATTCTATCTTTAGATCAAAATCCAGTAAGAACCTCAATCACACAAATGCTTCCCCTAATTATCTTCACCTACTAATTTAGTTTTTGATTCGGATTTTACTACACAACCGGTAAGAAAGGCCTCTAGGATCACTTTTACACTATTAAATCTTAAAAGAAAAACCCCACCAATAACACAAAATATAATAAACCTTTACAATGTTTAACATAAATAATTTCATTTACAATTCAAAACAAATTAAGAATTTGTTTGTTTTTATGCCTTTTATATATTATCAATGTATTAATAATCATTTATAATCTATATTGCATTTAATTGGTAGGTATCCACACCAAAACACTTTTTGATACACTATAAATAGTGATGAATACTCTCCAAAGCGTTTCCTATATGAGGGATCAAACTCAAAGAACAACATAACTCTCCCAACTCAATTTGTCTTGCAATCTTGATTCTGAAATAAGGGGAAGATATGCAAATCGGTTCGAGTTTTGTGGTTGCAGAAAGCGGGTACCTTCCTAGTGAAAAGTTTGATGACGATGGAAGGATAAAACGAACAGGTAAGTTCATTTTTCTTTCTTTTTTTCTTTGTGCGGCGAATTTCAACTTTAGGGGTGCTTTAAATTCATTTTTCATATTTTTTATTCGTGTATACTGTCTTCACAAGTTGGTTTTTTATTTGTTTCTACTTGTCAATCAAGGGACTTGGAAAAGTGCAACTGCACATATAATAACTGCTGTAATCGGGTCGGGTGTGTTATCATTGGCTTGGTGTTTTGCTCAACTTGGATGGATAGCAGGATCCATCACCCTCGCCTTGTTTTCTATAATCACAATGTATAACTCGATTTTGTTGACGGATTGCTACCGATCACCAGATCCAATTACCGGAACCAGAAACTATACTTATATGGATGCTGTAAAATCCAATCTCGGTAATTTTCTAATGTTACTTTCTTTATTTAGATTAAAACGTTACTTTTTGTTGGTTGATGTTTTAAAATTTACGTTATGACTTTTATCAACATTTATGGCTAGACATGTAAAAGTAACAAACCCCACCGACCAAATTTTATTTGTCCCTTAGTCGAACAATATTTACATTCAAATGATAATTACAACAAAGGTTGTTGAGAAAGAATGTACTCGTTTTTATTTATTTATTTGCTCTCCAAAATTATGTGTAATTAGTATTTATTTATTTTCGTTTCTAATAAATTGCAAGTAAATGTTGCATGCTGACATTTATTTAAGTTACTTTAATGACAAAACTCCAAAAATATTAATTTTCTCATAACAGATTCATAAATAAATGAAAAAATAAATGAAAGTGTTTGCTGGCTTGTTAAAAAAGTTTAAAAAAAAAATTTAAGTTCTCTTAAAGTTGATACTCATTTTTTAATTTGTCTAAAAAACGTTAACTTTATTTTTTAAGAACTGTGAAAAAATAAAATAAAAAAATAAACGAATTAGGAGTAGGTAAAAAGTATCAAGGCGACAGGAGTGCCGTCCGTTAACCACTTTTAATGAATGCTTATATGGAAAATTAGCATAGTAAGAAGAGAAAAATATTGAGGAATAACCGGATGAAGTTTTGTTCGGTATATAAAGATCATGCTTATTTAGGCGTTAAAGCGCCAAGTCATTCTCACGTATCTAACGAGGCTTTAACTAATCCAATTTTTAACTATTACGTGGTGATTTAACTAGAATAAAAAAAACATAAAAAAAGTATTTGTTCGCTTTTAGGTGGTCCCCACACCTCTCCACCCTCATGCCCGCTAGCTGGTTATTGGGGCCCCATTTAGCTACATGTTTTAGTGTTTTGGGCTTTAATAAGTTTATGTGGCAGGGGCGTGAGAGCACAACACCCGGTCTAAATACGTATAGGTATTTAATTTAACTTTTGTACGGTCAAATTATATAGCAAATTATATCTTTTAATATCTAAAAGTACTCTAAAAGACAGAATCAAACTTTGAAAGATTAATATTCTAAAAAAACCCTCCCTAAAAGCTACACATCCAATGAATGTAAATGAAGTAAAAACATGTATTACAATAATTACACTATATTAATACGGTGTGCGCATATAATGTATATATGTGTGGTCCTCAGAGGGCAAAAGTAAAGTTGCACTAGTTTTAACGTTATTTTACTAATTTGGTGAAAATAACGTTAAAAACGACGGACGGTTAATCATGCATCATGTGGTGGCGTTGATAGCCAAAAGACAAAGGGGTACATGCACCAATCGGGTTTGTCCCGATTGCTAAGTGTTCTGTGCCTTATGTCCAAGGCTTGATACCAAACCACATTGAGCCGAGGGTCTCACTGGAAGCAGCCTCTCTATTCTTAGGGGTAGAGGTAAGGCTGTCTACATCTTACCCTCCTCAGACCCTACCTTAGCTTTGCTGTAGGTGGGATTAACTGAGTATGATGATGATGATGATGATGATGACACTATATTAATAATAGAAATAGAAGCCTATTGAACAGTGATTTGATTTTTGCTTATTTTTTTTAATTACATTAAAACATCGATATATCATAAAAGTGCTAATAACAAACATGCTACCAATGTTTAAACATGATTAAAAACATGTCATTAACACTTGTATTTACACAGGACCACTTCAATACAAGCTTTGTGGCATGGCTCAATATGGTGTTCTAGTCGGAATCACCATAGGATACACGACCACCACCGCGATCAGCATGGCGTAAGTTCACAACAATATCAACTTCTTTCCCTTTATGTAACTTCGCCGATTTTAATCCTTTTAACTATCATTTATTAGCGCGATCAAAAGATCCAACTGTTTCCATACACATGGCCACGAAGCAGGGTGTCATGTGAGCAACAACATGTTCATGGTGATTTTCGCCGTTATTCAAATCCTCTTAAGCCAAATTCCTAACTTCCATAAACTATCGCCGATATCAGTAGTTGCTGCTATCATGTCGTTCTCCTATTCGTTGATTGGCATCGGCCTCTCAATTGCCAAGATAGCTGGTCAGTAAATCCTAATTTGGTTGTTTTCCTAGACCATGCTAGTCACTTTTGCTATGAATGAAATTTTACTGGGTACGTTTGTTTGTATGTTATTTATCAGCTCTAAGTATTTTCTTATGGTTAACAGAACACGGAATCGCGAAGACGGGTCTAACAGGAATACCGGTCGGACCTAACTTTTCCGGCATGGAGAAAATGTGGAACACTTTCTCCGCCCTTGGAGACGTTGCTTTCGCCTATTCGTTTTGCTTTGTCCTCATTGAAATTCAGGCAAGTAACATATAAACAAACGCACCTAGTATAATCTCACTCATAGCAGACCCCGCTCCAAAAACCTTTTTTCTAATGTGACCAGTGTATTATTTTTAGTATAAGTTGCAACTCAAGAGAGGTTCTTGAAAAATTGCAGGACACATTAAAATCGAGTCCGCCTGAGAACAAACAAATGAAGCTAGCTACAGCCGTCGGAATCATGGCGTCTACTGTGTTCTATATGCTGTGTGGGGTGCTCGGATATGCTGCTTTCGGACACAATGCACCAGGAAACTTCTTGACTGGGTTTGGATTTTACGACCCGTATTGGCTAGTGGATATCGGAAACATTTGCATTGTGATCCATCTTCTTGGTGCTTATCAGGTAAACTAAATCAAGAAATCATGTCTGTCACAACCAAAATTAGTAACTAATCTGATGGTTTTCTTCCGAATTCGTATAGGTATTAGCACAACCATTATTCGGGTTTATGGAGACTAGCAGTAAAAAGAAATGGTCACAGAACAAACTCGTCACGAAAGATTTTTCATTATTCGGATTCGAGGTCAACGTGTTCAGATTTGCATCCAGAACAACTTACGTTATCGTGACTACAACAGCCGCGATGATATTCCCGTTTTTCAACGACTTTGTGGGCTTACTTGGCGCGTGTACATTTTGGCCATTATCGGTTTATTTCCCTATTGAGATGTATATTTCGCAAGCGAAGATCCGCAAATATTCCTACACTTGGATTTGGATGCAGATATTGAGTCTAGCATGCTTGATCGTCTCACTAGTCGCTGCAATCGGGTCAAGCCGTGGGCTCATCACTTCGGTTGAATCATTCAAGCCGTTTCAATCTGTTTCGTAACTAACCCAAACGGGTTTGGTTTTAAATGTTTCGATGTATGTTACTAGAGACAGGTTTCATTGTACAAGTAGGAATCTGTATTTACATGTGTCTGGAATGAAAGAAATCGAGTTCTTGGTTACATTTCCAGAGTCTGGTACAAATATAAAGATAGAAAGTCTAGCTATTTATCTTTTAAATGTATACAAATTATGGAAACTTGTACCTTTAGTTTAGTCTCGGTGCAGTTTCGGAGATCCGTTGGTCTTCCAGAAGTTCATACGGGTCAACGTATCGCGGTAGGTATACTTGTCTCGTCGTAGCATCATGGACAAATTTTGGCCCAAAGTACTGCAGATGGATGCATAAATCGGTTAAAAATTTATAACCACATTGAGGAATACGTAGGATAACAACATATTTAACGCTGAATGCGTAAACTATGCATACAGAATCATATCTTCATAATTCATATTATACTTGTAAAATCAAGATCTCTTGGCATTTGATGCAGGTTACTTTTTTTCTTTTTTTTTTTTATAAAAATAGCATCCTACTTTAAATTTCTTCCATTTTAAGCAATCAATCACCATTAGCCAGATACTTTAAACACAGAATCATATCTTGATATTATGCTTGTACAATCAAGAATCTCTTTACTAGTGACTCGGGCTAAGGGAACCCACTAAATTTATAGCAAAAGCGAGTCTTCATAGGACAATTGTGTTTGTATATTGCCTTAATGATATGGAGTTTATCCAGGAGCTAGCAGACTCATACTAGGACCGTTACACAGAGGCAAACAGGCCTAACACGCAGAACTCAGGCTACATTTGCAATAACAGTGTCCATAAGTAAATAAGTAATGGACGGATTATGTAAAGCCTTGCTGTCTGACTTGAGTTCCGTTATTGGAGATTCAATTTCGAAGTCAACCATTTTCTACCAAAATTTAAAGTTTTAACTTTTAACTTGCTTCCTTTTCATATGTGACGATTTGATTTGGGTAAGTTACGCGTTTATTTAAGAAGTTTTGGCTTGACCTGCCATCTTTAAACCTACCCTGTAAAAGACTGCTTGTTGTATTGTATTAATCATGGAGTTTTCTTCAACATATTTCCCTTTATTATTTATGTTTCCGCGCTGCGTCACTAACCATCATCTCTCAATAAAACTAAAGCTAGGTATAGATCAAGAAAGCTTACAAGGTAAACAGCAGAGAACGAGGCAACCGTTACAAGGATCAGCGGCCAAAATGCCAAGAAGAATGTTCCACCAAGGGTCAGCAAGACTTTACCACGTGGAATCAAACCCTAAAACATAGATGTCACAAACATCAACTAACATATCGTGAAAGCATTCGTTTCATAACCAATAACATGTTGAGAACCGCGAAAACAACATAATGCATTTGTACCTTTTACTTTGAATGTGATATACAAAAACGGTTATGCAACCGCCTATTACTCTCTCTTATTATAGTTTGTCTTCTATGGACTACATACAAATGCGTTATGCAATTCTCACGGCTTTCTAACATGTTATTGGTTCATGTTCGGGGTGAGCAAAAAACGGATTAAACCAAAACCGAATAACCAACAGACCAATAATTGACAATTCGGTTTTTCTACAACAAAAATTACAGTTCTATTTCGGTTATGGTTCAGTTCAAAACAGAACCAAACGCCAAAATCCTACCCACCAAACTGGTTTGAATGCTTGTTATTGGATTTATAGCCCAAGTCCATTATCTCAGCCCAAATTTTCATGCCCAAAATCATTAACAGTTGATTAACAAAAACATTAGGCCAGAAGTTTTAAATTCAAATTCATTATTTGGGGCCAAATTCCCTGGGCCTAAACATTTCAAGCCCAAAATCTAAAACCAAAAACCAACTCCTAACCAAAATTTCGGTTTTGGTTCAGTTTGAGCCGAAAACCAACTCAAACCGACTCATGTTCACCCCAAGAAGTTCATTTATCCTTGTACAAATTAACAAACAAAAGAAGGAAATAGTGTTTTAACCTCAAGACCCTCACTATTCAATGCCATAGATCGCTCCCTTTGTTTCGATAGGTTTTCCTCAATATCTGCATATGTGTTTGAAAATCCTCCATCTTCTTCCTTATATCCAACATTCTCGTCTTTCTCCAACAACGAAGTGCGACTTATCCCCCTTCGCTTCAATTCCTTCATAAACAACGACTCAGTAGGCTCTTCACCTACACATAGTTATTAATTCCAAACAGAGATGAACAAATTGACTATACAGTTCTTGACTGGAATCATACAGCTGATTCGAACCAAATAATCACGATATCTACCAATGTAATAGAAACCGGTTTTCATATCGTATTCGGTCAGGCTCATAAATGGTTGAACCAGTTGTACCATGGAGTACCAGGTAGTTCAAAAAATAATCCAAAAGTACATAATTCCATATAAAAAATCATTTTTCCAACCAAAGTTTTTTTTTTACACTATGTTTCCGAGTTTAACAAACGAAGGAAGAGAAGGGAAAGAGAATTAAGGAGGGAAAAGAAAAAGAGTGGAAAGAAAATATTTAATTAACTAGTGTGTTCCCGAGTTTGAAGGAAATGGAGAGAAAAGTAAGGATTTTATGTTTAAAATAGCATTTCCTTCCAAATCTCTCCAATTTGGAAGGATGAAAAATGAAGGAAATGAACCAAAATTTTCCTTCCATATCCCTCCCTTTCTCTCTTTAAAAAAAACTCTGGAACACAATTTTTCCAAACATCCTTTCAAATCCTTTCTTTTCTTTCATTAAATGAAACTCGGAAACAGAGTGTTAATGAAAGTCTAAAATAGGTTTATAGCATCGCAGTGTAATGCATCTAATTCACGATCACTTAAAAGACGAAATTCACTAATCAACATAAATACCAATAATCATAATATTGGTAACAAAAACTCAAAATTAAACATGGGATATAAACTGGTTCATCTGTATACACCAGTACCCTAATTAGACCGGACTCTATCATATCAATGACGTCTCCAATAGCCTATTCACTATTCAACCAATATTACCAGCCGGTTTGAAACGATTTTTAAAATGATTTACAACTAAACTTGAAATGGAACATATTATACCTTTAATATCATTATCATCACTATCTTGACCCTTACATGAAACTCTAAACCGTCTGTTGATCCGTATATTTGACTTGTAGCAAATAAAGGCTTTGTTTCTATGAGAAGATGATTGCAACGATGAAAAAGGGTGTAGACCAGATTTTAGTATCTGAATGGAAGCCATTTGTGTAGGAAGGTAGATGGTTGATGAAGGAAGCAATAGAATAGGGGATGTGGATTTTGTTTGTAACAAGGATGTGGCGTATATTATGCTGTTTGAGTGTTTGGTAGTTAGTTAGTGGCTGTTGTACGACGTATGCGTGTTATGTGTTTGTGGTTGTAGTTTCGTGGATATAATATTAATTAATTAATTAATAACACCGTTTGGAATTTCTGACGGTTGTTTACTTTATCCACTTCTCCATATGTCTCCGTTAAAATAAAATAAAATAGGTTTACCCGAAAAGGAAAATTTCATTGATTTTTTTTACATTCCAGAGCGCGACTGAAGCAGTGGTTTTTGAGGCGTAACTTTTTTTAGAAACGACTGATTTTAATCTATTCCTTAGATAAAAACAAAACTTCATTTACAATTTCATTTAGTGTAAAGAATTCATTAAAAATTGTGTATGACATGGGTTATAACATTTTTTTTTTGTTTATTTTATTATTAGGTTAGAAAATTTGATATTAAGATAGGATCAATAATATTAAATGGTTTTTAATAAGCGAAAATATAAAAAGAATAACGAAACATTCATCTTTGGGCTTAGTAAATGATTAATGTTGTTTTACATGCCAAAATTATCCCTTTTACTAATTTACCCTAATATCACACAAACATATTTTTTTTTGTGTTTTTATTGAAGGATTAAGTAACAAAAAAAGTGATTATTGCTTCAGAAATCACATATGATGATCTTAGGTAGCGTTTGGTACGCAGGAATGAGAGGCGAAATGGAATGGAACATTACAATGGAATGAAAAAAAAGGTGTTTGGTTGGTCAAGGTAATGAAATCATCCATTACCTCCTCCATTCCATTCCCTCTAAAAATCTCCAAATTCATTTCATCCAACCCCTCTGTTTTTTTTCCATTCCATTCCCTCTGTCACCCTTTATCACCACTGACCACCACCACCACCACCACCATCTACCACTGCCACCCATCGCCACCACCATCACCGACCACCGCCACCCACCACCGACCGTCGCCACCCACCGACCACCGCCATCACTTTCCGTCACCGACCGCCGCCACCCATCGACTACCGCCATCACCGACCACCACCACCGTCGACCACCACCACCCACCACCCACCACCAACCGCCACCAACACCACCTACCACCAAGCACCTAACGCCAACACGGACACTCTCCGTCACCAACCATCGCCAGCCACCGACCACCACCGCCAACCGCTGCCGCCGCCACTCATTGTCGTCGTCACTCCCTGTCGCGACCCGCCGCTGCCGACCACCACCATCGTCACTGCTACTATCACCACCAGATGTCGCCACCCACCACCACCGACCACCACCCATCATCGTCGTCGCCACTAACAACCATTACCACCACCGTCGTCGGCGCTGCTGCCGCTGCCACCACCACCCACCGACCACCACTAACTCTGCCACCACCAACCACTGTCGCCGGCACCCGCTGCCAACAGCCATCGCCACCACTTACCACCGCCGATTTTATTCCTTTGTCTTTTCCTTCACACTAAACAATATAAAGTAATGATTCATTCCATTCTTACGTGTAACCAAACAAGACCATGGAATGGTAATCATCCATTTCATTCCTTTGTCCATTCCATTACCTTCTCCATTCCATTCCCTCGTCCATTCCATTACCTCATACCAAACAGACCCTTAGAGGTACATCATCCCAAAATCTAGACACCAAGTGATTGTTTGTCACTTCATATGGGTCGTATTGACTCATACGAACCATATAAGTTGATGAAAAAGTAATACGAGTCATATTGGTCATATAATTATCACAACAATCATTTATCTTTCGGGTGGAAAAAGTGATACGTCCTGCAGAACCCTTATAGCAACTCGAATACTAATATCTAGGGCTGCAAATGAACCGAACGAACACGAACAAGGCCTTGTTCGTGTTCGTTCGTTAAGGAAATTATTTGTTCACGAACATTTCATGAACACTATCCGAACGAAATTTTTTGTTCGTGTTCGTTTGTTAAGTAAACACTCGTGTTCGTTTGTTAATTTTGTTCATGAACGCACACGAACACAAACGGACATATATTAACTTTCGAATAAGATCGAATTTACATACATTAAGACATTAATTAGACCTACTCAAAGTATAACCTAATTATCCAAACATGTGGAGGGTGTCGGCGCTATGGGTGTAAACGAGCCGAGCCGAGCCCGAGCCTGACTGGGCTCGTCTCGGGCTCGTTAAGGTTTTGTGAAGCTCGAGCTCGAGCTCGGCTCGGTTCGAGCCTACAATCTTGAGCTCGAGCTCGGCTCGCTAGCAGAATCCAAAGCTCGAGCTCGGCTCGGCTCGAGGTGATTTGAGAATCTCAAACGAGCTCAAAAGCTCGGCTCGAGCTCGCAAAAGCTCGGCTATAACTTAGGCTCGCGAGCCCAATCGTTAAGGCTATAACTTAGGCTCGGCTGTAACTTAGGCTCGGGCTCGGGTTCGGGCTCTAGCTCGTTAAGGCTCGATTAGGCTCGCGAGCCCAATCGAGCTTTGTATCTAGGGCTCGAGCTCGGGCTCGATAACTAAACGAGCCATATTTCAGGCTCGGGCTCGGGCTCGTTAAGGCTCGGCTCGTTCGAGCTTTTTACCGAGCCGATCCCGAGCCGCTACGTGTCATTTACACCCCTAGTCGGCGCTGGAACGTGGAAACATATACTGAGCAGTGAGCATGGATAATAAAAGTAGGGTTATTGATATCATATAGCCATATATTTACCTGACATAAATTATTTGGGTAAAATAAATAAAAATAAGAGAATATAAAAAAAATTATAGAAATAAAAACCTTATTAAGCTATCGAACACAAACGAACATAAACGAACACGTTACCGAACATTTACGAACATAAACGAACGAACATAAACGAACTTCTTGCCAAACAATTTATGAACTGTTCGCTGAAAATTCAGTTCGTTTGCAACCCTACTAATATCATATCAGTGATGTACCGATACCCACCGCCATCACAAAACCTTAGGTCCTTAATCAAACACTTCCCAATCTTAAAGGACCATTCCCAACCAACTCCCAATCCATAAAACCCTCTCATCATCTCCCCACTCCACTCCAAACCAGATAAGCCCTTTCCCCCTCCCCTTCCAACAAACACCATGTCCTCCGTAATCCTCCGGGTTTTACCCGACATAGCAATCCGATCCAGACACCATCTCTCAACCCAAACCCGTCCTCTCTTTAACCTCAATCGCATAACAATAATCCTCAAACCAATATTATCAACAACAAAATCTTTCTGTGCTGTCTCTGCTTCCACAACCGAACCCTTTGTCTCCAATTCCCCGACAACAACTTCCAAGGAACAAAGACAGCAATCTGTACCTGGGTCTGTTCATGAAACCGTTAATCTTGAATGGGTTAATCGAAATGGGTTGTGTGGTGAATTGACTGAAAAGGATGTGGGTCGAGAGGTTAGGTTGTGTGGGTGGGTTGCTCTTCATCGGGGTCATGGTGGCCTTACTTTTATTAATCTTAGAGATCATTCTGGAATCGTTCAGGTTAGTGTTTTTTTCAATTTGTTGTTGTTGTTACTTTTGAACGTTTTTATTTATTTGTCGTATGGAAAAGTTATGTCCGTTTAAAAATTGTGGTGGAGAAGTAAAAGTGGAACAGGAAAAGGCTAGTTTTAGACGTTTCGGCACTTGAAGCCCTTAAATTTAGACGTTTTTTATGTAGAGGCTAACTAGAATTGTGCCAGCGCGCTGCGGCGCCATAAAATCGATACTATATTATTACCTTGAAGTTTTGTCAGGGAGGCTGCAAATTCCTAATAAAAAAGATGAACCAATACCTAGTGTAGATGAACACGACATGATCTGGTAGTTCACTGTAGTGTGGAACCTTAGCTTTGTAAACACGAAGGCTATGATACAGTCGGTATTTGTCCCCGCGGTGGAGATTATCAAAGTATATGTATTGCTTTGATTACAAAAAGAATACATACCCACATAACTTTTGAATGTCTTTTTATAGACAAACGCATATTGTCTCTAAATTCATGTTTGAATTGAACAAAATACATATACACAATAACAGAGGTCACCATAATTATCATTTCATCTTAATAGCAACCAAATGGAACTCATAATTCAACCAATTTAATCTGTTCAGTTGACATCATCAGCAGCAGCATCATAGGCACATGTAACAATAAAGAAGTCAGAATCATAATTAAACAATTTTGTAAGCAATTAGCATAAATCTGTACAAACTGAGATCATCAACATACATACATACATACATACATACATGCAATAATCAATAAACCCAGGATCATCCAATCAATAAATCCAGAACAGTAACAAAAAACCAAAGTAAAATTATTGAATAGGAATTATTCAATTACGTACGTTTCCTAATCACTTGTTGTCGTTACGGTGTGACTTTAGTGTTTAGAAGCTAATTACCTGTCGTTCTGATATGACTTCGATCTGCGCGATGCAATACGCCAGGCGTAGTTCCGATACAACTTTCACAGTTCTTTTTCCTCTACGTGAACCCAAACGTGAGTTCAGAGGCGGCGGCGTTAAGGTGACCTAGACGTAGTGGGCTTCATATTACCATCGTTATCTCTGTCATTCAGCAGAACCCTAGAGCTGCCGCTGTGACCATGGTTTTAAAAAACGGGTGAGGCGTGCGCCTCGAGGCGCGACTCAAGGCGAAACGCTAAGAAAACGAGTCTGGGGCGCGCCTCATGGGGTTCAGATTGTACATACGCCTCTAATGACTGAGGCGCTAGGAAAATGTGCACCTCAGTTGCACCTCAGGTGTGGTTTAAGAAAACGGGTGAGGTGTGCGCCTCAAGGCGAAACGCTAAGAAAACGAGTCTGAGGCGCGCCTCATGGGGTTCAGATTGTACATACGCCTCTAATGGCTGGGGCGCTAGGAAAATGTGCACCTCAGTTGCACCTCAGGTGGTTTAGGCTGTTTTTGTTGTGTTTTTTGGTGTTTTAGACTTTTTGGGTCAATTATTTTATGTTTGATGTTTATTTATGATGTTTTAGACTTTTCTAGGTCAATTATTTTATTTTTTATAAGATACATAATTTTTATATTATTGTTTTACTGCGCCTCGGGCTTACGCCTCGGTTCGCCTCGAGGCTTACGCCTCATGAGGCGAAGGGAAAACGCCTCGAGGCTCGTTTTTGTTCTTTTAAACTTTGGCTGTGACCATTCATACGCACGCCACCTATTTCCCTAGAGGCTAATAGACGCTACCCTCATGTTCTTAGACGCGTCGCTACTCTTATGTTTTAGACACGACCATTTGTATTTTAATGAAAAGTATACATTAGAAGTTTCAGGTGCGTGGTTTCAGTGAGGCATCTAAACCTAGACGCCTCAAGTGGACTTTTTCGCAAATCCCTTTAGTTAATGCCTAGTTACGTGATTTTCCGTGAGGTTTCATAAGATGTTAGCAGTTTAGCACATGATATTTTTTATGGTTGAAGCTAAACAAACATCACGTCACGTGTCTTATAGGTCATATAGGCCGTATGACAAGGGAAAATGGTCACAGGGCCAATGTCCAAACGGGCGTGGGGAATGGCTACATGAGCCGTATATGACAGGGAAAATGGCCACACGGGCTGTGTGGCGTGTTAGCCTGACAAATCATAAGTGTTGCCCTGTCATACGACTCGTATGGCCATTTTTGCTCTATCAAACAACCCGTATGATCATTTCTGCACCTTCATACGGCCTTTATGATGCATTCACTGTTATATGTAGAATCTCTCTTATATTTTTATAGTTATATTGATATTGATGTGGTTTATGACACATGGGATTCATTGTGCTTCTAGTTTATTGCTTTCTGTCTATAATATGCAATTTAAATTGAAGCATGTTAATGGCTTGTTTTATAATTAGATATATGAATGAATGCTTATTGGGTTTATTAAAAAAATAGGTTACAACACTTCCAAATGAATTTCCTGAAGCTCATTCTATGGTGAATGACTTGAGACTTGAGTATGTAGTTTCTATACAAGGCGTTGTTCGGCTCCGTCCAAGTGATTCGGTTAATAAAAACATGAAGACCGGCATGATAGAGGTGGGATCACGTGTGATTTAAGCTTCTCAAAATTATGATGCAAAATATATTAATATATACTTCAGGTCACTGCAGAACAAGTTCAAGTGTTGAATTCGGTGAAGGCTAAGTTGCCATTCTTGGTTACCAGTGCAGACGATGCAAAGGATTCTATTAAAGAGGAAATCCGCTTGAGGTATCCTTTATTTGTGCAAGCACGTACTTGGCTTTGATTATTGCCATCACTTTTATTGTTGTTATCTTATAGAGATTTGCGTAAAGATGGTTTTTTTAGCCCATTTGTTTACTCTTTATGGTTAGAAGCATTATTAAGATCGGTTTTGTAGATACCGTTGCCTTGATTTACGTCGACCACAAATGAGTTCCAACATAATGCTGCGACATCAAGTTGTGAAGCTCATGCGGAGGTATTTAGAAGATGTGCATGGTTTTGTGGAGGTATTTTCTATATAGAATTTAATTTCAAATTTATTTAAATACAAATAATTGTGTTATTTAGAAAGCTTTAATCCCTACTTTGTTTTGATCCTGAAATTTTCATGGGTGTAAGGTAGATTGAGACTCCAATACTCTCTAGGTCAACTCCTGAAGGCGCTCGGGATTATTTGGTTCCATCAAGAGTTCAGGTAATTTAATATATGTTGTTTATATAATGCACCCTTTTAGCTAAATTTTAATTTAATCAATTATTTTTTTTTGGGTCATCCATTATTTTCTATAACATGCTCGTTGTTAAGTTGTTGGCCCTATGCTACATAAAGCAACATGTGAATGCTTAATATATATGAAAACATACAAGAACTTACAGATATAGACATGCTTCCCATTTTAGCAGAACTTTCCTTTACTTTTGGTTGACAATGGCGGACTTGGTATGGTTGTCACATCTCCAACACCAAGGGTCTGTTTGGTATGGGGTAATGGAATGAATGAGGGAATGGAATGGATGAGGTAATGGAATGGATCATTACCATTCCATGTCTTGTTTGGTTGCCATGTGGGAATGAAACAAAACATTACTTTGTGTTGTTGGATAGGCAGGAAAAGACGAAGGAATAAAATCGATGGTGAGTGGCGGTGGTGGGTGGTGGTTAGTGGCTGTGATAGTGGGTGGTGATATGTGGCGGTAGCGACGGTGGTGGGTGGCGGCGGTGGCAACGGTGGAAGGTGGAGGTGGATGGTGGGCGACGACGGTGAGTAGTGGCGGCGGTGGGTGGTGGTTGGTGCGGTGATGGTAGGTGGTTGTGTGTGGCGGTGGTGGTAGGTAGCGACGGCACTGGTGGGTGGTGGAGATGGTGGTGGGTGGAGGTGGATGGCGGTGATGTGGGTGGGTGAAGGTAGTGGGTGGCGGTGGTTGGTGGCGGCGACGGTGGTGGGTGGTGACGGCGGTAGTGGGTGGTAGTGGCATCGGTGGTACGCGACGAAGTTGGTGGTGGGAGACGGTGGTGAGTGGTGTTGGCGGTGGTGGTGGGTGGTGACGGTGGTGGTGGGTGGTGACGATGGTGGTTGGTGGTGGTGGTGGGTGGTGACGATGGTGGTAGGTGGTGGTGGGTGGTGACAATGGTGGTTGGTGGTGGTGGTTGGTGGTGGTGGTGGCGGGTGGTTGCTTATGGTGTTAATGAACGGTGAATAAGGGATGGAATGAAAAAAAAAACATGGGGGGTGGATGGAATGGTTTTGAGGGAATGGAATGCCTTTTGGAATGGGTGATTCCATGCCTATGACCAACCAAACACACTATTTTTCATTCCCTCGTAATGGTCCATTCCATTCATTCTTTCATTCCATCATACCAAACGCTACGCAAGCGTGCACAAAGTTTGGTTCAAATCCAATGCACACACTAAATCGTTACACCAACTTTTAAAGTAATTAATCTCAACCTAACATAAGTTATTCTAGCTGTAAAATAGTTGTTTAAAGATTTGATTTACATATAAAGATTGCATGACTTGAGTTTTGTTAACCCTGGGGCTCAAATCCATGAAGTATACTTTTCAAAGAAAATGGAGCTCAAATCCACAATGTATCTAAAAATTTACCAAAATACAACTAAAAGTATAATAATAAAAGAACTCTATATGTTAAAGAGTATTTGTTCATCGAAGTGCGACGAGTAGGAAGTATGTAAGAAATCTTGGGGTAGTGAACATGGCCATTAGAACACTTTAATTTCAAAATTTCATCTTTCTTTTTAGAAAAAAAGAAATAGCCTTGACTTACGAGTTTTGATTTTGTTATTTATCAAACATAACATTGTCACATACTCACATAAAAATATGTAACATAGAACATAATTTTTCTTTATCTTTATTTTTATCTATAGAGTAACTGTATCCTGATTCACCCTAGTTCACTTTATGAAGCCAGGAACATTTTATGCTTTGCCCCAAAGTCCACAGCTGTTCAAGCAAATGCTAATGGTCTCTGGTTTTGACAAATACTATCAAATAGCAAGGTATTTTTTTATCTGTTCTTTTTAGGGGTGTAAATGATGCACAACGGCTCGAGAACTACTCGGGATCGGATCGGTAAAAAGCTCGAACGAGCCAAGCCTTAACGAGCCCGAGCTCGAGCTTTTCATACAAAGACCGTTTAGGCTCGCAAGCCTAAACGAGCCCATACAAATTTTATATTATTATTATTTTATATATAGTATACCTACTATTTAACATTGGCGAGTCGAGCTCGAGCCGAGCTTTTAGCTTCTTTTAAATTGTTCTATAATTATTTCGAGCCGAGCTCGAGCCCTTGGGTTTTACTTTCGAGCCGAGTTCGAGCTCAAAGTATTAGGCTCGAACCGAGCCAAGCTCGAGCTCGAGCTTCATAAAACCATGACGAGCTGAGCTCGAGCCAAGTCAGGCCCGGGCCCGGCTCGGCTCGTTTACACCCCTAGTTCTTTTCTTGTTAGTTTTGATGTTATATATTTTATTTTTTACTATTCCAGCATTGTTTTGTTGCAGATGTTTTAGGGATGAAGATCTTAGGGCAGATAGACAACCTGAATTCACACAACTAGATATGGAATTGGCTTTCACCCCTCTTGAGGACATGTTAAGCATCAATGAAGATCTGATTAGAAAGGTTATAAACACTTTCCATGCAGCAAAAGATGTTTCTCAAATTAACCAATTTTTTTAAGTGACACCAATTTTGTATTGCGTTTATATTTTTATATGTCCTGTTGCAGGTTTTATTTGTTTAAAAACATAAGGTAAATTTGACACCAAAGTTGTACTGGATTTTTTATGTCTCTGTGCAGGTTTTTCTAGATATTAAAGGTGTTGAGTTACCAAACCCTTTCCCCAGGCTTACATATGATGAGGCAATGGACCGTTATGGCTCAGACAGACCAGATACCCGTTTTGATCTTGAACTCAAAGATGTAAATATTTTGTCCATAATGCATATTTACTTTCTGCTTTCGTTATAATTAAAAGATTCATCTAACCCTTGTTCTTTATTAATTTCAGGTATCTGATATTTTCTCAGATTCTTCTTTCAAAGTTTTCGCAGATGCCTTGAATAATGGAGGAATAATCAAAGTACTATGCATCCCTTCAGGAGCAAAAGCTTTTTCTAACACCGCTCTTAAAAAAGGCGACATTTTTAGCGAAGCAATTAAATCTGGGGCCAAGGGTTTACCATTTTTGAAGATACAGGAAGATGGTGATTGTTAAATACACACACACATATGCTTCTTAAAAGTCAATGCTTATGTGTGTGCACATTGTTTAATAGTGAACAATACTTTATTTGTAGGTCAACTCGAAGGGGTTACTGCACTAACATCAAGTTTGGATCCCACTAAAAAAGAATTGTTTTTGAAAAGATGTGAGGCAGGATCAGGTGACCTTATCTTGTTTGCGGTGGGTCCCGGTTCGTCGGTCAACAAAACCTTAGATCGGCTCAGGTTGTATGTAGCCAACATGTTAGGACTGGTTGACCATGTAAGTTCTTATTGTAATACATTTTGACTTACTTATCATCATACTTCTGTGCGTGTGCATGTTCTGAATTTTATTATTTCTATATATGCAGTCTAAGCATTCTATCTTGTGGGTAACGGATTTTCCAATGTTCGAATGGAATGAATCTGAACAGCGGCTTGAGGTTTGTAATATGTAAAACAAGTGGCGAACAAATTTTTAAAAAACCGCTATTAATAAATGTGACATTTTTTAAGTATAGATTTTTGTTATTATAAATCTTTGCAGGCACTTCATCACCCTTTTACTGCCCCTAACCCTGAAGACATGAATGATCTTGCTTCTGCTCGTGCCTTGGCTTATGACATGGTCTACAATGGCGTTGAGGTACTTTGTTTTTATCATAGTTGTTAAAAGCCGTCGCCTCGTGCGCCTAGGCCCATTTTTTAGGCTAGGCAATGCATTTGTGCTTTGAGTCGAGGAAATTGCGCTTTAATTCTCCAGGTGATGGTTTAGGTACAGATTTCAACTAGATTCCCAAATTTTGGAGAGTTTCCAGCCAAATTCGTTAAATTATGGCTAGATTCCAGCCAGATTTCTACTTTTATCTAAGGAAAACTACTTATATACACTAATGCATCAATATTTTATAACTTTTGATACTAACTAGATGAAAAATAGTATTATTTTAATATATTTTTACTTTATTTTCTTTGTTCGCTTTTTTTTTTTTAATCTCAAGCCATTGCTTTTTTTGCGCCTCACGCCTAGGCCCCAGGCGAGGCCTATGCGCCTTGAGTGTGTCTAGCGCTTTTGATAACTATGATTTTTATGCTGGAAGTGTTCGTATAAGAGGTTTAAACTTTAAAGGGGTGTTTGGGTGTGAAATTTCACATGGGACATTTATAAAATAGTACCATTGTACGAATAGTCACATTTATTTTTATAAAATGGGACCAATAATCACATTTAATTTTCATAGAACTATATGCATTCAACCGACAAGTTAAAATGTTGAATTTTTTACAAGATGCGTTCACCAAGTTTAAATTAAATCGGTTCTATTCTTCTTTTAGATTGGTGGAGGAAGTTTGAGAATTTATCGGCGTGATGTCCAGCAAAAGGTTCTAGAAATCGTTGGCATTTCTCTTGAGCAGGTGAGGAGATACAGCTCATAGTGGTTGTTGGTTGAACTCCATATTAATTTAGTACGTAATTAACTATTAGTCAGTTGAAATCTTTGATTGGCTGGCTTGTACTTACCAGAGTTTGTTTTTATTTGCAGGCCGAAGCCAAGTTCGGTTATCTTCTAGAAGCTCTGGACATGGGTGCCCCTCCACACGGTATTATATTCCAAAATAAAATATTAAAAATAAAAAAAATGTTTGACTATTAAGTCAAATATCAATACTTAATTCTAAGCAATTGATTCAAATATGCTAACGTTTTGTCTCAACATCATTGTCAATTTTTAATCTGAAGCTCAGCATGGTTGACTTTGACATTTAATTGTATTATTTCTGTTTTGGAAAATTAGACTTGATTAAATGACAACTGGTTTACAGGAGGAATCGCTTATGGGTTGGATCGATTGGTGATGCTACTGAGCGGTAGCAGTTCAATAAGAGATGTGATCGCTTTCCCCAAAACCACCACGGCGCAGTGTGCTCTTACTCGATCTCCTTCAGAGGTTGACCCTCAACAACTCAGAGACCTCTCTTATCGCCATCAGTAGACTTATGCAATTTTGATCCATGTTTCTTTCTTTCTTTTTTTTTATAAAAAACACACCATTTATAAAAAAACACACCAATTATAAACTAAACTTTCATCATTTGTAATTCTATCATATTTATCATCGGTAATTTAGTTGTGTTAAAATTTGAGATCCATATCTATCTAGGAATAAAAATATGCTACTTATTGATTTTAAAGACAATAAATAACCAGATTAAAGGTTGTATTAAAAGCTTTACCTCTTTATTTTACTTGTTTTTGAGTTGATTGGTTTGATTAAATTGAGTGACTGAGTGTACTAGTCACTTATTAGACATTGTTTGCAACCACCATTAAGGATGGTGGTCCTAAAAGTTATTTACTTGTTATGTCATTAAACATATATTATTATCTAAATCTTAAAAATGAAGTTATATAAGTTAACAGGCAACCATGAGCCTATTGGGATGATACAAATAGTTTAAACTAAACCGAAATTTAGATTCATTTAGACTAAACTCAAATCCATAAACTCGTTAAGAGTAAGCTAACATCCATAAATTTAATGTTAGATTGGTGTTGGTTTTCATGTGGTTTTGTGGGTCCTGTCTCTACTTCAACAAATATTATGATTTATGTGGTCATGTTAAAAGTCCGTCTTCAACTTTTGATATTTGCATAATTGTCCTCAAGACTAAATGCTAAGTTTTAGTCTTTAATTTAAAAGGGTAAGTAGGTAATATGTCTCTTTTTCTTCTCCATAAAATAGCTGGAAATACTGTCTGAACTAATAATAGAAATAGAAAAAAATAATTTATTACTTTCTACTATATCCCAAAGCTCAACCTGGGGTTCAAATTCTGTAAATATAAATAAACTTTACTAATAAATGTTCCAGGGCCAGGTACATCAACTGAACATTTTAAGTAAAATAAAGGGTTGGTGAAGAAAAAACAAGCAAGGCCTTATTGTTGTTATATTTATTGTTGTTTGGGCAAGTCTACATTAGATCAAGCCCACATCTAGGCATCTAGCCATAACATTAAGCCCTAAAACAGAGGCTGGCTTTCTACTTCACATTATTTTGTGGTTGGAAATTATTGACCAAAATTGATTAATTGTTTTATTTATTGGCGTTAGAGTTTTACTTTCTTTCTTTTTCTTAAATAAATAAGATATACAAAAGATTTTGATTTCTGTTAAAAATATGTCTTTTGCTAAATTTAATGAAACTCTTTATACTGTCAATTTACATATAAATTAACTAGTTTATCCTCGGGTGCTTCCTGGGATAGACAAATCTCATATGAAGTGACAAAATGTATGTACCGTAAAAGGAATAATTCGTTTTTTCATGAAAGAGATTGTAAATGATCAACACTTTATAACTCATAAAATCTACTCTAATTCTACGTGTGCACATCTTGCTTGAGTGAAGTCTATGTATAACTTTGGTATAAATGATATGTTACGACGAGGATTGATTTAAGAGGCGTACATGGTGAGGTGATTAATTATCACTTATCAGCTAGATATTTACCTGGTGTCTAAGAATCATAGGCTATATCTAACCGGCATAGCAACCTTTGTGATCAATATTCCTAGCAACATCAATCAAAATACAAAAAAGAAAAAAAAAATTAGACTCTTACCAAAGTGAATACATCTCTGAATATATATATGCAGTTAGTGGGTTCTTATATGTAATAGTAGGTTCAAAAGCATATATACTATTTTAACATGATTAGTGACTTGCCTAGGCATAATTAATGGATTACCAAAATGAAGGGATAGGGAGCCTAATCCAGGCGGAAAAGGCATCCCTATCCCCATAACTCAGTTTCCCCGCGCCAATCAGTGGCGCGAGGAACCAACGGCGCGCAACGACCAGCACATGCAGGGAGGCGCGCAAGAACAACAACTGATAAGCAATAGCATCACCTGATAAGCGCGTACCATCACACGCGGAATCTTCCCTTGACAATCATCGTACAGAGTACAGAAGACAACAAAAGGAAGATTCACAAAGATCACTGACAGGGTACGCGCCAATAGGAAAGCTACAAGTGGCAAAGTGGTCCAACAACTACAAGACAAGGACAGCAGCATGGCTGCAGCCATGCTTCCACCATACCAGCGTCTACAGTGACAGCAGACATGCCTTACCACTGTCAGGAGCATGGTCAACGACTGACAGGGGCGCCGTCTGCCAACCACAGATCGCCACGTGTCTGCCTCGAGCAACAACCATGCTGCCCCAATGACGTCATGAACAGTACACCTGTTCTCCCGCCAATTCCAAGGGAAACATGGGACTTGGGCCCAGACCAAGCCCAATAAAGCATGGTCACTCGTGGGCTCTTCGATGAAGCCCACGAGTTCTCCTATAAATACAAGGATGCCTCTCCTTGCTAAAGGATCCGAAAATAGTCATTGCTAGCCTAGTATATTCACTTGTAATCTTTGTATTCGATCATCAATAATACTATCGGCTATTCACAGTGGACGTAGGTCAATACTTGACCGAACCACTTATATCTTGTGTTCTCACTTACTTTCACCACACACACACTTGCATCACTATCAAACGGGTTTGACCTTGTGGTTTGGGTAAAGGATTAACCCTGACGGACATAGGTATTAACCCCACGTAGATTATACGTAATCTCCGTGATACCTATTGTTTCTTCACAAAACATATTGTATTTTTTTTTGCATTAACAAAAACCCACTAAAAAATCGTTTTTTGTTCTCTTTTTGTTTTATATATAGAACTATGGTGCTCGTTGGAAAGATAATATAAAACTCATAAATTTGGTGTAATTTGTTTTTTTAAATGTCGTATACAAAAGTTACTAACGTTTAGAAATTATGGGGAAGTGCATGTGTCATGCACATGAGTGAAAAAATATTTAGAGGATAGTAAAGGGGTGTGAAGGCACCACCTAGTGTCCTAGTGTCATGTGGCGTACCCTTTTTTCGTTTATTTTATGCTAGATTATTGCCCGTGTTACACAAGATTAAACAAATAAAAATCGCTTAAAGCTTTATACCATAAATAACTGAAATAAAATTTAACGTAAATAACGGAAAGTTAAATATACATATGATAACTAACAAAAAAACAAATAGTTTAAATATCTCTAAATATTTTCTTCCACGGAACATTGGATGCACTGCCTTTGCTATCTAATATTATTAACTTAACATTGGCTCTACTTTTTACTCTTGACAATGCAACTTACATCTGGTCATGGATGAAAACTGATAATTTCAAATACAACCCAACTCTCGATAGCGATTGCCTATGGATTTTGTTTATCATCATTGCGAAACATACATATAATGGAAAATTGGTGTCGTTGAAGCCTGAATGAAATCTTCTTGTCAGAATGTATCAAACATATTCGTGGAACACACATGTTTTTGTATCTATATTTTTTTGGATATTATTTCAGCTTCAATAATTGCCCCACATGTTTAGTAATTTGTAGTCTTGTATCGTTGGACAACCCATTTTATTGCTAAATGTTACGCAATAACATTACTGGGTCACCCGCCTTCAGTACTAATATATGATTAGGCAATCATGATATTTTAAGACTATTAAGAATGTCAGGTGAGTTAGAATTTCTAAGAAATGATTATGCAATTCGGCGAAATCAAAACAATTTTAATAAAAAATTCAATAACGGAAATGATGTCCTTAATAAATGGTGCAAATACTTAAACATAAAGTTTTGAAATAGTATTATTTAAAGACAGAAAGTATATACCTTAATAAAATTATTTTTAGTGAAATATTAAGATTTTGGAAAAATAGTTTATATATTAGATGATTATGTTAATTTAGCAGGAATTGAAAATTAAAAAGAATATTAAATATAAAATTTATACAAAATAGAAAATTTTTAGATAGATGCATGTATTTTATAATTAATGTTTAATTATGTACGTGTTAAAGAATTTTAGATGTAGAGCTCTACACATTAATAACATAAAAATTAAAATTTCATCTTTAATATTCAAATACAATTAAATAAATAAAACATATGTTATATAAAAGAATACATATAATTTGTGGGACAAGTCAGAAAAAAACCAAAAGTGAATATCATAGAATTAATTAATATTCTATAATATCTGTATCATACAATATCACTAGGTATTAGTTGTCCGCGCTTCGCCGCCGGTGCGGCTGTTGTGCGAAACACGGCGGGAGCTTCTGTTGCATTGAGTATTTGGCGGACGTTAAAGATCATGCGTCGCTGTGAGAGCTCATGTTGCTTGGAGGGTTTTGTGGACATAAAAGATAATATTAAGTGACTGTTATTCTCGTGTGGGCTTCAAAAAAATACTCGCGGCTAAAAGCTAAAAGTTTTGTGGTCAAAGTTTGAAATCCTAAAAACTAAAAGTTTGGCCAAAGCGCAATGCAAGTTTAAAAAAGTTGGGTGGTCAAAGTTTGAAATCCTAAAAGCTAAAAGTTTGGTGGTCAAAGTTTTAAATCTTAAAAGCTAAAAGTTTGGTGGTCAAACTGAAAGAAAATAAAGTTAAGTTAAAAGTTAGTGGCCAAAGTTTTAAATCCTAAAAGCTAAAATTTTGTTGGTCTAAGTTTAGTGGTCAAATTAGAAAAAAATAAAATTAACCTAAAAGTTAATAGCAGAAAATAAAATAAGTGGCCAGTATATTGAAATGTCTAATATGTTTATACTTATCATAGACAATTTTGTTTAAATACACAATGCTAGTCAACATTTAATATTCAACTTGTTAAATAATTTATATGCAAGACAATGTCAATAGTCAAAATAAGAAAATTTATTGATTATATAGTTAATGTTCGTACAACATGGAAAAGTTTTATAGTTAATTTTAAATATGGTAAGTTTTTTGGCGCATTGATAATTATATGGTCAATATTTTAAATACAAAAGCTATATCAATTTTAAAAAAACTATAAATACAAACGTCAATATATATTAAATAAGTAAGCTTTTTGTGTTTGTTTACCGAAAACATTTGAATTGAGAGTGTCATGTTAAGGGGGAAAATATAAAAGGAATGTCATGTGTCACAAATGAGTTTTATATATTAGTTGTTATAGATTATAAATATAGATATTCATTGTGTCAAATGTTACCACTTAAGTTGATTAACATGTGAATTTACATTGTACATCAACACTATCAATAAATAAAAAAATAAAAAAATGATGCATATATATTGTCGTCGACCATGTATGAAAACAGTATCCATGACTTCGTTTAGAAGGTTTCACTTATAGGGCTTAAAGCCAAACAAGCAACGTGATCCCATAAAACAACAAATAACCCATACTTCTTGATGAATTGCCGACACACACCCTGTTTGGCAATGACATCTTGTATGAGAGGTTTACAATGATTTACGTTGTAAAGAAATAAATAAAAAATTATTAAAGACATCTATATCTATATCTATATCTATATACTATATTATAAAACATTTGATAAGGACTTCTTAAAATTTAAAAGGTACAAGTTAATTTGCTTATGATACAACACACAATGCACATAATAACTACATTTTAGGGGTAAATTTGTCTTTAAAGCATCATATTTAATAATCAAATGAAGTCAAGAGTCATGTTTATGATAAGACTTAAGGGCCATAAGGTCCTGGGTTCGAATCTCACAAATGGGGTTTTCTCATAATTATGAGTTTCCTCCTGAATTTGTGACTTGGTGGTGGAATATGATCGCGTGGCAACACTGGTGGCACGATGATACTCCAGTGTTCCGTGAGTGATTCCAATTTGTTGGTCGTTCAAAAAAAAATGATATGTCATAACATTTATTTCTACTATTACTTTGAACATTAAATAGAAAAAATGTAAAAAAGAAATTTTCATAATGCTACATGTTTTATTATAATCTTTATTATACAATTGGGTACTTTATATAATTAAGTAAATGTATGTGGCTATCTTTAGTGAGATCATACGAAGGGTATGTTATTAGTTTAGATCTAACCAATTTAAAAATATATTATTATTCATGACAATGTTACTAAACATTTAGGTATTTGAGTGTTTTAAAAAATATCTACTGCATGAATAATTTGGCATATTGATGGATAAATCGAGCTTACCTACTAAACAACGTAAAGTTTTATTATTTATAGAACCAACATGCTTTTATATTTTTCTTTAAATCCTTTTATATGAAATACGTCAAACTTATTGTTTTTTATAATATTATCTTGTGTTTAGAAGAAAGAGAAAGGAGAAGTTCCTTTATTTGTTCTATTTTTATATACGCTTCAATGTAAGCTTCGTTTAAAACAAAATTGCATGTGATAATGTACAAGTCATCTAAGCATAGACGAACAAGTCATTAAAGTTTTTTTTTTAGTTTTTAATTTCCTTTTATATGTGGATTTGTTACGGTTTCGACTTACTTAGCTTTTTCTATGATGATTTTTAACTTTTTTTTTGTTAATATGACAAGTTAACTCGCTGCCATGCATGAGTGTGATTTAACGTTTTTCATCTATTTTTGTTCGGTCTAACAGTCCCGCCGCAACGCGCGGGTTTCTCACTAGTAATAGAAAGTACGTGACCAACAAATTCTTCCCTTAATGATAAAAATCAACATACAGTGGAAACAAAAAGGTTATAACTAGGGCTGACAAAAAAAGTTTTAACGTGTTAAATAGTTTAGAAACGATGCGATTAACACAAGTATCAAACATGAATACGAAGCGTTCAACTACTTTATATATGACATCTATATGTTTTATGTAACAAGAATGGGAAATGATGGAGCGTAGCATTCCTAATTTTATTTTAATTGTTTTTAAAAATTATAAAGTTGCATAGTATACTTTTTATTAAACATTTTTAATCGTGTATTAAACAGGTGAGGAATTGTCCATTGGTTTTAAGTGAGTTTCTAACACTATTTGTACTTTTACAAAAGGATGTTTGCTTTCTTCTCCGTTCTTAGACCATTAGGTGTGGAGGAGGCCCATCATTCATGATGGTCCTTCACTTTAGCTGCCACGTCAACGTGGGATAGAAGCATCATGGAGATGATGGTCCAAAGGGTGTGGAGAGGTCCATCATCATTTAATGTTTTTTCTTTTCTTTTTTTTTTTGATTTTTTTAATTAAATAATATTAATGTTACAATAAAAAAGTTAATATTCTAATATTAATATTAAAAAGTAAATATTACATTAAAACCATTACATATAATTTAAAAAAAAAACACAACTAAAATTAAATTAACCTATTCGACATAAAAAAAATTACAAATAATCTACTCTTGTCCGTTGTTCTAAATATATTCAACCAAGTCCGCTTGAAGATTGTGATATGTGAACTCGTTATGTAACGAGAACTCGTTTAAATCTTGTTGATGTGGGTCGACATGCACGGTATTCTCCGACGGGGCATTCTCGTCATACGCACAGATGGCGGCGCCTTCGTCTTCGAGTATCATGTTATGCAACAAGATACAAGCATACATATAGTAACGCAATTTTTTAGGGGTGAACATACGTGTCGGGTTTGCAATGATGTGTCATCTTGCTTGTAGAACACCAAATAACTGTTCAATGTCCTTTTTTGCCGCCTCTTGATACTTGGCAAATTTCTTTCTTTTTTCATCGAACGGGTGCTGAATACTTTTAACGATCGTCGCGTAAGGTGGGCAGATTCCATCAGCAAGATAATAATCGCGCCTATACTCCACCCCTGATACTGTAAACCTGGTATCCGGACCGGTTCCTTTTATGACATCATCAAAAATCTCCGACTGGTTAATAACATTAATGTCGTTGTTCGAACCAGGAACGCCAAAGAAAGCATGCCAAACCCATAGATCTTGTGAACACACCGCCTCCAATATTATTGATAGATATTCTTGATCCCCTCGTTTGAACGTTCCACGCCATGCTACCAGGCAGTTTCTCTAAGGCCAATGGTAGCAATCAATGCTTCCGAGCATTCCTGAAAAACCATGTTGTTGGTGGTGAAACTGATACAATTGTTGGACCTCACTGGAGTTTGGTTTTCGTAAATATTTCATGTTGTAAAGCTTCACTACACACTTTCTAAACTTGTACAGACATTCTCATGCAGTTCTTTCCGACATTTTTAAATACTCATCCCAGGCATCCGCCGTAGTCCCGTACGCTAGTTGCCGAAGTGCCGCCGTGCATTTTTGTAGGGTGGTGAACCCCCTTTTGTTTCTAGCATCGTATCGTAAGGTAAAAAATGGGTCTAAGTTAGCCATATCATCGGCTATACGTAAGAACAATCTTCTACTCATTTGAAACCGACGCCTAAATAATTCGGCCGAGTATAAGGGTTCGTCGGCAAAATAATCGGCCACCAATCTATCATGGGCACCTACACATATTTTAAAAAATATAAACACAATAAAAATCTACAATCTTAAAAAATTTAAATATAATAAACACCCTACAATGTTAAAAAAAAATATAATACACATAAATAATATAAAAAATATAAAACTTACCTTCTCGGTCTCTATTTATAGCAGCTTTCCTAGTTCGAGGTACCGAATCGACTTCATCTTCTTCCTCCTCGGCAATGATCTGTGCCGCTTGCGCCATGATGTTTATAACAAAATTTACGGCTTCGTTTGTAGATGATGAACCCGAAGAAGACGAAGACGACGAAGAAGATGATAACGACATGGTTGTTTGAGGGTTTGGATTTTTTATAAATAATTGTTGGTTTAAATATAGTGAGAGTGTTTGAGAGAGTTTTTATAAAAGTGGTATAAAAATTGTGGTGAAAAAGGGTTTGGATTGTTTGGTTTATATTGTTTGAAAAAACCTTTTTTTTATAAACGGTCAAAAATAAGAAAAAAAGCCGTTGCCCAACGTTCCAATTCCCATTCCCAAGGCAAAAAGAGGCGCGGCATAGGAAGCAAGGGGGGATGCCGGTGATGCCGATGCCGGCCCTGGGGAACGGTGTAGACCGGGGCGGCATGGCTTAGCCGGTCCCTTACCAGCCCCCATACCTTCCAGTCTTACACGCCCACCCAAGAAAACTAGCCGTGCTATTTTTTTTAGAACATATCCTAATTTAAATTACACAGATTGTCCTTTAGTTATACCTAAAATTGCATCCTATGTCCTTTTTTTCGAATTTTTGACTCCTTATGTCCTTTGTTTTATACAGTTGTTAAATCCTATGTCCTTTAGACCAAACCCAGTTAAATAACTCAGTTAAGTTGGTCATGCGCCCCTCATGTGAGGGGCAATCCTGTCTTTTCACCCTCAAAAGGACAATCTGTGTAATAATAATAATAATAAGGACAATCTGTGTAATAATAATAATAATAAGGACAATCTGTGTAATAACAATAATAATAATAATAATAATAATAACAATAATAATAATAATAATCGGACCACCCTCACCCTCATCTGACCACCATCGTCACCATCATCGGACCACCTCAAAAACCTATCAGAAAACCCACCTTCACCATCGAACCTCCTCCCCCCTCCCCCTGTCACCATCATCGGACCACCATCACCATCACCACCATCATCACCACCCACCACCACCTACGTCCTACACTCTGCAAAACCCACCACCACCTACGTCATACCCTCTGCAAAACCCACCACCACCGTGAACCACCATCGTCCTCCCCCCTCTGTTCTTCAGATCTGAAACACAATCAGATTCAGATCCACCCCCCTCGTCGAACCACCACCATCACCGGACCCCCTCCGAACCTCTGCAAACCCCCGTCTTCATCATCACCACCGTCCTCACCCCTCAAAATATATGGTTTCTGTGTGGTTTTAGAGAGAGAGAGTGTGAGAGGGTCGGTTAGAGAGAGAGAGAATGAGAGAGAGAGCTGTGTGATAGAGAGAGAGGAGAGAGAGAGTTATGATTATTATTTATTATTATTACACAGATTGTCCTTATTATTATTATTACTACACAGATTGTCCTTATTATTATTACACAGATTGTCCTTATTATTATTATTATTACACAGATTGTCCTTTTGAGGGTGAAAAGACAGGATTGCCCCTCATGTGAGGGGCACATGACCAACTTAACTGAGTTATTTAACTGGGTTTGGTCTAAAGGACATAGGATGTAACAACTGTATAAAACAAAGGACATAAGGAGTCAAAAATTCAAAAAAAGGACATATGATGCAATTTTAGGTATAACTAAAAGATAATCTGTGTAATTTTCTCTTACTCCTATTAACCAACTATACTTGCGTCCTATTGACTAGTAAGGAGAGAGCTTACCACTAAGATATTAAAATTCAATTGAAGGATAATCTAAAAGAAAACATGTTAAAGATGCTAAAAAAGTGTCTCATAAACAAATCTACAAACCTCAATCTTTGGAACTTTGTATCATTACAAGACGTTTTGAAGGCTAACAATTAGAAATATGAGCCTAGTATAAAATAGGGGCAATTTCATGTTTTCATCTCTAAACTTGTAAAATTTTATAGTTTTCTAAATCATGCTTAAAAGAGCATTATACATTATGCATTTAATAATTGCGTTTCGATTTTTTTTTATGAATATTTTGCAAGTTTAGTAGGCATAATATGAAATTCCCACTTGTAAAGTAAAGTTAAAGGGTTGAAAGAGCATTAACAAACATTACAAGGGTTGAAAATGGTATTTCCAATTTGATTGGACCAATAAGATTGCAATGATGATGGATGTATCACATGATGTATAAAAAAATGAAATGAACAAGTGTCAAAACAAATATGTGATATAAATAACGAAACATGTTAACTAACGGTGGGCGGATGAAAGCCCATTGTTTGGTGTTCCTTTCTGGCGCCACCAATCCCACATCTTTATCCAATCTCCGACACAGCTCGTCGCCAGCTTGCCATATCATCATCATCATAATATATGACTTCACAATAAGCCAAAACATTTGTGACAAAATCAAGAAACTAATCATCTAATTAACATTTTTGTAAAGCTGTTTTTGTGATTGTGTTCGATCATTTTCTGAGTTTATTAAGTTGTAAATTAGTTTTGTTATTATTTTTTTGAACGACACATGTTATTCCTACTCTATTACACCGATAATTGTAAATTATTCATCTTACCCAGGTATGAATTTGTGACCTCCACTCTTAAAGGTATATACTACTAACAAGTGGGCTAGTCCTACATTGGCTTGTGAATTAGTTTTATAAATGTTATTATGAAGCGTTTTGTATTTTTATAAATATTTGAGTTTGTATATGTAGAAGAGGGTTAAGTGTACAATTACAACTATCCTGAGACATGTGAAAACCAATTTTAGCTAATGGAAGGAAACAAACATTCCGGCAAGTGGAGTCAAAACGTTCAAATCACTCATACCGAAGATCTAGATAATTTTAGTTGAAAGAATGAAAACACTTTTTAGATATTTCGGCAAGTGGGAAGTTTTGTAGAATGAATGAAAACACTTTTTTTTAGTTGGATAAATTTTTTGAGTTATTAGTTAATTATTATATGTAACTAGTATTTTGCTAGTGGTACGTTCCGACAGAACCACGAAACAAAGCACAACACAAAATTTACAATTGATTATGTTAACTTCTATGCTTTTGAGCTTCACAATAATATGATTGATTGTATATTAGCACTAGGTTGTATCTCGAGAGCTTTCTGAGATAGACAAATCAATATTAAGTGATAAAATGTTATGATCTGAGTATTGGATTTGTTTTGATTAATAATGAATTATGAATGAAGTATAAATGGAAAGTGCAGCGGAATAAAGAATAATCAAAACATAGAGAATAATTGTTATCAATCGAATGCTTTCATTAAACTGAAAGATTACAATAGTACAATTATAGCTCCCCCTCAGCCTGATCACTCAGAGTTTGTTTGTCTAAAGAGAATGACGAGTGACAAATAGAACAGTACAAGTACTGTTCTATTTATAGACAAGTACAAACCTCTGATGATCACTTAGCTGACGTCACCTAGAAAGCGACCCCTAACTGACTAACAAACTACAACATCTGTTAAACAATAAACTACTGTTACATTGAAACTACTGAAAGAAAAACTTTGTTAAACTAAAGCTCTGATGTCTTCTTATCATCTGTTGAACCAAAGTGCTGTTGGTTCAACAGACCTTTGTTCTTCAGATCTTTGATCAGCACTTGTTCTTTATCAGACTTTTGCTCTTCAGACTTTATCCATCAGACCTTTCACCAGCAGCAGTTGTCTTGTATCAGTTGTTTAAGCATCAGCAGTTTGGGAATCAGCAGTTCTTTGGAGGAAGCTTTCTTGTAACCACTGTTATTTATTCTTGATCAACACTTAGTATATTTTGGCTTTCTATCATCTGTTCTTCTCCAGGTCAGCAGACCCAACAATCTCCCCCTAGAACAGATGATGCCAAAACTCTGCTTTATTCTTGATCTTTATTCCTCATCAGACTTTCTCTAATCTGCCATTTCAATTGTAATTCAAAGCTGAGAGAGAAGAGGTCTTCAGCATCTCTATCCAGTGTCAGATTCAAAAGTGTCTGGAGATCTTCTGCACTTAGGCCAGGTGCATCATCCATACTCAACTTCTGAACACTACCATCTGACCTGATCAGTGTCAATTCATGGGTCTCTTTATCAGACTTCCATTTTAGAATTTTAGAGTCAGAGGAGTGACTGGGATGCATCTTTATTTTGGATGAGTTGGGAGATGGAGGCCTGCCAATGAGTTCTCTGAACTTCTCTGTGACAGGATCAGAGAAGAATCTAAGTTGGTTCAAGAGACCCTCTTTTACATAAGTTTCATTGAACTTTCTTGTGTCTTCTTCAGACATTTCCTTCTGCTTCTTGTATTGCCTTTGAGCAGCAATAGAAAGATCAGAGGTTGCAAGCAAGCTATCTAATGTAAAGGCCTGAGAGGGTTTCTTGGGAGCATCATCATACACAGGTTTTCTTGGAAGATCAGGATTTGTCTTTCTTTCTTGTTCAAGCTTTTTGTATGTTTCAATTAGCCTGATCTCTGACCATCTGGCAACAGACTTCATCTCTCCATACTTAGCTGCTACAAGCTCTTGTCTCATTCTTCTGAATTTCAAGGCTCTAGCTTCATCTCTCCCCTTTTTGAAATCAGGAGCAGAGGCTTTAGCAGGAGGATTCTTGGCCATGTTCTCTATTCTGATTAGTTCTTCCCTTAGAGCATGTGTGGTCCAGCCTGTAAATTGGTTCTTTGTTGCTTTATAAGGCTTGGATGCCAAGATCTGTTCCAGCAGTGAATCCCTTACTTCCATTTCCAAGTGTCTGCTGAGAGGCATGGTTGACATGGAGTTGCTCAGGGTCTTAGCATAATCTTCAATCCTTTTGAGTTTGCTAAGCTCTGCTGAATGGATGCCCTGAGCAGTCCTGTCATCCTTCCCTTTGCACTTCTCTTTGATGACAGCATCAGCCTGTTCACCCTTGTATTTGAGATATGTGTCTATGTTGAGTGGAACAGGGAAGCCTTTAAGAGATGGGAAGGATCTTTCTGATGGCTGATCAGTATTATAGAAGGATTGAAGTTCCCCCTTGATTAGATCCAACTCAAGGGGATACTTCTCAGCCAATGGGGTGATGGTTGGTGGTGGTCTGTGTGATCTGAATTGGGCAGTGTGTGGTGAGTAAGATGTGAGTGGAATGGCATTGACTGGTGTGGATGAGATTGGGGTGTTAGGTGGTGTGTTGTGGATGTTTTCATCTTGTATAACAAAGGTGGATTTCCTTTTTCTGCTATACAAGATTTTGGGTGAAGGTGAGGATGAGGCAGTGGTTTGAGAAACATCTGTTGGTCCTTTAGTGGAACCAGCAGTTGTTTGGGTTTTGGGTTGTGTTGAAGTAGGTTTGGTAGTGGTTTGTGTTGGAGTAGGTTTGGGAGTTGGTTGAGTTGTGGTTGGTTTAGTGACTGGTTTGGGTTGTGCAGATGTTTTAGCAGTGGTTTTAGCTTCAGTTGTTTTAGGTGCAGTGGTTTGGGTAGCAGAGGTTGTGGTGGCAGTGGTTTGTGGAGCAGTGGTTGTGGTAACAGGTGTTTGTACATCAGAAGTTTCAGCAGTTAATTTGGAAGGTGGTTTTCTGGTGTGTTTGGCTGGCATCTTCTTTCTCTTTGAAGTGTTCACATCTTCCACTTCCTGCTGCTGTTCCTTTTTCTTTTGCACTAACATCTCTGCTTTTACCTCCAAAGTGTCAGCCCTTTTTCTTTTGTCTTGAGCAGCCTTTTCAGCCTTTTCATTAGCTGAAGTATCAACTTCTTTTGCCTTTGATGCTTTTGCTGGTTCAGAGACAGGGATCTGAACATTTGGTTGTTGAGTTTGTGGAGCTGATTTGGGTGACCCTGGTTTGTCAGCAGTTGGCTTCTTCCCTTTTTGTGAGGGTGGTGCACCAAATGGATCAAGTTTTGGTAGCCTATCTCTGCCACTCTCCCCCTTTTTGGCATCATCAGCAGTGAATTCATCATCATCTTCATCTCTGAGAATTGTGGTAGGGGCAGAGCCAGTGGTCTTCAGCAGATGGTCTTTAATCACCTTGATGTCAGCCTTTGTGTCATTAAATCTGGCATCCACCATATTTCTGATCAAAGTCATGTAAGTTTCCTGTGTCTGATCTGCTAATTTTCGATGAGCTATGATGATGGGGGAAACAGATTTCCATAGCTCATTAGCAACATCAGCAGTTGATGGTTGACTTTTTGTAAAGTTATTCAATGTCTCCAATATTGACTTGACATCAGATTTGATGTCAGCAACAGAGGATTCAAGGTTTTGAACTTTAGCCGTCAATTCTTGTAGTTTTGACTCATCACCCAAATTAATAGGATCATCTGAGTCCCTACCAGAGGTAGTTTTAGCTGGTTCAGTTCTAGGAGGTGAGTCCATAGAATAAGAACCTGCTGCCCCTTTGTCTTGGTTCTGGGGACTTCCAACTGTTTTAGGAGACACAATTGTGTCTTCATCAGTTGTTGCCTTCAAGGAAGTCTTAGCAATGTAACTACTGTCCTGCTGTGAGACAATGGTCTCTACAGCAGTAGTAGCTGCTTCTCTTGAAACCTCATCAGAAGTAACATTGACTTCTGGGAGTATAACCTCCTCATCTGTTTGTGGGATGGCTGATTGACTTTCCTCAGCCCCAGTCACTGGTAGTGGCATACTCTCAGTGATAGGTGAAGGAGAGGAACTGGGGTTGTCCTGAGTTTTGTCAATGGCCTCAAACAGGGGTTGCATTGTTTGTGGGACATGTGGTGGTGATGTAGGTGGAGTAAGAAGCTGATTAGCCCTGGGAGATGGGCTTGTAAACATATGATCAAGTGACTCATATGCCTCAGTTTGAGGTTCCCTTTGGCTTACAACAAGTTCCTTTTGTGAGGAATCTTGAGGAGTTTGCTTTGGTTGAGATATCTCCAACTGTTGTGAGGAAGTAACAACAGTGGTTTCATGTTGCTTTGGTGATGCAACAGGGTTAGCTTCTGGTATCTCATCTTCCAGAAGTCCCTTTTTGGTTTTGGTGGTTGTTTTGGTGGATGGACGTTTTCTTTTGGTGGCTGGTGTGGGTTTCACAGCACTGGATGAAGTGCCATGATCACCAGGAGCAGTGGGCTCACCAACAGAGGTTTCAACAACAGTTGTTGTCTTTGTCCTCTTTGGTTGTGTTTTGGAAACTTTTTCAACTTTTGTTGCTTTTTCTTGGGTTGAAGAACCCAGCATTCTTGTAAAAGTTTCATCAGTTAGACTTTTCATTTTAAATGACTCTCCCTTTTGAAAATCCTTTTCAGGTAAAATCTTTTGTAGAATTACACTTAGAATTCTAGGGTAGAGCAGAAAAGCATTGTTTGAACCAGATTTTATGGCTTTCACATTTGATACCAAGTCTGAAAACAATCCCTGAGATAGATTGAAGTCAGAGTCTGACAACATAGCATATCCCAAGTATTGTATCCTCAATGGGATTTCATTGAAGGATGTAGTCTTGGCAGAGGCACAGAGGAGAAGGGTATGGAAGAAAAATTTCATGACTGGTGGGAAAAACTTTTTGTATAGTGTGGAACCAGTCATTTGAGCATCATACCCTCTCTCTTGAAACTCAGTGTGAAGCTCTGTTTTTGGAAAAGTTTCCATACCTGACAAGTCGTTCAGTGAGAAGGTAGTGGATATGATTTCAGGGGTTATGGCGATACTGGTGTCTCCAATTTTTGAAATTATGGACGTAGGCTTTTTGTCTTGGTATAAAACTTCAGCAGTTGCCCAGAATTCTTGGAGTGTTTCCAGGTAGATGGGGGCATCAGCAATAAGAACATTTTTATACTTTGAGTTATTGATGATGTCAATGGTGGAATGGAATGGTGTGTTGTCTTCGGTTTTAACCAAATATGGAAGGAAATTGTGAGTGGCTTTTGTTTGGAGTTCCATTTTAATGGATTTTGATTATGAAAGCGATGATCTTTGATTGAGGGTTATGAGGAAGACGAGAGCGGTTTTTAGTATTTTGAATACAATGAGACAGTAAAACTGCTGTTGGGGGAAAGAACAGGGTTTTATAAGCTCTGGTGGCATACAGCTGGTTTGTTAAACCTCTGTTGCCAACCTCTGTTGTTTAACCAAAAGACTGATGAAAACAGTTGTTTTATCTGATCAGATGTTTGAAACAGATTTTTCAACCAACAGTGGTTGTTTTACCTGATCAGATGTTTGAAACAGATTTTTCAACTAACAGTGATTTTAATAAAACAGTGGTTGTTTTATCTGAATCAGTGGTTTTAAAACAGATTTTTCAACCAAAGTGTTATTTTAGCAAAATTTGATTTTCTGAAAACATTTTAATGTTTTTATTGAAAACATTTTTGTTGTTTTTAATCCATGTTTAACATTCCAATTCGAGAGATCAGATTTGTGAAGGTAGATGTGTCTAAAGCTTTTGTCAGCACATCTGCCAACTGATCCTCTGTTGGAACATGGTGCAGAGAAATCAAACCTTTTTCATAGCTATCCCTGACAAAGTGATGTCTGATATCCATGTGCTTGGTGGTTGAGTGGGAGACTGGATTTTTGATGATATTTTCAGCAGCTTGACTATCCAACATGAGTGGAGTCCTCAGTGCAGTTATCCCAAAATCCAGTAGTTGATTTTGAAGCCACATAAGTTGGGCTGTACAGCTTGCAGCAGCAATTTATTCAGCTTCAGCAGTGGATGTTGAAACAGCTGCTTGCTTTTTGCTTTGCCAAGAAACTAAGGCATTCCCTAGAAACTGACACCCTCCTGATGTGGACTTCCTTGTGGTATGGCAGCCAGCAAAATCACTATCTGAATAACCTGAAAGCTCAATGTTTCCATTAGCAGGATACCAGATACCAAGTGTGGGAGCACCTTTTAGGTATCTGAAGATCCTTTTCACAGCAATAAGGTTAGACTTTCTAGGAGAAGCCTGAGATCTAGCACACACACAGGTTGCAAACATAATGTCTGGCCTGGATGCTGTTAAGTACAATAAAGACCCAATCATACATCTATAGTGTGTCTGATCAACAAGTTCATCCTTTTCATCATCAGTGAGTGGCTTGACAGTGCTCATGGGTGTACTACATGGCTTACAATCATTCATCTCAAATTTTGTTAACAAGTTTTTCACATACTTGTTTTGATGAATGAAAGTGCCATTTTGCAGTTGCTTCACTTGGAGACCAAGAAAGCACTGAAGTTCACCCATAGCACTCATTTCAAACTCTGCTGTCATGAGTTCCCTAAACTCCTCACACATTTTATTACATGTGGATCCAAAAATGATGTCATCCACATATATTTGAACAATCATTAAATCTTTTCCTTTCCATTTTAAAAACAAGGTTTTATCAATTTTACCTCTAGTGAAACCAATGGATAAGAGAAAAGTAGAGAGAGTTTCATACCAGGCTCTTGGTGCTTGTTTGAGTCCATACAATGCTTTGTTAAGCTTGTAGACATGATCAGGATGGAATGTGTCTTCAAAACCAGGTGGTTGACATACATAGACCTCCTCCTGAATTTTGCCATATAGGAAGGCACACTTGATGTCCATCTGATACACCTTGATGTTGTGGTTGACAGCAAAGGCTAAGAAAAGTCTGATAGCTTCTAACCTTGCTACAGGGGCAAAGGTTTCATCATAGTCAATACCCTCTTCTTGTCTGAAGCCTTGAACCACTAACCTGGCTTTGTTCTTGACAACTATACCCCTTTCATCAGTTTTGTTTTTGAAGACCCACTTTGTGCCAATTGGACAGACATCCTTAGGCAGTGGTACAAGTTCCCATACTTGTTGTCTTTTGAACTGAAGGAGTTCTTCTTGCATGGCTTCTACCCAACTGTTGTCTTTCAGTGCCTCTTGGTACTTGACAGGTTGTGTTAGGGATAGAAAGCCTGCAAAAAGACAGATGTTTGAAGATTGGCTCCTTGTGAGCACACCTTCTCTGATGTTGCCAATGATTTGGTCTGGTGGATGAGCTCTTAGGTAGATTAGATCTCCCTGATATGGTATGATGGCATTTTGTGGTGAAGGACAGAGGTTTGGAGACTCTGTTGACATAACATCTGTTGGCACTTCTGAAGAGGCAACAGATGTTTGGAATGGAGGTGGAGGAATGGGTCCAAGTGGTGTAAGATTGGACTGACTTTTGTCAACAGATGATTGACTCTTGTCAACAGATGAGTGACTCTTGTCAACAGATGAGTGGACAGTGGATTGGTTAGGTGAATCAGTGGTTTGAAGGTAAGACTGGCCAACAGTGGCTGACTCAGCTGTGACAGAGTTTTGACAGTTGTTGTGAACCACTGCTTCCTCTGATGCAGGATAGACTTTGTAGTGGTCGGGAACCACAACATCTATTCTGTAGTCTTGTTGTGAAGATTGTGGAGTACCTGCAGGGTTAGTTTTGACAGCAATATCTTCAAATTTGAATTTATCTAAATCAAACAACTCAGCAGGGTTTGCTGGGATTTTTAAAGAAGAAAGTTCATTGAACTTCACATTCAGAGTTTCTTCTATTGTTTTAGTCCTTGTGTTAAACACTTTATAGGCCTTTGCAATAGAAGAATACCCCAGAAAATATCCACAATCCACTTTGGCTGCAAATTTTGAAATGGAATCTTTAAGATTTAAAATGAAACATGGGCAGCCAAAGACTTTGAAAAATGATATCAGTGGTTTGATTTTAAACAGAATTTCATAAGCAGTCTTTTGATGTCTAGGGTTGATTAAAACTCTGTTTTGAACATAGCAAGCAGTGTTTACAGCTTCTGCCCAAAAGGACATAGGTAAACCAGAATCTGCTAGCATTGTTCTTGCAGCCTCAATAAGAGTCCTGTTCTTCCTTTCAACCACCCCATTCTGCTCTGGTGTTCTTGGGATACTGTACTGCCTTACAATCCCTTTTGACACACAGAAATCATCTAACTCCTTATTTTTAAACTCTGTTCCATTGTCACTCCTAAAGACTTTTACTGGCAAGTCATATTGTTTTTCAACTTTGGTGACAAAGTCCTTCAAGATACCTGCAGTCTCATCCTTAGAGTGTAAAAAGTAAGTCCATGTAAACCTAGAAAAATCATCAACTATGACAAGACAAAATCTTTTTCTTCTTAGACTCATGATTTTTACAGGGCCAAACAAGTCCATGTGCAACATTTGTAAACACTGACTAGTTTTGGACTCATCAATGGATTTGTAAGAGCTTTTATGTTGTTTTCCTTTTAAACAGGAAACACAATGCTCATCACATTTGAATTCTTTAGATGGTAAACCTCTGACAAGGTTTTGTTTGGAGAGTGAGTTGATAGTTTGAAGGTTGGTGTGACCAAGTCTCCTATGCCACAATTCTGTCTCTTTGGTAGAGGCAGCTGAGAACAGACAGACATTTGCAGTAGGATTATCCTTCAACATATCAACCACATACACATTGCCACTTCTGTGAGCAACAAGTTGTGCTTTGCTCTCAGCAATGATGGTGTTAATCTTTTCTACAGCCTCTGGGCCAACAATCTTACAGGTTTGCTTAGTGAAGAATGACCCAAAGCCTTTGTCACTCATTTGTGATACACTAAGTAAATTAAATTTTAGATTGTCTATTAGATTAACATTTTCAAACTTAAGCCTCCCTGCTTTGACAGTACCAGAACCCAACACTTTACCTTTAGAATCATTACCAAAGGATATATCACCCCCTCCATGAGCAAGAAAGTCCAGAAGAAGGGCTCTACATCCAGTCATGTGCCTGGAGCCTCCACTATCTACATACCATAAACTGTCTAAACAAGCAGAAGCTCCCTGCACATCAGTAAAGAATTTAGTTTTGGTGAGTGTCCAAAGCCAAATTGGCTTTGGATGGGTCCTTAGCTGTCTCAGCCTTGAGTTGAGGAGAATGATCAGTGGTTTGGACTAGCTTTTGAACTAGATTCAACAGCTGCAATTGACCATTTGCCAGTGCTTGTATGTCAACACTTGGTCCAGCAGATGTTTGATCAATTCCTATCAGTTGTTGAAAACCATGAGGGTGTCTGTTCACTTTTGGTTTTGAAGGCCTCTTGGGCTCTTCATAAACATGTGGCAGACGATGACAAGTGGGTTGTCCATATCCTCTTGGTAATCTGTTAACAGGTGGAGCATCTGTTACCTGAACTTCTCTGGGAGCAGAGTTTTTGTTCAGACTTTTGGTAACAGATGTTTGAACTGGTTCAAAAGTCTGTTTGGGTTTTCCTTTTGAAGTACTTACCACTTGACTCTCCAGAGTTTTAGCCTTATACTCTTTTATCTTTTCATCAAAATTTTTGAGATATAAGCACTCTTTTGTTTTGTGATTCTTTTTCTTGCAGATTAAACATTCTTTAGATTTTGAATCATTTAAACTTGTTGTTTTGTTGATGTCATATGCTTTTAGAAGAAAGCAGTTTTTGGTGATATGGTTCTTCTTTTCACAAAAATCACAAAACAAGTTGTTCTTGGCTTTCCCTTTTTCTTTCTTCTTTTCAACAGATGTTTCATCATCTGTTGGAAGACTTACTAGAGGGATTACTTTGGCCTGTGGTGCCATTTTACCATCAGAGGTTTTGAAGGTCATTGGTTTGAAATTTTCAAGGACTTCACACTCATCTGACCATGTTGGTTTGAATTGATATTTCTCAATTTCATCAAATGAGGGTGTACCTTCCAACTTTTCAAGAATGATTTTCTTGCCATTGGGTTCAGTAACCTTGATTTCTTGACCTTTTGAGTTTGTAGGGATAACCTCAACCAACTGTGGTTCCTTTTTGTCAGTGGTTTGTGAAACTTGATCAGTGGTTTTAAAACCAAACCCAAATTTCACATGACTTTTAGATTGTTGGTTGACAATCATCTCAAAACCCTTTGATGATTCCACCCATTTCTTACATTCAACTTGGGTGGACTCAAGCTCCTTCTTACAACTATGATATTTTGTTATCATAGTCTGAAGCTGGTCTTTGGTTATGCTTGCTTCATGTTTTAGACTGCTGATTTCAGACTCTTTTTCAGATATTTTTGATTTTAACTCTTTTGTAAGTTTTTCAAACTGAATTTCAGAATCCAAAATTTTCTTTCTAAAGTTTTCATTCACCTCTTTTATCTTAGCAAATGCCACAATGCATTTGTCTGAGCACAAGTCATTTAAGATTTGAGGAGATACCTTAGCAGCAGCCATCAAGGCACAGTTACACTGGCAATCACAGTCATCACTACCCCAGGGGTCTGATAGATTCACAACCTCCACTTCAGATTCTTCAGCTGAAACAATCTCACCAACAACACCATCAGTCACATTTTCAGACATAGACACCACTTCCTCAGAATCAGTCTCTTCAACAATTGTTTCTAGTGCCATAAAACAAAAATCCTTTTCAGTGTTAGCAACTAGAGCAATGTTGTCATCTGTTATCTCATCTGGTAGACTGCTCCAATCAACAAAGCCTTGAGTAAAGAAACTCTGTTGACCTGGTTGACTGGTTTCTGCAGGAGCAGAGGGTGGAGTAACAGTCATTGGCACAGGGGCCTGAGCAACAGGTGTTTGGACATAGTGATACTGAGGAACAGTGGTTTGGACATAATGCACAGGAACAGTGGTTTGGGTCTGTGCAAAGTGAGCAGTGTTTTGCACATTAGGTACATTTGGGATGGTTTGATAAGTGTTGGTCTGTGGTCTTTGATTTGGATAGGTAATCATAGGAACTCCATTTTGACTCCTACACTCCCTAGCAAAATGACCCATTCTATGACACTTGTAACACTTTATCTTTGATTTATCCAACCCAACCTTTGACCCACCATGTAAACCTGGGTACCTCCTGCCAGTTTTCTTATAGAAGTTATTGGTTCTAATACTGAGCAGGGCAACCTGATGTAAAATGTCCATTTCTTCTAGGTCCAAAGGGTCAATGTATTGCAAGTCACTGTACACAAAAGATGAATTATCAGAAGCCTGGATATCACCACTGGCTGTGAAAGCACAGTTGTTTGGTGATGAGTAAGAATCATTATTGAAACCAGTTGTTATGTCAATGTAATGATCATAACTCTGATCCTTACTACTTCCAGAACCATCATCCTGACCCAACAGTGCAGTATTACCAAATACATAGTCATCTGACACTTTGCCAGAGTCCTGGAGCTTCTTTTTCTAGTTAAGCTCCCTTTCATAAGTCAGGAGCTTACCATGAAGCTGGGTCAGGGTTAGGTCTTTGAATCCGATAGAGTTTCTCATAACTATAGCTATAGTGTCCCATTTGTCCTGAAGTGATCTAAGAAACCTATGATTCAGTGTTGAATTAGGAAAAGTTAGACCAACCAGTTTAAGTTCACTAATTAGACAGTTAAACCTTTCAAACTGTTGTGTTAATGACTCCCCTTTTATGTGACTAAACGTTTCATATTGTTAGTTAAGTATTTCACGGTTGTTTTCAATCACATCATCAGTTCCTCCGAATTGCTCTTTGAGAGCATCCCACAGTTCCTTAGCACTATTGCAGTGCAAGAGACCGGCATAGATATCATTCGGCAGTGCCATGGCTACTATGCTGAAAGCCTTGGCATCTAGCTCGATTTTTTGAAAATCTTGCTCTGAGTAGTTCTCAACACTCTTTGGTACTTGGATCTTTGGATCCTCGGCACTTGGTACCATTGGAACATGTGGTCCAAATACTACCGATTTCCAGCACCCTGTGTTCTGTTGTGCTAACACATGAGCTACCCGACGCTGCCAGATGTTGTATTCTGACCTGACAAGCATCGGAGGCTTGTTGTGTGTGCCAGTGTTGTGTGGATCTTGATTAAGTGAAGTCATTCTCTTGGTTTTTCAAAAACAAAGTCTGTTTACTAACTGTTGAAACGAAAATAAACTATTACTCTGTTTTAACCCGACAAACAAACGATATCAATGATTGTGAGCTGATCTGTGTATTAAATTGATTGATTAGATCAGATTTAATTGACCAAGCTCTGATACCAATTGTTATGATCTGAGTATTGGATTTGTTTTGATTAATAATGAATTATGAATGAAGTATAAATGGAAAGTGCAGCGGAATAAAGAATAATCAAAACATAGAGAATAATTGTTATCAATCGAATGCTTTCATTAAACTGAAAGATTACAATAGTACAATTATAGCTCCCCCTCAGCCTGATCACTCAGAGTTTGTTTGTCTAAAGAGAATGACGAGTGACAAATAGAACAGTACAAGTACTGTTCTATTTATAGACAAGTACAAACCTCTGATGATCACTTAGCTGACGTCACCTAGAAAGCGACCCCTAACTGACTAACAAACTACAACATCTGTTAAACAATAAACTACTGTTACATTGAAACTACTGAAAGAAAAACTCTGTTAAACTAAAGCTCTGATGTCTTCTTATCATCTGTTGAACCAAAGTGCTGTTGGTTCAACAGACCTTTGTTCTTCAGATCTTTGATCAGCACTTGTTCTTTATCAGACTTTTGCTCTTCAGACTTTATCCATCAGACCTTTCACCAGCAGCAGTTGTCTTGTATCAGTTGTTTAAGCATCAGCAGTTTGGGAATCAGCAGTTCTTTGGAGGAAGCTTTCTTGTAACCACTGTTATTTATTCTTGATCAACACTTAGTATATTTTGGCTTTCTATCATCTGTTCTTCTCCAGGTCAGCAGACCCAACATAAAATATGTGTTATGATGTAGCATATAAATTAATATACTATAATATTAAAAAACAACAACTTTAATCATGTGAATAGGGATGAAAATATATATTAAAAATGTACGTTTGGATGATGAAAAAAGGCAAAAACAATCATTGCAAGGCATGATTGAGGCGGTGATTTTGAAGGTGTAGCTTCTTTAGATACGAGTGTTTTAACATATTTTGCTCTGTATGAAAACAAAACTCTCATTTATAGTTCCATTTAGTGTAAAGAAATCATTAAAACTTGTGTATCACGTAGATTATAACATTTTTTTTCTTTTTTATTTATTATTAGATTAGAAAATTTAATATTGCATGAGGTTAGACCAATAAAATATTAAATGGTTTTTAATAAGTGAAAATATAAAAAAAAATAGTTAAAAAAATAAACATAAAATAAATAAGAGTTAAACGCGAACAATCTTCTTCTGCGGAAGTCTGCAGATGTGGTCCGCAGACTGAAGACATTTTACCTTTGAAAACACAAACAACACCTTAGCCACCTTTTTCGTTAGCTTGGTAATTTTTTTGCGAGATCTAACGATCAGACACGATGACAGCCTCTAACATCTTTTAGATACGCTTAAACGCGGTGTGATTTTCACCAGAAGAAGACATTCTAACATATATACAAACTAGGTTTTATAACCCGCGCGCGTTGCAGGGTTTTGAAACATGACTTAATTTTATGTTTAGTTTAAATGTACGATTAACGTATGATGGAATGAAAGTTATGCAATAAAATCGATTTCGGTAATTCAAACTGATGAAATCTGCAATGTGGGAGGTTAACTATGATGATTTAGATTTCCTTAATATAATAAATGTTGATTTTTGGTACTTTAAATTATAGTAAACCCGTTAAGTTAAATAGAGTTGAGTAGTAACCTAACGGAGTTGAGTAATAAGTTAACGAAGGTGAATAATAACATTACGATGTTGAATAAAAATTGACAGAGTTGAATAGTAACTTGACGAAGTTGAATAGTATCTTAACGGGGCTGAATAGTAACTTAATGAAATTGAATAGTAACTCTATTAAATTAGTATTCAAAGTTCAGGTTTATTAATTATATAAATAATAACATGTACATAAGTAAAAGTGTAAAATAAAATGAAAATAAGTATATGTGATAAAGAAGCCGAGTAAGAAACCACAAAACTGAAATCATGTTTCCAAAATGAAATTAAATATTACAAAGATTGGGATTTTGTTGTAACTAGGGCTTATCATATTAAAGATGTATTATATCTATATACAGAGCAAAGGGATATTTATTAGTGATGCCTGAAAATTACCCTTTCTACTTTCTTGTTCATTGAAAATAAGAAAAGAGAATCTGAATATCTCTCTCACCATTTCATCAAAAAGCCTACAACTCTCCGGTACCAAATACACCAACCAGTGGCGAAGCTTGACCCGAAGGTTCGGAGGGTCGGAAGTCACCAGGGGTCGAAAGTCACTAGTTTCGGGGGGTCGAAAACCTGTTTCGGGGGGTCGAAACCCTATATTTTCAAAATTTTCTATACGGATACTATATAATCGGAACTTCTGCGCGAAAATTCGGGGGGTCGGCCGCCCCTCCCCGCCCCAACTAAGCTACGCCAATGACACCAACAACTACTTTAAGCCGTTGTCGGAACCCGTTTGTTTAACCTCACCGGAACGAAATTTAATTTCCAATCTATAAAATCAGTTGGCGGATGCCTGATGCTCTTCACAAGTTCCAGCCACCATTGGTGCAACCTGGTCCACCCACTGAGGTTGTGCAAAGTGCAAACACTGGGGCGATCAGGCATCTAAATTACAATCATCATTGACCGATGCATCAAGAAATCAAAGGGGAAACAAACATATATCAACGACCTAATAACAAAATAATGTTCTCAGATGAGAGTAAACTCGTCATCACTGAACGTACGTTCAAAGCCGTTACACAAAGTGACAAAACCACCGTCGCCATGACAATCGGAAAGTCATAAATGTTCTCAGATGAGAGTAAACTCATCTTCACTGAACCAAAAATGTTATCAGACGGTGACCGTGATGGTCATGTGACGGTGTGACTTTATGCTTGCCCAAAAATGGTTAAAAGGGAAACGTGTGGTAACATGGGTTTAAAACAAAAGTGATGATGATGTGGTGGTAACAATGGAGATAATGACCGCCATGGTGGTGTGATCGGGGTGAACCTCCGGTCACCGCCCCTATCTCTTTCTCGTTGGTGGAGGGTGTTAGGGGTACACGGTGGATGACGGTGGTTGTAGTGGTCGGAGGTAGTTGTGTGCTCTCTTCTCTTTATCCTTCCTGGTAAGGAAGGGTTTTAAATGGGAAAGGTAGGTGACCGACACGTAGGTAAACGTGGCATTGAATAAATCAAAGCAACATTTTCACCACAGCTCTAAATGGAAGGCCACGATTTAAAAAATGACTATTCATTGCATTCGATTATTAATATATAGATAATGCGGCTCAGAAAACAGCTGCAAATAAAATAATTGCCATGTCGTAAGAATAACAATAACCCTTTTTTCATCATCGTCGCCACGAAAAGGAGATTTATTAGAGCCAATTCAATGCTATTATGTGAGGTGTGCTTGAACGCCCTCTTTTTTAATCACCATCACCACAAAAAACGGAACGTATTACAGTATCTTTTGTCGGTGCAACGACATTATGTGAGGGATGATTACTGTGCCTAAGTATTAGGCTCATAAAATGTAGGTTATTTGTGGCTGCAAACAAAACACGTCATTTGTTGGAGAGGGGGGGGGGGGGGCACATGCCTTCATACGCAACCAAATTGCTACAGTATCTAACAATCACACAAAAGAGCAACATCACCTTATGCCCAGCCATGCTTCACACCCAAGGTTATCGACCACATATTGCACAAGCCAAGATTAAGGGACAGTCGGTTTCACCTGCTCCAATTTAAAACTGACATGACATTGCGGAAACTGGATGACCAGCATAGGGCTCAGACAAATATCACGGCCCAATAATGAAACAAAAATACGGCAAGATTCTCAACACTAAAGTTGGTTACCCTGGTTGCCTTGTAAAATGCACATGACCAAAATAGCATGTGCACGAACATCACATGGGTAGCAAAGCTAAAATTAGGGCTTATTTTTTTGAACAAGTAACCACATAACGTCAACAACAATTAAACATCAAAAACCCTACACAAATGCCATAGCCAAAAATCAGAAATTGCAAGAAAATTACAAACTAACAAAGCGAAAAATAAGGTTTAATTTGGAGTTCATGTAAGCATCATAGCATCACAACAATCAAACAGCAAAAACTCTATGCAAATATCGTAGCAAAAGATAAAGTAGGGTTTCTCATATGGTATATATTCATCCGCATATCGCCATCATCAACCCCAAATAAGAGGCCTAAACACATCTCTACCATCTACAATGGCAGAGGAAACCGTCACTTGGAGACAATGAGCATCATAGCCACCGTCTTCAACGACGAACAACGACGTGATCCGCAAACAGAGTATAAAAATAAAAAGGTTACTGGACTTTGTTTTATGTCAACGTCAACATCCTAAAGTCGTTGCCTTTAACAGCCGGAATAACCTCTTCAAGGAAAGAAGGTACCATGATGACCGACCGTAAAAAACAAAGAAACCACTAAGAGACTAACCTGAGCGGTAACTATCGTTGGACACAGAATGTTGATTGGAAACAGTAACAAAAATGTATTACGCTAGAGCACAAAGGGAGAGAGAGAGAGAGGGGGGGGGGAGCTGTGATACATGTAAGAGAGAAAGAGATACGGCAGTGGGTTTAAAACCCCATAAATTAAACATGTCATTGGGGTGTACACGTGTCTCAATACTAAAAAAGACAATAGAGACTTGTACACCCATAATTTAGCATGCTTTACATAGCGTTATAAACTGCTACAGTATACTGCACTCACACCAAATAGTTGGTAATTATAGGGGAGTAAATGTAACACATATATACCACATTACCAATTTTACAAGTTATAAAAGTACATATAAGTTTTCTAAATAAAGCGTAAATTTTATAGAAAGAAAGAGAAAACATAAGGGGAAAAAAACTAACGGGGCTCACTTTTTAGGTTTTTTAGAAGTGATTAACCTCAAACTTTAGACTAAAAAATTGGGGGCAAAAATATTAGAAATTAAAATTACAAGTGCTTACACATAAAAAAGAAAAACAAATAGAGAATACTTTTTCAAAGCTAATTGACTAAACAGTACATTTTGAGGGATAAAATTAGGGGGCCGAGACCCCTCATCACGAAGCCACACCATAATTGTTGGCGAATTTATTGAGTCTCCTAGTGGCTTTGTGTGCGTGGATGGTGGCACGGGAAGGAGTGTTCGAGTGTAAGTCAGAGACTTACAAATCAACAACAAAAAAATTAATTAATGGTGGATAATTATCAAGTTTCCTATATAGTTTTTTTTTTGTAAGGTAAATTTCATTCAAAAACGCCCAAAAGCGGTCTTTAAAGCAAGGACCCCCGAGCACCACAAAAACATTACATCAAATCCAAAGGGTAATTACACCATTTATTCCAATCGAGTTCTTTAATTCTAGATCTATGTCTAAACCAAAAATACGAAGTCGTCTTGATGAACTCGAACACTTCCACCGGTCTTCTAGTTTTCCTTGTAAAGATTCGCGAATTTCTTTCATTCCAGATAGACCACATAGCAGTGAACATGATTCCCCGGATAATACACTTTTTCTGAGTAGGGATCGACTGGGATTCGGCAATCGAAAGCACGTCCGAAACATCAAAAGCGAAGAAAGGACTTAAGCGGCACCAAGACATGATTCTATTCCAGATTTCGAATGAAAAAATACACCCCGTGAATAGGTGCATAGCGGAATCAATGTCTGACTGGCAAAAGATACAATACTTCTCATTTAGATGAACGCCTCTCTTTTCTAAAGCTTCACAAGTAGGAAGACGATCTCGCAACGCGCGCCAAACCATGATTTTGCATTTCAAAGGAACCCACACATCCCACTGAATAGATGGGCTGTGAATATTATTGGAAGAGTTATAAAGAAGAGCTTTCGCCGATCGGACTGAAAAAATACCACTAGCATCACCCTTCCAGCTCCATAAATCCGTGTCCCTGTTCCATTGAAAATTAAAAAGATCTTCCAGCAGCTGGAATAGTTCATAAATTTCGAGCTGAGAAGACGGATTCGTCCTCCAACCCCAAACAACAGATTTAGACCCGTTGTGTAACTTCAAGCGCTGACTGATAGTAACCCACTTGTCAACCTCTAATCTGAACAGATTGGGATACGCCACTCGGAGAGGAGTATCTCCGAGCCAAACATCACACCAGAATGAAATAGATTCGCCATTGCCTACTGTACAAGTAAACTGCGACTGCAGCGAACGGCCATTGGGCAGCTTTTTTTCTCCAACTTTGACGATATCCTTCCAGGTACTACTAGCTGAGGTTGAGCACGGCATTAAAGACCACTTTCGAGCAGAACCATTACAAGCGGTAACTATTCTTTTCCATAGACAATCGCCCTCTTTTTTATACCTCCAAACCCATTTGAGAAGTAACGCATCGTTCACTTGTTGTAACTTGGAAACGCCAAGACCTCCATCTTCCTTGGACGTGGTAATGATATCCCAAGAGATCCAAGGAATTTTTCGATCGGTAGAAGATCCCGACCAGAAAAATTTCCTCATGATCGCTTCAATTTTTTCAATGACCATTTTGGGAGCTTTATAGAGCGAAAGGTAGTAGATCGGCAAACTCTCAAGCACCGACTTTATGAGGACCAACCTACCGCCAATAGACAAACATCGAGCTTTCCACGACGCAAGCCTTTTTTGGATAACCTCAATAACCGTATCCCAATGTTTAATTCTAGACATATTCGCGCCCACCTTAATGCCTAGATAAACAAAAGGAATGTTACCCCTTCGACAACCCAACACCTCCAACATATTGTCCACTTCCATATCATCGGTACCAATCCCATAGAGGTTAAATTTGGAGATATTTATTCGAAGACCCGAGACAAGGTGAAAAATGCGAAGAATACGAGCCGTGGTTTGGATGTTCTCCTTGGACCATTCTCCCATTATTAGCGCGTCATCTGCATAAAAGAGGTGTGTAATACTTGTATCATTAGCCATGGCTTCCAAACCTTTTAGAACACCAATATCCTTCGCCTTTTTTAATAAGCACGACAAAGCTTCCATTACAAAAAGAAAAAGAAACGGGGATAAAGGGTCACCCTGCCGCAACCCCTTCTCGCATCTAAACTCGAAGGTGGGAGAACCATTGACGAGAACCGAAGCCCGAGCGGATATTAAAATCCCTTCAATCCACTTGCACCACGTAGGCGGAAAACCCATTTGATCCATGATAGCCAACAAAAACTTCCAATTCACATTATCGTAAGCTTTCTCAAAATCGATCTTTAAAAGGAAAGCCTTTCTACCCCTTTTCTTAAGCCACGCAAGGAGTTCGTTGATAACCAGAGGCCCGTCCAAAATAAAACGATCAGTAATGAAAGCTGACTGGGATTCTGAAATAACCAGACCCATAACCTTTTTGAGACGGTTAGAAAGGATTTTAGAGATAACCTTACTAACCATCCCAATCAGGGTAATGGGCCTATAATCACTGAGACCCAAAGGGGTTTTAACCTTTGGAATCAAAGTGATGAAAGAAGAAGCACACCCCGGACTAATAATCCCTGTCTCGTGGAAATCAGAAACAATACGCCAAAAATCCCCTTCCAACAACTCCCAAAAGCGTTTCACAAACCGAAAATTAAACCCGTCTGGGCCTGGCGCCTTATTAGAACCACATTCAAATACGGCCGCTTTTACTTCTTCCTTTGTGAACGGGACAATTAAAGCTTCGCTGTCAGAGGGAGGAACTTTTTTCAACCCGGGGCAACTGAGAAAAGGGCGGTTCTTGATATCTTCTTTAAAACGATTACGAAAAAAGCGCATGGTCTCCTTCTTAATCAGACTTGGCTTAGAAACCCACCTCTCATTAATCAATAAACCGGGGATCCCATTTCTAGCTTTCCTTCCGTTCACCACGTTATGGAAATAACTCGAATTCTCATCTCCCATAGAAGCCCATTTAACCCGGGACTTTTGTTTCAGGTCCCGGTTTTTTCGTAGCTGAATCTCGTCTAGGCTTCGACAGCACTCGGTCCAAACCCACAGATTTTCTTCTTCTAGCTGTTTGTCTTCCATCAATAATTCCATAGCTTCTTTCTCTTCTCGCATAACAGCTTCCTCGAGGTTTTCTTTTTCGCGCCATTCCCGATACCAAGCTGTGAGCCGGGATCGGAGGTGCTTTAGTTTGTACATCAGATTCAAATCGCTGGGCCTGTTATCTGTCCACGCATCAAAAACCGCATGAATAATATCCTCACAGCCGGGTTTGTCCAGCCATGAGTCGAACCACCGGAATGGTTTAGCACCAAAATTAGTATCAATCAATGAAAAAATAAGAGGAGAATGGTCAGACAGATCCTTTTTTAGAGCACGAACACAAACGTCAGGCCAGTTGTTGAAGAGACTATCACAAACAAAGAATCTGTCTATCCTGCTTAACTTGCATTGCCCATTCCTAACCGTCAAGCAAGTGAATTTCATACCTTTCAATTGATATTCCCTCAACCCCGCATCTTCAATAAAACCATTAAAATCCCTCGCGCAAGTAGAATCAAAACGAGAATTTTTTCGTTCATCTCGGTTTCGCACAGCATTAAAGTCGCCAAAAACAATCCATTTACCTTCATTTGATTGAATCAAACTGACCAACCTCGCCCAAAGGTTTCTTTTATCCGCATTATATTGAGGGGCGTAAACATTCACAATGTTTACTCGAGCCGACCCATCAGTTAAAGAACCCGAGACACATAGAAAATTGTTGTCCTTAACCACCCTTTCTTTAGAAAATACTTTTGGATCCCAAATACTAACGATCCCCCCAGCATTTCCCACTGCATCAATAGACTCAAAATCAGCCCCATGACCACCCCAGTACTTAGACACCAATTCGGCATCCACCCCACTACACATTGATTCTTGAATACCGATAAAAGAAATGCCACAATCACCCTTAATTTTAGAAATCCATTTATCTTTACCAATGCCTCCAATACCCCTAATATTAATCGATAAACAATTCATGGCTTACCGGATTGTAATCCTTCATCGAAAACAGCCGCACTTACCATGGCTTCAAAATTACCGAGATCAACTCCAAGTTTTTCACCCAAGTCTACAGTCTGCTTAGTTTCTGATCGGCGGAGGTGATGAACTTCTTCAGTATTATCTTCAAAATCGGCTTCTTCATTCACCTGTGGAGCTTCCTCCGTGTCCCCAATAAGATGTTCAAAGGATTTTAATTCCATTGAGACATTCCTATTCAGGTTAACAGAGGAGCTATCGAGCCTTTCTTCAGAATTGCATAACTGGGCTAACACTTGAGTAGGGTTCATGGGCCCAATAAATTCATCCAACCCAAATGGGTCTCCACTAGCGGGCCTATTTTTATTCTTCTTTTTAGTCGGCCCACTAGAGGATTTTGATCCACTGCCAATATTTTTTTTTAAACGTAACTTTTTTCTTTTCTTGGACATAACACATACAAACCCCTTAGACATATTACTTTTGTCACATGCAACCCTTGCCTCATTACTACTCCCATCTTTAGAAACTTCTACAATTTGAATAGGTTGACTGCCCGAAGAATTTGCATTCGAATTAAAATTACCATTATTGCGAGCGGATTCCTTGGAAGACTTTCCTGAATCATTGGGAGTTACCAAAGAAAATTGACCATCCTGCATTAAATTCTCCGGTCTTTCTCCGGCGTCGGGCACCATCGTTTCCGGTGGCTGACTAGGAGTCGCAACTTCATCGTTCAAACCTGTATCTTCTTCCATCTCTGTATTGGTATCAACGTCAACGTCCACATAATCCGGAACCCAATCCGTTTGTTCTTCCAAGATCCACACCCTATACTTTCTCATCCTCCAGTTCAAGATGTATTCGTCAGAAATTCGCTTTCCATCACCAACAAGGACTCCGACGTATTCAAAGGACAAATCGCGATCCGATTCAGAAATGTTTGCCTTGTGAACAACCTTTCCGAACTTACCTCCAATCGTATTGAATACATCGTTTGACCATAGGTGTAGTGGAACACCTTGAATCTTGAGCCAAGCTATCCGTTCATACCCGAGCGTTTGACCTTCCCATAGAGAAACGGTTAAGAAACGCTCCTTCATTAGCATGGCTGCGTCAAGAGCCTTTTTTGCCATCCCTTTATCTTCAAAGGACACAAGCACGTCCAGCCCTCCCAAGTATTGCACGTTGCCATGTCCAGGACAAATGCCATTCAAGGTTACGTAGATGTTCTTTACTTCCTGAACATTTGCCATTTTAGCAACAATGGCCTTTCCATGCTTATCAGCAAACGCCATCACTTCGTTCTCAATGTTAATCGACTTTCCTGCAAAGAGGTCTCTGAACGATTTTCCTGACACAGGAGGAGCCATATTGACTCCTGGGAATCCCTCTGTTTGTTGTTTACTATTATCATTATTGTTATAGAATTGGTTCTCTCTCATATTTTTATGTGTATTATTATCATTATTAGAAGGTCGCTCATCATATCCACCAATCTCTCCATCTTCTAAAACGAATCTAGCGATGTTAAACCAGAGTTTTGACTCTCCCAGTCGAATACCCTTCAGGTTTCTAATCAGCTCTGGTTTATCCTTAACATCTAAGAAAGAAATAAAACCAAAGCGATTTCCACTTTTATCCCTTTTTCTTGCAATATACAGATCGAAGATCTGCCCAAACAGCCTGATATGTGTTGCTAAATCCGTTCCACTACATCCTTCAGGGAGGTTGGTTACAAACACTTTGGTAATGCGAGCTTGGATGTTTTCTGGGATGGGTGGTCGCCGGCGGCGATGCTCCATCAGGGAGAAAAAATAGTAGAAGATATTATATTTAATTAACGGGTTAGGTAGTGTTTAATGTAAAACATATTGATGATGATTGACTTCTTTTCCTATATAGTTAATGTTAGGAATTGTTAGATTATTCGAATCGGCTTTAGGTATCTATGTCGAATGAATTTTTAGATTTTAGGTTTGAGTTTGAATTGGTTTATAGTGTTTACACTTAGATCTACGGGTCGTGGGTTTTAAATTGCATTAGTTAATTATGTTTTTTTAAACAAATGGTTGGTGATAAACTTTTACAAATTATAAAATCTAAAAGCATAATTTACCTAAGTTTCAAACTTTGTATAACAGTATGAAATAATAGATACATTAGAAGTTTTTTTTTTTTTTTTTTTTTTTTTAAATAGAGCTAAATTTCCTTGTTTTTCCTAAAATGCCACATCATAAAATAGATATAACATGCAACGTTTCACTAAAGTCTAGTCGGCAAATGATGTGCGATTCCACATAGTTACAAGTTAGTACACTAAAGTAAAGTCGGCAGTGAACGTTCATACTTAAGTTTTTTCACTAAGATAAAGGCAGACGGCAAATGATTTGCATTGTTTTCCTACAGTAAGGTTTATTGAACCAATTATATTATCGGACTACTAGTAAGAGGGTGTTTGGGATTGCGTTTTGAATCTGATTTTTAGATTATTGCGTTTTGAAAATGCAGATAATCAGTTTTTAGTGTTTGAGATTGCGTTTTGAAAATGCAGATAATCAGTTTTTTAGGCTACCAAAACACAATAATCTATAAGCAGCTCCACCCCTGCTTTTCCAAAACGCATAATCTATTTTGAATAATCAATCCCAAACATGATATATGCTAAACTATATATCAAGTGTGGATTTGTAGTGTTAACGAGCTATGGAGCCTGAAATAAACAAAATATGAAGTTTTAAATGAGTTAGTTAAGAAAAAAATTGAAATCTGATCCAACCTCTCTGTCAGGTACGCTAGTTCAACCGGACTCATTATATAGCCAACAATTAGTACAACCAATCAGTCCGATTAAGTTTGATTTAAAGAACAATGATGATTTGTTTTTTTACACGTCTGAAGCAACGTGAAACTGCTTTAATAGTTACTTAACAACAATTGTTACTTTGTTTGTCTTTAGTTGTTCATTTGTATCAACTTATGAAGTTACATGTTTTTATGCCGCTTTTATTTCGTTCTATCTTTAGTTGTTCATTTGTTTTTTTTTTTTAGCCAATGATCTCCAGCCCAGCTGGTTTGAGGTGGGAAGGTTTACCTCCTTGGAGGGTTCCTGCCCGGGTTTGGTCTCAGGTTCGAATCTCACGCTCCACCGAAAAAATAACCGCTTGGGTTTGAAAGGAGAAACCCGTGTGGTGCTATTGGATTCGATCCTGAGCAGTGGTCGCTTTGCAATACAGGATTTACCGCTGAAACACTACTCTCCAAAAAAAAAATATCTAACACCTTTTACTACACATCCTAACCCATCATACATTTGTGACATGCAAGATTAATCAGCATATTAAATTGGAACCTAAATGTTATTGAATTCCAATTTTCATAGGTTTGAATTTGCAAGATTCCAGAAGAGATTAAATAGCTTTAAGAAAAAGGTTACTAATAAAAGTAATTGTTTCTAGAGGAGCATACAATGAGGTGAAAATGACGATTTTTATTTATAACAATCCCTACTTTTGTTGAAACGACTGCAAAAGACTAGAAATGGTAAAACGAATGTTCATAAATCTTAAGTCAATTTTTAATTGCTAGTAAATTCTAGACTTTTTTTATTTTAAAAGTTTAAATTAAATACAATAAATTTGGTGAAGTCAATGTAAGGAGGTAACACCAATTGGGAATAACTAAGAACCATACCTAATCCAACTATTAAACAAGTTGTTTTTAAAACTAAACCATACACACATATAGATATATTAAATTAAAACAAAAGCCATTAAAATTTAAAAAAATATTTTATTGTTGGTGAATGCAGTAGTTGTTGAACCGTAATTGTAGGATTATAGTCTATTTATCGATTAAAACTAGTGAATAAAATAGTTTGGTAAATGGAATCTCAATTTCCTTATTAAAAGTTTTTGGTTCGCATTATTTATTGAAGCAAAACCTAAATGTCAAGAATAACATGTTTGGTTAAGAATTAAGATACGAATGGAATTTGAATTACAGTTCAGTACTTCAAATTAATCCGACATTCAATCAAAATGGTGAATAAATTCAATCAAAAGAATTGAAAGCTTTCACCCCTCACCATCATCGCGCCTACCACTTTCTCCTACGTGCCACCACATAAGCGTTTATGTGTTTTTTCAACATAAAAAGAGGAATCACTAATCAATAAATTTAACGATTTAAGTTTGTTATTACTAAATATTTATTACTAAGTTTTTAATATTTCATTTATTCAATAATGTGTGTGTAATACACGAGTTTCTAACTAACCTAGTGTGTATCACAAAAACCTTTAGAGAATTTATTTTTCATGATAATTTTTTCTATGATAGAGCAAGTGTGTTGTTGTTACAAAACCCAATGTAGTTCAAACTTCAAAGTGGTTTGGATGGCGTTCTTGTGTAAGTTGTAGCTAGTGGTTTGGATGGCGTTCTTGTGTAAGTTGTAGCTTATCTTCATTAGCTAGAATAAGAAAGTAAACACCATACATAATCCATTAAAAGGTGCACGATTGCAAAGTTATGTGGACGATTGCAAACGAGCCGAGCCGAGCCCGAGCTCGAGTAACTATCAGAGCTCGAGCTCAATTTCTTAAACTTGAGGTCGGCTCGTTTACTATATATGAGTTAATTTATTAAATAAAAATAATACAAATAATTGACTCATTTAGGCTCGCGAGTTCGATAAGTGATCGAGCTCGTTTACTAAGCAACTTTAAGTGAGGGATAAATATTAATAAAAATAATATTACACTAAGCTCGATAAGAGTGGACGAGCTTCACATAAATAAACGAGCTTTGTTTTAGGTTCAAGCTCAGCTTGAGCCCAATAAGACATGGATCATTTCGAGCATTTTATCATGAGCGGCTTGGCTCATTTCAAACTTTTTATCGTAAGCTGCTCAGCTCGTTTGCGCCCTTAATTGCTAGTGCTCACAATCTCTCATAATTGTCAAATATATCACATAAAGTAACCCGGTTAGTAATAAAGACTTCAAAGTAAAAGGACCTAACTGAAATACCCAATACCACAAGGACCATATCTGTAATATGCCTAAATTACCTGGAATAATATTATAACACCCAAACATAAGATATCAATATCATCAAAGCGCTGGCATCTTTTTTGGCATACGTGCCCCCAGCTCATTCCCGCACGCACCACTCTTCCACCGAACTAAAAAAACCCACACCCTACACCAATGTACAACCCCTTATGCACAACGTACAACTACTTATGCATAAAGTACAACTCATTAATAAACATCCCTCCTAATTTTTATAAACTTATCTCTGGAATAAATGTATCCAGCCTGTAATCTCTCTGTCTTCGCTAACATTTATATATTTATACCCAAATACCACTTAATAATTTCAGCAATTTCTCAATATTCAGTCGGTTTCCAATATTTTCTCATCACATTATTAATTTATTATTATTATTATTCAAATAGTTACATAATTATTTTGAAGGCTCCCTGAAGTTTTACAGGACACTATGGATCCGTGTCCGTACGTCAGAATAGTCATCGGAAGCTTAGGTTTAAAGTTCTCCGGCGACGGTGCTCCGCCGTCAACGACGGCGTACTGCAAGATTAAACTCAAGAACCAACCGACACAGTTTACAGAAATAAGTTCAGTTATTAACGGAGATGCAAATCAAGTAAACGATCAAGTTAATGCTTGCTTTAATTTGAAGAAGTCAGAGTTTGATAAAGTGGTTGATAAATCCAACATGTTGAAGATAGAGGTTTATTCTGGTCGGAGAAAGAGTGGTAACCCGGTTTGTACGTTCGGGTTCGGGTCCGGGTCGGGTAAGTTGTTGGGTGTTGTGACGGTGGGTTTGGATTCGGAGGCGGTTGATGGTGGTGGGAATAGAGGGTGTGTGGTGGTGAGGAATGGGTGGGTTGGTATTGGTGATAGGTGTTGTAAGAATATGGTTAATTTGCATTTGAGTATTCGGGTCGAACGTGACCCGAGATTTGTTTTTGAGTTTGATGGTGAACCTGAGTGTAGCCCACAAGTGTTTCAGGTTAATGGGAATGTTCGACAAGCGGTTTTCACTAGCAAGTTCAGTTTCAGAAATAATAGAGATCAGAATCTTAGATCTGAGTAAGTTAATTTTCCTTTTTACAATTTTTTTTTTTATTATTATTGGGTGTTGCCTGGTTAAACCATCGGGGCAAAGCGAACAATATTTAGCACAGATTACTTAGTTACCTCAAAATAAAATGATAACCTAATTAACATTTGATTATTTTTGCAGTTCTTCGCTATCGGAATCAGGCAATTCAAAGAGCTGGTTGAGATCAATCCAAAAAGAAAAAGAAAAAACGGTAAAAGAGCGAAAAGGATGGTCAATCACAATCCACGACCTCTCAGGGTCACCAGTAGCAATGGCGTCAATGGTGACGCCATTTGTGCCATCACACGGGACCGACAGCGTGAGCTCGTCGAACCCGGGTGCGTGGCTTATCCTCCGACCCGGCCACAACACATGGAAGCCTTGGGGCCGGTTGGAGGCCTGGAGGGAGTCTAAACATAAAGACTCCCTCGGTTACCGGTTCGAGCTCCTACCCGACGCTGCAGTCAGTGGGCTCGACCCGGTAACGTTAGCAAACTCCACCGTTAGTTTCAAAACTGGTGGGAAGTTTACTATAGACATGAGTAATTGTGCCTCTCCAATGTCTACACCTAATGGGAGTTTCGGGTCTGGATCCGGGTCAAGTTCGGATTTCGAATTCGGGTCTTGGGCCCATTTGATGTACCAAGGGTTTGTGATGTCTTCGTCTGTTGGTGGTGAAGGGAGGGGTTGTAAACCGGAGGTAGAGGTGGGGATACAGCATGTGACTTGCACAGAGGACGCGGCCGCCTTCGTAGCGTTGGCGGCAGCGATGGATTTGTGTGTGGATGCTTGCCAGCCGTTTTCTAGGAAGCTCCGACCGGAGCTAAGGCACGATGGCGAATAGTTGTTTGTTTTGTTTTGTTTTTTTTGGTTTGTGCCGGTTTTTTTGAATATTCTAGGAGAGAGGGTACAGTCGAATTTGTGTGGTTTTGGAATCTTTGAATGCTTGTACAGTTTATTTTTGTTTGAAAAACCAGTTTTTGATGGTTTGCTTATTTGAATTAATTGATTTTGAAGTATGTTGTTTATCATGTTTTGAGTTGGGATATAATTAGAACTGGTATTTAGATACCGCGCTGTGGCGGAACTGTTAACCCGAACAAAAAGTAGACGCAAAAATGACAAACAACGCTCACATGTTGTGGCTTGTTAACATGCAAAAATTAGAGTGAAGGGTACAGTTTAGAAAAGAATAACTAACTGACTTGATGATCAACGTGCGTTGCAATGAGGCTGTTCAACTAGAAAAAAATAGATGTAGAGACGTGAAACCGCATGTACGTTGCAACGTCTTAACTTGCAAAATTTGGCCCTAACAGTAAACGAAAAACTTGTAAAAGCTGAAATAAAGGACAAGAGTTGAAGTGAAAAGTGTTGGGGTTTTAAATTAAAACTTGCTTCGCGACAACTTTTGTTAAAAGATAAAAAGTATAATGGTTTACAAAAATCACAATGAATAATCATTAATGTACAAAAAAGTTGGTGATTAATATACACTAGTATCAAGCCCGGTGAAGGTGTAAAAGTGTATCAAGTAGCATTATTGTCATACCACCACCAACAACAACTAATATCGGAAAAACTCGTATAAAAAGAAATAAAAACAAAAAAAATAAAGCCAAATAAAAAGTAGACGTAAAAAAATTAAACTACGCACACGAAACATAATACATAGAAAACAATAACTAAGTCGATTTAAGACCAACATGTTGCAACGAGGCAATTACACTTGAAAAAAAACGTACAAACGGTGAACAACAAATTTATGTTGCAACGTGTTAACTCGCAAAATCTAAGGCAAAATGTAGAAAGAAAAAAAATGTAAGAGATAAAAAAATATAGGGAAATAAGGTGGAATGTGAAAAATTATTGGTTTAACGTTTGTATAAGATGTAAAAATATTGTTGCTAAACGTATAAAAATTAAAGATAAAATAAAGACAAAAAAAAAAAGTGGTTACAAATCCATTAAAGTTAAAAGTAAAAAGAAATTGATAAAGTGCGTGATCATATTTTTATGTTTAGAAGTTGTTAATCATGGTATTGTATAAATGATTACACGTTATAACTTTTGGAATCATGAGGGAAACGTTTTAAGATAAAGAACAATGCAGCACATAACGCAAGATGCATGTCTTTGTTTGCAATGCTAGTTTTGTTTAAATATTAGTCGAGTTAGATAAACATCATTTGGAGTGAGGTTTCTTAGTTTACGTTAAAACAAATATCCCTTACAATAAACATCATATTTTTAAAAATATGTATTTAGTAGAATAGTATTTGCGATTAAAAAAGAATTAGCGGCGCAGCTTGTTGCTCGCTTACCCATTATCCAGATGTAATTTGGCTTTAATGATAGAATGAAAAAAGAAATTAATCGTGTTTAGTATGTAGGAATGAGAAGATGAATGAAAATAACTATTGCGAGGGAATAAAAAAGATGGTATTTCTTTGGTCAAGAGAATGAAGAATGAAATCATTTATGGCATTTTATTCCCTCAAAAATCAAAATCATTTCATCAACCCTTCTATTTTTTTCATTCCATTCACTTTTCCACCCTTCATTAATAACACAACAATCCACCAACCACCGCTAGGGATGCGCAAACATTTTTTTCGTATTTTTTAAGATTTTGGTACTGGTAGCAATATCGTGCTTGCCCTACTCACGACCGCCAACCTTCGTCATCATCCACCATCACCGCCACCCACCTTGATTGTGATGATATGATAGGGACGTGATAACATTACACTTGAACTAAGGTTGGGAGTTAACCCTCCCATCCATGATAATTCTTATAGATATGCATGAGAGTAATTTCTTTTCTTTTTAACTTCTCACCAACCGAAAGCATGAAAGTACTCATATTTACAATCCCTTAACTTTTATTGAACTTTTTAATACGTAATTTGTTATGTTTTAAAACAATAACATACTAATCAATAAAATAGCACTACTAACATCATTTTAGCTTTTGGGGTTGTACATTCAGGTGGATGATTCAAATTATGTAAAATACAAGATTAAATCACCAAATAAAAGTAGATTAAAAATAGGTTAGTTTGCCATTTAATTTTTTTTATTAGTTTCCCTAGTATAACAATGTGCCAACAATGACTCATTTTCTCGTGACCTGAATGAATTATTTTCCTTATCCTAGTTCAAATTTCGAGGGTTAAATCTCGTGTTCTTTTGCATTATAGTATGCGAAATGCATATTGTTCGTCTAATAAGTAAGTGGTAACAATATGAAACTTGTGTGCTAGACCGGTACGTTACCGCAATATACCAATAAAAGTTTGGACCTATTATGTAATGATGTTGACGCAACCTAACGGGTCGCGTATCTATTAGCCCTTTCTTTTTATTTTGACATGTTGTCGTGTGTACTAGGTAAGCAAATACACCATTGTAAATGAACTAATGCACCATTACAATCATTACTGCATTAGACACTTTAAAGTTTAAACAATTATCATTTTACACAAACACATGTATGTATGTGTACAATTATAAAGAAACTTACAAATAGATAAGTAGAATTAGATTTATTTTAATTGTAAGGGCCTATGAATGAGATGGTGTGCACTATATGGGGGCCTGTGAATGGAAGACAGAACATCACTTGGTTGGAGTTTCTTAGACTTATTATCAGCGAATACATTATGGTTTGTGGGCCATTCTATCCCCATCAACCTTAAAGTGCTCATCAAACGGACAACTAAGCTTTTTGTTTTTTATCTTCATAGGAATAATCAAATTTTAAAATCATATATGAATATTAGGATGTAGCTTTTGAATTCTGAAATACAAAGTTGTTCAGATAATTCAAATATTTCAAGTACATATTCTAGAATTTCACATAAAAAAGAATTCATCATTCATGTACACAAACTATAACTTTATGTATTTTTTTTATATTGGATGTCTACTTTCATAACAAAAGATAATTGAAATGACTGATACACCTTTAGATCTAATGATCTATTAGAGCATCTTCAATAGAGGCTTTTAGAGAGGTTTTTAAGATGGTGTCTATTGTGGTGAAGGATTTTAGTGGAAATTTTTTGTGGAGGTTTTTAACAAGAAACCTCTAAAAACCTTAGAGGTGGGTTCGGGTGGGGGGTTGGGATATTATTATATATATAAAAAAACTTTTTGAATGTAAAAGGTGGTGATGATGTGACAATGTTTTTTAAGGGTTTTTATGTTTTCTTATTGGGGGAGTTTTTTGTGTTTTTGAAGAATGAGTGCTTTTTTGATGTGGTAGCTGACTGGAAATGTTTTACGGGTTTTTAGGGCTTCTTATTGTGGATGCTCTTAGATTAGGTTGTTTAATGTTATTACTCTATTTACTCAAATTGTCCTGGCAATAGATCGGTTTGGGCATAGGCTAGGACCGATGATAGTTGTTGACCGAACTGAAGTAACTACGTTTTGTTTTGACCAGGCCCAGTTGCGGTCGTTTTGACCAATGTTTTCAAAACCTGACATGAATTTGAAGCAGTTTCGTTACCAACTTACTGGTCTGACCGGATGGTGTCAAATATTATAAAAATTAATAGGGTAAAATTTGAAAAATATATGAAAAACGGTCCAATCCCTTAAAAAACCGCTTCGACCAACCGGTTTCCCGGTCCGGCCATCCGGTTCACCGCTCCAACCACATGTTCAAAGCAAATCCAGTCCAATACCCTAACCCGGACTGGTCTAGGTTCTGGTTCCCGGTCCGAACGATCGGTTCGGTCCATATTCAAAACACTGGTTTTGACCGATTTGATCACATGATACAACTTGCCATGAACAAATAGGTGAAGAAACTTTGATAACGTGAGAGTTTTTTTTAATAAATTAATAAAACTAGTTGTATAAAATCACGCGCCTTGAGCGTTTTAGAATCGAGATTTTGATGATGTGTTGATTAATCAATGAATTATACAATCGAGATTCCATTTTGGTTGTAAACGTTAAAAAAATAAAGAAATTTACACATAAGGTAACACATGAAATTTGTAACGAAATTATATAATATTATGTTATTTATATTAATAGTATATAATATAATAAAGTTTTTGAATTAAATAATATGAATAAAGTAATAATGAAATTACATAATATTATGTTATTTATATTAATAGTATATAATATAATAAAATTTTTTAATAAAATAATATAAATAAAATAATATATAGTTATTATTCATTTTAAGTTACTATTCATTCATTTTGTTTATTAATATTATAATAATAATAATAACTTATAACTACTTTTAAAATTTATATAAAGCTAGTTTTTACCACACGCTCTGCTACGTATCGTGTCTTTTTCAATAAGGATAAATAAATGTACATTTCATAGAGACAAAATAACCGTCTATTACAATATAGCAATTTACATATCGACCATATCAAATACATTAAAACATGGACTATCTATAATCTATAATAACTTATAATAAAAGAATTGAACTTTGATGATGTGACATTCAATGGAGGCCTCAGCCCGTCCTTGAATGTGCCACGTGGCATCATGTAGAATTTTTTAATTTTTGAGTTTTTTAATAAATCTATATATATTATAATTATTTTAGAAAAAGATAAGAATTTAAAAACAAAATTAAATTTTTTCTCTAATGTTTTCTCCCATAACTTTTAAATGTTAATATCTTTTATATACGAGTGTTTTTAAAGAAAAAAATTACACCAATTTAACGAGCGTTTTATTATCTTTCCAACGAGTACCATAGTGCTATATAAAAAACGGAGAAAAAAAACAACTATTTTGTGGAGTTTTATTTTCAAATATATTTTACTCTACTTTTAAATCACAAACGATAAACATAACTTTATTATTATTATTATTACTAGTTTTTATCCCGGGAGCGTCCCGGGTTGAACTATCTAATATGACATAATAAATATATTATTATTATTATTATTATTATTATTATTATTTTAAACAAATCTCCGCCATAAGTTATCATATTCAAATATAAAAAATACGAATCTCTGCGCCGGGTATAAATCTAGTGCCATTACAAATTAATTCGGAAGTTTGTAATCGATCATTCTAAAAAGAACTAACATGAAATAAGAAAAAAAGTTAAATATTGAAATATCGAACGCATTAGTCTAAGGGTTATGTGATGCGTTAAAAAATTCATGAGTATATAGTTCGGGTATTTGGGTATGTTGTTTCGGGTAATCGGGTCGGGTATCACCTAATCCCAGACACGACCAAAACCCACAATTTTTTTAAACTAATCCCAAACCCGACACAATACCTGTCGGGTTACAAAAAATAGTCATTTTTTTCTCCGTTTTTATATAGCACTATGGTACTCGTTGGAAAGATAATAAAACGCTCGTTAATTTGGTGTAATTTTTTTCTTTAAAAAAATCTCGTATATAAAATATATTAACGTTTAAAAGTTATGGGAGGAAACATGAGAGTAAAAATAATAAAGTTTTAATATTTAGATTTAGTAGATTAGGTATTTAAATTAGGTTAAAGATTATAATAGATTATGTTAAATTATATTTATAATAAAGTTTTAATATTTAGATTTAGTAGATTAGGTATTTAAATTAGGTTAAAGATTATAATAGATTATGTTAAATTATATTTATTCCTTTTTTTAATTGGTTTACACTTGCCACATCACATCCTATGTGGCATCTCTCAAATGAGAGATTGCATAAGAGTATGACATGTAGGATTAATCCCTTTGCAATATATATATATATATTATTATTCATTAATCATGTATTGGCAAATCATAAAATATGTTGTCATATTAGATATATTATTATGTTATATTAGATATTTCAACACCGGGACACTCCCGGGATAAAAGCTAGTCTATATATAAAAGAATTGAAGTTAGATAATGTGGCATTCAATGGTGACCTCAACCCCCAATTGAATGTGCCACGTGACATCATGTGAAGCTGTCATTTAAATTTATTTATTTTGTTTTTTTAAATAAAATCTATATCTATATTATCTTAAAATTTCAAATATGTTAATTAATATCTTTTCCTTATTTTTCCCTCACATTTTTTAAATGTTAGTGAACAATTAGTTACTATTTTAAAATTTCAAATATGTTAATTAATATTTTTATCTTTATGTTTTCCTTATTTCCCGCTCACAATTTTTAACATTAGTAACTTTTATGTATGACATTATTTTGGAAAAAAAAATTACACCAAATTAACGATCACTTTATTATCTTTCCAACGAGCACCATAATGCTATACAAAAAACGAAAAAAATGTTTTTTAGTGAGTTTTTAGTTCTTGCAGAAAAAAACACAATGTGAAGTGAAAAAAAAGTGTATATCAAGCCAAAAGGAATTATGGTTTTAACTTTTCATTTGGTTTTGAAGAAGTGGTGTTGGAAAAGTAAGAATTTGTGACTTATGACTTCTTATAACTTATTAATGGATATTTCTCTACATGCCCTCATTATATCCTTTTTGGTCATTTTACCTGAATAAGTTAATCGAAACATTTTTACCTTAAAATACGGTATCGGTACGGTACCAATATGGTATCGGTATTTTACCTTAAAATACTGATACCATTCCGATCTTGTACCGATACCGATAATAACGAAACCGAAAACCTCTAATTGTGGGTACCGATGCCGATACCGAACATCCTCGGTTCGGTACGAGATCGGGATGGGACGGTATCGGTATTCGGCTCTCTGTGCTCATCCCTAGATATGAATGCTCTATGTCTCTAACTCCCTTTTAAATAACTTTTGGTTATTATGAAGCTTTTTATATGTGAAAATATAATTTGGTTATATAAATGTAATTATTCTATTCATTCGTAAAATATATACACACACATTTTAAAACTCAGCTGTGGTAGGAATAGATGTCAAATTCAATGTATTGGCTAGTTTCTAGACCATCATATATTCATATGCATATAAAAGAATTAGGAATAAAGTTTGGTGTTCTCACCTAAGTTTGTGTACAATACTAGGTTGGATATGCCTCAACAATCAACATCTTATATTGCGCATTCATATTTTATAATTTTATGGTCCACTTTTAGAGATTTTTCTCTATGTTTATTTTAAATAATCCTAATTGGCTGTTGGATCATCCAGAAATAAATAAAAATGAAGCAGTGTTCAAACCCACAAATGTGGTGATAGGTAAGATGTTGGATGATTGGAATAATCCTAATTGGCTCTGGGTTAAAAACCGAGCTAAATTGTCGTCTCTTGATTGGAATCAACGGTATAGATTCAGAACTCCTTTTAAGGGAGTGGTCACCCTCACTATTGGACGCGTTTTAAACCCTTGAGGCAAGCCACCCTTCAAATGCGTTGGGGGTAGACCAAAGAGGACAATATCCGGTACGAGCTTTCTGGGCTATTATACAAAGGTTGCTAAGCCTGTAAGATATAACCTATGATTCTTAGACATCAGGTAAATCTCTAGCTAATAAATGATAATTAATCACTCTACCACACACGCCTCTTAAATCAATCATCATCATGACATATCATTTGATATCAATTTGACTATTTTTTCAAGGTTCACATCACAACTATAGAATGTCTTGAGAAAGTGACAAAGTTATACAGAGACTTCACTTGAGCAAGATTTGCATACATAGAACTAGAAGTAGGTTTTATTAGTTATTGAGTGTTAATTAATTCTTTAAAAAAAATTTCTAAAAAAACGACTACTCATTTTACTTTACACATATTTTATCACTTGATATTATATTTGTTTATCATGAGAAGCATCCCGGGGATAATCTAGCCTACGTATGTATGAATAGTTTTATTAATTTTCATCATTGTTTTACTTTATGTTTTTTATTATTATTTTATTACAATTTTTATTTGAGCATATATCAGTTTTCTTTTATAACTTTTAGGATACATTGTTTTGTAAAGTTCACATAATGTCATTGCAATATGTCTATTATTATTATTATTATTATTATTATTATTATTATTATTATCTATTTTTAGATTTTTTTTAAATGAGTTATTTTTAAGAAGTCGAGTTGTAAGTAGTTATGTACAAATAATGAAAGCACTAGTGTACATGTTATCTAAGCTACTCACCCTATTTTGTATAAAGTAACCTCAAATACTTTTTCATTAGATGTGCTTATTTTTATTTTTATTTAGATTTCAATAAAAGTTTTTTTTTTGGTCAAAATCGAAGAGTTCAAATATAATTGATTTTCTTGTTCTTTACCAGACCGAATCCAATATATAATGTTCCAGGAACTTCGAGACTGGTACAAGCATTTGTTTTTATGGTTTCCAGTATTTATTTCATTTGAAATGGAGTTTTATTCACAATGATGTATCATTTTGGTGTTGGAATCTATAGCTAGTGTTGGCACTCTATCGGTACTTTGATGACCCAAACTTATGGTCCAAACAATATCGTTACCAGTACATTTTTTTCGGTTGTTATAATGAGTGTCGGTATCGTACTGAGGCCATAATAAAGCGAACCAATACTGAATTCTTGCCGCAACGTGTAGGTGAATTCTACTAGTTAACTATATTTACAAAACAATCCATAACCTTTTTGATAACTTGCAGTTGGTTTCTATTTCTAAAATTATAAAAAAACTACCAAAAATTCAGAGAATAATTAAAGATTAAGCCCATTGATACATTACTGGGTTATTACATTATTGGCAGCCTACATTACTACCAATGTTCCACAAGATTTCACAGGAGATCAGATCAGCTCTTTGAACCAACAAATTCCCAAATTTAAACATTGTGGAAACAACAATTACAAACTTCAAATTCACATCACAAACCATCTTGCATCATTCTGCAACAGTATCTTCCCTGTTGTCAAGCTCCTCTAAACCTACTACATCAGTCGAATCTATCGCGTCATGTTGAACTTCATCCGGTTCCTCTTCAGTTTCAGCCTCTTTAGCGGTTAAGATTGTTAGCGGTTCAACAACTGCCGATACATTAGTTGACATTAACAATGTTTCTTCTGATTCTTCCGCCACCCGAGTTGAATTAGATCCATACCGACTAGGACCAGAAGAAACGTTGGCAGACACAGATCCCACTTCTCGAACCTTAGTCCTGTTATGAACTTGATTTTCATGTTCAAGAAACTGACTAGTATCCAAAGTTTGGTCTTCATGTTCATCAGTAACCGCACTAGAAGCATCATCCGCTTTATAATGTTCTTCGCGCGCCTCATTCGCAGTTTCATTCACCATCTCCTCTTCATCATCAAACTTATACTGCTCAATTTCGTCAATCTCGTCGTCTTTCTCCTCATCAACTTCGACTTCACGCTCTTCCTCATCATCGTCCTCTTCTTCACGCGTCACAATTTCCTTCGTCCGGACATCTTTCCTACCCAACTTTACAACCTCATCAACACTATTTTTACGCGATAACAACTTGCTATCACTATCAACAGACTCCATATCATCATTATTCCTATTGTAATGAGACCTCTTGATTTGAAAGATCAACCAACAGCAGACAGAAATTAAGAAACAAACCCTCAACACATGCTTGATTTTAATTCCTTTTGTCCTAGGGTTTCTAACAGGTGAGTATCTGTGCATATTTATGCTCACAAATGAGTCTGTAACTAAATTAGGGCACAATCACACCTTCCATACATCAATCAAATTCAACCAGCATATTCCATCACTGAAATAAGAAAATCAAATCAATCACTTATTATTATTATTATTATTATTATTTTCAAACCTATACATAAATTAAAATAATTAATTCCAAAGGGAGATTACATCGATACAGAAAACGGTAAACGGGCAATAAGTTGCGCGGCTGAGACGCTAATAGCAAAACTAATAACATAAGTTCAAACAGTTGACCTAAATAACTTAACTTTAGACACTTAAATTTCAAAATTAGAGTAATTAGGGTTACTTATCTAACTGTCTGTGTTATGGAAATTGGTTAAATTAAGTAGGATAAAATAAATTTAATGAGAAACAAATATGAAATAATATGAAAAGAAGTTGAAAGAAAATGATGAGACAGAGGAAAAATAAAATACCTTGAAAATGGAAATGGATGCAGAAGTAGTTTGATGTTAGAAGTTGAGTGAAAGAAAGATGTTTATGCAAGTTGATCGTGAGGGTTTTTTTTTTTTTTACTTTACTGGAAACGGGTGATCCGTGAAGCTTTTGTGCTTGGAATTTTTCTGAATTGCCAAAAAAAAAAAAAAAAGAAGAAAGAAAGAAAAGTCATTTAATAACGGCAAGTGTGGCTTAAATTAGAAAGTAAATCATGACTCTTTTTTTATGTGATCGACCTATCAAAAGGACATAGCCCTATCAGTCATGCACTCTAATGACACTCGAGAAAAGGGTCGAGTGATGACGAGTTTAGTGCTTCAAATCATCACAGGTATTGGTAAAGTTGTAAGAGAGTTGGGCCGCTCGTGAGTTACTCGAGATTCCTTTTTAGGGTGGAGGGTGTCCTTCATGGCTACCCTCTCAGGTATAGAGTAGCTGATCGGCTACACCGGCCCTTGGTCATCATGTAGTCCAAATCGTGTGGTGGCAACGGGTGTTGGAAACCGAAGTTGTTGAGGTGTTAAAGGTTTCAAATGGTTAATTTTTTTTTACCGTTAAGTTAAAAAAAATCATATTTTCCTATAAATACACTTAGTTTTTCATCTGATTTTCACCCTACATCCATTTCTTCACCATTTTGCACCTTTACATGCATTTTATTTTACTGAAAAAATAACATCATTCAGATGACACGAAGATGGATGGAGGAGTGAGATGACGCCTAATGAGAGAGGTCGTAATTATGGGATAGTATTTTTGCTCGTTTTCGCCTATATATGGGTGGTGAAACCGAACACACCCCACACCAACTTACTTCAAAGTTTGTTGATTTGTAGAACAAGATAATGTCGTTAGGGTACCTTAGGTGACCACTCCCTCCGCCCTAAATGTTTGAATTAAGATGAGCATAAAACAAGCTCAATACTACATTGGAGCTCAATTTAATACACAAGCTAACCTGAGTTTCGTATATTAAACTTGAGTAAACTTATACGTCTATAACTTATATAAATTTTAAATAACACATGTTTATATAACAATTACTATTATATATAAACTTACAAGAGAAAGAAGAGATGTCGTGTCGGCAGGGCCGGCTCAAGCCCAATTATATTAAAGCTAGGGCTTTGGGCCCCCAAATTTTTAAGGCCTCATCTGTTAAAAAATAATATACAAAATTCGGATATGAGCAAAACTTTTATGCTTGCAATATGATATGTCATTGTGGTTTGGTGGCAACTGGCAAGAACCCCACTTTTTTTCTTTGAATTCCTGGGTTCAAATCCATCAGTCAACATTTTCTTAACTAAAGCAATTTTTTTTTTCTATTTATTCAACTTTTCATATATGTTTGTATGCTAAAGCATTATTTTTACAAACATTAGTATGTGTTTTGCTTAACTTGATAACCTTTTACTTTTTGGGTTCTTGATTTAAAAAAGGAGAATAAACAAAACATATTAAAATATATGGAATGCGGGAAAATATTTACATATAGCCGATTAAAACAATAATCCTCGTAAACTATAATATATTTCGGTTAGGTAACTTTAACGAGGAAATCTAAAGTCTAAAAAATGGAGGGGCCAAAAATTTTATTTCGCTTTAGGCCCCCAAAACGGTTGAGCCGGCCTTGCGTGTCGGGGAGAAGTAGCCACTATGTTGTCCGAATTGCTCTTTGTCACTATAAATGCAAATTGACAACACATCAATCCAACTATCGTAAGAGTGTTCTTGCAACTCTTACTAGAAGCATTTTGTTGGCGTTCATAAATTCTCGTCTTTTGTAGGTTCATAACACCTATGAGTTAATTGTTAACCTTATTGTTTTAGTAAATGATTTTAAGAAAAAAGGATTGATCAAATTTTATTGAGTCCAACTCATAGTGATCATTTATCAAAGAATGACTCTGGTTATCAAATGATTGAACAACCGGGAGCAATTTACTTATGAGACACATTGGTAGCCTACAATGCTTTGTGCAATATATTATTTCCCGATAGAGTGATAGAGAGACATCGTGGAAGAGGACCGTAAATATCACCTTAGTACGGGTATATATCTCGCAAGTGATGATGAGTTGCGTTCATGGCCTCTCAAATTTATAAGGTTAGAGAGCAACATGTTACTTTATGAATGAACATTGAGACATATAGATCAATTTTGTGAAAGAAGTGAATGAACTTTTTACAAGGGAAATAGCTTGTGTGATTTGTCTATATGCATATTTTCACATGAACATATGAGCTAGCTCACCCTATCGACCATGTCAATTAATTGCACTCAATGGACTTTTTGGTATATTTTGATGCATTTTATAATTTGAAACATTTTTCATTCTGAAACAAAGATCAAATGTGTCATTTTATTATTATCTACATATTTATAGACGAAGACATTGAATAGTTACCATTTATTCGCCTAACGGGAAAAATGCTCTACATTTGTTTTTGTTTTGTTTTTTTTTTATTTCCTTTGTACCTCATGTTACCAATAGTATCGGGGATGAGACATGAAGAATACATTTGTCACAACACACGTAGTTGATTAAACTTCATATTGCATATCAGATTATGAACATTTTTAAGGATTTACAGGATTTGGTATATAGTCTCATCTTATCCAAATTGGGTGTTACATAGATGGTGGTCATGGGTCAAGGTTGTACGTCACGTGAAGTGGGGTCCTGGGTGATCGATAGTAGTGTTTTGTGGTGATGGACTGATGGGTAAGTGGGTAACCTAACACCACATGAAGTGTTTTAATAAATTGCTAGAATTTTGACATAAAAAAACTATAAATTAATTTAAATTGAATCTTTTACTTGACAAACTTAAAAATGTTATCATGCGATGTAAAACATGAAATGAAACTAGTTTATAGATGATATGACACTAGTTTCTTAATAGTTATTTTTTTTTTTTTTTTTTGACAAGAAAAGGCAAATTACACAATGCAATATCTTTTCATTGATTATCTCTAAACATCTTGTTTTAGCTTTTAGTTTTAGCGTTTGCAATGACAGATTGTCATTATTCATGGAAAAAAAAGCTTAATAAGTAACATAAAATGCAACGCAAAAACAAACCATGCGTTAAGAGATTTTTGATTTAATATACCAATATATACTTTGAGTAAACCAGGCTATTCTTGTATAGCATATTGTAAATCCATGTAGGACACTTATATGTAATGCATAATAGATATAATGGTTGCGAGATGGAGAAATTAGGATGGTTATAGGGTCATATAACCGTCTTCTACATTATAGTTAAAACACTGAATACATATATTTACACGATTATTGTAGTTGTCTACTTAAAGTTATATTTTTGTATGAAATGTATCTCTACATATATATGTAAATAATATGATATTACTGACTTGCCGCAAGCAACTTACATTATTAATTTTTTGGCTAGATTTATGGACAAAATAATCCAAACAAATAACTTTAATAAAGGTGGTTTTTTTAATTACAACCTGTTTAGGGACAATATAGTGATTAGTTTATTAATTGTCTAAGGAAGATTCAAAATATAGCTCCTCAAATTACTCAATCAACCCTCCTCAATTCAATCAAGTCACTTAAATTATAAAAATGTCAAAAAATCAACTCAATACGTAGAGTGGTCGAACGGTAAAGCTATGGGGTGAGGCCACTAGTGAACACTAAATCACCATCCTACATCTCATCAACATCTCTTTCCTTCACTATCCAAGAGCGTGGTTTCTATCTCCTCCATTATCCATCCCCTTCTCCTCCTTGTCATACACCCAACGACTACATTTCTCGTGGGCCTCATGGAGATTTTCCACGATGTTCATGCTTCATGAAAATGGATAGTTGGGGTGGGGTTTGGGGGGGGGGGGGGGGGGGGGGGGGCACATCCATGATTTCACAGCCTTCAGCCTAAGGATACGTCTCGTGTTGATTGGAGATATAGTGATTTTGTTTTGTTTTTCTTTCCTCGTGTTCGTGTTGTACATATTTGGTGGTTGGGCTTTTAGCTAATAAGTTGGCCTGGTAGGTGTGTTCACGGTTCGGTTTTAAACCGTCCAAATCGGTCATCGTTTTGAGTTTACAGCTGGTTTTTATTTATGGTTAACTTGCAGTCGGCCAGTTTCGATATTTTCAAACCGTAGCGAACAGTTTGATTTACGGTTTATAACAAAAATCAACCATATAAAACCGAACCAGACCGTAAGAATTTATTATATTATTTTTCTTAAATATATCATACAATATATGACTACACATCATAAATTTAAAGTTGGTTTAACTCTACTTAAATAGAGTAAATAAAAAAATGGGCTAAAGCAAATTTTGACATCATAAAATCTCAATAAACTAAGACCCCGTAGTGGGGCGTGATAGTGGTGAAAAAAATTATAGCGCCCCTTTACACTGAAACAGGGGCTCTATATTTCAAAATAAATGTTGGGCTCCATCAATATAACGCCGGATAATATGTGCCCCCTCCAATCAATTTTTGCCATCTCATACTCTCTCTCTATTTTATTATTTTTTTAATTTAAAAGTTCAAATAAAATATTAATTGGGGCTTTATAAATAAAGCCCCTACCACTACACCCCTTTTTCACTTTATCTCTCCATGCTGACTCAGCAGCCACGTGGACCAATTAGAAAGGGGGGCTTTATATATAAAGCCCCCCACTACGCATGGTCTAATCCGAACCTCTTCTGTGTGTTTTCTATATTCAGTTACCAACCTTAGAAAACTAAGGATTGATTAAACGTCAAAAATTAGAACATTTAAAAACCAAGCCCGTCTTATTCTCTCGACTTAGACTAGTTATATTCTGCAAAATCAAAAAAACGTTACTTGTATACTCCGTATTTATTATACTAGGAAGATGCGGCCCGCGCGATGCAGCATGGAACGTACCACGTAGATTGGTTTAGTTAAGACATAATTGCTTAAGCGAAAATTATGATTAGGTTATGGTTATGATGTGTAGGCGTGTGGCTAATTAAGAATTGAAGAATAATATGTAAACACATGTATGATTTTGTTGTAAACCTTAAACGACAACTAAAATAAAGTTAAATAAGTTTTTGGTTAATAACAAAATAAGTGGGTCGAAAAATTTGACTTGGGATGAAATTTTTCACACGGGTTTAAAATCTTAAAACACTCCATCGTCAGTAATTTGGGGTTGGATTCATGGGCCCATCCTTTCATAAGGTACATCTGACAGTAGAAAGCATAAACACTTCCTCCACCACATAAGCAATTCAATCACATGAAAATCAATGGAGATATACATTTTTACTTTCATGCAGGCCAGTTTTAATCTTGACCCGGGTCAGAATATTGATATGAACTTCTTACATCACATCTCTATTGGTTCTCTACAACAAAGTTAAGTGAGCGGGCCTCGAGTACCCTAACAAGTGAACTTGCATATTGTATAATATCTTAGATGAACACAACAAGTGAACTTGCATATTGTATAATATCTTAGATGAACACAATGAGATATAGAAAATGCATAATATGTAAGATATAAGAATCATTTTTTTTCCTTATTTATTCATGTTAGGCCAATCGTCGAAAGTTCTTATGTTTGCATCATTGGTTTCCAAACTATCATGTTGTATATAAGAATCTCACAGAATGAACTAAAAAGGAGAAAGTTGTACTAAAAAGGAGAAAGTTGCACCTCCATGGCATTTTGTACTACACAGAAACGCAGTTGACTTGTATTTATCGTGATTGTTACAATGGTGACAGTGTCTCGTTGTGCTGTGGTGATCGTGTCGCGATTTGCGAAACTCGAGTAACAGGCCGCGACGGTTACGCGGCAATTGAACGGCAGAATGATCATTGCAAACAGACTTTTGGTGGGGTTTCGTGGTTTTCTAGGTTTATTGTGATGTAATAAGAGAGTGATGGCAATCAAGCTTGGTATAACTCATAGGTTTGAAGATTTATAGGTAGAAATTCGTATGTTACGAAACAATGGGTATTATTACCAAATTATGAATGGACATCGGTTACATAAATAGGAAAGGATATAAGATTTTTAAATATCCTTAAATTTCAAGTTAACACTCGAATTCATTCAAATGTAAAAATCTATTAGTTTTTTTGGAAGGCGAATTTTCTATGTTGCGGCAGAGATCATCGCAACCCCCCATAAGGGGAGTCCCCTAGCCACTCTACAATGGTCAGACTATGTTGTCTTAACCGGGTCCACGCTGACGCGAGAGTGGCCGACCCACAAGCGAGTCGAGGCTGCGCATAAGGGGCACTAAGGCTTTCACCCGGAAAATTTCCCGCCACCTGCCACTTGACAGATGTTGCACCCTCCACAAGAAGCAAGCATCTCTGGAGTAAATGCACGGTAGTAGAAAACCGGGGGGCCATCAGAATCGAACCTGGCACCTGCAAGCAGGCTAGTTTCGACCATCACTTGGCAATACCCCCAAATGGAGCTTATGGGAATCGAACTCAAAAATCTATTAGTTGAAAGTTCTTTCTAATAATTTTGATTAAACCATATGAAAAAATATAATATAAATTTATTTTAGTTTTCGTTGAAGGTTTACATTAAAGCCATACATGTGTTTACTTATTATTTTCCGGTTCTTAATTAATTTTTTTTCATTAACTTATACTCTCGTTAGTTTTTATTTGTTTATATTTCAATCTCTAAATGAATTAAATTATATGAAACCATGCGAAAAGAAACTAATAAAAGCAATTTAATTGTATTGTATTAAAGTTACTTCATTTATCAATTCAAAATTTATTTTCAACTAGGAGTATTAAAACGTGCGTTGCGCGTTTTTCACATGACGCGTTAATACGGATTTTGGTAACCGACAAAGGCATAGAGACTAACCTTGGACAATGAGAAAATACAAAAGTGGCAGCAGCTACGTGGAGAATACAAGGAATCTCCCGCGGTCCGCGGAACATGGTGGAGATGGCGCACGGTAGATGTGGTCAGTGGCCAGCTGCGTACGTTAGAGTGAAGTAGCTATTCATTTCGTGGTGGTTAAATATATAGATAATAAACGGACAAAAACCGAACCCGTGCGAAATCGGGTAAAAAACGCATTATGTCGGGGGCCAAAATGGAAAAAAAAAACTTAATAAAAAAGTTGGTGGCCAGAACGGGAAAAAAAACTTAAACAAAAAGTAAAAAAAACATTGTGTGGCCAAAATGAGGAAAAAAAATTTAACAAAAAATTTGGTGGTTAAAATGAGAAAAAAAAAAGTTAACAAAAAAAAGCAAAAAAAAATGTGGGGCCAAAATGAAAAAAAAAACTTAATAAAAAAGTTGGTGGCCAAAACGGGGAAAAAAACTTAAGCAAAAAGTAAAAAAAAAAATTGTGTGGCCAAAATGAGGGAAAAAAAACTTAACAAAAAATTTGGTGGTTAAAATGAGAAAAAAAAAGTTAACAAAAAAAGAAAAAAAAATTGTGGCAAAAATAAAAAAGTTGAAACTTAACTATTTAAAGTGGAAGGTATATTAATATATTCTAATATTAAAGTGATCATCAATATAGATTAATTGTCTTTTCATTTGTTAATTTAATTGTATTAACAACACTTCATTGTTTTAATTTATACTTTCATATTTACCCCTAGATTATTAGGAAACTTACATAACAAACCATCTATATTGATGATCACTTTAATATTAAAGTTGAAAGACAATTTTGCCCTCTAACTAACTTCATTTAGAATTGTACTATATGCATAAAAGGTTGTGATTACTTAAATTTGACCGTCATCCCTCGTTAATTTAATTGTATTAACAACACTTCATTGTTTTAATTTACACTTTCATATTTACCCCTAGATTATTAGGAAACTTACATAACAAACCTTCTATATTGATGATCACTTTAATATTGAAGTTGAAAGACAATTTTGCCCTCTAACTAACTTCATTTAGAATTGTACTATATGCATAAAAGGTTGTGATTACTTAAATTTGACCGTCATCCATCTTAGATGCATTATATATGCTTTTATTAGTTTCTTTTCGTATGGTTTCATATTTACCCCTAGATTATTAGGAAACTTACATAACAAACCATCTATATTGATGATCACTTTAATATTGAAGTTGAAAGACAATTTTGCCCTCTAACTAACTTCATTTAGAATTGTACTATATGCATAAAAGGTTGTGATTACTTAAATTTGACCGTCATCCCTCGTTAATTTAATTGTATTAACAACACTTCGTTGTTTTAATTTACACTTTCATATTTACCCCTAGATTATTAGGAAACTTACATAACAAACCTTCTATATTGATGATCACTTTAATATTGAAGTTGAAAGACAATTTTGCCCTCTAACTAACTTCATTTAGAATTGTACTATATGCATAAAAGGTTGTGATTACTTAAATTTGACCATCATCCCTCTTAGATGCTTTATATATAGTATAGATAACTTCATTTAGAATTGTACTATATGCATAAAAGGTTGTGATTACTTAAATTTGACCGTCATCCCTCGTTAATTTAATTGTATTAACAACACTTCGTTGTTTTAATTTACACTTTCATATTTACCCCTAGATTATTAGGAAACTTACATAACAAACCTTCTATATTGATGATCACTTTAATATTGAAGTTGAAAGACAATTTTGCCCTCTAACTAACTTCATTTAGAATTGTACTATATGCATAAAAGGTTGTGATTACTTAAATTTGACCGTCATCCCTCTTAGATGCTTTATATACAGTATAGATATATTATTTTGGACTTCTTATATAAAGGCCCAAATAGCCTAAACCGTAAAACCAAAATATTACAAATGGTTTGGTTTGATTCGGCTTAGAAGTTATACCGTTTAGTTTTGGTTTACAAAAATAAAAAATGTTACTAACGGTTTGATTCACGGTTTGACATAAAAACCGGACTATAAACACCCCTATAGTCTGGTATATAAATTGAATTTGGTATATAAATTGAATTTTGTTGGTCAATAAGAAAAAGTTATGTCTCATGTTCTAATCTAGTAAACTAAAACTTGCAGTCTTTAAAAAAGGACTATTCCTATACAATCTAGACTTTGTATACTTATCTTATAAAATCTAAACTTTGTTGTTAAAAACATATTAAATTTTGTTTCCCTAATTTATAGTAAGTTTATTTTGGTGACAAACGCAATTTTACTTTTACTTCAAATCTTAATTTTTTTAATTATTTATAAATAGTTGTTGAAGTTGTTTCATTTATTACTTTTTTAATTAATTTACAAAATTCGATTTATGAAAAGAAACTTTTTCATTTTTATTATTTATCTTTTTATCCTTTTTGATTTTAATGCTATCTCGTTTGTACTCTAGTTTAAATTTATTTAACACAATTATTTTTCATGTTTATACTTGATGTATTTTATACTTTGCAGTGTTGCAAAACTCGATTTGGCCTTGTACTCGGCGACCAACCCTGGAGCGAGTACTCGGGGGTCAAATCGGCCTATGCGGGGAGTACTCGGAGTAATCGGCCAACTCCGCTATACTCGGCGACCTACCTTGAAGCGAGTATTCGGAGAGTAATCGATCAACTCGGCCTTATTTTACAACAGAGATACTTTGTACAAAAAATTAGCACATGCCATATTTTACATGTGATTTGAATTAAAAGCACAATGTACGTTATTTGTTTTAACAACTATGCCTGTTATTTTGTTTAGATTTGACAAATTAGGGGCTGTTTGGTAGCCTCTTAATCAGCCTCTTAACCATTTAGTTCTAAATCATTCAGCATTCAGACTAGGGATGAGCTCGGGACGGGATCGGTACCGAACCGATACCGATCCCGAAAAAACCGATACCGAAAAGTTCCAAAAACCAATACCGATACCGATACCGATTATACCGGTGCGGTATCGGTATCGGTACCGGTACCGGAGTGGGTATTTCGGTATAATACCGAATTAATACCGAATGGGTATGCTAAAAAAAAAATACAAATCATGAAATAACTAGTCAACATATGTTGTTTTGCTATGATCAGCCAAAATAATGCACTGATGGGCTCATGGCATAACTTTATACAGCAGTGCTCATCCATACTTGTGAACATATACAGCAGTGTGCACCTACTAATCTGTACAGCAGCCAAACAGCATGTAGCAGCCATGTTATGCAATTTATGAACCTGTACAGCAGCCATGTTATGCACTTTATGAATCTATACAAAACTACAAACATGAAACCAAAAGCCGAAGTTCTTAAAATGGCCAAACCAAGTTACAAACATGAAAAAACAAAGCATCAACACAAGTTTTAAGTTTCAAACAAGTTGCAACTTCCTAAAATTTCAATAAAAACCCACACCAAACTGGCAAACATGAGTAATAGTAGCAAAAGCGCCAAACCAAATGTTAGCAAAAGTCGACCAAAACAAAAGTGTTAGCTCCATTTCCTTGAGTTTGCTTAATCCGCGTCATGCACCATCCCTTTCCCTCTTTCATTTTGCCTTTTTATCGCATTTTCAATCTCTATAAGAAAAACAAAAACCATATAAAGTTAAAGCCCCATTGTAGACCAAAATATATGAATTATATAACTATATATATGTGATAAAATCAACCAAAAAGTAGTGTATACCCATGGCAACGTCGTCATCCTTTAATAAATCATTTACATCATCCACGATTGGTTTTCTTGACGGTCTCACCCAATCTTGGGTGCAAACCAAAGCTTCTACAAGGCTAGTTGACAACCTTGTCCTGTAAGCGTCTAGTACACGACCGGCAGTGCTAAACGCGGACTCGGACGCCACTGTGGAAATTTGAATTCCCAAAATATCTAACAATTGTACAAAGTTAATAAACAGTAATTAATGATAAAAGAACATGAAAAAAGTTAAATCAAGTTACCTCTAGCCATCCGAGACACGATGGGGAATCTAATTGCATTTTGTTTCCACCACATAAGTATGTCAAATCTGGTGCTAAAACTCGCTTTCGGCTCATTTAAGTATCTTTTTAACTCTGTTTCCTTCACAGTCGATTCCTTTTCTTCTTTCTTTAAAAACTCCATGAAGAATTCATTGCCATCGTCACATTCAACAACATCATCATTACGTGCTTCTTGTGATGCCGAATTATAATGCACGTCATCAAATTTCTCCTTGTATCTTTGAAAAAACACATGCAACCTACTCTCAAGTTCAAACGACTTCTTCTTGACTATTTTTTTAATTTGGTCATCAGTCACATGATCATCATCGGTTAATTTACCTCTAATCATCCCTTCAAAACAATGCTCAACAAAGCTTAACTTCATGGTGGGATCCAAGATTACAGCAAAATACATGTAGTCATTAAGTTTGTCAAACTCCCCCCAGTACTTGTCATATTTCTTACGCATTGAGCTAACCATTGTAGCAAAATTGGGATCACAGTCCCACCGCCCTAGATGTTTGTCTACATCTAGTATTTCTCTAAAAAAATGATGAGCTAAGGGCTTTGATGTGGACGATACAATGTCTGTTTTAATCTTAAACTTTTCTAAAAATTTTACTAATCTTTCACACATACCGAAATCTGAATGTTCAGGTTGTCTATCTAAATCATGTTTATAGCTACCATCTTCAAGTTCATAAGCAAAAAACACCTCTCTTAAACCCACCGCTATTTTCAACATCTCATACGTCGAATTCCACCTAGTAGGCATATCTCCACACAAAAACTGACTTGATTCAACATTCGACTCCTCCATGCACTTTTTAAACTTACTTATTCTTTGTGTTGAGTTTCGAATATGTCTAATTGCTTTTCTAAAGCACTCAACATGATAATTGTTTTCGGCTAAACCATCTTTCACAATTAGATTTAGTATGTGTGCCATACATCTAATATGAAAATGCCTTCCACGATCATACAAATTTGGCAATTTTCTCAACAAATAATCAATTGCCTTATCATTACTAGAAGCATTGTCAACCGTCATGGTCATCACATTTTTTATCCCCCAACCATGAATACAATGTAATAACTCTTGACCAATATCTTCCCCTTTATGACTATCTATGGGTCTAAAATTAATGATGCGTTTATGCATTACCCAATCATCATCAATGAAATGTGCCGTTACAACCATATAGTTAGCCCGTTGACATGAAGATGTCCAAGTGTCGGTTGTCAAGTGAACGGTGTTTGTAGGCTTACTTACATATGCTAACAATTTATTCCTTTCCTCCACATAATACTTTCCAATATCTCTAGACAACTTATGTCGTGATGGCAAAGTGAATTTTCCATTCAAAGCATTGGTGTACTCAATGAAAACCGGATTTTCTACAAGCTTAAATGGTAATTCGGCTACAATCATCAAATTTAGTAAACCTTTTTTGATTCTAGACTCATCATGTTTCCAAATGTTGACGCTACATTCCCCGCTAGTTTCTTTTTCAAAGACCAAAGTGCTTTGTTTTTTATCTTCCGGATTATCGTTACAAGCATTAATATGAGTTTTAAGACCCGACGTACCGTTTCTCTTTGGATCGGCTTTGATATCCTTTTTACAATACTTGCACCTTCCATGCTTTCGACTAACGCCATCTTCTTCTTCTAAAAACACAACATCAAAATGTTTCCAACACTCGGCCCTCTCCTTGCCTACTCTTTTTGATTCATTTCCTTCCTTTTTATCTTCATTGTCTACTTTCTTTGCTTTCTTTTGTGATACTTTTGTGGCTCTCTTTGGTTGTTTTCGTTTACGACTTGATTCCGCCTCATAATCCAAATTTTCCTTATCAAAATAGACATCTCTATGGTCGCCATAAGGAGTGTCCTCAACAAGCGTATCATCAATATAGATTAATTGTCTTTTCATTTGTTAATTTAATTGTATTAACAACACTTCATTGTTTTAATTTATACTTTCATATTTACCCCTAGATTATTAGGAAACTTACATAACAAACCATCTATATTGATGATCACTTTGATATTAAAGTTGAAAGACAATTTTGCCCTCTAACTAACTTCATTTAGAATTGTACTATATGCATAAAAGGTTGTGATTACTTAAATTTGACCGTCATCCCTCGTTAATTTAATTGTATTAACAACACTTCATTGTTTTAATTTACACTTTCATATTTACCCCTAGATTATTAGGAAACTTACATAACAAACCTTCTATATTGATGATCACTTTAATATTGAAGTTGAAAGACAATTTTGCCCTCTAACTAACTTCATTTAGAATTGTACTATATGCATAAAAGGTTGTGATTACTTAAATTTGACCGTCATCCATCTTAGATGCATTATATATGCTTTTATTAGTTTCTTTTCGTATGGTTTCATATTTACCCCTAGATTATTAGGAAACTTACATAACAAACCATCTATATTGATGATCACTTTAATATTGAAGTTGAAAGACAATTTTGCCCTCTAACTAACTTCATTTAGAATTGTACTATATGCATAAAAGGTTGTGATTACTTAAATTTGACCGTCATCCCTCGTTAATTTAATTGTATTAACAACACTTCGTTGTTTTAATTTACACTTTCATATTTACCCCTAGATTATTAGGAAACTTACATAACAAACCTTCTATATTGATGATCACTTTAATATTGAAGTTGAAAGACAATTTTGCCCTCTAACTAACTTCATTTAGAATTGTACTATATGCATAAAAGGTTGTGATTACTTAAATTTGACCATCATCCCTCTTAGATGCTTTATATATAGTATAGATAACTTCATTTAGAATTGTACTATATGCATAAAAGGTTGTGATTACTTAAATTTGACCGTCATCCCTCGTTAATTTAATTGTATTAACAACACTTCGTTGTTTTAATTTACACTTTCATATTTACCCCTAGATTATTAGGAAACTTACATAACAAACCTTCTATATTGATGATCACTTTAATATCGAAGTTGAAAGACAATTTTGCCCTCTAACTAACTTCATTTAGAATTGTACTATATGCATAAAAGGTTGTGATTACTTAAATTTGACCGTCATCCCTCTTAGATGCTTTATATACAGTATAGATATATTATTTTGGACTTCTTATATAAAGGCCCAAATAGCCTAAACCGTAAAACCAAAATATTACAAATGGTTTGGTTTGATTCGGCTTAGAAGTTATACCGTTTAGTTTTGGTTTACAAAAATAAAAAATGTTACTAACGGTTTGATTCACGGTTTGACATAAAAACCGGACTATAAACACCCCTATAGTCTGGTATATAAATTGAATTTGGTATATAAATTGAATTTTGTTGGTCAATAAGAAAAAGTTATGTCTCATGTTCTAATCTAGTAAACTAAAACTTGCAGTCTTTAAAAAAGGACTATTCCTATACAATCTAGACTTTGTATACTTATCTTATAAAATCTAAACTTTGTTGTTAAAAACATATTAAATTTTGTTTCCCTAATTTATAGTAAGTTTATTTTGGTGACAAACGCAATTTTACTTTTACTTCAAATCTTAATTTTTTTAATTATTTATAAATAGTTGTTGAAGTTGTTTCATTTATTACTTTTTTAATTAATTTACAAAATTCGATTTATGAAAAGAAACTTTTTCATTTTTATTATTTATCTTTTTATCCTTTTTGATTTTAATGCTATCTCGTTTGTACTCTAGTTTAAATTTATTTAACACAATTATTTTTCATGTTTATACTTGATGTATTTTATACTTTGCAGTGTTGCAAAACTCGATTTGGCCTTGTACTCGGCGACCAACCCTGGAGCGAGTACTCGGGGGTCAAATCGGCCTATGCGGGGAGTACTCGGAGTAATCGGCCAACTCGGCTATACTCGGCGACCTACCTTGAAGCGAGTATTCGGAGAGTAATCGATCAACTCGGCCTTATTTTACAACAGAGATACTTTGTACAAAAAATTAGCACATGCCATATTTTACATGTGATTTGAATTAAAAGCACAATGTACGTTATTTGTTTTAACAACTATGCCTGTTATTTTGTTTAGATTTGACAAATTAGGGGCTGTTTGGTAGCCTCTTAATCAGCCTCTTAACCATTTAGTTCTAAATCATTCAGCATTCAGACTGTTTGTTTCAGCATCTGAATGGAATGGTTAAGTGCTGAACCATTAAGATTTGAGATGTTGCTGAACCATTAAGCACTGAATCATTAAGCACTGAACTAGACTAAACCTTAATGAGACTCTCCTACCAATTTGGGACAAGAAAACTAACCATTAAGAGGTCCAACTTAATGATTCAGCACTTAACCATTCAGACCTCTTAATGATTCAGCTCTTAATCAACCAAACAGCCCCTAATAAAACTTGGGTCTTCAATGACGAGAAAAATAACAACATAAATGAATGACCAGATAAAAAACACTTTTTTTTAATGATAAGGAACAATGTGTTAACCACTGTGACACTAAACGCTGTAGCTAAGGTTGAATACTCGACCGTCGCCAGCCCCTTGACTCTCCCATATGTGTGAAAACCCAACCTCCACATGTCTAAAGGCAAGATAGTGAAACGATCGGTAAAACCTCGCCTCCTATCCGAGTCGAACCAGCGTCACCCATATTCGCCAACCACTCTACCTCTACCACTACCTCATTGGCAAATAAAAAAACACTTTAACAATTAACTTTTACCTCGGTTTTTTATAGTATTTCAATAAAGCCTTTTCTTAAATAATTAATTGACACACGAGGTTTGATTTGATTGGTTGGAAAGATGAAATGAATAAGAATTGATTAAAAAGATTATTAATGAGACACTAAAGTATAGTAAGGGGCAAGTTCAATAAAATATGATTTCATAGAAAGTATATTTGGCAGCACCCTTGTATTATGTATGGTCTAATTAACTTCATTAGACACGATGTTATGATTTGTAGTTGGTTTAAGTTTCTTCACTTCCAGTTACTACATTCTTTTATAATTTTTTTTATATATAATCAAATATACACATACAATAATAAGAAGAAAAGAATAATTTGTAATTAACTGGAAGAAGTAAGCCTAAGAGGATCAAGTTATCTTTAGAAACCCAAACAAGAGAGAAACTTGCTGTTATCCCTTTTCCCACAATCATTCCCTTCCTCTTCCAAATGTCAACAAAACACACCCCATGTATATATATACTGTATACATATATACAAATAAATATATGCAACATTCATAATCAACCATAAAAACAAGGTCATGGACAGCTTAAAATCCACTTTCCTGTGTGGGATTTTTCTCTTATATTCAGTCAAAACTTCATTAGCTTCGGTTGTTTCAACCGGGAACTTCAATAGTGACTTCTTTGTGACTTGGTCACCCAGTCATGTCACCACTTCGGCTGATGGACGATCAAGAAGTTTGAAGCTTGATCAAGAATCAGGTAAAACAACAAACACATTTTTAGCATATTTGAATACCTTTGTGTGTATCCTAACTAAAACATTGGTTACAGGTTCGGCTTTCGATTCTAATGACATGTTTTTGTTTGGCCAAATTGACATGCCAATCAAGTTGGTCCCGGGTCATTCAGCAGGCACAGTCTTGGCATTTTATGTAAGCCAAAAGAAGTTTAGTTAAGTTATTTCTGGAGTTAATAATATTTCAACTGTTTTTTTTTCCTCTTCTTATTATGTTCTACAACTTTTTGTGACAATGCAGCTAACATCGGATCAGCCCAATCGAGATGAAATCGACTTTGAGTTCCTAGGAAATGTTTCGGGCCAACCTTACATTCTACAAACAAATGTATATGCTGACGGGATGGCCAACCGAGAAGAGAGAATCTACTTGTGGTTTGATCCCACTAAAGATTTCCATACCTATTCGATCTTATGGAATCTTCATCAAATCGTGTAAGCGGTTTTTTCATACTAATCTTTCTAGGGGTTGGACTTATGTAACTAAAAGGCAAAAGGATGGTCTTTCTGCGCAGGTTTATGGTAGATTTTGTTCCAATAAGAACATATAGGAACCATGCAGACAAAGGAGTGGCGTATCCTAGATGGCAGCCTATGGGCATCAAGATCAGTCTATGGGATGGAAGCAGCTGGGCAACACGTGGCGGGAAAGACAAAGTTGACTGGTCAAAAGGCCCTTTCATTGCATCTTTTGCAAATTACACGATTGATGCGTGTGTATGGAAGGGGAATGCAAGATTTTGCAGAGCAGATAGTTCAGGCAACTGGTGGAATAAAGCGGAGTTTAGTTCTTTAACTTCAAAACAGAGAAGATGGTTCAAATGGGTCAGGAAATATCACCTAATTTATGATTATTGCCAAGATAATGAGAGATTTCATAATAATCTCCCAAAAGAATGTTATCTTTCAAAGTATTGATTCTTTGATCTCCATCAAAGAATCTCTAGTTTATGATCCTAGTCATTGTGATAGAATATAATATTCATAATAAAGAGTTATTGTCTGTATTTGTGCTGCAAAAAATATATGACCCGTTATTCTAGAAATGGGTGGGTTCATTTGGGTCAACACAGATTATACAACAGGTCAATATGAGTCTACTTAAAGTATAAAAAAGGTCAAGATGGGCCACCGGGCACTCTTATAAAACTTGCTAAAATGGGTCCAAATGGGCTAGTACCACTCACCACCACCATCTTCACCGCCACAATATCATTGCCACCGCCACTGCCATTAGCCGCAATAAAAATATAGTGGTGATCCCATTTTAATACTTTTTTCCTTAAACAACTCATTTCAACCCGGCCCCATTTTGGTAGGAACCTGGTTTTACTCGAATCAAATTGATACTTAAATGACCCGTTTTGACATGTTACCCAACCCACCCGTCTTGCCAAGCTTAACAAGTTCCAGACACATAGTTGCGCTATGTGCTTTATAGCTAGCATATACTTTTGATGAATGCTGACGATTTATAGACGTAAAGATTATGACCTTCAATTGGGATTTTAATCAATTGCAATGCTCAGATAAAAAATAAATAAATAAGATTATGGTATAGTACAAGATAAATATATTTTATGATATGATAACAAGAAAAGTATAGAATAGTAACTGATCCTACTAAAATAAATATACAATCTACATGCCAGCATATGTTGAGGATAAATATTCAGTTAACGTACCTTGATGCTACTTAGACTTGCAATGAGCAAATCATTCCAAGTATCTGTGATGCCAGGTAAGCACCAGTGCATGCAATCATCATGTTTCTTTCCACCAGCTGAAGAAGGATGAGCATCTGCTCTGAACTCACTCATACGTGTGATATCCAGTAACCGAAAAGCAGTACCCTTAATTGCTTCATATAGGTGTTCATTCACGAGCCGTGTTTCAACATTTGTTCCATTATTTTGCACAGAAAAGAAATTTTCAACCTGAATACGTTGCATGAAAAAGATACTTACTTTTCAGTTGCTTTTTTTAAACATTTAAAAACAAATTGAAAATGATGGTGAGACTTGAGAGTTTACCTCATGTGGTGATAATGGCTGCAGTCGCGCACAGGAACCACCTTGGTCCCAATCGCCACCTTCGAAATGCCGAGGAGATTGAGTGCGAAAAAACAGAATGGTCCCTGGCCTTGCCTTTTCTTCCACATATGATATCTAGGTAACAAAAAAGAACAGCAGGATTTACATCAAGTAAATGCGCATAAATCATAATACAGTTACATCTCAATCAGAATTACTATAACTGGCAATATTGCCCGGACAGTTATAAATGGCTCAATCCAGGTTATGTATTATATTTAAAAGATTAAACTGGGAAAAAAAATAACAGCTTAGTTTTGACAAACAAGTTGAAAGTAGCTCATAGTGTAATTTTAATGCATAAAATATTCAACAACTAGATTATTGTTTAGAGTAATATAATTTGTGTAATCATATTTGACACACCAAAAAGGTATATTATTGGGAAAAAAGAGTTTTTTTCTGGTCAACCCAATCTATACAACGAACGTGTTAGTTTTGACTTTTGATCAAAAGGGCAAAACCCATATTTTACCTAGCCCGTTTCTCGACCCCTAAGAAATCCATCTGATTGCTCTCAACTCTCAAGTTAAGAACAAGATATAGTCCAGGATCATATATATCAACAATGGTACTATAAAGTCTTTGAGGGTTATCAACTACTACCACCCTTCTTTACCATCATGTTAAATTATTTTTGCTGCAATTAATAATGAGTTCAATGCATGAAATCCTGCACATCTCAAATACTTAAACCCTGGGACAATTATACTGACTTGAACGTCCAACTACTTGATGACAACATAAATTCAGCATCATATGTTTACATTCACGGATTCACCCAGGTGTCATTTTCTACTAGCTCATTACTGATCACCCATTTCTTTCTAGTATAACGATTCATATATATGTTTGACATTTTACCATAACCTAACCATAATTATAGGACTATAATATTGATATGGACATAGACGTCGACAAAAAGCTCATGTTAAACATAAAAAAAACAATAAAACTAAACGCATTTTAATAAGTTCAGTAGATACTAGATTGGCAAAAATACTTACCATGTGTCTTAAAACGACATCAAGCCCGATATCAGGAGATATGGGCGGTATCAACGGCTGACCATTTTCATAGAAAAGCATAGGTGATTTTACAGGATCAAACTTGGAAGGGGCCCACCACCTGAGAAACATACATACATACACAAATAAGATTTAGCAATATCTAAACAAAAGGTCTGCATCTTCCATCAGAAAGCAAAGGAACATTTGTAACAGCAATGGTTCTGTTCTGGTAGTCTTATTTCTAGGAAGAATGTAATATTACCAGTGGCCAGTGTTAAAAATGAGAATGTCATGAAAACTTGGAGCCTCTGCCCATGTTCCGTCAGGTATATCAACATCAACTCTGTAACCTTCCTTATACCCTAGAGATTCCAGCTCACCACCCTTGGCATTGGCTGACCACCTGTATCATATTCATATGATGCAAGAGTCAGTTTTTTAGGTAGCAACCAATTACAAAGACCACCAGATAAAAAAATAGTAGACAACTAGACATAGAAAGAAGCAGACAGTACTTCTATAAGAAACGTCACATTCACAGAGACAATGAAACATTTAGAAGAACAATTCTCAGTTGCCAGCTTAAGTAAAAGTCATTGTGAAATATTAGTATGTATCGCAATAGTATGGAGTTCTTAAATCTTCCTTGATAGATGTGTCTGCATTATAGGATTGCACAACCAAATCTTACATCTGCTAGCATAACTATTCATCAACAGCCAGAACCTCCATGATATTACTTTTCAGTCACCCGTAAAAGCCTTAACATAATATGTTCATATAATCCTTAAATAAGTGCAACGCTACAAGTCTTTAATATATCCAATACTGTATAGCATAATAGATTTTCAAACTACATCCATTTTTTTAATATCCTAAAAAGTTGTGCTTCAACAAGTCAACACATAAAAGAACAGGAAAGCCGAATAATTGTGCAAGCCTAGGCAAATTAAAATGGCAACTAAATACTTGTGGTTATAAAGAGAAAGACGGTGAACTGATAAAGAGAAACATTAATGCAGTTATTAGACGTATTAGGAAGCCAAGACTAGTGACAGAGGTTAATAGTAAAGAATGTGATTTGATTTCAACGAGTTCAACGAAAAAAAACTTGCATAAATGAAACATCACAATAAAAACAGCTTACCTACCATAACGTGCTAACAGATTAGTTCGGTGATATGCTATAGTGAGATTATACTTGAGAAAAGTAAACCCACGATCTGCTCCAGCGGGACGCCATTTCTTTACTTCATCAGCAACACGTCTCAGAGAACAAAAAAGAGAAACAAACATGTTCCTATTTAAAGAGTCACCAACAAACCCTGCGCTGTTAAAAGTTGTTAAACATCGAAAAATAGCATTGTTATAAGGAGTCATAAATACTACAATATCAAGTATCAAGTACATGCATGAGAAGTACAACCCAATTGTGCAGTATAGAGCACTCGGTTTAAAAAGGGGCACCAGAGGCACCGAAGTAATTAGGGTCAGTCGAAGACGTATATGTAAAAAACAACCAGAACAACGAAGTATTTATGATAGGTCTAGTTGAGAAATATGTTTGCCATGCAACTTTCGGTTGTAAATAAAGCTTATTTGGCTGTACATAGACGCCGCCTCACATACATGATGCACGTGCCTCGTGCTTTGGCTTTTTGAGACCAAAACATGTCAGAGCGCCTCACGCTTTTTAAAACAAATATAGGGTGCACCGCGTATGCCAATCTCAAAGAACCCACCCAAGGAACATATAACACTAAGAAAGAAAGCAACCTTACCGATACTAATGTCCCTATGCAATTCGAGAAACCGAATTATATCTATTTAAAATCTTAACTTAAGGCCCTAGGTTGCAATAATATAAGTGACTTTGATACTCATTCTGTCCTATTGAATAATGCTGAACCTAATTCTGTCTGTTTAAAAGTTCAAACAACACAACTGTTATAACTAACTAACTAACTAACTGTAATTCTTACCGATACTAATGTCCCGATGCGATTCGAGAAACCGAAGCGAATCAAACTGAGGAAGCGCACAATGATTAGGCTGCCAGCGCCACTTAATAATATCATTGGCACCAGATCTATTACCAGCAATGCAATTCCATCCTTTGAAGATCTCCTTACACGTGTGATGGTAGCGTGGAGATCTGACCGTAGGATCGTAGAACCACTTGCCAACAGAATAATCGCAGGCTGATGCAGATTCAATGTTATTGTTGGGTTGTTTTATAGATTGGATGGATATTATTGGTGGAGTAGAGTAAGAGGTGGAGTGGTGAGAGGAAAAGAGGAAAAGAGCTGTGAGTGTGATGATGGAGATGAAGAGGTAGAAGTAGGTGGTGGTGGTAGAAGGAGAAGAGAGAGGTTGGTGTGGTCTTTTGTAATGGTGGTTTGAAGCCATTTCTTGTGCTCTGCTGTGATTGCTGTAGGAGTGCTCTGTTCAAGAAAATGGAAGGGAAATGCTATGCTATGTTATGCTAACAGATAATGAATAATTTTTTAGTATACTCAATGACAAAAAGGCCATTTATGTTCGCGATCGCAAACAATATTGTTGACCTAGCTCGTCACTAATTTCAAAGGAAATCCAATGCTCTTATGCTAGCTGTGGTAAACCTTTGTCTCGTACATGACATTTTTGTAAGGAACAAGACTCTAGCCGGCAACCTTCCTTTAAGAAAGTAATCCGGATATCACTAGGGCATTGCCCTATTCGTAAGGTGTCAAGTTGGTTTCACTGGTGTGTTCACAGCTAAAAGGTTGGGTGTTGCAACATATATGATGTCCTATAATACTTGACACTTGTTAAAAAAAACAATAGATAGCGAGTAATTTTCACAAAAAAATGTGTAATTTTGATTTTATATTTAACATACATAACACATGTTATTTTCTTGGGTGCTAGGCCTCACCACATGGACATCTAGGGCGCATAACATTGTGGAGTTTGCAGGCGTCGGGTGGCAATTTTGAGGTGGCTGGCTATCAACTATGGTTATAGAACTCACAAGGCACTACCAACTCGGTCGGCTGGGGAGTTTGCGAGTACTCGGCCTAGTCGAGTGAGTACTCGGGGGGTCAAATCGGCCTATGCGGGGAGTACTCGGAATATTTGGCCAACTCGGCTATACTCGGTGACCCACCCTGTAGCGAGTACTCGTTGAGTAATCGGTCAACTCGTACGACTTTTGCAACTATGCTATCAACAACCGAAAATTTTGAATTTTTGATTCAATGCGAGAATGGACAGACCCTACTATATCGAGTGTGGGGTTAACCGAGTGAACCCTATAGTTTATTTATTTATTTTTTTATATGTAAATTATATTATGATTTTCAGACCGACCCAAGAGATTGTTGAATCCAAACCTCAGAGTTTTTTTAAGCTACTTGAGAAAGATAAAATATACATATGTACATATTACATATGTTTCTTTATAAATTGTTGTTAAACGGTAAATAACCTCTTTTGGTGGTCATGATTACCTAAAAACATCATTTAAGCTCTTACGTTTACCGGTTACAAAGACAAGCTATCATATATCATTGTGCATATGACTAGGCCCAACTTGAACCGAAAGTTTGGATATCCGCTTAAGAGACATTAGCACCAGAAAAAACTTGACCCCTAAAGCTTGGATCCGCCACTGAATTGCAAGGATGGAAATCATACAAATAAAATCACACGTTCGACAAGGACCTTATCGTGCCGGAGACCGACAAAGTTGGACGGTTGAATGGATGATAAAGATTTGACACTTGCGGTCAATTCAACAATAGAGAGGCATATGTAGATTTGTCAATTCCGTAGACATGTTTTTTGTTCTTATTTCCACAATCATTGTGAGGAGGACAAGAGTTTTAAAATTCTGTATAACTTGGTCATGTTGCAAAATATGTGTAGACATAATTTAGTAAATCAACCCTCCCTGAAAATAAATGTTTCAAAACTTAACTCATGTCTCACTGTTGCTAGCTAACTCACTCTTGTCAATAAACAAAGTTCTTTATAACACTCATAAGGCTTTACAGAAACGACCATTTTTTAAATGGGAGACAGAATCAGAATTACGAGCCATTTACCTCCGAAGTTTGTTTTTCGCGCGCATTTACATCCAATGTCCCTCAAAAGTAATCATCGTTAACAAAACGTTTAAACTACAAGATGGAATCTCGTAATTTTGAAGAGCAAATCAGGCACCTCAGTTGCACCGTCTGTATACTGGCAAGAGTAAATACATAATGCACAAACTCAACATGCATAAGAATACAAGGAAATTCTGATATTACCATTTTGCTGTTAGAAATTGTCTTCAACTTGGATTAAATATTGTAAAGAGGACAAACAAGCTGATTACAAGGTCTTAATGTGTATAAGCAACAAAATGAACCTGGATGTAATGTGCGCGACAAACAAATTAACATGCGATCCAAAAAGAAGACAGAATTGCGCCTTCTCTATATTGGAAACATACTAAACAGATTTAACTAAAGAAGTCAAAAAAATTTTAGATGAAAATAAGAATGATATCTGAATTTATCAAAGAAGGATCATTTTATGAAAAATAAAGTATGAAACGAGTAAATAATCCTTAAATTTAATATGTTGTCCTTCCCTTCCCACCAAAAAGTCTATGCCCTTAACCTAAAAACTAATTCAAAGTTCACTGATATCTTTAATGAATCCAGGTATATCCAGAAACTATAATGTGAACTCATATTAACATAACAATATTTTAGGTATCCAGATTTGCTAAATCCGTTTACTTATAAAGTTTGTTTGTCGCGTGCATTACATCCAATGCCACTCAAAAGCAATCATCATTAACAAAACTTATTGACCATCCATATCACCAAAATACATAATCCACTTGCATCAATTACAGATTGCTGACCATGGAAGGCATCCATCTTAAAAAACAAATGCTTTCTGTTTCTATTCTAATATCAAATAGGCACAAAAAACATACAGCTCTATTAACCATTTTATAAAAATAGAAAGTGGTAAGATGGTCTTGAAACATTGATTGACAATTGGAGGGGTGCGCCAGGCCAAGACAGTAGTGCAACACCAAGGCGACGCTCAAAGACCCCAATAGCAAGCTATTGTGATGGTTCTTTCCCCATAAAAAATTAGATTAATATCGAGTGGGCCGATGGCCCACGTATCAGATATTAAACTGATAAGAACAGATACTACACTTGATCTTAGCCAAAAGGCCGAGAAAGGTATGTTTATTCTTTTCTTGGGCCGTTGTTTATATACACTGTCTCTTCATCTTTTTAGTCTTCACTCAGCCAATGTGGGATTGTCAAAGACCTTTTTCTTTATCTATTTTTTCATTGTGATGGCTATACAAAAACTACCACCTGTGACTCTGCAAACTCCTATTAATGAATTATGATATCCAAATTTGCTAAAGTACAGATAGAATTACCATCCATCCGCTATCTGGAATCACATAGCCGAAGACCTTATCATGTATTCTATAACCATGACATGTTTATTCATAGCAATTAGCAAAATATAAAACTTTTTCTAAACTTGACAGCAGGCACCTCACTTGCACCATCGGAATCACAGGCAAGAGTAAATATAGAGTCCACATCCTCAACTTGCATAAAAATACAAGAAAAATTAAGATATTCACTCAAGGGATTCACATGATACTTGACCCATGCATGATAAATTATGACATTATCTTTTTGTTGTTACCTTATTTATTTATTTATTTATTTTTTTTTTAACAGCTGTTGTTACCTTATAAGACAGGCATAATTATCGTTTTACACACATTATTTAAGGGAAGTTCTGCAGTACCATTTTCCTAAAGTGTAACTATGACAGGAAAAGTGAAGGATTGTAACTGATTCTATAAACTAATGTAAGATGTACAATCAACAAGTCAGCATTCGCAGAAGATAAATATTTGGTTAACGTACCTTGATGCTACTTAGATGTCCAATGAACAAATAATTCCATGTACCATTAATGCCAGGTAAGCATCATTCATGCAATCATCATGTTCTTTCCACCCTCTAAAGATGGATGAGCATCTGCTCTAAACTCACTCGTACGTGTAATATCCAGTAACCGAGCGGCAGTACCCAAAATTGTTGTATAGTTGGATTTACTGAGTACGTTTGCTGTATAGATGTTCATTCACAAGCCGTGTTTGTGTTCCATTATTTTGCACAGAAAAACAACTTTTAACCGAAATGTGTTACATTAAGAAAATAACTGGTACCAGTCACCACCTTCAAAATGCCAAGGGGATTGTGTGCGAAAAAATAGAACAGTCGCTGGCCTTGCCTTTTCTTCCACGTATGATATCTAGATACAAAAAATAAAAGGATTCAGATGAAGTATATGTGCATAAATTGTTATAAACTTTCATCTCAAGCAGAGTTACTTGAACTATAAATTATTGACCCACACACTAAAGAATGGGTCAGTTCAGGTTTTGTAAAAATCTTTGACAGTCACATGTAAAACGAAACAAATAGCTTAGGGAACTGGTCAATGGATCAAACAAGTCAAAAGTAGCTCATAGTGTATTTTTAATGCATAAGACCTCCTATTTGATTTGTTCAAAAACTAGATTACCGTTTAAACAATATAAATCTGTAATCATATTTGGCACACTAAAATGTCGGTTAATAAATATTACGTGTAGACCCAATTCACACCAAAAAAGTGCTAGTATTGACTTTTGACACAAAGTCATGTTCTACCACCGATTTGCCACCTCAAGGAATACATATGGTTGTTAAAAACAAGTTATAGTCCACAGTGCTATATGTCATCAATGGTACTTAAGTCTTTCATGGGTCATCAACTATTAGCACCTTTCTTTACAATCGTGCTTAAATTGATTTTGCTGCAACTAATGATGAGTTCAACACCCCAGAACAATTATAACGTATTGAACCGTATAGTGACAACATAAATCCAGCACACATGTATTCATACACCAAGGTTAACATCTTCTACTAGCTCATTACTGATCATTCCATTCCTTTCTATTGTAACTATTCATGTGTGTGTGTGTTATGTCATATCAATTACAGGACCATTTGGCCAAGCATTACTTTACAGCAACGGGAACTGGCTGTTTAACTCATGCATAATGTCATATTGATATGGTCAAACTAATCGACAGGAATCTTATGTAAACATCAACATTTGAATAAAAACTTAATGCATTTTAAGAAGCTCGGTAGATAAGCAAAAAATAGTTACCATGTGTCTGTCATAAAACCACATCAAGCCCAACTTCAATAGATGAGGGTGGTATCAATGGCTGACCATTTTCGTGGAAAGCATTGGGGACTAGGATATTACTGACAAGTGAATCAAGGAAACAAAGAAATTACAATTTAGTTGTATGGACGAAAGAGATATTGATCTTATATAATAAGAGATTATGATAACTCTAAAAATATTAATAAAGCAAGGGCATTAACAAATTGGCAATGAAAAGCAGAATTGACTGAATATTGGAGAGGTGCGCCAAGCCAAGGCAGTAGTGCAACACCAAGGCGACACATAAAGACCCCAATAGCAAGCTATTGTGACAGGCCTTTCCCCATAAAAAATTAGATTAATATCAAGTGGGCCGATGACCCACGTATCAGATATTAAACTGATAAGAACAGATACTACACTTGATCTTAGCCAAAAGGCCGAGAAAGGTATGCCTTCTCCTTTGTTGGGCTGCTGCCTTTATAGACTATGTCTTCACCTTTGATACCATCAGTCAGCTGATGTGGGATTGTGACAGACCTTTTCTTCCTTTGGTTTCTCAAGAAATTTTACCATAAGTTGATGTCTACTGATCATTTTATCACATGCATAATCAAGGTTGTTTGCACTTTCTTATCAATAAACCAAATTCTTTATCTCTAACCCTGATAACTATTGTGATGCCTATACAGAAGCTATCACCGCCACTTCCACTGAATCCTCAATTGTACTTAAATCGTTTCAAACAGAAATCCTTTTTTGTTGTTAAGCATTTGCTTATTTGAAATCAAATATTGAGATAAAACAAAATGTTCAAATACTGAAAGAAAACATAATCAAACAGTATACAGAAAACTAGAGAAGAAAATTGTTTAAGTGTTTGCATTAAATACATCATTCATTGGCAGCCTTTTAACTACATACACAAATGTTTGCTTGAAAACTGCTACAAAGGTAACAAGTACCCTATATGGGATGTTCAGGTAAAAACCACTAACACTTAGCCTAATCTTCCTTTATAGTTATACTTTGTTTTTGGTTGTTTCCTACTTTGTTATTGACATATTGATGTTTCTTTACTTCTTTATTTAGTATAAAGTTAGTCTTAGAATTGAAGTCTTAAATCTTTAGGGGTCTTACGGTAAGCTTTAGTAAAAACCTTTATGGTTTTGAGGACAAGCCGGATAAAGGAGGATTTACAAATGATTGTGCAAATTTAAATGCCAACTAAATGATTTTGGTGATGTATACGACGGTAGAATCAATGTTCTAAAGAGAAAGACGGTGAATTGATAAGGGAAAACATAACTGCAGTTATTAGACGTACTAGAAAGCATGAGAAAAGAAAAAGTAAAACATGAGAAAAGAAGAGCTTACCTTACCTACATAAATGCCAACTAGATGGTTCGATGATATGCCATAGCAAGGTTGTACTTGACTACTTGAGAAGGTAAAGCCGAAATCAGCTCCAACAGGACACCACTTCTTTACTTCATCAGCACCACATTCCTATTTAAGGAGGAACCAACAAACCCTGCACTATTAAAAGATGTCAAAAGGCTTCAAGAATACCATCTTATATGGAGTTGATACAACAATATCAAGAACATACATACATGAGATGTACAAGTACCCGGTTGTCGAGTGTAAGGCATATGCCAAGCAACATGAACCTTGATTTACAAGTATGAACAATAAAGTAAAAAATCTTGATGCATCTCTCTAAGAGCACACCCAAATAGTATAACACTGTGAAAACAACCTTACCTCTTAGCTTAAGGCCCTAGGTTGTAGGTTGCAATAATATAAATGACTTTGATACACATATTGTATGTTTCTTGCTGATAATAATGTTGAACCTAGAGAGGTTGATAAATTCAGTCACTACTAATGGAAGTATCACCTAATAATAAACCAACAGAATCAAAGAGAAACCTTAATGCATGAATTACCATTACGCCGTTGCTGTAATACACACTTTTTACAGCAAACAAATGCGGACTTACTGTTTCGCCATTATACACACTTTGATAGACCATTGGCACCTGTGTATATGATCAAGATATGTCACTTGGTACAAATTCAACAAATAGCCTTGACTACGAGTTATTCCAGTGGATGGCTCACAGCATGTATTAATTCTTTCATTTAACTACATGAAACTGAAAGGGTCTTTTTCCTAAGATATACATATCCACAATTCCCAAAAGGCTGTCAAAATCTCAGGTCTTTGGCTCTTTGAATTACAGTACTAGACTTATCTAACATCGCCACATTTTTTTAAAAATCAACATTAAAGAAAAACAAAAGAAAATAAAATTTCTAAATGTCATTTAAAACCAGCTTACAATGAATAAAAAAGGTAACCATCATATGTAACTGAAAGATGGCATTAATAAAATTAACTGGAAATTGGAGGGGTGCGCCAGGCCGAGGCAGTAGTGCAACACCAAGGCGACGCGTAAAGACCCCAATAGCAAGCTATTGTGATGGGCCTTTCCCCATAAAAAATTAGATTAATATCGAGTGGGCCGATGGCCCACGTATCAGATATTAAACTGATAAGAACAGATACTACACTTGATCTTAGCCAAAAGGCCGAGAAAGGTATGCCTTCTCTTTTCTTGGGCCGCTGTTTATATAGGCAGTCCTTTCCCATTGTATTCTTCATTCAGTCGATGTGGGATAGTGAGAGACCTTTTCTTCCTTTGGTTTTCTAAGACTTTAATACCAAAAATTAATGCCTAAATCAACCCTCAACTCCATCTGAATGTACCTAACTGAATTCATTTTATAACAGGCATAATCTCTAACACTGATAACATAACTATTGTCATACAGAAACTATCACCTGTGAATTCAGATATACAAATTTGCTAAAGGCTATGTATAATTTCTATCCGTTTGCTTGTAAAGTTTGTTTGTGTCCGTCGTTTACACCCAATGCCCCTAAAAGGAATTCATCAATAACATGACTTTTTTTACTGCTAGGTTAAATCACATAATTGAAGACCTTACTAGTTACTACAACTGTGCATGTTTGTTCATAGCAAAATATTAAAATCTTCATAAACATGACAGCAAGCACCTCACTGTACCATCCGTATCACTAATAAGGGTAAATACAGAATCCACATCCTCAACTTGCATCAGAATACATGAAAATTATGACATTATAATATTGTTGTAAAGCAGCTAAGAGACGTTATTCACTCAAGGGACTGACCTGATACTTGACCTAGGCATGATAAATAATAACATTGTCATTTTGTTGTTACCTTATACGACTCGTAAAGTTATCTTTTGCACGCATCAACTAAGGTAAACTCTCCACATTACGGTTGAATGAGATAAAAACATTGAGCAAGCTACTGTTGAACGAGATAAAGACATCAAAAAAGCTACTACTCTATTATTTCTTTAATATCATCATCGTCTTTGTTCACTCATCTTATTCTTCTAGTACCCTTTCAACATTTTTCAATATTTTGCACAGAAAAGAAATTATCAACCTCAACATGTTGCATGAAGAAAATACCTAAAATTCTCAGTTGACTTTTTTAATACTTTAAATAAGCATTTGTAAATGATGGTAAGAGCTTACCCTGTTGGACCATAATATTTGATATTATCCTAAGTATGGGTTATTAGTGTATATCCTAAGTTTTATATTAGTTAGTTATATGGTACTCCCTCCGTCCCACTTTAAATGTCCCACTTTCAAAAACACACATTTTAAGAAATTTTTTGTTTGTATGTGGTAAAATAACAATAATATCCTCAAAAGTGGTGATTGTGTTTTGTCTTTTATGGGCAAAACTGGAAATTACATTTCCATTTTTGGAAAGGGACATTTAATTTGGGACAAACAAAAAAGGAAATGAGGACATTTGAAGTGGGACGGAGGGAGTAGTTATTTAGTGAACCATCATGTCGGTTCATCAAAGGGCATCATACCCTTTCACTATGTATAAATAGGCCCATACCCCTTCATTTGTATTTGGATGATTCTTTAATAACATAGCATGTTTCTGTAAATTCTCTCTAACAAATCTCAACATGGCATCAGAGCCCTGGTTCACATCGATCCATCACAGTGAAAGAAGAGAGACACATCAGAAGTTATCATCCCCTGTTTTTCAAAAAAAACAGAGACCGTTACATAATCGTTTAATAACGATTCACAGACCGAATTTTCCAATCCAGACGATAAAGAAGATCGTTATTTGAAGAATATAACCGAAAAAGAGAAAGAACATCACCGGAAGAACGATTCCGGCGAAGTTCCGGCAAGACAGAAAAACGAAGAAGAAAGATCAAACGTTACGGTTTGACGTTTATATCCCATCCCTTTATTGTTTAGAAAGAATCGAATAGAAGAAATTCTTAATCCAATCAAAATCAAACCATTTTTGGTTATCCCCTGTTTCGATGAAGAACAAAGTTTTCCCGCCAAAATTTATTTAAAGTATGATTTGATCAAGAATCAAACACAAAAAACAGGGTGGAAAACGAATCAGAGAAAGAAAATCGAATTTGTTTCCAGATTAAAAAAAAGGGGGGAGCGCAAGTTTTTTTTTTTTTTTTGACAGAACACTCTTTGATAGTTTGACTTTTCAAAAGTCAAATACTAGTAGTTTTATCAAAAGGAAAGAAAGACAGAAAGGGCACGTTTTTTTTGTGTGGTGCAGAAAGTGTTATAGGAAAGTTGTTGACTTTCAAAAGGTCAACAGAATTTTTAAAAGAATAAAATAGAAGAAGGGCAAAGAAAAAAAGGATTTTTTGCAGAAAGACTTTTCGTGGAAGAAGTTGATTTTAGAAGTCAATGAAAAGTTTTTAGGGGAATAATAGATAGAAAGGGTCAGAGATCATCAGTACTTTGGTTTTACTGATTTTTTCTAAAAAAAGGGAAAGCAAGTTTTGAAAGACGAGAAGTAAAGAAAGTTAATTGGATTTGATTTTAAATATAAACAATCATAATTGTTTTTAACAAAAACAAAGTCAAATCATTTGGACTTCTAAATATTTGGTGGAGTTTTTTTAAGAAATAAGTTTTTTGATTTTTAAAAGGAAAAATCAAAATAATTAAAAAATTCCAAAATAGAAAGTTAAATCGAATCATCAACGATTCGTATAGCAAGATACTCCGAACCCATTTCGGTTCGTCGAGAAAATATATGGCAAGAAACTCCGATCATTCATGGATCGTCGAGTACAGCAAGTGACTCCGAACATTTGTTCGTTGAGATTAGCAAGTCCACTCCGAATTTATTCGTTGAGTATAGTAAGTTAGTGCATAAGAACCTGATTAGCAAGTCGGTCAGGAGCACATAAAACCTGATTAGCAAGTAGGTCAGGAGCAAAGCCCCGATTAGCAAGTTGGTTGGGAGCAAGCAAGAAAAATTGGTTAGCAAGTTGGCCAATAGCAAGTTGATCAAATCAAAGTCCAATTAGCAAGTAGGTTGGATAATTTGATCAAACTCAAGCAAGAAAAGTTAGACCTTTGTGGCAAGTTAGACCTCTGTGGCAAGTTAGACCTTTGTGGCAACTTAGACCTTCGTGGCAAGTTAGACCTTCGTGGCAAGTTAGTCCTTTGTGGCAAGTTAGACCTTTGTGGCAAGTTAGACCTATGTGGCAAGTTAGACCTTTGTGGCAAGTTAGACCTTCGTGGCAAGTTAGACCTTCGTGGCAAAATTCGACCTGTGTGGCAAATCAAGAAAGAAGACCTTTGCTTCAAAGCAGCAAAGAACTTAGCAAAGTTAAAGCAGATAACAAGCAAGAAAGAAATTGGGAAAGAAGCAATAACATCGGTTGACAACATTGCAAGTGAAATTTACTAAGATGTCAACAACAACGATGAAGAAAGTTATCGCTACTATGAAGCACGAAGAAAGCAAAGAACAAGAAAGACTCCATTCGCATGCATGAAGAAGAAATCAACCCTACTATGGAGCAAGAAAGGATAAATCAAAATTAGGGGGGAGAATGTTGGACCATAATATTTGATATTATCCTAAGTATGGGTTATTAGTGTATATCCTAAGTTTTATATTAGTTAGTTATATGGTAGTTATTTAGTGAACCATCATGTCGGCTCATCAAAGGGCATCATACCCTTTCACTATGTATAAATAGGCCCATACCCCTTCATTTGTATTTGGATGATTCTTTAATAACATAGCATGTTTCTGTAAATTCTCTCTAACAAATCTCAACATACCCTGTCTGGTGATAATGGCTGCAGACGCGCACAGGAACCACCTTTGTCCAAATCACCACCTTCAAAATGCCAGGGAGATTGAGTGCGAAAAAACATGATGGTCCCTGGCCTTACCTTTTCTTCCACATATGATATCTGTGTACAAAAATTAAAAGGATTAAGATCAAGTATATGTGCATAAATCAGTAATAAACTGTAATATCAATCAGAATTACTAGAACTATAATCTATTGGGTCAATTTAGGTTACGTCGTATCTTTAAACAGTCAAAATGTAAACAAAAGGTATAGCTTAGAGAACTGGTAAATGGATCAAAGTCGAAACTAGCTCGTAGTGTATGTTCATTGCACAACCTCAAAATTTATTTTATTCAAAAACTACATTATGATTTATATAATACAGTTTTTGCTATCATATTTGACACACTAATTATTTAGAAAAAGACAAATTTGAATAATAAGTGTTTCAGGTGAACTCTAAGAAATAAATGTGATTGCTTTTATGTTAAAGAGCAAGAGATAGTCCGTAATCACATACATCATCAATGGTACTATCAACACCCTTATTTACTATCTGTTTAAATTGATTTTGCTGCAACCAATACAGAGTTCAATGCCTGAAATCCTGCACGTCGCAGATATTAAAACCCTGGAATAGTAACATGAAACCAGCATCATATGTTTTCAAAAACCAAGATTAACATCTGCTACTAGCTCATTACTGATCATCTAATTCTTTCAATTATAACTATTCGTATATATATTTTGTCATCTTATCATAACCTAGCCATCTTTATATGATCATTTGGCCCAGCCTAACCTTACCAATCCATCTTTATATGATCATTTGGCCCAGCATAACCTTACCAATCGGAAACAAGCTGCTTCGCTAAGATATGATATAACACAAGTATGGCCCAACAGTTCAACAAGATCACCAATACGAAATACTAGATAGGCAATGAGAGTTAAAAAAACATTGACTTGAAATTGGAGGGGTGCGCCAGGCCAAGGCAGTAGTGCAAGACCAAGGCGACACGTAAAGACCCCAATAGCAAGCTATTGTGATGGGTCTTTCCCCATAAAAATAAGATTAATATCGAGTGGGCCGATGGCCCACGTATCAGATATTAAACTGATAAGAACAGATACTACACTTGATCTTAGCCAAAAGGCCGAGAAAGGTATGCCTACTCCATTGTTTGGCCGTTGTTTATATAGGCAGTCCTTTCACATTTATATTTTCATTCAGTCGATGTGGGATAGTCAGAGACCTTTTACCCTTCTGTTACTCAAGTTTTTTAATACGTACTATATACATCAATGCCTCATCAACCCTTCAGATTCAGATCCTTATATGAATGTATCTAACTGAATTCATTTCCATAACTCACCGTGGAAATTACTGTTCCGATTTCAAAGAGCTCAAGGGTCTCTTGATCAATAAACCGAATTCATATCTCTAACACTGATGGCTAATTGGCTATACAGAAACTAACACCTGTGATTCTGTACACTCCTATTAACGAATTCACATATCGATATTTGCTAAACGGTAGATAGAATTCCTTATTAGAAGCGAAAACAAGGGTATCGGAGCAATTAACCACAAACACATGAAATTCAATAATTAATCCAACGGAATTAAAAAACAAATTACAGACTCGATGGTGAACTGCTACTTCACTTCCTAGTTCCTACCTAACGGTCTATATTATAGCTGGCAAACGGGTCGGGTCGGGTCGAGATGGGTCGCGGGTCAAAACGGGTTCAGGTCAAAACGGGTTCGGGTCAAAGCGGGTCAATTCAAAAAAAGGGTTGTATCGGTTCGGGTCGGAACGGGTTCGGGTCAAAACGGGTTTCGGGTCAAAACGGGTCCAGGTCAAAACGGGTTTCGGGTCAGGTCGGGCCAGGTTGGGTTTAAAAAAGGCTTCTTTTTTAGTATTCACATGTAAAAGAGAAAAAAACACTCAAATTTATACTTTGTTAAAACGGGTCAAAACGGGTCAGTCGGGTTGGGTTAAAAAAGTTAAAAAAATCATAATCATATCTTGTTTTCAACTGTAAATAATTTAGTTACTAGTTCGAAAAGCATGTGCACCCATGATAGTGGCCAACAGATAAGAGTTTACCAGTAGATTTAACATGTTGATATTCTATCTCAGTAAATTATTGCTTCATGATCCCAAAAATTAAACTAACTTCCAATTCCATATTTCCATATAACAAAGTGCCACTGCACTGCCCAAACAACATATGCATATAATATTTCAGAAGTTAAGTTCTTAAGATGCTAATTTACAACAAAGCCATTCAAAAGTCAACAATCCCAAACAAAATAAGTTAAAAGGCACCTTTGTTGGAATAATATAAGTTCATTTAAGAGATTATATTATGAAACAGAAAGAGCTTCCAAAGTTGACCTAAGTTGTCTGCTTATTGTTTGCCATTCAAATTATGAAATTTGTGATCCACGTGAAAGTTATGATGAAGCTCATATGTATCAAATACAAAGGATCTATCCTTTTTTTGCTTAGTTAATCATTACTGAACTTCCTTAAACACACTTCTTTTGATTTCAGCACACAAAGGACTCTAACTGTCAACCACAATCTTTTCTTAAACATCAAGATCATAAACAATCACACAAACCATTAATATCATTTCAATAGTTTTAAGCCCAGACAAGCTGCTCACACTTTCCTTACTTATAACTAGTGCAATAACTACACCATCTTCCACGAAACGACACGCCTAAGATTCTTACACAATACCCGTCTCCTAAAACATGAATACTTCCCCAAAACGAGTAGTATTGCTCAAATAACTAAACTTGAATTCAAGACTGTCATGGGTCTCAAACTGTATAAAAAATTAGATAGATTTATGTCATGAACAAACTGTATCAAACAACCAAGTAAATACACCACAAATAGGTAATATATTGTTCCTTCTTTTAAAGCTTTAACTCGTAATTTGTAGTCAAAATAGACTACAAAAAATAGACTAAAAAGAGAATAACTTTTAAAAAATCAGACGAACAACAAAAAAATATAGCTTTTAAAATAATATTTTCATTTATGCATTTCATCGAGCACTTGGTGTGCATCAAACAAAACATTACCTTAATCAATCACTACAATTACAACTGAATCCATATCAATGACGTTCTAACTTAATAATAACCACAGCAACATCAACAACAAAAAACTCAATCATCAATTAACAAACACTAATACTAAGAAATTACCTTCAAAATCGTGAGAAATATGTTCATAAACCTTCAAGATTGCAATTATGAACTCTGATTCCTAGAAATCAGTGATGATTGACGATGATGAGAAAACCTACATGACCCAGAGAAGGAAAACCTTGTAGTTTCTGATTAGGTGAGATGAAACTGGAAGACCCGTACTCAGAGAAGCACCTTAGAGAAGAGAAAACCTAGCTGAATGCAACTATGCAAGTATGTAACCTGAAGACCCGTACATACCCAGAGAAGAGAAAACTTAGATGACCCGCTTGACCCGTTCATTTTGTTTATTCAACCCAAATTGACCCTGATTATATATCCTGTATTTTTGAATTAACCCGTTTTGACCCTCATACTTATATTTACTTACCCAAAACCACCCATATCACTATTAGAAAAGCCCAAAATGACCCAAACTTATGCCTTTGGGTCAGGATTGCCCCTTCTAGTCTATATATATAACTGAAAAACTTTGGGTTACAAGTTACCAATTTTGACACAAATGCAAACAACCTAATGGTTATCAATAGCAACAGATAAACTAAGATGAATAAACTTAATGAAACAAATCAGAAGCCACATCTTATACTAACCGACTCATCAAGATAATTAAACTAAAGATTAATTCAAACTTCAATTCTGTCTATTTGCTTGTAGAGTATGTTTGTGACCGCCATTTACATCCAATGTCCCTAAAAGGCAAAATCATCAATAACAGGATTTTTTGACTGGTAGGTGGAATCACATTATCTAAGACCTATTCAATGCATACTAGGGCTGTGACACGTTTGTTCATAGCAAAATATCAAGCATTTTATAAACTTGACGGCAGGGAGCTCATATGCAGCGCACCATCCGTAAGAGTAAATACAGAATCCACATCCTCAGCTTGCATCAGAATACAAGGGAATTATGATATAACATCATTTGTTGTAAAGCAACTAAGAGACATTATTCACTCCTTGACACGAGCATGATAAATTATGACTATCTAAATTCAGGGACGGATGCAGCATAGAAGTAGGGGGACATCTGTTACCCCTCGATTTTCCGGGCGAAGTGGAAAAAAAATTGTTTTTTAAGGTATTTTTATAAAATGTTACTCCTAAAACAATTTTTTTGTTACCCCTTAAAATAATTTTTATAAAGTGTTACCCCTGTTTTATTTTGTAGATCGGCGCCACTGACTATGGTTTTGTTGTTACGGTTGGAGTTGAGGTGTAAGTGTAAGAGTATTATTACTATAGGAAACGCTAGTATGACAAATATGTTAATAAAGGTAATGAGTGAAAGTATGAGGAAGATCATAAATATGTTAATGCATGTATATGTATAATAATCACCTGATCATGGAGATTAAGAGTAATGTACGGCGTTCGTTCAACGCACCTTGACAGCTACCGGTATGGCGGGAAAGCCAGTCGGTCCCAGGTTAGAGCATGACCATCCACTTAAACCCCACTAACCCTTACTAGAATCACAGATCTGAATAAGGCAGCAAGCTTCTTAAACAGTTAAACGTAAAGTTTAAAAATAATGTTAGAAGAGTTAATGGCCAAAATCGTCTTTAAGATTGGCCAGTTTTGCTACATCAGTACAAAATCGAAACTTATTACATCTGGGTCCTTATGTTTTACATTTTGTTGCCAAATTCGTCCCTGACACTAAACCCAGTTTACTATTGTCGTTAACTCTGGTGGTATTTTTGTCTTTTTGGCCACCCCCTTTTTTACATCTGGGTATTTTTGCCTTCCGAGGGTATAAATAACTCTGTCTAAATTGGGTTTTTAAAAGGGGTAGCCAAAAAGACAAAAATACCCATAGAGTTAACGACAATAGTTAACTGGGTTAGTGTCAGGGACGAATTTGGCAACAAAATGTAAAACATAATGACCCAGATGTAAAAAAGTTTCGATTTTGGACTAATGTAGACAACTGGCCAATCTCAGGGACGATTTTGGCCATTAACTCATGTTAGAATGAAAATTTTACCCCTTTTATCTCTTCACGTGTGTTCATAATCCTCACCCCGCCACTCATGCATTACATCCGCATGCCACCACCACAACAAATGGGTGCTTTTACTGGCTCAGCACTTACTGGTTCAGAGTTTCTTACCCAATTAGGCATCTTACTAGCTCAGCCCTTACTAACGCAAAGGCTGCCAAGTAGCCCCTGACAAAAATTATGTCTACGCACGCGTGTATATAAGTGGGGACCCACACAAGAAGTCGATTGGAGATCCGGAGATCTAGACTTGAGACAAACCAGACGTGTGCCACAATATGGTCGGGCGAGTGAAAGAGGTCCGTTCACGACAATATAGCCAGAAAACTGAAGGTTTTGATCTAGAACAATGAATTTGGACCAACATTGAATAACAAAGATTCTTCTAGGTTAGGCTAATATGTTTTGTGGTTAAGTTTGGAGTGGTTTTGAGAAAATGTATAAACAACTAATTTTAATTTTTAGTTGGAAAATAAAAAACAAACTGTCAGTTAGCAGTTTGATTCAGTTATTTGTTAGGGTTTTACTGATTAATTCGGTTTTAATTTGGTAATTTGTTTTTTCCTCCCCCATAATTTAGTTCGGTAGTTTTAAGAAAAATAAAGGGGAAATGGAATTTAATAATCCCAACTTTGGGGGGTTGGAAGGCAGCAGTCCCAACTTGAAAATTGTAACACAGCAGTCCCAACTTGTGAACATTTTTATTCTAATGGTCCCAGACTAACTGAGGTTAAGTTTCTCTGTTAAGTGATGATGTGGACTGCCACGTGGCGTCTAACGTGGCCAAATCTGTCCCACTTGGCAAAAAAAACGTGGGCCCCCTATGACACTTGTTTTTTCAATTAAAAAAATCCTTTAATATTTAAAAAATTTAAAAAATCCTTTATTAACTTTTATATATATATATATATATATAAATATATATATATATATATATATAAACACAGAGAGAGAGAGAGGGAAAGCCCAACCACCTCCACTGCCTTCGTCACCATCAACCACCGCCACCGCCGCCATCTGCAACCACAACCACCTCCACTGCCTTCGTCACCATCAACCACCTCCACTGCCTTCGTCACCATCAACCACCTTCATCTGCAACCACAACCAGAGCTGCCTTCGTCACAACCACAACCACTGCCTTCGTCACAACCACAACCACTGCCTTCGTCACCATCAACCACCTTCGTCACCATCAACCACCTTCGTCACCATCAACTGCCTTCGTCACCTCCACTGCCTTCGTCATCGGAACCCTAACACTAACGCCGTCGAAACCAGAGCTGTCGTCTTCTTCAATTTATGATGTTAGGGTTAGAACTAAGAACCCTAAAATTTGGGGGAAAGCCCTAATTTTACAGGTGGTTGGTGGGGGTGAATGGTAGAGTGGTGATTATGGGGTGGAGGTTGAGGGGAATGATGGTGGGTGGGCTTTGGTTGGTGGAGGAGGAGGGAGGGTGGTGGAGGACGCTGGTTACAGGCGGTTGTGGGGTGGTGGTCGTCGGAGATGGACGGTGGTGACAGGACGATGAAGAAAGGGGTGGGTCGCCGGAGATGGTGGTGGACGGTGGTGACAGGTGGCTGTCCTCTCTCTCTCTCTCTCTCTCTCTCTCTGTATATATGTGTGTATCAGCATGATATAAAGATAGATATAATAGGTTTTTTTTAATTGAAAAAACAAGTGGGACCCACATTTTTTTCCAAGTGGGACAGATTTTGCCACGTGGACTGCCACGTGGGATGCCTACGTGGCACTTAACAGAGAAACTTAACCTCAGTTAGTCTGGGACCATTAGAATAAAAATGTTCACAAGTTGGGACTGCTGTGTTACAATTTTCAAGTTGGGACTGCTGCCTTCCAACCCCCCAAAGTTGGGATTATTAAATTCCATTTCCCCAAAAATAAAAATGAATAATTAGATAAATATATTATCCCAAATTTGTGATGAGCACGCCCTCCACACGAAGTCATGAAGAATAACTAAGGCTTCTTTTACAACTAACTAGGTTTATCTTTAAAGCAATAGCTTGAAAATTAAACACTTTAAAATTATTATATATATATCATTTCACATCGGGTATTTGCGCCATTCATCTTTACAAATTTTTACTTTAGCAACAAAGTTTTGTTTGTTTTGTTTAGTGACCACGTCCGCCAATGATTTTTCACTTTTTTCTTTGAATACGCTTTCACCACACAAAATTTTTTTTGTCTTTTAGTCTTGTGTGTTAATTTAAGTTTTTTTTCTTTTAATTTACATTTTCACTTGTATACTATATATTATACTCATTTAACCCGTTTAATTTCCTTGTGATTTTGTAGTTACGTAATAACCTTCTTTTGTTAACGAAAAACGGGGGGATGCGTGATTGTTTTTTTAACATTCTGGTGTAGATATTTTTTAAAAACAAAAATGGATTCAAAATTGGGTTTATTTTTTTGTATAGTAGACTATAGCGAGTTGGTTACCGTTGACCGCTTATGAGCGGATAACACCTTTGCTGCTACGGTATTGGTGTTTTCTTTTTATGTTTTGTCCACAACACAAGCTGAAAATGACAAAACTCTTGCCGCATTGCGCAAGTGAAAAAACAACCAAACTCCCGCTTCAAAGCGCGGGATAAAAACCTAGTTACATAACAATATGAAAAGGCATGAAATAAGAGTATAACGAACAATATACATCTTCAGTATACCAGTGAGTCAACCCACTTGAGAGTAGAAAGTTTCCAAATTGTTATGATTTAGAACATGTTGTATGCTTTTCAACTTTATACTTTACTTCTTTCTTTCTTCATGACAGGAAGGTACTCAATTGAGTGATTTCAGATGGAATATCTTATATCTGACAGCTTGACTGGTAACCCTTCTTGGCTGCAGCCATTTCAAACTTCTTTGTAGCAACTTCATTCTCTTCTAGCCTTGTCTGAACAAAAAACCGAATCCACCACGACGAGCTTCGTAGTTTCGCCTAAAACAAAACCAGGCCAAAATGAGTCATGATTGAGTGTGACTCATAAGGGACCAAAGCCTGAACTGTCTTTTTACATAAGAATACAAGGAAATTATGATATCGAAACGAGTACAAATAATCCTTAAATTTAATATGTTGTGCTTCACTTCCCACCCAAAACTCTCTGCCAGCCTAAAAACTAATTCAAACGTCACTGCTATCCTTGATGAATTTGGCTATCCAGAAACTATAGCCTGTGAACTCATATTAACGACATTGGGTATCGAATTCGCTATGATAGGATTACTATCCCTACTTGTAAAGTTTGTTTCTCATGTTGCATTAAATCTAATGCCCCTCAAAAGCAATCACCAATAACAAAACCTATTGACCATCCATATCAGTGACGAGTAAAACGCGTTATCCACAAGCTCAGGTTCTCACCTTGCATCATAATACAAGGAAACTATGATATTACCATAGCTCCATATTACAGCTTAATGGCCTTACCAGTTTACAGACTGCTGAGTGCTGACTATAAAAGGCATCCGTCTAAACAGGTACAACATACGGCTCAATTTCCAACTGTTATCAAAATATAAATAAGTTGGGCTCAGAAACATAGAGAGAGTACAATCATAAAAAACTTGACTGGAAATCGGAGGGGTGCGCCAGGCCAAAGCAGTAGTGCAAAACCAAGGTGACGCTTAAAACCCCCAATAGCAAGCTATTGTGACAGGCCTTTTCCCATAAAAAATAAGATTAATATCGAGTGGGACGATGGCCCATGTATCAGATATTAAACTGATAAGAACAGATACTACACTTGATCTTAGCCAAAAGGCCGAGAAAGGTATGCTTTCTCCTTCGTTGGGGCGCTCTTTATACTGACCGTCTCTTCATCTCTGTTTTCTTAACTCAACCGATGTGGGATTGTGAAACACCTTTTTCCCTTTGGTTTCTCAACATGTAATACCATAAATTGATGCTTAACAAATCCTAATATCACTAGCTTTTTTAGATCATTAACTGTTCCTAAATCAACCCTCCAGACCCTCTTCTGAATGTACTTAAATCATTTTATTACAAGCATAATATATAACCTCACCCTGAAAATCACTGTTTCAAAACTCAAAAAGCTCAGGGTTGCTCAGTCGCACTTCATCAATAAACCGAATTTTTTATCTGTGATTTAACTCCTACCAATGAATTCATATATCTAAATCTGCTAAATGGGTCATAGAACGACTATCCATTCGCTTGGAAAGTTTTTCCTGTCCTGTCCGTTTACATATGCATAATCTGTACCTTTGGTTTCTCAAGATTTAAGCTTGTTTGTCCCATCCGTTTACAGCGAGTGACCCTAAAAGGCAGTCATCAATACCACGAGTTTTTTACTCAATATAAAGTAAAGGCCTTTTCAACGCATAGTTGTATACGACAACTGTGACATGTTTGTTCATAACAAAATATTTAACACTTTAAAAATTTAACAGCAGGCACCTCACTCGCACCATTCGTATCATTGACAAAAGTATTTACAGAATCCACATCCTCAGCTTGCATCATAATACAAGGAAATTATAATATTAGTACTCACACAATGAATTCACCTGATACTTGACCCATGCATGATAAATTATGACATTATCTTTTGTTTTACACACATTATTTACAGGAAGCTCTGCAGTACCATTTTCCTAAATTCCAACCAAGACCGGAAAAGTGAAGGATTGTAACTAATAATTAATCTTTCATTAAAACAAAATACGAAATTTACATCACAATAGAAGGTAGACGGGCAACAAGCTGCGCCGCCACCCCATTCTGAATATTAATATTCAGTAAAATGTACAACAAACATGTCGGCAATGGCAGAATATGAATATTCAGTTAACGTACCTTGATGCTACTTAGATGTGCAACGAACAAATAATTCCATGTATCAGTAATGCCAAGTAAGCACCAGTTCATGCAATCATCATGTTTCTTTCCATCAGCTGTAGATGGATGAGCATCTCCTCTAAGCTCACTCATACGAGTAATATCCAGTAACCGAGTAGCAGTACCCTTAATTGCTTCATATAGATCATTCACAAGCTGTGTTTTTGTTTTGTTATTTTGTACACAAACAAAAAAAAAGAACAAAACTTTCAACCTGAATTTGTTGCATGAAGAAAACATCTGAAGTTTTCAGTTAATTTTTTTAGTATGTGCTTAATGTATAAATTTGTGGGAATTCACGTCATATGGCCGTAATGGCTGCAAACGTGTGCAGGAACCGCCTTGGTCCTAGTTACCACTTTCAAAATGCCGATGAGATTGTGTGCGAAAAAATAGAACAGCCCCTGGTGTTGCCATTCTTCCACGTATGATATTTAGCTACAAAAAATTAAACGATTCAGATATGTGCAGAAATCATAATAAACTTTCATCTCACTCGAAATTACTTGAACCATAAACTATTCAACCATGTTGGAAAATAGGGTCCTTGATCGAACACAAAAACACCAGAAACTAGATAGATCTATCTAACAGTCTATTTATACTAAACTAAACTAAACCCCAATTAAATATATATTAAACCAAAACTAGATAGACCTATCTAAACAAACCGATCATAATTAAAAAAACCATAATTAAATATATCAAAAATCTTTTTCTCGAACCTTATATTAAACCCGTTTGAATTTTAAACTCTTCTTTTACTTCAGAATGATCGGCTCACAACCCACACGCTTACAAATGGGTCAATTCAGGTTATGTATTATCTGTGAACAGTCAAACGTAAAACAAAAGATATAGATTAGGGAAGTGGTCCATGGATCAAACAAGTCAAAAGTAGCTCATAGAGTAATATTAATGCATAAAACCTCTTATTCAATTTGTTCAAAGACTGGATTACTATTAATAAATAATATAAATCTTTTATCATATATGACACACTAATTATTTAGGAAATAAACTAAAAGTTTGGATAATAAGAATTTTGTGATTCACACCAAAAAAGTGCTAATTTTGACTTTGACACAAACTCGTGTTTTACCCCTATTTTGCCACCTCTAGATATACAAGTAGTTGCTCTTATGTGAAAAAACAAGATATAGTCCACAGTCCTATATCTCATTGATGGTACTTAAGTCTTTCATGGGTCATCAACTATTAACACACTTCTTTACGATCGTGTTTAAATTGTTTTGCTGCAACTAAGAATGAGTTCAATCCTGAGATCCTGCACAGGCAAATGAACTGTATAAGACAACATCATAAAGGCAATGAAGAAATTAGGACGACTCTCAGTTGCCAGATCAAGTAAAAATAACTACTGTTGTTGCAATAATATGAAGTAGTTAAATCTTCCTTGACAGAAGTGTCTACATTAAAGTATAGCACAACATCTGATGATACACCCTAAGCGCAGAAGCGCAGCGAATGGGCTGCCATTGGGAAAACGCGGTTCCAGGCACAGATTCAGACCAAACTCCTAATTTAAAAAAGCCCTCGCTTTTTAACCCCTGTGCTCCGGCCCACTAGGCTCGGCCTATGCCCCTTCAGTGCGCCTTGGGCTTTCCAATACATTATAGCATAATAGAATTTCAAACTTAAAAGAAAATCTGCATATCCTAAAAAGTTGTGTTTCAACAAGACACATTATTCACCATGGAACCAGTGTATATGATCAAGGGATTCACCTAATATTTCACATAGCAAAATTTCAGCAAATAACCAGATTGGGATAAGAGCTACAAAATTAGGATCCATCATAAAAATTGACTTAAAATTGGAGGGGTGCGCCAGGCCTCAGTGGTAGTGTAAGACCAAGGCGACGCGTGAAGACCCTAGTAGCAAGCTACTGTGGTGGGCCTTCCCCCATAAAAAATAAGATTAATATCGAGTGGGTCGATGACCCACGTATCAGATATTAAACTGATAAGAACAGATACTACACTTGATCTTAGCCAAAAGGCCGAGAAAGGTATGCTTATTCTCTTCTTGGGCCGTTGTTTATATACACTCTCTTAATCTTTTTATTCTTCACTCACCCGATGTGGGATTGTCACAGACCTTTTTCCCATTGGTTTTCAACATATAATCCACATGCTGAAAATTAAATCACACTCAAAGACCTCAGGGTTGCTCGCTCGCGCGCATGATGTGAATCTTAGCCGGAAGTAAGGATTTAGATCAAGAACAGAAGTAGATTCAAGGCTTTTTAGAAATTCAAATTTAGCATACTAATCAAATACTTTTCGGCTCATTACAAAGAACCTCCTGACCCACTCTACTACTTCATACCCGTTACTGAAATAAATAACCGAAAGATATAACTGAAAGTAAACTGCAAAACAACTGAAAGAAGAACCAGAAGAATGATGCATGGGTTCCTACGTGGTTAGAGTACACATCAATAATGTCAAAAATATTAAGATCTCAACAAAATAAACTCAGAAATATAAACACAAGACAAAGAACAAGAGTATAGCGACAAAACGGTAACCAAAGCTCTTATTAAACCAACCCAAAACTTTACCCACCAGAACCCTAGATTCTCAGTAAATCACTGAGAATCAAAGAACAATACAATACACACCTTCTACTGATTGATAAGATCAGTAGACGATGATGAAGAAAATACAAAGAAATCACTATACCTAACAACTAAGATGAACAGACTAGAAACCCTAAAAGTACAGAGAGATTACAGAGAAAAAGATGAACGAATACAATGAATGAATAAAAATCTAAGCTATTTATACAATGATCCAGAAGCTTTGACGATATAACAACACGGTATAATCTGAGCCGTTGATCTCAAGACTGTTATAACAATAATCTGAACTGGACTCCCAGCTTGTTTAGCCCACAAAGCCCACTACAAACTAAACGGGCTTAATAAACCTGCAATACATAAACTGGCCCAACAACCATAGGATTTGAATTACATAAAATATAACCTTTTTAACATTCCCCCTTAATTCAAATCCCTTTTAAAGAAATCAACCATTCCAAGTTTGTTACATAAAATCTCATGTTGTGACCCATTCAACCCTTTAGTAAAAATATCTGCAATTTGATTTGCAGATTCTATCTTAACAGTTTTAACTAAACCATTTGAAATCTTTTCTCTAACAAAATGGAGGTCAATTTCAAAATGTTTTGTTTTTTCATGGAAAACAGGGTTAGCTGCTATGGAAATAGCAGCTTTACTATCACAGTTAACACTAACAGGAACTTTACAGTTAATATGTAACTCAATCAACAGGTTTTTGACCCATATGATTTCACAAACACCAGAACACAAAGCTCTGTATTCAGATTCAACAGAAGATCTGGATACAGTACTTTGCTTTTTACTTTTCCATGATATTAATGATTCACCAAGAAATAAGCAATAACCAGTAACAGATTTTCTAGTTATAGTGCATTTTGCCCAATCAGCATCTACAAAAGCTTTTAAATCAAAACTATCAGACTTTCTTAAAAAAATACCTTTTCCAGGTGAAAGTTTTAGATATCTCAATAGCCTAAGAGCAGTTTGTAAATGTCCATGTGTAGGTTTATGCATAAATTGACTTAGAAACTGAACAGAATAACTAATATCAGGCCTGGTCAAAGACAGGTAAATAAGTTTCCCTATTAGTTTTTGATAACCAGTAACATTTTCTAATAGTTTTTCATTTTTACCAGTTTTGCTTGACAAAATATAATTTAATTCAATTGGTGTATTTACTGGCTTACATCCCAAATAACCAAACTCATGCAAAAGTTCTAAACAATACTTTCTTTGTGTTAAACATATACCATTATCATTGTATAGTACCTCTATCCCTAGAAAATATTTTAATTTTCCTAAGTCTTTAATCTTAAAGTTTTGACTTAAGAACTTTTTAATATTTTCTATTTCACTGATATTATTCCCTGTCACAATAATATCATCAACATATACATGTAACACTACAAATACACCTTTTTCAGACTTTATAAACAAGGAATGATCACAAACACTTTGTTTAAAACCAAAATTAACTAACACAGCAGTAAGTTTCTCATTCCACTTCCTAGGGGCCTGTTTCAGCCCATACAAAGATTTAATTAACTTGCAGACCTTATTATCAGACTTAGAACTGTACCCTTCTGGAGGTATCATATAAACATCTTCAGTAATTGAGCCATAAAGAAATGCATTATTGATATCTAACTGATACAAAGACCAGTTATATTGAACAGCTAAGCTAAGAACACACCTAATAGTGACCATTTTCACAACTGGTGAAAATGTTTCACTAAAATCTAATCCTTCTCTTTGATTATAACCTTTGGCAACTAATCTTGCCTTATATCTCTCAACCTCACCATTAGCTTTGTATTTTATTTTATATACCCACTTGCACCCTATAGGTTTCCTACCCTGTGGTAACTCAGTTAGTTCCCAGGTATGATTACTATAGAGTGCTTCCATCTCTTGATTCATGGCTTCTACCCATCTTGGGTCTTTAGAAGCCTCTGAATAAGAGGTAGGTTCAAAAGTTTTATTTAGACTAGAAACAAAGCACATATTATCAACAGAAAGATTTGAGTAATTCACAACTTTTTCAACACCATATTTTACTTTGCCCTCTATAATATAATCACTAAACCTTTTGGGCATATTAGACACTCTATCAGATCTTCTAAAAACAGATGTTCCCTCAGATGGGTTATGCTCTTCTTCATTTGGAGAGCTACCATCATGGTTTACCATGCCAGGGGTCCTGCAACCTGGGCTGTCAGGCTGCTGACCTTGATTTGGACTATCAAGATCTACCCCCCCAGCAGCCCTAGGAGGAAACCCTGGTTGCAAACTAGTTAGCTTCTCCTGAGCCAGATTGGTTCCCCCTTCATCATTGGGAACCTTCAAGTTATCAGTCACATTTAAATTTTCAGGTATATTTGTTTCAGAAAAATCAAAAAAATTAAGGTGGTTAACATCATTAACCATCTGTTCTAAGTTTTCAGAAGATTGTTTAAAAGGAAAGATTTCTTCATAAAATCTAACATCCCTAGAATACTCAACACTTTTAGTTTCAAGACACCAAAGTTTATAACCCTTTTTAAAATTTGAGTACCCTAAAAGAATACATTTTTCAGATCTAATAGACAACTTATCATGATTGTTTAAAATTGTATTATAACAAAGACACCCAAAATTTTTAATGTGACTGAGAGTGGGGGGAAACCCATAAACAATTTCATAAGGACTCTTTCCTAATAGCACAGAAGAGGGAATCCTGTTAATCAAATATGTTGCAGTTAATACACAATCACTCCAAAACCTAAGTGGCACACCACTCTGAAAAAGTAAAGATCTAGCTGTATTCAACAAATGCCTATGTTTTCTCTCAGCAATACCATTTTGCTGAGGTGTATAGGCACATGTGGTTTGATGTAAGATACCATTTTGATTACAAAAAGATTGCATTTGTTTGTTAACAAATTCAGTGCCATTGTCACTTCTAAATATTTTGACTTGCCTTTTAAACTGAGTTTTTACCAGTTCATAAAAAATAACAATGTTTTCAAACACTTCAGTCTTAGTTTTTAACATATAGCACCACACTGTTCTAGAAAAATCATCAACCACAGTTAGAAAATACCTATAACCTTCCCTACTAGTTACCTTATAAGGACCCCAAACATCTAGATGAACAAGATCACCTACTTGTTTGGTCTTATGGTCACTTATAGGGAAAGGAACTCTCACTTGCTTAGCTTTGTGACAAACATCACAAGGCTGAGAGTTCCTATGTCCTAGACTAAGATCTTTCCTTAATACAGCTAATACTTGATCAGAGGGATGACCAAGTCTGCTATGCCATAAATTGGCATCATTCACACTATTAAAACAACTGTTATTAACACTTACATGCTTTCCTACAAAGTATAAACCATCACTTTGTTTACCAGTCACCAGGATTCTCTTGGACTTGGAATCCTGAATATAACAGTTTTGTTCATCAAATAAGACACTTAGCTTATTATCCCTAGCAAGTTTGTGAACAGACATTAAATTTACACAGTAATCAGGAACTAGAAAAACATCATACAGAATAACACCTTCTGCAAGTTTTATATCACCAATTTTAGTAACTTTAGCACTTGACCCATTTGGGTGTTTTACCAAAACATCATATTCAGAAACATCAATACAGTTAAACATTTCTTTATCACTATTAGTCATATGTTGGTTTGCTCCTGAATCATTGATCCAACCATGACTAATAGCATCCTTTATAAAACTAGAACAACTAGCAAAGTTTTTAAAAATATTTTCCAGATTTGATATTTTAGACATACAAGAAAAACCATTGAAAACCACATTTTTACCTCCTGAATTAGAGGTTTGAGTTTCACTTCCTCCTTTCTCACTGATCAGATTCATAAGTTTTGATATCTGCTCAGAAGAAAAAGGCAAACCAGTAGAACTAGACATAGACTGTTTATTATTTGTAACAGTAGCATTATTTGAAGACACATTAGCCCTAGCATTTTGGTTAGTTCCACTCCTTTTGAGACCAGGAGGGTAGCCAACCAATTCATAACACCAATCCACAGTGTGCCCAATTTTATTACAATGGGTACACTTAAGATTAGGGTTAGGACCTCTATTAGGACCAGAAACCTTTCTATTATTAGTATTCACATTGTTAGTCCTAGTAAAGAAAGCCACATTAGATCCTTTAACATTATTAGTGCTAGTTCCCCTATGTGATTCTTCCCTAGACACAATAGAGAATGCATGTTTAACAGAAGGTAGTGGGTCCTGCATCAGTAAATTTGTTCTAACAGGTTGGTACATATCATCAAGACCCATTAAAAACTGCATAAGTTTTATTAAACCATTGAAACTGTTAAACTCTCTTGATGCTTCACAAGTACAGGGTGGTAATTGTACAATTGAATCAAATTGTTTCCACATGGTATTAAGTTTATGATAATATTCTGAAACTGAACTACCATTTTGACTCATAGAACATATTTTCTGATGCAGGTTAAAGACAACAGATCCATCCACCTTATCATAAGTTTCTTTTAAATCCATCCAGACATCCCTAGCCAATTTAGAGAAGACTTGTCCTAGATACAGTTCTTCACTAACTGAATTTAATAACCATGACAGAACAACAGAATTACATCTATCCCATTGTTTTGCCAATACCTCATCATCAGCAGACTTAACAGTGGTACCATCAATAAAACCATATTTATTTTTTGTTTCAAGAGCTAATCTCATTGCATTAGACCAGACTTTATAATTTTCAGTACCTTTGAGTTTTACTGTTATTATAGTCAAAGAACTTGTATCACTTGGATGTATGTATAAAGGATCCCCAATGTCAAGTTTGCTGATTAAGGTACCAGTATTAGGGTCACCACCACCAGAGTTTGGTGGTGGAACAATAGCAGCATCTCCCATATTAAACAATTAACAGAGTACAAGAGACAACAAGATAAAACACACAGAATCAACCAGAAAGAAAGATAAACAGTAATAACAATGAATTCCTAGAAGAGCGAAGCTGTGTCAGTGTAAAGATGGTGGGTTCATCACTCAAGGTGCCCACCCAATTCTTAACACAGGAGCTCTCTTATTATCTATCTATCTATATATATATATATATATATATATATACTAATAATATGCAAAGAGCAAGAGATACAAGTAATCAACAACTAGCAAATAGAACAGATATTCAATCAACAAATAGTCACAACAAGAACAGAAGTAAACAGAGGAGAATGGAACAATCTCACCAAACAAACTCGTAATCTGTAACCTTCACTTAGGGTTACAAGATCAGAGAGCAAACGCCTATATATATACTAATAATATGCAAAGAGCAAGAGATACAAGTAATCAACAACTAGCAAATAGAACAGATATTCAATCAACAAATAGTCACAACAAGAACAGAAGTAAACAGAGGAGAATGGAACAATCTCACCAAACAAACTCGTAATCTGTAACCTTCACTTAGGGTTACAAGATCAGAGAGCAAACGCCAAAGAACAAGCCTCCAACGTATATCCAAGCAGCTCAACCAAGAAATCAAGAGTTTAAAGCCAACAATGGTTGACAGTCACTCCAGATCTACACAGATACACAAATAAGATAATAGACCAGATCTAGACAGATCAGATCTACTATAGAACTAATCAACAGGTCAAGATCTATGAAACAGATCAAAACCCTAAGAATATAAAATAGGTCAAGATCTATGGACAGATCAAAACCCTAACCAGAAAAAAGAGATTAACAAAAAATCAGACACAAAAAACAAGATAGACAGCGGAAGACGAATAATACCAGAATCAAGAGCCTATAGGCTCTGATACCATGTCAAAAATATTAAGATCTCAACAAAATAAACTCAGAAATATAAACACAAGACAAAGAACAAGAGTATAGCGACAAAACGGTGACCAAAGCTCTTATTAAACCAACCCAAAACTTTACCCACCAGAACCCTAGATTCTCAGTAAATCACTGAGAATCAAAGAACAATACAATACACACCTTCTACTGATTGATAAGATCAGTAGACGATGATGAAGAAAATACAAAGAAATCACTATACCTAACAACTAAGATGAACAGACTAGAAACCCTAAAAGTACAGAGAGATTACAGAGAAAAAGATGAACGAATACAATGAATGAATAAAAATCTAAGCTATTTATACAATGATCCAGAAGCTTCGACGATATAACAACACGGTATAATCTGAGCCGTTGATCTCAAGACTGTTATAACAATAATCTGAACTGGACTCCCAGCTTGTTTAGCCCACAAAGCCCACTACAAACTAAACGGGCTTAATAAACCTGCAATACATAAACTGGCCCAACAACCATAGGATTTGAATTACATAAAATATAACCTTTTTAACAAATAAAACCGAACTCTTCATCTCTAACCCTGATAACTGTTGTGATGGCTATACATAAACCATCACCTGTGAATTTGTAAACTCCTATTAATAAACTCAAATATCCAAATTTGTTAATGGCAGATACGATTGCTGAAAGGAAATCGTCAATAACAGGACTTTTTAACTGTAGGTTAAGCAGAATCACATAATTTAAGACCTTTTCTAGTGTGCTCATGGCAAAATGTTAAACGTTTGATAAACGACAGCAGGTGCGGCGTCCGTATCACTGACATTAGCAAATACAAAATCCACAACCTCAGCTTGCATCATGTTGTTGTAAAGCAGCTAAGAGACATCATTCACTGACTATGACATCATCATTTTGTTGTTACCTTATAAGATAGTCAATTATTGTTTACACGCATCAATTAAGGGACTTAATAACTACTGCAGGATATTGTAAATTGGATTCAATCAAGGTCATAGATACTCTTAACATACTTGCCACATTACTGGACCAACCCTTTCTAAATCAGTCTAAAAGGTATTTGATAATAATGATGCTTAGATTAGAATATACGGATGTGGTTTCACTTTCACGTATGTCACCTATGCGTTACATTGTTATTTATATACGGTTTCCACACAAGGGGGTGTGGTTTCACTTTTGAAAGAGAACATTCAACATGCCTTTTCTCATTGATAGAATGTGTTTAAATAATACAAAGGATCTCCACAATTTAGGGAGAGATAATTACAAATAAATTACAATAATAATTTACCAAATATAACACATGCTATTACACCCCCGCAGTTGAAACGTCGGGAGGACCGATGTTGAGACTGGCACGGAAATCATCAAACAGAACACGAGGAAGTCCCTTCGTGAAGATGTCAGCAATCTGGTGACGAGACGGCACATGTAAAACGCGGATGTGACCACGCTGCACTTGCTCGCGAACAAAGTGAATATCTATCTCAATGTGCTTCGTACGTTGATGTTGAACCGGATTACCGGAGAGATAAACAGCACTCACATTGTCGCAATAAACCAGAGTGGCATGAGAAAGCGGATGATGAAGCTCCAGCAGAAGATTGCGAATCCAGCAGATGTCAGCGACAACATTAGCGACGCCACGGTATTCAGCTTCAGCACTGGACCTGGAGATCGTGGACTGGCGTTTAGACGACCAAGAAATGAGATTATCACCCAAATAAACACAATAGCCTGACGTGGAGCGACGAGTGTCCGGGCAGCCAGCCCAGTCAGCATCAGTGTAAGCACGCAGGGACAGTTTGGGTACGGGACCCAGATGAAGACCATAAGCCGCAGTACCTTGAAGATAGCGAATGATTCGCTTCAAAGCGTTCCAGTGATCCAGACGAGGGGCATGCATGTGCATGCAAATCTGCTGCACTGCGTAAGAGATGTCTGGGCGAGTGAAGGTGAGATACTGGAGAGCGCCAGCAAGACTGCGATAAGTGGTAGGGTCATCATGAAGAGGGCCAGAGTCGGCAGAGAGTTTGGACTGTGTGTCAACTGGCGTCGCAACAGGATTGCACGAGTCCATGGAAGCCCGATGAATAATGTCATTAACATATGCCTGTTGTGACAAAAACATAGTGTCACCATCCCGGGTCACCTGAATACCCAAAAAATACGAGAGAGACCCCAAATCCTTCATTGCGAACTCGCTGGACAGGTCATGTAATAAACGCAGCCGAAGGGCTTCGTTGGACGTAGTCAGAATAATATCGTCCACATAAATAAGCAAATAAGCCGTGTCTGACCCGTGATGATAAATAAATAAAGAATTATCAGACTTGCTTTGACGAAACCCTTGGGTTGTGACAAAATCCGTGAACCGCTGGTACCAAGCCCGTGGTGCTTGCTTGAGCCCATAAAGTGATTTGCGAAGCCGACAGACATGGTCCGGAAAGTCCCTGTGACGAAATCCCATCGGTTGATGCATGTAAACAGTCTCCTCTAAGTTGCCATGAAGAAATGCATTTGTGACATCCAGTTGATGAATAGGCCAAGACTTGGAGAGAGCTAATGAAAGAACCAACCGAATGGTGGATGGCTTGACAACCGGGCTAAATGTCTCACCACAATCGATCCCTGTCTGCTGTTTACGACCATCACATACCAGTCGTGCTTTATACCGTTCCAACGAGCCATCCGACCTGAATTTATGTTTAAACAACCACAAACTACGAATAATATTCATATCCGGTGTCCTTGGTACAAGCTCCCAGGTCTTGTTTTTAATTAATGCACTAAATTCGTTAGTCATGGCAGTGTACCATTCCGGAGAGGACAAGGCAACCTGTGGGTTTTTCGGTATGGGGACGATGGTTGAGGTGTGAAGGTTGAATGGGTGTTTGGGCTTAACAATGCCACTCATAGAACGGGTGTGTGGGCGAGTAGCAGGAGGAGGGGGTGGCACGGGTTGGACTGGTTGAGGGGGTGGTACGGGTTGGACTGGGTCAGATGGTTGGTGGGCCGAAGGATGGTTATTGAGTGAGGCAGTAGTAGTGGTCGAAGAGGGCATAGGGCTGGAAGAGGGTATTGGGCCTGAGGAAGAGGGTATTGGGCCTGAGGATTGGGCTGTAGTGGCGGTAGTTGGACCAGAGGTAGGAAGGGTTGTGGGGGGATCCGAAGGTGGATTCGGAGTAGTAGGGTGGTCAGGGGGAGTAGTGGGTGGTGGGGGATGATGGGGCGTGTGTTGGAGATGTTCCCAAACGAGTGGGTTAATAGTCGGGTTGAGGAAATCATAAGAGGGAGGTTTAGTGGAGGATTGTATGGTGTATGGGAAGATGGTTTCCTCAAAGTGGACGTGTCGAGAGATGGTTAATTGATGGGTGGTGAGGTCAAGACACTTGTATCCACGATGATTTTCAGGATAACCAAGAAAGACACAAGGGTGTGAACGGTGGTGAAGTTTGTTAATGGTGGTGGATGGGTGAAGGGGATAACAAAGGCACCCGAAGACACGAAGGTGATCATATTCGGGAATGCAATTGTAAAGAAGGGAAGTTGGAGATTTAAAGTTGTGAAGTTTGCTAGGTAGGATGTTTAGTAAGTAGGTGGCGGTTTCAAGGGCATGGTGCCACATGTTGGGAGGTAGGGAGGCTTGGGCAAGGAGGGTGCGAATCATGTTGTTAATGGTGCGGATTTTGCGTTCCGCTTTACCATTTTGGGAAGAAGTGTAGGGACAAGAGAAGCGGAATTGCATGCCGTTGTGGTGGCAAAAATTATAAAAATTTTGATTTGCATACTCTTTCCCGTTATCACATTGAAATTGTTTTATTTTGCGGTTAAATTGGGTGTTGATTAAGTTATGGAGTTTGGTAAAGGTATCGAAGACTTGGGACTTATTAGATAATGGAAAAGTCCACAAAAAATTGGTGTGATCATCGACAAACAAAATATAATATTTGTGACCGCCTGTACTAAGTACAGGAGAGGTCCATAAATCACTATGAACGATATCAAATGCAGAATGGGTAACATTAACCGAATCATAAAACGGTAATTTAACACTTTTGCCAAAAATGCAAGGTTCACAATGTTTATTATTAAGTTTGCCATAATCAATAAAAGTAGACAATTTCAAAGATTTTAATAAAGTAGTGCCAGGGTGACCCAATCGTTGATGCCAGCGATCTTGAGAAACAGCAAGGAAGGTGGTTGGTTGAGTGGACTTGAGTGGGAGAGGTTCAGTCAGAGGATAAAGATCGCCAGTGCTATTGCATCGTAGGATAGGAGCCCGAGTTTTGAGATCCTTCACAAGAAAGCCAAAAGGGTCAAATTCAATAGACACTAAATTATCAGAGGTAAGACGACGGACAGAGATAAGGTTTTTGATAATATCGGGGGCAAACAAGACATTGTTAAGTTTGAGGGGTGGATAAGGGGGTGGTAGGACCTGGTTGCCTTGGGCCAATACGGGGATGGTCATGCCATTACCAACTACAATAAATCTATTAGTACATTTATTAAAAGTAGACGGGGAGTATATACCTTGGGCATTGGCGGAATGAGAAGACGCTCCAGTGTCCATCACACCATGATCCGGTTGATTGAGAGCAAGAGAATAAAGCGCCTGTTCAATATCAGTCGGAGAGTAGGCCGTGTAGTGGGCTTGGTCAGGACGTGGGCCAAGTATACCTTGAGAATTAGAGTTGTTGGGCCTCGAGGGGTAGGGGCAAGGTGGTTGAGATTGGGCCGGGCGAGTCTGCTGTAGGGCCGTAGCCCACTGAGAGGCTGTCCAACCGTGGGGAAACACTATGTAGGGATGAGGTGGGTTGGGCTGTTGTTGGGCTGGGCTGCGGTTCCTGTTGTTATTGGATTTGGGCTGGCGCCGGCCACGGCCAGAACGGGGAGTGGTATTGGGGCGATTGTATTGTGGGGTTTGGGGTGGGGGTTGTGGTGAGGAGGATGTGGTGGTGTGAAGGGCAGTGGCGGCGGCTTGGGAGGCTCGGGTGGTGTGACGCTTCTTTTTGGTTTCCTCCTGGTTAAGTCTAGAGCGAACCTCCCGAAAATCGGGAAGTGGGTTTTGGTTTTGTAGAACGGTGGATATACTATCGTAGGACTCGGTGAGCCCCGTTAGCACTTTAAGTACAAGCATGCGGTTGTCAACCGGGGAGCCGACACTCCCGAGTTGTTCCGCCAAGTGTTTTGCTCGTTGACAATAGTCATCCATGGAGGCAAAATTCTCAAGGTATAAGTTGGCGAACTCTTGGCCAAGAAACACAGCCCTAGTATTCTCATTATCAGTAAACTCTTTCTCAACCGCTGTCCAGGCTTCATATGCGGTTTGCCCGGGCTGAAGAATGATGTGGAGAAGGGGTTGGGAGATAGTGGCGTAGATCCACTGTAACACAATAGCATCAAGACGCAGCCACAGAGACTCGGCTGCCATGGCAGCGGCCTCGGCAGCAGCGGCTGATGCCGGGTCAGCAGCAGCAGGTGGGGCAGTCACGGCCTGTTTTGGGGCAAGGTGGTGCTGCACTTCGTAGGCCTGACAATGGACATGGAATAAGGTTTTCCAAGCCATGTAATGGGTTGAATCTTTCTCTAAAATTAGGGGAACATGGGACTTTATGTTGGTGACTGCCAAGGCAGGGTGAATAGATTTAGAATCCATGAGGGAGGGAAAGGTGAGGGGTAGGAAAAAGAAACAGAAGAGAATGAGGTTGACCGCTGCAAAGAGAGCAGGCGATCGGAGGTTATGAGGCGGCGGAAGAGATAGGTGGTTGAAACCTAGTATGATACCATGAAAGAGAACATTCAACATGCCTTTTCTCATTGATAGAATGTGTTTAAATAATACAAAGGATCTCCACAATTTAGGGAGAGATAATTACAAATAAATTACAATAATAATTTACCAAATATAACACATGCTATTAACTTTCCAGGTCTGAACTCCGCACCTACTTAAAAAAAAGTAACCTCGCCTTGTCTAACTCAATGACTACCCTACATTACATGCCATGCACCCACCTTCAACGTCAACCCTTCTCACAATGTAAGTCTCCACTTGTGGTCGTGCCCACGGTGTTACATGCCGTCCACCTCAAGCACGCCACCACAACAGATAGTCTTATGCTATGAAAATTAGGGATGCCTATAGGTTGGTTTTATGCTTAAGCCAAACAAAAGCTGAATTTCGTCTTGCGCTTTTGAAAACTATTGTTTTGGTTTTCAGTTTGTTTATGGGCCGGTTTTCGGATCATGAAATGCTAGCCAAAACAAAATTAGCCCAATTTGGCTTAAAACTTTTTAACCAAATGAATTTGATTTTGAAGTAAAGCGATAAACATTCTTTCAGGTCAAGTTAGATTCGGTTTGGTTTCAAATCGAGTTTAATCAAAACCAAAGTATCGAACATCCAGACCATTTAGCTCTGGTAAGCAATTTCGCTACAGTTGTAACAGTTAATTAGGTTCTGCTTCGGTCAATTATTGTTTCTCACCCATAGTTGTAATAGTTTAGTGATAAAAGAGTTTAAAAAAATGAAAAATTAGATAAAATCTAGTACGTTATCCCAAATATATGTTCTGAGGGCCGTTTGCCAACTTCTGAATGGGTAAGCTCTGACCCAATAAGAAATCTAAATGGTTATGAGGTTCTGAGGTCAAATGCTGAATCATTAAGTGATGTTTGGTTAGACATATGAACGGTTAAAATTAATTGAACTTTTAAAAGCAATAGTTTCAAAAGAACAGTGTCTAAAATTACATAACAATATGAAAAAGCATGAAATAAGAGTATAACAAACAATATACATCTTCAGTATACCAATGAGTCAACCCACTTGAGAGTACAAAAAATTCCAAATTGTTATGCTTTAGAACATGTCGTATGCTTTTCAACTTTATACTTTACTTCGTTCTTCATGATAGGAAGGTACTCAATTGAGTGATTTCAGATGGAATATCTGACAGCTTGACTGGTAACCCTTCTTGGATGCAGCCATTTCAAACTTCTTTGTAGCAACTTCATTCTCTTCTAGCCTTGTCTGGACAAAAAACCGAATCCACCATGACGCGCTTCGTAGTTTTGCCTAAAACAAAACCAGACCAAAATGGGTCACATTTAGAGTGTGGACTGTGGGTCATAAGGGACGAGGTTCGAATGAGGAGGCCAACAAATACATTAACATTGGATGTGATTAGGAAAACAAGATTATTACAATAATAATGAAAGCTTTTATAAAAAAGCGATTTAGAGATAAAACATAGTTCAAATAGACCCGTTTATAGGTAGATGGGTCGAACTTGCTACCTCTGCAGAATGAAGATTAGAAATATACGGGATGGTGAGCTCATGTGATAATTTGACAATAATGAACTAGATTTGTCATTTTGTGTTTTAAGATTTGATTAAAAAGGGGCATAGCAATTAACAAGCGAGAAAGTGAAATCCTTTGGAAAGAAGACTTACAGGGCGGCCAAACTTAGACATCTCAGCCACTTTAACTCTACGCTGACCAGGATAACCTGCATTCAGAAAAATTAATCTTATAAATTTGAGAAATTCTTCTTAGATGAATTATTCTATGCCATACCAATATTTAAAGATGAAATTTTTAGCCCATTTACTCATTAATGGGTCGATGTGGCCCATGTGGGTTATGGTTTTTTGCTAAAAGATCAAATGGGTCAATCATAAATACTAGTTAAACAGATTGAGGTGAACTCATTGTTGTTGTAATAACAGAGTGCGCAATCATATTTAACAGTTAACACATTGACTATTTGTATAAAACTGAACGAAAAAGTTATTAGGTCAATCCAACCCAATCTGGTCCTACTTGTGATAAAAGCATGTTTCAACCAGCACCCCATCCACCTATTTTGCCATCTCTACAAAGAAATTTCTTGCTTACGCAAAGTACACGAATAAATTTTTAAAAACTAATTAAAAGGTTTCTTAGAAATGTACCAGATAGAATAACAAATCCGTCTGAAGAAACTCTTGCCAATTCAGGAAGAGTCTTGTTGAGGTACCTCGGGGACAAATAGTCAAGTGCATCTGAGACGATGACAAGAGAAAATGATTTTGACTTATATGGCAAAGGAAACTTAATATCAGCAACGCGAACAATGCCCTTGCGTATAAGGCTCTTGCAGTTTGCATCGCTGTCATCCAAATCATACGGTTCCAGACCCCATGCTTCAGTATCTTCTTCTTTTAATAATTTGGAAACCACTGCACATGAGTCAGGACCTACATGCAGAACTTTATGCATGCTGTCACCATATACTTTCTTCAAATATGGTAATGCTTGATTTATCTCTGCTGAGCATGAAACACCACCTACACACATGATCGCATTTTTAAATATTATGCTTTCTTCAGACAAAATCACCAGCACAAAATACGTTTCCTCATGAACGATGTATATGTCCGCAGTGAATTTATGTTTAAATTTTTGCAATATGAAACAGATGTAAAGGATGTATCTTTTAATGTTTTACCTTCAAGCCTACTTAAAGCCGCTTTGTCGCCATTGCTTCCACCTGTCACAAAGCTAACTTTAGTCTGATTTGTTTGTGGAAAAAATAGCATCCATAACACTGAATGAACTTAAGCTAAAACAAAATTCAGGTGTTCTATGTTGCCAGATATATACTAACCTGAACCACTATAGACGTATCCAATGATCAGAAAAGCTCCCTGAAAGTTTCCATCAAAGGAAATTCCCTCTTATTATTTGTGGTGTTAACCAAAGCAGAAGAGTATACAATAAAACCATGAATGCTAACTCAAACATCTGAATAACATCTAATATATGTTCTAAAAAATGGATGGCGATAGAATTAGCAATTGCAAATGCAAACTTAGCAGTTAGCAATTAGCATTACTTTACTAACATCAACAATAGTATATCTGGATGCAGAAGCTTTAAGGGGCTTACCACTAGCACAAGTCCAATAGATAAAAAAGGCGATGTGCGTGATTTTGGATTCAAGGACCCCATAAAGGGAATGCCAGCTCCATCTCCCAGACGCCGAGATAAACTAGCCGGCCTCCTTGACATCGTTTATGTTCTGATTCACCTGCACGACGAAATCTTAGTTACAGACTTGCAGGAAACCACATATAACAAGTGTTCATGCTGATGAAATATGAATTTATTTGTTACTAATATATTAACTAAAACTCCAGCCATTGTCAACATAATGACACAGCCAGAACACATTATCTACATTCAAATAAGTTAAATACAATTTGACAGCCAACTCGATTTGGCATTATCCTACAATTCAAAATTGTTATATCATTCAATCCAAATCCCCAAAAACGACAGTTTTTACAGGCATGTTAATTATTCTGGAAAGTTCAATGAAATACTGAACTACTATCAGTTCCAAACAGAGATTCACTCTTTGAATTCATTAACCAAAATCAAATCTCTATTTTCCCTAGCCAATCCCCCAATTTGCACTGTCCTAAGATTAATCTACATTTCACAAATTTACATCAACACAATCGGGAAAACAATGTTTTGACTTGGTATCATTTTCCACGATATATACAAGTGACTCAATTTCCTCTTTGAGATTTAACCTACTAATGAATTCACGTCGATTTAGCCCTACCAGAACAAGCAATCAACCAATTTACACTAGCAGTAAACACAACTAACAAAAAAACCACCAACTCAATCAATTTAGAAAAAAAAAACATTGAACATTTAAACAATCTAAGCCTGCAGAACTTCATAATTGATCAATTTGCACAACTGCACAGTTCTGAGACTAGTCTACATTTTACAAATTCACATCAACACAATAGCGAAAACGTAAAACCGAGCCGGTTAACGTTTCAACAAGGTATAATCATCCAACAGAATTACGTAAAACACAATTTCCTCTATATGATTAAGTATAGTATAAATTATAAACTTAACGCAGCTTTCATCACGTCGATTTAGGCATTTAACACCGTCATAACAATCAATCAACCAATTTACACTAACAATAAACACAAATAACTAAAAAAATCCACTAAAACAAATTAAAGGAACAGGTAATCACCAACAGGTTACACAATTCATCATAATGAAATAAAAGTAACAAAAACTGTGTGTGTGAGTGACGAATAGAAAATATTATTGACCTGAATGAAGCAGGTTTTGAGTAGAGAGCAGTTATTTGGATCTAGATCTGTGTTTTTTAGCAGTAATAAGTTTGTGCTAAAAAAAATATTCAAAGGACTTTATAATACTCTCTCTATCTCTCTCTCTCTCTCTCTCTAGAATCTCTCTGTAGCTGACGGTGATAAAGAAATGTATAAACTAGTACGGTAAATTTATGCTATTTCTCGTGAAGATGAAGATAAATGCGCACCCTGCGCATGTTAGTGAAAACAGGGGTTTTGTGTTGTCGGTTTAAACTTGGCCGTTTGTGTTACGCGTTTATTAACGTGAAAACAAGATGTGAATCGATAAGATTGGGCTGGACTCTAAGCCCAAGCCCAATGGGCATATCAAGTCCAACGGATTCCTTTTTCACTTTTTCTAGTCCATAAGTTTGATTTTCGTAACTATTACGGTACTACCGTACTAAGCTTGTAATGATACCGGTTATCAAGAAGATTAACACGGATTATTGTAACATCATAGGCAAATCCTATATTGGGTGTGGATAGAAGAGATCTTTGGTTCATAAGTAATCCAATGCCTTTTAAAGCATCAACTCATTTTGGGCTTAGTCGGTTATGGAGCAATGAAAACATTACTGTTAAGCATGCTCAGATGGAAGTAGTATCAGGATGAGTGACCTTCTTGGAAGTCTCTATCGAGGCAGAAAAAACAAATCCGTAAGTTCCTGGATGGGCTACCCATTGGGGGTAAATTGGACAATGTTGATGGTGAGAAGAGTTGAATGTTACAAAGCCCATTCAATTTATTCCCTTTTATAGTCCAGAACTTTGTTATTATTATTGTAGACACCACGATAGGACCTTCGTTCACCTTTAGTGTACCAACCCTGATTGTTGGGAGGGTGAGAGCTATAAAAGACATAAGGAAGCAGAGCTGCAACAGTGACATTTGGCAGAAGTTGTTAGCAAGGGTAATAGGCCATTTGTTGTAGATTCAAGAGCTGGTGAGTAGGTTGAGCAGGAGTTGTTGAGGCAACAAAGACAACATCAGCAGTGGATTGTGGAGGCTTTATAACCTGTGGTAATGATCTGTGAGTAGACGAAATAATTCATTGAAAGCCAAGGTGTTGAACGAGAAAAAACAATTGTTTTGAGACCGTTGTATTCTTCACGCAAACCAGATATTACATACAAGACAAGATTATTGTCTTTGACTGCAATAGCGAGGCTTCTTTGGGGCCAAGCCCCCCCCCCCCTTTTGCTCGATGGTGTAAATTTGCGCATATTCATCCCGAAAATTTATACATATTAAGTTCCCCCTAATTAAGGTTCTCGTAACTTTCGGCCCCCTATCTATGTGTTCAACTCCGCCACTATTTGACTGGTTCACCAATGTTAGCAAGCTCAGATGCATATGCATATGCTTATGTCATTGCGTTTGACAAATTTCGATAATGAGTTAACAATGACATCTTAAGCCCACACAATTATAAATTTGGTATGACTGACACCCCTACCTATGTACAAACTACTAGAGATGGACACACTAAGACCATGCGTAGTGGGGGACTTTATATATAAAGCCCCCCTTTCTGATTGGTCCACGTGGCAGCTGAGTCAGCATGGGGGTTTAATTCAAAATAGGGGTGTAGTGGGGTGGGGAAAATTTGAGCGCTATATTAAAATAAAAAAACTGATGTTTGTTTATACGTGTCATGCAATCGATTGATATGAAAGGTGAACTTTCAAAGATTCCTCCACGTGGCCATTTATTTGTTTGTTAACATAGATTGGTTTGGCGCTATTAAAATCACGCGCAAACATAAAATCAACACATAGCGCCCCCCCGTAGTGGTGTGGGGGGCGCCATTTTTGACAATCACGCTCAATAACGCTTCGACTACACATAGTCTAAGGGAGAGACCATAAACTCAAAAGCTTTTATGATTCTTATTTTGTTTAAATTGGATTGTTAAAAAAATGAAAAGAAAAAACAAACTCACAATCATATACAAAGACAAAAATAAAACTAACAACACGAATCATGCCATCTTTCATCAAAACCCCAAATAAAAAACAAAACATTTTAACGTAAAAAACAAATAAAGTAAAACCACACACCAATCTTGGTAGTTTGGCCTCGTCTTATCTCTTCAAAATATGTATCTATGAATCATATGCATACAAAATTATATTAAAAGACTAAAATGCCACTTGAAAATCGTTATGTATGCGGTATATGACTAGATGGACATATTTTTTTACAATGTGGACTAATGTGTAGGTAAAGTTAGTGGCATTAGTAAATGATAATAATTGTAGTTAGTTGAACTTTCACCTATGCATTCAATTATTAAAACCCCAATATCCAATAATGTTATTTTGACAATAATCTAGGTACGATGGTTACAAATTAAAAAAATATTATGATGTATAGTATCAAATAATTAAATAAGTTGTATAAAATGTTGTTTTTATATTATAGTAAAGGAAGATAGAGTCAACTTGAGTTTTGACCAAACAAAGTCAGTATCTATATTAAGTTGTGGTGAAAGCTTGTGTAAAAATTGTTTAAACCAACAACAAAAGTCAAAGTTGGTTAAAAAGCTAAAGTCAAATGACATTTAGGTATATGTCTTTTTGAACAACTCATATAGTTTGTAGGATAAATATACCCATCATGTGCAAGATTTGAACTCCATTTGGTTGTGGAGCAAACTACTTAACCATAAGAATGTCCCATTAGGGACACATTTAGGTATATATAGATGAGGAAAAAGGCTAATCTCTATTCTACATTTCATATTTCGTTAATGAGGTTCGGAGGATCTTTCATTTGGTATTCTAGATGATTTGGTGCAAGTGTGTACGCATTTGAGAATAAAAGAAAGAGTAACTTAAAGAAAGACCGTCGATCCATTTGACAAGAAGGATGATGAAACTACAACTTCGTATTGGAAATCTAAACAACTAAAGAAAACTTCGTAAACAATGTTTGTCACTTAATTTGAGCAATTTAGTGTTTGGGTGAGAAATTTGGGTATTGATTTTGAGCAATTAGGGCTTAAGAGCGCAATTTTGATTATTTTTTATGGCTTAATCATTCAATGTGATGTAACATGAGTTTAATGTAATTGAGATCTCATTTCATGTTGATTTTATGTAAATATGGAACACTACAGTTTGGATGTATTAATGCATTAGGTAATGAACGAACTATTGAAGAATGAGTTACAAGTCTAGCTTAATTAGAGCTTAAATCTTTTGAATGTAATGTTTGTTTGATGTTAAAGACGTTTAGAAAATAAAACGTTACCGTTTGTTATGTTTGAAAGTGCCAAAAATCTTATTTTAAATAAATGGGAATACAATAGTCAAATTAAAATCTAAGTCGAAGAAGAGCCTTGAGGGAACATTTTATTATTACTTTGCAAATCCGTAAAAATACAATAGAAAACAACATGGTTATGGTTTTATGTGTGATACAATTTAAAAAAATCATATAAAATCAACTCAAATTTAAGATGTTCTCCTATATTTAAAAAAAATGTTTTTCAGTGTTTCATGAAATGATTTAAACCTTATTTTAGTCAAGTTACGAAACTAGTGGAAAGAAGTCAAATACCGTACTAAACACTTTTGGTACCACTACCTATTTTTTGCAATTTTCATGATCAATACTTTCAATACCGGTACGATACCGAGTCATTTTTTTTGGAATGGTGTTCGTAATTACTCTCATGCTTTCATCACTCTGCTTATTACTAAAGTTGGCTAGTACTTAAAACTTGTGTTATTCATATACGTGTTACTTATCGCTTGTGATGTACGTCTCTAGGTGAAAAAACACAAGTCACATGTATGAATCATCACACCTTAACTTAGTGGTATGATGTTTGCTATCATAAAAATGATTGAATTCAAAATCTTGTAAATGCTAAGATTAGATGATATTTGGCGTGACAAATTGTTCAAAAAAGAACAAACAAGTAGAGATCACTAAAATCAAGTTGATTTATAGGACCTAAAGAATTATTGAGTTACTTGGGGTGAGGGTGCACAATCCAATTTACCAATGAACCAAAATCAAATAACCAACATTTGAGTGACGCCTTATTGCATTGAACCTGAATTAACCCGATTCTGTTGTGTTCTCATTAAACCCGATGATCCTGGACCCAATTTCCAACCCTTTTCCCACGTTCTTCTTTGGTGTCACTCTCAGATTCACCAACCAAAAACTCCACCCTGATGACCATGATTCCCCATCTCAAATGTACGTCTAATAACAAATCCCACCACTAACAAAAGTGGATTAGGTATTAAAAGGAAAAACATGTAGAAAACATTAAAGTCGACTTAAAAAATGTAAATGTTTGAATTACTTTTAATTTTATAATGAAAACACCTTATTGCATTGAACCTGAATTAACCCAATTCTGTTGTGTTCCCATTGAACCCGATGATCCCGAACCCAATTTCCAACCCTTTTCCCACGTTCTCCTTCGCTATCACTCTCAGATTCACCAATCAAAAACTCCACCCCGATGACCACGATTCCCTATCTCAAATGTACGTTTAACAACAATAACCAAACTCAATTAAATCCCACCACTAACAAAGTGTAGTAGGTGTAAAAAGGAAGAACATGTAGAAACACTAAGGGTATGTTTGGCAAAACTAGCTGGTGGCTAGAAGTTGGTAGATATAGTTGGAAGCTGGTAGCTATAGCTTTTAAACATGTGTTGGTGTTTGGTAGAGTAGCTAGAGCTTTTAATAAAATGTATAACATGACAAAAATGGGCATTAACTAAAAGCTTGTATGCGTGTTTTTTTTATTATAGAATCGGTATTTGTGTCATTTACTCATTAAAAGCTTGTAGCTAGTAGAAGTTTTTCTTAAACGCTAGTACTAGTAGCTTTTCAATATAGAGTTTTTTCTCCTAGCCTAAAAGCTTCAAGCTACTTCAGTCAAACAGGGGCGCAACTCTTAAGGGGCGGGAGGGGCGTCCGAGCCCTCTGAATTTTCGCTCAGAAGTTCTGTTTATATAACATCCGTATATAATTTTTTTAGGTATATACGGTTTCGACCCGAAATAAAACACAAATTTTAGAAATTGGGAGTGGGAGTGGGTAAGCCCAGTTAAAAAGCCCAATTCAAAGCTAATTACCTAAACCAAAATAAAACACTCTAAACCCTATCAAGTCTATCGTTCTCACTGCTGCTTCACCACTCTGCTGCTTCACCACTAAGCCAGGCAAGTTTCTTCATTCAAAGAATAAACTCATAAAGCCATCAAGGTAAACTATTAACTACTATACTAATTTATTAATTATTTATTTTTTTGGCATTTAGTAATAGACTAATACTCGTAAATAATGGTCCTACACTCCTACTACTAGATTATAGATTGAATGATCGATAGATAATAGATTGTTGTTTATTGACTTCTGACTTGTGCTGTTGACTTGTGGAATGTTGAAGTGTTGATTAAACCATAACCATTCATACGGTGTTTTTTTTTCTTTTTTTTTTTTCATCTCATGGTGTTTTTTTTTAATTAGAACTTTAGGTAGAAGTTGTTAGTAGTTTAGAGCCGAACTTTTGCCCTAAACTTGTTTAATTTAATAACTCGATTTAATGTTTATATTATTAAATAATACTATGTGGAAGAATAAAACCATAACATATTTTTTCCGAACCTATAATAGAAAAAACAATTTAGGTCCCGTCTCGTGACTGGTGATTTCCGACCCCCCGACTAATTTCTCAAGCTTCGCCACTGCAGTCAAACAAGACTTTTTATTAAGTTAGAGTTTTTTCTTAAAAGTTTAAAGCTTGAATATCATAAAAACTCTTAAAAGCTTCTTGCTAAAGTGCTAAGGGTAAGTCGACTTAAAAAATGTTTTGAGTTTCTTGTAATTTTATAATAACAAAAACTTAAAAAAAGAGGACTATATATGTAGTTATGTAAAATATAGAACAGAGAAGCTAGGTTTTGCTCCACCTACATAACCAAAACCATAACATCTGCGCCTTCACTACAGCCTCCAGTCCAATCCAATCATTGAGTTGAGTTCACCAACTAACCAACCAACCATGTCGTCTTCTGTTCTTCACCACAATCATCACGTTGCTCCACTCTCATCTTCTTCATCCTCCATCTTCGCTCAAAAGACCTTCACACCCCTAAGGTATTCAATTATTCACCACATTATTTACTATTATTTCTTCGAGTTTCCACTAATTATACTGTTTGTTTCATTGCAGAACTCAGGTTGTAAGTGTAGCTCCTAAAAAGGCGGCTGCTGTTTGTAAATGTGTAGCTACTTCTCCTACTGAACAGACAGGTTATTGATTACGCTTTTTGTTTTAAACTATAGCATGATTGTTTGTTGCATATAAATAGATGTTTTTTTACCGATACTTAAACCGGTTTGTAAACAATAGATAGATAAATAGGTAGGTTTTATGTTATGTACCTGTGATTGGACACAATGCTTTGATTTTGCTTTAGTATTAGCTTTTTAGGAAGAATGTATATAGTTGTTAATAGCAACCATAGCGCCCGCTACAGCGAATAGCGTAGCGTAGCACTCACATGTCGCTATATGGTTGATAGCGACAAATAGCGGGAAATAGCGAGATTTTTGTATTTTTATTTTATTTTTTGGTAAAATATACATATAAAATATGTCTAAAATTTTCTTCTAGTGTATCGCTAAATGTGAAATAGCGCCTGCTATTTCATCGCTATCGCTACGTAGCGTATCGGTAGCTTGTCACTGTCGTCCGCTATTTGCTATTGACAACTATGATCTTTACTAATTGTTTACATTGGTTGATTTTGCTTTTACATGATTCTATGATTTTGCTGAAAAATATGCTCAACTGGTGAAAAGGTCTTTAACATGGTTATCGAATAACATGATTGAGAAAGGGCCATTCTTGTACGGTGCTTAATGCAATCAGCGCTTTAATGGCAGCCATCATATCGGCCCCCACGTGATCGTTCATTTAGATACTAGGTAGGGTGTTTGAATTTGAAATATAGGGTTTTTATGAAAGATTATTATATAACTTCACATACACAATGGCGTCTAGGCTTACTTGTATTAGTAAATCCTAATTGTCTAAGTTATCACCAAGTAGTTAATTGTAGTGCATTCGGTAGGTTTTTTTATGTTTATTCCCTTTTGTTTGGCTAGCTGTAAGGTTTTCATTGAGTCTAGATATCTCATGTTATCTCTTGTTTGTTTATTTTTCTTAGAAAAGGATTCAGCACAGTATTGAATATTTGCCAATATTTTTTACTTATTATAACATTTCCATATTGCCATCTGATTGGCTGGACTTTTAACTATGTGATGTTATTTCTGCAGCTTACAAGACTAAAGTTTCCCGCAATGGGAACATCGCTAAGCTTCAAGCTGGCTATCTCTTTCCAGAGGTCTTTACATTTTACAATCACTGCCTCATGTTACTTATAATTTCAAATGTGGTTGTTAATACCCTCTATCTTGCTGTTTTACATTTGGATATGAAGTTTAAAATATTTTTCATGTGCTATATTACAGATTGGAAGAAGGAAGGCTGCACACATGTTGAAATATCCTGATGCACAAGTGATAAGCCTCGGAATTGGTGATACCACTGAGCCTATTCCAGAAGTCATTACCTCTGCAATGGCTAAGGTATTATAATTACCCTTTGCTGCATTTTTCTCACCTGTGTAAAATATAGATTTTGAATAATCGTGTTTATATTTCTGCTTAACAGAGAGCACTTGGCTTATCTACTGTTGAGGGTTACAGTGGTTATGGAGCTGAACAAGGTGAAAAGGTATGCACAATTGATAGACTTTGTTGGTTATAGTTGTGATTTTAAAGCAATCAAATATACTTATAATGGATACAGTTTTTATACATGAGAACTTATGGAAATGTTCAGTTTTATTATCTTACATCAACACATATTTATTATATACCTTGGTATGACATTTAATTAACTTAACATGTCATTTATATGTTCAGCAACTGAGAGCTAAACTTGCGTCGACATTTTACGCAAACCTTGGCATAGAGGAAGATGACATATTTGTATCTGATGGTGCAAAGTCTGACATTTCCCGCCTTCAGGTCTGTATTTCTTTTTTTATAAATTTTTGTTTGTATTTCTTTGCATTTTGGTGTTTTCTTATTGATATTTGTGGCAGGTTTTATTTGGGTCTAATGTTACAATGGCGGTGCAAGATCCATCATATCCGGTAACAAATTTGTACATCTGCATTTGTTTAATTTGACTGTTAAAAGGGAAAACTTCGATTGTTGAGCAGCTAGTTATTGCAAGACCGTTTGCATCCGCAACTTATTTTCAATCATCATTTATTCTTTCAGGCTTATGTAGATTCAAGTGTGATTATTGGACAGACAGGGGAGTACCAAAAGGATATTGAAAAATTTGGGAATATTGAATACATGAAATGCACACCAGAGAATGATTTTTTTCCTGATTTATCTAAAGTTTCTCGAACAGACATCATATTTTTCTGCTCACCTAACAATCCAACAGGCTCTGCTGCATCCAGGGAGCAACTGACAAAATTAGTGAAGTTTGCCAAGGATAATGGGTCCATTATTATTTACGATTCAGCATATGCCATGTATGTGTCAGGTGACACCCCTAAATCTATCTTTGAAATCCCTGGAGCCAAGGAGGTACAGTCATAGCTATCGACTTATAAGTTATAATTCCATAATAATTTCTCGACAGACTAAGTCAATATTTATGTGTGTGGCAGGTTGCAATTGAAACTGCATCTTTCTCCAAATATGCTGGATTTACAGGAGTTCGGTTAGGTTGGACTGTAGTCCCAAAAGAACTTAAGTATTCAGATGGGTTTCCTGTGGCTAAGGACTTCAACCGCATTGTTTGTACTGGATTCAATGGCGCGTCAAACATTGCCCAAGCTGGTGGTCTTGCATGCCTTTCTCCTGAAGGTCTTCAGGTTAGTTTACGACTTACGAGTACAGGTTTGGATTAAGGGTTTTGGTCAAAACAGGTTATTTTTCTACTGGCTCGATGGAGGGTCGGGCTAGGTTGACCTCAATACGGTTTCTTTTCAAAAAACGGTATATAGGTAGTTAAAAATGATTACGAAATCTAAACACATTTCTAATTGTTGCAGGCTATGCATGAAGTGGTTGGGTTCTACAAAGAAAATACAAAGATTATAGTGGATACATTTACTTCACTAGGTTTTACAGTATATGGAGGAATACATGCCCCATACGTGTGGGTCCACTTCCCCGGTCGAAGTTCATGGGACGTCTTCAGCGAGATTCTTGAGAAGACCCATGTTGTGACCACACCTGGTAGTGGGTTCGGACCTGCTGGTGAAGGGTTCGTTAGGGTCAGCGCCTTTGGCCATAGGGACAACGTGTTGGAAGCCTGCAGGAGATTCAAGGAGCTCTACAAATGAGTGTTTGAACTTTCGGATTTCAATCCAGGTTTTGTAGTTTTAAACCTTTCAATAAATTTCGTGTCGCATTCAACCATCTTTTTAACAGATTGGAGCTTTAAATTTGTCAAAATATTTGACTTTGCGTAGCTTAAGATTATGTGTTTCTAGATATATCTAGATTGTTCTAAGTGGTCACTGACTCATTGTAATGTGACGCGTAAAAAATCGATACTTTCCAAGTGTTTGATTCCTTGGATGTTTATTGCACAGAACCATGAAAAAGAACATATAGTTACAAAAAAATGATAAATAACCACAAGAAAAAAAATACAAGTGAATATTGCAGTAGTACCAAACGGTTACTTTGAAGAATCGGTGTTATATCCATAGGCGCTAGAGCTCTGTGTTTGGCTGCTTTGTGAAGCTGTATTAAACACTTGCAGGTTTAGAGATGGGGTAAAGTAAGTTGGGACAGGTATCTTTGATGGTAAACTGGGCAATGAAGACTGAAAGTTAAGCACACTAATCACTTGCCTAACCGAAGGCCGACAATTGCTGTCAGGATGTGCACACCAAAGACCAGTAACCATCAAACACTCCATTTCTGTCGCATCATAATCACCCTTGAGTCTACTGTCAGCAGCTTCTAGAACCTTCCCTTGTCCGTAAAGATCCCAAACCCACTCCACCAATCTTGTCTGATTTTTCGGAGCCTTAAGGTCCATTGGCTTCCTTCCACACGCTATCTCCAGTGCCACAACTCCAAAGCTGTACACATCTGTTTCCCTGCTGGCTTGACCTGTCATGACACACTCTGGAGCCATGTAGCCCATGGTTCCAGCCAAGACAGTTGTCTGTGAACCCTTGTCATGGTCGACAAACCTGGCCAGCCCAAAGTCCCCTAGTTTTGCATTGAAATTTGAATCCAACATAACATTACTCGACTTGATGTCCCGATGAACCACACATTGTTCCCATTCTGCATGCAAATAAAGCAGTGCAGACGCCAAACCTTTCGCAATTTGATACCTCACAGGCCACTTTAACAGGCTTTTTCCATGAAATAAATGCGTGTCGAGGCTACCATTTAGCATGAACTCGTACACCAACAGTAGATCTTTCTTTTCATGGCACCAGCCCACGAGCTGGACCAAGTTTCGGTGACGTAATCGGCTAATGGTTTTCACTTCTGATGCATATTCCTTTATTCCTTGGTGGGACTCGCGTGACACCCTCTTGACCGCAACATACGAGTCCATTTCTTTTATGAATCCTTTATAAACCCCGCCAAAACCACCTTCACCGAGCTTTTCTTGCTCTGCAAAGTTACCTGTGGCTCGAGCCAGTTCTTTGTATGAGAACTTTTTCGCCCCGGTACCCTTTTCAAACTCATTATCTAAAACAAAAACGTCATCATCGGTTTTAAACCCGCTCTTCTTCTTTTTCAACATAAACAAAACCAGACCCAAACCGGTTAGCACAACACATACGATCACCAAACCCGCCACTAACCCTGCTTTACTTTTATTCGGCTCGATTCTAGCCTCAGTACCAGGGTTAGCCACAGTCTCTGGGTCCATTGTGTTCTCATCAATACCAAGATTTGAACTAAAATCCCATGTGTATATACTATGTATAACTGCAGTGTTCCCGGTTGCACCGGAAAACCCAAATGTGACCCACTCCGGCAAGTGTTCCCGCAGATCGACAATGTAAGAAATCCGCTGGTGCAGAGTGGAAGTCTGGCTGAAACCTGTGAACACAACACTAAGGTTATTCAAACTAGAATCATACCTTATTACGGCTTCGTATGTTTTACCCTCTCTAATCCTGCTCCGCCATGTCACATTCCTTACTGAATCCATAGAACTTATATCAATCCCAACATGTTCGCCTTTCGGGTCCCACTTGTTCTGAAAAACATCAAATTCAACAGCAACAAACGGGCTGCTACTAGAGTTCAACACCTCATTGTTACGAGTGAGCCCCAGGGTGCCACTATTCGTGACGTTATCAGGAACTGTGGAGCCATTTGGTGCAAGAAAGAAGGCAAGCCCATCACTGTACCTTGAACTGTTAAGAGAATTGATGGTGAAAGTAAACCGTGTTGAGAAGTCGCTTAGGTTCCGTGAGCCACGGTCCCAAAGGTGCAAGGGCTGAGAGTAAGTGGCTCGACCGATGCTAACCAATGCAGTAACGTCACGCTGGTTAGTAGTGAGTTGGATTGCATTGTTTGAAGGATAGGCGTCTCTTTCATACGTTATGTCGCCGTCATTCGGGCTGAAACCGGCTTTTTGAAACGATAAAGGAGCGGCATAAGGTAGTGTAAGGAGGATGGTGGTGGTAATGAGTGAAAGAACAAGCATGGAGGTGGTAACAGCCATGAATGGGAGATGGTTCATGTGGCATAAACCATTGACAATATTGGATGTGTTTGGTTGTATATCAGTTAATAACTCAGTCAATCATTATGGATGAATTGTTTTGTGAATTTAGAAATGGTCTCATACAAAGCCGGCTGAATTAGAACTTTAAGTTTAACCTTGGTGTTTGGACTGAATTGGCAAATACAATGGTTTTCATTTGCACTTGAGACACCATTTTTTAAGTAAAATGTATAATAATATACATAATAACACATAGTTATGTATATACATGATGTGTGTTGTTATATAGAAATAGTACAATTTAAAAATAGATAGTAATGAATTGCATGGAAGGTACTTGAATTTTAAAAGGGGTTGATGGAATTAAATTAGAAAAAAAGTAGGTTGATTGTTTTCTTAAGGTTTGAGTAACTTCCTATATACTTGCAATACTTTCACACCATTAATATTAACCGTTAAAAGAGTTTAATCCAATGGTACAAAATGCTTCCTACTTTTGGTACATATATTATATCATAAATATTATTTACGTAGAACATTCTCAAGTGGTGATTCATGCAATCATGCTATCAAAATTAATATTGACCAACTAATAATTGATTTAAAACTTTAACCCCTATATAAAGTACAAAACATGCTACCGGTTGGTGAAGCTGGTCGGCATTCCTCATAATTTAAGGTAAAAAAACAAAATAACACGCTTTAGTTTTGTTTTAGAAATAGAAATTCTTAATTTTTAATTCAAGTCATGCAACATGACAAATGGAAGACTCGTAGAAAATTAACCACATAAAATAAACATCATATATATAATGCCATTGCACACCCAGTTTATTTGCTAGCTATATAGCAAGATTTCCTACGTAGGTGAGTCAAACAAGTAAGTCAATGTTTGAGGTCACCTAAAGTTTACCGCTCCATGTATATAACAGTAGGGTGTGGTTAATTAATTACAAAACACTTAACTTATTTCAAAATAATAAAAAAACAAACTTAAAGTGTTTAACCTTTTGAATTGTTAATTTGTTAATTTATAAATTTTAAACATTTACCTATATATGTCTCTCTCTCTCTATTTTTTTAATTTAATGAGAGATATATATACACTGTATTTCTACTATTTTCTAGCATTATATTAGACTGAAAACATAACAATAGGTTGAACTACTATTTTATAAAAGGTTGCACTGACCAGCTATCTAATTTAAGAGTGTGTTTTAGTATTTGAGAAAGATAAACCCCACAATTAACTTTTATTTGAGTAGGAGTAATTGATTGTTTAAATTGAAACAAAATCATTACATATTACTCATAATCACAAATGAATATTACGGGTTAACCCAAACACGATTCTAAATAGGTATGACACGGCACAAATAAACTATATGATTGAAAAATTCAACACGTCAATCCGGAACCCGCCAACCAACCCAACACGATTGACACCCCTACTCGCACACAACATAAGATTTCATGAGTTTATACTTGTAATGTAGTTATTACAAGGTACCACTTTTAAATATTAAAACTCTAGCTACTAGTTTAAAATTACATTCAACTACTCAGATAACCCGAAAGATGCCTTTCGATGCATATCTCCATATGGACCATATGTGTGACCATGTGTTGTTATGCAACCATGCCATGTGATTATTGGGTTAAGATTTGTGGGTATACTTGTCACAATTTAGAACTTAGTCAACTTGTTATGTTTTTACAAAGTTGGTGAAAATGGCTATTTATGTGAAAGACTTGGGTCAAATGGTGATTCATGTGATTTTCCTACAAGATCAAAAATGATCTCAAATAACTAAGAAACGTTTTCCAAGAATCCACTTTACAACATTAACTACATGGAAATAGAAACAAGATGACATAGCTTCAAAAGAGGACCAACTCACATGGTTTGACACATATATATAGTTCAACAAAGAACCCCATCTGCAACATTTGTCAAAAAAACGGATTATTTTACTACAAGACTTGACTCTGTTTACATCAAAACACACTCTTGATTAAGTATATTACCTTGTTAATCATAGTGATCGACCACAACTTCTATAATCTATCTTATTATATCTTTTAGTAAGCTGGAAGACATTGATACTTGACTAGAACGGTAAGAAAACTTGTGCCGGTATAGAATATAGTTCAAAGTATTTTCATTAATCTTTGTGAAGGTAATGAATCATCATAATATATCATCAATAAGCACTCTTATAATGGAAAGAGTGACTCTTTTATCCCTTGTCAACTTTTATGCAGCTACTGTTCCACAAGATGAGCACAGGGCACAACCCTTCCATTTATTGGTCCATTCACTTGTTGTTTCTTACCATAGTTGTTGGTTTAAAGCATCCAGTTCATGATAATTCTTTCATTATAAATCTCATAAAGTTTCTAACTTGGCACCTTCACTTCTTTAGCTGATGCCGATGAGACAAAACATATGTTCTAGCGAATCATTTTCGTTTTGTATTAGCAACCATGTAACCAAAACATAAAAGTCAAATGCACTTGTATTGAATCTATGGTATTGCAGTACGTGGCGTCTTGTTTGTATTTTATTTCACAAAACTATAGTAAGGAAAACTGTAGATCAATCAGTTACGAGAGCAACATCTTACCTCTTAATCAAGCTCCTCAACAGATCCCTTGGGCTTACCAGAAACACCTTCTTTAACATCCTCCTCATGTTGATTCTTCTTTTTCTCGTTTGATCCTTCTTTATCTTCAGCTACCTCAACATCCTCCTCATCCTGCTGCAGCTTTTCGCCTTCTGATTCATCTTTATCTTTAGCTTCTTCATCATGTTGCTCCTTTTGTTCTTCTGTTTGACCAGAACTGGAACCAGAACTCGAAGCAGAAGCAGCTCCCACAAAGTCAGCCACCTGAGAAGTACGAGATTTCATACCCGCCATCACCTCATCAAAACTGAGTTCATTAAACAGCATCTGCAACTCATCCTCTGCTTCAAGACATTCCCCAGGCTGAAACAACAAAAAATAATAAACAATCAACCAACCAACCAACCAATCAAGTTTTTAAACAACTTAAGCTAAACAATCACCGCAAAGACTTGTGAGTGAATTAGCGAAACAGCCTTGAAAACATGCGCCTTGGGACCATATATGTTCACTACTCTCTCATGGCTTGGACGACCAGCAGGAGGTTTATCATCAATCTGAACATTCACACCTATTTAATAACCAAATTTGGACTTGTTTATTTATTATAAGTCAATATGTGCGAGTAAACAACTAACAGACCTGCAACCAAGCACCAGATACTACTTCAATTGCCAAGGCATTACTGGCATTGTCTCCAAGGAGATGCGCAACCTATATACAAACAAAAAGGACAACAACAACAGCAACCAAATAAGTAAATAGCAGACCCTGGTTTTTGTTCCAGTAGAGTGTTGATTTATCACCTTGTCCACGTCGAGTGTGATTTCATGCCCATATACAGTTGGTGGCATCAGAATTACTGGAAAAACCGAGCCTTCATATGTCTGCATACAATTTTAGAACGTGTGAGCATGAAACGAACCTAAAGACTACTAAATTTTCATAACAAGAGTCACCGGTCTACGAATATGTAAATTTGAAACAGAAACCGGCCTTTAGGATGCTGTCTAGGATGAGTTCTTCAGCCATTTTAACTTGTTCGACAGTACCCACCAAGTCAATAAACGCATGCCAATGATGATCAGCTTCGGAATCAACTAACAGCCCAATTGTGGCTTTTGAGACTTTATGAATTTGATGCATATCTTCAAAGTCATCTCCAATAGCTTTGAAAAGCTGTGAACAGATCAAATTACCATAAAAACAAGGAAAACCATGTCCGTATTAGGAAACAGATTAAATGTGTAATGTCACATACTTCCATATTACGAATCCGGTATACTTTCCTCTCAAGTTTCGCTCCTGCAGCTATTTCCTCAGCTAGATGCTTAGTTTTCTTGAGATCATCTTCTGATTAGGAGAAAAAAATAGTGTGAAAATATGGTCATATTGCAATGAAAACCTTATAATTAGCAGAAATCATCATTACCATTAACATTCTTCAGGTTATTACTTGCAATGGTCTTATATGAACAACATTGAGCAGCATTTACTACTACTTCCTTGCTCAAGAATAAAAGAACAAACCACATAGTTCATAACAATGAGATTATTACAACAACTTATTCCACATGTAATGCGAAACCAAGAATCTACAATAATGTAATTCTTTGACATTTATGCATGCAACATCAAAGAATTGCAGCAATCGAGAAGTTAATAATACGATACGATGCACATACTATTACACTTTTAAGCGTCCCTAGGGTTTGTTCCTGAGTTCCTGATCAACAATTTTACTGTATGGAGAAACGTTGATTATCGATTTATTTCAAGACAAAGTGAAACAAACAGCTAACGTAAATCAGATTACTAACATCTGCACATAGCCTGATCACAAAAATTGATTTCTAGACACAGAACATAACAAAAATCTCGTTAACTAAAACCTTTACTACAACTTTTTTGCTGTCGAAATCAATCAAGCAGATCTAAAACAATCATATCATTAATGAAAATAAGGTTTAACATCTATACAAAACCTACATGCAGAATGATCTCAAGAAAACACAAAACACAACAGAAATCTCTCCACGAAAGCTCGCCAGAAGAGAAATCATCATTATCAACTACTTGGAATGGCGTATCAGTAAAGCTTTAAACACAAAAATGACTTATCGGTGTTAAATTCGGTGACAAAAATGAAACAAACTGATATTATTAATCGTATAGCCTGATCGCAACATAACATAAATCAGATTTCTGTACACAAAACATAACATAAATCTCGTGAAATATACGTTGATTACACCTTTCTCAGTGACAAAATCAATCAATACAAATAACGTATAACATCTGTATAAAAAACCTAAATTCAGAAATATCCTCTAAACACTTGAAATTAGAAGCTACAATACAAAAACACTTGATCAACAATTTTACTGTCTTACACTTTTTATAACATAACAAATAATATAAATCAGATTACTAACATAAATCTCGTGAAAATAAAAATAAACACTGATTACAACTTTTTGTTGACTAAATTCTAATCAATCAGGTAATCTATACAAATAACATATAAGATCAATATAAAACCTAAATTCAGGATGATTACAGGAAAAACATAACACAACAACAATGGCGGATGAATGTTATATATGATTGATCTTAGAACTTGTTACCGAATATTTTCATGTAACAGAGTTCACCAGTAGATTGATCAGTATTAGGTTTGAGCATAGCTTTAGGTAATCGAAGATTCGGTTCTTCGATTTTCGCCTTCGCGTATTTGTTGGAATTTGGATTTGGATTCATATTGTTTAGAGAGGATTGAGATATTTGCAGAAGAAATGGTTTGATAATTGTGAAGTGATTTAGGTGTTTATAGTGTTTATATATAGAGAGAGTGTTGGTTGAGACTTGAAAGAAAAAAAAGGGGGGAAATCTGTTATTAACTGACAGGGGTTTAACGGTATAACTTATATTTAAGTCCTCTAAGATATTAGCTTATTTATTTTTAGTCCCTGTATGTTTTATTACGATGGAGTCGCTGTTAGAAAAATGGTGGCGTGGCCTCGGACATTACACTTTTTTTATTGTTTTTATTATTGTAATATTTTTTTTATATTCATTTCTTAAACTTGCCAAGTTACATCAAAATAGAGGGTAGACGGGTAACAAGCTGCGTCGTCACCCTTTTCTGAAAAGAGCAATTTGTGCTATCCGTTTATTGACATTTAGAAAACTTGAGTTTTTTTCCTACAAGACTTAAAAGACAGCAATTTGTGTCATCCGTTTACTGACAGAAAAAAAAATTAGTCTAAAGGTTGTTTGGTTAAGAGATGAAGCCACGAAGGAACTGTGATATTTAAAAAAGAAAAAAAAATAAGAATTTAAGAGATTGAGATTAATTTTAATGAAAATTGTATTGTGTTTAATTTGTAAAGATGTGAATGGAACTGGAATTAACATGATGTCAACGTGTAAAAAGAGAAAATTATGACATGATGTTCTACGTTTTCAATATGATTTTCAATGTGTTATAGTGTCTTACATTTTGAACATGGTGTTTTACATTTACAAACCTTCTTGCACACATACAATCTGTAAAGATACGGTCTTGGACCCCCCACGGGTCCAAGCAAAATCTATATAAAGTGGTATGAGGTTTATTGTCTGTATTCAACCAAAGAAAACGATAATATATTTATGCTTACAAAGAGCAACAATTAAGCCTAAGAATGAGGAGCTAAAAAAAGGAAAAAAGATAAATAGGAATAACCAAAGATTGGAAACAGATAATTGGGAAATCGTTTCCATTACTCCCCCTCAAGATGGAGCATGAAGGTCGTGAATGCCCAGCTTGTCAAGTAATATTCTGAGTTGTCGTGCTCCGAGAGCCTTTGTAAGCAAATCTGCAATCTGTGATTTGGTGTCAATATGTACTGGTTCGACTTCCTTTGATTCAACTGTCTCCCTTACGAAGTAGCAGTCCATTTCGACGTGCTTTGTTCGTTCATGAAAGACAGGGTTGTTAGCGATGTGTTTCACTGCCAAGTTTGGATTAGTTTGTTCCAAGTCTAGTTCTTTTAGTAGCCAACGCAACCACAACACCTCACTAACAGTAGTTGCCATTCTCGATACTCTGCTTCCGCGGAAGATCTTGATACGACCGATTGTTTCTTGGATTTCCATGAGATAGGTGCACCTCCCAAGAGTAACAAATAACCGGTTCTTGACCTTCTCGTGTCTGGATAACCCAACCAATCTGAATCAGTATAGGCTATGAGGTTGTTACCACCTTCTTTTGGAAGTAAGATCCCCTGACCAGGAGTAGATTTGAGGTATTGTAGGACTTTCATGGCTGCGTTCATGTGACTTTGTCGGGGTCCGATACGAATTGACTTAACACGTTCACAGAGTAGGCGATGTCTGGCCGGGTAGCTTGTAAGTAAAGGAGCTGACCAACTAATCTACGATATGTGGTTGCATCGACAACAACATCTTTACCGTTTCTTTCAAGCTTAGAATTTTGTTCCATAGGCATAGCACTTGGCTTACACCCCATCATACCACTGTCTTTTCAAATGTCCATGGTATATTTTCTTTGGCAAAGAACCATACCTTCTTTGACACGAGCAACCTCAATACCCAAGAAGTATTTTAGGTTGCCAAGATCTTTCACGCTAAACCTCCTGTTAAGAAAGGTCTTGGTTTCTTGTATTTTCTCTAAATTATCTCCCACAATTATAACATCGTCTACATAAATGAGGGCCGCTACAAACGAGGTTTGAGTTTTGAAGATGAAAAGAGAGTGGTCGGCACGTGATTGTTGGAAGCCCACTTCAGTTAATGCTGCTGTGAATTTGTGATACCAGTTTCTCGAAGCCTGTTTCAATCCATAAAGAGACTTTCGGAGCCTACAAACCTTTGTTTCATTTCCTTAGTCGAATCCTTGCGGGATTTTCATATAGACCTCCTCCTTTAAATCACCATGTAGGAAAGCGTTATTAACGTCTAATTGGTGCATAAACCAATTCTTCTTGACCGCAACAGCTAAAATGGTTCGAACGGTGACGAGTTTGGCAACCGGAGCGAAGGTATCATGGTAGTCTACCCCTTCGAGTTGGGTGAAGCCTTTAGCTACTAGTCTCGCCTTGTATCGTTCTATTTCCCCATTCGGTTTATATTTTATCTTGTAAACCCATTTAGAGTCGATGGCTCGCTTTCCTCTTGGTAACTCTTCAAGAGTCCACGTGTCGTTAGCTTCAAGTGCTTGTATCTCGCTCTTCATCGCTTCTCTCCAGACTTCTTTCTGACCAGCTTGCTTAAAAGTTTTAGGCTCATTATTTGAAAAGATGGCCGATAGGTAAGCTTTATGAGAGTTGGTAAATTTTTCATAAGAAATAAAATTGGCTATAGGATGTACCGTAGATGGCGTAGCCGAGGAGCCTTGATCGGTGACGGGTGTAGGCGTGCCTAATGATGGTGGAAGGTCGACAACGTAATTGTCAAGACGAACTGATCGAGTTCTGTTCCTCTTCTCTTTGATGGGATTTTGATCTGAACTATTTGTTTCGGACACGATACTAGTTTCTTGAAATATTTCATTGCCTTCACTTTGGATGATAGGCTCACTGTCATGCACGTTCTTTTCAATGTTGTTGTGAGGTGACTCATTGGCTTGAGCAATAATATTTGCATTATCTCCTTCATTATTTCCATGCATGCTGTCACTAGCTTCATTACATTTCATTTGATCTTGATCATCACCCACTTCATCATAGTACCACGAGGGCCACTCAAAAACTTCAGGTTCATCCTCTTCACCCGGTCTCGTTGTTGTCTTGAATGGGAAAACATTTTCGATGAATATTACGTCTCTTGATACTACCATTTTGTAGTTTTTCACGTCATAAATCTTGTACCCCTTAGTGCCTTGCAGATATCCTACAAATATTCCCGGTCTCCCCCTTTCCACGAACTTGTCACCCTTTGTTTCAATATTGCGATAATACGCAAGGCAACCAAAGGTTCTCATGTGTTCGTACACAGGCTTATGACCATAGATCATCTCATATGGCGTTTTATTTCCCAAGGTATCGAATGGAAGCCGATTTATGATGTGGGCAGCAGTCATGATGCATTCTCCCCAAAACCGTATAGGTAGATTAGCTTCAAACCTGATTGCTCTGGCGGTTTCAAGAAGGTGGCGGTGTTTTCTTTCGACAACACCGTTTTGTTGCGGGGTATGGGGGCATGTGGTTTCAAGGAGAATTCCATGCTCCAAGTAGAAATTCTCCATTCTATTTGACGTGAATTCCCCCCTGTTATCACATCTAATTCTTTTAACCTCTTTCTTAAATTGGGTTTTAATCATTTTGATGAAAAAAATTAGGCAATCACTAGCTTGAGATTTTTGCTTTAGGAGAAAAACCCACACGGATCGACTGAAATCGTCAACAATGGTTAAAAAATAAGTTTCTCGTGTGAGAGTCGGTGTCCTATACCTCCCCCAAATGTCACAGTGCAATAATTCAAAGCAATCTTTAGTTTTTATTGCACTAACAGGAAAAGGAAGTCTAGAAAACTTGGCTCTTAAACAAGAGTCACAGCAAGAACCGTTTGTTTCTGGAGAACCATTCTTAATAAAATTTAAATGAGAAAGTTTGCCAAACGAGGCGTGTCCCAAACGCTTGTGCCACAAGTTATTTGTGACTGCCAATACCTTTCTTTCACCTCCCACCATATTCATCCAATAAAGACCTTGCCTACATTCACCAGTCCCAATCAACCTCCTCGAGCTCAAGTCCTGCATGACACATAAATCTGGAAAAAAGGTTACAACACATTGTAGTTCCTTTGCCAATTTGTTTACCGATAAAAGATTACAAGTAAAGTTTAGAACATATAGAACATTATCAATGGTGGTTCCCCCTGGTATATTACAAGTTCCTTTCCCGTGAACTGGAATAGATTCGCCGTTGGGTATAGTGACGGGCAACTCGTTAGTGGTTGCAAAATGTTTAATAAAAAGATCAAACCTGTGGGTTATGTGTTCGGTGCAACCCGAGTCCATAACCCACTTATTACCTTCGGCCCATCTTCCTGCCATGTTAGCCACCGGCGTCGTTCCACCTTGCGAGGTTAGCTTCTTTTCTCTAAACAGATTCAAGAATTGTTGATACTGCTCACTGCTTAATCCCACCACCGTGCTTGCTTCACTTTCAACAAGAGCTGCCTTCGGCCAACCCTTTTAGGTTTTCCCTTTTCCCGGCCACCATTCCGGGTAGCCTATTCGTTTGAAACAACCCTCTTTGACATGTCTGTCCTTACCACAGAAGTCACAGTGTTCTATCTTATCGTTAGCGTTTTTCCGGCTCACTTTTTGTCCATCTTAGCCTGCCCAGTCAAGGTCCCATCCCGTTTTGTGAATGCCTGGAAGGCAGCCACATCCACACCAGATTTTTTACCAGAAGTAATGATTTTCTGATGTTCATCTTCGGCTACTAGGTGACAGGCTTCGCCCAATGCGGGTGTCGGTTTCATGGCGAGGATTTGGGTTTTTGGTCTGAGCGGTGATGATCCCGCTATGATACCATATAAAGTGGTATGAGGTTTATTGTCTGTATATTCAACCAAAGAAAACGATAACATATTTATGCTTACAAAGAGCAACAATTAAGCCTAAGACTATGCACGTCATGACCTAAAAGCCACAACCGGTTGCAATAATTCACAAAAGACAAAACAGAATTAGAAAAAATAAATGTAAATGAGCTCTAATTTGGACGACCGGATTGCCCCTGCAACCCAAGGTTGCAATCGGTTGAAGAATAAAATAAGTATATTTTTTACTTTTGCATTATGTAAATTGATTTTTATATTATATATCATCACTTTTTTATTATTACTATATTAGTTTAGGTTGGGTTGTGGGTGGTGAGTGAAATTGGATTGGGTTGGGTTGTGTAGGTGGAAGAGAGAGAAACTAGTTTTTTAATGAAAAGTTAGGTTGGGTTGGGTTGTGATAGTGGATAGTGTAAGAATGAGGAGCTAAAAAAAGGAAAAAAGATAAATAGGAATAATCAAAGATTGGAAACAGATAATTGGGAAATCGTTTCCATTAATCTATGTCACCACTAATGCTCCACAACAGCTGGGAAATCAAAGACTCTATGGGGCCACACGCCACGTAGGATTTGTTATATGACAGGGGACAAAGAGACTATCTGAAGAGACACTAGCCAATTAGGTGAGGGTAAGTCCCGCTCTATGAACTCCTCCAAAATAGATGGTGACACATGGGACAACAAGGATGAACGATAGTGACGTCCAGCCAACAACATTGCACCAGCACACACCCTCCTCCGAAATTCATAACGGTCATTAGATGATAGACTATAGAGAATATTCTGAAAGCAACTCTTGGCCTATCACCTCCTACCATTCCGGCTATAAATACCTCACTCTCACAAAGTTAAATGATTGATCAGTCACATTCCCAACATATATGTTATTACTCTCAAAGAATCAAACTTATTCTCACGTCGAAGGTTGGTTAAGAGAGGAACCCCACATTTCTTCCTCTCTTAACGAGACTCAATATAAGAATGCACCTAAAACACTATCCAGCCCTCGTGAAGCTTGGTGGTCATCCCAGTTATACACTATCTACCCCACGTGAACCACACAATTTATCCCCTTAGCCTAGTAACCTCTAAATTTATCGAATCGTAACCTCAAATGTCATCAACTTAGTTTGAACCATTTCAACTTCTCATCTTTTAGTTATAACGTATATTTACAAATTTAATACGGATATCGAACACAAGACACTCCCGATTGAACGAAATAAACAACACTCGTAACATGGTTAAACGAAATAGTTTCTTAATTAACTTGGTGCCTTATCTCGCCAACATTTACATGATATATACAAAAAATAATCTGAGAGTTAATCAACCCTAAACGGTTGTGATTAACCATCAAACAATAACCGTCTGCGGCCTCATAACCTAACTAACTAACATAACTAGATAAAGTGTACAGAGGTAAAGTAACGATGCATATTAACATAAGGAGTATTTGATTTAAATAATCTCATCTATTAGCTATTGGCCGCCATCAGTCCTAAATTTAAAAATCACTGCTAACGGTCTCAACTTTTAACCTGTTTTCCCCTCAGCGGACCCAGACTAACTAAAAGTTAACTCAGTTAGTTTTTACTGATGTTAAGCAGTCCACGTCATCAAAACTTTGCCGCATAAGCAATTTACATCAGTAAAAGTTTGACTTTTTGCCACATAAGTCGTCCACGTCAGTAAGACTTTGACTTTTTTTAGCCATATAAGCAGTCCACGTTAGCAAAAGCTAATTGGGTTAACTTTTAATTAGTATGGGGCCACTGATGGAAAATAAGTTAAAATGCGGGACCCTCGGCAATGATTTTTGAAGTTGGGACTAGTGACGGCCAATAGCTGATAATTGGGATTATTTAAATCCAATATTCCTTAACATAATAATAAACTGAACTTTATAATATTTTTCTAACAGTATGATGGGATAGGTGATAGATTTCATGGGGAGATGTGTCATCATTCAGCTTTCAAAGGTGGTAAGAAAGTTTATTTATTTTTTTAACGACGAAACTTCTATATACCAATATAAACTCCGGGCCAGCAGGACACTGGAACCCAAAAAGGCAAAAGTAAGAAAGTTTATGGTAACACATTTTGTAATCAGGGGGTGTACGACCAAGGATTAGACCGTGTAACCCAGTTTTAGTCTCGCTGAAAGTTCAGTTTGTTTGCAGCCCTACTAATCCCTATATTTCTAATCAAAACTGAATCTAGACCTTTTTACCTCCTAATTTCAGTCCACATACCTTAGAGATCAAGATCAAACAATTAAAATTCAAATAAAGCCAGCTACTTTCTTGACAAGTTGATCCATATCCCTCCATAACTAACAAAAACCAATCCTACCTCTTCTCCTTGTCAAATGCATACCTTCCTCTTTAGAAATCATAAATCATAACATGCAATCTCCCTCAAAACATAACCAAGATAAAAAATAATCATCTAAGGTAACTTTAAACCTCCTAAACTCTTAAGTATAACTAGTGTGTTTCAAGGTGCGCTTTGCGCGCCTTACAATTTTGTCGTATCCAAAACACTAAAAAGCTATTATCAACAAAGTAACTACCAATTTTCATACCATAATTTAAAAACGACATCTCACATAAACACGGGCGGAACCAAATAGCGCGGGCAAAAACAAGCCAACATCTTATGCCCGCGGAACCATGACTGCGCGGGGAAGCTCATCCACGCGCAACATGACTTCATCTGTATGACGGCATCATCACAAAAGAATCTTCACGCGCCCATATACGCGCGGAATATTCCACTAGTATCACCTTTTGGTACGAGCTACGGACGATCAAGAATGAAGAAGATCTGGTCAGATCTGGGCGCCCCCGCGCCAATCAGAGTCAGACATGTGTCAGTAGTGGTCCACCAACTACTGACGAGGAATAGTGAATTGACTGCCCCCATGCTTCCACCATGCTGACACTGTACTCAGGGTACTGTTCAAGCATGTCTGGTGCCAGACATCACATCAGACGCCATCAAAAGGGTCAACCATACCGTGTTAGGGACAAGCGCCGCCTGTGCCCAATCACGTCGCGCCACGTGGACTTGTAGCAAGCCAGATCATGCTTTCTCTGACATCAACATTTAATGTCACCCGATTCCCGCAAATTTCATAGGCTCAAGACATTTGGGCCCGGGTCAAGGCCCAGATCAGTTACAACATTTTATGGGTCGTCTCACCCGGCCCATATCTTCTCCTATAAATAGAAGACTTCTTCTCCTTCATAAAGGATCGACACTTACATGCAAGAATTAAAATAAAGATAATATTTGTAATCACTTTGTAAACTCCAAAGTAACAGAATTATCTCTTTACAGTGGACGTAGGTCACTCTCGACCGAACCACTTATATTCTTGTGTTCTCACTTTCACCACACACACGCACTTTCATTTTCTACGGTTTTGGTTCTGCCTCTGGTGTGAGCAAAGGGTTGTACCTGAGTGAACACACGTATTAAACACACGGTGGTTATCATTAATCACCGTTATACTCGTTGGTTCTTCACGTTCCTTTAAACGAAACACATCGCCGAGCTCATAACTGACACCCGACTAATCGACAAGGTAATTCGGGTCTAAAATTATAGTGTTGGATATTGGTGATGTTGGGTTAAATGTTTAAGGCCCAAAATAATGGAAAATCAAAGAAAACATAAATAAATAAAACACTTGAGCCCATCCCAACCGAAGTCGGACCAGGCCCAACTCGACACAAACACGCGCCGCAGTACGCGGCAGCAACAGCCTCCGCGGGGGAGCCCAGGTCGTAGGGAAACCGACTTAAACCTTTATAAAACGATTTTTAACCTTCTTTATCATAATCACACTCATATTTTTGAAACCCTAGCCCCCATACTCAAAAAACCAAACCCCATACACCTGCTAAGGCTCAAGAACATCATTCGGGAAGGGATTTCATTGCTCGGGTGTGTTATTTGAAGAGCTTAAGGTGTGTTAATCAGTCTTTAATGTTTTAATCACTTTTAATATGTTTTAAAACACCACAAAAAAGTTTGTCCATGTCTGATTTGAACTTATAAAGATTAAAACATGATTTTTATAAAGGGTTAACATGATTAAACAATGTGTATTTGTGTTATTATGTGATATATGTTATGTTATTGCATGATAATGATTGTTGATAATGCAAGGTTTATAGCTGATAATATTTATGATGAATTGATGTTGTGCTATATATATATATATATATATATATTTATATAAAAAGCATGGGAATTATATTCACGTATGCACGGGTTTTATGCCAAATATACATTCAAGTCATCAGATGATTGACCTTTATGTAAAAGGGTTATATACTTCGTTGTTACATACAGAAGTCTTTCCCAATTAAAATAAAAGATGAAATATAATAAAACTACAACTAATTCTAACTAAATCATTAAAGTAAATGTTAGCACAGATAATGTTAATGCAATAAAAGTAAATGTTAGTAAAGTTAGATGTTATGTTAGAGTTAGAGTTAAAGCTAAAGTTATAGTTAATATAAGTACAGCTCAGCTACAATGAGGGACGTTTAAGGTTAGCTTACGCATGCATGGAGTTTTCACTCCATGGTTTCAGACATAAGTCCTTCCCACAATTATAGTGATTTAATCAAAGTAATAAATTCAAACTACTAAAATATATATATATATATATATATACACCGGCAGTGTACCGATCAATTATAATATAGTTCTTTTAAGTCCGGATATCGATCCACAGGGAAACAATTGGTTTCTGCAATAGAAAACTAGGTTAGTTTTATTAACAATAGTAACAATTGATATTGATTGGGGGGGTTTTGAAAGTGAAGTTTACAACTAAATAAACAGTAATGTAAATTACAGAAATAAAAGATATTTTTGGTTTTTCTTTTAAAGATTTAAACTATTCTTTTTAAGGTTTAGATTGTTCCGTATGATTTTAAAATAATTACTTAGGCTAGAGTCATGCTATTGTTTTTTTATAGATATGTCTTTCGGTTATGGAATTGATTATGAAACCAGGTTTTTATAGATAAACTGATAATTTCCTTTTTGGTATCTTTAATCATTCTCAAGATATTACAAAAGTAAAATTATAAGTTATTAAGTCACTGGTTTATTGGATTACTTCTCAGTTTCTCCAATTATGATAAAGTACCTTTAAAGTAAATCTATCTCTCAGCGCGATAAACTTTATGCAAGGTAACTTAGAAATGATTAGTAAGACACATGAAACAAAGTTTATTAAAACATTTAAGGAAACCTTTTTACAAAGCATTTGCACTTAATATTTTAGTAAATAAGATAACATGTTAACTTTTCACATCTCGGGTATTAAAATTAGTAGTATATTTAGAACCTATAAATTCTTTATTATTATTCCCATGGATTTATTGAGCTCTTTAAAACCATAAAGTAGTTAACTTACAAATGATGTTTTATAATAACTTACGTTAATTACTTAACATGTAATTGTTTATGAAAGACATTCATTAATTAACATGTGGGAATAATAATAAATCATAGATTAGTTCTAAATACACATATACATCAAACCAACAAGTCTAAGTCTTTTACTTTATCATGAAATCATAAACTTAATTCCATAAACCGAAAGTCATAATTATTATACAACAGCACTCCTCATTACCTAAGTAGTAAAAAGTATTTAGCTATTAAATATCATCAAAACTTAACACACGTTTATTTATCATACAAGTACTTCAAATAGTACAAGAAATTGAACCGAATGGTCTTCGACAAATCGCGTTGCTTGATGCTTTCAAGAACTTCCCGAAGCTTCAAACTCGAACTATTCTTCTTCGTATGACTTCGTTATTGAGTGTTATGAGCTGAATTGGTCTCCTTGAAGTGATACCAGAGCCTACTATTTATAGGCTGCATATGGACATTTTACGGACCGTAAATCCTTTCTTACGGACCGTAATTTAGCATTAACCAATTTTTTATAAAAAGTTGTCGTCCACTTAAAAAGTTAGGTCTGCTTGATGTTAATTTACGGACCGTAAATATAATATTACGGACCGTAAAATAACATTATCCAATTTTTTAATTAAAGTTGTCGACCATTTAAAAAGTTAGGTCAAGGATATTACACCCCCGTAATTTTGACATGTTACGGGCCGTAAAATCCTCCCTTGTGTAAAAACTTCGGATTTTCTTCGATTTCGTTGTCGATTGAATTTCTGTCCTATCCGTGCTTGATTTTTGGTATAAATCTTCTTCGATATCATCAACTTTGTGCTTTTACTTGTTCTGTTTATGTCTCAGTTGTTGATGGTTTCTTGATTTCTTCATTTTCTTCAATTTCTTACACGTTTTTGCTTTATTTATGTACAAACACCTGAGAAATTACAATATACTAAGAACAAGGATAAAACACACTAAAATCACACATATTTACATTAAAACGATAATATATAAACACTAAAAACATGTATAATTTATAACATATCATGAATCTTGCATGTTTTGATCAGATTTACGTGTTAGGAGTCTTGTATGACGTATGCATGATGTCCTTAATCGATATTACGCATCTTGGGTTTGCAAAAGTTAAGATAGTTGCATGTTTAAAAATAGACAGATTGAGTGCAGTAACTTGTAGGACAAGTAACACGATTCTAAAGTGTATGCTCTGATTGTTTCTTGGTTTGAACACGTTGCTCATGATCTTAGCTTTACAAAATGTGTAAGTTTGTGCGATTTGGATGTCGTTTACTATGTTTTTGGAATTTTATAAAAATAAAGGTTAAACCTGATTTTCATATTAGCAAATTGGGTCAACTTTAAACAACCATAACTTGAGTTCTACACGGAGTTAGGTCACAAATTTTGGACAGTAGATACATACATGAATAAATCGGTTTTTCCAAGTGGATTCATCCTATTTGGATGAATACACGACTTTAGAAATTTTTATCGTAAACTGACCTGATTATTATTAACTTATACACTTTGTTGATTAATTGCTCTTTTTTACTTGCTACAATCCGTGCCACACAAACAATTCATATTAGTTATTTATTCGTTTTCCCCTACTCTCAAGGTACATGTGTTTAAATCGGCTTTTTTCTTGGTTGAATGTCTTTGGGGTTTACCTTTAGCTTAGTTATATAGATTTCATTTTAAATTATAGTCCTTTGCTGATTGTTATTAACTTATACACTTTGTTGATTAATTGCACTTTTTTGTTTACTGCCATTATTGATAACATGCATGGGGGATAGATTTTTAGCGTGTTATAACTTTATTGTAAACTAGCATGTCTCCCTAAATTGAAGTTACAAACGAAGGCGTTGTGGTTTTTCCATCTCAGATGTTGCATCATCTGTTTTTATAATTTTTTATTATGTTGGAATCATATGTTTTATAATGTTGGATAGTTGTGTTAATTTAACTAACACTTTAACATGGCCGTAACTATTGACATGAACGGATGTAACATCACAAGTTATTATATTTGCATCAAAAGTGCACAGCCATTGTGCTCGCTGCAACACCGAAGGAGTTAACACCTAGATGTTTTCTTTGATTTTAAATGCCTTGTATGTATGCATCCGGTTCCATGACAATGTTTCCACTAGATTGGTTGTTTTGTAAGCCGTCTCCAAGCCTTGTTATCAAGTAGTTAATAGCATATTTCTGTATGTATACACTTAAGCACAACTGACATTGGTCGTTCCAGCACCAATAAACAATATGGAGCAGGCTTATACGAATACGAAACTAACATAAACGAGTAACACGTTCATTAATCTGATGTTAGCCGGGACACCCGCCACAACGTGCGGGCATTCCCACTAGTATATATATAAGTTCTACTATGTATTCAACTAAGGTCCAGGAATAAAATGAAAACTATGTTAAAATCTTAAGTGTTACAAACCATAGGACGCCGTTATACCAACCTAACGAGAGAATACAAGAATGTGGATCTTTTTTATGGGTCTATGGTTTCACATCAATGTTCTAAGATTTACATAATCAAAATTAAACAAGAAACGATGATTATCAACAAGCTCAACTCTTATTTCCAGTATAGTTGTTAATTTGTTATAATAAAGTCGTGAAAAATTACATAAAGATAGCGGGGCAGGCGGGCAACAAGCTGCGCCGCCACCCCTTTCTGGACGGCAAACCCTAGCCTACTAAAAACGAACCCCTGCCCCCCCCCCCCAGCGGAGTCGAGACACTGCTATGAATAACCCGTTGGACTCTGGTCAGGAAATGGATGGCTTCCGGAGCCAAGGAACCAAAGGTATCAAATGTCAGGGGTACGAAAACGTGTTGGTTCTCCTCACAAGCTTTAGCATGCTTCTCAACTTTCTTCGCCCCTGCTTTTCACACCGCTTGCCCTGCTATAAAACCAGTATCCCTCAAACCAACCAGGGGTACACCAGTTAGGTCGACACAAACGTGTTCCCCCCAACCCACCACCCAAAGACAAGAAGGTCTGCTAGACGTAGGGTGGATCTACATTCTGTGAGGTCCGAGAGGAAATTCTCATGATATTATTTGTGTTATATATGAAGTGATAATTTTCACATCATAATCCAAGTATGCTTAATCAAAATTGGGGAGGCACAATTTCAAGTTACAAACACGTATAAATGTTTCTTCAACTATAAAATGTTATTTTACTAAAAAAAATCTCACTACATATGCTCTTAATTAATATAACAAAAAACCGTTGCTTGTATGTCAACATTCATCAAAGTACTATAATCGATATTTATTCAAACTTACAAAGTTACAGTTTATCAACCCATGCTAATCGGTAAGAGGTCTAAATCATTAAGTGCTAAATCAGTAAGAGGTCTGAACTATTCAAACTTAGTATAATGCTTACTCATTCAAAAGCAAATGGTCTGACCGATTCAGATATCTGCTCCCGAAACGAAGAGTCTGAGTGAAATATGTCTGAATAAATTGGACATATGTCCCATTAAGAGCTGAAACAAACAACCCCTTGCAACATAGTTGATAGTTGATACTTGATAATAGGGCTGGCAATTTCAGACACGAACACGAATACCCGACACGAACCTACACGACTTTAACAGGTAAAGGTATGACCTTAACAGGTTTCGTGTCCTAAACAGGTAGACACGGAATATACCTGTTAATTTTTGTGTCTAAACGGGTTAAATACTTGTTTACCTATTTAGTACCCATTAAGACATGTTAGACTATCACCATTCACATGCAAGAGGCTTGGTTGTTCACTGGATATTATTAAAAAAATGAAAAGGAAGTGCAAGAAGTCAACAACCAGGTCGGTCTACCGACCCTTAGTTGCAACCAAGAATATGCCACATGTTAGCTTTGTATTGGACCCCCATTTTATTTTCTTTTTAGTTTTTCTTTCTAAATATACATTTTACTTTTTTTTTTGAAAGGTTTAGATCAATGGAAATCCTTGTACAACCCAAACCTATTGGTCTCAAGTTCGAATCCCTACCCACACACCGGTGTCCTCCTTGCCTAAGCTCAAACCGTCACGGGGAATTTTTTTGTGGTGTGCATGAATCGAACCTGTGACCTCCCCCCAGGATGGGAACCCCTAAGGGAAAACCCACCCTACCTCAAACCAGCTGAGCTGGAGATCATTGGCAAATATACATTTTACTTATAAATTAGTTTTTTTGTTAATAATTTTTAAATATATTTTTTTAGAAACTAAAAATATAGACTTCTTTAAAAAAATTGACGGCATGTTAGAAAAGATGTTGAACGGGCATTTGGAGTTCTACAAGCTTGGTTCGCATTTCTTCGACACCTGTGTCTTGTGTGGGACAAGGATATGATGGGAAAAATTATGATTGCATGTATAATCATTCATAATATGATCGTTGAAGATGAACGGGACACTTACCTACACTATCATGATCCATCCGAATTTCTAAATGACATACCTACAAACCAGCAGAGAAAAAACGTTACCGAAGATGATGAGCAACCATTTCAATATTCCACTGAACGAATTGCAGATCTATCTAGTTATATGACTAATAGGGCGCAACTTCACAATAAAGAAGCTCATAAGGCTCTGAAAAACAATTTGATTGAGCATATATGGCAAAAATTTTCACTTGATGAATGATCATGTAGTTTGTATCTTCCCTTGTAATTTTACATTTAATGTTATGTAAATATATCTTTTTATTTTTATTATTTTTTATTTTTAATAATTTTTATTTTTAATAATTTTTATTTAAAATAATTTAGTTTAAAAATATAAACATTTTTGTTATTTGTAATTAATTTTATACAATAGATTAAAACCTAAGTTATATTTTTTATTAAAAAAATAGTTTAGGTTGGGTTGCTAATGAGTGTGAAAGGTTGTGTTGAGTTGGGTTGTGTAGGTGGAAGAGAGAGAAATTAATTTTTTTATTTGAAAGTTGGGTTGGGTTGAGTTGTGAATAGGGATAGTCTTAAGAATTTTTTTTTTATATATAGGTTGTGGGGGTGGAGTATTGGAGTTATACATTTTTATAGGTGGAATTATAGCTTTTTAGTGATTGATGGTACCCATTTAACGTGTCGTATTTGGAAAACACGTTCGTGTATTATCGTATTAACCTGGTACAAACAGGTATTATCGTGTCTTATCGTGTTAACTTAGTATAAACTGGTATTATCGTGTCTTATCGTGTAAACCAGGTACAAACAGGTTTGTGTTCAGGTTTCAAAAGAAGTACACGATAAGTTATTGTGTCGTGTTCGGGTATACATGTTTCGTGTTCATGTCTTAACAGATCGGGTATACACGATTTGCTAGTTCCCACTTTAAAGTTTGTACTTCAATGAAAAGTCAATCAAAGTAAAAGTACTAGAAATGTAACATTTTATATAAAATCAGCGGCCCGAGTTTATATTGTTTGTTCCAAACCTAGGGCATACATATTATTATCTTCGTCATCGCCGATATTAATAAAAACACTACCAAATACACCTTACTCTTCTTCATCTTTTTTTATACTATTATTATTATTAGGGTTTTAGCAAAACCCTAACCCCTATCGCTTTCCTTCACAAATCAGGTTCGTATCCTCTAACATTTACCTATACATATCCATTATAATCAATCTATTGTTCACATGCTTCATTTTTCTCAATTAATTATCAATAATCTCAGTTATTTTTTTTATTTTTTGGTGTTGTAGTTGTAATCTATGGGTAGTAAGAAGAGAAGCTCTGATAGTGTAGAAGTAGATAATAATGATAATAATAATAATACAAGTGATTCAAAAGTTGATGAATTAAGGAAAAAGATGAAAAAAGGAAGGAAGAGTGATGGAGAGGTTACCAATCCTGATAACAGTGAGCATTTGAAGAAGAAAATGAAAAAGGTGAATAATAAGAGTGATGGAGAGGTAGGAAACGTTAAGGAGAATGATAAACCGATGGAACGGAAGAAGAAACGGAAGGCGTTGGATAAGGAAAAGCACCGCGCAAGTTCGGATGATAACGGTGAAGTGAAGGTTAATTTCGAGGTGAAGGAAGTTGAGAATAGGATGAGTAATGGGTTGCCGGAGTTTCATATAGGTGTGTTTAAGGATTTAGGGTCGGCTGATGTGTCGGTTAGGGAGGCGGCTGCGGAGAGGTTGGTGAGGGAGTTGAAGGAGGTTCAGAAGGCGTATGATGTGTTGGATAAGAAGGAAGATGTTGAAGGTGAGTTGAAGTTGGAAGCGGAGAAGAATGATGGGTTGAATAATTGTGCACCGTCTGTGCGGTATGCTGTTCGAAGGCTTATTCGCGGTGTTTCATCATCAAGAGAGGTATAATTTGTATTTATTGTCTACGTAGTGTTCGTGAATGATGAAAATGCTTGAAGATTATAGAAAAACACGTACCTTTTGATTTTCCTTAAGGGCTTAATCGTGTTTTACTAATTTGTGAGCCTTTTGTTGTGGGCATTGTTTTGCAGTGTGCAAGACAAGGATTTGCATTGGGTTTGACTATGTTAGTTGGTGAGGTTCCCAGTATTGCATTGGACTCGCTGATGAAACTAATTGTTGACTTATTGGAAGTTTCTTCTTCAATGAAGGGTCAGGTGGGATAGTAACCAGCGATTAAGTAGTGTGGCAGCTAACTTCGTTGAATATGAATCTGTCAACTAACTGGTTATCTAATGATTTGTATCTTTTTATTGGTATACAGGAAATTAAAGATTGTCTTTTAGGTCGTTTGTTTGCTTATGGGTCTCTTGAACGATCAGGAAGACTAATTCAAGAAAGTGCTTATGATTCTGAGCATGTTAAAGATTTCACTAGTACTGTTATTGCGCTAGCCACTAAGAAACGCTACCTCCAGGAGCCTGCTGCTGTGATTATCTCGCAATTGAGTGAGAAGGTACTTAGTAATTTAGAGGATGGAACAAAATTTTAAACCTTTTAAGGATATTACTATGATATTGATAACATGGTAGTGTTATTAGAACTATTCATTTGATAATATCACTTTCATATGAAGTGTTGTAATTTGTAGCTTGTTGTGATGGTGATCTACCGATCTATTTGAACAACAGATACATTCACTCAATGAAATATTGATTTTTTTCAAACACCCTCAGATTGCCTAAATTGTTAGGATTGCAATGTGCTTTGGCGTTTAAATTTGTGGATAAAGCGATAATTTTGTTATGATTATTTTTCAAAACTGAAAGTGCTTATTTACCCTTTGATCTTGTCTTACATACTTTTTATCGACCTCTAAAACTTGTAAGATAAAAAATTGATGTTTGAAAGCAAATCATTTATAGTGCTTTAATTCTGTTTCTTTGTAAATTTTCGTCTTCTAGCTTTTGATTGACAGTTATAACATTGGTAGTCGTGGTACTTTAAATGGTATGTGCAAACTGAATTTATTTGTATTGCAGTTGCCTGTTGAAGTTGTGTTGAAACAAGTTCTAGAAGCTCCCGGTCTTCATGAATGGTTTGAAGGAGCCATAGAAGCTGGAAATCCTGATGCATTACTTCTGGCTCTTAAGCTCAGAGAAAAAGTAGCTGCTGACAACAAATTGTTCGGGAAACTCTTACCTGATTCATATAGTCATAGCACATTATTTTCTGATGACCATCTATCCATTCTTGCAAATTGCTTTAAGGTTTGTATCATTGTTATCATTATATTAGTTTCATGTAGATTTGGGCGAGCTGGATAACTTTTTAAATCTGTTCTGGTTCAAACATGCACAAATACTTTTTTGGTCTTTGTTATCTTTATTTATAAATAAAGATTGTGTTAATTATGATAACAAAAAAATAAAATAAAATATTTCTTCGGTAGTAATATGAATATTTGAATAAGTAGTTTAGCAGGTTGTATGTATTATACATACTTTGGGTGACTTTGAAGTTGTTGATTCATTTGACTTAGAAAACAAATCGAATCGATCCATTTATAAGAAATGGTGGTGATATTACTGCCTCCAGGGTAGTCTTAATTTTGTAACTACTCTTTCTTTTCCAGGAGTCTACATTTTGTCAGCCTCGAGTCCATGGTGTATGGCCAGTTTTGGTGAATATCCTGTTACCTGAAACTCTACCACAACATGCTGATTCAGCAACAGGATTAAACTCTGCAAAAAAACACAAAAAGAGTCGTAAATCTAGCTCTGGTGATGAAGACGTTCAGAAAAACCTGCAAAACTTCTGGGATGTCATTATTGAAAGATCACTTCTTTTATCGTCACATGATCGGAAACACTTGGTGTTTGATATTATACTTCTTGTTCTACCAAGGCTGCCTGTATCTTGCATTCCCATTGTTTTTTCGTTCAAGATTATTCAATGTCTAGTGGATATTCTCTCCACAAAGGATTCCTGGCTGTACAAATTTGCTGAATACTTTTTAAAAGAATTGATGGAGTGGGTCAGCCATGATGATGGTAGACGGGTGGCAGTTACCATGGCTCTGCAGAAACACAGCAACGGAAAATTCGATAGCATTACACGGACTAAAACCGTTAAAGATTTGATGTCCGGTTTTAACACCAAATCGGGCTGCATGCTTTTTATTCAAAACCTAATTGACATGTTTCTTGATGTGACCCCTGCTTCTGAAGAACCGTCAGATCAAAGTCAAACAACCGATGATAATTCAGAAATTGGTTCAATTGAGGAAAAGAGTTCTGTTGAACCACGTGGGACTTCTGATTTTCTAAAAAGCTGGGTCGTTGACTCCATCCCAAGTGTTTTAAAACATTCGAAACTTGATAATGAAGAGAAATTTTGTGTTCAAAAAGAAATCTTGAAGTTTTTGGCTGTTCAGGGTTTGTTTTCTTCTTCTCTTGGGACCGAAGTGACTTCCTTTGACTTAGATGAGAAGTTTAGATGGCCAAAAGCAGCTACTTCAAGTTCTCTTCGTGGGATGTGTATTGAGCAACTCGAATTATTGTTGGCAAATGCTCAAAAAGGAGAAGGGCCCCATGCTGTTGCAAGCGGACGTGAAGCTAATGATCTTGGTTCTTATTTTATGCGGTTTCTTAGTATTTTACGCAATATTCCTTCAGTATCTCTATTTAGGTCATTGAGCGATGAAGATGAAAAGACACTTAAGAAATTGCAAGCAATGGAAACTCAGCTTTCCAGAGAGGTAACTCTTTGATACTTGTACAAAGGTTTTTTATTCTGGTGATTGTTTATGTTCTGTCATTTGCATTTGTTATACTGTATCAATAGGAGTTCAGATAATCTTTGATACCTAATAATACTACGATTGGATGCAATTAACGTGTCAAATGGGGAAAAATAAAAAACAACTTAAAAGGAAACGGCTCAAAAGCATCCCAAAGTGAATTTTATAATGCATGAATCCTAAATCATTTTATTTTAAATAATCATATTTGACACTTGTCTTTTTAAAAAAATTAGATTTTCTTTTTGACAAAAAAGTGTTCTGGGGTGCCGCAACGTTTGACCTGTTTCAGAAGTTACCTGTACGACTCAAAAGCATGCCAAAAGTCCTGTGGTGGACATTAGTGTAGGTAGATTTTAGTAGTCTAGTGGGTGTGTGAGTTAGCCGTTCTAAGAAAAATAATAATATATAATTGTTACCGAAATAGTACAATTGCCCTATTCACCTGACACTCATTCATTTGGCCATTGTTTGCCATAAGTGTAAATCGATTCTTAAATATTGCACAGTATAAAACAGATTATAATTCTGAAATGATGGCAGGAAAGGAACTCTGGGATGAGTGTGGATGCCAACAAGTTGCATGCTTTGAGGTACTTGCTCATCCAATTGCTGCTACAACTTTTACTCAGACCAGGGGAATTCTCTGAAGCTGTATCTGAAATGATCATATGCTGCAAGAAGTTCTTCCCATCACCTGATATGGTTGATTCAGATGATGAACCTGATGATGATGAAGCACCTGCATTGATGGATGTCTTTGTTGATACACTGCTCTCTTTGCTCCCACAGTCTTCAGCTCCTATGCGGTCTGCCATTGAGCAGGTAGTTTTCAAAAACGAATATTCAAACACAAGTCAAATGCGTTTTTACTTCTATAATTGACCTCTCATTTTTTGTAGGTTTTCAAATACTACAGTGATGATGTTACGGATGATGGTCTACTGAGGATGTTAAAAGTTATAAAAAAAGATCTGAAACCAGCAAGGCATCAAGAGACAGATAGTGACGAAGATGATGACGACGATGATGATCTTCTAGAAATTGAAGAAGCAGAGGATTCTGAAGATGAAGCAGAAACAGGTGACAATACTGCTGATGGTGATGATCTTAGAGAACAGTCTGAAGACTCTGAAGGAGGAATTGTAGGAAAAGATCCTGATGAAGAACAAGATTCGGATGAATCTGACGGTGGAATGGATGATGAAGCCATGTTCAGAATGGATTCTTATCTTGCTCAAATATTTAAAGAAAAACGCAACCAGGCTGGTGGTGAAACTGCTCATTCTCAGCTTGTTCTTTTCAAACTTCGTGTTCTTTCATTATTGGAAATTTACCTTCATGAGAACCGAGGCAAGTCTTTATCGCTAAACATGTTATCTTTTAAAAGAAGTTCAAATCATATTTGAAAAAAAGAAATAAAAACTTTCTTGTTGTAATGCAGGTAAACCACAAGTGTTGAGAGTCTACACAAATCTTGCACAGGCGTTTGTGAACCCGCATACAACCGAAGGTAGTGAGCAGCTTGGTGACCGTATTTGTAAAATCATTGAGCATGAGATATTTAAAACAAAACACTACCCGAAAGGAGAGTCTGTGCAACTAGCAGTTCTTGAACCAATTCTGGAAAAGAATTTGAAATTAGCAGCAAAACCGTTCAAGAAAAAGAAATCAGCAGTCACCCCGTCTAAGAAGAAACAGTCTGCTTCCTTCCAGCGATACAGAAAGATCGTTAATCTTGCTCAGAATTCGACTTATTGGATTCTAAAAATGATTGATTCAAGAAGTTTCCCTGAAGCTGAATTGGAAAGGGTGTTTGATTTATTAAACAATGCCATGGTGCGGTATTTTGACGATAAAAACTCTCAACTGAAACCCCAATTCTTGAAAGAAATATTTAGGAGGTGGCCATGGGTTGGTCAACATTTCTTTGGGTTTCTTGTTGAGAAATGCACTAGTGCAAAGTCGAAGTTTAGGCAAGTTGAAGCACTCGACTTAATCTTGGAAATATTGAAGCCGTATGTTTTGGTCAACAACGATGGAAATAATGAAGCAAAAGAGATGTTGCGTATTCATCTTTCTCAACTCGGTAACTTGATAAAGCAACTGGTGACAAATATGCCGGAAAAGCAAGCAAAACGGGCTGAAGTGCGAAAGTTTTGTGGTAAGATCATTACTTATTTAAGCACATATAAGTTATCGACAAAATTTCTTAAATCTTTGGGCCCAGAAGTTCATACGACATGTGAAACTCAAATCGGTAAAGCTTTCCTTGATTTGAAAAAGCGAAAGGCATAGGGTTCCGATTTGGGTTTTGCTTAAGATTTAATCTTTTTCATGTATACAACTTTTGGGGGTCGTTCTTTTGAAGATGCAGCAGATAATGAAACTACAGCTTCAAGAAATTTTGCTGGGAAGGCTTCCATTTAGTGGTTTATGGAGTGTGATGTAGGCTTTCATTTGTTTTTGGATCGCAAGAAACATAGAACCATGTTTTTACTGGCTTTAGTTTATTTGTTTTTTAAACATTTTTCAGCATACTTAACTTGTAACATTGGTTTCGATGCATGAATTAGATTATCAAACTCATCTTATAAAGCTTTGCTGGTTTTCATTATCTTATGGATTTCATATGCTTATGTCTTGTCACAATCATCATAATCATATTCATATTCAGTAAATCTCACCAATAGCAAAACTAAGGTAGGGTTTGAGGAGGGTAAGGTATAGACAACCTTACCTCTACCAGATAGGAATAGAGGTTGCCTCTAGTGAGATCCTCAGCTCGATATATCTTGTCGCAACCTTTTGATAATTAAAGTTGAAGATGAAAGACTTGTCTAAACAAGCAAAATTGCTCGTGAGCATGATTAGGCTTGTTACTCTAAACAACTATAAACATGCTTTTTGGAGGAGAGAAGGAATAGGGGCAGACCTAAATTGACCTGGGATGAGCGGATTAGACAAGATCTCATAGAGTTGCACCTCTCTGAGAGTCGTGTATTAGGTGACCTGCCTATGTTGATTTATGTATCTATTTATCTCGTTTTCTTGAGTAATGTGAAACTTGCATGCGGTTGTCTACTTACATGGTTGTATGATGTTCTATGTAATAGATTTTTGTGTACTATCTTATTAGCTTATTCCTGCACTTGGTTAGTTAGCCGATAGCGAAATATCCATGTGGTACTTGTCTCTTTACTTGTACGTTTGCCTGTCTTCTGTTCTCTTTATTGCCGATGGTCTCTCTGGAAGCAACCTCTCTATCCTTATGGGTAGAGGTAAGGTGTGTCTACATCTCACCCTCCCCTGACCCTACCAATCGTTGTTACTATTCGTGGGATATACTGGGTATGATTGATTGATTGATTTGTAACTATGATACAGAATACCAAAGAGTAGCCTAATGGTATCTTTCTAAAGTGGCGAGCAAGTGGTGCGAGTAGTTGCAGGGGTATGTTATAACTTATATGTTAGAGTAAACTGTCAAAATCGTCGTCGTGGTTTGGTGAAAAATGTCACTTGCGTACAAACTTTTGGTTTTCTATCATAATCGTTCTATGGTTTCACGTTTTTTGTCTAAATCGTCCTTGGCACTAACTCCATCCAGTTAAGTGAGGGATTTTGTCCAGGGAGAGGCCGAGAGAGAAATATAAATCCGGTGGCGCCTCCCCTATTTCGACAATAGAGATGGTTAGATGGTGATGACGAAGGTGATGGTGATTGGCCATAATAAAGATGAACAGAAGACTACAGAGGACAGACGCAAGTGGGTTCTAGGGGTGTAAACGAGCTGAGCCGAGCCCGAGCCTGACTGGGCTCGGCTCGGGCTCGTTAAGGTTTTGTGAAGCTCGAGCTCGAGCTCGGCTCGGTTCGAGCCTACAATCTTGAGCTCGAGCTCGGCTCGCTAGCAAAATCCAAAGCTCGAGCTCGGCTCGGCTCAAGGTGATTTGAGAATCTCAAACGAGCTCAAAAGCTCGGCTCGAGCTCGCAAAAGCTCGGCTATAACTTAGGCTCGCAAGCCCAATCGTTAAGGCTATAACTTAGGCTCGGCTGTAACTTAGGCTCGGGCTCGGGCTCTAGCTAGTTAAGGCTCGATTAGGCTCGCGAGCCCAATCAAGCTTTGTATCTAGGGCTCGAGCTCGGGCTCGATAACTAAACGAGCCATATTTCAGGCTCGGGCTCGGGCTCGTTAAGGCTCGGCTCGTTCGAGCTTTTTACCGAGCCGATCCCGAGCCACTACGTGTCATTTACACCCCTAGTGGGTTCAGACAGAGGAGGAAGATGTGGAAGTTGGTCGTAGGAGATGGGTTTTGGTCGGAGGTGGTTTACGGTTGAAGGAGGTGACGGTTTCAGAGGTGGGTTTAGGTCAGAGGTGAGTTTTTGTTGGAGGTGGGTTTTGGTTGGAGGTGAGTTTTGGTCGGAGGTGGGTTTTGGTTAAAGAAGGTGACTGTTGGATTTTGTTATTATAATGTACATTACTTTTTTTTAAGTTTCAATTTGAACACATCAGTGGTGGGTGGTGGGTGAAGATGGGTGGTGGGCGGTGGTGGTGAAAGGTGAAGATGAAATGGGTGGGGTAGGGTGGGTGAGACCCACTTAAATTTTTAAATACTTTTTATATTTCTTGTAACTTTTAATTTTGGAGGAAGCACGATTTCGGCAATAAAAAATTTAAAACTTGAATGGACGAAATTACCCCTCACTTAGTTGGCACTAACAGGATGGACTTAGTGCCAGTGACGATTTAGACAAAACAGTGAAAGCATAGGACGATTATGACAAAAACTAAAAAGTTTGTACGCAAGTAACATTTTTCACCAAACCATAAAAACGATTTTGGCAGTTTACTCTTGATGTTACAAACCTCACTAGTTGTTTAGCCGTACATCACAAAACGTGTCAAAGCTTTCTTTACAAATATGAATGCATGTGAATCATAGTTATCAAAGGTGCTAGGCGCATAGGCCTCACCTGAGGCCTAGGCGCGAGCCGCAAAAAAGCGAGGGCCTGAGATAAAAAAAAAACGAACAAAGAAAATAAAGTAATAATATATTAAAACAATACTATCTTTCATCTAGCTAGTATCTAAAGTTTTAAAATATTGATGTATTAGTGTATAAATGTAGTTTTCCTTGAATAAAGTAGAAATCTGGCTAGAATCTAGCCATAGTTCAACGAATTTGGCAGAAAACTCTCCAGAATATGGGAATCTAGCTGAAATCTGCGCCTAAACCATCACCAGGAAAATTAAAGCGCAATTTCCTCGACTTAAAGCGCAAATGCATCTCCTCGTCTAAAAAATGGGTCTAGGCGCAAGATGCGATGAGTTTTAACAAGTATGATGTGAATCATTAATACAGGTCCAAACTAAATTCATTAATAATAGCTTTCTTCACAGATATGAATGCATGTGAAATTGATGAGTCTAAAAAGAGTTTCATTAGGATTTATTTCATTTTTTAGTCATGTTGAACGAAAATTGGGCAAACGTATTTGTTATGTCTGCATCTCCATATATTTTTGGTAAACCGTTTTTACAAATTCTAATGTTCGGATCACAAATCAATACTTGTTGACCATTCAAGGTCAAACCTAAAGGTGGACCAACCCAAACAAACTAATCATATTATAATCAACTAGTCAACAAACCCATCCTATGATTATTTACCCCTTGAACACTAATTCAAGGTTCTACATGTTTTTAGCAATAAAATTCAAGATTTCAAGGAATAAGAGCACTAGACTTGGCACTCTACAACTTTAACTCTGAGTAAATGCCTCATTACTTTGAACTTGTTATTTGTGTATTAAACCATGACAATAAAAATTTAAAAACCATAGATCCCAAAACTTAACATTGTTGATTAAAAACTTTAGAACTACACTACACATCTTTTGTACCATCTACCATCACATGCATTTTAGTGTCAACATTTGAATAACAATTAGAACAAGAATTTGCATTGTGATGGATTCCTACAACTACATTACACTTCTGTCTTGTTGGTCATATGTACACAACATCATATCATCATCCCCTTTCCTCCTCCATCCCATCTGCCAGCCTTGTATTAATAATATGTAAGTCAGCAACACTCCCAAAACCCATCAACTAAACCTAAATCAAAACCCAATTTCCCATCCATTCCATTCATGGACATTCACATCTTCTTGCCAAGCAGTTCTCTTTATCTTTTACCCATCATCTCCAGATCCTGCAATGGCATTCGCAATTTGCGGCTTCCCCGATTCAGATGGACTGCAAAATCTGTTGCTTCCATCAGTTTGGTGTCAAGATTGTGCATCGTCTGCATCCGAATCACTCCCAGAAGAGCTCCCAGAGCCTGAATCTGTAAACAAATTCAATAAAAACAACCTCAGAAACCTCTCTTTTCTCGACAAACTTCAAAGGCGTTGGAAAGACAAGATTCAATACCACTGGAAGACGATGAATCGCCACTGCTTGAGCTGCTTGATCCACTCGAGCTGCTGCTTGCAGCATTGTCATTTCCATGACCTGCAGCCGCATTCTGACCGCCACCGTCATCTTTCTCAATCTCCACATGTGGGAAGCTGCTTTCAGGCATCTCATCCCCAATATCAACATCTTCTTCCCCTGTATCCTTCTTGCTCTTCTTCACGCTGTCGATTTTCTCACTCATAGGAACCTGCACATTAAACAGAACCATCAACAACCAAATCAAATCGAATAAAACAAGCAAAATACGTAAATTGCCAAACAATCAAAAGTCTTACATCATCAATGTCAGCCGAGGCGCTGGGAACAGCAACCGCAGAGACATTGTTCACCAAAAGCGCCTGCCTTTTCGTCTTGCTCACAAGTTTCTTCCAGTTGGCAACAAACCGATCAAGCTCCCACAGCGTTTCCGTATCCAACGCCTCAATATCAAGCTCAATCTCATCACCCTCTTGCGCCAACTGATCGTTCCTCTTCCTTATAATCTGCAGCAACTGAGGCATCTTTTCGGGTGGCATACTCTGCAACCCTAACCCCAATTTCTGCTTCTCTTCCATATTCATCTCCCTCTTATTCGGATCTTTCGCCCTCGGCTTCGGTAGCTTCGGCACAAATCCCCTTGTCGCCGTTGACGACGCCTTCACCTGTTCCATCGGTTCTGCAGCCGGCATTGGCGACAGACTCCTTACAGGCGACTGCACAACAACAGGCTGCATCACCGGATTAATCGGATTAGACGAAGTCGAGTGATTCTGCTTATTCAAACCCACAGGCTGCATTATCGGAAGATTAACCGGACTAGCAGGCCCGGTTTTAACCTTCTTCGATCTCTCAGGTGACTGAATATCATCCCAAGAACTCCCATCCAATTCATCCACAGCCACAGCCGAAAACTCATTACCACGATTCGACTGAATTTGCTCACGATTCGATTGCATTTGTTCGCGATTCATCGCCAATTTCGCTTGAATCGGTCTAAACAACTCCTCAAAATACCTCATCAACTGATCCGCCATACCATGTACCTCATCTGTCCTCGGGTTATAAAGCATCGCATTCTCAAACACCAACCTCACATCAGAAGCAAAATCGGCTGGATTCGAATACACCCCTTTCGACAAATTCGCCTTAACCGTCCCCAAATCCATCGGCCTTTTTACAATCTGATGATAATCATGTAACCCTAACGCAACCGCATCAACCGGTTTATTAAACACCCAACTCATCTTATGCTTCATTAATTTCGTCAACACCTGCCTACACATCTTCATTAAACCCTCATCCTCTTCACCCAAATGTTTCTGTTTCTGTTTTTGTTTCGACTCTTTATTAATATTAATATTAATATTGCTATTAATATTATTATTAGATCCAAACGCCGGCATCCGTTTATTCCCAGCCAATTTTTTAAACTTTCCGTTACCCGATCCAAACGGGTTTCCTTCATTAACCCGAATCCGATCGTTCAGGGTCCGAACCCGTTCAAGATCCGACATCAATTTCTTCTTTAGCTCATAAATCTCGCTTCTTGAACACGCACCAACGTTGTAGGTAACATACCCACCATAATTGAAACCGTTTCCATAACCCGTACCCGACCCGGTCTCAATCGGTCGTTGATTGAACGAATAAGCGTCATCTGAAGCCGATTGATCGACGGAACCGTTGTGTGGGCGGCCGTTGATAGATGAATTGGGGAAATGCTTCTTTTTGGTAGATTTGGGTTTAGGGTTAGGGTTAGGGTTAAGAAGACGAGGATTATTATTATTATTGGGATAATTAGGGATTTCTCCCATGAAAGATTGATGATGATGATGAATATTATTATTATTCCTACTCGGTAACAACGTTGACGCCGCCATCAACCGCCGGCAACTTATTCGCCGGATTTATCTTGAATAGATATTCATACATGCGTGAAGGAATAATACTACGAAACGACGTCGTTGGAGAATAATATTCCTCCACCGGGGAAACAACGAAACGACGTCGTGGAGAAAAATAAAAAATTTATATAAATTTTTTTATATATATTTATGGATGTGAAGAGATTGTTAGGGTTTGTGACTGAGCGAAGATGGAAGGGGTTGGGGGTGGTTCTTAAAGGCGATAAGATCTGACCGTAAAAAGGACGGGCAGGATATCCACCGTTGATTGATTTCTGACCGATGATCTAACGGACGAGGTTGAACTACGTGCTGTCGGGGCACGTTGCCCATCACACCTGTAATGGACGGTGGAGATGGGATCCGTTTGACACGTGGCGGGAGGTGGAACGTTTGATGAAAATATCGTGAGATATAGACGCTTTAATTTAGGGTTTTTTGGGGGTGGGGTCCATGGTTGTCACACTGTCCAAACACATATAATGACATGGACTGGGTTATAAAGTGATATTGTGATCAGCCACGCGCCTTGGCACGTGATGGAAATACAAGCGCGTGTGAAGGGTATTAAAGTAATAGGGTAATAAAGATAACCGACCTTTTGGTGTGAAAGGACTGAAATAGCCTTGATTAGTAGGAAAAGGTAAAAGGGTGTTGGGAAGTGGGGACCTTGAATGGAGTATTAATCACCTCCTCAAATTAATAAATTGGTTTTTATTAAAGTATTATATTATTAAAGAAAAATATTTACCTCACCTATTAAAAAAATATTATTATATTATTCCAAATATGTTGACAAATCATGTGCTTTTTTAACAATTAAAGAATTGTAAAGTAAAAATATATATATTTACAAACCTAGAAATAGAAAGAAGAAACATGGCGTGATTTTGTTCTTTCGTCAAAGAATATAAACATAAAACAAAAAAAAAACAAAAAAACTGTTTAATTATCTTTTGCTCTTTTAACAATTAAAGAATTGTTAAGGTAAGAATATATTTATTAACAAAAAAAAAAAGAAATTAACAAACCAACAAAAAAAGAAATGTTGCGAAATTTTACTCTTTCGTCAAAAAAAAAACACGAAAAAAAAAAAGTTTAATACTTCCAAACTTACCTAACAGCACAAAACTTGTGTTTTTTACTCCGTAATTTTGGTAAAAAAGTTGTAACTTTTATATAAGAAAAATAGTTTGGTTGTATTTTTTTTATAGAAGAAAAATACTTTGTAACGCAAAATAAGCTAGAAATTTACTGTTAAAAAGTAAATATTTTTTTTACGATTAAAGGCTTGTAAACTATAAAAAATAATTTATAATTTGGGAAACGCAAATTTTTTAAAAAAAATGAACACATAATTTTATTTTGTGTTACAAGCTTGAAATACAAAAACGTTTGTGGTAGGTAAAGGCTTAGCAACAACAAAACTACAAACTTATCCAAACATACAAGTCTTGTATTTTTTACCCCGTAACTCTCATCATAAAAGTTACTGTATATTTTTAGTACACAAAAACTAGTTGTAAAGCAAAATTTCCAAGAAACTAATAGTAAAAAAAATATGTGTACTTTTTTTTAACAATTAAAGACTCTTAATTAAAAAAAAAAAAGTTAGACAAAAACTTTGTTTTTTTTATAAATATAAACATGCAATGCAAAAAAAGTTAGGTAACTGAAGGTATCATTTAGCAACAATTAAACTCCAAACTTACCCAAAAATACAAACATCGTACTTTTTTACTCCGTTACTTTAATAAAATATAAACATTTTTAACGCAAAATATCCGAGAAATTATTATCAAAAAAATAAAACTAACAAAAAAATATATCTATATTTTTAATAATAAAAAGATGTACCGTTTTTACAAAAACCTAATTTTGTTTAGATCGGAAAAAAAGAAAGAAGAACGTTTCGTCTCCGGTCACCAGTCACCGGAAAACATATTCTTCTCCGATCTTCAAACATATTTTCAACCGTCGATGAGTTTCACCAGATCTGAAAGGACTTTGTCCGTCGTCCGATGTACGGCGGCGGAGGAGAGGAGGTACGGTGGCGGTGGTTGGTCGGAAAGTGATCGGGATCTGAAAGGGAAGGAAAGAGAAGGTGGGTGGGGAATTATTATTTTGGGAGTGGATTAATAAAAGTTTGGGGGTATTTTTTTTTTGCGGTTGTAGCGTAACAATGGTTTTTTAATTTGGTGTTGCATTTCGGAGGAATTTGGGAGGAATTTCAGTTGCATGTCAATTTAAGGCACTTATGTTAATGTTTGTTTGAGGCCCTTTTGTTTACTTTTTTTTATTGGAAAAGGAAGACGTGTTTTGAGGGTATTTAATTTATTCGACTAAAAAACTATACTTGTAAGTTGTAACAAAAACTTAATAGTCAAATTCGTCCTTAAGACGCTCCGTAGTGAAGGGCGTTATGCCTTTTTTTTTTTAAGAAATAGCGCCCTGCACATCAAAATGCAGGGGCGCTATTTAGTCTAAACCGGGGCAAGCGTTATAGCAATAACGCTATATACAATTTGAAACAGCTAATCATATGGTGACACGTGGTGGAGGGGTAAAAAAACGGTCAAAAAAATTGAACCGTTGGGATATTTAATTCTTTGAACGGTAACTTTTTTTTTATAGATTATATATATATACACACAATAAACAAACACACACCACATACAACTTAAACTAAAAAGAGAGAATTACTATTTGCGTCCCTGTGTTTTAGTCGTTTTAACTACTTGAATCCAAAAGTGAAAACTTTAACTACTTGCGTCCCTAAGTTGAAAATAACTAACTACTTGAGTCCATTTGACAGACGCCGTCCACCAGATCTGTTAACTCCCCCCACGTGCAGTTCACGTGAGGGGTATTTATGTCCTTTCATCCTGTATTAAAACAAGCTTCCCTCATTATTATTATCAGTATTTATAATCCCCAAACAAACACTTTGAGCCCTAAATCTAAATAATAATCTCCCCCTATTATCATAATCTTCAAAGTTGGAACGATCAGCAAACAAGATGATAGATATAACGACTTGGTCTATACGTGGTTCAGCTGTTCATTTCGATCCATACGAAGAATATGGTAAGTGTATACATTTTACATTTTTGACCTAAGTTTATGATTTTAAGCTAAATTTTACATTTTTTTTTGTTTGATTTAGTTGGTGAACCTACAATGTTCAGCATTCAAATGTTCCACGGAGGTGAGTTTGAGGAAAAGCCTGTTAGAAGGTATGTTGGTTGTAAGATGTGCTACTTTGATAGGATTGATGCTGACGAGTTCTCAGTAATTGAGTTCAACAGCATGTTTAAGATGTTACATTATCCTACTGATCAAGTTGCTTACTATCATTATAAGATTCCTGATAAAAGTCTAGGTGAAGGTCTTAGAGCTTTAGGGACTGATCATGATGTCTTAGACATGTGTCAATATGTGAGCAGGATAAAACTCATAGAGGTTTATGTTGAGCATTGGGTTACAAAGGTTGACACATACTTTGTTTCACCACCAAAAAGTACATCACATATGGTTATTGAGGAGATTGAAGATGATGTTGGGCCATCTGTAGCTACTAGGAAGCCTAGAAAAACACCTACAAAATGTTCCATGAGAAGAAGACTTGCACTTGAGTGGTTTGATGCTGATGTTGTTAATGATATAGTTGAACAAGCTGGTAGAGTTGAGCAACCTGACAATGTCATAGAACCTGATAGAGTTGAGCAACCTGACAATGTCATACAACCTGATAGAGTTGAGCAACCTGACAATGTCATACAACCTGATAGAGTTGGACAACCTGAAGTAGATGATGTAGTAGGTGGTAATGATAGTGAAATATGTAACACCCCAACCGATGGCGGAAACATCGGGATGTCACGTATTGACGATTGTTCAGTAGCTCATGGTAAATAATAAATTTCATTAAATGATTTAAATAAATTACATACAATTGTTCTAAGAATTTGTACATCAAAATGAAAAATACTAGCTACACGTCTTCAAGCATTAACTCTAATCTTCAAGCAAGCTACAACCTGAAGCATGTTAAGTTGAAAAAATGGGGGGGTCAACTATAAATAGTTGGTGAGAATACATAGGTTTTTGAATACATTAGATAACAATAGTTTGTACAACAATCACAGTTGTATAATGATAGAGTATGAGTCCGACATGTAACAATGCATCTTTTGTACAATCAAACCTTGTGTCGACTGAGACCTAACTCGCAAGTTAGTAAAAGTGTAACTGTTATCGATCATCCCTGAATTTATGCGGGGGGATGGGTTTGTCAAACCTATAGCGCTATAATCTAAACAGGCGGCTTGATCAATGTTAATGATTGTACTGTGTCTTTTTGTTACAGTCAAATGATAGAATGAGTAAATGATAGTGTAATTGAATCACAAGTTTCAACAATGTAAGAATGATTAAATGATAGTGTATAAAGTGTTTAAACATGTTTCACCCCAAAATGTAAAACAGAAAAAGGGGCTATGTAAAGGACATAAAAATCGATCAAACGATACCTTTAATTGATATGTATAGAGACAGAAACACGATGCATGCTTGAACTAAGAAAACGAGCCTAGAAGCCTCAAATTCGTGATACAGAGAGATGGTTAGAAAGGATTTGTATGTGGCGTTTCTTAATCGGCGCTCTTAGGTCGTCTGAAAGTCCTCAATTCATAGTATAACCGAATCATCAAACGAATTGGTAAGTTTGACTAACCTAAAAATAAAGAACGCGTGAATACTTGAATTGGTATGTTTTTAATCGATTTCTTGGCGTGGCCAAACATTCCAAACATATTCACGAATCAAAAACGCGGAATTGATCTAGTTTTGGAAGGGATTGGATTCGCAGTTGACTTTCCCAAAGTCAACTGTATGAATAAGGAGGATATAAATTTGTTTATGGTTGGAATTATGACACAAGATGGGCTGTAGCCCAGATGGTTGATGTGTGTGTAGTGGCCGCTGTGGACGCGGGTTCGAGTCCCGGTCCACGCATTTTTTTTGCAATTATTTTACTACTATATTATTATTATAAGTTCATGATATGGTTATATAAGCCCGAAAATGTCGCAAAATATTTTTAAAACGTACAAGAATGTCAAAACGCAGCGTTTATTGATTGATTAATAAAACATACATAATTGAAAATACGAAATGTTACAAAATACATGATGCAGGCTTTACTGATGGTTTTAATGAAGAAGATGATGTTGATTTTAGGGATAATTCTGGTTATCAAAATGATAGTGAGGATGAGGAAGAGGATTCAAGAAGTGAGGATGATGATTCTCAAGATTCAGACTACAAGATCACTCATGAGTCTGAAGATGAAGATGAAGATGACTTTGATGAGTCCAATGATAACCAGTCTCAACATAAGCATAACAAGCATAACAATATTAATGATGATGAATTTATGGTTGATAAAGACAATGTCATACAAGAGTTTGAAGTAGACATGGAAGCTTTTAAAGCTAGTGTTGAGCCTGAACATAATGTAGATCTTGAAGAAGAGGAGCAAGATGATGAGGATGAGCTAGAAGAGAATGGCATTGGACTTGATTTGGATGATTTTGACAGTCCAATTGATGAGGAAAATGACCCTCCACTGAAGAAAGATATGAAGAAACTTATAAAGAAGAAGAAGAGGCAAAAGGGGGTTAATCAACCATTTACTGTTGGACAATGTTTTAGCACAAAAGAAGAGATCAGTAACATAGTTAAAAGGCATGCTTTAGAAACAAGAAGACAACTGGTTATCAGGAGGAATGATAAGGTTAGATTTCGTGTGGTTTGTCATGGCATAAATCCAGATTTACAAGGCATGCAAGGGCAAACTAGTAATTCTAGCCAACCATGTGGACCCAGTCAAAAAGTTGGGGAATCTTCAAGGTCTAATAAAGTCAAGAAAGTAAATGACACCAACCCCATCAATACCACTGATACCACCAATACCCCTGATAAACCTAAAAAGATTAGATTCCCAAAACCAGATTGTGATTGGGTCTTACATGTGTCTAGACCTACAACCTCAGATACTTGGAAAGTTAAGAAATACAAAGACATTCACAACTGTCTTAAAACCAGGGAGGTGAGACTCTACACAGTGAGCAGTGTTGCAAGAGATGTTGAACAAATCATAGAGGGGAACCCCACCATTCCATTGGCAGCCCTTCAAGATCAATTACAGAAAAAAGAATCAAGTTCAACTAGGTTTACAAAAGACATTCAGGGCAAAGGTTATGGCTCTGCACAAGTTAGAAGGTGATTTCAAAGCACAATATACAATGTTAAGGGAATATTGTGAAGAGTTAATTAGGTCTAACCCTGATACAACTATAAAGATTGATGTTGAAAGGGAGTTTAACCCTTAAAGTCCCACTAGACAATTCAGAAGAATCTATATATGTTTGGGTGCATTAAAGGAAGGTTTCAAGATTACGGGCAGGGGTATTTTGGGATTAGATGGATGTTTTATGAAAGGTCCATTTCCAGGACAAGTTTTGATAGCTGTAGGGGTTGATGGAAACATTAGCATTTATCCTGTGGCATACTCAATAGTGGAGGCAGAGATAAAGGAATCATGGAGTTGGTTCTTGATGAATCTTGGGGATGATCTAGATCTTGGTCCAGAAAGTAACTTTACATTTATCTCAGACAGGAAAAAGGTATAATATATTTTACATGTCATTCATGTTATTTAATTGTCATTCATTCTATTTAATTGTCATTCATTCTGTGTAATTGTCATTGATTTTGTTTAGGGGTTAGTACCTGCAATGGCTAGGATGTTTGTCACACCCTCAAATATCCACCTGCGGAGTTCTACCGCGAGGCGTGTGACATACCAGGATCCAAGTCAACGGTCACAATAAACGACGTCTAAATGTAAAACATACGTAATAAAAACCATGCATAAGATTTAAAATTCAACATTTAACAGTGCGGAAGCATTAAAAGTTTACAAAAGTCATGCAGAAAATAAAACATAAGTTCCAAAGTTTAACATTTCCAAAACATGCCATGAGACCCTAGACGCAAGACGACCCAGTGCGACTCCGTGCGCCTATCTGACAGCTGCTACCTTAGCGACCTGAGAAAACATGCTAAAAGAGTCAACATATAATGCTGGTGAGTTCACAGGTTTTATTTAAACGTTTAGAGTAATCCTTCGAAAACCGTTACCATCACAATTACTACTATGCTTGTAAGAACGCTAGCTAGGCGCAGAATAAGATACTCATACGGGTGAAACCATTGCTGACTAAGCCGTGTAATGACCCTTAGTTTCCTATGGGCTACCGTCATCACCGGTAGACCTTGTTTTGTTAGAGACAATATGCACCCGCTCGGTCCCACCGTCGAGTGGGGTTTGTCAGTTCCCAATAGCGCTATCCATATTTCCCCGCCATATACCCATGTTAGTGGTTTCTAAGGGACTTTTTGATGAACCGTATAGTACGATAAGTAAGCCATAGTATAATGTGATAAAGAGTAATGAGTAATAAGAGTTTAATAAACCATAAGTCATAAAAGCGTTTTAAGCATGTTTCTCCCCCGAAAACATAAACCGTAAAATGTGGGGCCGTGAACTCACCTTAGGTTGCGTATTCCGTTTATGAGTAACCCGTATATGTGATATGAGTAAACCGTCTATAAGATATGATAGCCCCAACTATTGGCGACCTATCATAAGATATGTGTTAAGTTAGACTAATAACCCTTCGGGTTCATTAGTCCCTAAGTCCAGTCCATGACCATTATGTGTCCGAAAAGCGTGTTTGACCGACAACCAGACTACGTAAGACAAGACTCGACATCCCATTGGTGACCCGACATTCCACGTGTTCATCTCATACACACACATACACAAAACATGCAACTGAGTACTTAACATGCGTTAAAGTTCAACGATTCTAACACATAGGTCAAATAACGTATGAACAAGTCCGAACACGTGTTACTACGTTACTAGGCATGTCACGGGGTTCCTATCATGTTCCTAGGTGTCGAATCGGGTTTCGGGATGTTAAAATACACTTATAACAGCATTACACGCGATTAGGAACTTAGCATGCAATTAGGAAAGTCAACACGTCAATAGGGATGGTCAACAGGCAATTACAAGGGCTAATCGCCCCTTATGATAGGTGATTAGGGCTAATCACATGCATTATAGGCGATTATGGTCATAAGGTATGCAATTCAGGGCTTAACTAGTGATTAGGGTCACAATTGCATGAAATGAAGGCAATTAGGATCACAATTGCATGAAATGAAGGCAATTATGACCCTAATCGCCTATGTACACATGAGTAGGGCTTCATTTCAGGTGATTAGGCCCCTAATCGCCTATAGCATAGGCGATTAGGATTCCTAATCGCCTATAGTGCAGCAGATATGGTTTTTCGCGCGTTTAACCTTCCAAATCAGATCCGAAACGTGTAAAAACACCCAATAATCATCCTAACACATTAACAAACATATTTCAAGCAAAACCCCTAAGTTTTCATCATTCTAACAGTCCCGAATGCGAGCGTTTTCCCAAAATAGCAACTTAACATGAAAACATCACATCAACATGCAAGAACTTGCCCTAAATAGCAAATATCCAGATTTAATCACATAACCACGTTGCCCGAAAGCATCCTACTATTCTAGCATCATCCTAGAGCAAACCCTAACATCAAACAATCAACAACACATCTCATATCATCCTTAATCATCCAAAATCCTTCAAATGGGTCAAAACACCAAGTATCAACAATACCCAACCAAAACCATTCAAACTCCTAGGACATCATCATACTAACATGTAACAGCCATAAACATCACATTAACACAAAAACAACCATGATTCAATCCTAAAAAATTCTATCTTTAATCACATATAACACATATAACACATGTAAAGGTGTGGGTTTGTTTAAAAACGGTTTTAAATGGATTTTCAAAGACAAAAACATTTATAAGTCAGGTCTGGACATTTAGGGAGTAAAACATAATCATTTAAAGGTTTGGGTTTGAAGAACACACCTTGTATTTAAGAGGAGATGATGGAATAAGCTTGGAAATGGTTGTTTGGATGTAAAAATGGGTTCCAGAGGGTGTTTGTGGGTTGAGATATGTTATGGGACGGCTAGGGTTGTGTAAATGATGTTTTGGAGGTCAAGGGTGGTATTTATAGGCGTTTCTAGTCGTCAGGCACGTTATAGGCGATTATGCAGCTTTATCAGGCGATTAGGGCTGCTAATCGCCTTCACTATAGGCGATTAGCCCCCATAATCGCCTAAAGACCAAGCTAATCGCCTAAAGGGAGTGGCTAATCGCCACCTTGAAGGCAATTAGCCATGCTAATCGCCTACAGGGTCTGGTGTGGTGTATTTGGCGCGTTAAACTCCGTTTTAACATATGTTAACACATTTTCACATACCGACAAGTCACATAATGATTATAAACACATAATACATGAAAGTAAACACGTTCACACTCGTTCACAAATTCCCGGGACTCGAGACTTGCGTATGTTAAAACCCCAATGATGTGCGACTCGACTCGACTGACCTTGTTATGTGTAACGTATGCGCGACTCGCTAAGGTAGACTTTACTAAGTTTTCAAAAGTTAGTTACTGGAAGTTGCCGGGTGTCACAATGTTTCCCAATGCTGAGCATAGGTATTGTTTAAGGCACATACATGAAAACATGAAGCCAAAATGGAGAGATAGTCTGTATAAAGAGATGTTATGGGAAGCTGCCTGTGCCACTACAATACCACAATTCAACAGAAAAATGCAAGCTATTAGGAGGGTGGATTCCACACTGTATGACTGGTTAGTGAAGATACCTCCTAAAACATGGGCAAGATCACATTTTACTGGTATGTAGACACTAGTTTTGGTTGTTCATACTTAACTGATTTTGGTTGTTCATACTTAACATTTATAGTTGTTCATACAGGGCAAGCAAAAACAGATTTGTTGCTAAACAATATATATGAAAGCTTCAATAGGCAGCTTGTTGGAGGGAGGGACAAACCAATTATCACATGTCTTGAGTACATCAGAGAGTATCTTATGAAAAGAATTGTGATAGTCCATAAACTGATAGCAAAATCCAATGGTCCTTTGACCCCCTATGCTACAACAACATTCAATGAAATCAAACAAAAGGCCTCACAATACAGTGTCATGATGGCTGGGAAGGGTAAGTTCCAAGTAAGTGGTCCTTTCATGGACCAGTGTGCTGTTAATGTTTTTGAGAGGACATGAACTTGCAGGAAATGGCAGTTAACAAGTATGCCATGTCAACATGCTGTGGCTGCAATATGGAATATGGCACAAAATGGGTTTCAAACTGGTGTTGTGGAGTCATGGGTTGATGAAGTCTACTGGCTAGATACCTGGAGAAAGGTATACATGCACACAATTGAACCAATCAATGGCAGAGACTTTTGGAGCCCTTCTCAATGTCCAACAACCTTCACCCCTCCTAAGCATCATGTTCAAGTGGGAAGGCCTAAGAAGGCTAGGAAGAAATCACAGGTTGAGATAGAAGAAAGCCAGCTTGTGAAAAGAGGGAAGCTGACAAGGAAAGGGTGAACCAAAACTTGTAGCAAATGCAAGAACTTGGGACACAACTCAAGGAGTTGTAAAGGGCAGGGTGGTGAGACTTCCAAAGCTGGAAAGGGTGGAAAGGCTGGTGCAAAGAGGAAAAGGAAGGAACCTGTCAAAAAGTCATCACAGAAAGCACCTCAAGTTAGCCAAGATAACTAGTTGGTGGTTGTAGGTTTAAGTTATTATGTAATAAACAATCTTAATGTCTTTTGGTTGGTTGGTTTAACTTTTGATGTTTTCAGACGTGTAATGATGTTTTGGTTGGATGTTTTAAACTTGGTTGGATGTTAGTTTAATTTGTATGTTGGTTTAAGTTTGATGTTGCTTTAATTATGTTTGTTTTAGGATGTTTTGATCAGGTTCTTAAGTTTTGATCAGGTTTAAGTTTGATGTTTTGATGAGGATTTTTGATCAAGTTGTTAAGTTTTGATCAGGTTTACTTTTGATGTTTTGAACAGCTTTAATTGTACAGGTTATTACCATTTTTTAACCCATTTAGATTGTGTGCATGTATTTTTGACCCATTTAGATTGTGTGCATGTTTTGATCAGGTTTAATTGTACAGTTTATTACCATTTTTGACCCATTTAGATTTTTGATCAGATTGTGCCCATTATTGTCCCATTTAGATTATGTGCATGTATTTACACAAACTGTATTGGGCATTGCCAATTTTTGACCCATTTAGATTCTGTGAATCTTATTGACACAAACTGTATGGATTCAACAATTTCATCATAAACACATACAAAAGCATACAAATATCATTCACAAAGAACAGTTACATTACTTCATAATTGACCATTACAATATTAGGGGTTACAAAATTTGGTCAATATCTTACACATACACCAACCAACCACTACATACTGCCACACTAACACAACCATTTCATTTAAAAATTAAATAAAACACAAAGAAAATCCAACTAAGACGTAGCACAAGCCTCAATCTTTTCAGCTGATTGTCCCTTCTCATTGCCAATTGTTCATGATTGTTAATCGTTCAAAGTAACCCAGGTATGATTTCAGTAGCCCTAGCACACATTGGAGGGTCGCACCACCTGACAAACCCACAACTTGGACAACAGTGGAACCTTCGACCTGGATTTAGTGCAGTCCATGATGTTCGAACTGTTGTTGGTAACTGACGGGTGGTTCAACGAACACCCTTTTATAGTGTTAAAATGGTTATTTTATCCACATTTATTCATGATATTGCTTGGAATTGGGTGACTACGGTTGTTATGGTTGTAGGTGTATAAAAGAGGCGAAAACGAGGAAATACGGGCTTTGGAGCGGACCGGAACGGCTCGGGACAAGGAAGAGTTGATAGAAGAAAAAATCCATTTTTTCAGGCCTCCACCGTACCATACGGTGAGGACCGTATGATACGGTGGCCACTGGGCTTGATTTGTCACCGTATGGCAGCCTACAATGGCCGTTGGCTTTTGCTCCCCACCGTACCTTACGGTGGCCACCGTAAGGTACGGTGGCCCCTGCACAAAAATTGTAACTCCTACATTTAAGGACGGTTATTGCAAGTCTTTTCACATACTTCAAATTGGGGACATTTCTAAACATCATTAGGGGCGATTTTGGCTAGTTTGGGTGATTGGAGAACAATTCTAAACATTCGATTATTGTTTTTGATTCCTATGAACAATCATTTGAAGATTATGATGATCCATTTCATGATGCTAGGCTAGAACTCTTGATGATCATCTTTGGTAAAGTTTTTCTTAAACTCTTTTATGTTTGTTCCTCTAATTTCTAGAATAACAATTTAGTATGTTTGCTTGATTGTTGTGGTGTTTGAATAATTGTTTGTAGTAGTTAATCAATTTCTCAATTTCTAGTCTCAATCGTACGTTCTTGGTGTTGCTAACAATCGGGATATTGCGGGAAGGATTTGGGTTGGATAACCCACATCTGCAATTGTTCATCTTCGATTTCTTCAATTAGGGTTTTAAAATGGAGAAGAAATGAAGGCAGGTGGATTATAAAATACTGATAATAAATACAGGATGAAAGGACATAAATACCCCTCACGTGAACTGCACGTGGGGGGAGTTAACAGATCTGGTGGACGGCATCTGTCAAATGGACTCAAGTATTTAGTTATTTTCAACTTAGGGACACAAGTAGTTAAAGTTTTCACTTTTGGATTCAACTAGTTAAAACGACTAAAACACAGGGACGCAAATAGTAATTCTCTCAACTAAAAAAACACACACACCACAACACAATCATCTCTACAACACAAAACATGTTTTCATATGGTTCACCATTCGGGGTCCCGGGTCGCCCGGGTGCGAGGCCAAACACTAATACTCAGCTGCCACCCAATTGGGCGGACTTTGACACGAACACAATGCAATACGCGCAACTTCTTAGCGCGCAGGGTCAATTTTTTCCTCCACCAAACTATGGCCAAGGTTCTCAAGAGGAGCCCGAGCTCGTGCCAGAAACTCAAGTGGAGACCAACAAACCCGAGGGTTCTCAACCGGGGGGAGGGGGGAGCGGGAAACGCTCGCATAAAAAGAAAGATCCTACCCAACCTCGTCAAAGAAAGTAACAAGAACGTTGGACCCAAGACAAGGAATATGCTTTAGCGCGGGCCTGGCTCGACATATCGGAGGGTCCCCAAGTTGGTTAGTAATTTTTTTTATATTTATATATAATTTGTTCGTGTATATATATATATAGTATTTATTTTTTGTATTTATATTTATATATAATTTGTTCGTGTATATATATAGTATTTATTTTTTGTATTTATACTTATATATAATTAATCGTATAATATACATATATATGTATATGCATTGTTATATATTTCTAATCGTATAAGTTTTTTTGTAGCGAACTATCAACATCTTCCGTTGTTTTGGATTCGGATTCGAGAGCTGTTTTTTAACGTCAGGGGTAGAGGGGAGTATCGAGACAACGATTCGATATCGGGAAAGTGGTCGGACATAAATAATAGATGTCACTCGTTTTCGCAGGTTTACCAACGTTGTACGGACAACAGGGGCAGTGGGGAAGGTGATGATGGTTTGTTGGCAAGAGCGTTGAACGAAATGAGAGCTACCCGCCAGCCGTTCCCGTATTTGAGGATTTGGGAGATGTTGAGAAAAAGTCCTAAGTGGGCTAAGGTACCGGCTATGGGGTCGGGTGGTAGGCGCAAGGTCAGGAGAGGAGGAGGATCAGGAGGAGGAGGACCATCAAAACGAAGCAAAACCTCCTCCTCGACGTGAGATCCGGATACACCGTCATCCGATGCTCGCTATGTGAGTTTAGGTGATCCTATTAATTTGGAGGATGAGGAGGAGGATACTCCTAGACCAGCCGGTAGAAGATCAAAAAAGGGTGGCAAGGGTGAGTCGTCTTTGGCAGGAGGTGGTGACTTGAAGGATGATTTTGAAGAAATGAACCGAAGACTTCAAGATATTCGCGACCTTAGCCAAAGACGTTTGGAGACGATGCAGGAAAGAGTGGTCGAAAATAAAAGGTTTGTCGAGCTCCAAGAGGCGAGGCAAAGGGAAAAGGACATTGAGTTTTTGACCAAATCGCTCGATGGTCACGATGGAGACGCGCTACGCCTTTAGTGTGTTTGGTTTTTTTTTTAATATTAGTTGTAATTTTTTTTAAAATTTTAGTTGTAACTTTTTTTTAATATTAGTTGTAACTTTTTTTTTAATATTAGTTGTGTTTTTTAATATTATTTGTAATTTTTTTATATTTATTTGCCTTTTACTTTAATTATTTTGAGTTAAAAGATTAAAAATAAATAAATCCACGTGGCCCAATTAGAAACAGGGGCTTTATTTATAAAGCCCCACCACTACACCCCTTTTTCAGTTTCTCTCTCCATACTGACTCAGCAGCCACGTGGACCAATCAGAAAGGGGGGCTTTATATATAAAGCCCCCCCACTACGCATGGTCTAACGTTTGATAGAGTTTGCCATTGGTGTAGGTTTTAAGTAGGGATGGCAAAAAAACCCGAGCCCGACGGATATACCCGAAACCCGAAGCATTTGGGACGGGTATACCCGATACCCAACGGGTATGGGACGGGTTTGGTATTGGAAAAAAAATATTCTGCGGGTATGGGACGGGTATGGTATTAGGTGATACCCGACCCGATTACCCGAAACTAAATACCCGTCTACCCGAAATATATACCCAAATACTTTTAAGTTATATATATATATATATATATATATCGCTTCTTAACTATTTTTTAGTAATGTTTCATTCTAATAGATTCATTATTTAAAGAATAAACTTTTCGTCTAAAATATATATTCTGATAACATTATTATTTATATTTATATGCTATAAAATATATAAATAGTTTTCAAAATTCATACTATAATATATATATTTACATATTAAATGTTTCAAAGATTATTATGTTGATGATGATATATATGTTATTTATTACAATTTCATATACTCTAGATTTCTTAAAACATAAGACTATAAAAGAAAATAAAAACATTTATATACATGCAAATACCAACGGGTATACCCGATACCTGCGGGTAGGGCTGCAAACGAACTGAACTTTCAGCGAACAGTTCATGAACCGTTCGGCGGGAAGTTCGTTTGTGTTCGTTCGTTTAATAAATGAACGAACACGAACAAAAAATTTCGTTCGTTTAGTTAAACGAACGAACATGAACAATGGTCGCGTTCGTTCGTTTATGTTCGTGAACGTTCGGTAATGCGTTCGTTTGTGTTCGTTTATGTTCGTTTGTGTTCGTTTGTGTTCGTTTATTTTCGTTTATGTTCGTTTGTTTAATAGGAGTTTTAATTTTTATAACCTTCTTATATTCTTTTATATATATAAATTTTACTCAAATAAAAAAGTAATTCGACGAAAGTTTATTTTGGGTAGCTTAACAAAGACTTTAAGTTTAATATGCGAACTTATTTTTTTGAGACGCTACTTTATTATGTTTAACAATATTATGTAAATGTTATTTTTGGTGGCTTAATGTTATTTTGGGTGGCTTAATGTATGTGAATTCGATCTTATTCGAAAGTTAAAATATGTTCGTTTGACCGCTTCTATTCATGAACACTTTTATGTGTTCGTTTGTGTTCATTAATGTTTGTTTGTGTTCGTGTGCGTACATGAACAAAATTAACAAACGAACACGAACACGAATGTTTTCTTAACAAACGAACACGGACAAAAAATCTCGTTCGGCAAGTGTTCGTGAACACATATTTTCCTTAACAAACGAACACGAACAAGGCTCTGGTCGTGTTCGTTCGGTTCGTTTGCAGCCCTACCCGCGGGTATGCCCTATACCCGACGGGTAATACCCGACAGGTAATAGGACGGGTATGGTATGAGATTTTATAACCAGGTATGGGTATGGTATTAGCCAAACCCGACCCATACCCGACCCGTTGCCATCCCTAGTTTTAAGTGGTGTGAGAGGACGACTGACCCCGTCGAATTTTCACTCAAAAGTTCCGATTATATAGTATTTTTTTAGGTATATACGATTTCGACCCCGCATTTTTTTTGAAAAAAAAATAGGTATATTATATAAACCAAAACTAACGATATATCAGACGATACAAGGTTCTCAAATATCGGTAGTTTTAATGAGTTTATCGTTTTTCTTTGTTTTTTTTCTTTTGGGCCCATTTTGATAGATACAACTCAATTGTTTGATTTTGCCCATTTTTTCTTTAGGAGAACCCCAATTAAAACCTTTAACCTAAGTAAAACTATAAACCCTTTCCTGCTCTCGATCTCACTTCTCACCCCTTGTGCATAGTTGATAGTTTCATACTGTTTCTCAATCTCACAACTACTTTACTAATTTATTAATTATATATTTTTTCAGGGTTAGTAAATAACGGATATATTTATAGATTGTTGTCTTGTTGTGTTGTTGAATGTTGATTAAACCAACCCAATATAATATTTACAAGTGGGGGTCGATTGTCGTCCGTGTCACCATCCAAATGCCACAAGATAACTATATCTATCATCTTCTCTTTAGCTTTCATATTCTTATAATTGTTGGACATTGTTACTGTTTTGGACGGAGTTGTTTTTTTTTTAATTCAATCTTTTGTGTCGAGTTATCACATTATTTTAGAATTAGGGTTGAAAATAATTATGACTTGATTTAATGTTTATGTTATTAGATTATAATATGGGAAAGAATAAAACTATAACATCTTTTTTCAAAAGAGCGAATTAAGAACAAATAGAGGGAATAAATAATGAAATTATGAGTAAACGTCAAAAAGCGAATTGATTAATGAATCGGATCAAACAATCAACAAGAGCATGCTATTCCTCAAAATCCACAAGCAAATATGAATGAAGTGGATGTTAGTAGTTTAGAAAGAGATCCCGCTAAATGACTTGAAATGTGGAAATATCCGGTTAATATAAGGGAGAAAGTAAGACTAGCTTGTATTAAAGGTCGACAGGCTGAACTGTAATTCTTCATCCAAGTACCCACGCTTTATCTCATTTTTAATGTTTTAGTGTCGTTGTTGAATTTTTTGTTAAACAATGCTTAAAACTTTGATATTATTGTATTTGATGTTTGGTCGACCCAAATTGAATCACCGACCCGAACATATAATCTGTAACATAGCTATAGAAAAAAAAATTAGGTCCCGTCCTGTGACTGGTGATTTTCGACCCCAGACCAATTTCTCAAGCTTCGCCACTGCAGTTTGCCATTTCAGTAATTTTTTTTTTTGCAATTCAACACCTGAGTTTGAATTTTTTTGCTATTTTCGTCCTTTTCACTAACTCAGTTAAAATTTCTCGTCAAGTCAGGGGTAGTTTTGTCTTTTTACATGCAATTTATATTTTTTTTCATTTTTCTTAAAAAATCAACCTTATCCCAGCCCACCCCCTAAATCTCTCTCTAGCGTTCACTCTTTCTCTTTCTCCCCCCTCTCTCTAACGTTTTCTCTCTCTAAAACTCTTGATTTCGACTCCCAGACAATGATCTACTCCCCGAATCACAACACCAACTCACGTCGTTTCTTCTTAAATTATCATCCATATATATTAATCTTCCAATCCCATCTTCACGGATCCGGGTATTCTCTCTCTCTCTCTCCCAATCTATATCTATCTATACACACACGTATATATTTATTAATATCGTGTACGTTAGGCCTTCCAGTTTGTTGAATCGCTGTTGTTCTCATTCACCTTGTTCAATGCAGTGGTGGATTTAGGGTGGAGATGATGCGACAGTGGTGGGTTTTAGGATGAGGTGGTGCAGTGGTGGTAGGTTTAGGGAGGAGATGGTGCAGCGATGGTGGATTTAGGGTGGAGGTAGTGTGACAGCAATGGGTTTAAGGTGGGTCGATGGTTGATACAGTGGTGGTATGGTGGCGTTGGGTTGATTGTGGCATGCTGGTAGGTTGATTGTGGCATGGTGGTGGTAGTGATGATTTGAAGTGAGGGATGCAGATATGTTGAGAATTAGAGAGGCACGGTGGTGGTTGTGTTGGTGGCTGCTGCCATGAGGATGGTGGTAGGTAAGGAATGTTGTCTAAATTGGGTTTAATAATTAGGGTTTAATAATTAGGTTTTCATTTAAAAGGGGGAAGAAGATGACTAATGATTTTTTTATTAAAATAACCTAAATTGTCCCTCATTAAAGTGGCAAAATGACTACCCTACCCTTGACCTTAATGAGATTTTTTTAACTGAGTTGGTGAAAAGGACGAAAATAGCAAAAAAAAAAAAAAAAAATCCAAACCTCAAGTGTTGTATTGCAAAAATAATATTAATAATAATAATAATAAATAAATAAATAAATAAATAAATAATTATACTGAAGTGGCAAACTGGACCAAACCTCAGGGACGAATTTGGCTATTAACTCTGTAATAAATGTGTATAAATAGTGTTAGGATCAAATACACAGTACGTGAAGGAAAAATGGGAAGTCGTAGGAATGGTATCAAACGGACTCCGATTGAACTCATTCAAGCGGCATTGGAACCGTCTTCTCGAACCATACGCCGTTTGTTTTTAAATCTTCGTTTTTTAGGGTTTTAGCTTGTAGTTTTTAGAATAGGCGGAAACGAAGAAAGTAGATAAACATGCTAAGGTTTGTGCAGAGAATCAACATGTCTTTATCCCTTTGGCCTTTGATACCTTTGGCTCTCTAGTGTCATAAGCTATTTGTTTCTTGACCAGGGTTCAACGGGTCGTCCACAACAATAGTTCATCTCCAGGGGGCGGGTAATTTATTTGGTAGAATAGAGTTCGTAATTCAGAAATGGGTGATGGCGCAACTTGTTGCCCGTCTACCTTCTACTTTGATGTAACTTTCATATTTCATTTCAATGAAGATCGAAGCTTTAATGTTAAAAAAAATCATTGTCATTTTTCAATTCATTGAGTCTTTTTTCTTTAACATTATGTTATATTTTTTGGTACTGTGTTATATTTTGTGGCTTATTGTGCCATATTTCATTATCTATTGTGTTTTTTGTATCCTTTTCACCTTTTTCATTTTTTATTACACTGTGTAGAATAACTTGACACGTATAAATAAAAGTATGTTTATGAGCGACTTATGTTAAACTAAGAGTATATCCAATACCACATATGCTCTTAGGCCATCTTAACTATTACGTCATCTGACACATCATATTTTTATAAATATTTTAAATTTCTTATTTCATCTCCAACCCTACAAATATTCTTATCATTCTTAATTTATATCTCATCACTTACTCACTACGCATAATATTTAAATAAAACATTTTTTTACTTTGGGCCAAAAACCTGTTTTAAAAACGAATAAAAACAAAGCTTTTCAGGAATGGCTTAGTTGTTAAGGCCCTTAACTTAAGGGCATACAAGAGGTAGGTAGTGTAAGTATGTGTGTTGATTTATTAAACATTCGTGTAATTTTTTTTTTCATGCATTTTTTAAGTCTATGCAAATATAAAAGCATTCAAATGGTTTACTATAAAAAAAAGAGCTTATGACATAACAAAATAAACAATTGTCATGTTCGAATTCAAACTTGAAAGGGATTATTGTGGTTAAAAGTTAAAACATAAATGACACGTTAATAAACTCTTTAAAAAACTTAATTTCATAATTTGCATTTCGTATCATTAGTTTTCATACAAGAAGTTGTTCTTGGGTCGTGATATGATCGAAGGCATCATGGGATGGTGTATTACCCATGCCCTATCAATCGTTGATCGGTATGGGGACAATGTCCGTCCTATTTAACAAGGCTTTCAAAGCATTTGTCATTTCTTTGAATGCATAGTTGTGTATTTTCCCTTTCTTGAAATGGGAAAAAAAAAACATTCTATTTTTATTGTCACTACATTGATCACTATTGTTTGGATTTTTCAATATGTTAGGGTTTTGGTATGTTTAATATACATAACTAAGGTAGTGTTTGATATAATTGAATGGAAGAGGTAATAAAATGGATCATTATATGTAATAAAAAATAGTGTGTTTTGTTGGTTAAAGAATGAAACCACCCATTTCATAAGACATTCCATTCCCTCAAAACCATTCAATCCACCCCCATTTTTTTTCATTCCATTCCTCATTCACCATTTACTAACAAAACCATAACCCACCACCACCATCATCAGCGCCCACCACCGCTGTCGCCACCACCATCATCAGCACCCACCACTGCTGTCGCCACCACCCACCACCGTCTCCCACCACCACCGCTGCCGCCACCACCCACCACCATCATCGTTGCAACCCACTACCTTCACACACCCACCACCGCCGCCTCTACCACATGCCATCGTCACTCACCACAATTTCATTTACCCACCACTACCGCCGCCACCCACCACTGCCACTAGTCCACTACTCACAATCGTCACGCACCATCACTGCCATCCACCTCCACCCATTGCTACCACTCACCACTGCCATCGCTACCCACCACCATGCTACCGCCACACACCACCACCAACCACCATCGCCACTACTCACCATCGTCGCTCACCCACCATCACGACCATCCACCTCCACCCCCTCCTTCCACCGTTGTTGCCGCCTACCACCGCCGCTACCACCACATATCACCACCCACCACGAACATCACTGCCATTAACCACCACCCACCACCGCCACTAACCACCGATTTTATTCCTTCATCTTTTCCTACCTATCCAACAACACAAAGTAATATTTTGTTTCATTCCCATATGGCAACCAAACAAGACATGGAATGGTAATGATCCATTCCATTATCTTGTCCATTCCATTACCTCATCTATTCCATTCCCTCATCCATTCCATTACCCATACCAAACAGACCCTAACATCAAGATAGTAATCATCACTTTTAATGCCATTACATTAATCATTATTTTGAGAACCATCATACCTGAGTGTTATTTTTAATTGAGTTAATTATCAAAACCGTCCCTGTGGTTTGGGCCAATATGCCAGTCCATCCCAAAACTTTAAAAATTGCTTGAACAGTCCCTGACTTTTGACAAAATTGGCAAAAACAGTCAATTTCGTTAACGGAGTTAAGTAAGTGTTCTTAAGTCAGGGTATAATTGTCCATTTACTTATAGAATTGTCTTCTTCCCCATTCAAATCCATTTTATCTAAATCATGAATTTTAGATAAATCATATATATAAAAAAAGGTGGCCTGTTAGTCCTTCCCTAAAACCCCGATTATCTCACTCACTCACTTGAGTCTTATCTGAAAAGAAAAACAACACACGACCTCCATTCCATTACATTTCAAAATTCTTCAATCAAGATAAGATGGCCATGCCTCTGGGGTTTCTCTCCACATTCTCTGCAACCGAACATCGTCTCTACTAAAGTCTCTGTCCTTGTCTGTTCAGGCGGTGTCGTTTAATGGTAAACTGAGGACATGGCAGAGACACAGAGAAAGATGGTGGTGACGAAGGAGGAGGGTTTGGACGATGGTGATGACGGTGGTGAACAGTGGTGGTGACGAAGGAGGAGGGTTTGGATGGCGGTGCAGAGACATAGAGGCAAATGGTGGTTGAGGACGGTGGTGAACAGTGGTGGTGACGAAGGAGGAGGGTTTGGACAGTGGAAGTTTATTAATGGTGGTGGGTTATTTAGGTTTGTGGTAGTGAATGATAATGATAAGGGTGGGTTGCAGAAGGTGGAGGTTATCCGTGGTGATTGGGTTTGGTGAAGGTGGGTTGCAGAAGGTGGAGTGTGAGTTATAAAATGGTTGCAAGTGGTTGAAAATGAGATGAGGAAAAAGACAATTAGGAAAGAATATAACTTTGCCCCTGACTTAACGAGATTGACTTAACCCAATTAACGAAATAGACTATTTTAGTCTATTTCGTCAAAAGTCAGGGGCTATTCAAGCAATTTTTAAAGTTTTGGGCTAGACTGACATATTGGCCCAAACCACAGGTACGGTTTTGGTAATTAACTCCTTTTAATTTATTTTTTTTATCCTCTTATTTGTGTGTTAACGTGTGTGTAGTCATATAATGTTTTCAAGTTTTTGCATTTTTTTCATTAGTGTTTTTGCTTGTGTTGTCAATAGTGAAGGGATTAGGTTCCTAACCTTGGCGCGGATCACGACCCTATCCCATAAATACGTCAACTACAAGGTTTCCGTGGCTCAAATCTTAGCGCGGATTACAAACTTGTTCTCTAAAGGACGTCAACTCCTTGATGTCCGCGGACCAAATCCTATGCGGGCACAAACACCTGCGGAGGATTGTAACAAGGTGATGTCATCAACATAAAGCATCTTTGCGCGTAGACATACACGCAGGAAAATCAGGAAACATCGTCCTCTAATACGATAATGTACGGACGATTAGCAATCAGGAAGATCAGGTCAGATGCAGAGCGCATGTTGCGCCAATCAGAAAACAACACATGTCAGGGGTGCTTCAACAACCCCTGACAGTGAACAGTGACATGACCGCTTCTATGCTTCCCCCATGCTGTTGTCTACAGTACCCGTCAGAGTACTGTAGACGCATGGCCATCTGCTGTCCAGACGTCATGTCCGCGCCTAACCACATCGTGCCACATGGAATTATGATAGTTCGGTACATTCTTTCTTTCACATCAGTATTAATTACCACATGATTCTATACTCACTTTATGGGCCAAAGGGAAGGCAAGCCCATAACCCGGGCCCAAGTCCATTGTCATGGTTATGTGTAATGATGTTTGGCCCATGCATATCCTATATAAAGGAGGTCACCCCTCCTTGCAGAAACCATGTTATGTTGCTATAAGCAAGCCAACACCATATTTTGTATATGCTATCACGAGTAATAGTACTCTAGGCGGTCGCCTCCCTTCACTTGGCCCTTTCATTCTTTCTTTGTAGGTTCGCTTCAAGTCACGATTGGTGCAAAGGATTATTCCCTGCTGTAATAAGAGTATCGAACCATACTTATCTTCTGTTTAAGGCGAGTAATACTCGTTGTTTCTTCATTAGCGCAATTCGTACTGGCTAGAACACTTTCTTTTCATCTTTTAGCCCACCCAATGGATGAACCCAACCCTCATACTTCCACCCAACTGTCCGGGAAAGACCCACAGGTCCAACTCGACGAGGACACTCAAACACGCAAAACAATCACTAAACAAGCCACTGTAAGATCTCAAAAGCCTGTTTTTAGGTCCATCATGCTGACAGTAGCGATGAAGACGAACCAGCAGTTGACCCTAACGAATGGTTCTTTTAAATCACCGCCGATAAGCCTTATTTGTATCTACCATCAAGCACCACGTCAACTCTCATCTCCACCACCATGCGTTATCTATATTTGACAAGGTCATCTATATCTTTTAATATATAGAATTATCTATTAATATTATTAAAACTTAAAAATTTTAAATTATAAAAATATACAATATTAAATAATTATAATATATACGTTTTAGTATATATATATATATTTTATAAAACAATATTTGTATCCAAATAAACCATCGCCAATAACTCAATAAGTCTCTCGTATTTGCCATTAACCACCACGTATACCCTCTTCTCCACTGCCATGGCTGTCATGCGTTATTCATATTTTTAATACATAGAATTATCGATTAATATTATTTAAAAACTTTAAATTATATAAATGTATTAAATTAAATAATTATACGTACTCTATGCGCTTTAATAATATTAATAATAGCTAATTCTACATCAAGCAACGCATCAACTCTATGCGTTTTAAATATAGATAATGCATGGCAGGAATGGCGGTGGAGATGAGTGGTGACATGGTGTTTGATGACAGATACGAGTTACACTTATAGACGGTGGTTTATATGGATAAAATTATTGTTTTATAAAAGATACACACTAAAATGCAAAAAGTATAATTATTTAATTTAATATATTTTTATAACTTCAAATTTTTATGTTTTAATACTATTAATATATAATTCTAATTTCAATAAATTGCAAAAATTATTCTTGTAAGCAAATAGAGTTAATTACAAGGATATCTAGTTATAATATGTCATTTTAGGAATTTTATCAAGACTTAACTAGAAAAACTAACGGAGTTAGCCTTAGGACCCCAACATGTTAAAAAATTGAAACCATAAACCCTTAACATGTTAAAAAATAAAGTTAGTACCCTAAGATGTTACTTTCTATAAACCATAGGGACTATCCGTGTAGTTCTCTCTTCATTTTGTTGAACTTGATTACATATGTGAAATTGTTAATTTGTTGTACTTGAATGATTATATGAAAAGTGAATTCCAATTAGACAATTAGTGATGTTAATTTGTAATTTGTTGAAAGTTAAATGTAATTTGTTAATTTGCATTTGTTACATCGAAAATGAGTCCTTTCAAGAAGTTTTAGTTAAAGATGTAATGTAACGTCTTCCCTTTCCCCACCATAGCGCCCCCATAGCAATCTGGGGCGGTGTTCCCGACGCTATGGGGCCATGAAGCCCCTTTTAAGCCCACTACGCTCAGCCTTAATCAACTCCATTATGTTTGATCCGTTTTGCTTTATAACTTGATCCGTATTTCTTCAAGCAATTTTATCTCCATCCTTCATCCTATCAGCTATCGTAACTATTATAAAAAATCTTTGTCTTTGGTCTTTAACATATTTATGCTCGTATCATTATTTTTAATCTTATTGTGTACTCATTTTTAGAGGGTGTTTGGGATTTCTTGTTTAACTCTATAAGTGTTTTTTTTAAAGTGTTTATTGACTTATAATCTTTTGAAAAATGAGATTTTAAAAAAGTATTTGGATTAACGTTTGTGATAGGAAGAGCCAATAAGTGAATAAGTTGTTTTTTAAAAAGTGTTTGGCTTAACTTATTGCAAAGATTGGTTGTATGAGTGGTGTATTTGTAATTTGTATTTCAAAAGCCAAACCAGAAAGTGTGTTTGCTATAGCCAAACAACTTATTGGCTTATTGACTTTTTGAAGAAGCCAATAAGCTGTCAATCCCAAACACCCACTTAAATTATCTCCATCGTATCATCTTTATCATGCTTTAGTTTGCCATCTTTCATTGTAATGACAATTCTCTTACAATAAGGGATGAATACTCACCCACTAGAGCTTGCCATAAGTTAAAAATGGGATAAAGTTCAGTCTCCAACCTTCAGTCCTTGCAAATCGACTAATTGTTGATCACATTCCACACTTGAAATGTCCAAGGATATAATTAGTTAAACTGTCACAATGTGTCCCTTACATTAATTATCTAAATTGCATTCAACATCAAGCTAGCTTGGATTGGGATCAACTTACTCAGTGCGTGTAACTACAAAAAATCAAAACGACAAGAGAGAAATCACTATGTCTTCTCAATCGTAGGTGACAATGGAAGGGGGACAACCCCGTAGTCTTATATTTAGGTGACATTTTATGAAAGAACACTTACAAAGTAAAGGGATGTTTATTAGGAAGAAAGCTACCAAGCATTCTACACAAGGAAGTCAAGAAAGAAACAAGCAAAGATAAAAATTTGTTCTCTTTCTCTCGGACTAAAATTCAACAAGAAAAGGATATGGATAGAGGAAACATATTAATTGGACTTATTTTACAAGCGTCTTACTCTTATACTATTACTAGTGTTTAACCCCCGCGTTGCGGGGCAAATAGTATACAAACGATGGCCAAAGCTGGAAAAAAACTGTAAAACAAAAACACAAATTTATACTGTCATGTGACCTAAAACATAGGCAACGGCAAAAATGAACTTATACCGTGAGCTGATGTAAAATGTAGACAAAAGTGCGAGGAGAATCCAATTATGTGGATGTATTACTTATTATATGGACGAACACATAAGAAAGCTCAAACATGTGTTAGATTCATTAGGGAAGGAAAAAATAACAACCGCTAACCACTATATATTATGGTTTGTTAATCTTCATGCCAAATATACGCCAACATGCTCGTAGCATGAATAAACACCCTCTTTTAAAAAGTAAGGCACAAGTTTAAGGGAAATCGAAAATCGTATAACCCCTTTCATTTTTGAAGTACTAAAAGGAAAAAAATAGTTGTATTATCTATGTTACCTTATTAAGGAGGAGACATGTCTACAATAGTAATTATACACAAATTTTAAGATGGGATATCAAGAGACTCATGCTTTAACATAGATATGTCATGTAAAAATTCCCTATAATACCCCTTATTGCATTATCCACTTGTACTATAACTATAACTATAAGGTAACATAGATAATTAAAGAGGAACTTGAAGTTGAGAAGGAGAGAGACTAACCACCATTCGAATACTAATTATCAACTTGCTAGATCTTATAGGGAATGTACATAGCCCATTCATAACTGTTATAGTTACAATAGGTAATTTGTTTGTATAATACGCTCATTAGAAAAAATGTTGCTATCTATTTTTTTTTCTTTTTTGCACATTGCCACCTCACACTTTCTTAGCTTTAGCAACTTTAAATCCTTGTAAGCAATTTGTTTCTATCTATCACAGAAAAATGCCAAGGGGAGAAAACCAAGATTGAAGACCTACATCAATCTTGATAGAAACATGATATCAAAATATAATCTTACATTAATCACTCTCTTGCTTACTACAACTAAATACGTACCTAACCAATTGTATGTTGGAAACATTTAACAGCCGCTTATAAAATGTATGGTAGCAAAACCATGATGTCAATCGGTTTCGTAACCATAACCATAATTTATGGTTAATTGATCAGAGCTTAACCATACCATCGGTTAATTGTTTGTTTGTTCGTTTTTGTTAACTATGCTAATTCGGTTATGATCCAGTTAATACGGTTATTTGATCGTGCCCTAACCTTAAAAAACATTGTGGTTATTGCTCAAAACTAAACCGACCCGCCTTTGCACAACCCTAGAATCACAAATTTAAGTGGTATGTCCTGCTGCATCGCGCAGGCACCATACTAGTTTATTAGAAATAGGAAGCCTCATGAAGCAAAATGGATGTATATGCCTGAAACTTAACCAGACGGACTTGAAAGCATATTCATAACCAAATTTGATAATCTAAACAAAATTTCTCAATAAAAATTCTATTATCAGACTTCATAACCAAATTCTATGATTTCTATCATGCTCGTTCTCTATCTCCGGCAAGCTCCGTCACTGCGTGATCACTATCATCATACCACCGTCACCGCTACCACCGGCATCATCACGCCATATATACCAAAACATCTCCACCTAACCACCGTCATCTGATTCGAGATATCTGGCCATTTTTAACCACGTTGAACCGCCGTCTACTCGACTACTCGTCATGATCATACCGCCGCCACGACCATCTCTAGTCTGTTTACATCACTACCATCATCCCCCACCCTTTCCGACAACTGGAGATGACCACCGCCTTCATCAGATTTCCCCAAACTTACGTTTCGACTCTAAAATCGAACCTTAGGCGGCAGTGTAGAAACCTACACGTTGGTATCGTAGTTGACGATTAACATCTGTCGGTTGTTAAAAAAAATGAATTAAAAGGGGGCCTTTAACTGATGACACGTGTACCAATCTTAATGAAGAACTGTAGTTAAGGATCGATTCTAAATGTAAGAGTATATAATTCCCTTGAGTAATAACACTTTTATGTGACATTTAAAGTATATGGCCATACCAATTTACTCTTTTTTTGTGACCATATTTTATGATTCGTATCATTGAACACCTCAACATATATTATGTGTTGTACACGTATAAACATAAGGATTATCAAGTTTATAAAAGTTGAATTTATTTAAAAATATAGTTGAAGACAACCTGTAACATAAGAAGTTACCCGACAACGTCATGTATTGGTAAGCAAACAGTTACCAAAACACATTTAAGAATGAGTAGTTAGTGGTGTTGGGTGGTTGTAAAATGATGATTATAGTAAATTAGTTAGTTTGTCTATGCTTAACGGTCAAATACATGTAAAATAAAATAATGGTTGAGTCATGAGGGATTAAATATCATTTTTTATTCTTTATTTGTGGTTTAAAGGATTTAATTTTATAACTAGGTAGATTAATCTTCTTTAGTCCTTCCCGCGTCAATAACTAGAAAAAGGGGAACGTCAATGCATCCGGGAAAAAAACGATTAATCTCTATCAATAAACCTGCCAAAGCACCGAACCATAGAGTACTTAGTACCGGTGCCACGGAAAGATATGTTTTTAGATCTCGCATGGAAAAACCTCCTTCATTTTATTGTAATACATAAGATAGCAGCGCGTTCTTAGTTTACTTTATTGTTCTTCTTCATTGCTCTCTTCTTTATTGCTCTCGCCTGTTATCCAACCACAATAACATTCCGTGCAGCATCTAAAGAAACCTAATAGACCAATTGTGATTATGAACTCATTTTCTATAGACAAGAGCACCTAGTTTCTTGTTAAGACTTGAAACCCGGGTGTGATTTATTTACAACTATTTTCTTGTTGCTATTGTTTTTTGCGAATTTACAATCAAATTGATGTACAAAGGTTCTATGAAGCGTAGAGACGATAGAATCGACTTTTACAGCAGTACCTTGAGAAATAAAGGATTTCAATTTACGGTCTTCACAATTCACATGACAATGTACGTGTCCCCTTCATAGATTCCATTGAACATGTAATAAGAAAGAAATTAATGGGTAGATTGTAGAAAATAAATGAATAAAGTGAAAAGTTCTTGAAAGTCGTGGCTATAAACATCCAGGTTTGTACAACTTTGATAAATCATTGTACTTGGTGCTCGTACTATACATTCGATACCCATATTTTTTCAGAATACAATTTTTGCATGTCTAATCGATATGTTCGACTCCCGGACTCTGTTTGGCGTGTTTCGGAATGTTTAATTGTTCGTTGGTGGTTTTCAGAGGAACCCTTGTGTGATTATACTCGTGTTCAGCCTTTAAAACTTCGTCGTTGGGTTTGATAAACATAAAGTTATTATTAAAAAGCAACACAAAACAAAAATTTTAACCTTAAATCGTACCGTGATATAAGGAGAGGCCTATTAGGAGTGTCGTGGAGGAAGATTGATGGTTTGCTGTAGTCGATGATGGCACAGAGATTAGCGGGAAGTTGAAATTTTGAATGATGTTCGTCGGTTTGCTCTCCGTATACTAATTCAAAACAGAGGTAGGAAAGTAAAGCTTCAGGTGAAAGTAGATACCATGGATCAGAGAGATTTAAGCTAATCAAACTCATATCTCAAGCCGGTGCAAGTTATGTGGGAGCACTGTTCATCTTCTTCTTCTAATTTCTTTCTCTTGATCTTCACACTTGCTTTTGGAGCTCTGATCTTCTACATATTATCTTTGTTTATTATATTTGCAACACACACCTTCAACCCATTCCTCGTAAACCAGGAAAAAATGGCTATAGTAAAACACTTCAAGATGATGGTTTTGTTTTGTGGATCAGACGAGGACTTGCCTGTGTTGTTTGAGCCTTGCTGTAGCCATAGTCAGGCGCTTTGAAGTGGGTCACTATTCATATATAAAGAACATTAAAGAAGGACTTGCTTTAAATCCCTTACAAAGCACAAGGATGAAGTCTTGAAATCGATGGGAATGTTGCAACATGAGTTCGACCAAGATGACACGCGAAGCTTTAGACTCCAAGCGGATCCCTTGATTGCGAACTCACCTCCCGTAGAACATAGGCCTCTACAAAATTTGACTAATTCGCCTTTTTCACTTATTTAATGAAATTTAACTCGTATACCGCATTCGAAGATCAAGGTCTTCACATTTTGGTGATGTAAAACCAGGTCACACCTGTACTAAGTTTAATGTCGGAGAAGAAAAAAGAACATACTTGAAAATCGATGGGAAGGTAAACAAAATCGTCTAAATTTCATCCGTTTGTTAGCGCCGATCCGACTGTTGATTTCTTTCCGCAACCAGTACAACATACTTGAAATCGATTGGAAAGTAAACAATAACTAACAAAGATTGTACAACAAAAGAAGAAAGTGTTCCTCTCTGTTACCAAGCATGTTAAGAAATGATAATTTTCAAATATTGAAGATCAAGGTCTTCATTAGTACTTTGGGAAGAGAGCAAGGACAGGTCACATTAATTGTTAGGAATTGAATTCTTACAGATGATAAAGGATAACGAAGATTAATGTTGTATCTTTCCTGGAAGTAATGGATAAAATAATACACTTTTAGAGTTATTAATGATAGTTTAATTAGGGTTATTACTTTGTTTTGTGTTAAAATCTTTGACTATACATGGCTGTAAGCTGCCTTCTTCCTTCATGGTTGATGATGTCAAGTTTAATTCGTTGATTCATTTGGAAATCGAAAACGCCTATATAGACGTTATGATTAAGTATCTCATCTCTAGCTGCCATCTTCTACAAGTATTTCATATCTTAAGCTGTCACGCCTAAAAAGTAGAATTTTCATTTGGGTTTATGATAGTTTGATTAGGGTTATTACTTTGTTTTTTTTTTGAACTTTTTAATTTTTTTTCATACAATAAAAAAACCAATTCAAAACACCAAAAATCAACCAAAATAAAACTTTGACCCGAAGCGCCTCGCTTTTAAAATTTAGCTTTTTCTGACCTCGTACTGATGGTCGTTGAAAAGGGAGCCAAGCGCCTCGCTTTAGCCAAAGCGAGACGCTTTGAGCATCATAACCATTTGTTCTTCCATGACTTTGAAGTCAATTTTTGTATGTATTTTTGTACAAGTTGTATCTATCTTTTCAAGGGTCCATTGCCAATGGTACACACTTAAATCATAGCAATTTCAAATTTATATACGGTTGGAAATTATGGTATCATATACGGAGCGGAAGCGGTTTATATATTTAACAAATCCGATTATATATCAATATATATAAAGGGGCGATTTATGTATATAAATATATATTTAATTTTATTAATCCGATTAATAGAATATTCCCAATCAGGATCTTAGTTAAATGCGTATAAACAAATAAGTAATATTAACAACCATAGGGGGTTTAGTGATCAACATTTGACGACTATACCGGAATTGTAACACGCGGGTTACAACGAATCCTTACTAGAAGGAAGTTCACAACCAAGCAAGAGCCAACCGAGAGCAACAACTTGCACTAGAGGATGGCGGCGGCGGTGGCCGAATAGAAGTAGCAGGGCGGCGGCGGTTCTACGGTCGGCCAACTATGTTTCTTGGAGAATAAGGGAGTTGCTTTGTTAAAAGGTGTGATTAGGGTTTGCACCTTAATCCCCTATTTATAAAACAAGAACTTACATTAAGCCCCCTTTGATTATATACTTATAATCCTCTTAATATTAATCTAATTAATATCAAGTCCCTCGAGTCCAAAACATTTATTATTTCACAAAATAATAATCCACCGACTCTTGAACTTATCTGATTCGTGTACCAACGTGTAACTCTTCGAATCGTACCGGGTTGGGTTATGTTGACCTCGACTTTAATTACATCGGACATACTATATATCCAACAATCTCCCACTTGGACGATTTTAATTAAATGATTCAACGTGCGCAGAGTTGGACGCCTAGCTGCATCGCACTGTACCCAACACAATATGACACTTTACAGTCGTCAACTAATTCTTTGAGTTCAAGTAACGCTTTACTTAACCAAATACTATAGCCCTGATAATTCTATCAATAAGTCCCTTTTGTATCGACATTCGTTGATCATAGGACATGGATCATTTATTCTTATATAGTGATCAACCATTTTCTATTCTTATCTTTAATTCAAACTGGTCTAACGAACTACCTTTAGTCCGAGCGTGGCCACACGTTTATACCAAGTTGAGTTAATGAGGGCGCCATAATGTCTAAATTTCTAATCCTATAGAAGTACAGAATTCTATCAGCATCATACAACTCCCACTTAACCTTGGATTTCTGATACGCTCTAAAATATACATATATTTATATCAATATTCTCTACATTTTAACTAATATTTGGGTTAGTTTTTATTAATTATTACTATTTATTGGTTCATATTAGTTATTTAAAGATTTTTAGTGAAAACGAGCCAAAACGGTGCATTTGAGTTAAACTTGAGATCCTCCAAAATTTTAATATTTGAATGGGCTAACTAATTACATTTTTTTATTGGGCTAGACTCATATTTAAATTTGTGTTGTAGGAACTAATGAGCCAAGGCCCAAATGAGATGGATATTGAGCTACAACAACGATTAAATGAAGTGCACTTATTTGGGCTTAATCTTACCTACAACATTCAATGGGCTAAAAAAAAAGAAAAAAAAATTATATGGGCCGGCCCAAAATGAAGACGAGTAGGGATCACAAAGGTTGGCGGCCGCTGATGTTATAAAATGGACAGAGGGGAGCTGACATCAATGAAGGAGGGTTGGAGGCGAGAGGTCCCAAAACAAGAATAAAAGGGTGTGTCAGGGGTGACGGCTCAAAAAGTTTTAGAACAGACATCACAATCGAAAAGAAAAAAAAATTAAAGAAGCATTTGAAGATTGGTATGAGGTGGAGAGTAAAAGTAGAAAAGAAAAAAAAAAATTAATATTTTGAAGGTGAGGGTCACAAAGAAGGGCGACGACTACAGTGCTTATCGGTTTGGTAATTTTTTTTTGTCTCGCCATGATTTTCATTTGTAAACTAGATTTGTTTTTATTTTTTTCACTACTATGGTTGGCTAGATTTATATGGTTGTCTAGACTTGGGATGTATCTTGATTTTAGTTGATTTCTTTTGGTATTTGGCTACTCGTTTTGACTCGTTTATGTAAAAAAATCTAAACTTTATTGGGTTTTGTTGTGATTTATCGCCCGGATGATGTTGGTGTTATATTTTTAGACCCGTATGTGCTTTAGTTTAATTACTTGGTGTTTTTAAATTAAAAATCGCATATTTTTATCATTTGCTTTGTGTGATGATTTGATAGGTTGACTTGTTGACTTAGGGTCTAGAAATCGCATGTTTGACATCGTTTTGGGTTTGTCACCTACCTTGAGACCGAGAGGAGATAGGTTGTGGGTTTGTTAGGATTTATTGGTTTATTTGGTTAGATATTGCACGAGAGTGAATTTCTTTCCCGGTGTTCTTTTTATCCGCTTTCCCAAACATTTACCTTTAGGAATAGATTCACCCCTTGATATCGTTAGTTATTTGGTGATTAGTGAGACTGAGAGGAGATCTAATCTTTGGGTGCGTAAGCTTGTATGTTTGGTGAGACCGAGAGGTGATCCATTCTTTGTCTGGTGAGCTTTACAACCGCTTAGGATTGCATTTACTGTTCTAATGAGACCGAGAGGAGATCTAGATACTATAGTGTTTCCCGAGTTGGTTATACCCGAAGATCCCGGTAGTCATTCGAGTGTCCATTTCCCATTAGCTTTCAGCTTTATCAGTAGGATTCCCAGTCTAGGCAGCCATCCTCCCCCATTTCTGATTCCTCTTTCGTGAGCGTTTACTCTTTGATCTCTCGTCCTTTCTGCTTGTTTATTTCTTGTCTTATTTTATTTGGTTACTTGTTTATCGTTTTAGTTTCTTGCTAGTTAAAAATCATGCTCTTTCATATAGATTAGGACTTGACAGAGGTTTAGTATCGAGGGCTGCATATCAGTGTCCACGGATTGATACTCGGTCTTATCGACTTTACTACACTACGACCGATACACTGCCGTGTTGTGTGGTTTAGTTTGGTGATTCCATTTTTAAAACCAGATTGTGAAACTTAAAATATTTATATATATTTTTAAAATCAGTTTGATCGCGCCGGCAGTTGCACATTTTTTGGATACCCCGCATATCAGCTCATCGCATTTTTGTCAGGGGAGTATCAGTTGTCCTTTCTCTTTTTCTTATTTTAGTTTACGTTAGCCACTTTTGACACACATTGGGGACAATGTGCGTTTTAAGTGTGGGGATGGAGTAAATAAATAAAATTTATATTTTCAGAAAATCCAAAAAAATAAAATCAATCAAAAATTCAAAAAAGAAATCTAAAAAAAAAGAAAGTAAAATTTTTGAAAAATACAAAAAGAAATAATAAAAGTTTTTTGCAAGTCCCGAAGCGATTGATTACAAACAGAAGACACGCCTTAGCCATTGTAAAGCGTAAGCTGAAGGCGGGTCGATGTGGGTTTGCATTTCTTGGGGGCACGGGATTTCTTTAAGTTGCGCGATAGTAAAGTAGGTCCAGCTAGTCGGTTTTTGAAGCAAAATGGTTTGTGGGATACTTATGATAGTGGAACAAACCTGATTTAGGAAGACCACTCTTGGCTTTTACCGACATCCCATTCCCACACTTGATAGTGAGGATTTGAGTTTATATGAGTATTATTATATTCACTTTCATTTGTCGAGTGCTACCTACTTGTTGCTTGATTACAGAACTTGTGCATCATGATACATTTTTAGACCTTGGTTTTGGACTTGGCATTAGCGTGATAGAGGCATTTAGGATCACCCACATCTTAGCCTTTTTCTTTTCTTTTTGTTTTTCATTTTTTGACCCGTTTGATATAACCTTAGTCGCCACTTTGAGCCCTTTCCCTTTTCGTTTGTCTACCATGTTACCACTTTTAATTTCTCCCAATGCTACCCGGATTACTAGCCATGTTTCAGGACAGTGTTAGATAACATCAAAGATAGTCCTCGATCAATGTAGTTTATTATGTGCCTTAGGAAAAAGGATAGATTGAACATATCATTTCAAAACATCTCATGACACAGATCCATGGAGATCGTTTTGAAGCGAGTTACATCCAATATCATTCCCTAGTGATATATGTGAATTTTGATTCTCACACCCTTGAGTTATTCATCTCATGAATACAATCAACTCGATTCACAATAGTCTTACATTCAAATTCATTCCCATGTAATTTGATCGACTACGAATATTTTAGAATACTCTTATTCAATGATTTAAACATATAAATAATGAACACAGTAACAAAATGTTTAAATTTTCATTTAACCATTAAATCAAATAAATATTCAATATAACAGTTTTAGTTCAAAATAAAACACCAATACTAACTACAGATCATGCCCACTATCTAGAAACTCAAAGCCCTATTTTTCCAGCATGCTCCTCATGTTTAGCTTGAGGTAAAGGCTTAGTAAAGAGTCAGCCAGATTTAGATCTGTATGAACTTTGTTTATTACGATGTCTCCACGCTCTATTATCTCTCTAATATAGTGGAATTTTATGAGTATATGACTTAAAGTCTGATGTGACCTTGGTTCCCTTGCAAGAGCAATGGCACCAGTGTTATCACACAGTATCTCGATTGGTTTCTTTATGCTAGGCACAACATCGAGATCAGTAATGAACTTCTTCATCCAGACAGCCTCCTTTGCAGCATTGTATTCCGATTCATAGGTGGATTGAGCGAGCAACCACACTTTGCTTAGAGCTCTTGCAAGTAACAGCCCCACCATTCAGAATGAAAACATATCCCGTTTGTGACCTTGAATCGTCACGGTCAGTCTGAAAGCTTGCATCAGTATAACACTTAACTGACAACTCCTCATCCAGTCCTCCATATATTAAGAACATGTCCTTAGTCCTTCTTAAGTACTTAAGGATGTTCTTCACTACAGCGCAGTGACTCTCTCCTAGGTTCTGTTGATATCTACTCGTCATGCTAAGATCATACAAGACATCAGGTCTAGTACATAACATGGCATACGTGATAGAACCAATAATAGAAGCATATGGACTTTTCAGTGTTTGCACACTGCCTGCTATTAAGAATGGTTCCATGTGCCATGGGCAAGAGCCACCTTTTTGAGTCCTGCATTGAGAAGTGTCGAATGACCTTATCAATATATGTACTTTGACTCAAACCCAATAACCGCTTTGATCAATCTCTATAAATCTTTATTCCCATAATATAAGCGGCTTCACCAAGATCTTTCATTGCGAAACATTTACCCAACCATACCCTAACATCTTTTAGCATAAGGATATTGTTTCCAATGATTAGTATGTCATCTACATACAGTATGAGAAAAGTGATATAGCTCCCACTAGATTTCTTGTAAACACACGGTTCATCTTTGTTCTTGATAAAACCAAACTCTTTGATTTTCTGATCAAAATGGAGATTCTAGCTGCGAGACGCTTGCTTTAATCCATAGATAGATTTATTCAGCTTGCACACCTTATTAGGATTCTTTGGATCGACAAAACTTTCAGGTTGAACCATATAGACATATTCAAGTAAGTGTCCATTAAGGAGCGCGGTCTTGACATCCATTTGCCATATCTCGTAGTCATAATACGCAGTAATGGCAAGTAGAATTATAATAGACTTAAACATGGCCACTGGAGAGAAAGTTTCCTCATAATCAATTCCTTGATTCTGAGTAAAACCTTTTGCTACAAGCCTTGCTTTGTAGGTTTGCACATTCCCATCCATGTCATTCTTTTTCTTGAAGATCCATTTGTTTCCTACAATCCGACATTCGATAGGGAGATCAACCAAATCCCAGACTTGGTTATCATACATGGATTGCATCTCTGCATTCATGGCTTTTTGCCATTTATTGGATTTCGAATCCAAGATTGCAGCTTTGTAAGTAGCAGGCCCAGCTTCATTAATCATGAAGATATCGTCATACTTTTCAGGTGCATGACGATCCCTAATACATCTTCGAACACTTGGTGTTTCTGTTGTTTCTTGAGTCCTCTCAGGCCCAACTTCAACAACCAGATCAGTTACTTCTGGTTCTGTTTGAACAACTGGTTCAGTCACTTGTGATTCTCGAATTTCTTCAAGATCCACATGGTTATCTCCAATCCCTCGCGCCAGAAGCTCTTCCTCCAAGAAAGTGCCTTTGAGTTTAGTGAAAATCCTATTTTTTATGGGGGGGGGGGGGTAGAATAGGTAACCGATCTTCTTAGCGTATCTGACGAAAACCACTTTTTCGCCTCTGGGATCAAGTTTATCCAAAGATTCTAGAGTGACATAAGCATTACATCACCAGACTTTAAGATAGGATACATTAGGTTTCTTTCCATGCCATATCTCATAAGGCGTTTTGTCAACCTTCTTTGTTGGAGCTATATTCATAAGTCTTGCAGCAGTTTCCAAAGCATAACTCCAAACGAATTTTGGAAGGGTTGTTCGACACATCATTGATCGAATCATATCTAATAGAGTTCGATTTCTCCGCTCAGAAACACCATTATCTTGTGGCGTTCCAGGTGGAGTGAGTTGTGAAACTATTCCATATGTCCTTTAGATAGTCGATGAACTCCTGACTAAGATATTCACCGCCTCGATCTGATCGAAGCATCTTAATAGTTCTATTTAGCTTATTTTCTACTTCGTTTTGGTACTCCTTGAACTTTTCAAGACTTTCATGTTTATGATTCACAAGATAAACATAACCATATCTACTGAAATCATCAGTAAATATAACAAAGTATCTTTCTCCATGTCTTGACATTGTTCTGAATGGACCACATACATCTATATGTACAAGTCCTAACAGGTCATTAGCTCTTTCTCCAACATTTGAAAAAAGTACTTTTGTTTAATTTCCACTCAAGCATGATTCGCATTTGCCAAACGAATCTAAACCCTTGGAATCTAGGACTCCTGCGGTCTTGAGTTGTTTAACACGATTCTTGCTTATGTGACCAAGTCTACAATGCCACATATACGTATCATTAAAGTCCAACTTATTACGTTTATGGGAGATGTTGCATAATATGTTATCGTTTTGGATTTCTATCTCATAGATCACATTGTTGGGTTTTGCATTAAAGTAAAACATATCATTAAAATAAGCAGAAATAAATTCACTATTAAAACAATAATTAAAACCTTGTCCACGCAAAGCAGAAACTGAAACAATATTTCTAGTCACACCAGGAATGTAAGAAAACATTGTTTAAACAAGTTCTAAACCAGAAGGAAGCAAAAGAACATATTCTCCTATCGTCTTCACAACAACTCTTTGTCCATTGCCAACATGGACCTTGATCGGATGTCGCGGTCCGGTCAAAGATAGTATTTATAAAGTCCTAATTACCTTAAACTATGTAGCTAGTGGTAACAAGGGTGTCGAACCACGAAGAGTCTGTGGTTGGCGAATAAGGTCTTAGTTGATTGAGAAAACGTCACTTTATGAAGAATTAACTTAATTATGAAGTTTAGTGCTTTTGTTCATTTAAGATTTTTGGTTTGAAAGTTGTGAATCACAAAGTGATTCAAGATTATAATTTGCAAAAGTTAAAAATAGAGCTTGATTAATACTAAAGACTTTAAATGGAGATACTTGATTGTAAACAATGATAATAAAATGGAGATCACATCGGTTTAACAAGTAACCTAGAGTTCTATCACAAATTGGGTTGGATCAAATACTTGCAATGAAGATTAACGGGTTAATTGTTTCAATAGGCTTAGGTGTCAAGTTTCATCAACATCAAAGATGGACTAAACTACACTTCATTACTCTAGAACATATAAACCCTAATAACAAGTTAAAGCATAATTAACCGAATTCATTTCCCTAGTAATTGGCGCAAGAAACAATTATCTAAAAGAATTCAAAACAAGATTAACGCAATTAACAAGTTTGTTCAAATCAAAATTACAAAGAAATAAGAAAATACCCAAAATGTTCAAGAACCCTAGACTACAAGTCTACACCGGGTGATTCCAAGGATGATTAGCCGCTCATGGTGATAGAGGTTTCAATGGTGATGGAAAAGATATGAGAATTAGCCATGAGGAATATTGGGGAAGTAGGGTTTATGAATGGTGAATGAAGGTTTGGTGATTGGTGATGAAGATGGGTTGAATGATGATGATCTTGATTAATGGAATATGATGATGGATGGATTAGATTTGAGTTCTTGATGATTGGAGGCACCAAGAATGGTCCAAGATCAGCCCTAGAAGGTTAGAATTGAAGGTATGGTGTAAAAGAATCGAATTACCCATTAAAAACTCATCAAAACGTCAGTTTCACGTTTGTTGTGCTGCAGGCTGCGCCTAGGACGCCCAGACATGCGTCTAGGACGCCTATCTGATGTGCCCTGGACGCCCAAGGTCTTTTGGAGACGCTCAGCTGGACGCTGACCAGCGTCCAGGACGCCCAGAGGTGAGTCTAGGACGCCCAAGCCTATTTTGCTTGATTTCCTTTGTCTTGCTCAGTTTCTCACTCCCGTTCTTGCTAAATCCATTCCAAATCCCCGTTAAGCTTCCAAAATGCACCTTAAACCTTTTGAGGCCTGCAAAATGAAAATCTCATCAAAGTAGCGTGTCCGAGACTATAAAATCACATAGAAATGCAATATTAAACACTAAAAACCTTGGACTTTCAACCGCGTATCAGACCTCCAAGTCACCCTGTTTCAGCTTTCTAATCATTCTTAGTCCCTGCAAAACATTACAAATGTGGAAACCACATCCTTTGTCAGGCACCCATGTTTTGCTAGAAAAAGCAAAGATTTCAATAACATATATACCTGAGGACTCTCCTCCTGAAGCCTTGGCTTGCTTTAGTCCAGCTAAATACTTAGCACAATTCCTCTTCCAATGCCCAGTTTCATCACAATGAAAACATTTGGCATCTTTCAGAGGTTTCTTGTTGACAACATGTTTGCCTTTGCCCTGATTGCCCTTTTTCTTGGTGTTAAGTTTCTTAACTTGACCCTCCCTGATCATCAGCACTGGTGCAGTCTTGCTAAGTACATTCACCTCAGCAGTTTTGAGCATCTTATGCAACTCTGCAAGTGTCTTCTCCATCCCATTCATATTGTAGTTCATAATGAACTGATCGTATGACTTAGACAATGAGTTGAGGATAATATCCTCAGCCAACACATCACTCAAGGGGGATTCCAGACGAGCCAAGTGATCAACATATGCCTTCATCTTTAGCACATGAGCGCTAACTGATGTACCCTCTTGCATACTAGTGGTTATGAGTAATCGCATCACATCAAACCTCTCATGACAAGCCTTCTATTGGAACATTTCCACCAGGTGCACATTCATCTCGTAAGCCATCATCTCATCCATGGTCCTTTGAAGTTCAGGGATCATGGATGCCAACATCAGACATGAGACTTTCATAGAGTCATCAAAGTGCTTAGCATAGTTTCTGTAAGCAGCAGTTTGTCGGTTGATGGGATCATCAGGTACTGGCGTTTCAAGAACATACAGCTTGTTCTACTCCTAGAGAACAATTTTCAAGTTGCGATGCCAGTCCATGAAGTTGGAGTGGTTCAGCTTGTCCTTCTCTAAGATGGACTTGAGAGAAAATTAGGAGGCGGAATTGTTTTCAGATGACATCTACAAAGTTCAAAATTAATTTATTAGTATTTTGTGTTTTAAATATCCTAATTTATTTTATGACCCAAAAGCAAAAATTAATTAGGATGAGACCTCGATTCATCAAGACACAGTGAACTGGCTTAGCACTATCCACTTGTATCATTAGGTAGGTAAACAACGATTGTTAATTGTGTCCACTACACAACTTTCCATTTGGGGTTATCGCTTAAAAGCGATGTACGTTTAACCCCAACTATGCCCACTTGATGAACAAACGATGTTTGGTCCTTTACTGTTAACTGTAACACCGGCCTATGTTACATAGGAAATGCGATGATTACCTTCTTTCACGATCAATGCCCAGATGCAGGGTCCAGCACTAACATTTTGGGTTCGATTTAGAATGAAGTGTTAAGTCGTTAAGGTTGGCATAAAACATCAATTTAAAATTGAGATTTATTTTAATATTTACTACAAATATTTTGAATAACTCGTAGCATGATGCGAGTCACACAATAGTTTATAAAATCCAATTTTATATAATTCGTGATAATTGAAACTCCTTTCAACACTTGACATGGTATAGTTTTAAATACCCTATTTAAACTATGTTGGTCATTTTATCGCGAATGAACTTGCTTTAATATTAATAAAGCTCTTTTATTAAATACGCTTTTCAGTTTTATAAAACTTGTTTTAATAAACCGTTGCCATGATTGTGAGAAATTTTGTTTATTTTGGGTTATCTCGATTATTTACAATAAATAAAACATAACCACAAAATATATAATAATAAAATAAACGAATCGAGCCCCTAATAGGTCGCCTGTTTCGTTTTAGCCATAAACAAAACGAACAAGTCTAAAGGGTTTCAAAAACTATTTGATAACTCCCACTTGACCCCAGATCTCTGTCATCATGGAACCCGTTCGTCTTTTATCTTCATCTTGATCTTGTACTTGTAGGATTACAAAATAAATTTGAAATACAAATAAAACAAATCTATTATAATCCTACTAATTAATATCAAGTCTCTCGAGTCCAAAACATTTATTATTTCTCAATATAATAATCCATCGACTCGTGAACTTGTCTGATTTGTGTACCAACGTGTAACTCTTCGAATCGTACCGGGTCGAGTTACGTTGACCTCGACTTTAATTACATCGGACATACTATATATCCAACATATCTCATGTTTATCGAAAATACTACCCCGGTTAGAATATAACATAATAAGTTATGATATTTCATTATGTTGGTGCTAATATGAATAGGATTTCGAATTGGGATCCGACAGTAAAGGTATTTCAAAATCGGCTTTCCAAATGGAAAGCCAATACATTGTCTATTGGCGGTAGGGTAACGTTAATAAAATCGGTGCTTGAAAGTCTTCCTACGTACTACTTTTCGATCTACAAGGCTCCAGTTGGTTTTATTAAGAAGCTAGAGTTGTTGATCAAAAAGTTTTTATGGGGTGGTGGGATGGAAGGGGCTAAAATTCATTGGCTCGCGTGGGATAAAGTTGCTAGTTCAAAGCGAAATGGTGGGCTGTGTCTTAGTAAGCTTGAATTATGCAATAATGCTCTTCTCTTAAAGTGGATGTGGAGGTATCGAAATGAATATGAGGCCCTTTGGAGGAAAACTATTGATGCAATCCATGGATCTAAAAGAAGGTGGGACATGGTCCCATGGAATAGAACAGTGTCGGGTACGTGGAGTAGATTGATCGCTGCATCATATAGGGTGAAGATTCTAGACAAAGATGTTAATAGCATGTTTTAGGGAATAATGGGAAATGGTAGAAAATTTTGATTTTGGATTGATTATTGGGTTACTCAAGTGCCGCTTAGGAATGTATTTCCGGAATTATTTTGACTTGAAAAAAATAAATGGTGTGTTGTAGCGGATAGAATTGGGGTAAATAATGAAGTTGCTACTACTGTATCTTGGTTTTGGAATAGAAATTTTACTTCAGAAGAAGAGGGCCGTAATCTGGTAGAGTGTCAAAGGGTGGTTGATGGCATACGATATTGAATGATAAAGAGGATGGGTGGATCTGGAATGACGAATTGATAAGTGAGGAGTTTAAATGGTGCAAGTGGCTCCCGCTTAAATGTAATATGTTTATATTGAGGGTCACTTTAGATAGAATACCAACAAGGATGGCACTTCGGAGGAGGAACATTGAAGTAGGGGATAGCTCGTGCGCTTTTTTGTGGTGTTTATGAAGAGTCAACCGATCACTTGTTCTCGGCTTGTGCGATTAAATTGGAGTTTGGCAAGGTATAGCGACTTGGTGTGGTATCCCATTTCCTTTTCTCTTATCGGTCAAAAATGTGCTACAGATTCATGATCAATTTTCAGTTCCAAAGGAGAAAAGAAAGGCTGTCTATGGCATTGCGATTTTGATGTGTTGGTGATTATGGAAAACTAGTAATCAGTTAATATTTGCAGGAAAAAGCAGAGGAGTGATTGAGATAGTGTCGAATATTAAAGCTTTGGGATACCTTTGGTTTAGGAATAGAGTTAAATCGAATTTGATAGATTGGAAAGGATGGTGTAATTTGGATGTAATATAATTGGTTGTTGGTTTTTAGCGTCCCCTATTTCCGCCTTGGAGATAGGGTGCTTGGTTTTTTTAATGAACTTAACTTTTTTTTTTAAAAAAATCATTATGTTTGACTTTAGGAACATAGATTGCAAGTTGTATGATTAGACTATCCGTTGTGGCTAGAGGTGAGCACAAGCTTTATTTGGGGTGAGCAATAAACGGTTCCGAACCGTGAAAACCGTGAAACCGACCCGGAACCGCTAGAACCGAACCGAATTAATGTTATAGGTTTCGGTTCTCATATTTTGGCATAATCGGTTCCCGGTTCGGTTCCGGTTAGAACCGACGGGTCCGGCTAAGAACCGTTAGAACCGTTTTGAATTAAATTAAATATTTAAATATTCTATTATTAGTTTGAAATAGAATGTGTCCTTCTTTATAGTTCTTAACACTTTTAAATTGTTTTACTTGGTAGAAATGTAGAGTATTGCCTTATGTGATGGGTAGCAGTCAGCACAACTTGTTCTGACCCGTTTAATTTGTATAAAAAGAATGTTATGATCCGAACAAAACAAATTTTGATACGTAAACTGCTATACTTTTAGTAACCATGGTTAACACAAACTGTTGATAATTTTTTTTAAGAAAAATCATTGTTTTTGTTTATTTTTTTATTTAATTGTTAATGTTAATTTTAGGATTTTATTGATAACCGGTTCCAGTCTAGAACCGTTTCATGAGAACCGTTTCACCCGGTTCTGGAACCGAACCGTTTAGTAATTATCGGTTCCGGTTCTCATATTTTGGAATAAACGGTTCACGGTTCGGTCCGGTTCTGAACCGTTGCACAGCCCTAAGCTTTATCCTCTTATATTGCGCCATGTCAGCGCCCAGTTGGCAGGGTGATAAAGCTTCTGCTCACTCACCTGATGCTGTTGTGGCTAGAGGTGAGCAGCAGCTTTATCCAGTTTTTTTTGTATTTTTTATTTTTTTTGATACTTTCTAAATTTGTCAAAATTATATTAAACCAAAAATAAAGTTAACTAATAGCGGCAGTACATTTAAGGGAGAGAGTCGCGCGCAACTTTTTCGGACATCGCAATATACTCGTCCATTGCGTCCGATGCAATCCCGTATGCTAGCTGCCGAATAGCGGCCGTACATTTTTGCACGGAGGTGAACCCGAGTCGGCCCCTTGCGTCTACTCTTTGTTGAAAAAAAGGATAACGCTCCGACAAATCATTTGATATGCGCATGAATAATTGTCTACTCATTCGAAAGCGTCGCCTAAAATGATTTTCAGTATACACGGGATCCGGGCTGAAGTAGTGTCGGTACAAAGGATCGTTTGCTCCCTCTCTATCACGGTCAAGGGCCGGCTGTTGGGGTAGCACCAGAGTCCTTCTTCTTCGAGACCGTGCTATGAGGTACTCAACCGTTATCCTACCCACTTCCATAAACAACTCGTCTTCTTTGGACGAGTCGGACGAAGATAAATCGTTTCATTGCAAAGCCATTTTATGTGAGTGAAAGAAATTTAATTTAATGGTTTGTGTGTTGTGATAATTGCAAATATGTAGGTTACCAAAAATAGTGAGCCGGCTGCCAACGGTCGGCAGCCAACGGCTCTATTTGACCAGCCAACGGTCATATTTGATCCGCTACCACACGCGAGTATGGTAGCTTCGGCTAGCTCGCGGGACCGTTAGCTTGAGGATGTTATGGTTCAAGCTATCCACGTGTACCAAGTTGTGTCTCGCGGCTGCTCGCTCGCGGGCCACAAAGAATAGTCTTACATCTTACTCCCTCCGTCCCAATTTAAATGTCCTTATTTCCTTTTTTGTTTGTCCCAAATTAAATGTCTCTTTCCAAAAATGGAAATGTAATTTCCAGTTTTACCCATAAAAGACAAAAACAATCCATCACTTTTGAGGATATAATTGTCATTTTACCACATACAAACAAAAGATTTCTTAAAAAGTGTGTTTTTAAACATGAGACATTTAAATTGGGACGGATGAAGTAACATTTTTAGGGTTGAGATTGACATTTTATGTGGTTTACCGGCAATTGATTAATTAATTATTTTTTAGAACCAATAACTGAACACTTACCGATTATAATCGCACTTATCTATGCTTTTCTCAACCATGAGACTAGAAACCTAGACTACAAGTCCTTTGGTCGATAATGACTAATGAGTAACAACAATAGTTCAAGTTGTGAAATTTAGTCGATTTCAAAATCCAAGTGTGTACAATCGTCTTGTTTCACAACGTGAAAAACTAATATTGATAGACTCGGAAATTTAGTGTGGTAAATTTTTTTAAAATTTATAATTTTGTTAGACTCGTAACTAAAATTTTTGAGCACATAGATCTTCTAAAAGTATTTGTTTTTAATTTAAAATTTTGTTAAAAGAATTAACAAAAATTAGAGGATCTTGTGATAATATATACTAGGGATCTAGGATTCTTACACCCCCTAATATCAGCATTACATCAGCTCATGATCCATACACCCATTAAGGCCCCACCATATTTTTTAATGGATTATTATGTGGGCCATATATGACAATTTGTTTACATTGATATAACAAGTTTAATTTTGACTTTATTTATTGAAGCCTCAGAATATTTGACTTTGATTTTGATTTTATTTATTAAAGTTTTAATATAAAGTTTCTTTTAGTTCTATTTAATAATTATAGAGATTATTATACTGTAAGTAAATCAAACACATGCCTTTGTGAGATTTTACGTAGTCATTTATGACTTCGGTCCACATTATAAAAATATGTAAATGATATATTTTAAAATTTAATATACTTTTTAACATTTTAATCTATTCATTTCTTTTTAAATATTTTTTTTATTTTCTCAAACCAATAGTGTTTGTTTTTTTATTTTTTTCTTTAAAATTTGGTTTTAATCTCATTCTAATAACCGTTTATTTATTTTTTTTATAAACATTTACCAACTACTAACCACATTCATTAACTATTTTTTTCACCCACTTCTAACTCTCAACCACATTCTTTATCACCCCCAACCATCATCCTACTTATAAGTACCAACCTCCACTACCTCTAATCTCTTACACCACTCGTAAATCACTTCTAAATCTCCAAATTCTCTCGAGGATTCTCCAAGTCCTCAAATCCTCTCAAAAATCTCCAAATTTTTGTGATTCTCTCTTTATTTCTAATACATTCTTCTTACATTTTTCTTACTTTTTCCTAATCTAACTTTTAACCATCCAAATCACCACTTTGGTGGTTTGTGCTTTGGTTTAACCTCCTAACAATCTTGACTATCCAAATCACCTCTTTGGTGGTTTGTGCTTTGGTTTTAACCTCCTAACAAACTTGACCATCCGAATCACCTCTTTGGTGGTTTGTGCTTTGGTCCGCCATTGGCGATACATGACATTCTTGACAATAAAAACTGGATGTCCATTTCTGCTTGTAGCAAAATGTCATTCAGAAGATGGAGGTTGGAAAATAAAAGTAAAATGTGACAAACATAATCATGAACCTGCTCAATGGTTGGAGGGGCATGCTTATCCAAGAAGGTTAGCCAAAGAAGAGTTTGCAGTCCTGGAAGACATGATACTAGTTGGCGTTCCTCCACGTAATATTCTAACTGCATTGAAGGATAGAAACAGTGCAAATGCCTCCACAATTGAAACCATATATGATTTCATGGGGTTGAACCAATATTCTACAGGATATACTTTTTTTCTCCAACCCTGAAAATACACAGACCTATGATTTCATGTGGTTGAATGAAGATTCTAACAGACATAGTTTTTTCCCAACCCTTAAAGCTCACAGGGTTTTGATTTCATTGGGTTGACTCAAGAGAGTATTCCAAACGTTTCATGTGTGTCGTTCCTGTTGTTTTGTTTGGAACACTCTCTTGAGTCAACCTGATGAAATCAAAACCCTATAAGCTTTTAGGGTTGGGAAAAAAAAACTATGTCTGTTAGAATCTTCATTCAACCCCATGAAATTATAGGTCTGTGTGCTTTCAGGGTTGGAGAAAAAAGTATATCATGTAGAATATTGGTTCAACCCCATAAAATTGTATATTGTTTCAATTGTGGAGACATTTGCACTGTTTCTATCCTTCAATGCAATGAGAATATTACGTGGAGGAACGCCAACTAGTGTCATGTCTTCCATGACTGCAAACTCTTCTTTGGCTAACTTTCTTGGATAAGCATGCCCCTCCAACCGTTGAGCAGGTTCATGATTATGTTTGTCACATTTTACTTTTATTTTCCAACCTCCTTCTTCTAGATGACATTTTGCTACAAGCTGAAATGGACATCCAGTTTTCGTTGTCAAGAATGTCATGCATCGTCAATGGCGGACCAAAGCACAAACCACCAAAGAGGTGATTCGGATGGTCAAGTTTGTTAAGAGGTTAAAACCAAAGCACAAACCACCAAAGAGGTGATTCGGATGGTCAAGGTTGTTAGGAGGTTAAACCAAAGCACAAACCACCAAAGAGGTGATTCGGATGGTTAAAAGTTAGATTAGGAAAAGGTAGAAAGTAAAAAAAATGTAAGAAGAATGTATTAGAAATGAAGAGAGAATTACCAAAAGTTGAAGATTTTTTATAGGATTTGAGGACTTGGAGAATCCTTGAGAGAATTTAGAGATTTGGAAGTGATTTGAGAGTGGTGTAAGAGATTAGAGGTGGTGGAGGTTGGTATTTATAACTAGGATGAGGGTTGGGGCAATAAAGAATGTGGTTGAGAGTTAGAAGTGGGTGAAAAAAATAGTAAATGAATATGGTTAGTAGTTGGTAAATATTTATAAAAAAAAATTAATAAATAAATGTTTATTAAAATTATTGGACAGTGAACACTATAAAGTATAAGTCATTTTTGTCGACTAGGAGCAGATCTAAACTTTGTAACTTAAATTTGGAAGAATTGTGTGATTATAACATTAGAGACATGGTTATCTGACCGTTTTGTTGGGTTTTATAACTTCTTGCTAGCCCGAGTCTATATTTGTATAGAGTTCTTGGCCTTCAAAAGAAAATGTAAGTTGGCTGACCTATCTTTATTTTAACAACAAAAAACATATAGAATTACTAATACCCACGAAAATGGGTTTGGTTACTATTTGTGGTTTGCAATTTATTATATACTATATAGGGTGATAATGCTCGATGTTGACTTCAAAACAATGAAATTCAAGTTGATAAAATATTTCTAGTCGTGACATGTCCATCCACAGCCGAGCCGCCCATTTGGTTTTCTTGTTGACGTTTTTATATCGTTCGATCAAATCTTAGAGTGGTCGATTTGTGGTTGGACTGTGTGTGTTGATATTGAGTCTTATGTTACTAAAACTTTTAGCGTTATGTTGATTATTTACTAGTGCCTGTTACACTTTGAATGAGGCCAGTGTATGGTCGTCAAACCCCTATATGCATTATGTTCGGCATTTCTTGATTGATTTGCTTGCCTATTTACCTTTTTGGACATTCTTGTTGGTAGTCTAAGAAGAGAACATGGACATGTGAATAGTTCTATCTTGCATATGTATCGAATGTTCATATATTTATTGTTATAAAAACAAAGAGTGTATATATTTGTAATCATGTATGAACTAATATACTCTTAACCTAATGTATGGTCAAGACTTAATAAACAAACATAATAACACGAGTTTGATGGATCAATGGTGAACTAAACATAATCACAATAACATAGAATTTGGTTAGATAAAATGATGGGAATATGTAAGTTACATGATTACAAGAACAATTCCACTATGTGCTTCACCTGCTGACATGATTAAAAGGGTGTATGTATATATATGAGAGTGAGGTTAGGAGTTGTTACAAAATAAAAAAGTCCTAAAAAGTGTACAAAGTCATGTGGGTCTTAAGATTATAATAGTTTATACTCTTAGGGCTATGTATGTTTTGTTTAATTATTTTTTTAGATGATAAGACCCTGATCATTGAATATATGATCGTATAATGTTTTTTTGTGATATTATTGTGTTTTATGTTAATTATCATGTGTTGTTTTGTATTTATAGTTGTACTAGCTGATTACCCCGGGAGGGTCCCGGGGTTGAAAAATCTAGTTTTACGTGATAACCTATTGCAAATGGCTCAAGTTAACTAACCACAAAATCTCTCAATCATTGCATGTTCATAGTATTCTAATCAGTAATAACTCATATTCCCTAATCTAAAACCTAATCAGTAATCATCTAAAGAATCACTTATGTAAGCTGCAACTATTAAAAAACTCATCACATCTCTCTAATTTCTCACATTCTAATGGCTCCTATAATTCCTAACCTAATCAACTAAACAAACACTTAAGTTTTTGTAATCATTGCATCTCATTATGCCACGTGGCATAATCAAGAGATGGTTGAGGCCACCATTGAACGCCACGTCAGCAACTATCAATTCTTTCCGGAAACGTCCCGAGGTTGAAAAATATAATCATTCTAATAATACTAATACTAATAGTAATAATTACTACTCTTGTAATTAAATAAATAAAAAAATAACCTTGCTATAAGGTGACACCATATGTTGCAGTGTTGCGCGATTCTTTCTCCTAACTTCTCTTGATGAAGTATACCTAGTAAAATTCCAATGATAACATGGCGATTGGGCTGATTTTCAACATCGTAGATAAGAACCTGGTTTAAAAGAAAAAAACATGATTAATGAATAACATCAACACTTTGTGTGTTTTTTTCTTGTATGAACGAAACCCCACAAAAAATAGTCGATTTTTCTCCGTTTTTTATAGGACTATGGTACTCGTTGGAAAGATAATAAAACGCTCGTTAATTTAGTGTAATTTTTTTCTTTAAAAAATCCCGTATATAAAAGATATAAACGTTTAAAAAATATGGGAGGATACATGAGAGAGAAAATTTTAAATTTATTTTTAAATTCTTTTTTTCCTAAAATAACTCAATTTAATTTAGGGTTTTATGTTTATCTTTTTTCTTTTAATTAAAAAAGGAAATAGTTCAAAAACACTAAAATCTTTCACTTATGATGCCACGTGGCACTCTCAAGGGGAGGTTGAGGTCTCCATTGCACGCCACGTCAGCATATATGTTTTCTTTTATATATATAGAAGATAGATGATGATGTGTTTGAATTTTTTATGGATTATCCGGATTCAAATATAGTGTTTTAGTAATCTCCTCTCTATTATATGTGTGTGTTACCACACCCTTATGACTTTACTTTGTAAGAGTTTTGAAGTTTGTAGCAAAACCCTACCCATGAGACCGATATGTATATGCTTGAAACATTACATTATATATGTATAGAACATGTAAGGAATTGGTTGCATTATAACTAGTTAAGATTTCTCCTATAATTAATATGCACTTTTTCAATGGAAGCCGTACATTTTCTACACTGATGTAACCAGAGAAATAAGTTTTGCAGGTGCATAAGTAGGGCTATAAACAATCAAACGTTTAGCGATTAACTTGTAAATTGTTTGGCGGAAAGTTCATTTGTGTTTGTTCGTTTAATAAATGAATGAACACAAACAAGAAACTATGTTCGTTTTAAACGGACATGAACAGAGACATCATTCATTCATTTATGTTCGTGAACGTTCGATAACGTGTTTGTTTATGTTTGTTTGTGTTCAATAGTTCATTAAAGTTTTTAACTTTTTATTTTTAATTTAAGGTGGTAGATTATTTAATATATATTAGTATATCACATATTAATATTACTTCCCTATTCTGATTAACTATTTTTTTGAGTGGATAAAGTGAGACTTCAAGTCTAATATGATATTTTTTTTTGTTTTTGTGAAACACTGTGTTATGGTAATTATGTGATCAATATTATGTCAAGTATATATTTAGGAAATGTGATTAGTATATTTTGGGTGGACAATGTTTGAGATGAAAAATATTGATTTTATTCGAAATTTAATATGTGTTAGTTTGTGCTCAGTTTTGTTCATGAATGCTTGTTTGTGTTCGTTTATGTTTATATGTGCTTGTTTGCGTTCGCTTTTGTTCGAAATCTAAATTTAACAAATAAACACAAAAGAACACGAACAAAAATCTCGTTCGGTAAGTTAATGAACAGTTCGTGAACACGTTATTTTCTTAACAAACAAACACAAACATAAAATTTTGTTCGATACATGCTCATGAACAGTCCATGAACACATTACTTCCTTAACAAACAAACACGAACAAGACCTTATTCGTGTTCGTTTGGTTCGTTTACAACCCTATGAACAAGTAAGCCATACATGATTTATCATAATTTTCTTGAGAATTAATGATCATTCATTGTATAATACATCAAAAACCCTGATTGTTTTAAACATTTGACGTTTAATACTTTATAAAAAAACTCAAAAACTCACTTTCATATCTAATAAGCACCAATTTTTACACAAAATCAAACTTAACTCAAACCTAAAAGATGAAAGCATATTCAACCACATGAGTTCTATTAGTGAGAACAAGAAATAAAAGAAAATTCTTGCAAGAATTCAAAGTATAATAACAGGATAAGAGAAAAGTGAATATAGCCATTCTTAAGGTAGCGTTTGTTTCATAGAATGAAATGGAATCTAGATGGAAGTGGAATTCAGATTCCATTCTTTTTTTTTTGTGTTTGGTTTCCAAAGGAATTGGAATTAGAATTTGGGGAATGAAATCCTTCTGATTCCTTTAAAAGCATTCACATTAGGTCCCCCCATATTTTTGTGAGAAAAAGAGTTAATAGCCAAAATCGTCCCTGAGGTTTGGTCACTTTTGCCACTTCAGTCCAAAACCCAAACGTCTTAAATCTGGGTCCGTAGGCTTTTGATTTTTTGCCACATTCGTCCCTGACACTAACCCAGTTAACTTATCTCGTTAACTCTGGGGGCATTTTTGACTTTTTGCCTACAAAATCGAGGGAATTTTAGACATTTTGTATTTAAAAGCTAAATAAATAAAAGATAAAAACATACTTTAAGGTAGAGAGAGCAGAGATAGAGAGAGGAGAGAGATAGAGAGGAGAGAGAGCAGAGAGAGAGCAGAGAGGAGAGAGAGAGAGCAGAGAGAGATAGAGAGAGAGAGCAGAGATAGAGAGAATAGATCGAAGGAGGAGTGGGTGTTTAGGGTTACGATTAGGGTGGTTCAAGGCGGCAGAGATGATGGTTGTTTAGGGTGGTTGTGGCGGCGGAGGTGATGGTTGTTTAGGGTGGTTGTGGCGGCGGAGGTGATGGTTGTTTAGGGTTGAATCGCTGCCTCCCTCTCTCTCTTTCTCAGGTCCCTCGATTCCTCTCTCAGATCCCTCTCTCTCTCTTTCTCTCGCCTGTCTCCCTCTCTCTCTTTCTCTCGTCTGTCTCTCTCTCTAGAATAAGGTGGTGGTTGTGTGAGGGTGGTGGTGGTGGTTGTGTGAGGGTGGTGGTGGTGGTGTGTGATGATGGCAGGTCTAAATGGAGAAGAAGGTAGGCAAAAAGTCAGAAATACCCCCCAACTTAACGAGATAAGTTAACTGGGTTAGTGTCAGGGACGAATGTGGCAAAAAATCAAAAGCCTACGGACTCAGATTTAAGACGTTTGGGTTTTGGACTGAAGTGGCAAAAGTGACCAAACCTCAGGGACGATTTTGGCTATTAACTCTGAGAAAAACTTATATTTTAGGATGGGGTTATGAGTGGTTATGATTAGAGGACATGATCGGTATATTTGGGGAACTTTTTCCCTGCATTTATTATTATTACTATAAATACCAACTTCTATCCCTTTCACAAAAATCACTATTCATGAATAGTGACTTAACGGAGTTACTATTAACTCCGTTAAGTTACTATTCAACTCCGTTAAATTGTTATTAACTTAACGGAGTTACTATTCTACTTCGTTAAGTTACTACTCAACTCCGTTAAGTTGCTATTTAGCCTTTTATTTTCCTTTTTCCCGTAAATAGCAACTTAACAGAGTTACTATTCAACTCCGTTGAGCTACTATTGAACTGCGTCAAATGACTACACACCTCCGCCAGTAGTAACTTAACAGAGTCACTATTCAACTCCGCTAACTTACTACTCAACTCCGTCAAGTTACTACTCAACTTCGTTAAGTTATCACTCAGTTACTATTCGACCCCGTCACGTTACTATACAATTCAGCTTCGTTAATGTACTACTCAACACCGTCAACTTACTACTCAACTCCGTTACGTTACTACTCATAAAGGTCACAGATACTTAAACATGTCTAATTAGACCGGTAAAAAAAAAGCGTGCCGAGAAACGCGCGAGCATATATCTAGTTTTTAATATATTTTAAAAGTGGTTGTGAGTTGAGGAGAGGAAAAAGGTAATAATAAAGGTATATAAAAGTATTATTTAATTGAAATAAAAAAGAGAAAATATGATGATTTTTAATGTGATATGTGGTTGTGAGTGATTGTGAGTAGACACGGAACCTAATGTGAATGCTCTAACTAAAGGAATTCAAAATCCTTCCAGCATATGAAGGATTTCAAGTAATTCATTGGAATTTTAGATCGGTTAACGTTGTCGCATTCGCCACCCAGACACCGTCCGCCGTGCCCGACCTCCCAGTCACATTATAACCACCCCACTCGCCGTCATCGCTGACCTGACCCGCGTCGTCTTGGCTCGATTTAGTAGATCATCGACCCTCACAGACTTGACCCCACACTACCTCAACCTGCACCGTTTCAACCCGACGCTAATATCTCGACCTGGCCTGACAAGACCCGAACCAGTCAATTAAAGACTTCGGACTGTTTCCACTCGACTGGGCCTCTGACGACCTGCACCATTTCAACCAAACAGGTCCATTAATGATCCTAACGGTAACGACCCAATTAGGCATGTCGACGACCCGCACCGTCTGGACCCGATGAGTAGGGATGGCAAAAAACCCAAGCCCGACGGGTATACCCAAATAATAGATTCACTATTTCAAAAATGATATTTTCTTTTGAAATATATATTTTAACGATATTATAATTTATATTTATATGCTATGTAATATAAATATATTTTCGAGATTCATATTATAATATATATACATTTACATTTTAACTATTTCAAAGATTATTATGATCATGATATTTATGTTACTTATTACAATTTAATATATTGTAGAGTTATAAAACATAAAACTATAAAAGAAAGTAAAAAATATATATATACATGTAAATCCCAACGGGTATACCCGATACCTGTAAGTATACTCTATACCCGACGGCTAATACCCGAAAAATACCCGATTGATAATGAGACGGGTATGGGATGGAGTTTTATAACCGGGTATAGGTAATGGGATTAGCCATACCTGACCCGTTGCCGGCTATAAGGCCTGATAACGACCTAGACCATTTCAACCTAACTGGGCCCGTAAATGACCTGGTCGGTTTTGACCCGATCTGGCTTGTTAACAACTTGAACAGCTTCGACTCAATCGTCCCCGTTAATGATCTGGACCGTTTCAACCCAACCGGGTATGCTGACGACCCGGATTGTTTCGACACGACCGGACCCGTTAACGAACAAGATCGTTTTGACCCACTGCATGCGAGGATGGAGACTAGATTGATAGATCCGAATTCTTTTGTCAAATGACACACCAAAAATGGAATTGAGACTCTAATTCCAATTACTGTTAGAAAATTATAAATTCCAAATCCATTTCATTCAAATTGCAATTCTTTGCGAATTTCAATTCATTTTCATTCAATGAAACGAACCCTGTCTAATATTCCTAATCCGATGATAATTAAGGTATGACAACCAGCTAATATTGATTCATGGTGGTGACACCATGTAGTCCGACTCTAGTGGGCAAGGGTTCGTTTTTAGTAGATTAAAGTTTGTCATACAGAAAGAGATGGCGACGCAGCTTGTTGCCCGCTTGCCTGATATCTTGATATAATTTTTTACAATTATTAGGGGTGACGGGGCACTATCCGTGAGTTTTTTCAACTTCACTGATTTCAACCAATCCTACATTGTCACTTCACTTTACTGATTTCCATCACTGAAACATTTTTTTGGAAGCAACACTTCAATGATTATTTACCCACAATCAATGAGAGAGAGAGATAGAGACAAAGAGAGAGAAAGAGAGAAAAATCACGGTCACCAGCCCGTTAACTAGAACTGGAATTTGGTTCACGGGATCACTACCAGCATGAGTGATGGCGGTGTTATCGTGCTGGTAGTGAGCAACCCGTGACCAATTCTGATGACACCCCGTCCCCCTTAAGGATATAACTAATGATTTAATTTTTTACAACCTATGAAACTTTGGTGAATTTAGTTCAAGAAGAAGCACTAGTCACTCATAATTGTAGTAGGTCTACTGTATCATCGTTGCATTCGTAGATCTAGATTTGGCTAAGGCTCTCATTACGAATAGCAACATCGAAAATAAAGTTATTGATAGTGATAACAAAGACGATTTTTTTTATTTCACATTCTTAGGTTATGTGTAGTGGTCCTCGTTATACGGCGTTTTACCCCTATAGCGCCCGGGAACACCGCCCCCGGGGCGCTATAGGGCGTTTTCCTTGACACCCGCCATGGCCACAGCGGCGTTTTACCCCTGCACTTCTTTTTATTATTATTATTATTATTAGTAGTAGTAGTATTATTATTAGGGTTTAGGAATTGGGGGTAAAAGGTTGAAGAAGAAGAAGAGAGTTGGAGAAGAAGAAGATGGTTGGAGGGTTGGAGGGTTGGAGAAGAAGAAGAGGGTTGGAGGGTTGGAGTGTTGTGTTGAAGAAGATGATGTATTATTATTATTATTATTATTTTGTTATTATTATTATTATTATTATTATTATTATTATTATTATTATTATTATTATTATTTTGTTATTAAAAAACAATAAAAAGCAATGATTACCCAATCATTTATAACCCCCCTTCCCACTACACCCTCTTTTTCCATAACCCCACTTCTATTACTTTTTAATATTTTAATACCACAACCCCCACATAACCCCCCACCACTACACATGCCCTTAGTGTGTGTAGTGGTGGGGGATTATGGGTATTAAAATATTAAAAAGTAATAGAAGGGGGGTTATGTGGGGTTATAAAAAAAGAGGGTGTAGTGGGAAGGGGGTTATGGGGCATTATAAATGATTGGGTAATCATTGGTTAATTATTTTTTTCTTATTTAAATAATAATATTAAATAGTTTAAATATTTCATTAAATATATAAAAATTACAAATACAAAAAAAATTACAAATACTAAAAAACTACAAATACTTAAAAAAAAGTTACAAATACTTAAAAAAACTAGTCGTCGTCGTCTTCTTCGTTTTCGCCTTCTTCTTCTTCTTCTTCTGCTTCTCCTTCTCCTTCTCCTTCTCCTTCTTCTTCTTCTTCTTCTTCTTCTTGGTTGTGTTGAATCGGGCGAATCGCCCATGCTTCCTCAACCAAATCCGCCTTCAACGCGTTATGTATATCCTTGGAACGTAACATGGAACTGTTTTGGAATCTCTCCTCCTGTGTCGCTTGCGTCCCTTGAACATCTTCTTCTGCTACATAGTTTGGGCATATTGTCTTTCCTTCGTATTCAAGTATCATATTATGCATTATGATACAAGCATACATCACCATTCTAATCCTTTCTTTTTCCCACATACGACAAGGATTTCTAACAAAATGCCATCGTTGTTGAAGAACGCCAAAACACCTCTCGACGTCCTTTCTTGCAGACTCATGAACTCTTTTAAAATATTGCCTTTTTTCATCTTGTGTCTGACTAAACGTTTTGACGAGCATTGAATACTCCGGATATATACCATCCGCCAAGTAGTATCCATGCTCGTAGTAATTATTATTTGCATATAACCCACATTTCGGTATTGTTCCGCCAATGTAAGACTCTAGCAATGGCGAAAACTGAAAAGTATTTATGTCGTTTATACACCCGGCGAGACCAAAGAAGGCCGACCAAACCCACAGGTCTTGTGAGGCAACTGCTTGTAAAACCAACGTTGGTCCCTTTTGGTCACCGCGTGTATGTTGACCTCGCCATGCGGTTGGACAAGCATACCATCGCCATTGACGACAATCTATACTACCAATCATACCGGGTAATCCATGTCTTTCTAAATGCGCTTCGTATAGTTGTTGAAGGTCGCTCCATGTCGGGTTTCTCAAGTATCGTTTTCCATATAATTGGCATATACCTAAAAAAATCAAATGTATATATAAAATGTAACTACTAATGTATCAAAAAAAATATATGTATATTTGTAAATACCGTAGCAGAAATACTCCAAGGTATCGCGTGTGGTTTTCTCCGCCATCTTCAAATACCTGTCATTGATATCGTATGTGTTCCCGTAGGCGAGTACACGTAATGCGGAAGTGACCTTTTGAATTGCGGTGAATCCTAAACACCCTCTAGCGTCGGGTTTTTGCTTAAAGTAGTCATATGTGGACTCTAAATCTTCGGTAATGCGCAAAAATAAGGTTTTACTCATCCGAAATCTTCGCCTAAACATATCAGGGCCGTAAACCGGATTCGTATTGAAATAGTCATTCGTCAAACGCTCATTGGCGGCTACACGGTCTCGTTCTATATATTGACTAGACAATATCGGCGGTGGGGCGGAATTATTTATATGATGCATCGCGCTAGCCGCTAGCATAGCCGTACTCGTAACGGCTTCTTCCTCTTCCGCGCCGTCATCGTGAAAAAACTGCTTATATAGATTGAGAAACGAGTCTTCGGAGGAAGGAGACGACATTTTGGTGATTTGTTTGTGTGTTGAATTTGTTTGAGGGTTGTAGTGTTGTATGTGTGTATTGTATGTGTGTCAATGTGTGTGTTGTATGTGTGATATCATATATATACTAGTACAAACGCCCGCGCGTTGCCGCGGGTACTTATGTTTTTTGTTGAACGTTGTATGGCAGGTTTAACGTAATTTGCTAAGATAACTAATATATCGATTCACGAAGAGCAGTCAAGTATAAGCCAAATAATAGGAGATTGATCACCATAGCAAGCAAAGTAGCCGGTGAATCATTCTGGAAATGAACATTCAATAAAATTACGAAATATTATTTATGAGCTAACGTATGATGTAAATCACTATATTCAAGCCAAACTTGATTGCTCTAATCATTCATTAGTTGTCCATTTTGAATGTTTTTGAGGTGTTTGATGGTTCGATTCGAGTCCGTAATCATCCGAGCTCGGATTCTTAATCGATTAACCATTTGAGCCATAATCTGACAACTCTTTGTTTGTGTTTGTTATCACCTTTGTGACAAAACTGAAACCCGAAGATTCCGCACTCGTGTTTTGCCCAAACCCATAATATCCGGATCAATCGAACGGTCCTACAGCTACAAAGTAAAAAACATGTACATATAATAATGATAATAATAATAATAATAATGATAATAATAATAAATAACAACAATAATAAACCTAAACATCGTTGCATGTTATAATAGTTCACCAACATTAAAGGTTAGGAAAATATCTAATGCAAAAAGAATAAAAGATGGACATGAATTTAAATTTCGAAAAATCCACCTGAAGCAACGGTAAATTAAAGATGGAAATACTAACATAGGATGCAAGTCTACTAAGTTGAGCCAATGACCAAAAATTTTAATTCCTCAAATTAAAAGAACCTCAACTTTTGATCCTGGCCCCTTCCTAAGAGCCCAAAGACCCACCAAGCATTGAACTACCAAAGAGATTCAACCAAACATGAAAGAATAGATCGGGCGAACCACAAAAGAAAAACGCATAGAAATAACAGTGACCCCTAGACCTCGCAAGCCAACACACACCCCAACTAAAGACCCAAACCCATGCAAATGGACAATCCAACCCCAAAACTCACACACCCCAAGCTAGACAGACCCAACTCACTTCCTAATTCGACACACGAGATGGTAAGAAACAACAACACCCATACCCCTCTCAAATTTTGAAGTGTTGATGTAATTTGTGCATATTTATTAGGGGTGGCAATTATTGACACGACCCGAACCCGACACGAAAAAAAATTGGGGTCAAGTAACACGACCCGTTTAAAAAACGGGTCGTGTCGAGTCGACCCGAATTAAAAATGGGTCATGTTTGGGTTGACCCGTTTAAAAAAACTTGGTATAGAGAGATGATATTATTTGTGATCAGTTTGACATTTTCCAATATGTTTACAACATTTTCTATGTATAACAGAAAACAAATATTTATACAATTGTACTTGAACCATCTATCAAGAAGATATCATTTGGATAATTGGATCATTAGGAAAGCCATCACGAGCTTCAATTCCAGCAGCATGGTGTCACATAATTCCTTAATACCCTGATGCATGTTAAAAGAAACAAGTCACGTTACTACTGAACATAAATTCCTTTAATAAACTATACACATGTATATACATACTTAGATACAATCACATATATTTCATATTTGAAAAGAAGGCAGCTTTAATTGACATGACCCTGTGCGTTGTTTTCTAATTTTATCCAGCAAACTGTGAATCAGAGGGTATATGTTAACCCACTTCATTAAAGAAGAATAAACATAGTAACATAAAAAAACTCAATCCAATATTATCAGGTTAGGAAACACCTCAATGTGTGAATATGTTATATAAATGAAGTAGAAACGAATAGCAAAAGGCATACCAGGTGTATTTATGGATTGTCGCCTTCAAAATGTGTGGGAGATGAACACTGCGACACAATTATTACAATCACAACAAATTATATTTACAACCAATCGGATAAATCAGATAAAGAATATAAGTGTATGCAAAAAGTTTAGAAGTAACCTGAAAATATTCAAGGTGAAGCACCAATTGTAGTATGCATAATGAAATTTGGTGAGTTATATAGGAAGGGATGGAAAGAATTTGTAACTTACGTAGGCTTGAATTGGGTGTTTCAGTGGAAGGGATTTGTAACGACCTAGCCTTGAATTAGGTGTTTATGAAAAAGGTTACATATTGACATGGATACAAAGTGTGTATTAAACACATATACAATTGGGATTAAAAGTTGTACATGAGGCCCTTAATAAGGTAAATAGAGATTATAGATATATAGATAATTAATGGAAAAGTTAATGGAAAATGGTTGGTACAAGCATCTTAATGCATTATGGTACAAACATCTTAATGCATTATGGTACAAGCATCTTAATGCATTCAAGGGTAATTTGGGGAAGATTTACATGACATTTGAAGGTTAAGGCATATGGCTTTTCAAATGCCATCTTAAGTTTGCCAATATGGACACATTTAGCCATTACTCCTCCTTTATAATGTAGTAGAGATATATAGAGATTGAATTTTTTTTTTAAAATAGTCCAACAAGACCGTTCAACAACGGTCATCTACACACTCTCCAATTCACAACGCTCGTTATACACAAAACGCCCCATAGCGCCCCGCGGAACGGTGTGCAGGGGCCCTATGGGGGCTTAAAACGCCCCAAAACGCTCGACTACACTCAACCTTATAATGTTCATCAGCTGTTAAGATCTTGAATTTTGACGTTGAAGTTTGATGAGCATTTTGCTCTAGTGGTTGACTTGAAAAACTGGTTCCACTTAGATATCATGCATTCATGCTTGTGTCAATAATTGAATATCTTAAACTACATACTCCGTAATTAGTTTATTGACCTTAGTTAATCTCTTTTTTTGCTTGAGCTGGCTATTAGAATAAGTTAGGATATTCGTTAGTCAACAACATATCCCCTTGGCCTCCTTTTAGCCTTGTTCTGAATTCATCACCCCTAAATTTTATTAAAACCCAACAATATTAAGCTAACATACTTTTATCTTTTCACAAGATATATTTGAAATAATAATTTAGTCTCCCAAAAGCATATAATATATATGGTGTGGTGCTAAGATATTTCTCATTTATCCTTGAGACGGATGGTTCAAAAAATAACAATCGAGTATGGAGATTATTTTACTAGAAGAACTAGATTAGGACTAAGTTTGCCATTAAAAAATAGAGTAATTACAATAACCAAAGTTCTTTTCCTTATATAATGAAAGTGATATTGGCAAACCAAGACCTCCCCTATAATTAATATGCACTTTTTCAATGGCAGCCGTACATTTTCTATACTGATCGATGTAACCAGAGAAATAAGTTTTACAGGTGTATGAGTAGGGCTATAAACAACCAAACGTTCAGCGAATAATTTATGAATTGTTTGGCGGGAAGTTCATTTGTGTTTGTTCGTTTAATAAATGAATGAACACAAACAAGAAACTTTGTTCGTTTTAAACGAACATGAACAGAGGCCGCATTCGTTCATTTATGTTCGTGAACGTTCGATAACGTGTTTGTTTATGTTTGTTTGTGTTCAATAGTTCATTAAAGTTTTTATCTTTTTATTTTTAATTTAAGTACTTCAAATTTCCTAGTGGTAGATTATTTAATATATATTAGTGTATCACATATTAATATTACTTCCCTATTCTGATTAACTATTATTTTGAGTGGATAAAGTGAGACTTCAAGTTTAATATGATAATTTTTTGTTTTTATGAGACACTGTGTTATGGTAATTATGTGATCAATACTATGTCAAGTATATTTAGGAAATGTGATTAGTATATTTTGGGTGGACAATGTTTGAGATGAAAAATATTGATTTTATTCGAAATTTAATATGTGTTAGTTTGTGCTCAGTTTTGTTCATGAATGCGTGTTTGTGTTCGTTTATGTTTATTTGTGCTTGTTTGCGTTCGCTTTTGTTCGAAATCTAAATTTAACAAATAAACACAAAATAACACGAACAAAAATCTCGTTCGGTAAGTTAACGAACAGTTCGTAAACACGTTATTTTCTTAACAAACAAACACAAACAGAAAATCTTGTTCGATACATGCTCATGAACAGTCCATGAACACATTACTTCCTTAACAAACAAACACGAACAAGACCTTGTTCGTGTTCGTTTGGTTCGTTTACAACCCTATGAACAAGTAAGCCATACATGATTTATCATAATTTTCTTGAGAATTAATGATCATTCATTGTATAATACATCAAAAACCCTGATTGTTTTAAACATTTGACGTTTAATACTTTATAAAAAACTCAAAACCTCACTTTCATCTCTAATAAGCTCCAGTTTTTACACAAAATCAAACTTAACTTAAACCTAAAAGATGAAAGCATATTCAACCACATGAGTTATATTAGTGAGAACAAGAAATAAAAGAAAATTCTCGCAAGAATTCAAAGTATAATAACAGGATAAGAGAAAAGTGAATATAGCCATTCTTAAGGCAGCGTTTGTTCATAGAATGAAATGGAATCTAGATGGAAGTAGAATTCAAATTTCATTTTTTTTGTTTGGTTTCCAAAGGAATTGGAATTAGAATTTGGAGAATGAAATCCTTCTGATTCCTTTAAAAGCATTCACATTAGGTCCCCCCATATTTTTGTGAGAAAACTTATATTTTAGGATGGGGTTATGAGTGGTTATGATTAGAGGATATAATGAATTTACTATTCATCGGTATATTTGGGGAACTGTTTCCCTGCATTTATTTTTAATATATTTTGAAAGTGGTTGTGAGTTGAGGAGAGGAAAAATGTAATAATAAAGGTATATCAAAGTATTATTTAATTGAAAAAAGAGAGAAAATATGATGATTTTTAATGTAATATGTAGTTGTGAGTGATTGTGAGTAGACAGGGAACCTAATGTGAATGCTCTAACTAAAGGAATTCAAAATCCTTCCAACATATGAAGGATTTCAAGTAATTCATTGGAATTTTAGATCGGTTAGCGTTTTCGCATTCGCCACCCAGACACCGTCCGCCGTGCCCGACCTCCCAGTCACGTTATAACCACCCCACTTGTCGTCATCGCTGACCTTACCCGCGTCGTCTTGGCTCGATTTGGTAGATCATCGACCCTCACAGACTTGACCCCACACTACCTCAATCTGCACCGTTTCAGCCCGACACTAATATCTCGACCTGACCTGACAAGACCCGAACCAGTCAATTAAAGACTTCAGACTGTTTCCACTCGACTAGGCCTCTGACGACCTGCACCATTTCAACCTAACATGTCCATTAATGATCCGAACAGTAACGAACCAATTAGGCATGTCGACGACCCACACCGTCTGGACCCGATGAGTAGGGATGGTAAAAAACCCAAGCCCGACGGGTATACCCGAATAATAGATTCACTATTTCAAAAACGATATTTTCTTTTGAAATATATATTTTAACGATATTATAATTTATATTTATATGCTATGAAATATAAATATATTTTCGAGATTCATATTATAATATACATTTACATTTTAACTATTTCAAAGATTATTATGATGATGATATGTATGTTACTTATTACAATTTAATATATTGTAGAGTTATAAAACATAAAACTATAAAAGAAAGTAAAATATATATATACTAGCTTTTATCCCGGGAGTGGCCCGGGGTTAAAATATCTAATATAACGTAATAAAATATCTAATATGACAACATAATTAATGATTTGTCAATACATGATTAATGAATAATAATATTATTATTATTATTATTTATTTTAAACAAATTTCTGCCATAAGTTATCATATTCAAATATAAAAAAAGGAATCTCTGCCTATGAAGTTATGTTTATCGTTTGTGATTTATTAGTAGAGTAAAATATATTTGAAAACAAAACCCCACAACAATAGTTGTTTTTTTTCTCCGTCTTTTATATAGCACTATGGTACTCGTTGGAAAGATAATGAAACGCTCGTTAATTTGGTGTAATTTTTTTCTTTAAAAAATCTCGTATATAAAAGATATTAACGTTTAAAAGTTATGGGAGGAAACATTAGAGAGAAAATTTAATTTTGTTTTTAAATTCTTATCTTTTCCTAAAATAATTATAATATATATAGATTTATTAAAAAAACTCAAAAATTAAAAAATCCTACATGATGCCACGTGACACATTCAAAGGAGGGTTGAGGCCTCCATTGAATGCCACATCATCAAAGTTCAATTATTTTATTATAAGTTATAGATAGATTATAGATATATACACACACATGTAAATCCCAACCGGTATACCCGATACTTGTAAGTATACTCTATACCTGACGGCTAATACCTGACAAATACCCGATTGATAATGAGACGGGTATGGGATGGAGTTTTATAACCGGGTATAGGTAATGGGATTAGCCATACCTGACCCGTTGCCGGCTATGAGGCCTGATAACGACCTAGACCATTTCAACCTAACTGGGCCCGTAAATGACCTGGTCGGTTTTGACCCGATCTGGCTTGTTAACAACTTGAACAGCTTCGACTCAATCGGCCCCGTTAATGATCTGGACCGTTTCAACCCAACCGGGCCTGCTGACGACCCGGATTGTTTCGACACGACCGGGACCATTAACGAACAAGACCGTTTTGACCCACTGCATGCGAGGATGGAGACTAGATTGATAGATTCCAATTCTTTTGTCAAATGACACACCAAGAATGGAATTGAGACTCTAATTCCAATTATTGTTGGAAATTATAAATTCCAAATCCATTTCATTCAAATTGCAATTTCTTTGCGAATTTCAATTCATTTTCATTCAATGAAACGAACCCTGTCTAATATTCTTAATCCGTTGATAATTAAGGTATGACAACAAGCTAATATTTATTCATGGTGGTGACACCATGTAGTCCGACTCTAGTTGGCAAGGGTTCGTTTTTAGTAGATTAAAGTTTGTCATACATAAAGGGATGGCGACGCAGCTTATTGCCCGCTTGCCTGCTATCTTGATGTAATTTTTTACAATTATTAAGGGGGACGGGGCACTACCCGTGAGTTTTTTCAACTTCACTGATTTCAACCAATCCTACATTGCCACATCACTTCACTGATTTCTTTCACTGAAACATTTTTTTGGAGGCAACACTTCACTGATTATTTACCCACAATCAATGAGAGAGATATAGAGACAAAGGGAGAGAAAGAGAGAAAAATCACGGGCACCAGCCCGTTAACTGGAACCAGAATTTGGTTCACGGAACCACTACCAGCATGGGTGGTGGCGGTGTTACCGTGCTGGTAGTGAGGTACCCGTGACCAATTCTGGTGGCACCGCGTCCCCCTTAAGGATATAACTAATGATTTAATTTTTTACAACCTATGAAACTTTGAAAGTTTCATAGGTGAATTTAGTTCAAGAAGAAGCACTAGTCACTCATAATTGTAGTAGGTCTACTGTATCATCGTTGCATTCGTAGATCTAGATTTGGCTAAGGCTCTCATTACGAATAGCAACATCGAAAATAAAGCTATTGATAGTGATAACAACGACGATTTTTTTTTATTTCACATTCTTATAATGTTCATCAGTTGTTAAGATCTTGAATTTTGATGTTGAAGTTTGATGAGCATTTTGCTCTAGTGGTTGACTTGAAAAACGGGTTCCACTTAGATATCATGCATTCATGCTTGTGTCAATAATTGAATATCTTAAACTACATACTCCGTATTTAGTTTATTGACCTTAGTTAATCTCTTTTTTTGCTTGAGCTGGCTATTAGAATAAGTTAGGATATTCGTTGGTCAAGAACATCCCCTTGGCCCTCCTTTTAGCCCTGTTCTGAATTCATCACCCTTAATTTTTATTAAAACCCAACAATATTAAGCTAACATAATTTTATCTTTTGACAAGATATATTTGAAATAATAATTTAGTCTCCCGAAAGCATATAATATATATGGTTAATGGTTTTCTCATTTATCCTTGAGACGGATGGTTCAAAAATAATAATAGAGTATGGTGATTATTTTACTAGAAGAACTAGATTAGGACTAAGTTTGCCATTAAAAAATAGAGTAATTACAATAAGCAAAGTTCTTTTCCTTATATAAAGAAAGGATATTTGCAAACAGGAGCTCCCTAAAATGTCTAGCTATGCCAGATAGAAGAGGTCTTGATTTGACTGAGTAGGGACTCCGAAAGAAGCTTTTGGTGAATTTTGTTGCCCGTTCAAAAAATAATAATATTGCCAAACGTTTAAGCATGAGGTAGTTAAAATTGAAACGCAACCAATTTCTATTTGTAAAAATGAAGCCATCAATCGCTATTAAGTTGAGGGCACCTCATCACAAGTCACATTTCATGCATATCAACACACGCTACACTTGTCCCATAAATCCTCATCTACCCTTTTTATATTCAATCCTATATATACGTCTCTTTCATTTCTTAATTACTTCTTGGACCTACGCCATTTCCAAACATCACTCAATTATTTCACATACATATATTTTATATATTGATGATTTTCAAAATTCAAAGCTCAAATAGATTAATATACACAAAACACTATTAATGGCTACATGAGTTATGACCATACAATGCAGAAACAAATAAATGCACACAACTTCATTATTTATACATTTATTATTATTATATTATTATATAATATCATAATTCGAAAACTCACTGAAATAATAATAAGAAAGAAGAATCATCATATGGAACTTTGAGTGATCTTGGTTTGAGCAATAACCTTTCCATCTTGAATTTGATTTGGTGTTGCTGATGCTGCTGCAGCCACCTGCTGATATTGATGTGTGGGTGGCTGTAACTGCATCTGCTGCTGCTGTTGTGGTGGCAGTGGTTGTTGCATTTGTTGTTGCATCTGTTGTTGTTGTTGCTGTGGTGTAACCAACGCCCCCTGCGTAGTATAGTAAACATGCCTCCCAAGGTTATTATCATACGCCACTTGAGCGTACCCTCCCTCTCCCATCCCAGCCGTTGATTGCATCATCCGTACACCTTCACCATGCGCTGATATCTTTTGCTGCTGTTGCTGCTGAGACGGATATATACCTTGTTGTGTACCCATCGTTTGAACCGTTTGCATGCCGCTATAAACCGGCGGTTCACGGTATGCCTCAGCAGGCATCCGTTGAACCGCATAATAACCCTGCCCTTGTCCTTGTCCCGGTCCTTGTACATGTCCTATCGGACCGGTAACCGGTCGAGCCATAGGCGCGTGATACATACTCGATTGAGCCGGTACCATGTAAACCGGCTGTTGCTCAATTGACAAAGTATTGGCCGCGTAACCACCAGATATTTGATATCCTTGTCCTTGAGAAGGCACACCTCCAGGCATCGTCGTCGTAACAACTTTTTCAGACGTCCTCTGAACATAATAATCGTTGGAATAATCTTCTCTATACATATTATTCTGTTGTTGCTGATCTTCAGCAATCCGTAACCTCCTCAAATCCTGTATATGCTTCTGTATCCGATCCGTTCCAATATTATTACGATCATCCAACGCCGTAATATCTGGATCATGCTGACGTGTCACTGGATCCACAACAGGCAGATCTCGACCTTTCGGCACAGTTACATTAGCAGGAGGTATTAGTCCTTTCTCCGATCCAAACAGAAAGTCGGCATTTCCGGCCGACTGAACCGGAATAGACGACGGAACCGGAACTTGAACCGGAACAGGAACAGGACCGGAATTCAAAGCTTCAACGAACCGGTCACGTTCCGATCTACCTTCAGTAGAGCCAAAACTAGGAGCCGGAGATTGAACAGTAACAGGAAACAGAAACAGTCTTAATCTAGCCGGTTTAGGAGAAGCCCGGTTCAACCGGTCGTACTCGATCATCATGTGATCGAGATCATCATCGTTTGTTACAGATATTAACGCATCAAGGTCTTCACCAGGTAACTGGTATTTAAAACAAACATCAGCATCACATAACGAGGCTAACTTGTTAACGAGGACGGAGAATTTGATCGTACGATCAACGGACAGGATTTTAGTTTCGCCACCTACGTAAGCGAGTTGGTTATCGTGTGGTCTAGGTTGGATTTTACCTCCGTAGCTGCACATAAGCTTGACTTTGTAATTGGTGGTGTTGCTATTGTGCGCTGTCGGTTGATCTTCCCATGGGGTAGGGTTTTCGAAGTCGATTTCGCGGGATCTTGGAGAAGAGCCGCCGGACTCAGGGTAGGAGTTGTAGGAGTAGTTTTCCATGGGCGTATGTTAGCGAATAGGGGGGTAGTGAAGAGAGATGGGGTCGGGAGGTTTAATGAATCAAGTTGTGGAAACGAGGAACGTTAGGAAGTGGAAAACGGGCTTTTTATGGTCTTTGCCTAACTATATTTTATACCAAAATTATTTTTTTAATAATAATTTGGATTAGATATTTAGCAACAAATTTTAAAATTCTAAAATATTTCCCTCAAACTGCGGGTTTGCTCGATAATAAGGGGAGACGGGGCACTACCAGAAATAGTCAGGGGTACCTCACTATCAGCACGGTAAAATCGTCGCCACAGTCCTGGTAGGGGTCTCGTAAAACAAATACGGGTTCTATCTAAGGGACCGTGAAACCCAACCAATCTCTTTCTCTCTCTCTCTCTCTCTCTCTCCCTGTTCTATTTTGGTTACAGGTTGCCTGCTATTTTTTTTTTATTTTTATTTTTACAACAGTGGGTTTGTGAAGAAGGATATAGATATAGAAGTATATGTATATGTTTACAAATGTGTGGAAAGACATCTTTTACAAGTTGTACAGTACAAGTTGAAAAGTCTCACCTGTTTTTTTTACGTAAAAAAGTGTTTCAGTGAAGGAAATCAGTGAAGTGATGTGGCAGTGTAAGATTGGTAGAAATCAGTGAAGTGAAAACTTGTTCAGTGGAGCGCCCCTTCCCCCCTAACACTCATCCATTTTTTTTACTTAAAAATGAAATCCGGCCACCCTATGCGGTGGCAAAGCTTAATGCTTAAATTGGTGGGGTTTGACTCAAATTTTTTCGATCGGTAGTAATCGGAAGATTAAATCGGTAGAGGTCAGACTCAACCTAGATTCAATTTACCTACGGAAATCATAATATTCCACCACTGCGTCAAAATTCGGTGGGAGTCGGGGGCCCCTCAGGCCCTAAAGAAGTTACGCCCCTGACGTCTATGACAACTTCTGTGACTTAGCTCGTCACTAATTTTAAGAGAAGCTCACAGTCCAAATACCAACTGTGAAAAAACCCCATGACATTATGTTATAAACGAGACTAATTTAAAGACCTCCATAAAGAAAGGCTACATCCCTTTTGGTTTTTCTTTTTTAAACGTTGACTTTCTTATAAGTGATCCATTGTCACGATGCCGATCGAAGTCGTCACCCTGCCAAGGCTGGTCGAACTTCGTGTTCTATTGGATCCTGACCGGTTTGTCAGCCTTGATGATGCTCACCCAGAAACCGTACTGCCTCCACACGAGTTGTCTCGCTAAAGTAATAGTCATACATTTTTCTTTTGGTTGAAGGATAAACCTATTTATATTTTAATGTTACTCGTTGAAGGTGTTTATATATATTGGATCTTTCGGATGTAACTGCAAAATAAAACATAGGTGAATCTTTAATAGGGATGGTAACGAGTTGAGCTTGGCTAATACCATTCCCAATTATAAAATCTCATCTCATACCCGTCCTATTACCCGTCGGGTATAGAGCATACCCTCGAGTATCTGGTATACCCGTTAGGATTTGCATGTAAAAATATATTGTTATTTGCTTTTATGGTTTTATGTTTTAGAAGTTTACAATATATTAAATTGTAATAAATAACATACACATCATCATCACCATAATAATAATTTTTGAAATATTTATAAAAATGTAAATATATATTATAATTGGTATCTCACAATATTTTTATAGTTCATACTATATAAATATAAATAATAGTGTCATTAAAATATAAATTTCAAAGAAAAGTTTTTTTTTAAATAACGAATCTATTAAAACGAAACATTACTAAAGGAGAGTTACGATATATATATATATATATATATATATATATATATATATATATATATATATGGGGAGGGTTATCTTGAGAACGCTAAATATTGTGAGAACCGTGAGAACAAGTAAAAAAATCAATCAAAATCAAATTTTTTTTAATACAAACCTCATTATAATCCGAATACAACATTAATAAATGAATGTTCTTTTTAAATAATTCATCTTTCTTGCAAAAACACTTTTAAATTAACTTTTTACACATGTGTAAATGAAACAGTTTACACATGTATAAACAGTAAATTTACACATGTATAAAAACAATTTTTTTTCGTATACGTTTGAATTTTTACGCGTAAATTGTGTTTTTGGGATTGTGTTTTAGTAATAAAGATAAATGTAAAAAGAAATTTTGAATTTGAATGGTTTTAGATGTCGTTCTCACGGTTCGCACGAAATATAGGTGTTCTCAAATTAACTTTCCCATATATATATATATATATATATATATATATATATATATATATATAGGCTAAGTATCCAGAGAAAACCCTCTAAAACGAAGAAACCCGGTAAACTCTGACTTCCCGAACTTTTTATCATCTGAAAAAATTAGGGTATGTAATATACATGATTTTAAGAGTTTTGAGCCAAAAAAGCGCCAAGTGGATATTTTTAAAAAAAATAAATAAGTTTTTTTTGTGTTACGTATGTTACACAAAAACAGACATGTAACATATGTAACACAAAAAACTTATTTATTTTTTAAAAAATATCCACTCGGCGCTTTTTTTATTTTTTTTGGCTCAAAACTCTTAAAATCATGTATATTACATACCCTAATTTTTTCAGATGATAAAAATTTCAGGAAGTCAGAGTTTACCGGGTTTCTTCGTTTTGGAGGGTTTTCTCTGGATACTTAGCCTATATATATTGAAGGGATAGGGAGCCTAATCCAAGCGGAGGAGGCGTCCCTATCCCCATAAGACAGAATCCCCGCGCCAGACGGTGGCGCGAGGAACCATCAACGCCTCGCTTGCAAGGTGTGCAAGGGAGCGCGCAGATATAACAACTGATAAACAATAACAACACCTGATAAGCGCGTACTGCCACGCGCGGAATCTTCCGTCAACACCTTTTGTACGAGGTACAGAAGACAACAAAAGGAAGATTCACAAGGATCTCTGGCAGTGTACGCGCTAGTGACCAAGTGACAGGTGGCAGAAGTGGTCCAACAACTACTGACAGGGACGGCAGCATGGCTGTAGCCATGCTTCCACCATACCAGCGTCTACAGCGACAGCAGACATCCCCTACTGATATCAGAAGCATGGTCAACGACTGTAGCAAGGACAGGGGCGCCGTCCACCAGTCACAGCCTCCCACGTGTCCGCCTCGAGCAGCAGCCATGCTGCAAAGTGACGTCATCTACAGTACCAGTATTTTCCCGCCATTTCTGGGGAAGACCTTGGACTTGGGCCTGGACCGGGCCCAACGAAGGATTGCTCCTCATGGGCTCTACGATTAGGCCCATGAGTTCTCCTATAAATAGAAGAAGACTTCTCCTTGCCAAGGCATCCGAAAATTATCATTGTAGCCTAGCATACTCTCTCTTGTAACTCTTTACATTTTCATATTAATAACAATCCGGCTACTTACAGTGGACGTAGGTCATTACTCGACCGAACCACTTACATCTTGTGTTCTTACTTATATTGTATCACATACACTTATACTCACCACTCTCACCGCGGTTTGACCAAACGGTTTGGGTAAAGGATTAATCCTGACGAACATAAGTATTAACCCCACGTAGATTAGTCTTAATCTCCGTGATACTTATTGTTTCTTCATATATATATATATATATAACTTAAAAATTGCGGGTATATATTTCGGGTAAACGACACACTCACGAATTTTTTTTCCAATCCCAAACTCGTCCCACACTCGTCGGGTATCGGGTATATCCGTCCTAAATACGCCAGGTTTCAGGTTTACCCGTTAGACTCGGGTTTTTTTTGCCATCCCTAACCTTCAAAGATGTACTATTTAACAACAAAGTTAAATATCTTTTCAAACGTAACTGGCATAACAAAAAAGTTTATAGACAGTATTATTTAAGTCATTCAACTAAACAAGTATACATTTAAGTCATTCAACTTAAAAATTCAATACAATGTAGAAACTTAGAGTGATATTTTATAGTTAGAAAATGGAGTAAATTACTATTTTAGTCCATATGTTTTGGTGATTTTAACTACTTGAATCCAAAATCAAAATGTTTAACTACTTGAATACCTATTTTTCTATTTATAATTATATGAGTCCATTTAACTAACTCCATCCATCAACTCTGTTAGTTAGAAGGGCAATTTAGTCATTTATATCTAAGGTACAAGTTTCTAATGCATAAGATATTTAAAAATAAATTTACTCTTTTATTATTATTATATTATTATTATTTACTATTATTATTAATATTTTTATTATATTGTTATTATTATATACGAACATATATATATATATATATATATATAAATGTTAAGCTATACACACAGAGAACCACCACCACTACACTTCCTACCACAGCAAACACACCTCCACCGCACCCCCACCACACCTTCGCACCACCCCACCCCTACCGTATCACAACCATCGTCCCTCGCCATGGTTCACCACCCTTAACGATGTTCGATTTGCAATTTCCGGGTTCATTTACAGATCTGAACAATCAATCGCCGTCCCCCCCCACCACAACTGCACCGGTAGTTTTATTATGATTGGTGGAGATTATGGTGGTTTATTGTGGTTGCAGTGGTGGTGTTTATGGTGGTGTTGGTGCTGAGTTGGGAGAAGTAGAGAGAGATGGTGTTTATGGTGGTATTGTTGATGAGTTGGGAGAATACAGAGAGAGAGAGAGAGAGAGAGAAAGATATTTGTGTTGGTTGGCGACAGTTATGGTTTTAGGTTGAAGAAGGACTTGTGTTTGGCCGCCAGTGGTATGGGTCTAGGTTCGATTGAAGGTTTTATTCATCTTCCCATCAATTCCATTGTTTCTTCCCCCAAAAGATCTATGAATCTGGATGATTTCGGTTGAGGTGGTCTGGTTAGTCAGAGAAAGAGGGTGGTGTAGTGGGGGTGGTCAGAGTTGTGATAGTGGTCGTGAGTGGTATTGTGGCGGTGGTGCAGAGGGTTGAAACAGTGGTGTAATTGAGGTGGGGTTGGTGCAGTAGGGGTGGTCAGAGTTGTGATGGTGGCCGTGAGTGGTATTGTGGCGGTGGTGCATAGATGTGGTGTAGAGGGTTGAAACCGTGGTGGTGTAGTTGAGGTGGGCTTGGTGTAGTGGTGCAGTGGACTATAGTGGCGATGATGGTGGTGTAGGGGTGGTGGTAATGGTGGTTCTTGGGGGGTTTTATTCTGTGTGTGCATATATGTGATATATATATATATGTGTGTGTGTGTGTAATATAATAATAATAAAAATAACATATAAATAAGGGTATTTTAGTCATTTTATGAAAACTAACCGAGAAAATCTAACAAAGTTGGAAAATTGGACTCAGATGGTTACAGATTGAAAAATCAGGTACTCAGATAGTTAAACATTTTCGTTTTGAATTCAACTAGTTAAAACCACCATAACACAGAGACTCAAATAGTAATTTACTCTAGAAAATGTGTGCGAAAATCTTGCTTATTATTGAATGCTTTTAAAACTAAATTTTAATCAAAATCACTAAATATATAAATACAAAAAGAACTGCATTGGGTTGGTCACTTAGACAAGAAATAGACTACATAGCCAGTGAAGAAACAACGAAGTGTAATTACTTCAGGGGTGGGTAATTATGGTTTTACACTCTTGTTGTTGCAGGAACTATCCGTTACACACACTCATGGTAGATCTTCGAACCTAAAAGAAGAAGAATGTAGAGGACCGCACGAAAGGAGTTGACTGCTAGGTAGTCGATTAGGACTCCAACGTACAGACACAAAAATAGTGTTGGCTTCCTTAGTGAAAAATAACATGTCTATACAAGGGAGGGGTTGCATGGGCTAAACATCACTAACCCTTAATCATGACGATGGGTCTGGATCCGGGTTAAGGGTTTGCCTCCCTTTGGCCCATATAATTAGGATAAGGATGAATGATATTAATGCTAATGAGAGGGAAAGATAATACTCCCCTACCATGGCGCCACGTGCTGCGACAAGGCTAGTTTAGGTGACTTCCTTTCTGACAGTAGCATGGTTGACATTGTTGGGGGCGTCTGATGTGACGTTTGGCCCTTTGTAGGGCGACGTGCAATGCATTGTGCAGTGTACAGTACCTCTGACGGTACTGTACATTATGGCTGCAGAATGTGCAGCATGGAAGTTGTCACATCGTTGTACTTGGGAAAAAGTTGTTGGACCAACCACCCATGCGTCACTATTTGGTTGGTTGAGAATGCGCCCAGGTCTGACAGGATCTTCCTGAGTCAAGATCTTCCGTACATCCTCGTATTTTCATAGGATGTTGCCTGTTTTTCTGCGCATGAGGGCCACACGCATTGAATGTGTTGTTACTGACATCTTCTGCGTTGAGGGCTTGTGGCAACCGGAAAATTTTTCTTCTCTTTCGTCTCTTCCTTTTGGCCTTGGGCAATTTTCGGGACGAAAATTCTTTCAACAGGGGAATGATGCCACACCCGGCAAACTCAGGTTAGTAACGTTGACTAAACTAGTAAGTCTACCTTAGCGAGTCATACTTATTACATACTTAACTAGATCAGTCGGGTCGTTACGATGATTCTAGGGAATCATCGGGAGTCGTTACGATGATCCGCGGGATCATCGGGAGTCGGTCCATAACCATGTGTACAAGGATCGGTGATTCGTGGAATCACCGGGTTTAACGCACACACGCAAGTCTCGAGTCCCGGGAATTGGTGAACGGATGTAAATGTGTTAGTTATCATGCATTATGTGTTTATAATCATTACGTGACTTGTCGGTATGTTAATACGTGTTTATATGTGTTAAAATAGTGTTTAACGCGCCAAAAACTCAATCTGGGATACTGTAGGCGATTAGGACCCAGATGGGTGCCTAATCGCCTATACTATAGGCGATTGGGAGGGTTAGGGGGCGATTGGAGCCCCTAATCGCCAATAGACAGGCGATTAGGACTCCTAATCGCCTGCTAACTGCTGCTAATCGCCTGCACTGCTCTGCACGAGTCAAAACACCTATAAATACAACCCTTAACTCCCCAAACACCCTTAGTGCAACCCTAACTGATCCTAAGCCACCCACACACCCTAGAACACCTCTGGAACTTGTTTTGCTTCAAAAATCACCATTTCCAAGCTAACACACCTTTCTTTGATAAAATCCAAGGTGTGTTCTTCATCTCTAACCTTTGTAATGTTGTTGTTTTGGTTCCCCAAAAGTCCAGACCTTGTTTTACTAAGTATGTGTCTTTAAAACCTTTGAAAAGAGTTCTAAAACAAGCCCACACCATAATACATGCTATATGTGAAGTTTTTGTGCATATGATGATCTTCTTGGTAGTTATAACATGAATGTTTCCATAAAATAGTTGTACTTCTGAGATGTAGGAGCTATTAGGATGATTATCTAAGAGTTTGAGTTATTATTTTTGTGTTTTGGTGATGATGTTCATTTTGACCCATTTGCATGATTCTTGAAGATCTAAGGTGTTGTGTTATGATTTAATGATTTGTTGTTGTTAGGGTTTGCATTATAGAAGTATTATAACAGAGAGATGTTGATTTGCAAGCTTGAAAGTGATGAAATCTGATTTGTTGCCATTTAAGGAAAGATAAGCTTAGTTAATGAAACATGGTACTTTGCCATTTTTGGAAATAATTGCACAAAGAGTGTTAGAACAGTGATTAATTGGGGGTTTTTGCTTGGAATGGGTTGGTAAATGGTTTAGGTTTGTTATTGGGTGTTTTTGCATGTTTCGGATCTGATTTGGAGGGTTAAACGCGCAAAAATGCGTCGCGCAGCTGCAGCAGGCGATTAGGAATCCTAATCGCCTGATGCAGGGGGCGATTAGGAACCTTAAGGGGCGATTAGGCCCCTAATCGCCTGATAAGGTAGGCGATTACCACCCCAATCGCCTGTTGACCATTCCCCAATCACCAGTTGACTTTTCCTAATTGCATGCTAAATTCCTAATCGCGTGTACTGCTGCTGTAAGCGTATTTTAGCATCCCAAAGCATGATTTGACACCTAGGAACATGATAGGAACCCCGTGACATGCCGTATGACTTGGTAACACGTGTTCGGACTCAGTTGTGCTTTACTTGTGCGTTAAGATAGACTAGGTGAACTCTTACGCGTACTAAGTGTTTAACCATACATGTTGCATGATACTTTGCATTTAGCTAACACATGGAATGTCGGGTCACCAATGGGATGTCGAGTCTTGTCTGGCACGGTCGGTTTAACAGTCAAAGGTGTTTTTCAAACGTCTATGGTAATGGTCTGGACATTCGGGGACTAGCTAACATGCGGGTTATTAGTCCGGATACTTATACACGTCTTATGATAGGTCGCCGCTATTTGGGGCTATCATAGCATAACTACTTAACTATTTTCAAGTAACGCAAACTAAGGTGAGTGTCACAGCCCCGCTTTTACTGTTTTATTTCCAGGGGGAGAAACATGCTACTTACTTATTTATTAAAGGTCATGTTATACTATGGTTACTTTATGTTACTATACGACTTTTTCGGAAAGTCCCAGGGGGAAACCATGAATGTGCGGGAAGCACAACGAGGGAAATGTGGATAGATCTATTGGGCCTCACAAACCCCACCCGACGGCGGGGATGCCGGGCGGGTGCATATTGTCTCTAACTATCGGGTTATCGAGGCATCGGTAACCCAGTCAATCTGGGCTGGATTCATCTATTGGTACATGTTTAGTAATGGGTTCCCAACCGTAGTAGTAAAAGCACTTAACGTCTAGCTAACGTTCTTATAACCTAGTAGTAACGGATATGATCTTTGGAACTTATAAAACTCATTTATGAAAGAAAACCTGTGAACTCACCAGCATTATATGTTGACATTTTTGGCATGTTTTCTCAGGTCGCTAAGGTAGCAGTCAATGGACTAGGCGCACGGAGTCTCGCACAACGTCTAGGATTTTGAAACGTATTAAACAATGTTTTGTAAACTTTAATATGTCTTTTGGTTGTAAACAAGAAATGCTTCCGCTGCTGCTTTACGGCTCAAAGCATGATATTTTGGTTTAATATATATATGAATGCATGTTTGTTGAATGTTTGTTGTGATCGTTGACTGAGATCCTGGTGTGTCACGCGCCTCACAGTAAAACCCCGCACGTGGAAATTGAGGGTGTGACAGGGCTGCTGCGCATGTATTTTGTAACTAGTGACGTGTATCCGTATTGAGATTTGTATGTGCATGATCCTCTGCGGGATGCTGCGCTGACTACTTGATTTGAGCTGTTTTACGAGATAGGGTTATCCTTAATTGCGCCAGGATTTGGTACTCTATCCCTTCAGCCAATTAGTCGAGTTGATTTATTTTAATGACCAGTTATTTGTAGGAGCTTTGACTCGAACATGATGATTACACCACATCTCAGTGTTTTATTTACCTTTATGGTTAAAATTATTTTCCGACTCATTTAGACTTTATGCTTTGCTTGTTCCATATTTCATATGCCTATCTGATTATTAGACGAGTTTGAATATTAGTTCAATAATCATCTGGTTCAGAAATTATGAGAGAAAACTTTAATAAACTACACGTATCACTCTTTAGATAGTTCGAGAACAAGACGGCTAGAATGGAAGATGTTATAGGAGAAGTTAAGGCGATTGGGTTTCTTTGGGCCAAATGTAGAGCTAATCTTCACTCTTTTATCTTGGTCTAATTGATGTAACTTTGTAATTATGTACATGTTATTGTTGTGGCCGCCTCAGTTTATAGGCTTTTGGCCGTTCTTTTAATGAATATACCTTTAAAAAACATTTAGTGTATACATAAATACCTAAATTTATATCAATATTTAATCCTATATAAGTATCTTATTTATACAATTGTTAAAGCAAAATATAAGTGTTGACCGAATATACTTGTGATTAGTTAAACTAAAAATATTAGTGGTATGTTATATATTATGGTAGTATTATTTGAGTATAGGTAGTCGTGTCGAGTATAGTTTGGGAGGGAGCAGGAAGTGGCGGGATCCAGTGACCACCTGCAAACTGCCAACTTTATTGTTGCCAGGTGGAAACTTTTATACATGACCAAGTCATAGCAGTCCACATGGGCATGACTTAACCTTAGATTATTATTTTGCATTCACATGTACCCGAATAATTGCACTCACTTTGTTCTTTTCGAATTTGTTAATCGTATATCATAATACCAGTTATTTATTTATTTTTTTATAACAAAGCCATGGTTAATTTACAAATGATGTCGTTGGGTAACTTATTAATATATAACTAGTCGATTTTCCAGTGCGTTTTATCTCATATTTGATTTTTCAAAAAAGATTATGCGTTTTAGAAAAGCAGGGTTGGAGTTGCTTTTATATTATTGCGTTTTGATAGCTTTAAAATCTATTTCAAAACTAAACCCTAAACACTAAAAACTGATTATTTGCTTTTTTAAAACGTAATAATCTAAAAATTCATTTCAAAACGCAATCCCAAACATCCCCTAAATACTCTACCACTGGGGAATTTGAACTATTTAAATTAAAAATAGAAAGTTAAAAACCCTACTATCGAACACAAACAAATACGTTACCGAACGTTCACGAACACATATGAATGAATACAACATCTGTTCATGTTCGTTTGTTTAACTAAACGAACGAACATAAAGAACTTTCCACCAAACTATTCGTTGAACGTTTGGTTTGTTTATAACAATAACGATCAAGCTACCTTTAGTTGAAACTCAACTCAGAACATTGATATAAGTCAACAAGCTCGAGCCAAGCTAACCGGTTAATTTTTACTAGTAACCAAATGAATTTCGTGTTCCTAGCATTTTAAGCATCCTTAAATGAACACACTCGACCCCCTGGTATTATCATGTTCAATTGTTCATATTTATATTTTGTCATTATTAAAGCTAGAATAATTCATTCATATAGTTAATTAATCCTAACTAGTGTGATTCAAGACGGCGCGTTGCGCCTAGGTTAAACTGGTATCTAATTGTCTATATGTTTGTGTCGGGGTACCCGGGTTATGAATTTCGAATCTCAAAAGACCTCGTCAAAAAGGAAATCTTAATCGTTCATATTGACGTAAAGATGCTCATCGTAACACAGCCAACGATATTAAAAAATGAAGTATGAAGCGTTGTTAACAGTACAACGTATTGCATCGATTCTTACACCCCTTTGTGCCTGGATTTGACGTTTTGCCTCTTTGTTTCTTATCCTTTGCAACAGTTAAGTGGGTTGTTCTTTTGACAACATTTCACGACATGAAACTTGCAATAATTGTGCTGTTGCCTTGTCGAAGATAGTTCTTTTGAGGAGCCCTGAAGCATACTTAATGTGAATTGTTAATTAGACAGAATAACTGTAACAAAGTGATTTAATAAGTCCAATAACATAAAAATGCATATTTTACTATTCTCAGTTAGAAAAAATTATGGTTGGCTTAGTTGAACTACTATTGATGTATCCAGGCTCCGTTAATAAAAAAACCAAGTCTTAATATACGTGCTTTAGATCATTATCATAAAAGGTCTCTAAAAATTAAATTTTGGGGATAAACAACAATACTAAGGCCTAAGACAACCCAAAAACCAATTGATCATCATACCTTAAGTCTTTATTTAAAAATTGTTTCAGAGTTAAACTTAAAAGCATATGTCATCATACATTAACCCTCCATCGCTCCATTACCTTCAGACCTATTCCTTTTTTTTTTTGAACGGCAAATTTCTTCTCCTTGTGAGACTTGAACCCATGACCTCCCCCTTAGGTGTTTCTAGAAGCTTTGCTTCTACCATTGGGCCACCAACCCCAATGGCCTTCAGACCTATTCCTATTTCTTAATTTCTCACACACCCACTTCACTAAACCTTAAAACCCCATTAATTCTCTGCCGATCTTCGCCAAAACCGTAGCCCCTGAATAAAACCCAATCTAGGTTAAGAAAACGACATGCAAAAAAAAAGAGAAGCTTACCGGCGACTCGTCAAAAAACATGTTGAAAGTAAGTCGTCGCTGATTACTAAAAACACTATTTGCGCCGTGATAGCAAAGACAAGACAAAACACCCAAATTTTCTTCTAAAAAAAGCCTAAGCTTTAAAAAACACACCAAATTTAAACCAAATTATCACCAAAAAAATTAAACCACACCAAGAACCGAACTAATTTAAATATGAAGGCGATATAAGTACAAGAATAAATGAGCTTAGTAAATGTACTATAGATACACTCATACACATATGCAAGAGCAAGATAGCAAAAAATCTTATAAAACAGCCAAATTACCCACACGTGATCTTTATATGTTACTACTATATCAAATGCATAATAAAAAAAATAGACTACTTTTCTTTCGGGTAAATTAGTCGGCTTACTTTTTCTTTGAACCGCATGACTCTGTTAAGTTTTATATTATTCAAACTGATTACCCGCGCTTCGCCGCGGGAGCTCCTGTTGCGTTGATGATTTCGTGGATGTTAAAGATCGCGCGTCACTGTGGGAATTCCTGTTGCGTGGAGAGTTTCGTGGACATAAAAGATAATATTAAGTGACTGTTATTCTCGCGTGGGCTTCAAAAAAATACTCCAGGCTAAAAGCTAAAAGTTTGGTGGTCAAAATTTGAAATCCTAAAAACTAAAAGTTTGGCTAAAGCGCAATGCAAGTTTAAAAAAGTTGGGTGGTCAAAGTTTGAAATCCTAAATGCTAAAAGTTCGGTGGTCAAATTGGAAGAAAATAAAGTTAAGTTAAAAGTTAGTGACCAAAGTTTTAAATCTTAAAAGCTAAAAGTTTGTTGGTCTAAGTTTGATGGTTAAATTAGAAGAAAATAAAGTTAACCTGAAAGTTAGTAGCAGAAAATAAAAGTAACGTAAAAATTAGTCGCCAATATATATATTAATAAAAAGACATTGTTGAAGTGTCTTTCTATTAAATTTCATAGCCATTTTTTGAAGTGTCTTTCTATTAATTTCCAAAAACTATTATGCGCCACTAACGATAAGTCATATCACACTAATACGATAACATTTAAATAACAAAATAAATAAAATATTAAAACAATCTTCAAGTGTCTTAAATTGTGATATGTAGTGCATGTTAAGAAACTTATCGTTAGTAGCGCATAATAGTTTTTGAACACTATTAAAGTGTCGCTGAATTAATATAGTATAGAATTTGTAGACAAACTTACGAAAAATTTTTGGTGGTGTGTACGTAGGCTATGACGTAATCATCCCATAGAAAAAGCAAAAGACTAAAAATAAATAAAACAGAAAAAAAACGGCCACTTGCAAACCTCGAACCTGAAGAACTTCCTTAACATACCAACACCCACACCACCTACTCTATAAACAATTTTGTTAGAATATTCTAAACAATCAATATAAATAACATTATTATCAGTAAATATGAGCACTATTCATCAACATTGGTAAATTAACATATAGGATAATATATGAAAATTCTATTAAAATTATTACGAAAAGGTAAAATTATGAAATTTTGAGTCTTTTAAGTTTAAGGATACATGTTTACCATGTGAAAGCTAACACAGTACAACGGCTGCATGCTCACAAGTCACAAGTCACAAACTAAATGATCATAACTTACCATCATTTCATTATGTTCTTTGACAACATATCAAGCAAAGATCTTCTAGGATAACAAGTATATAATCGCCAATGACCCCCAGCTCAGTTGGGATGAGGTGGGAAGGTTTACCTCATAGGAGGGGTCCTGCCCGGGTGTGGTTAAGGGTTCGACTCCCGGCTGAAGCAGGCCCGGTTAAGACAATGCATGAGGCTAGGGTCACGGGTGAGCAATTAGCCGTTCAAAAAAAAAAAACAAGTATATAATCAATCATGATTATAATAAACGGTGTGTTTTTATATTCCGTACAATTAAATTAAGTGTCTACTAAATAAAGATACGGTTTTAAAAATGTGTGTTCTTCGACGATGTCCCCTGGGCGAAAGGGGACACCATTCTCTTTCTTTCTTCAATCGTTCCGATCAGGACAAGTGGGTTGGTTCGTTTCGTCCTCCTATCTACGCAATTCTCTGTCTTCGTTCGTGATCATGTTGGGCGAAAGGTAGTTGTAGAGGAGCGGCTGTGAAAGGGCTCTTCCCCCTTTAGAGATAGGGGTGAGCAGCAAGCAGCCCCTTGTATAGGGTTCCAAACCTATCTTCCTAATAAGAAGAAAGGGGCAAGCCAAAACAGCCCGATGAGCTAAGAAGTCAAGAACGTTGTTTATTATCCCCTTTCCATCAAACTGATACCGAGCGGGAGAGAAAGGTAGAGAGAGTGCATAGTGCTGATAGCGAATAAAAGGCCGTTGAGCGTGTTGGCCACACCTATCAAAAAATCTATTCAATGAAAGTATCCGCCGTGTCTGACCCCCTCAATCTTTCTATCCAGAGTGAGTCAGGCGGCTAAGCCTTTAATCCTGGTAAAAGAAAGAGTTTTCCCACCCTCCAAGTATCCATAAATGGAATTTGAGTGAATTACTTACCGCAGTCAAAGCCAATAGGGAAAGTAGGGCTGGTTACCTTGAAGCAAGGGTCTGGTATAGTAGGGAGCTGTACCCTTGATGCGGGGTATATCGTAAGGGATTGATATTGCTGTGAAAGAATACCCCTAGCCTTCAAACAAAGGTGGAGGTTGAGTCATGGGTTGTGTAGTAAAGGAAAAGGTTGCATCTTACCCTGTTGTTGAAGCGCAGGTCCTCAGCAAGAAGAATCAAATTTGGATGTTTAAAGAATGGGAAGAAGGTAGCTAGCAGCTTCCATAGCTGTCTGGGATAGGCCACAAGGTGAAGCAGAAGGGAATTCATCGCTTTTCTGGAATAAAACAAGGGCTCCCCAACCTTTTCCCAGCAAGATAGGGAAAAAGAGCCTTGGAGGCTGGAATAGAAATAGGAAAAAATGACTTCCTTAAATTCTTTCCTGAGTTCAACCATTCTTTTCGTTTTTATTCTATATAACATACACAAAGAATATCTATTCATAGGAGTGAGTGACCCATTGGGAGGAGGTAGTGAATTCATTGTCTGAAAGTGGGAGGGAAAGGAGACTGCTTTTGCTTTGAATGCTTTGATCGGTGGGGAGGAGCATCTTAAAGTATGGGGCAAAGGATCAAAGGCTTTTACTTTGTCACCCGGGATCCACCACAGGTTGGGTTTGAGAGTCGTGTGATGGGTGACTATCCAGCACGGTTCGGAGAGCACGCCCCCGTGAGAGCCCTCTATTTGACTAACGTACTCCTTTTCCCCCATACCTTCACTGGGAATGATTGACCTTCGGATTCAAATAATAGCGCATCGCGTAATGTAAGTACTCCTTCCCATTTCTTCTTTTATGATTTTATCTACTTGAAACGGCACCTGGCTTTCTCTCGTAAAGGCAAAGACACCCCAAGACAAGTTCCAACTGTTGGGAAGGGGACATGATCAATAGAACCTGGTTGGATCCGGGCTGGGAGAGGGGCGCCCATTCCTAACCACTTTCGAAAAGGTTCGCCCATCTCTCCCCTCGCTCTGACTCTTCCCATACTAAGACTTTTGTTGATCTACCTTTGACTTACTTCCTATCTCTACCCTTGATCCAAGGTAGCCTTCTTTTTAGTCGTATCTACTGTGATAAGAAAGCGTTCTTAGTTCAGTTTGGTAGAACGTGGGTCTCCAAAACCTGATGTCGTAGGTATACTGCTTGAGAAGAAGTACACCTCTTTTTTATTTAGTACTCGAGAAGTATGGAACTACTTTGATTATTGCCGCGGCTTTTGCTTTAGCTCATTCTCTTTTCGATGAAGCTTTTTTTTTCATTCCGAGACTTTTTATTGTTTGAGCGTAAATAGGCACGATCTTCCTTCGGCACGCTACAGTCCAAACACAATCTTGCTCCTATAGCTCTCCTCTCTGGTTGGTCAAGGGTACACACTTCTTTTCATTTATGTAATGAAAAGAAAGATTTGTGGAATACATAAATGAAAAGAAGTGTGTACCCTTGACCAACCAGAGAGGAGAGCTATAGGAGCAAGACTGTGTTTGGACTGTAGCGTGCCGAAGGAAGATCGTGCCTATTTACGCTCAAACAATCCATATAGGTGGAAAGTTGACTAAGCAAAAACGAAAGTTGATGCCCCAGAAATAAGTCGTGGCATTTCTTAGTAGTTGCTGTTGCCTATATGAATTTCTATAGTAAGCAGCTACAACCGTCGCTAGGATGTAAGGTTGGGGAGTTACCTTTTGTCTATCTTGGCATAAAGATTGGTGCGAATATGAATAGATCGGCTCATTGGGGATCCGTCATAGACACGGTGAAAGGTAGATTGTTATCATGGAAGGCTAAGCTATTATCGATGGGTGGGCGTTTGACGTTGATCAAATCGGTTCTTGCTAGCCTTCCGGTTTATTATTTTTCCCTATTTAAAGCCCCTAAGGAGGTTATGGAAGAAATAGAAAGATTGATGAAAAAGTTTTTGTGGATTGGGAATAAAGATACTAAAGGTATTCATTGGGTCTCCTGGGATGTAGTCACAAGGCCAAAGAAATATGGCGGGTTGGGTATTTCTAAGTTGTGTGATGTTAATGTGGCTTTATTGGTCAAATGGGTTTGGAGATTCAAGACTAATTATGATGGTTTATGGAGAAAGGTGGTGATTAGTATCCATGGTGGTCGTAGTAAGTGGTCTTTTTTACCGGTTAAAAGATCGTTACCGGGTGCTTGGAAGGCTATTGTTAGTTTAATGGAGAAGACGCGTATTAATGGCAAGTCAATTTCTAGCATGATTACATGTAAAATGGGTAAAGGGGACAGAATCAGTTTCTGGAAGGACGTTTGGTTTGGCGAAACGCCATTATTCAATAGATGGCCAGTTCTCTTTGCTTTGGATCAAGATAAGGATTGTGCAGTAAGTTCTCGGGTGGTGTTTGATGGTTCTCGTTATCAGATGTCGGACAGCTGGGTTTCGGGTGTCTCTTCTGTTGAAGGTATTTCAGAGAAACAAGATGTTTCGTTTATGGTTTCACAGGTCCGTTTTGAAGACTGCGAAGATACGTGGATATGGAATAATAAACCTGCAGTCGGCTTTTCGGTGGCTGCAGTTAAAGACTCTATCTTTCAACACCATCCTGTTGGCTCCAGTCAAGTTTTTCGTTGGATTAGTTGGGTCCCGATCAAGATAAATCTGTTGGTGTGGAGATTAGATAAAGGCAGAATCCCTACAAGAGTCGAGCTGACCAGGAGGAATGTGCAGTTGCCTAGTGTGATTTGTCTGATGTGTAGTTCTACAGACGAATCAGTGAGTCATGTGATGTTTAGATGTTTGTTCGCATCTGGGGTGTGGGCTTTGGTTTGGAGGTGGTGTAAGATGGGTCCAACTTCTTTCCCAGACTTGGACTCGGTTATTAAATGGCCGAGTTCGAGTTCCAGTTCTGCTAAGGAAAAAAAGATTCTTGGTGGGATTTTTTGGGTCACCAGCTGGGCTATTTGGAGAGAGCGTAATAAGGTGGTCTTTCAAAACGGTGAATTGAAGGTGCCGGAGGTGGTTTCTTTGGTCAAGGCTATGACTTTCATTTGGTTGAAGTATAGATCTAAGAACCATAGGCTTGTTTGGAATGATTGGGTAAAAAACCCGTTGTATATGATGTTATATTCGGTGTGCGTGGTCCTTGATTTGAGGGCTTCGCCTTTTTTTTTTTGAATGAAGTTTTCTTTCAAAATATATATATATATATATATATATATATATATATATATATATATATATATATAACTTACACACTTTATGAATGTACACATTTCAATAAACTATGTATAATTGTCCATAAACAATTCATGTTATGTCTTTATTATTATATAAACGTATTGTAGCTAAGCAATATTTATAAACAAACCATATAGTTTTTAGACTATAAAGAAAATTAATATATTAAATTGGATAAAAGGTAGACAAATTAAGAAAAACTGGAGCATTGTTCTCTATATATAATACGAACATGGGTCAAAAGCTGCCTGAAGCTCGTTTGGCTTTGATCATTGTGGACAGTAAATAAACTATTGACCAAAAAAAATGTATAAATAAAATAAATATATTGTTTTTTACTTTTATTTTGGGTTACTAATAGGAAGAAAAAGGTGAATCTTAATTGGATTGACTGATTACAAAACCCTATGATTTATTTGTAGTTATTCTTATTCAAACTAGGTTTTTAGTAGTCAGTTTTTTTACCTTTAAAGAAGAAAAAATGCATGAAGACAACCTTTTTTTTTGTCTGGGTATAAAATCATCCATCATATTCATGGTATCTGATCTCTTAAGACTAAACGGTGTGGATCCGGGGAAAGGGGACGGGGTGCAGACGTGGAGTCGGGGTTTCCGGGGAACACCGCCCCCCGTGTTTTTTCCGGGGAGATGAGGGAAATCTCCCCGTGCCCACCGCCTCTTGTGATTGGTCCATTCTTTGTAGCCGTTAGGTGACCGTTTGAACTTTTATTTTTTATTTTTATTTTTTTTTAAAATCAAAGTTTTATATATATATATTAAACCAAACCAAATTCAAAACAAAACACACTACATCTCTACAATCTACACCACCATACAACATTTTATACAACTTTTTATCCACAAAATTTTATAAAAATTCTATTTCTTATACCATGAGTTCGTCGGAAGAGGAGGAACAAAACGTGATAAACTTTTACGTTGGTGCGATGATGGAAACGGCAAAAATTTTAGCCGAGTTGGAACAAGAAAACGAGAGTGGATCATCTTCGGTACCATTGACACGGAGCGCGGCGCTTGATAGAGATCGTGAGGGTATGTTTTATTTTTTTGTTAAAATGTTTAATTTTTTTTAATATGTTTTATATTTTTTATAACATCTTTGAAAAAAAATTATTAACATGTCTTATATTTTTTAAAGGTGCACATGAACGTTTGGTGGCCGACTATTTTGCTGAAGACTGTGTTTACACTGCCGATCTCTTTAAGCGTCGTTTCCGAATGAGTAGAAGATTGTTCGAACGAATTGCTGATGATTTAGCTAATTACGATGAATTTTTTACACTAAGATACGATGGTAGAGGGAAACGAGATTTTACGACCCTACAAAAATGCACGTCTGCAATTCGTCAATTAGCATACGGCACTGCTAGCGATTCATGGGATGAGTATTTAAGGATGTCTGATAGGATGAGTCGGGAATGTTTGTACCAGTTTTGTGAAGATGTCGTGAAGCTATATAGCAAGGTTTATATGCGTACGCCAAGAAAAAGCGACATCGAAAAGATCTACGCGCACCATGCAGAGAAACACGGCTTTCCTGGCATGCTAGGAAGTCTTGATTGTACGCATTGGCCATGGCGTAATTGCCCCACCGCATGGAAAGGTCAATTTACTCGGGGTGACGTGGGAGAACCCTCAATTATTCTTGAAACCGCTTGCTCACAAGATCTATGGATTTGGCATGCTTTCTTTGGCGTTGCAGGTTCGTGTAACGATTTAAATGTTCTTGCAAGATCTCAGATTTTTGACCCCATGATTAAAGGCACCGGCCCCGATGATTCTTTTTGTCTCAATGGCGTAAAATACAAGCATGGGTATTATTTATGTGACGGCATATACCCAAGTTGGTCGTCTATTGTGAAGACAATACAGAATTCTACAGACGAGAAAAGGAAAAAGTTTGCAAAGTGCCAAGAAGCGGCAAGAAAAGACGTCGAACGCTTGTATGGTGTGATCAAGGCAAAATGGCACATAATAGAAAGGCCAGCACGTGCATTTCATCCACAAAGATTGAGATACATTATGTACGCGTGTTTGATACTTCATAACATGATAATTGAAGACGAAGGTCGTGCGATATGCGTTTACGATCCGAATGAGGTTGAAGAGGTGCTCGAGCCAGTTGACGACGGACAACAAGAATCAAACAGGTGGGCGTTACGCGATACTAATGTTCATGGGAACCTTGTTTCGGATTTGGTCGATCACATTTGGAATAATTTTCATGTCAACCCCGTTAATGACGAGTAGTTTTTAGTTAATTTTTATGAACTTTAGTTTGTAATATTTTTTTTTTACTTTGTGAACTTTAGGTTTGTAATTTTTATTATTTATGAAATTTCGGTTTTTTATGTTTTCCCATTTTTTTTTAATTTTTACGGTTTTTTTTTATATTATTTTGACGTTTTTTATTTTATTTTTATAAAAAAATAATTATGAAATATAAAATATATAATTAAAAAAAAGGAAAAAGAATAAAAAAAGGAAGGGGGAATGGGGGAATTGGGGGAAGGCATTTCCAAACTTTGGGGGAGGAAATGGGGGAAATGATGTGGCGCTGATGTGGCAATTGGGGGAGTTGGGGGAAAGGGGAGGCACACCAAATAGTCTAATACTTCGACCGAGTGTCAATCAAAATGCAAAGTTTTGAGTTATTGTAGTGATTTATTATAAGAGCCTATCAATTTTTAAAAAAATGTTGCTTTGATACTTCCCGAGTTGATCGAGTACCAAGAGTTACACCACCCTAGGTCCGAGTAGTTAAATCGAGGTGTTGAAGTCGGGCAAGAAAGGAAGGAGTTGGGTGTGAGAATTGATGTACGTGGATGGAGTTAGGTTTGGGTGTGGGTGTGGGTGTGGGAGTTGGTGGCCAAGTATTGGGTTCATCACCCCCTCCTGTTTATATACTTGAGGGTTGTTTAATATTATACATACTAGTAGGAAAGCCCGCGCGTTGCCGCGGGTGTGTAATTTGTATTTTTGCGCTCGTTTCGTAAGTGAGTTTATGTAAGTTGTTTACTAATTAAGTTGGTTATATATGTGTTATATATATATTGAAGATTCGTAGTTGAGTCTTAGCAAATGAATTTTCACAAAAGTCAAGAATATATTTATTATATAATAAATAGTTGTTTTGACGGCGCGTAGAGGCGGAGGCACAATGTTTGCTAAAGTCGTTATGACAATGATCAAACGTTAATTGTATAAAAAAGTGAAGCATAAGCTGGCTATAAATCAGATTGTCGCATAACAAAAATCTCCTAACGTTTTTTTTTTTAATCTTGAATCAATCTAGTTTACATATAAAACGTATACACATATCTCCCATGCATCATCACAATGGGTTGAGGACATAGTAAGAAACCCGTTTCTGTTTCCATAGACGACAGACGTGAAGAGGCGATCACCTACCTGGAGAAAAACATTTATATATGATATTTAATTCAATTTTAATAAAAACGACATGGACTTTTTAGTAAACGCTTGGTACCATAATGAGGTTTGATGAATCGCGTCTAAAATGCCTTTCAACTTCCTCAGATGAAGCAGTCGGTTTGGTGATCTCTAGTATCAACGTGCATAGATTCTGGCTTATAAATATGTAAAATCAATTATATGAGCAGTGTATCGACATATTTTCTTCTCTTTTTTATGCAAGGACATTGGACAACTTTCTAAATACCTATGAGCCTATGAGTTAATTCATTATAAGAAATCTTATTTGCAAATATGGAATTTGCAAAAATAAGATCATAAATTTCCTTATCGTAGTACCAACATTGATATCTAACTCACTCATTTTGCTTTTATGGAGAAACAGTTAAACACCCACCAAGTGATACAAGTTTACAACGCTTCATGGTTTGTACGTGACTTGTGAAAGAACTTTTTGTCACCCATAAGAGACTTGAACTCCAAACCTAAAGAATGCATATCTCTTAAGTCTTAAGGGGTATGTTTGGATATGCTCATATGCATCTAGATTGACTATGAGACTTAAAGTCACAATAATCACTTCTGAGTGTTAGCAAAACTTATGTTCGGTCTCTAATTATTGAGGGTCAAAAAACTCAAGTCTAGGAGAAACATGTACAGAAATAACCTAATAATCGAGATAAATCTAAAATTACCTAACTATATCCAAGTGATGGGCCACTTAAGCCAGTTGGGTAATGGGCAGAAGCCAATGAGATTGCTGTGAAAGACAATGAAACACTTAAGAGGATTATACTAACCTGCTGAAGCAAGAAAAGTAATAGAATGATTTGTCATTTCATCTTTCCTTTTATGCATTTCTGCAACAAAGAATGAAAAGAAATTTAAAATTTCATTCAAAATAAACAACCAATTCAAGAAGAGGAGAAATAAGAGACAAAAATAATCAATAAAACTCAAAATACTTTCAGTTTACCACTGCTTATGACTTTGGTGCCTTAAAAATTGCCTGCAAATACAATTCTGTATGATGAAGAAGACAAGGTACAAAGGGCTGGTTCAAATACATCTTAGTGGGTCCCAGGGTCACATGAATTTTCATGAAAATATTCATGTAAACAGTAAGTGGAAAAGATTGCAATGTATAGTTACAAAACTTTCCCATACAAAATTGACATCCATTAACCTGCATATACTTGGACCAATTTGATATTCCATTGGAACTTCACTGTGTCTATCTTTACGTAGGGTGGTACAAAGCCGCTCTTCTTAAGCAAAATCAATTCACACCACATACACATAAAAGTATATAAAAAGGAAAAAAAAACACCAAGTGTAATTGTAGTGGGGTAGTTAGACCAGCTTGTTGTAGCGAGCATCATAGCCTAAAAAATATCTTATATAGAATTCTAACAAAAAAACGCTTATTAAGTTTATTTAGACTCCGCCATATAAATCATCTAACATCTTAGTGTTTATAGAACCTAATGATAGTTATCGTGTATCATGATACATTTCGTTGATCTCTTTAAGCATCATAGTAATCAGGAAAACATACTAATACTCACAAAGATTATCTATCCACCTTGACTAATTATCACCTGGATAATCATATTAATACTTTTGACCCGTCACAACATTATTGAACGTATTGCTGTCAGCAACAATTTAATTGACAATCCGCCTGAAAAACCGCATCAAACAGTGTCATAAAGATCTATGGAAATTACATAAAATCATTTAGGGTATTAACTAACTTCTAATGAAAAATCAAAACAAAATAAAAAGTTTTAGGCCTTGAAACAACCTCTGCAAGTAACTAACCAATTTGCTGTCAACGACACTTTTATCAGTAAACCAACCATGAAACCACATCAGAAAGTTTTAGACAAATCCAGAAAAATCATGAAACATTAATCGTGTTGTTAGCAAACCTCTGACCAAAAATCGTGCGAAAATAAAATGGTTAAGACCTCGAAACAGTGTCTGCAATACGGCTGACCTGACAGTAAGTAAAAATTGTTGTTGCGGACAGAATGAGACCTCTTAGCCATGCATGTTTTGACCTGAAACGTTTTCTAGAACCTAAACAAATGTGTTGAGGATGTTGACACAAAATTTCATATAAAAACCAACCTTTTTAATACCGGATGTAACCTTTGACCCGTAACTATACAATGTTGACAACAACTTAATCCTCAACCAAAGTAATCACAACAAATCTTATAAAAAATATGTGAGGAAGAATTATAATATAACATAAAATATGAAATAGTTAACTTTGTCTTGTAGTTTAAATAGGTTGTTAAAACTATATATAAGTGACAGCTTGATCTCTTCTTTTCCATATGTAATCAGACATGGTTGTGTTAAAAGATACCCCCTCCCCCTATGGTTTTTACATGTATAATACAACCTCCTACCAAATTAACCATATAATCATTCTATTCTTTTCTCGTAGGGATACATTTAGCGACAACTTTATGACTAACCTGATCTCGAAATGGTTCAGATTTCAGAATAGCGATAGTCATGAGTTGTGACTATGCATTTGCTTTCTAGACCAAGTCCGGATACCTGCCTTAAGATAAGTAAGAACAAATTGAAGTTATAACTAATAATACTTCATGAAAAAGTTATCTATCTATAAATAATTAGCAAGTCATCCACCTGGAATATCCGTTGCTAGTCAAGGTTGTGCGTTATGACCATTACAAACAACAACCGCATCAAATACCTCTCCCAAAGTCATCTCATTCGTCTCTAAAGGCAACCATCATTGGCGAAACATGGAATAATCCATATAAAAATACTCTTTTCACCCTATAGTCCTTAGGCAACCATAGGGCTCAGGCGAGCATCATAGCCCATAAGATTATAGCAAGAAAGGTGAACATCAATGGTGAAACATAAAACAATCCGTATAAAAACAACAATCTTTACACGATATAATCCTTAGGCGACCATAGGGGTCATGCGTGCATCATAGCCGATAACATTAGGGTATGAAAGACGACCATAATTGGCGAAACATGAAAAAGGACACATGCAAGCAACATTGTCCCCTTAAAGTCACAATGCAATCAAAGTTAACGCGCATCGACACAAATGCAACTACCAGAAACAGTCACATGGTCTCTGCCACATAGACTCACCATAAACACCTCAGGAAACCATCATAGTCCAAACCAACATAAAACAATTATATAACAGCAGGCAGAATGGAATTATAACAACACAGAGGCCTCAAACGAATATCATAGGCCACATACAATTAGATAAGACTATCATATCAAAAATCCATCAGAAAAAAACCCAAATAAGGAAGTCCATCAAAAACGTACATTGAATGAATGGTTACATAATTACAGTGATCCTAAGTATATAAACTGAAAAGTTAATTTGCAAGAAGAAGTAAGTTTACCTAGATAAAGACAGCGCTTCACGTGTCTCGTTCAAAAATCTTCTCTTGTTCTACCCAAGGTCTTCAATTTACGCTTCACTAAATAGGAGTTTTTCCTGCTATTTATTTCATAACTAATTATTAGTTTAATCATGTAATAATTATTCTATATAAATCTGAATCTTAAAGCAAACAAAATTCGCCCAAAATTGGAACCTGGCGTAATCATCCTTGCTGGCGTACACCATGATTATAGCTGGAAAGGCGACCGTCAATGGCGAAACATAAAACAATCCATACCATATAATTCTTAGGCGACCATAAGGCCCAGGCAAGCATCATAGCCCATAACATTACAGCAAGAAAGGCTGGCGAAAAATTCCCAATGACATCACAGTAATCGCGCGACGCCACAAATGCAATTACCATAAATAGTCACATAGTCTCTGCCACATAGAATCACCCCAAACAACTCAGGTAATCATAGGCCAAACCAACATGCAACAATTATACAATAACATCTTAAACGAAATTATAACAACGCAGAAGTCTCAGACAAACATCATAGGCCAACATACAATGAGATAAGACATCCGAAAACAGGAAAGCCACCACAAACATACATTGAATGAACAATTATAAAACTGAAAAATTAATTTGCAAGCAGAAAAAAGGACCTCAGGCAAGCATCATCGGCCGAATATAATCAAAGAAAAGCAAAAAAATAAAACAGACGCTAAACCTAAAAAAAAAGCCCAAAATCACACATGACTAAATACAACTGAGAAGTAGGGATACCTGAAACTGGTAGTGATTTTTTTATTAGGAGTTGACGGCGGAGCAAGGAGATGAAGACGCAATGAATCCATACACCAATTTTGATTACCTTCGCCGGAAACCGCAACCCAAATGTCGACTGCACAGATGTTTATGTTTTGGTCAGTTATTAAAGTGGCGTGGGATATGAGAATCGATTAAGATGCATCACAATTGAAGGAATAGGTTTTAGTATCAATGAATACAATTGATTGTAAAAAGCTGTTCGTATGGTCCAAGAAGCGTAACCACCTTTTCAATTGGAGTGTGGGGGTATGGAGGGTAGGATTGTAAAAGTGTTTTCATATTGTAAAGAATGAGGTGAGTGAAATGTCTATATTACCCTTCTTAGTGTCTTAATTGTCCCAATTATCCCCATAATACCCTTAAATTTGTTGCTTAAATATGTTGTACATGTTGCTTCATAAGTTGTACGGAAACGAAAATGACTATGATAGCCATCACTCCTTCTTAATAAGATAATATAGATTATACGTATGACAAATTTTGTTGGTCGTTAGTCTGGGTAGTTAGAGTAGTTGTGGATTTTGAGTAAATCATCCCTAAGACCGAAGGGTATGGGGGGCGGCATAGGGGAGGCAAGCGAATGCCGGGCCTCACTACACCACCCCCCTGGGGCGGCATAGGGGCGGCAGCGGCATAGGCGGCATCTCCTTGCCGTTCAAGCCGGCCCTCTTTTCTTCTTGGGATGCGAGATTGGAACCTTGTGATTGGTGGGTTGAGGATGAAGCCGGACCTCAACCACACCCTTGGCCCGGCATGAAGAGCTCCGGCAACGTCGCCGGTACATGGATGCAGAGGTGGCGGTCCGGCGTCGATGCCGGACCTCAACCACACCCACCGGTCTAAGAGAAGAAATATCTCATTCACTGTATTTGTAAGATGAAAATTGGGGAAATGATTATTGGCAATAATGTTGTGGGACATTGACATGACAATTCATTAATAATGCTTAAAAGTCAAACGTCAAGACTTTTAAATCCGATGTGTATTCATCTAATAAATTGGATTTTAAAATTTTAGAACATGACATATGCACTTCAAACGTATTACATGTTCCTTAAAAAATCAAATTTAACTTTTGTGATATTTCTAGTTACCATCAACTAGAAATATATCTTTACTTTTATCTTTTTTTTTTGAAGGTGTACTTCAGCGGTGAAACCAATCGACAGACAACCCCTCAACCTGAGTTCGAATCACTACCCACGCACCGGTGTCCACTTTGAAGTTATCTCAAACCGTTATAGGAAATTTTTTCGTGGTGTGCAGGATTCGAACTCAAGACCAAGCCCGGGCGGAAACCCTCCGAAGAGGTAAACCCTCCCACCTCTCCCCAGCTGGGCCGGAGGTCATTGGCCTTTACTTTTATCTTAAATTGACATATGAAAAGTTTAAGATCATGTATCATCATTAACATAAACGTTTTTAACCAAATTAAGGGGGGAATGGACACTACCTGTTAAGTTTTTCAACTTCACTGTTTTCAATAAATCTTACACTGTCACATTATTTTACTGAAATGTTTTTTTTTTCTATTGATTAAAAGAATAGAGAGATATAAAGAGTAATAATGAGTCAACTTTACTTCACGGTCCGTTAACTACAACCAGGAAATGGTTCACGGATCCACTGCCAGCACCACCAGCAGTGGTGTTACCGTGCTGGTAGTGAGGTACCCGTGACCAATTCTGGTGGCGCCCCGTCCCCCCTTATATACAAGCTTGGTGATTCATTATTGTATGTGAACAGAAGACTAGGATCTTTGATCGTAAAAGGTAATCGTTCAATGTTAGACCAACAGAAGCACTTTTTCAGATTTCCGACAAGACACTTTTCTTCAAGAACTAATGCATATATTATTGTGAAATATATGATAAATGAGTGAACTAATTAATCGAGACAGCGAATCAAAGCTAAATACATAAAGATTCTTCGTTCCAATCTATCAACGTAATGACAAAGTTGTTTTCGGACCAAATGTTTGCACCATCTTAATCACAATAAATGTCCACTACTTTAGGTCAAATGAAACGACCACCATATCAATAGTCCCAACACTTGGGTACTCTTGTTAGGGTGTTCATCCGAGTGGGGAAACCTTAGCAAAACAAGACCCACATCACCGGTCACCATATGTATCGTTATTGATACATTTTTTAAAGTTTATGTACCATAATTAAATTCTATATAAGATTTATGCTACATAATCACTTCTAGCTAGGGGTTTAAATGACTCAAGCACTCAAGCCGCTTATAAGCTACTCAAGCCGCTTATAAGCTACTCAAGATTGTTATGGTTGAAAACTCAAAATAAGATGAGCTTAAACGAGCTCGATCCAAACTAAGTTTCAAATACCAAACAAGGCTCAGAAGCCTATTATTTATATAAATATGACAGCTTTTTTTATTCCATATAATAAATATACACTTTGTTAAAATGGGTTAGTAATATATAATACAATTCATATATTACATATTCTTTTTCTTTCAATTCAATTACTCATAAGTTGTATTTGTTTGTGACATGTTTTAAATCCGTTGACTGGACTTCGTTGACTGGACTGGACTTGACTGAGCTGAGTTGCTGGGCTCGTGTTGCTGGGCTGCTAGTTTGGGCTAAAGTGTTGCTGAGTAGCTGAATTGCTGATTGATTGGGCCTCGCTTATTCTCGGCCCGTGTGGCTTATATTGTAACCCTAGAAAGTCTCTATAAATACTGAGGTGTTATATCAGTATTAGGTTAGACTTCAGAATATTGTTTTATTTTCCTTTGTGAGTCGTTCAGAGAGTTTATTTCATCTCTCACCTAGGGTTAGTTATTCTAGGGTTTGTAAGATCTGTTCTCAAGATCTTATGTTTAGAGATCATAGATAGTTTCTTGATCTTGTTTCTTGTTTGTAGATATGTGTTTAGATCTTCTGTTTTTGGTCTATGAGTCAGTCATAGATTAGTTTTGGTTGTAATCGTTGATTAGTGTTGTTTTTGTTTGGATTCAGTTTTGTTTGAGTTTGATTAATAAAGATCTGAGTTATTTTGTGTCTTTGTTCTGAGCAAAACTGAGTTTCCTTTTCTGACATGGTATCAAAGCCAGGTTCTGGTTCTGTGGTCTTCTTTGATCATTGATCGTTGTTTTTCCGCTGTGAATCTTGTCTCAAGAAGGTGATATAGTGTTTTTGTTATCTTCTTGAGGTCTGTGTTGGTAAATAGGTCAGATCTGTTGGTTAGAGGTTAGATCTGTGTTGTTTCTTGGTTATTACAGTAGATCTGGTCTAGTTCATAGATCTTGTCTACTGTTTGTTCACGACTGTGAGTTCTCTGGTGATTCAGTGGTGAGGTCTGGTTGACCTTGGACACTAACAATGAAGAAAGCTTGGAAGGAGGCTTGGAGTGGAGTTTGTTTTAGCTACAATTGCAACTCACAGTACTGTACCCTAAGTGAAGGACAGGCTGTGAGTTTAGGCGAACCCTAACTTGGGCACCCCTCTCGGTGAGATCGTTCTATTTCTTTCTTGTTTGTGTTGTGGTGTCTAGGGTTTGATACCGGGTTTTGTTGAACCGGTTCTTGTGTCAATCGTTTTTTGTCTAGGTCTAGGAGGCTCCCACGTAAAGACCTGCGCAGGCACCTTGAGTGATGAACCTGTGAACTGGAACACTGACGTGGCTTCGCCTTGTTTTGTTTTTTTTATTGTTGTGTTCTTTGAGTTTTCTTATTCTGTGGTTGGTTCTTTACTTGTTGCTTGTTATATCTGAATAGTAATTTGTTTGTAGGTGTTATATTGTTTGATTGTCATAATTGTAGAAACTGTGTGACAATATGGATGATAATAATAACAATAATAATAATAATAATAACAACAATAATGACAATAACAATGCTGTTGTTGCTACTTTGGTTAGTAAAATTGATGCTGGTGATCCTCTTTACTTGCATGCTAGTGATTCTACTTCTTTGACTGTTGTTAATATAAAGTTAAAGGGTACAGAGAATTATACAGTATGGGCAAATGCTATGATGTTAGCTTTAAGAGTGAAAAATAAAACTGGCTTTGTTGATGGTACTTGTATTAAACCTGTTGATGATGAAGGACTAAGTAAACAATGGGAAAGGTGCAATTCTGTAGTTTTAACATGGATTCTTAATTCTGTATCTGAAGAATTGTACTTAGGTCAGGTTTATTCTAAACTAGCATCTGATGTATGGAAAGAATTAAATGAGACTTATGATAAAATAGACGGGTCTGTGGTATTTGATTTATATCAGAAAATTAATTCTTATACACAAAATGGCTTATCTGTTTCTGAATATTATCATAGGTTAAATGGTATGTGGAAACATCTTGATCAAATTTTACAAATACCTAATTGCACATGTAATGCATCAAGACAGTTTAATGATTTTAGTTCTTTAATAAAATTGATGCAATTTCTCATGGGACTTGATAGTGTGTACCAATCAGTGAGAACAAATTTACTAACAAAGGATCCTCTTCCTACTGTTAAGGAAGCTTTTTCTATAGTGTCTAGGGAAGAGTCACATAGAAATGCAAATGTTAGTAAGTCAAGTAATAATGTAGGCTTTTTTGCTAAAACTGGACAAGGTTTTGATAATAAGAAAAAACCTACTAGAACTTTAAACCAAAGTTTAAAATGTTCTCACTGTAACAAAGTTGGACATACTATAGACAAGTGTTATGAGATTGTTGGATATCCACCATGGATGAAATCTAAGAACATAACTGGTAAAAATGTCAAAGTAAATAGTAGTACTTTGAGTGATGATAGAACACCTGCTATGTCACTTAATGCTTTGACAAGTGAGCAGGTATCCAGGTTGTTAAAACTGATTAGTGAGCCTGGAAGTGATGTTCCACAGAGTAGTAATTTCTCAGGTGGGACATTTTCTTCTTTTTGTTCTAACAGTTTTTTTGATGTTAGTACTAATTGTGATAGATTAAAAAGAGTGTTTTGTTTTAACTCTTTGGCTGGTTTATTAAAAAAGATGGGTTGGATTTTAGACTCAGGGGCTAATCAACACATGGTAATGACTGATGAGGGGTTGGTTAATGTGATTGATGTAACTGAGTTTAATATAATAGTTAGACACCCTAATGGCACTAGTGCTGTTGTCACAAAGATAGGGAACATAAAGTTAAGTGATAGAGTTATTCTATATGATGTGTTTGTTGTTCCTGGTTACTGTGTAAATTTGATCTCTGTGTACAAGCTTGCTAGGGATAGTAAAATGACTGTGTGTTTTGATGAGAATCACTGTTATATACAGGATTCTGTAACAAAGAAAGTCTAGGTGACTGGTAGTCAGCATGGTGGACTGTATTTCTGTGGAAATTCTTCTGTATCTGTAGAGGTGTGTAATTCTGTATGTGATTATGGAACTTGGCATGCTAGACTAGGACATGCATCTGAACCTGTGTTAAATGTTTTAAAGGAAACCCTAAAACTTAAAAAGGATAAGGAAATAGATCCCTGTGAAGTTTGCCATAGGGCAAAACAGCACAGGGAACCATTTCCTATCAGTGATCACAAGTCTAAGGAAATCGGAGAATTAATTCATTTAGATGTTTGGGGACCTTATAGGGTTAAAAGTAGAGAAGGTTACAGGTTTTTTCTGACCATTGTAGATGATTATACTAGATCTGTTTGGGTGTACTTAATGAAATACAAGGATCAATTTTTTTATAATATAGAAAGCTTTTATAACTTAGTTAAAAATCAATTTAAGAAATCAGTTAAGATTTTTAGAAGTGATAATGGGTCTGAGTTTATAAACAATCAAATGACAAAGTTTTGGCATGATATGGAATATTACAACAAACTTCATGTGTATATACACCCCAACAGAATGGTATTGTAGAGAGAAAACATAGACATCTACTAAATGTTGCTAGGTCTTTGTTATTCCAAAGTAATGTACCTTTAAGATTTTGGTCAGACTGTATTCTAACTGCTGCCTATTTAATAACAGGACCCCATCTTCTGTCTTAAAAGGTAAAACTCCATATGAGCTTGTGTATGGTTTCCAACCAGAGTTGAATCATTTAAGAGTCATAGGTTGTCTTTGTTTTAGCACTGTGTTAAATAATAATGATAAATTTGATAGTCATGCAGAAAAATGTGTTTTGTTAGGTTACTCAAATGAAAAGAAAGGTTATAAGCTTTGGAGTCTAGATAGAAAACTGATTTTGTTTTCTAGAGATGTAAAATTCTTTGAAAATATATTTCCTTTCAGTAACAAACAATATTTTTCTGAAACAGATTTTATAAATGATAAAACTGTAACAAATAGTAATTTTTTTGACTTAAATGAGGACAACCTAAACTTAGACAATGGTTCAACTCCTCCCAATGATGATCATACACAAGAAAAAGGATCTAGTCATGGGACTCAACAATCAGGCTTAGGTCCTGATATTAGTCATAGGAGGGCTGAGTTTCAGCAACCAGACAATATAGGACCTAGCACTGATAGGGTTGAGGGTGACTTAGAAAATGAGAAAGAAACTGATTCTGAGGGAGAAAATACTCAAAACTTGGAACCTAGCACAGCTCTTAGGAGGTCTACCAGAAATGTTACAGTTCCCACTAAATTAAATGACTATATAGTTGAAGGTAAAGTAAAATATGGTTTAGAAAATGTAGTTAATTACTCAAATTTGTCTTCTGAAAATTTTTGTTTTGCTACTAGTTTAAATAAAAGTAGTGAACCAAAACATTATTAGGAAGCTATAAATGATAAAAACTGGGTAACTGCTATGAATTCTGAATTAGAGGCTTTACATAGAAATCAGACTTGGGATATAGTAGACTTGCCTTTAGGGAGAAAACCCATTGGTTGTAAATGGGTCTATAAAATAAAGTACAAGTCAAATGGTGAGATAGAAAGGTATAAAGCTAGGCTAGTAGCTAAAGGCTTTAATCAAAAAGAAGGGGTAGATTTCTTTGAAACATTTTCTCCTGTAGTAAAGATGGTAACAGTGAGATGTGTGTTGTCATTAGCTGTTCAGTATAATTGGAGTCTTTATCAACTAGATATCAATAATGCATTCTTATATGGTGATTTGCATGAAGAGGTCTATATGTCTTTACCTGATGGTTATGGATCTGATTTACAAAATAAAGTTTGTAAATTAAAAAAATCACTGTATGGTCTAAAACAAGCACCAAGAATGTGGAATGAAAAACTAGTAAAGGCTTTAGTTGAGTTTGGTTTTGAAAAAAGTAAATGTGACCATTCATTGTTTGTAAAAAAGAATGAAAGTGTGTTTATTGCTTTATTGGTTTATGTAGATGATATAGTGATTACAGGAAATAATGATAATGAGGTTATAAAAGTTAAAAATCTGTTAAAAACAAAGTTTATGATCAAAGATTTAGGTGACTAAAATATTTCTTTGGAATTGAAGTTATAAAAACTGATAAAGGTTTGTCTTTGTCACAGAGGAAATATTGTTTAGACTTATTAGCTGAGTATGGTCTTACAGGATGTAAACCAATTAGTACTCCTATTGAACCTAATTATGTGTTGATGAAACTTTGTAAAAATGCTAAGGTTTTAACTGATATAACTAGTTATCAGAAACTGGTAGGGAAACTGATATATTTGTCACATACCAGGCCTGATATATCATATTCGGTTCATTTTTTGAGCCAATACATGCATAAACCAACTCAAGCTTTGTTTAAAATAGCTTTGAGGTTGTTAAAATACTTAAAAGGTTCTCCAGGAAAGGGTATTTTGTTAAAACCTTCTGATAATTTTCAACTAAAAGTTTTTACTGATTCTGATTGGGCCAAGTGCCTGGAAACAAGAAAGTCTATAACTGGTTTTTGTGTGTTTCTTGGTGAATCTGTTACATCCTGGAAAAGTAAAAAACAAAGTACCATTTCTAGGTCCTCTGCTGAAGCAGAGTATAGGGCCATGTGTGCTGGTACTTGTGAGGTTATATGGTTGAAAAATGTGTTGGAAGAGTTAAGTGTTGATGTTGAATTACCAATACCTCTATTTTGTGATAGTAGTTCTGCTCTAGCCATAGCAGAAAATCCAGTTTTCCATGACAGAGTCAAACACTTTGAAATAGATTTGTTTTTCCTTCGGGAAAAGGTTGCAAATGGTGTCATAACTTTAAAATCTATTGAATCAAAGTCACAGTTAGCTGATCTGTTCACTAAAGGTTTGCAGCCTAGTCATCATGTTCAGGTATGTAAATCTTTAAGCTTATATGATGTTTTTGGTAATTGAATTGAGGGGGGGGGGGTGTTAAAATGGGTTAGTAATATATAATACAATTCATATATTACATATTCTTTTTCTTTCAATTCAATTACTCATAAGTTGTATTTGTTTGTGACATGTTTTAAATTCGTTGACTGGACTTGACTGAGCTGAGTTGCTGGGCTCGTGTTGCTGGGCTGCTAGTTTGGGCTAAAGTGTTGCTGAGTAGCTGAATTGCTGATTGATTGGGCCTCGCTTATTCTCGGCCCGTGTGGCTTATATTGTAACCCTAGAAAGTCTCTATAAATACTGAGGTGTTATATCAGTATTAGGTTAGACTTCAGAATATTGTTTTATTTTCCTTTGTGAGTCGTTCAGAGAGTTTATTTCATCTCTCACCTAGGGTTAGTTATTCTAGGGTTTGTAAGATCTGTTCTCGAGATCTTATGTTTAGAGATCATAGATAGTTTCTTGATCTTGTTTCTTGTTTGTAGATCTGTGTTTAGATCTTCTGTTTTTGGTCTATGAGTCAGTCATAGATTAGTTTTGGTTGTAATCGTTGATTAGTGTTGTTTTTGTTTGGATTCAGTTTTGTTTGAGTTTGATTAATAAAGATCTGAGTTATTTTGTGTCTTTGTTCTGAGCAAAACTGAGTTTCCTTTTCTGACACACTTACATTACAATTACAAATAAAATTATATATAAAATTATGATTAAAATATAAAAAAGTTTATATTGTATGAAATATTTCAATTTTTAAGATATAATAAATGACTGAAGCCCAAGCCGAGCTTCTCATGGTATCTGTTCATAGTATGTACAATAATGAAACAGATTTGGATTATTTATGTACCATCATGATATTATTATAACCAACATAAAAGAATATAACAGAGAGCAACAAACCAATTAATTGTTCACTTGTTCATAGGTAGTTCACAAATTTATTTGATTTTGACAGAATAACTGTACAGCTATCACTATTGTATAAATTAGAATTTTTCCATCCTCATTAGTTGCATATCCATAAGTTTACTCATCACCAAATATAGTGATAGAAAAAAATGTGACTAAATAACACATGTTCAATATTATACCTGGGATTTCTCCATCTTAGATCTAATTTTCTCTTCTAAAATGGAAATTTCCATCTCGAGTCCAAAAATCCGGTTCAACGCGTGCATATTTTCGATTATCTCGTTCAACGATCGACCTTCGGTTTCATCACATCTCAGATGCTGCATTGGACCATGAAGTAGCTTGTTTACTATACCCTTACTTAGATCATGTATAGCTTTCTGGTTTTTCTTAGATATATCGCCACCCATTCTCGCTAAACATTTTTCCATTTCACTTTCTCTAATTCTTTCGGCATAGGCCCTAAGTTTCTTGATTGTTGGCACTGTTTCTAATGAATCTTTCCAAGCTTCAAATTCTCTGACTTCATCAGATATGATCAATTGGGCTTCTTCTGCCTTGCGTAAACGGTCTTTTTTATTGGCTTCCACAACTTCCTTGAGATCATCCACGTTGTAAACTTGGGTTGCTTCCAAATCTGACACACATGATTCGACGTTTCTTGGAACTGATATATCTACGAACAACCTTTGTGTTGGTGCTTTACTCAATGTCTGAACTTGATCTTTAGAGAACAATAAGGTTTCAGAAGCGGTGCAGGTAAAAACAACATCAGAATTTGAAGCGCACGACATCAACTCTGAGAAAGGTTGATAGACGATTTCAACATCCTTAAACTCCTCACGTAGGGCGGATACTCTATCTTCAGATCTATTGACAACCACCATGTGTTTGCAGCCTTTCGCAATTAAATGTTTGATCACAAGTTTTCCCATTTTGCCAGCTCCAACTACCAAGACTCTTACAGAAGCATAAGAATCTTCTGGAATCTTCATTTGGGCAAGTTCCACAGCTGCTGAACTGACTGAAACCGACCCTGAAGAGATATTAGTCTCGGTTCTGACCCGTTTCCCTACTGTGATTGCATGTTTGAACAGACCGCTAATCTTCCTATCGAACCCAGGGACTCCCTGTCCAACTTTCACAACGTGTTTGACTTGAGAAAGAATTTGACCCTCTCCAAGAACAAGGGAATCAAGGCCCGCCGATACTTCAAACAGATGCTTTGTGGCGTCTTTTTCATATAGCAAAAATTGATGACTACGAATGTCTGAGACAGAAACGCCACTAACCTGCATTTGAAATGTGTAAGTATAGGTTTGATCATTAATGATTATATACACATAAAGCAGTATATGCATATTATTATGTGGTTGGTACCTTTGACATCCATTCTGTGATTTCTTTAACCCCGCGATGTTGGGAAAGTGATACAACATATATCTCCATCCTGTTACAAGTGCTAAGAACAGCGGCTTCTTCTATGTGATTCAAGGCACATAATTCACTAATCGCTTGTGGCAAATCCGCCTCTGGAATGGAAAGTTTCTCACGTATTTCAACTGGTGCTGTGTGGAAATTAAGCCCAACCACAATAAGACCACTTTTTTCCTTTGTATATCCTACATAATGCAGAAAAAAATGTATGATTATAACAGCATAAACAAGTCTTTAGAATGTTTAAAGAAAGACAGCAAGTCAGCAACGCATATTAAAAGATGATCATAAAGCTACGAAAATTAAATGGTACGATAGTCAAAAAACGATGGCCTCGCCTAATGAGTTAAGACCAGCGAATTAATTGTCAAACCTAAGAAAACTTAACCCCTATAGGTGTGGTCTCCCCTGTGTTTCTAGAGAATTATTATACAGGTTATATAACATTAATGCATAGAAATAATGCTTAATGATAAATCATATCAGCTCAAACTAGAGGATCTAATGAACCAGTAATTATATAAAAAAAAGTTCCACAACTAATGATTTCTACACATAAAGTTATTATGTTAATTTCTATCTAATAGCATCTCCAATGCTAAGGTGGGTCAAATTTTCAGACCCGCCACATCAACACGCCTCGTCATGTACCTTAAAAAACCAACTTTTTCGTACGAGGCTACAATGCTAAACCAATCCAAATCTCAGCCTCACACCCACTTTTACATCAATATTAAAATATATATTTAAAAAATGGTTTATGTGAGTGGGGACCACACATTGGTCTGGTTGAGGTCCGCTAGAATGGAATATGCCCCATCACCTCCAACGTTAAAAATGCTGCCAAAACGCAATAATCTAAAAACAGCTCCACTACTGCATCAAAATGCATAATCTATTTTTAAAAAGCAATCCTAAATACCCTCTGAATCAATCAATCAATAAATCAGGAATCTACCTTATTCATCACCTCAATTAATTATAACCAAAACAATAGAAAACTATAATTTCACAACATTACAACCTAAAACAACAATAATAATAATAAAAAAAAAACTCACTTCCTGCAGCAGATGTCTTAAGCATCTGAAGTGCAGAAACACTAGCCGAATTCGACATCGATAGCGAGTCCGAATCCGACTGTGCTTCACATCTAATGTTTCCACATAATCTTCTATCAGAACCCAATGCCCTTACACTAACCGGTTTAATAAAATCCACACAAATCCTTGAACCAATGCGAGGAACAGAAGAAGAACAAGATGCAGTTGAATTAGAATAAAGATTGATCATTGTACTGGAATCAGGGATTGAAATCAGAACCATTGAATGATAGAACAGAATGTTTAGAATTTTTTTTCTTTTTTTATAAATATTATTGGAAAAGGTGGTTGTTGGTTATTGGAGAGGTTGAATGTATATAGAGAGGATTAGTTGAACGGAAATATATATTTGATATTAATATTAATAATATTATTGAAGTGGTGTGTGTGGCATCTTTGACTGGACCAAACAACCGATGATCGTTTGGCCCCCACACGCCTGTTTTGAAAGAAGTGTTCAGCCTTGGAACGTGCTTGTTTGACTTTTTGTTAGAGTTGACTATTCTTTTTAATTGGGTTTAAATGGGCTAGCGTGAACAATGTTGGGTTGGGCTTAAGGATAAGAGACTCAAAGCTGATCAACAATAGTTTTTGGTCAAGAAACCGGTTTTGGGGGAATGATCGGTTGGTGTAGAGACCAAGTTTAGATGGATGGTTTAGTATGGGGTTGACTGGTTTCAACGTAAGTGGTTAGAAACCGATTTCAACCAACGTGGTTTCGAAAACGGTTTTGGTTTGGGTTAAAGATTGGTTTCTAATCCCATATGACCTTTTGTGTACATCTAAGAAGACTCGGTTGCAAACAATCGTTTAGCTCGGATAATGGAAACATCAACGAAGGATTAGACGTTTTAGCCTGTCGGAAAACTGAATTCTTATGATTTGGAATTTAGGATGGTGGGTGGGAACCGGACTGAATCGAAGCTTACCCTGAGACGAGCTCACACAAAAGTATCAAATGTATGTCTGGAACGGTATATGATATTTTAGTCGAGTCGAGTTGATTCGGCAGAGATGGTATCTAGTTGGGCCACACCGAAATGGAATGTTGGCCCAGTAATGTTGGTTTGGTAAACGTAAGCCAATAACATATGGCTTTATGATGTTGGTTTCTATTGGTGTAGCCCAATATGTAAAAATCTTGCATTGGGTTGGGCTAGGTAAGTTAATGAAGTAATTTAGTCAGCTGAATGAGGATGAGAAACCAGGTAAAAACAAGCATTAGTGGGCTTACTTGGTTGGGTTCAATATCCGAGTCAACCGTTTCGACAAATGAACCAATAATGTGTTTGGTTCAATATCCGTTTCGGTTTTAAAACATTGGAGATGTTTTCTATTTCCAGATTAGTCAATTAATTATAAGTGTTTTTTGTTGTTTTCGTATGAAATGTTCTTAAATTTATTGTTATTAAGTAAATAAGTGTGGCCAATGACCTCCAGCCCAGCTGGGGAGAGGTGGGAGGGTTTACCTTTTCGGAGGGTTCCCGCCCGGGCTTGGTCTTGAGTTCGAATCCTGCACACCACGAAAAAATTCCCTGTAACGGTTTGAGATAACTTCAAAGTGGACACCGGTGCGTGGGTAGTGATTCGAACTCAGGTCGAGGGGTTGTCTGTCGATTGGTTTCACCGCTGAAGTACACCTTCCAAAAAAAAAAAAAAAAGTAAATAAGTGTGAATATTAATATCATTAAGTGGATAAATATGAATTGGTTTATGTTATATAAGTTAACGCAATGTTAGTAATGATCTGATTTGTGATGCATTGAAGACTTTGAAGTATAGCGTGCATTGATGACAACATCTAAAAGGGTTTACTATTTAATTTAACCTTTTTTTGCTAATCACAACCACCCTATGACATGCATCAACACAAACACACATGACGTAAACCGCTCCAAATAATCTAACAAGTGTAGTGGCACAAACATGGTGTAGAGGGCAACATTGGTTCCATGCATTTTCCACTGCCATTAGTGAACCGTTTAGAACATCTTTCGTTGCAACAGCCCGTAAGGCAATCGCGACTGCATAATCCCTCAATACCCTTGCAACTCTTTTTAGCCGAATATCTAGCAACATTAATCTGGCTCACGATTGGCCTGCCTCCAGTTTCGGGCCACATTGTGGTTTCTAGCGTTGGACTAGTGACTTTAACATCTGACCCCTTGGATATTTGGAATGTAACACCCACCTGTGATCCGTTAGAACCTAGTGGCGTCTTCTTCTCGGATCCTAACACTTCTAAGACAACCGGAAAAACATCAAGTTAGAAAGCATAATTAGACTAAACGTAGTGGGAAGCTCAATTCCATGCCCCACTCCAAGTGGCTCACCAATTTCAATCCAAATATGCAGCGTTATAAACAAAACGCTCAACCCATTTTTTGACTAATAACGCCCTCGGGGGTGGTGTGCGGAGCGTTATGGGGCGTTTTTGGCTAATTCGATGCTCACTCCCCCCCCCCCCACACACACACACTCTACGGGTGGTCTTAGAGTTGCCATCAAGTCCAAAACTTCAAATCATACTAGGGGGTCTCAACCTTCGTGGATGCAAAACGTTCTAAAATCATGGGCATTTTTTTTATAGAAACTAATTTTTTCTTTTTCATTTTTATGGCTTAGAACCCTAACATGTGGTATGGAGGTGGATCTTAACTTGGGTCAGGGGTTCTCCCTCTTTTTTTCTTCGTAGTGTAAAGTTTTCCTAGAATTTTCAAAAAAAAATATATGTATTAAGTCTGCCCACTCTTATTTTACCGAAAATTAAGTTCAAGATCCACGAATGATTTGGTACACACGTTTTATGTATCCAATTATATAAGGCACACATTGCACATATAAAAGTTGTATAGTGAGACATAATGAAAAGAAACCCTTCCAAATATAACATTTATGATTTTGCGAAAATACACAAAATCACAGAGATAAAGACTTTTAAGTTATTTATCTTTGTGATTTTATGTATTTTCACAAATCATATATACGTGAATAGCTAACTAATTAATCCGGTTCAACCACCCGATATAACGCGGTTCAACCGGTTAAACCATTCTTTAGCCAAATCCAGTATAATTAAAAAACCGGTTTTTAAAACATTGCATAAAACCCGATTAACCGAATCGAAATTTAGATGGATTTACCAAGAAAACATGCAAGAACTATAAGTGCGAGGAGAATGATGTGTTGAAGATGACTTGAAGCGGTCGCCATTGCAATCTTCGATCAGTAAATTAGACTGAATGTTGCACCGTTTTAATTAGGAAAAATAGTCTCATAACATGGCCTACACATACTCTTTTATAAAAAGCAAGATTCGAAATCCCGTATCTGCTTTTCGGTGCTAAAAAGTCTCCACCGTTAATAAATATAGATATTTTTTAAATGTTTTATTAGTACAATAAAATGTACTGTAGTATATTTGCATTGCTCAAGACAAATGTTTAACTTATTATCACTGTATAATCTACAATTTGATTAATTAGTTTCACAAGACTTAACACATATATATATATTTTTTCAGATGAGTAAAGATAAAATTTTAATAAAATTTATCAGGAGGTAAAAATAGTTGTGTATTTAGATTTGTAAAAACTATTAAGTATTACGTGGTATTAAAAACACAATTATTATTTAATAAAAGCTGAGACAAATTATTTTTTTGAGTAAAGATCAAATACAAATTGTTTTTTTGGTAAGAACTGTGAAACTCAAAGGGGGTAAAAAAATTTATTTTTTTTTAGAATTTTTTTTTCCTATGTGCTTAAACATACCTTCTAGATGAATAATACAAAAAAAAAATTAAATTTTTTTTTAGTGTAATTACGTCATTAAAGTAAATACATTAGTTTACACTAGAGTAATTATATAATTACTCTACACGTAATTACTCTACACCAAAAAAAAATTTTAATTTTTTTTAGTTTTCAATACTATAATACATGTTTAACAATATGGGAAAAAATTTTTTTGAAAAAAAATAAAAAAAATACCTCCTTTGATTCTCACAGTTCTTACCAAAAAAACAATTTGTACAAGATCTTTACATTTATTTTTTTTATAGAGTTGTCTGGTCTTAAACTTGACATACCCATTTATACATAGACAGCCAAGTCACTCTGTACCATGGACGCTATAGATCCAACCAGCTCTTTAAACTCATTAAAGAGGGCCGTCATAGAGGATGGGTACAACCGTACAGTGGGTTAATGGGCATGAAGGTGTAGAGGCGCGAGTAATTGTTTTAAAAAAAACAATGACGTTAACTAATTCTAGATATTTGAACTTTAACTTGGTGAGTAATTGTTTTAAAAAAAGATATACTTTTCCGTGTTTTCACGTGTGGTTCCAAGTATTTATATATATTATTTTAGATTAGATGTTTAAAGTGTTGTTTAGTTGTGATTGTATTAAGTATTAAACATCTGATCAGTACTATTAACTACTGTCGTGAAAGGAACAAATGTTACTAAACAAATTTTCCTTAAAACAGACGATTGGCTCTTTAATGTTGTTTTTAGTAAACAGACCTTAAAATATAATAAAACAGTTTTTTGTTTTCTAATGAAATTCAGCGTAGAATATTAAGAGTCGTGACTGATAAATAATAATGACGACGTTGAAACTCAATGTATTAAACTCATGCGATATTTTTTTTGTATTTAACTAATTTTTTCTATTGATTCTAATTATCAATTCGAAATAATCTATCCACTGTACTTCTAGAAAAAAAAATATTATTCAAAATGGCACAAGTTGCTTATTGGTTTTTCGATGAATTCCGTCGTCGTTACATTGTTGATATGACCGATAACACCCGTTTTGTATTTGGGTCAAGGAAAGCCATTCTGGAAATGGATGATGAATTCAACGGCAAGTTTATGAGGTTGGAAAAAGAAGGGAACTTTGTTGTTTTCATGAATCTAGATTACAGGCCAAGTTAGATGTTAAGTTTGGAGAATACGAAGAGGAAGGGGAAGAGCGGTTGCATGTGGTGAGTTGGATTTACGCTGAATCGGTGAGTAAAGTATCAATGTTTTTTGATGATGGTTCGGTAAAAATGTACCATCAAAATGTGATAGTAAACTCCAATTGGTTGGAGTTCCTGGAGGAATTGATGGAAGTTGGGATCAGTAACTCTAATCGAAGTATAGCAATGTTGGATCTTAAAAGAATGATTCAATCAGGGATAATTAAATTGCAGGAAGAAGCTGAATAGGTTGAAATGGAATTGCCTGCATCTGATGATGACCAGTCATTAGAGGAAGTAGATTCAGATTAGTTATATTGTGTTTTATTTTTTTTCTTTAGGTAGGTTTATTATGTATTTTGTTTTTTATTTTATTATGTATTTTTGTTTTGTAACGAATAATGTTATTTTCCGTTTTTATTGAATGAAATTATTGATAATCTTAAATGTATTAACTTGCTGTGTCTTTATTTTGTAGTTGTGAATATGTTTATTTTAGAGCGACAAAGCTTGATCAGTGTTTACCTCTATTTATATGAACAATTTTTAAATTGTAAATGTGATGTCATTGTTAGTAACAAGGGTTTAAGACAACACCTGTTTGAAGGAAACTGTTTGAGGATCATCTGTTTGAGTTAACAACTGTTTGTAGTAATAGAAGTTTTAGGAATACCTCCTCAACGGAGCTTTAATCCGTCTGTAGATTTATCTTTTCGTGGTTGTAACAGTTTCAGTTATTAATTTGTACTAAAAGACGGTAACAAACGATTGGCTTCTTAATGTTGTTTTTACTAAACAGGCCTTAAAGTATGATTTGGTCTTCCCATTTTTTTCACACGTTATACATAAAGAATTGATCAACATGAATAACTCATATCTTTGATTTCTGAGAAGTGATAATGCTCGGAAGTATGTCAAACAGCTTCCTCATGTCCCAACCAAGACTTTCCAACAAAATCTATCGTCTCCAGTGTTGGATCTTGCAGGGAAGATCTGAACGCCTAAGTGGTACACCTTTTTTTTTTAATTCGCAAAATTTCTATAGAAAGGCATTTTTGGTGCTTAGTATCTGATCCAGTTTGCACTTTCTTTACATGTTCTATAAAGGTGAAGATGATCTTAATGTTGGAATATTAATAATCAAGAAATCAGTCTTAATTTAGTGTCAGCAATAGAAGTCAGAGTTTGACTTTAAAAAGTAAAAATCACAGGTTATAAACCTTTGTGTCTGTATGTTATTAGGATTGAGTCAGTTATTTAACCGTCCAAAAACCTTGGGTATAAATTCCTTCATCATGTATCATTTGTATGTATCATTTGTGATGTGTGGATTATTAATGTTTGTGTGTATTATAAGTTTCCCACCCTCTGTTCCATACCCGTGAGTCACTGCACAATATGTGCATACTCCTTTTAATTGTTAATAGCCGAGGTGGAAAAAGCCAGATAATTTGCTTATTAAAATTCATTATTTGTTTGTTTTTTTTAAGCCGTGTTATTTCGGTGCTGCTTATATATTTTGTAACCTGCTGTTTTCTGCCGGGAACAGGTAAATCTACCAAGTTTTTAAATCGACCAGTTCTGATCAGAATAAAAAAATGACCGCATTTGAATCGGCCAGTGTCCTAAACACGTTCTGTCCGGGCATATTTAATCTCTGATATTACTATATATAAAAGGTATAATACACACAAAGAAATGTTAATGATTTTTTTTCTAACTGTTATATATATGTTATTATATCGACTATGATACTTCATTAATTTTATGATATCGAACGCATTACTCGATACAATATAGTTAACCGATGGAGTTAGTGTCATATGAAATAATTTTTTTTTCAGATTTAATTTCAATAAAACTTTAATAGAAAATAACATCATCAAGTTTTAGAAATGAGAATAGAATATGAGTGATTTACATACATTTACATCAAGTTTTACAAACAGTCCCCAACTTTTACTGACACAAATGGAAGCATATGGACATGTGCTAGTTTTGGGTATATATATAACTGTGTATCAAGCAGTTGGATAAGAAGCCATCATAGCAATACCACATAGCCCTTCCTTAGCTTCAACGTCTCTCTGCATCCTTATATATCCTTCTTCGCCCCAAGACGTGCCCCATGAGTTCTTCACCAACCAGTACTTGATGCCATCATCACTGGTTCCATACCCAACAGCTGTAACCCCATGGTCCAATTCAGTACCGCAAGTTCCATTAAAAACACCACTTGAGTAAAACTGGAAGTCAGCCTCCCCGGCATCAATGGCAACAGAAACAGGTTGCATAGCCACAGCCTTCAACAGTGCCGCCTCGCTGTTGGCAGGCACATCCTCATGTCCTGTGATCTTGGCTGCAGCAACACCTTCTTTCTTTGTATTGCAAGTTGCATCTACTGCTTTGTAAGGATATGCAGCCTCCGTGTTGATCCCTTTGTTTTTAACGATAAAATCGAACCCATCATCCATGTATCCGCCTTCACACCCTTGGTCTTCACCACTCCTGTCACAATCCATTAGTTCTTGCTCCGATAGTGAAATCAGTTTTCCTGTGGTGATTCCTGTAATTCCTTCGGTTGCAGCTATTGTTGAAAATGCCCAACAGCTTCCTATTGTTTTATAAATAATATTAAAACAATATTAAAAAAAAGACATAAATTGTAACAAAATGTTGTGTTTCTAGTTTGGAATTTTGTGATGGGCTTACCGCATTGGCCTTGATTCTTGATCGGGGTAACGGCTCCTTTCTTCCTCCAGTCAATGCTAGATGGAACCGCAGCCACATTTTCATACTTGAATGGCGTAGTTTGTCCTGATCTTGGTGTGGATGGAACCTTGAATCCGTTACGAGCAGCTTTAAACTCTTGATTTGTTTGGTCAGCAAATTCATTGACACTGAGCTTGTAAGGGCGGTTCCCAGCATTATTAAATGCTTCTATGTATGCCACATTGTTCTTGAATATCTTGAAACGTGTTTCTTTCTCCAAATCATCTTTATATTCCTTTCCATAATGAGCCATCCATTGTTCATGCCTTTGTATCATGCTATCTTCGTTTAGTGTTCTAGATGTGACATCGCATGCCCACATCCCAAAAACAAGCAGTAGTGCTAGGATGATTGATGTGTTGTTTGACAAACCCATGTTATTAAATATTAAGATTCTCAAAAAGTTGTTAGATGTTGTGGTGCTCTCTAAACTAGGACTCTAGTTTATATATAGAGGATGTGTATGTGTAGACATTATGTTGAAGTTTGATTAAGGAAGTAGCTGGCTGCGTGATTGGCATGGCAAGGCAAGATCTAATGACATGCTACGTTCCTTAAAAAAAAACACATTGAACCATAGTTTGTTTTTTTTTTTGTTCCTTTTTGTTTTGATCATAAAGTTTCTTTGAGGTTCATATGATGACCATCATTCCTCGATTGCGATATATTGTTTTTTTGAAATATCCTTTGTCCATCTTCATCTACAGCTTTTTATTTAATGTCGCAACAGAGCTCACAATATTTCAATTTTCTTTTACATATATATGACATTATTATATCTACCATTTTGGGTATTTAGCAATAGTTAGTTATTGCCGATGTAAGACTAGCACATTTGGTAAAGACTCTTGTCTTGTCTCTTAATGGGAAGTCTTGGATTCAATCTTGAGTAGATTAAACATAATTTGGTGTAAGATATGAGTTTTTAAACTTTACCATTCAAAAACAAAATAGTACTTATTTTGTCCTTTTGTGATTTTTTTTCTTTTTCATTTTACTTTAAACCCCTTTTCATTTTTGAAAATCGGATTTAAATACTCCAAACTATTGCTCATTAGTTGATATTACTTCCAACTATTAATTTGACTATTAATACTCTCACTTTACACTTTGTTTGTTATGTCACTCTCAAACTAACAAAAAACTAACTAAGTTCGTTTTTGATGATGTGGCATTTTTGCCTATGTGGCATGTTGACATGGTATTTTTCTTACATGGCATGCTGATGTGGCAAAATTTTCTACGTGACATGCTGACATGAGCATGCCATGTAGGCAAAAAATGCCACGTCATCAAAAAACTAACAGAGTCAGTGTTTGGTTAGTTTGAGGGCAACATAACAAAGTGTAAAATTGGGAGTATTAATGGTCAAAGTGATAATTGGGAGTGATATCGGTTAACGAGCAATAGTCGAGTACAATTTAGGGAAATATTTTTAACCACAAGACTTTTCACCTTAAACTTTTGTCACCTATGCTTTTCACCTTTTACAATTTTTTTTTTATTTTATGTTTCATCATATTTTGCGAGTCAACACACTCTAAAGCGTGTCTACGATTCAACGTTTTTACGTCCATTTTCTCCTGGTTAACGACTCTATCGCAAGGTGCGGGTCTTAGCTCGACTTGGTTTTTCTTTTCTATGTTTTCCGTTTAAATCTAATATTCCGCGTTAACACGCCATAATGGGTGTACATTTAGCTTTTGTTTGGTTTAATGTTCCCACTTCAAAACACGAGTCATAAATACTAGTTTAAGATAATTTTCGAACAATAATCTTTAAAATTCAATACCCAATAAACTTTTTTAAAATCACTAATATTTTCAAAACCCAATAGCATTTCTAAAAGTTCAAATGCACACAGTCAATAAACAATTGTAGAGTCTTGATTGGTTGGTCAACCTTTGGCCTTCCAAACCATGTGATCCCTCCAACTAAATCATTTTGAACATATAAAGGGACAAAAAAAATCCAGAAGATCATGCCGATAACTCATGATCCGTCGCCCTCAACCTCTATTGTGTTGTCTATATAAAACCTACACTTATTGCACCATCTACTCTCAATCACCCTCTCCAATCTCTTGTTACTTTATGGTTCATATTTTCGGTTTTGTTGTTTCGATTAGCCCCACCACCCACAAAACTATACATTGAGAATACGCTTGTGGAGATTCTTCTTCTACAAGATCCATTGACACTTAGCTTTAACCCAACATTGGTTGGAATTGGCGGTCTCATAATTGTATATTCAGGTAGAGTCTTAAGATTTTTAATTCATAACAATGGTTGGAATTGGCGGTCTCATGGTCCGTCACCTTCAACCTCTATTGTCTTGTCTATAAAACCCACACTTAATGCACCATCTCTTGTTACTTCTCGGTTCATATTTTCCGACAACCCAAAACCATCTTCGGCCGCCACTTTCAGCTACACCCCATCCCCAAAACCATCTTTACCATTATTCATCGATCTACATATACGTCAACTAAGTTTCCTTGTCTGGTTTAGGTGCCCATGAATTAATATATAAATCATACTAGTAGGTTACAGAGTTGCGCGTTGCGCAACTGTTGAGCATGTTTGGAAGCGAATAGAAATATCAAACGATGCTGTTGAGTGTTTGATCTGAACGTCATTGCCAAAACAGAACACGTAACATAAAGAACGACTTTTTCATTATCATAGTCAGCAACAATAAAAAGCAACAATAATATACTGATTTCATCGCCAGTGACGTGCTAGGAATATCAAAAACCTATATTAAAATCAAGTGTAACAAATACCTAAAAATGAACATCGTTGACAGCTTAAGTAACCAATATTTATTTGCAAAACCAGTCATTACCATATCTGATAAGAATACAACATTCAGTGCCTACAAAATAAGAAGTTTTGTCAACATATAAGCCAATAGTCACTTGCTTCATGCATCAGGGAAACAAAGAGACTTAAAAAAAATAATCTGCATTTTTCAAAATCTAAAACTATTGTAGCCAATTAGTTTACCTCAGTATCTACTATTTGGCTGCTCATTAATGTAACTATTCTTATACTCAACTTGATTCTACATACTTAATGATCACTGGAGTTATGCTATAAGAGGAGTTGCTTATCTAATGCAAGTAGTGTGTTTAGAACTTTGCATAGGTACACTGCAACATTAATAAAGATGGCTAGAGATAATTTCTAGATATTTATGTAGTACGAAAGCGTGAAAAAGAAAACAAACATTGGCGAAACGATTTAAGGCTCTCATGTCGGTACTTGTTTCATGCCATATCCAAACATACTATGTTTTAAAGCCAACAATCTTAAATATCGAAACATATTATGTTTTAAATCCAAGAAGTTTTAGGTTTCAAAATCCAAAATATTATACCTGCAGGCATGAATCTCGCAATTATGTCAAATAGTCACCTGCTGCCACCTGCCAATTACCAAGTAATTGGTCATTTTTTTAAACAATATATAAAAAAAGCAAACCTCTTTTTAAATATTAAGAAAAAAAAACAATTACTTCTTGTTTCTCTATTTCTTTTTTAGGAGGACCACTTCTTCTCCGACAAAAGTTAATACTTCCATAGCATGTTTCTATAAAAGAAATAAAATTGACTATTCAATATTCAATATAAGCTACAAAACATATAAAAAGAGGCAAAAAAAACGACGAATCACCTTTTGCAGCCTCTGATACAAATCTCTATTCAGACTCACAAAAACAAAAGGTCCCAATTCTCTTTGGCCTGCTCGATTGGAAAAAAAACACAAAAGCGTATATATCAGAAGCAGCAGTAAAGCAGTCATAGTCCATAAATTAGGATGCATAAAGTCATCATAAATACCCAAATACACGCAATGGCAATCCGTGGAATGTTAACATGTGCCTGGGTGAACCACGATAGAACACAATAGATCATCGTCATCTTGTCTCATGTTTCTAACTTCATTAATCAATAGCTACATACCCAAAAAAACATTTAAACGATGGCGCTTAATTGTTTGAACGGCTCAGAATTTAAAAATCAAGAGTAAACCATGGCTGCAGGGGGGTTGCTAGTGAACACCAAGTCACCAACCATCCACCAAGCCTGCCACGCCAAGGCTACATCAACATCAATATCCAAACAACTATCAGACATACTAATTCATCACAGTCGTATGCAACGCCAACGCTACATCAACATCAATATCCAAACAACTATTGGACATATTAATTCATCACAGCCGTACGACATATAGACAACCAATTGAGAGGCTCAGGTACTCCGATAAGGCTACACGTGGACTGGTTACCATATCAACCTATGGGTTGCCCCGCCAAGATACGGAATATCTCATAAGGATAAGTCCGCCATGGCTGCATGTCCATCAATAACGCAGATAGTGATAGATCAGTGGCTGAGTAATCTCATTCCCGAATTCTTTGATTTGTCCTGTGACGAACAACGGGTATGATCCATATAGTTTTATTGGAATATAGATTTCTTATTGAGTAGAGATGATATTTTCATCCCATTTACATACTAAATGTTCGATTTGTGTCATTGTTTTTCAGAATCAGCGGTTCTACTGTGTATTATATATGGCACAAGCAATATAGTACTGCAGCAACAAAGGGCATTCACTCTACCACAACCTTAACGCCTAATAATATTGTTCGATTAGGTAGCAACATGTATACTTGCATAATCAAATGCCATCTTTTTCACTCTTCAAAAGTGATCATTTATAAGGGAATTGTGTGTGGCAAGATTGTAATTCCAGGATCTCGGACGGATGAAAAATAGTCGGGATGAAAAAAAAACAGATAATTTGCTTATTGAAATTCTTTATTTGTTTCCCGTTGTTATGTTGGTGCTGCTTAGATTTTTTGTAACCTGTTTTATGTAATTTATGTTAGAAACAGGCAAATCTAGCAAGTTTTTTAAATCGGCCCATTCTGACCCGAATAAAAAAACATTTATTAAATCTGTCCGTTGTTCAAATCCCCTGTTCGACTTGGTTTTATAGGATTATGATGAACAATGAGTATGCACAGCCATATGTGCAGGGACTCTCGGAAACAGGTGTGGAGGAACAAGAGATATACACACTAATATTATTATCCACACACACAAATGTTTACATATGAAGGGCTATTTATACACAACTAAATGACGGTTAATTAACTGCCTAATGTTAACTGACACAACTAATATACAACCGAAATATATACAGACACATCTTTCTGTTTTGGCGCCCTTCTTTGTGCAGTTGACTTTTTCGGTTGACTTTCTAAATTATCATTATTTCTTGATTAAAAAACTTCTAACATCCGTGACCCGAATACGTTTTGACCGGCATCCTCGCCTGCCCTGCCCCCGCCCATATTGCCAGGTATAACTAGACGTATTTAATCCCTGATATTACTGTAGAAAGTATAATTCACACAAAGAAATGTTAAAGATTTTCTCTACCTTTATTGACTATATGCAATGATATGTTATGGTATGGTATATGATACATGCATGTACCGACTGATTGTTACAAATATACAATGTAGTGTACTGTATGGTTTTTGTCATACATATTTAGGTGTATAAAAGAAAACTTATAGTTTTTTTTATATATAGTTTCAATAGAACTTTAATAGAAAATAGCATCACCAAGTTCAGAAATAAAAATAGAATACCAGTGATTTACATACATTTACATCAAGTTTTACAGTCCCCAACTTTTAATGATCACAAATGGAAGCATATCGACATGATGAAAGTGAACATTCTCACATATTTAACATCGGTGTACTAGTTTTGGGTATATATGTAACTGTGTATATATATATAACTGTGTATCAAGCAGTTGGATAAGAAGCCATCATAGCAATACCACATAGCCCTTCCTTAGCTTCAACATCTCTCTGCATTCTAATGTATCCTTCTTCGCCCCAAGACGTGCCCCACGAGTTCTTCACCAGCCAGTACTTGACGCCATCATCACTGGTTCCATACCCAACAGCTGTAACCCCATGGTCCAATTCAGTACCGCAAGTTCCATTAAAAACACCACTTGAGTAAAACTGGAAGTCAGCCTCCCCGGCATCAATGGCAACAGAAACAGGCTGCATGGCCACAGCCTTCAGTAGAGACGACTCACTGTTGGCAGGCACATCCTCATGTCCTGTGATCTTGGCTGCAGCAACACCTTCTTTCTTTGTATTGCAAGTTGCATCTACTGCTTTGTAAGGATATGCAGCCTCCGTGTTGATCCCTTTGTTTTTAACGATAAAATCGAACCCATCATCCATGTATCCTCCTTCACACCCTTGGTCTTCACCACTCCTGTCACAATCCATTAGTTCTTGCTCCGATAGTGAAATCAGTTTTCCTGTGGTGATTCCTGTAATTCCTTCGGTTGCAGCTATTGTTGAAAATGCCCAACAGCTTCCTATTGTTTTATAAAAAATATTAAAACAATATTAAAAAACATAAATTGTAACAAAATGTTGTGTTTCTAGTTTCGAATTTTGTGATGGGCTTACCGCATTGGCCTTGATTCTTGATCGGGGTAACGGCTCCTTTCTTCCTCCAGTCAATGCTAGATGGAACCGCAGCCACATTTTCATACTTGAATGGCGTAATTTGTCCTGATCTTGGTGTGGATGGAACCTTGAATCCGTTACGAGCAGCTTTAAACTCTTGATTTGTTTGGTCAGCAAATTCATTGATACTAAGCTTGTAAGCGCGGTTGCCAACATTGTTGAATGCTTCTATGTACGCCACATTGTTCTTGAATATCTTGAAACGTGTTTCTTTCTCCAAATCATCTTTATATTCCTTTCCATAACGAGCCATCCATTGTTCGTGCCTTTGTATCATGTTCTCTTCATTTAGTGTTCGAGATGTGACATCGCGTGCCCACATCCCAAAAACAAGCAGTAGTGCTAGGATGATTGATGTGTTGTTTGACAAACCCATGTTATTAAAGATTAAGTGTTGATAGGTTGAGGTGCTTTCATAAGGTAGGAATCTGGTCTATTTATAGAGAGGATGGATATGTTACGGTTTGATTAAAGAAGTAGCTTAGCTGACTACGTGATTGGCATGGCATGGCATGTTAAGGCAAGATCTAATTAATGACATGCATGCTACGTTGGTTCCTGAAAAAAAAAACATTGAACCATAGTTTGTTTTTTGTTCCTTTTTGTTTTGATCATAAAGTTTCTTTAAGGTTCATATGATGACTATAATTATTCTTTTTTTTTTAACGATCGACGGTACACACCTATAACAAAGCCCCGCACCCTTCAGGTCTGGTCCCCGGGCCCCCCCTAAGGTCCAGCCCCTCATTTCAGAAAACCGAGTGAATGAGAAAGAATGTAATTTCTAGCTACACCGAAAAAGAAAAAAATTGGCAATAACCCTACTCTGAGTGGGATTCGAACCTGTAACCTCCTAGGGCAGGAACCCCACAAAGTGGGTAAATCTTCCCACCTCCATTGCAACCACTAGGCTACAACATCATTGGCATGACCACCATTATACGATTGCAATATATTGTTTCTTGAAATATCCTTTGTCCATCTTCATCTACAGCCTTTTGTAATGTCGTTGCAGAGCCCACAATATTTCAATTTTCTTTTACATATATGACATACTAGGTTATATTTAGGGAGCTTTCCGGTATAGACAAATCTAATATGAAATGACAATGTATGTTGTGATATAACATAGAAATTAATGTACTATAATATAAGAAAACAACAACTTTAATTATGTGAATATGAATACAAATGTATATTAAGGTGAAAATGTATGTTTGGATGAAGGGCAGAGGCAGAAGCAACTATTGCAAGACATTATTAAGGCTGTAGTCTTTTTTTAGAAATGACTGGTTATGATTTATTCTCCTCTGGATGAAAACAGATTTCTCACTTACAGTTTCATTTAGTCTAAGAAACTTGTTTATCATACGTGCTATAACGTTTTTTTTACTTATTATTATGTTAGAAAATTTAGTATTACAAGAGGTTGGATTAATAAAATATTAAATGGCTTTTATAAGCGGAAATATAAAAAAGAATTAGTTAAGAAAATAAATAAGAGATAAACAATGGATTTAAATCAAGTAATGTCGCCATAAATGACTAAATTGAAAAATTTGGCTATAAGGGGCATTTTGGGAATTTAAGGATTTAATAAAAGTTAAATCTAAGAAACTGAATCATAATGAAACTAATCTGACAAACACTTCAGTTGATCAAGTGTTTAATGACTTGACAACATAAACAGGGTGCATTTTGTGTGGTCAAACGAGGCCTTGTGTAATCCAAAGCCTTAATGGGTCGCTTTGGGTAAAAATCGGCGTAAACATTCAAACCTAAGAGCCGGGTCATGGATACATAAACCAAGCAAGGATTTTAGTCAAATAAATATTAATTTAGTTAGCAAGTCGATTTTTATGCTTTGGGAATCGTCAAATGCGTTTGCGACATGATTCCTAGGCTTAAAATCAGCAAACAATGTCCAGTAGCAGTGAACGGCCGTTCACTTAGAGTGAACGGCCGTTTGGCCTTTACAGAAGACACAAAAGTGTTCGTGGCCAAGTGAACGGGCGTTCACATGAGCGAACGGCCGTTTGGATGGACATACCTGATTTCAAATATTTATATAAAATCATAGAAAGTCGTTAGGAGGTGTTCTTCATATGCCTGGAAAGGTCTTTGAACGAAGCACATTTCTTATTTGAAAGTCGAAGTCAGATTATGGGTTTTAGTATGGGTGAAAGCGACCCGAACAGCTGCTACGCAAAAAGTGCAGCAGTTTGTTCTCCTGATATGGGGCCGTTTGGCCTGGTTCATTATGTTTCAACGTGTAACGACTTTCATACTATTCTAAATGTATTATTGACAACCCACTAACCATTCTTTGTGTAAATGGTGCTAGGTAACCATGTGATGAAAATCCCGGAGCAAGGATCAAGTCGCGAGACGAACCGAACACACCCGAACACTCATCAAGCTTCCGCAATAGAATTCAAGAGACTCCCGTTAAATTGTGAAACATTTTATGTTTTAATAGCTAAAAATATAAAATCTATGGAAATAAAGAATGTATTGACTATAACGGTTTGTGTTTTTTATAATTTTAAAAGTTTTAACTAGGAGTGGTTTTAAGTAAGGTCAAAACTCGTATGATTAGGCGTTGATCGCGTGATTACAAGTTAGGGTCTTACAGTTCGGGTGTAACTCCACTTTCGGGTGGAATGGGTGGTGTAACTTCTTCACTAGTAGGCATGGGTGGCTTGAGATAAGCTCTGCTGCTGCGAAGGGTTATTGCACTCACATTTGCTTTTAGGCTAGTCTTAGTGTTTCTTAGAAGAGTTCATGTGGGTCATTCTGCAAGTGACTTGGCCATAACGCCCATTTGTATCTCCAGGTTTCTGATGGTGGACTCGATTCCTTGAAGCCTTTATCTGCATTGCTAAACTTTTCGCCCATTCGAGCAGCTGTCCGGGCTTCGAGCTTGGCGAGCTTTTCATCCACCGATGGGTAACCATTGTTTGGAGTCCTTGCGCGCAGGAGCTGTCGGGGCAGTTGATGAGCACGGTTGTGCTCAGGTATGAGCATGCCCGTGCTTGTCCACGTGGATAACCATCATGTTAGTTTTGGTCTGCTGGAGCCCTGGAGAACACTCATTGAAGAGCACGGCTGTGCACTAGTGGAAGCATGGGCGTGCTTGTTGACTTTTGTTGCTATTGAATTCAGAATGTTGACTTGTTGACCCTGGACAGGTGCACGGACGTGCTGCATCTGAAACAGCTCTCCAAGTATTCAATTCCTTGCCTTTTCTGCCGTTTTTCTCCTCTTTTCATTTCTTGACCTCAAAACCTGTAACACCCCGGTTTTAGGGCCTAAATTTTTCGCACAATATTGTTAATATATAATTATTAAACGACCAAAGGCGAATAATAAACCATATGTTTTGGTGCGAAACTAAAACTCGAACTACTATAAAGAAATATTACTATTATAAATAAGTATTATACACGTTGCGAGACCGAGCTAAAAAGCGTTAACGAACCCGATCTGTGTACATGGTGAGTAGTCACCATGGGACACATGGCACTCATGCCACGTGCCCCATGGCACTCTTAAATTAAAACACATAAACTCACCCACCGTTATTTATACATACACTCCAAACACTTTACTGTAAACAAGGCAAGAGAGAGAGAGGACTACGATAGAGAGAGAGATAGTGAGAAGAGAAATCATAACAGAGGAGAAAGAGAGAAGCAGCGATTAGAGGGAACCGGATCAGAGGAGAGATAGAGAGAGGGACGCGAGGGAGAGAGAGAGACACACAGAGGAGAAAGGGAAACCGGAGGGTGTCCGGCTGCTAGTCACGGCGGCGCAGCCCCTCTCTCCGGCGACGGTTGGGTTAACTCTCCGTCTCCTTAATAATTGAGGTTAGTTTGGTTTAGGTACTTGGTCTGATGTTGATGTTTATTAGGTTTGATTCAAATAATATAGATTCATGGCTATGTGGGTTGTAGATGAAAGTTATAATAATGGATGATAAAGGAATGATGTGTTAACAGTTGGTGAGGGTTAAGATGGACAGAAGCAGTTGTTGATGGTTTAATCGGTGGAGAATGGTGGGTTTAGTTATGTTGCTAATGTAGGGAATTCGGGTCAAGGGAGTTGGCCAGGTCAACCGTATATTGAAACCGGTCAACATCGGTCAAGGCGGAGGACAATCGGGTAACAGCCCTTGTCAACTAGAGCATACGGATTGGCTGCGAGAAGGAAGGTAAAAATCTAGAACCTAGCAATAATTATAAGAGCTTTATTGCGAGAAGACGTGTGGGACAGTGACGAGCTTATGAACAAGACATGACTCGACTAACAAAACCAAATAACTATTAAGATTATATGAAACAGTGGTTGTTTATAAGAATGATATGTGATAACTAACATTAGATATAGTAGACCGTTACATAAAATCTTGTGGGCTTGATGAATAAATACTCGTGCTGTTAGTCGAATGTTGTTATTAAGCAAGATGAAGAATTGACGTGTGAGATGTTGGATCATAGGACAATTATATAGGATGGACTTCGGACAATTAGCAAGACATGTAGGATGATTAGACTATTAATTATATTAAACCACTCGAGACTTGAGAATAGCCAACGACATAAACAAATATGGGACACTTAAGGCACTAATTTAATGGCTAGGATTAAAGGTATGCAAGGAAAGCATCGTCCCAACACTTGAGACCTTAAAAGACACCATGAGGCAAACATTGATTATTTCTAATAGTAAATGAGTAAACACTAATTTTATTTCTATTACTACCTGCTAGTATATAGAATTGTACACTTGTTTGCATGAATCTAAGTATAGGAGTCACTGGGTAATTAAAACTACGAATCAAAATACAAGATATCATTACCACCATAGAGTCCTAGCTCGTCCACACGTGTAATCGCAATATTCGGTTACACGCACTAATGTTTATGGATATATTAGGACCTTGCATGTGAATCATAGGTGGACTCCCAACATTGGAATTCCATTCAACTAGATGATACGATGCGTACGATCGATACTAAGGTGAGTTCGTGTACTTCCCCTTTTTCTGTTTTACTGTTTTGGGATGAACATATGCTTGTATGTATAAACTGTTTTGTGTGTAAAACTTACTTGATGTGACAAGGGCTCCCGAAACCAGATGCACACTCATTAACCCAAAGGAATTGGGCCACTTAATATATGGGTAGTACTACTTGGGGAATCCCCCACGCGCAGTGGATCCGGAAGCCCGGAAAACCCTCCACTGAGGTCTGTGGACCGTTGCGGCATATATTATGCCGTGGGGAATCCATAATGGGAGTAGATGGATTCCGTGTTAGGATTGAGGTGTGATACTTGTACATCACTATGTTTAGAACTATGTAAACTTGTTTTTGAACTATTAAACTGATTTGGAATTACTTAACAACTTACACGGACTCACCAGCATAATTGCTGACCCAACTCTTTTTAAACATGTGTTCAGGTACTGCATTTGGATAATCTTGAAGACGAGGTATATACTTGCTAGCGCAGATTAGAGCTTGTTATGATAGAAGATTCAAGATGCTAGCGTAACGATAGAGAGCGTCTAGAGCTAAGCATGGTTTGAGGTTTGGATCGATTAGCGGATCACATCCTATCGACTGCTTCGACGATCGCCGCGTTTCGTCCCTGCATAGATATTAGTTTACTTATTTAAGTTGTGTATTATATTTTTGAATTAGAAATTGTATAAAACAATAAATATTAGTTATCGTTGCTTCCGTTGTGCAAGTCTGTTACCAAACTGTCATTTCGACCAGCCCCCACCGGGTCGGGTTGTTACAAAACCTGCAATCATCAAAAAAGAATGACAGATCATGATAAAACTAAGACAAAAGCGTGATTTTAAGTGAAAAAGGGTGAAAATATCTAGATAAAACATGTGTAATTCTCGGCACATCGCATCCTCTTTAGGTTCAAGTTTCGTTGAATTCTGGCACAATGAGTAACAAAAAAACAAAAACAAAAAATTTAAGATACCAAATTTCCTTCACAATTTACTAAGGTGCTGTTTGTTTTTTCTGAGGCAAAAGGTCTGCAGTCTGCGGACCACATCTGCAGACATCTGCAGGAGAAGAGGTGGACCAAAGGTCTGCAGTCTGCAAGAGGAAGACTGTTTGTTTTTTAACGTCTGCAGGGTAACCCAAAACCATAACCATAATCCACCACGAATATCCACATAATAATAATAATAAACAAATTCACAAATAACAATATTCACAAAATTGTATTAATTGAAATTAAACACAAAAACCAACATTTATAAGAATTCTTTATATATTCTTCTTTCAACATAAACACCCTCTGACTATTTTCATCCACACAACCCTCTGACTATTCTTCCTCCATCTTCAACCAACACGTGAACTACTCTATCCACCATCTTCATTCACAGCAACAATCAACCTAGATTTATGTCATGTCTTTAATCTCAACAACAACAACAACAACAACAATAATAATAATAATATACTCAGGGCGGCGGAGGGAGGAGGCGATGGAGGGATGAGGAAGGGGAGGAGGGCGGAGGGGAGGTGGAGGCGGCAGCGGCGGAGGGCGACGAGGAGGAGGTGATGAAGGGAGGAGGACGGAGGGGGCGACAGCGGAGGGCGGAGGAGGAGGACGGAGGGGGGCAGCGGCGGAGGGCGGAGGGGAGGTGGAGGAGGCAGTGGCGGAAGGCGACGGGGAGGAGGAGCGGAGGGGAGAGGAGGAGGAGGTGAAGAAAGGGACTGAAGAAAATGGTAAGATCTGATCTGTTAGAACCAGAAGAGAAAAAAGAAGGGAAAAAAAGGAGAAGAGGTAGGGAGAGGGTAGAAGACATTGGTCCATGTCTGCACCAAGAAGAGGTCAGGAAGACCTTTTTTAGTGAAAGGTCTTCCGAAAAACAAACAATCTGCGCGCCCCAAACGTCTGCCCGCGTCTGCGCGGCGCAGACAAAAGTGGTCAGAAGCACTTCTGGCCAAAAAACAAACACCACCTAAGACTTTTTCTTGTTTAACATGAGGCATATTAAATCAAGTTCTTACAGGCACATATTCGTATCATTAGACCGTTGAAACTTGAATGTATAGCCAATCCATCTCGTACATGTTATAGGCTTATAGAACAATGAAAACTACATATGTTATTATTAATCACCAAAATGTCTAAACTAAACCAAATCCAATCATATCTTTTAATTATGATAAAGATTGAAAACAACAAAACTAACAAAGAAGAAAAAAAAAACAAACCTTGTTGTAGGAATGTGAGATAGGTTTAAAGCTCTTAAAACAATGATCTTAAAGAACATAATAAAGCTTTTGCGAGCACTTGAACCCAATAATATTAGACCGAATGAGATAAAGCCAACCTTCCATTAATTCACCATCCATTTAATCAACACACTTGTCAAACTATAAAGATTGAATGCAGAAAACAAACCAGCAAAAGCACCAGCAGTGGTATTTCACCTGATTGGGAACGGTCATCGCCACCTGAGCATTTGTCAGGTTCTTGAACCGTCGTCGTCAGAGGTTGTCATTGCCAGATTTCATCAATGTGTGTGAAGTCGGGTAGAAACACACCATTAGAGCATTCACATTAGCTCCTCCATAACGGTGTGAGTGTGATCTCTATATTATATAGAGTGGGTATAAGTGGTTGTGAGTAGAGGAGGAAGAAAATATTTGGAGGAGACACTGTTCATCCTTCATAATTTTGTAATATTTTTAAAAGTGGTTGTGAGTAGAGAGAGAAAAGGCAATGATAAAAATATAGAATAAATATTATTAAATAGAAAAGGAAAGAAAAAAATAGTGATTTTTAATGTAATTATAAAGATGGAGTAGCTCTGTGAATGCTCTTACTATTGTATAAGATGTGTTTCACAAATCTGATTGTCAATGAGAAAATGAGATCTAGAGTTTAGTTTGCGAGGAGATGATAAAGTGAATATGGCAAAGGGTATTTGTTGTGATCCAAAACGAAAGAATAACTTTACTTTTGGTGGGAATTTAAAAGTGTTGATAGCATGTGTCCCCACCTATATTGCTTTACTAGCTGATTACCCTGGGAGGGTCCCGGGGTTGAAAAATATAACCATTCTAATAATACTAATATTAATAGTAATAATTATTACTCTTGTAATTAAATAAATAAAAAAATAATCTTGCTATAAGGTGACACCATGTGTTGCAGTGTTGCACGATTCTTTCTCCTAGCTTCTCTTGATGAAGTATACCTATCCATCTTTAGAAGAGTAAAATTCCAATGATAGCATGACGATTGGGCTGAATTTCAACATCGTAGATAAGAAGCTGGTTTAAAAGAAAAAATATGTTTAATGAATAACCTGAACACTTTGTGTTTTTTTGTTTCCTGTATGAACGAAACTCCACAAAAAATAGTCGTTTTTTTTCTCCGTTTTTTATATAGCACTATGGTACTCGTTGGAAAGATAATAAAACGCTCGTTAATTTGGTGTAATTTTTTTCTTTAAAAAATCTCGTATATAAAAGATATTAACGTTTAAAAATTATGTGAGGAAATATGAGAGAGAAAAATTTAAATTTGTTTTTAAATTTTTTTTTTCCTAAAATAACTCAATCCCTTTTAGGGTTTTATCTTTTTCTTTTTTTTATTAAAAAATCAAAATAATTCAAAATCACTAAAATCTTTCAATTATAATGCCACGTGGCAGTTTCATGGAGAGGTTGAAGGCACCATTGCACGCCACGTCAGCAACGTTCAATTCTTTTATATATATTAATAGATTATATGTATAGATATAGATTAAAAATAAAATAGATATATAGCGTCAGGTTATTCTACATAGTATAACAATAATGAGAATGGTGAGAAGGATACAAAAAACACAATAGATCATTAAATATGACACAATGAGCCACAAAATATAACACAATGCCAAAAAATATAACACAATACTGAGAAAAAAAGACACAATGATGAAAATAAGAAAATGACATAATGATATAACACATATTCTAAAACTACAAGCTAAAACCCCAAAAAACGAAGACCTAAAAACTAACGTCGTATGGTTCGATAAGACGGTTCCAATGCCGCTTGAATGTGTTTAATTAGAGTTCGTTTTATACCCTTTCTATGACTTCCTATTTTTCTTTCATTGTCTATTTGATCCTAACCTTAGATATAGATGGATAGATTGTTGTTATTATTATTATCATTATTATTTATTATTATTATTATTATTATTATTAGATTTAGATGGATTAAAGTTCAAAAGAAAGATTTAGATGGATTATTATTATTATTATTATTATTATTATTATTATATCTAATAAGTTATCGACACTTCTACAATAAAAGGATTTGGTTGGTTTAATCTGGAGGCAAAAGTCTATGATTGGCTGCTTCTGCCGCCACCTATTTTTTACGTTTAAAAAATCGAAAGAAGCCACTAACTTTATTACTGGATTCAATTTGACCACTAAACTTTGACCACCAAACTTTTAACTTTTAGAATTTAAAACTTGACCACCAAACTTTGACCTTTTAGAATTTCAAACTTTAACCACCCAACTTTCTTAAACTTCCATTGCACTTTGCCCACTAACTTTCTTACTAACTTATGCGCTTTATTTCCTTCCAATTTCACTACCAAACCTTTAGCTTTTAGGATTTAATACTTTCACCACCAAACTTTTAGCTTTTAAGATTTTAAATGACCACTAACTTTCTTACTAACGAATGTACTTTCATTTCTTTCAACTTGACTACCAAACTTTTAACTTTTAGGTGAGACTATTTTTTAAGCTCACACAAGAATAATAGTCACTTAATATCATCTTTTATGCCTATGAAACTCTTCACGTAACAGGAGCTCCCACAGCGTCGCGCAATCTTTAATGTCCACCAAACCTTCAACGCAACAGGAACTCCCGTCGCGAAGCACTGGGTAATAGAATCCTAGTTGTTGTTGTTGTTGTTATTATTATTATTATTATTATTATTATCATCCAAAAAAAAAACTACTCTTCCTCTGTTCTCCATTGACCATGTCCTTCATCCCAACGAATAACATATCTTCCTCACCCACCCCTATCTCTTACTCCGCCGTCGATCACCGTCTATCTCCGCCGTAACCGTCTTCAGGTGAGTTCAATCACACTGCTTTATTACTCAATCCATTCCTACTTAATCTTTTATACCCAAAAACCTTAACTTTATGCTTCTAACTTAATTACATCAATCTATGACCTTTAGGTCAGTTGTCCACCTAAACGATTAAATAATTAAAGGGTTTATTTATATGCTGTGTCTGATGGCTGTATATAGTATTATTTAGGAAAAATAGATCTAAACCTAACAATATGATTTCATTGACCATCCTATATGTAACCATTAGTATCAATATAAAGTTAAAAACCATAAATTTTGAAGAAATAATAATAATTAGGGAAAAGGGGTTTGGTGTGTGTTAACTTATCTTTGAAAATACACAAAAAAATAACCATACATAATACATTGATGTTCAGGCAAAGGAAGGTTAACCAGGGGACTTGAGGATCAAAATAAATTTAATCACAGTATTTATACAGAGAGACAGACAGATAGTAAAGACATGGCTATAGATTCAAGTGATTTGTCTGAGCCTCCTGCTCCTTCTTGGTTTACTCCCAAAAGGTACACTCTTTGTGTTTCTTTCCTTCTTTTTCTTCTAGGTTAGGGTTTCGATCAACTATGAAGCTAAGTAATACAGAAATTCGCATATTTTTCGATCTTCTTTAAGACGAGAAATTGAATATTGCAATTTGGTTTTGGAAGGTTTGGGATAATTAGTGTTTCTGGTTTTGTGATGTAGTTTCTTTGGTTTCATTCGTAATATTTGGTTGCAATGGCGGATACAGAAGTTTTCACAATGGGGGCAAAAATCGGATCAGGGCCTAATTAATTTAATAATAAATAGTTTATTCATAACATATATTTAACAGTTTAGGAGATCATTAGTTTTCAACTATGTGCATTAACTCTAGCAGTGGTGGATCTTGAACGAAAAACCTGGTAAGGCCGGGCGGCCTGGGCTCAACCTGGTATGGCCGGACTCAATACATATAAAAATTTTCGGTAAAATTTACACTACGAAACGAAAAAAACGGGTGGGCCGAGGCCCGGTCTGGCCCTAGTGAAGAACCGCCCATGACCTCTAGGATTATTTAAAATCCAAACCAAGTTAAAGGGTTAAAAGATAACTTTAGATAAAACTAAGAGGATTAATGAAAATGTTAAGCATATTTTGAAATTCCAGCGAAGAAGGAAAACACTAGCATCTTTTATTACTCTCATAATATGTTGAATGGTGAATGGGGGTTAACTTTAAACAGTTTTATCTTTATCTTTCCTACCCGGTTCAGAACGTGGATTTCCATTTCTTGACAGTTTTACTTATTAGTATGCCACTACGCGCACAGGTTGCTTGTAGTATTCTGTGTGATCAACATGGTGAATTATATTGATCGAGGAGCAATTGCAAGTAATGGTGTAAATGGGAGTCCTAGAAGCTGTACAGAGAGTGGTGTGTGCTCTGATGGTAGTGGAATTCAGTAAGTTACTTTGTATGCTTGGTGAAATAGCATTACTTTGTAACATCTTTTCTGAGATGTCATGTGTACCTTTATTGTTTTGCAGGGGTGATTTTGACTTGAATAATTTTAGAGATGGTGTCATTTCCTCTGCTTTCATGGTTGGACTTCTTGTTGCATCTCCAATTTTTGCGTCCTTGGCCAAGAGGTAAACTTTCACTTCTGATCATTAGCCACCTTTTTTGGCTGATGACAAAATCTTAGGTTTAATTCTAACCGGCTAACTGGTTTATATGCATATGCTGTTTAAAAAAGTAGGTGTAATATTTAGAAGATGGACAATAGCTTTTATTGAGAAGTGATGTTTGTTACTTGCGAGTCATTTTGTCAAAAGAAAACTTGTTTTGGTTACATGACTGTGTGATAGTTTATCTTGAAATTTTATAATGACTACTGAAATTTTGTTGTAAATTTGTCAAATTGGAGCATGGTCAACTGTGTTTGGTTGACATGATGGACCCAAACATCCTTTCATTTCTTTTACCAAAACAGAGGGGCATGCTGCACAATCAAGTGTATATATATTCACACACAACCATTGAAAGAAATAAAGATTCAGTAGATTACTAAGATATTAAATATCAAATTATTTCAATAGTTGATGCTTTATATATCAAAAAAAAAAAAAAATGAAAAGTATTATATATTTATAGAGAAGTGATTGATTATAGGTAGATGATGGATATTCATTTAGTAGCACACCATTTTGTATTTGCGTTATATAATTTCATACTGTGGTGAAACTTTTTCTATCTTTTGTATCTTTTTGTATAATTTATTATTGTACCATAACATTTTGTGTTGTTCCATACCCTTTGTTTCATATTGTACCATATCATACCTAATCATATGATTTGTTACTATACTATGGTTTGGTACCATTTTATAATGTATCTTACTGTCCGTGACTCTGTATTATGTTACACCAATGTATAAAGATGTTTAAAAGTTGATGCAAAATTTGAACCTTAAACTTTTGAAGATAACAAAAAGGGCCAAACTAGATGTATTCTATAAAAATCAAATGGATAAAGTTAAGTCAAGTAACAGGTCAAAACTTATTATCTGGATGATGGCTCAAAATGCATTATATTTACTATGATAAGTAATTAGATAAAAGTTATGTTTAGTGATATGGACTATGAAGTCATCAACCCATTTGACCTATAAGAGTACTACGTGTTGAGAAGTAATCAGCCCATTAGAAATGAAGCTTTGACGTTTCCTAATTACATATATTTTTATTTTTGTGTATATGAGCAGCATCAATCCGTTTCGACTTATTGGAGTCGGATTGTCAGTATGGACTCTTGCTGCAGCTGGTTGTGGGCTTTCAGTTGACTTTTGGTCCATCACACTTTGCCGAATGTTAGTTGACTACTTCAAACGCCTAAAATTGTATTATTTTCTTTGTAGCTATTGATGCACATTGACTTACGGTATCACTTAAATATTATTGGTTTTAGGTTAGTTGGTGTTGGTGAAGCTTCTTTTATAAGTCTTGCAGCTCCATTTATTGATGACAATGCTCCGGTTGCTCAGGTTCTCTTCCATACTAGCTAATTTCCATACACTAGAGCTGGTTGATCCATTTTTACTAATCAATGGGTTGATTCAGGAATCAGGATATGTTATATCTTTAGCGGGTCAAAGTAGTAAAATAAGAAAACAGCTTATAGCATGAAATGGGCCTAACTGGATCGAATTTGTAAAAAGCTATTCAAACGTTTTCCTTTAGGTGTAATCCATTTTAAACAATTTTAATCGAGAAGTTAAAACAACATTATTGAGGTTGAGGTTTCAAACCTGATAGAACAGTTTTATTTATTAACTTTATTTTATATTTTTGAAGTTGAAAAAGTTTATTGACAATCGTGTTTTGAAGCAAAAGTTGCTGTGTTTGTACGTAGATCCATTTTGTATGCAAAAATGGAATGAAAACAAAGAAAATATTTATGCCGGTTTCCTTTTATCTGGCTGCAATAGATAAACTTGTATCCATTTTGTTTGTATAGAGAACAGCATGGCTGGGAATTTTCTACATGTGCATACCAACTGGAATTGCTGTTGGTTATGTTTATGGTGGAGTGGTATGTAATTGATCTTTCTTCTTTTTGTGCACATTGACAGCGACCCAAATGATCGAATTAGACCGGCTAAGGTCAAACTAATGGATGTTGTTCCTTTGGTTTGTAGGTCGGAGGTAGTGTTGGATGGCGCTATGCATTTTTTGGTGAGGCAATTCTCATGCTGCCATTTGCTATTTTGGGGTTTGCAATGAAACCGTTACAGATGAAAGGTATTTCTTTTGTATTTATGTAGTTTTATTTACAACATTAATTTGTTATATTTCACCATAGTTTAATGAGTTTACGTGTATTATATATAGGTATGTCGCATGATAAAAATTTCCACGGGTCCATACATGAAGAGAGCGCTGAGCATATCGCTAAAGAACGTTCCAGGTGTTTGTCAATCTATATAATCTAGCACCCTTTCTTTTAAATCAGTGATATCTGGATTTGAGGAATAAACCTGTTAATAAAATATTCCACGTGCATATTTTTGTTGCAGCTATAGTTCCTTTTCCAATCAGTTATCCAGATTTTGGCAAGATATAAAAGCCCTTTTGCTTGAGAAGGTTTATGTCATAAATGTTCTAGGTACTTGTTAATTTTCTCAATCTTAGTAGTCTTTGTAACGATATATAGTGCTATTTGTCTAATTTTGCATGGTTTTTGCTTAGGTTACATTGCATATAATTTTGTCATTGGGGCATATTCATACTGGGGACCAAAGGCTGGTTATAGCATTTATCAGATGGTAAGCATGTTTGACCTTCGTGTTGACTGCTGCTTTTTGTTACAAACAGTACACTTTATCTAGAAATCGAAACCAAATTAAATAAGAAAGCTTGATCTGAAATTTCCATGTTTTTACAGGAAAACGCTGATATATTATTTGGAGGGATCACCATTATTGGTGGAATTGTTGGAACATTAGGAGGGAGTATTATTCTGGATCGCATGAATTCAACAATCCCCAATGCTTTTAAGGTAGATAGTTTTGGTAAAATCTTTGTTTTTTAATTGCTTATCATATTTCTCGAGTGTTGAGCCACATATCATTGTTTTTTTATGTATTATAACCATTTATTCTTTGCAGCTTCTTTCTACTGCAACATTTTTGGGAGCAATATTTTGCTTTAGCGCCTTCTGTTTCAGTAACTTATACGTTTACATAGTTCTCTTTCTAATTGGGGAGATACTTGTTTTCGCCACTCAGGTAACCTTCTCTTTAACGATATAACAGTTATGACATTTATTGTGGCTACAAATCGCATTTTTAGCCCATTTACTGTTGAATAGGTCAATTCGGGTTAAAATTATTTCTAACTGGTCAAACAGGTAAAATAAAAAGAAATCTTACACAGAAATGTGCAAAGAAATGATATACTATTGTAATCATGTTTGACCCACATTTGTTAGGAACAAGCCTAATTTTTGACCAAAAGATCGAACCATACGGATTACCAATTTTTACCTGTTATTTGACCCGCCCAACCTGCCATTCTTAGTTATAGGTTTAGATTCTGACAAAAAGTACATCGCGTACACTGCAGGGCCCTGTCAATTTTGTGTGTCTTCATACTGTTAAACCAAGTTTGAGACCGCTATCAATGGCTATGTCAACTGTTTCGATTCATGTCTTTGGTGATGTGCCATCATCTCCACTTGTTGGTCTTCTTCAGGTTTGCTTTCTTTCAAATATTCTTTATTTTCCTCCATTTTGTGGGCCCCGCATCAATCAGATTGGGACCCAATTATCCGATTTTGATTCTTCACTTGATGGAAAAGAGTCAAAACTAAAAAGATCAATAACTAAAAGTAGGTTTTGTAAAAAATAAAGGCTTTGTTTCAGTAGCTTAATGGGTTTTTGATTATATTCAAATCAGATTTCAAAATGATTAGATGGAACAGTGATGATTATGCTAGAATATTATTGTCGCCATATTTTTTTAATAATGTAAATGACTTCAGTTACCTTTTGAGCCGTATATGCAAATGAGTGTTTTTAATAAGCTGCAAATCTGTAACGCAGGACAAAGTTAACAATTGGAGGATATCCGCTTTGATCCTAACTTCAGTATTTTTCTTGGCAGCTGGAATATGGTTTATAGGTATAATAATGTGTTCACCTTATACTGATCTTTTCATCATTATCTTTACAAGTTAATAGATATTGTTATTATCATAAAAAAGGGTTATCATCAAAAGGGCATTTTAGACATTTGACTAGGAGTCTTCTCATATATGCTTGCTACACTTTTTGATCATGCAGGTATCTTTCTCGACAGTGCTGACAGATACGATGAAGGTGGTGAGCATGCGGGGTCTGCTATTGAGCAGCCAGCTGTTATGCCTTTGCTTAAAAATAAGACAGCAACTGCTTCACCATAGGCAGGGCTAGATCGATGACTCAACACGAAGCAAATGTACAGAGTTTTCGGCCACTCTTGTTTGTAACTTAAAGTTTTCACTCGTGTAGCCAGACGGTCCAGTATTATTTGGATGTATGCATATATCGGTGGTTAAGTGTTTGGTTCAAACATAGTAAAAACAATTGTATCAATCATGGTGGATTAGGGGTGACTCAGAAACGTTTATGTAAACAAGTACAAATAATGACATGTTAATAGTTTATTATTTGTTTTAATAGAAAATTTTAAGTTATAATACAAGTTATGATATTGATATATCAAGTGTGTGCTTGTTTAAAATAAATAAAAAAAGTAATAGTGAAAAGGCAAGTGTAGACAGATGGTGTGCTGTTCACTCGTCTTTGTAAGTTGTAACCACTCATACAAGTTTTAACTTGTGTAGCCGACCGGTTCAGCACTCTTCTGTGCATCATGGGTTGGATGCGTGTGTGTATTGGTGATTTAGAGATTGGTTAAACATACAATCATGGTGGATTTGGCATATCTAAGACGTCCCAGATTTTCGAGCCCTAGCCTGAAGGCCTCCACGAACGCCCCCAGCCGCCCATGGTCCTGGATATTCGGATGGGTTGAGGATGATTGGAAGTGTGTTTAACGTAAAACAATCTCTCTAGTGTGGTGGGTGTTTGAGGCGTGAGAAAACAAAAGTGGACATAAGTTTTTCAATCTTTAATTATATATTCATTCATCCGGTGGCGGAGCCACATACTCTGCGACGGTGTCTCCTGATACCATTCAAATTTTCGTATTATTTATCATTTACCAATGAGTTTAGTGATGGTGTGGTACACCAACAACAGCAACGATAAAGCTTTTAGAAACACCTATTCTAGTACTTTCCAAAAAAACTAATATCATTTGGTCAACTCTTCAATTGTTTTGTCAATACATTTCCTTTTTTGGCCTACTCCCAACACCTCTATTTCAGGAATACAATTCGCGCGCTTTTCTATGCAACCCAACGGTTTCCAAATGCAGTCAACTTACGAAGATAATAGTAATTTATGTAAGTATTGCATAATTAGTACCTACATTTCCACTTTGGTCACATATAGGCCCCTCTACGTTTGAGAATTGAAGAACATCATCATTAATCAATATGTTTTGGCTTATCTTTTTTCTTGTGAACTATGTAATTTCCTTAAGGTTAAAGATGATGTTTATTAATATTTTTTTTTTATGTTTGGAAGCTTTAAGCAATGCGCATATGAATATTAAGTACTAACACCATCTAATTATATTAACTTTAAGTGTTACTTTGCACGGTTTTTGAATATCGAATATGATATCTTCAAGAGTAGTTAAAAGTAGACTTTATCAATCGCCTTGAAAATATCGTTATATCCCATCCAGGTTAGATTCGTTACGCGCCTCAAATAATTTAGTTCAATGTTGAGTCACTTGGCATCTTGGACCAATTGTTCACCAATGCATTGGTCACGATTTATAAGTTGTATTCCCACTATTCAACTTATCCTACTAATTAATATAAACTGTATTAGAAAATATTACGAGAAAAATACCCACGAATAATTGCTAGAATACATGAATATAACGTGGTTCACTCAAGGTATGCAATCAGGATACATCCATGACGACAAATACATAACTTAGCAAATATCTTTAAATGATTCATGATTCAACTCGTCCTAAAATGTTTTGAACTACACCCTATATTATGAAAAACTTAATGTACCTTCATTTAATCACCTTTTGAAACTTGGGCTTTGGCTCAGTGGTTACAGGCGATGAAGATAAGGACTAGACTCTTGCGGTCGCAAGTTCAAATCCAAGCCAACACAAGTTTTTGTCCCACCGTGCATTACGCCAGAGAATCTTGGTTTTGGTGACAACGCAACGTCTGTCAAGTGGCAGTCAACAGTATGGTTTCTCGTGGGGACATGGAAAGGTCCCTTAAGCCGGTGTTAAGCTCCTCTGCGAGAACCCAGGGGAGTTCCCGATCCGGGGCCAGCCTCACAGCCGCGCCTGCGGCTATCCAGTCCCAACCGCCCAGTGGGTGGTATCTTAACAATCGTTAAAAAATAAATTATCACCTTTTGAGATCTTTTACAACAGCCCATTATGCTAACAGCTAATATGATACAAAAATGCACACAAATCTTAGTTTGTGGTGTGAATTGTCACATTATAAAAACAAGGATAAATAATGCAATGCATGTCAAATATTAATTTAAGGAACAAAGAGAGATAGTCACGGAACACCACTTAAGAACACCATGACACATGAAAGAAACACAAATTAAGCAAATTAAGATGACAATCTGACACTTGTTGACATTATAAACAAAAAGGATATTATGGTGTTTTCTTCATGGACATCACATTTTTTTTGCAGTTTCATCAACAACAAACCTCCACTGAAATCTTTTGTGCAGAAACAAGAACAAACCACAAGCATTACATGAGATGGGTGTTCCAGATGAAGGATCCAGTAATCTGGTAAGAAATGAAGAATATAACAATCCGTTTCATATTCCGGTTGAGAATGATTCGACTGATTCGTTAGAGTCTTCGGCTTCATGGTTTACCCCTAAAAGGTGATCATTTTGTAATCCTTTTATTACACACATTTGTCAAGAATTGAAAACCCGAAAAATGTGTTTTTATATTAAATTCGATTGGGATTGTGGGAATTGTTTGTGTTTATTGAAGTTTGATGGTATGATCACAGGCTGCTTGTGTTATTCTGTGTGATAAACTTGGTAACGTATTTGGATCGAGGGGTGATCGCGAGTACGGGTGTGAATGGTGTTCCAGAAACCTGCAAACCAAATGGAGAATGCTCAAGTGGTACTGGAATTCAGTAAGTGTCATTGGCTTTTTTTGATACATGATGTATGTAAAATTGATATAATGCAATGAAATTTAGGGGCGTAAATGAGACGAGATGCCTGTATGTTATTTAATATCGGCTTGCTAAAAGTTCGAATTGAGCCGAGCTTAAAAAGCTTGAGCCTGAGCTCAAGCGTAAAAATAAGCTTGTTTAATGAACGAGCCCAAGCCTGAGCTTCGTTTATCGAGCTTGAGTAGGCTCACGAGCCTAAACCAGCTTACTATCTATATACTTTTATTTAATATATTAGATACACATTTATACATTTATAAAAGTAATAATTATTATATTAACATTATGATAAAATAACTAGATAATATATATATAATTTTATAATAAAATTGTAACTATTAAAATAATTATAAATAAGTAAATAAAAGATAAATGAGCCGAGTTAGAGCTTGAAAACTACTCGCAAAATGAGTTGGGCTTGGCTCTTTTACATCAATGTAAGTGATTTGATTTAGACTTTGTGTTGAGTAGTTAATTATTTTACAGGGGTGAGTTCAGATTGAATAATTTTAAGGATGGTATTCTATCTTCTGCTTTTATGGTTGGACTTCTTTTGGCATCTCCAGTATTTGCATCAATGGCCAAGAGGTAAGTTTTCATGACCAGTTTCTTTTTCATTTGGTATAAATTAGGCTCAGGGGAGGGGATCGGTGACTGCCACATCACCCGTCTGCCGATGTGAACAACCCCCCCCCCCCGGATAAAAAATGTCCCCTTCTCCCCGATGCTTCTTTATTATATAATATATTTTTTTTTTTGTCGTTTTCCTTTTAAAAAAATAATAAAAAAAAGGAAGGGGGAAGCATTTCCATCATAAGGGAGGGGGAGGGGGAGGGGGAAGGGGAAAATGACGTCATGCTGATGTGGACAAGGGGGAACCACACTCCATAGCCTTAAATCCACATTAATTTATAAAAGCCTAGGTTATTTTCTTGTGATGACTAAGTATGTTTTTGGTGGTTGTTTATTGAGCAGCTTCAACCCCTTTAGGCTTATTGCAGTTGGGTTGTCAGTTTGGACAATATCTGCAATTGGTTGTGGGATTTCGATTGGTTTTTGGACGATTACAGTTTGTCGGATGTGAGTAAACAAACTAATTCTCTTTGATTATTTCATTAGATTTCCGTGCCACCTCGTCAAGATGAGGCAAACTTTGCTATCACTGTTTTCAGGCTAGTAGGTGTTGGTGAAGCTTCATTCATAAGTCTTGCAGCTCCATTCATTGACGAAAACGCACCTGTAACTCAGGTAAGTATGCATTGGATGGATGCATTCAGTTTTTTTAGCATCTCAGTATCTGGGCAGGTTCGTTTTATAACCATAAAAAACTTGAGAACCGAGGAATCAATCTACGCCCTTAGATGAAAGGCGTGCGTCTTTGCATGTGCATACAAAATTACTTAAATCTTGGCCCTTAATTTTATTGATCCAAGGGTGCACTCAAGTATTTGTGGATCACAAATCAACTCTATCCCTCAATATCTAAACTTCTATATATATTTTCCATACAGAGATCAGCATGGCTGGGAATATTTTACATGTGTATACCTACTGGAGTTGCCATTGGCTATGTTTATGGTGGATTGGTTAGTGAATTTATTTTGTACATTTCTTATAAGTATAGGTGCACAAATTGGTTTTTGGGCCCAAACCAGTTTGGGTTCGGTCAAACCTAGTCAACATCAGGTTTTGGCGCAAACCAGTTAGGTTTGGGTTTAACCGGTTTCAACAAACTACACTTATGTTATTACATTTGTATGTATCTAAACAGGCAAACTCTAGCTGTTATGTGGGTCAAATATGGGTCAAACTTAATTACAGCTATTATCAGTTAAGTTGGTTGTGTCGGTTATAGCAATCGAAGGGAAGTAGAACCCTTCGTAGGCGTTGTTTGGCAGCCTATATAAAGGGCCGATTGTAATCGAATGTATGTATTATGTATATCAATGTATGCAGTACTTTATCTGTTTTCAGGTTGGAGATAGTTACGGTTGGCGTTATGCATTTTTCGGTGAGGCAATTTTGATGTTGCCATTTGTGATTTTGGGTTTTTTTATGGAACCATTGCAACTCAAAGGTATGCATTGAGAGTTTTGGCATTATGCTGCTAACAACTCTTCTATTTTGGCTCATAGTTTGCATTTATTCAGGTATGTCACATGATAAAGATGCCACTTCAGATGAAAAGATCACTGATTCAAAGAAATTTTTAGGGTTTGTTCTCAACTAACAATAATATAAGTTGGGTTCCATAAATTAATATCTAACTTTTTAAGGACACTTATATTTTGTTGCAGGTCTAGTCATTTATATAGATTTTGTGAAGATGTAAAATCTCTTCTGAAGGAGAGAATATATGTAGTAAATTGTTTAGGTACTTACATTTCACACAATAACTTTGCAAAGAAATATCATGCGACATACTTGCTAACTGTCCGATTTTGGATGACGTTTGTAGGTTATATATCGTACAATTTTGTTATAGGCGCTTATTCGTATTGGGGACCCAAGGCTGGCTATAGCATATATCAAATGGTATGTGTTACAAGTGAGAAGTTTTTAAGTAAAAACTTTTAATTAAAATAAAAAAGAAATTTCTAACTGAGAGTCTGCATATCTTACGCAGACAAACGCTGACTTGTTGTTTGGAGGGATAACAATCGTCGGTGGAATCGTGGGGACATTAGCAGGCGGTTTTGTTCTCGATCAAATGAGTTCAACAATTCCTAATGCGTTTAAGGTACACAATTTTCTTTCTAAAGCTTTTGTGTTGGATATTAAGTAATACTGTTAATGTATATTCTTTTGTTAGTGTATCAATAAGAAATCTATAATCTTTGATACAATAAGTTTATGTTCTGTTTTGATAATATCTGTTTATACTTCACAGCTTCTTTCCACAGCAACATTTTTTGGGGCAGTATTTTGCTTTGCTGCCTTTTGTTTCAAGGACATGAACCTTTTTATAGTTTTCTTTTTAATTGGGGAGATACTGGTTTTCGCCACTCAGGTAACTTCTTTCGATCTGCATATTTCGACTCTTATCATGACAAATATTTACTGCTTTACATACTTTTAACTGCAGGGTCCAGTAAACTTTGTGTCTATTCATTCTGTTGAGCCAACGTTGAAACCATTGGCTATGGCTATGTCTACTGTGTGTATTCATGTCTTTGGTGATGTGCCTTCGTCTCCACTCGTTGGTGTTATGCAGGTCTCTCCTTCAGTTCCATAGCTAAATTCATCAAATGGTTTTCTTCTTTGTTTGTTTTTTTTCTTACATTTTTTTAAGGTCGAAAACTAATTCTTTGCGGTTAGATTATCAGTTTTGTGCTTGTTTCGGATCACTTTAAAGATAAATTCAACTTATGATCTTGAAATTTTACATGTAACAGGACAAGCTAAAAAACTGGAGAAAATCTTCTTTGATCTTGACTTCAGTATTGTTTTTGGCAGCCGGAATATGGTTTATAGGTATGGCGCCCTTCATAGCGTTATCTGAAAATGACAGTTTTATACAACTTCCTGCTAAGTTATGCTTTTTTCAAATTAAGATAATTATTTTTTTGAGCAGGTGTCTTTCTTCCTAGCGTTGATAGATATAACGACGATGACGAGAATCCAGCAGCCGCCACTGAGCAGTCAAACACGTCACCTTCAAATGAGGAAAAGAAGGCCAAAACAATTGCATCTTCTCCCGAACCGTGAACATAGCAACTTCATCAAGTCGTTTTTAATTTGATTGAACCGATTCATGTTTTAAGTTCTCATAAATCTCCAGACTTTAAAAAAAAATATTATTCAAGTTGCCTTTACGACACAAATGATGTAAACAATGCACGAAATGTACCTCTTGCTAGAAAGAATTCTGACTGGAAAAATACAAAGGCAATCTTTAAGTTTTGAATCTACACAAGTGAAAGTTCACCGGCTGGGGTTGTTCTTTTCACAAGCTTAGCCCATGACTCGTTTGTCTCCGTGATCACTTTCAGAGCATAATCCTGTTATTTGTTATGGGATTATTAGTTGAGAAACTTTCGAAATGACGCAACATATATGAAAAACTTTTAAAATATATGTGACCCGAGTTGTGAAATGATTATACCTTATTAGCTGCTTTGTTGCCGAGACCAAAGTTGTTGGCAGGTTTGCCGTCAGGGATCTTGTAGTCCCTAAACCAGTCTCTGATTGCAGTTAGAGTACCCTACACAAAGTCGAAAAATTAGCACATTTACCTCAGAACGGGTCAGCTCATGTTATGTTTTATGATTTTATCTCTAAAGGTACAACAGACACCAAAATATCAGTTCAGTAATTTTTGCTTCCCTCGAGGGTATATATGTCATTTTAGGTGTTAAAAAATTAAATTATTATTGTAATATTACATTTTTTTATAATTATAATGTGAAACATGGTTTATTCATTGATATTTCATATAAATTGAAGCTAAAGTGTTTTGGGTCAAACCAGTCCGACTTGACCTGTTGTGATGGATACCCATGACCCGACCCACCAATTTTGCCACCCCTGACTTTATGTCCATGATGAGTTGGAACATAACATACCGGAAAATGCTTCTCAACATCATCGACATCATTAACAAGTGAAGCCTTTGGATCATCCAGTGAAATTGCAATAATTTTCCAGTCAAGTTCTCCCTCATCAATCATAGCTAGACAACCTAAGGGTTTGACCTTCATGAGTTGACCCACATTCCCACGCTTTTCACCGATTTCAACAACATCGACTGTAGATATCACATAAATACCAAATAAATATAGCTGAAATATCAGATATAAACTTTTTTTATTTTAACGTATAAACGGAAAGTGGATCCATCCAAAATCTGTGAGATACACATTTACCTGGATCATTGTCTCCAAATGCTCCATCAACCTCAGGGTTTGCAAGCGATGGATCTTCCCATGTTTGTGGAAGCAATCCGTAATTCCAGTTAATATTGTAACTGGGAAATTAAAAGTTAGGAACACAAAAGGTAAATTTACTATATATATAAAAATATATATTATATATGCAGCTTTAAGTGTTGCAAGTGCATTAGAGACCAAATAAGAAGTTTCAAATGCTATGTTTCAATAAGCAGTTCTACACATTTTGGCAATTTAACATTTTTTATCTTGCGGGTCCCATTTATATAATAACGTGGCACTAAGATGCTATTAATTATCGTATTTACTTGTTGTAACATACAACGAGCAAAAGATGCAGTAGCATGTGTTTGACAATCAGTCAGATGAATAACTTTATAAGATCACCTTTAATAATGACAAATAATTGCAATTACATTTAGTATAATCAGTCGTCGTGTAATAATATGACAGCGGACATGTAAACAATTTTATCTTAAATTAGCACTCAACAATAAAGTGACAACGTTAAATCCTTTTCTTTAAAGTTCTTGTAGCATTCTAGCCATGTGAATGAATATGGCATAAAGAAGACTAAATATATAAACACAAACAAGATCGACCATAAGCAGCAGAAGTCAATAAACGGCGGATGAATGATGAAATAACCAATATGAATAATAAATGGCTTACGGGTAGTATCTAAGTTTCCCTTTCTTGGTATCCTGCTTAATGGGAGTGTATACTTCATCTGTAGCAACCTCCATTTTTGCACTCGTCTCTTTAGGAATCTCAACAATAAAGTTAAACGCTCCATCACCCGTGTGCAATGGTATATCATGCCAAGGTGAAACCTGAAACAACCAACTCATGTTATCATCATCCTACAACTACAGAAATAATCACCATAAACATAGCTTTTCAACAATCAAACAACATGGAATAATTATAGAGACATCTTTCTTCAATCAAAAGACTGATCCGCCATATGATGCAGTCATCCCAGATTCCCAAATAGTAAAACACATTTGATTTCAATCAGAATACAAATACTTATCTTATCCTAAATGTTGAAAATTTCAAGAACTTAAGCTCAATCTCTAAGTCACAAATTAGCCCCTTTGACCTTAAAGGCTTAAAGTTCATACTACATTACTACCCTTCTACTTTGGAATTCACTTAGTATGTTACTACTAGAGTCGGTTCATTTCAAACATAGATCATCGCCATCATCATCATATTCATATTCAGTAAATCCTACCAATAGCAAAGTTAAAGTGGCCGAGGAGGGAAGATGTAGACAACCTCAACTCTACCCTATAGGAATAGAGAGGCTGCTTCTAGTGAGACCCCCCGGCTCGATAGTAGTTTTGCATCAAGCCTTGGACACAAGGCATCTAACACTCAGCAATCGGGACAAGTCCAATTGGTGCATGTATTCCCTTGTCTTTCGGCTATCAACGCCACCACATGATGCATGACTATCAGTCTGCCGCTTTTAACGTAATTTTCACAAAAACAGTAAAATAACATTAAAATTAGTGCAATTTTACAAACCCTAAACCAAGAACTATCAGACCCATTTTTCAACAATCAAACATCATAAAATGATATAAAAAAAACATCTTTTTAATCAAGATTCCCAATTGGTGAAATACATTAAATCTCAATCAAGAACTTGAACTCTCAAAGTTCATATTACCCTATATTCATTATTCATTTCATATCAGAACTATCATCAAAAAAGACTCTGTAATTAAAAATCCCAATCATTATGAACCACAAAAAAAAAAAAAAAAAAAAAAAAAAAAAAAAACAGAACCTTTTTGCCAGAATTATCAACAAAAAAGACTCTGTAATCTAGGGTTTCAGGTAACCCTTCTTCCTTGATCTGAACATCAGGTCTATAAAGAGCTGAACAGGCAAACCCCCTCTTTTTAGAAACCAATTTATGGGTGTTGTTGAAGCAAAAGCTCAAAGATTGAGGCTTGAAGAATGGAGTGGCTTTAAAGAGTGTAGAAGATGATGCTCCAATGAGGGTTGTTGATACCATTACTCTAGCAGCAGCCATTGATGACGATGATGATGAACAGAGAATGAGGGTTTGAATTGCGACCACAAATGTTGAAACTTGAAAACCAGTGGATTAACCGATTAAGTGTAGTGGTTGCTGATTCAGCATTCCATATATTCTATTAGAACTTTTACATCACTCGTGGGTAGGGCCGTAAACAAACCAAACGTTCGGCGAAAAGTTTGTGAACTGTTCGGTGGAAAGTTCGTTTGTGTTCGTTCGTTTAATAAATGAACGAACACAAACAAAAAATTCCGTTCGTTTAGCTAAAGAAACGAACATGAACAGAGGTCGTGTTTGTTCGTTTATGTTCGTGAACGTTCGGTAACGTGTTCGTGTATGTTTGTTTTTGTTCGATAGTTCATTAGGGTTTTTAATTTTTATATTTAATTTAAGTATTTCAAATTTCCCTGTGGAAGATTATTTACTATATATTAGTGTATCACATGTTAATATTACTTTAACTATTATGATTAACTGTTATTTTTGGTGGATTAAACGAGGATTTCAAGTTTAATATGATACCTCTGTGTTTTTATAAGACATTATGTGATCAAGATTATGTCACGTATATTTGGGTAATTTGATTAGTATATTCTGGGTGGACAATGTTAGCGATAAAAACTGCGAATTTTTATAATTTAATGTGCTACTTTGTGCTCGATTTTGTTCCGTAATGCCTATTTGTGTTCGTTTACATTCATTTGTGGTTGTTTGTGTTCGTTTTTTTGCCGACACCTAACTTTAGCAAATAAATACAAGCGACACGAACAAAAATCTCGTTCGGTAAGTGTTCATGAACAGTTCGTGAACACGTTATTTTCTTAACAAACGAACACGAACAAAAAATCTCGTTCGGTAAGTGTTCGTGAACAGTTCGCAAACACGTTAATTCCTTAACACACGAACAAGGCCTTGTTCGTGTTCGTTTGGTTCGGTTACAACCCCACTCGTGGGTTAACATGTGGGTTAAACCGAATCATTCGGTTACGGTTTCGGTTTTTCCTTCTTTTGTAACTGAAACCAAAACTTGGAATATATTTTCATGTATTTCTGGTATATTTCATGTATCTTTCACAATATCTATGTATTTGAAACATATTTTTATGTAATTCATGTATTTTTTATGTATATATATATATATATATATATTTGAAGCATATTTTTATTTATTTCATGGGTATTTCATGTATTATTTTTGCGTTTTCATATATTTGTTGTCTTGAAAAGGGTTGAAAACACTTTACTAACTATTTTAAGTTAATAATAATATTGCACAAGTTTTATGTTTAGTAATTAACCGAAAATAACCGAAACCAAACCGTAACCGACATATTAACCGAATTAACCGAACAGATGTAACCGAATGGTTTCGGTTATGGTTTTTCCTAAAACTGAAATTCGGTTATCAGTTTTGGTTATATTTAAAAACCGAACCGACATTTGCTCACCCCTACTCGTGGGACCCGTGCTAAGCAGGACTCGATTAGTATCAATTCGGTTCGTTACGGTATAAGAAAAGTTAGTTATTATGTGTTCAAAATGATACCAACTTGTTTTTTACATCAATAAAAATTTATAAAAATGAATAACGCTTTTATACTAACGATAGTGGTATTGATGTTGTTCGGTCAGAAGCAGTTCAGTTCACAAGGTACTACTACAATAGCGACACTCGTGTAGCTTACGATAGCAAAAAAAAAAGCTACAATAACTCTGTTAAAAAACAGTTTGTACCGAAATGTCGAGAATATTTACAATTAGAGATGGCAAATCGTGTATACCCGACATGTTAAGACACGAACACGAAACATGTAGACACGAACACGGCACGATAACTTATTGTGTCATTCTTTCCATACCCGAACACGAACCTGTTTATGCATGGTTAACACGATAATACCAGTTTATACCAAGTTAACACGATAAGATACGATAATACTTGTTTATACGTTGCTTGATTAGGTGAAAAAACATTACAATAAAGTGATAAATTTCAAGTTACAAATTTACTTCTGACACTAATACGTGCCACATCACCCTTGGTCTCATACCCACGTCTTCCATGCAAGCTCTGCCCATGTTTACCAATTACAACCCACGTTTACATTTGATTGCATTGTATTGTATTGTTTCATGTTTCCATGTTCCAAGGTATGCATTGCATTAGTAGTTAGCATGATCATCCACGTTTCCCATTTTATTAGTATTCATGAGTTGTATTTAAGCAAGTTTTTAGTGAATGAAAAGGCATAGAAGAAAGATACTTAAAAAGCTTTGTGTTTGATCTCTTTATCTTAAATTCTTTGAAGTTTTGTAGGTTTTTCTTCGTAAAACCTATCAGACACAATCCGGATTAATCTTTGTTTTAATGATGATTTATGTATACCTTATTGTGAATTTTAAAAAATTAAATATGAACTAGTAATATAGCCCCGCGCTTCGCTACGGAAACACGGTTTTAAACAAACATAGACACATAAGATGCAAGCAGATCGAAACCGTATGGTTAGAAGGAAGGTGATGAAGGTTGGAAAGAGAGAGGTATTGTAATAAGATGCGGTAGTGGTGGTTGTATAGTGGTGATTGTGGTGGCCGGTGTATGGTGGCTAGTGTACGGTGGTCTAGGTAGGGTTGGGTGGTGTCACCGGGGTGGGGTGTTGGTGAATTGGGGATGACAGAGAGGGGGGGGGGGGGTTGGTGTGGTGGTGGTTTAGAGAGAGAAAGAGACATAGAGAGATGGGGGTGGGTGGGTCTGTTACAGAAGGGGGGTTGGGATTTATAAAATTTTAAAATATATAATAATAATAATAATAAGTTTCAAAAATGCCCCTTAAGTTTTGGTTTTTACACCTAAGCAATGCCACGTCAGCTTCTGTTAGCCACGTAGGATAAAAACTAACGTCGTTAAGTCTGGGAGTGATGAAAGAAAATAAGTTGAAAGTTTGGAGTGCTATTGGCCAAAGTGAAAGTTGGGAATATTATTGTAACATCTCGTTTTTGTTATATAAATAAAATGTCTTGGTTCATATATATTAGCATATGAAACGGGTCCTTGGTCGCTAAAGCAGGAGTAATACCATGTGAGATGGGTACTCGTATGTTTAGAATTGGTTGACGAGCAAGTGGCAGATAGCGTGATTAATTGAAATAGGAGATCTAGGCGAGTAATTAGTATTATAAGAGACCGTTTACTTATATAATAGTATATATTAGTTTTGAACCCTACTCCGTTTCTAATAAAACTGAGGTTGACGCGTAGATAAAAATTAGCTCGTCTTAAGAGTATATTCGAAATTTTATACAATGTTGTAGTTTATAAGTTATACGAGAAAAACGAGTGAAGCAGCTATAATAATAATAATAATAATAATAATAATAATAATAATAATAATAATAATAATAATAATAATAATAATAATAATAATAATAACAAAAACAACAACTAGGATTCTATTACCCCGCACTTCGCGGCGGGAGCTCCTGTTGCGTTGAGGGTTTGGTAGATGTTAAAGATCGCGCGTCGCTGATGTATTGCAAAATACATCGGTTATTTGTACATATTTTGCGTCGTTATTGACTCAGTGTGTGTCGTTTATATATATTTTCAGTTTCTATTTAGTATTTTATGTGTCACAGGAATCCGGATGGCAAAATAGGCAAATTTATGCATAAACGGTGCTTTACGAGGTCCCGGATGAGTCACAAGTGAAAAGAGAAGATAAAAATAAATAAAATTGAAAAAATCACCCCGTCGTGTCACGCGACCGACTTCCTTGCATCCCGTTGCATGATGCGGAGCCCTCCAGATTCAGCAAAAAAGTCAATTTTACCCCTGCCAAGTTGAAATAATAACCCTTGCATGCCCCCGTCAGTTTTAGATGCGTCGTGTCACGAGTACAGCCACCACCAGTACCACTCACTCTAGAGGCATTAGCTGAGCGCACTGACAGGCAGATTAGGGAGTTGAGAGAGCTGATTACTGAGGGTCAGCGAGTACAGGCAGAGGGCCAGCGCAGGCAGGAGGATGCATTGAGGTATATTATGGGGGCATTGAATTTGGGCATACCAGAGTTTTTCAGAGCAGCAGAGCAGCAGGATCCACAGGATGATTAGGAGCAGTGTGGGGATACGAGTGCAGCATGATCATCTGGTTATATCTTTTGTTTATTTTTCTTTTTGATGATGTTTTTATTTGATCATGATCTGTACTAAACTTGATATTTTGTGACATGCTCTGGGATATGGGTTGGCAGGTTGGTACTTTATATATATATGTTGGCTATGATGTGATTATGTGTGTTTGGTAGAATATTTGGCCGCTTTCGTTCGTTGGTGAGAATTTGGAATTGTTTGCTGAGCACGTTTGAATTGGAGGGCACGTTTTTTTGGATTAGACTGGCACATGACAGTCTTGCTATATTTCCAGCTAAGTCTTTTCATGTTTATCTTTTCTTTTTGTTTTTCTTTTTTGTTAAGTGTCAGTTTTATTATTGTGTGAGTCAGTTGTCCATTCCTGCATTGGGGACAATGCAAAATTTAAGTGTGGGGATGGACCGTGTCTTTCATAGTCGAGTAAAAAAAATGAAAAAATTGAAAAAAAATGTCCCTGATTTTGAAGTTTGCATTATATAAAATATGGAAGATGATAGGTAAAGTTAGGTGTCCGGTTTTCAAATAGTATGTATAATAAGAGATTAAAATTGATTGAAAACGTGTCTGATTTGGGATATGTGGGTAGGCTCGGCCGGTAGAAAGGTTTCCTTTGAAAAGTAATAAATTAATTATGTTAGTCTATTTTGTGGGTTGTCATCTAGGAGAAACGGGGAGACCGAAACCGCAAAAAATAATATAAGAAGCACCGTTATAAGTTTAAAACCGTTAGAATTTCTAATCACCTTGAAAAAAAAAAGAGCTGGATATAAAATAAGGGCAAGACCAATGGTGTCGTTTCTAGGGATAGTGACTCCGGACTCGACTCCCTCTAGGATTGTCTGAAAATAAACATCTAAAAAAGCTCATGAATAAATTAGAAATCGAAGCGAAAATGTTGAAGCTTAAGGTGTCTGGCCACTGGGATAGCGACTTGGATTGGTCACACCCTCTTAGTTAAGTATGCTGAGATGAGAAAAAAATAAAAATAAAAAAATAAGTGATTTTAAATTCTCTTGGCTTTTTACATAAGACGGTTGGGAAATGGTCAATTGGTCGTTCCTTTAGCTTCATAAGCTTGAGGCGGGATTAGGAGGAACTGTGGCTTCCTTGGAGTGAGACCCTAGATAGACTAATCAACATGAACTTAACATAAATAAAAGGGGGCTTGGAAACCGGTTTTGGTTTAAGAGGATCAGTATACCTTGCAATCGCAATCAACACGTTAGTAGATTATAAATTAAGTAACCTATGTTTTGAAACCGGATGTAAGCCTGACTGTGATTCCATAGAATAATTCTTTTTCAGGGACGAAAAAAAGATAAGTGTGGGGATGTTTGATGTATTGCAAAATACATCGGTTATTTGTACATATTTTGCGTCGTTATCGAGTCAGTGTGTGTCGTTTATATATATTTTCAGTTTCTATTTAGTATTTTATGTGTCACAGGAATTTCGGATGGCAAAAGAGGAAATTAATGCATAAACAGTGCTTTACGAGGTCCCGGATGAGTCACAAGTGAAAAGAGAAGATAAAAATAAATAAAATTGAAAACATCACCCCGTCGTGTCACGCGACCGACTTCCTTGCATCCCGTCGCGTGACGCGGAGCCCTCCACATTCAGCAAAAAGTCCGTTTTACCCCTGCCAAGTTGAAATAATAACCCTTGCATGCCCCTGTCAGTTTTAGATGCGTCGTGTCACGCGACCACTTACCCATAATCCCGTCGCGTGACACGATGGCCATCAGAAAGCCCAAAATAGTGTTTTTTCAAGCCCAAAACGAATTTAAAAACCCTAATCGTGATATTATGCTTCATTCTGCACTTTTGGACGAAGAAGGAGCTGCTCAAGGTGATACCAAGACAAGGAAAGGGCAAGGTTCGAGATTTAAAGCTAGAGGATCGACTTCCTCGGGTGTTCATCATTCGGTTTAGTTGTTTCTTAGTTTTTTCTCATTCAAAACTCATGTTGATTGATATTATGAACCTTTTAATTTTTGCTTTGATGATGTTTTGTGGCTAAACTCTTATAGCTACCTAGACTAAGACAAATAACTATGTTTTGATTTGCGTTTTCTATGGTTTTTGAAACTTGTTTTGGATTTATGATTCAGTAAAGATTTTGATTTCTCTAGATCTGATGTATGTGCGTATCTGTTATTTTTTTATTGTCACTTATTCACTCCACTTGCACTTTTGTGAATGTCTTTCATGTATGAGTGCTAGTTAGGTTGCAGACTTTGTGTAGCAACTAGTTTATGGTCAATAGTTGCGAGTTTACCATAGGAGTGATATTTGATGGTTTGAAGATTTTAGGTATTCTTCCAAGTTCAATAGCTGTGAGGTGAGGGCTTGTTGGTATGTCTAGATTGTTAAATCGCTAGGTTAGAGGCTTTGTGAGAAGATCTGCCTAGTTTCCCTTTCAATTCTTGCATATCAAGTTAGATCTAGACTTCAATAATTACCCCTTACACCTAGTGTAGTGAGGCTTTCGCGCTGTGAGGTAGATTGTCTAGCGGGTACACAATCATAAGAGTTAGATAACCTGTGAGGGTTTGTACTCCAACCGGTAGCTTAACAGCACAATAATATACTAGGGTTTCCCCTTGAGAAGGGTCGAGGGTGTCTAGTTTATTCTAGGGGTGTAAACGAGCCGAGCCCGAGCCTGACTAGGCTCGGCTCGGGCTCGTTCAGGTTTTGTGAAGCTCGAGCTCGAGCTCGGCTCGGTTCGAGCCTACAATCTTGAGCTCGAGCTCGGCTCGCTAGCAAAATCCAAAGCTCGAGCTCGGCTCGGCTCGGCTCGAGGTGATTTGAGAATCTCAAACGAGCTCAAAAGCTCGGCTCGAGCTCGCAAAAGCTCGGCTATAACTTATGCTCGCGAGCCCAATCGTTAAGGCTATAACTTAGGCTCGGGCTCGGGTTCGGGCTCTAGCTCGTTAAGGCTCGATTAGGCTCGCGAGCCCAATCGAGCTTTGTATCTAGGGCTCGGGCTCGATAACTAAACGAGCCATATTTCAGGCTCGGGCTCGTTAAGGCTCGGCTCGTTCGAGCTTTTTACCGAGCCGATCCCGAGCCGCTACGTGTCATTTACACCCCTAGTTTATTCTTGATGTTTAGTATTTTAAGATCCTGGTTCCAAATCAGTTCCATAACCATATAAGCTTATCAGCATAGTTAGGAGTCTGGTCTAGGTAGTGTCTGGCCATCATCTGAATTCAGCTCAGTTAAGTTCGTGTCTTTAGTCCAGTTTAGTTAACCTTAGTTAATCTTTATTTTATTGCAATTTATTTTCAGTAAAAACCCCCCTTTTAAAATAATAAATAAATTTAATAAATATTTAGGATAAGTAATCGAGTCTAGTTTTCGTTTTCCGTTAGAGTCTCGTGGGTTCGATATCCGGACTTACTTTAGCTATATACCAGAGTCGATAGGTTCACTTACATGTCAGTAGTTTAGTTTTAGAGAGTCTAGATGTCACACCACGCCAATGGTGGAAACACGTGACGCAACGCTCGAAAGCATATCAAAGTCAAGATTAACACAAACTATATTTAATTAGAAAAGATCAATTTATTAGGATGTCGAAACAGAGTATCATATTTCAAACATTACAATAAAACAATGACCATTAAGTTTCAATGTGGGGTATTTCCGTTTATGTTCCAACCCGATGGTAACAATAAATGAAACCCCGACAAGTATCCGACATCCCGTATTCCACCGCACTAGCCTCATATCTAATCAGCACATAGTTACCTGAAAGATATGTTTAAAAAGAGACGTCAATATATAAAATATTGGTGAGTTCACAGGTTTTAGTTTCATAATAACATTTTTACACCCTGTGCAGAACCAGCACAATTTGTGGCCTTTGTAAGGAGTAGCTAGCTCCTACAAAACAACGATGATGAGCAATCCCTTGAGCCCATAACCAAACCAAGACTAATAAATATGCCCCGCGATCACAAGTTGTTTCTCGGCAAATAACAACTTAGTTCAGAATACGTGCACCCCAGGCATACGCCGATGCATAATCGACGCTATCGATTAGGGGTGGGCATTGTCAGGCACCAATAGTACTATCCAAATATTCCTTCGGTTTCATGCCCCTGAATTAATGGTTACAGTAGCGAGGACTCAACCCCGAGTGGCGAACACACAACAAAACTCAAGTACTCACCATGCCACTCATCACATTTTAACCTTTGAAAACATTTCAACATGTGACCATATTTGACAAACATATCTTTCCCCCAAGTAAAACAGTAAAGAGGGACCGTGAAACTCACCTGAAGCACGACGTACAATCAAATAGTAGAGAATAGCAAGTCCGAGGTCAAGCACCTACGAACGTCCTAGTGCGTGTAAGTCACTATAGGGCTCCAAATCCGATGCTAATTACCCCTTTTACGTCCATTTCACTCATCATTACGCGTGCTCTTACAACAATATCTAACATAAGACTAAATATCACCTTTACCACAATCGTAGTTAATACCTTAATGCTAGGTCCAGACTTAATCCGTTGGTTATAAACAATTTACGTTTTCTTGAAAAGCATAAACAAATCAAGATTTTTTTGAATGGCACAAACGGATCAAGATGAAGGGATTTGGACAATTGGACATCATTCCCGAGGATGAGACGTGATATTATCCAGTAAATTAATAAAAATATAATTTTAGAGAACACACAGAAATACATTCATTATTATTGAATTAATATAGAAAGCCAGGTGCTAGAACATGGTAGAAGGTTGAAACACGCGTGTTTGTGGTGAACCCCACACTATGGTGTGTCATCACCTGATATCTTTATCTCTATCAATATTTCTTGTGTTGTCTAAAATTACCCTTAGATCTATGCTTTGGACGAACACACGACTTGAACCCACAACTAAATAAGAAGAGAAATATTTTTTACACACTTTTAATTATGCTAGGTGCCTAGGTCACATGAAAAATCCATCTACGGATTTGAATAGTTTCGATATGGTTATGGGTTAAAAGTTAAAACCTAACCAACAATCTCTGTTTCGGTTTTTCATTTCATAACTAGTCAGTTTCGGTTATACCAATTCAGTCCTAAAAAAGATCGATTAACCGTCAACTTTGAACGCGTGTAAATTCAAACTAGTTTCAACTTTTAATACACAATGATAAATTTTGATGAAATAAATTTAATGCAACTTTTTAATCTATAAAACCAGACAATAATAAATTTTGATGAAATAAATTCAATGATCAAGTTATTCTACACAGTGTAACAAAAATGAGAAGGGTGAGAAAGATACAAAAAAATACAATAGATCACGAAATATGACACAATGCGCCACAAAATATAACACAATGACGAAAAATATAACACATTACTGAAGAAAAAAGACACAATGAATCACAAAAAGGACACAATGATAAAAATAAGAAAAAGACACAATGCTACGTAAAAGACACAATGATACAACGTAAATTCTAAAAACTACAAGCTAAAAATCTAAAAAAGCGAAAACTTAAAAACTAACATCGTAGGGTTCGATGAGACGGTTCCAATGCCGGTTGAAAGAGTTCAATCGGGGTCCGTTTGATACCCTTCCTACGACTTTCTATTTTTCTTTCACTGTGTATTTGATCCTAACCCATAAATTCAATGTAACTTTTTAATCTATAAAACCAAATAAGTAACAACTAATACAATTAAAAAAGCTTTTCTATATATATCATATAAAAAAAGAAAATATATAGATCGGTAGAATTTTAATTTAAGTCGGTGAGTTAGTTATTTACAGACGGTTATCACCGCCATAATCGCTCAATTGGCATTTTATAAAGATATATCATGATACGTGGACGGTGTAGATCAATAACTAGTGCTACATCTGGTTATAAATAGAGTTAAACTCCACAACATTCGTTCAACACTAAACAAACTAACAAACTGCTTTGATACTTTCCTTACTAAATCTGTGAATTCTCTCTTGATCTTTCAAGCAAACATGTCTTCTTCTTGCTGTGGTGGCAACTGCGGTTGCGGTTCTGGTTGCAAGTGCGGTAACGGCTGTGGCGGGTAAGTTCTAATCGATCAATTTGATAATAATATTTTTAGAAGGATGAATTTCTTTAATCCTTGTCATGTGTGGGACTTAAGCATAGGTGCATGTTCTCATACCATATAATTGAATTGAATGACATGAGAGATTGAGAGATATAAAGTGTTGATCTATGTCGGTTGCAGGTGTAAGATGTACCCAGACGTCTCTGGTGAGAGCAGCACCACGACCAAGACATCGATTCTTGGTGTTGTACCTACGAAGACGTACGTTTTTCCTCTCTCTTTTTAGTTTTGCATATAATAATAATAATAATTAAATTAAATGGAATTTACTTGCATATGATGTGGTGTAAATTAGACAAGACATATGATAAGAGTGTAAAACGTGCTTGGCTCGTTTAACTTATAAAAACTCGATGTTAGCTTGTAGATTTGTTTCAAGATTTATTTTTAAAGCTTGAGCTCTATAAGTGGTTTTTTAAACTCGAGTTTGTTTCGTGTTTTATTCATTAATTAATTTTTATATTTAATTAATAATTAATAATAATTGTGTTTTTCCATATAATTATAATATAACATTTACATACACACATATAATTATATACATAAGTATACATGTTTATATAATCCAACATATATTTCAAATTATTTATCATAACATATATTAAATATCTTAAATAATAATTATATAAATAATAGGCTTGGGTAGGCTAGCGTCTCTTGCTTGAGCTTTGGTAGAACTCAATAGCTGAAACTCGGGTTCGTTTAAGCTTTGCTCGATTTAAGCTTTTAAGGATTGGTTGAGAGCGCCTTGGTTAAGTTGGTAGTGATCATCTCATTGATGTGTTTATTTGTGGTGGTACAGTGAAGTAGAGGCCGCAGAAGGCGTGACGGCAGTGGCTGAGAACGGAGGATGCAAATGCAACCCATGCAAATGTGATCCATGCACCTGCGGCAAGTGAGTTATGGGCAGCGTACCAACAATGGAGTGTCATCAGTTATGGTATCTTAAGTGTGTTTAGCTAGTTGGTAGTTTATATATAAATATGTAGTATTTGCGGGAGTCTCGGGTTTTGTTTTCGAACTTTGTTTTCGTGCAACATTAATAAAGCAGGCTGAAGATACTGGTTTTGTGTGTGTGATCTATTTTCATAATATCATCTTGAGTTTTAGATCGTTATTGCCCGAAGTAAGCTAGCATCGTATTTGATAGACGATAACTATAATTTTGGTCATTGCGGTTGATTGTACAATCTAGGGGCGTAAACGAGCTGAGCCGAGCCCGGGCACTACTAGAAAAGTTGTCATTTGCTACACATTTGTGATGACAAAAAAAACTCTAATTTTTTAAAAAAATTTGTTACACAATAGAGACAAATACTTAGGAAATTACGTAGGAAATGCGTATGAAATAAATTGCAAATTTCTCACAACATATTTTCGTAGGAAATACATTGAAAATTGCGTAGTAAATGTGTAGCAATTTGTTTCCGACAAAAGTTTTTCTAACATCAAGGTTTTATTGAAAATGTTTCACAAATTTGAATTTGCTACGCATTTGTAACAAAACCTTGATGTTAGAAAAACCCTCGTCGGAAACCAACTGTTAGAAAAACCAGCGAACCGGCCCAAAAACAAAAAAATCAAAAAAAAAATCAAAAAAATCGGTCCAACCTCCCGGTTTCCCGGTCCGACCGGCCGAGTCGCCGGTCCAACACCAGTTCGCAGCATTTCCGGTCCAACCATCTAACCTGGACCGACCGGGGTCCGACCGGCCGGTCCGGGTTTCAAAACCTTGCTTATTGGGTTCATAGGTATACTTATTATAACTAGGTTTTTATCCAGCCGCGCGTTGCGGCGGCGTCAATATGATTTAGAAAATAATTAAGTAATGACATAGCGTTTCGACATTTCAAATTCCAAATCAAACCTAAATCAATTGTCATTGTGTTTGTGATATTAGTTTATCATACATAAACTTTCCACCTAAGTTATTGCGTATGCTCGTCAAATTTCTATGGCAAGCATCCCTAATAATTGTATTATTTTTAAGTTTGTAGGCATAAAATTTAATCCAAGTAAAACATAGGAAAAGAAATAGTTTAGTCAATTTACTTTAGAAACTTAATTGTATTACCAATCTCTTTTAATTGTCTTTTAATACTTAAAGAAATATATTGAATTTTCTATATCTCTACACCCAATTGTAAAAAATGCAAGAAAAAAAAAAGGCAAAAAAAGGGATGGTTGCAAGAATTGAACCTAGGTATTCAGCATATAAACCAACCAACACACCACTAATAAACATGTTGAAAGTATTTGAAAATATAAGTATTTAACATAATAAAAGGAATAAAATAATAATAAAATCACTATTCAAATACACTTGATTATTAATATAGTAAATAATAATTAGTTGATCTTATCATTGGTGGATCATAAGGTATAATTTTTCAATTTAAGTAGGTTTTATCAAATCATACAAGACTCTCGGTACCTTTTTTTCTCGTTTTTTTCCAAACCTAGTGGGTCACAAAACGCCATCTAAACTACTACTCATAGTAAGAGTGGAGGGAGTGGGGCGGGGAGGTGGGGCGGGAAGGTGAGTTGGAGGCGGGAACACCGCCCCCTAGGGGCGGGAGAGCACCAGCGGGAAGGGTGGGCGGTGGGGGAAGGCATGGCGTGGGGGGGGGAGAGGTGGAGGTGAGGTGGCTTGTGGTGATTGGCTCCTTTCTCTGCAATGTTGACCGTTACATTTAAAAAAAAATCAAAAATTTTAAAGTTACCGTTTAAAAAGCAACGGTCAAAAAAAAAATTTAATCTTTATATATAGGAAAAATTACAGAAATCGTCCTTTATGTTTGCATCGTTTTTCAGTAGATGTCCTTTAACTTCAAAATTGACGAGAATCGTCCTTGATGTTGTAAAATCTTGCAGCTTTCGTCCTTTAGGCCTAACCTGGTTAGTTTTTATCGTTAAGTTTGGTCATGTGGACCCACATGAGAGTAAAATGACAGTTTTGTCCTCATCTCTATCATCTTTATCACCACCAACAACTCTTTTCTTTCTCTATTGCAACTCCCTTTCTCTGTCTACCTTTTCTCCACCACCAACATCCGACTACCACCGCCCCAACCTTCGACAACAACGAGCACCACCACCATCTTCGCAACAACCACCGAAACCACCGACAGCACCAGAAAACCACCACTGACACCAAGCGAACCACCACCACGACTGACAGCAACAGGAAACCACCGGCGACGCCAAGTGAACCCCCATCACCACTGAAACCCACAACCACTACAAACACCCAAACCCATTTCAAGATCTGAATTAAACCTATACCCTCCTTCAACAACCGTCATTTAATCCCTAACACCGAAATCATAAATTGAAACCAATATTAACAATTTACAAACACTATTAGCTTCAGGTGCTACCCCCCGATTCACCTCCTTTCAATGTTTCTCAATTTTTAGGGTTCAGGTTTTGTCACATATCGTATTTTGATTTTCATAGGTTAATTTTGTTTTGTGTCAAAGATCGTTTAATAAGGTCGGGGTGGTGGTCGGACGGTGGTGGTGGTGGAGAAAAGGCAGGGAGAGAGGGGCGATGGGTATCAATGTTTTTGGGTGAAGATTGTGGTTGGGTTTTTGGATTTGGGGGTTTCTTAAGTGGAGATCGTGGCTGCAGGTCATGGTTTGGGGTGTACTTTGTCAAAGATGGGGCTGTGGTGGTTGCCGAAGGTTGGGTGGTGGTGGTTACCGGAGGTTGGTTGGTGGCTGGTGGTGTAAGAAAGGTGGATAGAGGGTCATGAAGTTGGGAGAGAAAGAGAATAGAGTTAATGGTTTTTGTTTTTATAAAATATTTTAATTTTAGAAATTCTTATTGTTTTATATATTTAATATTTGATTAATGGGTGAAAAGACCAATTTACCCTTATGTAGGGGTCCATCTAGGCATAATTAACCATGAAAACTAACCAGGTTAGTGCTAAAGGACGAAAGCTGTAAGATTTTACAACATAAAGGACGATTCTCGTCAATTTTGAAGTTAAAGGACATCTACTGAAAATCGATGCAAACATAAAGGACGATTTCTGTAATTTTTCCTTATATATATCACCCATTTTATTAAAAAACACCCACTACATTTCACCACAACCTTTCATCTTCTCAAATTTTATACAATTCTTCACCAAATTTTATACATTTCTTCATATATTTTTTAAAAACATGAACCCATACAACAGAGGCTTTGACCCGAACAACCCATTCAACTACGTCCCGAACCTGAATACGCCACCGGTTCGTCCCGTACCAACCCGTCCACCCATTCCATCACCTTGTCCCGACTACGCGGGTTACGCGGGTTATCTTAATGGACAGATTTATCCAAATTTTCTCTTTAACGATTCCCCCATCCTAATTTTTCTTCACAACAACTCGTACCTTTAACGCCCCCAGATAGCATACCCGAAACGCAAGAAGAAAATGTTGGGGTTCATCGTCCGGTAAAAAAGCAACCCGGTAAAAGAACTCACAAAAAGAAGACGCCGGAGGAGAAGGCGTTGGCCGCCGCCAACCGCCAACCTCTAAAGTGGACAACCGCCGAAGAGGTTGCCATTACGCGAGCGTGGATAAGTGAGTCGGAAAACGCGATTCAAGGTATTTGTAATATTTTTTTAGACATTATATTTTTTTAGACATTATATTTTTTTTAAACATTATATATGACTAACGGTTTATTTATTTTCTTTTTGTGTAGGAAATAATCGCCACAACCCGACTTTTGGGACGACATAAACAACGCGTTCCATAACTTGATGGGTCGAGAGATGTATCAATTTAACGATAGTCTCTCGTCTAAGTGGACAGAGATAAACAGGGCGATGAACGCTTTCAAGGGTTTTTATTATCACGCTAGAAATTATCTAAGAAGCGGTGAAACGGACGGCGACTACCTAGCTAATGCCCTAAAAGCTTATTGTGATGACAAGGGCTTGGACTTCAAGTTTTTGCACTGTTGGGAGATCGCGAAGAACCATTCAAAATGGGCGGACGTTCCCTCTGCTTCCGATTCGTCCAAAAGGACAAAAACAAATTCATCTCATAACCGTCCGGGTGAACGTGATGTCGACGATGCAGTTAACTTGGATGATGATGACGAAATCGAGGAGGAGTTGAGTCGTCCACCCGGTCGAGACAAGTCTAAAAAGAGGGCGCATAGGTCCTCTGCTTCGGGTTCGGCATCGGGATCGGGCAAAGGTACTTACAGCAATGACTTGTCCGACATACATGACACACTCGTCCAATTCAACACGATTCAACTACAGAAGCTCGAGGAGAAAAGAACCATTCGCGAAGCCTTTGAAAAAAAGTTGACTATGAAAGAACAGCGCGAAAAGCGCGAAGATTTGAAATTTCTCCCGATGAACACCGATAATCTCGACGGTCCAGAGTTAGAGGCGACGCTACAAATGAAGCGCGAGATCATGGAAAAATATAATATTAAGTGATTTGTTATTTTTTAGGTTTTTATTTTTTTTTCGTTTTTTTTATGTTTATTTTTTATGTTTTTTTAATTTTCTAGGTTTTAATATTAATTATTATGAATTTAAATTTAGTTTTTAATTATAAAAGTTATTTTTATTACTTAAAAACAAAAAAAAATATGAAATGTCACACGTCAGTTACCCCCCTCTTCCACTCCCCACAATTTCCCCCCCACCCCCATATGGACCCCATAAATGTCACATAACGCTTCACCCCCTCTTCCCCCCTCCACTCCCTATAGTCTAAGAAAACAACTTGAAATATTATCAACATGTTGTGCGACAACTTTGTCAGAAAGTGTACACATGACATGCTCATGCGAGCAGACTAAACTCCTAAAATTCTACACACAGTATTAATAAATATAAAATTTTAAAGAAAATGTGAAGTACCGGTTTAGTGTTGGTAAACGAGTATGATACGGTTTTTTTGTAACCGAAGGCGTTAACACCATGGTTTTGAAATCCGGATCGGGCGGGTTGATACGTTGGACCGCTAATACAAGGGACTGGAGGTTGACCTGGCGAACCAACGGTTGGACTGGTTTTTAATTTTTTTTCTTTGGGTTTTGGTTTGATTTTTGGGCTGGTCAGACTGGTGGACCGGTGGGGATTCTGGTTCGACGTCCGGTTCGGTTCTGAAAACATTGGTCACCTAACATCATATTTGTTCCCGCGACCATGGATTTTGTTATAATTAATTAATCTCACTCCATTTCCCGTATCTGAAACCCCCTGCTGTTTTTCATAGGTAGGTTTTTCTGTCATCCCTAATCAATTTCAATTAGTTAACCTACATCACTAGGAATTAAAATTTTAGAAACCTTTTTCAACGGATTTCATATCCACAAGTTTGATAAACATATCTTTGTTACACAAAAGGAACTACAACCTTTAAAATTCAGAAACCTGTTCAACAGATTTTGAAAAGGATTTCATATTTCTTTTTGTTGTTTGTTCTTGTCAAGGCTATGACAATGTTTGTTTGGTAAATGCATCCCACTGGTATATAATTTACGATATCGTCTCTTTAACATCACAGACTATTTACAACATCACAGCCGCAACGCGCGGGAATCAAATTCTAATTGAAACTATTTATTAGATCAAGTTGCAATGTGACATTTTCTGGAGCTCCAACTAATAAGATTAGACCCAAGAAAACCATAGTGGTTAGTGGTAAAAATATTATCGTTATTAACTTTTTTTTTTATTTTAATATATATTTTTTATTTTACGTTTATTTAATATATATAACATGGATTGGGAAAAAAATGCAAAATAATGAAACAATTAATGCTCATGCTGTTTTGAAGCGATTTAAACATAAAAAGGATAAAAAAAAGGTTCTGGCGCAAGTTAGATACATCACACTATCAATGTGTCTTTTATTATGGTCCAAATACTTACAGGCACATGGGCAGTGCATGTTAGCAGTCGGTTACTGTTCAACTGTCTCTTCTTTAATATAAAAGAGAATTTTCCTTTAATAAATTATTAATTTAGATAAAGAATATAGAGTCTTCGTAAGAGCACCCACAATGGTGAGGGTGGTTTGGAATTCCAAACCGTCACATCATGATGCCACATCATTCCATTCTACAATCCTCTAACCCCAATTTTTTTCTTACAACCAGAAACTATTCCAAACTTCTAACTCACCACTTACTTTTTTTATTTAATTTATACCCATACACAAAAAAAAGTTTTTATTTTTATTTTTTCATTAAGTACAACATGGGCCCCACATATTTCAAACCAAAAGAGGTTTGTCTAGTATGCCGGACGGACCTCTTTTGGACACCCTCCTACAATGGTGCAAGTTTAGTTTTGGTTCGGTTGCTTGTTTTGAACGTCTTTAAGACTTCCCATTGTGGAAGCTCTAAGGCTTATGGTCTGTTGTAGGTGCGGTGCCCACATGGTTACTAAAAAAGGACTAAAAACATCCAAATATAATAAATAATTAATATTTTCAAAAAATAATATATAAGATATTAATTTAATACAAGACGAACCATAGGATCTTAAAACAAAGAATACACACATCATCTTCCTCTACCGTTTGATCAACGCAAAGCATTTAGTCACAAACATGACTAGATGTTGGGGCCCACTCTTCACTTTTTTTAACAACCAAATGAAACTTTCATTCATAAACCAAACAACCAGGAGGGTGATGGCCAGATATTTACAATACAACACGATAGAGACGCTATAACTCACCCAAAAATAACTACCCAAAATGACTAATCAAGGCCGATATAAAAACACCAAAACAAAACCACAAATATCCACCCTCATTATCGGATATTTATCCCAATCTCATACACTAACATAGTATTATACCCATTTTGAGCCCAGTTAAAAAAAGCCGTTTACCCAGTATACCAATTGTTCAGTACCATAGAGCCTGTCATATATCTCATGTCGCCTATAAACCATTGATACCTTTGATGTAGCCGCCACCTATCTTGATGTATTTTCAGAGTTTTATATCGGAAACCAGACCGAAAAGCTTCAGAATTTAGGTGCTGTTATACACGAATGAGTGGCAAAATCTGGCTCCGGACTAGCAACATTTTTTTACAGCAAACTAACCTAGTCTTAAATAGTCCTATATGTACCAACTGTTTAAGTCATTAGAATTTAGGTGGTGTTATACACGAATGAGTGGCAGAACAGAATCATGTATTTTTTTTTTAATTTATTTACAGTCAATTTGTTTTCATGAATGTTTATTGCAAGTGATCATGTTTTTGCTTTGTTTTGGACAAATCAAACTATAACTCAAAGAATCCGTGATATATTACGGAAGTAGATAAATAACGTAAGCAATTTATATATATAGCAATTGTCCCTAGAAGAATTTGTGACAAAATATCACCAAAACATAACACTTTTCTGCTACATTCAAAACCTTTTTTCTACTTCACTGAGAAGGTATGCCAAGTGACATTTGGGATTTTCATATGAAATCCTACAAAATTGACTAAACTAACATTTGCTAATTTGCTATGATGCTTAGTCGTTGAAACCTGCAAACATTTGTTGTTTCTAAACTTATTTTATTTTACTACATGAAAAGGTATGTACAGTGACATACTTGTCGAGGTAGTCAAGGAGTTCGAACCATGAAGATGAAGGACATGGTTGTGGTGGAGGTCAAGGGTGATCAAGGGAGGGACGGTCGATTCCAATGGAAAAGAGACACAAGTCATGTACGGCTTTTAAATTTAACGAGCTCGGCACTATGTGACGAAGTATCCGAAGTGCGAGCAAAAGGATGAAGTAAATTTGGATATTGTTTAGTAGGGGCAAAAGAGTCTTTTGGTTTAGTTTGTTATGAAGTTAGTTCTGAATTCAAATTGCGAGTAGTTTAGACTAGTGAGCCCAATAAGCTCGATATGTAAATCTCAGACTCTAGCTCTTTAATTCAGTTTAGGTTAGAGCTCATTTAAACTACGCATGTTTCAAGCTTTTAGCAAGACGATCCCAGACAACTTACCAGTGGATTGACTAGTTTACACTTTACACATGTTCTAACCACAAGAGCGTGGTCATTGTTGGTCATTTTAAATATTACATACGTAGGCTTATGTTTTATAATCAAAACAAATAAAGAAGAAACTAATGCATATCGGTTAACGAGCAGTTATAAACGTATCACCTTCAACTTTCAGAAAGTAGCTTTCATCAGCTTTGAAATTACAATTTGGAGGTAAAAACTCGAGATCAGCATTCTTAAGTCTCCTGCGCTCGCTGCGCTGTGCAAGTTTATTTAATACGCTTCCTGGATTTGGCGTATTCAAATTCTGTTAGGCAACCAAAGAAACCGAATTCAGCAACAAAATAAATAAATAAATATTGAATGCAGTTTCGTTTGTAAATATATATGATCGTTTCTAACATATATGATGCCTTTAACAAAAGGAAGCCGAATAGTGAGATTGGCATAACAAGCCAAACGAGTGCTTATCACCTAACACATTAAATTGAATAAAAATATAAAATAAAATAAAATCTGAATGGAAACTAATAGCTTCAAAATCGATGTAACATAGGATCACCAAAGAATGGAGAAGAGCGATCGTCTGGCTCTGGAAGACCTTTTCTGTGTTCTCAAAACTTGCCTTCGTTTTTTTAGTTAAACTTATATGTCCATCATTCATAACTTGTAAGCCCCTAATTAAAGTCCAAATAAGCCCATATCTACGTTGCTAGGTTTAATCGAACGAACGACTGCAAGCTGGTAAATATTGGATTGGGCTAAGGAATTTGGGCAGTGGGAGTGAGCAAGGGGTTATGGGTTAAATGAATAAGACGTAACATATCAGATTTTTTTTTTAACAAAATGGTTTCGCTTTAGAACCGGGTTTTGACTTTGACCGATTCCAAGCCAAACCGGTTCGGTACCGTCACAGTTTGGTCGGCCACAAATCAGTTTTTACTAGTTTCGATTCAGTTTTGAGTTCGGTTCTATTCCGGTTCATGTACAAATAAAACATAGTGTTATCAACTTTTAGATTTTTTCGAACAACAAAATTGAATTTTAATACAAATAAAACATAGTTTTCTTTGTGTTTATGGCCAAAAACTTTTTTTTCCCTTAAACCAGTTTTGTTTTTTTTTCCCGGTTCAAACCGGTTTTTAGCGGTATTGGTTTTGGTTCAGGTTCAGGTTTGTTTGGTCGGTTGTAGCCAAGCTTCGGTCTGGGGATTTTTAGTATATTGGTTTCGGCTCGGGTCGTTTTACTGGTTTGGGTTTCTGAGCCGGTTTTCTTGTTCATCTCTAAATGAACGCGATACATGTATAACAATAATTTGGCTCGTGTTTTCCAGTTTAATACGTTTCAAGCCGAATAATGAACACCCTAAGCGACCGTTCTATCGCTTCCCTTATAAAATAATATAAAACTTGACCATTATAACCTATAAGCCCCTAAATATAGATGTTAATCCAACACAACCAATGACTTTCTATTTAAACTCAGTATAATCCAATATTGTTACAGACTAAAACTATTGCAAGATGTGAGACTTATTTCACATCGGTTGTATGAGCAACAAATGTAGAGTTTATAATCAAAAATGAGCTCTCTCTACCATTAAACCAGTCTTTTGAATGAGTTCTTCTGTTTTGGTTGTAACAATGACTATATAGGGTCAAAGTTGCAAGGTTTAAACTTCATACACGGTATTAAGTTCAAATTTGTATGCAAACCCATTCAATGATGTAAAACCTCCCAATGTAATAAAAGAATCAATCACAAAGTATCCCATTTTAGTATGTCAATAAGCATTTTTAACAAAAACCACTTTTAGAGTTACAAAAGTAATCAAAAACACCCTATTAGCCATAGTTTGTTACATCATAGCATTCACATCTCATCCATCAAATTTGTATGAGTGAATCCTCCATATTTAAAAAAAAAATGGTTTTGAGAGGTTGTAAGAGTAGGAGAGAGAAAACAGTATTGTTCATCTGTAAATTTGAGGGGCATTGTCTCCTATTTATTTTTTAATATTTTTTGAAAGTGGTTATTCCCTATTTAGCATTTTGAGAAAATTGTACTTCCATTTATTTACCTGTATGACATTTTAATACAATAAATTATTAGTGTCATGTGCTTTTGAACAATCATACCTACGTGTCATCCTAAAGTTTCCGCCATCGCTTGGGTTGTTACACTATACTAGTGGGAAGCCCGCGCATTGCTGCGGGGCAAAAATTTTCAGCGTTGTTACTATTATAAAACTTGCTACTTAAATATAGGTCCATATGGGCGAGCACGACCGACCACATTTGTGTGCTGCCACCGCCTGTTACTAATCCCTGTCATTGCCACTCCCATAACCACTCTTGCCGCCACCTCCATGACACCCTCTACCTACCGATGTCACCGCTGACTCCACCACATGATTAATGCTAATGTGAAGGGCCTTATGATTAGAAGTCAATTAATGTTGGCCGCCTCCATTGTTTTGAATTTTTCTCATTGTTTTCATTTTGATGCTTTCAAGTTTCACTTTCTATAGTTAATCTTTTTCACTTTATTAGATAAATGTCCATAACGCCAACAATATTAACGTATTTAAGATTGATATCACTTTTCTTTATAATTAATTCGTTTATTATTTTGATTCTCGTGTTATGAGTTTGTTGTAAACTTTAACAAAATAGTTCACTTAATATACATTTACTTGGATCGAACCATTTTAAAAGAGTTGATACGATTTATATTATTCAAGCTAAAATGCTAATGATTGATTTATAACTGTTATTCGTACATGGTAAACAATTGTAATCGTAAAAACACTGCATAAACATTGTCAATTTGTTAACATAATTATCTTACAATTATCAACTATTAATATATCACTAAATAATGTATAAAATATATGATGGTCCAAAAAGTTAGTTTGTTCACTTGCGAGAAAAATACTTCTGTTGATAATTTATTAAATGACTTATCAGCTTATACTAAACTTCGATCATAAAAACATTGTTAAATAATAAGGCTCATAAATATTTAGTGTGGATATTTGCATAGTGATGCTAGCCACAAAAACCTAGGGAAATATTTAAGAAGCAAATATTGAAGTGAACACCAAACCTACTGGTGTAATATGACAGCAAACAAACGGGTAATGGTGAAATTTGTAAATTTAATTACGTGTCATTTAATAATAGATTTAATGACAGTAGTAGACGATTCTTCTTCCCAACTGATATACGTTAAATTATACATATATAAATCCCCGATTAAACTCCCAAATTACTCGTTTTCGACCATAATTGCACGAATTCGGTACTTAATCGCTTTGTATTGTTATTGCAGGTCTTAAACGACGCCCCAAAGTCAGTCGAAAGAAAACGGACGAAAACTGGACTGAATGGAAAGTTGCTGCACAATCAGAAGAAACTGACACACTTGCACGGTCGTGCAAGGTTTGTGCACGACCGTGCAGGGCCACCCTGACTCGGCGACACAAGCTGCACTGCCAGTGCAAGTGCACGTGCACCCAAGATTCTCGGACATCCAAGCCTGCACTACCGTGCAGCAGACCGTGCGACCCATTTTCTCGGCTGCACTGCCAGTGCACAAGGCAGTGTAACCATGGTTCTCGAGACCTCCTGATCAGCACTACCGTGCGAGACTCCCGCATAACTGTGCGAATTCCAAGATATTTTCATAGACCACTAGCCCACTTGCCTGTCACATCAAAAAGATAAAGTGCACGGCCGTGCGCCACGTGTGCACGACCGTGCGAGAGTTCTAGACTTGCATAGAAACATGGAAGAACCTACTGATCAAGTATTGGGTAATCTCTGGGCAATTTTGGGCGATTTCTGGGGCTGAAGAACTGCTGTGAAGGCGAGGAACAAGCTCGGGAAGTCATCCGATTCATCAATCATCATCCAATCCATCACATTTGCATTTTGATGGTTTGATCTATAAACTCATTTCTTGTTCAAATATGATTTTGTATGCTTATTTGTGATGTTTATGTTATCGATTGTACACCTACGGGTAAAAACAATAGTATTTAGTTTGTAGAAACAATCGTTTGTATGGTTTAATCATGTTTTGTATGATATTAGTGTTTTTCATGTTTAATCTTGATGATCATATTGCAACCTTGTTTCATTGTTGTTGGATTTGTAGTTATGTTTGAATGACTTGATGATTATCGTTTGTGTTAGTCGGATACATATTGAAAAAAACGTACGTTTAATCGATCGGTAGTAGACTAGTTAACTTGTTAATAAGGTTACACCATGAAACTGTAATCGGGTATTGGTTTGGTTAAAGTCAGTCGAATAATGATTAGAAATGCTTATCGGCACGTAAAAGGGTTTAAAAAGCTTAATGGTGTTGTTACTGATCTTTGACACGGTTGATGATCTTTGCTAGTTATTTTGGTTAAAATGGCGATTTTAGTAGACTTGTGTTCAAAGTTGGTTAAATGGAATAGGTTGTGATATGCTCTACTTTATGCTAGTCTCGGTGGCCGTATTTTGTATTCGGTATTGCTTTCCTTGATTAGTGAGGTTAGAAAACTCTTAACGGATGACTAACTTATTAGTAGAAGATTTGCATGAGATTATATCAGCTGCTCGCTAATGAACAATTTGATGTGGTTAACGTGTGTTTATTGTACTAGCTTTCCATATAGTTGTCATGTTAGGATTCCCAAAAGGGATACTAATTGTCTGAAAATGGGAATGTTGATCACACGCCTTTGTATCATATGATATGTAGATGACATGCTAGGATTGGTATTATATTGTCTTTATATATATATATTTTGTATTTGGAGTCTTAAATATGTTAATTTAGTGCTTTAGAATTAATTTAGTTAAACAAACTTCCAACTATCTTTTTACTGGTGAATCGGGGATAGAGTTTTAGTACTATTGCGTCCGCTTGCATCCATGGATCGATATCTGGTTCTTATCTCAGCTTGCGACAGCTAGTATTAAAGGTTGTACATGAGGGCATATAAGGAAGAAAGTGACAAAAAATTAGAGACTTTAAAGGACCCTTGGTATACCATCTTAACTTTGGACAATTTGGACATATTTGCCCATGCGTCCTCCTTTATAATGTAGTATAGATGTCTTTTAGGCTAGCATGCACATATTCAGAGACAAAAAAATTCAAATAAGTGAGAATTTTTATTAATTAAACGTAAGTACAATATACTACTAAATAAGGTCTTTAGAAAAGCTCATCTTTAAAGAACGTTCTTTGAAAACATTAGATGGGAAACCATTGGTCATTGGATTTGCAAGCATATTCTTAGTATTTATATACTCAATACAAAGGTTATTTTCCTGAACTCGCTCAAATACGAATAAGTACTTTGTATCAAGATATACTCCAGCTCCAGTCGAACTGTTACTGTCCGAGAAACTAACGACAACTTAGTTATCACAATAAAGCTTCAATGGTCTAGAAATGGAATTAACAACTTTGAGTCCAGTGATAAGATTTTTTAGCAACATTCCATGACAGGTTGCGTTATAAAATAGCAATGTACTCTGCCATCATAGTTGATATTGTAGTCCAATGTTGTTCGTCGCACTTCCATGAGATAGGTCCGCCTGCTAACATAAAGACATACACTGAATTGAAATTCTTGTCTTCTTTTCATTTAGCAAAGTAATAATCAAAATAACCTATCACTTTCAAACTATTACTTTTTCTATAAGTCAGTTTATAGTCTCTTATCCCTTGCAAATATTGAATAAATTTCTTAGTTGAAATCCAGGGATCAAGGCCAGAATTAGTCTAAGAACGGCCTAGCATTCTAGCAATATAAATGAAGCATGGACGAGTGTAGAATTGAGCATACTTAAGGATTTCGACTACTGATGCATAAGGTATCATTCTTATTTGCTTTTTTTCAACCTATGCTTTTGGACAAGGAAAGGAACTAAAAAGATATCCTTTAACTATTAGAGCTACAAAAGGAGAGCAATGTTGCATGTTGTAACGGGTGAGGCAACACTCAGTGTAGGTCCTTTGGGATAGTCATAAGATCCTATTGTGGCTCTCTCGGTGTATTTTGATGCTAACAACATATGAAGCCCCCCAAGATCCTTCTTATCGAAATTACATGAAAGTCAGCGCTTCGAATCATGCAACATATCTAAACTTTCACTTCCAATAGAATGTCATCTATGTAAAGGGCAAGTATAGTAAAGTTGCTCCTACTCATCTTGAGGTAGGTGCATTGATCTACTTGATTCTTCTTAAAACCTTGATTCTTATAAGTTCATCAAACTTTAGATACCACTGACGTGAGGATTTACGTGCCCTATCCGAGCCGTTAAAAAATATGTCCCTTAATCTTTAATGAATTAAATAATTTAACTAAATGTTATGTGGATCAATATTATAGCAATAAGCAATTGCAAAATAATAGTATTAGAATGAGTGAAATTATATACCATAATAGACTAGTATCTAACCCACGATTCATTAAGCTCTACTAGTATTCTTGCTAGCAATTTGGTGGATCAACTCCTCGCACTTTATACAATCTATGATTTCGTTCTTGATAACTATCATCACTAACTTGCTAAGTCTTTCTTGGGACATTGTGGATCGTAAGTATGATTTCAACAACTTTAATTTTTAAAAGCTCGTTTATGCAGATGCCATCGTGATTGCAATGGTTAATAACATTCTATATGCAATGCACGCATTTAAGAAATAACATTCTTCTTTCATACGCTCCAAAACATCTATAGGGTCGCTAAATTTTTGTGATGTGTCAAATAAGTTAAAATCTGAACAGAAAAAAACGTTTTTTTTTATTTATTAGGTTAAATGGGTATTGGACTTATAAATTTTATGGGCTTTGAGTTAATAATACTTAGAGGGTGTTTGGGGTTGAGTTTTGAAATGGATTTTTAGTTTATTACGTTTTGAAATCATAAATAATCACTTTTTAGTGTTTGGGAAAGGTTTATAAAAATTGATTATTTGCGTTTAAAAGGTTACAACTCAAAACGCATAAACTATTTTGAAAAATCAACTCCACCCCTACTGCACCAAAACGTATAATTTATTTTGAAAATGCAATTCCGAACACTCTCTTAAGTTTTCATTTGATTATTATTGGGCCCAACGTTTAAGTGTTAAATGGGTTTTCTATTTTAAAAATACACACACACACACACATATATATATAGGAATTTTATAAAAGAAATTGTGCCCCTGATAAAAATAGGCCTAAGCCGGATGGCCTCCCCGGCTTGGGCCAAAGCCGACCATGTGTATGTGCTAATATGAATAATATTAATAACTTGGACCAAGTGATGAGTGTTTTTTAAGATCATTTATCGTTGTGGAAGGAAAAACATTGTCTAATCATCCTTATTAGATCGGTGTTGAAAAGTATACTGACCTACTATTTCTCGATGTACAAGGCTGCGGTAAAGGTTATAGAGGTGTTGAAAGGTATCATGAAACAATTTTTAAGGCGAGGTGATTGCACTGTGAAAAAATGCATTGGATGACTTGGGAGTGTGTGGCCTGACAAAGAAAATGGGTGGTACTGGAATAAATATACTAAAAGACACCATTGAACTCTTCCATCCAAATCCATATGGAAATTCAAGGTGGATAAAAACAAACAGTGTAGGAAATTTATTCAAGCTATTCACTTTAGAAGATCGGGTTCGAGCTCCATTACAGTCAATAAAAACATAACTAGTGTATGGAAAAACATCGTGTGGCCACTATGAGTACATTGGAGGTTAACGGTGTGAAATTCCAAGGGAGGATGAAAGGGACTGTGGGTGATGGGAGGGAAATAAAGTTAGGGAGTAGAGTTTTGAAGCTTAAACCTAGATTATGATTAATTAAAGTCTCATGTCAAAGTAAAAATTTGAACTTAAACATTTTGCTTAGTTTTTGAGAAGTTGGTGCTAATCGTAACGTAAGAAGTGTTTTATGCACCATATTTTGGGAATTTCACTAGACTTAAAACTAGGAATATTTGAATTGACTATTAAACCATCAATCAAGATGTATGCGACTTCTGGTAGTAATATTAAAATGGATTGATTGGTTGATCTACTAGTTGAAAAATGATAACAATTATATATATATTTAAAAGGGAAAATGACCGATATAGCCCGTTGACCGGCCCATTTGCACAAATAACCCTTGCACCCCCCTTAGGAGAGACGGGACACGGCTCCCAATGAGCCTGAACCGGCTCCCAAGGGGGCTTACCGTTTCAGCCAACGGACGACCGCCACGTGGCGTTGTTGATCCCGAGGCTGTCCCTGCCGTCTAAAGCCGTCTTGGGAACCGTCTGAACCGGCTCAAGTGTTTCGGGAACCGGCTTTCGGGTCTTTCGGGAACTGGCTTTTTCAGCCGGGTCACATTTTACAATGGTGACCTCGCCGTCTCCCGAGACGTCGTCTCCGGTGAGTCCCGATGGTTCGACGCTTCGGTGTCCAGGTCACCACCTATAAATACCTTCTCCCGTCTCCCGTCAGAACACCCAAACCACCACCACCGTCTAACAGTAGCAGCATCCAAACCACCACCACCACCGTCTAACAGTAACAGCACCACCACACAACCACACCGTCCACCACCACCGTCTGACAGAAATGGCACCCCAACGATGGACCGAAGAGCAAGAGATTGCACTTGTATCGGCTTGGCGCCATGTTGAAGAGAGCACCCACCAAACGAACAAATGGTTTCGTATCCAGCACGAGTATAACCGGCTGGTTGGTGGGTCTGACCGGACAACGGACTCACTTAGCCGGAAATTGAATGATTTGACAACGAAATGTCAAATCTTCAACTCGTACCACAACGCGACACTTCAGGATGTACCCCGTGGCTTTCCCGAAGACACGTCAATCCGACACTCCCTAAGACAATATAAAAACGGGCAGGGCAAAGAATTTAAAAATTTGTCCGCCTGGCAAATGATGAGGGATTATCTTAATTAGTTTGTAATCGAATTTTATTTAATGTTTATTAATGTTTATTTATGTTTTTTTAGTGTTTATTTATGTTTATTTATGTTTATTAATGTTTTTTTTAGTGTTTTTTTATATAAAAGTAAATATTTCGTTAATATTACAATAACAATATTATTACAAAAACAATAAACAAACTATACTATTACAACAAACTTCCCAAACTATACTATTACAACAAACTTCCTAAATTTACTTGCTAAGAACTAAGAACTTTGTTTGAATGGTGTATGTGCGCCACATAGACAAAGAACTCTTCTTGCAAATAAAATAGACTACCACATTGTCAATGCAAATTACACGGGTTAACCCACGCGCAGATGCAACAACAATCCAAGTAGTCGTACGCAGATGAAACAACAATCCAAGTAATCGGACGGTGCAAGTTTTCTTAAATGAAACCGGTAGGCTTCGGTTGGCAAACCAAAAAACATTTTGGAAGATGAAAGGTTTGGACGGTGCAAGTTTTCTTAAATGAAATCCGGTATTTATATACAATTTTCAGACGGTTCAGCCGGTTCAGACGGTTCCCAAGACGGCTTTAGACGGCAGGGACAGCCTCGGGATCAACAACGCCACGTGGCGGTCGTCTGTTGGCTGAAACGGTAAGCCCCCTTGGGAGCCGGTTCAGGCTCATTGGGAGCCGTGTCCCGTCTCTCCTAAGGGGGGTGCAAGGGTTATTTGTGCAAATGGGCCGGTCAACGGGCTATATCGGTCATTTTCCCTATTTAAAATACAACTTTGGCTGAGTCTTCAATTTACTGTTTCGCTCATTACACACGTTTACTGCCTTTGTACAACTTACTTCTGCAGAGGAATTTTTTAATCATAATCAAGCCTATACATATCCTTTACTATACCCTTCTCTCTGCAACTCCACCCCCGCCATACATATCACCACCGCGTAACCCCGCCACACAACCCACCAAAAACTCAACAACCCTTCTGTTACTGCTCTCCAGCCGCCTGTTGCCGGCTTCGATTTCAAAACGGTAGGTGGTGGTGGTGATAGCGGAGCTGTTGGTCTGGGTTTTACTGTGCCTTCCTCGCCACCGTTTTGTTTCTGTCTCTGTCGGTCATGCCTGACCACCGCCGTCTGCGACGACTACGACTGCTGTCGTCATAGGGCAGGTATTATTTGATTTCTTTCTTTGCTTAAAGGTTATTAACATAGTTGAGGTTTCTTTTGCTTTGAATGGAAATAATTAGAAGGCAATCTTGAAAACCCCCTTCTCAATTGTCTTCATATAATTGAATTTTGGTACTTTCTTTCATGCGCTCCGCCTGCTTGACCAACTGCTTTAAAGATTCATTAATTTATCTTTTAGATGTTATAGTTGCAACCTGTTGTCATTTTTAATTTCCGTTTGAACCATAGGCTATGGTATGTTCTAAGACGGCGTTTTGGTAGTGGTGGGTGTTCGTTGGTTGTTGTTGGCTTTATTGTCGCCAGTGTCGCGCATTTCAAAGCTAATCCGCCCGTCACAGGCAACGGCAGCCCCACCTATTCGCCGTTATTATCGGCTGTCTCCGTTGCTCTAAATTGGCCATTCATTTTAGGGGCGAATGGAGAACATGATTTTAGGATTTCGAGTTGCTCGCTGTCGAAAGGGATTGGGATCGAGAAGTAGGAAATGTTTACAGTTGGTGGGTATTCGTGGGCGATTTATTTTTACCCTGATGGGAAGAGTGTAGAGGATAATGCGACGTATGTGTCTTCGTTTATCGCGTTAGCTAGCGAAGGGACGGTTGTGAGGGCCTTTTTGAGTTGACGCTTTTGGATCAGGGTGGGCGAGAGAGGCATAAGGTTCATAGTCATTTTGGGCGAGTGCTGGAGAGTGGACTGTATAAGTTGAAATACAGGGGTAGTATGTGGTAAGCTAAGCTTTGTTCCTGTTGTGTTTTCATGATTGATAATGCGTATCCTTTTGAAATGTTTGTTATGATCGTCTGTAATCTATATATATCTGATTGATACATGTATGTTGGAGGGTGGCTGGATGTCATAATAAATATATTAACACACATCCAAACACTCCCTGTTGAATATAAATAGTTTAATGGGATAGTGGTTTGCTTCATTGTTTAGTATATAGCCTACGATATCCCTAATCATCTACATGTAGTTGTAAGTATTTTTTTCACAGTTGCAGACAATTTAGATATCATAATCCTGAATGTAGTTGGCTGAATTTACTTGCTCTTGAGCCGTTGCGCATCATTTATACCTCAAGTTAATATAATTACTAGGCTAGAACTTCATTTGTTATGCGGGTTGAATCAATCAATCATTATTCATGTGTTATACGAGTTGAATAAACGTAAGTTTGTACTCAGTAACAACAATATTTTCCTAATTTTATAACTTTGTTTTGAGGTCGTGAGGGTGACCATCCCATCCCCCTTCGCCGTTCCGCGTAGCAAATACGCGTGGGGTAGAGCAGTTTGGTAGCTCGCAAGGCTCATAACCTTGAGGTAACGGGTTCAAATCCTGTCTCCGCAATACTTTTTTTCAAAAAAAAAAAAACGGTATCCCGCTTAAGAGGATGCAATACCATCTTTTGGCTATGCTTGGCCCAGGTGAAAGATGAAAAGTTGTTGACTCTTGCTTCTTAACGACCCATAAAAGCTTATATGGACTTCACTAACTTCACTAACAATGATTGATATGTTGCTCACATAAATTTGTATGACCTGTGTACAGGTGGGAAACTCTGTTGAATTTTGGCTGCATGCAAGCGACTGCCGACGTACACGGCTCGCTTTACATGAGCGATGATGACAGTGCATTCATGCGCTTGCCGTGCCCTGTGTCCACCGACTGTGATGGCATCGTTACGATGCAACCGGTTGGCGTGTTGCACAGTACACTGTATATTTATATATTGTCTGAGCTCTATGACTTTCTCGCGTCTCGCATCGAAGGTTAGTAATTGCATTCTTATATAATGCTATCTTTTTTTCCCGCGCTTGCCAAGCTACTTTGGGTACACTGCAGGGAATTGTATTGTACTCTTGCGCAGGGGCTCTATTAGTGATGATGGCATGCCTAGGCCGGTTGACTGTATCTACTTCCTCATGTGTCTGCACCTCACGTTTAAGCGTGTAGCTTTCAAATTAGAGTGTTTAGCTACTAGAAACCTACGATGATGTTTTTCGGTATAACAAAACTGGTAAGTATCCCAATAATTTACGTCTCCATTTTCTTTCTTATGTCTATGTTTGGTGGCTATGCTTTTGTCTTATTGAATGAATTGGTTAGCTTTGATTATTGTACTACGTGATATCCATACTCTATGTATTGCAATTGGGTTGGTTTTAACTGTTGGGTGTTGTTTGATTGTGTAGTACCATTAGTGAGGAAACGAGTCTACAGGTGGCGAGTGAGACCGAAGGTGGAGCTCCTAGCCGGCGCGATGAGACGACCATAATGGTACGTTTTGACACGTCATATTAGTAACCCGCTTGCCCCCGCCGCGGCAACGCGCGGCGGGTATAAACCTAGTTAATATCAAAATTCAAATTAAACTAGTATCCTTTTCACATTTGTTAATGAATCGGTTTTCATAATCAACTTGTTGTTGAAGACTTTGGCTAGAAAACAAAACCAGAAGAATGTTTGACCGTAGGGAATATTTTCTAAAACTACCGTATATCATAAAATAATTATTAAACCTTTTCTTCCTTTTTTTTAGAGTAAACTATAATTTTCATCTCTAAGCTTTGGTGACATATGTCATTTTAGTCCATTTTTTATTTTTGTGCTTTTCGCCCTTGAAATTTCCAAAATATGCGAGTTTCATCCAAGTTGTTAACCCCCATTCAAAAGTCAGTTAACTAAGGGGTAAGACGGTCATTTTACAACTCTTTTTTTTATTTTATATCTTTTAACAATAAATTTTGTCATTTTCGTCCATGTGGTTTGGTAAAAAGAGTGCTTTTAACATTTTTGTAAAGGCGTTGTTACATTGTATGGAAACGAGTATTAACGTTCAATGACATCAATAGATGTTCAACTGCATAATGAGGCATATGCAACCAAACATGAATGTCCTGGGATGATGAACGGTATAGATTGTACTCACTGAGGTTTGAGGAGTTGCCTAAACGAATTGTAGAGACAATTCATGAGAGGTGATCATGAAACGCCAACGATTATGTTAGAAACAATCGTGTCACAAGATATGTGGTTCTTGCGTGTGTTCTTTTAAGTGGCAAGTTTAAACAATGACCTGATTGTCCTTTATCAGTCATTGTTATTTGACATGGTTCTACATGGTCGAGCACCCAAGTGTCCATTTGAAGTGAATGGAACACAATACAAACATAAGTACTATCTAGTTGATGGGATCTATCATACATGGGTCATTTTTGTGAAAACATCTCATCCGCACAGAGAGAAACGTAAAAGGGTCAAGGTTGCTTAATAAGGCGTAAGAAAGGATGTTGAACATGCTTTTGATATTCTAGAACACGTTGGAGGCATAATCATATTGTTGGCGAGGCAAATGACGGTTGCAAAGACGATGAACATTATGTATGCTTGTCTTATGTTGCATAATATGTTATTTAAGGATGAGGGTCATGCGATAAGCCCAAACTATGAAATGGATATCGAAACTATCGAGTTATTAGCAGTGATGTTATTCATGAATTACGTGACGAGGATATCTCCAATTTCGATCATATCTTGTTGAGCATAATTCTCATACTCGCATACCAAAGATTAATGATCGTACGAATAACTAGTATTTTATTTGTTGTCAATTATTTTTAAAGTTATGTTATGCCATGTCTTTAATTATGTGTATTATCATGTTTAAATTAAATGGTTATATTAAGTATTGAGTTATTTGTTTGAATATTTTTTTAAGTTTTTGCATTAGTTTATATATTTAATTTGATTATTTAAATAAGTAATTTTATAGGTTTGAGGTAGTTATATTTATTTTCACATTTAATTTTAGAAAATAGTTGTGATAGAAGAAGCTACGAAGCTTGTATCATATTCAGTGATTTGGTAATTTGAAGGCAAATAAAAAGTTAGTACTGGAAATGCTGAAGTGGAGGAGAGATGAGTTGTGTTGCGTTGCGTTGTGGCATGTTGGCAACCTTTCTCTCTTCCGCATCAACGCCATATTAGTTTTTTTTCTCACCACTTGTCTTTTACTTGTCGAAACTTGCCAAATAACAAGAAATCATATACCTGCCACACTTTACATGCCAGAACCTATTTTTGGAAAACAAATTATTTAGATTAGTTAAATTTGGAACTGCGCCCACAAAGCGAATTGACAAATCTCCTTGCCGCATGCCACAACTCGCCGAAGCCCACGGAATGGTGCTTGCCGACTCCTGCACTAAACCGATGGTTGTTGTATTGTTTTGTCGCACCCACTCCCACCACCCTAAAGATGCCTCTACTTTAGAGTTTCTTGAGTTTGTCCTATGAATTGCATGGCTTTTCTTTCCTCTCCCGCAGATCATACAACTCTTTTTCCTCTCTCATCAAATCTACACCACTCACTCTTTGTTTACCGCCTAAGTGTCGGTGAGACCAAAATCCTTTCGTCACGATGCTCAAATTTTGTTTTAATAGTCCTTTAAATACAACTCATCTAAAAAGATATATTTTATGCGGTTTGTCTTAGGAAATAATGGAAAAGCATTTGATGTATGAATATAATGAATAAGACAAAACAAAATTTCCGATAAATGTGGAGGTCAATTTTCATGTAAAAAAGTCTTGGGATGCAACAAATTTTCCAATACACATGGGGACAGCCTGTGCCTTTTTATAATTAATTAAAATATTTTAAAAAGAAAATAACAAAACATATTTATTTTCTTTCACACAAGATATCATGTAATGTTTTAGTAAGATATTGTATAACACATCATCTAGAATGTGACACAAGACTTTTATATGCATTCAAAGCCTTTTTAGTTTTATACACATGTCCATACCTAATATATAATTAAGTATTTACGTTAAATGTTATAATGACGGGCAACAAAAATATTTTTTTTTCTCTTATTTCACTTTTCGTATTCTAATACTTCTTGAGTGAGGCTAACGCAAAAACGAGGTTATAGCGTAAAAAGTATAAAAAATATTATTAGCCTAGATTAAACTGTATAATCAGGGCACGATGGTAAGTTTGAAATGAAAGTCGTGTTGGTGGGTATGGTTTTTTAGTGTTTTTGGATCAGTGTTACATCTGCATGAAATTACTTGGATTGATGCTACATCTGCATGTGGTATAACACGTGTTATATGGCAATCTAGTCATGTAATTTCAAATATATTAATGTTGGAGGGCCCCAAGGTTGGAGAAAAGTGTCCCTGGCTTCCTTTTTGGCTCCCCAACTGGAGTATTTCCAGGGTAGTAGCAGTGGTGGCGGGATGTAGGGAGGATCAAGGCTATATCAAAACCCATCCAGCCTCCTTTTTTCATCCTGTCAACAATTGAATCCGGGCAAATTCTTCGGCTGGCACCACTGAAGAGGAGGGGCTGCACTATGTGTTTGATAGGGTGCTTCGGCTTCTGCGCACATGGCCTTGTTGAAGGGAAAATTCTGCAGCTTCAGGCTTGTACAACAGGCCAAAAGCTTTAGATGATTCTGCAACGTCAGTGGTGCTCATTGGATCGATGTTACATCTGTATGGAGATAACAAACTTTTCCTTCGGATTCTGAATCCATGGAAGGGAAAGTGCTCTCGTCACTCCGTTTGTCCTTCGGATTCTGTATGAAGAAGCCCTTGACAGTATTTGATAGTGCTCTCGTACCAAACCGGTTCATCATGCCACGTCATCCCCGGTTGCAACCAAGTGATGTTTCTTCTGTGAAATCTTCAACCTCACTGAGCAACTTCGAGCCAACGGTTAAAAACTTGGAATTGGTGTTCTCAGGAAAAGCACACTGTTGTGCTCATTGGATCGATGTTACATATGCAAGGAGATTTAATAATATTGGAGATGTGGCGTGCCTCCTAGGTGTATGTCATGGAGAGATAACAAATCTGTCCTTCAGATTCTGAAGCCATGGATAGGAATGGAGTCTGTTCACTTCGTTTGTCTTTTATTTTAAGTATTTCTGGTCTAGATTTTCGAGACCGGATTCCTCCTGTCATCATGTTTGTCTACTCCTACTTTGGATCAATGTTACATCTGCTACTTACTTTCACGTGTTATTTTTTATCTTTTATTTTCAACGGCGTTGTCAACGGTCTAGAGAAAACATTGAGGAATTTACACAGGCAGCAACGTCTTTTATCTTTGGAAAAAGCACACTTTTTGCTCATTTGTTGTTCACTTTGATCTTTTGGATCGACATTACATCTGCTACTTAAACGCGCGTCGTCAGCGGCGTAGGGAAGACACTTTAATGTAATCTTTGTATTTAATAAAAAAATGTGAGTTTGATTTAATATTAATATTTGGATTTTATTTGAGTTGTATGTGTATGTCCATTTAATCATTGTGATTATTTGTAGTTTTATGTGGTAATCTAATCATTGTATTTAATAATATAAATAATAATCACTTCCATATTATAGAAGTCTCTTTGCAGATGTAACATCGATACAATGAGCACCTAGGGCATTTTCAACACGTTGGAAAAGCCTTTTCACTGTTTTTTTCGGGGATAGAATGATATGATCTGGATATTTTTAGGGCCAGATTTTTCATGGGAGGTGATATATCACCTGAGGACAACGCATTGACCGCCCCGATGACCATGCCGAGATACGTTGATAAAGAGGTCTGAAAATGGCCCCCGAGACATTTTCAATACATTGGAAAAGCCTTTTCACCATTTTTGTTGGGGATAGAATGATGTTATCCGGATCTTTTTAGGGCCAGATTTTTCATGGATTGCTAAAAATGTGAAACGCCCGATGTCTATCATGTAAGAACAACACATCATTAGTTAGGGGACCAAGGTTTAAGTTAAGATTGTGATTCATGGTGGTTATGGTTAGATTGTGAGAATGAAGCTTTGTGGTTGGGAATGTGATTGTGAATTCTTGTTAAGTTCAAAAGATAGTATGTTGTTCTTCATTTTTTTCACCACCCCCTTTTGTTTTATAATAACCAAAATACATAATCTGAAATATCATTTACTATTTGCTCATTCACACATCTAATCATCTGCGTTCCTGTAGTCTACTTCTATCATTTTTTTTAAAAACAAGGCCATGCATTTGTCCATGCATTTTGATTCTCTAACCCATGCAAAGCCGGTCAAAACTATTTGCCATTCATGTCACCGAGCAGGAGAGAATCAATTCTCTTTTATGTCAGAGGTCAGAAGTCTCCAAATGGATCAACGACTTTGACCAAAGCCTCAATTTGATTCAGCGACTTCAATTCTCTTTCATCAGGAAACCTCCAATTGAGTCAGCGACTTCTGTGAAGACTCTTATTCAATCAACGACTTTAATGTGATGCCACCATCTCGATAAGTGACTTCATCAACATTCGCTGCACCTTTTATCTGATATGGCAGCTCCTACATTTTGAGAGGGAGAAGTCGTTGAATCGTCAACACACTTCACCCCTATTGCTCTTTTCCTGAAACGGTGCCTATTTGCACTCTCCCAAACAATATCTCGCTTACTAGTGCAAATGATTCAATAAATAGAAGATTTGGATGTGTAAACTTATATTTTTTCTAAGTCGACAACATGTGTTCTATCCGATTTGGTCATTTGATTTGATTTCAAAGATTCTTACATGTAACGAGACTCTATAATAGTGACACACACACGTTTCAAGAATCAAGAGGCAGAATATAAAATTCAATGACGGGTCTTCACCGTCTTCACGGGTTGATTCGAACAGTAACTTTTTTTTTAATTCCAAAAGTATTTAGTTTGATAAAAAAAAGTCAAAATCACTGCTTTATCACCGATCAATTCCTTAAAAAGTCTTTTAATCACTAGTTTATTATTACACATAGCACTATAATCATTTTTGTAAATTCGTATAGTTTGATTTTCACTTTTGACACTCGAAAAATAAACAAATAAAGCTCTCCATATTTATAAATGCAACGATAAAATGAGTAAATGGGACATGAAAGATGGCCCCGCTTTTTTACTTACCCTATAGAGGATTATTTTATCCTACATTTGCCGAGATTTAGATTTCTTTGTTTATCTTTTAATCATAACTAGGATTCTATTACCCCGCGTTTTGCGGTGGGAGCTCCTGTTGCGTTGTGGATTTGGTAGACGTTAAAGATCGCGCATCGCTGTGGGAGCTCCTGTTGCGCGGAGGGTTTCGTGGACATAAAAGATAATATTAATTAACTGTTATTCTCGTGTGGGCTGCAAAAAAATACTCACGGCTAAAAGCTAAAAGTGTGGCCAAAGTGCAATGCAAGTTTAAAAAAGTTGAGTGGTCAAAGTTTGAAATCTTAAAAGCTAAAAGTTTGGTGGTCTAAATTTGGTGGTCAAATTAGAAGAAGATAAAGTTAAGCTAAAAGTTAGTGGCAAAAGTTTTAAATCCTAAAAGCTAAAAGTTTGGTGGTCAAATTGAAAGAAAATAAAGTTAACCTAAAAGTTAGTGGCAGAAAACAAAGTTAACCAAAAAGTTAGTGGAATATATATATATATATATATATATATATATATATATATATATATATATATAGGGTAGGGTTCCTGTAACCAAAATACATAATCTGAAATATCATTTACTATTTGCTCATTCACACATCTAATCATCTGCGTTCCTGTAGTCTACTTCTATCATTTTTTTTTAAAAACAAGGCCATGCATTTGTCCATGCATTTTGATTCTCTAACCCATGCAAAGCCGGTCAAAACTATTTGCCATTCATGTCACCGAGCAGGAGAGAATCAATTCTCTTTTATGTCAGAGGTCAGAAGTCTCCAAATGGATCAACGACTTTGACCAAAGCCTCAATTTGATTCAGCGACTTCAATTCTCTTTCATCAGGAAACCTCCAATTGAGTCAGCGACTTCTGTGAAGACTCTTATTCAATCAACGACTTTAATGTGATGCCACCATCTCGATAAGTGACTTCATCAACATTCGCTGCACCTTTTATCTGATATGGCAGCTCCTACATTTTGAGAGGGAGAAGTCGTTGAATCGTCAACACACTTCACCCCTATTGCTCTTTTCCTGAAACGGTGCCTATTTGCACTCTCCCAAACAATATCTCGCTTACTAGTGCAAATGATTCAATAAATAGAAGATTTGGATGTGTAAACTTATATTTTTTCTAAGTCGACAACATGTGTTCTATCCGATTTGGTCATTTGATTTGATTTCAAAGATTCTTACATGTAACGAGACTCTATAATAGTGACACACACACGTTTCAAGAATCAAGAGGCAGAATATAAAATTCAATGACGGGTCTTCACCGTCTTCACGGGTTGATTCGAACAGTAACTTTTTTTTTAATTCCAAAAGTATTTAGTTTGATAAAAAAAAGTCAAAATCACTGCTTTATCACCGATCAATTCCTTAAAAAGTCTTTTAATCACTAGTTTATTATTACACATAGCACTATAATCATTTTTGTAAATTCGTATAGTTTGATTTTCACTTTTGACACTCGAAAAATAAACAAATAAAGCTCTCCATATTTATAAATGCAACCATAAAATGAGTAAATGGGACATGAAAGATGGCCCCGCTTTTTTACTTACCCTATAGAGGATTATTTTATCCTACATTTGCCGAGATTTAGATTTCTTTGTTTATCTTTTAATCATAACTAGGATTCTATTACCCCGCATTTTGCGGTGGGAGCTCCTGTTGCGTTGTGGATTTGGTAGACGTTAAAGATCGCGCATCGCTGTGGGAGCTCCTGTTGCGCGGAGGGTTTCGTGGACATAAAAGATAATATTAATTAACTGTTATTCTCGTGTGGGCTGCAAAAAAATACTCACGGCTAAAAGCTAAAAGTGTGGCCAAAGTGCAATGCAAGTTTAAAAAAGTTGAGTGGTCAAAGTTTGAAATCTTAAAAGCTAAAAGTTTGGTGGTCTAAATTTGGTGGTCAAATTAGAAGAAGATAAAGTTAAGCTAAAAGTTAGTGGCAAAAGTTTTAAATCCTAAAAGCTAAAAGTTTGGTGGTCAAATTGAAAGAAAATAAAGTTAACCTAAAAGTTAGTGGCAGAAAACAAAGTTAACCAAAAAGTTAGTGGAATATATATATATATATATATATATATATATATATATAGGGTAGGGTTCCTGTAAGAATATTGTTTTGTGTGAGAAGTGTATGAAGGATTAAGAATTGACATGTAGGCATCATGTTTTCTATTTTGGAATGATGTATTGGGTTGTTTTGGCTTGAAAACACTTAACACAACAATATACAAAAATTTAAAACACAATCCAATGTATTTAGTCATTAAATTTAAATTACAGATAAAACACCCTAGTAATTACTTAAAACACTCTGCTTAAAATACATTATTTTCAGTTATTAATTTGTTATGTTTGGTGTTTTCTAAGCAAAACAATCCAAAACATCATGAATACGTCAAAAAAAAATATGCATACATATCAATTTTTAATCCTTCCTACACTTCTCACACAAACCAATATTCCTATAGGATCCTCTACCTATATATATATATATATATATATATATATATATATATATATATATTAAAATAAACGACACTGTATTCAGTGTCGTTCTATTATTAGATACTACAATAAATTAGGATCTAGGGATAGTTCTGCAAAATCTATATTTTGTGATAAGTGTGAGAAATATTAATAATTGACATCTAGACATTATGTGACATAATGTTTTGGATTGTTCTTTCTTTGTTTATCTTTTACTCATAATAAATTAGGACCTAGGGATAGTTCTACAAAATCTATATTTTGTGATAAGTGTGAGAAATATTAATAATTGACATCTAGACATTATGTTTTTGGATTTAGACACAACAGTAAAAAACACAATGCAATGTATTACAACCATGGAATTCAAAACATAATTAAAACACACTGCTTAATTTTCTTGGCATGATGTTTTAAGTTTTAAACCTAGAATACAATGCTTTATATTTTTAATTGTTATGCATGATGTTTTTTCAAGTTAAAACAATAAAAACATCATTATAAAGTTCAAAATATGATGTCAACATATCAATTCTTAATCTTTCTCATGGTCCTCACAAAATATGATATTCGTACACAAATTTCACCTCCTAGGGATATTGTTTTAGCAACTTTTTGATATTGATTGCCACTATAAACCGAGTCTTGAAAACTTGAGACAATCGAGTAGCTGGAACCATTCGGTTCAAGATAAATGATAATTTTTTTAGTAGCTTTTTAATATTGATTACCATTAGAAACCGAGTCTTGAAAACTTGAGACAACCGACAAGCTAGAACTATTCGGTTCAAGATAAGTGCTTTTGCTTCTCGCATACATCATAAAATGAAGTATATAAGAACACCCATAATGTGGGCAATTTACTCGTTCAGTTTCTATGTGGCCTAGTACGCAGACCACATGGCTTGTCCGGACCACCAAACGGGCTTCTTGAGTGGGACAAATACACACATATATATTTGAACGGCTAATTTTCTTCTTTTTAAATACACCATTTTTTTTTTGCCTCTTATGAGGCTTGAACTTCCAACCTACCATTTCAAACTCCAACACCTTTACCACCACACCACAAGGGGTGGGGCACATACAGTGGCGGTTCCAGGATTTTTTTTCCTATGGGTTCCCTTTTTCGGTGACAGATTTTTTCACAAGCAAACGTTAGAATTTTCGGGTCGGGTCGGGTCAGGGCTATGCGCAATCCAACCTTTTTGAGGGCCTAAAGCAAGGGCCCTTTTATTTTATAAACTTGCTTATGATCCTAATAATAATTTAACAATACTACTAGAATGATCCACTATTGCTAATGAGTCGAAATTACTAAACATGTTAGTGAGATACCTTCGATGATCCTAAAAAACTCTAGCTATGCTACGCTAGTACGTTAGAACAATGATTGAAGTGAGCCTTTTTAACGATAATGACAATAGCCTAACCTGTGTAAAATTGACCCAAACTTAGAGGTACTATATATAGTCTAGTAATTTTTTGCTAAAAAGAACATATAGGTTCTTCCAATTCCTCTTCTATAATGTTAAAGAAACTTAAAACCATTGTTAAACACTCTTGGTTTAAAATAAACCAACATAAAAATAATTTTTTCACTGTGTATCATAACTTGCTGGTGAAAGGAGGAATCCATCAATGCAAAGTTTAGTGTCTGTTTGCAAGAAACTCATGAATTAAATATTCATAAAAAAATTAGCAAAATTAGTACATGTAAAAATCAATATTAGGGACTAGAAATTGGGACAGGAGGTGGAGTCAGAGGCAGGAGGCGAGAAGAGAGCTAGTGTCTCACTTTTAACCCTAAATCCTTAATATGGATTTTACATCATAAAAAGAGAGTTTAACGCTGCATAAAAAATAAAACGTGAAATGACTCGAACTCGGGATCTCAAGCTTGGAAAGTGGAACCTACACCACCGGTCTTTCAACATAGATCCGCCCCTGGGTGCGCGTGCGCACACACACACACATATAATTGGGTTTGTTGGGTTTGTACATTATACGAAAAGCGGGGGGTTTTAAAGAAGGTTTGTAAATCTAGCGTGACATTAAGAGGGCGGTTTCTTTGGGCTTTGTTGGTTTATAGATTGTGAGTGCTCATAATTAATGCTAAAAAACAAATACCTCTTTTTTAAAATCGTTTTAATAACTAGATGTTTTTGAGGTGCAAACTAAGACTATGTGTTGTGGCTCACCTCTAGCCACAACTTTATCCTCTTATATTACGCCATGTCAGCATCTATTTGGCACCTTGATAAAGTTACTGGTCCCTCACCTGATCCTGTTGTGGCAAGACGTGAGCAGTGGCTTTATCCAGTTTTTTTAATTTTATTTTTATTTTTTAGGCTTTCTAAATTTGTATAATTTGTAATATTAATACTAAAATAAACTTAACTAAAAATGTTAGATTAATGTTTACAAGAATACAAACTATAAAAAACTAAAACTAATCTAATACAAGATCATCGGGACGTCTAGCCCATAAATGCTCGACTAATTCATGGCGAAGGTTTTCGTGTATCTAACAATCTCACGGTTCTTGATATGGTTTATGTTGTCGAGTGTTTGAATATCAACGATTGTCGGTTGGGCACGTGGGATATCACCTTGGTAATTTTGACATATACCCATGCCTTGGTCCTCCAATATCATGTTATGTAGAATAATACAAGTATAGACGACGTCCATTATTCTCTCTCGTGTCCAAAACCTTATTGGGTTGGCAATCAACTAATTTTTTTTTAAGAACACCGAACGCTCTTTCAATATCTTTTCTTACAGACTCTTGTTTCTTTGTAAAGTACTTGCGTTTGTCTTCATGTTGAGATGAGTAAGTTTGAATAGGTGTCACCCATTGGTTGTAAATACCATCGACCAAGTAGTAGCCGTACTTGAAATTTACGTTATTAGCATAAAACGATTGGGGCGGTTCAACCCCGTTGATGAGGTCATCGAATATAGGTGATTGGTCGATAACATTTAGGTCGTTATTTGACCCAACAACTCCAAAAAACGAATGCCAAAACCAAAGATAATGCGAGGCCACCGCTTCAAATATAATACTCGGCCCAACGTAATCACCTCGATGAAACTGACATCGCTAAGCCATAGGACCCCTAGTCCAACCAACATGCGTACAATCGAGACTACCAATCATTCCGGGAAACCCATGTTTTCCACCATGAACCTCGTATATGCGTTGGATATCATACATTGTTGGTTTACGCAAATATCTTCGTGAGTAAATAGATATGATCCCTACGCAAAAATATATATTTTAAACTATATTTGAGAATAAAAGGTTAAACAATATGCGGAAGGTAAGTAAAATATAGATATATACCTTGATAAAAAAAAATGAAGGAGACTCACACACAACTTTTTCGGATGTGACAAACTCATCCATTGCGTCCGATGAAAGCCCATATGCTAGTTGCCGAAGAGCGGCTGCACATTTTTGTACGGAGATGAACCCTAGTCAGCCCCTTGTGTCTTATCTTTGTTGAAAAAAGGATATCACTCTGACAAATTGTTTGATAGGCGCATGAATAATTGCCTGCTCATTCGAAAGCTTCGCCTAAAATTTTTTTCATTGTACACAGACTCCGGGGTAAAGTAGTGTCATATAGTTTCGTTAGCTCATTCTCTATCACGATCAAGCGGTGGTTGTCTAGTTAGCGTGAGTTGCCTTCGTCTTCGAGACCGGGCCATCAAGTAATCAATTGTTATCCTTCCTACTTCCATAAACAAATCGTCTTCTTCAGACGAGTCGAACGAAGAAAAATCATGTCATGCCATAGCCATTTGTTGAGAGTAAAGAGTGAAAAAATTTTGATAGTTTGATTTAAAAAAATTTTCAATCTTTCCAAAAATATCAAGAGTGGCCAACGGTCATATTTGATCGTCAATGGCTACTTTTCATCCGCTACCACACGCGGTGTTAGTGTCGCCTCACTCATGAAATCATTCAAGTTGGTTTGTTTTGGTGTTGGCAAACCACGTGGACAATGTGACCGCTTGCGACCCACAACACACAGTATAATATTAATTCTTTTGCTAAACTCAATAAGAGTTGTATCCCATTTGTTGATTTGATTTGATCTCCGAGATCTTTGAAATTTACATCAACGTGTAATGAGAGTTAATAATAGTGACTTAACACACATTTTAAGAGAATATAAAATTCAAAGAACAGTGTCTTCACGGGTGGTAATTAGTAGATAAAAAGTCTAAATCGCCAGTTCATCCCCAATCATTTCTTTTAAAAAAGGCTTTACTATCACCTAATTATTGCATAATTATTTCTTAAAACCATTTGATCTACATTTTAGATTGTCCACCATGATTAATTATCCTTTTTTCTCCTTCAAGTAGCCATGTCCATTGCATATTGCCAACCCCTAGAGAGAGAGAATCTTACCAAATTTATACCTATAAAACTTGACTTAATCTCCCCATAACAAACCGATTACGAAGAATATTAAAGCTTTGTTCATATTAGCCAAAAGGTATACCCTTTGTTCTATTCTTTCATGTGTTTCACGTGATCATTCTACATATATTATAACTTGTTTACATAATCTAATGTTTCTATGTTTGTTTAATTTGAACTTTTCAGGAGTCTTTTTGGGTTGTTTTTTTTGTGGTTTGATCATTTGTGCAAACCATTTGTTTAACAACTGTTACATAGAGCGGATTTGGGCAAAAAGACATGGCGATTTCGAGTTTTAGAGGCTTTTCGGAGTTCGTGGCTATGGAGGATCCTTCTTTTAGCTTCCAGTTTCCAGTCAACTCATTTGATGATCATGTGGATGTAGCATCAATGTCAGAAGCAAGGTTTGGAGATAACATGAATCAAATTCATGCTCATGGGAGTGTGTTTGATTATTACAAACCTGTTATGGAACCGTCTCCAAGACCCACGAAGCAGATCAAAACAAGCAGCTGGAACTCATCCATAAGCAGTGATCACTCCTTGATGAACCCAAACCATCTCCTTGTGACCGCGAAAGAAGAAATGACTGTTTCGTCCAAGATTAACGGTGGGTTTGCCTCGCATCTCCAGTTTGGTAACCAGAAGAACTCGGATTTTAATCCTGGTTATCATGGTGGTGTTGATGGTGTTAAACATAACACTAAACATTCTCCAGCTCAAGATCACATCTTAGCTGAGAGAAAGAGGAGAGAGAAACTTAGCCAGAGGTTCATTGCTCTCTCTGCTCTTGTCCCTGGCCTAAAAAAGGTAATCTTTTTTTTTTCTTTTTTTGAAAAAGTTATTATTAGTTGGGCCCAACCTTGGAGCGGCGATAAGGTTGCTGCCATGTGACCTGAAAGTCGCATGCTCAAGTCATGGAAACAGTCTCTTGTAGAAATGGCTTGGACCTGACGCCCTCTGGATCTACCCATATGGGAGTCTGGTGCACTGGGTTTGCCCTTTGCTATTAATCTATTATATCTAACTAATATGTTTTTATATTTGTATGATATTGTTAACAGATGGATAAGGCTTCTGTTCTTGGAGATGCAATCAAGCACATGAAGACCCTCCAAGAGAAAGTGAAGACACTTGAGGAGCAGATCAAGAAAAGACCCAACACAGAATCAGTTGTTTTTGTCAAAAGATATGATGTTTCAGCTGACATTGGTGAAACTGCTTCATCAGATGATGGTCCAATTCATGAACAACTTCCTGAAATCGAAGCAAGATTTGTCGGTAACAATGTTTTGATAAGAATTCACTGCGAGAAGAAGGCGGGTGTGATTGAAAAGATTCTAACCGAAATAGAGAAGCTTCATTTATGTGTTAACAACAGTACTTCCATGACCTTTGCCAATTACGCGCTTGATATAACAGTTATCGCCCAGGTAAAAAGCCTACATTTCTATACTAAAAGATTATTGAATGTTCATAGAACATGTTTTAGTTCAATAATACCCATAAAATTATCTTTGCAGATGGATAAAGAATTCGCGATGCCAATGAAGGATCTCGTGAAGAATCTACGTTCGGCTCTCAAACAATTTATGTGATGATTTATTCTATTTTCAGTTTTTTTTTTTTTTTTTTTTTAATATTTGGTAACCAAAGGCCTGGGATTCTGCATCCATAAGAACCATTTTTATGCCTTGAAAACTTTGTTTTGCTATGGGGTTCATTTTGCAAGAGGGTTTTTTCAAACTTTTTTCATGGTTGACGTGTTGACCATGGTAACCATCCTCTTGCTGTAAACTAGTAACCTCATGGGTACAAAATGATAGGCATTTTTTCTACAACTTTTTACCCTTTCGATCACTTGATCTTGAGAGGGTTTTAGATGGTTTCTTAGGGTGGATGAATAGGCCTAGCTATGAGTCAGTCTTAAGTGTTTGGTGATGAGTGCTTAGATGTCTCTTATTAATCTTTTTTCTGTAATTTGTTTGTAAAATCATGGTTTATGGTAATGCAATAACATGTAATTTTCGTGCAATGGTTGATCATCTTGTTTTTTTACACGGCAGCTCTTATTCAGTTACCTAAAATCAGTCGATTTATGTTGTATTTAGCCACACGCGTATTAAATAACAAAAAGACTAAAGTGCTTGTTGCTTAGCATGATTTGTTACGACTGATGTAAATAGTACATGTTTCAATTAGATTCTGTTTTCGACGTGATCAACTTGCGTATTTGGGCACCTATAATAGATATAAAATGTAGGGTTTGTCTATTTAGAAATCTGACAGAGATTCATATAGCTGTTTAATGGTTTTATTTTCACTTGAATTGGTTGTAATGCAACATAAAGTGTAAACAAATGTTTAGTCTTGAACAAGTGGGAATAGTTAATCGATAGGTTTTGTTTTTTTGTGTCTTGACTTTCTAACTTCAAAGACCAATTGTTGTCATCACGTCACCTAACATTATTTTAGTGATCTATATAGTAATTAATTAGTCATGATGGATCAAAGTTTGATACTTTGATTTTTATAACATGCAAACATGAATCATGATGACCTCAATCAACAAATATACAAGGTGACTTCATAAATTTTAATATATGATGTACATTTTCTTACAACAATTTATTATTTCTTCGTATTAGAAACTGATTTGGTTTAACAATTGAGATTCCTAAATAAGCGGATAATATTGTGATGTTCGAGTAAGCTTTAACCGTTGAGTGTGAGATGAGATCTTAGACTCTTAGACTATCCACTGTCACAACCCAACCCAACCCAACTTTTTATTAAAAAACTAATTTCTCTCTCTTCCATCTACACAACCCAACCTAATACATTTTTTCACTCACATTCACAACCCAACCTAAACCAATATTTTATTAAAAAAAATTGATTTATAATTATTGTTTATTATAAAACAACTTCAGCATAAAAAAATATAATATTTTATATCTTCCAACCGATTGCAACCATGGGTTGCTGGCACAAACCGGTTGTGGAAAATGTTAAGAATTCTCATTTATTTTCTCCAAGCTTGTTTTGTCTTTAGTTGATTTTTTGCAACCGGTTGGGCATATAGATCACCACAGTGGGTAGTCTTAGAGGGCATGGTATACGGGTGTGGCGGGCTTTGTAGATGCATGCCCCGTCTAGTGAATAATATTGTTACGTGACTTTACACATTAAGTGTGACACGAATGAGATCTTGGAGGGCATGTTCTGCCTGCTCATGTTACCACCTTGATTTAATATTACATTGATATATATTTTGTTAATTAGTTTTGTCCAATTCTAATGTGTGGTATCATACTGAGGTATGCAAACATATCTTACCAAAGACGGGCATCATATCCACCTTATCGAGCTGAAGGCAAGTTTTTACCGTCTAGACATGTCCAATGTGTTTGATTAATAGTCTTGTAAATGATGCGTATGTTACTTATTGGGCACACTTGTTGTAATCATTGTAACATTTTGATTTTAGATTAATCTTGTTTTCTTACAAAAATACGTTCATACTATTATTGTGGTTAATCTATTTTCTGTCTTACGTTATATAAGACTAATAAAAAATTGAGTAGATGGTGTGTAAGTGATTAATGATGAAAACAATCACATCCAAAATACGTTATGCTCTTCTATAAAGTGACCGATTCTTCACACTTCTTTATAATATTTCAAATGATCATAATGATAATTTAATTTCCGCCTGCAATATCTTTGACAATTTCGAACAAAATCTTTTCTATTCACACCAAATAACTCGAAATCTCATAACACACGTTGCGAGTTTCTATTCACTTAAAATCAATATCAATTTATACCTACTATAATAGGAGAGTCTTGAGTGATAGTATAAGAAAACTGAGTTGTCAACCATAGAGAGCTTAAAAAGCTGATATGATAACTATAGAGATACTTATGTGATGCAAATGCTGATGTCATAAATTAATTATAAATTAATATGTGGACCACTCATTAAAGGTTTCTTGTAACATCTGCTGAGCTTAAAAATACATCTGTTGAGCCTAAAATACCGATCTTATAGCATCTGTTGACTAGATTTGAGCTCCAAATTCAAATTTCAAAACCAAAACTCTGACATAAATATAAATGTATTCCCCCTCACAGATAAAATATACATCTGCTCTTTCTCTCTTAACACCCCTAACCTTCTCTTTCTCTCTCTGTTCTCAGGTTTCTTCCACGAAAATGAACCACCCTCAAAACCATATAATAATAACTGATTGTGATGTTCTAATTTCTGGTCGATCTGCTATCACGAGCACCCGTTGATGGGTGTCAATACCCTAAATGTCGCCTTAGCTGTGACCGATGGTAAAACCACCATTAGACAAGGGTATGATTGGGATTCTTCAATTAATGAGGGAAGATGATGATGACCGTGGAATCGGAGATTTCATGGGTCTTTTAATCGCTATTTATTCAACTTACAGATGAAGCTTCTTAAACAAGTCTAAGAGAAGCAAGAGTCCGCACCAGTATCATATAAAATAGAAGCAAGAGTGTCGTTCAAGGAACACGCACCCGTCACGACATTGTTATCAGTCCTAGCTTCCCCAGAGCCCATCACAAATGCTCTTCCACGAGTCCCATTGTTGTTGTTACCGTTGTGTTTGTTGTTGAATGACTTATACCTCATACTATCCCACGTTCTCTTACTATCACCAAAAGTAGAAGATGAAGCACCCTGCTTCGAAAAAGTACCATGCTCAACAGCCTCGTTGGTGAGTTTGCGAGCCAAGGGAAAAATTTGTTAGATTATGGGTAGGTGAGCTGCAGTGGCCATGCCACGAATCTGAGAGACCCACCCTTTTGGTATGAAACTCGATCCGTTTGTAAGGTAGGTTAAATATGTTTGAGCATATAGTAGCTAACTCCTGTAGCTTGTTAGTGTAGGCGTCGATCTCAGACCCAACCGTCTTTAGATAACCAATTTCTAAATTTCATCACAGGTTGTTACATTCTCCACCCAGGTATATGTAACTCATCGAGTGTGCATGTAGCATACGTTACCCATCCTGCATGGGGCAATTGCATATGACAAGGAGCCTTACTATCGAAGTAATCAAACAGTCTCCTTCAATCCCGTTGGAGTTATTGAGGTTTACGACCCTCAAAAGTCTTGGAAATATGCTTGCGAGTCGTTGTTGCGGCATATGCGTTCAAGGAGTAAGGAAGTTCAAATGCGAAAGTCAAGAGAAAACAATGATTTAGCAGAATAGATCCTTACTAGGTTGGAAAGAAGCGAGGGTCTCAACCACCCTGTTGTTGCTCATAAGAATCCACTCTTATCTAAGTTTAAAAAAGGGAAAGGAAAGAAAAGACAGGTAAGAAAAGGTAAGAGTCATTCGTCGCCACACTCTGTCTAGATAGTAGAGCCTTCATTCTCACTTTCCATTTGTTCGTCCTGCTCAGGTTTTCCTTTCGTCCCTCCTTCCTTCTCCGCAGGTTTCAGTGTTATATGGATCTTGTCGCGCATAGTCTCCTACCCAGGTCCTGTGTAGGTCAGTTCAGTGGTCAGCTGCACCACTCGTTCTTCCAATCGTGACTGTCAGTCATTGGCAGGTTTCGTCTCCCTTTAAGGTATTGCACTATGTCGCCGGCTTTACACAACTCCTCAAGAGTATGAGTAACAAGTCCTGATCTGATGTGTCCCCATGAATTTACTATATACTCACAAGAACATGGATACGCAAGTCATACGATTGCTCGCTCGTGTACTAATGCTTATGCTATGATGGTTATAGACTAGACTCAACATGCAGTCCTAGTTCACTATAACCAATGGCTCTGATACCAATCTGTCACACCCTCAAATTTCCACTGCAGAGTTTTACCGTGAGACGCATGACATACGAGGATCCCATAGCCATAAGTCATACGAACGAACTCTAAATGCCCAAACCATTTAGTTCGTTTTCAAAAACCAAGTTTAGTTAAGCTGCGAAATCGTAGACCAAATTTAATCCTTTTAGAAACCATGCGCAAAACAACGTGCCCAAATTAAAACCATATAGAAATAAACATAAAAGCATGATGTGTAATTTAGGTGTATGCCCAAGATCTCAAATGCAGTGAAACGTGCAGTGCTTCCTAATCGTGACACCGGAAGCTAACTAACTGCAAAAGCATGTACATGGTGGGTCAACAAACAATGCTGGTGAGTTCACTAAGTAAAGTAAATGAGTAAGTAAACGCGTAGGTTTCCAATACCACGTAACCAAGTAAAAGCGTCGGTCTCCCAGAACACGTGACAACAATTAAAAGCGTCGGCCTCCCAAACCACATAACAACAAGTAAACAGCTAATTCATATGCCAGGAGTAGCTAACCCACTCATGATAACTAATACCGGCGAATACCGAACTGCTAAAGAACGAGTTCCCACAACCGTGAGTATAGTGCCTTTCATCATTGCCCATCAACGATGATAATATGTTTTAAGTTAATAGTTCACACCCATGCTCCCAGCACGATGTGAGGTTTGTTAAACCTAATAGCGCTATCAACTAGTAACCCGCTTGCCCATCTGGCAATTGATTCGGTATTTTGAAGGACTTAAACGATAGGATTGGTTTAGTTCATCAAGGACAATAACATGAATTAGTAAAAGTAGATTCACCCCGTGAATCATGCACCCCAAAACCCGGGATGTGTAAAAGTAGTCCCAAACCGGACCAAAACGTTTACCAAAGTAGTCTCAAACCCGATACGCATGCTTTAAGAAAAAGTAGTGAAACTCACCTTAGGTTGCAAGAAAATCAATCCAAACTCCAAAATAGGGTGTGCTACCGACTCCCTAATACATGTGTCACTAAGTGAGTATATGTGTAATACCATTACACCATATAACCCGTTTGTCCAAGATGTTTACATGTTCAAAACCGTGTAATGACACCTAATGACTCTACATGCACAAGTAAGTCCTACGTAACCCGTTGGTGATCATAGTGATTATTATCAGTCTAGTATCTCAAATAAATCTCATACACGTGTCCATACAAGTTCATGTCAATTACATGCCATATAAGACTCCAAATAGTCACATAAAGACCCCATACAAAATCTGCGTTTTTAGGGCAGATTGTGCGCTGTGAAAAACGAATTATTTAAAATACTTAACGAATGAATTAAAGTCCCAAATGTTTACTGAGTATTCATTGGGATTCAGTTGCTAACCCATATTTTTGTTTTCTCTTTAAACCAAATACAAAAATTATAAAAATTCGCACAACACAGCTATGTCCAGAAAACTTCCTCAACAGGTCAATTTAGTAGAAAAATTCCCAAAAATTGTGTATTCTCCCAAATGGGGTGAATCCACTTGGAAAAGCCGAGTTTTTCCAATGTTGACCTACTTTCCAAATTTCAAAGCCTAACTCTTTGTAAAACTCAAGTTATGAATATTTAAAGTTGAACCAATTTACAACTCCGAAAATCTGATATGACCTCTTATCAAATAAAATTCCAAAAACTACTAAAACGAAGTCCAAATCGGACGATTTTTCCCATTACGAAAAGCTAAGACCATGTACATTAGAACCATGCAAAGAATAGGTCAAAACAATGACTTTTAACCCACGTAACAGACCCTACAAGTTAACATTCAGATTCTGTCCAAGTTTCAATCATGCAATAACATCAACTATATCGAATCCTAGTTGCATATTATCGATCAACAACATCAAATAAACATCCTACAACATTTATAAGACATAACCTGATCATAAACTAGCATATCAACATGTAAGTTTATAATAATCATATTTCACCAAGTCACCAACGTTCCAGGTTACCTACTTGTGTACGTAGTCCGGAAATTCCTTGAATTACCATTTCATGCAGTTATTAACCTATAACTGTGGAACGTATACTCATCCTAACTAACCCTAGTTAATCAGAATGCATGAAAAGTATGTACAAGTAACTAGAGTCTAGTTAAAGTGTTAACCTGAAATTACGGGGTATCACAGTAACTTACTTATATTCTTCTACGTTGATTTAAGTTGTAGGAGTTGGAATTTATTTCATTTAAGTTGTTTAGTTATATATAATCAGTTTCTTAAAATTTTCATTTGGTGATGTTCTGTAGGTACATGGAGTCATGGAGATTAAGATTGGGTTTGAGGACTAGGACATGAATTTACCATCATTAATGACCCATTCTGAGAATTTACCATCACTAACAGCTCACTGTAAGTATAACACCCCGTAGTGTTACGGGTCTCGTTAACGGGTCGGGTCGTACTCGACCACCCGTTTATAAAAATAATAATAAACCAGTTCTGTTATCGCAGCCAAACGCCCCTTTATCTGTATTAAAACTCATCACCAAACACCTCTTGTGTAGCTTAATACCCGTCACTAAACACCCTTTTATCCTAGCTGTTATCCTCGTTCCCAAACACCACCCTATCTTTCCACCCTATAAAAACCCCTCCATCTTGTATCCTCCTCTGCAAATCAGACGAACACACACACACACACACACACACACTTGTGTATGTTATCGAGAGCTTCACACCAGATGGTCACCGGTCCGGTGACCGGCGTTCCTTTCCTCTCCGGTAAGTTTCTTCTCCGATGAGGTCCTCCTCTCCGATAACTATCCATAACCACCATCGAACCACAACCTTTCCTCTGTTTCTGTTACAAATTCCCGATAACCCATCTGCTTTCATAATCATCATCGAATTATCATCAACCCGTAACCATTCTTCCCTATTATCATTCAATAATTGTGCACCATCTCTACACACCGAATCAGAACACCTGATTAAGATCATTTTATCCAACATGTATAAAACCTGATCAGTGTAAAGAGAGAGGGAGAGTAAGAGAGCATTTGATGAGGAGGAGTGACCAAATAGTTGTACTTTGAAATCTATCAATGAATTAATTCGTGTTGACATCACCTACTTTATCCGGCTTAAACATTATAATTGATGAGTGTTGTTGAATATTTATTATGTTATTACTTGTTAACATAATTGCTTAAAAATAGAAATCAGTTTTCAATCACAATAACAAACACAATTCACTGTCATGATCCTAACAACCATAATAAGCTTAATACAAATATAAATTCACTGTCATGATCCTATAACCATAATATAAAAACCATCATTTTTTATGCATGTCATTGCATCGAGTGTAAGAGTGATACAGAAGGAGAAGAAGAAGTTGTCGATGACGTTGTTTGCTTTGAGGAATCAGTGTAATCTACACTTCTTGATGCTTGGTTTTGGATGATGGAAGTGACATCAAATAGAGAAGGCAAGGGAGGCGTCAAGTAAGATGCCCTTGGCATAGTTGAAGGAAGTATGGGCAACGAAGTTTCAAAGCTCAATACTTGAATCACTTGCCTCATTGATGGGCGAAATTCGGGAGCAGGATGCACACACCATAATCCGGTTGTCATCAAACACTTGATTTCTTCAACAGCAATATCTAACTCTAGACGTGGATCAACTGCGTCTAAGAGATTCTCGGTCCCGTAGAGCTCCCACACCCATTCTAGTAACCGTATTTTATTTTCTTCAGCCTTGAACTCAATACATTTTCTTCCACACGCTATTTCCAAGGCAACAACTCCAAAGCTATACACATCGGATTCCTTACTTGCCTTTCCAGTTACTACACATTCAGGAGCCATGTACCCCATGGTTCCAGCTAACATCGTTGTCTGCGACCCTTTCTCATGGTCAACCAACTTGGCTAACCCAAAATCACCAAGCTTCGCGTTGAAATTTGAATCGAGCATAACATTACTAGATTTAATATCTCTATGCAAAATACATTGCTCCCATTCTTCATGTAGATACAATAAAGCAGAAGCCAAACCTTGGGCAATTTTGTACCTTGTACCCCACGTCAATAAGCTCTTCTCTTTAAAGAGATGCGAGTCTAAGCTTCCGTTTTCCATATACTCGTAAACAAGAAGGAGTTCTCCTTTCTCGTGGCACCAACCAATGAGTTGCACCAGATTTCTGTGTCTCAACCGGCTAATGATCTTGACTTCCGATGCATACTCCTTGATCCCTTGTTTTGAACTCTTTGACACCCTTTTCACTGCAACATATGTACCTGAATCTTTCAACAAACCACGATACACACCACCGAAACCACCTTCTCCAAGCTTCTCTTTCTCTGCAAAGTGGCTAGTCGAAAGAGCTAATTCATGGTAATGGAATCTTTTGGCCCCGGTACCCATTTCAAACTCATAGTTCATCTCTTCATCAAATGCTATATCTTCCGGTTCATCTTCTTTGCTCTTCTTCCTCCTCCACCAAACAAATGCGATCACAACCAACAAGGTAATCGGAACCGATATTCCAACTATTACTCCCACATGGCTTTTTTTCCCTTTCACTACATCAAAGCTCGCATTCGGTTGCATCTCGTTGTTATCATCAACTTGTAAATCCGAGCTATCAAAACTCCAAGATATCACATTTTGCTTCTGGAACTGCGACCCAGTCGCTGCGGAAAACCCAAAGATAACCCATTCGGGCAACTCATTCCTGAGATCAACCGTGTAAACAAGTCCATCTTGACGCACCACGGTATTATTTTGATAACCAGTGAAGGAAACACTAAGATTTCTTGTAACCGAGTCATACGCAATCCAAGCTTGACACACGCCCCCACCAGTTATATTGCTTAGCCATTTCATAGCTCTAACAGAAATTATAGAATTAATATCAATACCAACATGATCACCCATTGTAATATTCCCAGAGACATATGGATCAATACTATTCCAAAAAGTATCAAACTCAACTGCAACAAATCGGCTTAATGTCTCAGCGGTTGTGAAATTAACTGGAAGCCCCATAGCCCGACCAGCGCCCATCACAGAATTATTCTGAGCAAGAAAGAATGTGAGGCCATCACCATAAGTTCTAACCCCATCTGAATCAATCACAAATGTGAAATTCGTACTGAAGCTGGCTAGCTCACCAGACCTGTTGTCCCAAAGATGTAGTGGTCTGATGTATGTTGCCCGTCCCGCTTTTTGGCTCCTATTGGAACCAATCCCATCTGGGGTCACTTGGATTCCACCGTCCGAGATGTAGGCACCATCACCTTCTGTAACTATTTCACGATTCTGATTCTGTGGACCGATGTTTGTTAAGTTGAAGGATAATGAATCTGCAAAAGGGACCAAAACAAGAAGGATAGAAATGATGAAATGGGTCGTGGACAATGCCATGATTGTGGTAAATCGCTAGAAAAGTTGCAGGTGTTGTAGTTTTAATGTTTCTCAATGAACATGAAATTTGCAATACAGTTTATAATTAATCTTGGCATATGAGGTTGAAACCAATCAAATGAGGCGTCTATCAATCTTTCCAAGAAGATTATTAAAAGTGAAACCAAGATAAAATTGCTGAGTTCATACATATGTATTTTATATTTATAATGCAAGTGGTAACCGAATATTAGTCTAATGGCACACGGTTTTAAAGTTTATGGATGCATATACATGAGTATAGGGCCGGCCATATATATACAATCATAGTCTAGTCTAGGCAACGACAATAAATATTTGAAAAAACAGTTGTTTAAACAAAGTTTCGAACTTATCATCTCCAATTAGAAAAATGCACTTCAAACCACTAAACGACTAAGTCAATTCAGGTTTTAATCTACAACCAATTGTACTTAATATGAAATAATGATGTGTAAATGGAAAAATAAATAAAACACCATCCAACCGTCTTGAACATGTGCCCACATGTAAGAGAAATGCACCTCAAACCACTCCACCATTAAGCCACGTTGTGTTTTAATATGAAACAATTAATATTTATTATTAAATACGTGCTGTAAAAGGAAAAAAAAATATAAAAATGGCACCGCCCCTTTCAACCAATGATAAAGGGCGGTAAATAAATCGACCACCGCCCGTCTCAAATTTGAAACCACATGTAAGAGAAATGCTCCTTGAACCACTCCACCACCAAGCCAAGTTATGTTTTACTATGAAACCATTTATATTTATTATTAAATAACATGTTGTAAATAAAAAATAAAAAATAAAATAGGCACCACCCAACCAATGAGAAGAGGTGGGTGTACTATTCATGCCATATGAAATTGATACATAGTTAATTTCAAGTTGTATGCGTCCAATCAGTTTAAAGAATTTTTTCATTAATTTTTTTCAATTCAACCAATTTATTATTTGTTAACTTGTTGGCTGGTTAGAATCATCTATATATATAAAAATATGAAACTTTGAAATTTATATCATAAGCAGATGTTGTACCGCGTGTTGTGGTAGGGACCCGCATGTTGCCGTGGCGCAGCGCCTATGCGACATAAGAAAGCATATACTGTAATTAAAAAATCATTTCCGAACTAAATTTACGTTGATTTTGTTTGTGTGTGTGTATAGGGGAATGATTTAGGCAGAACACTATTTGTTGCAAGAACACGCCATAGTTGCAAAAGTCGTCCGAGTTGACCGATTACTCGCCGAGTACTTGCTACAAGGTGGATCACCGAGTATAGTCGAGTTGGCCGAATATTCCGAATACTTCCCACATAAGCCGATTTAACCCCCGAGTACTCGCCTGACTAGACCGAGTACTCGCAACTTTCCAGTCGACCGAGTTGGTAACGCCTATAGCGAGTTCAGCAACCATGGAACACGCTGAACAAAATGAATAATATTATTCCTTAATTTAGATGTATAATATCTCCAATAGTTCAATACTTTATTCTAGGATTAAAACAATAAAAAATGTAGTCTTTGTAATCTTTGATGAGGGAGTGAATGTATGTGCACTCAATTCTATTTTTTTCATGTATTGTGGTGAAATATTCCTTGAATTAGCATGTTTTTATCTTTTAAGGAGTGTGGTGTGTGGTAAATGAGGTAATCAAGTGATATCCAACATATAGTAATGGGTATGTTCACCGCATTCATCAAGTATATATTGTAGCTATTGGGCTTGTAGTATCTTGATGTTAACAATATTTTAGTGTCACTAAAAGAAGAAAATGATAATAGTAAAATATTTTGTAAAGTGTTGTATAACAATAGCCTATTAACAACTAACATGTAAGATATGTACATATAAGAATGTGGATTAGAGAGAATAAAGAATGGAATGATTCATCCTTATTGATATGTCTTAGATCAAATACAAGAATCACTATATAGGCTATAACATTAATACAAATATAAATGTGATATGGGAGTTGGAAATGTGGATAGTCACCATTAAATAATACATTTATAACACTCCCCATTGACTATCACGTGATAAAACAAAATAATGTAGTATACGCTTGGTGATGCTGCCTCCTTAAAAACCTTGCCATGAAAACTCAGTGGAACAAAACCTCAGCTAAGGGAAAAAGAGTGCAGGGCGTATTACTCTTCCTGATACTTCTGGATCAGGTATGTTGCCTCATTAAAAATGTTACTAAGAAAACCTAATGGGACAAAACTTAGTTAAGGGAAAAAGAGTGCAACTTGTATGATACTCCCCCTCATTTGAATATGTAGTCTTTTAGTAACATATGTCAATCTTCCTTGAAAGTTGCTTAAAGTTTCCGTAGCCAATGAAATGTCGATCGATCCCTTGAAATACAATCCTTTATGTTCAGCAATGGTATGATCTTCATATGAGATTTTCTAGTACCTCCTCTCGAAATAAATATCATATGATACACTATTGTTGTGTTACATTCCTTACATCTACAGGACTAATCAAACTTGTTTCCATAGGTTAGAAAAATAAAATCAAACATCATTCATACATACCTGTAATATTTGTTTAACTCATTCCAATGTCTGCTTGCTTGTCATAGGCTATATCATGGCGATAAGTTCAAGTGAAAGATATTATAATCATGCATAACTAGCAACACATATACTAATATACATATATATTTAATTAACTATGGTACTTCTAGAGTGAAAATCTCTACTTTGGTAGGAGATGAAATGAATAATTTTCCATATCAAGTAATTGGACAACTTTTAATACACTTTAAGTATGAGCTACGTCTATAGTAAAATGTCTAAGGTTGTAGAAAGCGCTAGGCAGGCGGTGGGGTCTAGCCTAGGGACTATTCGGGACTAGACGGAATTAGGCGTTTTGAAATTTTTATACGTATTTTATATATATATATATACACACAGATTTAGGTGTTTTTTTGAAAATATGTTAAGATATATACACATAATACTTAGAAATTCAAGTGTTTTTTTTTTAACTAGGAGGCTTAGAAATTCAACTTTTTATGTATAAATTTATAAGTTTAAATACATAATGTAAACAAGTAAAGATAAAGGGGGTAAATGTCTAGATAAAAAAACTTATTTTACACTTTTTATTTAAAAATTACAAGTTTTAATGAATAAATGTAAACTGGTCAAAATTAGAGGGGTTAAATGGTAACATAGTTTAAACTCATTTAACCCTAAACGAATAACACACGCCGTCATCTTCTTCCTCTGCCTTCTCAGCTACTGTTTCAGCTTCTTCCTCCTTCATATCAACCTTTCTCTTCTTATTCCTCCTCCTTTCCAACAACTTTTCTTAAGACCTGAGAAAAGATGATCAGCATGAAGATCATATGTTCTTGGCTAAGTGCTTATCTTCTTCTTCTTCCTCCTACTTTGCTTTTATTTACTGGTTCCGGCTATGGTCCGCCTATGTCCGCCTAGGTCCGCTTATGTCCGCCTAGGTCCGCCTAATCACTGCTTAATCACCAAAACGCCTAGGACACAGCCTAGGGCTTATTTCCGATATTTGGTCCCAACTAGCGCCTAGGCAGCCGCCTAGAGCGATTTTTACAACCTTGAAAATGTCCCACCAACTTTTCAAGATATACTTTGACGGATTGGTAAACATATCTACTATCAAGATTTCGTTTTCCACGTGCCATAACTCTCTTTTTTGCAATTTCCTTCAAGGACATACAATCAAATAATACATAACTAGGTGTACAACCAACCGCGCTTCGTGCGGGGCTAGCAGTCGTGAGCTTCAAATGTAAATGTTCTTAGAAATATACAAGGTTAAAAAAAGGCGCTAGGCAGGCGGTGAGGTCCAGCCTAGGGACTAGTCGGGACTAGGCGAAAATTAGGCGGAATTAGGCGTTTTGGTATTTTATACGTATTTTATAGATATATACACAAATTTAGGTGTTTTTTGAAAATATGTTAAGATATATACACATAATACTTAGATATATACACATAATACTAAGAAATACCTAGAAATACTTAGAAATTTAATAAAACAAATAAAAAATACCTCCGCCTAGGCCCGCTTAGCTCCGCCTAACTGCCGCCTAAAGGCCAAATCGCCCAGGAATCCGACTAGGGCTAAATTCCTAGTTTTTATTCAGCCTAGCGCCTAGGCGGCCGCCTAGGCCGATAGTCATTTCTATTTTCTAACAACAAAACATAATTTTGATACATAAATCGCCTTACATATAGATTAAGAACTAGTAAAATTCCCCGCGCGTTGCGACATGAATTCAATTGATTATTGTGTTAGAGACGAAACCTAGTATCAACATGGGTCAAAATGCTTAACCTTATTACCAGGGGTAATTATCGATTAGAACCAATAGCTTATATGATATTAAAGATTCAAACACCCTGTTGCCTTTCTGTTATCCAAACCTGTTAGGCAATATCTTACTATCATATATGTCAATTGCTAATCCACCACCCTTTTCTACACATTAAAGCAGACAATCAATTTAAAATAACAAATCAACATGCCCCATTATTATTAAAAAAATACCCATACCTCAACAGAATGATGCTTTGTTTTGTTGATGGTGATTTGTGCACCCGTCAAACCACCTTTGCTAAAAAAAAAATTCAGCATCCTTCACAGCGAAAAATGTTTGAGTATTTAATTGAAGCATTTTAGCAAGAAAAGACGAAGGATATTCACCTTAAAGTGTTGAAACCATCGACAACACCACCAAAGCCCACCCAGGAAGTGGAGAGGGGCAGCCTTTGCTTCGAACCGCCATCTTCGGCTGCATCTCAAGTCTGCAAACCAACATTTGAAACATCAAAGCCTAAAAGAACATTCCCTTTTTAGACTCACCCTCTGCTATGCCTAACTCTTGGTGGCGGCTGGTAAAGAACAGATATGTGACGCAATGATAGCCACCACCAATGAGGGTACCGCTTTGGGGTTCTAAAACATCAGTTCCTGCAGTTTGCCATGAGAAAAACATAATAATGTTTCACTTGAAAGTATATAGAACTTACATCTAAGTAATGGCTTCTCTGGGAAAAACCAACACCAAGTCAGTAGGGATTTCAACACAGATTGAATCAGAGCTACCAGCAGATGCATTACTTTCAGAGGAGGAAATCACTAGTCAACTTTCAAATCCACCATTCACTACTTCCTTATATTCTTAAAAAGCAAAGCCCAAAACTTCATTAGCAAAATAAAACACGCCCTTTGACCTTTAGCAAGTCAACTTTCAAAACCACAAACCAAATTTCGCTACATACACATTAATTATATTAAACTTAACCACACCCTAATATCAACCTTATAATAATCACAAACAAACTTACTCAAACATGGTCTGCTAACAAAACGAGCAGTAAAATAATAATAATAATAATTTTTTTTTTGGCTAGTGGGAAAAAATGACTCTGTTTCCGTCTTTTGAAAGAAGTAAGGTTATTTTTATTTATTTATTTATTTTTTTTGTATTTTAATATTATACTTTCAATAAAACCCAATAAGATTTACAAGTGAGTGATGGGTAAACGGGCTACAAGTTGCGCCGCTACCCCCTTTTGAATAGCAAAACCAACTCTATTAAAAATAAAACGTGAGTCCTTGGTCGCTGGGGAGTTACTCTGCACCACCTTTTGTACTCTTTCCAAGAACCGAATTGCTTCGGGCGCTAGACCTCCAAACGTGTCAAAGGCAAAGGGCACAAAGACGTGTTGGTTCTCCAGACAGGCAACTTCATGTTTGGCAACTTTATTGGATTCTGCTTTCAAGACTGCTTGCCCTGCCACAAACCCGGAATCCCGCAGTCCAACCAACAGAGACACCCCTGTAAGATCAACGCACGCATGTTTACCCTGTGACCACCCGAACACGAGGACATCCGCTGGCCTTAGGGTGGACCGCCCTTCCAGGGGGTCTGTCAAAAAGTTAACCGGGGCTTCTTTCCTAGCCGAAATCCCTGCCCTTCGTAAGACGTCCCATAAAACATCCCTGACCAGATCATGTCTGTATTTAAATCCGGGCAGCTCCTTACAGTGAAGGGCATGTTCCCCAAACTTATCTAAACATGCCTTTTTGCACACTGGACACGGCTCATCAATCGGAAAGATGGGAATCATGAGCCTGTATTTGAGGACAGCCCGGTATTCAACAGCTGACATGTGTTGCCCAAGTCCATCAATAGGAAGGACAACCAAGAAATCTTAAGCATGGATACTTTGAGGCATTCAAACACCGCCTTCTGGCGCGGAGACATGGCAAACTTCTCTCCCATAGTCTGGAGGGTTTTACAGTTAAAAGCACTCGCCAAAATCTTTTGAGGTTTTTTGGGGGCGGTGTCTTTATCCATAAACCCGCCCAAATCTAAATTAGGAAGAGAGTTGCGAACGTTGTCTAAGGCAAGCTCATAATCCAAGTCCATCCCCACTACCCCGCTGTTTCGTAAGATGTGGTCTTGAAGTTTCCAGGACTGAACTCTTAAGGCCACAAAGGCATATGCAGACACGTCCTCTGCCGTACAAAGGCCAAGACCTCCCGACCGTATCGGTAGAGACGTCAATCTCCATTGAAAATCCCCAAAGAACGCCCCCCCCCCCCCACAAACCACAATATCTTCGACCGCTTCACGAAGCCCATTGTCGAAAATGGATACGACCTCACCAGCAAAGCCTGGTTGACATGTCCGAAGACCAAACAACAATTTTGCAACACCCATACATGAACGGAGCAACAAAAGTTCACTTTGGGGGTCCCCCAATTTCTGCAGAGAAACCATCAGATCCACCGCCCGTCGAGCCCTTTTAGCACCCAAAGCGCTAATATATCCCCGTCCTGACTAACGGCACCCCCAGTAGCTTCACACCTCCCTCTGGTCTCCCGATCTCGCTAGGAAATAAACCAGCCTTTAATTTTGCCCCATTACACGATGGCCAGAAAAATTCACATTTCTTAATATTAAGCGTAAGGCCCAGATTCGGGCCCTCAGCTCGGATAATATCAAAAGCCTTAGCCACTTCCCCGGCCTCTCCCATAATTGTGCCATCATCAAGATACCAAGCATGAAACGGGAGGGAGCAACATTCTTCTAGCCGACGAACCAACGGGTGTAGGACAAGAGCGAAAAGAAGCGGCCCCAATGGGTCCCCATGCTGGACCCCGGTGGAGGCCCCAATACAAGAATCCCCCACATAAAGCCTAGCGGGTTGGGCATATATGAACTGAACCCAAGGGTAAATGGATGGGCATCGGACGCTCACTTCCCGCAGGAGAATCGTCCTGTCAACCAAGTTGAAAGCGTTCGAAAAGTCGACCGTGAGCATGGCCAGAGATCCGATATCATGGAACGCATTCAAAAACCTATTCGCGCTATGGAGAATAGCCTCTGCCCCGTTGGGGACCCCCTACCCCAAATTGATAATCACCTAAGTAAGCTGCCATCTCCTTCCCAACTCTACGCATCGCGACTTTAGAGACTAGCCTTCTCCAAATGGCCCCAACAGCGATATGCCTAATTCCGTTATCGGGCTTGAGCAACAGAGTTAAGGGGGCAGAATCGATAAATTCCGCAAGACCTTTGGGGCAGAGCCCCCCTAACCAAATGTTAACCACTTCAGTGATTGCCAAAAGTAGATCAGAGGGTGGCGAGGTCCGTTGCCCACAAAGGGCATCTAAAATGTGTTGAGCTCTGAGGCCGTCCCTCCCACACGAAGTTCCTTTAGAGAAGGACTTAATACTCACTAACACACAATCAACATTTACTTGAAGAGCATCCTCAGATGGTAAGACATTAGGCAATGTAGGGGGGGTCGGTGATGGGGTGTTTATCAATCAGGGCCTTCAAAGTGGAATCCCCTACCGGGGCAATCCCAGAGGTTCATAAAACCTTAACTGCCGCAGTGAAATGGCCATCGGCAACCTTCCACAGACACTGCTTTATATTGCCCCTGTTATCTAAGTCAGGCTGGGCGCTAGGCGCCCTAACTAATCCTTCATCAGATTGGTTAAGAAGTGGGAGGACGAGTTCCTCTATCTCAACCCCATCTTTCCAAATAGCTAAAGCCCGCATGATACTGCTGCACTGTAAGGATTTGCGGTTCCCAGATCGCCGCTCCTGCCTAGAGGACGGTCGTATAACACGCAGGGTGCAACGAGGCAACAACAACAACTTAACCCATGCCTCAATAGATCCAGGGGCAGCCACAACTCTACGCAGTGTCCCTGTTAACGCCTGGGCAAATGCCATCCGACAAGAAGATGGAATGCTTTTGACAATCGCTATTGGCATCGCGAAAAGTTGTTCCAGAAGGCTAATATCTATAGCTACCCTCCCACCGTGCTCAGGAATAGGAACATTTTGGGACACTGATGGGCAGGGCTTAGGGATCCCCACAATGAAGTCATCGACACTATTGGTAGAATGGGAGAACTTCACTACACCGTCTTCGTGATGACAACCCCTACTGAGAGCATGCAGGGACATGCACCGCGCACACAACCACTGATTAATACCCCTCAAGGCTCCCCCTAACTCCCCAAAAAGGTCTGGATCCTCAGAAATTGCGCTACGCAGAACGGCCCTACCATCATCCCACCCTAAATGGTCACGTTTTAAGTGGGCAAGTAGTCGGGCGCTGCTTGAAAAACCAAATTTACACGAGTGAAAAAATTTAAAGGGGCACGACTGTGTTGCATCAGCAATGCAAGGACCGGCCACAATACTAGAATGCTGACGACGCCTTCGAGAAGAAGGCATTGGGTTTGGTTGCGCACGTTTATAGACTGCATAACAATTGTGAATGAGCCAAGAAACTTAGGTGTGCCGAATTTGGGGGAGTTAAAAGTTTTATCATTTAAATTATAAATATTATTATTATTATTATTATTATTATTATTATTATTATTATTATTATTATTATTATTATTATTATTATTATTATTATAAGTAACCAACACAAGCACGTCACATTTCCTCCCCTGAATTACTTGATTATTATCAAGTTGAAATAATAAATGGATTGAAAGATCCACTATAAAAAGAAAAATGAGGGCACAAAGAAACAAAGGGTCGAATGAAACTTAATAGGGGCGAATGAAATTATAAAAGGGCGAATGGGATCCTAATTAGAATGAAAAAGGCCCAATGGAAAAACAAAGGATAGGTCGAATGAGATCGGACAGGAACGAAAGGGATTCGAAATTTGAAAAAGGACCGTTGGAGGGGCTGAGGGGAAACACGGATGAAAGGAGGCAGAACGGAGAGGGAAGGGGCAGAGACAGAGTGCGATGAAAGCCTTCCAGAACAAGAGAGGATGCAGCACCAGTCCTGATCTGCGAACACAACGTAGCCGGAGACCTCCAATTAACACCGTGACTCCACCGTGAACGGAGCTGTGACGATAACGATGAAGGTAACGTTGAAGGTAAGGGTGACGGAGACGGAGATTTAGGGGTGATTGAAGAGTGGAGGCGTGTGGTGGTTGAAGAACGAGAAGCTCGACGAAGAAGAAGAAGAAGAAGAAGAAGAAGAAGAAGAAGAAGATGATGATGATATACTGTTGGCTCTTGGGTACCGGCAGCGTCACCGCCGTTACCATTGGCTCCGGGTTGAGGAGGCGAGGAGGCTTCGCCGCCAAAGGGCTGTGATGTGAAGGCCGTATAGAGCCCTAACAAGAACAGATATGAAGGCCTAGCTTTAAAAAGGATCTCGAACCATAACAGATCCGGATGTTGGCTTGAAGAATGTGCTAGGTTTGATTTTCTGAATTGGGAGAGAGAGATAGAGAGGGTCTTTACGTTGTGTTCCCGAGTTTACTAAACGGGAGAAAAGAAAAGAAAGGAAAGGAAATATGTGTTCCCGAGTTTCATTAAAGGAAAGAAAAGAAAGGAAAACAACATATGGTGTGTTCCCGAGTTTCATTAAAGGAAGGAAAATGAAGGAAATGGAAGGAAAACTAGTTAAAATTCTTTAGTTTAGTTTTCCTTCCGATTTGGAAGGAAACGGAAGGAAATAACATTTATCTTTTCTTTTCCTTTCTCTTCCCTTCCTTCAATTCTTTTCCTTTCTTTTCCCTCTTTAAGTTAACTCGGGACCCCCAAAATTTTTTTTGAGATAGCAGAGGGAATTTGGATTTTTATGACATAACGCAATTTTGAATGGTTTTTAATTTTTTTTACAAAAAATCTTAGCACACAAAAATGTGCGTTATTTTTTTACCGGTCAATTAGAATCACTCGCGGATCATTGGAGTATCATCGTGCTACCAGTGTTATCACAAGATCATATTCCATGTGCGTTATTAATTTTTCAGATTTTACCAAACATGACATTTTTCTTATGACATGCACTTTTGCATGTTATTAAACTAGTGTACGTCATTGTTAGAATGTCATTAAAGACTATTTTTCTAGTAGTGCCAATAATTTTGATTCACGAAATTAATAAGTATATAATAAGAAAAATCAAATTTATGTAGTATTTTAGATAATCAATAAAAGAAGGATTACATATTTATTTAAAATTAAAATTTAAGCGTTTATAATAAAAAAATCCATTTCATGTAATATTTCAGTATTGGATTTTAATACTTTAATTATGGCTGCAAAAGTCGTTAAGCGTTCTCACATTAGTCGACTGAAAGTTGCGAGTACTAGTAGGTAGTACTAAGGCTGATACATTATAAATAAAATAATAGAATGGGTTTGGGTTAGGATGAATAAATTAGAAAAAAGGGTAAGGATGGGTATGAGTTAGGATTGAGTTTAGATCAGAATGGCTTTGGACCGGATTGGGTCTGTTAACGAGCTAGACTGTTTCGACCTCATAGAATCGTTAAACCACACAGACTGTTTCGATCCCACCGGACCATTTCGACCGAACTGAACCTGGTAACGACCTGGACCCTTTTGGCCCCGCCCTTAAAAGTCCTGGACTGTTTAGACCCAAATAGAATCGTTTCGTACCGAACATGCCTATTAATGACATGACCGACCTGATAGTGACCGGGTCGTTTCGTTTCGACCTGAGAGGCCTGTTAACGACACGGACCGCTACGATCCAAACCGGCACACGTGCACCTTTTAGTTGATTTAATTAATTTATCAACAAGTTAGTGTTCTATTATTAACTGTGTGGATAGTGAGAGTATGAGTTGATATGGTTACCTTAGATTTTGAGTAGTAGATGCCCATCGAAGAGTTATGGTGGTGGAGGTTCCCATATGTGATACAACCACCTATGTCACGATATGCAACATATGCGACTCTTGTAATAGTATGGGCCACTTCGAAACCAAGTCGTGCTGATAACGTGTTGTATAACAACAGCCTATTAACAACTAACATGCAAGATATGTATATATATGAACATGGATTAGAGAGAATAGAGAATGGAATGATTCATCCTTATTGATATGTCTTAGATCAAGTACAAGAGTCACTATATATATATATAGCCTATATAGGCTATGGGGAGGGATAATTTGAAAACCCTCCCCAGTTAAGAAAACCCATAAAACCATCATCTTGACCATCCATTATATCTGATCAACGGTTGGATTCCTTCTTGACTTATCACTCATTGTTTGTGATATATGTGTGGTACAAAAGGGCAAGATCGTCCATAATATTTAACCATCTCTCTTACTTTTGTTAAAAAGTGACATGACATCCATAGACTAGTCTAATCAAATAGCATCTTAGAAAGAGAGAGTTTAAAAATAATCTAATCTTTCTCTCTCCTCTTTCTTCTATAATTATTCTCTTTCTCATTTCTCTCTTAAACACCAATTCACCATTATTTTTAATATATAATATTTAAGAACGTCCATAAGATGTACTTTTTAAAAAACATGAGTTTTCAGATTCACCCAAACATGCAACAATTAAAAAAATTGAAAATCATTTCTAACCAATAAAGTACACAAACATATGATACACTTTAATTGTTACCCCTTTTAATATATACTTTTCTGAACTGAACATATGTTTACAAAACACTAACACTTGTAAACTTAAGGTCATATGTGACATATAAGTATACAAACATATGTTTTTTTTAACAAAAAACACATGTTTTCACAAACTTATGTCACAAATACATATAATAAATTATAACCCAACAACAAAAACCAATGTTTTCAAATACTTATCTCACCAAAGACATACAAAAACATGTGTTTTCACATATTTATCTCGCTAAAAAAATCAAATTATAAATCCAAACAATAAAAAACATATGTTCTTAGATGAAAACAAAACTTTAAAAGACAAAAAAAAAGGATAAACACTTATATGTAATTCAAAAAAAGGATGAATACTTACATGTAATTCAAACATATGTTTTCATGATAACCAAGTCCATATAGTCTCCATACTTCCCACAATATTAACAAATTACAATGAATTTCAAGTCTTTATGAACACTTACACTCATCAAAATTACAACGAATTTCAAGTCTTTATGAACACTTACATGTAATTCAAACAAAATAAAATAAAGAAAGTGAATCTTCAGACGAACCCTGTGATAAATTATTACCCAAACAACAAAAACATATGATAAATTATAAGCCAACCAATGAAAACATATATTTTCACAAACTTATATCAACAAAAACTTTGATGTTACAAGTACTTTAATAAAATGGCATTGTACCAATTCTATTGAGTGACAATATATTAAAAAAAAAGTAATTAAGAAAAGAAAATAAAACCCATCCAAGCCCATGCCCCTATTCTTCTCATCTTCGTCAACAACCCGCCTACGTTCATTATAGTAGAAAACCATCTGATAGAAACACAAAAACATAAGCCAAAAATTGAAAAACCAAAAGCCCCTCAAAGGCCCAAATTGTGGAAGTATGCAAACGATAAAATTTATTACTTATAAATAATTCCAACTAGTAAGCAAAATCCTAAAATTTATTTAGGATACAGAGAGATAGAGACTTAAAAATGATAATACTCATATCCTTTAAAAAACAAAATAGCGTTTTTTTTATCTAGGTTTGTTAAAACAAATTCATGTGCATTCAAAAATCTAAAAACACTCCTTTTCTTCTTTTTTTTTAGTTTTTCTATTTTACCCATAGAAATTAAAGTTTTAAATGATTCTTAAATGACGAACAAGGAGAACATTTCAAGAACTTGTTATAACTAAAAAACTTACAAAGTTTATAAACTGGTTCAAGCTCGAATTTGTCAAAGACGATGAACATTCCAGACGCCAAGACGATGAACCTTCGAGCAACGACAAAACGTTCGAACAACGACCAGATCTGGAAGTACGGACCTGTTACAGATCTGGAAGAGGGACGATTATTATGGGTGTTGTTGGTGATGGTTTCTTTTGACGTAGAGGTAATGGGTGATGGTGGATCTGTATGTGTTTGAAGAGAGGAGGATGGTGGGTTGAAGAGATGAGGAAGGTGTAGATTTGTACAACTAGAGAGATGACTGAAGAAAAGATGAAAAGAGAGAGAGATTGATGGAGAGATAAAAAAATAGTGTCTAAAATACCCTTCTCACATTATTCAGAGATGTAAACGTGGAAGAAGGATAGCCATGGAATGGGGTTTTCATGGTTTGCTCAAGTGAGAGTGGTTTTCAAATTAGAATTGGCCTATAGGCTATAACATTAATACAAATAAAAATGTGATATGGGAGTTGAAAATGTGGATAGTCACTATTAAATAATACATTTATAACATAAAGAAAATTGTTTTGTGATAGTAAGAATATTATTAAGAATTCAAATGGTGAACTTTGGATAGAGGGTGTGTATAAGGTCAATATTTTGCAACTTTTGACTAAATATATAATTCATAAGTTTTTACTTACTGTTATTATATATGGACACAGATTAAAATAAAAAGCAAAGCACCGTTTAATATTTTAAATATAAATGTGAAGTGGATGACAAAAATATAAATAATATATTGTATAACAATATAAATAAATTTAAATGTTATGATTTCAAAGATAAACAGGTTTAAAGAAAACGATGTGCTTTACTAATTTATCTCTCTCTCTTCCTTCCTGTAACCTAAAGGCTTCCCATTAGTCTATTGCAGTGCTCATTTTTTTTAGAGTGATCGGAGTGAGGGGGCGGGAAGGGGGGGAACACCACCCCGGGTGTGGCGTGGAGGGGCGGGAAGCAGAAGGGCGGGGGAAATTCGCTTGGCGGGGGGGGGGGGGGGGGGGGGGGGGGGGGGGGGCTTGGAAGGCCACGTGGCGAGTGGAGGATTGTGTATTTGACCGTTCAAAAAAAAAATTAAAAATCTAACCGTTGGGATTCAAACGGTTCAAAAAAAAAAAACTTATAAATTACCCTCTTTTCAGTACAAAACACCCACTTTATCTTATTTCTTCACCATTTTTATACACTTCAACAATTTTTTTACAATTCTTCATATATCTTCATACTACTCATCCTTCTTCAACAAAAACTGAACCCATACAACCGAGGCTATGACCCGAACAACCCATTCGCTTACGTCCCAAACCCGAATACACCACCGGTTCGTCCGACCCCAAACCGTCCACCCCATCCTTCACCCTGTCCCGACTATGCGGGTTATGCAGGTTACATTAGTGGGCAAATTTATCCTAATTTCCCATTCAATGATTCTCTCGTTCCTTCACAAATCGTACCCGAAACACAACCCCGAGGGATCATCTTCGGGTAAAAAACCCGCTCTAACAAGAAGTCACAAGAAGAAGACGCCGACGGAGAAAGCATTAACCGCCGCTAACCGCCAACTGCTTAAGTGGACACTCGATGAAGAGCTTGTGTTAACGAGAGCGTGGATAAGCGAGTCGGAAAAAGAGCAAGGTATTTCTAATAATTTTTTAAACATGATATTTTTTTTCTAATATTTCTAATACTTTTTTTAAACATGATATTTTTTTGTAGGAACTAGTCGCCATAAAAACGACTTTTGGATCGACATCAACAAAGCGTTCCATATGTTGATGCAAAGAGAGTTCTATCGAGCAAACGATACTCTCTCGTCCAAGTGGACCGAGATAAACAAGGCAATGAATGCGTTTCAGCCGCATTATTATTACGCAAGAAACAATCCAAAAAGCAGTGAAACAGACGGCGACTCCCTCACCAACGCACTCATAGCGTACAAAAACGAAACCAAATCCGAATTCAAGTTTCTTAATATTTGGGAAGTCGCGAAGCACCATTCAAAATGGGCGTACGTCCCCACTGCAACCAACTCCTCAAAAGGGACGAAAACAAATTCGTCAAGAAACCGTACATTTGATCGTGAAAACCAAGAAGCCATTAATTTGGATGATGACGACTTCGATGAGGAATTGAGTCGGCCACCCGGTCGAGATAAGTAAAAAAAGAGGTCGCAAAAATCTACTGCTTCGAGTTCGGGTTCTGGATCAATCGGCGCCTACAGCGGTGACTTGCAAGATTTAAATACCACCATCATTTAGTTGTATACGATTCAAGAAAAAATGCTCGAGGAGAAAAAAAACATTCGCGAAGCATTTGAAAAATAGTTGAGTATGAAAGAGAGAAAGTTGAGTATCAAAGAATAAAAAGAAAAACGCGAAGATATGAAATTTCTCGCCATAAACATCTATCATCTTGACGGGCCAGAGTTGGAGATGACGCTATAAATGATGCGCGAGATCATGGAAAAATATAATATGAAGTGATTTGTTATTTTTTAGGTTTTTATTTTTTTTTTTCGGTTTTTTTTTGTGTTTATTTAATTTTCTAGGTTTTTATATTAATTATTATGAATTTAAATTTAGTTTTTAATTATAAAAGTTATTTTTATTACTTAAAAATAAAAAATAAAAAAGAAATGCCACATGTCACTCCCCCCCTCTCTTCCCCCTTCCACTCCCCACAATCCCCCCCCCCCCCCCCCACAAGGGTCCCACAAGTGCCACATGACGCTTCATCCCTCTCTTTCCCCCCACCACTCCTTATAGTCTTACAGTATGTTCAAAGTTCAAAGGATAGGCACATGTTTGTTACGTTCGGACTCCACCGCCACCTAGCAGTAGGCATCTCCCTTTCTCTTTGTAGTCTGCAAACCATCTTCAGTAGCACCTCGGTGATAACCGCAGGCATCTCCCTTTCTCTCCAGTCCAAAATGGATTTGACTAAAAACCAGCCGACCAAGTTGATGCCAGCAAACTTGTCGGCCTTCAGACTTGGGGCAATAAATATTATTTTTTCTTTCTCCCCCCCTCTCTCTCTATATATATATACACACACACACAAATTTAAAAAGAGAAAGAATGGTGTGAGTTTTAAGCTATGATTAACTTTCATCTTCTTTCTGTCTAAATACTCTAAAGCCTCATTCATCACCACATTTTCGAAACTTTCACAACCTAAAATACTTTATATCAAAACCATTGCTTGCTATCACCATCTACCACCGCTGTTAACACCCTCATCATACTCAAAATCAAGCACCAAACCAAAACTTAAAAACAAAAAAAATTAAAAGCAAGATTAAACTGAAAACATAGAGTTGTCTAAAGAGGTGGCTGCAAGGGGGTTGTAGGATTAAACCTACCATCCACCATCCATGACATGCCACTTTTACAAATGTTCAAGTAATTTCCTCAACTCATCATAGCCAAATTCATCGACATCATCAACGGCGACGTAGACAACATCGACATCTTAACACGCTCAAGCACAAACCACAATGACCTCTCACAGTCCACTTCTCATCGCCGTCGGTTAAATGAAGCTCAGAGCAACATCATAGCCCCAGAATCTCAGGAACCCATCATAGCTTCAAACACCACTGATGCGTGCTGGTTTTCGATAAAAACTTGACTTCTTTTCAAAAAGAGCAAATCCCGAGAGATATGCTAAGAATGATGATGAAAAGGTGAGTAAGTTGGGAAAACAGTTAGCCACTTCAAAAGTCTTAAATTTATAGTTTAAAACGATAGTTAATCAATGTTCTAGACCCAGCACAACAGGCAAGCGTAAGTTCTGAAGAAGCTGATACAGAACAGTTCTGAAGAGAAAGTTCTGAAGATGAACCAGAGAAAACATCTGAAGAACAAACTCTTAAGGTTTACTCATTAGTAGTTCTATACTTGATTAGTAGTTCTGATAGAAGCTTCCCACCACCCTAAACTTCAGCAGTTTATAGTTTAATTTTATTTTAATAGATATTTTGTACAAGTTCCAATCTACAGCCTGTTGTAGTATTATACTATTATTGTTATCTTCGTTTGTATGTATTGTACTATATAAATAGAAGGGTTCACACCTTCTATTTATTACCCTTGGATAATATACAAACTTTGTTATCAGAATTTCATTGTCCATTATATGATAATTATAACTTGAATATATTTCAACTGTTTTGATCGTTAAGTGCTTGGATTCTCATATATTTATTGCACTTTGATTATGTTGGGAATCATGGTATCGTATACACAGCGGAAGCAGTTTATATATTTAACAAAAACGGATTATATATACAATATATAATAATAGCCGATTTATATATATATGTTGTTAGTTAATTTTATTAATCCGATTAATAAAATATTCCCAATCAGGATCTCAGTTAAACGCGTATAAACAAATAAATAAGAAACAACCATAGGGGGTTTAGTAATCAACCTTTGACGACTACACCGGAATTGTAACACGCGGGTTACAACGAATCCTCGCTAGTAGGAAGTTCACACCGTGCACGAACCAACCGGAAGCAACACTTGCAAGAACGAAGGTGGTGGTTTGTGGTGGTTGATAGCCGGACCAAAAGAAAGAAGGCGGCGGCCGCAGGTTTCTTAGAGAGGAGGCAAGGGATTAGTTGTTTTGATAAAAGGTGTGATCAGGGTTTACTCCTTAACCCTCCTTTTATAAGACAACAACTTACATTAAGCCCCCTTGCTAAATATCTTAATACTCCTTAATATTAATCTTATTAATATTAAGTCCCTCAAGACTAAAACAATTATTATTTCATAAATAATAATTCACCAACGCGTGAACTTATCTGATTCGTGTACCAACGTGTAACTCTTCGGATCGTACCGGGTCGGGTTACGTTGATCTCGACTTTTAATTACATCGGACTTACCATATGTCCAACAATCTCCCACTTGGACGATTTTAATTAAATGAGTCAACGTGCGCAGAGTTGGACGCCTAGCTGCATCGCATTGCACCCAAACCAGTATGACACTTTACAGTCGTCAACTAGTTCTTTGAGTTCAAGTAACGCTTTACTTAACCAAATACTATAGCCCTGATAATTATATCAATAAGTCCCTTCTGTATAGACATCCGTTGATCATGAGACATGGATCATTCATTCTTATATAGTGATCAACTATTCTCTATTCTCGTCTCTAATTCAAAATGGTCTAACGAACTACATTAGTCCGAGCGTGGCCACGCGTTTATACCAGTTTGAGTTTTACGAGGGCGCCAGAATGTCTAGACTTCTAATCATATAGAAGTACAGAATTCCATCAGCGTCATACAACTCCCACTTAATCTCAGATTTCTCCCAACGCTACCCTTATTCATACCCATGTTTCAGGATAGTGTAAGATAACATCAAAGATAGTCCTTAACAATGTAGTTTAATATGTGCCTTAGGAAAAAGGACAGATTGAACATATCAATATCAAAACATCTCATGACATAGATCCATGGAGATCGTTTTGAAGCGAGTTACATCCAATATTATTCCCTAATAATATCTGTGAATTATGATTCTCAAACCCTTGAGCTATTCATTTCATGAATACAACCATCTCAATTCACAATAGTCTTACATTCAAATTCATTCCCATGTAATTTGATCGACTACGGACATTTTAGAATACTCTTATTCAAGGATTTAAACATACAAATAATGAACACAGTTAATAAATATTTAAATTTGCATTTAACCCATTAAATCAAATAAATATTCAATATAACTGTCATAGTTCAAAATAAAACACCAATACTAACTACAGATCATGCCCATTGTCTAGCAACTCTAAGCCCTATCTTTCCAGCATGCTCCTCATGTTTAGCTTGAGGTAAAGGCTTAGTAAAGGGGTCAGCCAGATTTAGATCTGTATGAACTTTGTTCATCACGACGTCTCCACGTTCTACTATTTCTCTAATATAGTGGAACTTCCTGAGTATATGCCTTGCGGTCTGATGTGACTTAGGTTCCTTTGCAAGAGCAATGGCACCAGTGTTGTCACACAGTATCTCGATTGGTTTCTTTATGCTAGGCACAACATCGAGATCAGTAATGAACTTCTTCATCCAGGCAGCCTCCTTTGCAGCATCCGATGCAGCAATGTATTCTGATTCACAGGTGGATTGAGCAACCACACTTTGCTTAGAGCTCTTCCAAGTAATAGCCCCACCATTCAGAATGAAAACATATCCCGTTTGTGATCTTGAGTCATCACGATCAGTCTGGAAGCTTGCATCAGTATAACACTTAACTGACAGCTCCTCATCCAGTCCTCCATATATTAAGAACATATCCTTAGTCCTTCTCAAGTACTTAAGAATGTTCTTCACTGCAGCCCAGTGACTCTCTCCTGGATTCTGTTGATATCTACTTGTCATGCTAAGAGCATACGAGACATCAGGTCTAGTACATAACATGGCATACATAATAGAACCAATAGCAGAAGCATATGGAACTCTTTCCATTTTCTTCTTTTCCTCTTCAGTGTTTGCACACTGTTTGCTACTAAGAATGGTTCCATGTGCCATGGGCAAGACCCCCCTTTTTGAGTCTTGCATTGAAAAGCGTCGTATGACCTTATCAATATATGTACTTTGACTCAAACCCAATAACCGCTTCGATCTATCTCTATAGATCTTTATTCCCAGAATATAAGCGGCTTCACCAAGATCTTTCATTGCGAAACATTTACCCAACCAGGTCTTAACATCTTTAAGCATAGGGATATTGTTTCCAATGATTAGTATGTCATCTACATACAGTATAAGAAAAGTGATATAGCTCCCACTAGATTTCTTGTAAACACACGGTTCATCTTCGTTCTTGATAAAACCAAACTCTTTGATTTTCTGATCAAAACGGAGATTCCAGCTGCGAGATGCTTGCTTTAATCCATAGATGGATTTATTCAGCTTGCACACCTTATTAGGATTCTTTGGATCGACAAAACCTTCAGGTTGAACCATATAGACATCTTCCAATAAGTGTCCATTAAGGAACGCGGTTTTGACATCCATTTGCCATATCTCATAGTCATAATATGCAGCAATGGCAAGTAGAATTCTAATAGACTTAAGCATGGCTACTGGCGAGAAAGTTTCCTCATAATCAATTCCTTGAGTCTGAGTAAAACCTTTCGCTACAAGCCTTGCTTTGTAGGTTTGCACATTCCCATCCATGTCAGTCTTCTTCTTGAAGATCCATTTGTTTCCTACAGTCCGACACTCGGCAGGAAGATCAACCAAATCCCAGACTTGGTTATCATACATGGATTGCATCTCTGCATTCATGGCTTCTTGCCATTTCTTGGATTCCGAATCCAAGATTGCAGCTTTGTAAGTAGCAGGCTCAGCTTCATCAATCATGAAGATATCGTCATACCTTACAGGTGCACGACGATCCCTAATACTTCTTCGAACACTTGGTGTTTCTGTTGTTTCTTGAGTCCTCTCAGGCTCAACTTCAACAAATGGATCAGTTACTTCTGGTTCTGTCTGAACAACTGGTTCAGTCACTTGTGGTTCTCGAATTTCTTCAAGATCCACATGGTTATCTCCAATCCCCCGCGCCAGAAGCTCTTCCTCTAAGAAAGTGCCTCTGCGTTTGGTGAAAATCTTATTTTCAGTGGGGTGGTAGAACAGGTAACCGATCTTCTTACCGTATCCGACGAAAACCACCTTTTCGCCTCTGGGATCTAGTTTATCCGAAGATTCTAGAGTGACATAAGTATTACATCCCCAGACTTTAAGGTAGGATACATGAGGTTTCTTTCCATGCCATATCTCATAAGGCGTTTTATCAACCTTCTTCGTTGGAGCTATATTTACAAGTCTTGCGGCAGTTTCCAAAGCATAACTCCAAAAGGATTTTGGAAGGTTTGTTCGACACATCATTGATCGAATCATATCTAATAGAGTTCGATTTCTCCGCTCAGACACACCATTATGTTGCGGTGTTCCAGGTGGAGTGAGTTGTGAAACTATTCCACAATCCTTTAGATGGTCGATGAATTCCTGACTAAGATATTCACCGCCTCGATCTGATCGAAGCATTTTAATAGTTCTATTTAGCTGATTTTCTACTTCGTTTTGGTACTCCTTGAACTTTTCAAGAGTTTCATGTTTATGCTTCATAAGATAAACATAACCATATCTACTGAAATCATCAGTAAATGTAACAAAGTATCTTTCTCCATGTCTTGACATTGTTCTGAATGGACCACATACATCTGTATGTACAAGTCCTAACAGATCATTAGCTCTTTCTCCAACATTTGAAAAAGGTGCTTTTGTTAACTTTCCACTCAAGCATGATTCGCATTTTCCAAACGACTCTGAACCCTTGGAATCTAGGATTCCTGCGTTTTTGAGTTGTTTAACACGATTCTCACTTATGTGACCAAGTCTACAATGCCACATATACGTATCATTAAAGTCCAACTTATTACGTTTATGGGAGATATTGCATAATATGTTATCGTTTTGGATTTCTATCTCATAGATCCCATTGTTGGGTTTTGCATCAAAGTAAAATACATCGTTAAAATAAGCAGAAATAAATTCACCATTAAAACGATAATTAAAACCTTGTCCACGCAAAGCATAAAATGAAACAATATTTCTAGTCACACTAGGAATGTAATAAACATTGTTCAAAACAAGTTCTAAACCAGAAGGAAGTAAAAGAACATATTCTCCTATTGCCTTCACAGCAACTCTTTGTCCATTGCCAACATGGACCTCCAAGTCGCCCTGTTTCAGCTTTCTAACCTTTCTTAGTCCCTGCAAAACATTACAAATGTGGAAACCACATCCTATGTCAAACACCCATGTTTTGCTAGAAAAAGCAAAGATTTCAATAACATATATACCTGAGGACTCTCCTCCAGAAGCTTTGGCTTGCTTCAGTTCAGCTAAATACTTAGCACAGTTCCTCTTCCAATGCCCAGTTTCATCACAATGAAAACATTTGGCATCTTTCAGAGGTTTCTTGTTGGCAACAACTTTGCCCTTTCCCTTCCCTTTGCCCTGATTGCCCTTCTTCTTGGTGTTAGGTTTCTTAACTTGACCCTCCCTGATCATTAGCACTGGTGCAGTTTTGCTAGGTATGTTTACCTCAGCAGTTTTGAGCATCTGATGCAACTCTGCAAGTGTCTTCTCCATCCCATTCATATTGTAGTTCATAGTGAACTGATCATATGACTTGGGCAATGAGTTGAGGATAATATCCCCAGCTAGCTCATCACTCAAGGGAGATTCCAGACGAGCTAGGTGATCAACATAAGCCTTCATCTTTAGCACATGAGTGCTAACTGATGTACCCTCTTGCATACGAGTGGTTATAAGTGATCGCATCACATCAAACCTCTCATGACGAGCATTTTGTTGGAACATTTCCACCAGATGCCGGTTCATGTCGTACGCTTCCATGTCCTCCATGGTCCTTTGAAGTTCAGGGATCATGGATGCCAACATCAGACATGAGACTTTCAAAGAGTCATCAAAATGCTTAGCATAGTTTCTGTAAGCATTAGTTTGTTGGTTGATGGGTTCATCAGGGATTGGCGTTTCAAGAACATACAGTTTGTTCTCCGCCTTGAGAACGATTTTCAAGTTGCGGTGCCAGTCCATGAAGTTGGAGTGGTTCAGTTTGTCCTTCTCTAAGATGGACTTGAGAGAGAATTGGGAGGCGGAATTGTTTTCGTTTGACATCTACAAAGTTCAAAATTAATTTATTAGTATTTCATGTTTTACATATCCTAATTGTATTATGACCCAAAACAAAACTAAAAAGGATGAGATCCCGATTCATCAATACACAATGAACTGGCTTAGCACTGTCCACTGGCATGATTAGGCAGGTAAACAACGATTGTTAATTGTGTCCACTACACAACTCTCCTTTTTGAGGTTATCGCAAAAACGATGTATGTTTAACCCCAACTATGCCCACTCGTCAAACAAGCGATGTTTGGTCCTTTACTGTTAACTGTAACACCGGCCTATGTTACACAGGAACCGCGATGATTACCTTCACTCATGATCAACGCCCAGATGCAGGGTCAGCACTAACATTTGGGTCCGATATAGAATGGAGTGTTAACTCGTTAAGGGTGGCATGAAACATCAATTTAAAATTGGGATTTAATTTTAATATTTACCATAAATATATTGAATGACTCGTTAGCATGATGTGAGTCACACAATAGTTTATAAAATCCAATTTTATATTATTCGTGATAATTGAAACTCCTTTCAACACTCGACACTGTATAGTTTTAAATACCCTATTTAAACTACGTTGGTCGTATTATCGCGAATGGACTTGTTTTAATATTAATAAAACTCCTTTTATTAAATATGCTTTTCGGTTTTTATAAAACTTGTTTTAATAAAACCGTTGTCATGATTGTGAAAATTTTATTTATTTTGGGTTATCTAAATTATTTACAATAAATAAACCACAACCACAAAACATAATAATAAAACTGAACGAATCGAGCCCCTAATAGGTCGTCCGTTTCGTTTTAGCCAGAAACGAAACGAACTAGTCAAAAGGGTTTCAAAACTATTTTGATATAGCTCCCACTTGACCCGAGATCTCTATCTTCATGGAACCTGTTCGCCTTTTTATCTTCGTCTTGATCTTGTACTTGTAGGATTACAAATAAATTTGAAATACAAATAAAACAAATCTATTCTAATCCTATCTATTACACCGGATCCAATATCCGTAATAAAATACAAACCAATAAAAAAAAATAAAACCATCACAAACACAACCATGACAAGGGTCAAATACCTAGGGCTCGATTCATATCACAATCCATGAACAACAAAAAGCTTTTGATCTTTTGTCAAAAAATAATAATAATTTTTGACAAATAAAACATAGATCAAAATTATAATTTTACCATCTATACGCGCGTAACCGTGGCTCTGATACCACTGTTGGGAATCATGGTATCGTATACACAGCGGAAGCAGTTTATATATTTAACAAAAACGGATTATATATACAATATATAATAATAGCCGATTTATATATATATGTTGTTAGTTAATTTTATTAATCCGATTAATAAAATATTCCCAATCAGGATCTCAGTTAAACGCGTATAAACAAATAAATAAGAAACAACCATAGGGGGTTTAGTAATCAACCTTTGACGACTACACCGGAATTGTAACACGCGGGTTACAACGAATCCTCGCTAGTAGGAAGTTCACACCGTGCACGAACCAACCGGAAGCAACACTTGCAAGAACGAAGGTGGTGGTTTGTGGTGGTTGATAGCCGGACCAAAAGAAAGAAGGCGGCGGCCGCAGGTTTCTTAGAGAGGAGGCAAGGGATTAGTTGTTTTGATAAAAGGTGTGATCAGGGTTTACTCCTTAACCCTCCTTTTATAAGACAACAACTTACATTAAGCCCCCTTGCTAAATATCTTAATACTCCTTAATATTAATCTTATTAATATTAAGTCCCTCAAGACTAAAACAATTATTATTTCATAAATAATAATTCACCAACGCGTGAACTTATCTGATTCGTGTACCAACGTGTAACTCTTCGGATCGTACCGGGTCGGGTTACGTTGATCTCGACTTTTAATTACATCGGACATACCATATGTCCAACAGATTAATCATTTGAGGGGGGGGGGCATTTATTCATACTAAAAGTGAATTGTTAACTTAGAATATTTACTATTTCCGCTGCACATTAACTTTGATAAATACTTGTTCTAAAGAGTCTGTTTTAAACACAAAAGAACACTTCTGATCCTACAATTGGTGTCAGAGCTCTGGTTTATCTGATCAAATATCAATGTAACAAATTGAGAATCAGACACAAGCTCTTATTGATATTCAATAAAAGGATAAAAGTTCACTTTATCAAATCCATTATTTTAAGAAATTGTTAATTTATCAATCTTCTAAAAAATAGATCCTCATAATACTGGATCTGCTAATAAGCCTCCCATGCTAGTGAGAAATGTATTCAATATCTGGCAAAGAAGGATGGCACACACTTTATCACAGCAGAACACTGGTTGTTGGAAGTCTGTCATGTATGGATCCCATAAAGCAGTGACTAAAGATCCAGAATCACATGTGTCAAAAGAAAAAGAACCAAAAGACTACACAGATAAAGATTTCCTAAAACTTGAGCTAGATGCCAAGGCTTTTTCAATGTTGGCAATGGCACTCCCAAATGAAATCTATGCTGGACTCTTATATTGTGAGAGTCCAAAAGAAATTTGGGACTGCCTAAAAGAATAGTTTGGAGGAACTGATGAGGTGATTGCCAACACCAGAAAAATCTTAGCTCAACAATATGAGACTTTTACTCATGTTAATGGAGAAACTTTAACACAATAATTTGAAAGATTTTCTTCATTAATATCTGAGTTAAAATTAAATGGTCGGACCTACACAAATCCATCTATGTTACATAGATTTTTAAGGTCCATACCAGAAAAATGGGAAACTTATTCCATAGTCCTCAGATCAAATGCAGATTTTGATTCCCTTTCACTCACTAAATTACATGGGAAATTGCTAACTTTTGAAAGAGAACTTAAATCAAAAGAAAAAGTTGCAAAACTCTGGTAATACTGCTGATGACTATGTTCTTGGTAGCACAGTTCTTTTAGGACAAGACTCCCAATCTTGTTCAATGACTTTAGTTCTTATGATCATATTGACATCATAGCTGGGATCTCATCAGAAAGATCATATCCAGCCTTTGAAAATATTGATAGTCAAACTACTGATAATATGTGTTTTATTCTTGATGATTTGAAAATTTTCAGTAGTGATGATCTAGAAGAAATGGATATTCTGCAGCAACTAGCCATGTTAACTATAAATCCAAACAAATTTTATAAAAAGCCAGGTAGAAAATTTCCAAGTTTAAACAATCAAACAAAAGTTGGTTTTGACAAATTTAAACTTAGATGTCATAAGTGTAAGAAGTTCGGACACTTTGCTAGAGAGTGTAGAAGGTCTAGCTTTAACCAACAACAACAATATGGAAATCAACAAAGTTTGTTCAAATCAGGGTATGTTGACTGGAGTAGTCTTCCATATGACATATCCGAATGCAGTCCGGATGCTAACAACAAGATCTTTGACATCAATTGGGTAGAACCTGACAATGGCTGAAAGAACTTTGCCTTAATGGCTTTTGAGGGATCTTCCTCCAACTCTGCATTATCTCAAGTATCAAAAGAATCTCTGTTAAAGCTTTGTTCACATTCATGTAAAGAAGCTTTTGCTTTAATAAGAGAAACAAATGTGCATCTACAAGGCAAGGCTAATGATTCTGAGAGAAAATTTAGCCAAATGAAATGTGATTTAGAAAGAAAACTTGCTGCAAAATCAAAAGAAATTTCTGCATTGACTAATAATGCTATTGAAACCCAAGCACAAATAAAAAAGCATGATAGAAAACCGAGGAAATGTTAGAAAAGAGCTTACCAACACCAAGGTTAATTGTGAAAATTGGGTTGAGTCTTGTAGAGGTTATCAAATGCTTCTTAACAAACAAACTGCATCAAATGTTAAGTTTGGCATTGGCTATAACCATACTGAATCACTAACTGATTTTTCTCCCAAACCTACTGATGATGGAAGAAAAATGATTCAATATGAAACTTCTGAGTTTAAAGAAAGCACATCTTTTCATCAGAGCTTTCTCGCAATTGCAAATGAGAGCTCTTCAGAAGTTCAAACCTTTGATATTCGGTTTTAAAAGAAAGTGTGTATACTTGGCTTGTAAATCTTGCACAATTATCTCTATTTTCCCAATTGACAACTGATTATCTTTGACCTGTTTTTCAAGTTCTTGCTGACGAGTACTAGTAGTCATGATGATTGAATGAAATGAACGATAATGAAAAAAAAAAAGAAAGAAGAACAATAGAATGATAAAGATGGACCAAATCACAAATTGATCAAGTCCAGGAATAGATTGATCATGATTGATCAATCCACATACTGAAATGAAATGAGAACAGATGAAATGAAACGAAAAAGAATCGAAAATTTTGATCGGAAAATGGAGAAGATGATCGGAGTTACTGTTATGGTGGTTAGCGACGGTGGTTGGCGGTGGTTTGTGATGGTCAGGAGCGTTAAGCTCTGATACCAATGATGTGAGCCATAATTTGGGATAAGAAACTAAGAGAGAAGAGGAATTATCATCAAATCAAAGCTGCCCATTATGGTAGCTTGAGACTGTATTAATAGGCTAACGACTATAACCATCGATAACAGACTTCTTACAAACTTTACAAATAAAGTCCCTATACTATAACTTCATGACAACATTGACCCTTCTAACTTTCAACTAACTAATACAGACTCTATTATACTTTCATTTATTACATTTTAGCCCCTATACTTTTCTTCACATATCAAAACCCGACTTCAATGTGATAATTAATGCGTGATTATGATCCAATAATGATAGGAAATCGAAACAATTAAATGGAGAAACGTATAGGCTTCAAATTCGAGTATTAAAACGCATTTAAAGTGAGTATTAAGGGCTCGCCGGAATAAATTCCGGTTGCCGGCGGTGTCTGGCCAGAAAATGAACAACAGAGATTTTTTTTTTTGAACTTACACTTTTTGAACGTTTATTATCATATCACTTTTCAAGTTTATATTTAGCATAAGTTTTTATTTTAAAACATAATATTTCCCGACTTTTAGGCGCTAAACGTTTAAATTTAACAATATTTAACGAACTTAAAATGTATAATTTTATAAAAATCAATCTACAATAAGTTTGAATAACTTTCCAATATACGTATTCAGTTAAAACGTAGACACGTCCAGAAAGAAAAATGTAATAATCAACAGAAACTCAAGTTTTTATCAACTTAGAAAACAATGAATGTGAAAGGACCAGTATTGTAAATATAATATCTTATGGAAAATGTGCAGACGTTACATCATGACAAACACCCATTACCCGTTTATGAAGACCTCCATGATGAGGATGATCCCGTTCCCGAATCCCAATTTGACGAAGTTCAAGAAGTGGAGCCGCAAGATAAAAAAGATGTTGAGGTTCGAGAAGACCCAAAGGGAAAGAAAAAAGGGAAAATGAGTGGTTGCTCTGATTGAGTTGATTAGAGTAGAGATGAATAAGTTGCTTTGGCGAAAGCATAGGTACATGTTTTGATCGATCGGGTGAAAGGAAACGAGCAAAACAAAAAAAGTTTATGGAAAGGCTTGTTAAAGCACTTCAACGAACAACTTGGTGGTTCATCTCACACCATCCATCAAGTTAATTCAAAGTGGTCTAAAGTGTTGACGTAACTGAATGCGTTCAACAGCTATTACATTTAAACGGTACTAATTTTTTCCCTTTTATTAATTTGAATATTTTTATAATACCATTAGACGATTTTTAAATATATTTGTATTTTTATTTTTATAGGAGCGGAATCAGAAAAAGCGGTTGCACCATGATGGATGTAATGACAAGAGAAAAAGGGGTACACTTTCAAACATTTAGTTGCGTGGAAGATTGTTAAAGAAAGTGAGAAGTGGTCAAAAGTCCTGATGATGAATGAGAAGTCGGGAAGTAGTTCGGATAAGCGACGAAGGACGTCGGAGTCCGGATCGCACTTCTCTATAGGAAACGAGGAATTGGGGGCATCATCCGGTGCGTTGGTACTGGACTTAAACGAAGTAATTCGCCCGACACAACTTAGGAGGCGAGAAAACAAACAAGTCGTATCGTCTAGCAAAAGTGGATTGGGCGAAACATTCTCGGAGTACACAAAGAATAAAGAAACTTGAGGAGATGACAGAAACGAAAAAGAAAGCTGCGGACGAGTATTTATCGTTAGTTGCAACACAAATGGCAAATGTCCAGAAAATAGATTTTAACACCGACTTTAAGTTCTTTAACAAACCGCATGACAATCTTAGCCGCCCGATGAAGAAAGTGGCCATTGCGCGTAAACGGGAAATTGCGTTAGCATATAATTGGCCGATGGATGGACTCGAGTCAGACGAGGATTAGTTTTATTTTTTATTTTCTGTTTCATATTTCTTTTTATTTAATTAATGATTATTTGGTTTCATTTTGTTTTAATTAACTAATAGTTTTAGGCTAGACATTTACAATGTTTAGGCTACTTGAGGGTAAAAATGACATGACAGTGTGTGATTGGTGCACCTTGGGCTTGAAGTCTAAGGTGCCCCTTCGTCGCTTAAACTTACACCCCCTCCCCCTTCTTGGTGCCTCGGATAACACCGTAGCGATGTGGTGTTTGATTCCCTTTTTGGTGAGGGGCAACTGGCACCAAGCCACTAACATAATCTTAGACCATCTTTTATCATACAAGAACATGCGCCGTTGTGGTCAGATGGTCATGTCGGAATCTTTGTACGACTGTGTTTGGCGAGGAGGATGTCCGCATTTTTTACGTACGTATGCGGATGATGGGAGGCGCATCATGTCAAACTAGATTTCAGGCAATATACGTTATAAGTTAAAGTTCGACAAAAGTTTATGAAGGTGTGACAATATGATCCGAAATGCAAAGTTTTAATCTAAGCTTAAGATGTTCGCCATAATAGGCCTGAGTCTAATATATACAAACGATAGCCATTGTGATATATGTATTGAAAACGCTAGACGGTTGACACAAAAGTCATTGAATTGACTATTGATTGCAAGAGCGAGACAAAGGCCAAGAAGAAATCGTCAAAGTTGTTTGCTTATAGGAATCTTTGTCTTCAAACAAAGAAGAGATGAGAGGATTCAAGTAGGGCGCCATTGGTATCTTCGTAGGGGGTATAGGCAACAACGTTTCAAACTTTAATACTTGAACCACTTTGCTCATTGATGGGCGAAGTTTTGGGTCAGGGTGCACACACCACAACGCAGTTGTCATCAAACACTTGATTTCTTCTACATCAAAATCTGAACCTAGACGTGGATCAACTGCGTCTAAAAGTGTCTTGTTCCCGTAGAGCTCCCAAACCCATTCAAGTAATCGTATTTTATTTTCTTCAGCCTTGGACTCAATACATTTTCGTCCACACACTATTTCCAAGGCAACAACTCCGAAGCTATACACATCTGATTCCTTGTTCGCCCTTCCAGTCACTACACATTCAGGAGCCATGTACCCCATGGTTCCCGCTAACAACGTTGTTTGCGATCCTTTCTCGTGGTCAACCAACTTAGCTAACCCAAAATCACCAAGCTTTGCATTGAAATTCGAATCCAACATCACATTACTAGATTTAATGTCTCTGTGCAAAATACATTGCTCCCATTCTTCATGCAGATACAACAAAGCAGAAGCCAGGCCATGAGCAATTCTGAACCTTGTGCTCCATGTCAATAAGCTCTTTGCCTCGAAAAGATGTGAATCTAAGCTTCCATTTTCCATATACTCATAAACAAGAAGGAGTTCTCGTTTCTCGTGGCACCAACCTATGAGTTGCACAAGGTTTTTGTGTCGCACTCGGCTAATGATCTTCACTTCTGAAGCATACTCCTTTATCCCTTGTTTGGAACTCTTAGACACCCTTTTCACTGCAATAGACGTGCTTGAATCTTTTAACAAACCCCGATAAACACCGCCAAAACCTCCCTCTCCAAGCTTCGCTTTCTCTGCAAAGTTACTAGTTGACATAGCTAAATCATGGTATGAGAATCTTTTAGCCCCGGTACCCATTTCGAATTCATAGTTCATCTCTTCATCAAATGCAATATCCTGTGTTTCATTTTCTTTAGTCTTCTTCCTCCTCCACCAAACAAATGCAAGCACAGCCAACAAAGTAGTCGTAGCAGATAATCCCACTATTAACCCCACCTTCCTCTTTTTCCCATTCAATGGACCAGGACTCGGATTCCGTTGCATTTCGTTGTTTTCATCAACTTGTAAATCCGAACCATCGAAAGTCCAAGATCTCACGTGTTGTTTCTGGAACCGAAATCCAGTGGATGCAGAAAATCCGAAGATAACCCATTCGGGCAATTCATTCCTGAGATCAACCGTGTAAACAAGCCCATCTTGACGCACAACCGTATTATTTTGATAACCAGTGAAGGAAACACTAAGATTCTTTGAAACCGAATCATACACAATCCAAGCTTGACACAAGCCCCCACCGGTTACATTACTTAACCATTTTTGATATCTAACAGAAACCAAAGAATTGATGTCAATACCAACATGATCACGCAATGTAATATTTCCAGTGCTGACTGCATCAATTCCGTTCCAGAATGTATCAAACTCAACCGCAACGAATGGACTCATCGGTTCATTGGTTGTGTAGTTGATTGGAAGACCCATGGCTCTTCCAGGGGTCATCACCGAGTTATTCTGAGCAAGAAAAAACGTGAGACCATCACCGTACCTTGTACGCCCCTCTGCATCAATCACAAATGTGAAATTGGTACTAAAGCTGGCTAGCTCACCAGACCGGTTGTCCCAAAGATGGAATGGCCTGATAAATGTGGCGCGTCCGGCCTTTTGGTTCGGGTCTGAACCAAATATTCCATCTGGGGTCACTTGGATTCCACCCTCGGAGATGTAAGCTGCATCACCCTCTATAACTATTTCCCGATTTTGATTGTGTGGACCGATATTCGTAAAATTGAAGGAGAATGAAGATACAACAGGGATCAAAACAAGAAGGATAGAAGTGATTAAATGTGACATGGACAACGCCATGATTGATGTAAATTGATGGAAAAGTTGCAGGTTGTGTAGTTATAATGTTTCTAAACATGAACATGAGTCACACACCCCCTCAGTGAACTTAAGGTTTGGTATAGAGTTTTATAATCTTGGCATTGGCAAATTATTAGGTTGAACAGCAATCAAATAAGGCGTCTATTAATCATTCCAAGAAGATTCTAAAAACTGAAACCAAGACAAAAGCTGATGTGGATGAACCTTCATACATATTAATTTATTTATTATGCAAGTTGATTAGCTAGCTAGCTAGTTAAAATAGTTATGACACGTGAAGATAGGATTCTTGCCATAAGGCCATACTAGTGGCTGGAACAATAACGTCGCTCCACTCCCCTCATTTGATTGGCTGGCACGAATTTTAAGAAAACATTTCAAAATTGAGCGTTAAAAATTTAATGTCTGAGACTTGTATTGGGATTTTAAGGCCCAAGGGGCGGTGTGGAGGGCCTTAAGGGGTGCTAAAATGGGATTTAAGGCGCCATTAACGTCCCACTACACATGGTATAACAAACAAACCCAAGTTTTTTTATAATCTCAATTTTATTATTAAGATTTTTTTTTATGTTTCTTCAAGTCAGGCAACTTATAATTTGTTAATTTGTGGTAGATGTATTTCATATTTGAAAACTTGTAACTCTAATTTTGATTTGAATCGATTTTTAAATATTTGAAATCAAATTTATGACTTTCGGTATGGACCATACCAGATCCAGAATTATTTTGTACGGGGGCACAATACAGGTCTTCTAAAAATTGGATGAGTTATAAAATGGTGATAAATAACATAATTCATTACATATTTAAAAGAAATGGTATTTTTTAGAGAGTTTGGATTGTACGATCGGCCAAAATATAAATTACATAAAATTTAAAAGTATAATAGAAATGTATTTGAAAATTCAATTAAACAAGTATTTTGTAACAAACTATTCGAGTATACCTAATACCTATGAGATCACCTAATACCTGACGAGTAGATTTAGAAGGTTTGTGAGTTTAAGGTTCTAAAAAATCACCTCTATAGTTTTAGAGTTTTATGCATAGTTTATCTTTAAAACTGAGATTTCTTTAGATAACTTGTTAGTGAACAAAATTCATATTTAAACAAGCGGTATTGTGCTAATGTAAAAATAAAATACCAAAGTCCAAAAATAGATATATATTAAAGCCTTTGAATAGAATCTTTTTCCATTAATGAATATTTCCCTATGTTCCAGAGTTTCATTAAAGGATGGAAGAGAAAGGATTGGGAAGGAAGTGGGAAAAAAATGTGTTCCAGAGTTTTTTGTAGGAGGGAAAGGGAGGGAATGAGAGGGATAATAAAGAGGATTTCAGTGTGATTTTCAATCTTTCCAATTTGGAAGGAATTGGAGAGAATGGAAGGGGAGGGAGATCCTTTCTCTTCCATCCTTTAATGAAACTCGGGAACAAATTGGCCGCTCTTTTTACACATTACTTTAGGATGGACGGTGGGCACATGCCCACCCTCCTCTCATAATGAATCCGCCAATGGGTATGGTTGAATTCAAATTATGCATTTTATGTTTATGTACATGTGTGACACAAAAAATGGGCATCCTAACATTTACTATTTAATCCACTAATCAATCTAAGAAACAATTACCCTAAAATCACTAAACGTCGAATATGTAAGACATTTCCACAATTCCACTGCAGTCAATATCCATTGTTTGATAGCCTGTCCAATTTAGAGTTTACATCTTCTATTTCGAGTTCATTTACGTTTGATATTTGTCCGATTTCGAGTTCACTTACACTCAGTGTTGTAAGTGTTGTAAAAGGCGGGCTAGGCGGTCGCCTAGGCGCCGTCTAGTCCCTAGTCGGCCTTCAAAATCAGAATACGGAGGTAGGCGAAGTTCTGGGCGTTTTGGCCATTCGGCGGGTCTAGGCAATGGGTTTTTTTTTTTTTTTTTAAATTTGAAAGAGGATTGAACCATATATGCATATTATCGATGGATGAAAAAAGATTAAAGGATTAGAACATACCGCTTGAGAGATGAATCAATGCTTGAAAGGCCTGAATTTGGATGAGGCGGTTGTGTGTTTTTAGGGTTTACTGGTTTAGAATGGTCTGCATCAGACATTTTTGTTTATTTAGGGTTTAGAGTTATATAAAGGACCGTTTTTTAGAGCCCAAATTAAAGTCTAATGGGTCTAAAATAAATTAAATGTGGTCTTATTTAACTACTGGTCCAAATAAAGCTGATAATAATGTTTTAAAATTTTTAGAGGCTGTTTGGTTGATTAAATGCTGAATCATTAAGAGGTCTGAATGGTTAAGCGGTCTGAATGGTTAAGCGCTGAATCATTAAGTTGGACCTCTTAATGGTTAGTTTTCTTGTCCCATGTTGGTAGGGGAGCCTCATTAAGGTTCAGCCTAGTTCAGTGCTTAATAGTTCAGTGCTTAATGGTTCAGCAACATCCCAAATCTTAATGATTCAGACTTAACCATTCATTCAGAAGCTGAAACAAACACACTGAATGCTGAATCATTCAGCGCTGAATGGTTAAGAGCCTCATTAAGAGGCTACCAAACAACCCCTTAATGTGCTTTTACTTTATGTATATATCTAAGTATTTCTAAGTATTATGTGTATATATCTTAACATATTTTCAAAAAACACATCAATTTGTGTGTGTGTGTATGTGTATATATATATATATATATATAATACGTATAAAAATACCAAAACGCACAATTCCACCTAATTTCACATAATACCAACTAGTCCCTAGGCTGGACCTCACCGCCCGCCTAGCACCTTCTGCAACATTGCACACTTTATCGAATTTGGGGTTATGTTCAATAATTGTTCAAAATAAGTATATGAATGACGAATCTTACTGATTTTGGATTGAATTCGAATCTAACTTCAAATTTTTAAAATTTGAGTAAATCAATTCGACTAGTTCAAGTATTTAAAGTTTGATTAGTTGTACATCCCTAATTTTTGGGTAGGCTAGAAATAACCTATTGATAAAATAATTTAATACTTTAATATTTATGCAAAGTCATATTTAATTTTAAAGCAAGTATATACTTTTGTGTTGTTTTGTGATTGGTACGTTAGTTCAAGATGTTCCGTCTAACTCTGTGTTGCTTAAATCCAAAGGGTTTTACTACTTGTTACTTTAACGCAGTTGTCTCTATTCCTAAAGCAAAATTCTACTCTTAGATTCCTTGAGATGCGTAAACATGTGATACTAAATTGCCTCTAAAGTTACGATAAAGCAACATGTATAGATTCATTAATTAATTATATATATATATCTTACACGAAAGAGAAGATAACTCGGATGAACTAGTAAGTGCTACAATGACTTTACTAATTTAGTTTACCGAAACTTTGTTTCTTTTGCAACAAAGTTGCGAGTAATTTTTGTACGAGACGGGAGAGATTTGAGAATCACATCTTTCTTTTTCTTTCTACATTTTCCTTAATCCATGGAGCTTAAAGGTTGTTTTTTTTAATCGCTATTGTTCTATGCTTTCTAATATTCTTTAAGGGTCCTATTGATATAAGTTTTTTCTTTTTCATAACTCTAATTTCCATCTAGGAGAGAGTTTATCAATTATGAATGCAAACTTGGATTGTTTCTTCCATTTATTTGTTGTTTTGTCTGAACACACTTAAAATGTGTTTAATCTCATACATTTGAACCTTAAATTGCGAGACGGTTGTTTTATGCTATACCCGAAACTTTGTGTTCTAATTCTAAAGTTGTAAATTTGGTAGGACTTAAGTGAAGAGGAATTTAGTGTAATTAATTATTGTAGGACTTTATTCTCTCGGATATGGAATATGATACAAGAAAAGATTACGTGTTTAACTTATACGAAGGCAGAAACGAGGTATACCAGGTTGATAGAGGCTAGAAATACTAAGATAATCAAGCGATGAACAACACAAATGATTTCTAACAAGTTTGATTCATTCAGATTTGAGATTCAACTACAAAAGTGATCAAAATTTGGTGAAATGGAGAACATGTATTTATAGGCAACCTCCATTCACACGAATGGGAACATGTCAACGGGGTCTATTCATGCAAATGGTTCATTTCACCCATGCCCATTTCACTAAATGACTAAAATGCCCTTTGGCATCAAATAAACAACAAAACAACTCGATTAACGTAATGTTGGCTATGGACATTAAATGTATGCATATACAATTACCTAATCATAGGGAGAAAGCTACAATGATTAAAACCCTGATATTCCACCAACGGTGTGTTCATGAGTCTATTTTAACAAGGGAAGTGAAAGGAACTAGGAGAAAGCAGGGGAAAAGTCATGTCCAACAATTTTCTATTTAAGAAGTAGAAGTAAAAGAAGAGACAATGAATGAGGAGTGATACCTTTCTTCCAATGTTTTAAAAACCGGTTTTTTCAATCATATCGGATTCGGCTAAAAAATGGTTGAACCATGTCATACCTGGTGGTTCAATTGGGGTTAATTAGTTAACTCTATAAATCCATATGTTACAACATCAACTCAAAAGATGATCTAGAAGTGCATTGTTAAATATTAAAAGATAATCCAAAAAGTTAACCCATGATCATAAAATAATCCAAAAGTATTAAGTTTCCTAACAAAGTTCTTTTAAATGATACTATCAAACTTTTCAATCTCATGCATTAGGGATAAGAAGACTCATATTTCGGGATATCTCTATTCTTCAAAGTTCAAACTATGTAAATCTATAATTTCACTACTGAAAATAGGTTTAATGCAATTTTTTAAAAGCAACATTTTGAGATGAGATGAGTTGCATTTGTGTAGGAATCTACACGCTTCTATGCTTCATGTTTTTTGATAGTCCAAGTATAACTTTATTAGCGGTATTGGACTTATGTTGAAGCTTCAAATTCTTAGTATTTTTTGTCTTTTGAATGCTTACATATATTAAATAAATAAGCATTACAACCTTTAGCATAGCAATTTCCTTGGCAATATATAGAAATGAAAAAAATTAAAAGTTGGCAAAATCTGATTCATTATCCAGTGATGAAGAGTCCGCGCAATCTCCACTCATTCATTCATATAGTTCACACAATGACTCAAGATGTCAATGTTCTTAATAATCAACTCATGCAAGTCGTCATATAACCGGTTGGTAAAGAAGCAACCTCGAGTTCCAGAAAAAGAAATAAGGGGAAGCACAAAGAATAAATAGGAATCCCGCGGCTGAAGAGTCGCGTCTATGGAATGACTATTTTTCTCTGAACCCAGTGTTTGATGATGCCAGATTTAGACGTCGTTTCCGGATGAGGCTGTAAACGACATATCTACAAATTATTTGTACTTTTCACAACGTACGGATGCCATTAGCAAAGATGGGCTTTTCTAATTCATAAATGCACATCCGCCATACGTCAGCTGCCACACATCAGCCTAATGAAAACGAAATCCAGCGGTTGTTAGAGGCTCATGAAAGCAAACATGGCTTTCCCGGAATGCTTAAATGTATGCATTGGGGATGGAAAAATTGCTCTGTTGCATGGCACGGGAAATACACTCATGGTGATCACAGATGTCCCACGTAATGCTTGAGGCATTTGCATCAAATGATCTTTGGATCTGAAATGTTTTTTAGTTATAGGGTTGGACAATGACATCATTGTCTTGAATTAGTCACTGATATTCTAAAGATCTCATAGATGGCTTTGCGTCGCCTTGCAATTTTACAGTGAACGATATGGACGGAATACATGGCGTACCTTGGACGACTATGGCTTCACTCTTTTTCTCTTTGCTTCGAGTATTAAACATGAGGTGAAACTTTGACAAGGGTGTTTGTTACACGTTCATAGGCTTAGCATAATAGTGGTTCCGGGTTAGACCTATGTGCCTACCCTCCCAAAGCACTGAATCCACCGCTGAATGGAAGTGTTAGATGATATTAAAGACACAGCATACACTTACACAATATAACTTTATACCAACAATTAAGTAGTATTAGAAATGTAAATAAGAAATGGATAAGTTTATTAATACATACATACCGGAAGTACATAACAACAAAGAACATGGAATTGTATTAAAGAAGAAACCATACGCTTGAGCTCATCCCCATGCGTAACATTTATAAATAAAACTAGAATACTAATAATACTTATCACCTTAGGCCCGACAAGGAGAATACCAGTAGGCAATACCAAGGACTCCGCTTTTACATTATCTATAATCTATAATACACTATAAGAAGCAACATGTACAAGATAGTAATTTGTCTTTCCATACAACTTAAGAAGCAACATGTACAACATACTTAAGCAACAAATTTAAGGGTATTTTGGGCATAATTGTGACAATTAAGACATTTAGGAGGGTAATATAGACATTTCACCCACCCAATCCTTTACATTATCAAAATAGTTTTACAATATTACCCTCTTAGCTGGAGATCAAACGTTGTCATCAAGGCTACAATGAATTATGTGGTGTTTGCTTAACCCCTCATAATCATCAACCGTTCGTCATCTTCAACCGGACATATGTACCATTTTCTGTCTTTTTTTTCATCCAAAGTTTACACTTGACAAAGTAAGATGCGCCTGATTGTCTTCTCTAAGACGCACTTTTCATTTCTGTCAGTAGGTGAATATTGTTTAAATGTTGAGATTTTTGTTATGGTTTTGTTTTTGATTTGCATATACTTGATTATTTTGAAATGGGTTTTGTTCAATTTTGTATTTTTCATGATTAGTGGGGCTGCTGGAAGTATGGAAGCTATGGACCAAGCACTTAGAGGTTTTGCCGAGTTTCTCATTATAGTTTTCGAAGACTAGGCTAATTTATCCGGTCTTTGATGGAAGTGAAATTAACTTAAATACTGAGAAATCTCCATTATCGTTTCTGGAGTCTTTAAACTTGAAAGTAGGTTGTTTGTTTGTGTTTTTTCTTGAGCAATGTGAAGCTTGATCTTGATTTATCTGGGTTTGATTTAAAGTTTGAAGCTTGATTGTGAATTATTGTCGAGCCTGTTCATCTCAAGGTATATATATGTTTTTTTGCAAAACCTAATTTTATGTTTCTATAGTTTGAATATGTATTAAATTCATTGAATAACTTGATTGGTTGAGGTTTTTTTTTAGAAGCGATGGTTAACTATGGCTAAACCGCAGTCGGAGATGATGGTCTTTGGCGCTGCCTGAAACTCGATAGTCAAAGGTGGTGTTGATCAGTGATAAGGCAGAACAGTTCATCACATCGGTTCGTCATCAAATTTGAAAAGCATTGAATAGTGTAAGCCTTAAATTAATTTTTGTCTATCATAATTGAATGCACGGACAGTCAATTGATATGCTTATTGAAGATAATTGAGAGTTGCAAAAAGCAATTTAAGGTTAGGATGGTCGAAATCATCTCTTTTATATTTTGAGTTATTGTTTGTTAGTCTGTTGAATTGTAATGTCATTATTTTTACTTTCTTCTGGTAATGCAGTTGTTGTAGGGTGATGTTAGATTTTTTGTGGGTGTTGTTAAACCACCGACCCCAATCTCATTCAACCAGCGAAAGACAACATTTGGTATCGATTTGGTTCTCTATTTGAATTCTTAAGGTTAAATATGGTAATTCCTAAATCACTAACTTATTATATTGAATATACGTATACCAGATGCTTATTGATAAAAAGCCAGTGAGTTTTGAACACAAAATTGTCTTCTTGAATTTTAAAACCATGCTTTTTTGGGTATAAGTGACCAAATTCCATAGAAGTTAAACTCAGGGAATGTGGGAACATATGAGAACTTGTAGAAACAATTCTCATGTTTGTTACTCTTTACTACTGGTTACTCATCATTTAGGCCGTATTTTTATTCTTCACAATTGTCTGCTCATGTTTAGATGCCAATTGCTTTGATTATATGGTGCTTCACACATTGTATGTGTCATACAAGTTAAACATGGGGAATGTGGGATGTATGGCAATTTGGAGAGCCGATTGTTTCAATTATATGGTTCTTGACCCATTGTGTGTGTGATGCTTGGTATTCTTTATTATTGTTTACTCATCATTTAGGAATGATCTTTTTTCTTTAGTGTTTTTTGTTTTATTACATCACATCAATAGGTTTTTTTGGAACAGCAGCTTTTCAATAGAAAAAACCAAGGGGACCAGCAAAATACTGGAAGCCCACAAAACAAAGTTAAGTGATTACATCATTTAGGCAAAAATCACTCCATCTCATCCAATCTAAAGAACAAAGTTGCGATCTATGCCTAATCGACAGAAAAGACTCTTCTTTGATTCTATCCACAAGGGTCCCCACTGGAATGTTGTTGTTATTAAACGCCACCTCGTTTCGCACCTTCAAAATCCACCACAAAGTCATGAAGATTCCGTCTGAGAAAAACCATCAGATGGACTGAAACAAACTCCGTAGGAATCGGAATTTTAATCCACACAAGAATGTGCCACCACACCATACGAGCATAAAGACATGAAACGAGTAAGTGATCGGTAGTCTCCTGCGCACACTCGCATCTCCAGCAACCATCACCATTAACATGGACCCCTCGTTTAGCCATAGCCTCCTTTGTAGGTGTCCTGTTGTACATAGCACGCCACACAAAATAATTTATCTTTGGCAAGATCCACTTGTTCCAAGTGAAGGTGTCTTGTTGTAGGCTGCTGTTCATTCTTCCCATAATATCCTTTCTAAAAGAGCCACAGAAAAGATGTTCCCATCCTCATTGACCCATCTCCATTTATCTATGCCTCCTTGCAATTTTACCTCTAAAAGGGATCTCACGAGCTGCCCAATTTGGCCCCATTCAGAGTCACTCCTTGGATCCCTCTTCCATTCCCATCTCCATTCTAAGAAGTCACCTGTTCGCGTGTAGCAATCTACCACCTTAGCATTTTTATTCTTAGCAATATAGTAGATGTGTGGAAACAAGTCCCTGATACTTGACCCGTACAACCAATGGTCCACCCAAAAAAGAGTATTATTACCATTCCCCACTTCCACTTTTAAAAGATTCCCAAGCGACTCGACCCGTGGTTATGCATTTTTAATGTTTTCTACAAACACGGTTCATACTGTTATGCGTATTCTATTTGATTTTAGGTACTTTTCCAGATGTTAATATGTATTATATCATTTGCTTATATGTAACATGTAATTAAAATTTTTATTTACTAATTGATTTTAGGAGTGATCTTTATTCTGTTGAAAAGTAACTCAAGTCCCTCCTGATTTCATGCATGCACGTGCAGTGATTGAGTCAAATAAAGACGTTGCCATGCAGTTGGTGATTGTCCTGGTTTTATGGGTTGTTCCGAGTCATTAGTTAGCCGTTAGTTCTTTTCTCTATTTAAGCATGAGTCTGTTTTCATTTGATGTTATGTACTCTCAATTATCATTCAATAAAATCAGTGAATCCTTTGAGTCATGGACTCCTTGTTGAATCACAGCCATGGCTTGAGCATCCCTCTTCTTTTCTCTTCTGATGGCTTCAACATTCTCACCATGTTCAGATACACCCAGATTCACCAGGTCCCACAGATCTCTTGATCTTAGTATCGTCCTCATTCTCACACTCCAGTGTTCATAACCATCTCCTTTGAACACAGGAATAGGAGTGGAGTTAGGATGATTGATATTGTTTACTTCAGCCATTGATCAACGAACATGAGAGGAAGAGGAAGACCAAACAATGATCGAGGAAGGGGACCTTAGTGCTACCAATGTAATAGGTTTGGTCATGTTCAACGAGAATGTTGGTTTAATGAAGATGGACAAGCTAAAGTTGCTGCAAATACAGAAGAAGAGGAACAAAATACTGATGAAACCCCATACTTGTTTATGGCCATTTGTGCAAATGAATCTGTGAATCCTAGTCTTTGGTTCATTGATTCAGGTTGCTCAAATCACATGACAAGTGCAAGATCCAGTTTTGTGACAATAGATGATACCTTCAAACTTGGAGTCAAGCTTGGTGATAAAAAGAATCTTGCTGTTGAAGGTAAAGGTACAATTAAGATTAAGATGTCCAATGGAAGTTTTAAATACTTAGATGATGTCTATTATGCTCCTAACCTAGAGTATAAACTTATGAGTGTGGGTCAATTGATGAGAAAAGGTTATGCTCTCCTATTTGACAATGATGCTTGTTCCATTATACACAAAGAAACACAGGCAGAATTAATGAGGGTCCAGCTTGCAGCAAACAACATGTTTCCTCTTGATGCCACTAAAGTTAAGGCAGGAGATTCATCAAAGGGGCAAGAAGAGACAAAATTATGGCACTGCAGGTTTGGTCACTTGCATGCACAAGGCCTGCAGCAGCTACATAACAAGCAGATGGTGTCTGGTCTTCCAAAAATGAAAGAGTATGGCAGATGTGATGGCTGTGCCCTTGGAAAGATGCACAAACTTCCTTTTCAGACCAGTAGAAAGAGAGCTACACAAGTGCTGGAACTCATTCACACAGATGTGTGTGGCCCTATGCCTGTCAAAAGTTTGGGTGGCAGCAGGTACTTCTTGTTGTTTATTGATGATTACTCTAGAATGACCTGGGTATACTTTATTGAAAAGAAATCTGAGGTATTCTCAAAGTTCAAAGTCTTTAAGGCTTTTGTTGAGAAACAAAGTGGCAGGTTTGTCAAAGTGCTCAGGAGTGATAGGGGTGGTGAATACTGCTCACAAGAGTTTAATACCTTCTGTGAGCTTCATGGAATCAAAAGGCAGTTGACAAATCCCTACACTCCTGAGCAGAATGGAGTCAGTGAAAGAAGGAACAGAACTATCGTTGAAAGGGCTCAATGCATGCTGCAAGCAAAAGGAATGCCAAGCTATTTTTGGGCTGAAGTTGTGTCTACTGCTGTACATCTCTTGAATGTCTCTCCAACAAAGGCCCTTGATGCTAAAACACCTGTTCATTTATGGACAAGTGAGAAGCCTGAAGTTGATGACTTGAGGATATTTGGCAGCATTGCATATGGGTTAAAGCCAGGTCAACTCAAACCTAAGTTTGAAGCTACATCAGCTAAGTGTATTCTTATTGGTTACTCTTATCCTTCTAAAGGTTATAGATTATACAATCCTATGTCTAAACAAATAATAAGCAGAAGGGATATTCAATGCTTTGAAGAACAGGAATGGGATTGGTCAAAAGTCAGAAATGAGCAGAATAATCATTTGTGGGACCTAAGTGTTTTTGATGCCTTAATTGGTGTCACTGATGATCACACTGAAGCAGCAATTCAAAATCAAACTGATCCTGAGACTAGTGTATCAACTGATAATGCTAGTCAAAATCCGAGCAGCTCAAGTGGCACAACTCAAGAAGGTGGTAGTCAAGTGGAAGCTACTGTTGATGCCTCCTCATCAGTGATAAAGACCAAGTCTCTTGCTGAAGTTTACAACCAAACAAGTCCCATGGAAGATTATATGGTATGTGAATTTGCCTTGAATATCAGTGATCCTATGTTTTATGAAGATGCAGTGATTAAGAAAGAATGGAGAGAGGCTATGAATGAAGAAATCAAGTCAATTGAAAGAAATGGAACCTGGCAGCTTGTAGATGCACCTGTCAACAAGAACATTGTAGGCCTGAAGTGGTTATTCAAGACCAAACTTGGACCAAATGGTGAAATTCTAAAGTACAAGGCAAGGCTTGTTGCAAAAGGGTATTCACAGAGAAAAGGTGTAGACTTTCAAGATACATTTGCTCCTGTTGCAAGGTTTGAGACCATAAGAACTGTGTTAGCGGCTGCTGCTCACCAAGGGTGGTTAATTTACCAACTAGATGTGAAGTCTGCCTTCTTGAATGGCAGACTTGAAGAAGAAATCTATGTAGAACAGCCAAAAGGCTTTGAAGTTGAAGGTGAGGAAGGAAAGGTGTACAGACTTTACAAGGCTTTGTATGGTCTTAAGCAGGCTCCTAGAGCCTGGTATGCTCGCATTGATGAATACTTCACTAGTCATGGTTACAAAAGAAGTGTTAATGAACCTACTTTGTATGTTAAGAAGGTTGAGAAAGTGGGGTTAATTTATGTGTGTCTGTATGTAGATGATATTATCTACACCAGTCATGATGCAGGGTTGATCCAAGAATTCAAGAAAGGGATGATGCAGGAATTTGAGATGACTGATATGGGTCATCTCAAATACTTTCTTGGTCTTGAAGTTCATCAAACACAAGCAGGAGTCTTTGTATGTCAGAGTAAGTATGCTGCTGAGCTGATTAAGAAGGCAGGAATGATGGGCTGCAATGTGGAAGAAACTCCTATGAATACAAATGAGAAGTTCAGGATTAAAGATGAGGCTGAAGCAGTAGATGCAAGCTTATACAGAAGTTTAATAGGAGGCTTAATGTATCTCCAGCACACCAGACCTGATATCAGCTTTGCTGTTAATGTGTTGTCCAGGTTTATGCAAAATCCTAGCAAAAATCATTTTGGTGCTGCTAAAAGAATTGTGAGGTATGTTGCTGGTACTATGGATCATGGGCTATGGTATGCACGTTTTACAGAAGTCAGGTTGACTGGGCTGCCAGTCTGGATGATAGAAAGAGTGTGTCTGCTAATGTGTTCAGCTTGGGCAGTGGTGTTGTATCATGGAGTTCTAAGAAGCAGCAATCTATAGCTTTGTCAAGCACAGAAGCAGAATACATAGCAGCTACAAGTGCAACTTGCCAAGCCATTTGGCTCAGAAGAATCTTGTGTGACTTGGGGTTAGAGCAGTCAGAAGCTACTACAATATGGTGTGATAACAAATCAACTATACATCTCTCAAAGAATGCAGTTCTTGATGGTAAAACAAAACACATTGAGTTAAAACATCACTTTATTAGAGACTTGGTTGCTCAAAAGCAAGTAACCTTGGAGTATTGCAATACAAACGATCAATTGGCAGATGTTCTCACCAAGGCCCTTTGCAAAGAAAAGTTTTTGAAGTTCAAGAAGATGATGGGAGTCCGGGAACTTGAGTTAAAGGAGGGTGTTGAAAAGTAACTCAAGTCCCTCCTGATTTCATGCATGCACGTGCAGTGATTGAGTCAAATAAAGACGTTGCCATGCAGTTGGTGATTGTCCTGGTTTTATGGGTTGTTCCGAGTCATTAGTTAGCCGTTAGTTCTTTTCTCTATTTAAGCATGAGTCTGTTTTCATTTGATGTTATGTACTCTCAATTATCATTCAATAAAATCAGTGAATCCTTTGAGTGTTCATCTTATTGTTTTATGTTTAGTATTGCCTGTGCCAACATATTCTTTAGTGTTGTTTACTCATGTTTTAAGGTTGACCTTGGATATGTGTCTTTTTAATTGATTTCATGTAACTTTCCTACTGTTAATATGTATTAAGCCCTTTCTTTGTTGCTGTTCTTACTGGTAACATCATGCGGCGTGTGGCATCGACGCGTCACGAGCCTGCTTTGATGATAACTATAACGTGAAAGTTCTACATGCATTACTTGATAGTTTACTTAATTGTTGCTTGATTTCGTTTTTTTTATTTTGCAGGAGCCATCTTTTACTTTTTGATTTCGCTATAGGTCTGGATTTGTTTCGGGTTGTCTCTGTAGGTATTCATTTGTCTTTTTTTAAATGATCGTGTTATCATACCTGTGCAAATGTGCTTGCATTTTTGTGTCAATTTTGACTGTGGCATTTCATGATACATTGTTGTATTTGAGATGAGATTTAGTATACAGTGTTATACACATGTTTACCAGACCAAATATCTATATTAACAAGTGATTTAGGTACATTTAATTTGTCATTTGGTTCATGCATTTTTCCAACAGTAAATTGATTCTGCAAAACATATCTAGCTACTTGTCATCTAGATTGGGCAGTATTAAAGCCGGGATTTTTGGCTTTATTAGAAGATCCTTTTGACACCAAGCTCTTAGATATCATTGTTTTTGATGTGTTACCACCTTCAGATGGAGATACAAAGGAGTATGCAAATTATGAAAACTTTCACGAGCCCAACACTCTCAAAGAACCTGATAAAAAAACCAAGACTATGAAATTTTGGAAGAATTTACTTATATATCTCATACCTTATTTTAATATAAAGATCTAACGAGCCCAAACTGTGAAACCAAATCGGAACCAAACCGTCACTATAATGGTTTGGTTTGGTTTAATTATTCTATGGTTTGGTTTTGGTTTAAAAAAAAACAAATGTTACTAATGTTTTGGTTCACGGTTTGACTAAAAAACCGCGAAAAACCGGACTATGAAAACCCCTACTTTTGAATATATAGTTTAGGTGGTCGAGCATTTAACTATTTGTTACATTCGATCATTTATAAATTTTGTTGATCCAGGTTAAAAATAAGAGTTGTACAGGGTTATAAATTGTTGTTGTCTTCTGTTGGATTATTTGTACTTTAAGTAGTATTTAGAAATGTAGTGCTGAGTGTCCAATGTGAATGTTCATGCAGTTAAGTGGTGCTAAAACGTCATTCACTAGATCACATTTGAGTCAAATTATACGTAATCGTGAGGCCATTAGGTGAACATGTTTTTACTATCCTATATATGTGGCAAAATAGCACAACCCGCGGCAACGCGCGGGCAATCTCACTAGTTTATATTATGAATAGCCACTAAGGTGAGTTACGTGAACTCCCCTTTTTCTGTTTTACTATTTTGGGGTGAATACATGCTTCCAAATGTTTTATAACTTATGGTGTTTGTTTTCTGAGCGTACATTCTGCATTGTTATACACACACTTGGCCCTCACTAACTCAAGGATAGATCCGCCTTAATATATGTGTGGTAATACCTTGGGAATCCCTCACGCATAGTAGGGCTGTTCATGAGCCGAACCGAGCCGAGCTAGGTCAAGCTTGCGCTCGGCTTGGTTTTAAACCGAGCCGACTCGGCTCGGATCGGATTTAAAACTGAGCTGAAAATCAAAGCTCAAGCTCGGCTTGGTTTTAAACCGAGCCGGCTCGGCTCGGCTTTGTTTGGCTCGAATTTAAAAAGAAAAAAAGAAAAATTTGCTTTCAAAATTCAATAATCTAAAATATTATTCAATTGTTAACAATAACACATTAAAATAAGCTCAACCTAATACATTACAAGCTAAAATCAAGTTTAAAAAATACAAAATAAGTCTTAAATTTCAACGAAATACAATATAAGTTCATCAGCATACGAATTAACCCCCTAAATATGCAATATATGTCTTATTGAACTCCTAAATACTGACCTATTTGAAATCAAAAGCAGTATTGAGGTTGATAACTTTGACAATTATCATTATGCTATGGTTTATTTAAATAACTTGATTAGTTGTAACTTCAATCCCAAGCACACAATCTCTATGTTGCTATTACCAAATATTAAACATGTAACATATTCCCCAACTTTTTTAACATTTTTATAGTATATTATATGTATATAACAAAATATATTCAAAATTAGAATTATCCGAGCCAAACCGAGCTAGCTCGGCTCATTACGAACCGAGCCGAGCTAGGCTCACTTTCCAACCAATCCGAGCCGGCTCGGCTCAGTTTCAAACCGAGCCATACCGAGCTAGCTTTTTTCGAGCTAAATCCGAGCGAGCTTCGAGCGAGCTCCGAGCCACGAGCTTTTTGGACAGCCCTAACACATAGTGGTCTGGCCATTAACACGAAAACCCCCACTGAGAGCGACAGGTCATTGTGGCATATATTTTGAATTGGGGACCTATGTTGCAGAGCAAAGGTTAGAACCAATAACAATTGGGTATGGGTTTTGTTGTAACATCGAGGCATGGTTAGGCATGATGATAGGTGCAGGATTGAGTGGCTGGCTTATATTATGAAACACCATAACCATAAGCATTGATTGATTTCTAAAGCTGTTCTAGTATAGTTATTATTTACGGGCCCACCTAACTAATCTCACGAACTCACCAACATTAGTTTTGACAAAACCTATTTTAAACATGTGTTTAGGTACCGTTATGGAATTGGATACAAGGTACGAGGTATATAAATTCAAACATGGAATGTTTTGGAGAATGGGCTTCTTGAGAACTAAAGCTAAGCTTGGATAGATATCACTTCGACTAGCGGACTTCACATCTGAAGAAGCTTCGATGAGTGTTATGACTTATCCCTGCAATAGTTATAGTTATTATTTTGTTTATTATTTGAGTTATGATGTACTAATATTTGGGATTAGAATTTGTATAAACATTGATGACATATATTGTTGCTTCCGTTGTACAAGTTTGTTAACAATCTGCATCCCGACCAACCCTCCCTGGTCGGGGTGTGTCGTTTTTGGACCTCCAAATTGAAGAGGAAGGGAAAACAAACAAAAGCGAAGAAAAATGGTGAAAATCTATAATCTACCAGTTAAGCATGGCCACACACGTATTGGCACACCCATGCTGAAGAAAAAGACAAAAACAATGGCAAAAAGAAGTCGAAAACGACCGCGCACACATTGCCACGACCTTTCCACTAAAGATAAAGTGTAGAAGGTTCAAGATTCGACAAAAAAAAATTTCCGCTAGCATGAAAGTAAGCACGAGTGTGTTTCCCCAACTGAAAAAACAAAAAGGACTGACGTTGGGATAATCTGATCGAGAAGCGTGTCTGCCACAAAGGACAAGCACGCTCGTGCTCAATTACCTGTTTTTGCCTATAAATAACAATAGTTTCATCTCATAAAGTGTGCCATTTAGGGGTCTCTTAAAGATGACCAAAAACTCTCTGAAAGTCATTAATGCCATTCAAAACATATATGTACTTACATAAGGCATTGTAGTTTAGCTTACTTTTATATTCGAAGTTTGCGAAGTCATTTTATACACACTTGTTCTTGATGTTGAAGTCTTGTTCTTGGTGAGAGCATCCAGGAACCAGTGTCATCATATTCATATGGTTATACCCATCTGGTAATTCTAAACTCTTGAATTTGTTGAACTTAATTTGATATTAGTAGTTTATTTTTAGTTTATTAATGGGGAAACTGGATTTAATTACTCTAAACTATCGCCTATTGACGGATATCACTCCGAACTTTCACTTTGGCCAATAGCACTCCCAACTTTCAACTTAGTTTGTTCCATCACCCCCAAACTAACGGAGGTCTAACCTGGTTAGTCTTTGTGGCCAAAATGTAAAAACCAAAACTTTTATGTGGCCAAAATATAAAAACCAAAACTTAAAGGACATTTTTTAAAACTTTTATTTAAAATACCAACCCCCCCCCCCCCCCCCCCCCCCCCCCCCTTCTCTCTCTGTCTCCTTCTTTCTCTAAATCATCACCATCAACCCAACCCACCCCCACCACCATCTGCCACTAACACACCCTACCACCACACCCAGAACCACCCTATCCACCTGACCATCACATGTCTTCCACCATTTACAAAAACCCTCAATAACCATCGACCACCACCACCACCACCATCGCCTGTCACAACCATCCATCAGAAACATCCAAACACCACCACCGTCGCCTGTACAACCGATTGTCACCCTTGTAACTCGCTGCAAGAATTATTGTTATTAACCCATCGGAACCCTAGTACCGCCACCGTCGCCTGTACAACCGATTGTCGCCCATTTCCCTTTTCCTCTGATTCTTCCTCTTTCCTCTGCATCTCTCTCTCTCTCTCTCGTGATTCTCTCTTTCTAGATCTTGATTTGGTCTTCTGCTTGACGTCTTGTGTCGTTGTCTGGCATTAGGAATTGGATTAGCAGAAGCTTTAATGATTGAGGGTTAATAAAAATCAAAGAGGAAGTTGGAATTGGATGTTACTGATGGGTGGCCATGGGCCTCGTCTGCTGACTTGGGCTCCTGGACTTCTCGATTAACCAAGCTTGTTCATTGGTGGGGAGTTTTAGTTTAATTTGATGTTGACATGGAAACTAATATTTTATAAGCTTGAAGAGGAAGAGGATGGTTCATCATCAAGAAGGTTTCGAAATTTGTTTTTCTATTTTATCAGAAGAGTTTTAGTGTTTAAAAAAAAACCTATGATAAATATAATAACGTTTATCATGTTGTAATAATAATAATAATAACCTGGTATGTGTTTGCCCAAAACTTCATTTGGATGGAGATGAAGTTTTGAAGGCGATGGTGGTGTTGTTTTGAATGGGTGGGTTTGTCACAGAAAGGGTGTGTGTGTGTGTGGGGGGGGGGGGGGGGGGGGGGGGGGGGGTTGGGATTTATAGATTTAAAAAAAAATTAATAATAATAATAAGTTTCAAAAATGGCCCATAAGTTTTCGTTTTTATATTTTGGCAACATAAAAATTTTGGTTTTTACATTCTGGCCACAAAAACTAACCAGGTTAGACCTCCGTTAGTTTGGGGGTGATGGAACAAACTAAGTTGAAAGTTGGGAGTGCTATTGGCCAAAGTGAAAGTTCGGAGTGATATCCGCCAATAAGCGATAGTTTGGAGTAATTAAATCCATTTTTCTTTATTAACGTGTGTATCATTTTATTAATTGTTGATTTGTTTATCCTTTGTGACAAGTACGACTTGACTAAATCTACAAATTAACAATTAACTTAACTTTGATACATTAAGTTCATACATCTTTATACAGCTTCTGGTTGTCCCAAGCAGATCCAAGGTTCAGCTTTAGCTTTTTTTAGTGAATTCGTGAACCAGTCACTTATAACCAAAAATGTGTAAATTTAGGGTTAGGGATAGAAACTGCCATAAGGCAGTAGTCCATTAAAATTCAAAATCATTTCTTAAACAAGCATGCACTTTCCTTGGAACCCCTTAACTAATGGGTCCCCGAATGCTTAGAATTGTAATAATTCAAATAAGCTTGCACTCCCACATCTCTGAACTTGTTTGATGTGTATATAATTCACTTTGACCACCAAGTCAACTTCAGTTACACTAAAATATCCAACAAAAAGTACATTCATCATAGTCTGCATATGAGTAACATTAAACATCCATGTGATCATGATTTTAGGGTATGTTTGGTATGAGCTAATAGAATAGACGAGGAAAGGGAATGGATCATTGCTATTCCAGGTCTTGTTGGTTGCCATATGGGAATGAAACAAATCATTACTTTGTGTTGTTTGGTAGGCAGAAATGACGAAGGAGTAAATCGTTGGTGAGTGGCGGTAATGGTGGATGGTGATATGTGATAGTGGTGGGTGGTGATGAAGACGGTTTGCAGTGGGTGGATGGCGGTTATGGGTGGCGGTGGTAGTGGGTGGTGGCGGCAGCAGTGATGCGTGGTGGTGGTAGTGAGCGGTGACGGTGATGTCGGCGACGGTGGTGGGTGGCGGCAGCGTGTGGCGGGGTGGCTAACGGGAGTGCGGTTGGTGGTGACATCGGTGGTAGGTGCGAAAATGGTGGACAGTGGTGGTGTGTGGCGGCGACGGTGTTACGTGGCCGTGACGGTGGTCGGTGGGCGGCAGCGACGATGATGGGTGGTGGCAACAGTTGTGAGGGGTGGTAGTAGCGGGTGGTGGTAGTTGCATCAACAACGGTGGGTGGGTGATAGTGGTGGTGGGTGATGGTGGCATTGGTGCCTTGGTGGGTGGTGACGGTGGTGGTGGATTGTTGTGGTGTAAATAAAAGGTGTAGAAGACAATGAAATGAAAAAAAAAAAAGATGGGTGAATGGTATGATTTTGAGGGAATGAAACACCTTATGTAATAGGTGCTTCCATATTAACTAATCAAACACTATATTTTTCATTTATCATGATGGTCTATTTCATTCAGCCTCCCATAAAAATTTTATGATAGGAGACATTACCTTAGTTAAGTAATATATTCTCTTCTAGGACCTCCATTGATATATTTTAAAATTCAAAATGTGGTTTCTATTCCTAATGATAGTCACAAGGAGACTTAATCATTTGCAAACTAAGGTTAGGATTAAATACACAGTGAAAGAAAAATAGAAAGTCATAGGAATGGTATCAAACAGACTCCAATTGAACTCATTCAAGCAGCATTAATAGAACCGTCTCATCGAACCCTACGATTTTAATTTTCAGGTTTTTGCTATTTTGGAGTTTTAGCTTGTAGTTTTATAAATTTGTGTCTTTTTCTATTTTCTTCATTGTGTCATTTTTGCGATTCATTGTGTCTTTTTTTCATCAGTATTGTATTATATTTCTCGGCATTGTGTTATATTTTCTAGCACGTTGTTTCATGTTTTTTGATCTCTTTTTTTTGGTCTGGGGAATTGGATTTTAATAACCTAAACTATTCGAAATTGGCCACTGGCACCCTCAACTAAAAAATTGGCCATATATAACCTGAACTATTGACTTATTGGAATCTAGCACCCTACTAACTGACGCCGTTAGTTGGGTTGCTAACGTGGCACAATTTGCTGACGTGGCACGCTGATGTGACACAAGTTGCTGACGTGGCACACTGATATGTGCACACGTGGATTGACACATCAGCATGCCACGTCAGCAAATCTTGCCACATCAGCGAACCAACTAACGGTGTTAGTGATTTAACCGTTAGTGGGTGTTAGATTCCAATAAGCCAATAGTTCAGGTTATATATGGCCAATTTTTTAGTTGGGGGTGCCAGTGGCCAATTTCAAATAGTTCAGGTTATTAAAATCCAATTCCCCTTTTTGTATCCTTTGTATTTATTTACACTATATATAGGATAACTTGACCCTTGCAAACTAATCTCTAGTTATCATGTATATAGCCAACGATGGTTTAGGTCAAATTGTTTCAGTGAACACAACTGTAGTGGTTTTACAATTACAGTATTACACTCGCCCGAAAAGCAGTTGGAATTAGAAAAGCTATAATGATGGTGTGTGGTGGCACTGGTTGAGATTGATTAATTGTAGGGGTTTTGATCGGTTGTTTATGTGGGTGGTGCTAGGAGGACAAGTAAATTTGAAGAAAACAAATATGTAAAAGTAAAAGAGAGATTTGAATGTCATAAATTGTATGTTACAAATGTACACGCATATATAAACAGAGAAGAAAATTTTAAGCCCCTAAACAAGCTAGCCATATTAAACCATATCTCGTGCTATATAAATTTAAAAAGCATAGTTTTAATACATGTCATTGCATTGAGTGTAAGAGTGATACTGAAGGAGAAGAAGATGTCGATGACGTTGTTGACGTTGTTTGCTTTGAGGAATCAGTGTAATCTACACTTCTTGATGCCTGGTTTTGGATGATGGAAGTGACATCAAATAAAGAAGGCATGAGAGGCGTCAAGTAAGACGCCCTTGGCATTGTTGAGGGGAGTATAGGCAACGAAGTTTCAAAGTTCAATACTTGAATCACTTGCCTCATTGACGGGCGAAATTCTGGGGCAGGGTGCACACACATTAACCCAGTTGTCATCAAACACTTGATTTCTTTGTCATCAAAATCTAACTCTAGTTGTGGATCAACTGCGTCTAGGAGGTTCCCGGTCCCATAGAGCTCCCACACCCATTCTAGTAACCGTATTTTATTTTCTTCTGCCTTGAACTCAATACATTTTCTTCCACATGCTATTTCCAAGGCAACAACTCCATAGCTATACACATCGGATTCCTTACTTGCCTTTCCGGTTACTACACATTCCGGCGCCATGTACCCCATGGTTCCAGCTAACATCGTTGTCTGCGACCCTTTCTCATGGTCAACCAGCTTGGCTAACCCAAAATCACCAAGCTTCGCATTGAAATTTGAATCGAGCATAACATTACTAGATTTAATATCTCTATGCAAAATACATTGCTCCCATTCTTCATGTAGATACAATAAAGCAGAAGCCAAACCTTGGGCAATTTTGTACCTTGTACCCCATGTCAACAAGCTCTTCGCCTTAAAGAGATGTGAATCTGAGCTTCCGTGTTCCATATACTCGTAAACAAGAAGGAGTTCTTGTTTCTCGTGGCACCAACCGGTGAGTTGCACCAGATTTCTGTGTCTCAACCGGCTAATGATCTTGACTTCCGATGCATACTCCTTGATCCCTTGTTTTGAACCCTTCGACACCCTTTTCACTGCAACATATGTGCCCGAATCCTTTAACAAACCACGATAAACACCACCGAAACCTCCTTCTCCAAGCTTCTCTTTCTCTGCAAAGTGACTAGTTGACAAAGCTAATTCATGGTAATAAAATCTTTTAGCCCCGGTACCCATTTCGAATTCATAGTTCATCTCTTCATCAGATGCAATATCTTCAGGTTCATCTTCTCTGCTCTTCTTCCTTCTCCACCAAACAAATGCAAGCACAGCCAAGAGGACAATTGGAACTAATATTCCAACTATTAATCCCACCTGACTCTTTTTCCCATCCGGGCTCGGCTGGTCAACCTGTAAATCCGAACTATTAAAACTCCAAGATGTCACATTTTGCTTCTGGAACTGCGATCCAGTCGCTGCGGAAAACCCAAAGATAACCCATTCGGGCAACTCGTTCCTGAGATCAACTGTATAAACAAGTCCTCTTAACGCACCACCGTATTATTTTGATAACCCATGAAGGAGACATTAAGATTTCTCGAAACCGAATCATAAGCAATCCACGCTTGACACACGCCCCCACCAGTTACATTGCTTAGCCATTTCAAAGCTCTAATAGAAACTATAGAATTAATATCAATACCAACATGATCTCCCATTGTAATATTCCCAGAGACATATGGATCAATACCATTCCAATAAGTATCAAACTCAACCGCAACAAATCTGCTTAATGTCACAGCTGTTGTGAAATTGACTGGAAGCCCCATAGCCCGACCAGCGCCCATCATACAATTATTCTGAGCAAGAAAGAATGTGAGGCCATCACCATAAGTTTTAACCCCATCTGAATCAATCACAAATGTGAAATTCGTACTGAAGCGGACTAGCTCACCAGACCTGTGGTCTGATGTATGTTGCCCGTCTTGCTTTTCGCTCCTGTTGGAACCAATCCCATCTGGGGTCACTTGGATTCCACTGTCTGAGATGTAAGAACCGTCACCTTCTGTAACTATTTCGCGATTCTGATTTTGTGGAACGATGTTTGTTAAGTTGAAAGAGAATGAAGCTGCAATAGGGATCAAAACAAGAAAGATCATAGAAGTGATGAAATGGATCATGGTCCAGATGGCTAGAATATTAAGGGTATGTTTGGCAAAACTAGCTGGTGGCTGGTAGCTGGAGGCTGGTAGCTGGAAGCTTTTAAAATATATTTTGGTGTTTGGCAGAGTGGCCGGAGCTTTTAATAAAATGTATAAAATGACCAAAATGGGCATAATTAAAAGCTTGTAAGGAAAGTTTTTATTTTATTTTATATTTAAAATATAATGGGTATTTGTGTCATTTACTCATTAAAAGCTTGTAGCTAGTAGGAGCTTTTTCTTAAACGCTAGTACTAGTAGCTTTTCACTGTAGAGCTTTTTCTCCAACCTAAAAGCTTCCAGCTCCTTCAACCAAACAAGGCTTTTTATTGAGTAGGAGCTTTTTCTTAAAAGCTTGAAGCTTGAAGCTCCTAAAAGCTCTCTTAAAAGCTCCTTGCCAAACATACCCTAAGTTGCAAGTAATATTGAGATGAATTATTCACGGGTTTGTTATTGATTATACGATTAAATAGTTTCATATATAACATTAAACAGTAATCAATTAAGGTGTCTGTCTATGACTAACCATCTTTCTATGAAGTTTCTAAAAAGTGAAACCAAGAACGTTGATGAAGCTTACGTAGTTACATAAATTATATTATTGTATTTATAATGCATGTGTTTAAGTTTTTTAATGACACACGGTTCTAAAGCAGTTGAGGTTGTCTTTTCCAGACTGTTGAAAACCAATGAACTGGCCCACAGGTTGAGAGATATGGATGCATATATAGGACCATGACCAATAAACCAAAAAGAAACACAACTTAATCAATATAACTTCTAAACTATATTAATTAAATCTCGATTTGATTTTTTTTTAATTTCCTTCTAATAAATAAATATATGTTACATGAGAAGGGTTAAATAAAGACCTTTAGACATTTTACAGATTTTCAATATGACTATCTCCTTGACTTTTAATTTAGTGACATCATAATCATTTGCTCACCACTCATGGCTTGAACCGAAATCTGAAAGAATAAGACAAGTGGGCTTATGAAAGGAGGCGACCGCCTAGAAGTCACAATGACTCGTAATAGCTTGACCCACGATTGCCATCGTGATTGGGGTATTAGAATAACTGCAATCACCTTATGATAGTGTCGGTTGTTGAATTGGTCTGTTGTGTGCGGGTTGCTGTTAGTATGGTCAAGCAGCGATGCTCATGGCGGTTTCCGAGGCCACTCGGATTGCCTTATGAGATTCTTTCATTATTAAACGTGATCTAGCATTGTCAAAACCCATGAATTGTTTAATCTATTGGATGATAGTGTCGGTTGTTGAATTGGTCTGTTGTGTGCGGGTTGCTGTTAGTATGGTCAAGCAGCGATGCTCATGGCGGTTTCCGAGGCCACTCAGATTGCCTTATGAGATTCTTTCATTATTAAACGTGATCTAGCATTGTCAAAACCCATGAATTGTTTAATCTATTGGATAACTAGTGCAGCCCGATGATACGGTTCGTTGACACTAAACGCGGTGATCATCAATAGGAGCATCTTTGTTTGCATGTTGGTCTGATAGGAAAATAGGCAACCATGTTGGGGAAACAAATCAAGACATGTATTAAAAAACTTGATTTTAAGATATAGAGCATGGGTGTTTTGTTGTTACAAAAGATGTTTGATAAAGAAATCCATGCTTGCTCTATAGTTAAGTTTGGTTTTAGAAGGGTTGTCAAAAGATCAATGGAGATGGTACCGTATATCAATAGAAGGACTATCATAACCAGGCATGCCTAAAGTGTTAAAAGTGATTCTAATTCATGCATGCAAGTCACATGACCATGGGTACGTTGGTTTTTGAATTTGAATAATGGTCGTTGTTGTGCGAAGTCTAAGGTTGTTAGGAATCATAAGAGATCTCCTGCATAACAATAAGTATCCTACCTATTTAAAGTCTAGGTTGTTTGTGTTTATGGTCATGTATTTCTCATCTTTCACTCTCAATTAATAAAGTGCAATCTGTGCCGACTATATTCGTTTGTTCTTGTTTATTCTTTGTTGTTTGATTATTAAGCTCTTGCCAACACGTGGTATCAGAGCTCGGCCACCATGGCTGAATCATCTACCATTTCTCACAACCCTGTTAACCCTATTCCATTGTTCAAAGGTGAAGGTTACGAGCACTGGAGTGTTCGTATGAGGACCATTCTCAGATCAAGATAATTGTGGTACATTGTAGATCTGGGAATGACAGATTATGGAGATGATGTGGCAAAAGTCAGGCTGGAGAAGATGAATGATGCTCGGGCTATGGCAGTAACACAACACGGAGTGCATGATCAGTTGTTTTCTCGTATAGCATCAGCAAACACTGCACAGGAGGCCTAGGATATACTGAAGATGGAATTCCAGGGCGGATTCACATGTACAAGATGTGAAATTGCAGGGTCTAAGGCGAAAGTTTGAGAACCTGGGAATGAAAGATGGAGAGGCTATGGGTGATTACTTTTCCAGGGTGATGAGTTGTGGGACAACATAGGTCCTATGGTGAGGAGATCGCAGACCAGAAAATAGTAGAAAAAACACTACGTAGTCTCACCTCTAGGTTTGACTATGTGGTACCCTCAATAGAGGTGGCTTATGATCTCACAAGATTGAGCCTAGAAAAACTCATGGGAATATTGCAGTCTCATCAGGAGAGACTAAACTATAGAACTAGTGATCCAGGGTGGAAGAACAGTGAAAAGAATGATGAGCAAGCCCTACAAGTGATTCAGCCAAACAGAAGATCAAATAATGATGTGAGTGGTAGGGGTCGTGGAAGAGGAAGATGTAGAGGTCGATCCTTTGATAAAAGTAGAGGGCCAAAGTGTTACAACTGTAATAGGTATGGACATGTTAAACGTGAATGTTGGTATAATGATGATCAACAGGTGAATGTTGCTGCTAATCAAGATGAGGAGGAAGAAGGACCGGATGATGTTCCTTATTTGTTCACGGCATGTGTGATACATCATGCCTTAATGAATTCTGAATCAAATGAACACCCTTCTACAGATGTATGGTTTGTTGATTCTGGGAGCTCAAACCATATGACAGGAATAAAATCTATATTCACTACCTTGAATACAGCTTTTAAACTTTCTATCAAAATGGGAAATAAGACGTAGATAAAGGTATAAGAAAGAGGGAATGTGAAAGTTAAGATGAATGATGGAAGTATGGCGTTATTGGAAGTTGTGTATTATGCTCCTGAGTTAGAATACAATCTGTTGAGTGTGGGACAGTTAATGAGAAAAGGATATGCACTGCTGTTTGATGGTGGTGCATGCTCTATTGTGAACAAGAAGTTAGGCTCAGAACTCATGAAGATTCAGTTGGCCCCAATCAACATGTTTCCTCTTGATGCATCCAAGGTGAAAACTAACAAGCCCAAGGTTCATGAAGAGACAAAACTATGGCATCACAGATATGGGCATCTAAATACACAAGCTTTATAACAATTGTATAGAAAGCAGATGGTACATGGCCTCCCTACAATGAACACTACGCCAAAATATGCCTACGGCCACACAAAAAAAAGTGTGACCATAGGCCTTTCGCCACACTTTTTTTTCCAACTCAAGTGTGATGGGGAAACTAAACAAGATGCCATTTCAAGCCAGTACCAAAAGAGCAACAACACCTCTTGAGGTGGTGCACTCAGATGTATGGGGTCCCATGCTTGTTCCAAGTTTAGGAGGAAGTAAGTATTTCCTTTTATTTATTGATGATTATATAAGAATGAGTTGGGTATATTTTATAGAAAGGAAATCAGAAGTATTCTCTACGTTTAAAATATTTAAGGCCTTGATACAGAAATAAAGTGGTCAATCTATTAAGATCCTGAGGTCAGATAGGGGAGGAGAATACTTGTCTAATGAATTCAATGTGTACTATGAGCAACATGGCATTAAGAGGCAACTAGCTGCCCCATTTACTCCTAAACAGAATGGAGTATGTGAAAGAAAGAATAAAACAATAGTTGAAATGGCCCATTGTATGCTACATGACAAACCCATGCCAGCATATTTTTGGGCAAAAGTAGTTTCCACTACTGTCTATATCTCTAATATGGCTCCCACTATACCAAATGAAAATAAAACCCCTACCCATATGTGGTCAGGAGAAGTACTAGAAGAAGGACTTAAGAGTGTTTGGCAGCATAGTGTATGGGCTGACTCCTCTCCATTGAGGAAGAAGTTTATACATTCTAACTCTTAAAAATGTATCATGATTGGTTATTCATCACCAAGTAATTACAGGTTGTATAATCCTCTCACCAAACAAATTTTCACAAGAAGACATGCTGAACCAGATGAAGATGCTGAATGGGATTAGAGTAAAGAAAAGAATTCTGAGAATAAGCATCTTTGGGAGATTGATTTGATTGATCTCTTATTTGACACCACAGGTGATGATGATAATAATCATGCTACTGATCTTGACCCATCTAGCAGTTTTAGTGTGCAGGGTTCAACTTCTCAGCATGAAGGTGTGACCACGGCAGTCCAAAGCCAGGGAGGGTCCTCACAAAACAATGCATCATCAACTGATCATGATGTCCCAACCAAGGTCGGGCAGTTGGTGATGTATATGCTGAAACAGTCCCACTGGAAGAATTTAATGCATGTCAATTTGCATTAAATATCTCAGACCCTCTATGTGTTGAAGATGCTATTATTTGTGACAAATGGAAGCAAGCGAAGTTGTTGGATCCACCCAAAGACAGAAGTATTGTTGGTCTGAAGTGGTTGTACAAAACAAAACTTGGTTCAAATGGTGAGGTGGTGAAATATAAGGCAAGATTGGTGGCCAGGGATACTCTCAAAAGAAGGGCATTGATTTTCAAGAGACATTCTCCCAAGTGCCCAGATTTGAAACTATTCGAACAGTTATTGCAACTGCTGCACAACTGGGATGGATCATCTATCAACTAGATGTGAAATCAACATTTTTAAATGAAAACTTGGAGGAAGAAACATATGTACAGCAGACTGAAGGATATGAGGTGCAGGGTGAAGAACACAAAATGTATAAGTTGTTTAAAGCTTTGTATGGGCTCAAGCAAGCACTAAGGGCATGGTATGCCAAGATTGATTCATATTTGCTTAATAAAGATTTTGATAGAAGTTACAGTGAGCCTACCCTTTATGTCAAGAAGGTTAAGACAGGTGATGTGATCTGTGTGTGCTTATATGTGGATGATATAATATATGCCAGTTCAAATATGCAATTGATTTGTGAATTAAAGTAAGGTATGAAGAAGGAATTTGAGATGATCTTGGACATCTTAAATACTTCTTGGGATTGGAAGTTCATTAAACAATCAAGGGCATATTTGTCTGTCAAACTAATTATGCTCTTGATTTGTTAAAGAAGTTTAGTATGCTTGGTTGCAAGGCTGAAGATACCACTATGAACATGAATGAGAAGTTTCAAGTGGAAGATGGAGCTGCAAAGACTGATGAAAGTATGCATAGAAGTTTGATTGGGGGATTAATGTATCTAACAAACACTAAAACTGACATTGCATATTCTGTTAATGTAATGTCTAGGTTTATGCAGAGGCCCTCTAAGTTGCATTTTGGAACTGCAAGAAGGATTCTAAGGTACATTTCAGGAACAACTTAGTATGGCATATGGTATGAAAGGAATGTGAAGGTTAAGTTGTATGGATATAGTGACAGTGATTGGCCTAGTTGTATTGATGATAGAAGGAGTGTCTCAGCTAATGTGTTCTCTTTGGGAAGTGGTGTGATTGCATGGTCATCCAAGAAACAACATACAGTTGCCCTTTCTAGCACAGAGGCCGAGTATATTGCTGCAACTGGTGCAGCTTGTGAAGGGGTATGGCTGAGGAGTATGTTGTCTGATCTTGGTTTAACACAAGACAATGCAACAGTCATTTGGTGTGATAATCGTTCAGCAATAGATTTGTCAAAGAATCATGTGGTAGATGGTCATTTAAAGCATATAGAACTCAAGCATCATTTCATTAGAGATAAAGTGGCACAAAAGGAAATTGTTCTTGAATACTGTGGAACTAATGAACAAGTTGCGGACTCTTTGACCAAGGCTCTAGCCCGTGTTATGTTTTAGTTTTTCGGAGACAAGATGGGAATGAAGGAATTAGAATCAAGGAAGGGTGTTAAAAAGTGATTCTAATTCATGCTTGCATGTCGCATGACCATGTGTACGTTGGTTTTTGAATTTGAATAATGGTCGTTGTTGTGCCAAGTCTTAGGTTGTTGAGAGTCATAAGGGATCTCCTACATATCAGGAAGTATCCTGCCTATTTAAAGTCTAGGTTGTTTGTGTTTATGGTCATGTATTTCTCATCTTTCACTCTCAATTAATAAAGTGCAATCTGTGCCAACTATATTCGTTTGTTCTTGTTTATTCTTTGTTGTTTGATTATTAAGCTCTTGCCAACATAAAGATCGAGAGTAATCACATCATTTTTTTTCTTTGCTTCTCCTTCGGTTTAGATGTAGATGATGGTTCAGATGGCATAATATGATGGATAAGCTAGTATGACCAACAGTGAATCTTGTTAAGCTTGGCCCAAGATGTTCATTTTCCATTCCAAAGTGATTGAATGAAGTTTCTGAAGTTTTTTACTGTAATGTCAGGATGTAGCTAAGCCATATTTTTTGAAAACGGTGGTGGGGTTTGAAAGGAGGAGATTGTACATCAAGAAAGAGAAGAGATGGTAGGGCGAAAAAACAAGAAATCAACGAGAGAGAGAAGATATGGTATGGTTGGTTGTTTTAGGGTGTCAGAGAAAGGGTTGCTCTGATTCCATAATAGAATATGGCAAAAGTTTCTTCTACACAAATGAAATCATATCCCCCGATTCCTCTTCGTCTCCTTCACTGTATCCGGTTATTTCACTCAGATATCTTCTACTAAGAGGTATGATTCCAACTGTTAACTAAGATGCATTCTTGATTTTGTTAATACACTCTTTAGTTCTTTCCTTTTTTATTTTATTGTAACACTATATCTTCAACGGTTATCAAATACTAGGGTGTTCTCCAATTTCTATAACAATCACAATAGATTCAATATGATGTAATTGATTTTTCATTTTTAGAAAAAGTCAAATGTTAAAAAGCTTTGAAATTGATTTCCAGTTTGTGTTATTTCTTTGATGATAATTTATACATAATGTAAAACTAGTAATCTAATATCAAAAATTAAATCTTGGATTTATTTTTGTTATTAAGAAATGGTTGGTTGGTACAAAACAACTTTTGACCTCTTTTAGAATATGTATATATTGAGATTTATTCTAATCAACAATGTAGATACAAGCCTCATAACCTGCCTAGTTATCTGTGTGGATGATATGATTGTGACAGGGAATGATGAAGAAAAAAATGCAAAGATTGAAGGAAAAACTATGTTCAAAGTTCAAGATGAAAGATTTGAGAAGACTCAATTACTTCCTTGGGATCGAAGTTTAAAGGTCAAACCAAGGGATTTTTATTTGGTAGAAGAAATATGTTCTTGATTTGTTAGCAAAGACAAAGATGATTGATTCCAAGCCTTCCGACACTCCTATGATTATGAAACTAAAACTCGTTATAGAAGAAGGTGCACACTAAACTAACAAAGGTATATGTCACACCCTTGGCCAGACATAGCTTATGTTGTTAGGGTAGTAAGTCAATTCATGCATCAACCCCAAGAATCTCACATGGAAGCAGTTTTGAGAATTATTAGATACCTCAGGGATACCACTGGACATGGTGTCTAATCAAATGGCCACTTAGATACTCAGGTCTATACTGATGCAGACAGGGCAGGGGATAAAGGAAGTCGAAGGTCAAACTCATGATACTCTACCTTTGTTAGAGGAAATCTTGTTACTTGGAGAAGTATGAAATAGACGATGGTGGCTCTTTCTAGTGCAGAAACTGAATTTAGAGGAATAGCACGAGGCCTAACTGAAGTTTTGTGGGTTAAAAACTCCTTACTGAAATTGGTTTCCCTCCAAATAAACCCAACAAAATTTTATGCGACAACAAAGCTGTTAAGCTGTTATTCAAATATCTAAAAATCCTGTACAACATGACCGAACAAAACATATAGAGGTTGATTAAAATTCTATTAAAGAAACACTTGAAACAGGGGTCATTGAGCTACCATACGTTCGGTCCGACGGTCAGCTAGCCGATATTCTAACAAAGGTCGTCAATTTGAAAATCTTCAACAAAGGTTTGAGTAAGTTAAACATTGGTGATCCCATCATTCAACTAGAGGGGGAATGTTAGAAAATAAAATATTTGGTGGAAAATAATAGGACCAATATTCACCTCATTTTCTATTTTGAGAAATCATGACAACCATACATTACATTACGAGGATCATTACTTGCACATCAAAGGAGTCTATCTTCCATTATTTAATTTGTGTTCTCATTTCCCTGTTTAATCTTAAAAAATTTATCTATTTATAGTGTATCGATCCCATTGTAATGTATTCATTAAAAATAAAAACAATAAAATTCTAAGCCTTTCGATTATCAACAATATATAATTTGAAAACCATAGTGTTACAAATATCATTGTACTGACGTTTGAGTGCAAGAGTGATACAAAACTATTGAAGAAGAAGCCGATGTTGTTTGCTTTAAGGAATCCGTGTCATCAACTGAAGAAGAGATGGGAGGCACCAGGTAAGACGCCTTTGGCATCTTTGAAGGGAGTATGGGCAATGAAGTTTCTAAGTTTAATACTTGAATCACCTGCCTCATTGATGGACGCATTTCCGGGTCAGGGTGCACACACCATAACCCAGTTGTCATCAAACACTTTATTTCTTCTTCCTCAAAGTCTAACTCTAGACGTGGATCAACTGCGTCTAAAAGAGTCTTCGTCCCATAGAGCTCCCAAACCCATTCTACTAACTGTATTTTATTTTCTTCTGCCTTGAATTCAATATGTTTTCGTCCACACGCTATTTCCAAGGCAACAACCCCGAAGCTATACACATCTGATTCCTTGCTTGCCCTTCCATTCACAACACATTCAGGAGCCATGTAACCCATGGTTCCAGCTAACATTGTTGTGTGCGAGCCTTTCTCGTGGTCAACCAACTTAGCTAATCCGAAATCACCAAGCTTTGCATTGAAATTTGAATCCAACATCACATTACTAGGTTTAATATCTCTATGCAAAACACATTGCTCCCATTCTTCATGTAGATACAACAAAGCAGAAGCTAGGCCTTGGGAAATTTTGAACCGTGCGCCCCATGTCAATGAGCTAGCTCTTTGCCTTGAAAAGATGCGAATCTAGGCTCCCATTTTCCATATACTCGTAAACAAGGAGGAGTTCTTGTTTCTCGCGGCACCAACCAGTGAGTTGGACCAGGTTTCTATGTCTCAGTCGACTAATGATCTTAACTTCTGATGCATATTCCTTTATCCCTTGTTTTGAACTCTTCGACACCCTTTTCACCGCTACATAAGTGCTTGAATCTTTCAAATAACCTCTATAAACACCACCGAATCCTCCCTCTCCAAGCTTCTCTTTCTCTGCAAAGTTGCAAGTTGACAAAGCTAATTCATGGTAAGAGAATCTTTTAGGCCCGGTGCCCATTTCGAATTCATTGCTCATCTCTTCATCAAATGCCATATCTTCTGGTTCTTCTTCTCTACTCTTCTTCTTCCTCCACCAAACAAATGCAAGCACAGCCAACAAGGAAACTGGGCCTGATACTCCAACTACCAATCCCACCTTGCTCTTTTTCCCGGTCACTGGACCAGGGATCGGATTCGGTTGCAACTCATTGTTTACAACATCCTTTAAATCTGAACTATCGAAACTCCAAGATCTTACACTTTGCTTCTGGATCGCAGCTCCAGTCGCTGCAGAAAACCCAAAGATAACCCATTCGGGCAACTCGTTCCTAAGATCAACTGTATAAACAAGTCCATCTTGACGCACCACAGTATTATTTTGAAAACCCGTGAAGGAAACACTAAGATTTCTGGAAACCGAATCATACACAATCCAAGCTTGACACACGCTCCCACCGGTTACATTGCTTAGCCATTTCTGAGCTCTAACAGAAAATAGAGAATTGATGTCAATTCCAACATGATCACCCAATGTAACATTTCCTGATGCATTTGCATCAATACCGTTCCAGTAAGTATCAAACTCAACCGCAACGAATCGGCTCATGGGCTCATTGGTCGTGTGGTTGGCCGGAAGCCCCAAGGCTCTACCTGGACCCATCACAGAATTATTCTGAGCAAGAAAGAATGTGAGGCCATCACCATACGATTTAGACCCATCTGAATCAATCACAAATGTGAAGTTGGTACTGAAGCTGGCTAGCTCGCCAGACCTGTTGTCCCAAAGATGTAGTGGTCTGATGTATGTTGCCCGACCCGCTTTTCGGCTCCTATTGGAACCAATCCCATCTGGGGTCACTTGGATTCCACCGTTCGAGATGTAGGCACCGTCACCTTCTGTAACTATTTCACGATTTTGATTATGCGGACCGATATTTGTCAAGTTGAAGGAGAATGAAGCTACAACAGGAATCAATACAAGGATAGAAGTGATGAAATGGGTCATGGACAATGCCATGATTGTTGTATATTGCTAGAAAAGTTGCAGGTTGTGTAGTTTTTTTTTTTTTTTTTTTTTTTTTAGTTTCTACTCGATGAACATAAAATTTGCATTAGAGTTTTATAAATTATAATCTTGGCATTATTGGCAAAATCTGAGGTTGAAAAGCAGTCAAATGAGGCGTCTATCAGTCTTTCCAAGAAGAATCTAAAATGTGAAACCAGGACAAAAGCTGATCACATATATGGTCGATGAACCTTCATGATACGTGATGATTGGGTTCCAGGTTGAGACAAAGAAGACTGAGTTGACTAGCAAGCTAGTTGCTATAGTTTATGGATGCATATTGATCAAGCGTCAAGTACATATAAAGTAAAAAACACAAGTATTCAACTATTCAAGTATTAAACACAAGTATTCAAAATTCATATTTGAAGTCCAAGTTCAAAATACATATTCATACTATTCAAAATTCATATTCATATTCAAATACTCAAAATTCAAGTTCTAAATTCATGTTCATATTCTAATATTCAAAATTCATATTGATCAAGCGTCAAGTATATATAAAGTAAAAAACACATAACAAATAAAAATTTTACTTCTTGAATTTGAAGTTTTAGGATCTAAATTAACAGTTTGCGAAGGGGAAGGCCGAGAGAAGGGGATGGTTGTGAGTCGCTGGAGTGGGAGGTATGAAAGGGAGATGGTGACGGTCTATATTCCATGAGTATGACGTTTTTGTGTTAGGTTAAAAAAACTAAATTGTAGAATAGTGATTGTTGTATTATATGTGACAAAGATAACGGGTACCGAACTCATGACCTTTAATGGCTATTGAACTCGTAACCTTGGACAAAGGTTAGACCATTATTATTAGGATATCAATCTTAACGTGAATGAGTTCTTTATGTTATATAGAGTGGTTATTAGCGGAGGAGCGAGAAAAGTTAAATTTGGGGGAAACATTGTTCACCTCTATCATTTTTTAATATTTGTGAGTGGAGGAGAGGGAAAAGATAATAATAAGTGTATAAAAAATATTATTTAATCTATATATATAATAAAAGAAAGCCATTTTGATGACATGGCATTCAAGGAGGCAATCTCCCCCTTGAGAGTGCCAAGTGTCATCCTAGGTGGCACATGGTATTTAAGTAAAAAAAATAATTAAACATAACAACACAACACAACCATCGACCCTCATTCTCTCTGCTGAAACCCTAGGTAAGTCAATTCCTTCATCTACCTCTTCAATTTCTTCATCTCTTAATACGATTTTCTTCACGTTTTAACAAAATCTTTACATCATATTGATTTTCGTCCGTTTTACTTTCAGATCTGTTTCCATCACACAATAACCATCACCCTTACCGTCAAGAATTACATCAAACCCAAACCCTAAATACCTAAAACTATGTGTTCTTCTTCACGTTCCTCATAATAATAATATAATATCATTTACGTACACTCCAAATCAAACATGGTTTGAAGCTATATCGATCGATCCATGTCGATTCAGCTATACGACTCGGAAGACATGTCTCCACAGAGAAAGATTGGGAAGGGAAAGATCGAAATCAAGCGGATCAAGAACACAACGAACCGTCAAGGCACTTTCTGCAAGCGTCAGAACAGGTTGCTCAGGAAGGCCTTTGAGTTGTCTGTACTTTGTGATGCTGAGGTTGCTCTTTTCGTCTTTTCGAGCCGTGGCCGTCTCTATGAATATGCTACAGCAGGTATAAATTATGGGTATTTTGTTTCTATAGTTTTGGATCATATAATTGTGTAATTGAATTTTATTGTTGGTGTTGGTATGTGACGCTTAACAAATCAATTGTTTGATTTATGTTATTAAGTAACAGTTAATTTGTTGGATTCCAAGGGAAAGTGGAAGACGTTCAGATTGATCATGATATTGGAAAATAGAAATCGGATTATAAAAATTATTTAGTACCATTCTTTAATTTAGAGACAGCAAGGATACCTTCAACCGAACTGAACTCTTTCTAAACCATCAGTTACCTAAGCAACCCTTAGATCCATCGATCCACACCTACTTTCATCATAACCACCCGATAATATTCCAGATCTGAACTTAAAATTGTATTGAATTGATTTCATTGTTTAAATAATTATATTTTGATTGTTTTGATTTATTGATTGATTAATTAGTTGTGTGTTTTAGTTTTCTAGAGGTTTTGGGTGTATCGTTTACCGTTTCGGCTAGGTTTTTAGTGTTTATTTATGTTGAAGTATTAGGTGTTAGCATTGGATTTATGGGTTGTTTTAGGTTAGGTATTTAATATTGATATTAGAGTTATGCATTTTTTTTTAATTTTTATGATAGGTGTTAATATTAGAGTTACACATTATTTTAGGTTAGAAATTAAGTTATTATATATATTTGGTATAGGTAAAAGAGTGTGCATTGAGTAAAAAATACACAAAGTTGGTAACTTTTGTTGGAAAAAGGTGTATACTGTACGTGACATTAAAATTCATTTAGAAGAAACTGTTATTCAAATGTGAAATGTTACATGCAAAACAGTTTCTTGGAATTTCAGTAACTTCAAGATTCATGTTATATGTTATAAAATATCCGGTGACTATGGCATTCAAAATGACGATCGAAAGATGAGGTGGTGGTCGCGGATAATGTTTAGAGTGAACAGAGTTTCATAGGAAAGAGGGCCGGCTTAATTAGATTATAAAGTTTTGTGTGACTAAACTTTACTGAACCCAAGTTTGTTGGTTTATTAACAGTTTCCTTGGACTTTTAATTGATGATTGGCATGCGAAAGAGAGAGTTTGAATCTATGCAATATTACGGTTCGTGTCGTTATTAGTTTGGGTGTGACCCAATAACAACTTTCTACCTATTACCAGCTAATAACTAATAAGTTTTATCTTTTATTTTTTATAACTATAAAACAATTGTTGGTGTTATTGAGGTATTTAACTGATAATACAGTTTGCTTATTATTATGTGGAATCAAGATTTGAAGAATTGGCGGAAGAATTGTGCAAATGCTTATTAATTGGTTGACCTCCATACATTTCTATTAGGGATATGATTTTTTAGGATGCCATTAGGGAGGAAAAGGGTGGGGGAGATAAGAAGAATTGGTTGAGCTCCATACAGCTTTGGAATGCCAATAATAAAAATAAATAAAAAGGTATAGCATCATATTGTACCACCCTTAATTATTTTATAATCAAATAAGTAAAGTGTTTTTAGATTCATATGTTAAATACGATAATACGTTTAATATGATAATATCCTTACAGATACATGTGGAAAAAGATGATCTAATAGTCGATGGATTGCATCAGCCGTTTAGAAATCATCCTGGAAGAGCCTTTATCCCATTGAAGGATTAAGGTAACCATTATTCTTTAAACATATCTGCTAAGTGTTATGTTATTTAGTCTTTTTGTTTGTTTACTAATATTAGATTTTCAACCCCGGGACGCTCCCGGGGTAAAAGCTAGTTGAAAATAAAAGAGAAAAGATACTAATTTTTAGTGTAATTATAGAGATGAAGATCTGTAAAGGGGGTTTGCCACTACACCGTAATTGAGTTTGATACCCACTTTTTCCCTTGAATTTATCATATGGATTCCTCCAAAAGATTTACATCGTTTTCAGCTTTTTAAAACAATAGGCTCCTAGCCCCTAGGACCTCAACCCACATAAGGTGATGATGAATTAGGGGTGATCAGAATCACCAAAACCAAATAAAAATCGTAAACTCAACCGTAATTATAACCGAAAAAACCAATTCGAATAATGAATTTGGTGTTTGGTTTGGTTTTAACCGAAACCTAATTGCTAATTCGGTGTTTAGTTTGGTTTTTGGTTCTAGATATTTTTTTAATTTGGTTTATTTGGTTTATTCGGATAACCGAATAAACCGGTAAACTAATTAATTATTAAATAAAAATAATATTATTTAATAAGTCATATATAATATATAAGCCCAAATATTAAATGTAAGCCCAACCCAAAATAAAGCCCACTTATTTTTATAATGTTTATGTTTATGTGTAAGACTATTTTCTAGATTTGTTTGTTTTATTTTGCTTTTAAACTTCCTTTTACAATATATTACGAGGTTTGATTTTTTTGTTTATATTAATTGCTAACTTTCTATTCGGATTTTGGAACACAAAGGTATATAAGTTAGAGAAAAAATTAACTTCGGTTGAATTTGGTTGAAATCGGTTTGTTTGATTTTAAACCGAAACCAAACCGAATTCAATTTGGTTGAATTTGGTTCGGTTTACATATTCCTAATTTGGATTGTTCGGTTTTTGGTTTGGGGTACAAAATTTTGAAAACCGAATAAACCAAATAAACCAAACTGATGAACACGCCTATGATGAATTGCCTCCAGAAAACATATCTTAATTCTTAGAGCAATTCCATCCCTTTCGATCCTTCTAGTTGTAATGGGCGATGACGAATTGCATGCCTCCCTAGATATAATGAAGCAATGTGTGTAGATTCGTTATGTGAGGAATCATGGTATCATATACGAAGCGGAAGCGGTTTATATATTTAACAAAAGGTCGATTATATATACATATATATAGCCGATTTATGTATAAGTATTATTATTTTGATTTATTAATCCAATTAATGAATATTCCCAATCAGGATCAACGTTAAACGCGCATAAACAAATAAATAAGATAAACAACCATAGGGGGTTTAGTAATCAACCTTTGACGACTACACCGGAACTGTAACACGCGGGTTACAACGAATCCTCACTAGTAGGAAGTTCACAACTGAGCACAAACCAACCGAGAGCAACAACTTGCAAGAGGAAGAGGCGGTGGTGGTGATCGAACGACAGTATGCGAAAGGCGACGAATTAGGGCCGGACACAAATCTCTAGAGGGAGGAGGAGGTGTTTATGTTTTATCAAAAGTGTGTCTAGGGTTTGCACCTTAACCTTCCTTTTATAAAACATAATCTTACAATAAGCCCCCTTATATTATTTATTACTACCTCCTTTATAATAAACTAATTATATACTAATAATAAGGCTTCGACTTTGAACAATACTTCTTTCCCCTTTTTACGCCTTTATATATTCAGTTGTGCGATTATGGTTTGGTTTAGTAGTCTTGGCTCTGTGGTTGTTGTGTCATCTTGTGTTTAACACTACCTGGGTTCGAACCCTGCTTTTCTTTTTTCTTTCCCGATTTTTCCCTGTACACGTGTTCTTTTTAGGTAGCCTCATCCCCGTTTCAACACACGTGTCCACAACTTCTGTATACATATATCACACTCTCTCTTTAGAGAGAGAAAGTAACAGAGCAACCACCTCCCAGCGACCGCTAATAACCCAATCCCTCATCTTTCTCCGCCACTCAAGACATTTTAAACCACCATCACATCCGCCCTAACAATGATGCCGATTACTGCTTGCAGACGAAATGGGTTCCGATCTATTGGTCACACACGTCACCCAATACGGTCGTAGATGGCCACCGGTGGCGCGTTCAGGTCATGGTCAAAGTGAGACATAGTGCTGACAACGGTGGTCATGGCCGGAAATCTTGTAGGTACAAAGAGCAAAATGACCCAAAACCGCCCTGCCCTTGAACTGTTCAAATCAGCTTAACAGGTCGAAATCATCGCATCCGCCGCCGCCACCACCGTTTTCACCTTCACCAACAGGTTTGACCACTCTACTTCTCTTTCAGATCTTTGTGGTGTCATCTGTCTTTTACTTCTGTTCTTGGTATCAATTGTTTGTTCATTTTTTTATTCTTTTTTGTTCTTTCGTTCGTTTTATTTACCTGCCTTCCATGATGCAGGTACTTTAAGGTGTATTGTCTATTTGATATACTGTTTTGTGCTGTGGACCCAAAACAGACCAGAAAACATGCTCAAAAAACTCCCAACCTGCCCAAAAAAAACATTAGCCAAAACGCCAAAAAAAAATTCTCTGTGGTCGACTGGTGAGAATGGGAAATGGAGCGGGAGGCGGAGTGAAAACCGCAAACCTAGACGGATGGTGCGGGTGGAGGAGGAGAAAATGGAGGGTGATCCGTATGAGAAATTGGCGGAGGCGATTGGGCGGTTTGCGGGGGTGTATGCTCGGGTTGAGGAAGCGAAGCAGATGGTGGAGTTGGAAAAGCAGAGGATGCGATTTACTAAGGATTTAGAGCTACAAAGAATTAAGTTGTTGATGGAGTCACAAGTGCAGTTGGAGAAATTGAAGCACTTGAAGACCAATTCAGAAGCTGGTAATGAAAAAATGGGTACATTAGTCAAAATGCCATATAAATAGTATACAAGTATAAAAAATTTCCATTTCTCTACCTAAAGTTGATGAATGTTGAACACGCTTTGATAGTGTTCTTATCACCCGTAACAAATTAATTAACAATGTAGTACGTTTTTCCAGAAAAGATGCAATGATTGTTTGAGAAGTATGAATATCTTCAAGTGATTAGAAAAGGTGCTTTCTTATTTTACTTTTATAATTCATTCATTTATGTTGATTTTTTTGGTGAGTAACAGGTTGGAGCATGTACTTTATAGTAAATAGCGTATGCGATAATCAGCTTCAACGCGATACAAAGTATTTGAAATACCAATGGATTGAATGCAAGAAACTGGATTTGTAGCTTTGCTATTTTCTTCGAATTCATGCATCCCTCACATCGTCAATGATGTTTGTTAAGGGAATAGAAAAATAAAAGTTCAAGGGAATCAACCACAATCTTCATCACATAAAGGTAAGTTTATCTTTACTACTTCACAATTTCATTACTTATAGATTACAATAGTTTCTAATATATAAAGAATTTTGTTTAAAATATAAATTTCTCTTTTACTAGCATACGATGTGTTTAAAGAGTTTTTTAAGACTTTTAAAATGGTATGTCAAAGGTGTGTCTTTGATCAGATGACATTAAAAAAGTGTTATAATTATATAGTTATGTTTCTAGACCATAACAGTGTGTGAAAAGATGATTTTGTGTACACATACAAGACAAAAGCATAAAGAATAAGTTGTATGTGCAGCCACATGATTATTATATAGTGTGTTAAGGTGAGACTTGAGCATCCAACTAAATAGGATTTGAAAAAGATATGGGATTATTTATAAGAATCAGCCTTATGCGTTGGAACATGTTTGAAGTATTGCTTGAGTGAAAGTTCTTAATTAGGAAACTAAAAATCAAAGATTCCAGGTCAAGCGGTTAGTGTTCAAATCAAGCTCTACATAGTCAAGGCAAATGATTTGAAGAAAGCAAATGATCTTATTACACGTTTGAATTTGGAGGCGCGCATGAAGCAAATGATTCCAGGTATGTTTCAGCTGGTTATCATGACTATTTTTCATCTTTTTGCTTTCCGTTTCGTGTAGAGGTGGCAAAAAAGGGCAAGCTTTCAGTTATGTAATTCTTTGTTAGGTAGTGGGTTGGGTAAGGGGCATTTTTATGGTTAAGTTTTCGTTGTATTTGTTTTAGATAATTGTTAGGGGTATTGTATAGACAAGGACCGGCTGACATAAGCATTTAGTCATGTTGAACTCAATTCAGTAAACCGGGTTGGAGTCGAAATGGGATTCGGATAGAGAGAGACAAAGAGAGATTTACATCTCATTGTTATGTAGATATTTACTTTTTTATTTCTATACTGCGAACAAATGTGCTTTTAGAGCAGGTGGTTTTGTTCTTTGGTTTGTTATCCGTCCAGCTGTGTTTGATTCTGTGTATGAGTTTTTTTTTTTTTTTTTTTTTTTTTTTGCGGTGCTTTTGTCTATTATCACAAGTTTATGAATATCAGTGAGCTGCACGTCTTCAACACTTATTCTTTTTTTTAATGGCAATCATCACTTATTCTTTTGTGGAGTAGGTATTGTTGGTAACTCATTCCACTACACCATGTGTTAATTACTTTATTAACTCCACTGCACCAATTTCTTACATATTTTTTAACGTTTTTTTGTTTGAAATAGTTCAGGAGTATGCTATCTGTGTTATTGCATTTATAGCCGGCCGTCACCGACCTCTCACTGTTGTCTAGATACGTCAACGTCAGTAAGCTTCTTCAATAAATCGATCGAACAAACCCATATGGTAATCCACATGTATATTGGTTGATATCTTTACATCTGCTTCTTATTTGTGTTGTTCCATTTTTTTTTCTAGGTGAACACTAATGTTTGTGTTGTGTTGTGTTGTGGAGGCATAGATGATGGTGGATATGCGCTGGGAGAATAATCGGTCGTGGGTGGTGGTACCACGATGGAAAAGGTGAACTGAAACCCGGCCTTTGATATTTCGGGTTTTCGCCTGTCGTCGATGGTCATAGCTTCCCCATGAGATGCTCCTGTGTTCGATTGATTAGTCGTTATCTCTGCAACGTTTTTTATTGCATCCTTTTTTCAATTTATGATCTCACCTGCAACTTCCAATGTAGATTACTTGAGTTAGCTGGGGTCTTTTTCTCAAAGTAAGCTAGAGATTTAGTTGAATGCCAAAAACAAAAAAACTGTTACGATGTCACCAAGTTAATGTGTTCTCAAGATATTTGAAGCATTAACTGGAAAGGAATTCATTTTTCTATGAGTTTCCTGTATAAAAGAGGTTCTAAGCTTAGGAATGTTATAAATTAATTTCTAACTTTTCTAGATAACTTTAATTTGTAATTTAGTTGTTAAATGGAGTCCTAAAACCGTTTCGACCACTTAATCAATCATCATATAGTGACCAACTTGATTTGGTTTCAGTGATTTTGCAAGATTTGGCTGACCGAAATAAAGACAATCACATCTACCCTACTTCCTGGATGATAACTTATGATGTACAAAACTTATTTTCTTTGTTGATAATAGTTAGACGAGTTTCATAAAGCGTCAAGAATGGTATGTATAAAACCGGTTATTGTTTGTTCATAAAATATTGCCTTGAAGCGTGGTGGAAACCCGAATATCTTTCGCGCAATGCGCGTTATAGAATACCACTAGTTTATTATAAAGTCCCTAACTTATTATTTCATAAATAATATCCCACCTACACGTGAACTTATCTGATTCGTGTACCAACGTGTAACTCTTCGGACTGTACCGAGTTGGGTTACGTTGATCTCGACTTTAATTACGATCGGACATCCAATATATCCAACAATCTCCCATTTGGACGATTTTAATTAAATGAGTCAACATGCGCAGAGTTGGACACCTAACTGCATCGCACTACACCCAACACAATGTGACACTTTACAGTCGTCAACTAATTCTTTGAGTTCAAGTAACGCTTTACTTAACCAAATAATATAGCCCTCGTAATTCTATCAATAAGTTTCTTATGTATAGACGTTCGTTGATCATAAGACATGTATCATTCATTCTATTATAGTGATCAACCATTCTCTATTCACATCTTTAATTCAAAGTGGTCTAACGAACTACCTTTAGTCCGAGCGTGGCCACACGTTTATACCAGTTTGAGTTAACGAGGGTGCCAGAATGCCTAAACTTCTAATCCTATAGAAGTATAGAATTCCATCAACGTCATACAACTACCACTTAACCTTGGATTTCTCCTAACGTTACCCGGATTACTACCCATGATTTAGGACAATGTTAGATAACATCAAAGATAGTCCTTGATCAATGTAGTTTAATATGTGCCTCTGGAAAAAGGACATATTGAACATGTCATTATCAAAACATCTCATGACACAGATCCATGGAGATCGTTTTGAAGCGAGTTACATCCAATATAATTCCCTAGTGATATCTGTGAATTTTGATTCTCAAACCATTGAGTTATCCATCCCATGAATACAGCCAATTCAATTCACACTAGTCTTACATTCAATTTCATTCCTATGTAATTTGATCGACTACGGATATTTTAGAATACTCTTATTCAAGGAATTAAACATACAAATAATGAACACAGTAACAAAGTATTTAATTTTGCATTTAACCCATAAATCAAATAAATATTCAATGTAACTGTTATAATTCAAAATAAAACACCAATACCAATTACAGATCATGCCCACTGTCTAGCAACTCTAAGCCCTATCTTTCCAGCATGCTTCTCATGTTTAGCTTGTGGTAAAGACTTAGTAAAGGGGTCAGCCAGATTTAGATCTGTATGAACTTTGTTTATTACGATGTCTCCACGCTCTATTATCTCTCTAATATAGTGGAATTTTCTGAGTATGTGCCTTGTGGTTTAATGTGACTTACGTTCGTTTGCAAGAGCAATGGCATTAGTGTTGTCACACAGTACCTCGATTGGTTTCTTTATGCTAGGCACAACATCGAGATCAGTAATGAACTTCTTCATCTAAGTAGCCTCCTTTGCAGCATCCGATGCAACATTGTATTCTGATTCACAGGTGGATTGAGTAACCCAACTTTGCTTACAGCTCCTCCAAGTAACAGCCCCACCATTCAGAATGAAAACGTATCCCGTCTGTGACCTTGAATCGTCACGATCAATCTGGAAGCTTGCATCAGTATAACACTTAACTTTGCTTACAGCTCTTCCAAGTAACAGCCCTACCATTTAGAATGAAAACGTGTCCCGTCCATTACTCTAGCGGGCGACAGTAAAACTGGGCTCGTGTGGAGGCGGTACGGTTTCCGGGCGGGAGCTGTTAACCTCCAGCGTGGACCCGGTTAAGACAACATAGACTGAGGGTGTGAAGGGTCAGGGCCTGGTTGTGCGGGATGACAACTTCCGAGTAAAAGAAAATCATCTTTCCAAAAAAAAAAACACTAATAATAATTAGTAACTTGGTTGGTGGCTCAATGGAAGAACGCTTTTAGGAGCACATAAATTAGAGATCGAGGTCATAAGTTCAAGTCTACGAGTAAAAACTAAAATTAGGCTGTTCAAAAATAAAAATTACTAACTTTGTTATACAATGTTGGTTCTAACTTTAACTTTATATGTTGTGTGTTTGTTTTTTTCTTTAGTGTTTTACTTTTTTACAACTTTGACAATTAAACCAGAAAAATTTTATACTTTCAATTTGAGTCCCTTATACTTATCATCTTTTATAAATTTTTCGTTTTACGTTTAAGTGTAAATTTTTCGAGTTAATATGGTACAACGTGTGTGCATGGTTTAACATTTTTAGGTTTATTTTTCCCTGTTTAACAGCCAGGTCGTAATGCACGGGTCCTAGATCAACTTAATTATTTTTTTATTATGTTCCATGTGTGTGGTGCAACATTTTTACGACTACTTTTCGTTCGGTTTTATATTTTTTGATTTTTTATTTCTTTTGTTTTACTATCTTTTTCGGTATTAGTAGTCGTTGGCGGTGGTATGATATTAGAGCTACTTGGCACTGTTTTACGCCCCCCCCAAACGAAAGGGGCACAATACTAGTTATTTCTAACTTCCAGTCGCGCAGTTGTTTTATAATGTCTTGAAACCAAGCTAAAAACCAACCTAATATGACCAACGATTGTACTCTGAAGTTTTATCTATCTTTTTAATCCAAAAAACATTGTGTGGTAAACCTTTAATAGAAAATTTTGAAACCATGGATGTGATAAGATTAGCATAGTATATATAGGTATTCTGATACATCTATTTAAGGTACAACTTGACTGGTACATTATAAAGAACATGAAGTCATAAACAAAGCCATGATAAGAGAATCAACACTTGTATACCACTTCACCCTCACACCCTTTCATTTCCTTATGAAAGAAACTCCCTTTTCAATGCTTGCTGCAAGCTCTTTTTTGGCTTCTTCCAACCCAACCCTGTTTGTTTCATATTAAGCAAATATTAATTCTATATTTTTTATTTAAAAGTCGCAAAATTTGGTAAGTTCGCGTGCATCATACCTTTCATACTCATTCAATGGTCCAAGTTGAAATATTTCTTCCACACCAGTGCGGCCTAATCTCACTTGGGTTGCAAAGAACGGGAGTTCTGTAACCTATTATACAACAGTATTTTTAACATTTAATGAACTATGCCCCGAAAAAAGCAGATAAATATAATAATGCATCAATAAAACGGATTTATACCCGAGATTCTACAAAAGCACAATCCACGATGTCAGCATCGCCTCTTAAGCCACGGAGGCAGCGATCCGCAAACTTAACTGCTGCATATGCCTGTATAGTTTTATAGATACTTTATTTTAGTTCACGGGTTTTAAAAGTTTTTATAATTATAATATGAAACTCATCAAGATGAAATAAGAATTAGTTAGTACCATGGATAATGTTGCAGAACCAGCCCCAGCTTTTGCCTGAAATGGTTACTTAGGTTAATCATAATCAATCTACTTATCAGTTACAGGGAAAAAAAAGAACATAAAGGTCACATTCTTGTGTCCATTTACTTGCTAACAATTAACGGGCTATTTTGAAATTATGTTTAATCTCTAACAAGTTAAAAAAGCGGCAAAAAAAAAGGAAACATGTCATATGGGTCAAACACTCGTATTTATAACCCACATTTGTCACACTAAATATTTATTCTCAAGAAAAGAAGTATATCTTTGATAAAAGTGTATTGGGTCAATCCGACCGGCTCCTGACAAAAAAAACATAGATGTTTTGACCCATTACCCAACCCACCTGACTGTCCATTCTGTTGGTCTGAAGAAAAGTGATATGCCTTACCTGAACAACTTCGGTTCCACCATCTTGAATGCGCTTTGTCAAGTATTCAGTTTCTTCTTTAGTGAAGGAGCATGGAGGTTTGACCTGAAAAAATGATGCAAGTCAGATGACCTGTTCTGATCCATACTAAAAATGATCCATTTCAACCCAAACCCGTTTTGACCCGTTTCCTAACCCATCCAATCTTGCTCTCTTTTACCTGTGAAAGTAGGGGCAGAATTGTAACTCCTGCGTGTCCTCCAACCACCGGGACACTAACTTCTCTTGGATCAAGTCCCAAAACTTCAGCCTGAAAAAGTAAAACTCGATTAGAATTCACTCAAAGTGAAACAAAAAAGATGGTTCACAACTGAAACTTGTGATTGCATACCACAAAAGTGTTGGCTCTAACAACATCGAGCATTGTGACTCCGAGCAGGCGTTTGGGATCATAAGTGCCAGCTTTCTTGAAAACTTCTGCAGCAATTGGGACTGTAGAATTCACGGGATTGCTAATTAAGTTGACAATTGCATTAGGGCAACACCTTGCAATTCCTTCACATAAAGTTTTAACAATTCCAGCATTAATCTTGAAAAGGTCATCACGTGTCATTCCAGGTTTTCTTGGAACACCAGCAGGTATGATCACAAGATCCATCCCTGTGAGTGCTGCATCAAGCTGTGGTTGCCCGAGGAAACCTCTCACCTATAAATCATCATAATTCTATAATTAGCTAACAAAAAAAACATCAGACACATACAGAAACGTTAATGAACTAGTACCGGACACATGTAGAAACGTTAACGCAATGAACTACAAAGATATGTTTAAATCAACAAACCATAATGAAAAACGGCATCTGCATAGGCTAAAAGTTGGTCAATGAAAGAAAGTTACCACAGCGCCAGTATCCATGTGGCTTATATCAGCAGTGACACCGGGAGCATTAACAACATCATAAAGATGAAGAACCGAAACCAACGGGTTCATCTTCATTAACATAGCTAGCGGTTGACCAATCCCTCCAGCAGCACCCAATATTGCAACTTTGAACCCGGGGGCCCCACCCTTTGCTCTGCAATTAGCTCTCTCCAATACTGATCCTCCCTCCATCTTATGGCACATGATTCATAAAAAAACAACGATAAAAGATTACAAAATCTGACAAACCCGGATGTAAAAGACATAAAGATTCTAGTTTGTCTAAATAAAAAAACTACCCAATACGCGTACTACAATATAGAATACTACTAGGATTTTTAACCAATGAAACTTATAGTATCATCATAGCCCTATCTGCAGTCCAAAAACTTGTCCGAAACCGCGCACCCAATGATAAAGATTTAAACTTGAAGCCAAAATTAAGCATTGCCAACAAGAAAGATTCTAATTCCACATAAGTTACACAGTTGGAACATCAACCAGCAATAAAAAAAATCAAGAAAATTAAGAAAGATTCAACATGTTTCCCTCAAAATTACTAACCAGCACGTACATTTCGACCAAAATCAACCACTACCCAATAGCAAGATTTAAACTTTAGACACAATTATGCAGCAGAACAACATCAAGAACTCAAAAACAAATCATGAATTTAATCAGCAAAGAGTTAAAAAGGTTTCAACTTTGCCAGCCTATTTGAAGTTCAGCTATTGCTATGATATATGATCATTACTTTTGAATAGACCCACATCATGCTTTAAGATCAAACTTCTTTCTAAATACATCCAAATCAAGCAATACACCAAATACCCATCATTCATTAACAACTTACATACCCAAAAAACACAATCATCATCAACCCCTTAAAACCTCTTGATCACACTATAAACATTACAAACCCTAAGAACTCATATGAGCTCAACATATGAAACTAAAACATTGATTAAATCACATAACATCAAAGTTTCCATATGGGTATTAGATAATAAGATCAAGAATGAAACCTGAACATTTGAAGGGTGAAGATGAGCTGCAATTCTTGCAATTCGCTGGTTGGCGTCCATATTTGAGTTACTGGTATTTTTTTTATTTTTTTTTATGGATTGGGTGTTTCTTGGTGATCAAGAGAGATGAATAAATGGGAGTTGAAGAAAGAGTGGGGAAGACAATATAGAAGATAAAAGTATGGATAAAATAAATATTATTTATTTGGTTATGATTTATTTAGTAGGAAAATATTATTATTCTTGAAAATATTTTGTGGAATGTAAGCCCTTATCCTATATCTATATCGTTTGTGGCTATGTGTGTTGATGTTGTTATCGATTTTGTATTCTTTTGAGTCTTGATTGAATACCCAAATAGGAAATTAGGTTAGAGAGTGTTGTTCGAGATGAAATTTGGGGTTTTAATCGAAATTGGGAGATATTTTGATGTAATTTTATTTGCCATTTGTATGGCAGTATGTAGTGGTTGTGTGTCATGAACATCTAATCTTTGATATTATAATATGATTGAACTTTGTAGAACGATTTCTTAGTTTAAAAAGAAAAGTGGTCTAGAAGGGCATTCAAGTTAATGTACCGTGGAGATTTATTATCTTTGTTGTATTCATCTTAAGAGCTAGAATACGATGTGTTCTTATCCCTTATATTATTCTTCTATCGACAATGCATCTTCGTTTAAGTCTATAACTATGCATACTCTATAAATAACTTAAGCCACTATGTTATGTGTATTTACGGTTACTTGAGTTGGGGTTGTTAGTGATAAACTTTTGACAAATGCTTATACACTTATAGTACCTATACTTATGTAGGTGTGCTATAATTAAACCAAAAAAAAAAGAGGAGGAAATATTAAAACTAAAAATATACTTTTATTTCTTTTAATGGAATCTATAATATGCATTCGATTTTTTAGAGGTAGTGTCGTAGTGACACCCAATTGAATAACCATCATGTAACAAACAGGCTAAATGCTCTTCCCTAATATCAACGATCCTTAGGCTTTTCAAAAGGAGGTTATGGAGGTTGGTTGCAAGTCGGTTTTCGTCGTTAGATGGACTTACTGGGAAGCTTATTGATAGGGTGTTGAGATTGCCTACTAAGGAGTTTTTGATGGAACGAATATTTTGCTACATGAACCCCTTTCAATACTGCTTGCCTACTAATGAATTTCGAGTCTTGATATAATCAGAAAGTTAGCCCACTGGTTCACCTCTCAAATTTGGCCCATATTACAAACACTATTTTAGTTATTTAAATGAGTCAGCCCAAGAGTACATATTGTTGCTATTAATTTGAGTAGAATTTGGTCTATGTAACCCGCAATAGTTGCCAATTGTTTAAATAAAATAAGTTGTTTAGCTAAGTAAAGTTCTTAAGCAAATAAGAACTAGAGTATGAAACTTGTGTTAAGCCTAATAGTGCATTTTAATAACCATTAGAGAAACTCACCAACACGACAAAGCAGATGGAAGGTGAAAAACACTATTCATGATTAGTTTGCTTTTATACATAGTATAATTCAATGCTTTGTCGTGTTGGTGAGTTTCTCTATTGGTCGTTAAAATACACTATTAGGCTTAACACAAGTTTTATATTGTGGTTCTTATTTGCTTAAGAGCATACGGAGTGGAGGGGGGAAAAGGGGCATGAAGCGCCATGTGACACTTGTGTGGCCCATGTGTGAAGGGTGAAAATTGTGGGGAGTGAAAGGGGGAGTGACACGTGACATTTATTTATTTTTTATTTTTTTAATAAACTAATTAAAAGCTATTTTTTAAAATAAAAAGCATAATTAAAATCATAATAATTAATAATAAACTTCCATAAAAAATCTAAAAATTAAAAAAAAATCAAATAAAAAAAATACATGTACTAAAAAAATACATAAACAAAAGAAATTACATGAACCGAATATGTTTTTAATTATCGTTACTCGTTATAGTCAGATTCGTAATTTCTTGGTATACTCCAAATATGATCAACCAAATCCACTCGAAGGTTGTGATGTGTTTGGCTATTCTTGATTTCAAAGTTGTTTAACCTTCTTTCTTCATCAGTAATGTTTCCTTGACTTTGTTGCGTTTCCTCACCAAAGTACTCGCATGTTGCACGTCCTTCGTTTTCCAAAATCATGTTATGTAAAATAATGCATGCGTACATCACATTTCGTATTTGGGCTTTTTTCCCACATTCGACATGGCTGGGCCAAAAAGCGCCATCTTTTTTGCAAGACACCAAAAGCTCGCCCAATGTCTTTCCGTGCAGCCATTTGAGCTTTGTTAAACTTTTTTCTCTTATCGTCTAATGTAGTCCTCCATGTAAATGATTTTACGAACACGGCCCACTCAGGGTAAATTCCATCTGTTAGAATATACCCGTACTTGTATTCTACCCCGTTTACGAAAAAAGTTCCTTTTAGTGCAACATCATTTACAAGATCGTTGAAAATTGGGGATTGATTAAGAATATTTATATCGTTCAACGAACCGGGCACACAAAAAAATGCATGCCAAATCCAAAGATCTTGTGACGCAACTGCTTCAAGCATCATACACGGCTTTTTATGATATCTGCTCGAGTGTTGGCCTTGCCACTTTGTTGGACAAAGTTCCCACTCCCATTTCATACAATCTAAACTCCCGAGCATGCCGAAGAAACCATGATTTTCTTCGTGAAACTCCAAAAGTTGTTGTACGTCACTAAATGTAGGTTTTCTCAAATATCTTTTTAAATATAGTTCAACGACGTACTGAGAAAAATAGTTAACACTTTCCCTAGTCGTTCGCTCGAACATCTTTAGATAGTCGTCCATTATGTCGGAACTTTGTCCGTAACCCAAGTGTCTAAGCGCGGTTGTCACCTTTTGCAATGCGGTAAATCCTATCTCACCACGTGCATCGGGCATTTGTTGAAAATATTTGTATTTATTTTCTAAATCGTTTGATATTCTTAAAAATAAATTACGACTCATACAAAAACGCCGCCTACAACTTTTTTCATCGTATATTGGTTCAGGTGAGAAGTAATCACGTACCAATAACTCATTTGCGACTTGTCGTTCACGAAGTATATACTTTCTACGTTTGGGTTCGGAGGTCCCTTCATCATCCACTATAGCTTCAACCACTTTCTGAACGCTCACTATTATCAATTCCGCGCCGTCGTCGGATGTGGACTCCAAAGCATGTAGATCAAACGAATCAGACGAACTTGAAGATTGGTCCGACATCTTGCGAGTATTTTTAGAAAATGATAGTTTGGTGATGATTTTATAAAAACATGATTGTGTGGGTTTGGGTAGAAGAGGATATGGTTATATATAGGGTAGGGTTCCTGAAAGAATACTGTTTTGTGTGAGAAGTGTAGTAAGGATTAAGAATTGACATGTAGGAAGGATTAAGAATTGACATGTAGGCATCATATTTTTTATTTTGGAATGATGTATTGGGTTGTTTTGGCTTGAAAAACACTTAACACAACAATATACAAAAATATAAAACATAATCCAATGTATTATAGTCATTAAATTTAAATTACAGATAAAACACCTTAGTAATTACTTAAAACACTCTGCTTAAAACACCCTAGTAATTACTTAAAACACTCTACTTAAAAACATTGTTTTCGGTTATTAATTTGTTATGTTTGGTGTTTTTCTAAGCAAAACAATCCAAAACATCATGAATACGTCAAAAAAAATATGCATACATATCAATTTTTAATCCTTCCTACACTTCTCACACAAACCAATATTCCTACAGGAGCCTCTACATATATATATATATATATATATATATATATATATATAACCGTTGTGTAACTGTATAAATCAAAAAATTAAACTTTTTTTTTAATCCTCAACTGTCACAAAGACCCCACCACTCATGAATTGCCACGTGCCCAAGACCCCAACCCCCACGCCGGTGAGGATCTTTCCGCCCAAGGGGCTCCCCCCACCCCTTTCCACACCCATCCGGGCCAGCGTTTATGGCGTGATGGTGCCCCCCCCCCCCCCCAGAAAAAAAACAAACCCCGGACCGTGTAAGAACTTTACTTGGCTAAACAACTTATTTTATTTAAACTAGTAAGAAACCCGCGCTTTGCTGCGGAGACAATACATGGCGGGAACCTAATTCTATCCTTAAAAGGATAAACAAAAATCATTGTATGAGTTGTATATCTATATAACATCTCCACCTAATATTCCTAAAACAAAACCATCCATGTTTTAAATCACCAAAGTGTTTGGACATTGAAGATGGAATCAACAACTCCATCTTTCTAGTAAAGCCTTCATGCATAAGCCCATCTATCACATATTAACCACACATGAGGACATGAATCATGAGTAATATACATCCTTCAAAATTGCTTGAAGCTCCCTGGTACAAATATACAAAAGAATAAAATCAGTATTTGTGTATCTTTCATATATTACAATGACAAAAATTTATACCTCTCATTTTAGAAATTAAAGAACAAAAACCATTAATGATGAGTAATTGTTTCAACCCATAACACATAAAAAAAATGGGGCCTCTAAGTCAAAGCTCGGTCACGACATGAGAACTTCTCTTCTAACCAAGGCCAAGTACAATATCGAGTTCTTCCAAATCAATCTCACAATGTCGATTCTTACATAGAAGATTAACTGTTAGGAGTCACAATAGATCCTTCTCTCACAACCAAAATAGATGATCCACTTGACTGAAAACACAATTGTTCAATTGATGCATATTGTTTAACTATATTATCCTTTTCATCCTTGATATTGGTTGTAACTTTATATTCAAAACCGAAGTTGAGTAAATATTAGAAATTTGATTGAAAGTTTAGACAAAGTTATTTGAATAATTAACTATTGCCACACTCCATCAACTGCTACTTTTGGGCTAGGATACTCCAAAGCTAGACAAGTGTATCTACAACTTTGAGTTCACAAAGTTTTTACCAGCTTTTATATGTATATTTTTTCTCTATAAAAAAAATAGGTAAACTAAGTTTGGAATAAACCAATTCAAACACATGTCAAAACGATAAAGGAAAATATCAGATTTAAACCATTAATCGAAGTTACCTGTGCGTTATTCTTTACAAGAAAATCTTGGTACAAAGGAAACATTTTAGTTGTGAGTTTAACAGTTATAATATATCAAAGAAATACGAACCTTTAGCCGCCATTGCTAGCAAAAAGTTACTCTAAACCGAACACCTGAAAATCACACAATTCAAACTTTTACCCCCCAAAATCATAAAAACCATCCAATAATCAATTTTAATACATATTATAACAAAATATATGATGTGTGAGAGAGATAAAGAGAGAAACATACATGCCTCCATTGAGCCATGATGAAATGGGCTTATGATCAACATCATTACCAGCCTCAGTTTCAAAATAATAAAACAAACTCCTTAAATTCATAACCAACAAACAAAATTAAAATGTGGATCAACCTGTGAATCATTTGAAAACCCATTAGCAAGCCAAATGAAAGTCACTACCACTGAAAGGGCTTTAATCTTTAATCACCGCACAACCATTAACTGCATAAAATTTAGGTGTGGAAATACTCACAATATTTTAGAAGTTACGGAAATACTCAAACGTATTTGAGAATATATGTACAACTATGATACATAAAACATACATTACACACAACCCTACGGCACAAACCAAATAAAGTTTCAAGCTTGATTGCCGGAGACGTCCGACAAACCCAACCCCAAATCGGAGACTGAGTTGAAAGCATTAAACGAATAATAAGGGTTACGACTACCTCATTGGTCAGAGTAGAAGAAGCAGACCCCGTGGTTGTTCCGGTAGCGAATGAGTCAAATAGAGAGTCGATTTCATGGCTGTGTGAGGTACTCGGGTGGTGGTGTGGCGAGAGCTCGAAATGTGTAGTGTGTGTGAAACTTGAGGCAGATGGACTATGTTTTTTTATGAATGATTTGTTATAAACTATTGACTAACTATTATTACAAATGAATAGCATTGATTTACCCATTTACTCATAATCATGTTTAACCGTTTACGGGAAAGGCAAAGGTTGCGGTGTAATAACCTTTAAGAGAAATTTTAATAATAAGCCTTTTAGTTTAGTTTGATTTATAATATTTTATGATCAATTTAATATCCATGTAGAAAGACAATGTTGGCCCTATACTACTCTCAATAAGTGCTGTACTATAACTCTATAAGCATAAAAAATTACAATTATTTAAATTTGCTAGGTATCTTCCTCTCATGCTGCTTTATAATATAGTATAGATATTGATATTGATATTGTCAACTATTGCGGGTTACATAAGACCAAATGCTTACTCAAATAAAAAACAACAATATGTGCTATTGGGCTGACCCATCCAAATAACTAAAAATACTTAAATAGTGTATGTATATCTGGGCCACATTCGAAGGTGAACCAGTGGGCTAACTTTCCTGATTGTATTAAACATCCGAAATTCATTAGTAGGCAAGCAGCAAGCTATTGATGAAAGGGGTTCATTTAGTAAAAAAATATTTTATGTTGTAGTCAATGGAATGTTTTATGTTTGATATTTAACTACTTCTTTTTAATTACCAATTTGTGAGAGATTTTGCGTTCAAGTTCCAATGATTACGGGATTAAAAAATAAATTAGCCTTTAAAAAAAAACTTCATTTTAATTAGTTCTTTTTTATTTTAAATTTATTTGAACAATTTTTATTTTAAATTTATTTGAACAAAAACGTTTGATATATGAGTAAAGATCAAATACATATAGTTTTTTTGTAAGAACTGTGAGAATCAAAGGGGGTAAAAAAAATTTATTTTTTTTTTTAGAATTTTTTTTCCCATGTGCTTAAACATTCTTTCTAGATGAATAATACAAAAAAAAAATTAAAAAAAAATTTTTTTTAGTGTAATTACGTCATTAAGGTAAATACATTAGTTTACACTAGAGTAATTATGTAATTACTCTACACGTAATTACTCTACACCAAATTTTTTTTATTTTTATTTTTTTTTAGTTTTCAATACTATAATACATGTTTAACAATATGGGGAAAAAAAATTTTGAAAAAAAAAATACCCTCCTTTGATTCTTACAGTTCTTACCAAAAAAGCTATTTGTACCGGATCTTTCCCCTTGATATATAGGTTACATTAGTTACTCTTTTTTACAATCTTACACTATAAAATAAAATAGTACAATAACGATTATCAAACAAAGTGCTGTGTAAACTAATCAGATAAATTATAGAGTTTGTTAAACAAATCAAATAAAATAATAAAAGTTTTAATTTTTAAAGATAACTTTGTTCATGATTTTTTTCAAGATTTTGATACTATAAAGAAACTTTATCTTATCATTACACGTTGGTTGTGTTGTATATGCAGGAAAATGACTTAGTGACATGAATTGGTATGATAAGTGAGAGAGAAAAAAAATAAGATAATATTGGTTCTTTTCTTCGAGCATCTTTTTGTAGCACTCTAAATTGTCGCTACCCAATATCTTCTTTACCTTCACCATAACTACTCGAACTATATATGTAAGAGTTACACTAAAAAAAGGAAACGACATTAATGCTCCATTTCAGAAACCAATTCATAGTGATAACATGTGGGCTCAAATGTTGCATGTCTTTGTAGTAGTACCTTTATGAGATGGTTATGTTGGAATCCTCCTGGATAACCAATAACAAGAATCCGTAGGGGCATGATCAAGTAACATAGTACAAAGATAATACAATATGCTTGCATATACAAATTGAGATAATATTGTAATATCAAGTATATTTATCCGAAACTCCTTACTAAGCAAGCCATTAGGGTGGGCGGGGTGGTTATCACAACCCACTATATCACACTCAATCAATTTATGCCACCTCAATTTATCACATTTTATCTCACATCCATCACTAATTATATGGGACGGTGTATCACACCATCACTAACATTACTAAATCATTACTCACCAATCCAAAATAAAAAAAATCAACCAATCACAACATTACACCTCATCCCCAAACAAGCCACCCACCCTACACACCTTTATCACGGCCGCAATGCACATCACGACCGTGACAACTTTTTTTCCATCACGAGATTAACGGAGCGGTGTTTGCAATGGTCACGGCCATTATGGACCAGCCATTACAGACCGCTCCGTGTGGCCTTAGCAAAAATAATAATAATAATTGTTGTCGAATATAAACAACCATTAATATAAATATTTTTATATTTATTGGGTACAATAGTTACTTTTTTTTACCGGCCAGTCTTTACACTAAGGATTAACCCCAAATCAAATAAAGTGCTGAATAACTAAAGGAATAAACTAATCAGATAAATTGAAAGTTATAGAAGTTGTTAAACTAATCAAATAAAATACAAAAAGTTTCAAAAGATAACTTCATGTTTTTTAAGTGTTTTCACGCTTTAGATACTTTGAGATAAAGAAACTTTAGGTTGTCTTGTCATTACACGTTGGTTGCGTTTTATTGCGGTTGTGGTTGATTAAAGCATTTGTTGCGAACCGATGTGTTGCCTATGACAGGAAAGTGATATGATTTGGTTGATTGAAGCATTATTGTGTTCCAATAACATACACTTTAATACTTACGTATGATCTTATTTTTCTTTAAGTATCTTTTTATATCATTCTAAATTGTCGCTACCCATCACCGCAAGGTGTTCGAATGTTCCATGAATACTTTCTTTACCTTTTACCTTGAGTTTTTTTCGCAAAAATTACTTGTAATTGAGAAAATTATTTACCAAAATGGGTTGTTTCGAAAAGTAAAAGGATTCCGATGAGACACAAATGACAAATCTGAATCTCATTTACTGTGCGATCATGTAATTTATAACTTCTCCATCCTCCAATTTTCACAAAAAGAACATCCCATTTCTTAGTCCCATCACAAATAATTTTTTTTCCTCATGGGTTGCGACATAAAAAATTAATCACCTACAACAAGCAGAAGACACCCAAGGCATTATAGCCTAGTGGTATCTTGGTGGTGAGATAAGACTTAAGGGCCATAAGGTCCTGGGTTCGAATCTCACAAAGGGGGTTTTCTCATAATTATGAGTTTCCTCCTGAATTGGTGACTTGGTGGTGGAATATGATCGCGTGGCAACACTGGTGGCACAATGATACTCCAGTGTTCCGTGAGTGATTTCAATTTGTTGGTCGTTCAAAAAAAAAAAAACAACAAGCAGAAGACAGAATGATTGGATATGGTTTGTTGGGCTTTTTTTTTTTTTTGCTATTTCAGTTCATCTTGTTACAAACATTCAACTATGTTATTGTTGGATTTAAGAACTTTTGTTTTTTAATCATCATAATCATCATACTCGGTTAATTCCACTAATATTAAAGCTAAGGTAGTGTCTGAGAAGGGTAAGATGTAGACAACTTTACGTCTACCCCGCGGGAATAGAGAGACTGCTTTCAGTGAGACCTCGACTAGATAGTGGATTTGCATCAAGCCTTGAACATAATACATATAACCCTTAGCAATCGGGACAAGCCCGATTTGTATCTCCTTATCTTTCGGTTATCAATGCCATCACATGATGCATGATTAACCGTCCACCGTTTTAGCGTCATTTTACTTTTGTTTTTTAATAATAAGGGGTAAAAATGTCAAACATACACAATTTTTGTAAATATTTTTTAAACAACCGTTTTGATTAATAATTTTATTAACTACACCTATTTAGGGAAAAAGAACTCCTTTTACCTTAACTAAACTAAAAGCAGAAAACAATATTAAATCTATCTATACTTTCAATAATAGGAGAGTCGTGAGTGACGTCAGAAAGCTGACGTGTCAACACTTTAGGCAGGCTACCAATGCCTGCGTGATGCAAAACCTGACGTCACTAAGCATCAGATTAAATAATTAAATAATGTCACTTGGCTGAACGGTGGTAAGAATCCCACTTGCCTCATCAGCTGTTGTTAATAAATTAATTAAATATTCCCACTTGCTTCAACAGAGTTTTGAAGGACTGTTGCTTTTAGATTTGAGCTCTAAACTGAAATTCAAATTTCAAATTCGACACCCCATTACACAACTATATAAAGCCATCATGTCCCTCTCTTTCTCTCAGATAAGTTTTAAATCTCTCCAATAATTTTCAAACCGTGACAGCTGCTTCTCTCACGTTCAACTTCCTGTTTCAAGGATTCGAGTATATCAGGTAAAACCCAAATTCTAACCGATCATATCAATAACAATAAAATTTTTCGCTGTTGGTTTTGACTAACCCTCAATCTTTTGTTTTATTAATCAGCAGCCAGAGTAATTACGTTGTAAAAGGTTTCCTGTTTGTAAGATTCTCACAATGAAACTCAAGAAGGGTATGTCTTTACTTTTTTAAAGCCATGTATGGGAGTGTTTAATGTCTTCTTTCTTTTCTGTTAGACATTACTTTCAGTCATTCTTGATATAGTATTTTTCTGAATGTTTGGCCGTTAACAAATAGAGGGATTAGCTTAATCACTCGAGACTCTTTCCAGATGGCATTAGGCAAGACCTTGATTGCAATTCTGCTTTTATGCCACTATGCTTATCTATTGAAGAAGGCGTCTGCGTGTACTTTCTTTTTTGTTGTTCCCGTTGTTGTGCTTGTCAACAAGTATGTTTCTTGAAATTCTTATTTGTTTACTTTGTTTTTCAAGGCTTGTGGTTTAAGTATAACCGTGACTGTTTTTTTCTGTTCTGTTAGCAAGCAGAGTATGTGAGGAAGCACCTTGAGTATGTTGAATATTCAAGGAAATCTTTTGCAGATTCTTTCCAGTCAAAGAAACAAATATGTGTTGAAAATTGATTGGTGTATAAAGACATGTTATATTGAAAGTTGAGTTGAATGTAATAGCTACGTCAGTTTTAAGTTTTCTCAAGATTAGTTAAATAATTATTTTCGTTGTTTTAGTAGTTTTTTGTAAGGTGTGTCTATGTTAAAAACATGTTTGTAAATATTCTGTAGTATAATTTGAAGTTGTATTTGAAGACAGTTGTTTTGTGAAGGTCTATATATTTTTTTTGAAGTTTGTATTACAGTGGTTTCATTACATTTGTTGCAAAGTTAATAGATGTTTCTTTTACAATTAATGTTATAATTTATAAGTCCAAGAAATGTCTACCCTATGTTAGTGAAAAGATGTTTCTAAATATATTATTGTATATAAACATGAAATTGTGTTGGATGGGTGATTTTTTTTTCATTACATCGAAAGTTTGTATTCGAAAACAACCGTTTTGGGAGCAAATATTGTTATTGTTATTTTTAATCAAGTATTTCATTTACGTGGAATATTCCAAATTGTAAGTTAAATTCTTTTTTGAATCACAATTTTTTCATTACATCTGAAGTTGTATTGGATGACAGGCGTATTCATTACATCCAAATTGTAAGTTAAATTAGTTTGTGTTTTTTAGAGTGAAAGTTTTAAAATATCTTAGGGAAGAAAGATGAAAACCATCTTTAACAAATAAATCCTAAGGTTTGAATTTTTATGAGGGAAAGTTTTAAATTATCATAGGGAAGCGTGTGTACGAATTTGAACATCAACCGGGTTGAATTCATATATAATATTCGAGTAAACATTGTTAAACAGTCGACATAGGCCTAAAAGTCTTTGATGGACACTGTAGAAATGAAAGTTCTAGATGAAAACATAACATAAATTAATAATTATTTAAAAAGCATTTTAGAAAGAAAGTTTTGAATTATTATAGGTAAGCGTGTTTACGAATTTCAACATTAAGCGGGTTGAATTGCAAATTGCAAATATTAAGAGTTTTGAGATGAAATATTTTTATTGTTATTATTGTTAATCAAGTAATTCATTAACATGCTTGAAGTTTTATTCGATAACAGCTGTATTGAATACATCTGTTTACATGTAAATCAGATGTTGTAAAACAGATCTTTGGATTCATAATACAAATAAGCCTTAACTTTTGAGTTTTTTAGAGGGAAAGTTTTAAAATATCTTAGGGAAGTTAGTTTTCGAATTTGAAGTTTATCCGGATTTAATTTCAAATAATAAGAGTTTTGAGACTTAATATTTTCAAAACTTATTATTAATTAATTCATTTATATAACATATAACATTGTGTCATTATATATTCTTGGTTGTATTGATCAATAATATTCAAAATGTGAAACAATTTTATAAGAATCCTATTCAAAATCAGTATATTTTTTTCTAAACATTTTGTATGTAGCATCATTTCATTTTGAAAAAGAAGTGATATTAAAAAAATGTTTGAAAATCATATTTAACAAATAAGACCTAATTTTTGAATTTTTAAGAGGGAAAGTTTAAAATTATTATAGGAAAGCGTGTTTACGAATTTGAACATTAGGGGGGTTGAGTTCATAAATAAATAATAATACTAATTATTTAAAAATCATTTTTGATCAATAAGTCCTAACTTTTGAATTTTTAAGAGGGAAAATTTTAAATTATCATATGGAAGCGTGTGTACGTATTTGAACATCAACCTTGTTGAATTCATAAATAATATTCGAGTAAACAAAGTTTGTAAAACCTAACTTGTAATTAATATTTAACGAAATCATTGTTAAACAGTCGACACAGCCCTAAAAGTCTTTGATGGACACTGTGGAAATCAAAGTTCTAGATGAAAACATAACATAAATTAATAATTATTTAAAAAACATTTTAAATCAATAAGTCCTAGCTTTTGAATTTTTTAGAAGGAAAGTTTTGAATTATTATAGGTAAGCGTGTTTACGAATTTCAACATTAAGCGGGTTGAATTGCAAATTGCAAATATTAAGAGTTTTGAGATGAAATATTTTTATTGTTATTATTGTTAATCAAGTAATTCATTAACAGGCTTGAAGTTTTATTATATAACAGCTGTATTTAATACATCTGTTTACATATAAACCAGATGTTGTAAAACAGATTTTTGGATTCATAATACAAATAAGCCTTAACTTTTGAGTTTTTTAGAGGGAAAGTTTTAAAATATCTCAGGGAAGTTAGTTTTCGAATTTGAAGTTTATCCGGATTTAATTTCAAATAATTAGAGTTTTGAGACTTAATATTTTCAAAACTTATTATTAATTAATTCATTTATATAACATATAACATTGTGTCATTATACATTCTTGGTTGTATTGATCAATAATATTCAAAATGTGAAACAATTTTATAAGAATCCTATTCAAAATCAGTATATTTTTTTCTAAAGATTTTGTATGTGACATCATTTCATTTTGATAAAAAAGTAATATTATAAAATGTTTAAAAAGCATCTTTAACAAATAAGTCCTAAGGTTTGAATTTTTAAGAGAGAAACTTTTAAATTATCATAGGGAAGCGTGTGTACGAATTTGAACATTAACCGGGTTGAAATCATAAATAATAATAATATAATATATTTTTTAAAATCATTTTTGATCAATAAGTGTTAAATTTTGAATTTTTTAGAGGGAAAGTTTTAAATTATCATACGTAAGCGTGTTTACGATTTCAACATTAACAGTTTTGAGTTGCAAATTGCAAATAATTAGACTTTTGAGCCCAAATATTGTTATTCTTCTTATTATTAATTAATTCATTTATATAAGATATAACATTGTATCATTGCATATTGTTTGTTGTAATTATCAATAATATTCAAAATGGGAAACTATTTTATAAGAACCGTGTTGAAAATTAGTTTACTATTTTCTAAAGACAACATATGTATGTAGCATCATTTCATTTTGATAAAGAAATAATATTAATTAATGTTTGATCAATAACATTGAATTCAAAATAACTATGTCATATAGTTGGTTCCATTGATCAATAATATTAAAGTTGTGAAACTATGTTATAAAAATTCAGTTTAAATTGATAAATGAATAAGTTGTTTAAGTTGTAAATAGTAAGTGTTGAAAATAATAAGAAAGCGTGTTTACCAATTTGAACATTAACGAACTTCAGTTGTAAATAATAAGAGTATTGAGAACAAATATTGTTGTTGTTATTATTATTAATTACTTAGTTCATTTACGTGCATATTGCAAATTCTAAGTGAAATTGTTTTTTGGATGTGAGTTTTTTTATTACATTTGAAGTTATATTGGATGGCAGGTGTATTGAGAACATCTGCTTACATGTTATCAGATGTTGTAAAACATATCTTTGGATTTATAATAGAAATAAGCTCTAAGGTTTGAATTTTTTAGAGGGAAAGTTTTAAATTATCATATGTATGCGGGTTTAGGAATTTGAACATTAGGGGGGTTGAGTTCATAAATAAATAATAATAATTATTATTTAAAAATCATTTTTTGATCAATAAGTCCTAACTTTTGAATTTTTAAGAGTGAAAGTTTTAAATTATCATATGGAAGCGTGTGTACGAATTTGAACATTAACCGGGTTGAATTCATAAATAATAATAATAATTATTATTTAAAAAGGATTTTAAATCAATAAGTCCTAACTTTTGAATTTTTTAGAAGGAAAGTTTTGAATTATTATAAGTAAGAGTGTTTACGAATTTCAACATTAAGTGGGTTGAATTGCGAATTGCTAATGGCAAATTGCAAATATTAAGAGTTTTGAGATGAAATATTTTTATTCTTATTATTGTTAATCAATTAATTCATTAACAGGCTTGAAGTTTTATTCGATAACAGCTGTATTGAATACATCTGTTTACATTTAAATCAGATGTTTTAAAACAGATCTTTGGATTCATAATACAAATAAGCCTTAACTTTTGAGTTTTTTTCGAAGGAAAGTTTTAAAATATCTTAGGGAAGTGAGTTTTCGAATTTGAAGATTATTCGGATTTAATTTCAAATAATAAGAGTTTTGAGAGTAGATATTTTCAAAAGTTATTACTAATTAATTCATTTATATAACATATAACATTGTGTCATTATATATTCTTGGTTGTATTGAGCAATAATATTCAAAATGTGAAACAATTTTATAAGAATCCTATTGAAAATCAGTATATTTTTTTCTAAAGATTTTGTATGTGGCATCATTTCATTTTGATAAAGAAGTAATATTATAAAATGTTTGAAAACCATCTTTAACAAATAAGTCCTAAGGTTTAAATTTTTAAGAGGGAAACTTTTAAATTATCATAGGGAAGCATGTGTACGAATTTGAACATTAACCAGGTTGTATTCATAAATAATAATAATATAATAATTTTTTAAAAATCATTTTTGATCAATAAGTGTTAAGTTTTGAATTTTTTAGAGGGAAAGTTTTAAATTATCATACGTAAGCGTGTTTACGATTTCAACATTAACAGTGTTGAGTTGCAAATTGAAAATAATTAGACTTTTGAGCCAAATATTGTAATTCTTCTTATTATTAATTAATTCATTTATATAAGATATAACATTGTATCATTGCATATTGTTTGTTGTATTGATCAATAATATTCAAAATGAGAAACTATTTTATAAGAACCGTGTTGAAAATTAGTTTATTATTTTCTAAGACAACATATGTATGTAGCATCATTTCATTTTGATAAAGAAATAATATTAATTAATGTTTTATCAATAATATTAAATTTGTGAAGCCATGTCATATAGTTGGTTCCATTGATCAATAATATTGAAGTTGTGAAACTATCTTATATAAATTTGGTTTATTTTGATAAATGGATAAGCTGTTTGAGTTGTAAATAGTAAGTGTTGGAAATAATAGGAAAGCGTGTTTACCAATTTGAATATTAACCGACTTCAGTTGTAAATAATAAGAGTATTAAAAACAAATATTGTTGTTGTTATTATTATTAATTACTTAATTCATTTACGTGCATATTGCAAATTCTAAGTGAAATTATTTTTTGGATGAGTTTTTTCATTACATTTGAAGTTATATTGGATGGCAGGTGTATTGAGAACATCTGCTTACATGTTATCAGATGTTGTAAAACAGATCTTTGGATTTATAATATAAATAAGCCCTAAGTTTTGAATTTTTTAGAGGGAAAGTTTTAAATTATCATAGGTAAGCGGGTTTACGAATTTGAAGATTAACCGGGTTGAGTTGCAAATAATAAGAGTTAGAAGAGCAAATATTGTTTTTGTTGTTATTATTAATTATTAATTTATTTTATAAAAGATATATAACATTGTATCATTTTATATACTTTGTTTTATTGATCAATAATATTGAAGTTGAGAAAGTACATTATATAAATCGTCTTGAAAATCAGTTTGTTATTTTGTAAAGAATTTTTATGTAGCGATATTTGATTTAGATAAATAAATAAATTAATAAATGTTTGAAAACCATTTTTAATAAATAAGTGCTAAGTTCCGATTTATATTAATAAATAAATAAATAATAATACAACCCAGTATAAAATCAGTTTTTAAATTTTCCAGACTTTGTTCGTACCATCAAATACTGTATCTGTTAACTGTTAAAATAGACTCCCAAAAGCCCAAATTTAATGATTACAACTTTGAAAGGTTAGCACATGGTTTTACAGTTGTTTCAGAACATCTGCTTTTTAAGCCAACAGATGATGTAAAACAGATTTTGTTTTTATAGTTTTTTTTAAAACAATCTGTGATTTATATAACTATTGAATAATAATAATAATAATAATAATAATAATAATAAAATAATAATAGAATTTTAAAAGTATGTCTTACGTCCTTAAGTTTTGAACTTTTAAGAGGGAATTTTTAAATTAACATAACGTGGGGTGGTACTTAGTTATGTTACAATGGTAATTATAGCAACAACTTCCCTTTATAAATATATCCTATATCAGGACATAACAACACAAGCCTTCTAAATTTCTACAGAGTGTCTTGTAACCTTTATCTCATGTTTGTATAAGTAAATAAATATATTGAAAGCATATCAATGGAAGCTGTGAACAATAGTCTCAGTTTTATTTATGATCTGAACCCCGGGAAAGATATGTGGAGTATGAAGGCACGTGTTATACGAAAATGGAAACAAAATTTTAAGTTGGAGCTCATATTGATCGATGAAAAGGTATGGTCATTGATATGATTGTTTATGTTTATTTATATTTTGTTTTAGGTTAATGTTGTTATCTTATGTTCAGGTTATATACTTATATCTATAATTTGAAAAAGTTGTTGTTTTTGATGTTTGTGTTTTGTTTATGATTATTCCAGGGTGATAAGATTGAGGCATCTATTAAAGGTCATTTGATGCAACAATTTGACACTAAAGTTCATGAAGATGATGTTGTTGTTCTCTCCAAATTTGGTGTTGGTGAAAACAAGGACGCATACACTATTGTTGCGCATGTTTTTAAAATAGTTTTTATCGTTATACTACTGTGAAGCATAATGTCCGATGGGGAGGTGTTGAGTATGGGTTCAGGTTCATTCCATTTAAAGATATTCTGAGTGGAGAAGCAAATAAACTTTTGACTGTTGGTCAGTCTATTCTGTTATTTTATGTTACTAAGGTTTTTTATGGTTTAATTTGTTAATTTTTTTTATTTAGTTTTATTTTGTATTTTTTGCTGCAGATGTTGCTGGTACTCTTATTTGGCATGGTGATTTGGATGTGTTTGGAAAAGGTTCAAAATTAACTCAAAGAATGAACTTTAATCTTCAAGATTTGGAGTAAGTTTTGACTTGCATTTTTTATAATTTTTCTTTCTTGTAATGTTTTGAAAACTTATTACATATAATCATTTGTGTAATAAATCGTAAGGATTAATGATGTGGTGTAGTAAATGCGATGAAGAATATTCTCTTAAGTTAAAGGACTTGTATGTTATTTAGTGACGTAATAAATGTTATATATGTAATGTTGACTTTCACTTTTTTTATATGTATTTACAATGTTAAAATTATTGTTTGCATGTAGAGGTACCATTTTAAGATGTACAATGTGGAAAGAAGCTCATTTCTAATAATCCAGCTAATGAGCATGTGATGGTTGTTATACAACATGCTAAAGTTAAGGACTGGAAAGGTAAGTTTGTGTTAGTTTTTTGTATTTTTAAATAATTGTTAACGTGAAACAAAGTCACTAAGTATATGTATATGGTTATATATAGAACAAATTACTGTACAAAGCGACAAGTATGGAACTCGACTGTTTCTGAATGTAGAAATTGATGAAGTTAACCAATTAAGGAGGAGGTACAATTTTTAGTACAATTTTATACAGAAAATGTATAACCTTTTTTTTGCCATTATTTTGAGTCTCCTAGGTTATTTTTTATGTTAATTCTTTTTGTCATTTTTCAGTCTTCTTAAGAAGCAAGTTCAAGAATCTGGTTCTACATATCAAGCACTACGTTCGTCTGACTCTGTTCACTCATTGCATCAAGAATTTATTGTTTCAACTCTGAAGAAAGATATTGACGAACTTAGCGACATACAAACGGTTTCAATATTTTTTTTAATAGATTACATATTTGTTTATTACATTTATTTAGTATTAGATATGTGTTTTTAATAATTTGTTTGTTTTCGGGGTACTTGGTATTAGATATGTGAAATTTAGGGTTTGATAATTTTTTTGTTTTCATATTCTTGGTTGTCGTGGGTGTTTGTTGTGTTCTTTTCGTTTTTTATTATGCTTGGATTGATTACGTGTTGTGGATATATTCATGGCTGATTGTTTTTTCAAGTTTGAGGGGTTAGTTGATGGTTGTTAAAAATCGGATTGTGGGTTGAGTTGTTTTTTTGGCTGAATGATTCATCTTAGGTTTAGGTGTTATGGTTGATTTGAAGATTCATGTGTTGTTTCTGGCTGTGGATCAAACTCCATGATTAATCATCGTTTTGGTTAACTCATTGTTAGTCATCATAATATTAATCTTATAGTTTGACCGAGTAGTGGATTGTTTGCGAGTAGGTGTCCTTAAGATGTTGATGGTGTTCTTATCATGTTCTTGAGAATTTTTTATAAGTTGGTTATTTATAAGATTGATCAATGTTGGTTGGATGAAGGATGGTTGAATCCGTTTAAGTTTTGGTCGGGTTATGGAATATGGTTTGGTTGGATCCGAATTTTGAATTTGGAAATTATGGATAATCATTCCAAAGATTGTGCCAACATATTAGGAAAGATTGTTAATGACATTGATTGCATTTAAGATATTGATTGTGCAAAACTTGGGCGCTAAGTTTCTTTTTTTAAAATTTGGAACCGGGTTTTTAAGATTGACTTTGGAATAACTTGGATTGATTATATTTTGATCAAGTAAATTTAGTTTTTTTTATTTACTGAATGCATCAGTAATAATTTCAATGTTAGTAACCCATTTTTTGTACACGCTTAAATGCCCTCCCTTTTTAAATTTGAAAATACACACTTAAATGCCCTCCCTTTAGACTTTAGACAAATGCTTATACAAATTTTACATAAAATTTTCTTTGAGTAACAAAACGTTTTAAGTTGTTGAATATTCTTCTTTAGATAAAAATTTGATATAATAAATTTGCTTAAAAATCCATAAATTAAAACTACCTTATGAACAATGTCCATCGATGATGTTGGCGATATCCATCATTAACATTGCGTTTGATAACGCGGTTAGTTGTTTTATATGTTGCCCTTTTCATCAATAAACGTATTGACACTAACCATACGTTGTTTTATTGTGAGCTTTTTCGTTATGGAGTGCTGGTTAGATAGAGAAGAAACAAGCAGGTCATGTTTTCTGTTATTATTTGTTTTATTTTTTTCGTTTTTTATCGATTATTTGTTAGTCTTATGGAAAGCAATTTATATGAACCATATTTGTTTTCTGATCTAGATACAAAGGGATTACTTGGTGTTCAACCCTACCGAAGCAGTTAAGATTGTAAGGTTTTTGCATAATAGGTAATTTATAAATTCAAATTTTTAAAAAATATTTTTATATGGAAATATGATTATTGAGATTAAATTGTTGCCCTTTTTTTATATTTCGGAAATTAATAACTAATTTAATGAATCTAACAATTTGAATGTTAGGCCTTAGGGTATACTTTAACCCTTTTTAACTCTACCAAGATGCCACATCATCCATTTTTTTCTCATTTGACTCCACTTCACCCTAAGGAAATGGCTTAATCTCATTAACTTCACATAATCATATATTTTTAGTGTTTTTTTGTTCATAAAAGGAACAAAATTAATGTAGGCTTTTAACACCATGTTAACATGTTAACACATAACCTCTTTAACATCCTTTAACACAAGGAGGGAGTGGTGTACAATGCAAGTTAACATGCCATGTCACCTTTAACACCACATATGTTAGAGTATACCCCATGGCCTTATGTATTAAGTTTTGTAAATAATTTTTTAATATGGAAACACCGTAATTGATATTTAATGATTGCCTAATTTATATTTCCAGAAATAATTCTCAATCAAGCATTCTTCAATCGATCAAATGTTATGTATCCACTTTTGAAAACTATTTTGATTTACAAATTAACAGGCAGTCAATAATGATTATTTTAAGAAATGACTTTTCTTTCACTATGACCTGCAATTAATTCTCAATGAATCATACTCCAAATCGATCATCAATCATGACATAATTGTGCATATTTTATATTTCGGAAATTAATAACTAATTTAATTATTCTAACAATTTGAATGTCATGTATTAAGTTTTGTAAATAATTATTTAATATGGAACATGGTAATTGATATTTAATGATTGCCTAATTTACATTTCCGAAAATAATTCTCAATCAAGCATACTCTAAATCGATCAAATGTTATGTATCCACTTTTGGAAACTATTTTGATTTACAAATTAACAAGCGGTCAATAGTGATTATTTTAATAAATGACTTTTCTTTTACTATGACATGCAATTAATTATCAATAAATCATACTCCAAATCGATCATCAATCATGACATAATTTGTAACAACCCGGCTCAGACCCCTAAAAATTTTTTCGCGCTTTGTACGTTCTGTAGTAAAGAATAACTAAACAAATATTAGAAGTAAATATATTAGACGAGACGATTATGTACGGAATTGAAAACCGAACCGAATAAAGTAACGGATATTATTATAATACGCGTATGTGATCGAGTTAATACGCGAATACGAACCTGAACGCGCACCCGTTCGGAACGGGTGAGTCATCAAGGGAGAGGACACTTGTCCTCCCCTCTTGATGACACCTCCCTTTGTTCCTTTTTATAAAAACCCACCTACACATATCTGTGTGTTTTATTCTACATCAAACACACATACACATAACTAGAGAAAGAAAGAGAGAGCTCGAGAGAAAAGGAGGAGCCAGAGGGCTCCACCACCGCTGACGGTGGTTTCCGGTGGCCGAACCCCTCAACCAAACACCCTCACCGCTACCACTATACTGATTATTATAGAGAGAGAGAGAGTGGAGCCGAAGGGTAGAGAGAGAAAGACGAGAGAGAGACAGAGGTCAGAGAGAGAGAGAGAGAGAACAGAGCAGAAGATAGAGATTGAGTTAAAGATGGAACCTGAGAAGGAGACCAGGTCTCCTCCGCCTCCGGCGGAGCTCCGGCTAACGCATCACAACCACACCCCACCCCTGTTACTGATTTATATTATTAGAGAGAGATAGATAGAGAGAGACGCAAAGAGAAAGAAGAGGAAGGAGAGAGAGAACTCGAAACCGAGAAGGAAGGAGACGACGGCGATAACAGAGGGTAAGTAAGTTGGTTGCGTCACGAGACCCGATTGAGTCGGAACCGAGCACCGGTAAGCAACCATAAACCCCTCTTCTTGTATTAGTTGTGAGAGATGATTATTGTTGAGATGATGGGTAATAGATGCAAGTTGTAGCGGTGGTTTTGGAGGTTGAACTGTGGTGGTGTTACGGTGGTCAGGGGTTCGGGACAGGGCCAGTGGTGGTGACGGGGGAAGCTTTTGACAGCAGGTTATAGTGGTGGTTAATTGGTGGTCTTGATGTTGGAGTCACGAGTAGGAGGTCAGGCCAAAGACGTGGTCCACAAAGGTTGACCAGGTCAACTAGATAGTCAACCGGGTCAGTGTGACCAACACGAACCCGAACCGAGGATGAGCAAGAGGTATAACCGGACTTACGCACCTATTTGTTATTAACATATTATGTCTATAAATTACGTGTGGGACTTGATGAGTAAATAAACGAACTATGCATAAAAGTATAACTAATACAAATATATGTTGGATTGGATACATGGACATTTGGATTAGTTGCATAAACTTGGACCCTTGAACAATTGGACACAAGAATTGGAAGAGGATAACTAAGACTCGGACTCGACAACTTGAACATGACGACTTAGACCATCAGACTAGTTATATGAATATTGGATAAACTTACGGACTAGTGGTAACCTTAGATAACTCGAGGCCTTGAATATTGAATATACAATTGGGACAATAATTATAAACTACATAGTTGACGACTACATTAGTACTTAAGAATAAATATCACCTGGACGCCTTGGATAAATTAAACGCTAGAGACATGATGCAAAGAACACTTAGGACATCAAAGATATTGTTACTAATAACTTGGAATTGGATATCAAGACTTAAGACGCCACCTAGACGAAACTAATATGTTTCACATAAACATGTAGAACCATTACTAAGTTATATTCATTGTAACCCATAAATAGAGCGAATATTAGTCGCTAACTATTAGATATTTGACGCATAGAATCTTACGAATATAATAATTATTATCCCAGACTATTGGACATAGATTAGAATATGGACTCGACTAGAAGTAGACGTGAGACGTTAGATTATGGACTCGTCAACTAAGTCTCGGACATAAACTTTGGACAAAGGATATAAAAGGAAACATATATAAATAACGAACCATACGCTCGAGCTCGTTCCCACACGTAACCATGACGAATAAAACTGAACTCTAATAATAATGTGTGTCGACATAGGGCCCAACCAGGAGGATGTCGGTATTCGATACCGAGCACCGGTTTTTATAATTGAGCTATGCAAACAGGTGAGTTTCGTGAACTCCCCTCTTTTTACTTTTATAAATGTTTTGGGATGATGCATGCTTCTAAACTGTTTTGTACATTGTTATGGGTGTTAGTTTTACAGAGCGTGATTACCTGCTTGCTTGTTATGCATACTGAACCAGGCACTCATTAACTCTAGGATAGAGCCGACTTAATATATGGGTAGTACTACTTGGGGAATCCCCCCACGCACAGTGGTCCGGCCTAGACCCGGAAACCCCCACTGAGACCGACGGGTCGTTGCGGCATATATTTTGCCATTGGGGAACCTATGGGGCAGGGCATAGGTTGAGAGCTATGACAGTAACGGGCATAGTTTATGTTGATAAATCTAGACATGGTTAGGCATGGGCTAGGTGCCAAGGTTTGAGTGGCCAGCTTGTAGGACTGTAACACCATAACCAGGAAAACGTGTTGAAAACTGTTAGACTTGTTTGAATAACTGAAACTGCTTTAATAAACTATTTTGGGCGCCTATGTAACTAAACACACGAACTCACCAACATTATTGTTGACCCAAAACCATTTTAAGCATGTGTTCAGGTACCGGCATTGAAGATATGAAGAACGTACGATTGCAACTCGGAGTCACAACCAGTGGACGAACCAGAAGACGATCAAGTAACCATAGAAACCAATCGCGCATATACGATCTGGTACTAGATGTAGTTAAATGAGATTGTATTATGTAATTAAATTGTATAAATTATATTAATAAAGTTAGTTCTTTCTATACCGTTTCCGTTGTTGCTTGCATTCGCGTGAATGTCGTACCAAACTGTAATTTCGTCCAGGCCCCCTGTGGCCGGGTTGTGACATAATTGTGCACATTTCACGCGTTTAGTTCAACCTATTGTTAGGGATGGCAAAAAAACCTGAGCCCGACCGGTATACCTGAAACCCGAAGCATTTGGGACGAGTTTGGTATTGGAAAAAAAATTCGCGGGTATGGGACGGGTATGGTATTAGGTGATACCCGACCCGATTGCCCGAAACTAAATACCCGTCTACCCAAAACATATACCCGAAGACTTTTAAGTTTTAAATATATCTTTCTTAACTATTTTTAGTAATGTTTCGTTCTAATAGATTCATTATTTGAAAACTAAACTTTTCGTCTAAAATATATATTCTAATAACATTATTATTTACATTTATATGCTATGAAATATAAAAATAGTTTTCAAAATTCATACTATAATATATATTTACATTTTAAATGTTTTAAAGATTATTATGGTGATGGTGATGTATATGTTACTTATTACAATTTCATATATTCTAGATTTTTAAAACATAAGACTATAAAAGAAAACTATATATACATATATATACACACACACACACATGCAAATACCAACAGGTATACCCGATATCCCACGGGTATGCTCTATATCACGACAAATAATGAGGCGGGTATGGTATGAGATTTTATAACCGGGTATGGGTATGGTCTTAGCCAAACCCGACCCATACCCGACCCGTTGCCATCGCTACCTACTATGAAAGAGCAATTATTCATTTTCTAGTTAGACTCTATAAATATAATACCCAAAAGTGAATACAACCTACCCCAAGATTGAGAAAGACCAGGGTTTTGTATACATAACTGAAGGATGAGATTATATCATGGAAAAACTTTCAATCACCAGTGAACATCTCATTGTTTTTTAGATGATTAACAAGACTACATATGATATGTCACTATTTCTGAAACCAACTTACATCTCCTCCTGAACTATTGGTTTATTGTTTGAAAAAGGAATCTGGTGAAAAATTTTATAAGGATGAAGACATCATTACTCTTTCTAATGAAAATTCTGATGATGACACAATGAGCATGTTGAAACAAATGCTATGAATGTTGGTCATCGGAATGAAGATGTTATTGTGGATGATTTAGGTGTGCCGGTTGTTTTCCAAGTTGACAATCATTTCGTAAGTCCAAGTTCTTTATTTTCGTGTTTCTAATACTTTACTTTTTTGAGAGAAAAATTGATCATGTCCAAGTTAACTATGTATTTTTTTTTATTTTGTAGCGTATGAAGAAGATTAGGGTTGTTAAGAATGATTTGAATACGAAGAAGAAGTTAAAAGTTACTTATGGTGATGGTGGCAGCTGGTCTATAGCTGTTGGTGTGGAGCATTCAAATGCAAACAAACGTTACTATATTTAAGGGATGATGTCTGTGGTTGCAGCTAAGAAACTGGATGTTGGTGATGAAATGCATTTCCAATTCTTTAAGAAAAAAATGTTTGTTCATGCTGTCTAATGTTGTTAGAGGAGGGGGTAATTAGTTTACTTAATTTGGCTTTTCTTTTTGGGTTGGACAATAGTTGGTTGTTTAACTTTTGAAGATGATGAATAGTTATAAATTAAGTATTGCTACACGATTACTGTTAATGTAAGTATTTCGTGGTCTTTTGTTTTGCTATGGTTATGCTTATTAGTCTTTTTTGTAATTACCCATTATATTATGATAATGCAAGAAATTTTTAAATCATTCCAAATATGTTATGAAATATTGGATGCAGAAGAGTTAAATAATCGAAAGTCAAATTTACATGTATGTAATTGAAACGACTATGAATCTTTTTAAACAAATACAAGTAATTATTGAATTATTTTTTGGTTACTTATGAATTTATATGAAAACAATACTAAGGATGTTGGCTTCCTTCAAAATAACCATATCATATATTTACTTATGGAAAAAAAATATTGCGCACGTTAATAGTTTAATTGTTTACGACAAACAATTACTTTTTAAGACTTCTACCCATTTTGTTTTTCACATTAGAATCCTTTGTTAAAACTATAAACTTCTATATATTGTTTTTTTTAACTATAATACAATCCTTATAGAAATTCTCGTTCATTTGACTTGAGCATTTATCATGTGTACACATGGAACTCTAACATAGTAACCGTATATTTAGTGACCGGGATTACTCTGTGCGATCTGACGATAATTTTGTACATTCACAAACCATACAATGATGTTTACAATCAGGGCCGGCCAGAGAGGGGTGCGGGGAGGACTCCCGGCCGGGCCCAATATTCTAGGGGGCACATCCATTCAGCGGCGGATTTACTCTTCGAGTATGGTGGGCCGGTGCCCACCGTTCAGCTGGAGGGTCACCGGCGAAGTGACTATAAATCTGCAAGTTTCTTTTAATTGGAGGAACTTGAGTTTTTGCAGGATAGCTTTTTTAGTGAAGTATATCATATATAATAGTTAAGTGAAAGGAAAGAAAGATAGATGGAGTCACTGTGGCTTTTTTGATTTCTTGAGCTCTAAGAGCACTCACATCCCATCCACCAAATGGATGTGAGTGTATTCACCAAATTATATGGGGTGAGTGTAAGTGGTTGTGAGTAGAGGAGAGAGAAAATATTTGGTCACCCCTATATATATTTTAATATTTTTGTAAGTAGTTGTGAGTGAGGAGAGAGAAAATGTAATGATAAAAGTATGATTATTTTAATTAGGAGAGAGAAGATTTAGGGGTGAAGTAGTAATTTTTAGTTTAATTTGATGGAGGAGATTTGGTGGATGGGTTGTGAATGCTCTAACGCCGATCAGGGAAAAAGAACAATCAAGAAGAAGATAACTATTATTTTATTATATTATGAATATGGTCAAAAGTCAAAAGTAGTTTTTTAAAATTTTATTTGTGGATTTCTTAATTTATATTTTGTATAATGCACTTTGATTTAAAAAAAAAACTTGAGAATGGACGAGAGTTATTATAAAACGAAATGTTAGATAATATAAACCGTGAAGAGTTAATTCATCAATTTGATAATACTTTAATCGTCGTTTAAAAAAATAGTTTAAGTTATTTATTTCGTTAAGGCCTAAGGCTAGAGGGCACATTTTTCGCGTCTCGGCCTGGGTACAGGAATTCTAAAAGACGGCTCTGTTTACAATAATACCGATCTAATAAAAAATGAGATACAAACATAAAGCTTTAAATTCCAATTTACCTTGCAGTACGTTACTACTTCAATATAAGAGAAAAATCGATAAACATCAAAATGGACATGTATCGAATCCAAAAACAATAGATAAAATCATAACTAAAAGTCACTGATATTATAATTTATATGACTGTCCAACACTTTCTTAGAATTATCTCTTCTAACTTCAAATAGAAAAATTGTGGATATGTATCAATAATGGTATCAATGCATGCATAATTGCATATAATATAGTGTGTTAGATCATGGGTAATGGTTAATGCTCTCTAAGAGGCATTTTTGTCACATGATTATAATAATGCCCCTTCAAAGAATGTGTAATTGTTAACCCCTTTTAATGTCGTTTTAATCTTTAGTTTCCTTATTTTTCTCCTCTTTGGGCATTATAATAGAAATGCCATTCCTTCTTCATGCCCAGAGGGACGGTGTTAAGGGCATTATCAAGCTCATTCATGCCCACATAATGTCCATTACACATGGTCTTATGTGCCTGCTAAACCCAAGGCTAAACAAAAGTAATAGCACATGTGTTTATATCTATAATTTGTAATTTGTAATTTGTATTTATTAGATAATCTCTATCTAAAATAGAGAGATCACAATGTATCATTATAAATATTATCATAATCAATAGAAGAGGCAAGGACCCTATTCTATCATGGTATCACCCTAACCCTAAAGCCTACTATTGCCGAAAACTTCCTCTTCTTCTTCGATTTCTTTTCCAGCTGGCAACTAGCTTTAGTCGATCCTACCATTCTCCTTACTCCACCATGTCTTCTCCTGCCACCTCCTCCACAATTATTCCCTCCATCACGGTTGATTCTAGGCTTCATCCGGCTACAACCGTGTCTAGCATCAAAAACTATATCCCTATTATCCTCAAGATTGAATCCTCTCAATACGCCTCATGGGCTAGGCTCTTTAAAATACACTGTAAAGCCTTCATGGTCGACGATCACCTTAAGCCAAGACCACCACCATCTGAAACTGAACCGTCCAATGCTTCTGACGAATGGGAACGTATTGATGCCATTGTTCTGCAATGGCTATACAGTACGATTTCCAACGATCTACTTCACACCATCATCAACAACACATCCAACGCGTATGAAGCTTGGGTCGCCATCGAAGATCTCTTTCAGGATAACAAAGCTGCACGTGCCATCCATCTTATGCACAAGTTCTCTAATACCCGGTTGGCTGCTTTCCCAAACATGTCGGCCTACTGTCAAGCCATTAAGGTTCTTGCTGACCAACTCGCCAACGTGGACGCCTTGAACGCCGCTCCAAATTAATTCAAGCTGAAACAACCAAAGCCGAGAATGCCTTGAACGCCGCCCAGACAGCCTGCACGGCCTTAGCTGCTACCACCGGAAACCGTCCCTCACCACACCCTACCACCACTGATCCCAGCCGCACACCACCCAGCTACTCCGGTCGAGGTCGCGGCGGTCGTAATGGCCGTCGTGGACGTGGCAGGGGTGGCCTAAACCGTTCATCCCAAAACCCATACAACTACTGGCCTTTTCCTTTCCCACCGTGGGCTTACAACTGGCCCACCCAGCCCAACAATTCCTCAGCCCCTTTAAACTTCCAGTCAGCCCAAACCTTCTCCTGACCCACACCACCATGCCCTTACCCAAATACACCCAGGCCCAATTCTGTTAACAGTCCGGCCCAGCAGCAAGGTATTTTAGGTCCACGTCCCGCGCAGAACCACTATGCAGCCTACAGTCCGACCGACATTGAACAGGCATTATACACGATGTCCCTGCAACAACTGGATCTCACTCAGTATATGGACACCGGTGCATCTTCCACTATGACCAACGACCAAGGTGATTTCCACTCCTTTTCTAACTCTTGCATTCCTCATAATATTATTGTAGGCGATGGTAATACCATCCCGGTTATAGGACAAGGCACCAAATACATGCCTCCCCCATTCCCTCCCTTTATCCTTAAAAATGTCCTATACTCCCCTAGATTAGTGAAAAACCTTATTTCTGTTCGTAAATTTACTAGAGAAAATTCCGTGTCTGTTGAATTTGAACCGTTTGGTTTTCTTGTGAAGGACCTCAAGACGCGGGCTCCACTCCTACTGTGCAACAGCAGTAGTGATCTTTACCCTCTGGTGCTCGGGCCTTCCACCTCTCAACCCATTGCTCTTGCCGCCATCTCTGCTGACCTATGGCATCAACGTCTTGGCCACCCAGGACGTCCTTTTTTAAATTCTTTAAAACATTCTAGTTCTGTTTATTTTGATCGTTTTTCGAATAATGTTTGTGACTCTTGTGTTTTGGTTAAAAGTATTAGACTACCATTTTTTCCATCTACTACTCGTACTATCTTGCCTTTTGATATATTACATAGTGATGTGTGGACGTCTCCCATAATTAGCTCTTCCGGCCATAAATACTATGTTTTGTTCTTAGACGACTACTCTAATTTTTTATGGACATACCCTCTAACCCACAAATCAAACGTTTTCTCTGCCTTCACTCAACTCACCTCCACCACTGCCACACAATTTAACCGCAAAATTAAAAATTTTCAATGCGACAATGGTCGCGAATACGTCAATAATGCCTTTCAAAAATTTTTCACCACAAATGGTATACTTTATCGTTTGTCATGCCCTGACACGTCCTCCTAAAACGGTAAAGCTGAAAGAAAAATCCGTACCATAAACAACTTTATTCGTACCATTATGACTCACGCATCCATACCCACCCCTTTTTGGCATTTTGCCTTAGAAACCGCCACCTATCTTCTTAATATCCTTCCCTCTACCACCTCTAACCATAAAACCCCCACCGAAATTTTGTACAACACCACTCCCACTTATGACCACCTTCGAGTCTTTGGTTGTCTATGCTATCCCCTCACTCCCTCCACTACCACCCACAAACTTGACCAACGGAGTCACCCGTACGTCTTTCTCGGTTACCCTCCTACCCATAGGGGGTACCGTTGTCTGGACTTGAAAACCAAATAGATCTATATCTCTAGACACGTGGCCTTTGATGAAACTACCTTCCCATTTAAACATACTGTCAGCCCCACACCCCACTATGATATTTTAGACCTCCCTACCAACACCTTTCCACCCCACCTATCCTCCCACATCTCACGAACTACCCAGCCCACTACCGTAGGCCCAACTTCACCCACACAAACCTACCAGCAATCGGCCCAAACCTCTTAGACCCCTCACCCGATTCCACCCACCCCGGCCCACAATAACACCACGTCCCAGCCCACTTCCCAAACGACCCGGCCCACTGCCCCCCTCAACACCTAACCCGCCACACCCGCCTCCTCCACCACCGAACCGAACCATCCATACCCGCTCCATGAGCGGCATATACAAGCCAAAACAACCCTTTAACTTACACACCACCACCACTACACCCATCGTACCTATACCAAAAACCCCCACCGATGCCTTAAATATACCGGAATGGTACTCCGCCATGTCTACTGAGTACAATGCATTAGTTAGAAATGGGACTTGGGAATTGGTACCTCGTAGGTCTGATATGAATGTTATTAGAAGCATGTGGTTATTTAAGCATAAGTACAGGTCGGACGGATCTTTGGAACGCTACAAAGCTCGTCTGGTGTGTGATGGTCGATTACAGCAGGTGGGTGTTGATTGCGGGGAGACTTTTAGCCCGGTGGTCAAACCGGCAACTATTCGGACGGTTTTATCTATTGCCTTATCCATGGGTTGGTCAGTTCATCAGTTAGACGTGACCAATGCCTTTCTTCATAGGAATCTCCATGAAACCGTCTACATGTACCAACCTATGGGGTTTCGGGACAAACGTTTCCCTGACTATGTATGCTCGCTTAAGAAGTCTCTTTATGGTCTCAAACAGGCCCCCCGTGCCTGGTACCAGCGGTTCACAGACTTTGTTCTTACTATTGGCTTCTCACACAGCAAGAGTGATGCTTCTCTTTTCACTCTTCATCAGGGCTCTCACACCGCGTATCTTCTCTTATACGTGGATGATATTCTTCTTGTTACCTCCTCTGACAAGCTTCGTCAATCTCTCATGGCAAAGCTAGCTGGTGAATTCGCCATGAAGGACTTAGGCTCTCTCAGCTACTTTCTGGGTATCTCTGTCTCTCGTGTTGCAGACACTATGTTTCTTTCACAGCAGTCATATGCGACAGAGATTATCACTCGGGCCGGCATGCAGTCCTGCAACCCCGTTGCCACTCCCGTTGACACAAATGGCAAGCTCAGCAGCACCGTCAGCGATCTATTTCATGATCCTACCCTGTACCGCAGTCTGGCAGGTGCACTTCAGTATCTCACATTCACTCGCCCAGATATTTCTTATGCGGTTCAGCAGGTCTGCATGCACATGCACTCCCCTCGTATAGATCACTGGAACGCCCTAAAGCGTATTATACGTTATATAAAAGGTACCACAGATTTCGGTCTTACTCTGCACGGCTCCCCTTCCCAGTCGCTCGTCTCTTACACAGACGCCGATTGGGCCGGGTGTCCTGACACACGACGGTCCACGAGTGGTTACTGCATTTACTTTGGGGATAATCTTATTTCTTGGTCGTCTAAACGACAGAGCACCATCTCACGTTCCAGCGCTGAAGCAGAATATAGGGGAGTTGCCAACGTTGTCGCTGAAATATGCTGGCTACGCAATTTATTACTTGAGCTGCATCATCCTCTGTCGCGTGCAACCTTGGTATATTGCGACAATGTTAGTGCCATCTACTTATCAGGGAATTCGGTACAGCACCAGCGCACCAAACATATAGAGCTGGACATTCATTTTGTGCGCGAACAAGTGCAACGGGGTAATGTGCGCGTCCTACATGTTCCCTCTCGTCACCAGATTGCAGATATTTTTACCAAAGGCCTACCTCGAGTGTTATTTGAAGATTTCAAAGACAGTCTCAGCATACGGTCTCCTCCCGCTTCGACTGCGGGGGTGTAATAGCACATGTGTTTATATCTATAATTTGTAATTTGTATTTATTAGATAATCTCTATCTAAAATAGAGAGATCACAATGTATCATTATAAATATTATCATAATCAATAGAAGAGGCAAGGACCCTATTCTATCAAAAAGGAAAACCAAGACCTCATGAAACATGCATGCGATTAATGCATGGCTTGGTCTAAGTCAAGACTGCTTATTTATTTTGTGCTAGAATAAAGGAATAATTGGTATAACTACCTTTCATATCCACGTAAAAGTGGGATCTTAATTAAGCTATAATGTTGCTTTGTATCTCCTTATAAAAAGAACCTTGCATTCTTGAATATTCATGCAGAAAAATTAGTCTAATACTTTCTCTAAAGTACTTCTAGTATTCTCTATATTTTCTTAGGCCGCCGATATAATTGTTGGAACCATATCATAGTGAAGCCTCCTAGACCAGAAAACGACTAAAACAACTAGAATGACCCCAGCGTATAACCTATAATGAACCTTTTTACCACGTGACAAATGGTAAGGTGGAAAAACAACTAGAAAACGACTAAAACAATGAGCCCAGCATACATACATATTAGTTAAATTTTGGTTGATTAACACATGATTTCTTATGATACATGATGAAAAGTATATACTTAATTTTTTTTAATAAAATTTAATATTCCCGTAAAAAATATCAATGTTGTAATTTTCTCTAAAATTAAGACTATGTGGTGTGGTGGAGGCAAGGCTTGAGAAACCTTGCCGCCACGTCATCAAAAAGTGGGTCCCATAAGCTTTTAGACATTTTGAGGACTACTCAAGGGTGCGAGGGTGTCCTCATTAGGTAGTCCTCCACTTCTATTGGTCACAAATTAATTTTTATTTTCTAATTTTTAAATAACTAAATAATTAAAATAAATAAAATAAAAGTGACATAATATTAAAAAAAACGTTACAAATAAAAGAAAGTCGAATAATACTAAAGTCGACATTACATAAAAAAAACGCCTAGCTATACTTTGTAATGATGTCTTCTTTAATTTTTCAATAACTCGACGCCTCGCTTCGGGCATGTAGCTTGTGTCGATCACTAAAACCTTCACCTCCTCGATTTTGAGCTTTTCATTATTCACATTTAGCGTTTCCTCATTGACTCGGTTGAAAGCTTCAATTTGAGCCGACAAAAGGTCAATCTTCGTTGCGCTACCGCTCCCCGACCCGCTTTGTCTTTTGGCTGTTGCATCCTTTTTCGCTTTATCCTGACCTATTTAATTAACCAAGTTAGATTATTAATAACTTTAAAAAGCACAACTTGAATAAATTTTAAAAAGGACAAACCCATGGGACGATGAGCCTCCTCGGTCGGCATATCAAACTCCGCTTCCTCAGTGATGTGGAAATCCATTTGATGAGTCGAGCTTCCCTCTTGTGAAGCTTTAGGTTTAGCGTTTGTCTTTCTACGCTTTGCTTTTACAACGGGGTTTGGAACCGTCACCCACTTTGGTTCGTTCCTCAAAAGTTCCCAAGCACGAACAAATTTGAATCCGGACGATTGCGTATCATTCCACTTCTTCATAGCATCATTAAAAATCATACTTTCGTTGTATCCGCTAGTAGGGTGCGACTTGATTTGATTATAGAAACCGGCAAATAATGTACACACCTTATTTATTTTCCTCCACTTTCCGCTAACCGAGTCTAAGTCTCGGTATGGCTTCGGTGCTTCCATTCTTTTATGGAAGTTCTCGGTACATTTCCTCCAAAAGCCGGTCCCATTTTGGTTGGTGTCTAATTTTTTTTTTATGAAAAGTAAATGTATTAAGTTTTATTATTAGTACAAAAGTAAAACTTAAATAATATGCAAACAAAATGTAATAAAAAAATTAAGTTAATTAATTACCAATAATTGGGCACGTCGATGTTTCTAGCCACGCTTTGACCAATGCCTTCATTTCGGTTCCCGTCCATGGTTTCTTAGGCAATTTCTCACCACCCTTCGCCTTTGCCTTTGTTACGCGGTGGTGATGGTTGCGTTTCGGGAACAATTTCGACCTCATCATCTTCCTCGTCTACGAGCCCCATAGGACGACGTACTCGTGGTGTTGTAGGATTTGGTTGAGGTGGTTGAGTTGGTGTAAAAGTAGTAGTAAACAAAGGTTGTTGTTGCATTTGCATATGATTGAACATGTTCGATTGCATAAGTTATTGCATTTGCCTTTGGCTTAGTTGTTGAAACGCGTTTGAGGACGATTGGTTGTAGTTCGTAAATGAGGATGGAACTTTGGGCCGATAACACCCACTAAAACTTATCGGGAAGTTCGCGTTTTGATTCGGTGTTTGGTTCAGGGTGTTCGGGTTATTTGGGTTATACTGGTTGAAGGGATCCATTTGGTTTTTTATAAAATTTGAAAGAAATTGAGAAGAGTAGAAGGGAATAGAGAGGTGTAGGTTGTTTTTTTAAAAAAAGTGTTGTTTGATTAGTTTAAATAGAGTTAAGTTTTTTTTTTAATTGCAAATGGTCATGTGACTGTTGAGTGTGGCCCACCCCAACACTAACAACCAATAGCTGCAGCCCGTCCACTTCGTCCAAGAGTAGCCGGTTTGGCCGAAGATGGCCCGTCTGGGGCGGTGTACCCCGGACCAAGACGGATTGGCCGGCCCGAATTAATACTTGGTTGATTCTAAACATCCGTTCCGGGTATTTTGTAAATAAATCTTTGAATCCAAATTGGTGACTGAAAAATGATCTACCTAATCCAATTATAATTTTTCTTACTTTGCAGTTGTACATAAGCAAAACATTGAAAATCGCTTTCTATTTCTACCCATCCCGGAGATTCATCCTATATTCCTATAGATTAATCGAGTCAAATTCTTCCGGTAAATAACAGAATCGTGGATAGGAAACTCCATTAGTGACCTACCCCAATTTATTTTAGAAATTTTCGGGATCAATGATTGGACCATGCAAACTAGAAATATTTTTTCTTGGATAAAGGAACAGATTACTCGATCTATTTCCGTATCGCTCATGATATATATAATAACTCGTACATCCTGGCGGAGGCTGTCGCGTGATACCTTCTACAGCTTGACCTGCAGCAGTACCTTGACCAACTCCAGGTCCAATAGAAGCAAGCCCTACAGCCAATCCAGCAGCAGTAACGGAAGTGGCAGAAATCAGTGGATTCATGATAAGTTCCTCGTATAAAAAAAATGGTTAATGATACATTCAACCAATGAACTATGACTTAATTATTCTATTGCTACGATTCATCTGGTCGTAGTAAGTATGAACTCCCCATACCGCATAGTCTAACAAGCTTAGAATATTGACTGACATCACGAAGGTGGAATATTGCACGTGGGATTTATTAGTCAACTTTGGGCGGCCTTCACTTGGGTCAGACAGCTATTGATTATCATCACTCAATAATTCTACCAAGATTTCATACTTCTTTATTTATTTAATTAAACTAAAAAAAACTTGTTTTTCCTTTGTTTATTTATCTCAAGAAAAGAGCAAAAGAATTTACCGATGCGGACGACGAATATTATATTTCATACGTGTGTGTATTTGCTTTTATATATAGAAAAGTTTAATTTGGTCTTCATAAAATATAACTAGGATTCTATTACCCCGCGCTTCGCGGCGGGAGCTCCTGTTGCGTTGAGGGTTTGGTAGACGTTAAAGATCGTGCGTCGCTGTGGGAGCTCCTGTTGCGTGGAGGGTTTTGTGGACATAAAAGATAATATCGAGTGACTGTTATTCTCGCGTGGGCTTCAAAAAAAAAATACTCGCGGCTTAAAGCTAAAAGTTTGGTGATCAAAGTTTGAAATCCTAAAAGTTAAAAGTTTGATGGTCAAATTGGAAGAAATTAAAATACATAAGTTAGTGGTCAAAATTTAGTGGTCAAATTAAAAAGAAAGTAACTATTAGGTAACACGTAGTAAGCATAATAATAAAAAAGGGAAAGACATGTAGAAGTGTCTTTCCTTTGTTAGATACTGTAATTAAACAATCGTGTACACTTTATGGATGACCCGACATATCGTTTTCCGAAACCACAATATATACGGTCTAAGCAACATTGATTGATTCCTCTATACAAGATGACAAATTAATGCATTAAGATATGCATCACATATTAAAATATACGCAAGGATAGATGGATATGTTCAGGTTCATATCATTCATATCATTGTCATTTGTCTCATACATGTGAACTACGAAACTTCTTACCACCCAATCATATAGTATAGTCAAATGTCGACTCCTCCATTCCCATTCCCACCCTTTTCCCAGCAACCTAAACTTGACCAAAAAATATAAAAAACCCATCAAAACTCCGGTCATCATGTCACCGGAATCCATCTCCGGTCATCTCCGGACCACCCTCTTCCTCCTTACCCTTCTTTCCTTCATTATCCACTCGTTTTCGCAATCCGACCAACGCGAACTCCTCCTTCAATTTAAATCCACCCTAAATTCAAAAACTGAAGTTTTCAACACATGGAATGACAAAACACACATATGCAACTTCACTGGAATTGTATGCAACTCAAACAATGATGTCAAAGAAATAAATCTCTCACAGCAAACACTTTCAGGGACTATTTCTTTTGATTCACTGTGTTCTATCAAATCACTTGAGAGAATATCTCTTGGAGGGAATATGTTATATGGAAGTATTAGTAACCATATATCGAACTGCACGAGTTTGCAATACCTTGATCTTGGGATGAATTCTTTTTCCGGGGTTGTCCCAGATTTATCCAGGTTATCCCAGCTCAGGTTCTTGAGTTTAAACCTGAGCGGGGTATCTGGACGATTCCCTTGGGAATCGCTCCAGAATCTCACCAGGCTCAGCTTCCTGAGCCTGGGAGACAACCCTTTTGATAGAACTCCTTTTCCTTTGGAGATATTGCAACTACAATATCTATCTTCTCTTTACCTTACTAATTGTACGATTGAAGGGCGAATACCCGAAGCGATTGGGAACCTTACGTTGTTAGAGAGTTTGCAGCTCTCTGATAACTACCTGGTCGGAGAAATCCCGGTTGGAGTTACAAAGTTGGTAAAGCTCCAGATGCTGGAGCTTTACAACAATGAACTCTCCGGGATTCTTCCGGTCGGGTTAAGTAATCTTGTGAATCTTGCGGAGTTTGATGTGTCGACTAACAAACTTGTTGGTGATTTGAATGAGTTAAGAGGGTTAAGCAAATTAGAATCCTTACAGTTGTTTGAAAACAGTTTTTCGGGTACAGTTCCAGAAGAGTTTGGGGAATTTAAGTTTTTGAAGCAGTTTTCGATTTATGAAAACAAGTTCATAGGCGAACTGCCTGCGAAAATCGGGTCGTGGGCTGAGTTCGAATACATTGATGTATCAACAAACTACTTAACCGGTTCGATTCCGCCTGATATGTGCAAAATGGGGAAAATGCAAAAACTTCTAATGCTAGAGAACAATTTTACCGGTGGGTTACCGGAGAATTATGCGGGCTGCACTTCTTTGGTTCGGTTGAGAGTGAGTAATAACTCGCTTTCGGGGCGAGTTCCTGATGGGATTTGGAGTTTGCCTAATTTGTGTATGATTGATCTTGAAATGAATCAGTTTGAGGGTCAAGTGGGGCGAACTATCGGTGAAGCGAAGTCATTGGCACAACTTTTTCTAGCGAATAATCGATTTTCGGGTGAATTACCGATTGAAATATCGAATGTTTCATCTATGGTGGAAATTGATCTGACCTCGAATCAGTTTTCGGGTGAAATTCCAGCAACTATTGGTAGTTTGAAGAAGCTAGGAAAGCTTATGTTGCAAGATAATATGTTTTCTGGTGCAATTCCAGAGTCTTTGGGTTCATGTGTGTCTCTTAGTGAAATAAATCTAGCTGGAAACTCGTTTTCCGGACAAATTCCGGAGAGTTTGGGTTCGTTAGCGAGTTTGAACTCGCTAAACTTATCGGGAAACAAGCTCTCGGGAGTAATTCCCGCGAGTTTGTCTTCGTTGAAGTTGACGCTTATTGATTTGTCGAACAACATGTTGTTTGGGCGTGTACCGCAGCCTCTTTTATTGGTGGCTTACAATGGCAGCTTCGCAGGCAACCCGGGGTTGTGTGCTGATGGAAGTAAAGATCTACGGGAGTGTTCTCCGGTTTCTCACAAGTCGGGTCAGGTAAAAGTCGCGGTGTATTGCTTCATAGCCGGGGCGGTTGTGTTGATGTTTTCGTTGTCGTATTTACTCTTTGTAAAGTTGAGTAAAATCGATAAAAGTTCTATGAGTCGGGGCGGTTCGTGGGATGTTAAACAGTTTCATGTTCTAAAGTTTAGTGAAGATGAGATACTAAGATCTCTAACACAAGAGAATATGATCGGGAAAGGCGGTTCGGGGAATGTTTATAAAGTCGATTTGAAATGTGGGGAGCAACTGGCCGTGAAACATATGTGGAAATCCGGACCTGATTCGGGCAGTTGGAGGAGTAACCGGAGTAGCGCTGCTATTTTACCGAAAGAAAGAACCCGGTGGCCAGAGTATGAGGCGGAGGTGGCGGCTTTGAGCTCGCTACGCCACATGAATGTGGTCAAATTGTATTGTTGCATCTCAAGTGAGGACTCGAATCTACTGGTATACGAGTATATGCCAAATGGAAGCTTGTGGGAGCGGTTACACACGGATAAAAAGATCAAGATGGATTGGAATGTTCGGTATGTGATTGCCATGGGGGCTGCGATGGGGCTTGAGTACCTACACCATGGTTGCGAGAGACCGGTGCTACACCGAGATGTGAAATCGAGCAATATTTTGTTAGACGAGGAGATGAAACCGAAATTAGCGGATTTCGGCTTGGCAAAGATTGTGCAAAGCGGAAAGGTCTTGGATTCGACTCACATTATTGCGGGAACACACGGTTACATTGCTCCAGGTAAGTTATTTTAGTGTTTACGTTATTACTATGTATAAACCAATCGGTTTATTAACTTTTATTTAATTATATATTACAGAATACGGATACACATATAAAGTAACAGAAAAAAGTGACATTTATAGCTTCGGGGTTGTATTGATGGAGTTGGTAACGGGAAAAAAGCCAGTAGAACCCGAGTTTGGTGAAAACAAGGACATAGTTTATTGGGTCCACAACGAAATGCGAACGAAGGATACCATGAACACACTAGTGGACTCTGGCATTTCAAAAGATGCCAAGGAAGATGCAGTTAAGATGTTGAGCATTGCGGTCCATTGCACAATGAAGTTACCGGCATTAAGACCCTCAATGAGGATGGTGGTGAAAATGTTAGAAGAAATCAAACCATACTCGCTTACCGATATAGTGATCGAGAAAGGGGCTGAAAACGATGTTTTGCATTGTAAAAACTAGAGTAAACACAAACGATAATCGTGGAAAATCAAACGCTTATCGTTGTGTAGTTTTTTGTTAGTATCTTCTTTGTAATATGTAGTTAAGAAGATTATATTTTGATATGGAACAATGTTAATTTACAATACAAGCAGTATATTTTGTTGCAATATTATTGTTGTCCGAAAACAATATTTGGGTTTAAAGCATATATTTCTATCTTTTTATTCAATAAAATTGAAAAAAATTTAATGTGAATGATTAGTATTAAATGCGTGAGATTGATGTTTAACTTCATTTGAAGCACCTGTGCATTGTTTTACTTTGTTCTCCATATGTTTTTTTTTTTTTTTTTTTTGATTCATGGGTGGGGGACTCGCCTTTATGCATTAGATGGCCGAACTTGTTTGAACAAGAGAGGAAAAAAATATTGATTGGTCTCGGACAGATTAATACGATCAGGAAATATGTGGACGATTAACAGATAACATTTCTGGGGGCCATTAAACGCTGCTGCAGATCTGCAGCTGAGTATTCTGGAACAGGACATCGCTTCGCTTCCTGTCCATGAAGGTGGTGATACTTGGACGTGGTCGGCTAAAGATATATAATAAAGAGTTCATCACCAAAATTGTGATAGAAATGATTCAAAGGAGCAGGTACAATCAAGATAATTTCATTCTTAAATGAGTCAGTTGGGTTCCGAGCAAGTGTAAGGTTTTGGTTTGGAGGGCGGAGATGGGTTGTTTGCCGGTGAAAAAGGAACTAGCCAAAAGAAACGTGTTTGTGGGTTCGCTGAATTGTGCAGGCTGCGACTGGTCGGATGAAACAGCGCTGCACATTTTCACAGACTGTTTTAATGCTCAGAATGTGTGGGCAGCGGTCTCTCAATGGTGCAGGTTACAGCCTGTGGTCGCTTTTGATGTAAATGGATTGCAAGAAATGAAAAGATCTTTCAAGATAAGCCGATTTCTTCTAGAGTGATTGTTGCTAGGATCAAAAGGGTTGCGTTTTTCTCTGGTTAAAACATAGATCCAAGTTTAAGGATTTGGTTTGGGAAAATTGGATCAAATATCCGTTGTACTTGTTGTAATGTTTTTCTCGGTGGCCCTCGTTTTGAGGACATAGCCGGGTTGGTGTGAATGAAGTTGAAATTTAAAAATAATAATAATAATAATAATAATGGTTACCTAATCAATACTTGTTACTAAATATACAATCAATTATATAAAAAATTGAGTACTTATCTAAACAAGTCTATGGGTGTAATTATCTACTCGAATGATTGCCAAAAATAAATCGGTCAAATAATTAAATTTATATTCTATATACATTTAACTTGCATTGCATAAGGTACAAAAGATGTGACAACTCTTGAATTTTATTTTCTTTGATGTATATGGCTCTTAATTTCAACATAAGTTTGGCGAGAATTTGGAATAGAGCTTAAATATAAACTTGACTAAATTAGTATTTAAATAGTTAACTTATTTTCTAATAAGAAATGTCAAAATAAAAAGCTGTCTGTATAGACAGAAGTATTTTACAAATGATTAGGTATCTAATAAGCCATGAAGAGTTTGTTTTTTCTTATAAAGTTGAAGATTATTGCATTATAAAGTAGGCTTGACCAGTCAATCATTGTCATCACTCAATAAAGAAGATCTGATTGGCACTTTTGAAACCACCATTAACAATTTCAGTGGGTGCCTTTAGATAGAAAGAAATAAAAGCCAATTTCAGTGGGTGGCCCCAGTGATTTATAACCGAAAATGACAGATGCACTTTTTTTTAATATCAAGGAATGAATAGTAGATCACCGTTACACTGAGTGTTATGGCTAAGGTCGACTACTTGACTACAGAAACCCGACCTCCATCCGCTTGAAGGCACGACAGTGAAATAATCGGTAAAATCTCGCCTCTCATCTAAGTCAAATCGGTGCCACCCGTATTCACTCTTGACCTGGATGCCACAGAAAATAATGCTGAGCGTGGGAATCAAACCTTGTCATAAGAATCACCAATTCTTTCTCCAACCACTCCTCCACCACTACCTCATTGCCACATATGCACTTATTATGATCTCTTCATGAAACGAATTTCGATTAAAAAAATCGATCCTGACCTATGAACTTGAAAGTTGAAACTATTTAGGCCCAAGCCCATTCGAACTAGTTGCAATTGTTTTGTGTCATTGATTTTCCTGACGTACAAAATGCCATATTTAGGGCCGTTCTATTTTTAGCAGGTTTGGCCCGGACTTCAAGACTTCAAATGCGGTTTACTTAAAATAGTGTCTAAACTCGTAAAATCAATAAACGAATACCAGAATACCCAAACCAGATTGTGTTAATCTCATTTTTTTTTACAAGCATAAGGATTCACATACGATCCTTAAATCATGATGATGTGTAGATGTAGGGGTCAAATAAGCCAAGCTACTCGAGCTCGGCTCGAAAAAAGCTCAAAAAAGCCGAGCCTAAAAACCAAGCTCATTTAGTAAACGAGCCCGAGCTCGAGCTTTGTTTATCGAGCTCGAGAGCCTTAACGAGCCTACTATATATAAATTTTAATTAATATATTAAATATGTGTTGGAAAATCAGGCCCTTTGATCGAACACAAAACACACGAGATTGAACGAACTCGTTCGACTCTTTTTATTATCAACCAAAGCACACCAAAATACAATAGACTTAACCATCTATTTATATTATACTTATGCTAATCCTAACCAAAATCAAACTCTATTTAAATAACAAATAATCCAACTAGATAAACCTATCTATTTAAACCGATAATTATCTCTAATAAATATATAAAAGACACAATAAATAATTCAACAAAAATTATCTATAGCTCGTCTTGATCTTTATCTCTTAATTCAAGATTAACGTCATCATTCTCCCCCTTATTCTTGAATTGGCCTGATTCTTTACATCCGCACCGTTCTCGACAACTTCAATTCCTTGATCAAGCTTCATATCTACCTCTTCTCGGGTCACCAGAACTACCCCGTTCTTGACCACCGATCAAAGAAAAAAACAAGCTCCCCGCTTTTTCCATTTTTTCTTTCCTTTCTAGACACGACAAGATTCAAAGCACCCCGCTTTGACGAATCTTCTTCCATTCGTCTATCCGCAAATTCCGATCAGATACATCTGCCAAAAAGAACAACCTACACTGGTTTTTCCATTCTTATCCTTGGCGGGAAGGACCGGGTTGCTAGTGCTATGAAGTTTATCACCACTGAACCGAACACTGGTTAGTCACCATCGCCATCGCAAACGGTACACCCCATTATACGGCTAACCTGAGCCACTGTTCACCATCACGAATATCAATAACCAACAAAGACAATAACACCCCGCTATTCCGTCTTCTCGGTCGCCAAACGAATTCCGTAGCTCCTCGCTCTTTTGTTTCTTCCGCGACATGCCCGTTGGATTTTTTTCTTTATTGTGCATTGATCACATCACCTGACACAACCACCTATGCACCACTGTTAATTTTCTGCTTATTGATTGCTACTCAAAAGAAAAGTATAAACCTTTCCTTTATTCACGATACTAACCGCCCTTCTATTGCCGACACAATTTTGCGGTTTAGTTCAACACCCTTTTTTTCTTTGTCTTCAATCAGCCTGCCGTTTTACCTCCCTGCAACCCGCGCTAGGGGGTGCTCCCCCTTCTCGGAAAACGACTCTCAAAACGGCCAAGCTCTGATACCAATTGTTGGAAAATCAGGCCCTTTGATCGAACACAAAACACACGAGATTGAACGAACTCGTTCGACTCTTTTTATTATCAACCAAAGCACACCAAAATACAATAGACTTAACCATCTATTTATATTATACTTATTCTAATCCTAACCAAAATCAAACTCTATTTAAATCTATCTATATAATAATTGAGGTCACTTGGGTTGAATCTAGGCCTTGGAGAGGGTTTGAGGTATCCATATTGAATATGGAGCTCCAAGCTAGTCCCTATAAATACTCTTTTCTATATTTTAATTGTATACATTTTTCCATCACACTTTCCTCACTAACAAATCTTCCAACTAACATTCATCACTCTTCTTTTTATGCATTCTTGCTTCTAGGTATGTATCTTCTTCATTGAGATCGACGGAACTGCATCCATTATAATATGTTCCGATTCATAAACTTTTAAAATAGCCATATCATATGTTCCGATTTGAGTAAAACTTTTATGTTATCGCTAATCAATAAAATACATCCATATGATAAATTCGATTCAATATTCAGTTTATAAATCGTGGTTTATAAAAGTTATTTATAATATGGAACCATTTCATAAACTGGAACCAATCTTCAGTGTCATCGTTTTGTTTAATAGCAACACATGTTGAACAATGTGTTTTCAAATAACCGGTCATTAGATTTACAATTGATATGATAGTTGCTTACAATAATGTTTTAATAATGATATGCTTGAGTGTATGATTATGGGTTTTGGCGGACTATAATGTTATATGTTTGATCCTGTCATGGTCTTTGATTAATCATGTGCGAGTCCTTTGATGTGTTAGTTTGAAGATCCGTAGCCGTTCATAGGTATTAGATCGAACTCCGCAACTAGCTTTGTATTCGGCTAGGTTTGTGGTTAACTACCGTCATATCGTTCATGGTTTGTGTTTAGGCCGTCGGATTTGACTTGGGATGAAGGCCTGCGCATGTTCCTGGGGTGTGATTTGTTATCGGGTTGTTAAAAGTTTGTTTGGTTGATGGCTAGCTTCTTTGGATGGCCGATTAGTTTATTGGTTAGATGTTTGGTTTTGGCTAAGGTATGGTATGTTCGACGATGGTCTTTGGAGGAGGTCACATTCATAATGATGTTCTTAAGATGTTCTTAGGAATTGCTCATATTAAGGTCCTTCAAGTTTTTGATGAATGTTTGTGTATATGGATCAAATAGCTTGCATGAATTAGGATGGAAGTTGTTTTCAATTAATAAGATTTATTATTTTTTATGTTATTTATTAAGATGTTAAATATTATTTATTGACATTAATAATAATTGACCACATTTAATATTATTTATTAAAATTTTTAATCTCATTTATTTATATTACATTTTTCGAATTTATGTTTAATAAGATTTAATAATTTTTAATGTATTTTTAGTATGTTACAATTAATATTATTTATTTACATTAATAATAATTGACCGAATTCAATGTTATTTATTAAAATTTTTAATCTCATTTATTTATATTACTTTTTTCGAATTTATGTTTAATAAGATTTAATCATTTTTAATGTATTTTTAGTATGTTACAATTAATGTTATTTATTGATATTAATAATAATTGACCGAATTAAATGTTATTTATTACATTTTTTAATCTCATTTATTTATATTAATATTACTACGAAATTATGTTTAATCTATCTTTATGAAATTATGTTTAATATTATTTATATTACTATTCGTTCGAATTATTATTGGTCTTGCCTGCAATTAATAGGATTTATTCATTTTTTAATGATATTTATTATGAGTTTAATGATATTAATAATATTTGACCGAGTTTAATGTTATATATTACGATTTTTAAGCTCATTTATTTATTATTGACCGAATTAATTTAAGAATATATTATTAATACTAATACTAATATTATGAATTTTAATTTTAATTTTAATCTCATTTATTTCGTATTGACCGAATTAAATTACGAATATATTACTAATACTAGAACTATTATTATGATTTTTAATTTTAATCCCATTTATATCTTATTGACCGAATTAAATTTTTCTATCACTATTTTTTCGAATATATTACTAATTACTAATAATTACGATTTTAGTTTTACTATTCGTAAAAATAGTATTGTTGACCGAATATATTTCTAATACTAATTGACATTAATAATAATTGACCTAATTGAATGTTATTTATTACGATTTTTTACTCTCATTTATTTATATTAATATTACTACGAATTTATGTTTAATCTATCTTTATGAATTATTATTGGCCTTTCCTGCAATTATTAATAGGATTTATTCATTTTTAATGTTATTTTTTATTAGTTTAATGACATTAATAATATTTGACGAATTTAATGTTATATATTACGATTTTTAAGCTCATTTATTTATTATTGACCGAATTAAATTACGAATATATTACTAATACTAAAATTAATATTACTATTTTTAATTTTAATCCCATTTATATCTTATTGACCGTATTAAATTTTTCTATTATTATTTTTACGAATATATTACTAATTACTAATACTAACTAATACTAATACTAATATTACTTGCAGAAATTGTTTCTCAAGTCGTTAGGGTTGTTATTTGCATATTCAACATTTTTGTTTACAATATTCTTATTTTATAATTAGTTACACATTCTAAATTTTCTATATATAATGCTTTTATAAAGGTTTATTGTGATTGGATGGCCTGTTTTGCTTCAATCAGAAGATACTTCCATTGGTGAATATTGTGTCTTCAAATAGTGTTCAATCCAGCACAAAATGTTTGTTAGTAAGGCTGCACCACAAGATGTCATTGAATTTGAAATTTGAAATTTAAATTATGATTTCGATGTTATTTATAGAGAGTTTTAATGTTATTTATGATGATTTTAATGTCATTGATTTGAATGATTGATTATGATTTGGTTGTTATTTATTAAATTTTTTAATCTTATTTATTGATATTACTTTTTTCGAATTTATGTTAATAAGATTTAATCATTTTTAATGTATTTTTAGTATGTTACAATTAATAATATTTATTGACATTAATAATAATTGACCGAATTCAATGTTATTTATTAAAATTTTTAATCTCATTTATTTATATTACTTTTTTCGAATTTATGTTTTATAAGATTTAATCATTTTAATGTATTTTTAGTATGTTACAATTAATGTTATTTATTGATATTAATAATAATTGACCGAATTAAATGTTATTTATTACATTTTTTAATCTCATTTATTTATATTAATATTATTACGAAATTATGTTTAATCTATCTTTATGAAATTATGTTTAATATTATTTATATTACTATTTGTTCGAATTATTATTGGTCTTGCCTGCAATTAATAGGATTTATTTATTTTTTAATGATATTTATTATGAGTTTAATCACATTAATAATAATTGACCGAATTTAATGTTATATATTACGATTTTTAAGTTCATTTATTTATTATTGACCGAATTAATTTAAGAATATATTATTAACACTAATACTAATATTATGAATTTTAATTTTAATTTTAATCTCATTTATTTCGTATTGAACGAATTAAATTACGAATATATTATTAATACTAAAAACTAATATTACGATTTTTAATTTTAATCCCATTTATATCTTATCTTATTGACCGAATTAAATTTTTCTATCATTATTTTTTCGAATATATTACTAATTACTAATAATTACGATTTTAGTTTTACTATTCGTAAAAATAGTATTGTTGACCGAATATATTTCTAATACTAATTGACATTAATAATAATTGACCTAATTGAATGTTATTTATTATGATTTTTTAATCTCATTTATTTATATTAATATTACTACGAATTTATGTTTAATCTATCTTTATGTATTATTATTGGTCTTGCCTGCAATTATTAATAGGATTTATTCATTTTTAATGTTATTTTTTTATTAGTTTTAATGACATTAATAATTATTGACAAATTTAATGTTATATATTACGATTTTTAAGCTCATTTATTTATTATTGACCGAATTAAATTACGAATATATTACTAATACTAAAACTAATATTACTATTTTTAATTTTAATCCCATTTATATCTTATTGACCGAATTAAAATTTTCTATTATTATTTTTACGAATTTACTAATAATTATTAATACTAACTAATACTAATACTAATATTACGTGCAGAAATTGTTTCTCAAGTCGTTAGGTTTGTTATTTGCATATTCAACATTTTTGTTTACAATATTCTTATTTTATAATTAGTTACACATTCTAAATTTTCTATATATAATGCTTTTATAAAGGTTTATTGTGATTGGATGGCCTGTTTTGCTTCAATCAGAAGATACTTCCATTGGCGAATATTGTGTCTTCAAATAGTGTTCAATCCAGCACAAAATGTTTGTTACTAAGGCTGCACCACAACATATCATTGAATTTGAAATTTAAATTATGATTTTGATGTTATTTATAGAGAGTTTTAATGTTATTTATGATGATTTTAATGTCATTGATTTGAATGATTGATTATGATTTGGTTATCATTTATTAAAATTTTTAATCTTATTTATTGATATTACTAATATTTTGAAATTCATTTTTATATTGTTGACCGACTTTAATTTTGATATTACAACTTTCCTTTAATCAATTGTCATGAAACGATATTCTTTTAAACATATACGACTTTCTTTCAAACATTTATTTAAATCTATTTAACAATGTTAAATCTATTATACAGTTTATAATTTAAATATAATCCAAAGATAACAATGTACATTTATTTTCCTACACTTTTATTATTCTGTTAATAATAAATATAATTTAAATATATTTAACAGTTTCCTAAAATATATAATGTATTCAAAATAATTTTCAATGCTATTACTAATAATACGACCTTTATTTTAATATTGTTGACCGAATCTGAGTAAAAACTTTTTATGTTTTTGTTAAATTGATGGACGTCAATTCTTTGACTATATGTCTTTGAGTTTGATTGTGCTAATTTTAAATATTGTTAACCAATTCACGTCAATTACCAATCCTTCCATTTTTTATAATTCAAAGACTTTCCTTTAATCAATTGTCATGAAACGATATTCTTTTAAACATATACGACTTTCCTTTAAACATTTATTTAAATCTATTTAACAGTTTATAATTTAAATATAATCCGAAGATAGGAGTGTACATTTATTTTCATACACTTTTATTATTCTTTTAATAATAAATATAATTTAAATCTATTTAACAGTTTCCTAAAATATATAATGTATTCAAAATAATTTTCAATGCTATTACTAATAATACGACCTTTATTTTAATATTGTTGACCGAATCTGAGTAAAAACTTTTTATGTTTTTGTTAAATTGATGGACGTCAATTCTTTGACTATATGTCTTTGAGTTTGATTGTGCTAATTTTAAATATTGTTAACCAATTCACGTCAATTACCAATCCTTCCATTTTTTATAATTCAAAGACTTTCCTTTAATCAATTGTCATGAAACGATATTCTTTTAAACATATACGACTTTCCTTTAAACATTTATTTAAATCTATTTAACAGTTTATAATTTAAATATAATCCGAAGATAGGAGTGTACATTTATTTTCATACACTTTTATTATTCTTTTAATAATAAATATAATTTAAATCTATTTAACAATTTCCTAAAATATATAATGTATTGAAGATAATTTTCAATGCTATTACTGATATTACGACCTTAATTTTAATATTGTTGACCCAATCTGAGTAAAAACTTTTTACGTTTTTGTTAATTTGATGGAGGTCAATTCTTTGACTTTATGTCTTTGAGTTTGATTGTACTAATTTTAAGCGTTGTTGACCAATTCACGTCAGTTACCAATCCTTCCATTTTTTATAATTCAAATATATAAATAAATATTTCTACTCAATCACGTCAATCGAGGCATAGTATTTCCGATTTTGCAGAATTGTTTGAGACACAACAATACTATACAAATCTTAACAAATAATAAAATCATTTAATCGTCATACCAATTTTAACAACGAAATTAAATGATAATATAAATTTTCAAAATTTTACTTTCTGTTAAAGAATTATATTACTTCAATCACAACTAATAATGATTATTAAAGATGTCAATAACAATTTGTGTATAATGGGTAATGCAATTTGAGACGCGGATGATTTTAATGTCATTTATTTGAATGATTGATTATGATTTTGATGTTATTTATTAAGATTTTTAATCTTATTTATTGATGTTACTAATATTACGAATTTCATTTTAACATTGTTGACCGACTTTCATTTTTATATTACTACTTTCTGTTAATCAATTGTCACTAAACGATAATCATCATCTTGATTTCAATTAGTGTGCTAATTTTAAGATGTCAATAATAATTTGTATATAATGGGTAAGGCAATTTCAGACGCGGATTATTTTAATGTCATTGATTTGAATGATTGATTATGATTTTGATGTTATTTATTAAGATTTTTAATTGTTAAGTACTATATTTACACAGTTTAAATAGTAGTCTTTCGGCCAATAACATTGTAGTGTTGTGATAGGAGTATTGGTGGATAATGATAGAAGACCCAGGGAATTCTGGGATCAATTCTTATGGAGACATATTTTATCGGTATTTTCACCGTTGTGCCAACGGGCAAGTGGGTTACCTGGTTTTCCCTGGAATTGGTCTTTGACAACTCGGGTTATTCTCGGAGTACTCGATTTGTCTGGTGGGTGCCTCGAAAATGTTCGGGTTTAATTTGTTGGCAGTTAAAAAATAAATAAATAATAGTTTTTCAATATCCTAGCATGTTTCCTAATTTAATTAAAAAATAAATAAGGTAAAAGGATACGGACAATGAAACGCCAATTTAAGGATACAACAAATTAGATTTTAAGTTTGTGTAAATTCAAATTTTAAAAAGCTATGGTCAACAATTGACAATCACTTTTAACTCTTATTTATGTTCAATAATTGTAATTATTTTTTCATAATTAAAAAAAAATAAAAACAATACCGAGTATAATGGAATTTGAAATAATTATAATACAATTATTGCTATTTAAATATCAATTCTTGACTTACATTCTATTTTACAATTTACAATAACAACACTTTAATCTCAGAGATACAATTAGAGTTAGTGATTGAAGTCTGGTGCCGGCCAAAAAAAAAGCGATTGAAGTCTGGTTATCACTATTTACAATAACAACACTTGGATTGCGCATCTAAGAAACTTTCTTTAGAGTAGCTTCTTAATTGTTTGATGACTTTTGTGAATCAACATGTTGCAAGTTGGACAGTGAGATTTTATTTGACACGGACTTAGACTCAGAAGTTTTTTTGTGTTTTTACTTTTTGTTTAGTTTGTATACAAACAAAAATTAGATATCATGTCATCTTTTTCTTGATCTTAGGTTTTAAAGTATACAACCTAAGCTTTATAAAAAAATTTCATTTGACTTGGGGATGTACCATGTGTACACACGGGACTCTAACCTAGCTTACATATATTGCAACCGCATTTTTAGATATCCAACCTTTTTCGCATCCCAATGTGTAAGCCGCCAAGTCTCAACTTGACCGGTTTGAGAATGATGCGGACAATACCACCAAAGTATTGTGCTGCACAAAAGAATTTATATGAGCACACTTTCAATAGATGATGGCTAAATTAAATGCTAAACAATATCATGGCTTCACTATTATTGCTAGGGATCGCACTGTGAGTATTTTATTTTCCTCTTTATATTAACATCCTTACTAATTTATTCAAAAAGTTTACTCACTCATATGTTAGTTTATATTTCATTATATATGATTATATGTTTATTGTTTCATTAGCATCTGCCAAAGGAAGTTGTTAAGATGGCGGAACTTGAACAAAGCAGTCTGCTTATAACTGTAAGGAATCTTGACGGTATTGAACTTCAGATGTCGCTTCGTATGGAAAAGTCAAAAGAGGATTTTAGGTTTGCTATTGAAAATTGGGGTGAATGGTTGAAGGAAAATGGGATAGAAAATGGTATTTTTGCCACATTTAGGTACATCAAGACTGAAGGTGTGCTTACTCTAACTTCAGTTTACAAATTGGAAAAACGAGAAATTAAGAAGCGCAAGGCCAAAAGAGAAATTTGATAATGTTTGATTTATACGTCATATTGTCTTTATCCCTCTTTTTTTAGTAATCTTTCTTTTTAATACTGCCTAATATGTGAACTTACCAATGCAAGTATGACATTTTGATTTGTTTTTTTTTTCATGGTAGTTGATTGTTTGTTTTGGAATTGCATGTTAATATTATGTTGGATATACTGATTGGTTTTACGGACACTCAACTTGAATAATACAACTCTTAGTTTAATATTATTTTTAATTTACTTTGGTTTGCACCGTGGGTCCCCACGGGGCTCTAACCTAGTAATAAATAAACCAACTAGATAAACCTATCTATTTAAACCGATAATTATCCCTAATAAATATATAAAAGACACAATAAATAATTCACCAAAAATTATCTATAGCTCGTCTCGATCTTTATCTCTTAATTAAAGATTAACGTCATCAATATGTATTTATATATATATAATAATTGACTGGTGTTGCAGTGGTTTGTTGTGTGGTTTGTTACCCGTGCCACCCGGGTTCGAGTATGTTTGGGTTGGGTTTTTTTTTCTTTTTTGTTCATGGCATTATCGTAATTTATCAGGTTTTGTAGGGGTATATGTGTCATTTTCGCCCATATGTATACATAACATACATGAATTGGGGGTGTTTGACACTTAGCAGTGTACGTGTCATCTTCTCGGTTCTTTTGCCTGCTGCGTTTTGCATTCCACAATAAACTATATATGTGTTATTGTTTTCTGTTAAACATACCGTCTCCGATTGAAACGGTATCCATTCTTTGTACTTGGATGGTGGTGGTTATAAGGTTTCGTCTGGCTGTTCGTTTTCGGTGGTGTGTTTGGTGGTTGTGGTGGTGGTGGCGGCGTCCGGTGGTGTTTAGATCTGTGATTTAGTTGTCGGTTGCCACAATCCATCATGCATCATCCATCTCCATTTGACAGCATGCATGGGTAACATCTGTAGTCCACTACTCATTGTTTCTACTTTGATGGTCGTGTATGGTGGTGGTGATAGTGGTGGTGCCGTCTGGTTGATGTCGGTGGTGTTTAGATCTGTGGTTTTGGACAACAGTTGTCGGTTGCCACGGTTAAACAATCATCCGGATTACCAGCACCGGCGCTAGCCACCATTATGACTGCTCATCGTGTCTGTTCATCGACGGAGTTAATCGGTAATCCGCCACCGTCTTCGGACTGTTGTTTTGTGGTAACCGGTAACCCTTAACTATTCATCTTCAATTTTTAATAATACATAGTTAATGATTTAATTATCATTAGTGTATAGTATTATCAAATACAAAAGGAAATTATTTTTTAAACTCAGATTAATTGCTGCTTATGGTTTATACGTGGGCTATTAAACTGTGCATGTAAGGTGTTCGATGAAACGCTGTCAGAGGCTAAATCCCAAGTTGGTTGTTGCTTTACGAATCCTCCTGAGGTTGTGATAAATATGTGTTACCTCTAAAACTTTGGAGGTCTGTGGCAGTGATGATGAGTTTGCACTCATCTGAGCTTCATCTAATGATCGTTTCGTTGTTAACATGATGTCAAAAAGCGAAATTGGTTCTATAACATGAGGCTATGATGAGTGTATGGATTTGATTTAAAAATCGGGTCAAGATATCATTTCGGCGAGGCAAATCGAAAGATTGGTAGCTGTTCAATAGCAACATATTGTGCAGCCAAGTTGGTCTGATCATTTTATAGCTTCTGAGCCTCATGAAGCTGAATTTTTACATTATACTATGTATCATTCAAAACCAGATGTCTGTGGCAGTGATGATGAGTTTGCACTCATCTGAGCTTCATCTAATGATCGTTTGATTGTTAACATGATGTCAAAAAGTTAAATTGGTTCTATAACATGAGGCTATGATTAGTGTATGGATTTGGTTTAAAAATCGGGTCATGATATCATCTTGGCGAGGCAATTTGAAAGGTCGGCAGCTGTTTAGCAGCAACATCTTTTGCAGCCAAGTTGGTCTGATCCTTTTATAGCTTTTGAGCCTCATAAAGCTGGATTTTTACATTATACTACGTATCATTCAAAACCAAAAATGAACACTTTCAAGGCTATGTGGTTTGAGGTTTCCGCTGACTGTGATGATTCAACATCGATTAGTTGGAATCATTTGGATCTGGACAAGTCTGTATTGATGTGTGAAGTTGCTGTTAATTTAAACTATATTGTATGTGTAATAATAGTAAAGCCATATAGATGTAGGGTCGCATAAGTTATCGGTAAACCGACCTATAGCTTGCACATATGGTTTATCTATTAACCAAGACTCGTGGATTACATGTTAAGAATATAATTTTTAAAAGTAAAAAAAAAATGTGACTACTTTGGGACCAAATCATTTTTAAATATTAAGTTAATGGTTCTTTAATGGGACGTGTCTTATAGTTTTATAGTTCCATCACAATGCACGGTAGACAAAATACTAGGCAACTTGAATTACTAAAAAGTATTAAACAATTACTAAACATTATTTCTAAAAAAATAAATAAACTTTTAATATGCCCATACATATAAGATAAGGGTTAGGATTAAATACATAGTAAAAAAATATAGGTCGTAGAAAAGTTATCGAACAAACTCCGATCGAACTCATTCAAACGACATTTGAACCGTCTCATCGAGCTCTACGATCTTAGTTTTTAGGTTTTCGCTTTTTTTATTTTTAGTTTGTAATATTTAGAGTTTGTGTTATTTCACCGTGTGCTTTTATGTGACATTGTGTCTTTTTCATTTTCGTCATTGTGTCATTTCTGTGACTCATTGTATCTATTTTTCTCGATATTGTGTTATATTTTATGATTCATTATGTTATATTTTGTATCTTTTTTCACTTTTCCCATTTATTTTACACGGTGTAATACCATGCTATATGAGAAGCTATAAAAATAAAATTACACTTAAAAAAATAGAGGAAAATGATCTACCAATTATTATTAAAAGCAAATACAACCCTACTCTATTCCAACTTGCCAATTCACACCCTCAATACTCACCAAGTATTCCATAACTCAATCCTCCACAAAACTTATAAACTCGGTGGACAACAACCAGCCATACAATATGCTCCTCCACAGTCCTCCATTCATCCGATACCCACCATCCCACCACCGTCATCAACCACCACTCATCACCACCAACACCCTCAAACCACCACCACCACCACCACCCACCACCCTCAAACCACAAACCATCTCCCACACCAAACTCTTCCTCACTTCAACAGCAGCAGCATTAATAATATTCTCCACCACCTTGCCATCATCAACAGCAGCCGAACTCAGGAACCCGCCTCCCGACGCAGCCGAAACTCTATCAAACGTACCACAAACGTTGTCTGGAGATTGTGTCCAGGGACAAGATGGAGATTGCAAGAAGGCCAGGATACAGAAGCCGAAATCCAGGAAGGCGGAATCATGTACTATAAAGTGTGTAACCACTTGTATAAGAGGTGGCGATGGCTCGCCTGGCGAAGGGCCGTTTAATGTAAGGAGACCGTTGGTTGTGTTCAAGCCAGGTTTTAGGAGTCGGCATTATTGTTTGGTTGAGTGTTCGGATATTTGTAACTTGATTCGGGATGGAGATGATGGGCCTTGAAAGTAATTGGTATGCAATTGTTTATATGGTTTTATTGAATTGGATATATTACTGTACATGTTTTGATTTTTTCTATGATCAGTTTAACAATGTTTATAGAGATTTGTTGAGTATTATGATCAATTGAACGGTTATAGGTATGAAATCGTTGCGATTTTGGTGATGAATTGTGACCGGATGCCAGTGAAATGGTAACATAACTGTGGGTTGGTTATAGGTTTTTTAGTTTCGGGCTAGAACAGGAGAGGAAAGGGATAACATAACCGCGCAATAACTATTAGTGAGTGACTGTTAAAGAGATTATATTAGTTATATTAGCGAGACAAGTTAGTTAGTAGCTTTTGTAGTCTCTAGTATAGATAGTTTGTCTTGTGTTACACTTTGTAAATTATGATCACAAAGTTTTTATAACATGTTTTCCTTGTTTTCAGTTCTTAATTTGGCTAGATTGTTTTCAATAACAAATAGAAACAGAGTAATGTGAGTAGAAACATAGAGTTGTATGGTGTTTTAGAGCACCTCTAACGGGTTGGTCAACCCATGGACTCGGATGTGAAAGAGGGATGGTTGTTGTGGAAGAGAGAGGTCGGAAACTTCGTTAGTTTTCAAGGCCAAGGATCCCCATGAACGCGCTTTTTGTGAGGGGGATAGTATAGAGAGAAAGGAGATCTCTGTGACCTAGGTTGGACCCGTAGATTTTTTTTGCTAGAAAGAGCCAGCGTGGAAGTTTGTGGTTCTTCAAAGGTTATGGATGCTCTTACAAGTTACAACGGTCAAATCCTAGAAAATTTGACTGGTAAATGGTAATGTTAACTTGAAGCCTCATAGGGAAGGTGAGCCATTAGTTAATAAAGCCATGGTTGTTCATAAATTGGTGAAACCGACCGAACCATTAAGCCGAATCAAGTCTGCCGGTTTGAGATTCAAATGTCTTTGTTTATGGTTAGCCATTCCTCAAAACTCGGTCTAGAACTTTTCATTCCCTAACTAAGCAGTGGATGTTTCTGATTATGATACAAAATTCAATGAAAGACTTGGCTGCCTTTGGGTTCTATTAAATCAGTTGATTATTGACTTATGAAGTTACGGTACACAATTCAGAAAAATGGGAGACTTGGGTCTTGGCTTCATTTGTTATTTGGGCCGGCATTTACACCGTAGCATATAAGTATAATCACATCAAAGCCCATTATAATCTCTACTTTTACACATTCCAACCCATTAATGTTATTTTGTTTTTTGTCCAACCTTTTAGAGTATAAACTATAAAAGGCACCCTTACGTAGAGGTGTACAAAAAACCGGTTTGAGGACCGAAACCGGTGGAACCGAACCGAAACGGTTCCTACTGGAACTGGTTTTTACCCAAATCGGTGCTAGGACCGATAAAAAGCGTAGGTTCCCCGACCGGTTCCCCTTCTCCACGGGAAAAACCGGACCGAACCGGTTTTAAACCAAACCGGTTTAGGAACCGGTTCAAAAAAACCGGTTTTAAACCGGTATGAAAAAACGGTATTTTTATTAAAAAAAAATGAATTTTATATTTTAAAAAATATATATATAATAAAATTATACAAAAATGTTTCCACACATTTTTTTTTTGGAAGGTGTGCTTCAGCGGTAAACCCAATCGACAGACAACCCCTCGACTCGAGTTCGAATCTCTACCCACGCACCGGTGTCCACTTTGAAGTTATCTCAAACCGTTACAGGGAATTTTTTCGTGGTGTGCAGGATTCGAACTCAAGGCCAAGCCCGGGCGGGAACCCTCTTAAGAGGTAAACCCTCCCACCTCTCCCCAGCTGGGCTGGAGGTCATTGGCAAAAAAAAAAAAATGTTTTGTGTTGCCCTTTTAAAAAAAAAGTGCGCGCAAGAATCGGTTCACGAACCGAAACTGAAACAAACCGAAACCGAACTGAAACCAGTCTCCGAAACCGGTTTTACGAACCGACAAAACCGGTTCCAAACCGCAACCGGTTTGTCCAGGAACCGGTACTGTAGCGAACCGGTTTGGAACCGAAACCGGTTTGACCAAAAAAACCGATTTGTACACCTCTACCGTCACGTCCTAACCCCAAAGGTCCAACATTGGCGGCTAACCTGGACTTATAAGTTAAGGGTGCTCGGGGCACCACTCGGGTAGGCAACACACGCATCTCGTGTTTTGTGGGTACACCGCCGTAAACAGTGGCGGATCTTGAACTTATAAATAAGAAAGACCGAAAGTCACGGGATCCAAATTCTTTTTTCCCTACTGCTAAGTTTCGGATCGACAATCCAGTTCCGGTCGGGTCACACAATAACCACTCTAAATATATATTTATCTTCAATCGTTCAAATTATCATTTTCTCACATGAAAAAAAAAACAATTTTTTACAAAGACATAAAATATTTATAAAGATGCTAGAGAAAGTGTAAGACCCAAATATTTCTAATTTTCTATAGTTAAATCGTAGTTTTGACATTCGAAAGTACCCCAAATTAACTTTTTTTTTAAAATATAACCATTCAAGCGTTTTGATCCTTACACATTTTATCAGGGCGCTTCACTGAAACAGTTTTCACTTCACTGATTTCTACCAATCCTGCACTGCCACATCACTTTATTGATTTCCTTCACTGAAACACTTTTTTGTAGGCAGCACTCCACTGATTCTTTACTCAACTATTAATTATTTTCACACATAATAATAATAATAATTAATATATATATATATATATATATATATATATATATATATATAGGATTTGGTTCAAATGAGAACATTTCCCCAAATTGAGAACTGAGAGAACCATTCTGGGCCACACATTTCTCTAAGGCAAAAAAAAAAAAAAAAAAAAAAAATTTTTTTTTTTTTTTTTTTTTGCAAAAATCGCTGCTTTATATGTAAGAAATTTTTTTTTTTATTTTTTTTGTATTTTTTTTTCAGTATACACATGTGTATAATTGCATTATACACATATGTATAATGCAATATACACATATGTATAACTGAAATATACACATATGTATAGCTGAAAAATGCTATATACACATATGTATAATTGCTATATACACATATGTATAATTGACATATACACATATGTATAAATGAAAAAAAAATTCAAAAAAAATAAAAAAAAAATTTTCCTTGCATAAAAATGTGCGATTAAAGCAAAAAAAAAAAACAAAATTTTTTTTTTTTTTTTTTTGCCTTTATATGAAATGTGTGGCCCAGAATGGTTCTCTCAGTTCTCAAATAGGGGTTGGTTCTCTTAGGATCCCTACCCTATATATATATATATATCATATTTTAATAATAATAATAACTAGATTATGGCCGTAGGCCGCGCGTTGCGGCGGCAGCGCTTTAAACAGTTTCACGTTATGTGATGCGTTAACCATACGAAAACACGTTAGCCGTTTCGTTTCGGAACACAGTTTAAGTAAAAAACGTATGTAACTCGAATTATACCATCAAAAAAACCGTTTTATATTTTAGCCTCAAGCAAAATTAACTTGACTTTGTACCGAAAAACCCATCAAGTAAAAAGGTACGATATTAGTTTTACGGTAAGTTCAAAACTTTAGAAACTTGAGGGGGTTAATGTGAAATTTGCAAAGTTAGAGGGTTACGTTTGACGTCATAGAGAAGTGTGGGGTAGAATGCATTAGATGCAAAAGTTTAAGTTAGAAAGTAAGGAGGTCTTTTTTATTAAGTTAAAAAGTAGAAGGGTCATTTCTATCAAGATAGAAACTTGGTTTTTGTCAAATCATAAACTTGAGGGGTGAAATTTGCCACTTTAAAAAAGTGAAAGGGTGAAGACTTAAAAAGCAGGTCCACAGACCAAACTCGACTTTGTATCGAAAAATCCATCAAGAAAAAAGGTACGATATTAGTTTTTCGGTAAGTTCAAAACTTTAGAAACTTGAGAGGGTTAATGTGAAATTTGCAAAGTTAGAGGGTTACTTTTGACGTCATAGAGAAGTGTGGAGTAGAATGCATTACATGCAAAAGTTTAAGTTAGAAAGTAAGGAGGTCCTTTTTATTAAGTTAAAAAGTAAAAGGGTCATTTATATCAAGATAGAAACTTGTTTTTGTCAAATCATAAACTTAAGGGGTGAAATTTGTCACTTTAAAAAAGTGAAAGGGTGAAGACTTAAAAAGCAGGTCCACCGACCATGCTTTTTAAGTGATATATATAATATTAAAAATTTAAAGTCTTCATTTTTATTTTTAGTTAAACCTTTCCTTCTCAAACCACCTTCTTCTTCTTCTTTCTCAATCCTTCTTCAAACCTTATGTCCTTCTCATTCTCAGAAGACTTCATTTTTATGTGTCCATCTCAACCTCCTTCTTCTTCTTCACCATCTATTGAGATCTATGGTTTCACAGCTGGTAAGGGACGATGGGATAAAAAAATAATATCTTATTCACATTCACGGGTTCCAATCCGTTAACTAGAATCAGAAAAAGGTCCACGAATTCACTACCAGCACGGGTGGCGGCGATGTTACCGTGCTGGTAGTGAGGTACCCGTGACCAAATCTGGTAGCGCCCCGTCCCCCCTCAACATCAAACATACCCAAAAATTTAACCAAGGTTTGATGGCGTGCAACTTAGTACTTAAGAAGTTTCGACCATTTACATATCAAAAGTATTGCGTTTAACCCGTTAAGATTTAACAACCAAAATGAAGCGTGTGTATTTGTCCCTAGCCCCCTTGAGATGATCTTCAAGTTGAAGATTTAGCTAAATGCACATACATTGTAAGGAGGAGTTTGATATGTCCCCACGGCAGAAGGTGGTGCTTGCATGCCTTCAGAGGCCCATGCCTTATGACTAGGACTTTTTGACTATCGTGCCCATTGATGGGCTCGGGTAGCAAATGTCTGCAGTGGAATATAGGGTTGTGTTCAAATACCGACTTATGATTCCCCATTTCCCCAAATGAACCTTGCCCCATTTGCAAGAAAACCTGTTTGGATAGATTCGTTGAACATGCCCTCCACTGCAAGGAATTGTCAGGTTTCAAATGCAGACATGATATGGTCAGAGATGTTCTTTGGGATGTGCTTCGGCGCGCTGCGATCTCGTCAAAGAAAGAGGCACCCGTGAATTCTTTTGACCGATCTGCGCGAAGGGATGTCTACCTTATGACCGGCAGATGCTCTTATGTTTGGTTGGGTGGGGGCAAGCATGCGTGTGTAGACCTTACTAGGGTGTCCCCTTGGTGGGGCTTAGAGACAGGGAACATGGGAAGGCAGTTTTGAGGGTGAAGGCCAAGAAGGTCGCTAAGCACGAAGCAACTTGTTTGAAGAACCAACACGTGTTCCTGCCTTTTGCTTTCAATACGTTTAGCTCCCTTGCACTTGAGGCAGTACGGTTCCTTGATCAAGTGCAAAAGTTGGTCCACAGTACCTCCCAATGCTCTAAGAACCAAGGGTTTATATTTAGTAGAATCAGATTGGCAATTCAGGAGGCGGTAGAGGCGCAACTTGTTGCTCCCACTTACCTGCCATCCCAATGTAATGTTCTCTATTTTATCAATGAATGAAAATCTACAAAAAATGCAACCACAACAAGTTTGAACAACTTATTAATCAAGACTCCATAATATTCCATTGTAGATATAAAAATTTGATGTCTATCCCTACATATCATTCTTACTTTCAAATTCCTTTCATGCTATAATTTCCTTCAAAGTTTCCATACAATTTTATCCATTTCATGCTATAGGTACATGAAGTTCACGTTATACATTAAAAATGAAAAACTCAAGGCTTCATCTTATTCCAAACATTATATCTTTCTTTCTAGATTGTCCCGTTTCAACAGGTCAACTAACTTACCTTTCATACATGATAAAACCTTTTAATTCAATTCATTCCAAGACATATTATGACTCAACTTAAGACTTATAGATCAACCGAAGTGTAAGCTAAAAGAAACTTACGTTTGTCTTGCGCTCCTTGATCCCTTTGATGTCTTGATCTTTCAACTTTCACACCTACACTTGGCGATTTCACATTTAGAACTCATGAATCCATCGACTACCAAGCTTTGCATCCATTGCAAAACTCAAGTAACATACATTCCACTCATGTTTAGCAAATGTTTTGTACAATAATTCGCCTTTTAATGATACAAGGAATTTCATCAAACTTAATGAGCGTTAATTTTATAACTATCACAAATGCTTAACTTAGTAAAATAATCAACATATTCTTACTAATCAACAAATTTCATACATTTATTAACATCTAGTTAGTATAAGGTCAAGTTATAAAAGCTAACACATCAAACTAACCAAATATGATTATGGGTTCATCCCAATGTTGAAAACCCATATCACACCATACATGACCCTTTATCCAATTCTCTAAATTACTAAAATACTCCACACATACTAGTTAATATGGTGATTCCAAACACAAATACTACATCAATTTACATGGAATTGCTAGAATTCATACTAGACTTTCATCATTCAGTAATCCTCTAAGATAGAAAACCCAACAAATGACATTCTACAACATACCTTGTCAATTCTATCTTCAATTTTAAGGGATTGGAGTAAATTCAGGATTTCTCCTTGTTCTTCTTTGTGGGTGTCGACCCCACACACACACACCAGAGAAATTCTGTTTTTTTTCTTCCACAAACTCAAGTCAAAGAGTTAATTTTCAACTCACCATTTCAGCCTCTCATGTTTTCAACTAAATTTTCTTGTGTCACCAACTTATTCCCTTCTCTTTCTAACACTTAACAACTTAACAAAATTATCTACCCAAGTTAAATTATTTCATGCAATAACTTCTTTTGAAGTAATGACACAAATATAAAATTTCAATTTTGGGGCGTTACAGAAAGGATGAGTTCATGAAAAAAGAATCACAACTCATACCCGACGAGTGAATGGTTTTTAGCTTTCCTATGATAATTAACCTAACTCACATATCAATAACCAAAAATCTTATCAATTAACTCATCAATTAATCCCTAATCAGGTCATCAACTAACCTAACTCATCAAGTAATCAAAATTCATACTAATTAACTCATAAATTAATTTAATCAACTAACAAAAGTTTTAACCACAATCTTCCACAATCAACAAAGCAAAGTCCAAATTCAAGTATTTAAGTTTCATCTAACCTGGTACAAAGCAACCTCACTTTTGAAGTTCGACCACAACCCTCGCAAAATTGACCTCAACCTTCGACACCGCCTCACCTTCGACCAGTCTACCAAAACCTTCGTCCAGTCTTCCTCAACCTATAATATCAGTCTCGCTTAAATTGAAATAGAGGGTACGAGGGGGCGGGGTGGTTCTTTTTCGTCTAAAACATGGGCTATTTGGTAATGGCTTTGGACTAGGGTTTATTAGTAAAAAGGTTAAATGATTAAATAAAGTATTGGTATTTAGGTTAACGGATTGGAATTGGTTAGATATGGTGTCATATGGTGGTTAGTGATGGTCTGGGTTCTGGCAATAGCACCACTACAAGGGAGGGGGGGGGGGGGCGCTTTAGACCTTTAGCGGCGACATGGGCTTTAGCGGCGACTGTCGCCACTAAAGCTCTCGTCGCTAAAAAACGTGCCTAATGCCCCTAGTTGCCGCTAAAAGGTCGCCGCTAAAGCCTAATTTATACGCGGCATTCTTTTTTTTTTTAATGCCACATGGCAAAAATCTGTGCAATCTGGGCAACACCTTTAGCGGCGACTTGTCGCCGCTAAAGGTCTTTTTTTTCCTCCTTGCTTTCCTATTCTGATTTTTTCCTCCTCGCTTTGTCCACAAACGCACAATCAAGCAAAATAATAAGAAAACTAATTAACCAAACATACCAACATTTACATATATATTATACGCCTTCAAACATTCGTCTAAACATACCAAGAAAACTAAGCACACATACAAATATTTACATACAAGCATGAACATTATAAATTGTACCATTCTTACAAAAACGCCTAAGCATCTTCGTCTTCGTCATGATCGCCATTATTGCAACTACCGCCTTGATTTCCAAAGTTTTGTGACTGGAAAAATTGGCTACACATTTAGAACATTTGCGCTTGGAATTGAGGATTCGCCATCATCGCATAAATTTGTTCCTACAAATATATTTATACCAAATGGGTCAAATATCCTATTTACTAACATATTTATACCAAACGGGTCAAATATTAACATTTAGCAAACATATATACACCAAATGGGTTAAACTACAAACATATACCAAATTGGTCAACTATCAACATTTAAACTGCAAATATATACCAAATGGGTCAAATATCATATTTACTAAACATATTTATACCAAATGGGTCATATATCAACATTTAAACTACAAATATATACCAAATGGGTCAAATATCTTGTTTACTAAACATATTTATACCAAATGGGTTATATATCAACAAATAAACTATAACTATATACCAAATGGGTCAAATATCAACAAATAAACTATAAATATATACCAAATGGGTCAAATATCATACTTACTAAACATATTTATACCAAACGGGTCAAATATCAACAAATAAACTACAAATATATACCAAATGGGTCAAATATCCTACTTACTAAACATATTTATACCAAACGGGTAAAATATTAACATTTAGCAAACATACATACACCAAATGGGTCAAACTACAAACATATACCAAATGGATCAACTCTCAACATTTAAACTAAAATTTTCAACATTCTGCATTCAGTTTCTAAACTTTCAGTCATATAAGGAGAAATTCTCATAAAGAGTGTTTTGATTGTGATGCTTTATAAATTGATCCAAAGCCATGAATGACCTTAGGCACCGTAGAAAACCAAGACAACTAGCAAATGGAAGATTTTGGGGGCCCCACATGCCATGTAGGACCTGCCAAGTGTGAGGGGACAAAAGGACGATATGAAAGGACATTTAGCTTTATAAATTGATCCAAAGCCATGAATGACCTTAGGCACCCTATAAAACCAACACAGCTAACGAATGGAAGATTTCGTAGGCCCTACATGCCATGTAGGACCTGCCAAGTGTGAGGGGACAAAAGGACGATATGAAAGGACATTTAGCCAATACGAGTATAGGATGTCCTGCTGCATGATCTCCTCCCAGGTTGACGTAGTAGAGGGGACAACAAGGACAAGTGACAACGACATCCAACCAATGGCAGAGTGACAATGCACAACTTCCCTTGAAACCCATAACAGTCAGCAGAAAAGGGATCATAGGGAATATGTTAAAAGCGATGTCTCAGCCAATCAACACGAGGACCTCCGACTATAAATACCCCATCTCCCATGGGAGGATGGTCGACTCTCTTATCTCAAAAAATGCATACTTACTTGTGAAGATTGAAGGAAACATTCCGTTGATCATTTGTCTAGTTTTAAACACTTATTTAGCACTAGTAACCCATTAAAGATTATCATTAAATATTGTCTCCTGACCTCATATATATGTTCATCATTAGACTAGTTTTTCTTCATTGACGTCATTCGTGGGACCTAAATCCAATGCTTTGCAACGAAACTCAAAATATGTGGCATGACACATCCCATTGGGTGGTGTTTAGACACGTGGAATTTGTAACAGTTCAACACAAGGAAAAATGTAGTTAGCGGCAAACGAAAGTTATACTTGGTGAAGAAATTGGCATACAAAGTAATCTTGCCCTTAGGAGGACACGAAGCAACACTTCCAGCAACAAGGAATTCAATCTCCCATTCGTCCTGAATACCATAATCGTGGCACAAAGAGGCAAAATCATCTTGGCGCCACTTGATTGCAACCTCCCCACCCAACAAACTGGGGAGTTAAGTGTTTGCGCTTCTTCTTAGATTGTTGAGGTTCTAATGAAGAAGCCATAAGAAAAAGAAAAAGAAGAAAGAAAATTCAAAGAAGAGAAGAGAGAAATTTGAGAGGAATTTGAAAACTTTGGAGAGTGTCCACAGCAAAAGGAAGGTTTCCCCCCTTTATATAGTCATCGCATTAATTAAAGTGGAAAGTCATGCCTGACGGTTTGCAAGACGGGCTAATAAAAACGGACATGTAGGAGGAGAGAAAGAAATGTGACGGTTGAGGTGAAAACGATCCAACCACCTTTTTGAAAAAGTAACTGATAGATGATAGACATCCCCTCACGCCTTCAAACGTCTTTTCGACTTCCTGACAACGAAGAAAATTGTTCCAAAAAATTTAAAGCACGTGCAAAGAAACCCGCCACCACACGATACGTGCCAAAGTCATTCCCAAAAACACACAAAAAGACAAAACATCATAAGAAGTCCAGAATCTCACCCGCAACGTGAGCAACATACACTGAACTAAGAGGACTTGAAGAGATAGGTACATGGACCCACCCATGGGCCGGGGAAAAGCCACATCATCACCTAGAAAACCAACACAATTGGCAAATGGAAGGTTCCACGCACCCCGCACGCCATGTAGGACTTGCCAAGTGTGAGGAGACAAAATGACGATATGCAAAGGACATTTAGCCAATAAGAGTGGAGGATGGCATGCTCGATGATATCCTCCCAAGTTGACGGTAGTAGAAGGGACATCAAGGACAAGTGACAACGACCTCTAGCCAATGACAGAGTGATAGCGCACGCCTTCCTCTGAAGCCCATGATAGTCAGCAGAGGATGGACCACAAGGAATATGCTGCAGCCAATCAACACAAGGACCTCCGACTATAAATATCACATTCTCCCAAGGGAGGAGGGTCGGCTCTCTTATCTCAAAATATACATACCAACTCGTGAAGATTGGCGGAAGATCATTTGTCTGGTTGTAAAAAAACTTATTTAGCACTTGTAACCTGTAACAACCCGGAGTGGACCCCAAAATTTTTCGCGTTTTATTATTATTTTCGTGTAATAAAAGTAACCAAAACAAATAACAAATGAAACAGCTATAACCGAAACCAAAAACCGAACCATGATATATAAAATATTATTAGAATATACGCGTTACGTGACCGAACTAATACACGTTACGAACCCAACTCACCGGATTCGATGAGTCATGAAGGGAGGACACTTGTCCTCCCCTCCCCTTGACACCACCCAAGCCCCATCTTTATAAAAACCTTCCCTCATCCTCTCCTGATCACAACTCACACCCTCTCTTATCTCACAAACACACCCACACAAAAATCATTCAATCTATCTCTCTCTTATCACGTACACTACATACACCACACCTTATAACCCTCCCCTCTCATAACTCACGCATACATACTTACCCTCTCAAAAACAATACACACACACCCACTACTGCCAAACATTAGACAGAGAGATGCGTAAAGAGAAAGAGAGGCGTTGAGCAAGAGAGAGAAAGCAGAAGAGAGGAACTCCGGCCATGACTCTGACGGCTGGATCTACTCGATGTTGAAGAATGATTCAAACTATTGACCATGCACGTGCATGCATGGAAAGCTGGCTTCGAGTAGTTAAAGTTTGTCCTGGTTTTCTGCAAGTTCTTTTGAATAAGTTAACGTTTGAAGTTGTTGGTAGAGTCGTAGTTTTATGTTTTACCGTTTGTTTCTTTCCTATAAATAGCTTAGCCTATTTTCCTTTGATGTATGCACTTTACAATTCAATTAATAAAAGAAGCCAATTATTTTGAGTATTGTTGTGAGTCTTGTGAGTCTTGTGAATACCATCTGATCCAACAGTGGTATCAGAGCCCCGTTTGTGCTTCTTTATAATCTGAGTGAGTGAGGTCATCTTCTTAACCATCGATGGCAGAACAAGTGAATGCTTTACCCATGGCTCCTAGTCCAATCCCTATCTTCAAGGGGGAGGGCTATGAGTTCTGGAGCATTAGGATAAAAACTATTCTGAGATCTCGTGATCTATGGGAAATGGTTGAGAGTGGGGTAAATGACGCAGATGCTGATACAGCAAGATTGAGGGCCAATAGGAAGAAAGATGCTCATGCTATGGCCGTTATTCAGCAAGCAGTTCATGACCAGTTGTTCTCCAGGATCTCTGTAGCCTCTTCGGCAAAGGAGACCTGGGAAATACTAAAGTTAGAGTTTCAAGGTGATTCTCAGGTGAAAGCAGTCAAGTTGCAAGGGCTTAGAAGAGATTTTGAAAATCTCTGTATGAAAGAAACTTTGTCAATAGGTGACTATTTCTCTAGGGTAATGGGGATTGTAAGTCAGCAAAGATCATATGGTGAGATCATTGCTGACAAAACTGTGGTAGAAAAGATCCTCAGGAGCTTGACCCCAAAGTTTGATTATGTGGTGCCTTCTATTGAAGTTTCCTATGATGTATCAACTCTCACACCTGTGAGGTTGATGGGATCATTACAATCACAGGAGAAGAGGATCAACAGCAGGAGTCAAGATAAAGTAGAGAGAACAGATGAACAAGCCTTGCAAGTTTTTCAATATATGAATAGGGGCTCTCCGAATTATACTAGAGGAAGAGGGAGAGGATTTACAAGAGGAAGAGGTAGAGGCAGGACAAGTGATAGAAGAGGGCGTCAATGTACAATTGTCATTGATTTGGTCATGTGAAAAGAGACTGGTGGTACAGTGAAGATGGACATCCTAATGTTGCTGAAAATGATGTTCAAGAAGATGGAAATATTGGAGAGGAACAACACTTATTCATGGCATATGTTCCTGATGATGAATATGCTCTTATGGCTGATGATCATTCATATGGTAATAATAACTCCTCTTCAAGTTGTTTGTGGTTCCTGGATTCTGGTTGTTCAAACCATATGACAGGAAATAAATCCAGTTTTGTTGATTTAGATGAAACATTTAAACTAAATGTTAAATTGGGTGATAAGAAAAACTTAGCAGTGGAAGGAAAAGGAACTGTTAAAATAGAGCTTAAAAATGGAACTCACAAGTTATTAAGTGATGTGTACTATGCACCTCATTTGGAATATAACCTGTTAAGTGTTGGTCAGCTCATGAGGAAGGGGTATTCATTGTTATTTGATGATGGCAAGTGTGTTATCACTAACAAGGCAACAGGTGTCATCTTGATATCTATCATGGTGGCAAAGAACAATATGTTCTTGATGGATGCTAGTCATGCAGAATCCTCAACTAATTCTGCTCCTACTCAAATTTGTGATGAGGAATCAAGATTGTGGCATCTGAGGTATGGTCACTACAATCTAAGTGCTTTACAGACTTTGTATGATAAAAAGATGGTTCTTGGCTTGCCAAAGTTGAAAGCAGTTGAAGGTTGTTCTGGTTGTATGTTTGGAAAACAAGCCAAAGCACCTTTCAATTCAACTCTGTGGAAAGCTAAGAAAAGGCTTGAACTTGTGTATGCTGATGTGTGTGGGCCTATGCAAGTTCCAAGCATGGGTGGAAGTTATTATTATCTATTATTTGTTGATGATTACACCAGGATGTGTTGGGTTTATTTTATAAAAGAAAAGTCTGAAGTATTTCACAAATTCAAAGTCTTTAAAGCCTTGGTAGAAAAAGATTCTGAGTGTCAAATAAAAACCTTAAAGACAGATAGAGGTGGTGAGTTTTGCTCTAATGAATTCAACAGTTTTTGTGAAGCAAATGGTATTGTTCATGAACTTACTCCTCCCTATACACCATAACATAATGGTGTTGTAGAGAGGAAAAATAGGACAGTCATAGGCTTGGCAAGAAGCATGATTAAAGAAAAGCAAATGCCAAATTACTTCTGGGCTGAAGGGGTAGCAACAGTAGTATACTTGATCAATCTTGTGGGCACCAAATCTCTTAAAGACAAGACTCCTCATGAGGCTTGGTACAATGAAAAACCCAGCGTTGGTCATCTCAAGGTATTTGGGAGTCTTGCTTATGGTGTTACACCTAGTCAAGGTCGTAGGAAGCTTGATGACAGGTCAGAGGCTGCTGTATTTATTGGCTATATTGGTGAAACCGATGGTTACAGGCTGTATAACCCAAGGAGTAAAAAGGTCTATACCAGGAGAGATGTAAAGATTCATGAACAGACAAAATGGGATTGGGGTGAAAAGCTGGACAAGAAAAGCTACACTGCAGCCTTTATTGACCCATTTCCTGAGATGGAGTATGTGGAAAATACTGCTGAAAACGATGGAGGGTCTGCACCATCATCACCTTTTGCTGGCAACAACAATGACAGTTCAAGCAATGAAACAGTAGGGACCAGTGGGACCAGTGGTGAAGCATCTTCAAGTCAAAGCTCATCACCATCTCCAAGACTGAAGTCTCTCAGTGAAGTGTACCAATCAGCTAAAGAGGTACAAGTTGACTATGATACTCATACTCTAATTCATGACTTGTCCTCTTGTCAGTTTGCTCTCAATATTAGTGATCACATGAATTACCAAGAAGCTGTCAAAAGATCAGAATGGAAAGATGCCATGATGGAAGAAATTCAAGCTATTGAAAAGAATAAAACATGGGAATTGGTAAGGTTGCCAGCAGGGAAGAACTTAGTTGGTTTAAAGTGGATCTTCAAGACAAAAGTTGGGCAGAAGGGGGAGATTCTAAGATATAAAGCCAGGCTAGTTGTGAAGGGCTACTCTCAACAACAAGGGATTGATTATCAAGAAACATTTGCTCTAGTAGCAAGATTCGAGACAATCAGAATTGTGATTTCAGTTGCAGCTCAATTGGGTTGGCAATTGCATTAATTAGATGTAAAATCTGCCTTTCTAAATGGTGAATTAACAGAGGAGATTTATGTACAACAACCTGAAGGTTTTGAAGTGAAAGGATCAGAAGACAAGGTGTATAAACTGAAGAAAGCTTTGTATGGGCTCAAGCAGGCCCCTAGAGCCTGGTATGCAAAGATTGATAGTCACTTTCTGAAACATGGATATAAGAGAAGTCATAATGAGCCAACTTTGTATGTTAAAAGAGAAGAGTCAAATCATATCATCTATGTATGCCTATATGTAGATGACATAATTTGTACTTCTTCTTCTAAGCTTATTACTGATTTCAAAGAGAAGATGAAGAAGGAGTTTGAAATGTCTGATATGGGGATGTTGAAATATTTTCTGGGGTTGGAAGTTACTCAAACTAGCAAAGGTATATTTCTCTCACAAGAAAAATATGCTAAGTCCTTACTTGCTAAGTTTGGTATGCTTGGTTGTAAAGCTGAGAAGGTTCCAATGCAAGTGAATGAGAAGTTTAGAACTGATGATCAAGAAGAAAGAGCAAATGCAGTGGCATATAGAAGCTTGGTAGGAGGGTTAATTTACTTGACTCACTCAAGACCTGATCTAGCCTACTCAGTTGGTATTGTGTCAAGATTCATGCAAGATCCTTCTAAAGTGCATTGGGGTGCTGCAAGGAAAATACTGAGGTATGTGGTAGGAACATTGAAGTATGGTATATGGTATGAGAAAGGGACAGAAGTAAGATTGATGGGATTTTCTGATAGTGATTGGGCAAGTAGCATTGATGATAGGAAAAGTATTTCAGCTCATGTTTTTAGTCTTGGGAGTGGATCAGTAACATGGAGTTCTAAGAAGCAGACTACTGTGGCTTTGTCAAGCACAGAAGCAGAATACATATATGCTACATCAGCTACTTGTCAAGGCATTTGGTTAAGAAGGATCCTGGAAGAATTGGAGTTGCCACAAGACAAGGCAACTGTGTTGTTTTGTGACAATCAATCAGCCATCAAGTTAAGTAAAAATCCTATTCTGAATAATAACTCTAAGCATATCGAACTTAAACATCATTTTGTTAGAGAGAAGGTTGCTAATGGTGAAGTTGTTTTGGAGTTCTGCACAACTGATGAACAACGTGCAGACATATTAACAAAGGCTTTGGCATGTGAAAAGTTTGTGTGGATGAGGAATGAGCTTGGTGTTAGGGAGTTTGAATCAAGGGGGAGTGTTGAAGAATGATTCAAACTATTGACCATGCACGTGCATGCATGGAAAGCTGGCTTCGAGTAGTTAAAGTTTGTCCTGGTTTTCTGCAAGTTCTTTTGAATAAGTTAATGTTTGAAGTTGTTGGTAGAGTCCTAGTTTTATGTTTTACCGTTTGTTTCTTTCCTATAAATAGCTTAGCCTATTTTCCTTTGATGTATGCACTTTACAATTCAATTAATAAAAGAAGCCAAGTATTTTGAGTATTGTTGTGAGTCTTGTGAATACCATCTGATCCAACACTCGGTGACGAAGACAATGACGAGTGATGATGATGATAGTTGTAACCGTGACGGGCGACGGTGGTTAGTACGGAGGAGGATAGTTGTGATTATCGGATGGTGATTGTTGCTAGTGGCGGTTGATGTGGTTGGGTTCCGAAAACAGAAGACTACAGGTACGAGCAAGGTTTGGATCCAAGAGATGGAAATAAGACAAGGAAGGATTGTCGGAGGAGTGTTTTGTAATGGTTACAGGTGACGGAAGCGATGCAAATATGGTGTCTCTACTCAGCGGTCACAAGGAAGAAGGTGTGGACCTTTGGGTTCTTGGTCAACAGGGTCAACCGGCCGACCGAGACAAACCGAACGTGTAAGACCCTACCCATTATACGGGTAATTAAGCGATAATTTACATGTAATTTACTTGGTTTGGAAATTCTAATTCAAAACTTTGCATAGTTTACATAATACACCAACATTTAGTTCTTACGCATCACTTTCCAAAACATACGTAGAGTAGAGTTAGTGTTAAACATGATAACAAAACACTTTCCAAAAACCAAGTTTTAAAAGATTAATTTAAACGTTGCGGAAGCAGACAAGTCTTGTGCGTTCGGTTCTTGTTCCATGGCGTGATCATCATCCGTTATCCGCGATACCGACTACCTACTTCAAACCCATAAAAAAAATCATTAGAATTCAAGTTTGGGGCTTAAATGTAAGAAAAACGAATTTTCCTTGACCTGATACCCCCTCGCGCCCCATGAGGAACTCCTCATGGGGTGTGGGGAGCTCACCTTCTCCTCGAGCACCATGAGGGGTTCCTCATTTTGCGCGGGCACCCTATTTTGGGCAGAAAGTTTCCAGATCTGGCAAGATTTGTTCCTTCCAAGTGTTAGCCAAATTTCATGGTTTTTGGCTGCATTTTTCCCACATTTCAAGACCATTTTTGGGGCTTCTTAAAACTCGTTTATGGGTCATAATACGTATCTCTTACATGTTTAAATCTCACATGTAATTCCTTGTTCGGTTTCTAACACATTAACCATGATTAACATACCCATCTTTAACCTGACCCGTTAAGACTTGAACAAGTTGAAAACATGAAATTTTATGATTCCCAAGTTTTTAATTGTGAATAACACTTAACTAGTCAAGCCTCGACTTGACAAAGTGATTTCCGCCCAAGCCATTTTTACCGTGGTACCGATGCCTCGTGTCCATGGCCACATGTGCCATTTCTCTTGGTCTTACTCGCGCGGCCTATATGACTCGCGACATGATTTTTATACAAGATTTTCATGCTTCTTGGGAATTATAATATTGTCTTAATTTACATGACATCTTCATAGTTATACCCTCCTAAGTATGCATATATAGATATTTTTAAAGTCATAGTTATGACTTACCTTAGTCGACCCCTTTTAGCTTCAAATCCTTACCCGAGTGGCTTCCCGTGGACTCAAGCTTTGCACCTAGATGAGTATTGCACACATACATTTAGGTACTTACTCATAGGCATATATGCACATATTCATACAAGTTTTTATCACAAGAATGTAGCCTCAAATGAAATCGGGTTTCTTTGAGGCGTTTCATCAAACACCTTGTAGGCGCCTTTTTAACCGAAGTTATTTACATGGCTTCAAGGACTCCTTGATCCATTTTAGTCTCAATTACAACACCCATAGTATACATTTAACATTAAAAGCAAGGATTTCACTCATGATTATAACATAGATAATCTCTTTCTAGTTTTTAGAGCAATTCTTACCAATTTATCCATAACCCATGATTTCTACTCTTAAGCATTCTTATGAATCCTTCATCATGCAAGTATTTCACCAAATACACACTATTTAGCTTATATTGAGTCGCCCTTATACTAGAGAAACCTCTATGAACTCCCAATTCCACGTTTTTTGAATAACCCACAAATATCACATAGCCATCTATGACACAAATCAACAATTAAAGCCAAATAGATGTTACCTAGATGATTGTCAAGCTTAGATGACCCGATTTAGGCCAAATGCAAGCAATAATCCTTTGATTTAGCCTTGGATTGGACTTGATCTTGAGTTCTAGGTTTAAGTGTGTGTTTGTGTGTGTGTTTTGTTTGGGGAAATCGATTCCCTGCATATGAGGTCCATCCCTCATTTTTTTAATAATAACAATAATAATACACTTTAGGAAGTTGTCAAGATTGGCCCCTCTAGTTAGCAACTATGTTTGTATTATTATGGCACTAAGCAAGCTAGTATTATGTGGTTAGTTAGGCCAAGATATTAACGAATTTAACTTAGTCACTAGGCTAAGATGGAAATACTAATATTTCCTCGTCATGTGATCGGTTAGTAACTCTCCTATTATTCGCTTTAACAAGATTATGATAAATAAATGATTTTGGGGCGTTACAACTCCACCCCCCTTAAAAAGGGTTTCGTCCGCGAAACTAGGAACGTACCGAATAGGTGCGGATAGAACCGTTTCATCTCTTCCTCGGACTCCCAAGTGGTGTCCGCTCCTTTTCTATGATCCCATTTGATCTTTACTTGGTCAATGCTTCGATTTCTGAGATGCTTCACCTTTCGGTCTAGAATCTCTATGGGTCGAGCCACATAGTTTAACTTCTCATCGATTTCGATTTCTTCCATGGGTATATATGCTGTTTCATCCGTCAAGCACTTTCGAAGGTATGAAACATGGAAGGTATTATGAATACGGTTTAACTCTTCGGGTAATTCCAAACGGTAGGCGACTTGTCCCACTCGTTCAAGGATTTTAAATGGCCCAATAAACCTTGGACCCAACTTCCCCCTTTTCCTAAATCGGATTACTCCCTTCCACGGGGAGACCTTTAGCATCACGAAGTCTCCCGGTTGAAATTCAATTGGTCTACGTCTTTTATCCGCGTAAGATTTTTGACGATCCTGTGCGGTTTTCAAATGTGTTCGGATAATATCTATCTTTTCATTCGTGGCTTTGACCACATCCTTGTGAGCGAGCTCACGAGGTCCCACCTCCCCCCAACATACCGGAGTTCGGCATTTTCGACCATAGAGTGCTTCAAATGGTGGCATGCCAATGCTCGCGTGGTAGCTGTTGTTGTATGAAAATTCTACCAACGGCAGATACGTGTCCCAACTACCTCCGAAATCGATGATGCATGCCCGAAGCATGTCTTCAAGAGTTTGGATCGTCCTTTCACTTTGACCATCGGTTTGCGGATGGAATGCGGTGCTAAGCAACACCTTGGTGCCCAATTGCGTTTGAAAGTCGCGCCAATAGCGCGAAGTAAACCGTGGGTCTCGATCAGAAATGATTGTCACGGGTACCCCATGCCGAGCTATTATCTCATTTAGAAATATATCCGCCATCTTCTCGGATGTGTAAGTTTCACGTATTGGGATAAAATGCGTGGTTTTTGTTAACCGATCCACCACCACCCATATTGCATCAAAACCCCGAGGCGTTTTAGGTAGTTTGGTTAACAAATCCATCGTGATGTTTTCCCACTTCCACACGGGTATTTCCAAAGGTTGAAGTTTTCCGTATGGTTTTTGATGTTCCGCTTTGACTTGCATACACGTCGAACATTTCTCAACGTGTTTTGCAACATCCCGCTTCATCCCGGGCCACCAATAGTTGGGCTTTAAATCTTTATACATTTTAGTGGCCCCCGGGTGAATCGAATAGCGTGATTTATGGGCTTCTTCAAGCAACAAGGCCTTAACCCCACATGTGTTTGGAACCCAAATTCGGTCGAATCGGGTCTTTAGCCCTTCGGCATTATCCACTAAATCGCTGATTTGCCCTTGGATTCTTTCTTTCTTCCAGTTCTCTTGCTTTAAGGCTCCTGCTTGGGCTTCCCGGATTCGATCAAGAAGACCCGAAGTTACTACGAGCTGCATAGATCGCACTCGTATAGGTGTATAGCCCTCTTTGCGACTTAGGGCATCGGCCACCACATTGGCCTTCCCCGGGTGATAATGGATTTCACAATCGTAGTCCTTTATTGTTTCCAACCATCGCCTTTGTCTCATGTTTAGATCTTTCTGGTCAAAGAAATACTTTAGGCTTTTGTGGTCTGTGAAGATTATGACTTTTACTCCGTATAAGTAATGCCTCCATATTTTTAAGGCAAAGACCACAGCCGCTAGTTCTAGATCATGAGTTGGGTATTTGGTCTCGTGGACTTTCAACTGTCTCGATGCATAAGCTATAACTTTGCCTCGCTGCATTAATACACATCCCAACCCAAGGCTAGATGCATCCGAGTAAACCAACATGTCATCCGTGCCTTCGGGCAGGGTAAGCACCGGAGCGTGAGTCAGTCTTTCTTTGAGTGTATTAAACGCTCGATCTTGTTCTTCTTTCCGTGAGAACTTTTCATCTTTACGAGTTAGCTTGGTTAATGGGGCGGCGATCTTGGGGAAATCTTGAATGAATCTCCGATAATACCCCGCGAGCCCCAAAAAGCTTCGGATTTCTGATGGGTTCTTGGGTGGACTCCATTTGGACACTGCTTCTATTTTTGTGGGGTCCACCAATACACCCTTCTTACTGATTACGTGTCCAAGGAATTGGACTTCTCGAAGCCAAAATGCGCACTTCGAAAATTTAGCATAGAGTTTCTCTCTCCTCAAAGTGGAGAGTACTTCACGCAAATTCAAAGCATGATCATCCTCATTCTTCGAATAAATAAGAATGTCATCAATGAAAACTATCACCGACTTGTCTAGCATTGGTTTGCAAACCCGATTCATTAGGTCCATGAATGCCGCGGGGGCGTTTGTCAACCCGAATGACATTACTAAAAATTCATAATGTCCATACCGCGTCCGAAACGCAGTTTTGGGTACATCGACCTCTTTTACTTTCAGTTGGTGATACCCCGATCTCAAATCAATTTTTGAAAACCAACTCGCGCCCTGAAGTTGATCAAATAAGTCATCTATTCGCGGGAGTGGATACTTGTTCTTCACCGTGAGTTTATTCAACTCACGATAATCAATGCACATACGAAGGCTCCCGTCTTTCTTTTTCACGAATAGAACCGGTGCTCCCCACGGGGACACACTCGGTCGAATAAAACCCCTGTCAAGGAGGTCTTGCAACTGGGCCATTAATTCTTGTAATTCGGACGGTGCGAGTCTGTACGGTGCTTTTGCAACCGGTTTGGCCCCTGGAATAAGTTCTATTCCGAATTCTACCTCTCTGTCAGGAGGTATGCCCGGAAGTTCTTCCGGAAAGACATCTTCGAATTCATGCACCACCGGTACGTTTTGAATATCTATGCCCTTTTCTCGTGTATCTATCACATGTGTGAGGTACGCCTTGCATCCATGCTGGATAAGCTTTTTGGCTTCGATTATAGAACATACTACGGGGTTACAGTTTGCTTCCCCATGTATTGAGATTTGTCTCCCATTTGGAGAAGTGAGTGTTATTGTCTTGTGGTAACAGTTTACGTGGGCATGGAATTGAGACAACCAATCCATTCCCACTACGACTTCGAATTCTCCCATTTTCATAGGCACAAGATCTATGGGAAACTCCTCCCCGTTTAAGGAAATCTTACAGCCTCGGCATACATCAAAAACAACAAAGTGTTTGTTATTACCTACTTCTACTTCAAGTGGAACAGGTAATTTTATAAGTATGAATGATGGATGCCGAATAAGTTCGTGTGAGACGAATGACTTATTTGCACCCGTATCAAATAAAACTTTAACGGGTATTGAATTCACAAGAAAAGTACCTGTGACCACATTCGGGTCCGACTTGGCTTCCTCGGCAGTGATATTGAAAGATCTTGCCTTTGGCTTGGAAGCCTCTGGGGTGCTTTTAGTGTTGGTATTGGCTTTGGCCAACTCTGGACATTCGAACTTCTTGTGTCCCGGTTGGTAGCATCTATAGCAAACATCAGCTTTGTTGGGACAGTTGGCCACAATATGACCAGTTTTCTTGCAATTGGGGCACGGTTTATTTTTGAAGTAGCATTCCCCACGATGGGGTTTGCCACAAATTTTGCATGCACTAGGCGACCCGCCCTTTGTGCCCCCTTTCTTTGAGGATTCCCTGACCTTCGGCTTTTTGGTCGGACTAGGATTCGTGTCTGTTAGCTTTCTTTCACCCCGTTCAACTTGCTTTTTCAGTTCTATTTCCCTCTCCCGGGCTGCATTGATTAATTCAGTTAAGGTTTCATATCTTGAGGGACTCAGGAATTCCCTATACTCCGCCCCGAGCATATTATGGTAATAGTAAATTTTCTGCTCTTCGGTTTGTGCTAGATCACCACAGAATTTGAGTTTGCTCAGGAAGATTCCCGTGATTTTATCAATTGGTTCCCCTTTATGTCTGAGTTGGGTGAACTCTTCCTTGATTTGGTTTACAGCTGCCTTTGGGTTATGATGTTGGAGAAATGGGACTTTAAACTCTTCCCAAGTCATGGCCCGTAAGGCCTCTGAGCTTAACCCGCTCCTTTTCACGTCCCACCAATTTTTGGCTAGGTCGCGTAACTGGCCTGTGGCATATGTTACTTTGTCTTGTTCTTCGCAGCCGGTTCGGTCAAAGATGTCTTCCATCTCTGTTAGCCATCGTTGGCATAATACCGGGTTAACTTCCCCTTCATACAGACTTGGCTTACATGCCATAAACTTGTTGTATGGGCAAGCCTTTCGAATTTTGTTTTGGTTAACTTCCTGGAGAACACTCTCCCTGATTTCAATACACTTCTCATCCATTACAGCGAGAAGTGTTGTTTGTAGTTGACTTAGAAAACTGGGCATTGCAGTTTCAATTGCCTTTCCGATTTCCGCAGAAATAATGCCATTGACTTCTTCCCTCGTAAGGGAAGCTTGTTGGTTATCTTGTTCATCAGCCATCTCGTGGCTGAAAAGAGTTTTATCAACGTTTAGTAGCATTTCAATAGATTCGAATTTGTTATGCTACTCAAATCGAATTCGATTGCACCATCTAAATGTTGCAATCATGTTTTCCAATTCCCGGTCCGGCCGAGTTTTAGCTCGCCATGACCGTGCAATTGATACATATTCGTGTATTAAGTACCCGTGGTACCTTTTTCATTGTATCATTTTATAATACAATTAGAATTCCCCAACTTTCGGTTTGTCTAGACCGTGTAGTTGGAATTTCGTGTTGCCTGGGTGTTAGTGTTCAACACACTATTCCCTTTGTTCGTTTCTGATTCACACGTGTTCAATCATGATACTAATCGTTTTCGACTACATTATCACGTTTTGGAAGTGAATTCCTTACCGGATTGATGATCAAGCTTGAACCGAACGCTTACACTCGTTTAACCTTGGGCTCTGAATACCACTTGTAAGACCCTACCCATTATACGGGTAATTAAGCGATAATTTACATGTAATTTACTTGGTTTGGAAATTCTAATTCAAAACTTTGCATAGTTTACATAATACACCAACATTTAGTTCTTACGCATCACTTTCCAAAACATACGTAGAGTAGAGTTAGTGTTAAACATGATAACAAAACACTTTCCAAAAACCAAGTTTTAAAAGATTAATTTAAACGTTGCGGAAGCAGACAAGTCTTGTGCGTTCGGTTCTTGTTCCATGGCGTGATCATCATCCGTTATCCGCGATACCGACTACCTACTTCAAACCCATAAAAAAAATCATTAGAATTCAAGTTTGGGGCTTAAATTTAAGAAAAACGAATTTTCCTTGACCTGATACCCCCTCGCGCCCCATGAGGAACTCCTCATGGGGTGTGGGGAGCTCACCTTCTCCTCGAGCACCATGAGGGGTTCCTCATGGTGCGCGGGCACATAATTTTGGGCAGAAAGTTTCCAGATCTGGCAAGATTTGTTCCTTCCAAGTGTTAGCCAAATTTCATGGTTTTTGGCTGCATTTTTCCCACATTTCAAGACCATTTTTGGGGCTTCTTAAAACTCGTTTATGGGTCATAATACGTATCTCTTACATGTTTAAATCTCACATGTAATTCCTTGTTCGGTTTCTAACACATTAACCATGATTAACATACCCATCTTTAACCTGACCCGTTAAGACTTGAACAAGTTGAAAACATGAAATTTTATGATTCCCAAGTTTTTAATTGTGAATAACACTTAACTAGTCAAGCCTCGACTTGACAAAGTGATTTCCGCCCAAGCCATTTTTACCGTGGTACCGATGCCTCGTGTCCATGGCCACATGTGCCATTTCTCTTGGTCTTACTCGCGCGGCCTATATGACTCGCGACATGATTTTTATACAAGATTTTCATGCTTCTTGGGAATTATAATATTGTCTTAATTTACATGACATCTTCATAGTTATACCCTCCTAAGTATGCATATATAGATATTTTTAAAGTCATAGTTATGACTTACCTTAGTCGACCCCTTTTAGCTTCAAATCCTTACCCGAGTGGCTTCCCGTGGACTCAAGCTTTGCACCTAGATGAGTATTGCACACATACATTTAGGTACTTACTCATAGGCATATATGCACATATTCATACAAGTTTTTATCACAAGAATGTAGCCTCAAATGAAATCGGGTTTCTTTGAGGCGTTTCATCAAACACCTTGTAGGCGCCTTTTTAACCGAAGTTATTTACATGGCTTCAAGGACTCCTTGATCCATTTTAGTCTCAATTACAACACCCATAGTATACATTTAACATTAAAAGCAAGGATTTCACTCATGATTATAACATAGATAATCTCTTTCTAGTTTTTAGAGCAATTCTTACCAATTTATCCATAACCCATGATTTCTACTCTTAAGCATTCTTATGAATCCTTCATCATGCAAGTATTTCACCAAATACACACTATTTAGCTTATATTGAGTCGCCCTTATACTAGAGAAACCTCTATGAACTCCCAATTCCACGTTTTTTGAATAACCCACAAATATCACATAGCCATCTATGACACAAATCAACAATTAAAGCCAAATAGATGTTACCTAGATGATTGTCAAGCTTAGATGACCCGATTTAGGCCAAATGCAAGCAATAATCCTTTGATTTAGCCTTGGATTGGACTTGATCTTGAGTTCTAGGTTTAAGTGTGTGTTTGTGTGTGTGTTTTGTTTGGGGAAATCGATTCCCTGCATATGAGGTCCATCCCTCATTTTTTTTAATAATAACAATAATAATACACTTTAGGAAGTTGTCAAGATTGGCCCCTCTAGTTAGCAACTATGTTTGTATTATTATGGCACTAAGCAAGCTAGTATTATGTGGTTAGTTAGGCCAAGATATTAACGAATTTAACTTAGTCACTAGGCTAAGATGGAAATACTAATATTTCCTCGTCATGTGATCGGTTAGTAACTCTCCTATTATTCGCTTTAACAAGATTATGATAAATAAATGATTTTGGGGCGTTACAGAACGGTCAACTACGAATAATCGAGGCATTTGCGGATCAACACGAGTCATGGGTCGAGTGAGTCATGGGTCGAGAGCGAGGTATAACCGAATCTACGAATCTATTAATTATGAACACTAATATTATATTTATATATCGCGTGTGGGACTTGTAAAGCTTATATGGACCGAGACCAAACCATGATTAGGTCGGACAACAGTAGCTGCCTTGAACATAATATTTGGAGATGGACTTATGACATGAAACCTGGAAATTATAACAATAAGACAAGAACTCAGACATATGGATTGAAACAAAGGAAACCTTAGACTCCAACATTTGGAACCTTTTATATCGACACATAGCCTCTAGCGAACTAGTGTTATGCCAAAGAATTGGATAAGATATATGGACTTGGACAATCGAATTAGTCATACGAACATGTAACTTTAGTTGTTAATCCAAGATAGATTAAACTAGCCTATATCATACAAACATATATTAAGACATAATATACATTGACTTGAACATTAGGGCGAGTACTAGTCGATAATATTTGGATAATGCAACACGAGCGATTAAAAAGAATAGTGGACAGAACATTGAGACGAATAGATAATTACTACACCTTGGATGAACTAGAACCAAAGAACACTTGTGTAGTATCATAGAAAACGCCACACTTAGGTGTATAACCAATAAGCTAAGGCGAGAGACTTGAGGATATATAATCACAACCATTCGAGCTATGAGTAAATTATGAATGTTAGTGATATCCCACGATTAGAGATAACCTAAGCTTACACAAGCATTTGAATGGCGTTGATAACATAATATAGAAACCATACGCTCAAGCTTGTCCCCACGCTTAACCATTGCAAACCAAACACTAATAATGATTGTCAACTTAGGATTCGACAAGAGAATACCAGTACCGGATATCAGGCGCCCTGTTTATCGTAAATATGCATAGCATCCAGGTGAGTCTCGTGAACCATCCCCTCTTTTACTTTTAAACTATTTTTGGGGTGAATACATGCTTCCAGTAGAAAACCAGTACGATGTGACAAGGTGTAACATCCGGCCCCTTTCACCACCAATATTGTCCGCTTTGCCCCGATGGGTTGCCCATCCAGAGCTCACGGATTTGCTTTTGGGTGCCCCAGTGGAGACTTCCCAGGAGGTCACCCATCCTGAAATTGCCCCCACCTGAGCACGCTTAACTGTGGAGTTCTCCTCTCATCCACTAACATTAAGCCCCAAAACGCGTTGGTGATTTAAGAGGCAAGACATTACTTATGAACCAAGGATCTCTCCTGGCCACAGCCGATGTGGGATTTTCCTGGGGTGTCACATTCACCCCCTGTTAGAGTCTCATCGTCCCTGATGAGGTATGCACCCACCATCCCGAACTGCACAGGAGTGGCTCTGATACCAACTTGTCACACCCCGCCCAGGCCGGGGCACTTACAGTGACCAGTTGGCGCAAACTTAAAGCGGAAACGTAATTTCATTACATAACTTAAATGTTTATTACAAGCCAGGGCGATCCAAGTACACCAAAGCTACTCAACTTCTAATGACAACAAGGCGAACATCTACAGGCTTCAAACAGCTAGTACTCCTTATTCGTTATTTCCCCAACGTAACCTGAGATACATGCTCAAGTAATAAAAATACGTCAGCACACAGCTGGTGAGCCACATAAACTGACTCATCAGTAAAACAACCCCATAAACAATTTTATTGATCAAGTATGAGCTCTTTGCATGTCACCATAATCATATATCCAGCCTAAGCATTATATATTCACACATACAGCGTAAAAACACCCCATATAGCTGTACATGTATGTCCACGCCCCGGGAAAATATAATGATCATTATAATATATATAACACCCTGGATGCCACACCTATGGTTCGATGCATATACATGATCAATCACCACCAAAACAATTTTATGAGCAAGTATCAGGTTTTGAAAATAGTTTAAGTAACTCACCTCTTTATCAACCCCTTGCAATTGGCAACGCTAATACAACCAGGTAATACCTCAGGGTCCTGACACAATTATACCACCCCTAGGTTAGGTAACAGTACACCTAACTAATTATTATTACAGTTCGATATTGGTTAGCGCTACCTTGTTTAAGCATGGATAATCTATCCATACCTAACTAAGGCTAAGCTACCCAATACCCACCATGACTATAATCCTAAACTCTACTACTAATATTAAACATACTCCTAATATTATTTAAGTCTATATGTTAAAACACTATTACTAAACCTTAATAACATAATAAAAACTTAAAATTAATTGTTTACCTTGTATGAAGTTGAAACAGAAGATGAATGTTAAACTGAGAAATATTAAGTGACCCTCATTTCTATTTATAGATCCAATAGGCTTAATTTAATTAACCGCCTTCGCTAAGTCGGCTCCACAAGACTTTCCTTTTTATTCTTTATACATATAAGTTGATGCATCTTATATACACACACGTACACTTCTAATTTTCTTTTCTTTTCTTTTTTTTTTCTTTATATTATTATTATATAATTAATTCAGCTGCTTCACTCGTTTTAATCGTATAACTTTTAGAATATAATGTTTTACAAAATTTCGAATATACGGTTAAGACGAACTTATTATTCTCTACGTTTTAACCTAAGTTTCATTAAAAATGGAACAAGGTCAACTATAATATAATATATTTTATTATTAATTAACGGTCTCCTATAATACTAATTACTCGCCTAGGTCTCATATATTCATGCTAGTCGCCACTTACTCATTAACTAATTTTAACTACACTAGTATCCAACTCACATATTATTGGTTCGTTTTGACTATCAATGACCCGTTTCATTCATTAATAAATATGAACCAACACATTTTATTTATATAACAAAAAACGGGATGTTACAAATTTACCCCCCTTAAATTAGGTTTCGTCCTCGAGACCTGTCCACTTCGAACAAATGAGGTGAGGACCTCTTTGCCTCGTCATCACTTCTTATTTTATCATTTCTATGGTTCAGTATTCTAATATTTGTTTTATCGTTTTACAACATAACTGATTTATCAGTTGTTACATATAAGACCACATGTCTAGATAGGCTGTCGCATACTTCAGTCCAGAAATGGACGTTCTACATTTTTCCCATATAAGGATTCATATGGTGTTGCCATAATATTCGCGTGGTAGCTATTATTGTACGAGGGTTTGATTAATGTTAGATGATCGTCCTTACTACTACTAAAGTTTATTATGCATGCACATAGTATACCTTCTAAGGCTTGATTGGTGCATTCATTTTGCTCGTTAGTCTGGGTGTCATATGCACTACTAAGATATATTTGAATTCCCAGTTTTTTTTTTCTAAAACCTTGCCCGAATCGCAAGGAGAACAAATCTCTCTTTTGAATATAGCTTACGTAAGCACATTGTGTCATAAGACAATCTATTTAGTATAAGGCTTGACTTTATTCCAGTTGTCTTCAAGGATAGACAAAGTGCTAATGACTCGATCTTGGGAGTTTACAAACAAAGTCCATTATTATCATCTCCCATTTCCTTCATGGGATTTCAGGATCCTATGAATAGCTAAACGGTTTCAATTGCTTTGCCTTGGCTTTTAGGTAGGTAAGGTATTTCTCTACTTGTCTTGTTATATAGCTTTTTAATCCCAGCTAACAATAATTATTTCTTAAATCCTACATTTTATTGCTACCAGGGTATACGGTGTATTTTGACTTATGAGCTTCCTCTGGCATCATATCCCATAACCTGCCAAAACTAAGATACTATCATTCATATATCTCAATAATCTTGGCTGTCAACCATCGCTTCCTTCCCTGATATGGTTTTCCATTAAGGCTTATCATCGCATTCTTAATTTGGTACAAGAGAGTTACCTTAACACCACTTCTAGATGCATGAAATTTATTATCGGTTGGGCTCTTTCTTTTCTAGTAAGTATATCCACAACGCGTTTGTCTTACAATTAAATTAATGAGATCTACGAATACTACAGATATGTTGGTCTTATAACATTACTAACAACTCATAATGTTCGTATTGTATCGTGTCCTAGCCTCCTGGCTATAGGTATCAACCACTACACATCGTATCGTGTCCTGACAATGACCCATGTTGACGTGCTAAAATATATAAAACCTTATCTAGTAACTCCAACATTTTGTTTTCTTAATTCCTTCATTGAAAGTCAAGGTAAGACAGTAAATGGCTCTAGCAATACGGGTTGCTCCTGAGATCAAGTCGATTCTAAATTCAATTTTTCTATCGACTGATAGTCTAGAATGACCTTTATGGAATGTAGAATTTTAACTACTACTAGTACATCCATTAAATTCTTATCTTCCTTAGTCTCTAGTGCACTTACTCGTTAATCTAGTTGACATTTTGGATACACTTAATTGCCTTTATCATCATACTAAAACTTATGGGTTTACTAGGATTTTCCCTTCGAGTTATCAAAGGTTTCCCCTTCGGGTTCTTGATTCAAATTTGCTTCTTATCATCCAATATATAAGTTTGGCAACTAACCAATCCATCCCTAGTACTATATCCACCAATCGAAGTTTCACTTATAGTAAGTCTATAGGTATCGAGGTATTTACTATTTTAGATCAGTCCTTGATATAGCTCCCAACTTCTTATTCCCTTCCATTTGCTACTATTACTATAAATGGTTTACCTAACTTGTAGAGAACCTAGTTAAACAAAACTTTAAAAGGTTCACATATCAAACTTCTAAATATACCAGTATCAGAAAGTATCTTAGTATAGAAGTTATTTACTAGTGTCGTACCCATTATCACGTCAAGGTTCCTATGGCTTCTTTAGTTTCTATATCAAAAGCTCCATATCTTGCTCTATCGGGCTTTGCATTATTTTACTTCTTAAGGCAGTAATCCTTAAAATGTCAAAAACACTTACGAGGCCCTTTGCAATAATGACGGGTATGTTTGGCTTTCTTAGAATTTCTATAAACTAACTAATGACATGGGCAAGAATGTCCTTTTTCACATGTTGGGCATTGAGGTGCGGATCCAGGTCTCCCTTTATAATTCCTAAAATTGGGTCATCCCTGATCCTAATTATTATCCCATTTACTCTTAATAATAACGTCTATGATTTTCTTCTAACGTATCCCAAAGGTGATTGTTGCTTTGGTTTCTAATACCTCAGCTTACAGGCCTACCGTCCTTGTACGTGCGCCTGGTTGATTGAATATCAACCGTTGACATATTAACCTTTTCTAGAGGATTCTCAACTAATGCACCTTTGATATTTCTGACTAAACTCCCACTACAAAAAAAATGCCATTTAGTGGCACACACTCTTAATGGCATTTAGCTTTTGTGCCACTAATATAAGGCTTTAGTGACACTTTATGTGTGTTACATATGGTTGATCCATAGTTTTAGTTGCAATTTATTATTTATGCCATAAAATTAAGCTTTTAATGACACAAATGCTTAGTGTCATTTAACTTTGTGCCACTAATATAGTGTTTTAGTGCCACTTTATGTGTGCTACATTTGCTTGACCCATAGTTTTAATGGCATATATCACATATGACACAAAATTAATCTTTTAATGGCGCTTTAAGTGTGCCACTTTTACGCAACATATATTGTTGTTACTTATATGCCGCTAAATATTTTCAACGTTTTTTTTCACTAAAAATATAAACAAATTATTTTTTTCTACTCACAAAAAAATTCACTAAGTTAAAATTTAAAATTACGGGGTTAAAATTATAGGTAAATACATGTGTGTACATATATATATTAATAAAACCTAGCTCAACTATATATAAGAAAAAAAAAGTAACGCAATCACTTAAAATTTTTTGACCAGATTTTACACCCAAATTTCATTTCCCGTTTAAGAGGGAAATCAACCTTCCAAATTTTACACCCCAATTTCATTTCCCACCTAGAAAACCTTTTTCATCTCAAATCTTAAATAACGCCCAAAACTAAAAAAACCCGCTCAAAAACCTTTCTTTTAGGCGTTTTAACTCAATCGCCCAGAAATTTACTTTTCCTTTCAGCAAATCATTTCGTGCGACTAAAACAAGACAACCCAAAAAAATTAACCATGAGTCGGATTCAAATAAAATTTGAAATTTACCCAAAATTTTGATATTCCCACCTTCTTAATCTATGTTCCCTCTTAATTCCAAAACTAATTTCCCTCCCACGGATTAAACCCTAAGTTGGCTCCGTAGAGGGCGAATAGTCGACCGCTCCTTCTTCTTCTTCTAGACCTATTTTTCTTTTTCAATGCATCTTATTCTCTGTTGCGCGCCATTCCACTACTTGTTTTTTTCTCTTCCAAAACTCGACCAAAGTCAAATTTATAAAGGGGTTCAACGGAAGCAACAATGGAGTTGGTTCTAAGGTATTCTTATTACTTATGTCTCGCAAGTAGTTCTATTTTAGTTACTTCATTGTTCTTTAATTCATCTTGTAGATAAATTATTTGGTTACAAACAACATGCTCACCAACTGTTTGATGATATATCATCAGGGCTGCTAAATTGCATTTTATTCTTGTCTCCAAAAAGCATTAAATTTATTTTTATTCCGGATTGTAGGCACTGTGATTTGTGTTTTTAAGGTATAGAAGATGCATACACTGCAAAAATGAAAATGTATATGTAATACGATTCTATTTTAATGCATTTGAATGTGTTTAACATTCATTTGATATAACTTGCTCGATTAAATTAGTGAGTATATTGCTAGGTTGATTATTCCTGGTTCATGACTATAAATCCTCAAAGAGTTGGTCAAAAGTAAGTGGGCAAGGTGCAAGGTACTGGATAAACTTTGATGTGTTATAATTTATATAATTATGTTTATTGGCTAATGCCTAATTACCTATCTTTGAATTTGTTTGATGACATTTAATGGTTAAACTTCCTGTAAATTAGCTAAAGGCACTGTATTGGAGACAGTCTTATAGTTGCCAGGAGACAACAGGTATGTAGTCAAATCTTTTTGACATCTTGTATTTGGTGTAAATTAGCTACATACTCTCTTAATAATAATTTAAACTTCAAGCATTGGGATTTTAGTTAACGTGTTCATTGTTCTTATATTTTATATTTATATTATATGATACAACAAATGGAGATTCTTTATGAGAATGAAGAATGAGATAATGCTCTTTTTTATTTCTTGCCAGGCCCTTTGAAGAAGAAGTCTTAATTGTGTAAGGTAGACAGTCCTACACTCCTACGGAACAAGACACAACGACATACCAAAAGGGCTTTGACAATAATTGTAAGCAACATCAGCATCATCCCGAAATTTTAAGCAACACCATCCTCAATTTATGTAGATAGAAGTTCAGTGGTATTACTAATCAATAAAATTTGCTCATTTTAATGGTTGTAATTAATTGCACATCAGGTTAACACATTAAAAAGAAGATCTAAGTTTTTACGTAGAAGAGGTAAAGTTCGTCATTTAAAGTATTCTTGGAAGTCTGCTGCATACCATTCAATGAGAAAACGCATCTCCGATAAAAAAAGAGCTGCCTTGTCGGCGATATAATCCATGTGGCTGTCAAACTGCCTGTGGAAAGGAGTGTTCTTGCTTTGTCAACGGGACTTGCTGTGAAAAAGTATTGTGGGTATGCCCCTTTTTTATCATAATTCAGTTACCTTTGTTCTTTGCTTTAAAAGGTATTTCCATTTTCCGTTGACTTTATTTTTTTGGGTTTTCGTATGATCACTTGTTGACTAGATGCCAGAAAACATGCAAAACTTGTTTTCAAGGATGCCATTGTGCTAAAAGCCAGTGTAGAAGACGTCAATGCCTGTGCTTTGCTGCTGGTAGAGAATGTGACCCTGACGTATGCCGAAATTGCTGGATTGGGTATTCATTTTTATGTATTTTGTTCTAATAACTTTCAATCATACACACGTTTTATGGCATACAATTTCTCTACTACTGGTAAATAAGAGAATAGATTTGCTAAATGAAATTTATATTTGTAGCCGAAACCTGTTTATTTGAGCTTCCATGTGTGGCGATGGTACTCTAGGGATTCCAGGCCAAAGAGGTGATAACTACAAATGTAGGAATATGCATAGTTGTCAATAGCGACGGTAGCGCCCGCGATCGCGAATAGCGTCGCGTATCGGCTAACCGTCGCTATGTGGTGCTTAACGGGGCAATAGCGTGAACATAGCGACCTCCGGCGACGTCCGGCGATGAATTTCCGGCGACGTCGCTGTGATTTCTGCCGGAAAGAAACAAGGAGGATGAATAGCGGCTGCCGGAGAAGATGAAATAGAATACGTAGATTTACAGGCGCCGGATTTGGAGGTCTTCGATGCCGGAGAAGATGATTACAGAGAAGATGAATCGTTGAGAGATATAGAGAGAGAGAAGGAGTTGAATAGTAATAAAAATTATTATATAAGTACAAACGTGTAAACGTGTGTTGGGAAAAGAGGTCTGAAAAGCATCAAAAAGTTTTAATTATTATTATTATATTATTATTAACTTTATTATGTTTCACATTTAACCCATTTAGTTTTCATTTATTTACATTAAGTCCAAAAACTTCTAAATTTTTAATAGAAAGCATAAAATTAGTTTGTATATATAAACATTTGGACCTTATACTTGTAAATTTATACATAAAAATATTTATAAATATTTTAATACCTTATCGCTATTTACGAAATAGCGGGCGCTATTTCATCGCTATCGCTACGTAGCATATCGGTAGCTCATCGCTATTTACCGCTATTCGCTATCGATAACTATGGGAATATGAAGCTTCTCCTCAAATAGCAACACCGGGTAATTGTGTTCTTTTCTCAACCAACACTTCAACTAAAATAAGAAGTATTAAACACATAAAAATGTTATTATTTAAATGCAGGTTCTACTAGGAAGGTCTGATGTCTCAGGCTGGGGAGCTTTCTTAAAGATAAGGTGGTATAATACATTAATACTTGAAATTGTTCTTTTTGACTTTTAAACCATTAAATTTGTTAAGAACAAAAGCAACTCATTAAACCTGATAAATTGTAGTAAAGAAGCAAGTCTTAAAAAGTGAGATTGAGGCCTGTGTAACACAGTTTCTCTAAAAGGATTTTATTTCCCTAGCGTTGCTTGTATAGCGGTATAGGTAATCCTTGAATAGCCTCCCAAGATGATGGTTATAGAATACTTAAAGGAAACACACTAATTAAGTATTCAAGCTAACCAAACTAAACCATAATGAATCTTTTATGTAATTATGACTCTTCTTTAAATTGCAAATATAATGGAAGATTGCAAATTTTCATGATGAGTTGCGACAACTCATTAAATTTTACTAGACCATACAATGATACAAATATACTACATTAATCTACTCAACAAGACAAATGGTTTCTAAATTCATATCAGCGTACATATATGGCTTATTTTGGGACTAAAACTAACATATTAGGATAGTCAAATTTTTGCTAAAAGTTCTAACAGGTAAGAATCAGACTAATGGTGTATTACTGTTGTTTATTTTAAGCAACTCACATTTAGCTGATGATCTTTAGAATAGTGTATCTAAACATGAATATCTCGGTGTTTAGAAATTTTCACTGGGCTTATTTGTTGGAAATAATCAATCTTCAATATGTTCAACAGGTAAGAATCAGACTAAATGATCCTGGAATCCCAGTGTCACTGTGTCAACATATAGCTAAGAGTGTTGTGAATGTATTAGAAATTTTCACTAGGCTTATTTGTTGGAAATAATCCACCTTCAATACGTTCAACAGTCATCCAAATGGAGCTTTTACATATGATTTGGGCCTGTTGGCTTATGCCATTTAGTATCTGAACGTTTTTTAATTTAAATATGTGTTGGTTATATACTATTATAAATAGATTAGAGTTTTAGTTTGAATATATTAGAGTTTTAGTTTCAATAGATTAGAGTTTTAATTTGAATAAATTAGTTTGGTGTCATGTTTAAACATAATTGACTATTGAAACCTACCCTAAACAGCCAGACTCGAGTGAACATCACCTTACTTACTTGAACACTAACTGCCGAGCATAACCTGCAATGACTAGAAGCCCTATTAAACTACACCTGACCTGGCCGAAGTGCCGAACCCAATTAAACATAGCGTACTTTAAACCAAACTAGAACATCTGAAACACAGGAACATAGACGAGTTACTTTTTTCCATCTTATTTTTATTTGGTGTCCTTTTTAACCACAACTTATACAGCCACACCCAAACTTGAGTTTTAAAAAGCGTGCCTGAGGCGCGCCTAGGCGCAAGGCGCAGCCTAGGGCGCCTCAGGGCTTTGCGCCTACCCTTTTTCCCAAAGGCGCGCACCTCAGACGCTTTTTTGTCAAAATTTTAGTCGCTTTTCACCCAAGGCGCGCGCCTCCACCATAGCACCCCACCGCTTACCTCAACACCATCAACCAAGTCCCAAAAACATTAACATCCAGCAAGTACAAAAGCATTTACATTTACTTTAGCATTTGCAGATGTCATATTAAATATCCCTGATTGTTTGCTATTTCTAACACCAGGAGAAAATCTATCGGCAGGAAAAAGATTGCTAAATAGCCATAACAGTGAGACCGGCATAATTTTGAATACTAAAGGTTTTAAATGGCTCATATGTACAATAGCACACATACAGGTAAAAAAAAAGAAAATATATTATTATCATTTTAATTATCTTATTTCTCTTATGTTTGTCAATTTGTCCGTTAACGGGTCGACCCCCAAGAAGCATCAAGTCGTGTTTCTGCAGCAAAGCATCAAGTCGTGTTTCCGTAGCGAAGAGCGGGTGCAAAATACTAGTTGTAATCATTTATCAAACTAGTGGATATAAATTGGTTCATTGATCATATTGAAACATGTGAGTTAACCATCTAAACCATATTGTTTACAGGTTGAGGAAGTTATACAAGTACTTGTAGAGTTACATCTTGAAAATTCTTCATGCAAGAGTCTATGCTTATTTACATAGTTGATGACATGGTAGATATCATGAGAAGCTTTGGAGCTAAGTTGTATGATAGTGAAATTCTCACCCAAAAGAAAGTTTAGACTTGTATAAACATTTGGAATGTTACTTATTACGCAATGTTTTGCTAATGTTTGACATATGTTTCGGATCGAACTTATTATTGAAGTTACAATATTAGGATGTCTACATTTACAATTTTATTGAACTTTTATTTTATATTTCATTATGTAAATAATGTGATTTTGTGGCAAAATAATGTGGCACTAAAAATGGTACATAATTTCAACTAGAAGTTTTACTTACACAAAATTTGTGTCACTAAAACTACTATGGATATGTAACTAGGATTACTTATTGTGGCAAAAATAAGTGTCACTAAAAGCCCTAAAACTTTGTGCGGCACATTGAAAAAGTGTCACTAAAAGGCTTTAGTGTTAGCATTTCTAGTGACACTTATTTTGTGTGCCGCCCATTCCTAGAGTGGTCTTTAGTGGCAATTTTTTGTTATTTTGTGACATTTTTTGTATGTCACTAGATGACAATTTTTTTGTAGTGTCCTAAGAGAGTTTTATATATCACCAAGTAGAAAAATAAAACATCGGCTTCAAATGTCTTCCTTACTCCACTACAAGCTGTATTTGGGTCACTTCCGAGCCTGGTTCTAATTAACTATCATGGGAAAGTGGAGATACCAAGTTTGGTTAAGTCCCTTACTTGATTACACAACTAACATGTCTAGGGTATTTTATTCAGGTCTTATATCACCCTATCTGCTTTACGTATGCTATGGTTTCATTTAACACCCACAAATATGCATACTCACCTATGCTATACATAAACTGTTGGCATACTCTGAGACATGCGCTTGTATAGTTAGACTATGTATACAAACTCCACTAGTTACCTCGGACACATAAAATCAGCTCTTATTATCTTATCAATCATTGCCACCCTAGAAAAACAAATGAGGATAAGATAAGCACAGTACGCTCCAATAGATAAACCTATATATACAAGTTTTAATAGCAAAGTACTAAAGCTCAACCACATTCTTAAAACTCAGCCTACTATTTCCTGATTTCAGTACAATATGATGTTTGCGAGATTATAGTGGTATCATTCATTAACCTTCATGTTGGCCAGGCATGAAAGCAATCTATGATACACACCATGATACTCCCAACTACCATATAGTCCTTCCATCATAAAGTGCGGCATACCAATCTTATGGATCCTCTATTATACTAGCCTCTGCCTACCAAGACTGGCACTTCTACTTGGCTTACTACTCCTAGTTTAAGTCTAGATACTTCAATGATCGAGTACCTAAATCTCTTAAACTAAGGCTCTGATACCATCTGTAACATCCGGCCCCTTTCACCACCAATATTGTCCGCTTTGCCCCGATGGGTTGCCCATCCAGAGCTCACGGATTTGCTTTTGGGTGCCCCAGTGGAGACTTCCCAGGAGGTCACCCATCCTGAAATTGCCCCCACCTGAGCACGCTTAACTGTGGAGTTCTCCTCTCATCCACTAACATTAAGCCCCAAAACGCGTTGGTGATTTAAGAGGCAAGACATTACTTATGAACCAAGGATCTCTCCTGGCCACGGCCGATGTGGGATTTTCCTGGGGTGTCACACAAGGTGTGCTCCCGAATACCAAACCTTCACACTCATTAACCCAACGGGAGATTGGGCCACTTAGTATGTGGGTAGCGCTACTTGGGGAAACCCCCGCACACAGTGGACCCGGAAGCCCGGGGAACCCTCCACTGCAGTTTGTGTCATGTATTTTGCCATGGGAATCCACAATGGGAGTAGGTGGATTCAGTGTTAGGTTTGAGGTGTGGCTTGTACATCATTAGTGCCAAACCATAAGTTGAACCGTATTAACTTATAAACTTGTTTTTGGAACGATAAACTATTTTGAGAAGATAAACTTACTTTGAAAACCATTTTAAACGCACGCACGGACTCACCAATATTATTGTTGACCCAAACCTATTTTAAGCATGTGTTCAGGTACCTGTTAGAGTTAGAAGGAATGAGCAGCTACGACTCGGAGTCTCCCCGACGGACGAATCAGAAGGCAAGCGAGAACCTTAGACATTACCTAGAATATTGAACAGGAGAATGTATAGTATATAGAAATGTAAACTATTATTATTTATAAAAGATTATTTATTTATATTGCTTCCGCTGTTTGCTTGCATTGTGCGATGTTTGGTAACAATCTGTATTTCGACCAGGTCCACCTTGGTCGGGTTATGACATAACCCCTCAAAGATTATAAATAAAGATTATCTCCTACTCCTCTTATATCTGTTTTATTGTTAGTCTTCGTGATGATATTGATTGATATGTTTAGACAACAAAGTGTGTCTAGATGCATTCTTATTAATTAAAGGAACTTTCACCACATGTAAAACTGGGCAATTATGATCGAAACTTGCAACACAAAAACATATGCAAAATTTGCGACCGAAATCATCTAAATGTAGCGACCAACCAGGTTACGTCACAAAATTGAATGCCTTGTTTGGTCGCAAAAACATTGAAACTGATTAATCAAAATTAAATTATAAATAACGGTTCAACGTACGCAAATATGCGAAAAATATAAAAAGTAAAAACTAAACTTTATACACTAGTCACAACATTTACCATAGTATGTTTAGTCGGAAATAAACACGTACAGAAGCAAAATTTGATAGTAATGAAGGTATTTGAGATCTGTCTTTCCGGTGGCGAAATGGTTGCAAAACGCCTTTGGCGACTGATGCGACGCCTGGGAGTGTAGTCACAATTGGTTAGCTGTCTCTTATGGCCATGAAAATTATTGCCATTTACAAAAGCATCCAGTTATAAAAAAATCATTTGTTATAAAAGTGACAATGGCCCAAATCTAGTTTATAATAATTTTAGTTTTATTGTAATTTATCTTTTTTCAGCTTGTTTAATATTATTCTATAATACAACAATTCAAATCGTTAACAGTGTTTGGACATAGCTGGCGTCCTCTTATTGGTCAGGTCACATATTGTTACTATATCTTCGTAATTTAATAGTAGAAAGGGGGCATCTTCGTAATTTTCAGTCTCTTTTGTTTCAAAGCTAGCAGACGTACAAGAGGGAAGAGAGATAAACAAACCTATAACCCTTGTCTTCTTTCTCTGTTCCCAACGTCAAACATACCCCAATTTTGAGAAACCCCAATTTTTTATTTCACCCTCTCACATTCTTTAACAAAAATATAATATAGTTACAGCCACAATTATATATATATACAATTGGTAGATTCTGATGTGAGGGGGGATTACTGTAGCTATCACATGGCTGAGAGTCCCCCACGTTGCTGTCCCCACAATCTGACGGCTGAGATTCATCTAGCAATCTGACGTCCGATGCTGCCACGTGCCTCTGTCCTATAATCCACCGGTCAGGATCAACCGGCCAAAACGCTCAGAAAACGTGGTGAACCGCCGTCTGCGAGGCGGTTATGTGTCACGGCGGCGATTGTTAAAGTGTGGTTTCCGACGACGGTGTCCGGAGATAGTTGCTTGCTTCCGCCTGCATGGACCGTTTCAGGGTAGATCTGTTAGACTGAAGGCCTATCTCGCGTCAAACAAAGCCATTCCTTACCTGAACAACGAGAGAGAAGAGGGGGGGGGGGGGGGTTGGTCATGCTGGTGGCAACGGTTTTTTTAGAGAGGGTGAGGAACGGTGGTGGTGTTAAGAGACTTGGATTCGTCGCCTTCATAACCCAGACGGATAAGACATAGCGGGATGACCGCGGTAAGTTGGTGCTGACCTCCGCGGATGCGCAGCGCAGGCAACCCACACCACCACCATAGGCACCGCGACGTCATCATCAAACAAGCGGAGGAGGTGGGTAGCTTTATTCTGATCAGAATTGTGAATTCTTGGGTTAGAGTTGACTAATGGTTGGGGGTGTTTGCAGAGAAAGAGGATATGGTGTAGATGGAGTAACTAGATTTGGGTGGAAGACAGATAGATTTATGGATGTCAAATGGTTATAAAAGTAATTCTAAATTTCTTTTGATGTCCACGATGTAAATAACAAATACTCCGTAGGAGTTAAAAGCAAAGAATGGTTTGGTTTTGTTTTACTACATTTATAGAAGATATCGCGGTTACTTTGGGTACATTATTTTTGCTTTCAATGCATGTTAAAACTAAGCCTAATAAAATAGGTAAATAGAAACCTTATTGCATATTTTATAGAGTTTTATTTCCTATTATATGTTACAAATATATTTTACGTTTGTCTAACCATTGTTGTAGCCCGAAGAAGACGCGACGCGATGCGCCGTCGCCTTTCGCGGCGCTCCGCCGTTGCTTCTCCGGGAAATAATAAAATACACGTTGAATCCGCTTTGCTAACATATAACAAACTCAGGTTAATGTCATTATCGCACCGCTTGCAATGAAATCGCAAACGCTAGGCCGTCGCTGCAACGCGCGACGACGGTAAAAAACTAGTTGAACAAAACCATCAAACCAGATGACTACTTGGACATGGTAAATTACAAAAAAAATATTTTTAGAAAGTTATATATATATATGTGTGTGTGTGTGTGCCGTGTGTGTCAAATATTATAGGTTTACAAATAGGGTGGGGTTATGGTACAAATGATGTGTTTTATGAGAAGGGTAAGAAATAAATGTGTCAATTAGATCATATAGATGGATGTACTTTTTGTGACCTTTCGCTGTAAACTTTTTGTTGTTTAAGAGTTATTATATCTTATTTAAGAGCTATTGTCTTGAATATGATTATGAAAAAGAATATACCCGCCGCGAAGCGCGGAGTTATTTACTAGTTTATAACATTTTTCAAGTGACATTATCATCTTTATTGATTTTGCCTTTGTTGTTGACTAGTTTCCCACACTTGTTTGGGAGGTTCCGGTAGAGCCATCATGTCGATCGTTGCTTTGGATCTTTTAGTTTGATATATATATTGGGGGAGAGATAACGTACAAAGCTTCTTAACGTAAGAAGTGTAAGAAACAATCTCAGCCATTAGATTAACAAGATGTCAGGATACAGATTAAAAACCCTAATCATACTTGGGTTAAACTAACCAAGGGTAAATTATGAAAAACCGTCTAATTTTTTTTTTCAAATCGTAACAACAAAAATCAATCGAAACAAAATATTTCAACAATTGAAATCGATTAAACCAATCTGAATGATTACACAATCAAAATAACAAAAAATATTCGATTACAATGAACGAAAACCAAAAAAATTATAAAAACAGAGATTTACACTGTAATGATTTAATCATACGAAAAAACATAAAAATATGAATAAACGCTCGTAATAGTTGTCAAATACTTTCGATTTTGTTTCAATAAGTATGATTAAAAACAAAAATTAGGTTAAAAAAAGTTGCAGAGGAAGACGATGAAGTTGGTGAAATTAGAGCATTTTAAACGCACTAACAAAATTTTAAACACACTCATTAAAAAGTTTGGAAGCACTCATTCAAAATTTGGACGCACTCATTTAAAAATTTGGATGCACTCATTGAAAATTTAGACGCACTCATTGTACAAACAAACGCACCTTACAATTTTAAACTTCTTTTGTATATTTTTAAACGCACCTTTTATTTCTTTATTCATTTCTTTGAACGCACTCGTCATACATCACAAACGTTGGTGTTAATCACCATTGTCAGCAACATTATCCTTCAATTATTATATTATTATAGGTTTGTTCACCAAAAATACATATCAAACCATTTACCCTCTTACCAGTCTCTCTTCCTTGTGCTCTTAATCTTGTCTCTCCTCATCATCATTATTATTATTATTATTATTATTATTATTATTATTATTATTATTATTATTATTATTATTATTATTATTATTATCTTTGAGGTACTGTAAGTCTTCTCGTTACTCTTTTTAGTCTCTTTTAAACCAAATCCATTGACCCTTTGTTTTCAGTCTTTTTAAAAACCATCCTTTCCCAACCAAAACCACCAATGAATCTCCAAACCTTCAACAGATCCTCCGTTTTAAACGTCGATAGCCAAAAAAATAATCACACCCATATGCCCAATTCACCCACTTTAAACACACCTTTATAATATAAATTCAATCAACGTGCGTTTAATGTCTTGATTCATCAAAATCCAAACCTTGTTTGAAACGCACTTTTATAACAAGTTAAACGCAAGTTTAACTGAAAGAGGGGGACTTTTATAACAAGTTAAACACAGGTTTAACTGAAAACATGGGAAGAAGAATAATCAAGACCAGGAGTCGATCCTTCTTGACCCAAATTAGTAATCGCCTTCTTTGAAGATTTGGTATTTGAAAAGGAAACATGATTGGATGGAAAGGTGTAGTGATTTTGGTGATTGAAGAGGACGTGACTGGGTTGTTGGTGTGGATCGGAAAAGGAGATCATGACTGGGTTGTTGACGGATTGTGAGTGGCGGTGACTGTGACGGATTGTTAGTGACAGTTTAGATCTGAAAGAACAAAAGCTAGGGTGGAAGGGTGGTTAGTTCAGTTCTACAACAAAAAAGGAAGAAACGAAGGATGGTTTGAGTTAGGTATAGTTAACCATGGTTTACACGTGTTGATCTGTGATGGCTTCCTACACTTCTCACGTTAAATAACTTTGTACCGTATACTTTCTCTATATATATAATTGATTCCTACACTTCTCACGTTAAATAACTTTGTACCGTATACTTTCTCTATATATAATTGATATTACTATTGATATTACTAGACCTAACCGTGGCATCGACCATGATGGCATTTTTTCAGTAATTTCCGATTCTTTAATATTTACGCACAACTTTATTTTATTACATTACGTGTATAAATTTTGAATTTTTAATCATTATCAATTCGCATCATATGATTTTTTATTAGAGAAAATTGCGATAATAGCCCTTGACCGGGTTGATTTGCGAAAATAGCCCCCTCAGCCGTCTTGGGAAGACGGTTCCCAGTTCCCGAGGCGTCTCAGACGTCTCCCACTACAACCAATAATTTACCGCCACATCATCACCCACCCACTCTCTCTCCTCTCTCCTCTCTCTCTCTCTCCACTTTCCAAAGACGTCTCGGAACCGTCTTCACTCTCCAAAGACGTCTCGGGAACTGGGAACCGTCTTTCCAAAGACGTCTCGGAACCGTCTCCAACAAATCCGGAGCCCTCTTCGGAGTCGGTTCAGGGGTTGTCGGACACGTGTCAAAAGGTAATTGGTCCGTGGGAGATTTCGTATTAAAGACGGTTGGGAAGCCTCGGGAAGTGCGAGCCGTCTCTCCGAGACGCCTGAGGGGGCTATTTTCGCAAAACACTCGGGTCAAAGGCCAAAATGGCAATTTTGAAATGGTCCATTCATCATTGTGGATTTGTGGTCCAGTACTTGATGACCATCAATTGTCTTTATTATGTACCTACAGGAGAGTGAAAACGAGTAAACGACCAAGTAAAAATGTGATGCAATTCTATTAATAAAAGTATAATGTCCACAATAATTATATTTGTCACTATTTTTTTTAACGACCAACAAATAAATCATGATCACTCTCGAAGTACCCACTGGACAAAAGAGTACTCTGAGAGTAACCCGGGTCTACCAGTAATTTCATACCAGTTTCCGGGGAAAACTTGCCGCTCGAAGGCCCACTATGATAAAACCCGGCCCACTGCAGGTAATTTCTCGCTTGTTTTGCGATGCACATATTAACTTTAGAGAGAGGCTATTGTACAAAGCCTTCTTAACATACAAAGTGTAAGAAGGATTCTCAGCCATTAGATTTAGGTGATGGCAAGATGGTAATTAACAATCCTAATCATATTTGGGTTAATCTAACAAAGGGTAAATTAGGAAACACGCGTTTAAATTTCTGTGAAATCGTAACAAACATAATCGATGCAAAAATTTTCAACGATTGAACCTGATTTTTCATCGTTTTCAACTCGATTAAACGTTCAGAATGATTAAACAATAAAAAACATTTGATTACAAACAAAATCAAAACGTATTTGCAGAAATAGAAGAAAAACAGAGTATGATAATTCAATTGATAAAATTAATCGAATCATATTCAAAAATCACTATCAACACATGTATTATTCACATAAACGAACGATGTTGATAATAGAAGAAGAATTAAAGAAAAAATGGGTTTCAAAAAAGTTCCAGACAATGAAGATCAGAACTGTTAAACATAAAATCATAAAACGCACTTGGTTTTTTTATAAACGCATTTGGTTTTTTAAGCACTATTTAAACTTGTTTTTTACAAAAACGCACTTGGTTTTTTGTAAAACGCACTTCGTTTTTTGTAAAACGCACTTGGTTTTTGTAAAACGCATTTGGTTTTTGTAAAAAGCACTTGATTTTGGTAAAACGCATTTGGTTTTTGTAAAACGCACTTGTTTTTTTTTGTAAAACGCACTTGTTTTTGTAAAACGCATTTGTTTTTGTAAAAAGCATGTAGTATAAATAAAACTCACCTGTACCTCATTTTCCCCTTTATATTCCTCTGTTTTCCTCCAACAAACAAACAGCCATATTCACACACAGTTGATGTAAGGTTTTTATGGATTGGTTATTCTTTTACTTTTTTTTCTTCTTTTTCCTTTGTTTTGTGATTAGCGAGAGACACAGAGGTGTTGGCTTGGTTGTCTTCTCCATAGATAGAAGGAAGTGACTAGATCTGAGCCACGATTGAGGTCGGTTTGAAGGAGAACAACGTGAAGGGTTTTGAAGGTGTCGGAGGTTAAATGAGAGAGGAGAGAGGGAGCGGTGAGGCTTTGGTCCGGCGGTTGGGTCAGGCAGCGGCGGCGACGGTGATGGTGGTGGTGGTGGTGGTTGTGGTGGTGGTGGTTGTGGTGGTGGCAGTGGTTAATGAACGATCTGAAAGAACCATTACCTTTTACCCTTTTAATCAACCAAAATTGGGTTAGTTAGAGTTAACTAGGGTTTACACTTGTCAGGTTATGGTGGCTTCTTACACTTTGTATGTTAAGGATACTTTGTATCCTATACTTTCTCTTAACTTTAAGCTATATTGAATAGTCCGTGACTGTCGGATTAACTACCTACACTATTATCATGTCAATTTATTAGAAATTATTAAAAGTTATCATTAGGAATGAGTTTTAATTTAAGTCAAATATCTTAGTTTTCGAACCCCTTTTTTTGTCTTAATTAATGACTTAAATTTTTAATGTCACTTGACACTTGACAGAACCTTCTTTAAATTGAGTTTGGTAAATTTGAAAATCTTATGATTGAATCCTAAATTGCTTTATTTTAGTTAAAAGAAGTATATATTTCACAACAGCGGTCCAACGCAACTATTATAGAACCAGGTTACACAAAGATCATTTGTCCATGTTTCATACTTACAAAATGTTCACCACGTATTTGTTTGACTTTGACTTTCAAGGACCTTCGATGAATTATCAAATGTGGCTTTACTTAAAATATATACATGGGTTAGGATCCGTTGAGAATTCGATGAGTTGTGAGAACTCGACGTAAAATGCGCACTAGTGTAAAAACACGTAAACCCCACTGTAAATTTTTTTAATAAAAAAATACATTAATTTACACCAAATTACACCGGTGTAAGGGATTTTTACCCACATGCAAGTATATTAATATTTTATTCATTATTTTATTGTTGTTAATTTTGAACCACTTATTCATTTTTTATTATAATAAGTGTGTGGTTATAAAGTGAGTTCCTATGGTTCTCACAACTCATAGGAGTTCTCAAATTATCCAGTTCCTATATATACATACATACATACATATTTTTCATCTCATTTGTCAAGATTGCAAGAATTTTTAGAGGGTGTTACCATTACGTAATAGAAGTCATCATATATACAATATGAAAAAGAAAATTAATCAGTTACGTACGTCAAAGGGAAACGTATGAAATAATGTTTCGATTTGACTTCATTGTTTGTTTGTAATAATGTTTAGATACTCGTTTGGATGTATTCTCAATGAAGGAAAACGTATGAAATAATCTCTACTAGCTCGATACTAGAGATTGGTTTAAAGTCGAAAGAAGTTGAGTTTAAACAAGCCCGGGCCTAAGGTTCATTTATCGAGCTCGAGCGTGTTCATGAGCCTAAACGTGGCTACTATAGTACTATTTATATATTTATTTATAAAATTATGATAAAATGACTAAATTTTATATATATACACACACTATAAAAAAATAAAAAAATAAAACAATAAAACTAATGTAAATTAACTAACAAATAATACGTGAGCCGAGACAGAGCCAAACGCAAGCGCAAGATTGAGAAAGTACCGAGCTCCCGTTCGAGGCAAGTCGAACTCGGGATTAACTTGTCTCGTTTGCACCCCTAGCATAGAACATTAACTTGAGCTTCCAACGTGTCTATAAAAAAAGTATACTATCAATGTGAATAATCGCACTTTCAACTTGCCTTTTCATTGTTTAGCTCCATCCAGAAAAGTAACCCTATCTACCCATAATTCCATTTATGTCGTATGAAAAACAAGCTACAAACATCTAAATTGATATGAAAATTAACGAACTTATTCATTGTTCAATAAGCTAAGAAGATAACAGTGTGTATAGAGTAGGGATCCTGAAAGAACACTTCACAAATTGAGAATTGAGAGAATCATTTTAGACCACACATTTCTTTAAGGCAAAAAGATTTTTTTTTTCTTTTTCTAAATCGCAGCTTTCTTGGAAGAATATATTTTTTTATTTTTTTTTATTTATACACATGTGTATATTGTGTTTATACATATGTGTATATTAACATTTTTCAGTTATACATATGTATATATTATCAAACATAAATGTATGATACTTATTTAAATTCTAACACATATAGACACATATGTGCATTAAAATAACATGTTCTTACCCATAATCTTCCATTCTATATATGTATGTGAAATCATTTCTACACATTTTGCACATATATGTATATTACAAAACATGTATATAATATGTAAATATATGTACAATACTAATTTTGTAGTGCTAGACACATATATACATATTTGTATTAAGCCAAAAAAAAATTCTTGCAGGAAAATGGGCGATTTAAATGCTATGTAACCAAAATTTTTATATAAAAAAATAAGAAAAAATTACACCGTTAGTTCTTGTGGTTTCTATAAACTTTCAATGTCAGGTACTAAGACTTTTTTATAACAAGTTTAGGTATTCAGGTTCTAATTTGTATCAATGTCGGCTATTAGCACTTGTTGGAAATTTTGTGTGAATGTGAGTTTGGTTTGTCCCACATTGGTTGGGAGATGAAATTGTGATGGGTTTATAAGGAGAAACCAAATGGAAGGAAGTAAAATGTTAAGTTACTTTATACACTGGCACCTACCCGCGCCGGCAGGGGGGGTGCAAAATTGGGTTCTAGTTCGGGAAAAATTCTTGAACCAATGCGACGCCTGCATCTGCGGACACGAATGCAGCTCGAAAAACCCGGGTCCGCGCGGCACGGTTTTTGCTACCCAATTAGTTTTTAATATGTAACTAAAGGAGCTTCCAGAAGAAGACTGTTAGTCTTCCACTGCAATTAATTATGCTTAATAGAGAAATAAACGAGTTTAATTGGTATTAATCTCGAATTGATTAACATAATTATTGCAGCAACAGTTTCATGTCTAGACCTTTTACAAGTTCTATAAGACCAGCAGTGGGTGTGTAGCAAATAGAACACAGATACATGCGCTTGTAACCATGCTCACGCACGAAAACAGAAACATATGATCGATTGCTGCAGCTACAATGTCTTCAGAAGCAGCCTTGTTCCGGTTTCTTTTCAGGCAAGTGGGATAGTCCGGCAGTGCACCATCGTCACTGTTTCGAACCGGTGTACCCTGGGAACAGACGGAGAATCTGTTTAAGGGAATTGTGTCAAACACAAGCCCGGTTCACTTCTATGATTTCGTTTTTTCTGCTATAGTTATTGCAGCTAGTACAGAGACTCGGAAACACGCGAGCTTCATGTACAAGAGGCGATCATCAATGTAAGTTTTCTAACAAACTTAAACAGATTAGTAAACAAACTTTCGTGTTCTTCCTAAGGAATTTGGGTTCGCGAAAGTTTGTACATGTTTTCTTTTGGTACATCGAATTGGATTACATTCATAATAAGAATGCAATCTTTAATCCGAAAGTTTGATAGACAAAATGAATTTTTTGATTCAATTTTCGGATTCATGGGTGTTTGGGATGTGTTTGGATAACCGAAATATTAATTTTTTTTTAACATGCATATACACGGTTTGAATTTCTAATTAGAGTATTAGAAAAGACATAATTTTTGTAAACCCATGTAAAAACGTTTGCTAGCGTTTTCTTTCTAATTAGCGTATTAGAAAGATAATTTCAAGGTTTTGAAATGTTTATTTTTCTAATGAGAATATTGGAAAATAAACGGTTTCGAAATAGAATGATTGGATGGAAGAAGAATGACAGCTGGCTGTACGATTGAGCCGTTGTCATCCGCTGCGCTGTCGCTTTGCTATTGGTCCACGTGTCCTGTGATTGTCCTTTCTCGTACTATTCTGTACCTCGTACCTGCAGGCGATCATGGAGCAGGGAATAAACGCCTCTGATTGGCTAGGTGTCCCTTTCCTTGTCGGTCATTAATTGTCATGTACGAGGTGTCCCGCGCGGCCTTCTTGAAGTCCACGTAAGTGTCTTATGCTGGCGTTTGTGGAGATGTGGGCCCGTGCAGTTGCGCGGTCTCATATCTCTTCAAGTCCCCCCAGTGTAGTGTTCTGTATGCGTTGCATGCAGGGCGCTGCACTAAAAGGAAAGAAAAGAAAAAGAAAAAACTGATGTATTCTCTTTGATTTGTTTTGGCTGTTAATGTTCAGGTGCGCGCTGCGCGGTTGTTTTGCAAGTGGGTCAGGTGCGCACGTCAGTAATTAATGCACACATCAGTTGTGTCAGGGCGCTTGGGGGATGGGACAGGTTGGTAGCCGAAAAGTCTCTGACGGTTGTACTGTTGCAGAGAGGGGGTGGGGCCAACCTGTCGTTTCGCGTGCTCCACCTTTTCTCTCTCCTTACGTGTAATAATTTTATTGGAGGGTCGTGCCACATGACTGTAACCGTCAGTGGCACGTGACCTTTCATATATAAGGCCTCCGTCTCTATTCTTCCTCTTCACACTTTCATTCCACCCTTCGAGAAAAATTTCCTTTCAATTTCTTGCAAAATTCAAGTTTGTTTTCAAAGAAAATTTTCATTTTTCTGTGATGGAGAACGTTGTTCATATCCCAAAAAAGAAGCGTAGGAGTTCCAAGAAAGGCGACGACGGTTCGAAGAAGGGGCCGCCCCATGCTGGTGAGGTGAGGCGGTGTGGGCAAAGGGAGAGTTTAGGAAATTTTGGAAAGAGTATGCCTTTCCGTCCACATATGGTGTTGAGGCTCCTGCCCCTGATAAAACCATACTAGAGCCACCGGTGGGCAAGGTTGGGTTGTATGCCACTTACTTTAAAGATTGTAATTTTAGGGTTCCGGTGACCCGGTTTCTACGCACGTTTATCCAGACGGTGGGTGTGCATATTAACCAGATTCATCCGGGGTTGATGTCACGTCTGATGTTCTTTGAGTTTTGTTGTCATTCCCAGAAGATTGAGCCTTTGGTGGACATGTTTTATGTTTTCTACTCTTTATGTTTTGTTGAGAGTTGGTTGTCCTGCCGCCCGCGCACAGGGGTTTCCCCTTGTGCCAAGGCTGGTATGAAGAGCTTCCGTGACTGGAAGCCGAAATTCTTTTGGATCAACGAGGGTGTTATTCCTGTAGAGATGAACCGTCTGAACCCTGACGAGGGAGTTGCCAAGGCGGTCCTGATAGATTATAAGGATCAGGATTGGTTCAAGACGCTAACTGCGCACCCAGTGGACTTGTGCGAGATCCCTGAGACTGCGCTGGTGATGGCTGGGATGAGCATGAAGTACGACATCCAAGGCCACAATCCCCATCTGACTGAGGATGGGAAAGGTACGTTTCTTTGGTTAACATGTACGTGTAGAGTCTGTTCCTGACTATGCTGAACCCGTTGTCTGTTTTGTCGTTTGCGCGCAGATGTTGAGTGTTTGTATAGTTTGCTGCTGGGGGGGTGATAATATGGGCTTTGCGTTTAAAGAGCTTGCTGACAATGAGCTCTATGTCTTGGAGAAGGCTTGGGATACACTCGTCCGCCCTGTGTTAGACCCTGTGGCGCAGGAGGGTGCCATTGCGCAGCTGCTGATTACTGAAGCAGGTGAGTCTTCTGCCATTTTTGATAACCCTTCGCCTGTCAACTTGTTCATGCGGACGAGTTATCCTTTTATTGTTATATCGAGTGATGAGTCCTCTGACTCCGGCGCGTCTTCTTCTCTGCATGTGTCGTCCGCAGACAGAAGCGAGAAGGTGTTGATGCCTACGTTTATTGTGGACGATAGTGGTGAGGAGACGGAGGTTGATGATTTTATCCTCCGGAGGGTGCGACAGCCGCGGTCAGGGGTAACACAAGGGGCTACTGGAGGTGAAGACTATGTTTTTATTTTGGACCATGAGGTCATTAGTAGGTATCTTCAAAATTACAACCCCATTGAACGAAGCTGCGTTGAACTTTCAGATGCGTTTACGGAAGATGGTTCTGCCTCATTGAAGGATATGGCGGAGGGCGCCGTTCTGCGGGCGCCGCTGACTGTGGAGACGGTGCTAACTGAGCCTGCCCCTCAGCCAACTCCTCAAAAGAAGAAACGCTCCAGGGGCAGTAAGTCCAAGAAGTCTTCTGCGGAGGGGGCTGGTGCTAGTGGTTCGTTGTCCCCTGTGGAGAAGAAACTGAAGTTAGGCGATCTGGTACACAACGCCGAAGATAGTTTGCTAGGTATGTGCTCCTTGTTAGCGTATTGGTATTTTGTGTTTGGACATGTTTTTTCCGCTTGCTTAATTTGTTGTCTTTGTATTTTGCAGCTGATCTGATGGGAGATGGGGCGCAGGGTAATGTGGCTGTGGCGCCTATTCATGAGGGGTTTTTGGTGAGCCCTACTGAGGCGGAGAAGGCTCCCTCTCCTGATAGGCGGCCCGTTACCCCGCCTGTGCAGTCTCCTGTGTCGAAGACTTCTCTTCCCCCGTCGCCGCCTCGTGATATGACACACGTTACTCCGCCACGTCAAGTCACGCCTTTGCGTGAGTCTCCTTTCCAAGCCCCGCCGGTTGACCTCAATGTGTCAAGCGGGCTGGACTTAGAGACCCACCGTGTGTCGCCGACTGATGTGAGCGAGGGCGACTTGCGGGGGATACAAATTATGGATGACGACTCTAATGAGAAGAGAGCGCCGCCTAAGTCGGAGGCTGGTTTTTCTGGGGCCACCCTTAAAGGTGGGGAGTTTAGTGGTGAAGACATTTTTGTCCCTGCGTGGGGATTAACTACGGGCGCCCGCTTCGTAGATGTTAATAGCTGCAGAGAGTTGCTGGGGAATGTTGTTCCTCCTGCGGAGCGTGAGCATCAAGCCACGCGGCCTCGCCAGGAGCTGTTGGAGGACAACATGAGGAGTTTGGCCAACTTGTTGTCTACTTCTGCTGAGATAGCCCCCCAGTGGAGCTTTCTGACTCATGAGCGCGAAGAGTTTGACAAGAAATACAATGAGGTTTGTGCTGAGCACGACAGGTTGGACCGCGAGCTGAAACGCGCGAAGTAGGATGCTGTCACATTCCGCGAAGGTCGCGATAAATTGGAAAAGCACCTTTCTGAGCGGGAGCAGCAGTGGGCTTCTGCGCGTGTGAAGACCAACAGAACGTTGGAGATCGCAGCGCAGAAGCAGCAAGAGGCGGAGCAATTATATGCTGATGCGTCGCGGCAGATTGTTGAATTAAATGAGAAGCTGGATCAGCGCCGCGATGCCTTGGTCAGTGCTCGCGAGTTGCTTAGGGAAAAAGATGCTAAGGTTGCGGAGGTAGAGGGCAAGTTGGCGGAACTAGAGGTGGCTAACTTGAAGTTGGAGCAGCAGAATGCTGATCTTGAGGGTGAGGCACTGGACGTTCGTGAAGAGGCGCGCTTGGCGCATGAGGATAGAGAATGGCTCATGACCTGTTGCGTCCCTGAGGTTTGCCTTTTGTTTCTGTCTTATAGCCTCCTTTGTTTTCTCCTTTTAAGTTGCTATTGACAAGTGGCCCTTTTTGTTTTTTACAGGTTGCTCATCATGTAAAAAATTGTGATGAAGTGCGCCAGGCCGTGGCTGCAGTTAACGCTGCTACGAAGCTGGTTGGGCGCAAGGCTGTCTTCCTGGAGGGCTTCCAGCATGCTAAAGATGGGAAAACGCTTGAAGAGTTCCCACTGCATGACAAGGATTTGGAAGCGATGTTTGTAAAGAAGACCGCTGAGTATGATCACCTGAATGTTGAGTTGGTTGATTTCGTCGTCGGCCATCGAGATCAACCGACGTGCTACTCGTTGCGGTCGTCGTTTGAGAAACAGGGTTTGACGCACACCAGGCGCAAATACGCAATGAAAAGACTACTGGAGAGCCTAAAGATGGTGATGATCAACCCGAGCCGAGTGAAAACCTGGACTTGTCCGATTCTATGGGCGGGTATAGTGACACGTCCTCTGAAGGCGGAGCGCCGTACATTAGCTCTGTTTTTGTTTTTCTCAAGACCTGTAATAGCTTAAGAACAACACTTTTTGATGCTTGTTATCGTTGTATATTTGACTCTTTTATTTTTGCTGTGAAGTTTGTGCCTGTCTTTATTTAACTTCGCATGTTCTGTCGTTTTAGGTGTTATATGTTGACTATACCGTGTTGTGTCGTATTTTGACCATGTGGCACGCTTGTTAGCGAGCTGCAAATTGACAATGCAATGTTTTGTTTTGAAGACCTTGTGTCTTAATCATACAATGTTTAGGGTGCACACTATATCTTAGCCATACAGCGCGCCTTTTAGCAAATTGCAAATAATCATTGCAATTTTGAGTTTTAGGACATTGTATCTTAATCATACAATGTTTAGTGTGCGCGTTGTATCTTAACCATACAGCGCGCCTTTTAGCAAATTGCAATTTAACATTGCAGTTTTTAATTTTTAGGACATTGTATCTTAACCATACAATGTTTAGGGTGCGCGCTGTATCTTAACCATACAGCGCGCCATTTAGCAAATTGCAAATTAACATTGTAATTTTTAATTTTTAGGACATTGTATCTTAACCATACAATGTTTAGTGTGCGCACTGTATCTTTACCATACAACGCGCCTTTTAGCAAATTGCAATTTAACATTGCAGTTTTTAATTTTTAGGACATTGTATCTTAACCATACAATGTTTAGGGTGCGCGCTGTATCTTAACCATACAGCGCGCCTTTTAGCAAATTGCAAATTAGCATTGCAATTTTTAATTTTTAGGACATTGTATCTTAACCGTACAATGTTTAGGGTGCGCGCTGTATCTTAACCATACAACGCGCCTTTTAGCAAATTGCAAATTAACATTGCAATTTTTAATTTTTAGGATATTGTATCTTAACCATACAATGTTTAGGGTGTGCGCTGTATCTTAACCATACAGCGCGCCTTTTAGCAAATTGCAAATTAGCATTGCAATTTTTAATTTTTAGGACATTGTATCTTAACCATACAATGTTTAGGGTGCGCGCTGTATCTTAACCATACAGCCCGCCTTTTAGCAAATTGCAAATTAACATTGCAATTTTTATTTTTTAGGACATTTTATCTTAACCATACAATGTTTAGGGTGTGCGCTGTATCTTAACCATACAGCTCGCCTTTTAGCAAATTGCAAATTAACATTGCAATTTTTAATTTTTAGGACATTTGTGCTGTTGCACGCCGTTGTTGCTTTGTGTGTGTGATGAACGGATATCTAGTGAAATAAGTGTTTGGGACGGAAAAAAGCAGTCATCTCATTAAATGGCTAAATAGCCTTCATTACAGATGCATATATCAATTACATGTAGCATTTTCTAAGCTGCGCTGCATTCCATGTGCGCGGGATAGGTTTGTCTTCAAGGGTTGCCAGCTTGTACGCTCCTTTTCCAAGCGCTTCTGTGACGCGGTATGGCCCTTCCCATGTGGGTGTGAGTTTTCCTTGCGGCAGAGCGCCACTGGCCTCATTGTTTCTGAAGACGAAGTCTCCCGTCTTGAAAGTGTTGAGCTTGACCTTGGTGTTGTAGTATTTTTCCAGCTGCTTTTTGTAGTTTGCTTCCTTTATCACTGCCAACGTGTGGCGTTCCTCAAGCAGGTCTAGATTGGTGCGCAGCTCTCTGTCGTTATCAGTGTGGTTTGTTGAAAGGACTCTTGCTGACGGGCATCCTATTTCGGCTGGTATCACTGCCTCGGAGCCGTAGGTTAGGCTGAACGGAGTCTCACCGGTGCTCATCTTTGTCAGAGTTCGGTTGGCCCATAGCACGCTCGGTAGCTCCTCTGCCCAAGCCTTCCCTTTTGTTCCTAACCTTGCCTTGATCCCTTCAACGATGCTCCTGTTCGCGCGTTCCACCTGCCCGTTGCCATGTGGATGCGCGACTGATGTGAAGATGGGTTTGATGTGTAGATCCGCATACCATTTTAGGAGTCCCTTGTCTGCGAATTGGGTCCCGTTGTCTGTGACAATCTCCATTGGCAACCCAAAACGACAGATGAGGAATTCCCAGATGAACTTTTTCACATGGCTTGCGGTGATTTCTGCTAATGGCTTGGCCTCTATCCACTTTGTGAAGTAGTCGATTGCGACGATCAGGTACTTTCTTTTGCCAGTGGTCATTGGGAATGGGCCCACGATATCGATGGCCCATTTCTGGAATGGCCAAGCGGACGTAACTGGTATGAGATCATTCTTGGGGCGCATGGTGTTTGGTGCATGGCGTTGGCAAGAGTCGCAGCGCCGTATGATTTTGAGTGCGTCAAGGTGCATGCCAGGCCAATAGTAGCCTGCGTTCATAATCTTTGCCACTACCATGCGCGGCCCCACGTGTATCCCACATATCCCTTCATGTATTTCTCTGACTAGGTAGTCTGCGTCTGTTCCGTCGACACATCTCAACAGTGGCCCCAGATACGATTTCCGGTATAGCACTCCATCTTGCATTTGGTACTGGAGCGCCTTGTGCTGTATCTTCTTGGCTTCAGCGCGTTGATCTGGGAGCGCGCCTGTGGTGAGATAGGAGATGATCGGGGTCATCCAGCTGTCAATGTTGGTTTGGATTACGTGAACCTCTTTAGGTGGAACAGATGGCTCGGTTAAGACTTCGGCGCGGACCTCTTTTGCTAAATGGCCGAAATTTGTGGATGCCATTTTGCTTAGAGCGTCCGCTGGCTTGTTTTGACTGTGGCTGATGTGGTCGACGGTACAGCTTGAGAATTTACTCATTAGGTCTTTTGCATGTTGAAGGTATGTTACCATGGATGGGTCTTTGGCGTCGTACTTCCCGGTGATCTGCCCTGCCACTAGCATGGAATCTACGTGCGCAAAGACGTGTTTGGCGCCCAGTTTATGCACGATGCGGAGCCCTGCGAGGAAAGCTTTGTATTCGGCTTCATTGTTTGTCGTTTTGAATTCTAGCCGGATCGCGCAGGTGAATTCTGCCCCGTCAGGGTGGACGAGCCGGATTCCTGCGCCCGCACCGTCATCATTGGAAGCTCCGTCTGTGTAGAGGTTCCAGATTGCTTTGTCCTCGCATTGTGGCTGTGGACCTTGTTCTGCTCTGCACTCTTCCACCTTTTCTTGGGGTACTTCTTCTATAAAGTCTGCCAGAATCTGCCCCTTAATTGCTGGTCTGGATTTGTAGAAAATGGTATGCTCGCCCAGCTCGATGGCCCATTTAGCTAGCCTTCCTGATAGCTCTGGTTTTGACAGTACGTTATTCAGCTTGTAGTCGCTCAGCACGTTTATTGGGTGACCCTGGAAATATCGACGTAGCCTGCGCGAAGCATTCACTAGTGCTAGCACCAATTTTTTCATAGTGGTGTATCTTGTCTCCGCGTCGGTTAGGACTCTGCTGATATAGTAAATTGGAGTCTGAACCAGCTTGCGGTCAACCATAAGTACCGCGCTTACAGCTCGCTCTGTGGCGCAGAGGTACATTGTTAGAGGCTCCCTTGGTAATGGTGCGGTGAGGGTTGGAAGGTCCATTAAGCAGTCCTTCATTTCTTGAAATGCTTTTTCTGCTTCGCTGGTCCACTTGAATTGACTCTTTTTAAGGCAATATTTCAATGTTTCAATGAACGGGATTGACTTGGTTGCGTGATTGGAGAGGAACCTGTTGATGGCTACCAAGCGTCCATTCAGAGTCTGGACTTCCTTCAGTGTTGACGGGGATGGCATTTGTGGTACGGATTGGATTTTTTCTGGGTTAGGCCGGAAGCCGTCTTTGGTGACAATTACCCCTAGAAATTTTCCTTCCTCCATCCCGAAGGCACATTTGCTCGGGTTGAGTTTCATGTGGATTTGCTTCAGGTGTTTGAAGGTTTCCTCAATATCTTTCAACATTTGATCTTCTTCTTTGCTTTTGATGACTAGGTCATCCACATAAACTTCGAGGTTCCTGCCAATCTGTTGCGCAAATGCGCGATCCATCAAACGCTGATAGGTTGCGCCTGCATTCTTGAGTCCGAATGGCATTTTGGTGTAACAGAAGACGCCTTTGTCCGTTCGGAAAGCAGTTTTGTCTTCGTCCTCCGGCGCCATTTGGATCTGGTGATAGCCCTTGTAGGCGTCTAGGAAACATTTGAACCTGAATGGCGCGAGGGAGTCGATTTTTAGGTCTATCTCTGGTAACGGGTAGCAATCTTTTGGACAGGCTTTATTGAGATATGTGTAATCCACACACATTCTCCAGCTTCCGTTGCTCTTCTTGACCATGACTGGGTTTGCAACCCATGTTTGATATCTTGTTTCCCTCAGAATTCCAGCTTTCAACAGCTCACTGACTTGGTCATTCATTGCTTTGGCCTTTTCGGCGCCCATACTCCTGCGCTTTTGCGCGATTGGCTTGACTGAACGGTATCTGTTGAGCTTGTGTTGGGCGAGTTCTCGCGGGACCCCTACCATGTCTGATGGTTGCCATGCGAAAACATCCATGTTTTTTCTTAGGAGCTGCTTTAGGTGGTCTCGGACGCTCTAGGAGACAGCTGCCCCTAGTGTGACGGTCTGCTCTGGGAACTTAGGGTTGAGAACCCACATCTCTGGTTCTGTGCGCGGAGTGGCCTTCAGCATTTTGGCGGGGTGTGTTTCCTCTGTCATGGCGCATTCTCTGTTGGCCCATATGATTGCTACACCTGTCGGAGTGGGAAACCCTATGGCCCCGTGTATTGTTGAGGGGACCATGTTGTAAGCGGCCATTGCCTCGCGCCCCAAAATGATGTCATACCTGGATTTCGTGGGGATAACAAGGAAGGTGATGTCTTCCGTTCTTGAATGTGTCTTATCCCCCATTGTTAGGCGGAAAGAGATTTCTCCGAGTGGAGATATGACTTCATTCGAAAAACCCATGATTGGTGAGTTAACTGGACGCAAGCGCTGCTTGTCTTCCTCGTCAAGGAGGTTAAAGCATTGCTCGTACATGATGTCGGAATTACTTCCAGTATCGAACAGTGCGCGGGTGGTCCTGTAGTGGTCAAAAATGGCTGTGATGACTAGTGCGCGGGTGGATGAGGGTCCCCCTTTGACTGTTGGGAACTGCACCTGCTGTACCCGCCATTCTGCCACTTGATCTGGCTTCCGCTTTGCTTGCTTTCGTCTGTCGGAATGTATCATCAAACTGACGTTTTTTATTCTCTTTTGGGGTGGCCCTTCTTGCTGCTTGCGCTCGACATTTTTCAACAAATGCCCAAGTTTTCCTGACTTCAGGGCCTCCTCAATTGCTTGCCGTAGCTGGAAACATTTGTCTGTGTCATGGCCTATATCTTGGTGATACGCACAGAACTTTCCTGGATCCAAGTTGTCCCTTCGTTTGATTACCTTGGGTTCAGGGAATGTGACGTTTTCTGTCGCTAGCACCTGCGCTGGTGTTTTTGTGAGCGGGGTCCAATTGTTTTGGCTCCTTCTTCCTGACCTATGGTCATGTTGGGTGTTGCCCCTGTGGTCATGGACTTCTTTGGGTTTGGTCTCTGTCTGGGCGCCTCCTTGGAGCCTGTTCCAGACAGATCCTCTTCCTCTTCTGTCCTGTCGACCATGCTTTGAGCGTGCAGCCTGGGCTTGAACGTCTGTGTATTGTGGTGCTTGCACTCGGTTCCAGACGGATAGTTCCCTTTCTGTTTTTGTATAAGTCTTGGCTCCTTTCATGATCTCGTCCCATGTGTTGGGCATTCCAGTACATCCAGCTAGGGTGCGTATGAGGGAATCACATCGTACTCCTTGTGTGAAGGCTGCTTTCATGAGTTCGAAACCAATGGGCCCGATTTGTAGTGCTTCTCGGTTGAACCGAGTGATGTAGTCTTCAATTGACTCGTTGTCGCGCCGCCTTACTTGTAGGATGTCAGTTGAGTCGCGCTCTACGCGCTTGTTCTGGCTAAAGTGATCCGAGAACTTATCGGTCAGTTCCTTGATGTTGTCTATTTTTCCTTTCGGCAGGCTGTCAAACCATACCCGCGCAGCACCCGTGAGTGTCTGCGCGAATATGTGACACCATGCTGGCAAACTCCATTGTGCGCACTTCCCTGCAACTTCAAAAGTTCGTAGGTGGTCGTCTGGATCCCCCGTACCGTCAAATTTACCTAGGGCACTTGGAATTTTTGTCTTTGGAGGTAAGGGAGCCAGCGATGCGCGGAGTGAATTTTGATTTTTCCATGAACGATGGAGGATAGTAGGGTTTGGTGAGGTCGTCGTCACCGGTCATAAAGTGCCCTTGTTCAACGTTGTTGTTCAAGGGCTGGCTTATGTCGCGGGTGAATCGACTCTGGGACTCGTCTGAGTCTTCTTTCCATGTTGGGTCTGTGTCATGGTTACTTCCGCCATTGTTCCTTGCAGCGCCGGACGGTCCTTCGCTGTAAGAAAGTGTGCGGGCGGTCTCTCTGAGTTGCTGCTCTTTCATTTTCTGTATGTAGATACGTTTCAGGGCTTCCTTTTGTTGAGCGTACCATACCTCCGAACTAACCATCGGCGCGGCATTTTCAACTTGGGAAGCTTGATTTGTTTCTGTCAGAAACTGGAAAGAGGGGGTCTGTCTTGTCTCCGAGGATGGAGTGACGACCGGACCCGTGTTTGTCGCGTGCTGCTGAACTTCTGTGTTATTCCCAGACTGGCCGGTGCCTGCCTAGGCAGCGTCGGTGTCTGAGTTAGCATTGGTGAAGCTCGGCAACGGAGGTATGAGAGACATAGTTATTGTGCTTGAAAAATAGAAGTTTTTAGTGTTCTTAGATGCTCAAATAGACGGATGGCGCCAATGAAGAAACGCCAATATAACAATATACTAAGAGTATGAGTACGAGTAAAGACACGGTTCTTATTGATAATCAATAGCTATTACAAGACTCAGGACTAGCAATCGTTACAGCGTTTCGACTATAATCTATTTCTCTTAACTATGTGTAACTCTCTCGCTGATTGTTCATCCATTCTTCGTCTGACCTAAGAGGGTATTTATAGGCCCTCTCAGGTGGCCTGTGATTGGATGGAAGAAGAATGACAGCTAGCTGTACGATTGAGCCGTTGTCATCCGCTGCGCTGTCGCTTTGCTATTGGTCCACGTGTCCTGTGATTGTCCTTTCTCGTACTATTCTGGACCTCGTACCTGCAGGCGATCATGGAGCAGGAAATAAACGCCTCTGATTGGCTGGGTGTCCCTTTCCTTGTCGGTCATTAATTGTCATGTACGAGGTGTCCCGCGCGGCCTTCTAGAAGTCCACGTCAGTGTCTTATGCTGGCGTTTGTGGAGATGTGGGCCCGTGCGGTTGCGCGGTCTCATATCTCTTCAATGATGTAATTTGGTCAACGGCCCCTCCTCTCCGACTTAGAGATTAGGTGGTTTTCGCAATTATGTTTTTAATGAAGTTCACTTTAAAAAAAAATAATAATAATAATAATTCTAACATCATCATCTTTAAGAAATATATCTAACCGTATAATTAAGCCTTGATGAAAAGGGTATGACCATGTCCATAAAAGTCCCCACACGCATAACGCATTAAATATATGTCGCGATTGACTAATTACCCTTAAAGATGGCAACTTATAACTTCAAATATGGTCCTCATAACGACGATAGGGTCTTCGGTTCATATACATTCTAATTTCCAAAAACAAAAAAGTTCTGAACGTTTTTAGCGAATTTTGTGCTGAATCATGGACATCTTAGCATGCTTCCTTCTTATCTTAATCCCTTATGCAACTTCAATTTCTTTCAATTTAACAAACATCAATCCAAATGACCAGGACATGTTTATGTTAGAAGGTGGAGCTTATATCTCTAAAGATGCAATTCATGTGACCCCAGAAAATAGAAGTGGCACGGTCATTGGGCGAGTGACATACATCAAACGGCTTCATCTTTGGGACAAGACCTCTCGTGGGCTAGCCAGCTTCTCTACAAATTTCTCATTCGTAAAGTTATCAGACCCAACGAATCTTGTTCGTCAAGATGATGGCTTCATATTCTTCCTTGCTCAGAATAGTTCTATGATACATGGTGCCACGGATCCTCAGTTAGATACCGCAGCCGATGATAGTGCCGATCAATTTGTTTGGGTGGAGTTTGATCCTTATTGCAACACTTGGGATCGCGAAGGTAATCTTACATCATGTGATCATGTAGCTATCAATGTTAATTCTCAGTCTTCTATTAAGCAAGCAGAATGGTTTAATGACGTGTCAAGTGAAAGAGAGTGTCAAGTTTGGATTAACTATGATTCGGCATCTAGAAATCTTAGTGTTTCCTTCACTAGTTTTCGGGAGAATAGAGTTGAAGTAGGTGGAGTAGCTCACACGGTTGATCTTCGGGATGAGTTGCCTGAGAGGGTTGTTTTTGGGTTTTCAGCTGCAACTGGTGAGTTTTCTGATAAAAACACTGTAAAATCTTGGATCTTTAATAGTTCTGATTTACAATTTGATGCGAACAAGGGGTTGTCACCACACAAGCTCAGATTAGTGGTCGGTTTAGTAGTTGGAAAATCGGTCCTAGTCACGCTTCTTGTTATACTTGCATACGTTCTATGGAAAGAGAAGAAGAAGAAGAAGAAGAAGAAGAAAAACAATGGTGACAAAGTGGAGGAACCCGGTTTTTCCGTGGAGATGAACCATGAATTTGAAATGGGTTCCACTGGTCCTAGAAAATTCTCTTACCATGAATTAGCTCGGGCAACTTGTGACTTTGCTGATAAAGAGAAGCTCGGAGAGGGAAGTTTTGGAGGAGTCTACAAAGGGTTTTTGAAAGATTTGAGAACATATGTAGCAGTCAAAAGGGTATCAAAGACTTCTCAACAGGGGGTCAAGGAGTACGCATCGGAAGTCAGGATCATTAGCCGGTTAAGACACAGAAATCTTGTGCAACTCACTGGTTGGTGCCATGAGAAAGGTGAACTCTTGCTTGTTTATGAGTATATGGAAAATGGAAGCTTAGATTCACATCTTTTCAAGGCAAAGAGCTTGTTGACATGGGGGACAAGGTACCAAATTGCTAGTGGTTTGGCTTCTGCTTTACTATATCTACATGAAGAATGGGAGCAATGTGTTTTGCATAGAGATATCAAATCGAGTAACGTGATGTTAGACTCAGATTTCAATGCAAAGCTTGGTGATTTTGGCTTAGCTAAGTTTGTTGACCATGAGAAAGGTTCTCAAACGACGAGTTTAGCCGGTACCTTAGGTTATATGGCTCCTGAATGTGTCACCACAGGCAAGACAAGCAAAGAATCAGATGTATTTAGCTTTGGGGTTGTTGCATTAGAAATAGTATGTGGGAGAAAATCCATTAACTCTAAGGCACAAGAAAAGCAAATATGGTTACCAGGATGGGTTTGGGAGCTCTATGGGACACATACACTTTTGGAAGCAGTTGACCCACGTCTAAGGTTAGAATTTGATGAAGATGAAGTCAAGCGTTTGATGATCGTTGGGTTATGGTGTGTGCATCCCGACTCACGACTCCGCCCATCAATGAGACAGGTGATTCAAGTACTGAACTCCAAAGCATCCCTCCCTATACTCCCGTCAAAGATGCCCGTCGCTTCTTACTTTACTACCCAAAGACCATCGTTATGTGATGGCTCTAGCGTGAATTTGTCCGTATCTTCATCTTATTTATATGGACGTTAAATACCTTTATTCACCATCTTTTTCTGATTATAACCACTGCCTTTTTCCATTCTCTATGCAAACGATATATGATGCTACTTATTATGCGGTTACCAATGTGTAGACATTTTCAGAATTGTGTAAATACATATTAGCTTATGATGTAACAACTTATCAAGTTTTGATTTACCTTTGTGGCTCATTCTGGATTATTTTTTTGTACTCCAAAATTTCTTGTAAACATGAAAAAACTACACAAATAACATAACCGATTTAACACATGACAAGCGTTTTGAATGATCTAAGAATGTAGAAGTAGAATATTACATCTCATCCACCATTTTATACCCTATAATATAACAAAAAAATCATACTTTTCAAAATTTATCTATCATTTTAAAAACCTTCCACATCCCCTCCACCATATTTACCTTTATCTTAGTCACAAACACTTATTTAATTATATTCCTCGTTAAAATACACTTACCACAATTTGATGGGGGTGAATAGTTGCTTTTTGTATATAAAAAGCTAGAAGATGGATTTTTCAAAATATAAAGATAGGGTATAAAATGATGGATGTGATGTAGAGTGTTTTTAGTAAGTTTTTTTAAATTTTAAAGATGGGGGGATGTTTGATGAAAGGGATGTGAATGCTCTTAGGTTACAACCCGTTTATTCTAGGGTTAAGTAAATGTAACTTTTAATATTAAGTAATAAAAATAATATTTCTAAAAATATTGTGTATTGCACGGGTTGAACAAACCCATGTACTACAGTGGTTGATAATACACAAGTAACACAACATAATAAGTTAACACATACATTTGCCAAGATTTGATTTTTGAAAAATGAACTTTGATGTATTATATATTTATTATAACATTTTACGATTTGAATTTCTCATTTTATGTATTATTAGGTTAGAAACCTATGTATTACGGTGTTAGATGAATGAAATACTAAATTGTTATCAATAAGTAGAAAAATTAAGAAAAATAGTTAGGAAAATAAACAAGAGATAAGTGTGAAAATTTTGATTTAGTATCTACCTTTTCCTCCAGATGTAATGTAATATATATGGTTGAGATGTATTGTAACAGCCCAAGCTAACCCGTATCACGATATTGTCCGCTTTGCCCGCCCAGCCGTATCAAACTGGTGCCAGACTCACGGTTTTGCATTGGTCTCACCCCCAAGGACTGGCCAAAACGCGTCTGGTAGAGAAGGTTCCCCCACCCCTTATAAGGAAGTGTTTGCTCTCCTTCTCAACCAATGTGGGATGCTACAATCCACCCCCTTAGGGATCCCAGTGTCCTCGCGGGCACGACTGGCACACTGATCCGGGGCCCGGCTTTGATACCAACTGTAACAGTCCAAGCTAACTCGTACCACGATATTGTCCGCTTTGCTCGCCCAGCCGTATCAAACTGGTGCCAAACTCACGGTTTTGCATTGGTCTCACCCCCGAAGGACTGGCCAAAACGCGTCTGGTAGAGAAGGTTTCCCCACCCCTAATAAGGAAGTGTTTGTTCTCCTTCTCAACCGATGTGGGATGCTACATGTATATAGTTGTATCATGAGTTAATAAAAGGCTTGTGTTAAATATACCAAGTAAGAGGATTAATATACCAATTTAGTCAAACATCAATGATAGGTAGGCATTTAATGATAGATAAGCATTTAAATTATTATACTACTATTATTTATTATTTATGTTACTATCTACTATCACTTTTTTTTATTTACAATTTTATATTTTGTTGTACTATTATTAATAATATTAATACCAATATTAATAAAAAATAAATTAATCTTTCATAAAAAAACATAAATAAATACGAAAGTGCAAAAGTTCATTATAAATAAACAACAATACGAGTCTCTAATAAAAAAAAGTAAACATGCAAACATTAAAATACTTAGTCAACTAGATCGACAAAACCACTTTCACGGTGACAAAGTTGAGTATAAAGTTCTAGACGCGACCTATACATGGTTTCCCATCTAGTTGCAGACTGGCTAATGTTGCGAAAATTCCAATAAGGCATGATAGTAGGCATTGGGTACCCTCCTTGTAATTCCACCATGACATAATGGTTCTAATCATTAACTAGGGCAATTGTAAGAGCTCTGTGATGTTGAATCTCTTCTGGACCACTCCAAAACGGGAAAGTAGTTGTACTACCGAACATGCTTAAAGAATGGACGATTACACCAAATTTATTAGCAATCAAAACACATGCCTCGGGCATTTTCATCCGGTGTACTTCTGGACAAGGCGACCCAAAGAAACATAAGTTTTGATACAATGAATTCACATCCCTAACAAAAATGTTCGCGTAGAAATCATATCGACTTTGTAACTCTTCTCTCATCATCTGTCGAATGTACTCATAATATCTATCTTCATCAAGTCCAAGGCAAACAGCTAGTGCTCGAGATCCACAATTTCCATCCCTTTAACATTTTGTATATTTGTTATGTATGGATGTAATAGTTTTGGAATATCAACCAGCATATCTAAACCATCCATGAGTGGTACTTCATTCAAGTCTATCACGTATTAACTATGTCTGGCTGGCTCATCCGGGATCTCGGTCCAGTCTATCATATACACAACAAAATAAATGTTCGTGAATGCAAAATTGTAGATGCACTTTATGCGACTAATGCTTCGGATTGTGACTTTAACATATGTTAGAAGATTTGTAGAAGGGCGAAAGTGACTTATAGAGGGCGAAGGTGACATAATGATGGGCGAAGGTAGACTGAGGATGGGCGAATGTAGGATGCTAACTGAAGATGTGCATGTTCGTACTTTGTGAAGGGGCGATTGTGGACAAAGTCCACATTCGTACCTTAATATAGGGCGAATGTGCAGAGTCTATAAATAGTTTTTGCTTGATTTGTAAGTTAGACAAGTTGGTTATTGTGTGTGTGTTAAGGTCAGGTTGCTCTCTAGATTAAGATTGTGTCAAAGTGTATAGATCAGCTTGTATTTGCTTTATGTAAACATTTTGAACAAGTTAATCTATAAAAATGATGTTTGAAAAGGTAATCCGTGTGTTGTGATTTGCGTATTATCATTTTGTTCAGTTCTAGGGTTTCCGCACCTAGAATTGTGACTTGTATGATCATATTTTCCTGTCTATTGCTAAAATTCGTCGTTTACAAAAATAAAAGTTGAAACACCTCCTACGATTGAGTTGTTTTTGCTATAAATCGAAATAAAAGTTTGTGAATGCAAAACGAACCAGTATATCGTGACTCAAATACATCAATTCATATACATAACAAAATAAAAGTTCGTGAATGCAAAATAAAAGTTGAAACACCTCCTACATAAACATGAAACAACAAAATAAAAGTTGGTACCTGATTAGTGACAAACTCGGGTGTCCTCAAAAAAGAATCACCTCCTACGATTGAGTTGTTTTTGTTAGAAATCGACATCTACAAGAAATTATAATAAAAGTTTGGATGGTGGCCATAGTCATTGTACAAGTTGCTACTTATAAGAAGATTAATCTTAGATAAAACCAACTTATTTAATAACTTATATGATTTTCAAAAAATAAATAATAATAATAACTTTAATCCAACTAAATACTAACTTATTTAATAAATTATGTGTTTTCAAAAAAAAATTAATAAATTGATTGAAAAAGTGTGCGTGGGAAAGCCAATAGCATTTAATATAAGTTAGTAAAAGGTTTGGTGGCAATTGGTGGCCCGGGTACTCTCGAGTACCTAATTCGCCAAAAGGGTGCCCGAGAGTGCTCGGAAATTGATTCGTTGGCCATTCAAAAAAAGGTTTGACTAACTTGGTATGTTTAACAACACCCTTAATAAAATTCAAAAAGAAGTATTTTATAAAGATACGGAGATGCATCTAGTTTATTAATTATAGAGTTAACAACCATTTTCGTCTCTAAGTTTGGTCATGTTTGCTGTGTAGTCCAAAAAAGATTTTTTTTTTGTAACTGGATACCCAACGTTTGAATTTTGGTGCTATTTTCATCCAATTCACTAACTGGGTTAGAAACTAATGTTAAGTGAGGGACACTTTTGTCCTTTTGCACCCCCTCTCTTGTTCTCTATCTATCTCTTTATATCCCCCTCCCTCCCGTTCTCTTTATCTCCCCCTCCCTCTCGTTCTCTCTCTCCCCTATCTTCCCCCTCTCCCTCTCCCTCCCTTTCTCTCTCCATCTCTTCCTCTCCCTCCCTATCTCTCCCTCCCCACTCTCTCCCTCCCTCCCTTTCTCTCTCCTACCTCTCTCTCCCCCTCTATCTCTCCCTCCTTTCCCTCCCTCTCATTCTCTCCCCCTCTCTCTCCCTCTCCATATCCCTCTCCCCTTCTCTCCTTATCTCTACAATACCACAACCACGACCCACTTCCACCATAAACCGCCACCCACCTCCACCATACACCACCACCCCTAACATAACTGGCCAAATTGTTTCCAGAAGACCGGTAACGTCACCACACTCATAGTTATCTATCACTCACCATCTTGAACATGCAACGTCGCTGTAAGATCCTTACCCCAAATTACTCGATTTATCATGATACAAACATAAATTTCAAGCGGATTAAATTTTTGATTCTAAGTACATCGGATTAACATTAACAAAATCCAAGACAGGTAACAAAATCATTAAAAGATTTGTTGGAACATGTTCCTAGTCGCATAAGTTAGTTACATAGTTAATAAACACAACGGAAGTTTCAAAGATTGGTTATAGTAACCCAAAACCCAAAGATGGTCAAGACTTGGTTGTTCGTTTGTTCGGTTACTTGATCGATCCCCGGAAAGCTCCATATTGCACCCTAACCTAACATGATAACAATACACAAAAGAGTTTAGCTCGAAAACGTGTTTAAAACAAAGTTAATCAAACGAAAATAGGCCGGAAACAAGCCGCCATAAGCTACGCTGGCTAGCCATAGCTTACGGCATGCTTACCTTTGTGCCTCCAGGCCTGCCGTAAGCTACGGTTGGCCAACCATAGCTTACGGTTGGCTGTGTCTGCTCGTTTTATGCTGATGTTATTGGTTTTAGTAATTTATAAAGATGTCATTTTTCACGGTACCAAAAACTTGATGTGTTAAGTTCAAAACCTTGGTTTTGGGAAAAAGATTGATTTTTACTATACCTTTTAACATGCTTTAAATTTATAAGTAACCGATAATTACTTAGAAACTAAAGCCAACACATAGGTAGAGAACCTGACGTGTATAGTATAGGTGTCTAGGCTAAATACCGAGTATCGTATTCCAAAGAACACACTTTCCCCTACTCAACCGTTTATCAATTACCTGATCAGGTTTGAAAAGAAAAATAAAATGGAGGGGTTTTAAGAAAAATAGTTTTAAAAAGGTGTTAGGTTTGATAAAATAAAAGGGTAAAATAGTAGAGATAACGAATATGCACATCTTGGGGCTTCCGTATACGTAGTTAAATTTATTGTTAAAATTAATAATTTACATTAATTATTTGTGAGGAGGACGAGAGTGATCTTGAAGTGTTGGTTCCTTGATAGAGAAACGGGACCACTACTGAGTAGTATGCTTAACCTCCTAATGCGCGTTTGCACGAAGGTACACCGACTAAGACCTGCATGTAGCAAGCTTCCCAAACCGCGGTCAAGTCTTTGGTCCTTAAACTCATCTTCTTCTTGAAATGGAGGCTTCATTTCCGACCTGGAACACCGTACACCTCCATTAGCTCTCGCTTTCCTTGCCGAAGGATCTCTTCTTACACTCAATCATGGAGACATTGTTCCCCTAAGTAGGTTAACGATCATAAAGACCGAAGGATCTCTCTTACAGTCAGCCTAGACGACATGTATCCCCAATGGTTAACGGATCCGTACTAAAGAGGCCTAGAAATAGAACTCTTGTTTTATTTATCTTTAAAGTGACACTTTATTATTTAGTGATCAATTAAATATAAAGTTGGTTTGATTATTGATGTCATAATAAACTCAACCCATAACCTCCCAAGCTGAATGAAACCCTTGACAAAGGTGGAACATAATCCTAAAGGTGTGTAATTCGAAGATCACTGGTGCACCCGTAGGGAATCCACCCTTTACCAAGAAGATCATTCAATCACCTGGTAAGTACCAAAAATGTGTCACTCAGATCTGTTCCACTTCAGAAGCCATTGCTTAGAATCTGGTTTGAATATCAGAAGCCCAAAGGATTTGTCTCACTACCGGTTTGCTTGCCTTGGATCTAGCTCGGGTCTACCGGAACTGATTGTACCTCTAGTTAGTTTATTAAATAAGTTAGAGTTGATTTTGCTTTATTAAATTAATCATCATTCGAACCTGTCACAAGATAAATAAACAAGAATTAGAAAGAAGATAACACAACAAATAACTAAAGATAGACTACTACTACTAATAATAAAGTCTACAAATCAAAGTGGGTTCGGGAATAATAGAAAGATACAACCATAAGAATGATCAACACAAGAACATCGTTGTTCATAGAAAAGCTCTCCATCTCCTAATGCTATGTATCTGGTATCATCCTCATGAACCTTGATGTTTATTACATAAGCTACTCTACGATCTCATGCTTAGCCTAAATGATCAAGATAGGACGAGGCCTAACCTTGTCGGGTATGTTAGGAGGGCCCTCCCACAAGACCACAAGATCTCTGGAAGACTCTTGGAAGGCGACCCAAGAGGGCACAAGACTTATGGAATGGTGTGATATGGAAAGCCTCAAATGGAAGGGAGTAGCTTGCTATTTATAGAGCTGCCAGTGCAAGCACATGCGTGCACCATGGAGTGGCACGACCATGCACCTGCAGGTTTTATGTTCTGTTGGTTGCAGTTGTGTCTTGTCTGTACTTGTTGTGTCAAGCACGGGCGTGCCAGGTGGGGGAGCACGAGCTTGTATGTTATCTTGGCTATTGTCCCCCAAGTTTGTTGCGTTTTCTTCTAGCGTGTAGGGCCTTTGTGTAAGTTTGTGTGGGCGTGTTGGGTCTGTCCTGGGCTAGTTTTTATCACTGTTTAAGTCTCGGAAGGGCCTTCAAACATACAGGGAACGTGCTGTAAGTCTCAGATCTTCAGGAATCTTCAGATTTTGCCTGTTTTTGCCTGAAAATATCCTGTTTCCGGCTTGGAGCTCCAGTTTCATGATAAACATAAATAGGAACGAATTAAGTATCCAAATTAGTCATAAGTCTAACTCTATCCTATTATGAGACGGATTATGCCTGTTTTATATGTTAATTATGTGATACATCACAATACCCCTCACTTGATGCATCTGTCATACCGTTTTGATCGTCTTTTTGCAGCACTTTTGACTGTCCACAAAAGGGTGGATTTTGTTTCATCTTTCGCCACAATTTTCTTTCCTCTGCCGTCTTCTTGAAACTAATCTGTATTAGTTCTGGAGGCAGACATGGCTGAGTGAAGTGGAGACATCGAAGTAAGTGTTCGTCCAGCGGATACATATTGACAAAGCGAGCGGGGAAACAAGAGAGAGATGAGAGATCAAAAAGAAAGTAGAGAGAGCAAAGAGCAGGAGAGAGAGAGAGAGAGAGAGAGAAAGAGAGAGTAAAATTCTAGTTCTTTAGGGTCTCACCGGTCAAAGACCAAAATTTAACTTTGAATAACTTTTATTTCTTTTGGGCTCTCTTTTTGAGTTCTCTCTTTATTTCGGGCTCTCTGTTTATTTTGGCTCCCTCTTACGTATTATTATTATTATTATTAATATTATTATTATTATTATTATTATTATTATTATTATTATTATTATTTAGAAGATCTCTCTCTTGGCCCCGTCATGTGTTGTTCCCTTCTTTGTCAACAGTGTCGCCTTTCTTTAAACTTGCGGTCTCGAACCCTCGATGATGACAACGTCTTGAAGTTGCTTTGGTGACACATGATCGGAACTCATTTTTAAAGAAAAATATGTGTTTCATGTAAAAATTAAAATAAATAATAAAACCATTCCGTATTTAGAAAAGTCGAAACGGGGTTTTAAGGTCATAAGACCATTTCCAATGCATCCTTGGGAGAGATGCCTTTGGGAGCCCTTACAAATCCTTACCATTGTGAAATTTTGTTCTTAAGAGCCTTTAGCAGCTAAGCCCTTGTGGAAGGGCTTGGTTTTTATTGGTTTTTGCAAATTAGTGGGTTCAAAGTAAAAGAAGAAAATGTTTTATTTAAATATTGTGTGTGATGGGTAGTGATGAGGTGAAAATTAAGAAGAGTTACGATATATGTAGGGTTGGATATGAAATAAGAGTTTTTAAGGATTTGTAAGAATATTATGTGGTAGATGATGTGAAAGCTAAGGGCTCGTAAGGATGCACATAGCGTTGGAGGTGGTGTAATGATGGAATTTAAGCTACAAATGTAAGAAAATAGTGGCCAATGGACCACCCATTATTTTAAACCTTTTTTATTTACGATTGTGGTTCTATAACTATTTATATCTAAGTCTCACACGCATTAAACATATTGACCGACGACTAAAGGCTTTTATATGTCCGCAGACTCAACCTTAGAAAAATCTACTACAAATATTGTCCTCATAATTCATAGACAAATTGAGCAGATAGCGTTTCTGGTTCACATTCTAATATATTCATGCTAATTACAAAGAACAACCACCTATCAAAAACTACACAAATTTATTAACAAGTTTTGTCCCGAGTCATGGGCATCTTAGCATGCTTCCTTCTTACCTTAATCCCTTATGCATATTCTATTTCTTTCAGTATGCCAAACATTAGTCGCGTTTACGGAGGCATGTTCACATTAGAAGGTGGAGCTTATATCTCTGATGATGGGATTCAGGTGACCTCAGAAAATAACAATAGCAGTGTCACTGGTCGGGTGACATACATGGACCGGCTTCATCTTTGGGACAAAAGCACGCGTGAGCTTGCAAGCTTCTCTACCAATTTCTCATTTGTAAAAATATTTGATCCTAATGACCTTTATCGTCCAGATGATGGCTTCTTATTCTTCCTTGCTCAGGATAGTTCCGTGATACATGGCGCCAATGATAGTAAAGCTCAATTTGTTTGGGTTGAGTTTGATCCTTATTGTAACCCTTGGGAGAGTAGTTCGGAATGTGATCATGTAGGTATCAACATTAACTCTGTTGCTTCTATTAAGAATCAACCATGGCTTAATGACAAGTCAAGTAGAAGAGAGTGTCAAGCATGGATTACATATGATTCAGTTTCCAAAAATCTTAGTGTTTCCTTCACTGGCATTCAGAACAACACAATCTTTCAACAAGATGGATTATTTTACACGGTTGATCTACGAGATGTGTTGCCTGAATGGGTTGTTTTCGGGTTTGCAGCTGCGGCTGGTGAGTTGTTTGATAAAAACACTGTAAAATCTTGGATCTTTAATAGTTCTAGTTTACAAGTTGATGAAAACAGCGGGTCACCAGCAAACAAGCTCGGGCTTGTGGTGGGATTAACAATTGGGATATTGGTTCTAATCACACTTGTTATACTTGCATTTGTCTTGAGGAGGAAGAAGAAAAAATATGGTGATAAAGTGGAGGAACTTGGAATTTCTGTGATAATGAACCCTGAATTAGAAATAAGCCAAGTTGGGCCAAGAAAATTCTCTTACCTTGAATTAGCTCAGGCAACTAGTGGCTTTGCAGAGAAAGTGAAACTAGGAGAGGGAAGTTTTGGAGGAGTCTACAAAGGGTTGTTAAAAGATTTGAGCACCTATGTAGCAGTCAAAAGGGTATCAAAGACATCCAAACAAGGAATCAAGGAGTATGCATCTGAAGTCAGGATCATTAGTCAGTTGAGGCACAAAAATCTCGTGCAACTCAATGGTTGGTGCCACGAGAAAGGTGAACTCCTGCTTGTTTACGAGTATATGGAAAATGGAAGCTTAGATTCACATCTTTTCAAGGCAAAGAGCTTGTTGACATGGGCGACAAGGTACCAAATTGCTATTGGTTTGGCTTCCGCTTTATTATACCTACATGAAGAATGGGAGCAGTGTGTTTTGCATAGAGATATCAAATCGAGTAATGTGATGTTAGATTCAAATTTCAATGCGAAGCTTGGTGATTTTGGGTTAGCTAAGTTTGTTGACCATGAGAAAGGTTTTGAAACCACAATTTTGGCTGGAACCTTGGGGTATATCGCTCCTGAATGTATCACCACAGGCAAGGCAAGCAAAGAATCTGATGTATTTAGCTTCGGGGTTGTTGCATTAGAAATAGTATGTGGAAGAAAATCAATTCACCACAAGGATCAAGAAATGAAAATATGGTTACCAGAATGGGTTTGGGAACTCTATGGTGTTGGAACTTTTTTGGAAGCAGTAGATCCACGTCTAGGGTTAGAATTTGATGAAGATGAAGTAAAGCGGCTGATGATTGTTGGGTTATGGTGTGTATATCCTGACTCAAAACTTCGACCATCGATGAGACAAGTGATTCAAGTACTGAACTCTGAAGCATCCCTCCCTGTACTCCCTACAAATATGCCTGTGGCGTCTTACTTCACAACACGCATTCCATCATTATCTGGTGGCTCTAACGTAGATCTGTCAACATCTTCGTCATATTTATATGGTCGTTAAATACCTTTGTTGGCAATAATGTAACGTTTTTAATGTATAAAAATATATTATCGTATGATGTTACTTTTTTATTTTTTGTAATTGCCATTAATGTTTGATTTGATAATTGCCAATATACATAGGCCTTCACATAGTTGAGAACCTGAAAACTAGTATGTAGAAAACCAACTTCACAAATACTAGCCGGTTGCAAGTATAATCCCAAACAACATATTCTGAACCCCAAGTTATTTAGCGTTAAATGTATTCTAACACATACACCCCAAAATATTGACCATTTGCACTAATAAGTATTAAAACATATGATCCATAACACATTAAGGAGGGGTTTGGAAAGTCAAAAAATAAGTGGAGTTTTAGTTGAAAATATGTTGTTTATAAGGCAGTCGGTTTAGAAACTAGGCAAGTAGCACACCACAAGAGAAAAAACAAAGTTGAATGTTTGATATGATATATGTATATTAACATAGAGCCTAGCTATGGTGGTAGCTCTCCGTAGATAGTATCTACAAAGTGTCTCGTGATCTTATCAACGAATTCACCTATTTGGCTATTTGCACATGATTAAGAATTTGTCGGTGATAGTATTCACAATAAATTATGGGAAGGAATGTCATTCACCGAAAATCTATGTTAGGGACATAGGGTTAGGATCAAATACACAAGACAATTTTTATAGGAAGGGTGAGAAGGATTGTGATCCATTGATCATATGTTTGAAGGGTTGAGATTAGTTTGTTTGAAAAAAATAAATAATAAATTAGAGGAAGGGCATAAAAGGAAAACCACATTTGGTGACTTTCTCTCTCCACATCATTTTACCATAAAAGGAAAAACCCATCATTTTAAAACGTCTATAACTTTTTCATACGATATTTTTTTTTCAAAAAAATTTTACCATATTAACGAGCGTTTTTTTATCTTTAATATGAGTACCACATTGCTATATTAAAATTGAAAAAAAAATCATGTTAAATGGGTTTTCTTCTCCATTGTGTCTTCTGCTCGTTCATTGTGTTATATTATGCACGTGTGCTTTATAAATATGTTATTTATGTTCTTCTAGTCTACACATGATTTAACTTTGTCCATGGTGTTTTTAGTATGCTTTTCATTGTGTTTTACGCAAATGAGTTTTGTATTTAGGTGTACATTGTATTTTATTATGTTGTTCATTGTGTTTAAGTCTATTATTCATTGTGTTTTAGTCTTCTGTTCATTGTGTCTTTAGTATGTAGTCCATTGTGTTTTATTATACTGTTCATTGTGTTTTATACCCTATTGTTCATTGCATATTTAATTGGTACTTATTGTGTTTTACGTTATCTCCATTGTGTCTTACGCAACTGGGATTTCAACTTTTTTTTTCAAAAGAATTCATTGTGTTTTAGTCTTCTATTCATTGTGTCCTTATTATGTCATCCATTGTGTTTTACACAACTGGGTTTTTGACTTTTTTTTTCAAAAGTACTCATTGTGTTTAAGTCTTCTGTTCATTGTGTCTTTAGTATGTCGTCCATTGTGTCTTACGCAACTGGGTTTTCAACTTTTTTTTAAAAAGTATTCATTGTGTTTTAGTCTTTTATTCATTGTGTCTTTAGTATGACGTCCATTGTGTTTTATTAGATTGTTGATTATGTTTTATACCTTATATTTAATTGGTGCCCATTGTGTTTTACACTCCATTGTGTCTTACGCAAGTGGGTTTTTAACTTTTTTTTCGAAAGTATAACAATGTGGTACTCATATTAAAGATAAAAAGACGCTCGATTTTGTGGTATAATTTTTTTTAAAAAAAGATGACGTATAAAAAAGTTACGGACATTTAAAAATTAAGGTGAAAATGGCATGTGACTTGCATGTGCATATTTTTTTGACAAAATTAGCCCTTCCATTTGTTTAATCCTTTGACACATGTCAATTTCTAGTGGCTTCTCACCCTTCTCATTTTTTGTAGCCTTTGTAGAATATCCCAACCCAAGTAATATACCATCCATATTTTTCGTTTTAAAATATATAAACGCGGTCATAATTATACTCAAGTTCGAACCCCATGGCATACACTTTGGTGGGATATTTGCCAAGTGATGGTTGGGCCTACCCTCTTTGGAGGGGTCAGGTTCGATTCTGATGGCCCCCCGGTTTTCTACTACCGTGCATTTACTCCAGAGAGGCTTGCCTCTTGTGGAGGGTGCAACATCTGTCAAGTGGCAGGTGGCGGGAAATTTTCCGGGTGGAAGCCTTAGTGCCCCTTATGCGCAGCCTCGACTCGCTTGTGGGCCGGCCACTCTCGCGTCAGCGTGGGCCCGGTTAAGACAACATAGTCTGACCATTGTAGAGTGGCTAGGGGATTCCCCTTCTGGGGGGTTGTGATGATCTCTGCCGCAACATAGAAAATTCGCCTTCCAAAAAAAATATGTTGGAGTAATTTATTTAAATTTTGCCAAATGATAAAAACAAAGTCATCAAAGTCAAATCATTGGGTAAAATACTAAACCCCGAGTTTGGTGTTAAATAGATTGAGCAAATGAAGATAAAAGCCAAAAAAGGCCAAGGAAACAAAGTACTTTTTGGAAAGTTTAAGTGTTACTTGTCAAAACAACTCTTTTTTATGTACAAGTGACAATGATTAAAAGCCCGAAGTGTGTTACAAAGGACAGTATATGCATATTAGGTTGATGGTAGTTGCGTCCATTTAATTAAAATGGTTTTAGACACATTGTTGTTTGTAATGAGTTGCACAAACCATTGTAATCGCAAGTGCATTTATACATCACAACGTTGAACTAGTGGAATAACATCTAGACGGTGACGGATGTGGTAAATATGATGTTATGTCCCTATGTTGTATAACTCATTGACGTATGAATGATGTCTTATTTAGGTGAGGATGCATTACAAGCTGACAAGGACGATTGTGTCTAGAAATTAAAATGGTCCCAAACATTCATTTTTCGTCCACTTTGACATTCCATCTTATTTAGATTAACATTGATTTTGGTCCAAACATTTTGAAGACATTAATTTCTGTTTTTCAATGTCGACAATAATTAATAAAATAAACGTTCCACTTACAAAAGTCACCCATAGGAAAATTATATATGTGATAATAACGTAACTAAAACTTTTCAATTACAGAATCATAGTAGAACATTTTAACATGGCTTACGTGTTTCAAACATTTTGAAGACATTAATTTCTGAAGTGTAGAGATGGTGTCTTCCAGTTCATCTACCTCGGGATACCTATTGGTGCTAATATGAAAAGGGATAGACATTGGGCTCCGGTTATTAGGGCTGCAAACGAACCGAACGAACACGAACAAGGCCTTGTTCGTGTTCGTTTGTTAAGGAAATCATGTGTTCACGAACAGTTCATGAACACTTTCCGAATGAGATTTTTTGTTCGTGTTCGTTCGTTAAGAAAACACTTGTGTTCGTGTTCGTTTGTGTTCGTTTGTTAACTTTGTTCATGAACGTATACGAACACAAACGGACATTAATGAACACAAACAAGTGTTTATGAACACAAACGAACACAAAGAAGTGTTCATGAACATAAACAAACACAAACGAACATATATTAACTTTGGAATAAAAATAATTCTTAAGATATCTGCTAGATCCACCCAAAATATAACTAAATTATCCAAACATATTTACCTCACATATATTATTTATTTGGGTAAATATAAGAAAATAAAAAATTATAAACCCTATTGAACTATCGAACATAAACGAACACGTTACCGAACGTTCACGAACATAAACGAACGAACGCGGCCTCTGTTCATGTTCGTTCGTTTAACTAAACGAACAAAAAATTTTGTTCGTGTTCATTCATTTATTAAACGAACGAACACAAACGAACTTCCCGCCGAACGGTTCATGAACTGTTCGCTGAAAGTTCAGTTCGTTTGCAGCCCTACCGGTTATGGATACATTTTCTAAGAAATTGTCCTTGTGACACCCGTTGAATTTACAGGTCAAGATCCGTACATCTCACTAGCTATCATGTAATTTTCAGTTATGCATTAGACATTTTACAGTAAATGTGTCACCCTGAGTCTAGCAAAGCCCAAGATAGTTTAGGAATGGGTGATGCTATCTACACAACCCAAAAAAAACCCTAAACAACCTTTCAACGGACCGTGGAGGTCCCTATGGGCCGTTGTGGCCAAATCAGGGAAAAACGACGGGTCGTGGGGGCCTCCACGGCCCGTCATAATACAAAAAAGTGAAAAACGACGGGCCGTGGAGGCCCCCACGACCCGTCGTGATACGAGGTACGAGGTGTCAGTCTGAACTCCGTGCAAAAGCAGGGAGTTCAGACTGAAAAGTCTGAAAAGGTGTTTCACCACGGACCGTGGGGGCCTCGACGGCCCGTAAAAATGGATTAGGTTTAGACATTTAATGCCTCCACGGCCCGTGGAGGCCTCGACGACCCGTAATAATCTCATATTTAACCAAAACGTGATCAGCTTCTTCCTCATTTGAACCAAAACTTAAAACATCACCACCACCAAAACCCTCATCCCATCTCGACTTCCGGGTCTCACGATGTCATATTTACAAAGCTATTCAACCGTTGACCTGTCTGAGAACGAGTCTTACGTCTCTGAAAGCGTAGGGTATGAACCCAGGGTTCAAGTGGGGAAAGAGGAGGTTAAATCCGAGGTTCGTGGTAATGACGGTAAGATGCTGCCCGATCTCAACCAGGAATATGTAGAGGAACAGGAGTCATTTTTCGTGCCACCAAGCTACCCGCCGTACACGTACGGGACTTACCATTCGCGCGGGAGTGGTGCTAAGGACTTCGAGGAAGATTATAACGGCTCTAACCCGGATGATGACAACCAGAAAGATGCTTATGAAGGTGTTAACATAAAAGTTGAACCTAACCCAGATGTTTCGTATGAAACCGAGCAGGTGCGTTTATTTATTTACACTAGTATATCTTCACACGTTTTAGGGTTTGTTGGATTGAACTAGTATATATTTACAGTAGTATATAATTTAGAGTAGTATGAATTTAGACTAGACTCTTGTATAAATTTTCAGGTATTCAGGTATGTTGAAGAGATGAAACAATGGGCTTACGATAGAGCCCTTGCTAGCGGTTACGTCCTAGTGACCGGACGTTCTATTTCAAAAGGCACGGGAAATAATGCAAGAAAAATTAGGATAGACCTGAGATGCGACCGTGCTGGCGAATACCAAACTACAGCCACAGTACGGGCTTCGGGTAGCAAAAAGATTAACTGTCCATTTATGTTAATAGGGAGGCTACGCAAAGACGGTTGGAAGTTGGAGGTTAAACACCCGAATCATAACCACGACCCTTTTAAACATGTTGAGGGTCACGCTTTTGCTAGGAGGCTGACACCACATGAAGAAAATATGGTGGAAACGCTTTATTTTCAGGGCCTGGAACCAGCAAACATACATTTGGCCATTAGAGCACAAAACCCGAATAATGTATGCATTCTACGAGACATACACAATACCATTAGCAAGATTAAACACAGAATTTACGGCGACAAAACTCCAATGCATGTATTATTATTACTTACTATTATTGTTAATTATTATTATTATTAAATATTAAATATTATTATTATTATTATTGTTAAATATTAAATATTGTTATTATTATTGTTATGCAAATACTCGAGAGTATCCTGGTTGAAAAGAAATTTACTTACTACACCAAGCAGAATCCGGAGACAGATGCTGTTGAGAATATTTTCTTTTCACACCGGGTCTCGTACAATCTCTGGCGTGCCTTCCCACATGTGATGCTGATCGACGCCACCTACAAAACGAACGAGTACAGAATCCCGTTTGTACAAATTGTGGGTATGACGTCGACAAACTTATCGTTTTGTATCGCCCATGCATTTATCGTTAAAGAGAAAACGAGTAACTACATATGGGTGCTAGAGAGGCTCAAAGATTTGCTGGAGAAGTGTATGGAGCCACGTGTAACTGTTACAGATAAAGATCTGGCACTGATGAATGCATGTCCTACAGTTTTCCCGAATGCTACGAAGTTGCTTTGCAGGTATCATATTTAACAAAATATTATTATTATTATTATTATTATTATTATTATTATTATTATTATTATTATTATTATTATTGCTTTGCAGGTATTATATCCAACAAAATATTGCAAAGTATCATAAAGCAGGATTTCCAAAAGAAGAATGGGAAATATTTTTGCAGTATTGGGGTCGACTGTGTAAATCTGCTGACCCAGAGTCTTACGAATACAATCTTGAAGCGCTCTACCATCGACTGTGTCGGGAGGGTCGAAAGGGTATATATTTTATTTATTTTTTTGCTTTACAAGCGTACATATTTTCTTTATTGACATCATTATTCTGTTTTTTACAGAGGTTTATGACTACATGGAGTCAGTTTGGCTCTGAGATTATAAAGAAATGTTTGTAGAAGCATGGTCAGATGCAAACCTTACATTCGGTCAGAGTACGAGCAACAGGGCCGAGAGTCAGCATGCTTTGATTAAGAGATACATAAAAGGCCCGAACAGCTCGCTCCACGCGCTTGTGATGAAAATAGACAAAATTATTGAGTCACGGCGCGTAGCGATAAAGCACTCCTTTGAATACAGTCGATCAACAAGAATGTGGAAACATGACCTACCGTTGTTTCAAGACGTAATCGGTAGGGTTTCGCATACAGCGCTTGATTTGATGGTGGGGGGGGGGGGGGTCAACAAGATAAAGTGGTTAATAGAAGAAAAAAAAAGAGGTCTTGTGATCACCGACTCAAGACGACTTATGGATTGCCATGTTCCTGTCAACTGCAATCGTATGATATGAAAGGTAACATCATTTTTTAGACTTATTATTTTTTTTAGGATATAATAGTCAAATTTATAAATGTTTAAAGCGTTTTGTAGACGACTTGTGTTGTCTGGTTCGTACAAAAACAGAGGAAATTCTGCCGAAATTTTGTATAAAAACCCAAAATTTTTATAGATTATTGATTGCTGTTGTGATTGAATATATATATATCAGGTATACAAGTGTCACTGGCTGATATCGACGTCTTCTGGAAACGACTTGACTATTTGCCAGAAGTAGCTGAGAATCCCGAGTATGACTTTCAGCAGGAAATGAATGCATTCGCCGAGCAACTAAGGTCGCAACCGCCGCAAGTGAAAAAAAGCATATTGCAGAAGATGAAGGAGGTGTTGAATCCGATTATGACTAAACATAAACCTCCTGAGGTACAAACCGATACTCGGGGGCGGCCAACAACAAGTGAAAAGCAAAAAAAGGAAGATAAGGCTGCGGTTATTATTATTATTATTATTAATTTGATTATTATTATTATTATTATTATTATTATTATTCTTGTTGTTGTTGTTATTATTGTTGTATACAATTTTCAATGTAGGGGAAAAAGCCGTCTAGAAGAGGTAAACAATCAAAGGACAAACCGATTGTTTACGATGAAAATTTTCCACTATTGGTAGGGGAGAGGTACAAACTACTGATATACACATTCATACATGCATACATATTTATACACATATTAAATCTCTCTGTTTGATGGTTACAGATACAAACTGGAGATCGACAGGTATAAGAAAAGACTTCCAACTCAATATCATAAATACATTACAGACATTTGGAATGTCCGTGGAGACGGTCACTGTGGGTTTCGATCCGTAGATGTGTCCTTAGGGTGGCAAGAGGATATGTGGCACTTCATCCGCACACAGCTTAAGGAGGAGATGGTCGAGAACGTAGAACGATGGTGGCCAATTTTAAACCATGTAGATCACAATTGCTACGAGAGAGTATCCACGTCATTAGATTGGCATGGAGTGGGACCAGCAACGGATGAGCATTGGATGGATATGCCCTCCCCAGGATTACTGATTGCTCAGAAATTTAAGGTGGTTGTTTAATTTCTCTCTCCGAATGATCTCAGTGAGAAGTACTTCCCTATGTTTGATGGTCCACGCAACATTGAAGAACATGCGTTCGTATCGTTTGCTTTTGTTAACAAAGATACAGAGGCGCAAATGGTGTTATGGTGGTGGTTAGTGTTGCAATCGATGGTGTACGGTGGCGCACTTGGAGACAAAATTCTCCTAAATACGAGATTTCAAAGAAAAAGCTTTTTTGTTTCAAGAATTCTTCCTTTTAGCAACGTTTTATCATCATCATCATCATCATCATCATCATCATCATCATCATCATCATCATCATCATCCTCATCATTATTATTATTATTATTATTATAGTTTTAGGCTTCATAGTTTCTAGGCTTTTATAGTTTCTGTTTTTCATTTCTTGGAGTTTCAACCAAGAACGATAATTGTATATTTTGGTGTTTCAAAATGTACAATTCTTGTAATGAATATACACAGGTGTATTATAGTAAAATGATTGTACAGTGTTCAAATATTCAATTGGTGTAATGCATATACACAGATGTATTATAGTAGGTAAATGATTGTACAGTAATCTAATGTTCTAAATGTTGTAATGAATATACACAAGTATATCATAGTAGATAAACGATTGTACAGTAATCTAATGTTCTAAATGTTGTAATGAATATACACAGGTGTATCTTAGTAGTTAAATGATTGTACAGTATTCCAATGTTCTAACTGTCGTAATGAATATACACAGGTGTACCATAGTAGTCAAAATCATAAAACACCTTCACGATTCTTGTATCTAACTAGCGTAGAAAATCAAGGTACGTATGTTTTAATTATTGCTCGTGTCATATGTGTATGTATTTTTATGGGTGGTTGACATATTATGTATAATATGTCGTATCAATCAAGAATGAGTATGTGTAGCATATTACAGTAGTTTACATTTTAACTTGGTTTATGAATATACACAGGTGTATATTCATAACAGATGTTATCGTATGTGAGTTGATATTTTTTTGCACAGCTGTTGTATAGTATTCTAATGTTCAAATGTGGTAGTGAATATACACAGGTGTATCATATTAGTTAAATCTTTGTATAGTAGTCTGTAGTTTAAATATGGTAATGAATATATATATGTGTTTCATTCTGAGTTGGCAGTTTCTTTTAGGTTCTGATACACAGGTGTATCATAGTAGTTAAATGATTGTACAGTAGTCTAATGTTCAACTGGGTTAATGAATATACACAGGTGTATCATATCTGAGTTGGTATTTTGTATAACATGTGTTTGTATATTGTAATGTTTTTTTTAATTACATTATTTACATTGTAGGTCTCGTTGATAGAAACGTATATGAATCTCCCAGCGGGACGAGATATTGGACGCTAAGTGTACCAGATGAAGTTAAACCCTATGTAGCTGCCAGGTTTAGATCTTTGGATGAAGCTATTATAATGTACGAAATGGAACCAAAGTTTGTAGTCACTGAAATGGAACCAAAGTTGTTGTTTAGTTATGAATACATATATACAACAACATCGAATTAACACGTGTAATGCTTTTATGTACACCAATGTACTTTGGTTAAATGATAATGCAGTAGATATAAAGCAATTCCTAGTTTAATACATTTATGTATGTGAACGTATGTTGTATTTTTTTAGTTCAATACATTGTGTTTGGTTTCTAATTTTCATTTATCTACTACTATTTCTTATCTTCAAAAACCACACACAAGCATACATATATGTATAACAAACAATTATGTAAATTGAAATTCAATGCAAACTTTACAAATACTCTGATGCTTTTCATTATTCAGAACATCAATTACATTATCATTAGAATGTCATCAGTTCTATTTAAATCAACGAACTTTCAAAATGCAAAACAAAAATCCTCTCTTTTTTATTGCTTGCTTGACTTTTGATTTACATCTACTTTTGCCTTCCTTTTCCTTTATTACTTCAAAACTCTTATTTTTACCAACTCAACCAGAACTGACGGTACCAAAACCTACACATTAAACACACAATAATCAATGGATATACACATATATGAAGTGTTAATAAGTTACAATATACGCCAATGTAAAACATATATACACCCATGTACAACATATATTCACCAATGTACAACATACATACACCACTGTACAACATATATACACCCATGTACAACATATATACACCAATGTACAACCTGTGTAAACCATCGACAAAATACAGATTCTTGAATAGTTATCAAAACTCAACATATAACATGTTTATATACACCCATGTACAACATATATACACCATTGTACAACATATATACACCCATGTACAACATATATACACCCATGTATAACAAGTTTATAGACCTGTGTAAACCTTACTACCTTGATCTGCAGCTGATTTAATTTTTGAGTTTGATACGCCTGTGTATAAAAAAACCCCCTTTAATAACATATAACAAAATGAGTAGGACTGAATACATCATGGTACACCAGTGTACAATACACCTTTATATAACTGCATAGACATAACAGCTGATATAGGGTTTGTCGTGTACCCTTATCAAAAAAATTTATAATGCAACTTCTAGACTTACAAACAAATGTAAATAGGGAAGTAGGGTTGTCGAACCACGAAGAGCATGTGGTCGGTCTTGTACTAGTTATTTGTTCGTATAGTTTTTAATGACTAAAATTTAAATAGGCGATAAAGTAAATATGCGAGAAATGTAAAGATCAAGATTTGGTTTGGTTTTCCTAATAACTAACTTTGACAACAATAATTAAAATGAATGACTTTTCTCCCGGGATCCTATTTATACATTTATGCTACCGATTTGTTAAGACTATAGATAACATCCCCTGTCACGGGACCTTGGATTTTAGGATTGAAATAGCTAACTAAGGACAACTTTTAAAGACTCGTCGTGCTACCTAGCAGCCCAAATACTACTACCGATCAAAATCCTAGCGAGGCAAGGAATCACAGTGACAGATAAATTGATCAAATAAATAGCAAAGTTTATTCAAATCCACACAAGTAGTCAAGCTATACTAGTACATACAATAATCATAACAAATTCGAATTACCAAAAACTAATAAATATTCACCCGAGAGAAAGTCACCGAAGCTCAGCCTCATATGCTTGTCATCACAGGCTCGGTTTCACCTCTTGCTTCTTGATTCTTCAACATTGTGGAGTGTTTTGGAAGGTGGGTTGATGGAAATCACGACTCTAAGGTCGTGGGTTGTGACCAGAGGTCGGGGTGTCTTTCTCAGCGAGTTTGCGAGCTGTTTATTAAGAAACTCGAGTGCAGAAACAGGCTGGAAAGGAAAACAGTCTGGAATCGCATTGATTAGCGTCGCGGACCGCGATGGATTAAGGAAATCCTACGCGGTCCGCCTGGGAATATTATAATCAGACTTAATATTAGTAGTTTGGGCGGACCGCTAGGGAATTAATAAATCCCAGGCGGTCCGCGCCAAGGTCCAGTGTAAGAAAACTCTATTTCGACGACGTTTTCAACCGTTTCGCGCACCGATTCCCGTTTCGGCTCGTATACTCTCGCTTAAGACTCGTAAATTTATCATTTTAGCATATTTTCCATCTTCTCCATCATTCTCCTTATTGTAACTAATCCCCGGTTAATCTACACACAAAACAAACGAATTAAACTATAAAGATGTGGACCTTTCGGCCTCACATCAACAGCTATACAACTATCTAACAATAAATCATTCTATACACTTGTGTATAGGCATTTGGCTTTGTTTATCCTCATAGCCGTTACGTCTCTTATCCTCTTTACGTAATATACGCCAACGTATAATATACACCAACGTATAATATACACTAGTGTATAGGCTTTTGATAATAATAAAGCGTCTCCTTTTTTTGACGTGATAATCCTATTTAGGGTTTCATCGCTTAACCTTTTATGTACTATACACCAACGTACATTCTCAAAAAATACATAACCTCCACATACTGCACATTCTTTGTAGGGTTTGGTCGCTTAACCTTTTATATAACATACACAAATGTATATTATTCACAATATACATAACCTCAATGTCCTGTACAATCAAGTTTGTTTAATGGAGATAAGTTTCAAAGATTCAGTAATCCTATATTGAAAGAAATCGTGCAATTAATCTAACCAAATATAACAAAATCATTACAAATACAATTCCAATTGATTATACATTTCGATCTAACAAAAACAAAAACTAAAAAACCTAAAACATCTCGATCTAACCTAAAACTTCTAAGAAATTACTAAAATTAACAATACGAAAGAAAGATTGAATATTCATACATACTTGTATACGAATTGTTGATTTTCATTAGTTTTTTGATATGTTCTTCGTAGGTTTTGATCTATAGATACGTATTTGAAAGGATCAACAAAAGTCTTGGTCAGATACTTAATAAGTGTATAATGGCGGTTTCATTTTAGGGTTTTGTATAATGTGAAACCTATGTATTTAGTGGATAACAAAAGTACTAGAATACCCCTTAATTAAAATAAATAATTAAATTAACTTCTAATTAATTACAATCATGCCATTAGAGATCAATGGCTATAAAGTGGTTCCTATGGTTCCTACTTAAGGTGTGGTTCCTATTTGAACCCTACCCTATATATATATAGGGTAGGGATCATACGAGAACCAACTTTAGGGAGAGAACCAGGGAACCAATGTGAACACATGGCATTTTAGTAAATATGTAGTATACTTAAATAATTAAAACCCCCTGGGTCATGTTTGGGTTAAAAGGGCGGGTCATGTGTTGATCCACACAAATAAACTAACATAGAATCAAAACCCTAGATCCCCACAAATAAACTAACTGCCACCATCCACCCCATCGTGTATACCTTCACACACCTCAGGTTCTTACCTTCTACACATCTAAACAACCGTCAGTCATCCACAGGTTCTTACCAAAACATTGTTTTATACTGTTTATGCATCGTTTTATGTTGTTCTTGATTGAAATCTGTTTAGTTTTGATTGAATGTGTTAGTAATGGACGGACAAATGATCGTCAATGGTCCACATTATTGATGCATCATTTTGGTTGAGGGTCAAAACAGGTTAGCTTATGTGAGAAATAGGTCTGTTAGCTTTTAGGTGAGTAGAATAATCGATGAATGAACTGTATTCACTGTGCATCAGTAAGTTGTACGATACAAGAAGTTAATGCACAGTTAATTCTGTTATTATTAAAAAAAATTATGTTTTCTATTTAAGTTATAATTTCATTCAATATGGCAATTTGTGGAGATGGAGTTTGAATGCTTATTTGATATATGTTGTAAATTCAAATTCGAAAGGTTAATGAAGTTTGCTTGTTTATCCTATTGGTGAGATATTTGATGATGGCTTAGAACTAGTCTTGGCAAAATGGGCCGATTGGGCGGGTTGAGTATACGTGTCAAAATGGGTTGAGGTCAAAATACATTAAGTGTTAGTTGAATGTCGAAACAGGTTGCGTCGGGCTGGTCCTACACGCTAATAGTTGTTGGTGGGTTTTGGTGAGAAATGGGTCTGTTAGCTTATGTGTTAGGGTCAAAATAGGTTAAGTGTTAATTGAATGTCGAAACATGTGCATTAAGATTGTTAATGCACATGTGCAAAACGTAGTTTATAATGTTTAAATTGATGTTATAGCACATATTGGTATAATTAAGTTAGTAGCAATAATGCACAATTGCATGTGTTTTGTTGTAATTAACAAAGTAATGGCGTTGCACATGTGCATTCAAGTCGAAATATCGGTTTTCTTATGCGTTTTTTATTGATTGTAGCTAATAGATGGGGAAATATCAAAGAAAGTAACATTTGTATTACAATCGAGGGATAAAGGAACAAAAATGTTACCGGATGCAATTGAAGATAGTGACACGATTTTTGATCAGAAATTTGAATCAGGTTGATATTATTTGTTTAGTCCGGATGTACTTGGTATTTCCTTTATTCCATTTATTAGTTATGTTCTTTATTTATTGTATAGCAGAAACTAATCGAACTCCATTTGATCTCCCATAATCGGAAGCTGATAATGTAATGGAAGTTTATCAAGAAGTTGAATCAAGTTGTTATTATGCATTAAGTACATTTATATAGAAATGCACATGTGCATATGTGTAGTTTTTCTTGTGAAAATATTAAATGTTGATTGTTTAAACACACAAATTATCCTATATGCAGATATAGATTTAAGAAGAGAGGTTCAAACGAGGTCAAATAAGCGGAAACATATTATGACAGTGAATAATGATGGTATGTTGTTTTGCATAATATTTAATATATATAGTTGAATATGCACATGTGCATAATTATGGATGAACATGATATAATGTGTGTTTTGACAAATGTATGTGCAGCTTCAGATATAGAAAGAAAAACTCGCCAAATAAACTTGAAGCAGTGGCAGTAACTTCAAGTCAAAAGAAAGTTATAAAAAAAGACAAGTGGCGCTTGATACGTACACGACTCACACCACATCAACTTTGGATGGGGATCAACAAACTTTCAAATAAACAAAAAGATGCGGTTATAAAAATGGGATTTGGAAGTATGTTGCAACTAAAAACAGATGGTTTACCGGCAAAGTTGGCACATTACGTTGTGTATAATTTTGTAGGTAGGTAGTCGGTGGTAAAGTGAATGGTAGTTATTATGGATATTATTATTATCGTTTTGTTTTGTGTGTTGATGCGTCTGACAGAAATTTTTGTAGTTGAATGATGAAAACGGTTGGGTATAAAAAGTTTGTTAGTTAGATGATGTTGAATGTAAATATGCATATTTTTTGTTGGTATTATATGGTAGTTGTTGGGTTGGTTGTGTTGGTGGTTTTTGTATTTTTAGCGTATGTAAATTGGTATGATAAGGAGTTTGTCATGTGCACATGTGCATAGTTATAATTAATGCATGTTATAGGTAATGCACATGTGCATATATTGAAGTAATACAAAATGATTTATGTTGAAATGTAATAATGGACAAGAAAGTAATACACATGTGCAATAGTATTTATAATGCACATGATGGGTAATGTACATGTACATATGTGAATATGGTGAATATGTATGTCAAATGATTAATATATGTATGATAATGTATTTGTCACGATAAATGCTTATGGGTTGTATAGGAAATTGACATATGCACGGATGGAGAAGTATAAATAATGAAAATGTTGGGTTATGCACATGTGCATAGGTTGAAAAATAACACGATGGTGTATATATTATGATTAGAAATAATATACATTTGAGAAATGTATCATGATTTAAAAGGTACATGGTCTGAAATGATATACACAGTAGTAATATATTATGGGTGTTAAATGATTAGGTGTTGTCAAGAATTTAACATATGCACATGTGCATAAATACAAATAGTGCATATGTTGGGCAATCCACATGCGTGTATGTTGAAATACTTAACAATGATACATTGTAGATAAGAAATAATGAAGATATATACCAAATATGTAATGGAAAGATTTTTCAAACAAATAATACAAAAACTTATTCAAATCAGATTGTAATCAAATTGAGTGATATACGTAAAGCTTTTTTTTACATCAGATAATGAATGTTTAAGAATGGCTAGGTGCATTACAACACCAGGATGAACGTCTAGGTGGTTGTTCATGGACGACCATGTATGAAGGGTCCTCAATATCATGATCAGTATCGTAATCAACATTAGTATCCGGATAATCATCATCATTTTCATTAACATCATCATGACAATCGACATCTTCTTTTGAGCATAGTATGTATCGATGTGTCGGATATTTGATGTAATTGTCCCGGTTTTTTTCTTCGGTGTGCCGATACGGGTGGAAAATCCATTTTTATCGCATATGTATTGTACATCATCACAATGTCGTCCCAAATGGTCAATTGTACTATCTACAACAGGTGTGTATTCAGCATCAACATCGGGTATCCAGTATGAGGTGCCATTAGGTGTAGCATAAACAAAAGATGTAACTGTTCCTGTATAGTATAAAACAAGATACAAGTGATAAATGTTAAGTTAGGCTGTATTATGTGGAGTTAAAGCTTGTTATGCACATGTGCATTAATAACGAACAACGACCAAATTGGGTTATGCACTTGTGCATATATATAGTTTTGTATAATGGTTGTAGTTTAGCATTATATTTGGTACTATCTTACATATACATATGTGTATGTGTCCATTGTAACTGGGTAAACGATATAATACCTTTGGTTTCAGATTGTATGAACTGAATATGTTCGGCAACTCATGTGTATGTTGTTATAGTTGGTGGAGAAGTAGTATAATTTGTGACCGATGGTGTTCATAAACACTTCTGACAGCTGATGTATAGGAATCTGTAGACATCACAGGAATATAGTGTTTATTTTCGGTTTTATTCGACTTAGTGCCTTCAATAGGAGTAGTTACTCTAATATCACTAGTAGTTATAAAAGAATCAATGTGAGTGGAATCGGAATATGACATACCTGCAAAACGTGGTGGTGTTACTATGGGGATAAGGTGGTGGTGCGGTGAAGACGTGGTGGTGATACGGAAGTGTCAGGGTTTAGAAGATGGTGAAGACGCGGTGGATGTACGGAGGTGTTAGGGTTTACAGGATGGTGAAGAAGAAGAAGAAGAAGGTGGTGTTATAGTGGCGATGGGGTGGTGGTACCGTGAAGAAACGATGGTGATATGAAGGTTTTAGGGTTTACAAGATGGTGTTGAAGAAGAAGGTGAAGGTGAAGGTGAAGATGAAGATGAAGGTGAAGAATAGGGTGTTAGGGTTTCAAATCTTGTAAAAAACGTGATCCTGCTTTTTTTCTTTGTTCTAATTACAAAAATGCCCCATGTTCACATTGGTTCTTTGGTTCTCTCCCTAAATGGTGGTTCTCAAATGATCCAAATCCTATATATATATATAAGAGTAATGATCAAGTTCCACTGAGAACTACCTTGAGTTGAGAGAACTTGAGAACTAAACTAGTGATACATAATTGTCCACGTACGTAATCAACCCTTCTTTCTGTTTATTATGTCATTCATTAGTCACCTCTCTCATCAAGATCTGAACAAAAAACTTAAAGCAAAACCCTTCCACAATCACAGGAAGATTGAATAACTCATCTCGGCCGTTCACAAAATTGTCTCTGTTGGTCGCGAATCATTTGTGACTGGTGGTAGTGGTATATGATGTGTTGTAAAACACATGCATTTTTCCTTAGCATTTTAATAGTTTTTCGAGTCAGTTATTTATTATTTTCGTGAGTTTATAGCATGGTTTTGATTATTTGGTAATCTTATAAGTTGTATATATTTTTAGTATTTTTAGTTATTATTTATGCATTTTTGTTGATTTTAGATGTTCGGCGAAAAAGGACGTGAATTGAAGAAATAATATCAGAAACCGAACATCCGGGCTCGAGAGTTGAAGATAAAAGAAGCTTATTTTGAGGAGCTATGAAGAATTGGGCCAAGAATGATAATTAGTTGAGGAATTAAGTTAAATGGAACAAGAAAAATGAAGCCCAAATGAAAGAAACAAGACAAGCCCAAAGCTGATAAGTCCATGTTTGCTGATTTCAGGCGCCGAGCACCATGAGGATAAATGGTGAACTCCTCATGGTGCGTGGGCGGCTGTCTGACGAAAAAATTGATATTTTTATTAGATTTCCATATTTTTGAAGGGGATAACTAGAAAACAAAACCCTAGATCGCGGGAGGCAACCAAAGGCCGAATTTTAGAGCTTCAAAGGAGGGTTTTGAGCATTTTGGAGAGATCCATTCATTCCGATTGATGCTCGTACGATTAAGAACAAGTTTTGAAGCGAAAATCATGAATATGTGCGGCTAAACATCTTGCGGTTTCTACAGGTGAAGGTTTGGGTATTTTGTAAGGATTTTCTCTGTTTTGAACTTCGTTTAGGATCAGGTTTTATGAACATGTTTATGTGCTTTTGAATCTGGTTGTATGTTTGACTGATTTGAACAATTTGATTGACTTTCACAATTACAATTTGTTATCGTTTCTTGGTTTTCTAGCACTATGAATAATTTAACTTTGTGATTTGTGTTTTGATGTTGAATTGGATTGAACAACTTAAACAGGATCATGTCTATGTGATTGCCTAGCTAGATTAATTCAGAGTGTCTTACAATTACCGAATCAGAAACCCGGAGTGACCGTTTTTTCTATATTATTGTCTTCTTTATAAATCAACCATCACTTCAGTTTTGCAGCACTACAGCACTTTTAATCATCTTCATAAAAATCAATTTATTTAATTTATTAAGTTAAACATCGTTTTACAAACCAACACTTTCCACAAACTCCCTGAGGTTCTACAACCCTACTTCCTATATTGCAGTCAGTGGTAGATAAAGAGTAGTTTTTATTTAGTTTTTTATTAGCACTTCGACACGCGATCAGTATACGCAGGTAACCCCAAATCATCTGTTCTTATCACTTGTTTAAACCCATATCTTGTTTGAAACCCAGATTCCTTTCTTTTTTGGTTTTCGACAACAACTCATAATGACGATGTAGAATGATATGGTGATTGCACGTAATGCAGGTAGTCGGTTCTTTTAGTGGTGGGGTGTAGGTGGTCGGTTCTTTTAGTGGTGGTGGCCTGGGTGTGTACTAATTTAACTGGTAAGTATAATTTTTTCTATGTAGCCTTATAATTTTTTATATTTTTTCTATGTAGGTTTATATCCAAATTTTTTACATAGATGTAATTTTGTTTTACACTGATGTAATTTTTTTTACATAATAATATACAGGTGTAAAATAAAACTCATGTAAATGTTTTTTTATATTGATGTGATTTGTTTTACACAGATGTATTTAACAATTTTTTTATATAGACTTTTTTATTGCTAAAATTTACTCAATTTTTTTGTGTTTAACAGTTGGTTATGTGTTCAAAGTGGCGATGGTGATCAAGAAAATGAACCATTTAGTTTTAGAGTTTTTTTTTTTTTTTTTGCTTTACATCAATGTAAATTTAGTTTTATTGGTTCAAGATCTCTGTATTTTTTTTCTTTAGATTAGTGTATCTCTTCTTTTTAATGGAAGTTTGTTTTCTATATTTGTGCAAGAATATAATTTCTTTTATTGACCTTTTGTTGTGGTTACATTGATATTTTTTGATGTAAGGTTATTGTTTACATTGGTGTAGGAGTATATTTTCTTTGCTCTGGTTGTTTATATTGATGTTTTTCAGTACAAGTTTGTTATTTACATTAGTGTAAGGGCATAATTTCTTTCCTCAGGAATTTATATTAAAAAGGTAATATTTGTCTTGCTAAAAACCATTCAACGAAGTAATAGAAAAAATATGATAGAATATTTTGAATTATGTATAAAAGAGTGACAAAATCTAATATTATTTTAATTAAAAAAAAAACTAAACGGAATAAAATAATTAAAATAGATCATTTGATAGATAGTGGTGTTTTAGTTAAATACCCTTTCTACAATTTAATATTCATATTTCTCTCTCATATCTTATTTTTTATTATAATTTAATTGCAACCACAAATCAATTACACAATTATTTAAATGTATGGCTAATAAGTGAGTTCCTTACACAAATCAATTACACTGTCATTTGTACTTGCGGCTAAGGTTCCGGTAGGTCGAGCTCATTGACGGCAACAATAACAGCGATGGTAGTCCTCCGAAGGATCTCACTTAACCGGAGTGATAAGAGCCTTGTAGTGGTGGTTTTCCTCGAAAGCGGCAACAGAAGGTACCACCTTGAGATCCTGTGTCGATTGAGGGTTTCCAAGATGGATCGATGGCTACATGATGGTGGCAGGGTAGTCGAGGTGGCAGGAGTTGGCGGTGATGCTGGTGGGTGGAGAAGAGGGGTAGGGATATTTTATGTTTTAAATAAAAAATTTGGCCTCACTTAAATTATTAAACTTTAATTATATTTATTTTAATATTTAAATTCTTGTTTTAATGGTAAGGGAGTTTTTTGTCATTTAAATAACTTGTCGGCCATTCATGCAAGAATTATCCGAGTAACAACTTGTCAAATCACAGGAAACAAGACTTTAATTTCAAAATGTGAAGGACTAAAGGTGAAATATAATCAAACCACAGTGACTATCAAGGCATAACCATTGTTTAAAACCTATTTATGCAGCTATGTATAACTCTTTAAGTAGCAAAAACCTTTTTGGTTGTTTTATTGAAAATTGGTTTCGTATATATACCGAGTACCGATCGGTACCGTTCTAGTGCCGTAACAAACCAATCAATACCGACTAAAACTGAATTCCCAAAACATCGTGCGGGGAATCCCACTAGCGATAATGATTGAATAGTAACAAATTTTCAAAATTTGATGTAAATCGTCTTAATAGTAGGGATCAACATTTTTTAAGCCCAAGAAAACACAAGTCTCTAATCCACTTCCTTTTAGCATCACACACACCTTATCCATCTCATATGTTTAGATTCAACTTGCTCTTATATCTGCAGATATCATTGTTCTTCAACCTTATCCACACATTATCTTCTCAATTCCAATTAACTGCAATCCAATATTATTGCCTAATTCTAGAGTTGATTGACTTCCAAATACATCATCATCCAAATTATCACTCTACATTGATTGACAAATGGCCCAGGAGAGAACCCAATTTTGTTTTATGTTGAAAATCCTTGCTTTCTCTTGGAAATAACAGTATATACATGTTCTTCATTCTTCTGTTTTCTTCAAGAATATTAAATCAATTCATAGACCCATTGTTGCTAACTAGATTACGCAACTGGGCCGTAATTATTCTATTTGAGACGAAATCCTGCAGTCCCACCAGAGAGACAATGTTCTTAGATTTGGTATCTAGTAGGGGATGTGTTTTCATTTTCCCCAATAGAATTGTTTTATTACACACTTATGCCCATCCGTAGCCTAGGCTAACCAGGAAAATTGGCTCACTAATGTTAAGTAAATTCTCTTTTCTCAGCCTAGAGGTTGAACGAATCATCCACGATTGCTGGCCGGTAGCTATAACGACTAGGTTTCTATGTCAATATCCCACCGCCAGACAGAAAAACTACAACATCAACCGTCGACTAAAAACCAGTCCAATCAGTTTCAATCAGGCAAAAGACATCTAACTACTCTAATAATTACTATCCTTCTATGTAATGTAATATCCATCTAACATTATTAATACCAACCTTTAGTCTCAACTTCAACCAACCTTTAATTTTCCACACAATTCTATCACTTCAGGAACAAAAATTTGATTGAAAATAATTAGGCAGTGTAGTGTAAATGATCAAAGTTTTTAGGCATAAAAGTCTTAACTTTAAATCCACATGTATTTTCTTAAGAATTAATAATATAAATGAGATATATAATGTGAACATGATGACCTACCCAATTTATGACTTGTAATACAAATGATTCGCCACGGCTTCTATGAGTATGACATTGCTCAACCTTTGAAGAAATTCTAGCCACAGCTTTATTGAGTAACCTTCTTTGATAGATTGTTTAGTTGACTTAACTTCATATAATTATTCTTCAAAGAACCACAAAATCTACAACCATTCTATCAAGTCTCCACCATCATGAAATTCTTAACCACCTATCTCATCACCTGCTTTGTTCTTGTCTCCATCCCATACATAACCTCAATTTCTTTCAATTATACATTTACCGGTCCCCGAAATCAATACCCTGAAATAGTTATTGAAAATAATGGCTCTAACATCTCCAACGACGGAATTCACCTGACCCCAGATCAAATTGGAGCCAACCCGAGTCCTAAAACCGGACGAGTGACATACTTCAGGGAACTTCATCTTTGGGACGACAAATCTAACGTATCGAGCTTTTCTACCAATTTTACCTTTGTGATTGATTCAAACATGGCTGCAGAATACAGTTATGGCCTCACATTCTTTCTTGCACAGAATAATTCTGTGCTTATACCAAACGGATCAATGGGGCTTCCAATAACGTCGTCTGGAAGTCCCAACAGGCCGCGGTTTGTTGCTGTAGAGTTTGATACTTACTGGGACATTTGGGACCCAAGAGATGCTAGCAATACTCCAATTGGTGATCATGTAGGTATCATTATTAATTCTCTTGATTCTGTGAAGGAACAGAAATGGTTAAGTAATGTAACTGGTGGAGGAGTATGTGAAGCTTGGATCAGGTATGATTCGCGTTCGAATGATTTTAGTGTTTCTTTCACCGGTTATCAAAACAACACAGCAGTACGCCAAGAGGGGTTTACTCACAAGGTTGATCTTAGTAATGAGTTGCCTGAATCAGTAATTTTCGGGTTTTCAGCAGCGACTGGACCTCTATTCCAGAAAAATATCTTGAAATCTTGGAGCTTCGATAGTTGGTATTTAGACGCGAATCCTGATCCAGAAGGGGGAAAGAACAAAGTGGGACTAATAGTCGGATTATCGGTTACAGTTCCTTTTCTGGTTATACTTTTGGTTGTTTTGTGGAGATGGAAAAGGACTAAAAGAATGGAAGATAAAGATGAAGATGGAGGTGAAGTTGATATTGAGATGAATAAAGATTTTGAAATGGGAAGCGGGCCGAAAAGATTTTCCTACCAAGAATTAGCTCAATCAACTCGCGACTTTGCTTTGCAGGAGAAGCTCGGGGAGGGTGGTTTTGGTGGTGTTTACAAGGGATTCTTGAGAGAATCAAGAACCTACGTTGCGGTAAAAAGGATGTCCAAAACATCCAAACAAGGGATCAAGCAGTACGCATCAGAAGTTAGGATCATTAGCCGATTGAGGCATAAAAACCTTGTGCAACTCATTGGTTGGTGCCATGAGAAACACGAACTCCTGCTAGTTTATGAATATATGGAAAATGGAAGCTTGGATTCACATCTTTTCAAGTTAAGGAGCTTGTTGGCTTGGGATACAAGGTACAAAATTGCCCATGGATTGGCTTCTGCTTTGTTGTATCTACATGAAGAGTGGGAGCAATGTGTTTTGCATAGAGATATCAAATCAAGTAATGTAATGTTGGATACGAAGTTCAATGCAAAGCTTGGGGATTTCGGGTTAGCTAAACTAGTTGACCACGATAAAGGTGTACAAACAACCATGTTAGCTGGAACCTTGGGTTACATGGCTCCTGAATCTGTAGTAACTGGCAAGGCAAGCAAAGAATCAGATGTGTATAGTTTTGGAGTTGTTGCATTGGAAATAGCTTGTGGGCGGAAACCCATCGATCACAATGCTAAAGAACCCCAAACACGGTTAGTAGAATGGGTTTGGGAGCTCTATGGGACAAGGACTCTTTTAGACGCGGTCGATCCACGTCTAGGATCGAATTTCGTGGAGGAGGAAATAAAACAATTGATGGTCATTGGGCTATGGTGCGTGCATCCTGACTCGAATCTTCGTCCATCAATGAGACAAGTGATTCAAGTATTGAACTCTGAAGCGCCCCTTCCTGTACTATCCTCAACGATGCCTGTAGCGTCTTATCCAACACCTTCCATGTCATCGCTATTTGGCGTCGCTTCTGTCTCCCAAAACCAATCGGTATGTATTATCTCTAACACAGATTCATCAAAGCAAATGACATCATCAACAACTTCCTCTTGTTCTCCATCTGTATCATTGTTGCAGCAAGATCAATTACATGAATAGATTGGAACCCAGAAACAACTTTAATGACAACATTTTCGGACCGCAAACGGAGCCTTCTTTATAATTTCGAGTTTATTGTTCTGTAAGTATCACAACTCGAATTAGTGATAATCCATTGAATCCCGTCAAATTTTGTGTTTATTTATTGTTATCTTCTGTAATCAATAATCATATTCATCCATCTTAATTCTTAGTTATATGATTTATGTTCATACATTTGTGGGTGTGATTTTACCACAAAACCAAGTATTAGTTCAAAGGGTTCGTCAACAGTCCCATCAAATAAATTAAAAAACCGTACTATTATATTGTCGTTATATTCATAAATCAATCAGTAATGCCGTACATTAATTAGTGATGACAAAGTTTAATACATCAAAAGTTATTATATTTTCTTTTAATTTTTGAAAACACCAGGAGTAGCCTGGCGTCTATGAAAATTACAAGATTTTGACTTATGAACATGTGTATAAATATAGTCTAAATCAAAGTTTGTATACAATAATTGAAAGAGATTAATCCTATAACTACAAATTAAATGAAACTAAAACACAAATTGATGACGTGGGTCCTAAAACGACGGCGTTTAACCCCCTCGTCGAAAAGATAAGCAAAATTAAGTTGATTAGGAGGTAGCCTGACTTGCTGGAGCTGATATAGGGCAGCGTACCTGCCATACGGAAGCCTCAGGGCAGAAAGCAAATAGTAAAAATCTTGGAAATGACAAAAGGGGATTTTGGCTTATTATCATAGCAAGGGACAAAACACCACACAGCTCCATGCCTTGCATTGGAAATGATAAAAGCTGAAAGTATCCTAAAAGGGCAAAGTCTCACTGCAGGGAACCGATAGAGGGTCAAACACAACCAGGTATAGTAAGGAAGGCTACCCTGAGGGAGCTCATGGGCAGAATTTCGTTGCCTATATAAAGAGACCCTTGGGTAGACATTCCACACACACTTCTCACTTCTTCTCTTTACTCTAATACTCTCTACTTCATTATTTCCCAACTCCAAAAGAATACATACTTATTCTCACGCCAGAGTCCAAACGCAGGAGGCTCCCTCCTGCGTTAAGGCTAACGGTGTCTGCTACCTTTGTGCAGGTCCTTCCAGGAGCTTGAAGACCCCTGATCCCACAACTAAATCTAAACCTAAAGCTAAAACAAAACTTAAAACCTAAAGTCCGAACATAATACACCTTTAACCTATAATCCTAAACATCTCCTAACCTAATACCGGTCATTTTCCTTGTTGTAGCAACAAGTGGCGCCCACCGTGGGGCTGTCGCTACTTTGAACAAAGCTGTTGAGAGTTTCTACAGTCCCATTTGTTCCTAAGTAACCTCCTTTTGTGATGACTGGTGGAGATAACCGCCTAGGAGGGGGTCCTTCAGAAACTCCGGCCAATAGTCACACCTCAGGTGACGCTTCTGGCCATGAAACACCTGGAACGGACGGACAACAAGTCGAACCGTCTCTAGGAGACATGCTCAACTACCAAACGCCGCCGTCTTCAAGGGCTGTTAACTCGTCTCCTAGAGACGACATGTTGTTCCCAGTTGAACGAATGGATATCACCCCGGAGGGAGTACGAAGAAACTTCTTGCAACTCCGAGACCTCCTGAATGGTTACGTGCGAGAGGAAAGGTCCAGAGGAGTTAGGGTCAGGTTGTCTTACGACGAAGAACCTGTTGTCACCCTCTCACCTGGCCCTCCGCTGCTGGGAACCACTACCTCCCCAGCAACCCGATGTGCCAACACAAATCCTCACCCCTACCTGAACAGCCAGGGAGACATTTACTCAGGAGGAGGAGGTCCTAGCAATTCTGTGCTCTCCCCGGGGACCTCAACACTACTCCGTTATGAAGAAGCTTTGAGGTCACTACCTCTGGCCAGCAGTGCTGTGGCTGCCTCCCTTACGGGAGCAGGAAGTCTTGCTGGAGGATCTGTTATTCCTCCAGGGACGATGTATCCCAACTACTCACAGCCTCAATACTCGCCCTATGTACCACCTTACCTCCCCACATGGCCGGGAGGGTATCCTTGGCAATACCCTCCACCTCTGAACCAAGTACCAGTCACCTCCCTTGCGGGAGGACAGGGTCTGGGAGTCTCTCAACCCATGGTTCAAACCCCTACGGCCGAAGCAAGGGGCGAGGCTATACCTTCAGAGCCGTACCGACCAAAGTCGTTAGAATGCTTCGCTGAACACATCGCTCATTTTGATTTCCCCAACGAGATCAAAATGCCAGCCAATGTGAAAACATACGATGGTACGGAGGACCGTGATGATCACTTGAACGTCTTCTCTGGAGCAGCTACTGTAGAAAAGTGGAACAATGCCGAGTGCTGCCACATGTTCATGCAAACCCTGGTGGGACCAGCTCGTCTGTGGTTCTGTGGGCTACCCGCTCGAAGCATTTCCTCCTTTGACGATTTGAGGAAAAGTTTTGTTTCAAACTTTAACCCCCTGAGGAAGTGCACCAAGGATGCTGCCATACTGCACCAGATCCAACAGGGGGAGCATGAAAACCTCCGCAGCTTCATTGAAAGGTACAAAAGGGAAGGTCTGCAGTATAGTGGTGCCAACGAGAAGATCCGAGTGTCAGGATTTATGAGGGCCATACGTCCCAAAAAGTTATTAAGAAGGTTCCATGAAGACGTTCCCCAAACCATGGAGGAGGCATTTGAAAGGGCAGAAGCCTTCCTCCGGGGAGAAGAAGCACTAACTCGGCAAGATACTAGGAAGAGGGATCGAGTGAGCTGGAGAGACAGTTCAACAAGCTCCCGAAGACCTCTCTTCCAACCTTACAATGAGAAACGATCGGGAAGATCCTTCGACAATCAAAGGAACGAAGAAAGGAGACGATCCCCAAGGTCAGGAAGGTACCAGGAGAAAGAAAGACAAGTCTTCACTGTCCTCACCAAGACCCCTCAGGAGATACTCTCCACAGAGGAAGTCAAGTACACTTTTCGACCTCCCCGACCTTTGTCCAAGCCAGCTAACAAGAGGGATGCCAGTAAGCATTGTGCCTTTCACAACGATACAGGGCATCATACAAACGATTGCTACCAGCTGAAGAAAAGGATAGAAGAGGCTGTCAAGTCAGGGGAGCTGGCTCACCTGATTAAAGACATCAAAGGGAGAAAGGATGAAGGACGGAAAGATAAAGAAGTCAACATGGTCAGTCTCGAAGGGTCCCAGCAGGCCAAAAAGGCTCGCACCGAGCCCTGGAACAAGCAGTACATTTGTCTCCCCCCTGCTCCTGATGAACTGATCGTCACACCTGTAATAGTGGAGGCTGAACTGGATGGCTTCCCTATAGACAGGGTGTACATGGACTGTGGAGCCTCTTCAGAGGTGATGTATGAACGATGCTTCGAATCCCTAAGCCCAGAGATCAAGTCTAAGCTCAAGCCATCAGACGCCTCCCTGGTGGATTTCTCAGGGGAACGAGTACATCCCCTAGGGAAGCTCACACTTAGCGTCTGTTTCAGGGATGGAGATTTATCGAGAACAGAAGAGTTAACTTTCTCTGTTATCAGGTACCCTTCAAGTTACAACGTCCTTATTGGAAGGATGGGGATTGCTACCTTCGGCGCTGTAGTATCAACAACACATGGTTTAATGAAGCTCCCCACTCCCAACGGAGTTGCAATCCTAAAGCCAACTGCTGAGGCTCTTCTGATAGCCTCTGTGGAAGAAACAAAAGATCCCAGGGCACCTGAGACGTCAAGCACTGGTCCCATCCGGGAGGTCAGCATAAATCCTGCCTATCAGGAGCAGACCATCAAAGTAAATAACCTGCTCCCTGATAAGATTATGTGTGAACTAATCAACCTTTTGCAGGAAAATCGGGACATATTTGCTTGGTGCCCTGGGGACATGACCGGCGTCCCTAGAGATCAGGCTGAACACTCCCTTAACATAGCTCCCTCATACAAGCCCGTAGTTCAAAAGAAAAGGAGCCTGGCCCCAGCCAGGAACCAGGCTGCTTGCCAAGAGGTGGAAAAGCTGGTTGAAGCAGGTATTCTAAGGGAGGTCCAGTATCACTCTTGGGTGGCCAATCCAGTCATGGTTGCCAAACAAGACGGATCTTGGAGAATGTGTGTCGACTTCAAGGATCTCAACAAAGCCTGCCCTAAAGATTGCTATCCCTTACCCGAGATTGATTGGAAGGTAGACTCTCTCACCGGTTTCCAATACAAGTGCTTCTTAGATGCCTACAAGGGGTATCATCAAATCCAAATGAAGCCGGAAGATGAAGAGAAAACGACCTTCCACACCGACAAGGGGATCTTTTGTTATAAGAAGATGCCCTTTGGCTTGAAAAATGCCGGGGCCACTTACCAGCGGTTAGTGGATCAAGCTTTCTCGAAGCAGATTGGGAAGAATATGGAAGCTTATGTGGATGACCTTGTCATCAAAAGCAAATCTGGGGAGGCCATGATCAGAGACATCCAAGAGACGTTCGAGAATCTCTGGAGGATAAATATGAAGCTCAATCCCGTCAAATGCTCTTTTGGGTTCGAGGAGGGGAAGTTTCTTGGCCATATCGTGGGAAAACAAAGCATCAAGGCGAACCCAAGCAAGGTCCAAGCCGTCCTTGAAATGAAGTCGCCTGCCACAAAGAAGGAAGTGCAGAGCCTAAACGGTAAAATTGCTGCCCTAAAACGTTTCTTGCCTAAATCCGCGGAAAAGTCCTTACCTTTCTTTAAAACACTTAAAAATTGTGTTGATAAAAAGGATTTCCGTTGGACAGCTGAGGCAGAGGCTGCCTTCCTGGAACTCAAGAAACACATAGCTTCCCTGCCCGAAATGGCAGCCCCTGAGGAAGGGGAAGTAATAACAGTTTATTTGTCTGCAGGGATGGAGGCAGTAAGCTCAGTCCTCCTGGTTGATCGAGGCAAAGAGCAAGTTCCTGTCTATTTTGTCAGCAGGGCTCTCAAAGACGCTGAAGTTAACTACACTCCCATAGAGAAGCTAGTGTTAGCCCTTGTGCACACTGCCAAGAGGCTAAGGAGGTACTTCCAAGCTCACCCAGTAAAGGTCGTCACAGATCAACCCATACGATCCATCTTGGAAAGACCAGAAGATTCAGGGAGATTGGCAAAATGGGCCATTGGCCTAGGGGAGCACAAGATAGAGTACCTACCAAGAAGAGCCTACAAAGGACAAGTGTTTGTTGACTTTCTTGCTGAGCTGCCCATCCTGCAGACCGAAGAGGAAATGAATGAGGTCGAAGAACAGCCTGACCTCAAGGGGAAATGGTGTCTTTTTACCGATGGAGCCTCAAGTGTAGAAGGTTCCGGGGCTGGTCTCGTCATCAAGGACCCCCACGGAACTGAATACACTTATGCCCTCCGTCTAGACTTCCCCTGCACCAACAACGTTGCTGAATATGAGGCCCTCCTGGCCGGGTTAAGATTGGCAAAAAGAATGAAGGTCCAAGAGCTGAAAGTCTTTGTTGATTCGAATCTGGTGGTCAAGCAAGTGAACGGGGGATACACAGCCAAAGAGCCCTCAATGATTAGGTACAAAGACATGGTCAAAGAGTTCATCAAAGAGTTCAAAGCCTTCACCCTAGAGCAGGTGTCAAGGACCAAGAACAAGCAGGCGGATGCTCTCAGTAAGCTGGCCTCCTTGACATTTGCTCACCTAACCAAGAAGGTTCTAGTTGAGGTGCTGAAAGAACCCTCCATTGATGACAAAGAGGTACAAGATGTTGTCACCGAAACAGAATCCACATGGATGACACCCATTATGTCCTACTTGAAGGAAGGGAAGCTGCCTGAAAATGAACAAGAAGCTAAGCGGTTAACAATCAAGGCAAAGCAGTATGTAATCGAAGATGACAAGCTTTACAAGAAGGGATACTTGGCACCCCTACTAAGGTGTGTGGGTCCCGATCAAAGCAACTACCTCATCAGGGAGGTACACGAAGGCATATGTGGCATGCATGCCGGACCTCGCTCCGTGGTGTCAAAGCTCATGAACTTGGGCTACTATTGGCCCACCATGCACAAGGATGCCTTCGAGAGGATCAGAAGATGTGAAGCTTGTTAGTTGCAAACACCTGTTAAGACCAACCCCAAGCATGACCTTGTTCCCATCATCTCGGCATGGCCCTTCCACAAGTGGGGAATGGACATCGTGGGTCCCTTCCCACAAGCTCCTGGAAAATTGAAATTTCTCCTTGTAGCCGTCGACTATTTCACCAAATGGCCAGAGGTCAGGCCGTTGGCTACCATATCAGGGAAGCATGTGATAAGTTTCGTATGGGAACAAATAGTTTGCAGATATGGGCTGCCAGGAGAGATGGTGACAGACAATGGGAAGCAGTTTGCCAACAAGCCCTTCAGCAGTTGGTGCTCCGAGCTAGGCATCAAGCAAGTCTTCAGCTCAGTAGCCTACCCCCAGTCCAATGGACAAGTGGAGCGCATGAATAGAAGCATTGTCGAAGGTATTAAAGCAAGGCTAGGAAGATGTGGCAAGAAATGGGTTGATGAACTCCCAAGCGTCCTCTAGGCTATCAGGACCATGGAGAAAACAAGTCACCAAAGGACACCCTATAGCCTAGTCTTCGGAAGCGAAGCTGTTATACCAGCTGAGATAGGGGTAAGCTCAGGAAGAAGTGCTCATCAAGATGCTCGACACAACCAAAAGGAGATCCTGCTCAACTTGGACCTCCTCGAAGAGTCAAGGGACCAAGCCTCTATCAGGGAGGCAAGGTACAAAAAGAAGCTCGAGGCTTATTATAACACAAGGGTGAAGAAAGAGGCCTTCAGGCCAGGAGACCTCGTGTTAAGATGCAATGAAGCCAGCAGGCAGCAAGATGTAGGGAAGCTAGGTCCCCGATGGGAGGGTCCTTATGTCATCAAGGAAGCCCACAAAGGAGGATCCTATAAGCTAGCTGACCCTAATGGCAAGATGATCCCAAGGCATTGGAGTGACAAACATTTGAAACGTTTTTATGTTTAATGGTTGTAACGCCTCTTTGTATTCCAAAAATCATGATCAATGAATGAATGAACTATGTTTCAAATTATTAACTTGTCGCTTATCTTATCAAAGGGTGAGCCCCTCCTAACCAGGCTCCATGGGATCCGGCGCTATACCTACCCATGAAACGGGGATGAGCTCCCAGGCCACAACTGCTCAACAGGTAACAAGGCTAAGTAACCTTCCTGTATACAGGTTGAGTCCCTAATACAATCCACGACTCCATAGGACAAGTCCTTGGAAGGAATACCTAAACCCATGAAAGAGGGTGAGCTCCTCACACCAATACATCTCCCACATGTTCACAATACACAAAAACGAACATAACACTAAGAAACCATTTAAAAAAGGTTAAAAAAGCTAATAGGGTAAGCATTGCATCGGTTCCTTAGCTAAGTATCCTAAGTTGGATGACTACAGCATCCACCTTAAGGAGAAATGTTAAAGACATTGCAAACACTATAAACGACAAGCAACAGAGTCAAGACAACCAAACATTAAACATAATTAAGGCATCACCCCTAAAAGGGGGAGCATTCCATTAGATACCATAAAAAGCCCAAAGGGCTAAGTACATCAAAAGTTCAACCACAAACAACATTTTAAAACAACCGAACAAAGATTAAACAAGGTCAGATCATGGGGTAGCTGAATCTTCGGCTTCAGTGGTGGCATCACCCTCACCGGTGGAAGCCAAGGTTTGGTTACCAACATCATCATAGAGGGAGTCGGTGTCGAGACCTGCAAATGGATCATCCTCGTTGGAAGGAGGGAGTGACTCAACCTCCAGAGCTTGAAGGGGGGAAGGACTCTCAAATACCTTCTCCAAATTAGGAGTCTTTGAAGAATCAGCAGGTTTTGCACGTTTAGAACTACCCTCCCCGCCGTCAACTCCATCCAACATGATCTTTAGAGGCCTTTTCGACACATAGGAGCTGAACACCTCATCGGCCACATCCTTCTTCAGACCCTCTGGCTACAAATCTTGCAAGAAGGAGAGGGGTTGCTCAGAAGCTTTGGCAATGGCTGAGACATAAGGATAAGTGGCCAGCTCCATAGCTTTCACGGCGTTCACAAACTCCTCCCCAGATGAAGGCTTAAAGGACGGCAGCTCCTCAAGCACCTGACCCTCCTGAGCCGCTTCAAAACCGGCTTGAATCCCTCCATGGCGACCAAAGGATATGGCTTTTGCATAAATGTCCGCCAGAGGGGCATTAAATTCTTGAGAGTGCAGGAGGTTGGTAACAAAACGGGCAACACCCTTGGAGATCAGCCACTCCTTCTCCTCAGTCAAACGGTCCACCTGGACCCGGAGCTCCATTCCAACTTTCTCCACAGCCATCTGCTCCTGTTTGACTGCCTCCCTTGCCCGAGCTAACCCTGCCCTCTCCTCCGCCACCTTAGCCTTCTCATCGTTCAGACCCTTGAACATTTTATCAAACTTTTCCTTCTCCAAACTAAGTTGGGTCCTAGACACAACCAACTCATGCACCAAATCCTTCTCCTGGGCGACAAACCTGGCCAGTTCCTCCTTCGCCTTCACCAACTCAACCTCATGCTCATCATAGACTTTCTCCACTTGCTCTCTTCTTAACATCAACTCTCCCCACCTTGCCATACCGTCGGGGAACAAAGACAGAAACTGACCGAAGTGATAATACATTTTCTTCATCACATCCTTATCCATCCACTCTTTGTGAAGCTCCCTCTCAGCATCAGGGACACAATGGTCGATGAGATCACGACAAACAAAGGCTTTCTTCAACACATCAGAAGCCTTAATATCCCAATTTGGCACAAACACTCCTTCACTACGCTCTTTCTGGGTGGGAGTATCAGAAACCTCCTTGACAACAGCCTTCGAACTCTCACCCCCTTCAGCCAACAACGACTTCGGACTAGTACCCTTGATCACCACATCCTTCGGCTTCTTAAAAACAGTATCATCCTTCTTGGGAGAAGACAATGTAAGCTTACCCTTCCCTGGGGCAGGAGAATACCCCAAGGCAGAAGCTATAAGGGAAGAATCCTGGTCCTCATCTTCAAGGACCAAGGGAATGGCAGAAGAGCTCCCCTGACCTGAGGAAGCAGTCTGCAGTCGCTTACTGGAGCGACGGACAGTGACAGACTTCTTCCCCGAAGGTTCCACAGCAGCAACAGAGGAAGTAACCACACTCGTGTATTCACCCTGAAAACGGACATGCTCGGTTTTCACCACCACATTCTGGCCCTCAGCAACATTTTTAACTTTGAACTTCACATCAGTGATGTCATCCAGGGCCAGGAAGTCCAGAGTACTCATTTCTGCAAAAAAGGGAAAAAGTGGTTAGATAACACAATTACAAGAAGGATGCCAAAGAGGAGCCAGGGAGACACATACCCTCCCCACCATGATAGATCACCGGGTCAGTCTCAGGATCATCCCAGTTAACACTTAGCCCCATCATCACCAAGAAATCCTCAGGAAAGGTTCGGAGACGGGTAGGAAAGCTACGAAGTTTCTCCAACAATTCCTGATCAAGAGTGTCAGGATCAGGTTCTTTCTCATTCAGAGGAGCATCCGAAGACCTCCGAGGAGCCTTAAAGGGTAGGAAATCAGCATTCAAGAAAAAGAACTTGTCTTTCCACGGAGAAACAAGTCCAATAACACTAGAAATAAGGGCTGGTTCACATTGGGTCTTCTCAATAATGAACCAGTTGCCATTTTTGGCTAACCTAAAGAATCGCCGGTACATAGCCACAGAAGGCTCATAACCAAGGCAACGACATACTATCTCGAAGTGCAAAACCCTAGCAACTCCAGAGGGACATAATTGATCAAGGGAAAGCTGATGATACTCTAGAACATTTAGAAAAAACTTCGAAAAAGGATACCTAAGGTTCCCCTGGTCAAAATGACGTGTATACACGGCCACCTTGCCAGGGGGAACAGAGGACACAGGGGTTTTCCCCTTCAGAACGGAAGGATCAAAAGATAAAGGAATACCGATCTCGGTGCAGAACCGTTCGGCATCAGATTTGGACAAGCGTGTGAACTGGGATGCAAGATCAGTTTTCGACATAATGAAAAACAAGTGTGAGAAAGGAAGAGTATGCTTACCCGGATTTATAGGAAAAGGAAGGGTTCGCCGGTTAGGGAAGGATCGTGGGAGAGAAAAGACGGTTTTCCAATTGTGGAAGTAAATGAAGGATAAAAGAAGGGATTATCCCCTTTATAAAGGATTTAAAATTTGAATTTATTGATCTTGGGCGGTTACCAAGGAAAACCGTCCCTCAGCTATCCCCTAGGATGACGTCAGCCTGCTTCCTTGTCAAATCAGCAGTCATTAAGGGCAGCTGATGGGACAAGTGCCTACTCCCAGGGAAGCAATGATGGATAGTTATATTATTTAAAAATATGACCATCATGACAAATGCAAGGCCAGGAACTTGCACGACATTTGATGAAGGAAAAGGCATGATACTAACGCTCCCGTAGGGGAGCTCGGGGTCTAACAAGCTACCCGGTACCAACATGAGTTTGCCACCGGGGAAAACGACAATTTACAAGTCACAAACACTTCTAACTTCTTTACAAATGCTTATGACTGGGGGGCTGATGACGTGGGTCCTAAAACGACAGCGTTTAACCCCCTCGTCGAAAAGATAAGCAAAATTAAGTTGATTAGGAGGTAGCCTGACTTGCTGGAGCTGATATAGGGCAGCGTACCTGCCATACGGAAGCCTCAGGGCAGAAAGCAAATAGTAAAAATCTTGGAAATGACAAAAGGGGGTTTTGGCTTATTATCATAGCAAGGGACAAAACACCACACAGCTCCATGCCTTGCATTGGAAATGATAAAAGCTGAAAGTATCCTAAAAGGGCAAAGTCTCACTGCAGGGAACCGATAGAGGGTCAAACACAACCAGGTATAGTAAGGAAGGCTACCCTGAGGGAGCTCCTGGGCAGAATTTCGTTGCCTATATAAAGAGACCCTTGGGTAGACATTCCACACACACTTCTCACTTCTTCTCTTTACTCTAATACTCTCTACTTCATTATTTCCCAACTCCAAAAGAATACATACTTATTCTCACGCCAGAGTCCAAACGCAGGAGGCTCCCTCCTGCGTTAAGGCTAACGGTGTCTGCTACCTTTGTGCAGGTCCTTCCAGGAGCTTGAAGACCCCTGATCCCACAACTAAATCTAAACCTAAAGCTAAAACAAAACTTAAAACCTAAAGTCCGAACATAATACACCTTTAACCTATAATCCTAAACATCTCCTAACCTAATACCGGTCATTTTCCTTGTTGTAGCAACACAAATAAAATGGGAGTAGCCTTAAAATCTTGAGAATTAGAATGATGCAGTAGGGATAAGGCAATATTGTGTTATGGGGCGTTGGAGAGGAGCCACCCGTGTGTAGAATTTTAGGGTTTCTCAATACAATAACAACCCACAACCAAACACAATCAAACAACACAAGAACACATAGATATAGCGACTAAAAAGAGGTGATAAAATATATTATTAACCAACCCAAATCAGTGCCCCCCAATACCCAATAGTCTCAGCAACAAGATCAATACAAAGTCTTCTGCTGATTGTTTAGATCAGCAGATGATCAAGAACAATACAAACACTTACAACCTTTAACCTGATAATACAGATGAGAGACACGAGAGAAACCCTAACAAAGAAAAAAATACAAAATACAGAGAATGAATGAAATTAGAGAGAGAATGAGCTATAAATAGCTCATTCCAGAAGTTTCCATCCACTTGCAATCCAACGACTCACAAAGCTGATCACAAACAATCATCCAACGGCCAACAATCATCACGAACTAACTCACGGGCCACTCGTAACTCAGACTTCTTCAAATGAGCCCAATAAGCCTATTATAAGCCCAAACTTGAAACACCACGGTTAGCCCAAATTTTAACAAACAAAAAATAAATCCAAAACATTGAAGTTTAACATTTAGAATTAGAGATAATAAAGCTTGTAATATTTTTAACACGCCCCCATAATTCAAATGTTAAACAGATCTTTCATGCCCAACTTTGAACATAAAAGATTATGCTGGAAAACATTTAGGCCCTTTGTGAAAATGTCAGATATCTGCTGATCAGATGCAACCTTCACAGTTTGTATGATCCCATCTGAAATCTTTTCTCTTATAAAATGAAGGTCAATCTCAAAATGTTTTGTCCTATCATGAAAGACAGGATTTGCTGCAATTGAAATTGCAGCCTTACTATCACTATAAAGACTTATTGGTAAATCACAATTAACTTATAACTCACCAAGTATGTTTTTTAACCAAATTAACTCACAAGTGGCAGAGCACATTGCTCTGTACTCAGCCTCTACTGATGACCTAGCAATGGTGTTTTGTTTTTTACTTTTCTAAGAGACCAAACAATCTCCTAGAAAAATACCAAAGCCAGTAACAGATTTTCTGGTCACAAGACATTTAGCCCAGTCAACATCAACATATCCTTCTAGATTAAAGGACTGAGATTTCTTAAACGCAATTCCTTTACCAAGTGACAACTTTAAATACCTTCACAGTCTTAATGCTATATAAAGATGACACTTGGTAGGTTTGTGCCTTGTCAATGACAAATATATTAATTTACCAATTAGTTTTTGATATCCAGTTATATTGTCAAGCATAGGACTCTTTTTTGAATCCTTAGTTGTTACAATATAACTTTGTTCTATTGGAGTACTAATGGGTTTACACCTTAAGTACCCAAACTCATTAAGCAACTCTAGACAATACTTTCTTTGTGATAAACAAACTTCATCTTTTTCATACAATACTTCGAGAGTTTCGGGTGTTAATCATTCGGTTTCTTCATTCCTTTGTTCTTTTGAATTGCAAACTATGTTTCATGAACTTAGAATTGAGTTTATTCCTGTTTTGAACATGTTTCTTGGCTAGACTTTTATTACTACTTAGGTTATGATGAATACTCATGATTGATTGAACGTTTTTATGGTTTTTGGAACTTTGACTGTGGATTGATGATTTAGTAAAGACTTTGATTATTTTTGATCTGGTGTATATGCGTACCTAGTTTTGTTCAATTAATAATTATTTACTCCACATGCGTTTTTGTGAATGTCTTTCATGTATGAATGCGTGTTAGGTTGTGGACTGTGTGTTAACAACTAGTTTATGGTAAATTGTTAGTGTTTTCCATAGGAGTGGTTTTTGTTGATTGGGTAGTTCTAGGTATTCTTCCAATTCCATTAGCTGTAAGGTGCGGGATTGTCGATATGTCTAGGGTGTTAAATTGCTAGATCTAGATACTTTGTAAGAAGATCTTCCTAGTTTCCTTACCACTACTTGCGTATCGAGTCAGGTTAGGTTTTCTATAGTTACCCCTTACACTATTAGTGTAGTGAGGCTTTCGCGCTGAAAGGTAGACTGTCTAGCGGGTACTTTATCATCAGAGTAGGTAAGCCTGTAAGGGTAAACTCTCAATCGGTAGTTTAACGGCTTATAGGTAACCTTAGGTTTCTCCTTGAGAAGGGTCGAGGGTCCTCTAGTTTATCCTGTAAGTTTAGTATCTGAAGATCCCGGTTCCATAGCTAGTTCCATAACCATAGAAGTTCATCAGTCATGAGTAGGACTCTAACCTAGGTAGTACCTTCACCATCCTTTGAATTCAGTTCAGCTCAGTTTACGTCTTTAGTGCAGTTAGTTCTAGTTTTAGTTAATCTTTATTTTATTGCAATTTAGTTTTTAGTAAAACCCCCCTTTTTAAAATAATAAATAAATTTAATCAGTATTTAGGATAAGTAATTGAGTCTAGTTTTCGTTTTCCATTAGAGTCTCGTGGGTTCGATATCCGGACTTACTTTAGCTATACTAGAGTCGATAGGTTCACTTGACTGTCAGTAGTTTAGTTTTAGAGAGTCTAGAGTATTACTTAGTGTCTAGTTTTAGGTTTAATTTAGTTGTTTTTATTAAACTACTTTTAGCACATCAAGTAGTCATCTACAATTGTTAAAAAAAAGTATTTAAAACCTTCCTTACTGGTAACCCTGTAAGGACCCCATATATCAAGATGAACTAACTCTCCTACTTCTTTAGTTTTATGATCACTCAAAGGAAAAGGTACACCAACTTGTTTAGCTTTATGACACACTTCACATGGACTAGATTGAGTTGTTTCAACATCAAGACTTCCTTTTAACACAGCTAGAACTTGGTCAGATGGATGACCTAACCTACTGTGCCATAGATTTACACTACTAGAACTATTAAAACAGACATAATTATTACTCACATTTGCACCTATAAAGTATAAACCATCATGCTCTTTACCAGTCTCCAGGATTCTCTTGGACTTGGAATCCTGGACATAATAGGCATGATCATCAAATAAGACACTTAACTTGTTATCCTTAGCCAAGTTGTTGACAGACACTAAGTTAACACAGTATTCAGGAATATAGAACACATTAGTTAGGATAATATTGTTTCCTAACTTGATGTCTCCTATCTTCCTTACCTTAGCACTTGACCCATAGGGATGTTTCACAGTCATGTCATACTGTGAAACATCCACCCAATTAATCATGTATTCATTAGTACTAACCATATGTTCGTTGGCACCTGAATCCATGATCCATTTTAAGAGAAGTGCAGTTTTCAAAAGACTAGAACAACTTGAAAATTTTTCAAATACACTACTCAATTTATTCAAGACAGAAGTACTGGAGAAACCATTAACAACAATTTGATTACCTCCTACATTATTAGACTGATCATTTCCACCTTTGTCACCAATAAGGCTCATTAACTTACTTATCTATTCAGAAGTAAAGGAAACAGAAGCACTAGAAGAAGCATTATTAGATGACACATTATTAGACTTGTTGGATTTCCCACTAGTTCCTCCAAAAGAGTTTGGTCTAAAGGACTGACCAGCAACTCCTCTTTTGAAACCAGGGGGATACCCAACTAATTCATAACATTTATCAGAGGTATGACCCAACTTATTACAATGAGTACACTTCAGATTGGGGTTAGGACCTCTATTAGTTCTTTTCCAAAGACTGAGTAGTTTTGGCAAGAAAGGACACATTTGACCCTTTTTCTACCAGAACTAGAACCTCTATGAGACTCCTCTCTAGATACAATAGAGAAAGCAGTCTTCACAGTGGGTAAGGGGTCTTGAATTAAAAGATTAGGCCATGTTTGGCTAAACTTCTCCTTATCACCTTATTTCCTTTTCCACCTCCTTATCTCCTTAATCCCAAAAGTCACAAATCCTTACTTATAACTTATCTCCTTTTCAACCCACAAAACTCCTTTTCAACCCATTACCCAAACATTATTTTCTCCTTATCTCCTTCTTGATTAAGGAGATAAGTTATAAGGAGGTAAAATAAGGAATCCCAAACATGCCCTTAGTTCTAACATGTTGATAAACTTCATCTAAACCCATAAGAAATTGCATTAATTTTATCAGACTATTGAAATCATTGAATTTATTTGAAGCAGCACATGAACATGTAGGCAAATGAACTATTGAGTCCAAATACTTCCACATTGTGTTAAGTTTATGGTAATATTCTGAAACATTACTTCCACTTTGAGTTAGGGAATTAATCTTTTGATGCAAGTTAAAGACAACTGAGCCATCTGCCTTGTCATATATTTCCTTAAGATCTAACCAAACATCTCTAGATAACTTAGAAAACACTTGACCAAGAAATAACTCTTCACTAATAGAATTAACAAACCAGGACTACACAACAGAATTACATCTATCCCATTGTTTTCCTAACACTTCATCATCAACGGAGTTAATAGTAAAACCATCTATGAAGTCAAACTTATTTTTGGCTTCAAGAGCAAGTTTCATAGAACTTGCCCAAACAGAATAATTCTCTGTACCTTTCAACTTAACTGTGATAATAGACAAGGTACTAGTATCACTTGGATGAATGTACAGAGGGTCACCAATATTTAATTTGCTAATTAGAATATTGGTGGGTCCTGGTTGAGTAGCACCACCACCAGGATTGATGACAGCACCACCACCAGGATTAGCACCACCACCAGGATTAGTATCACCTATGGCAGTGCACAGAACACACAATCAGATAAAACAGATAAAGAACAAGATCAATCAACAACAATACTCAATCCTAGAGAGCGAAACCATGTCAGTGTTCAGATCATGGGTTCATCACTCATTGGTGCCCATGCAGATCTTAACACAGGAGTTGTTTATTAACTAAGTATTATATAGTAATAAGCAATAGACAAGAATACAAGAATCAGATAAGATCAATATCAACAAACAATGCTCAACAAAACACAAACAGATCAACTGCCGGTCAACCCTAACCCGGCCAAAGACACCTAAACACAAGACAAGAGTAAACAGGATTAAGAAGACTTACAGAGCTCCAGCAGCAGCAAGCAATGTAACAAAATATAAGAAAGAATCAGAAAACTTACAGGTTGCAAGCTTCCTATCCAAGAACTCACCAGGAACATACTCCAACAAAATCAACAATAGTTGACCACAGGAATCCTAGATCTACACGACAACATAATAGACAATAATAGACAAGATCTATTCAGAAGATCAGATCTATTATTTAAACAAACAAGATCAGATCTTAGACAAATACAAACAATAGCAGCGGAAATAAAGGCAAACAGACCGGAATCAAGAGCCTTATGGCTCTGATACCATGTAGAAATTTTAGGGTTTCTCAATACAATAACAATCCACAACCAAACACAATCAAACAACACAAGAACACAGAGATATAGCGACTGAAAAGAGGTAACAAAATCTGTTATTAACCAACCCAAATCAGTTCCCCCCAATACCTAATAGTCTTAGCAAATCACTGAGACTAGATCAACAAGATCAATACAAAGTCTTCTACTGATTGTTTAGATCAGCAGATGATCTATAACAATACAAACACTTACAACCTTTAACCTGATAATACAGACGAGAGAGAGACGAGAGAAACCCTAACAAAGAAAAAAATACAAAATACAGAGAACGAGCGAAGTAAGAGAGAGAATGAGCTATAAATAGCTCAGTCCAGAAGTTTCCATCCACTTGCAATCCAACGACTCACAAAGCAGATCACAAACAATCATTCAATGTCCAACAATCATCACGAACTAACTCACGGGCCACTCGTAACTCAGACTTCTTCAAATGATCCCAATAAGCCTATCATAAGCCCAAACTTGAAACCCCACAGTTAGCCCAAATTTTAACAAACGAAAAATAAATCCAAAACATTAAAGTTTAACATTTAGAATTAGAGATAATAAAGCTTGTAATACTTTTAACACCGTGACACCTGCGGAGTTTGGGCGTCGAGCGAACCAATGGCATGAGAAGGGGCAAAACGACACATTGGGGTACTGTACGGAGATTTCACCCGCCCGCCCATTGAAGTTGACCGTTCATAAAAAAAATAACTTTTTTAAACTTGTATAAACAACATTTTTAAATACAAACCTCACATCTCTTTCTCTCATTCTCTATATTTTATAAACATATTTGTAAGGTTGTTTATTATATTAAAGCAATTATTACCACACAGTTGATTACCAACCTGTTATGGAGTTTAACCCATACAAACAATTTGGGTTTTGCGGGTGATAATGCCTGCTCAATCACAATGGGTACCTAAAACACAACCCCTAGCTAAACACCATGCATACCCAAAACACAACAAAAACAGGTGCCGAAAAAAAAATCCCGACAAGAAAAAACAATCGAGTTCATCATCCGTATTGGTGCAACGTAAAGCGACACGTTATACGATCGAGGAATAGTGCACGTTAATTCGAGCATGGGTTTCTATCTTGGATGATAGAAAGATCGTTAACTTTTTGTTAATTATTTAAATATAGTATTTACTCATTTTTTACATTAATATTTTCTTTTGATTGTATTGTAGTGAATAACTGTTAAAAATACAAAGGATATTTTGTATTTTTTTCAGTTTGATTAGTTAAATAAATTCTTTATATTTTTTATATACATTTATTTTTTCATATTGCATAAGTTTTTTGTGCGAGTTTGGTCCATCCCACTCAGGAGTTGATCTGCTGGTGTTTGGCCCAAAGAAGTGTCCAGTTGGAGAGCCCAAGCTGGTGTTGAGCCCAATCTAGTGTTCTAGCCCAAGTTGTGAGTTGTGCACATGGAAGCTTCTCATTGCTTCAGAGCTACTCGCTTGGATCTTGGATAGACGGCTTACATGATGCCTTGGTGTGTTTGTTTGTTGCAATCTGGTGGCTCCTATTTAAAGCCTCCCTCCCCCCCCCCCCTCTCTCTCTCCCTCTCTCTTGATTAACACACACATACAATTTCATTCATCAGTTTGTTCTCTCTCTCTATTTCATTCACATTCTGTACTCTTTAAAGGCGATCTAGGGTTTTGTATACGGACATCATCTTGTGTCTGTTAGTATTGTTTCCTATATAGATCATTGTCTTGTGTTAGAAAGATTTAGTGATTACAGTTGTTTGTAATCTTTCGGTTGTAATCATTCGATTATAATCTTTTGGGTAAACATTGTGGTTTGGGTTTTTTTATCAATAATATCAGTTTGTTTCTTGTTCATTATTTTCTAAAAAGTTTACATGGTATCAAAGCTCAACTCGTTGAGCTCTGACCTCTGACTCTGAGATTGATTCCGCTGTGCTTGCTTATTAAAAGGGGGATTCTTCATCATCTGTGGAATATTACCTGTCAGATAGAGGCTATTCTTCTTTTGCTCTCTGGTGTTTAACCCTAAGTGAAGGTTAAACATTACGAGTTTTCTGGTGAACCCTAACTTGGGTTGCTTTGGTGAGATCTTTCTGATTTTCGTTCTTTTTAGGGTTCTTGTCCTAAGGAGTCACTGTTCAAGGCTTGTGCCTGTGGTTAGCTTTACGGTTGTGTCTAGTTTAGGTGGCTCCCTCGTGAGGACCTGGACAGGCACCCTTGAGTGACGAACCGGTTATCTGGAACACCCCCGAGGCTTCGCCATTCTTTGTTGGGTCTTGATTTGTTCTGTGATTGATTTGTTCTTGATTGTTGTTCTTGGTTGTTTCTTCTTGTTTGGTTTTTATTCTTGATTAATTGTTTTCTGTATGTGATTATTTGATTTCTTTTCATCATGAGTTGGGCTAATGATACAGCAGCTGCTGCGGCTGCGGCTGCTGCCTCTAGTTCTATTGTTACTCTTGTTAACAAGATTGATGCTGGTGATCCATTATATTTACATCCTAGTGACTCTGTGAATCTTTCTATTGTTAGCTTGAAACTAAAAGGGACTGAGAATTATAATATATGGGCTAATGCTATGATTTTATGGTTACAAGTTAAGAATAAACTGGGGTTTATAATGGTGATTGTGAAAAACCTACTGATGATCCTGTTATTGCTAGGCAGTGGGATAGGTGTAACTCAACTGTCTTAACTTGGATTCTTAACTCTATTTCTGAAGATTTATATATGGGTCAGGTCTATTCCAAAGTTGCTTCTGAGGTTTGGAAAGATCTTAAGGATACATATAATAAGGTTGATGGATCTGTTGTGTTTAACCTTTATCAGAAAATTAATTGTTTTAGTCAAAATGGCATGTCTGTTTCTGAATATTATCATAAGTTGAATTCTATGTGGAATAATTTAGATCAAATTCTCCAACTGCCATCTTGTTCTTGTGATGCATCCAAGGGTTTTAATAATTGTAACCATATGATAAAACTTATTCAGTTCTTAATGGGTCTTGATAATGTATATCAACATGTCAGAACTACATTACTTATTAATCCTAAACTTCCTTTTGTTAAGGAGGCATTTGCGTCTCTAGGGAAGAATCCCATAGGGCTTCAAGCAGTTCTTCCAAAAGTCAAACTGTCAGTTTTGCTTCTAAAGTGAATCAATCAAGTGACACAAACAGTGTTAACTCTGTTAGTAATAGAAAGTTTAATAAGTCTAATAATAAATCCTTAAAATGCTCACATTGTAACAGGACATGGCACACTGTTGATAAGTGCTTTGAACTCATTGCTTATCCCTCTTGGCTTAAACCACCAAGAGGGAACCAAGGAGAAAAGGAAGTTGGTAGTCATTGTAGTTCTGTTGATAGTCATGCTAATTCTGCTAATGGTCTTTCCAGTGATCAAGTGTCTAAATTCTTAAGTTTGTTGCAAGAAAAATCTATTGATGTTCCTAAATCCTGTAATGTCACTGGTAGGTATTTTTGTGCCTCTAGTGTTAGTACCTATGTGTATTGTTTTTCGGGTACCAATGGGAACTTGATAGGATTTGGATGGATTGTTGATTCTGGTGCAAATGAACACATGGTTAATTCTGATAAAGATGTTTTTGATTTTATAGATGTGTCTGATTTAAACATCAAGGTTAAACATCCTAATGGTATATTTGCTAAAGTTGTCAAAATAGGCAAATTAAAACTTGTAGAAAATATGGTTCTTCAGGATGTTCTTGTTGTACCATAATATTCCATTAATCTCCTATCTATTCACAAATTCTCTAGAGATAATAAAATGTTTATAGGATTTAATGAACATAAATGTTACTTACAGGACATGTCTACCAAGAAAGTCCTGGTGATTGGTGAACAATGTGATGGGTTGTACATGTATGGCAATTCTTGTTGTGTTGCTAAGGTGTGTCTTAGTAGTGTTGTTGATAGAAACATGTTTCATGCTAGATTAGGGCATCCTTCTGACCATGCCTTAAAAATTGTTAAACTTGACTTGTCTATTAATTCTAGTCAGTATCATGAACCCTATGAAGTTTTTCATAGAGCCAAACAACACAGGGAACCCTTTCCCCTTAGCAATCATAAAACCACCTGTTTAGGATAGCTGGTTCATCTGGATGTATGGACCCTTATAGAGTAGCTGATAGAGAAGGAAACAAATATTCTTTAACAATTGTTGATGATTTCTCTAGAGTCGTTTGGATATGTCTTATGAAACATAAAAACGAAGTGTTCGAAAACATTAAAGATTTTGTTAACATGTTGTCAAACCAATTCAATCAAACTGTAAAAAATTTTAGAAGTGATAATGGCTTGGAGTTTGTTAACAGTCAAATGAACAACTTTTGTAAATCTAAGGGAATCATACATCAAACCACTTGTGCCTATTCTCCTCAACAAAATGGGGTGGTTGAAAGAAAACATAGGCATTTACTCAATGTTGCTAGAGCTTTGTTATTTCATAGTAATGTTCCTATAAGATTTTGGAGTGACTGTGTGTTAACTACTTCTTATTTGATCAATAGGACCCCTTCCTCTATGCTTAATGGAAAAACTCTTTATTATCAAATTCATGGTTTTGACCATTTCTTGATCATTTAAAGGTGTTTGGATCTCTGTGTTTTTGTACAATCCTTAATGAGTCAAATATACTTGAGAGTAGAGCTGAGAAATGTGTGTTTCTAGGCTACTCTCATAAGAAAAAAGGATATAAAGTTTTCAGTTTAGATAATAAAACTATTTTATATTCAAAAGATGTCAAATTTTTTTAATACTGTTTTCCTTTCAAGGAAAAAAACTGTTTATGAAAATTTTGATGCTAATCCTGATAAAACAATAAATAATCTAAACTTTTTTTATCTCTTTGAAAACACAGAATCCGAACATGTCTTGAACATGAATGATCCCAATGATGATGAAAAGGGTAATGGTCATGAGGATATGGGAACACAGGGTCCTCAGCAACCAGATCATCATCCTGTTACTAGTGGCTTGGCTCCAGATCAGCAGCCAAGTAACAGTTTGAATGATTCTGGAGAGGCAGAGGCTGTGAATACCAGAAGTGAAAACTTGAATAATTCTGAGGGGGACATTGTTCAAGATGGTGTTAGGAGATTTGTGAGAAACACTACTTTTCCAAAAAAAATTAAGTGACTTTATCATTGAAGGAAAATTAAATATGGTTTAGAAAAGGTAGTTAAGTTTTCTAATCTTTCCTTTGAAAATAAGTGTTTCTCTGTGTCTTTAGATAAGAATCTTGAACCTAAACACTACAATGAAGTTGTTAGGAATGAAAAGTGGGTCAAGGCCATGAATGATGAGCTTGAAGCTCTTTATAGGAATGATACTTGGGATATAGTTTATCTTCCTAAAAAAACATAAAATTCGTTGTAAATGGATTTATAAAGTGAAATATAAGGCTTCTGGTGAAATTGGTAGGTTTAAAGCTAGGTTAGTTGCTAAGGGTTATAGTCAAAAGGAGGGGGTTGATTATGAGGAGACCTTTTCTCCTGTTGTAAAAACGGTCACCATACGGTGCATTCTTAGTCTAGCCACTCAAAATGATTGGAATATTTTTCAACTAGATGTTAACAATGCTTTCATGTACGGTGATCTTCATGAAGAGGTATACATGTCCTTGCTTGATGGGATTAATTGTGAGTCTGATAATAAAGTATGTAGGCTTAAAAAATCCCTATATGGTCTAAACCAAGCTCCACGTATGTGGAATGAAAAGCTTGTCAGTGTTCTTGTTGATTTTGGCTTTGTCCAAAGTAGATGTGATTATTCTATGTTTGTCAAGATTAGTGGTGATATATTTGTTGTCTTACTTGTGTATGTTGATGATATAATCATCACTGGTAGTTCTACTAAAGAAATAGAACTTGTTAAAGAATGTCTTAAAACCAAATTTATGACCAAGGTTCTTGTGAGTTAAAATATTTTTTGGGAATTAAAGTTGTTAATCAAAACGATGGTCTTTGTCTTACCCAAAGAAAATATTGTACTGAACTTTTGGCTGAATATGGTATGCTAGGAGCTAAACCTGTTTCTAATCCCATTGAACAAAATCATGTTTTGACTAATCTTGTTGAAAGTCATAATAAAGTTTTAGATGATGTTGTGGGATATCAAAAATTAGTTGGGAAACTAATTTATTTTGCCCATACCAGGCCTGATATCTCTTATGTTCTTCATTATCTTAGTCAATTCATGCATAGTCCTTTTGAGGGTCATTTAAATATTGCTTTTAGACTCTTAAGGTACTTAAAATCTGCTCCTGGAAAAGGAATTTTCTTTTCTAACGGAAAAGATTTGAATGTTTCTGCTTTCTCTCACTCAGATTGGGGAAAATGTATTGTTTCCAGGAAATCAGTTACTGGATTTTGTGTGTTTGTTGGTAATTGTCTTGTTTCATGGAAGAGTAAAAAACAAACAACTGTCGCTAGATCTTCTGCTAAGGCAGAATATCGAGCAATGTGTGCAGTTGCTTGTGAAGTCTTATGGATTAAAAATCTTTTGTCAGAATTGAAGGTGTTTGTTGACCTTTCTGTTGTCATAAATTGTGACAGTTCTGCTGCAATTTCTATTGCAGCAAATCCTGTGTTTTACGACAAAACTAAACACTTTGAGTTGGATCTTTTTTTCTTAAGAGACCTTGTTTCAAAAGGGTTAGTCAAAACTAATAAGGGATATTGACCCATTAGCATCAAGTTTTGTGCAAAGAAGTTAAAATGTTTGACCCATTTAACTAATCAACCTGAGGAGGGGTGTTAAGAATACAAAGGATATTTTGTATTTTTTTCAGTTTGATTAGTTAAATAAATTTTTTATATTTTTTATATACATTTATTTTTTTCATATTGCATAAGTTTTTTGTGCAGGTTTGGTCAAGCCCACTCAGGAGTTGACCTGCTGGTGTTTGGCCCAAAGAAGTGTCCAGTTGGAGAGCCCAAGCTGGTGTTGAGACCAAGCTAGTGTTCCAGCCCAAGTTGTGAGCTGTGCACGTGGAAGCTTCTCATTGGTTCAGAGCTACTCACTCGGATCTTGGAGGACGGCTTAGATGATGCCTTGGTCTATTTGTTTGTTGCAATCTGGTGGCTCCTATTTAAAGCCTCCCTCTCTCTCTCTCTCTCTCTCTCTCTCTCTCTCTCTCTCTCTCTCTCTCTCTCTCTCTCTTGATTAACACATACACATACAATTTCATTCATCAGTCTGTTCTCTCTCTCGTTCGTTCATTCACATTTTGTACTCTCTAAAGGCGATCTAGGGTTTTGTATACAGACATCATCTTAGTCTGGTAGTATTGTTTCCTGTATAGATCATTGTCTTGTGTTTGAGATATTTAGTGATTACAATTGTTTGTAATCTTTCGATTGTAATCTTTCGGTTGTAATCATTCGATTATAACCTTTTGGGTAAACATTGTGATTTGGGTTTTTTATCAATAATATCAGTTTGTTTCTTCTTCATTGATTCCTAAAAAGTTTACAATAACCAAACATGAACAGGATTTCGGGCTTGAAAAATGAATCTCGTGCCGCAAATATGATATCGAACATTGGCCGGAGATCCCTATTCAAAAGGTTTGACTTTTTGGAAGTCTTAGCAACATAAACTAGAATAACTAACCAAGTAGAGAAAATGACACTTGTATTACAATTTTTCTTGTGATGAGACACTTGTATTACAATTTTTCTTGTGATGAGTGTCAACACAAGAGATGAACGCCTCATTTTCTCAAAGACTGGTTTGAGAGTTTTTTTTAGAAAGTCAACCAACTAGCACCTGAGTTGATACTGATGATGAGTCAAGGACCACATGAAGGTAGCTCTGATGCATGAACAGGCTTCGATCTCAGCAACATGAAGATAAATTTGATATTGATGTGGAACTATCATGCCCATCCGGGAAGAGCAACAAAGGTCCAAAGTGCAATGAAGGCAAAGAATGATTACCGTCAAGTATGGCCAACCTCGTCGATTTGAAGAACCATAGACAAAAAGAATATGAAATGAAATCGTTTGTTTGCCATTGAGTCAAGCCCCTACCAAACCCCATCGTTTGCCGACGAAGTAACCATCTCAGTTCTTAACCAAGAGGTCAACGATTTAGGTGGATTCACGCTTGTGATGTTGTGGTTTGTTCCCTAAAGATTGAAATCAATTGCAACGATGATCTCATGGCAAATTAGGGTTTGTTAAATATTTGTTAAATTGGGGGGGGGGGTTCTCGTGGTGGTGGTATCCGGAGTTGGTGCAACAGTAGTTGGTTTATGGATGACGTAGTGCGGCAGTGGTGGGTTTAAGGCAGAGGTGGTGCAGCGACGGTGAGTTTAGGGTGGAGGTAGTGTAGCAGTGGTAGTTTTATAATGGTTTGTTGGTGGGTGATGGTGGCTATGACAATGGTGGTTTGGTGATGTGGTATGGAGGTGGGTAAGTGGGTTGATGGTGGCATGGTGGTGGTAGTGGAGGTTTGGAGAGAGATGCAGATTTAGAGAGAGAGAGAGATGGGTTGAGTTGTGGGTGGGGTAGGGGTAAAAAAAGAGAAATCACATGAATGAAATAAATAAAGTACTAAATGTCTAAAACACATCTCAGATTTGTGAGAAAAATGTCCTAAAAGCCCCTCACATAACGATACATTTTAACTCATTCAGTTAATCGGATGAAATTGGCAACAAATTGCAAACCTCAAGGGTCTAGATAAAACAACACACCTTTTTGGATGGAACAGGCAAATCTGCCCAAACCTCGGGGACGAAAATGGCTATTAACTCGATTTTGTTATGAACGATTCATGTCTGGAATGGTGTTTTAAATATGTTATTGATAGTTGTTTTTCACATAATGTAAGTTATTCATATCATTATGTTCAATTTTTATGGTGTTATTTATCGTTGTTTTTTATGCATATCAATGTGTTTTATCTTCATGTTGGTCATATAGTATTTTAACGTCTCGAATGATTGCGTTATGATTCACGTCTGGAATCATATTATAAATATGCTATTGATATTTGTTTTTCACATCATGCAATCTACTCATATGACTATGGTCTATTTTTATGGTGTTCTTTTTTTTGGTGGGGGTGTTTGTTTATTCATATTAATGTGTTTTATATATCTTCATGGTGTTTATATTAGTTAGTTTTATTTTTGTACATCTAAAAAAGTTGTGATTGATATAAACCATCTATGACTAACAGCCTTTACATGAATATAATAAAAAACAACAGATGTTGTGTAAAAAAAATAATCAAAATCTACTATGAATATAAAAAACCACACTTTAGTTATTAAAAACTATGTTTATATGTATGGATGTTTTATACAAAATAATCAAAAAGGAGGTGTTAAAAAAGAGGGGGATAAGTTAGAGGGATTGAAGGAGGATATTGTGCGCCTTGAGAGGAGGATGAAAGAGATGGAATTAGAGGAAGAGATGTGGATTTAGGAAGAGAGTAAAAAAGAGGTAGAGAGGTTTAGGTTGTATAACCATAGAGACTTAATTCAAAAGTCTCGGGTTAGATGGGCTTCTTCATGGGATGATAATACGGCCTTTTTCCATCAGTGTATAAATGGGAGAAAGGCTACTAATGCGATTCCGGGTTTGATGCTTAACGGGGTGTGGGTTTCTAAACCGTCCTTAGTAAAAAATGAGGTGCTTTGTTTCTTCAGGAGACATTTTCATGAGGATCTAACTCATAGGCCTGCTTTATTGTGTCATAATTTGAAACAGTTTCCTGCATATTGTATTGAGGAGCTGATTAAGCCTTTTTCAAGGGGGAAAATCAGAGATGCAGCTTTTGACTATGGTTCAGAAAAGGCTCCTGGACCGGATGGCTTTAATTTCAGATTCATTAAGCATTTTTGGAGGTTTCGTGAAGATGATTTTGTGAACCTTTTTGGAGAATTTTACGAGTCAGGGACTATCAGTAAGGGATGTAGTACTGTTCACATTACCCTTATTGCCAAAACGAAGACGCCGGGGGGGTTGCGTGATTATAGACCAATAAATTTGGTAGGGGTTATAAGTAAAATCCTCTCCAAGGCATTGGCTTCCAGGATGAAGAAAGTTATTGGGCATGTGATTTCAGAGACTCAATCTACTTTTCTAAAGGACAAGTTTATTTTGGATGGCCCCTAGTACTCAATGAAATAATCGGTTGGCTAAAAAAACAAGCTTTTTTAATGAATATTGATTTCGAAAAGACGTATGATAATGTTAGTTGGGAGTTCTTGCTTTCTATTCTTGGGCAAATGGGTTTTCCACCTAGATGGAGTCTGGGTAAAAGGTATCCTCCATTCGGCACGATCAGCGGTGTTGGTAAACGGGTCACCCACGTTTGAGTTCCAATGTCAAAAAGGGCTTAGACAGGGTTATCCTTTTTCGCGTTTTTTTGTTACTCGTTGTGATGGAGGCTTTGGCTAGGATGGTTTGCCACATGTGCACTTTGGGGGTTATCGAAGGGGTTGAAATTGAAAAGGATGGCCCGGTAGTGTCGCATATGTTGTACGTGGATGATGCTCTAATTATAGGGAAGTGGAACAAGGATAATGTGAAGAATGTGGATCATTTGCTTAGGGTCTTTTATATGTGCTCGGGATTAAAGATAAATATTCATAAGTCTCAATTGTTTGGGTTGGGAGTTATGGAAGATGAGGTGAAGAGTATGGCGAATCTCCTTGGTTGTAAGGTTGGGATGTTTGCTTTCAAATATTTGGGGATTAAGGTAGGAGCCAATATAAATCGGGTATCGAGTTGGAGTGGTGTTATTGATACCATTAAGGGCCAACTTCAGTCGTGGAAGGCTAAACTCCTATCAATCAGAGGTAGACTAACATTGATTAAGTCGGTGATTTCTAGCCTCCCGGTGTACTACTTTTCATTATACAAGGCTCCAGTAGCGGTTATTGATACTATCAAAAAAATGATGAGGCATTTTCTTTGGTGCGGGTGTAAGGAGGGACGTGGTTTATATTGGGTGTCTTGGGATGTTGTAACAATTCCTAAGAAGGTTGGGGGTTGGGCATATCGAAGCTTGTGGATGTTAACTCGGCTTTACTTGTCAAATGGGCTTGGCGGTTTAAAAATGATGTTGACGGGTTGTGGAGAAGGGTCGTCCAATGTATGCATGGTGGGCGAAATAGGTGGACTTTTCTTCCTGTCAAGAATGAGATAGCCGGTTGTTGGAAAAAAATTGTTTTGTTCCTGGAAAAGTTGGTTTAAATGGGAAAGAGGTTAAGTATTGGATTAAGGTTAAACTTGGAAATGGAGAAAACATAAAATTCTGGAAGGATACTTGGTATGGATGTGTTCCACTGATCGATGGAGAGATGGTCGTGTCTATACGCCAAGGAGGTGAACCATAGCTGTGTTGTGAGAGACAGATTACAATCTACTGCCGGGAACAACACGGTTTTAAAGAAGGAATGGGAAATAGAAACGAATATTGTTGCATTAATATCAGAAATGCAAGATGTTAAAGCTATGATATCTCAAGTGCGATTTGCTGGAGTCAAAGACACATGGTATTTGGAGGCGGACAGCAGTGGTATTTTTTCAGTCGCAAATGTTAAAAAATTGTTGCAAACGGGTCAGCATGTGCAGCGAAAAAAAGGCTATGCGGTGGGTTTCATGAGTGCCAATTAAGGTTATATTCTTGTTTGGAGAATTGAGATGGATAAGATCCTGACCCGTGTGGCGTTGGTCAAACGGAGAGTTGATATACAAGACACTTCGTGCCCTTTGTGTGATGATGAACCAGAAACGGCAGCGCACATTTTTGTTGATTGTGGCTTTACTTATGGTGTGTGGAAGTCGATATGGAGCTGGTGCAAGCTAACCCCGCTGGATTACTCGAACTTTGAAGAGTTATTGTTGCTGCTGAGTCATGGGAGGCAAACCAAATGGTTTAAAAGAATTTTGCGAGGCATTTTGATGATCGTTTGCTGGGCTTTATGGATCGCAAGATACAAAAAGGTTTTTCAAAGGTCTTCGACTAGACTCATAGAGGTTGTTGCTTTAGTTAAATCGATGTCGTTTCTTTGGCTTCAAAACCGCTCTAAGTTTAAAAATTTGGAGTGGAAGGATTGGTCGCGTTATCCTATGTATATTTTGTAAGCTCTTGGTGGCGGTCCTTTGTTTGAGGACTGGCCTTTGTTAGTGAAGTTATATGTTCAAAAAAAATGAGAATTATATATTGTTCAAACATGTTTGAATTTCAAATTAGGGTTGATCGAAAAATTTCTAAGAAAACTCCATTAAATTAGTTGCATGATAACTTCCGTATTTTGTGTTTGAACCAATTACCTTAATAACCCCACTCTATAACAAAACTAATGCACTTGTCATCAACATACTCCTTTTTACCCTTCTCACAAAACACTCCCTTTATACAACAACTCCACCTATAAGCATAACTAGTTATTAATCGAACATATATAAATACATTGAACAAGAATAAATATACAAAAAACCCATAGGGTCTGTTTGGTATAGGGTAATGGAATGGATGAGGGAATGGAATGGACAAGGGAATGGAATGGACAAAGGAATGAAATGGATGATTACCATTCCATGGTCTTGTTTGGTTACCACATAAAAATGGAATGAATCATTACTTTGTATTGTTTGGTAGGTAGGAAAAGATTTAGGAATAAACCGGCGGTGGTGAGTGGTGGCGATGGCGGTCGGTGGGTGGCGGTCGTGGTAGCGGCAACAGTGGTGATCAATGACGGCATCAACGAGGGGTGGTGGTGGTGGTCGGTGCGTGGCGGTGGTCGGTGGTCGGTGACAGAGAGTGTCGGTGGTGGTGGTGATCGGTGAGTGGCCGTGGTCGGTGACAGAGAGTGTTGGTGGTGGCGGTCGGTGCTTGGTGGTGGGTGGCAGTGGTCGGTGGTGGGGGGCGGTTGGTGGTGGTGGTCGGTGATAGAGAATGTCGGTGGTGGCAGTCGGTGCTTGGTAGTGGATGGCGAAGGTTAGTGGTGGAGGTAGCAGTTGGTGGTGGGTGGCGGTGGTGGTAGTGGTCGGTGATGGAAAGTGTATGTGATGGCGATCAGTGCTTGGTGGTGGGAGGCAGTGATCGATGGAGGTGGCGGTTGGTGGTGGGTGGCGGGGTGGTCGGTGATGGTGGTAGTCTGTGAGTGGGGGTGGCCATGGCCGATGACGGAGGTGGCGGTGGTGGTCGGTGGGTGGCGGCAGTCAGTGGCAGTGGTCGGTGGTGGCGTCAAGTGGTGGAGGTGATGGGTGGTAGTGGTCGGTGCTGACGAAGGGTGACAGAAGGAATGGAATGGAAAAAAAACAGGGGGGATGGATGGAATGGATATTGAGGTTTTTAGAGGGAATGGAATGGAGGAGGTAGTGGATGATTCCATTACCTTGACCAACCAAACACCTTTTTTTTCATTCTATTGTAATGCTCCATTCCATTCCACCTTTCATTCCTGCATACCAAACGTTACCATAGGTAAGGAACCGGTTTGGAATTTTATAACAAGAACAAGTTATTAACCAACTTTTTTTAACCAGCCATTGTCAGTTTGTCACTTTTGTTTTAGCTTTTTAACCCATTTACATATATAAATACACAGATAAAACTACGTCTGTTGAGTTTATATTATACTAGTAGGGTGTCCGCGCTATACAGTGGGGAACACAGCCACTTCTAAGGATGTGTATGGTTCGGTTCAGTTTGATTATTAGCCTCAACCGAAACTAAAACCAAAGTTATCAGTTAATCGATCCTATAAAACAATTGGTTACATGTTTCGGTTTATATGGTTAGATTATCGGTTTTTAGTCCGGTTTAGTTAAGTTTGTTAAAAACAAAAATCAAACTTTGGCTAAATTTTGTTGCCTAGAGGTACATGACATGGAGGTATAAATATATGAAATAGAGGTATAAAAGCTAAAAATATATGAATGGTTTTGTTTCGGTTTTGTTGCTTTTGGTGAACTAAGTGTACCAAAAACAATAACCAATTTTCAGTTAATTCGGTTTTAGTTAATTCAGTTTTCGATTGCTTTCGGTTCAGTTATCTGTTTTTTGCTTCTTTTTCGGTTAATTGTTCAATTATCGCTTACCCCTAAAAATCTATACTATGTATAATATATTTGATATGGCATTCTAAGATACTTAAAAAGTAAAAGTTAACTTTTGTTTATTTAAATAACAATTACATATTTTAAGCCAACTACCCTTACGAATTGTAAATGACCATAATTTTTTCATATGTTAATACTTTAACAAAACTATATCTTAAAAAACTATCATTTTATTGTTTATAATTTGAGTATAGCATAACAATTCTTTTAATTAAAAATGTTGATATGTTATGTGATTAACAATATCTAAGGGTGAAAATTAACTAAACCTTTAATCGAAATTGACTAAAAATTGATATGTTATGTGATTAACAGTATCCATTGCTTGACTTTGTTTTGATGAACCTCAACATCATTGATGCAATTTACAATAAATTACAAAAGTTTAAATGCGACATCTCAAGCTTTATCTAAAGCAAACTGTTGTATCAATTTACCACCAAACAGTTGCACATTCTCCGTAGATAGAAAGCGGTTTGAAGGTAGCGATAGTATTTGATTTGCTTATTCATTCCTGTTCATTGTGTCACTGGTAATAGTGAGAATAATATGACGATTGGAGTACTTAATAATAAGTATTGAGGCTCTAAATGTTACTGTTGGTAGAAAATGAGGTTTTAATGTTGGTATTCGCTGAGAATTTACCTCATGGTGAATTGGTGATGGTAACTTGTCTCTTAATTTACTTTGAAGGTCTTCAATATGTATGATCATGATAAAAATTGTTTTAACTGAACAATATTTTTATAAGTTTTCTGTTAAACCTAAATCTTTATACATGAATCTTAATTTCATAGATTGGTAGTGATAGAAATAGATAAGATAGGGATAGACTTGCAATAATTTGTAAGTTATAAAAATGTTAGGGTGAAAACTATATAAACTCACATATTCCATGATAAAGATATAAGTATTATGATATGATTATGGAACTATCACAATCTCATTAAAGCACACTAAAACAAAGAAGATGGTTTTGAAGAAATAGAGAGAAAAGGCGGAATAAGTGGCAAGAATAAATTATTCAAATTTCAAATTTTAAAACCCCCTCTATTCATTTCGCCACAACAATTCAAAAACCCCTCTACTTAACTTCAAACCATATTATGAGTATAATTTGCTATATACTTTTAATTAAAAAAATTGATTTTTACCTGATTAACAATATCTTGATGTGAACAATAAATGCACCCTCAACTCGAATCGAACAAAAAAATTGATAAATCCGAACCGAAAATTAACCAAAAATCGAGTTAACCTAATATTGGTTTTTTTGAACCCTAAGTTAACCAAAATTAACAAACCGAAACTGATCCATTCATATATTTATATCTTTTATACATCTATTTTACGTATTTATACCTCCATTTCATATACTTGTAAGCAAAAATTTTAACCAAAGTTTGATTTTGGTTATTAACCAAAATTAACTAAACCGAACTAAAAACGACAATCTAACCAAATAGACTAAACTAATTAACCGGTTGGTTAATATGATCGGTAGACTGATAATGTTGATTTTTGTTTCTGTTGAGACTAATAACCGAACTGAACTGAACCCAACTATGCACCATTAAAAGTGTATGTGTTTACCTATTACATCACGCGAGGACACTGTTATGAATATATGAATGGTTTCGTTTCAGTTTGACTAATTTCCGTTAACTAAGGGTACAAAAAGAAAACGATAATCAATTTAAGTTACATAGGATGTTGGTTAATTCACTTTTCAATTGATTTTGGTTCAGTTTTATCTGTTTTTTTGTTTGGCTTCGGTGAACGGTTTAGTTATTGCTCACTCCTAGATATTATTAATCACGTAGCACATAAAAAATTTTAAATTAAAAAAATAGCAATATTGTACTCAAATTAAAGATAATAAAATGCTCATTATTATTATTATGCAATTTTTTTATAAAAGTATCAACGTATGAAAAAAAATGACTATTTAAAAATCATGGGGGTTAGTTTGCTTAAAACAAGCAAAAATAGTTTAACTATAATTTAAATAAGCAAAAGTATAATAAAGTTTAAGGGATTAAAGTGTAAGGGGCTATTTGGTAGCCTCTTAATGAGGCTCTTAACCATTCAGTGCTGAATGATTCAGCATTCAGCACGTTTGTTTAAGTTTCTGAATGGAATGTGGAATGGTTAAGGCTGAATCATTAAGACTTGGGATGTTGCTGAACCATTAAGCACTGAATCAATAAGCACTGAACTAGGCTGAACCTTAATGAAACTCTCATACCAAATGTGGGACAAGAAAACTAACCATTAAAAGGTCCAACTTAATGATTCAGCACTTAACCATTCAGACCTTTTAACCATTCACAGCTCTTAATGATTCAGCACTTAATCAACCAAATAGCCCCTAACTAAGATGATGTATGAAAGTGTAAAAGTGTTTGAATGACTATTTTACCCCTATTTTAAGGTTGTTAATAAAAATAAAGTTCTTAATTTTTAGGTATATTAAACTACCCTTACGTTATGCATTATAATATAGTATAGATATATGGATATTTTTTTTATTTTTGTTTCTTGAATTTATTTTATTTTTTTAGATATGTTAAAAAAGCGGTTTTTTACCTATTATAGGGACTCCGATTTTTAACCTAATCGGTTATAACAGGTTACAAGTTTTCACCACGCAAACCAATTATTGTTAAAAACATTAAATTTTTAAACAAAAAAAAACATTTTTGGTTATTTTTTAACCGATTTGTGCACCTCTACTTATATTAGCGCAAAATGTATCCATTCGCGGATTTACGTATGGGGGCGGCAATATTTGTCTCGCTAAATGAGGTGTTATGTTAAGCTGCGGGCTACTGTGCATTTAGGGGGTGTTTGGGATTGATTATTCAAAACAGATTATGCGTTTTGGAAAAGCAGGGGTGGAGCTGCTTATAGATTATTGCGTTTTGGTAGCCTAAAAAACTGATTATCTGCGTTTTCAAAACGCAATCCAAACACTAAAAATTGATTATCTGTGTTTTCAAAACGCAATAATCTAAAAATCAGATTCAAAACGCAATCCCAAACACCCTCTTAATCAGAGGACTCAAAGGAATAGTGGCACGAGATCGACGTAAAGCTCAGTACTACTCGTGTATTCTTGTTATCTTGCTATGGGTTTCTGGCCCGGGGTAATAAGCATTGGGCTTTCACTAAACATACGATACGACTATAGCTTTATTTTTTAGTGGCAAAATTTTTGGGCTACGTCTTTTGGCCCAATTAGCGTGGCTAACTAGTAAGAGGGGTCACCTCACATATACATTTCTTGAATCCACAATGGCTATGCGGGTTAATGAAGATTGTCATCTTGGTATTCGGCTCTAGTCTAAATCATGGTTGGAGTGCATGTGGAAGAAGCACGAGTGTAATGATTTGGTGGTTATAGCGGTTGGAATATGGTTAGAAGTGAACGAGGCTTGTACTAATAAGATAAATGGGATTTTTTTTAAGGTGATTTTCAATGTTGTGGCAGAGTTCATCACAACCCCCTAGAAGGGGATCCCCTAGCCACTCTACAACGGTTAGACTATGTTGTCTTAACCGGACCCACGCGGTCACGAAAGGCCCACAAGCGAGTCGAGGCTGCGCATAAGGGGCACTAAGGCTTCCACCCGGGAAATTTCCCGCCACCTGCCACTTGACAGATGTTGCACCCTCTACAAGAGCCAAGCCTCTCTGAAGTAAATGCACGGTAGTAGAAAACCGGGGGCCATCAGAATCGAACCTGACCCTCCGAAGAGAGTAGACGCAACCATCACTTGGCAAAATATCCAACCATAAATGTTGGAAGTGAGGATCGAACCCTTGATCACATAAGTGAACAAAAGCCACTCCACCACTATGGCTGGATTTAGAGAAATGGGATTAGTCATTGTTCTCTACTTACATCTCGTGAGTAAAGGTTCACAAAAAAACTGAAACCGGAACTGGAACAGGGAAAAAAAACATAACCGGTTTTTTTATACCCAGAACCATACATGCGCATGCTTATCAGGTACGCATAGGATATAGATTTCTATGTAAAAAACGTAATTGGAACCGGACCTGATTTATACCTGGTTGTACCTGGTTTTTTGATACCCGGAACCGGCTTGTACCCGTACCCGAGTTTTTGTATACCCGGAACCGGGTTTTCCAAATACCTAATAAGTATATGGCAAGCGACGGGACTATTTGGCATTTTGATGTTGAGGCGGTCCGGGAAGGAATTGGTCACTTCCTAATTCAAGAGGGGTTGTCATTTGACCACTTCGACAACCTAAGATTGACGCGTCTCATCCAAAGAACTATACAACCGCGTTATAATCATCTAAGTCGCATTACCCTTTGACGTGATTGTATAAAAAAATTCAATACCCTATATATCCGGAACCGGGTATTGAAAAAGCTGGAATCGGGTATTGAAAAACCGGAACTAGGTATACCGGGTGTGACTTTTTATGCTAGGAACTGGAACTAGTATTGGAATCGGTTCTTTCAATACCTGGTCAAAGTGATACCCAACCATACCTGGAACCGAGTATTGGAAAAACCCGATGTGTGCATCTCTATTCGTGAGCACCAAGGGACGACTTTGAAGTTCAGGATTATTGATGTGTATGTATTGGGCTATGTGTTATACATGCAGGATGGATGTCGCCACGTTGCCATGCACGGAAGGAGAAACCGACGACTAAGTTGGAAGCATTTCGAGAACTAGCTTCAACTTTAGCAAGAGTTTGAACAAAAGAGCGTAGAAGACCTTATATAGTAAGATAGGCTAGCTTCCAACTTGGCTTAGCCACCCGAAAGGACGAGCATGGCTACCACCCGAGCCGCCTTCTTTGCTAGTCTGTTATTTATAAATGCATTCTTAAAAATTTTGCTAAAAATAATTAATTACAAATTTTGTAAATCTTAATTATTTACAATTTTTTTATTTATTTCGAACGAGTTATTGCAATTTAATTGAAACTAGGAGGTGAAGGCAAAACTTCCGTTTTGCCCATAGTTCACATTTAAAATTACCAGATTGTCATGGCACTCTTACACCGACCGTTAGCTTTTAATATATATACTAATTGTTAACATTTTTATGATCAGTAAGTGAAGCATGTGATCAACGATTTGTCAGTAATATTCATTGGTGACTTTTGATAAACATTTACCCTATATATGTGTGACACTATATACATATATAATAATTTGTTTATTTTGAACTCTTAGAGCATTCTTATCTCATCCATCAAATCTCATCTATCAAATTATACTAAAAATCACTACTGCACTCCTAAATCTTCTCTCTTCTAGTTAAAATAATAATACTTTTTCATACTTTTATCATTATATTTTCTCTCTCCTCACTCACAACCACTTCTAAAAATATTAAAATATGTTTAGGGGTGAACAGTAACTTTTCATATTTGGGGGTAAAAGTGTTTCCACCAAATATTGTCTATATCCTCCACTCACAACCACTTACACTCACCCCATATAATTTGGTGGAACACTCAGATATATTTGATGCCCGGGATGAGAATACTCTTAGTAGTTGTATATATAGCTATAGCACGAATTGTAAAGGGATAGGTCAAAGCCGTGGACATACCGTAGAGTATTCATGACCCAATCTTCTAATAACTATAGTTTATTAGTTTCTACTGGATTTAACATTCTTGGACTTTTCTATTTGGACCTGTAGAAAGTCAATAGCGTTCTCATATACATAAATAAATTATCATAATCGTATTGTTCACACTACTTGTCTCCATCAAATTATTTTATATCCATTTCGCCTAGAAACTAAATTAGAATATCAGAGAGATTCTAGATTTGTCGTATTATTAAATTTGTCATCTTTTAATATTGTTATTTATAAAATTTAAAACGTGAGGTTGATTGTATTTTATAACTACAAATAATTCATTTGTTAACAAGACTACTAAAATGTTCATTCTTAACAATATCCCACCATATACTAAACTATTAAAATTTATCCTAAAAAAGTAACATCAGTATTATAGTTGTAAGAAAATCAATATTTGTAAGGTTAAACCAATGTTGTTAAAACCAAACAAGACGAGTCCGTCGGCCCGAGATATGGGATTCAAGCCCTTAACAGGTGGTGGTTGAACCAATGAACAAGCTTATTGAATTGAATAATTTTGGGTGAAACATGACCAAGACATACTTGAAAGATCCACAATCTACAAAAATGACAAAACCACTGCTCATCTTCACTTTCTTTTAAGACATAGTATAATGCTTTGACATTAAGACCTCTCATACACGTACGTAAGTGCCACACCACTCATATAGAAAAAATTATGTGCATGTTACAGCGGAAAACATATATGTATTACAAAATAAAAATAGATTATTTATAATTTAATTCGGTTTAATTGCCAGGAAGGTCCCTCATGTAGCAAAACAAAATCAATATGCGTCCTATATTATTAACTATGTGGTTTCCCGCGCGTTGCGGCGGGGACGCTAGTAAGATCAGTTCATGAAGAAAGCTAATCCGATCCATAACATGATGTTAATACATACAACACAGAGAGCATACTCATTAACAAAAAAAGAGAGCACACTCATTAGTTGTGTGGACAAAACAAAGTTGAAGACTTGAGTGAAGTTGAGCCGGTCAACTTTTGGTAGGCAAACCAAAAAGACAAGACAAAAGAAGCTAACTGTAGTTAGGTTTAAGATGGGTCAGACACTATTCATGATCATTTTGTTTTGATATATAGTTAATTAATTAATTAATTAATTAATTAATTAATTAATTATTTATTTATTATTATTATTATTAAACCTAATAATAATGATATTGAGTATAATAAAACAATTAACAATAATAATAATTAAAAAACAACTAGTAATACTACTACTACTAATAATATTTATTAATAATAATAATATCTCAAAAATCACAAACAACGTAAAATACCCCTTCAAAAACATCTTGGGACCAGGGTCGAACCTGTGATTATTGATATTGTAAAGATACCAAAATTAACATAGGGTTTTATAGGGTTTTTCTCACTATTATAAAGCTTCACATTTATACTTGTAACAAATAGTTTAACCCATCACACGTTGCGGCGGCGGCAAAACTTAAAAGTAACTTGAATTTATAGCGTCAAATATTTGATCCGACTCGTTTACATCATAGCGAAGACCAACAGAAAACACACATGAAAAATAAACACGGAAACGTATTATATTTGACATGACTCATTATCGAGAATATTTATACCAAAACGTAAACCAACTTAGATTTGTAATGAAACTTACTTAAAAATAAACCCGTATGAAAATACTGCTTTAGGTCAAAATGGCAGCACGTGTTGCCGTTGTGTCAAAACGTAAAGTAACTCGAATTTATACCGCCTAGTGAAAACATATTATATTTTATCCGACTCGTTTCCGAACAAAACATAGACCAACAAAAACGTATATAAAAATAAGCACGTCAACTCGAGGGGTCAAAATAACATTTTACAACGTTTCTAAAAAGTTGGGGATTGTAAATACCAATGCTAAAATTTGAAAGGTTGAATACACAAAGAAAAACACATAGGTTAAATGGTATTATTGTAAATTTGATAAAAAAAAATAATAATAATACACAAATAGAGGTGCGTCTTAAGTACTTTCTTAAGAAACCCTTTGTACACGAACCTTACCCTGTATAATATATAAAAGAATAGAATGTTGTCTTGAATTTCAGCCTAACTTAAGTATCTTTCTTTTAAACTTGTATTTGATTATCCTATTTGTTATTAGTAAAAAAGAATGTTGGTGTTGAATTTCTGCCAAACCAAATTAAATACTCTTCCTTTTTTTAAAAAATCGGCTTACAACTTTTGTTCTAGCTAAAAATATATATTTATTATGAGAGCGGTTAACCTATAAAGAGTCCTTAACATACCGAGTGTACAAAGTATTATAGGTTGTCGATTAGGTTTAATTGATGCTTAATTTGAACGCGGTGGCACGATCGTAAATATTAAGCCAATTAAGAGCAGGTTTAACGTAGACAAGGGCATTAACGTCCAATTGAAAAATCTACTTTCAATTGAATTCTAATTACACCGTCATAGTCTTTATTAATTTCTTGACAACCGAAATAAAAAAGCACGTAGCTGATGATCGTAATAAAATCCACCACTCCTGAACATGCTTTGTTTAAAAATAAAAAAAAATAAAAAACAGATCCTGCAAGTTCATTGAGCTAGGTGGCATAATCACCCATGTTTTGAAAATAATTGGAGGGAAACATGGATGAAAAAATAATCACACATGTTAAAAATATAATCATGAACCTTGAAAACCATAATATGCATGTTAAAAAGTGTAACAAGCAAGGCCATGGAGCATTGTCTCCAAATAAACATGACCCTACTCACCAACAAGCAAAGCCTTGCTCACAAACAAGAAAGATCTTGCTCCTCGGAGGAGCACGACCTTACTTGTTGGTGAGTAAAGTCTTGTTTATGTGGAGGTAAGCCCCCTTGCTGTCTACACTTTTTAAGCATTTGCTATAATTACCAATTACACATCCACAATTAAGCATCTGCTAGAATTACACATATTCTCTCTGATTGCAATTAACATCACGCATGTTCTTGCAGTTAACAAAACGTGATTACAGTTCATTGTTAAGATATTTGATGATTTTGAAGCATGATAGATGTTAAATGTTAAATGTAAATAGTCTTAAATGATCTTGAATGAATATATAATTTTTTTCGAAAGGTAAACTCCATTAAAAAAAGGTGGCGTCCTCGAAACAGGGACGACACCACGCAACACAAACAACTACATCATATACAATGGAAAAGAAACTCACTCCTTCCAAAGAAGGGTCTTAAATCTAGACCTATTCTTAAGCCAAAGATAAGCTTTCGACTTAATAGATGCAACAACATCAATGACTTTCGCCTCTTTCCTTTGAAACACCTGTTAATTCCGAGTTTTCCAAAGCGACCACATAGTGATCATGACGATGCCACCAATAATCTTTTTCGCCCATGTGGCATGTGTTTCCTTTCACCTCTGAAGCTAGCTGTAACAAGTCTTTGATTACATGTGTATCCTTAACACATTTGATTTTTGATTAATGATTTTCAAATGTGTCAATTTGAGATGGGCGTTTGCTTGTTGACGCCAGAGAGTTGTGCCTTAAAAACCGGTCATTACGTAAATCCCGCAATTAAATAATTGACGTAATTACATGATTATGCAAAAGGACTAAATCGTTCACCTTTGCTTCCTTCGTAGGCTTTATATGTTAAGGGTACTTTGTATTTAAAACTTTATCTATTTATTACTTCGTATATCTTTTTAAATATAAGAAAAAAATTTAAACTCATTAGGGTGGATGGTGCAGTCTGTGATACATAACTGTGACGGTTGTGATACACCGCCCCGCCTGTCATGTGATGGACAAAATCCATCTCGGGCATGATGTGCATCGCGACCGTGATAAAAGGTGTGTAGGGTTGGTGGTTTGTGTGGGGATGAGGTATAATGTTGTGATTGGTTGTTGTTGTTGTTTTTTTTTTTTTTTTTTTTGGAAGGGGGGGGGGATTGGTGGGAAATGTTTTAGTGATGTTAGTGATGGTTTGATACACCGCCCCATATGTTTAGTGATGGATGTAATAAAATGTGAAAAATTGAGCTAGCACAAAGTAATTAGTTGTGATAAAAATAAAATGGGTTATGATGACGACCCCGCCCATCTTTAGACTATGTGTTTGGCTCAAGGTGAGCCAAAATATTATCCTATCATATATTGTCAACTAGGCGCTGACGTGACATCGGGTAAAGCCTCAAACCTGCTCACTTGATCTCGTTGTGGCTCAAGGTGAGCTATGACCTTTTTTTTTAACATTAAATAAAAAACATTAATAATCTACATAAAACTAGCCAATGATCTCCAGCCTAGCTGGTTTGAGGTAGGGTGGGTTTTCCCTTAGGGATTCCCATCCTGAGGGTAGGTCACAGGTTCGATCCATGCGCACCACAAAAAAATTCTCCATGACGATTTGAGCTTAGGCAAGGAGGACACTAGTGTGTAGGTAGGGATTCGAACTTATGATCGCTAGGTTAGGGGTGTACAAGGATTTCCACTGAACTAAGCCTTTAAAAAACATAAAACTAAAAGCATTACACTCAAAAAATGAAAACATTACACTAAAAAATAAAATCATAGTCCTAAAATTATAACACCTAACGTAATGTTGGGCGCAACATTTGCCACGCCGAAATATGATGAAAATCATGCCCAACATCAGAAATATACTCGACGTGAGTAAATGCTATGAGCACGTCTTCTTCTTCGCCGGGGAGATCCCTTAAGACTTTTTTATATGCTCGTTCGAAGTTTTTACACTTCGTTTTGAGATCCCCGTACTTGTGGGAGATTGAATACAAGTTCGTTGGGTTCCCCCGACGAGCTTACCAAACTAGACTAGCACTTTACCCCATTAACAGGGACGGACCTAGCTTTGTGCTAGGGGTTGCGCCCATTGCCCCTCGTTTTTTCACGCGTAGTGGGAAAAAAAATTTACGATTTTTGTAAAACATTACCTCTAAAACAAACTTTACGTTACTACTAAAATAAATTTTACGCTACCTTTAAATATAAATTTTGCGTTACAACGTTAAGTCACTCATAAAATATTTATCAAACACAAATTAACTAATACTAAACCCAACTGAACTAACAAAATATTAAATACCTAACAAAATTAGGGGTGCAAAAGAGCCGAGCCCGAGCTCGAATAACTTATGAGGGCTCGAGCTCGGCTCATTTACTATTTATTAGTTAATATTTTAAATAAAAATAATAGGCTCTTAACTCGATAAATGAAGCTCGGCTCGGCCTCGTTTAGTAAACAAGCTTAAATGAAGGGGGTAAATATTTAAAAAAATAAAGATTTTAAAACGGCAATTTAAAAAAAAGAAAACTAAAAAATAAAGATTTTAGTGACGTGAATCAGTTAAGTGTTGTCTCTAAAAAGTGATTCAGTGAAGTGATGTGACAATACATGATTGGTTAAAATCAGTGAAGGAAAAAGATAGTCCTACAAGCACCCCTCCCCCTTATGATTCAATTGTAAAACCGGTTGCTGTAAACAAAGAGCATGACGGTTTCTATTAGAGAGGAAGGGTTGCTTACCTTTTTTTTTCACTTAACTGATTTTAACCAATCTTGCACTGCCACATCACTTCACTGAAACACTTTTTTGGAGGCAGCACTCCATTGATTCTTTTATTTATTTTTTTAATTTCACTAAACTTTTTTTTTATTTCACACGGTTTAAAGGTTAAATATTAATTACTTTTACTACTACAACCATCCTACAACCAAACGGTCAGTAAATTCAATTTGGAAACCGTCAATCGAATTCAATAGCATTGAAACCGTTCCACTAAAACGGTCAGTAAATTAAATTTTGAACCGTTTGAAATTTTTTGTATATAAACATAGCAAACCGTGGGGTTAAAACTCACTTTTACCACCGTAGAAACAAACACACACACGAAGATGACTCGCTCGACCTACGAAGAAGAGATTGCGTTGGTGATCTGCTACATAGACGCCTCGGACGTCCAGGTTCTTCAACAACGTCAACGCATGAGGGCCTCGGGCTCGGGATCCCACCCGGAGGGTTTTTGGGACCGTGTGCTGTCCGATTTTAACTGTCACGTTGGCACCAATGACCGGACAAGCGTGAGCCTGCAGCGGAAGTGGGCCGATCTCAACATAAAGTGTGATCGGTGGACCATCCTGTACGAGAACACGTTGAGGGATGAGTCGGGCATCGAACCGGAGTTGGCTATCAAGTTCACGCATGTGGACTATGCGGCTCGATACAAAAACAGCTTTGACCATATTGAGGCATGGCAACTGTTGCGCCAACTCTAGGTTTTTTAATTTCTTTTAATGTATTTTATTTTTATATTTAATGTTTAATAGTAATGAATTTTAGTTTTTTATGTTTATCTTTAATGTTTTTTTTAATTAATTAGATTTTAAAACAAACGGTTAAAATAATAAAAAAATTATAAAACAAACGGTAAAAATATAAAACAATACTAAAAAACAAACGGTTCAAACACAAAAAAAAAACATTTATAAAAGTCAAAAATAAAATAAAAACGGTTACCAGCACGGTAAACAGAACCAGCAAAACGGTTCACGGAACCACTACCAGCATGGGTGGCGGCGGTGTTACCGTGCTGGTAGTGGGTACCCGTGAACAATTCTGGTGGCGCCCCGTCCCCCCTTAGGCTGCTGGGTGTGGAGACGGAGACGTGGAATGCCACATTGGAAAACTTGTCAGTGGAGGGCAAATACCAAGAAATGAGACATGGGAAGGGGTGTTGTTTGAGACATGAGGGGGTGAGACATGGACCTCCCGTTGATCCATGAAAAAAGTTGGTTTGTGATTAGTTCGTCTCTCATGTTCTTTTAGAGACAAAAGAGACGGAGACATATGAGGAGGGCGGTGTGAAAGACAGAGACATGAAAAAAGATACTGGGACATCGTCTCCATACCCATAGTCCTAAGCAGTGTTTTGAAAACCGGACCGGACCGGCCGGTCGGACCGGTCGGACCGGCCTCCGGGACCCGGACCGGTCCGGTTCGGGTGGTTGGACCGGTGGTACATCGAACCGGCTGAGAACCGGTGAACCGCCCGGTCGAACCGGAAAACCGGGAGGTTGGACCGGTTTTTGGTTTTTTATTTTATTTTATTTTTTGTTTTTTTTTGTTTTTGGGCCGGTTCGTTGGACCGGTCGAACCGGTCGGACCGGTCGAACCGGTGAACCGGCCGGGGGTCCGGTTCGACGTCCGGTCCGGTTCTGAAAACCTTGGTCCTAAGTTTCCGTTTAAAAAATATTTAGTAAAACGCATAATACAAACAAAATATCTTGTTTCCATTTGTCGGCCTGTCCCCTTTGACATGTGTGTTTTATTGTTTTTTATGTTAGAATAAATAACATATTTTTTGCACCATTTAAAATAGTTTAATAATCACAAAAGATAGATTAATTAAACTTAGTTTCGAAGCTTTTTATGTTGATTAATTAAATGTGTTACATGTGAACTTGTTTCCGTTCCTATCTTTACTTTATCTTTTGGATAATACATTTACTTTAATTGTAATTGTAAAATTATAAACAATTATTTCTGTGTGGATTCACGGCTTGATAAAAAAAAAATTGTAAAACTTGCGTTGTGATACAAAAATTACGATCATTATATAAAAAATGTGTATTCGTTTTAAGGTTACATATATAATGCTTATTTGGTGGTAGTGAGACCTACAAGAAATGGTACGACGAGCAAAGAGAACATATCATTCTTAAACCTTGTGGGAGCATTCAATAACATATCTAATTATGTATTGTGGTTCAAAGCAACAACCGAGTTTACGTGGTAAAATAGTTATATTCTTAAACCCTTGGTCTTCTTCAATAACGATTGTGTTAGTCAGTGGCGGATCTACAATGATTTTCAGTAGTAACGTTTTTCGTTTTTTTTATTTTAGTAGCAACGTTTTCCAAATTTCGTAAGAAAAAAACAAATTTCCCACTACGCGCGCGAAGTTGAGCAGCAACGGACGCGGCACCTAGTTATACAATAGGTCCGCCCCTGGTGTTAGTGATAGGTTCGCGGTTTCTGATATTCAGGATTGGTGCTTGGAACAAACACCCTCGGTTATATTTTTGTTTCGATTTCTTCTTGTAGGTTTTTAATCTCAATATGGTTTCGATTTATGATTTTGGATTTTATTTATTGGTTTGTGGATTTTGTTTTTGGTCTATTGATTTGGTAACCTTCGGATCGACGAATCATTGGTTTATGGTTTTTGGATTTTAATCTTCATCTCGAGCGTTTTAGATATTCTGCTTTCTAGTTTTAGACTGGTTTTAAATCGATGGCTTCAGTTTTTGATTGGAAGGGCAATTGGAATAATGTTTACACTTTCATTCGACACTTTTATAGCTTTAAAATGTTTTAAACTCTATAAGAATGTTTCAAATTCTTTAAGATATATAAGATATATCTGAATATATTAATTTCCCTATGGATGAGGGAATGAATTCACAATTCATTGAATCCCACATATTATTGAACTACTAGTAGTGAACCCGCGCGTTGCAGCGGGGATGTGAATTTTGTAAGGCATATATGCTTTATGAAATAATCAAGTCTAAGCTTCAACAACTCCACTACAGAAGCAACCACAATATCCTTAACATGATTTTGATTCTTAAACAAAGTTTTTGTACTCAATCAAGTACAAGTCATATCCTTAACATTGTGCGTCAATCCCAATTCAATGCAAATGAATAAAATACAAATATAACATAATCATTTGAATGTTTAAAAAAAATTACCCAAATAGAGGAAAAATCATGAACAAAAAGTTAAGCATTCATTGTCAACCAAATTTTGATACTACACGTGACAGAAATATGGTTTAGTTGACCAGTTTGACTTGTTCAATAGAAATTACCCATTTGACATGTTATATATGTAGAGAGATCAGATGTGCCCGAGCGATGCGGTAGGAAACACAACACAAAAATTAATGACTTTTTTGTTGTGCACAAGGCGGTTCGATTCGGTTTTGAGCCATGACCAAAACCAAAACCAAAATTTTCGGTTCGGATTAGTTTTAGTCTTTTAGACATTAGTGTGTAGTGAATATCTTTATAATTGCTTTGATATTAGAGTTTGATCAAGGTTTGTCAAGAACTTTGGCTTAGAACGTTTATACGTTTTAACCATAAAAACCTCATAATTTTGCTTTGATATAGTGACTGAATCGCAAGTATGTATAGAGCATAAACGAATGTATGAACAAAGTAACAACCCTCAGGAACAAATTAATGATCCACTTTCTAAGAAAGGAGAATGCGAGTCAGGATGCTCACCTTAGGATCCAACAATTGAACAATTAAAATAAACATGCCATGACTAACAATTATACTAAAAACATTCAAAGTTGACGCATAAGTGAGGGGTGTTTGGATGTGTGATTTTAATCGTACAAAAATAAATATTCAATTAATTCCATATAGTACCACAAGTAATAACATACTTTTTTTTTGTGAAACATGGTTAAGAATGTGCATTTTTCTTAGATAAGTGTATTTTGTAGTAATACCTGACAATAGATTGCAACAATATGCCTACATTTATACTAATTAGATTAAACAAAATATATCATTTGTTTTATCCTGTATAAAAATAATAATAGAATATATATACTGTTTAATTAATAAACTATTTAAAACAAATTCATTTTGAGATGTTAAAAACAAATTCATAGATAAATAAAAGTATATAAATATATAGAACTTCATCCTCTCCCTAACATAAACCTTAAATCATATTACCATAAAATTTTGAACATATATTTATTCTTTTAAACCAATGAACTAAGCAAGTGCACTATATTAGTGTAATGCATATGTTTCTTATCGAACATAAAAACAAAATAAGTTAGTTATGATACCTACTTGTTGACACCAAAAGAAATCGGAATGAAAAAATGTTAAGTGGCGCCGAGGATAAATGTGAAGAGCTCCATATCTTGGTCCTATAGTGACAACAACTACTAAACAAAGAAAGACCACTTGGCTGATTGCTATCTTCGGCGACCGTAACTCGAATTGAAAGAACATGAAGGATTTTGCAAGGAAATAGGTTTTGAGAATTGCCAAAGAATTTGCTTAAATGTGTGTTGAATCATTGGTTATGAATGTGAATTGATGACATTATAAAGGCAAATGCATATTTAAGTATGATTTATTGAATTGAATACTACTTAACTCATTTAAGTTTCACATTTCTAATCGATTAATAAACACTTTCATTACATTTTAATGCAATTAAATACATTTTTATTTACTTACACTTTTGTAATGCAATTAAATACCTTTTTATTTACAAGATAATAAATTATTAAGAGGAAGAAGATGATAAGGTAGATGGTGCAAAAAAGACAAATTTGCCCTCTAAATAACTTCATTTGGTATTGTACCGTAAGCATAAAAAGTTGTAATTACTTAAATTTTGTAGTCATCCTTCCTAAATGCTTTATAATATAGTATAGATATTTATTCCGATTCCTGTTTTAAGGAATTTTAGGAGCGAAGTGGAGCCTAAAATCCATATGCGTTTAACTCTTCAAGAATCGAACACTACACAAATATAACACGGTTGTTATTTTAAAATAGTTATACTCATACTGAATATTGCGGAATTTTTTGGGAAAAAAAAAATGAAAGTTAGAAATGAGACTAGATTTGGAATTAAAATTACGGGAATTGTATTTTAATAATCAAAATTTTGTCTCGTTGGCCGACAATAATTTATACTTGAGAAATTCCCCACAAGAGTCCAAACTTTTAAAGTATTGACCAACAATTAACTTTTGTTAGCTGAAACTAATCCATTTTCAAAATTAAATGAGTTTGAAAGTTAAAAAGTTCATTGTCGCCCAATACTTTAAAAGTTGTGACTGTTATGGGGAATTTTCAAGTACAAATTATTATCGGCCAACGAGACAAAGTTTGGATTATTAAATCCAATTACCCCTTAAAATTATCAAAAGAATTTGAAATTTGAACCTGCATCTAAGGTCACTCGGGGCGCTTGTCGGATTGCAAGTGGGGTATCCACTACCTGACCAGAAACATCGTCGTCGGTGTTCCGAACAATGGGTTTGAGGTAATAGTTCTGGATGATATTTACCGAATGGGGATAGATGAGAGAGAAAGAGATGCTTTTGTGTGGAGATGAGAGAGCGATATGGAGAGGAGGTACCGATTTGGGTAGTCACCAGTCGGTAACACTAGCGCCACCCTAATCAGGTATCGGGTTGTAGTGAAGCTATCGTTGAGCGCCCCTCCTGGCATAAGAGATGAATTTGAAATTTTACTATATTTGGTTAACAAAGAAATCGAATATGTCACTGCAACCAACACATATCATCAATCACCGCCGACACTTCACCTCATTCCTGGGTTGTCGTCTTTAGTTCTACAGCGTTGCCTACCACCTTCAGCATCGCCAACCACCTATCACAATCACCAGCTTCTTCAATACCCCCACCTCCACCATCGACACCCCAACCTAGAGAAAGATGTTGCCGCCACATGCACCAGGGCCATCATAGGCGATGGTGGGAGGTGGTGGTGACTACAACTGGGTTGTGGAGGCAGTGATAGAGTAGGGATGCGGTGGGGCTTGTGACGATAACGATGTCAGAGGGAGCGGTGTCGACAACACTAGTGGATAGGAATGCTAATCAGGTTGTGTTTGTAGGTTAACCCGACCCCGAATATTTTTCATGAATCCTACCCAACAGAAAATTTGTGTAAGAAAAATGAACCTAAACACAACTCGAATATTCACAAGTTGACCCGAACACAACTCATTTAAGCCGGTTTTTTATTATTTATTTTTTCGCATATAAATATTTTCAAAATACAGTTTTACAACAAAAATACAAGCATATGTAAAACAATTAAAAATAATAATTGTATTTTATGTTAGTTCTTGTTTAATATAATTATTGCATAAAATACCTAGCCAATTTAACATATGACATAAAAACACATTCTGAAAACAAAATTAATATATAATATAAATGGGTTTAACAGGTCAACCTGCCTAGTTCGAGAAGAATCCGGCCCATTTAGTTAAACGGTTCGCGGGTGCAACCTGAAACTGACCAAAATCCATTTAGAGTAAACATAAACCTAGTTTTTTGTCGTGTTATCTGATGATGTTAGAAACTTACATCCCTAAATGGTGGGGGTGATCGATGAAAATGGTGGAAGAGTGGGTGGTGAGAGTTGACGAAGCGACCACGGTTACTATTTAAAGATTTCAATTTCTTTGGCCATCAACCTTTATTCAGTAAATATTAGTATTATTTATAGATATAGATTTAAAAAGCAACTTTAGCTGTGAGGAGGCTTTACTGTTTCCCTCAATACAAGCTGTCAATGCATACGTACAACCCTCTTATGATTGGCTCTTTTTGTCACACCCTCAAATTTCCACCTGCGGAGTTCTACCGCGAGGCGTGTGACACACCAGGATCCAAGTCAACGGTCACAATAAACAACACTATATGAGACATAAGTAAATTCAAAACACAAGTTCAAACCATTTTGACATAACAGCGGAAGCATTGTTTTACAAAACGAAACCCAAAAGTATCCAAACTTGTTCGATAAACAAAACCATGAAACCTAAACTAGACGCCGTGCAGACGCGTGCGCCTAAGCCCTGAGATGCTGCTACCTTAGCGACCTGAGAAATCATGCCAAAAACGGGTCAACATATAATGCTGGTGAGTTCACATGTTTTAAGTTTACAATTAGTTTCCATGAGTTACTAGTTCTGTCACAAAATACCATGTCGTGAAATGTGTTTAATAAGCTAACCAGTGTTTCCTTACTACTACGATTGTGTTGCTGAAACCATTACTGACATCGTTCCTTGTGTTGCTGCCCGTGTGTGAGTTGCTTGTGTTGCTAAAATAGAGACAATATGCACCCGCCCGGCTCCAAGCCGACAGGTGGGGCTTGTCAGGCCCAATAGATCTATCCACATTTCCCCCGTTGTGCCCAGCACATTCATGGTTTCCCCTAGGGACTTCCTTGTTTCATCGTATAGTAATCAAAAGAGTTGCAATTAAAAAGAGTTGTGTTTCAAAAGCGTTGCATTCCAAAAGTGTTGCATTCCAAAAGTGTTTCATTCCAAAAAGTGTTGCATTCCAAAAGTGTTGCATATTTATGATATAAACGTTTCATTTATTAAATCGTGTGGCATGTTTCTCCCCCAAGAGAAAGTGTATAAAAGAGGGGCCGTGAACTCACCTTAGGTTGCGTTCTTCTTAATAAACCACAGACAATGCAAATGACAGCCCTAGTATCGGCAACCTATCATTGAATGCATATGAGTACCCGAACTATTGACCCGCATGTCAAATAGTCCCCAAGTGTCCAGACCATGACCAAGTACGTTTTGAAAACACGTTTGACTGTTACTTTGACCCCACAGACAAGACCCGACATCCCGTTGGTGACCCATTACATTAATTAATCAAGTACATAATGTTAACATACAAGTTTCAAGCATACAACACTTAGTTTGCATCAAAAATCGCATATACGAAGTCGTAAGGTTGAACCGGGAGATTTCTGGGTTTGGTTTGACCCCAAGGGCTTCTGGTTCGACCCATGGTCCTTTGGTTCGACCCTCATGATGTTCATTCAACCCATTCATAAGTTCATTTGACCTAACACATGTTTATATGACCCTTACACATGTTTATTTAACCGTAACGTATGTTAATTTGACCTTAAGACGTGTTAATTTGACCCCAGACTTCCAGATTCGCCCCCAGACTTCCAGATTCGACCCCCAGACTTCGACATTCGCCCTTATGGTACCACATTCGACCCCCAGGAGCTACATTCGACCCCCAGGCACCCAGGTTTGACCCCTAGGCACCCAGGTTCGACCCTTAGAGGCCACATTCGCCCCCACGTGTTCCAGGTTCGCCCCCTGCAGTTCTAAACATCCTAAAACGCACCAAAACGCATCAAAACCACCCGAAAACATCACGAAACATCACCAAACACTGCAGTCCACTATTATTAATATGTTCCTACAAAACCCTACCAATTTTACTCCAAAAACAGTCCGTTTTACGGGTTACCCAAAATGGCAAAAGTCATGGAAACATCACATCACGCATGAAGACTTTACCCAATTAGGAAACTTTCTGAAATCACTCAATAATCAACTCAACATGTTCAGGTTATCATGTGTAACAAAAACCCCTAACCATTTCATTCATAATATCATCTTGAATCAAACCCTAAATCTATCAAAAATTCCCAAAATGAACAACATATCAACATCTAGCAAACAATAACCTAAAATACCCAAATCTCATCATTAATAACAGCTCTAGAACATTCCTATAACATCTATATAGCATCAAATCACCAAGTAACACATAGTGCAACATAAAACATCAATAATACCTCATAAAAACACCACTAACACATGTTAACTTGTATGAACCTTATGTTTTATGATTAGGTTTTGTTTAGAAAGATGTTAGGAAGGTTTTTAATTGTGAAAACCATATTAAAACAGATCTGGACTCTTGGGTTTCATAAAAACGAATTAAAAATGCTTTTAAAAGGGTTTAGGATGAAGAACATACATTAGATCTTTGTTTAGAAGATGTTTGTATGCTAGGTTATGAAAAACAAGGTCAAAAACTCCTTCCCCAGTGATTAATATTGATAGAGAGTGTTTAGAGGCGTTTAGGGTTTGTGAAATGATGAAAAATGACAAAGTGTGATATTTATACCCAGTCCAGGTTCGCCCCTTTCTTGGGGTCGAAGGTGGGTAGTTGTGGTCGAATGTAGGACTCTGACCAACTGATGGCCAGGTTCGACCCTCCCTTATGGGCGAACCAGGCAAGGCATTTTCCATATTTTCCAGTTTTGTCGTTTTAACGTATTTTAACACATCCTAACACATGAACATGCAATCCTAACCTATGTTAAACATATGTAATCATGGATAATCATCTAAACAGCGTTTAAACACGTATTTGCATATACTGCACTATATACGAACCAATTCATGTTTGTTACTTGATCTAATTCATGTAATTCACCAACAACGGGACTCGTAAACGTGTGCGTGTGTGTTTAACCCAATGATCCTCCAAATCATTGAACCCTGGACAATACGTTCTGCGTTTTGATTCGACTGACCTTACTAAATATGTTTAATAAACGTTTTTCGCTAAGGTAGACTTATGTGTTTGAATAAAATGTTGACCTAAACATGCCGGGTGTCACACTTTTCCCCAGATTTCTTTGTATATCTCTCTAGATCTCTTCAAACCCTTGCTCTCTGCTTCTCTTCTCCGGTTCTCCGTTTCCCCTGGTTTCCCCACGTTGGTAGCCAGCGTTGTTGTTGGTTGGTTTCAGGCCACTTACGGCGGCGACGGGCCGGTTAATCCGGACATCCGATGGTTTCGCCACGTTGGCAGCCGCTTTTGTTGCTGGTTGTTGACCGATGATTGCAGGTCAACCTGATTCCGGTTTTTCGGACCACTGTAAAAGGTTGCACCGGCCTTGGTGGGTGAATCCCTAGGGTGGTGAAGGTCAGTGCTGGTGAGTCCGGTGAACTGGCTTGACTTAACGAAGGCCGTGATGATGATTACGCCATCATTTGAGCCTCAAATCGATGATGATGATGATGAGTGTGTGTAGACGCCAATGTTCTTTTTGTTTTGGTGTCGTTACTGTCTTAGAAAGAGAGAGAGACATGAAGGGAGACAACAACCTGTGATCTCGCCTTTCCGGCTGCCACCACCGGATGCGATTCTTGATTCGGCGAAGGCTTCTCCTTCTGTCTCTATAGTCGCTTATCTGAGATTTGGCCCGATTAGTTGTCTTGGTCAAACATTTTTCCCACATGATTACAAGTATAAATCTTCAATTGGGTATGTGTTATGATAATATGGTGGTTTATAATGGGCTTGATAGTGGTTGTCGTCGTCGGTATAAACATTTACCACTTACTGGGTTTTGTAATTAGTAGTTTGTTTCTTCGAGTTGTAGTAGAATGTGTTCATGCATTTACCAACCAAGTGTAGTCTTGCTGCTAATTGTCGCCTATGACATATGTTAGCTATATGATGGTAGTAGCGGTTACACTCTTGCCGGGATCTGCGCAGCCCGGCCGGCGGCCAAGGTGTTGATTTCGGTTTCAATAGCGGCTATAGATACTTGCGATTTGTGGCTTGGTTGTGATGAGTTGAAGGTTTTTTCCGACGCTTAATGGCGATGGCATTGCAAGGATGGTGGATGGCGGCCTTTACCCCGCAACCCTCCTTGCAGCCACCTATTTGGTACTCTGAACCACACAAAACACACTTTCGTTTGGCTTGGTGGATTTTTGTTATGTTTATCTGAGGTTACGTGTTTATTTTCGGTCGTTTGATTTGTTTCTTCGTTTACTTTCCCGTTTTCATGTTATTGTTGCTTTCATATTGCTACATCGTTGCCATTCTCGACTATTGATTTCCTTGCCCCCGCTGCGCGTTGTCGCAGCGGGTATAAAACTAGTTGTTCTTATTTTTTAAGTATTTAGAAATGCATATGTGTTACAATCATTTTATTTACTACTGTATTAAAAAAAAAAGAGTTAAATGCCAAAATGGCCCCTGTGGCTTGACCCAAATTGCCACTTTGGTCACTTTTTTGAATTTTTTGCCAAAACCACCCCTCAAATATCGAAAAGTGCCAAAATGGCCCATATTTAACTGAGTTTCTAACTGAGGATGGAAAGTCAGTTAAGTATCAGGGACATTTTTGTCCTTTCATCTGTACTTCATCTTCTCCATATAAAAACCCCCAAACCTATTTATTTTCATTACAGTAGTTAGGTGTGTATGTTTAATAATATGTTTAATAATATGCTCTCTCCATCACACACACACATTGTAGAGAGAGGATGAGCTAGAGAGAGAAAGGGAGACCGGATTCCTCCTCCGGTGGATCTCCGGCAGCCGGTCGGTCAACACAACACCACCACACCCTCACCTCTGTCACTGTGCTGATTATCATAGAGAGGGAGAGAGGAAATCGGTAGAGAGAGAAAGAGATATAGAGAGAGAGTGTCGAACAGAGGGGAGAGAGATGGTGACTGAAACGACGTCGTCTCCGTCGTCTCCGGTCAACACAGAAAGAGAGTTTGGTACCGGTGGTCTCCGGTGGATAAAGAGATATAGAGAGTTTGGTACCGATGGTGACTGAAACGACGTCGTCTCCGTCGTCTCCGGTCAACACAGAAAGAGAGATGGTGACTGAAACGACGTCGTCTCCGTCGTCTCCGGTGGATAAGAGGGGTGATTGTGGGAATGATTTGGGGTCGGCGTGTGTTTTGATGTTGGAGAGCCTTGAATTTATTCGAAACCAACACAGGGGTTATAGATCCCACTGATAACGACCAAAACGTAAGGAATCTATTGTAACGTACCAGACACAAGGAACGAAGCGAAGAACAGGATGATAAAAAAAAACGTTCCGGTTCTGGCGACTAGCAGCGAAGAACAGGAGCAAGCTAGCGGGTGGTCAGGTTCGATTTCCGAAGGCTTAAATATGGGTGGTGGTGGTGGTGGCTGGTGAAGGTTGTGGAGATGGGTTGTGGAGATGGGTGGTGGTGGTGGTGGCTGGTGTGGTTTGCAGAAGAAGAAGAAGAGGGGGGGGTTGGGATGAAAGGACGAAAATGCCCCTGATACTTAACTGACTTTCCATCCTCAGTTAGAAACTCAGTTAAATATGGGTCATTTTGGCACTTTTCGATATTTGAGGGGTGGTTTTGGCAAAAAATTCAAAAAAATGACTCAAGTGGCAATTTGGGTCAAACCACAAGGACCATTTTGGCATTTAACTCTAAAAAAAATAATCACCCACACTATCAATCAAGTGCAAAAAGTAAATAGAAAAAAGTTTATGTTAAACCTTAAAAAATATCATGACGTATACTATTTCGAATGGCATGACGTCACAAATATATTCCAGTCCACTAAACCGCGTGTGTGAACGCAACACCCTTTGCCAGCTAATTCCTTAGCTCAAGCGAAGCCTCGGCTCAACTCCCCCACGTGTGCCATAAGTTTTCTTTTCTAACCGATCTTAAGTAGCTTGCGCCATAAGTTTTATATTTATAACCGACCTTAGGTAGCTAGCGAGTTACTCGGCTTGTTTGCACCCATGGTGCCAGGTTTTTGTTGTGTTTTCATGTTGTATTAGAAATTTACACCCTTAAGTGTTGGGTGGTCGATGACGGTGGTGGAAGAGTGGTAGTACAACGATATGAAAATTTACGAAACTCAGATGTATGCATGTGCTTTAATTACATTGAAACTCAGCATAGTAACCGGAAGAAAATACTTAAATACGATACAATTAGCAGTCGTAAGAGAAAAATTAAAACATAAAGTGTTAGTACAAAAACGATATGAAAATTTACGTCAAACGTAAACCAACGAAAAACGTAGATAAAAATAAGAATGAAAACAAATTATATATAACATGACTCATTTCCGGAAAAATATTACGTCAAAACGTAAATCACCTGAATTTATACCGACACATACATACACAAATAAAACTTGAAACTCGATAGGGGTAATTGATAACATACATAAAAATAAGATCGAAAACGTAATAGATATGACCTGGCTCATTTCTAAAAAAAATTACGTCAAGACTTAAACCAACATAAATTTATAAATGACACGTACATAAAAAAATAAAACGTGAAAATTTAGATACCTAAGGGGTTCAACATGACAGTTAACAAAGTTTTTAAAAAGCTGAAGGATTATAACTGTTAATGTTAAAAGTTGAGTGGTTAGATAAAAAAATATAAAAAAATCCAACCACCGTAGCTACTAGAGGTGTACAGATTGTTTTTTTTTCAAACCGAAACCGGTTTTCTTAAAGCCGTTTCTTTTGTAGGGGACAAACCTTTTTTTTAACGAAACCCCTAAATCGGTATAACCGATTAGGATCTGTTAAAAAACCGAGGTTTTTTTTTATAAAAACTGGTTAAAAAACAGTTTTAAAACCTATTTTAAAATAACCAGTTTCTGTTTAGTTTCCCAAAACTGGTATTTTTACACCTCTAACAGCCACTATAGCAATTGGGTTGTTTTTTACTTTGTGTGTATATAAAGGTAAAGGTTCAGGCATAAAGACCATATTTTGTGAGAAGTGTGAGAAAAATTAAGAATTGACAGGTTGACATAATGTTTTGAATTTAGACATGATGTTTTGGTTTGTTTTTGCAACAAAAACACAAAACACAAAAAATTAAAATAGAATGGATGTATTATTGCCGTGAAATTCAAAATACAACTAAAACACAATAATTTAAACACATGTTATTGGCATGATGTTTTAAGTTTTAAATAAAAAATACATTACTTTTATGTTTTTAATTGTTATGTTTGGTATTATTTTAACTTATACAATCAAAACATCATTACTAAGTCCAAAAAATTTTGCCTGCATATCAATTTTTAATCATTCTAAAATTTCTCACGAATTATGACATTTGTAAGCTAACCTCACCCTACATATATAAATATTAATTTGACTACTTTTTTTAAATATGTGGTTATATATATATATATATATATATATATATATATATATATATATATATAGGGTGGGGTTATGGTACAAAGACCATATTTCGTGAGAAGTGTGAGAAAGATTAAAAATTGACATGTAGGCATCATTTTTTTGGATTTATTCATGATTTATTGGATTGCTTAGTCTAAAATAATATCAAACATAACAATTAAAAAACACAAAACAATTTATTTTAGGCTTAAAAACTTAAAAATCCATGCCAACATGTGTTCTAAGTTGTGTTTTAGTTGTGTGTTTTAACTATGTTTTAAATTTCATGGCTATAATACATTACATTGTGTTTTAAATTGTTATATTTCGTGTTTTTATAGTAAAAACCAATGTTTTAATAACCGGATCGGATAATGAACCGGACACTCTACCGGTTCACTGGTCCAACCGGTTAGACCGGTTCAACCGGATTTAAGAACCGGATAAAATTATTATTACTATTATTATTATATTAAAAATATATAAAACTAACACCAAAAATAGTTACGTAATGATAAGATAATAGTTATTTACTACTAAGATTAAAAATAAAATAATATTACCTCTCCTAATATTCTAAGACTATTTGGTGTGGGTGCAGGGAATGAGGCCGGGGTGATGATTTGTCACCGGGGAGTTCGGGGAACACCGCCCCCCCCCCCCCCCCCCCCCCCGTAAATTTTTCGGGGAAGAAGGGGAAATAGCACCGTGGGCACCGGATTTCATGATTGGCTAATTTTTTTTATTTTTTTTTAAATCAAACTTTAATAATAAAAAATAAGGGGGAAGAAGGGGAATACCATTTCCAAACTTTGGGGGAGGAGAAGGGGAAAATGACGTGGCGCTGACGTGGGACTTGGGGGAGTTGGGGGGAAGGGGGGGCACACCATATAGTCTAATTGATTAATGTATTTTATGATATAATTTTACAACCATGTAAACTCCTGCAACACAGCCCTATGTAGTAGCCTCCACTCACCAAGTTCCAATGTGCTTTTAAATAATTTACATTTTATTATCATCTCATTTTGAAACATAATTTTCTATCTTCTCTGGCCAATTTTTACACCCATTTCGACTGCTTCTCAATAGTGATGTCGTTCCACATCCAGGTCCGTGACTCCTCATCCCATTCTATATACAGATCTATGGCTTTTCATTAGTTCGAACCCGGCGAAGGCACCACAACGTCGTTGATTTTTGTTTAAATCCGGTTCAATCGCCGACCGTTTTGCCGGTTCAACCACTCAACCGCTTCCGACCGGCCGGTTTCTTTGCAAACGGTTCAAAGGGTCATGACCGGACCGGCGGCACCGACGATCTCCGGTCAAACCGGCCGGACCGGCCGGTCCGGTCCGGTTTTCAAAACATTGGTAAAAACAACCCAAAACAGCATACCTAAATTCAAAATATAATGCTTACATGTTAACTTTTTTTTTCAAAAAAAAAGTTATTATCATTAATCATTTCGTTTATTTAAAAAGAAATAATACAAACTAACAATTTAAAAATTTTGGTTCAAACCATTTAAACTCCCATTTTCGTCAAAGTCGACTGAACTAGACTATAAACTTAACACCAACACTATCAATCAAATAAAACAAAAGTAAAAAATAAAATAAAAAGTTTATAAAGGTTAAACCATAAAAATATCATGAAACACTTTTCAGTTTTCTCAAATCATTTCTCTAGAAGGCCCAAATAGTCTTTATCAAGAGCACACACATCAAGTGCATTATGACAGTGACACATATATACACTCCTTCGAATGGAAATGACGTCACAAATAAATGAATAATATTATTCCAGTCCACCAAACCGCGTGTGTGAACGCAACACCCATTGCCAGCTCATCAACCGAAGCCTCGGCTCAAGTCCCACGTGCCACAATAAGTTACATAACCTTATCCACTTTAAACCCTTTCAGGATGTTTTCATTCAAAGCCGTGTCCCAACAGCGTCTGAGCTGGCTGCCACGTCGGCACTCTTCTATATATATACTTTGACTTCCCTTTCTTTCTCAAATTCAAGCAAATCTTCACATCTTCAAATCCAAACAAGTAACAACTCTTTCTCTCTCTCACTCTACAACTTTCTCTCTCTAGAAAGACATGCAAAGGATGATATTCAATAGACCCAAGGACGAAGCAACCACCACCGTTAGCCACCATCAGCCGCCGTGGCGCCGCCTCACCAACGATGAGGAAGCTTCCGTCATGGTTAATGCTTTAAAGAATGTTATCATGGGAGGCTCTAATTTAAGGAGTGTTGGTCATCAAAATGGATATGATTTTACTAATTTTAGTTTACTGCCCCAGGCTACATACCCCAGTACTGTTTCAGCACTGGGGTACTCTGTACCTTCAGTACCTGGGGCAGCAGGTGCAACAGTTACTATCCCAGACACCTGTGCAGTATGTAAAATACACGGGTGTCTGGGATGTAACTATTTCCATGACGATATGAATTTAAACGGCTATCGCGTTGTCGGTGGTAGCAGTGGTAGTGGTAGTCGTAGTAATATTGCTGGAACTGGCGGTCCAATAAAGAAAAAGAAGAAGAATTACAGGGGAGTACGGCAACGGCCATGGGGGAAATGGGCTGCGGAGATACGGGACCCACGTAAAGCGGCTCGAGTGTGGCTCGGGACGTTCGAGACGGCCGAGGCGGCTGCACGGGCGTATGATAGAGCCGCGATTGAGTTCAGGGGACCTCGTGCAAAGCTCAATTTTGCATTTTCTGATTATACGACGTCGTCGGCGTTGCCTGAGAGTAGTCAGGCAATGGCGACGACGCGTAAGGATAATAAAAGTAATAATAATAATAATTCGACGAAAAAGAAGGCGGAAATTAGTAATACTCGCCGGAAAGTAGAGGTGGCCGGAGAAATGACGGTGGCGGAGAATAAACCGGTGTTGGAGAATGATATATTTGAAGTAATGGGGGAAGATGATATTCAGGAATGGGTGACAATGATGATGGATTTTAATGGTGACTCTCCTGACTCAACTCTTAGTGGGACTGTTTATAGTGTTTGATTGGATAATAAAAAAAGGTTTGACTAATAATTTGGTCAACGTATACGAGTTATAAGTTATGACTTATTTAGTGTTTAGAATTGATTTTTTAAGTTGCAAATTTGCAATGGTTATTTTGTTTTTTGATATAGAGGATGAATGAATGTAATTTCTCCTGATTTTATTAAAGGAGGTTGAATTTAATTATTGTAGAGTTTCTAGTGGTTAAAATCTACTTTATTATGTGAAGTTTTTTGAGGTTTATTTTTTAGAAAGTTGACAATATGGACGTGTTTTTGCATCTTTGATGCACTAACATTATGTGTTATTTTACTATATTATATAATTATTATTAAAATACCTATAAAAGGGTTCTCAACTTCTCATTAATATATTGATTAAAAAGTTGGTTCGTTTAATATCACATGTAAGATACTTGTACTTTAAGGCTTTCTAGACGATATCCTGAGGGTAAAAATGTTTATTTTCTGATTAAATGGTTGTGAGTTCAAATAATATGAAGTGTAGATGTGGCTAAAACGAAAAAAGTTTTACATAAGCCTAGCTAATTCATTTACACATGATTTCTTCATGTGTTACATTTAAAATAGAAGCACGTGTTTTGTTAAAATATACATATAGGACTAAGTCTACATAAATCCATTAAAATATATAGAGTAGGTCAATGGGGCCTCAAATTATACAATTAAAAAACTAATGATTTAAGTTTGGAAAAGTGATTGCAACAGAGTAAAGAAAAAAAATGTAAAAGAACTATCCACTTGGAATTGGGCATCATCTTCACATGTGAAATTGTATTTTAACATGTGTTTATTTAAGTAATCATGTCATATTTAATTATGAAACAATTGGAGACAGGTCGGCAAAAGAATCATGGGACTTGCTAAACAAGGAAGCGAGTTCCTACCTAATAATAATATTCTGTTTAGGTTTATTTACTATTTAGGTAGCGTGTTGTGAGTGAATCTGCTTTTATCACTCGGTAGTGAACTTAAAGAATAAGAATCATGAAATTAATATTCCAATTTTTAGATTTGGTATAGATTTTTATAGTATATAGAAGAATAATTACAGATATAGTAAGGCTGTACTAAAAAACATTTATTATGTATATAATTTGTCTAAAGTATCGCATGTTATTGTGTTATAATGCATGCTAAAACTCGACGGCTTATGTGTAACCTTTGGTGTATCACCTTTTATTCGTGTGCTATAAAATATGTATGTTCGCCTAACAAAATTCGAAACATACCCGATCAAAACTCACTGAGTGACCAATTTATTTGTGTATCTACTTATAAGTATTGATATTTAATAGTTTCAAAAAATGAGAATCAACGACGGGCGGCATTCGAATAATTACCGACAAATCACCTATGAAATCCGATGAAACAAACAAATAAATTAAAAAAAACGTATGTAACCATCATTGGTTATCGCCAAAAGCCATAACGATTGCTGATTGGAACTCGAGGCGGTAAGTCATGTGTTGGTAGTTTTTTTTTTGTCAAATACTTTGTATACGGAGGGTCTGTTGGTAATTAGTTGTTTGTGTAACATCCCCAAGTTTAGAGATACACTTGCAGTCTTGTACGATCTGTTGTAACATCCTGTTTTCTAGAAAATAGATATACATGAAACTTATTTTAAATTATGTTAAACGAGTAGGTAACGAAGAATCACTACTTAAAATATGAGGTGTTTAGACGAGTGATTGGTATTAGTAAAGCTCGATTATTTGTGCATGTTATTAATGAAACAGTGATATTGTGAAAGTAGAAATTAATGAAATGCATCGGAATTAACTATAACACAAATAATGGAAGAAGTTTTCTTTGTATTAATCTACATATTGAAGAATCTAAAGCTTAGCTGTTATTTTATTTTAAACTATCTTTCAGTCAACGTACCCCCACCGTACCCGATCTTTCACTGTACCCGATCTTTCACCGGAATCCCCCTGTTTCCGACCATCTTTTCCTTCCTTCCTTAACCTTCCGGTGATTCATTCCGTTTTACCTCCGGTGATTGGCAACCCTTCTTTCTTCTCCGGCGATTCATTCGTCTCCGTCGACTGTTCCAACATCCCTCCACCCTTCTTTCTTCTCCGGCGATTCATTCGTCTCCGTCTCCGGTCACCCTCACCCTCCTACCTTCCAACGGTCCAATTTCAAAACCACTCGGCCTATTCCACGTTCGTCCCTTTTTCCATAGCCGTTATACCTACGTTCGACCTTTTATTCCATATTCGACCTGCTGTTTCTTCCTTCTTTCGTCCGTTTATTCCACTTTCGAGCTTCACGTTCGCACTTTTCCTTTCTTCGTTCGACCTGTTTTTCACTTCCGTCACCTGTTTCCTTTCTTCGGGACCTGCTTCTTTTGTTTTATTATAATAATAATCATAATAATAATAAGTAATATATAATAATAAGAATAGTAGTAGTAGTAGTAGTAATAATAATAATAATAATAATAATAATAATAATAATAATAATAATAATGGGGTAAGGAATTAGGTGGGGTTTCGTTTAGAGGGCGGGCAGCCTGTGGTTGCTACCCTCACCGCCCTGTAAAGGGTTTTTGCTCGCCGTTTCCTTTGCCCCCCAACTCATCTCGAGTTCGGCGGTTTCATTTCGCACATGGCCCCTGCCAGAAGGGCCCGGAACGCCAAGTCGCGAAGTTCTGCGCAGGGCTCTGTTAGTGGTCTGAGGGCCTGCCCCTTTAAACTTTTTCACGATTGTAAAGATGGTAAACCGGGGCATGACGGATTTCTGCGCCTTCTTGGACACATCCAAAGCACCCACCTCAACACTGAAAACCGAAGGCTATCTCTGAAGGAGGCTATCTCGAAGGATCGGGACCTTTTTTTAGATGTCGGGGAAGTTCTCAGGGAAGGAAATAAATGGTTATGTGGGAGGTGCATGGTGATACATGCTCTCAGTAGGGGATGCAAGCATGACGATGAGGTTGTATCGTTCGCCGTGGTCTCCGACGATGTCGAAGATTTCATTATTGGGATACGGAAACCATGTCCAACAGTAGACGACGCAAACCAACGTCACCCAACCGGGATGGTTGGGGATGTTGCCATCCTCGAGCGTGTCTTTTCCCTCCCTATTCAGACTGTTAAAAGCATCCCCCCTAGTTGTCGTCTGATGTTTGCTCAAGCGTTAACAGGTGCTTTACGCAAAGTAGTGGCGTCGCCAGGCTCGGTTGACAATTCGGTCCAATTGTTATTGCTTCCACGGTTAACCCTGAGGGTGGTCAGACCGTCCTCCAGGCAAGAGCGAAGATCAGGGAACAGGAAATCTCTGCAGTGTAGTAGCATCATGCAAGCGCTTGGAGAATGGAAAGATGGGTCTGGGTTTGCGGTCTTGGTTTCTTCTCTTTTGGATAGCGTGGGGGAGGTCTCGGTATCTAGGGGAGAAGCCAAAATGGGAGAGGACAATGCAAGCGAACCTAATATAAAACAATGTCTTCGAAAAGTCAGGGATGGTCATTTCACGGCGGCGGTAAAGGTGTTGTGCTCTAGTGGAGTCGCCCCTCTATGTGAATCGACCATGAAGGCCCTCATTGATAAACACCCAGTGGTGCCGCCTCCATCCTTTCCTTCTAACCCTATCGCCCAACCCGCTCTATCAGTATATGAGGGATGTGTGCTTAAATGTATCCGATCTTTCCCTAAAGGGACATCTTGTGGTAGGGATGGGATACGTGCCCAACACCTGTTGGATGCTATTGGGGGCGAAGGCTCAGTGACTTCCTCGGGTTTGCTTGCGGCCATCACTGAAGTTGTCAACCTATGGCTTAGGGGGGCCTGCCCTAAGACGCTTGCCGAGTTCATTGCATCGGCCCCCCTCACCCCCTTATTGAAGCCCGATAATGGAATTCGGCCTATTGCTGTGGGGGGCATTTGGCGAAGGCTAGTTTCTAAGGTGGCAATGAAGAAGGTTGGGAAAGACATTGCCCAGTACCTGGGGGACTTTCAATTTGGAGTAGGGGTACCAAATGGGGCAGAGGCGGTGCTTCACAGTGCCAACAGGTTCCTCAACTCTTTTCATGCGGATGGGTCTCTGGCTATGCTTACAGTAGACTTCTCCAATGCCTTCAACATGGTCGACCGTACAGTTTTTCTCCAAGAGGTTCACCAGCGATGCCCGTCCATATATCCGTGGGTCCAGTTCCTTTATACCCAGCCGGCTAGGCTGTATGTGGGCAATGATTGTATTGGGGCTACCACCGGAGTGCAGCAAGGAGATCCTTTGGGGCCCCTTCTCTTTGCCCTTGCCTTACATCCCCTTATCACGCGGATTCAGGAACACTGTAACCTACCGTTTCATGCTTGGTATTTGGATGATGGGACGCTTATAGGCAACGCAGTGGAGGTTGCTAAGGCTTTAGACATTATCAACGTGCATGGGCCATCTCTGGGGCTTCATCTCAATATTAAGAAAACAGAGGTCTTTTGGCCGACGTGTGACGGGTTGAAAAGTCAGGACAGGCTTTTCCCGACAGGGATTGGTAGACCTGAGAAAGGGGTTAAACTCCTTGGTGGGGCTGTTAGCCGAGATCCTACCTTTATTGGGGAGTTGGCAAGGCGGCGGGCTACGAGTGCGGTTGCCCTTATGAAACTACTGCCTCGCCTTAGAGATCCCCAAAGTGAACTCCTGCTGCTCAGGTCATGCATGGGGGTCGCTAAGCTACTTTTTGGGTTACGAACTTGTCAACCCCACTTCATGGTGGATGCGGTATCCCTTTTCGATGATGGTCTCCGCGAAGCTATCGAAGATATAGTTGTGTGTGGCGGCCCCTTCTTCGGGGACCTCCAGTGGCGCTTGGCATCCTTGCCGATGCGTTTAGGTGGTTTGGGCCTCCTTTCAGCTCGAGATGTTGGGGTCTATGCCTTTGTGGCGTCCAGAGCTCAGTCTTGGGAACTTCAGGATCATATCCTCCGAAACAGTGAGGTCATTGGACTAGACCCAGACTATCAACAGGCGCTCGAACGCTTAAATGTCTATCTCCCGGACTTTGATATTGGCGGTTTGTCTAACAAGGACACCGCCCCCTCAAAGCCACAAAAAACTTTGGCGAATGCTCTTTTTAGCAAAACTGCTCAGAGCCTGGGAGAAGTTTTTGAGTTGTCCTCTCGCCAGAAGGCGGTGATTGAATGCCTAAAGGGCCCTCATGCTCAGGATTTTTTGACCGTTATCCCGATTGAGGGTTTGGGTCAATGCATGTCTGCAGTAGAGTACAGGGCTATACTCAAGTACCGATTGATGATCCCTATGTACCCGGAAGATGAAACATGCCCCATCTGCCGTAAAACTTGCATGGATAAATACGGGGAGCATGCAATTCATTGCAAGGAGCTTCCTGGTTTCAAATATCGGCATGACTGGGTGAGGGACGTTTTGTGGGATATCCTGAGAAGAGCTGGGATCTCTGCCAAAAAGGAGGCCCTGTAAACTTCCTCACAGACCCCATGGAAGGGAGATCCACTCTGCGACCCGCAGATCTGCTTGTCTTTGGTTGGGAGAGGGGGAAACATGCCTGTGTGGACCTCACGGGGGTATCTCCGCTGGTTGGGTTAAGGGAAACAGGGTTCGTAGCTGGGCAAGCATCAAGAAAGGCGGAATCAAAGAAAGTAGATAAACACGCTAAAGCTTGTGCAGATAACCAACATGTCTTTATCCCTCTAGCCTTCGACACCTTTGGCTCCCTGGCGCCAGAAGCTATTCGTTTCTTGACCAGGGTCCAACGGGTCGTCCACAGCAATGTTTCATCCCCAGGGGGGCAAGGATATGTCTTTAGTAGACTAGGGTTTGCAATTCAGAAAGGGGTGGCGGCGCAGCTTGTTGCCCGTCTACCTTCTATTATGATGTAACTTTCGTTTTTTGTGTTAATGAGAAATGAATCAATTGGCAAAAAAAAAAAATCAACACAAACTTTCTATTACAAATAACAATTCCCTCTCAGCTTGATCATTCAACTGTTCGTACTAAAAATGTCTGTTGAAAGTGATAATCTAAACTTGTACTAGACAAATCTATTTATAGACAGTACAAACATTTGTTGACTACCCACTGCTAACCACGTCACCTTGATAGTGACACCTAACAACCTTAACAAAATGATTCTTAGAGTTTGTAATCTCTACTCATCCAAACATCTACCCTTGTGTAATAATCATCTGTTGAAACTAAACACTGCCAAAGCTCAACAAATCTTCTTTTCAGCAAACCTTGTGTCTTCTTCAGCAGATGTTATAAAGTCTTCAACAGTTCTTTAAGTTCAGTAGACTTTTAACTTGTTAACTTTTCACTCTTTTTGGAGGAGTTGATTATCTATACTTAACTTTATTCAGGATTAAAAGATAGCATATTATTGCTTTCCAATCATCTGTTATTTTACAGGTTCAACAATATATGTTTTAATAATAAAATAACAATTAAATAATAAAATATTATGTCAATGTAGAAGTGTCCTACAATTTATATATAACTAGTGTAGCATGTTCCTCACGCTTTGCTACTAAATATTGTGTTGAAAAACCGGGAGAGGTCAAGTGCCCATGACCCATATTGTATGTGTATGGTTGTAAATATTGTTGATTTATAAATTGTACATATGTTATAAGCTCACAAGCAATAACTGGGGTAGTTTTGAGCATACGTGTTATAGGTATGCTACGTAGAGTACTATATAAGGAGCAAGTGCTTAGATGCTTTGCTTTCGTTACTATCCAGTGCTAGCTGCGCATGGTCGCCTAAGATCTTGGGTAGGGTGTTACAGTTTGATAAACTATAATGGCAGTGGGGCACAATAATTGATAAACTTAATTTCATAATTTTTCCTATATTTTATCACCTGACACATGACACACGCTTGACATGAAGGTGGGGCATAATAACCAGTGTTGCAAAACTTGGTTGGGCTTGTACTCGACGACATTCTCTGGAGCAAGTACTCGGCTTAATCAAGGGAGTACTCGGGGTTCAAATCGGCCTATGCGGAGAGTACTCGGAGTACTTGGACAACTCGGCTATACTCAATGACCTACCCTGGAGCGAGTACTCGGGGAGTAATCGATCAACTCGGCCTTATTTTGCAACACTGATAATAACTGATATCAACACACAATTCTAACTTGGTGACTATTCCAAGTACGTGCTCGCTCAAATTCAATGTTAAACTTATAGTACGGGTCATCTATCATCAAGTATGTAATTGTGCAAGTGCTAAGTCTAATTTAAAGTTTGTGTAGTTACCTAAGTCTCCTCATTTGCTAAAAAGCGAAAACGTTTACTACAAAGTCGGTGACATTATTATATATATCAAAACACAACACATGTTTACTACACTTAAAACCTTTTTCTCTTTCTTTTCTTTTCTTTAAACTTTCCTCTTATAATTTTCATAATTACGTAATTAACATATTTAACCTTTTTAGAAGTTTCAACATCACCATGTACTTCTTTTTGTTACTTATCGTGATGAAGCAAAGTTATGCTATACGAAAAACAATAGTACAGGTATTCGTTTTTATGTTTTGCTTGACATCCTTACCGCTGTCGGGACGAGCCAAACCTATTCCGACTTAATAACATTAGTATTGGCAAAACCGTTTATGGTTGCTACTATTCATAACTGGTATGAATTAAGCTAGAAACGTAGTTGTATTCACATTTGTATTTGGCTTTTATCTCTTTCAGCTATATCTGATGCCCATATCGTGTCGTTAATATGATGAATCCAACCCAACTAAACTGATACCGGTCAAAAAACAGCCGCGAAGCGCGGGAAACTCACTTGTTTATATCAAAATGTTGACACAAAAAAATAAAGATAACTATGTCACTATGTGTGTATATTTTTAAAAGGTCAAAAAAACGCAAGTTATAAAAATATCAAATGATAAATTAGCTACCATTAATAAAGAGCTAATCTATGCTACATTATAAAGAAGGAGAGATGTTTACAAATGCCAATTTTACATGAATTTTAATATGACATAGGAAAAGTCTCATGCTTAAAACACAAATGTCATGTAATTTTTCCCTTTCTACCCTTTATGCAAAACCTACTTGTACACATTCTTTTATCATAACCTTCAATTACCATTAATCTATATCTATAATCTATATTATATTATAAAATATTTAAGAATAGTATCAAACAAAATTAAGTAATTACTACATTTTATTAAAAAAATTGCAATTTTATATAAAAAAAATTGTATATAACAAAATGATATAAAAAGGTTTCTACACATACAAATATATACCTATACACCTTAAAAAGATTGTAAAAAACAATAAAAGTCAAACTTTACGTAAAAAAAATAATAATTGTGATGTCTTTCATAAGAAAAAGTGTGTGCATCAATTGGTTCACGAACCCAAACCGAACCGAAACCGGTCTTTCAAACCGGCAAAACTGGGGCCGAACCAAACCGAAACTGGTTCGGACACGAACCGGCACCAAACACAAACCGGTTTGGAACTGGTTCGGTTCCTAGAAAAAAACCGATCTGTGCACGTCCATAAAGTGCGCAGGTTGGGAGGTCTTATGTGGAATATTTTCAACTAACCTAACTTCCAATTTCATTTTTCGATGCAACTGATAGAAGTTTATGGTGCACTTGATTAACAGTTTTATTGCATTGCTTTTATCATGTGGAAAAAGTTATGGGTATGCTTCTTTGCAGGTTGATTACATATATGCCGTTCCAACCTCCTCTTAATGCGGATCTTATAAAGCTTTCTTCTCTTCGGCAATCTCTCCAGATTTGACACTTTCAACATATTGATTGGGACTATTAGTATAATAATAGTTGCTAATGAGTCAAACTACTACTTCCATTTTTTTACCGGCATGTAGGTCATTTTGCATATGGTATATAGAACGTAGCATGCTATCATGTCTCCTTGTAGACTTTAAAAAATTACCCCACTATGAAGCATAGGTGCTTACACACACACAAACATACACCTTACATATTGATTCTTTTAATCGTTTTAAGGTTTGAGTTGTGTTTCCACTCTGTATTGTCGACTCCGCCGCAACACACGAGTTTTCTACTAGTTGAAAATAATTGTCGAGAGACGCACAAAATCTGGTTGGAAAAAGAAGCAATAAAGCTTTAAACGCTAACCTCAAAAGCCCAGGAAATAAGTAGCCTTTTAATTTAGCAGCCTATTTGTCCTGGCCCGTATTCCTTTTCTATCTGTACACATTCAGCCCTTCATGACTTCATCTTATATTTATTTAACAAACTAGTATTATTACCCGCGCTTCGCGGCGGAACACATAATTTTTATCCGTATCTACTGTCGGAATACGCGGTTGTGTATTTTAAAATATTGACAACACGCAGTCAATTCCGATTCCCAAACTCCGCATTGCTTCTATTAAACAAATGCCAAACTAATGAAAGAATAGTTAGTAAGTTATCTATGACAAAGGGAATGTAGAACACTATCAATAAAAAGGGTCCTTATAGAGTCTACATGAATAATATAAAAAGTTACAAATTTGCAAAAAGTATAGATTTTACTATTAGTCAAACCTAGGAAAAGAATAGAAGAAGTGTCTGATTTCTTCATGCATGCTCCACTTGGCTTGGGGGGGGGGGGGGGGGGGGGGGGGGTTATAGCTTAGATGGTAGAGCTCCGCTCTTGCAATTGGATCGTTACGATTACGGGTTGGATGTCTAATTGTCCAGGCAGTAATGATAAAGTATAGATTTTACTATTAGTCAAACCTAAAAACTTAAATAAAAGGATGGAAAAATAATAAAAATTATTGAAAAAAAAGAAATAATGCAAAAGAAACTAAAAAAAAAACAAAAACAAAAACACCCCAAGGCTTGAACCGTGGGTTAATAGTGGGGTTGGAGTACAAAAGTTTTGTTTCTTTGAAAACCATAAATAAACATTTAATATTTTTAAAGGAAGTATCCAGTAACAAAACAGCCCAAACACTGTTCACGTTCTACTTTGTTATTATATAGAATTAACCTTCAAACAAAACATTTTAAATTAAAGTAGTGTAAATTCTCTAAGCACGATCCCACGGGAAATATGTATATAATAATAATTTTATAAAATAAAAACAATTACAATAATATTTGCATAATTACACTAAAGTTAGTAGCAATAGTGAATTAATAACATTTATAATAATGATAACAACTAAGTGAATAACTAAATAAAAAGACTTGGGACAGTGGTTGAACCCGATACCTTCACTGTGTAGGAAGTACCAGTTCGGTGCATGTAGTGTACATCACATGTAGTGTAAAGATATTGAAACCACAAAATTAAATAAGGATATGAGTACTGATATTGTTCGACCGGTATTGGTTTTGTGAATGTGTGTAATCAAAAGGGAATTGAATATACCGTTAACTAAGAATCCATGACCAAACCATCGGGTGAATTTGTTGTTCAGTTATTTCACTTATTTCAATTTGGCTTTGCATGTTTTTTTATGGTTATTTCAATTTGGCTTTGCATATGTTTTTAATGGTTCAGTCATTTATTTTCATGCTCACCCCTAGTTTTGATCTTATTGGTTTAGTAGTTGGTTTTAACAAAATAATTCGGCATTGGTAGCATAATAATATTAGAACATAGTGCACGTTTTGCCGAAAGAAATAGGCAATGCTAGAAGACAACTTGAAGCAGGGGCGGATCTAGATGGGTTGAGGGATAGCCCGTACTACCCCTCAACTTTCTTGGTGAAGTATATTCAAAGTTTTTTTTTTTTTGTCTTCTTCGTTTAATATCAACTATCTATGACCAAAAAATTTTAGCCCGCGCTACCTCTTAACTTTTCTTTCAGATTTGCCAGTGACCCTAAGTAACCATTTTCATAAGTGTTTGTACCAGACTACATTAACAAAATGTAAACTCCTACTAAAGAGATTATTTATGGTGTTATCCAAACACCTTTATCTGCTTGGAAAATAATGCATTACAAACAAGCACTTTATGCTAACAATATTATATTAAAATTCTTAATTTTTGTGACTTGCTCAATATGGTCAGAACAACTTCTAGACGACGTTACATATTAGAAGGCAAGAAGACATAACAAGATATTCAATGTAGAGGTTGATAAGATGCAAAGAAATGTATGGTTATTGTATTAAATCATTGTCAATTTTCATTTATAATAACAAGGTGCAATGTAAACAACGTTTGGTGACTAAATGACTAATCCCCCACCATCTTTGCTTTCTCTATATGACACAATTGCCAAGGCCTTAAGAGGGAAAACACACCCAAGCCCATGTAATCACCTTAAGATGAAGACGTTTGCTATTTTATGTTCACTAGAATGAACATAAGACTCAACCTTTCGTAAACGAGCTGGAACATGGACGAAAACCGCACCCTTTTCACCACCATGTCTTATTAATGTGTTCACTTACGACGCGACACCTATCATGCTCTTGCTTTTTATACGTTGATAAGGTTTGACCCTTGAGGGTGTTGCAAATTCAAAGCAACCCACTCGAGAACTAAACTAATCATGAGCCACACCCTTTTGTGTTTGGTCTAACGACCCATTGTGACATTTTACGTCACATGACTAGCTCAACACATGCTATAAGTTTGTAATAAATTGTAGATTATGGAAACTCATTTAGGAAACACAAAAATACAGTTGATTACTAATAAATGAGTTTCCATAATCTACAATCTATTATTTTGGATCAGTGTCATAGATGGAAGATAACCTATGCATAACGGTGATCGCTCTATGTATTCTTTGTAAGCGTTTAACTAAGTTATGTAGAGTTAATTGCTAATTTAGTCCCTGAGGTTTGTCAAAAATTGTCACTTTTATCCAAATCTTTTTTTTTTGTCATTTTAGTCCCTGTGGTTTCATTTTTTTTTGTCATTTTAGTCCCTGTGGACTAACAAGATTTGAATGAAAGTGACAATTTTTTGACAAACCTCAGGGACTAAAATGACAAAAAATGAAAACACAGGGACTAAATTGACAAAAAAAACACAAGATTTGAATGAAAGTAGCAATTTTTAACAAACCTCATGGACTAAATTAGCAATTAACTAAAGTTATGTATTAGTAACAAAATTTCATTTTCCATCCTTCATACTTTACATACACAAACGTGATTGGTGTTTCAATTAATAATCAATACATAATCGAGTAAAACAACTAAATTTAAATTATAAACAAAGAGTTTGTAACACGTTACAAGTTACAACAACTTTTTGGGCTTTTTGTTTCTTAAATCATAATCGTGCACCTACATTTCTACCCACATAAATGTCACGGTTCACCAACCACATGACCCCATCAATGATCATTCAATTATGATTCAATAACCATATCTTCATCCTTCTTATTTCAACCACAAACTTCTTCCATATCCTCCATCAATGGCTTCATCAACCGAAATCGCCCATGATTTTCCACCATTTATACGTGTATACACCGACGGTCGTGTCGAACGCCTACTCGCCACGCCTCGCCTTCCACCATCAACCGATCCTGTCACCGGAGTTCAAACGAAAGACGTCGTAATCTCACCCGAAATCGACGTAAAATCGCGCATCTTCCTCCCGAATATTGACCCTAAAACCCCACCACAAAAGCTTCCTCTCATAATCTACGTGCATGGGGGCGGGTTTTGCATTGGATCACCCTTAAACATAGTCACACAAGGCTTCCTAACGCCTTTAGTCTCACAAACACCCGCGGTCGCTATTGCAATTGGCTATAGGCTGGCCCCTGAGCACCCTCTCCCAACCGCGTACCATGACTGCTGGGCTGCGTTCCAATGGATCGCAGCCCATGCATCCGGGTCAGGACCTGACCCATGGATCAATGAATACGTTGACATGGGTCGGGTATTTTTAGTGGGAGAGAGTGCTGGGGCCAACTTAGCCCATTACCTTGCGGTCCAAGCTGGGGTCCACAAAACCAGCTTGGGTATCCGTGGGTTGGTTGCGTTGCACCCGTATTTCTCCCAGAAGGATCCTGATAAGTTGATCCGGTACTTGTACCCGGGTAGTTCGGGTTCGGATGATGACCCGAAACTGAACCCGGGTGCGGATCCGGATCTTGAGAAAATGGGTTGTTCGAGGGTTTTGGTGGTTGTTGCGGGGCAGGATTATTTGAAACCGAGAGGGGTCGGGTATAAGGAGACATTGGAAAAGAGTAAATGGGTTGGGGAAGTGGAGTTTATGGAGAATGAAGGAGAAAACCATGTTTTTTATTTGTTTAATCCATCTAGTGAAAAGGCCAAGGGATTATTTCAAGCCTTGATTTCATTTATCAAGCAAGTAGTGTAGTGGTCTATTTGTAGTTTTGATGTTTTCGGGTCGGGTCGGGTCAGGTTATTTCAGGGTGTTTTAATTGTATCATGTATTTGTGGTCATTAGTTATTGTGATGATCTTAATAATAATTACATTAAACACCTACTAGTCTTCTTTTGTTAGTTAAATAATCAAATTAGGTGTACTAACCGGATGTGCCAATGAGTACCTCAACCAAGTGTTAGAGAGTTAAAACCTCATTTGAGAATTTAGGTGGATTTTACCTGTGTAAAATTAGAGAGTTTGTGTGTCACTGTTGAATGGGGCAACCATGGCGCATCGACTACAATCTAAGTAGACTGCTAAACCGTCGTTCTCTTAACTTCATAACGCTTTCAGGTTGAAAGCAAGTCGTCAAAATATAGTAAGAACTAATGAACATCTTTAGCTAATGGATTGCAACTTTGTTTGCGCATATTTAACACATAAATTTAAATAAACCAAAAAGATTTTTATGTCATAGTTAAAGCTGATTGTGTGTTTTTATGCTAAAATTGTTTATATCATGTCAACTTTTAATGTTTTTAAAAAATTACTTCTTACAAATTTGTATATTTTGCTGTAAGCTTAGACTCAAGATATTACCATGAAAAAAAAATCACGTGAATCGGTCATATTCACATCAACCGTGAAAACTCATGCCTTATTCGAGTTTACATGTCTAAAGTGATTCCAAATTCATGTTAGTCCGACATGACTACTCGTGAACACAACCTATTTAACACACAATATACTCGTATTGAGATCTTTTTTTTTAAATTAAATTAATCTGTGGTTACCACTACGGGTACAAACGAGCCTAAAACACGCTCGTTTAGCAAACAAGCCTGAGCATCAGTTATCGAACTGGCTCCCAAGCTTAAACGATCATACTATGTATATAAATATATTTAAATAATAATAATTTACTATTTATAAAATTATGAAAATAGCTAAACTATTCATGAAACAATATTTATAATCAATATTAGTTAATAAATAAATAATAAATGAGTCAACCCGAACTAAGCTCAAACTTGAAAAACTATCTACAAGCTGAACTCAAGCTTTAGAAAGATAACTCAAATCAAGCTCAAGCTTACGTAACTTAAATGAGCCCAAACTCCACAAGACTTATTTACACCCTTAGTTGCAACTCACAAGTGAAAAAAAAAAATGCTGCACATTTACAGGCCCAGGCCCAATATATTAACAAAATATTATCCAACAACCTTCCTTAAAAACAACCCAACACAAGCCTGAAGCCCCACCACATAAAAAAAGGTACAACCAAATAAGCACAACTTACAAGCAACTAAATAATATTTAAAAAAAAACCCACCGGAGAAACAAAACAAGACCCTGATCACCATTCATCATCGCCGTCATAAATCACCATAATAATAATAAAAAGAATGGCTAGAGAGGTATCAGAGAGCTGTATGGACAGTCTACTGACAGAGATAGTATCATCCTATACCAATGTCTTATACGCTAATAAGCCGGAGCTTGCTGCTCGGAGAATCGAAGCCATTGGTTACCAGGTCGGTCATCAGCTCTCTGAAAGGTACGCAGATCCACAAAAAAAAATCATTGATTTGTTACAATTGGTTTCTAGGTTTTTATCTTTTTGTGTTATTAGACTGCTGATTCATGATATATGAGATGTTAAGTTTATAGATCTGGAGATACCTTAATTATTATTATTATTATTATTATTATTATTATTATTATTATTATTGTTATTATTATTATGTTCAGAATGCAATGTTGAGATTAATTAGAGATGGCATATTGCTTGCTTAATATACAGTTTGATATTTGGAAATGTAAAACCAGTGAGTGTTGTTCTTGCTTTGAATCTTAGATTTTTAAAGCGTGTGGCGATCCGATGCGTTTCGATCCCAAAAGTGGTTGTGTGTCGAGTAGGTGAGGTGTTTGTTAGTTACTAAAAATGTTTATAGATGATGTTATAAGTTGTTAACTTTTAATGACTGAAAGATAAGGTAGTCTCATCAGCTCTTGTTAGATTTGTTCAACCGATGGTCTAATTTGTTTAAATGCTCAAATTCATTTGTTCAGTCGATGGTCTAATTTGTTCAGTTAAATGTGAAAAACCATTGCAATAGACGGGCGTACAGTAATTGATCGACACCTAGGGACTAGGGGTTTGTTTTCAGTAAGCTAGGTTTTGCTATTTAGAAGGGGGTGGCAGTGCAGCTTATTGCCCGTCTACCTGCCATCCTACTGTAATTTTGCCCTTTAAGTTATTGACGTATTTTTATTAAAAAACATAGACGATCCAATTTGTTCAAATATTGGTCAACTGCATAAGGTGTTGCATCACGCATAAGGTCACATTACTAGACCGCATCAGTCGACATGATCTCATCCTTGGTTTTAAAAAGCGCGCCTCGCTCGAGGTGCACTTAAGCGCCAAGCGCATCTAGGTGCCAATATGTGCGCCTTATGTAACACTAGGCGAGCATCGTACGAAAAGCGCAAAAGGCACATGAAAAGCGCGCTTTTCGTACATGGGGTGTTTTTGTGCTTAAAATTGTTATATATGTAGCTAAAAATGTTGTGCTTTAAAGTTAAATCATATATAAACCTTATTTGTATCTTTATTTTGGGTAAATGTTGCTAAAAACCTATAACATATATAAAAAATATATATATATATATATATATATTCGTCTTGCGCCTCGTGCACGAAAAGCCCACCGCTTTTGCACTTTGTGCCTCCGTTTTAGACCTCTTCGCTTTTGTGCGCTTCACGCTTTTTAGAACCAAGATCTCATCCCCGCATCATATGATGTGCCATTATGCGTGATAGAGACCGATTCGAGATGGTCAATCTCCCAAGATAAATAGCCGTAGGCAAACACTCCCAAGAAATATAGAGAGAAACAAGAACACGACTTTGGCATTGCAACAATTTTCTTCATTAAACTCCAAATGAAAATACATCAAGTTAAATAGGTAGACTCAAGAGCTAACTAGACACTACTCCACTACTCCCTATTTTCATGTCATGCATGCACTTTATTCTCAACCAAATTTACGTGAATACTTTGCCAAATAACTACTCCTGATTTAATGCAATAAAAGGAACAGCTGTATAATTAGATAGAACATGGATGACGTCGCATGTTAGTGTGGATGATGCACGTATCAATGCGCTCCTGATGCGCACATTTCAAACCCAAGTCTGAATTGTGGTTATATTATATTTTAGGCAATTTTATTCTGAATGTGTGTTTGTTATTCAAACTTTAAAGGTAGTTAATGAATGCAACAGATATGATATGATCTGACTTTGGTGTTATTTTTCTTCAATCAAGTTTTTGATAATGGTTTATTGATGTGGTTATGGAAATTGGTTTATAATATGCTTAACATAATTCCTTCAGAAAATTGAACACTCAAATTTAAGGTCACTGGTTTTAGTACATTATTCTGTTAAAAAGTTACATATTTGTGTCTACTTTCTGAATCTTGCTTACATTTAAAGATTATAGTTGTTACCTAGTTTAAATCTTAAATAGGTACACCATGGAACGACCACGGTTTAGTGATCACCTGGAAGCAATCAAGTTCATCTGTAAAGATTTCTGGTCTGAACTCTTCAAGAAGCAGATAGACAATTTAAAGACTAATCATAGGGCAAGTTTCAGTTTTCACACCGTTTATAGTATAACAATTGTAATGTATAGTAGGGGATTGATGAAGTGGCTTATTTGTATTATTTTAGGGTACATTTGTGTTGCAAGATGATAAATTTGCGTGGCTTTCACGCATGTCGGGAGAGCCATCAACGGAGACTCGGGGTTCAACTCCAGAGGCTGGAAACAAAGTAGCAGAAACAACTGGCATGCATCTCTACTTCCCTTGTGGGATTATAAGGGGGGCTCTTTCGAACTTGGGCATTCCTTGTGCTGTTTCTGCGGATATATCCAATCTTCCTGCTTGTAAGTTTTCAACTGCTTCTGACTCTAGAATTTGGCCAAATTGCTAAAAAAAAGTTATTCACGCATGTTTATATTGGTTATTATAAAACAAACTTATCGTTAGTCATTCGTTAATTTGACAAACAACATAACAGTAAGATTTGGCGATATAAGAAAGGATTTTTGTGTTGGATTTCTTATCTGCTAAGTCAAAATGCTTATGCAGTTTTGACCCTTTAACTACAAATGGGTCGATTTACGTTTTGTCTCTAACAGGACAAAGGAGTTAAGATTAAATTATGTACCAAGGTATAGATGGTTGAACAGATTGGAAGTCATCCAAAATGTATTCATAAACCCTCCTACGTTGTGTTACTACAAAAATTTAGATTACTATTTTAGGTAGTCAAAGACTAAAGATGCACACAAGGCGCAGAGGGTGAGCTTGCTGCCTCTGCGCTTTATAAGCGAGGACGCGAGGCAAGCAAGGCTCACGTATTCGAGGCTAGTTTTAGACATGTTTTAGGCTAGATGAGGACTATTTTAGAGTTTAGACTAGTTTAGGCCGGTACAGTCGTACAGACAGGGTGTTTATTCTCAGATTTTGGCCTGTTTTTTTCCAATTAATATGTGACTCCACTGAGCTTGGGCGCCTTTGACTACTATACAAGTATTATTGTTAGCATCATGAAAATAATGTTTTTATAATATTATTTGACACATTAATCATTTAAGAAGTTACAAAAAATTAAGCAAAGAAATTGTTTGCGGGTCAGCCAAACCAGGCTTAATTTAACCTGTTACAACTTACAAGACACGTCAAAGAACTGTCATCCTGATTACCATATGCCTTCCTTCAATCTATGCGAGTTACTCTAACGGATACTCATTTTGCATAAATTTGATGTGCAGGTTCATTTGTGATCCGGATAAAGGTGTAGTGTAGCAAACATCATCCTTTCCTGGGCTGCAAACCAAGCTCTGTATTTTCCTTTTTGAGTACTTCAGCAATGTAAGTAACCAAGCGTGTAATTGTTGTTTCTGTTTAACTGTTGACAGTTGAAATCAATTAACAAGACTACTAGAAGGTCGGAAATGTGTGATATATTATCATTATCATATCAAAAAGACGACCATTTGATTATTCTTTTTTTATGTGAAATCTGCTCACGAGCGAGATTGACTTGCATTGTGAAACAATTTCTTTAAAAATCTATACGGTTTGCATATGTTATGTCCTGTGCGAGTTCTGCTAATAGATAGCTATTGGTTATATTAGAAAGAATAGTTAATACACCATCTCTAGCGATCTTGTGGGTTGTTATTCAACTATATCTTGTTTTTTTTTTTTTGAACATTCATCAACTATATCTTGTGGTATTGAACTTATTGTCATTTGTAGCGTTGTTCATCGACTATACAAACAAATCAGCAGGTTCAGCACTTCGGCCAGTTCGGCCAGTTTGAGATTTAACATTCATCGTAAACTATAAATTGGAACTTGGATTACAAAAGTGTTTTTTTGGCTTGAGGCGCGCCTAAGGCATGAGGCGCTTCTTAGCCAAAATTGGGATTTATTTTGGCCAAAAGTCAAAATCAGGCTTTTTTTTAAAAGATTTTTAAGTGTGTTTTGGCTTCAATGTATGTTTTAATGAAGTGTTTAAGTGTGTTTTATAACTATGTTTTTGTGTTTAAGATTGATTTACACGTAGAATATGTGTATTGACTTGTTTAAATATTTTTTATTTTTTTCACCTTGGGCGCCTCACATAAGCTCTCGCCTTGCGCCCCGGCTTTTTGAACCATAACGCATTGGAGTGCCTCACGCTTTTTTAAACCAAGAATTGGAATCTCCAACCATTCTGTCCATTCACCATCATTGCATCCCCAACCACTAGCCACCTCTTACCACTCCTAATGCCACTGCTCCCCTGCAATCTCTATCGACATTGCTCTATGGTTTTTGCCAACATCGCAACTTCCACCCTGTCATCGCTAGTCGCCACCCCACATTAGTTTCACCCATGGCCTTGTCGCCATCACAACCCCTTTGTCGTCCCTACCGCGTTGCAACTTCATTGTCATCCTTACCGTTGCTGCAACCACCACCACTCATGTCGTCGCCCTTGCCACCCCCTAACTCCAATGCCGCACTGATGACGACGATGTTTGTGGCAACCTGGTAGGTGGTGGCGGTGGCACCAATTAGGTTGTGGTGGCAATGGCGGAGGTGCATATATGATGACCACCTTGGTGACTGGTAGGCGACAATGCTAAAGCCTAAAGGGGAGGGTCGGTTCCTTTATGTTTGTTTTGTCACCCAAATGTATTACAAAGTAAAAAGAAGGGTTTTGGGTTGATTAACACACCCCATTTATTAAATAGGTTAGAACGAATACATCACATTTAATAAATGGATTCATGTGAACATGACTCGTTATATAGTATGTTGTTATTTGTTAACCCGTTTAAAACCTTTTTTTCAAGTCCACATTTAAATTTAAATAAATTTAAAGATGAAAATGTTACATATTTTGATTTATAATTTTCTTCTACCTATTCATTTCTAAAAGGAAAAACTATTTCCCATCTTGATCCATCCATCAAGTAAAAGCTGGGAAAGGTTGGAAATAGGAATCGGATTCGTCTTGATGGGATTGCACACCACCACAATTGATTTTGGTAGCTTCGGTTAAAAGAAGATGTCACTTGCTAAGACTATGGGGTGTGGGTGGGGAAAGTGCTCGGGAAGAATGATGTGGAAGTTTTCCCCAAGGGGAACACCGCCCCGCCCCCCCCCCCCCATGATGCTTCGGTGTAATCGGGAGTTTCTTCCCATCTGTCCCGTCCCAAAATCCAAGAATATTAATATTATATATATATATATTTTGTCTTTTTATGTTTGAAAAATTATTATTAAAAGGAAAAGGGAAGGGGGAAGAAGGGGGAACCATTTCCCCTAGAAGGGGGAGGAAAAGGGGAAGATGATGTGGCGCTGATGTGGACAAGGGGAAGGAAGGGGGAAGGGGAACCACACCCCATAGTCTAATTGGTTGGTTGTTTTGGTTCATTGAAGTGGGAGGGTGCCCTCTTCACGCAACTATCGATTCTTTAATAATTTTCATTTGCCTCCTTTAAGCTTGAGACACACACGCACATATTGTAGGAAACTCTTCACCTTTTATTAAAATAAATCAACGATACTCATGTTACAAGACGAAAATACACATATATAACACCGTATACAAAACCGAATGAAAAAGGTCAAATAAATACAAAAGTTATAGAAATCTAACTACAAAATGAATGAACTAATCTTTAGCGTTGGTTGACGATCCGTAGTCACTATTCAACAGGGACCTCTTAAAACAGATTTCTCACCTTATTTTAAGACTGATGCGTCTGCCCCTTAGAGCATTCACAATAAATACTTCATCTCCATCTCTATAATTACACTAAAAATCACTACATTTCTCTCTCCTTTTCTATTTAATAATACTTATTCTATACTTTTATCATTACCTTTTCTCTCTCATCTACTCACAACCACTTTTAAAAATATTAAAAAATTATGGAGGGTGAACAATGTCTCCTCCAAATTTACTGATGAACAGTGTCTCCTCTATATATTCTCTCTCCTCTACTCACAACCACTTATACACACTCTATATAATATAGAGGCCCCCCTCACATGATTATAGAGCATCTACTGTGAATGCTCTTAGGGTATAATAACTTAATAGTATGTGTACTATCGGAGATGTCAACGAACCCGAAGTATCACCCAGGAAAACTATATGTGTTTAGAATGGTAGATTAGAATTCTCATCTCTAAAGTCTATGGAACTTATTAACACCTAGATTTTATCTAATTTTCGTCTCTTTCTAATGTGTTATCTTTTATCCTTTTTGATAAAATTAGCAATGATGTTCAATTTATATTTCACAAAATAGGAATCATAACTCCATGTATGGATTTAAGAAACCAACCAAAAGTCGCTATCTGATTTATGACTTAAAGTTATATGGATTTAAGAGACAAGCAAAAAACCTCTATTGGATTTATGAAATGATTTATATGGATTTGAGAGACAACCCAAAAGTATGTTTGATTCATGAGAACAAATTCAAATTCCTATTAGAATGACTTAAGTTTCAAATTTTCCATTCAAAACTCTTAATTTCAAGAATCGGTATATCATTCAGTTAAGTTCTCCTTGGATACGGTTTATTTAGTTGTGAAACTTCTCACCAAATAGAACAAAGACCCACAAAATAATAATCATATTGATCGCCAACTACATATAATTATTTGCATCCAAGGTTAGTGAAAACCACATTTTCACTAAATTTTTCACATACACACACATATGCATGTTTGTACGCATTTTCACCCGCAACTAAAATGTTAATTTGAGTTATTAATTGATTGAAACTTTACTAAGTCACTAGCTATTACTCATTTCCATAATTGAACGTCAAAGTGGTCAATATAAAAAACTATACAAACATGACCACTTAAAGTGTGTCCGACACGAATAATATAAGGATCGGGTTCATCTATTCAACCCACCGTCTCAATTAATATCATTTAACCTGTCAATCCATCATGATTGACATCCCTATGAAACTATGTTGTCGAATGTCGACCACTTAAAAAAATGAAAACTATAATTTTTTTTTAATCTAACTTATTAAAGATAAAAAATAATATGAAGTAGGCATTAAAAAATTAGAATTCAATGAATAATGAGAAGGTTATACGAACACGTAATTATGTAACAAAGCGGAATCAATACGCTACAAATTATTTACGTATGCGATTATTTCACAAAAGCAAAATTATTAAAAAACGAACTTTTAGCACATTTTCTAAGTGTTTTCTCTTTTGAATAAATAAATCAAAAATAAATATGTGTAAAGGCATAAGGTAATTTTCCTGGTAAAGAAAAGGAATATTGCAAAAAGAAAAAGAAAATCCACACAAAGAGGACCAAGGGACTTTGGAAGTCTAGTTCTTACCCTAATTAATAAACAAATGATTAATATATCTATGATTGAATATAAGTATTCAATTTATACACATTAATAAATATTACGTGGATATTTTTGTTAGTTTAGTGTGTTTTGTACTTTTTGTGATTGCATATTTGCATGTGAAATATAGGAATAAGATCGGCATCGTACTGAAAATACCAAAACTGTAAATCGATTGTATTAGTTTTGGTACTAACCAATACAAGTATCATTGAAAATATTGCAACCAAAACATAAAAACCCAATGTCAGTACAATGGTAGTCTTTTGGCACTGGTGGTACCAATGCTCTGAAAAAAAAAAAAAAGTTTCTCATCTCTGCTTTTAAAGATATGCAATACTTTTAGATAGTGTACAACACATTGGGGGACGGTCATATAGTTGATGGATCTTAATTGCGACAACAAATCAACATTTCTTTCATACGCATAAATGGTCTATGGAATGGAGGTGAAAGGGTTTAAGCATGCTGCATGTGACACAAAATACGAAAATGTAAAAATATATTAAATTTGTAATGAACTTTTTAAACACTCCATGTAAGTAAAATATTTTATAAGGTAAACTGCTATTTTAGTCCCTGTGATTTTTCTTAAAATGTCATTTTCATCCAAAAAGTTTTTTATTATTATCTGGGTTCTTCACGTTTTCACTTTTTGTCATTTCCATCCATTATACTAACGTCATCCATTCCTGCACCGTTTAGTCAGGGGCATTTTCGTCAACTTACTTATAAACCTTTTTTTGCCATTATCATATCTCCCCCTTTAACCCTTTTATACCTACAATTCATTATAGAAATGAGATCGGTATCGTACCGATACCAAATTTTTGAAAAAATGGGTAACGAATTTTTCAGTACGGTAAGGGTACGATACCGGTATCTGTTACTAAATTTTCTCTTTATATGGTATTTGGCACCGAACCAGTACCGATACCGGGGATATCGATACCGAATTTTGTGAGAAAGTGGGTACCAAATACTATACTGAACCTTTCGGTACGGTACCGGTATTAGGTAGTAAATGTTTATCCTTAACTCATTGAAACTTTCATAATCTCATTAATTAGAGTTTTTATTTGAATGATTTTTTTTGTGTGTAAATGTTACTAGATGTTGATATGAACAAAGTTATTTTATTTGTGTAAATGTGGAACGCCATCAAATGGGTTAAAATTAGGGATGGGCTTGATATCGAACCGTACCAAATTAATCCTGCCATTGAAAATACTAATACTAATTTTCATCAAACTATTACCGATACCGAAAATATAGGGTACAATATGATGTAGGGATGATAATGGCAAAAAAGGTTTATAGACAAGTTGACGAAAATGCCCTTGACTTAACGATGCAAGATGGATGACGTTAGTGAGATGCGTGAAAATGGCAAAAAGCGAAATCGTGCGTGAGCCAGATTAAAAAAAAACTTTTTGAAAAAAATAACATTTTGGGGCAAACAATTGGGAATAAAATGGCAGCCCTTATTTTATGTTATGTGTTACATTAATTAAAGATGGTTACCTAGTTAAATGTTTGATTGTGCTCGTTAACCATTATTTTGTATTTGTTTTGTACTTAATTGAGTATGATAACAAGGTTTAAATTAAATATATGTTACATCGTGATGAAATGCAATCATGTTGTGTTGGTGGGTTGATAGATTTTAAATTAGTAAGTTGAGTTGTTTAGCCCGTACACGACCTACATATCTGTTTGTGTCAGAGATCAATCCCAAACCATACGCACTCAAAATCGTGTAACCTAAAAACAATCAGTTTAGCTCCATTTATCTACACATGTCAAGCAGTTAAGGATAGTAATCAAGTCAATGTTGTAAAACAAAGTCTCGGAGGCCGAGTACTCCCCGGGTACTCTCCGACTAGGTCGAGAACCCCGAGTATTCCCGACTCCGACTAGGGAGCGCTTGGCGACTTTTGCAACATTGAATCAAGGGTTCGATTCTTGATCCCAGCTGGTTTTACCGGTTCAATGCTGTCGTGCCTTCGGGCGGGTATTTGGGCCGGGTTTTCCCAGGTTCGGTCGGCACTCGTGCCGCCAGATGGGGCCGGGGTCCGGATCCCTTGTGGATCGAGATCAAGATGCCTTTGCCATTGGGTCTCCGGGCGTTTATTGGCCGTTCAAAAAAAAAATTAAACAAGTAAACATAGACACCATCGGTTTAATCATACAGATAAACCCAAAAATGACCCATTCAATTTAAACAAAGTTAATTCGAACATGATCCATATTTAATCATTTATTAAATAGTTAGATATGCCAATACAAAACCTAATTATTCTTGTATCGTGTTATTGTTGTGTTTGAGGTAGTGCACGAGTGTGCAAATGTGGATAACATTTGTACATATTTGAAAGAAAAGTTACCATGAACCCACGTGTTTTAGTTATAGCCATATCGAAAAAGAGAAATATTAACTACCCATTATTATCCACTTGCTTGTTATGAATTTAATTTTGTAAACCTACGGGCTACACAATGTGATTTTATATTTTAATTAAAAACTTATATAAAATATAATTAAGTAATTGACGTAAATTGAACAAAGATTTAATATTAATCAACAACCCAACCGTTGTTAACAATAGATCCCCTCTAAACTAAGCCAAACCTAACATCAACATTCGAGACTTGTATTAATTCAACTAACTAAAATTTAATCAACTTTTTTAATATTTGTAAAATTGTCCTTAAAAGTTTTATAGGGCATGAGTTATTTTACTTTTATTTTTGGCATCAATACTTTGTGGGAGAAGACACATGATGTAAAGATCGTCAATTTTTATATGTAAAGAACTTAAGTAAGTGAAAAAGGTGACTCATCACAACACTTATTTTGAAGTTGGGTTGTTTCTTTTTGTTTTTTTTTAACTCACTTTGCCTTTATTTTTTTATTTAAAATTTACTACTGGTTTTGGATTTTTGGGTTGTTGGCTATGTCACATTGTCACTGACCGGTTGAACCAATAAACCAAATTGGTCCAAGACTCCACATCTACATAATTAGCCCATTTCACAAACAAATAACGGACCATTAGTGGCGGCCCACAACCAAACACTCCAAACCAATGTTTTCAGAACCAGATCAGATGTCAAACCGGTCTCCTTACCGGTCCACTGGTCGGACCGGTCCAACCGGTTTGACCGGATTACCAAATATATGGTTGAAGGGATAGGGAGCCTAATCCAAGTGGAGGAAGCGTCCCTATCCCCATAAGATAGAATCCTCGTGCCAAACGGCGGCGCCAGGATCTATTGGCGCGCTGCTTGCAAGGTGTGTAAGGAAGCGCGCAAGGATAACAACTGATAAGCAAGAGCAACACCTGATAAGCGCGTATGACCACGCGCGGAATCTTCCCTCATCACCTTTTGTACGAGGTACAGAAGACAACAAAAGGGAGATTCACAAGGATCTCTGGCAGAGTACGCGCCAATAACAGAGCGACAAGTGGCAAGAGTGGTCCAACCACCACTGACAAGGACGGCGACGTGACTGTAGCCACGCTTCTACCATACCGTCGTCTACAGTGACAGCATACATCCCTTGCTGATGTCAGAAGCATGGTCAACGACTGTAGCAAGGACAAGGGCGCCGTCCGCCAATCCCAGCTCGCCACGTGTTCGCCTCGAGCAGCAACCATGCTGCAATGTGACGTCATCCACAGTAACACTGCTTTCCCGCCATTTCTGTGGAAGGGTTTAGATTTGGGCCTGGATTAGGCCCAACCAAGGATTGTTTCTCATGGGCTCCTCAGCTAAACCCATGAGTTCTCCTATAAATAGAAGAAGACATCTCCTTGCAAAGGATCCGAAAATTCTCATTGTAACACTAGTATACTCTCTCTTGTAATTCTTTGTACTCGAATCTTAATAATAATCCGGCTAGTTACAGTGGACGTAGGTCGTTCTTAGACCGAACCACTTACATCCCGTGTCTTTATTTACGTTACATCACACACACTCACACTCATTATTCTCACCCGGGTTTGACCAAACGGATTGGGTAAAGGATTAATCTTGACGAACATAAGTATTAATCCCCACGGAGATTACTGTTAACCTCCGTAATACTTATTGTTTCTTCAATGGTGACAAAATATTTAAATGTATGTTAATAAGAATAGAGTGCATCGAAAAGAGAAATAAGAAAACTGAAAACTACACTACTTATTTAGAAGCAAAAGTTAAAGTGATAGACTTTATCTACCTCAATAATTCATTTGCAAAACAAAAATAAACACACTACTCCAGTAAAAGTTTTAAGTTTCAACCCTTTTATGTTATCACCTTTCCTCGTTCTTTACCAGAAAATAGCAGCAACACCAATCGTCCAGACGACTAAAGAGCTTCGATTTCACTTCAATTTCAGCGGTTCTCGGTCATGGTGGTCCAGGGAGTGGTGGTAATGGTGATGCTTTCGGTTCGTGTACTTCAAATATGTTTCCTCTCTTTGTCCTCCTGCCGATCCAACCACTGTTTTTCACCGACTTTTCGGTCTGACCGCCGAACACGGGTTGACCGGCCGGTTACTTGCTAGACAGGTTCAACACCATGAACCGGATTGGCTAGGCTTGCGGTCTAGTTCGGTTTTCAAAACACTACTCCAAACCGACAAGCTATAACTGGCAAAAAAAAAAGAAAAAAAAAAAAAAGAAAAAGAAACGTTAACCTTCATATACTGAAGGGACTACTTTCATAAATATAAATATCTAAATAAATAATCCCACCAAAGATTCCAAGCAATCCAAAAGAAACTTGTAAGTTTCATTCCGAAACATTATTTTATTATCAAAACGTTTCCATATCTTTCTTTTTCAATCATATCATCATCTCATATTATTATTCATCTTTCTCTATCTTCCTGTTTCTATATGGACTCCAAACTTTCCATCTTTCTCAATACCCCCAAAATCCCCAATTCCCAAAACCCTAACCCTAATTTCCTCATACAAACCCTAACAACCCTTCAATTAATTTAAATCATCGATCATGTTTTCTTGGAACTTTGCTAAATCGGCAGAGGCCATCTTCTCCCGATTGGCCGTTAAGAAGATTTGCAAGTTCTTGTTGAAGAAGAAATTAGGGCAACTTATTATTGGGGATATTGATCTTGATCAGCTTGATGTTCAACTTAGTCACGGCACAATTCAGCTCTCTGATTTGGCTCTTAATGTTGATTTTATTAATCAAAAGGTTTGTTTTTTGTTATTATGTTTGATAGGTTGTTTATGTTAGTAATTTAAGTGTAATTGTAAGTTAGTTTGTAGTTTGGTGTCTGATTGTGAATTGTGATTGGAAATTGCTTTACTTTGTTATGGTTTTTAGGTTTATGAATCTATTTATTTATTTTAACCAAAGTGGCGGTGTTCTAGCGGTATTTGGATGACTTTCTCTAGGAGAGGTTGATGGTTGGAGTCTAGTTCTTGACCAAATGTCATGCGCGAGCCAGGGTTTTACTAGAATGGGCCTTCGGGCGGTGGGTTTCCTTTAGAATTGGTGATGGGCCCGGTCACCAGCGTTGTCTGCGATCGAGGGCGTGGGTGGCCTTTGCCTATGGGTGGACCTGGGTGGCTGGGCTTTGTTGGGCGTTTAAAAAAAATAAAATGTATTGAGTAGTTTTGATCATAATTGAACATAGTTAGTACTAGATCTTAAATTTGTGTGTAATGTGTTTTGAATAAAGGAAATATTAAATTGTTAGTAACGAAAATTTGGAAGTTATAAATAGATGTTTTGAGATAAGAGAGTGAGTGAAATAAGAGAAGCGGGGAAAAATCTTGAGGTCACATGGTTGCAACACGTGGTGTAACCAGTTGAGTTATATGTTAGGTTTAGATATGCAGCATGTGATGCATTTGCAATTTAGGGTTTCGAGAGTATGTTTGATTGGTACTGGTAGTTTAAATTGATATTTTAAGTGTAATTGCATGTTTACTTTTACGTTTTGAGTCTGATTGTGATTGTGATTGTGATTGTGATTGGTTTAGTTTGTTATGGTGTTTAGGTTATGAACTTCAATTTTGAATATGGCGTTTTGATAATAATTGAACATATTAACAATTAGATTATAAACCTGTGTGTAACGTGTGTCGAATGAAGGAAATATTAAATAGTTGGTAATTAAAATTTGGAAGTTATGAAAAGATGTTTTGAGATAAGATAATGAGTGAAATAAGAGAAGCAGGGAAAAAAATCTCGAGCTCACATAATTGCGACACGAGACGCAACTAGTTAGTTATTTATTAGGTTTAGATATGCAGCTTTTGATGCATTTGCAATTGTGTTTTTCAGTTTGGTGAATCAGCTATTTTGGTGGTGAAAGAAGGATCTATAGGGGCTTTGACTGTTAAACTTCCATGGATGAATCGGAATTGTGAGATTGAGTTGGAGGAACTCGAGGTTGTACTTGCGCCAGGCGAGACAAGGAGTTCGCAAATTGTGAATGAAGCGTCTACTTCGGGTCAAGATGGTGATATCTATGCGGGTCAGGAGGTCATGACGCCTGGACATGAATCGGTGACTAGTACTACAATGGTGATTAGTACGGTTGATATTCATGAAGGAGTTAAAACCATTGCTAAGATGGTCAAGTGGTTGCTGACGAGCTTTCATGTGAAAATTAGAAAATTAATTGTTGCTCTAGATCTGCCGGATGATCCAGAAGGAAAAGGGTGTTCTAGGACCTTGGTTTTGAGGTTTGGTGAAGTGGAATGTGGGACCGGAATTTCTGAGGATGATGACTATAAAGGTCAACAGACGGTTGATGGTTTTCTTGGGCTAAGCCGACTTACAAATTTTGTGAAGTTTGATGCAGCAGCACTCGAGTTTATTCGACCAGATGGTAATGCAACAACACCTATCATTACAGGGGAAAAAGATGGATTTTCAGGGACAATTAAACTAAGTATACCATGGAAGAACGGCTCTTTAGATATCAGAAAACTGGATGCTGATGTGAATATTGATCCTCTAGAATTAAGATTACAACCGAGTTCCATGAAAAGCATTATGTATTTCATGCATGTTTTTGAGGAGCTCGATAAAGATCACAAGAGTTTTATGCATAGTAAACCAATGGAATCTATATACCACAGTGTATCATCACACGGTTATTCATCAACTTCAAGTTCTTTCGAGTTTTCTACTAAATTAACGGATTCAAATTCTCCAGTTGAAAAAGATTCAGTTTTAAATGCTTTGTTGCGAAGTTCACATCTAATATCAGACTGGATGTCATCACCAGTCAGCACTGACCAAGAACAAAAAACTGAAGAATCAGAATTTGGGGCCAGGTTTATATACTTTTAATCCTAATATTTTTATGCTTTATATATCATCATCATACTTACTCTGTTAATCCTACCAATAGCAAAGCTAAGGTAGGGTCTGAGGAGGGTAAGATGTAGACAGCCTTACCTCCACTCCCTAGGAATAGAGAGGTTGCTTCCGATGAGACCCCCGGCTCGATAGTAGTTTTGCATCAAGCCTTGGACATAAGGCACATAACACTCACCAATCAGGATAAGCCTGATTGTCTGATTGGTGCATGTAGCCACTTGTCTTTTGGCTATCAATGCCACCACATGATGCATGTTTAACCATCCACCGTTTTTAACGTTATTTTCACGAAATCAGTTAAATAACGTTAAAATTAGTGAAATTTTACTTTTTGTCTCCGATAACCCACACATATATAAAGTATATGCACACACCTCAAGCAATGCTGTTATGATCATACCACTTATATAGACTAATATAAACAATCCAGAAACCAACATTGATCTTATTAGTACCTCATTTGTTTAAGCATTTTATTCTTATGTTTTATATGTAAATATATGATAGTTGTAGGTTTTGCTAACGTGTAGTTGGTAACGCTTTTGCAGTGTGGATCAGTTCTTTGAATGCTTTGATGAATTGAGAAGTTCACAATCTGCATTGGGTAGCAGCGGGATGTGGAACTGGACATGTTCTGTTTTCAGTGCAATAACTGCTGCATCAAATCTTGAATCTGGATCACTTAATATCCCTTCTGGTACGTGCCTTTCAATTTTGGTGATATTTGTAATACGATTTTTATAATTTTGGTATAAAGCTTATATGGTGTGATCCCTTTATTTTATTCGGATGCAGAACAGAAGCATGTTGAAACCAGTCTGAAGGCAAGGATCACACAGATTATCTTCCTGTTCTCATTTGTGGATGAAGACCAGAAGGACAGAAATTCATGTGTTCATTATATAAATGCAGATTTTCATGACATGCAGCTTGTCTTGCAGGTAATGATTTTTATTTTCAAATCAAGATTTTTTAATTTTTTTAAACTTTGCCAAACGACAATCCTTATTTTCGTACTAAGTTTATAATTTGATAAGGTCAACAGGTCTGTCCTCAAGAATCAAACTTTGAAGCAACAGTCAGCAATGTTGAAATATCAGATTGTTTTAGTAACCCTGGTCTGCAAGTTGAAAGCGAAAGTTTAAATGATCAAGCTTTGCTGATAAAAAACAAACAAGATGCAGTTGAACGTGCTTGTCCTCCGTTAGGTTTATTAAATGATTCCACGGTACATTTGAGCACTTATCCAAGACGCGGAAGAGGTATTTACAGGAGTAATGTGGCAAGGGTCTTGCTACTCAAAGTTTCTTCCGTCACCCGGTTCCAATATGTCTCACCTTCTGTTTCCCAAGATATCAAATCAAGGCCGAAATCTTTTTCATTAAGTCTCCCACCTCTCATTTTCTGGGTAAATTTTCAACTGATAAGTACGGTGTTGGATCTCTTTAAAGAAGTTGAAAATTCAGTTAAAAGATATGGCAAAAGGGACCTTTCTTCCTCTCCAGATGACATTTTAAAGGATTCACCTAAAGCAACAATAAGAGGCAATATTTCTCTTATGGATGCAAGAATTGTATTATGTTTCCCGTGTGAAAAGGTTGAAAATTATGAAAACTACTTATCTTGGAATAAGTTTGTTGTTATTGATCTTTCTTCTCCACTGGCTGTAAGAAATAGGAAGGTTCGCTTGAGGGAGCGGTTTCGTGTGACTATCTCAAGCTCTTTGCATTTCAGTGTGGGAAATATCGCGGTTTACTTCATTTCAGCAGATTCTAAGCTCAAATTTTATGCTGAAAGGGTTTTAACTGCATCTGATAAAGCAGGTCAACCTTCTGTTTTCAGTATGGTTTGGCAAGACAATGCTGTTACGGGTCCATGGATCACAAAAAGAGCCAAGGTTGTTGCTAATTCAGATGGTACCACCAATAGCAGGAATAGTAAATCCAAAGGAAAAAGCCACGGGTTTGCATATGTAACTACTGCTAAGGATATGGAAGACTATAATTACCGAACACGGGAAGAATTAGTTTCGAGCTCTTCGTTTCTCATTCATGTCTATTTAGCGCCCGTCACTATCAATCTGGATCATTCATTATATCAAACTCTACATGATCATTTACATCAAGTCACTGATTGGTTATCGTGTATATCATCTGATCCAGTTGCCACTAGGCCTACTACAGAAATTCATTCATCTCAATCATCAGTTATTGTAGAATGTGATCTTGTTGAGGTGTCTGTTAGTGTATCACCAGTGGAGAACATTAAAGGCTCAATTCAGAACGAACTTCCCGGATCTTGGTGCAATTTAAGATTAAAAGTTGCCAACTTTGAGGTGCTAACTGTATCAAATACAGGTGGAGTTTCAGGTGCTAACTTTCTTTGGGTGGCCCACGGTGAGGGTGATCTGTGGGGGTCCACTACAGGAGTTCCCGGTAAACAGTTTATTCTTATCTCATGTGACAAAGCTATAAGGGGACGTGGTAATGGTGAGGGTTCAAATGTATTGTCTTCTAGGTTTCCAGGGTCTGATATCATACACATGTGGGACCCAGACAAGTTGGCGAGTCAAGTATCTGTAAATATTAAATGTGCTACTATCGTTGCTGTAGGGTGTCGTTTGGATTGGTTTGATTCCATTGTATCTTTTTTTAGTCTTGCTTCAACCCCCAGTGACCAAGAAGGTGACGGTTCTTCAAAGAACGAAGATTCTAGAAGTTCTGGGTCTTCATTTGTTCTTAACTTGATCGATGTTGGTTTGAGTTATGAACCTTACTCGAGTAACAAAGAATCTTCTCAAGAACAGAGTGTTGGTGGTCTTTTAGCAGCATCTAGTTTGAAACTTTCAAACGTGTTTGAGATGGATTATGAAATCAAAGCTCATGATGTTGGTTTGCTGCTTTGCGAAGAATCGGGGATCAAGAAGCTTAACGGGTCCTACAATGAGCATACTCTTAGAAAAAGTGGGTATGTAAAGGTTGCAGAAGAAACACATGTTGAAGCGGTCTTGAGAATGGATTGTAAGAACGGTCATGAATGGGAAGTAGAATGTTCCGAGTCTCACATTGCTCTAGAAACTTGCCAAGATTCTGCCTTTGGACTTGCTCGCCTTGCTGCTCAAATCCAGCAGATTTTGGCTCCTGATGTTGAAGAGTCAATTGTACATTTGCAGACTAGGTGGGATAATATCCAGCTGGCAGCAAGTAAACATTCCATGTCATCAAGTTCAGACACAAATCAAGAAACTTATACAGTCAACTTAATGGATGAAATATCCGAAGGAGCGTTTAACTTGCCACAGTCATCTATTAAAGTGTCCATTCCCGTATCTGGATCGGAAAATAACGAAACCTCGTCTTCACATGCAATCTTTCCAGAGTTTATAGACGGGTATTTCTTATCTGATTTCCACTTGTTATCCGAACCATCTTTAAAAAACCAATCACAGAGCCCCAGATCAGCGACTTCTAAGGATCTAGAGGTTCAAGATGGAAGTGGATGGTATGGTGATTCATTGATAAACATTGTTGAGGACCATGTTGTAAATATTGGTGAAAAAACCAGTTCCAAACTTGTTGGAAACAGAGATCTGGCCACACAGACTGGGGATGTAAAAGTTAAGGGTCTTGTGGTTTTAAAAAATATTGATGTAAGGTGGACACTTTATGCTGGTTCTGACTGGGAACATACAAGGAATAAAGCTGTTGGTTTAGAGTTTGCACTGTCGAAAATGGGGCTTCATTGTGATATATTTCCTGATGGTGGAGTATGTGTTTCTAAGACCTCGCTTTCGGTTCAAGATTTTTCTCTTAATGATGTCAGCGAAGGTGCCCCCTGGGTACAGGTTAGCAAGAATCAAGAAGCTCAATTGCTTTGTATTTTGTATAATCATCTATTGTTTATTTTTAAATATTTTTCAGGTTCTTGGTTATTATCAATCAAAAAGCCGACCTCGAGAATCACGTTCTAGAGCATTGAAGCTAGATTTAGAATCCGTTAGACCACATCCTTCAATCCCTCTTGAGGAGTATCGGTAAGTTTATATTTGTATCCGTTCATATTTTCTATTGATTTATGATACCGCTCTAACATCTCAGTGTTTTCAGGTTACAAATTGCAGTGCTTCCTATGCGTTTACATCTACATCAGAGTCACCTTGAATTCCTAAGCAGCTTCTTTGGAGCAAAAAATTCATCGTCTGGTCATTCTCAAGATATACCCGAACTCGATATAACAGAGGAAGCATTACTTCCCTTTTTCCAGGCAAGTTATATTTAAACATATTTTTGTTTGTTCCTTCTTTTATTTATGTGCTCAATTGCTCAGACTTGGTCATATTATTGTTTCAGAAGTTTAGCATATCACCTGTTGTAGTTCGGGTTGATTACATTCCTTCTCATGTTGACTTAGCTCGATTAGGCCATGGGAAGTTTGTGGAACTTGTTAATCTATCTCAATGGAAGGTAATAATATTTTTGATTTCTATCCAAACTATACAAGATTAATAAAATCTGATAATAAACAACTAAACAAGTAACCATTCTAATTACTTGCTTCTCCAGGGGGTAGAGTTAAAACTGAAACATGTTGAAGCTGTTGGTGTTTACGGTTGGAGCAGTGTATGCGAGACAATTGTTAGCGAGTGGTTGGAAGATATTTCTCAGAATCAGGTATTGTAGTTATACACTTATACTCCACTATTAGAATAATTATATAGCTGTAATATCTAGAAGGTATCCAAGTGCACTATTGTTTATCAGGCCCCTATGTAACCTTAAAATTTACACAATCAATGTACAATTACACTTCCAGAGCCATTTTTGTCCGAAACCCTAGTTGCCACCGTAGGCTGCTTCTCACCACAACCATAGTATCATGTGGTCCACATTCTTCCCATGATCTACTGAAAATCGTTGTCGTATTGCTCATAGTTGTTAATAGCTACCATAGCGCCCGCTATAGCAAATAGCGTAGCGTAGCGCTCATGTGTCACTATATGGTTGATAGCGACAAATAGCGAGGAAATAGCGAGATTTTTCTATTTTTAGTATTTTTTATATTTTTTTGGTAAAATATGCATATACAGTAAAACATCTCCAAAAAGTTCTTCTAGTGTATTGCTAAACATGAGATAGCGCCCTCTTTTTCATCGCTATTGCTATGTAGCATATCGGTAACTTGTCGCTATCGTCCGCTATTCGCTATTAACAACTATGGTATTGCTTTCCATATGACGCCACTCCTCGTCGTTGGATCTTTGCGGAAAACAAAAAAACCGATTTATAGTTAAATCATTGTGCCAACCGATTTCTGAATGCTAAAAATAGTTCATAAACACAGGAAAACAGAAAAATCTCTTTACTTTCCAACCTACAAGTCGTTCCCCATTCTTAGTTTGCGGGGGATATAATACAACCCCATCCCTAGTTATATAATTATCATATCTAGAAGGTATCCAAATTTGGTATTTTAGTATTTATACGCACAATCAATATACAACGACTCTTCATGGCTAAAGTACAACATACACATTAATATATAAAATGAATATTCTTATGGTTGTATGGTTTACAGATTCATAAATTGTTGAAAGGCCTTCCTCCAATTCGGTCAGTGGTTGCTGTTGGTTCTAGTGCTGCAAAGTTAGTTTCTCTACCTGTGAAAAGCTATAAGAAAGATCGCAGAGTAGTTAAGGGTATACAACGAGGTAAGTAATGAATACATAAAGCATTTTTTTAATAATTTGTTGAACGATTTCATATAATATAATGGAAACTAGGTTAGATCCCGTGTATTACACGGGTTGAATACATAATAAAATGTGGTGATCTCCTCCTAGATTAGTGGAGGCTGTTAAGTTAAATAAATAAATAAATTAGGAAACTTACGTCAGAGGCTACTAAAAATTAAATTAATAAAGCGAATTCTTAGTAAGAATGGCTAAGAAATTGACATGTGGCAAAAGAGGGCTAATAAAGTGACTAGTGGCAAAAATTATTTTGATTTATTAGGTAGTGGGATTTGTCCAGGTACATTTGGATTTTTGAGGAGTGTGTCACTAGAGGTTATTGGACTTGGAGCGCATTTGGCTGCTGGGGCTCACGCTATACTTGTCCAAGCAGAGGACATAATTTCAACCAGTCCACCATCCTCACCTACACAAACCCGAGTAAACCCTAGTAATGTAAGATCCAGTCAGCCTAAAGATGCTCGTCAAGGCATGCAACAGGTAATCAGTCAGCAATGAATGTATATTTTAAAGTTATTGCTTGAAGAAAATGGTGATGACATGATCTGCTTGATGACAGGCTTTTGAGACCATGAGTGACGGTCTAGGAAAATCAGCTTCTGCTTTGGTCCAAGCACCCTTGAAGAAGTATCAACGTGGGGCTGGTGTAGGGTCCGCTTTGTCCACTGCTATTCAGGCGGTTCCTGTAGCCGCCATAGCTCCTGCTTCAGCCGCTGCACGAGCGGTTCACTCTGCTCTTCTTGGTGCCAGAAATAGGTCGGTTTCTATCTTTCTGCTGATATAACAAAAAAAACCTTGCAACAGTACAAAAATTAACACCTGTTTTTGTACAGCCTTGATCCGGAGCACAAGAAAGATTCAATGGATAAATATCTAGGCACAACTCAGCCCGAGAGACGTTAGTTTACATACAATAGGTTATAGAGATTAATAGGTAAAGTGTGAAGCTAACTAGCTAACTTGTTAGCAAGAAACAAGACGAACGAAGGAGCACCCCAAGGAAATGACAAGCAGTAATTTTGCTACTGTTTAGATGGGATGTGATGACTCACTGGAAAGCTAGCTCTTGTGTGAATTTACTCTTGCCTTCGGTGGAGATTACACCCGTCACAGCTTATTGGAATGGTTTGTTTATGATTGTTGTGGAGACCACGCCAGCTTCATATTCTAATGAAGTTTTTGTAGATATTATGTATTCATATCTTGCATTTCTTGAAACCTCAAGCTGTGTATAAAGTTTCACATTATTTGTTGTACATAATTTATAAACCGAAGTCTTATATAGCTAGATTATCACTGTAAGTCCTGCAAAACGAGCAGGACAGGTCATGTTGGGTAACGGGTTAAAATGGGTTTGGTTTGAAATAAGTCGCTTTAGAAAATTAGAACCAAAATGTGTTCGCCCATAGCGTTTGGTTAGTTGCGCCAGGGGGAGGTGGACAAAACATTTACCTGCCATTACTTGACAAAACAGAATGTAAATAAAGCACATCTGCAAGTTCACCCTCTTCTTTAGCTTTCTCGCAAATCGCCGGGTAAATATTTTGTCCCATGAGGCATGGTTATGACGTCTAGACATTACTTACAGTTTTAAATTATAGAACGGGTTGTTTTAGACATTACTCGAGTAATGGGTCAAGATTGCCATTGCTAAGAGTGGAGGGAGTGGGGCGGGAGAGGAGGGCGGGAAGGTGATGTGGCGGCGGGAACACCGCCCCTAGGGGGTGTGGAGGAGGGGGCGGGAGGGTGAGGCAGGGATGGGAAGTCCGGCGTGGGGGGGGGGGGAGGTGGTGGGTGAGGTGTCAAAGTGTTATTGGCTGATATTTTTTTTTCTTTTTTTTTATTTAACTTTAACACAATATAATATTATTCCTTTCACCCTCATTTCCACCCTTTCACTCCCCACAATTTTTTCCCCCACATGCCCCTCCACTCCCTGTAGTCTAATACATTACTTGAAAGCTTCAAATGGATTGTTAAATCAAAGACCAATTGATGTAAGAAACGAAACGTTTGAATGTGTAATTTCTATCTTATTTTTTTCGCATCAAGAGGTAGACCCTTTGCTAGTTCAGTACTTTGAAACATCCCTTTTTAGCCGGGTTGAAAGATAATTTTTCAGAAAAAAAGTTGTCTTTTGAGGGCAAAGACGTTTTTCGGAGTGTAACCTAATTAGGGATGAGCTCGGGACGGTATCGGTACCAACCGATCCCGAAAATACCGATACCGAAAATTCCAAAAACTCAATACCGATACCGATACCGAAAACATACGGTACGGTACGGTACCGGTATGGTATCGGTATTTTACCTTAAAATACCGATACCATACCGATCCCGTACCGATATCGAAAATACCGAAACCGAAAACCTATAAATGTGAATACCGATACCGATACCGAACACCCTCGGTTCGGTACGGGATCGGTACGGCATCGGTTCGGGATCGATATCGGTTCGGTATTCGGTGTAAAATGCTCATCCCTAAACCTAAGTTCATGAAAAATCCACTACTTAGTTTTTTTTCATATTAAAATCTTTAAATTTGTCTAAGAATATGTTTTAAAATTTATTAAAAATAGTGACCAGTTAACCTTTTGTTAAAATAAGATGGTATAAATATTTGTTTTTAAATATTGAATGCCATATTAGTTTTGATCAACTTTAAAGTTAACAAGAAACTATATCAAGGAAACAATTATGAAGGAGGTGTATATTATAGAAATTTGAAGACTTCAATATACAAAAGTTTCTTCACGTAATTTTAACAAGCTTACGTTGACAAAAAAAATATTTCCGTAATGATATTAAACTTTTTACAAACATAAAATAAAGTAACAAAGTAGAGTGTTTTGTGTAACCAATTTCTTTAACATAAGAATTATAGGAAATCGGGTTAAACGCTCTTTAATTAAACTCATTTCAACGACGTTAGAACATGCTCGTCAAACCCTAAGCTAGATCCCAAAAGTTAAATTTTACACCTTAAGTATACTTATTTAGAGTTTGACGTACCAGTTTCAACATTGCCAAAATGAGTTCAATCGAAATTTGTTTAATTCGATTTTCTACGTGTGTATAAATCGACTTGTTTTTATAGGGTGCTTGATATTGAAGTTGGAAATGGCCTATTAGCTTTTAAGTCAATAGATCCATCAAAAAGCCAGGTTTTGTGGCTTTTGAAAAAAAAACTTATTAACTTACTAGTTTTTTATTGACTTTTTAAAACTAGTTTTTTATTGATTTTTTTAAAAAGCTAATTAAGTTAATAAGTCATTTTTCAAACACAATTACAAACACAAAAAAAAAAATCACAAACAAATCTCCTTCCTATATGTTTTTTCTTTAATTACAAATTTTACTCTACATCAAATATTATAAAATACTCTCATTGTCCAGGCACGTGTCTCTAGTCTGTACCAAATAAGCTAGCCCCGCCTTAAGAGCATTCACATTCGGTCCACCAAATGTATGTAAGTGTGTCCACCAAATTATATAGGGTGAGTGGAAGTGGTTGTGAGTGAAGCAGAGATAAAATATTTGGTGGAAGCACTGTTCCACCCTAAATATGAAAAACTACTGTTCACCCCTATATATATTTTAATATTTTTGTAAGTAGTTGTGAGTGAGGAGAGAGAAAATATAATGATAAAAGTATTATTATTTTAATTAGGAGTGAGAAGATTTAGGGGTGAAGTAGTGATTTTTAGTGTAATTTGATGGATGAGATTTGGTGGAGGGGATGAGAATGCTCTAACTCCTTACATGTAATTGCCCCTACCCTTGTGGTGGAGTGACTTCCAAGTGAAGAGAATATGGGTGTCGTCGGTTCGACTCGGATGTGAGACGATGTTTTACTGATTTTTCCACTGTCGTGTCTTCATGCGGGTATATTTTGATTTTCCCAGCATCTAGGAGATCTAAGGGGATTCTAAAGGGATGGCGGTAGTTGAATAGTCGATCTTAGCCCCAACGCCTGATATCGTAGATGATTCTTGAAGCCAAAAAAACCCGACCCGTTTAGCGGTCCAGATCATTAAACCCATCTCTCTCCTCATTTCACTCGTCACAGGTTTCATTAGGGTTTAACAACAATGGCTTCTCTAATGGCGACTCGCAGAGCTTGTATTTCTTCCTCCTTCAACTTAACATCACTACACTCCCCTACTTCCATATTCTACCGTCACACCCTCAAATCTTTCTCCACATACCCACAACCTCAAACAAACCCTAACCAATACAACCAACCACCCAATCACTCCAATAACCAAAACAACACATACCCACTTCACCAAAACCCTAATCAAACATACCCACATCACCAAAACCCCCAAAACTTTCAAAAACAGCAGTCTTTTTATCAGCAAAACCCTAATCAAACATACCCACATCACCAAAACCCCCAAAACTTTCAAAAACAGCCACCTTTTTATCACCAAAACCCTAATCAAACATACCCACATCACCAAAACCCTCAAAACTTTCAAAAGGACCAATCTTTTTATCAGCAAAACCAAAATCAGACATACCCACATCACCAATATCCACAAAACCATCAAAAGGAGCAATCTTTTTATTCCCACAACCCTAATTATCCACCACAAGCCCCTGTTCAGAGACAGACTGTTCAACAGCAGCAACAGGGTTCTGGGTATGTGAAAAAAGTTGATTTCTTGAGTGTTTGTAAAGAGGGGAAGCTTAAGGAAGCTATAGAGTTGTTAGGGCAGGGTGAGGTGGCAGATGGTGAGTGTTTTGGGCTTTTGTTTGGGTTATGTGGGAAGGGTAGGAAGATTGAGGATGCTAAGAAGGTGCATGATTATTTTTTGAGGTCTGGTTATAGAGGGGATGTGGGGTTGAATTGTAAGGTGATTGATATGTATAGTAAGTGTGGGAGTATGGTGGATGCGCGCCGAGTGTTCGATCATATGGCTGGGAAGAATATCGAGGCGTGGCATTGTGTTATTAATGGGTATGCGGTTAATGGGTTAGGGGATGATGGGTTGGAGATGTATGAGGAGATGAGGAGGGTTGGGTTGCGGCCGAATGAGGAGACGTTTTTGGCGGTTTTGGAAGCGTGTGCGGGTGCTGATGCGGTTGAGGAAGGGTTTTTGCATTTTGAGTCGATGAAGGAGGAGTATGGGATTGAGCCGAAGATTGAGCATTATTTGGGTTTGATTGGTGTGTTTGGGAAACCGGGGCATCTTGCGGAAGCTTTGGAGTATGTTGAGAAGCTTCCGTTTGAGCCAACGATGGAAATATGGGAGGCGGTGATGAATTATGCGAGGATTCATGGAGATGTTGATCTTGAAGATAGGGTTGAGGAGATATTGATCAGTCTTGATCCGTCGAAAGTGGATCCGAAGAAAATCCCGACGCCACTTCCTAAGAAGTTTACTTCTATCAGCATGCTCGAGGGGAAGAACAGAGTGGGCGAGTTTAGGAACCCGACGCTTTACAAAGATGAGGAGAAGTTTAGGGCTGCTAATAAAGAACAGAGTTATGTCCCGGATACTAGATATGTTCTTCATGATATTGATCAAGAAGCTAAAGAGCAGGCTTTGCTTTACCATAGTGAGCGATTGGCGATTGCGTATGGACTGATATCTACTCCAGCTAGAACACCATTGAGGATTATTAAGAATCTTCGTGTTTGTGGTGATTGTCATAATGCCATCAAGATTATGTCAAGGATTGTGGGTAGGGAGCTGATTGTTAGAGACAATAAAAGATTTCATCATTTCAAAGATGGAAAGTGTTCTTGCGGCGATTACTGGTGAACGCTGTCATTGTTTCGAACTGATAGTTATGATCTCTTAGGTTGCTCTATATATGTGTGTTTTTTTTTAGGAATGCTTGAAGCATTCATGGACAGATCATTGTTCTAGTGCTATCAATGATTTTGGTATTATTGTGGTTAAAATAGAGCAACTGATGATGTTTAGGGGTTTATGATTTACTGCATACATTGTCATATTAAATCTGAGTTTTTTCTTTTTTGTTATATTTAATCCTAGTTTCATCGTTGAAAGCGGTTTTACTCTACTGTTTGATACCTAAACAACACATGATAAGGTATTGTATATGTAATATAAAACCAGCATCTTTGTATCAAGCTTATGTTGTTATCTTGAGTTATTCAATATATGCAACATAGGGTTTGTCACTCAAACTGTAGACTCAACAAGAATATTGTCATTTTCCACAATATTCATATGTATATATTAATTTATCTGTATCATCTAAACAGCAGAACAGCATAACTACAATTAATGAAGTTCGCATTTCAACTGTTTCTTCATTTCGGTCTACTTGTTTTCGTGTCCTGCTATGGTGGCTACGGATATGACCCTCTTCAGCACGTTTTAAAGATCCAACGTTTTAGAAGATCAGTCTTGAATCGTGCAAGTAATGAAGATCGCTCGGCTGAGTATTCAACCTCACATGTATACATGGGCCCACAAGACGGGTTGAAGAATGTTGACAAGATATCCGGTTTGCCAGGTCAGCCAGCAGGACCAGATTTTGACCAGTACTCAGGGTATGTGACTGTTGACCCGAACCATGGGAGAGCACTGTTTTACTATTTTGCAGAGTCACCTATCAACTCTTCCACTAATCCTCTTGTACTCTGGCTCAATGGAGGTAACAAGTTCTTGACTTTAAAGCCGTTAGTGTTCAAATTTTTTGAAAAACGCTTTGAATCATTGCAGGGCCAGGCTGCTCTTCGTTTGGATACGGGGCCATGATGGAACTTGGACCGTTTCGAGTCAATGCTGATAATGCCACACTGTCACGGAATAAATATGCATGGAACAATGGTAAGAATCATATACATCTTTCCTAAGTAGAAATAAAACAAAGCACGATTCTAATCACGATTCTAATGATGGAATATAACCTTTGCAGTTGCAAATGTCCTTTTCTTGGAATCTCCGGCTGGAGTTGGATTTTCCTACTCGAACACATCCTCGGATTATATAACTGGTGACGTTCAAACCGCAAAAGATTCGTATACATTTCTAGTCAACTGGTTAGAAAGATTCCCGGAATACAAAACTAGAGATTTTTACATCACGGGCGAAAGCTACGCAGGGCATTACGTGCCTCAACTCGCACAATTAATTCTTCAAAACAACAAGATCGCCAATCAAACTGTCATTAACCTTAAAGGAATTGCTGTAAGTATTGGATTTAACTTTAAATTATTTGTTTATACCGAAAATAAGAATGAACATGTTCATGTTATGCTTCAGCTAGGAAATGCATATGTTGATGGTGAAACACAAATGACAGGACTGTTTGATTATTTATGGACACACGCGATCATTTCTGATGATATCCACGAAGGAATCATTTCCAACTGCAATTTTTCAGAGGGCGCAACCATAACAGATGCATGTAACGACTATCAGTATCAGGCATTCGCTGATTTGAGTAACATCTTCCCATATGACATCTATACCCCTTTATGCTCACCATTCAGCAATAGCACCCCATCAGTAAGATCCGTCCGATCTATACATACATACGTATTTGGAGAAATATATTCTTGTTGAAGTAAGTAATTACATAACTGATACAGATATCAGGATTTGATCCATGCACTGAGAATTATATTCTAGGATACCTGAACACTCCTGTCGTGCAACAGTCCCTTCATGTAAAACCGGTTCAATGGACATTTTGCAAGTAACACTAACTTTAAATCTCAAAGATGTTCAGATTTTGAAAAGTTTGAAACAAGTATAGATAAACATGATCATCTAGCTCAAATATCTTGTCTTTGAATGCAGTGAGTCCATCGGCCTAAACTGGACGGACATGCCTTATACAGTGTTGCCTGTGATTCAGGATCTAATAGGCAGTGGAATACGTGTTTGGATCTATAGGTAAGTTCATTTAACGATATATAGCCGTGTGTATGTACCTAGCCGATTAAAGCATAACAAACGAACACGACTTATGAAAATGCAGTGGAGATACAGATGGGAGTGTACCAGTGACGACAAGTAGGTATTTTATAAGCAAACTACAAACATCGGTCAAGACACCATGGTACTCGTGGAGGTACCAAGGCGAGGTAGAGACCATTTCGTTCTAAATTTAAAGTATCACCTAAGTAAACCTAACACTTGTGAATATGTTGTACTTTACTTATGCTGCTTAGGTTGGTGGATATGTTGTGGGATACCAAAACCTAACGTTTGTGACGATAAGAGGAGCTGGACATTTCGTCCCAAGCTACCAACCAGGGCGCGCTCTAGCATTCTTCACTTCTTTCTTGGAGGGAAAGCTTCCCACCAATCACTAACTAGAACTTCATGAATATTATGTTAATATTGATCTTCATTCAGGGGTCCGAGTTACAACTTTCGTTTTTTTTTTTGTGATGATCATAAGTTGTATTACATCTATGATATTATCGTCTTTTCTAGTTGGTATCTATGTTACATATGCAACAATTACAAGATACCATGAAAAGATTGACATAAATTGGTAATCAGCAAGTCATTTGAATTCATAGGCATTCAAATGAGTTAGCGGTAGTACAAACTTTGGATCCTTAATGTCGCTAGTCCTCGATATTGAATGATCTAAAAAAATATATATACCCTAAGGAAACAATCATTTAACTTTCACAATATGATACAATGCTGTAAAATTTAGTAAATTCTGCGGATTAGCATGTTATCAACCGACGACGTGCCTATTCTTTGTAGCTAATACAAATAATTCAAAGAATGAAACATAAGTTCTGTTGCTCAAAATACTATTAACTAGTGATCTTCTCATTCCTACCTTTCCAAAACAACCATTTAGTGGTTAAGACTATGGCTGGAATAACATCCACATGGTATTCTTTATCCAAGAGCGTGTTAAGAAGGGGCAAGTGATTTGTAATACAAACGAATTCACAACTTCGTTTTCTCATATATTACATCTCGTTCTTAAAAAAACACACTTTCTAGTCTTATCCGATTAGAGACTTTGTATGCAAAGTACTTTAATCTAAAAGTAATTACACGATTCAAAAGGCTATCCGGTTATAACAATATATCAAGAGACATGCACTCTAGCTCGTTTACATCCGTAGTTGTACAAGTGTCCTGCAACTAAAAATTGATGAGTTTTAACTTTTTGTTTTTTCTAGCTTGCTCTTTGGTATATTAAGTAGTGGTTGCAGCTAATAGCCTCATACAAATACTTCAATGTTTCAGTTTATAAATCTAATATAAAACCAACGTCCTTGTATCAAGCTCATGTTGTTATCCTTCATTTTCCAGAAATGAAACATAGGTTTTGTCCCTCATATTATGAATTCAACAAGAACAAACCTCGTTACCTCCCACAATGTGCATTCATATGTATATAAAAAAAAAATTTGTATCATATAAATATCAATGAAGATTGCATTTCACTTGTCTCTTCATTTCGGTCTACTTGTTTTCATATCTTGCTACGAAGGGCAATGGATATGACCCTCTTGTGACCGCTTTAAATATTCAACGTTCTAGGAGATTGGTGTTGAATCATGCAAGTAATGAAGATCACTCAACCGAGTATTCAAACTCACTGATCTACATAGGCCCACAAGACGGGTTGAAGGATGTTGACAAGATATCCAGTTTGCCTATTGAGAATGGGCAGAGATCAACAACAATATACAATCTTATGATAAACAAAGTGACTTTTAGAGAATTTGAGAGATTGAGACAGAAATTGATGAATATTATTAATGCACTTGAGTCCTATATATGCAAACTAATTGGTGTGTGTATCATAACCATCACAACCGTTGGACCCTTAACTGCCTACACCTGTCCCTTTAAACCGGTGGGAACATAACCGTTTATAACTCCCTAACTTATGACCATGTGTGACTTTATTGGACTATACATGTTGTCACACTTATTATTAAACATAATACAAACTTATGATATATTTGATGATTAAAGATTAGAGTCTAACAATGCCTCTCCTAATCTTTGAATCATCATAACTTGATCATTCTTCACTGCTTGAGGTCTTATATCGCTTCTTTGGAGGGAGATCACAATTCTGCCATTCCTTATAACCAACTTTCATCTCGGTCTTGTCTTCATTGCTTTCCTTTTTTAATTCCCTCCCTTTAAACGTTAGATGATACCAATTGAGTATCTCCAAGTATTGGTTGTTTGTGACCCTTATGTCCTCCACTATTCCATCGTTCTTCATTTCTCTTGGCAGCCCATATCCATAACCCATTCTTATTGAAAATTGCACCCAAAGGTCGTATTTGTTGAGTGCATCATAACCTCCGAATCTCTCGACTGTCATGTACAAATCCAACAGATCTATCTTTCTTCCCATATGGTGGCATGAATGAATTGATCTCTAAAAATTATTTTAGAAACCATGAGACTGCCTTCTCGAATCCTACCTTGAACATTATCTATTTACATCAATTCGTGTTTGCTATATGGATCATATCCATAAGTGTAGTGCAATCTTCCAGGGTTGAGAGTTGTGGATAGATACTCGAACCTTTCTGTTGACTCGAACCCAATGCACTTTTGTCTTGATTAATGTTGAATTGTTCTTGATGTTCTTTTAATGCCTTCTTCTCATATTCCTTGTCCATCATAAAGTCATCTTCTATTTTCTCCTTTCCTTTGAGTTTTCTCTTCTGTTCCTTCTCATATTCTTCTATGTTTGGACATGTATGTGGTTGATGAACATCATTGCAATTCCAACAGTGGTTGTATGAAGGAAGGTTTCTCATGGTTCTATGAGATGTAACATACATCTCCTTCATACTTGATCTTAAAGCCTTGTGAGACTAGTTTCTCCACACTTAAAATGTTTCTCCTCAATGTTGGAATGTAATAAACATTCATGATAGTATGATTCTCCCCTTGACTATATATCTCTACACAACCCTTGCCTTTGTAGAGATCTCTCTTGAAACCGTTTGTACTTCCTTCTATACCGAATGATCCTTCAATTTCCATGAACAGTTTCTTGTATCCTGTGGCGTGATGCTTTCGGGTTACACTTGCATACCATATCTCGTTCCATGTTTTCCCATCAGTGCCTTTAATCAAATCAGGCATACTCTGCACAAAGCAACATCTTCCAGTATGACATCTATAGCCCTTTATGCTCACCATTTAGTAATAGCACCCCATCGGTAAAATCTGATCTAAACAAACATATTTGGATAAATATATTTTCATTAAAGTCATTTATTCACATGATTGATACAGATATCAGGATTTAATCCATGCATAGACAGTTATATTCAAGAATACCTAAACATTCCTGTTGTGCAACAAATGCTTCATGCAAAACCAGTTCAATGGGAATCTTGCAAGTAATACTAACCTTTGATCTCAAAGATTTCATATTTTACAAAAGCTTAAAACAAGTACAAATATGCATCATCTAGCTTGATCTTTATACAATGCAACTGTTGGTTCAGGCCCTAGACTAACTCACAAGAAACTCGTATATGAACTTGCAGAAAAGAAAGATGGTGAAAAAACTTACTGATTATTAAATAATAAGATGGGTACATCACAAATGAACTACTACTATTTATAATAAACAAAACAAACAACCAACCAACTAAAGTTACTGGCCCATGTTCTCCTCCTTTTTAGTAACAACTCCAACGTCTCTTTTCTTTCTAAACGGTCAATAAGATCTGGTCAAACACTATCCCACACTTCATAAAATATAAGACCACTTTAGTCTCCAACACCATGCAACATTGAGGTGAACAACAGAAACTAAGTTTATACCATGCACATAACTAAACAGCAGGAACCCATTATTTAGCTATGTCAAGATTAACCCAACAACAACATCTTCATCAATACATACTGTAAGGACATGTCTTTTACCTTGTTACCTGTTATTCAGGTTCTATTGTCGAGTGGAATCAGAGTTTGGATTTACAAGTAAGTTAAATTAACAGCATATATATCTGTTTGTATATAGCTAACCGATGATAACATAACAAAAAAAAACACTCATAAAACTGTCGTGGAGATACAGATGGGAGTGTATCAGTGACTACAAGTAGTTATTCAATAAACAAACTTCAGACATCAGTCAAGGTACCATGGTACCCATGGAAGTACCAAGGCGAGGTAGAAAGCCTTATATTCGTTTCTGAGTAATACATTATTTAACTAAATGATATTCTGAAATTTACTTATGATTTTCAGGTTGGTGGATATGTTGTGGGATACGAAAACCTAACATTTGTGACCATAAGAGGATCTGGAAATTTTGTCCCAAGTTACCAACCAGGGCACGCACTAGCAATGTTCACTTCCTTCTTGGAGGGGAAGCTTTCTACCAATCACTGACTAAAACTTAAAGAATAATATGTTAAGATTGATGTTCAAACATGGGCTCAATTTATAACTTTTGTTGTGAGCGATCATAAGTTGTATTACATCCCTGATATTTTCATCTTCTAGTTGGTATCAATATTACATGTGCAACATTTGGATTCATAAGCATTAATGAGCAAGTGGTAATACATCATTTGTATCTTTAGACCATAGCATATGGTGTTTGGTCTAAGCTTTGCGTCACATAGTCATCTTTTGAGGCCTCGTGTAGTGTGCCCTTGGGTGCCTAAAGACAAGGTGTTATTTGATATGGGTCACTGGTTTCTTGCCATTGACTCATAAGGGAAGTGGCTCCAACTCCCAACTAGTGGTACATGAGATTTGTAATCAGCCCACGCTTTTTATACATTGAGACTGGGTTGCAGGAGTAGCCCGCAAACCCATAAAATTCAACACAATTGAGTAGATATGATCTTCAAACATTTGGTCGGTCACATTTTTTTTATGAATATTGATCACTGTGTTCTTGGTAATTATTTACATAATAATTTACAAACAATTTCTTTTTATGGAATGAGCCCTCTCAAAAGTCTAGTATGCTTTATCTTTCTATCTTGGATTACTTTCCACTTTTGTGCAATCTTTGACTAAATCCTTTAACGGTTATCATATGTGTCGGATCTAGTTCTATATGTCACAAGTTATATTTCACAACCTACATAGCTACGAGCATGGTGACAAAAAACTCAATGTCAAACGTTGTTGATGTGCGACTCCACACGACTGCACCTAAAAGTCATTTGCTTAACTTTGTTTTGACAAGCATTGGGATGTTTTATCTAAACGTGTCAATTGTGTTGGCTTGCCGGATTGATGAGATTTGCGTTGGGGGATTGACTTGTTCAACCGAACACCCCTCGTATTTTTGTCCATGTAAAAAACATCATCCTTAACCTGCACACACTTAAAACCATGTAACCCAAACATAGCCCATTTAATTCATTTACGTAAACCATTTAATATATGTCTTGTTCTTTAAATAAAAACTTATTTAATAAAACTAGTGTGTTTGAACCCACGCGTTACGGCGGGCGAAAACTCGGCTGGTTTAATTTCACTTGCTACAACAAAACTAAAACTAAAATGAAAACTGTAATTAAAATGTATGTTTTATTGGGTATTGACTCGTATTAGATGTTGGACATAATCCCTTGCATCAAAACATGTTACAAGACTCAAAGAATATAGTTTGTACATAAGTGTCATTATATTATTGTATAGCCTATAGTTAAAAATAGGAAAAGGCAAAAGGTGTGTCACATTACAAGTTGGACGGTTATGTTAGTTTGTGAAGGGTCACGTCGGTTAGTCCACACCGACCAGTTATGTATAAATAGGGCCGAAGGCATCATTTGTAAAATTGTATGAAACTATTATTTGTTTATGGAACAACTAGTTTCCCTCTCAATCATTCCCTCAAACGATCCTGAGATCTCACATTTGACATCAGAGCATAGGTTAATCAGATTGTTCCATTTATCACGAAGAAGAAGACGTCTAGTGTAATCCCCTGTTTTCATTCCGAAAACAGTCGTGATCGGTCGAACAAACCGTTGGAACAATTAATCAAGGCCGAACAGAATTAAGAAAGTTCAATAAACGAAGTATAACCGTTCAGAGAAGAAGAAACAGAACCGGATTGACAGATTCCGACGAAGACAGAAAACTCCGGCGAAGACAGAAAAGTCCGGCGAGACACCGGATTTTCATAGAAGAGATCGAAACGAACGACTAAACGGTTATTTATCATCATGTCCTTTATTTATAATCATAATCGAATACAAGAACCTTGATACAAACAGAGAAAACGAGTCACAGTTGTCATCCCCTGTTTTTACGGTCATCCTGTACAAACTTTTCTCCCGCCAAAAAATCTTTCAAACGGAAACAAGTTTTTTAATCAACAACAGTTTTTGAACGATTATTATTTTGAAATCAGACTCGGTGTTACAAAAGAAACTTTAGAATCATCAAGGATTAGGATATTTTTTTTGATTCGAACAAGAACCGAAATCAAACCTTTTTTTCGTATTTCGATCGTTTGTTCTTATGATAAGAATTCAAACGTTTTGTGGAACACAAAGTGTGATTGCTTTGTTCCATCAGTTTTTATAAAACACAAAAGGGAAGTGTTTCGATTGTGTGGGCAGAAGGTTTCGTAAGAAACAAAAAGAAGAAGTTGACTTTATAAAGTCAAACAAAAATTAGTATTATATTGAGGGTTTATATTATAAGTTGAATAACAAAAAATATTTTTCAGTTTTGATAAAGTTAAGAATGTATTTTCAGTTTTATTTATGACGAAAGGTTTTTCAATAACTTTTAAGTTTTTCTAACGAATCTAATGTGAGATCTCAGGATCGTTTGAGGAAATGATTGAGAGGGAAACTAGTTGTTCCATAAACAAATAATAGTTTCATACAATTTTACAAATGATGCCTTCGGCCCTATTTATACATAACTGATCGGTGTGGACTAACCGACGTAACCCTTCACAAACTAACATAACCGTCCAACTTGTAATGTGACACACCTTTTGCCTTTTCCTATTTTTAAATTAGGCTATACAATAATATAATGACACTTATGTACAAACTATATTCTTTGAGTCTTGTAACATGTTTTGATGCAAGGGATTATGTCCAACATTTCCTCCCCTAATCTTCCAAAATGCATCAAAACTCTTTGTGCAGCCTTTACTTTCTGGTGCGCTTCTTTGGTGGAAGGTTTCGGTCTTCCAAGTCTTTCTTCTTTCGATCCTTTGTTGCACCGCTACGTTCTCCAATCTCGATTGTGAGCTCTCCCCCTTTGTCATTGTTCGTGACTTATCTTTTCAATTTTTGGCAACTAATCTTCTTTAAAACGGCCTACTTGTCTTTCGATCACCACTGGATTTGATCAATTCTCTACTAACTGCTATTGATCAATTTCTTCCTGGATCAAATTTCTGACTTTTTTACTGGGAACAGACCACTGGTTGTTCGACCACCACCGGATTTAGTCAACTCTCTGCTACACTGCTGTTGATTAATTTCTTCCTTGATCGAACCTTCGAACCTGCTGTTCCTTAACTTTAACTTCTTTGGTTTCAGTTTGATTTGATATCAACTTTGCTAGTCTCGGATCAAATCAATATCAACCTTGCTTTGGATTAATTTGATATCAGCCTGAATGACTTCAGATCAAATTATCTTCTTCTGGTTTTTCGGTCTCGTAGCGAATCAAAACCTTAATTCCGAGAATAGTAACGGGTCTTTCAGTCGTTTATAACGAATCAAAACCAACTATTCCTTTTTATCACAACAATAGCGGGGTCTTAGGTTGCAAGACGAATCAAAACCTACCAACTGGGTCTTTGGGTCGTCTAACAAATCAAACCAATTGTTGCGTGCCGAGAACAGTAACGGGGCTTTCGGTTGCAGGACAAATCAAAACCAATAACGGGGTTTTTCGGTTGTCAAGCAAATCAAACCAACTGTTCTAGGAACTGGTCCTTCGGTTGCAGGGCAAATCAGAACCGTTCCTCCCTTTTTGTTTTTTTTTATTATTTTTTTTTCAAATCATATAATCTCTTTGAATCAGTGAACAAAACTTAAAAAGAAACACTGATATTCAACTTATAATATAAACCCTCAATATAATACTAATTTTTTGTTTGACTTTATAAAGTCAACTTCTTCCTTTTGTTTCTTACGAAACCTTCTGCCCACACAATCGAAACACTTCCCTTTTGTGTTTTATAAAAACTGATGGAACAAAGCAATCACACTTTGTGTTCCACAAAACGTTTGAATTCTTATCATAAGAACAAACGATCGAAATACGAAAAAAAGTTTTGATTTCGGTTTTTGTTCGAATAAAAAAAAAATCCTAATCCTTGATGATTCTAAAGTTTCTTTTGTAACACCGAGTCTATTATTTGTTTATGGAACAACTAGTTTCCCTCTCAATCATTCCCTCAAACGATCCTGAGATCTCACATTAGATTCGTTAGAAAAACTTAAAAGTTATTGAAAAACCTTTCGTCATAAATAAAACTGAAAATACAATCTTAACTTTATCAAAACTGAAAAATATTTCATCAAAATTTATAACTATATATTTTCATTTTTCTCTCTTCTCAAAATTAAGTCTATTATTTAGATTTTGTGTAGGACTTTTTAATATATTTATGTTAAATTACGTATATATATGTTTTAATATATTTTATGTCAAAACAAATGCATCACTAAACAGAAAGCAACAACATCCGAGTCCAAGAACGGGTACAACACATGATGGATTTACTTTTATTTATTCAATTATTAAAACTTTTATTTATTATAATTAATATAAAACAAAGGTAAAGAAATACTCTCAAGAGGAAAAAAAAAAAAACAACGGTAAAGGAATACCATCAAGAGAAAAAAAAAATTACACAATTAACACATTACTATTCATTTAACACCTCTATTAATATATGGAAAATAGTAAGCAAATTTGTTAAGCGTTCCTGTAACTTATACTTTTATTAGGCAAGAAAAAATCATTTTAATCATTTTGACTTTCATAATAAAATAATTAAATATGTTATATATTATATTATGTTGTAAATTGTGATATTTTGCATCTATTTTAGCGAATTAGCATGTTACTAGGTGGAATGAGCACTCTAGGGTACTTTGCCTAGCCCCATTTAATCTCATATTGCCATTTCAAATTGGCATGCGGAAATGAGTTCTTGCCGCTCGGCAAGAAGTAACAGAGCATGGCAAAATAATATCAAACCGCAAGGGGTGGCGACGGTGTTGCCGCGTGGCAACGGTAATAGCGCCCCCTCTTTCCGTGGAGTGACCCGCCCCCCTAACTGATGACTGCCAGATATATATTCTTTAAGTTTTCAAATTGAAATTTAAAAGAAAAATATTGACATGTAATTTATGTATTAACAAAATAAGACGTTGATGATTTTGTTTATTAGTCACTTAAGTAAATAGTCATCCATTTTACTCTTATTTTTCAGTATATAAATTTTATTGGCCTAAGTGGGCACCATGTGGATCCAATTCCTCACAAGTCACAATGACAATAGTGGGTTTTTTTTGTTTTTCGTACCATTTGATTATTTCTCATATTTATAGATATACATGTTCCTACAGGTTTGATATACCAACTAGCTGTATTGGTAGATTGATAATGTACCATCTATGCATTCTTTTCAATAGTAATGTTTGTTGCACATTAATTTTTGTGGAACTAGAAGATGGAAACAACAGGATGTAATACACATTATTATCATGCACTCACAACAAAAGTTATAACTTGAACCCATGTTTGAAGATAAATCTTAGCATACTATTCTTGAACTATAAGCTAGTGACTGGGAGGAAGCTTTCCCTCCAAGAAGGAAGTGAAGAATGCTAGAGCGCGCCCTGGTTGGTAGCTTGGAACAAAGTGTCCAGCTCCTCTTACGGTCACAAATGTTACGTTTTCGTATCCCACAACATATCCACCAACCTAAACAACATAAGTTAATTACAATGTGTTCACAAATGTTAAAGTTTTAGTTAAGTGATATTTTAAATTAGAAACGGATAGTAAGGTTTCTACCTCGCCTTGGTACATCCATGGGTACCATGGTGTCTTGACGGATGTTTGTAGTTTGTTTATATCGTACCTACTTGTCGTTACTGGTACTCTCCCATCTGTATCTCCACTGCAATATTATGTTATAATCAGTTGAGCATACACATACAGATGCTAGCTTTAACAATGACTACATCCCTTTTTGCAGCAAAGAAATAACATTAGATGAAGTTACCTGTAGATCCAAACATTGATTCCGCTTGCCATTAGATCCTGAACGACAGGCAACACTGTAAAAGGCATGTCATCCCAATGCTCACCGATGTAGTCACTGCATTCAAATACAAGATTTTTTTATAAAGATTGAGCTAATGATATAAATTTGTACTTGTTTCAAAGGTTAGTATTACCTGCAAGATGCCCACTGAACCGGTTTTGCATGAAGCGACTGTTGCACAACAGGTGCGTTCAGGTATTTTAGAATATAGTTCTCAGTACATGGGTCAAATCCTGATATCTGTTTCAAATTTCAATTATGTGAATTACTTACTTCCATGTGAATATAGTTCTCTAAATATGTGTATTTAAGTTAAATCTTACCGACGGTGTGCTATTGCTAAATGATGAGCATAAAGGGGCATAGATGTCGTAGAAATAGACGTTGCTTTTAGCAGTGAATGCCTGACTTTGGTATTCATAACATGCTTCTGTTATGTTTGCACCCTCTGAAAAGTTGCAGTTGGAAATGATTCCTTCATGGATTTCATCAGAAATGATTGCGTGTGTCCAGAAATAATCATACATTCCTGTGTTTTCGGTTTCATCATCCATATATGCATTTCCAAGCTGTAAAATATCAACATGAACATGTTGAATTTTATATTCAAGATCATAAAAAAGTATTAAGTTACTTAGTAAATCTAATACTTACAGCAATTCCTTTAAGGTTGATGACAGTTTGATTGGTGATCTTGTTGTTTTGAAGAATTAGTTGTGCGAGTTGAGGAATATAATGCCCTGCGTAGCTTTCTCCAGCGATATAAAAATCTCTAGTTTTGTATTCCGGGAATCTTTCTAGCCAATTAATTAGAAACGCATATGAATCTTTTGCGGTTTTTGTATCTCCAGTTATATAATCTGAAGATGTGTTTGAGTAAGAATATCCAACTCCAGCCGGTGATTCCAAGAACAGCACATTTGCAACTGCAAAAATTATAATCCATCGTTTAAGACATCTATTTTTGTTATCCTTATGGAAGATATATGTAATACATACCGTTGTTCCATGCATATTTATTCCGTGACAGTGTTGTGCTATCAGCATTGACTCTAAACGGTCCAAGTTCCATCATAGCTCCGTTTCCAAATGAAGAACAGCCCGGCCCTGCACGAATCACACCATTTTTTAGTTCTTGAATATGAATAATAACTTCAAAATCAAGAAAATATTACCTCCATTGAGCCATAGTACAAGAGGATTAGTGGACGAGTTGGCCGGTGACTCTGCAAAATAGTAAAACAGTGCTCTTCCATGGTTCGGGTCAACGGTCACATACCCTGAGTACTGATCAAAGTCTGTGCCAGCTGGCTGACCTGGCAACTCTGATACCTTGTCAGCATCCTTCAGCCCATCTTGTGGGCCTACATAGACCGGAATATACGAGTTCTTGACTGTACGTACATCTTCTTTACTTGCATGATTCGATATTGTTCTTGTTAAACGTTGAATCTTTAAAGCGTTCTCAAGAGGGTCATATCCGTTGCTACCATAGCAAGATACGAACACGAGTAGACTGAAATGAACAAACAAATGGAATGCTATCTTCATTGGTTAAAGGTATGCTTTGCAGGTATGTTATGCTGCTACTTGGTTTACATAAAAGCATTTATATATACATATGGATAGTTGTGGGAAGTAACGGGCCGGGTTTTGTCTTGTTGAGCATACAGTTGGTGTGATAAAACCTATGTTAACATTGTTTGACTAATGAAAGAAAACAACATAAACTTGGTACAAGGTTGCAGCCGGTTCTGTGCTATACAAACAAGACAAACACATAATGTCAATCTTCAGTTTAATATGTTGTTAAGATGCACAAGTGTGGGGATTAATCCAGAGCTCACCCCAAAAATTCAGGTTAAAGTTTAGTTTAGGTAGAGGACCAGACATGATTTTGAAATCCCTTTGGCTGAACTCGGTTTCGATCAGTAGGGTTGACATCGGGTTGTGACCTATACTTTAAAGCTAGTCAAATCTAGGGGTGTAAATGAGCAAGCTACTCAATATCGGCTTACTAAAAGCTCAAATTGAGCCAGGCTTAAACAAGCCCAAGCTTGAGTTTCACTTATCTAGCTCGAGCTGGCTTGTGACTCGCGAGCCTAACATTAGCCTAGTATTTACAAATTTTTATTTCGTATACTAAATATATATATATATTTATATAATAATCGGTATTATTATATATAGATTTTATTTATATAAATTAATTAATACGTAATAAAGGAGTTGATCCCGAGCTTGAAAAAACTACTCACGGGCCGAGCTCGAGCTGCCGAGTTCGAGCCCGAACTCTAGTAAGTTAAACAAGCTGAGCTCAAGCTTTGTTTACATCCATATCAAACCCGGCCGTATAGGTAAAAAACAGGTTTCAAATCAGTCAAATCCGATCCTTTCCCTCTCAAAAACCAGTTACAACCTGACCCGGTAAAGCCAGAACTTGATTTTGACTTTTATTTACTAATTGACCCGGTTTCAACCCAAACTGATTTGGGCCGAAACCCGATTCGTGCACCTCTAAGTTAAGGCCTGGTGTGTTAAGGCCTTTATCTAAATATACTGTGGTTCCAAGTTTTAGTAATGTAAACAAAAACTAAATTAACAAAAGATATATAATTTTATCATAAGGCTAATATTGTTTTAAGTAACATAGAACCAAGCCTGCATTGCGGCTCTTTCATACTTAGGGATGTCAATGGGTTAGGTATGGGACGAGTTTTGTAAATCTTATTTCCATATCTAAAGTTGTGTCCCATGCTTGGTTGTATAGCCATCAACTACCCGTTACTCGCTGCCTGTCTGGTTCTCGGGTTCACATGAAAAACGACTTGAAATATCTGATTCTCAAAAAAGCGCCCGTGTGTAGCTAGCATTATATTTCATCATTCCTGATCACTCACTCACTTACTCATCTGTGTGCCTATTAATTCAAATTAATTTCTGATCACCAATTTATTTCAACCTTTCTATGGTACATTGTATGTTGTAGTACATATAATATCGGTACAACTTATTATCACTCACAAAAATGTAAGCTGGAACATTTATTTTAAAGTAATACTATTCTTGAACTTTTAGCTAGTGACTCGGAGGAAGCTTTCCCTCCAAGAAGGAAGTGAAGAATGCTAGAGCGCGCCCTGGTTGGTAGCTTGGGACGAAATGTCCAGATCCTCTTATCGTTACAAACGTCAGGTTTTCATATCCCACAGCATACCCACCAACCTATACAATACAACATAAGTAAGTTTCAATATATCATTTAGTAAAGTAATATTCTAAATTAGGAACGAACGGAAGGCTTTCTACCTCGCCTTGGTACATCCATGGGTACCATGGTGTCTTGACCGTTGTTTGTAGTTTGTTTATATCATATCTACTTGTCGTCACTGGTACACTCCCATCTGTATCTCCACTGCATTGTGTTTTGTTATGCTATAATTGGTTAAGCATACGCAAACACACCGAAAAATAAAATAAATTAACTTACCTAAAGATCCAGACGCTGATTCCGTTGGCCATTAGATCTTGAACCAGAGGCAACACTGTAAAAGGCATGTCCGTCCAGTTCGTATAAATAAAGTCACTGCATTCAAAGACAATATCTTTGAGCTAAATTATGTGTCAGTGTATCTATACCTGTTTCAAACTTTCAAAATCTGAATTAGTCTTACTTGCATGCTATATATTCAACCGGTTTTGCATGAAGCGACTGTTGCACAGCAGGAATGTTGAGGTATGCACGGATATAAACCTCAGTACATGGATCAAATCCTGATATCTGTATCAATCATGTGAGTGAATATATTGATCGAAATATGTATCTTTAGATCAAATCATACCGATGGGGTGCTATTTCTGAATGGTGATGAGCATAAAGGGGCGTAGATGTCATATTCGAAAATGTTGCTCATAGCAGCGCGTGTCTGATTTACATAGTCATTACATGCATCTGTTATGGTTCCACCCTCGGTAAAATCGCAGTTGGAAACGATTCCTTGATGGATTTCATCAGAAATGATGGCGTGTGTCCACAAATAGTCAAACTGTCCTGTGTTGTCTGTTTCACTATCGAGATATGCATTTCCGAGCTGAATCATAAGACGAACATGTTTATCCTTATAAAAACCGTATGAACAATTAGCTTAAAATTACTAGTACATCCAAAACTTACTGCAATTCCTTGAAGTTTAATGACAGTTTGATTGGTAATCTTGTTGTTTTGAAGAATTAATTCTGCGAGTTGAGTCACAAAATGCCCTGCATAGCTTTCTCCCACGATGTAAAAATCTCTAGTTTTGTATTCCGGGAATCTTTCCAACCAGTTGATTAGGAACGTATATGAATCTTTCGCGGTTTGAGCGTCTCCAGTTACATAATCTGAAGACGTGTTGGAGTAAGAAAATCCAACTCCAGCCGGGGATTCCAAGAAAATGACATTTGCAACTGCAAAGGTTTTATTCCATCATTTCAAAGTTCAAACATGTTCTGTTTTCATTCTCCTTATGAAAGACATATGAGTCTTACCGTTGTTCCATGCATATAAATTGCGTGACAATGTTTTATTATCAGCAGTGACTCGAAATGGTCCAAGTTCCATCATGGCCCCAGTTCCAAACGAAGAGCAGCCTGGTCCTGCAATGAATGATTCAAATATGTTTTATTAAGTTCTTGAACACTAATCACATCAAATTCGACAAAATGTTACCTCCAGTGAGCCAGAGTACAAGAGGCTTAGTGGAAGAGTTGACAGGCGACTCTGCAAGATAGTAAAACAGCGCTCTCCCATGGTTCGGGTCAACAGTCACATACCCTGAGTACTGGTCAAAGTCTGTTCCAGCTGGCTCACCTGGCAAACTAGATATTTTGTCGGCGTCCTTCAAGCCTTCTTGTGGGCCCATGTATACTGGCGAGGTTGAATATTCGGCTAAGTGAACATTTCTTGCTTGAATCAGTTCCCATCTTCTCGAACGTTGGATCTTTAAAGCGCTCTCTAGAGGTTTGTATCCATCAGTACCATAGCATGACATGAAAACTAGTAGAGTGAAATGAACAGACAGTTGAAGTGTGATCTTCATTGATTATAGGTATGTTGTCCTGCTGTTTAGATTATACAAACACATTTATATATACAAATAAAACTATGTTACTTTTTAATTGTGTCACTTTTATAGATAAGAAAAGGTATGAGTGTCTTTATTGTATATAAATATTGAAACATGCTTAGTGTTTTATGATTTTGTTCTTTTTTAAATACATGTTAAAATGTTTGAAAACTGAAAGATGACAACATAAGCATCATAGTAATATTTTATTTGAAGTATCAAATTTTATAACTAGTTAAAAATATGAAATGAAATAAAATAACAATACACCAAGTATGAGCTCGGATCTATTGTTTTACCGATAAAAATGAGACAAAGAAATGAAACAACAGATCCGAGTTCATCGAATAACCAAAATAAATTCAATGGAGTTAGATTTGAATAACCTGGTTAATGGAAATTGGGAAATTTGGAGAGAATAACTATAGGTAAATTAACAAAGATGATGATCTTATATGAGATGACTGGTCAATCCAAATATGAAAAGTCAATAACTAGAATTTACTATATGGAAGCTCAACCACAAGTCCATAACATATATAGTAAGTACTACTGTATTATTATTATGTAGAGAAAACCATTTTGTTAACTATAAGTTGATGTTGATGGAGGGTGGAAGTCAAATATATATAACACAATATTATGATCATGTAGAAAAAGCCATTTTTGAAAATATAAGAGTACTACAAAAGTACAAAAAAGTATAACTAAATTATTGTTTGTATCAATTATTTTTCTGAAACTAATAATTGTACTTTTTGTAACATGTTGGATCAATTATGAATATAAAACTTATATGACTTTTTGTTTGATAAATTTCTTTTGAGCTAGTTATGTTTATTGGACTTCATTATTAGTCTAGATTTTATTAGCATAAGCTAGCGGGCTTAGTTAGGTTTTTACTGTTCATTGTGAGCTTTATATATTATAACCTAACTATTCAATAATATTGCTTTACTATTCTATTATCTTACAATTTGTTGGGAAGTTTTTAAGACGATTATGTGAACTTTGTAATCTTTGTTAAAGGGTGTTCATTTGATCATTTCATAACCTATAATATATTCAGAACTTGAAAACTGTTGCAACCATTATACTTTTATATATAAATTGATTAGAATGCATGTTGATTTCAATACGTTTGAGAAAATATGAAAACATAACGTGTAATTAAATGCGCATATACACTAATTTTTGTAATGAAAAGTCATAGAAAACATACAATAACTAAACATGTGCATGAATGTGCTTTGTATAAGGGTACGTGCATTAATTTTTTTTTGAACGTACGGCAAATTTTTTCTTCTTGTGGGACTTGAACCCATAACCTTCCCTTTAGGTATTTCTAGAAGCATTGCTTCTATCATTGGGCCACCAAACCCAATGGCTCGTGCATTAACTACAATATACAAAACATGTGCGTTTATTTTGGAAATTAGGCTGAGGCAACCGGAAGGGAGGCGAGCCCTCGTCTTTGTAATATTATCTTCCCAAGTCGGCTGAAAGAACACGCCTTTGCAATATCTTCCCAAATCAAGGAAAAAAAAATCCAAAACGATCTAACAAATTGAGTTAATCAAAGAAGGGTGAAGGGTATGTTTGGCAAAACTAACTGTTGGCTGGTAGCTGGAAGCTTTTTAAATATATTTTGGTGTTTTACAGAGTAGCTGGAGTTTTTAATAAAATGTATAAAATGACCAAAATGGACATATTTAAAAGCTTGTAAAGAAGGTTTTTATTTTATTTTTAAAATAAAATGGGTATTTTTGTCATTTAGTAATTTAAAGCTTGTAGCTGGTAGAGCTTTTTCTTAAAAGCTAGTACTAGTAGCTTTTCACTAAAGAGTTTTTTCTCCAACCTAAAAGCTTCCAGCTCCTTCAACCAAACAAGACTTTTTATTGAGTAGGAGTTTTTTCTTAAAAACTTAAAACTTGAAGCTCCTAAAAGCTCCTTGCCAAACATACCCAAAGAGTGCATACCTTGGGTGGCATCATGGCGAGGAGCCGGATCAGGTGTATCAGCTCTTATGAATGAATACGTAACCAAACAACATAAGGGTGGGCGGGGTGGTCCGTGATGACTGTGACCATCACGTCCACTGCCCCACCAATTCGCGACTCCCACAATCCGTGACAACCATCGCGGGACAATTGAACACTTTTGACCGTTAGCCAACGGTCCCATGACCATTTGGCCTTAAAAAAAATATTATACATATTAATTCATTTTCAACCAAAATCAATACACCAACAATCAAACAATACATCCGGCAATCAAACAACCTAAATCTCAATCAAAATACCTTCAAACCTCAAACAATTAAACAACCAAAAATAAAAAATAAAACAAAATTATCAAATGGAAGGCCCTTCGCTTCCACTCGACTAGTTCTTCCAACTCGTCAGTGTCTACAATGGAATTTTTTGCAAAGGTTTGCGAAGCCGCGCACCTTCAAAGGACGCTCAAAGAAAAAACGGTGCAACATGATCGGTTGGGGGGGGGGGGGGGGCAAATGATGTTTTGATGAATGATTACTTTGTTGAAAACGCAAAGTACAATGACGCGTTGTTTAAAAATCGATTCCGTTTATCAAAGGAATTATTTTTAAAGATTGTCGGAGATATCGAAGCTAGGTTTGAATGGTTTCTAGAAGGGTACGATGCAAGGGGAAAAAAGAGTTTTACGGCGATACAAAAATGCACATTTGCGATTCGTCAACTTGCAACCGGTAACATTTCTGACGAATTTGATGACTATTTAAATATGTCAAGTAGAATTTCAAGTGAGTCTCTTCACTATTTTTGCAATGCTATTATTTATTTATATGGTAAACAGTATCTAGGGTGTTTATTTTATCCGAAATTCGAAACCCGAACCTGACCCGATGCCACTCGACCCGAGAAACTATCATACCCAAATTACCCGAACCCGATGTATAGCAAACCGGAACCCGATTAAACTTAAACGGTTTGGTTAATGGATATATTTTTGGTGTTTCGGATTTACCCGAGAAACCCGAACAACTTTCATGCTCATATCCAAATCCCTATGAATCATGCCTTGAAATACTTGATAGTGCACCTCTTAGACTTTTGTTTTACAGGTTTTCATTTTGTGTGTGCTTTAAATAATTTTTTTACTGTTTTCTAGGCAAAGTATTGAAATTTGATGAAATTGATATAAATTTACTTGATATGCACTACCAACTTTAAGCTAAATCCCAATCATATTATATCATCCGTAACATTTAAATCTCACCCAACTATAAGAATTTTTTACTATTTTCTACATCGACGAACAGATTATCAGGCCTAAAACATGTTTAACTTTGCAATCAAGTTTACTAACCATTGACAAATAAAAAACATATTAATTGAATACCCCAGTTTTATACAACTCCAATGGAGGTAACCAATCCCAATTAGCCGCTTATAAAGATATTGAAGAATGTGCCTATTGGGTCACCTAAGCATTCTGCAAAATAGTTTGAACTAGATATATGTTCGCGCGCTTCGCGGCGCGCTTTTTTACCGGTCTAATTGTATAGACATGTTTTAGTATTTGTGACCTTTCTGAGTAGTAACCTAACGGAGTTGAGTAGTAAGTTGACGGAGTTGAGTAGTAAGTTAACAGAGTTGAATTGTATAGTAACGTGACGGAGTTGAATAGTAACTGAGTGGAAACCTTATGGAGTTGAGTAGTAACTTTACGGAGTTGAGTAGTAAGTTAGCGGAGTTGAATAGTGACTCCGTTAAGTTACTACTGGCGGAGGTGTGTAGTAACCTTACAGAGTTCAATAGTAGCTCAACGGGAGTTGAATAGTAACTCCGTTAAGTTAACGGAGTTAAATAGTAACTCTGTTAAGTTAATAGTAACTTAACGGAGTTGAATAGTAACTTAACGGAGTTAAATAGTAACTCCGTTAAGTCACTATTCATGAATAGTGATTTATGTGAGAGGGATAGAAGTTGGTATTTATAGTAATAATAATTGTAGGGCAGGGAGAACCACTAGGTCTGGAGCCCATAAAACTATACTAACTCGAAGCCCAACCCGATAAGACCCGAACCATTTAACCCGAACATCGAATAACCCGAATCTAGAATGGTTTGGTTATCGGATAATATTCTTAGTGTTGAAAACCCGAACAACCCGAAACCCAAGAAAACAACCTGAAGAACGACTCGGCACGACATAACACGTTTGTACGACGCACATGAAGATATATGACATTTTCCCGGGATGGTCGGTAGCATCAACTATACGCACGTCGAATGGAGAAGTTGTCCGGCGACTTTGCAAGGCCAATTTATGAGGGGCGACTATAAAAAAACTGACGATCATGCTTGAAGCCGTTGCGTCGAACGATTTATGGATTTGGCATGCGTACTTTGGTACCCCCAGTTCAAACAACGACGTCAACGTTCTACATCAGTCGCCGCTATTCGATACAGATTACAAGGAACCGCCCCGACATGTCTATTTACGATAAACGGTAGACAATATAGACATGGGTTCTATCTTGTTGATGGCATATATACTGCTTGGTCAGTTTTTGTGAAAACTTATTCATTTCCGACAATCAGCAAAGAAATATTGTTTAAGAAGCTACAAGAATCTGCGAGAAAAGATGTTGAACGAGCGTTTGGTGTGTTGAAAAGTAAATGGCACATAATAGATCGCCCGATGCGTTTAGTTGATCAAGCGAAAATAAGAAGTGTTGCAAACGCGTGTGTCATATTGCACAATATGATCATAAAGGAAGAGGGGCGCGCAATATCTCTGGATTACGTTATGGACCCTCCGGCACCAGCAACCGTTAGCGATGATATTCTTTTGGAGTTGAGGAATGAACAAACTCACTTTCAACTTTGATATGATCTAACAGAACACATTAGTAGTTTAGATATCGAGTTCAAGGGTCGCACCCACCGCTCACTTAATTTTATTATTTCATTTTTATTTTAAGTTGTATTTTTGTAATTTTTAATTAATGTATTTTATTTGTAACTTAAAGTAAAATGTTGATATTGTGTGTTTAATTATTGTTTATCATTTATCCCATGAATTTAATGATGAAATGAGGTGACACAATGTGACTGGGTGTAATGGTGTGATAATCACACCACCCACCCTAATAAGTAATAAGGAGCTTATTAGTTTTTTTTTTTTTTTCGAATGCAACAATTCTAGATCTTTTTGTCTTTTTGGTTCATACTAAATAATAATTATAAATTTAAATGAGTTTTTTTTCAATGTTATCGAATTTTAGTTTTGGGTTTTTTTCTCAAGTCTATACTTATTTAATTTAGTTATTAAAAAAGGTTTTTGATATTTTATTTTAAGTTTATTAGTTTATAATATTCTGCCTAATGTATCGGCAACTTAGATATTAGAAGCCGTTAAAAAAATATGAAAAATTAGAAAATAATATATAATTTGTGTTGATATGTTATTTAGAGAAATGTTGTAAAAGAATGCCAAACTCTCAGAAAAAAAAACACATAAAAATGCCTCCATTTCATTGTTCGTTTTAGTCCCCGAAAAACGTTGAGACGGCCTTGTGAACAAAAAAGACATTTGCTCGTTAACTACATTTTCCTTTAATTTACATTCATTAGTATATAAATGAACATAAGTTAAAACTATGTGCATAGCCAACATACCCAAAAGCAAAAGAAAAAACCATATGTTTAATTTTATTTTTATAATCTCATTCCAATTTCGGCCATGAACCTGGGCTTTTTAGCCCATAACCAAACCAAGTATGTATTGATCTTAACATATCCAATCAAGTTATTCAAACAAGAAAAATAACTGAGCCCACAGGCCATAGGGTAGACCTAAACGGCTAAATGTCAACCTGAAGTTTTGGGCCTTGTTTGGCTCTAGTCTAGTAGTCCCCCAGTTACATCGGTTTATATATATTTAACTGAAACCAGTTCCAAAGTAGTTATTTTTATTTAAACCGGTTTCTGGTTCGTTCCCCTCCGGTTTGATGGGTTTGAAAGACGCTTTAAAAGACATGATTCGTTTCGGTTTCAGCTTGGTTCATTTCCGGTTTCAGTTAGTAAACCAGTTCGCTTTTGTGCACAAAAACCATAATTCAACTATTGACTTCTATAATTTTCGAAACAAGAAATAGACAAATGAAATACAAAAACCATAATTTCAAAAATTACAATTATTAATTCAAAAACACACACAAAAAAATGTGTTTATCCTTCGTCCAAACTATTGTTTATGTGAATAGATGTATCGTAGATGAGTTGTCATTGGATAGGGGATCGCTTACTTCCTCTTGCATCTCTTTATTGTGTATGCGTTCTTCAACTTCCGTTTTGCAATGGTCAAAAACTGTTAGGTATCAAATAGTCTAGTCCCTATACTATTTGATACCTAGTATAGGGACTAGACTGTAATTGTCTAATAGTTAGGTAGTTGATAATATGTGGATTGTGTATAAATACATGTAATAAGGGTGAATAATAGTAGCTATTGAGATGATTAATCCAAATCAATAGCTATTATTATTCATCCTCATTACATGTATTTATACACAATCCACATATTATCAACTACCTAACTATTAGACAATTACAATATAGTCCGTATCGACAACTTAGATATTAGAAGCCGTTCAAAAAAATATATATGAAAAATTAGAAAATAATATATAATTTGTCTAGATATGTTATTAAGAGAAATGTTGTAAAAGAATGCCAAACTCTTCGGGAAAAAAAAAAACACATAAAAATGCCTCCATTTCATTGTTGGTTTTAGACCCTGAGAAACGTTAAGCCGGCCCTATGAACAAACAAGACATTTGCTCGTTAACTACATTTTCCTTTATTAACATTCATTAGTATATAAATGAACATAAGTTAAAACTATGTGCATAGCCAGCATAGCCAAAAGCAAAAGAAAAAACCATATGTTTAATTTTATAATCTCATTCCAATTTCGGCCATGAACCTGGGCTTTTTAGCCCATAACCAAACCAGGTATGTATTGATCTTAACATATCCAATCTCAATTATTCAAACACGAAAAATAACTGAGCCCACAGACCATAGGCTAGAGACCTAAGCGGCTAAATGTCAACCTCAAGTTTTGGGCTTTGTTTGGCTCTAGTCTAGTACTCTAGTCCCCCAGTTACATTGGTTTTTATCTATAATCTATATCTATAATCTATCTATAATATAATAATCTATATCTATACTACCTTATTAAGGAGGAGAGATGGGTAAGAAAGTAATTTCACCATCATTTTAAGATGGCATACAAAAGGTCATAAGGTAAACAACTATATTTTTGCCAAATCCTTCCCTTTATGCCCCTATGTGCAACATTTGATTACAATTATACAAATGACTAATGCAAGTCATCTCTATTATATTATTATTATTATTATTATTATTATTATTATTATTATTATTATTATTATTATGCATGTATGACGCCGTTAAGGGAAGCTATTTGCTAGGTACTTATTCTACAACTAATTGGTTTCTATGGACAGTGTATGTATGACGCCGTTAAGGAGAGATGGGTAAGAAAGTAATTTCACCATCATTTTAAGATGGCATACAAAAGGTCACAAGGTAAACAACTATATTTTTGTCAAATCCTTCCCTTTATGCCTCTATGTGCAACATTTGATTACAATTGTACAAATGACTAATGCAAGTCAACTCTATTATATTATTATTATTATTATTATTATTATTATTATTATTATTATTATTATTATTATGCATGTATGACGCCGTTAAGGGAAGCTACTTGCTAGGTACTTATTCTACAACTGATTGGTTTCTATGGACAGTGTCAACGTAATGAACCACAGTTCACATGTATTAGTGTTCAAATAACATTTCACTCGGTCAATACCTATATTTTGCATGTTCTCTCTATATGCATTATCTTATAGATAATATTGTTGCAAAAGATTTGTTTATTCTTTATTTTATTTTTGTTTTGGTATGATGACAAAGGTTTTTCATTTCTTTAGGTGATCAAGATGCAAGATGCTATCGTATATGAGTATAGAAGCACCAAAATCATTTATTGAGCTTGAAAATTACAGTTTACCATTCTCTCGAACCGAGGAGGGAAATATATACCAATTTGCATTTGGTGGTCAGATAATAAATTGTCCTTTGAAAATTGATATATTGTTCAATTTTATAACTGTGGATTTACAAACCATTGCCCGGTAGGGATAATGTATGCATCCGTTTCGACGCGAATGCTTTGTTTGTAGACATGCCCCTTTGTACACTTACTCATCTGTATCCCTATATGAATCCATAGTAGTTGTCACATTACAATATTGATACAACTAATGCTCACTAACATATATTATGATAAGCACAGCATTGTAATATTGTTCTGATAACTACTTACAGCAGATCAATAGGTTTAGTTACTCATTGGTAGGAAGCTTTCCCTCCAGAAAGGAAGTAAAGAATGCTAGAGCGCGCCCTGGTTGGTAGCTTGGGACGAAATGTCCAGCTCCTCTTATCGTCACAAATGTCAGGTTTTCATATCCCACAACATATCCACCAACCTGAATAACATAAGCAAGTTTCAATATATCATTTAGTTAAGTGAGATTAAATTAGGAACGAACACAAGGATTTCTACCTCGCCTTGGTACATCCATGGATACCATGGTATCTTGACTGATGTGTGTAGTTTGTTTATAGAATACCTACTTGACGTCACTGATAGTCTCCCATCTGTATCTCCACTGCAAATTTTACGAGTCGTGTTCTTGTTAGGTTATAATTGGTTATGTATACACACATGTTGACGAATATTAGTAATTTAACTTACCTAAAGATCCAAACACTAATTCCACTGGCCATAAGATCCTGAATCACAGGCAACACTGTAAAAGGCATGTCCTTCCAATTTGTATTGATGAAGTAACTGCATTCAAATATCATGTGTATATATACTTGTTTTAAAATTTTCAAAATATGAACGTCGTTGAGATCAAAGGTTAGACGTACTTGCATGATTCCCATTGTACTGGCTTTGCATGAAGCGACTGTTGCACGGCAGGAGAGTTCAAGTATCCAAGAATATAATTCTCAGTGCATGGATCGAATCTTGATATCTGTATGTATCAATCATGTAAATTACTTACTTCCATGTGAATATATTTCTCCAGATACGTCAGTTTAGATCTAATCGTACCGATGGACTGCTACCACTGAATGGTGAGCATAAAGGGGTATATATGTCGTAAAAATAGATGTTGCTTTTAGCGGCGAGTCCCTGCTTTATATAGTCAATGCATGCATCTGTTAAGGTTGCACCCTCCGAAAAGTTGCAGTGGGAAATAATTCCTTCATGGATTTCATCAGAAATGATGGCGTGTGTCCAGAAATAGTCAAACATTCCTGTGTTTGCCGTTTCATCATCAACATATGCATTTCCAAGCTGAAGCATAACATGAACAAATCATTCTTCTTTTTGTTATTAACAAATACTTTACAGTTACTAGTAAATTCATAATCAATACTTACAGCAATTCCTTTAAGGTTAATGACAGTTTGATTCGTGATCTTGTTGTTTTGAAGAATTAAATGCGCGAGTTGAGGTATATAATGCCCTGCATAGCTTTCTCCGGTGATGTAAAAATCTCTAGTTTTGTATTCCGGGAACCTTTCTAACCAATTAATTAGAAACGTATATGAATCTTTTGCTGTTTGTACATCGTCGGTTATGTAATCTGAAGACGTGTTTGAGTAAGAAAATCCAACTCCAGCCGGGGATTCCAAGAAAAGGACATTTGCAACTGAAAAGGTTATATTCCATCATATTAAACATGTTCTGTTTACATCCTCCTTATGAATGATAAATGAGTATTACCATTATTCCATGCATATTTATTCCGTGACAGTGTTGTATTATCAGCATTGACTCTGAACGGTCCAAGTTCCATCATGGCCCCGTTTCCAAACGAAGAGCAGCCCGGCCCTGCAATGATTTGAATCTTCAAAGTTCTTGCACACAAATGACATGAATATCAAGAAAATGTTACCTCCATTGAGCCAGAGTACAAGCGGATTAGTAGAAGAGTTGACAGGTGACTCTGCAAGATAGTAAAACAGTGCTCTCCCATGATTCGGATCAACGGTCACATACCCTGAGTACTGGTCAAAGTCTGTTCCAGCTGGCTGACCTGGCAAAATGGATATCTTGTCGACATCCTTCAACCCATCTTGCGGGCCTATGTAGACCGGTGAGGTTGAATACTCAGGTAAGTGATCTTCATTACTTACATGTTTCGGTACCAATCTTCTAGAACGTTGGATCTTTAAAGCATTTTCAAGAGGGTCATATCCATCTCCACCGTAGCATGACACTAACACGAGTAAACTGACATGAACAGACAGTTGAAATGCAATCTTCATTGATTATGGTTACGTTGTCCTGCTGTTTAGACGATGCAAAAAGATTAATATGTACATATGAACATTTTTGTGCCATCTAATACTAACCAAGTTTTATAACTAAAAAATCATCCAAGTTTCAGATTCTAGTATTGTTCCATTGTTGTTAAATTCTTTTACAAATGTCAAAATTAAGTGACCTATATGGAACAAAAAACTTGAGACTTTGTTACTATTTTGGTGATTATTCCTTTCAAGTAAATTCCGCATACAAGGTAACTGTGAAGAAAAAAAGACACTATTGATAATCTGTTAAAATCAGTAAGTCTTCGGTATGCACTTAGTGTTTGAGGGGTGGTTATATTTGGAGGGAATAAGAGAGGGAAATGTTTGAAAGTTAGTTATAGGATAAACATAAACTTTCATATATTGAAATGATACACTTCGACCCTATATATACATGTATAACCGGTATGAGTGAACCGGTATGTCCCTTGAATAATAATTAGACTTAGGCTAAACTAATTTATCAACCGGCACAAACCGATGATAACTACCTTCTAGACTTATAATATTTACAATTAACATATGTTTAATAATATACTAACATAAGAATAAAATCAAGTTTAACTATTTATGTCTAACATAATCAAGTTTTAAAAGTGTTTCAATTACGTCATTCAGTCAACTGTGAAAACATTCAAAAGAATGAAATAGTTTTGAAACTTGATCGACTATAGTTAAGAAAAACTATTAGTTCTTTTATTGGAACAATATTGAAACTTGGTTACTGTTTTATGTTTAATAATATGTTTAACAGTTTCAAAAACAAAGATAACATAAGTTCCATAGTAATATGTTATCTGAAGTCTTTTTAGTTTTATAGCTAAAAAATATGAAATAAAAATATCAATACACCAAAGAACAAGCGCGGGTCAGCTGCCTTACTGATAAATATGAGACAGGTAAATGAAGCAGCAGATCTGAGCTCACCAAAGAACCAAAATAAATATAATGGGATTTAATTTGAATAACCTGTTACTGGAAATTGAAGAATTTGCAGAGAATAACCATTGGTACATTAACAAAGACAATGATCATCAAAAAATGAGATGATTGGTGAACCAAGTGTTTTAAGTCAACAATGGGAAATGTTTATATAAAAACTCAACCACAAATCCATAAGTCAACTTGATGTTGATGGAGTGAGTGGGGTGGGTAAGCACCTTAAAATTTATACAGCATACTATATTTATATTTGAAAAAACTATTTTTAAAAACATAAAATTACTAACAAACAAACATACCAACTAGAATTTCACTCATAGTAGGTGCATGATAATAAAAATATCGATAAAAATGGGAAAATTCCGGAACGATACAACAAATTGAGTATTTCAAAGAAGGAACATGAATGCAGACCGTGGGAAGCGGAGTACCATGACTGAATGGATGTGTAAAGGAACATAAAGCCTTAACTGACCTTTCACTTGTCCCATATTTTAACAGCAACCAACATGGCAGACCAGACAAATAACCAAGGACTGGTTCTTATTTGATTGACTGATTTTGTTTTTGGGGTTTGTGGTTCGCGAGTGCGCATGGGGGGGGGGGGGGGGTGATCAAAACTGACAGTCTTGTTCTAGTATTTTTATGTTGTTTTCTCTAAGTTTTCAAACAATGAAAACATAGGTTTTGTCACTCCCAACTGTAAACTCAACAAGACCACTAGACTCCGCCCGTTACTTCCCACAAGTATCCATATGTATATATAAGTTATTTTATACAATCTAAGCTGCAAGATAACATACCTTTGATCAATGAAGATTGCATTTCATTTGTTTGTTCATTTCAGTCTACTCGTTTTCGTGTCTTGCTATGGCGGCAATGGATATGACCCTCTTGAGAACGCATTAAAGATTCAACGTTTAAGAACAACAACACTGAATCACGCAAGTAAAGAAGATGTTGCAGACGAGAATTCATATTCTCCGGTCTACATAGGCCCACAAGATGGGTTGAAGGATGCTGACAAGATATCAGAGTTGCCCGGTCAGCCAGTTGGCACGGACTTTGATCAGTACTCGGGGTACGTGACCGTTGACCCAAACCATGGAAGAGCGCTGTTTTACTATCTTGCTGAGTCACCAGTCAACACTTCCACTAATCCTCTTGTACTGTGGCTCAATGGAGGTAACATTTTCTTGATTTTTAAGTCATTTGCATTCATGAACTAATAATAGCTGTGAATTGTTGCAGGGCCGGGCTGCTCTTCGTTTGGAAACGGGGCCATGATGGAACTTGGACCGTTTCGAGTCAATGCTGATAATGCAACACTGTCACGGAACAAATATGCATGGAACAATGGTAAGACCCATATATCTTTCATAAGGAGAATAAAAACAGAACATGTTTGAAATGACGGAATATAACCTTTGCAGTTGCGAATGTCCTTTTCTTGGAATCCCCGGCTGGAGTTGGATTTTCTTACTCAAACACGTCTTCAGATTATCAAACCGGAGACACACAAACAGCGAAAGATTCGTATACATTTCTAGTCAACTGGTTAGAAAGATTCCCAGAATACAAAACAAGAGATTTTTACATCGCGGGCGAAAGCTACGCGGGGCATTACGTGCCTCAACTCGCACAATTAATTCTTAAAAACAACGAGATCACCAACCAAACTGTCATTAACCTCAAAGGAATTGCTGTAAGTCTAAATCTATTAGCAATTTAACATCTGATGGGAAGCCACTCAGGCAAAAGACAACTTTAACACACTTTTGTCCCTAATAGACTAATCGCGATGTGAACTTACAGATTTGATATGTTGATGTTGATATTCTGCAGATAGGAAATGCATATATTGATGACGAAACAGCAAACACGGGAATGTTTGACTATTTCTGGTCACATGCTATCATTTCTGATGAAATTCATGAAGGAATCATCTCTAACTGCAACTTTACTGAGGCTGGAACCATAACAGTTGAATGTGATGAATATGAAGGTCAGGCAAAAGCCGCTAAAAGCAACATCTACTTCTATGACATATATGCTCCTTTATGTTCATCACCAAGCAACAGCACTCCCTCTGTAAGATCTCATCATAAAATAATAGACATATATGCAGAAATATACATATAAATATACACACACAAGTGCAAGTAATTAACATGATTGATCCAGATATCAGATTTTGATCCATGCACTGAAAATTACATCTACACATACTTGAACACTCCTGCTGTGCAACAATCACTTCATGCAAAACCGGTTCAATGGGAATCTTGCAGGTCATACACTAATACCAACTGTTGATCTCAAAGATGTTCATAAGCTTGAAAATACGAAAACTTTGGAATATACGTAAATCTTTATACAAAATGCAGTGGACTAATCGGGCTATTCTGGAAGGACATGCCTTTTACAGTGTTGCCTGTGATTCAGGATCTAATGGCCAGTGGAATCAGTGTTTGGCTCTACAGGTAGCTGATTTTTATGTGTGTGTGCGTGCGCGCTCGCCCTTAGCCAACTAACATGATTAAAAAATAAAAACTGTGACTATAAACATTGCAGTGGAGATACAGATGGCAGGGTACCAGTGACTTCAAGTAGATATGCTATAAACAAACTACAAACATCAGTGAAGATACCATGGTACCCATGGATGTATGAAGGCGAGGTAGAAACCGTTCCATGCCAATTCTTGATCATTTTAGTTTATATAAAATTACTTGTTTCTAAACGGTCCGTTTTAACCCAAACCTGTTTTGGTGAGAATTCGTTTTTACTGGAACCAAATTTTAAACTGTTTAAATCAGGCCATTCTGACCCGACCCGGTATGACCTGTCACACAACTTGATCCGACCCGTCTGTTTTTGCCAGGCTATTAACTTAACTGAATAACTCATGGATTTTTTTTGGATGTTTAGGTTGGTGGATATGTTGTGGGATACCAAAACTTAACATTTGTAACCATAAGAGGAGCGGGACACTTCGTACCAAGCTACCAACCGGCTCGCGGGCTTGCATTATTTTCGTCGTTCTTGGAGGGAAAGCTTCCATGAACAATTATCCAGTCTCCACATTTGGATATCTAAAACTTCAAGAATGAAAGTGTTAAGATTGACATTTTAAAATGGACTCAGCTTGTGCTTATTGTTTGAGTTTTATAAAGACAATATTACTTCAAATTATGCTGCAGATAATCTTTTTTTGGTGCATGATCATAAGGGGCCTTGTCCTACCCTGTAAATCCCTTGCATTACTTGCCTAATGCTTTAAAGTGATGGTTTGATCAATGATCATGAACTTTATGCACACAAATGGATAGTTGACACAAAAATGATAATGCTGGCTACATTGGGACATTTTTACAAACAGTTGGTGTGCAAAAATAACATTACCATGAAAAGGGCTATTATTTGACCTCTCTCTATTGGTAGCCACGTGCTATGCTAACTGCTGGCTCAAGACTAACGGATAGAGATAACGAAGGTGGGTGTAGCAAACCTATAGAGACATGACATGTGTATACTGTATACGGTGTGTAATGGCTAAACGAGACAAGTCACTTACGAGCTTATTAAATTATTATTATTATTATTATTATTATTATTATTATTATTATTATTATTATTATTATTATTATTATTATTATTATCTATAATAATAATCTATAATCTATATCTATAATAACTTATAATAAAAGAATTGAACCTTGATGATGTGGCATTTAATGGAGTCCTCAACCCCTCCTTGAATGTGCCACGTGGCATCATGTAGGATTTTTAAATTTTTGAGTTTTTTTAATAAATCTATATATAATGGGTAGGGATCCTAAGAGAACCAACCCCTATTTGAGAACTGAGAGAACCATTCTGGGCCACACATTTCATATAAAGGCAAAAAAAAAAAAAAAAAATTTTTTTTTTTTTTTTTTTTTTGCTTTAATCGCACATTTTTATGCAAGGAATTTTTTTTTTTTTATTTTTTTTGAATTTTTTTTTCATTTATACATATGTGTATATGTCAATTATACATATGTGTATATAGCAATTATACATATGTGTATATAGCATTTTTCAGTTATACATATGTGTATATTTCAGTTATACATATGTGTATACTGAAAAAAAAAATACAAGAAAAATAAATAAAAAAAATTTCTTACATAACAAGCAACGATTTTTGCAAAAAAAAAAAAAAAAAAAAAAAAAAAAATTTTTTTTTTTTTTGCCTTAGAGAAATGTGTGGCCCAGAATGGTTCTCTCAGTTCTCAATTTGGGGAAAGGTTCTCATTTGAACCAAATCCTATCCTATATATATATATATATTTTTTTTTATCTAAAATATTTTTCATTCATAAACACATAAACGCGACTAATTACATCAAGATAGCGGGCAACAAGCTGCGCCGCCACCCCTTTCTGGATGGCAAACCCTAACCTACTAAAAACGAACCCATGTCCCCCCGGAGTCGAGACACTGCTATGAATAACCCGTTGGACTCTAGTCAGGAACCGGATGGCTTCCGGTGCCAAAGAGCCAAAGGTATCAAATGCCAGGGGAACGAAAACGTGTTGGTTCTCCTCGCAAGCTTTAGCATGCTTCTCAACTTTCTTCGCCTCTGCTTTCCGCACCGCCTGCCCTGCTAAAAAACCACTATCCCTCAAACCAACCAGGGGAGATATACCTGTTAGGTCGACGCAAGCGTGTTTCCCCCCCGGCCCACCCAAAGACAAGCAGGTCTGCTGGACGTAGGGTGGATCTCCCGTCAGCGGGGTCCGAGAGGAAATTCACAGGAGCCTCCCTCTTGGCTGAGATCCCAGCCCTTCTTAAAATGTCCCAAAGAACGTCCCGGACCCAGTCATGCCTATATTTGAAACCAGGCAACTCCTTACAGTGAACCGCGTGTTCCCCATATTTGTCCAAGCATGCCTTACGGCAAATCGGACAAACTTCATCTTCATGGTACATGGGGATCGCCAAACGATATTTAAGAATTGCCCTGTATTCAACCCTAGACATGGTTTGGCCCAAACCTTCAATTGGGATAACATTCAGGAAATCTTGGGCATGGGGGCTTTGCAAGCATTCAATAACTGCCTTTTGGCGGGGGGACAGATCAAAAGTTTCACCCAGGCTCTGTGCGATTTTGCCAAAGAGGGCATTCGCCAAAGTTTTCTGAGGCTTTGGGGGGCGGTGTCCTTGTTAGAAAAACCGCCAATATCAAAACCTGGGAGAAAGTCATTTATCCTTTCGAGGGCCTGTATGTAGTCCAAGTCCATGTCGACAACCCCACTATTCCTTAAGATGTGGTCTTGGAGATTCGAAGACTGAGGTCGCGATGCCACAAAAGCATACACCCCCACATCGTTTGCTGAGAGGAGCCCTAATCCCCCCAAACGCATCGGCAAGGATGCCAGTCGCCACTGTAGGTCACCAAAGAACGGACCCCCGCATACCACTATGTCTTCGATAGCTTCCCGCAGACCTGTGTCAAAACATGATAATTATTTTAGGAAAATATAAGAATTTAAAAACAAAATTAAATTTTCTCTCTAATGTTTCCTCCCATAACTTTTAAACGATAATATATTTTATATACGAATTTTTTTAAAGAAAAAATTACACCAAATTAACGAGCGTTTTATTATCTTTCCAACGAGTACCATAGTGCTATATAAAAAACGGAAAAAAAAAAACAACTATCTTTGTGGGGTTTGTTTTCAAATATATTTTACTCTACTAATAAATCACAAACGATAAACATAACTTCATAGGCAGAGATTCCTTTTTTTTTTATATTTGAATATGATAACTTATGACAGAAATTTGTTTAAAATAAATAATAATAATAATAATAATAATAATAATAATAATAATATTCATTAATCATGGCAAATCATTAATTATGTTGTCATATTAGATATTTTATTATGTTATATTAGATATTTCAACCCCGGGACACTCCCGGGATAAAAGCTAGTTATAAATACACGGTTTCAGTTAGTGTATGCGCATATAATTTATATATGTGTAGGTCCTTTATGGCAAAAGTAAAATTGCACTAATTTTAACGTTATAATAATTTCTTTAGTGTTAAAATCGGCAACGGTTGATAATGCATCATGTGGTGGCGTTGATAGCAGAAAGATAGGGGTTACATGCACCAATCGGGTTTGTTCCGATTGCTGAGTGTTATGTGCTTTATGTCCAATGCTTGATTCAAAACTACTATCGAGTAAGGGGTAGTAAAGGGTCTCACTAGAAGTAGTCTCTCCGTTCCTACGGGATTCAGGTTAGGTTTTCTACATCTTACACTCGTCAGACCCTACATTAGTTTTGTTAGGGGTGGGATTTGTTGGAAAATCAGGCCCTTTGATAAAACACAAAACACACAAATTACAATAGACCTATCATCTATTTATACTAAACTCATTCTAGTCCTAACCAAACTCGAACTCTATTTTAATAACTAAAATAAACCAACTAGATAAACCTATCTAGTTAAACCGATAATTATCCCTAATAATTATATAAAAGACTCAATAAATAATTCACCATAATTATCTATAACTCGTCTTGATCTTTATCTCTTAATTCAATATTAACGTCTTCATTCTCCCCCTTAATCTTGAATTGGACTCGTTTCTTCACATCCGCACTGTTATCGACAACTTCAATTCCTTGACCAAGTTTTTCATCTCCCTCTTCCCGGGTCACCAGAACTACCCCGTTCTTGACCACTTATCAAAGAAAAAAAACAAGCTCCCCGCTTCTTCCGTTTTTTCTTTCCTTACTAGACACGACAAGATTCAAAGCACCCCGCTTTGACAAATCTTCTTCCGCTCGTCTATCCGCAAATTCCGATCAGTTACATTTGCCACCAAAAACAACCTACCCCGGTTACTCCGTTTTTATCCATGGCAGGAAGGACCGGGTCTTGATCTCACATGGATTGAAATATGCTAGTGCTATGAGTTTATCACCACTTAACCGAACACCGGTTAGTCACCACCGCCATCGCAAACGGTACACCCCGTTATACGGCTAACCTGAACCACTTTCACAACCACGAATATCAATAACCAACAAAGACAATAACGCCCCGCTATTCCGTCTTTTCGGTCACCAAACGAATTCGGTAGCTTCCCGCTGTTTCGTTTATCCGCGACACGCCCGTTGGATTTTATAAAAAAAATACTTGCTCCGTTTCTGCTTTTCAAATACCAGCAAAACACCGACTCTGAATCCTAGGACCGCCGTGACGCTCGTCACCTCATGTTGTTTTGATCCCAAGATAGCCCTCCTTTTTTTTTACTTCTGGTGTTTAATCATTTAACCAATGGCCCTTGCGAAATTTTGATTGACCACAATTTGAACTCCAATATAATCTCATGCAAACCACAGTGCACCGACCTTACCGAATGATTGGCCTATAATGAAACCATAAACTTGGTTGATTCGTATCCACCAATGACCAACCTTAATATTCAACTCAGTGTTGACTTTTATCTTCGTATCCAATCATGCGCCGCCTTTTACCCCTGCTGCAACCCCACGAGGGGCTGCTCCCTTCTCGAAAAACGACTCTCAAAACCGCCAAGCTCTGATACCAATTGTTGGAAAATCAGGCCCTTTGATCAAACACAAAACACACAAATTACAATAGACCTATCATCTATTTATACTAAACTCATTCTAGTCCTAACCAAACTCGAACTCTATTTTAATAACTAAAATAAACCAACTAGATAAACCTATCTAGTTAAACCGATAATTATCCCTAATAATTATATAAAAGACTCAATAAATAATTCACCATAATTATCTATAACTCGTCTTGATCTTTATCTCTTAATTCAAGATTAACGTCTTTAGAATTTACCGAGTATAATGATATGATGATGATGATGATGATGATGATTATTATTATTATTATTATTATTATTATTATTATTATTATTATTATTATTATTATTATTATTCTCTATAATATTAATTCAAAGACACTTGAATAGTGTCTTACTCCTAACTTGCACCAAGGTATGTGTTTTGCTAACATGCACTACAAAGTGAAATTATTCTGCCTACCATTTTTGACTCTTCGAACTAAGCATAGAAGTCTATTATACATGAAAATTTATTCTGCCTTTGGTCCACACAACATAAGCTTACTATTACTATGAATCAATTAACGTAGTTATATTAAACACTCCTACGAAACAAACGTGCCCCGCTGCGAAGCGCGTGTAACTAAAACCTAGTTATTGTTATTATAAATACATAACAATAATAATGTATATTATGTATATATTATGTACATATATATAAAATTAATTAAAAGTAAATAGATTATAAACATGTGAGTATAAATTGAGTCAAGACATGCTAACTTGCCACATTTGTTGCGAAATGTGAATTCAGTTGATGAGATTATTGAACGCAGCTAAATGTAAAGTCAAATATTAAAATTAAATTAAATACATTGCATCTTAAGACATAGATTAATTTTGCATAAACTATTATGCTTTAAATACGAAATAATCAAATCATACTTTAAAATTTTTATTGATTTTAAATTTGGTTGCTGAAACTTGAATAAGGATAGGGCGATTCAATTTAGTTATATACTTATATTTTTAAGATTAATACAACTAATCAATTTCTGTTATATAATGGTTCAATTATATCATATTGCATTACACTATTTAGTTAATTACAAACTTCTGATAGTTATTTTATCGTTTCTCTTTTACTAGTTGATATTGATATTCATTGAATATTATTTAGAGGTTGTTTCTTCTCTTGGCCATTGTTACATGCATTTATGACCTAACTTATGTTATGGACACTTTGTTAACATAAGGTTTGATTATGCCCCTTGTTTACTTACGTTTTAAATAATTGCTTTGGGTATTACTTTAGACACTTCACACTTGAATTGTACTTTTCGAACTTATGCTATATGTATGAACCCTAAGTATGCTCACTAACATTTCGCTGACAATTATTTTGTAGATGTTTCAGGTAATGCTTGTTGATGCTACATGCAGAGCTTTGGACCTAAAATTAATAAATCAACTTTTTCATATCCTGTTTTGTTATGTTGAGACAATGTGCATTCTCTTCTTTGTGTGACAATTAAATTTGAATTTCACTAATATTACAACTTTAATAGTATCATGTACTTTTGAACAATAATTCACATTGCATCTCGATGTTTCTGTGATCGGTTGAGGTGCTACAGATTTGATTCTGTAGCTCAACCAAGAATTTGGTTATCTAAGTTTTCATTGAAATCTGTTGGAACCGGTTATAATTAACACTTCAAAGGAATTGAGTTATTATCCAAGGTTTAGTTGCAAAAATTATGTTTTTTTTATAAAGAAAAAGTTTTTTTTATATATTTCATATTTTTTTAGAAAATTTGTTTTTTTTTTTTGGGTAAAGTCGACTCAAAATGAAAATGATTAATTGATTGGTCATGCTAATCATATGTAGTTATAAAATATTAACTATAAATACATATGTGTTTTTTATATAGTTTAGTAGTTGATATAGGAGATCAAATCTAATCTGATCAATTCTAAACCAAACGAGGCAGTTTTGGTTCAAGTTAAGCTAACGAAACATAAATGTGCTTTATTTAGACATGACAAAACAAACGCACTTGATTGATTTAGAACCAATGTTTTTAAACCTGGACTGGACCGGGAAACGGACCCCCGGCCAGTCCGGGTTGCTATGTTGGACCGCTGGTACAACGGACTGGTGGTTGACCCGGCGACCCGGCGGTCGGACCGGGGTTTTAGACGCTGGACTGTTTTTTTTTTTTTTTTTTTGGGTTTTGGTTTGTTTTTTGGGCTGGTTCATTGAGTCGGTTGGATCGGTGAACCGGTGGGGACTCCGGTTCGACGTCCGGTCGGATTTTGAAAACATTATTTAGAACAATTATGGTTGAATTGGCTATGGGATCAGTTGGTTCTTAATTGTTCTAAGAGATGAAGACCGATTAAATTTGATGTTAAGATTAGTACATAAAACTTTTCCAACACTAAGTAGTGTTCTAAGTATTAAGTATGCACTAGTTTGATTGTGCAACTAGGTAGTGTTTGATGGTAAAGTTCTGCAATTGTTTAGGAAGTTGAGGATTTGCTTTCTTAGGAATGAATTTGAGAATGTGTTATCTTCACACTTGATTAGAAATGATCTTTACAAGTTTTATATAAAAAAATGATTTGTAAAGACTTTCATCAAGGATTATGTTCCTCAGTAATTCACCACCTAGAACAATAATTATCACAACATATTGAGATTGCTTTGTGCATTTTGTAGATATTATATGAATTGTTGGGAAATTACACTAAGTGAAAAAGATTTTGATTGAATATATTATACAAATAGTTGGAGAATTTGACTAATTTTAAATAGAATAGTGTTTATTGTGCAAATACTTGAGAAATAGCATTAGTCTAGATTAGTTTGTGCTGATCTTCTCACATTATTTTAATAGATTATTTAATAAAGGTTAGGATCAAATACACAAGAAACTTTTTTTAGGAAGGAAACTTTTTTTAGGAAGGGTGAGAAGGATTGTGATCCATTGATCATATATTTGAATGGTTGGGATTAGTTTGTTTGAAAAAAATAAATATTCCCTCCATCCCAATTTAAATGTCCTACTTTCCTTTTTTATTTGTCCCAAATTAAATGTCCCTTTTCAAAAATAGAAATGTAATTTCCAATTTTACCCATAAAAGACAAAACACAATCACCACTTTTAAGGATATTATTGTCATTTTACCACATACAAACAAAATATTTCTTAAAATGTGTGTTTTTTGAACTAGGACATTTAAATTGGGACGGAGGGAGTAATAAATTAGAGGAAGGGCATAAAAGAAAAACCACATTTGTTGACTTTCTCTCTCCACATGCAATGCACATGTCAATTCCCCCATCATTTTAAAACGTCTATAACTTTTTCATACGATATTTTTTTTTCAAAAAAATTCACCATATTAACGAGCGTTTATTTATCTTTAATATGAGTACCACATTGCTACATTAAAATTGAAAAAAAAAATTCGTGTTAAATGGGTTTTCTTCTCCGTTGTGTCTTATGTTCGTTCATTGTGTTATAGTATGCACACATGCTTTATAAATATGTTTTTTTAGTCTACACATGATTTAACTTTGTCCATTGTGTTTTTAGTATGCTTTTCATTGTGTTTTACGCAAATGAGTTTGGTATTTAGGTGTACATTGTGTTTTATTATGTTGTTCATTGTGTTTAAGTTTTTTATTCATTGTGTTTTAATCTTCTGTTCATTGTGTCTTTAGTATGTCGTCCATTGTGTTTTATTAGATTGTTCATTTTGTTTTATACCCTATTGTTCATTGCATATTTAATTGGTACTCATTGTGTTTTACGTTATCTCCATTGTGTCTTAGGCAACTGGGTTTTCAACTTTTTTTTCAAAAGTCTCCATTATGTTTTAGTCTTCTATTCATTGTGTCCTTATTATGTCATCCATTGTGTTTTACACAACTGCATTTTTGACTTTTTTTTCAAAAGTATTCATTGTATTTTAGTCTTCTGTTCATTGTGTCTTTAGTATGTCGTCCATTGTGTCTTAAGCACTGGGTTTTCAACTTTTTTTTCAAAAGTATTCATTGTGTTTTACTCTTCTATTCATTGTGTCTTTAGTATGTCGTCCATTGTGTTTTATTAGATTGTTGATTATGTTTTATACCCTATATTTAGTTGGTGCTCATTGTGTTTTACACTCTATTGTGTCTTACGCAAGTGGGTTTTGATTTTTTTCGAAAATATAACAATATGGTACTCATATTAAAGATAAAAAGACGCTCGATTTTATGATATAATTTTTTTTTAAAAAACGATGACGTATAAAAAAGTTACGGACATTTAAAAATGAAGGTGGAAATGGCATGTGACTTGCATGTGTATATTTTTTTGACAAAATTACCCCTCCCACTTGTTTAATCCTTTGACACATGTCATTTTCTAATGGCTTCTCACTCTTCTCATTTTTTATAGCGTTTGTAGAATAACCCAACCCCACTCTTATATATTATAGACAATGGTAATGTGCAATAACAAAAGGTTTTGTGTGGTTTTAATCTGCAATTATGATTCTATAGTGGTCAAATGCCAAATATAATTATCATCACAAAACTTTTTCTAAAATCATTAAGTAGAGGAAATCAGGAAAACAATTGACCATATTGTTCTATGACAAAAGTATTCATAATACCTTAAATGTAGATTCACTGGTCATTGCAAATTGATCTTATTAATAATATTCAAACAAATTTATGATTGTAAGTTGCATTTTGTAACTTTAGTCCATGAGTTTTTTAATCAAGCTCAAATTTTATAATTATGACAAACTTAATAATTAAATTAACTAATCAAGTTCATTAAGACGTTGAGAGTACCAGTATCGATATTATCAAACCCGGTAAAATTTATCGTTTTTATAGTTTTTTATCGATAAAAAACATGAGTCGAAATCCTTTGAGAATATTATGACTTGATTTTTTGGTTTTCTATTTCGGTTGCTATAGAGAGTGGCAATATCATAATAAACTGAATCGATACCGACCGAGGCCCGCCGCATAGCGCGGGGGAATCCCACTAGTTTTACAACATGTACTTATAGTAATATTAATACCAACTCAAACTCACATCTTAAGTATCCAAATAATTTTAATACACTTGTGAACACTACAAATTAAAAGAGTTCTCAATGAGCAGCTTGACTCGATTATGTCCTAACATCCACCAAACAATAAGGTATAAAATATATAAACTAGTAAACACTACAAATAAAAAGAGTTCTCAATGATCGGAAAATCACTTGGGAAAGATAGGAGTCGTCGAACCATCAATAAATAGGTCGTGGGTAAGGAATTTACCGACGGGTCACAAATAAAAATTACAACAAATCACTGACAACAATATCAATGATAGAATAACAATGTGTTCAAATGACATCTCAACGACAGTGTCTTAGCTAACAGAGCATTAGCGATGTCTTCACCGATGGATCATCAACGAAGCCTTCTGATATACGTTAATTTATACATATAAAAGCCCCAGTTTAACTCCCCTTTATATACGTTTTTGGCCGTATACACGATGAATTGGTACTTATTTGGGCATCTTTATGATTACAGGTCTTAAACGGTATCCAGGAAGCAAACCGGATAAAAAACGAAGGTTTCTGCACGAAAACGGAACGTTTGTCAATCCGACCGGCCGCGCGAATGAACCGACCGGCCGCGCGCAGCATTCTGATATTTCTGGGGACCTTCTAGAAGGCCTACGTCAGCATTCGAGAAGCATTTCTGACCCGAGTAAAGCGACCGGCCGGTCGGATCATCCGCGCGGCCGGTCGGATCGTCTGTTCTGTTTTTAAATAGCCCATTTCAGCCATTGATCAAGTATTGGACCTTTGGGGGGCGATTTTGGGCGATTTTCGGACGAACCAAGCTGCTGGAAAGCCGTGGAACAAGCTCGGGAATCCATCCAATCCATCCTTCATCATCCAATCCATCTCTTTAGCATTCTTATGGTTTGATCCTTTTTAGCTTTTTAAGATCCAAATCTGCTTTTGTATGCTATTGTGATGTTATTTTAGTTAATCGTACGCCTACGGGCAAGAACATTAGTATTAGTTAGTAGTTAAAACAATCGTTAGTATGTAATCATGTTTTGTATAAATTTGGCGCTTTTCATGTTTGGATTTTGATGATCATATTGCAACCTTGTTTCATTGTTGTTAGATTTGTGATTATGTTTAAGTGACTTTGATGATTGTCGGATGTGTTAGGCGGATTACTTGTTGAAGAAACCGTCCGTTTAATCGTCCGATAGTAGACTAGTTAACTTGTTAATAAAGTTTACACCATGAAACTGTAACCGGGTATTGGTTTGGTTAAAGCCGCTTAAATAACGATTATGAATGTTTACCGGCACGTAAAAGAGTTTTAAAAGCTTAATGGTGTTGTTACCAATCTTTGACACGGTTAATTATCTTTGTTAGTTATTTTGGTGAAAATGGCGATCTTAGTAGATTTGTGTTCAAAGTTGGTAAAATGGAATAGGTTGTGAAATGCTCTACTTTATGCTAGTCTAGGTGGTCATATTGTGTATTCGATATTGCTTTCCTGAACTAGTGCGGTTGAGGACTCCCGAAAGGTGATACTAACCTATCTTTAAAGATCCACATGAGATTATATCAGCTGCTCGCTAATGAACAACTTGAAGTGGTTAACGTGTGTATTCGTGTTAGCTTTCTGTATAGTTGTCATGTTAGGATGCCCGAGAGGGACACTAACTGTCGGAAAATGGGAATGTTGATCACGCCTTTATTTCTTATTATATGTAGATGACATGCTAGGATTGGCGTATTATAGTTTATATAGTTATATTTTCTATTTGGAGTCGTAGTTAAGTTATTTACATGTGTTAGAATTAATCTAGTTATAAACAAACTCAAACTATCTTTTCCTACTGGTGAATCGGGGATAGAGTTTTAGTACCATTGCTCCGCGCGCGTCCATGGATCGATATCTGGTTCTTATCTGTACATTACTACATATATGACAGGGTACACTTGCCCTATTGTGTGTGTTTTAATATTAAGGTCTAAACCATTTTTATAAATATTAAAGCAAAACGTGTGTTAAAATCCATAGAAAAATATGTGTAGTTACGCACACGTGAAGTTTTTGGCGCCGTTGCCGGGGACGCGACGAGCTTTAGGAACGAACCAAGTCAACCTTTTACCAGTGTACATGCTTGTGAATACTTGTTTATACTTTGTTGATTCTTTATTTCATTCATTTATTTGCATATATGATTATTTGATTGTTTATTTGATTTATTTGTCTGTTGATATTTTGGATTGATTTTAGATTGGTTCATAGGTTTGCACATATATTCGTTCATTTATCTGCTTATAGGATTGTTTGATTGATTATTCGTTCATTAGGATGTTGATAGATTTAATTGATTGATTATTGGATTTATTGGTTTATTTAGGAATTTGATTTATTCTTTATTTGATTGATTAGATTTATTTGTTCGTATTTGAACTAATTATTAATTTCATGCTTTGAATAGTTTTATGCTTTGTCTGTTTGTTTCTGTTCATTTTATTGATTCTATTGGTTTTTATTTGATTGTTATGTATATATACTTTTTATTTTACTTAAATATACAATGGAAGTCTGGGTATGCTATGTTTAAATTTGATGGTTCGGATGCTTTTATAAAAGGTTTGGGTTAAGAAAAATTGGGAAATTTATTTAATATAGAAGTGGTTTTAATAAAAATAATTTTCTGTGAAAAATGCTTCCTTGCGATTCGCAAAGAAGCTGGGCTTATGGTTCCGCTTTAAGCGAGTTCCTAATTACCCCGGATTTTATCTTTTATTGTTCGCGATACGCGAACAGGATCACCAGAGTCCTTCGTGTGACGTGAATAACCGCTATCTTCCGTTTTTAACTCAATACATTGGCATCCATCATCGTTTCTATTCATCAACTTCCGTTATATTATTTTTCGGTGAAAAAGGTTGTTTTCGCGCAAGCAAAATGACGGTCTTTATTTTGTTGCAACGCGCGAGCGCCTTGAGTCATTGTAGTCACTTGCGCCACGCGAGAAGCGGTCTATACTTCTTCGCGATGCGCGAGCGACTCAGATTTCGCTAAAAATATTGTATATTTTCGTATTTATATATTATCGTAATTTAAGTTTAGTATATAGTTTTTGTATATTTCTTTTATTTTTCATAGATTGAGTCTGTATTTATTTTCGTACATTGCATCAGTTTAAGTGTGGGGATGGCCGATGTCTGTTCATTGCTCGATCGATCATCTCGCCCGTACTTAATCTCCATTCGGGCGAAAGCGATCTTAAAGAAAATCCTTTATGAAATCGGCCATTCCAATAAGTCAAAGTCCAAGTTGGACTAAGTTTAAAGTCAACGGACAGCGATTAAATCTTAACATTTAGGCCCGTTTGACCCGGATGTGGAAATACTTGAATTCCACGGCCGCGCGCCTAATCGCGCGTGGAAAAGCGAGTCCAGCTATCGACTCACTCACTCGAGCAAAATGTAGCGATGTGCAAGGGCAGAAATGTCCTATAACTTCATAAAGTTTTTAGCCAGGATTGATTCGCGCCAGATGATTGTGTGGAAAGTCGCTTCAAAACCGTGTTATTTTACTAAGAAGCATAGCAAAACAGGTAAGTTGGTTGTTTGTGTCGAAACAGAGCGAGCACTTGCAACTTCCACTCAAGAACACACACACAAACACCTTTCAATTCCACATCAATTCTTCAAATCAAGGTATGGGTCTTCCTCTTTCTTGTTATTTTTCTTGTTCTAGTGTAGATTAGTTTAAATTTTTGCAATCTTTTCATGATTTTAGGGTCCCTTCATAATGTTTAACAAACCCTAGTGTTCTTGAATGGATTGTATGCTTTGATAGTTTAGATTAGAGGTTATTGTTGTCCAAATCTTTGAGTTTTTGAGGTTTTCTTCATAATGTTTAAACTAAATCCGAAATTTTTTTAAAGATTTGTGTGATTTTGTAACCTTATTTTTAGTGTAGTTTAGTATAAATGTAGATTAATTTCATAATAGGGTTGTATGTTAGTGTAGATGTTAGTGTAATTTAGGTTTGTTTTTGGAATTTTGGGGATTCTTCATAAATGTTTAAACATCCCCAAATTCCTCATGTTTTAGGTTATAATTTGTTGATTTCTTGGGGTTTCCTTCATAAATGTTTAACAAAACCCCAAAACTTTAAGACTGTTAGTGTTTTTATTGTAGTTTAGATAGTTTTGTTCGTAAAACTTTGAGGAGTTCTTCATAATTAAACAAACGCGCCCCAAGTTCTATGATACTTCATAATAATTTGGTTTTTAAAACACCTTTCGCGGGATAACTTGAATTTAAAACGATTTTGCAAAATAATACCGCGTAGGTGTTCAAAATTCCAAATTTGTTTGAAAACTTCATAAGTGTGATGATGAATGGATGTGTTTGATGTATTTTCCTTTTGGCAAGAATGGTGATAGTGCAGGAAAAGGCGAGCACCGGTATGGATGCTCAATGCAGTCACCATACTTTTCGGGTTATCACCACCAGGGGAGTATTATTCTCCTTTTTCACACAATAGTTGGCTAATTCATAAACGCTTTCTATTTCTCACATTGGGGACAATGTGACGTTTAAGTGTGGGGAGGGATTATATCGTGTTCTAGTTTGTCCTCTTGTGTTTATACTTATATATATATATATATATATATATATACAAAAAAACCCTTTTATAAGTACATATATGTATATATTTGTAATAAAATATCAAGCTTAACCAATTTTTGATAAAAATAACTTAAGGCGCGACAAACGGACGTGATACTAGCATGCTAAATCTTTACATTTGCACCCATTTCCTTCCGGTTACATGAGCATTTGAGCCTATTAGTGTAGATTTCATTTCTTTGACATGCTTATCGAGTGAGCCGGATGTTTTGTGCCATTTAGAACTTGTCATTAGCATGCTTGTTTAGACCAGATTCGTGTGAGATTGTATGAAAATGATTGAGGCATTTAGGATACCCTTTTGATTTAGCCTTTTCTTTTCGTTCTATCTGTTTCCCGCACCCAAAAAAAAAATTATCCCCTAGTTAACCATGTTGAGCCTAATCCCGTGTTTTTTCTTATTCACCACACCATTTCACCACTAAACCAAATTTGGCCTTTTTCTTTTAAACCTTTTGTGTTAAAACTCGGTTTAGGTTAATGTTTGACTCGTTTTTGCGTTGTAAATAGTTCGTGTTTGGGTTTGTATATTTAGAGCCCGTATGTTGATTATATTCGTGTTTTAATATCAGCTATATCATAGATATATATGTTGAAAAAAAAAGAAGGAAAAAAAAAAGAAAAAAAATCCAGAAAAATAGAACACCCTAAAATAGGGTGAGTTAGCAGTGATCGAGCAGTTTTTAGAGCTTTAAAGTTAGAAAATTGTACGTTTAGCTCGATATGAATAAAATGCGGTTATGTTCGCGTATGTATTGTATAGTAGTTTTTGCTTCAGTTTAGTTAGATTTAACCGCCGAGTTTTAGCCATTTCGTCACTGTTTATATATCCATTCCACACCCTTACCCTTGCCTGACATTACAACCCTCATAAGACCTCTTGATTCGTGCTCTTACACACGTTAGTTGGTGAAGACTAGATCTTTTGACAAGCTTATGATATTGCACGATTCATTGTCATGGCAATGGAGCGATTTACACATACACATTACACGTGTGTATCATAAATAAAACCGAGTGTGTGTGAACATTGTGAGTCGTGTACGGGTTAGCGTGCTTTGTGGATCGGAAGTGAGTCGTTGCTTTTCAGTTATCTTATCACCTGTTTATATCTTCTGTGGGCTTGATTATTATCGTCTGTACAGGTTATATTTTGTCTTTGTTGCCACTTGGCGAGTTTTTCGTTTATTTCTGTTTTGTTGTTTGCTTGAGGACAAGCAAAGTTCAAGTGTGGGGATGTTTGATATACGTTAATTTATACATATAAAAGCCCCAGTTTAACTCCCCTTTATATACGTTTTTGGCCGTATACACGATGAATTGGTACTTTTTTGGGCATCTTTATGATTACAGGTCTTAAACGGTATCCAGGAAGCAAACCGGATAAAAAACGAAGGTTTCTGCACGAAAACGGAACGTTTGTCAATCCGACCGGCCGCGCGAATGAACCGACCGGCCGCGCGCAGCATCCTGATATTTCTGGGGACCTTCTAGAAGGCCTACGTCAGCATTCGAGAAGCATTTCTGACCCGAGTAAAGCGACCGGCCGGTCGGATCATCCGCGCGGCCGGTCGGATCGTCTGTTCTGTTTTTATATAGCCCATTTCAGCCATTGATCAAGTATTGGACCTTTGGGGGGCGATTTTGGGCAATTTTCGGACGAACCAAGCTGCTGGAAAGCCGTGGAACAAGCTCGGGAATCCATCCAATCCATCCTTCATCATCCAATCCATCTCTTTAGCATTCTTATGGTTTGATCCTTTTTAGCTTTTTAAGATCCAAATCTGCTTTTGTATGCTATTGTGATGTTATTTTAGTTAATCGTACGCCTACGGGCAAGAACATTAGTATTAGTTAGTAGTTAAAACAATCGTTAGTATGTAATCATGTTTTGTATAAATTTGGCGCTTTTCATGTTTGGATTTTGATGATCATATTGCAACCTTGTTTCATTGTTGTTAGATTTGTGATTATGTTTAAGTGACTTTGATGATTGTCGGATGTGTTAGGCGGATTACTTGTTGAAGAAACCGTCCGTTTAATCGTCCGATAGTAGACTAGTTAACTTGTTAATAAAGTTTACACCATGAAACTGTAACCGGGTATTGGTTTGGTTAAAGCCGCTTAAATAACGATTATGAATGTTTACCGGCACGTAAAAGAGTTTTAAAAGCTTAATGGTGTTGTTAGCAATCTTTGACACGGTTAATTATCTTTGTTAGTTATTTTGGTGAAAATGGCGATCTTAGTAGATTTGTGTTCAAAGTTGGTAAAATGGAATAGGTTGTGAAATGCTCTACTTTATGCTAGTCTAGGTGGTCGTATTGTGTATTCGATATTGCTTTCCTGAACTAGTGCGGTTGAGGACTCCCGAAAGGTGATACTAACCTATCTTTAAAGATCCACATAAGATTATATCAGCTGCTCGCTAATGAACAACTTGAAGTGGTTAACGTGTGTATTCGTGTTAGCTTTCTGTATAGTTGTCATGTTAGGATGCCCGAGAGGGACACTAACTGTCGGAAAATGGGAATGTTGATCACGCCTTTATTTCTTATTATATGTAGATGACATGCTAGGATTGGCGTATTATAGTTTATATAGTTATATTTTCTATTTGGAGTCGTAGTTAAGTTATTTACATGTGTTAGAATTAATCTAGTTATAAACAAACTCAAACTATCTTTTCCTACTGGTGAATCGGGGATAGAGTTTTAGTACCATTGCTCCGCGCGCGTCCATGGATCGATATCTGGTTCTTATCTGTACATTACTACATATATGACAGGGTACACTTGCCCTATTGTGTGTGTTTTAATATTAAGGTCTAAACCATTTTTATAAATATTAAAGCAGAAACGTGTGTTTATTCATTGCAAAATTATGTGTAGTATCGCACACGTCACCTTCACCGATAGTTTCATCACTGACTAATTAATGACATTGACTATCTCATGTTTCACCGTCATATTACCGAGGGGCGGCATTCACTAACGACATTGGAAAGCTGTCGGTATATGGATATTGTTGGTTTTTTAAGTTGGAAATATTTACAACCCCCCCCCCCCCCCCCCTTGAAGGTAGGAGTCATCAATGAAACTCCGTTGGGACACATTTTGTGGGTTATAAAGACATCACTAATAAAAATTACCAGGATCACTGATGGATTATTGACAATGACAAAAACTTCATCGACAGACTACTATAGTGTGTAATGGAATATAAGTCTACAATATTCCAATTGTATTTTAGGAAGATTATTATGTAATTATGATTGTGATTATCTCTTCCCTAATTCAAGGGATTGTAACTTGTATATATACATTATCCGCAATTTGACAATCCCACACTTTACAGAAGTCTCGCTGGGGTTCTCAAGTATCTCACGTTTACTAGACCAGACATTAGCTATGTAGTTCAACAAATTTGTATGCACATGCACGGCCAAAAAACAGACCATTTAGATGCTTTAAAACGTATCACTCGCTATATAAAAGGAACGACCGATCATGGGTTAACGATTTTAGCATCATCGGATTTCTCCCTACGAGCATACACTTACGCAGATTGGGCAGGTTGTCCTGACACACGTCGTTCGACTTCAGGTTATTGTTTGTACATGGGACCCAATCTATTGTCATGGTCGTCAAAGTGTCAATCTACTATATCTGCTTTATTGCAGAGGCGGAATATCGCAAATGTTATTGCCGAAGTTTGTTGGATCCGAAATCTCCTTCTTGAACTGTGTCGCCTAGTGAAGTCTGCTACTCTCATTTATTGTGACAACATCAGCGCCATCTACTTGTCTGGTACCCCGGTACAGCATCCGTGTACTAAATACATAGAGTTGGATATTCACTTCGTTCGCGAACACGTGCAAAGAGGAACCGTTCGCATACTACATACTCCAACCAGGTTTCAAATTGCGGATATCTTCAAAAAAGACCTGCCAAGAATTTTGTTCGATGACTTTCGTTCCAGTCTCAACATTCGGAAGCCGCCAGTTTCGACTGCGGGGTGTAATGGAATATAAGTCTAGAATATTCCAATTGTATTTTAGGAAGATTATTATGTAATTATGATTGTGATTATCTCTTCCCTAATTCAAGGGATTGTAACTTGTATATATACATTATCAATCAATGAGAATAATCAAGCATTGATCCATACCCTTCTTCAGTGTGTTTCACCCAAAGACCAACAACAAAGTCTAAAGTAACAAGTCATCAACGGCCCGTTTAGAGGCGGGTTAAAGGTGTTGCTTTGTAATCATTGATAGACTTGTATGATTCTGTTTCGTGGTGTGGTCGGGTAGCGACTTGCTACTCCTGGTTGTAATTTGGGTATTGTTGTTGGTGATGAATAAATGGTCTGTTTTGGTTATTCAAAAAAAAAAAAAAAACAAGTCATCAACGACATCTTCACTGACAGATCACCAACGATTTATTTTATTACTAGCAATTACAATGTCCCTACATGTTTCACCAACAGAAATTCAACAATATGACGTTCCATTAAAAATCCGTATAGATGCTGTTGGTTTTTATTAGAAAGATTAAACATATCATATCAACATTTTCTTGTCGGTACCTAATTAAGCTGGTACTATGGGCGTAGGACATGGATAATTGGATACCTGTGCATGTTGTTTTTTTCCTTCTATCTATACTATCTTATAAAGCATTTCATAAGAACCTCTTAATTTTTAAGTAATACAACAATAAATGCTTAAAGTACAACATATAATGCATGTAGTAACTACTTTTTAAGGGCATTTATGTCTTTCCAAACATAACTTACACATATACCCCTTATTAGTTACAGTTTCACTCCCTTATCTATCTATACTATATTATAATTTTATACAATATTTACATATTTGTCCCATCAACTTTACTCAATTTCTGTTTATTTAAATAGTAATTACACTTTTACACCTTTATTTTAACCAACTACCCCCACGATTTTTAAACGTTCATAACTTTTTCAGACGATAATATTTTCTTAATATTATTACACCGTATAAAAGAGCATTTTATTCTCTTTAATTTGAGTATAGTATTGCTATAGTTTTTTAATTTTTTAAAAATTATATGTTAGGGTTAAGCAATAACCGAAACGAAAACAAAGGAAAAAACGAAAATGAACTGAAATCATCTAAACTTTAATATAATACATTTCTCAATAATTTCTTAAAATTCGAGTTTTACAAGTATATTGATTAGAGTACAAAAACACAATGAAAATATTAACTACTTTTTTAAGGCAAACATGTATTTTAAAATACTTACATGTGCCCCTCCATATTTACTCAATTTTTTTTTATTTAAATAGTAATTACACTTTTGCACCCTTAATTTAACCAACCACCCCCGTGATTTTTAAACGTCCATAACTTTTTCATGCGTGAATATTTTCTTAATATTATTACACCATATAAACTGACATTTTATTCTTTTTAATTTGAGTATAGTATTGGTGTAGTTTTTTTTTTATAAAAAATGATATGATAAGTTTAAGTAATAACTGAAACAAAAACGAACCGAATTAGACGAAAAATAATAGTTGCATGTTTTCCTTGTTTTAAGGAAATTACCCCCACGATTTTTAAATGGCCATAATTTTTTCATACGTTAATAATTTAAAAAAAATCATAAAAACAAGAATTTTATTCTCTTTAATTTGAGTACTAATGCTAATGTTTTTAAAATTTTAAAAGTGGATGTATTATGTGATTTACCAGGGCCGACTCGACCATTTTAGGGGCCTAAAACGAATTTTAAATTTGAGGTTCTTTTAGCATAACAGAGACCACAGTAAAAAAATCTTATCATTGAAGGGATTGGGTATCAAATCCTCACATGGATTGACCTAACCTTAAATACTAAAAACAGATGATGTAAACAAAACAAAGAGTATATGACATCAAAAACATCCTAAATTTAAAACATGATATGAATATCGAAATTTTAGTCATAATTTTTATTTCCGATCTTTATTTTAATCACATATAAATATCAGTAAAGACATGGCATTTTATTTAAAACATGAATTAACATCCACATTATCTCATATTTTATTTGCATAATTCGTAAGCTGCAAAAATCAACAGTTGAGTAGTAAAAGTTATAGATTATCAATTTACCTTCAAGGGATGCGTAGCAAATTAACAATTTTGATTGTCGATTTCGAATGAACTAAGTTGCTAACTACAACACCTTAGATTTTGATTTTTATTTTTATTTTAATTATAAAAAGAATTAGAGCAAGAATGCAACAGAAGATAGTTAGACTTTGATGATCGTGATTTTACGATTCAGGTGTACGACCTTTCACCATTACTACATGATTCGATTTTCATTCCTCACTTTCATTTTTAACCTAACCGTGTTGCCTCTTTTTGGAACGAGCTATGATTCAATACTACATAAACAAGTTCGATACAAATATAAAATAACATCAAAGAATGGGGCCTAAAAAAGATGGGGCATTAAGCCCATGCTTTAGTAGACTTATACTTTGGTCAAAGTTTAGTTTTGGTTATTAACAAAATTAACTTAACCAGACTGAAAAACGATAATCTAATCAAATAAACCGAACCAATTAACTGATCGGTTAATAAGATTATTTAATCGTTGACTTTGGTTTTGATTGAGGCTAATAACTGAATTGAACTGAATTATGCATACCCGTAAAAATAGTTGTGTTCCCCGCCGCATCGCGCGGGCACACTACTAGTTTTACTAACTGTGCATGTAAATCCAAGAGTTATAAATGCAACAAGATCCTATGAAATAATTAACTATTCATCCAATCAGTCAAACATGTACCTCATACTAAAAAATTCTTCGTCATCGTCATCGTCATCATGATACTCAGTTAATCCCACCAATAGCAAAGTTAAGGTAAGGTCTGAGAAAGGTAAGATGTAGACAGCCCTACCTCTACCCCGTTGGAATAGAGAGGCTGCTTCCAGTGAGACCTCCTGCTCGATAGTGGTTTTGTATTAAGCATTGAACATAAGACACATAACACTTCGCAATCGGGAAAAGCCAGATTGATGCATGAAACCCCTTGTCTTTTGGCTATCAACGCCACCACATGATGTATGATTAACCATCCGTTGTTTTTAACGTTATTTTCACGAAATTAGTAAAATAACGTTAAAATTAGTGCAACTTTACTTTTGCCCCATGAGGGTCACACATATATACATTGTATGTGCACAGCCGTAAGCGGGGCTAACTCATACTAAAAAAGTAAAAATTGAAATTGGTTATTTAAAAGCATGTCCGGAGAGGCATCGTACATGACCAATAGTTATTAAAGTCGGTAGTAATATTATTATCTAGAGACTCATTTTTTACTTATCGTAGACGGCCCTGGGTTCTACTACCTAGTTTTGTATAAGGAAACCGAGTTTGATTACCAAGTCTAATACCAGATTGTTAATTTAAACCACGCTCTGTTAATGGTGGCCCGAGGGTAACCCCTGTTCTTTTTTCTCAACATAGTAAATTTACGTGTTTTTGCTAAAATATTTAAAACGTATGGAGTCCGCCCTCTCTCCCCTGATTTTTTTTTTCAAGCTCCGACCCTAAGGCCTATTATTACGATGTGGTTATACAAATATTACATGTCCTAAACACACTCTCCGCGATATAGCAATAGATATTTACCGCTATAGATATTTTACCGGTTATATTAACCCGTGTATCTGTATAACTATCCCCACCATAAAATATAATGTTGACCAACAAGGAGTGATGGGTATCTTCTTTTGAACAAAAAGAAAAGGAATAAGGGGAATGCGGACCATAGATACAAACAAAAGCAGCCATAATAATGAGCACAACGCATGTGGGTTCCGAAATAGTGGACATAAATCCACTTTACATAAGTCTTTTTGCATGGTTTTAAATTTTGATGGGTGAAGTTGTAATTTATGATTTTCTTTTCTTTTATGAGGTAAATATATAAACTTACAATATTAGTACGTTGAGTTTCATTATATATCTAGTGGTTTAGTGACATGATATCTGCCTTTATAAAATAGTGTGAGTTTAAATTTCATATGCAAGCTTAGATGATATTTAGGTATAAGAAATTGTTGTTATATTATTTGAAAGTTTAAATTACACTTTGAGAAATAAAAAAAAGTCAGAAAGAAAAGTTGTAGAAAAAAAGTAGAGTTATATAACTTATGAATTTATCTATCAGTCTGTAATTTATATAATAATGCTAAACGAAAATTTTCATTTGTTACATTTAGGGGGTAAAAGAGTCATTTCATTACAACTACAAGATTTTTAACGTTAGTTAGCGTCAACAATAAAAACATGAGCGAGTAAAGGAGTAAAAGAGTCACTTCATTACAACTACAGGATATTAAACATAAGTTAGTGTCAAGGATAACAAAGAAGTGCAATGGGTGAGCAAAGAGGTAGGATTACATACATAATCTAGACTTTGAGACAAAATTTTGAACTAAAACATTTAATTTACTCTAAACTTTGCTTTATTTTCCAGTTTCACTTGTTGAATACGTAATTTAGGAATTTTAATATATGTAATGCTAGTCTATTTTACTCTATTTAAATTGGGATTAACTTGACTATCATATCAATTGAACTCTTTATTTATAAGAATAACAAATTAAATTCTACATAATTAAATTCTACTTCAAATAAAAAAAAATAATAAAAAAAAATTACATGTAACAAATAATAATCAAAACAATCTGTTTAATTGTAAAACTTTCTCTAATTACAAGGAAACTAATATAATCAAATTCATCTTCTCCTTGAAACTTCACGAAGATCTTGAGTGAACCCTAAGCAACCTAGTAACCCTGACTTGTACGGCAAGAATGTCTTCCGCCGCATCTCTTCGGCTACAGCCCGGTTCGCGGTGTAATGCATTTCGTGTGCGGACATCTTCCTCTTCATCCTTCTCCTCGAAGACCCGCCTACCGAACCACCTCCATCGCAGCTTCTAAAGCTCGAATTCTTTGTATCTTGGTCTCCTTTTGTTATCATAGCGTATTTCCTGATCGAATCGTCGCTAGTTGTTGCGCTTCCTTCGGATGTGCTCCGAAATAGTAACAGGTTCTTAAGGTTCCACTTGTTGTACCATGTGAAACCAAAGGGGTTTGTTGATTGAGTTGTTAAGACCTTTATTAGAGAGAATATATATTAGTTTCACATTTAGAAATTGGGACATTTTTGGCGATAATATATGTCAGAAGTGCGTAGGAAACTGTTTTAAGTACACAGACAAAATTATGTTGTCATAAAACTGCCTTTCAGGACAGTTTTTCTGACAAAAATAATTTCATTGAAAGCTATTGCTAAAAGTAGTTTCCAACGAATATATTATCGTATGTACTATGTTGGAAACTCCTTTTAGCTACAGTTTTCTGGCATAAATGATTTTGTTAGAAAAACTATCTAAAGGCGGTGTCCGAGGAATACAATCATTTGTATTGGCATCGGAAATTGTCTTTAGTTACAATTTTCTAACAGAAATGATTTTGTTGGAAAACTGTGTACATTTCGTCGAAAACTGTCTTTTAGATACAAAAAAATCGTCAAAAATCTTTGTTAGGGAACTTTTTCTGATAAACATTTCCTACACATAATTACCATAAAATTTGATTATGTTTACTTTGTAATTATTCTCATATAAATAGTTGATCAATAATATACAATACCTTATGGTCATCTGATCTCGTGTCAGACACTCCTAAAGGAGACAAGGATCGTGACACTTTGGGTCTAGTGGTGGTCACGGTCCACTCTCTTCCACGTGGTGTCAGGTTTGGGGTTTGAGGTTTAGGTGTTTTTAAACATATCTTCCCATAACTCCTCGGAGGTTGTGGTTCCAACGGTTTAATCTTTCCGCCATCGAACAACTCGTCGGCATCAGATATAGACGGCGGTTCCAACTGGCCACTAAACTCAAAAGCAAAATCCATATCATCCTCTTCCAAATCCTCATTCTTCAGCTCATGAACCACTTTGTTACTTTCGAACCGGTCGGTTGAGTCAATATCATCGGCTGCAGCATCCGGGTTGATCGGAAAACCATCATGATCATTAGTTGAGGTGGGGAGGTAGAATTTAGGGAATAATGTCTTGGGACTTGAAGGTGCGGTGGCGTAGGGGGAGGTGGAGGTGCTGTCGAAGTTGAATTCGGCCGCCGGAGACGGCATTAGCAGCTGTGGATCCATGGTGATGGTGGCGTTGATGGAGGGTGATGGGTGGTGGTGTTTATATGTAGAGACAATGGAGGAAAGTGGTAGGAAGGTGGAGTTAGTCATCGGCCGCCTTTTTGTAGTTTTAGTTTTTATACTTAGATAGACAAATAAAGCAAATAAAGATAGATAGAGCTTTGTATCAAGTGTTTTAATATAATAATATAATATATACGTATCTCATGACATAAACATGGAGCCTCTTAACAACTAGGTTATGTTTATAGTTTTGTGTAGAAAATATTAATATATAAAGTATCGTATTTTAAGACACAAGTTGACAACTTATTAACATATCTATATCTATATCTATCTATATAATAATTGAGGTGAGATTGGGTTGAATGGAAGCCTAGGAGAGAGTTTAAGGTATCCATTTTCAAAATGGAGCTCCAACTAGCTCCCTATAAATAGTCTTTCTTACATTTTATTTTCATACAAACTTCCATAGACTCTCAAATCCTCTCTAAGAAATCTTCCAACCCACATTCATCACTCTTCTTTCTTATTCATTGCTCTTTCTAGGTATGTCTCTTATTCAAATATATCGAATAAAGTTCATCCTTTAAAAAATTTTCAGATTCGTAAAACTTAAAAAATACGCATCAACCCGTTTGATATTCTAACATGGAAAACTGGTATGTTATCTTAACATCAATCAACTTCTTGGCAATTAACCGGTTTAATATTTAGAGATGAAATCATGTTTTATAAAGGTTGTTAATTATTTACAAAGGAGATGTTGAAGCAATAATCAAACGTTTATGTGCAAACAATATTCAAAGGTTTATCAATATATAAAAGAATATCGTCTTTTAAACAATAAAACAATATAAACTCTATTTTGATGTTTTTTCATTGAATGTTTTCATTTGAATACTATAATAGCATCCGAATACAAAGAGGAGTGAATGGCGTATCACAAGGGAGAGCAATTCTTCAAGATCATGCATGACCCAACCGCAAGAGCTTTGGTATGATTATATTTTTAAACTATGTAAATATCTTTGTAACTTGAAAAAACGGATTATAAATTGTGCTAATGTTGTTTTTTAATGTTTAATCCAGACGTTGCCAACAGTTATGAACAAGTTTCTGGTGTCTAAGAACATACACAATAGTGTCCTTACAGTGGCTATTTTTATCTACTTACAAAACCTAATTATTTCTTTAAGGTTTTTCGTAATCGGATGGGATGATTTGCTGAAATCAGAAGATATTAACGTTGGTGACTATTGCGTCTTCAAATGGTGTTCAGAACAACACAAGCTGTTTGTTACTAAAATTGCACCACAAGATGTCATTGATGTATAAAGTTAAAACGTTATTTGTGTTTTTCATTTTTAATTTAATTTTTTTTGAATTCTTCATGAGTTATTATTCCTTATTTAATAGCATTTGCATTTTATATGTATCCCGTATTTAAATAATACAAATGACTTCATAATTGCAACAAGTTATCCGCGTTAATCAATCTACATTTTCAACCTGCCATATTTATCAATTATCAATCGTAATAATGCATAATTGTATTGCCATTATTAAATGGTCAATTCTCCATCTAATTTTGCCAAAAATTACGTGTCTTACAATTGCATTCATTAAGTGTTGACAAAACATTTAATGACAAATGTATTTTCGGTAACATTAAACCAATTGGTAACCGTTTAATGTTAATGCAGTACAAATCGTATTTAAAGCATTGTCAAACCGGGAGTAATTATGCATAATTGTATTTCCATTATTAGATGGTCAATCCTCCATCTATTTTGCCGAAAATCATGTGTCTTTAAATACGTTTCATTAAGTTATGACTAAGCATTTAACTACAGATTTATTTTCGGTAATATTACACTAATTGATTTTCGGAATGTTAATTAATTAAAAATCGAATTGTATTGCCATGATTTTCGGTAGTATTACACTAATTGATTTTCGGAATATTTTATTGACTTTGAAAACATTAAGAAACTATTGACTGATTTATGCAATAATAGACTACAAATCTGTACTTAAATTTGTAAAAATTAAGTAATGATTGGTAAAAACGTATTTAAAGACAAATGTATTTTCGGTAACATTAAACCAATTGGTAACCGTTTAATGTTAATGCAGTACAAATCGTATTTAAAGCATTGTCAAACCGGGAGTAATTATGCATAATTGTATTTCCATTATTAGATGGTCAATCCTCCATCTATTTTGCCGAAAATCATGTGTCTTTAAATACGTTTCATTAAGTTTTGACTAAACATTTAACTACAGATTTATTTTCGGTAATATTACACTAATTGATTTTCGGAATGTTAATTCATTAAAAATCGAATTGTATTGCCATGATTTTCGGTAGTATTACACTAATTGATTTTCGGAATGTTTTATTGACTTTGAAAACATTAAGAAACTATTGACTGATTTATGCAATCATAGACTAAAAATCTGTACTTAAATTTGTAAAAATTAAGTAATGATTGGTAAAAACGTATTTAAAGACAAATGTATTTTCGGTAACATTAAACCAATTGGTAACCGTTTAATGTTAATGCAATACAAATCGTATTTAAAGCATTGTCAAACCGGGAGTAATTATGCATAATTGTATTTCCATTATTAGATGGTCAATCCTCCATCTATTTTGCCGAAAATCATGTGTCTTTAAATACGTTTCATTAAGTTTTGACTAAATATTTAACTACAGATTTATTTTCGGTAATATTACACTAATTGATTTTCGGAATGTTAATGCATTAAAAATCGAATTGTATTGCCATGATTTTCGGTAGTATTACACTAATTGATTTTTGGAATGTTTTATTGACTTTGAAAACATTAAGAAACTATTGACTGATTTATGCAATCATAGACTAGAAATCTGTACTTAAATTTGTAAAAATTAAGTAATGATTGGTAAAAACGTATTTAAAGACAAATGTAATTTCGGTACATTAAACCAAATGGTAACCGTTTAATCTTAATGCAGTACAAATCGTATTTAAAGCATTGTCAAACCGGGAGTAATTATGCATAATTGTATTTCCATTATTAGATGGTCAATCCTCCATCTATTTTGCCGAAAATCATGTGTCTTTAAATACGTTTCATTAAGTGTTGACTAAACATTTAACTACAGATTTATTTTCGGTAATTTTACACTAATTGATTTTCGGAATGTTAATGCATTAAAAATCGATTGTATTGCCATGATTTTCGGTAGTATTACACTAATTGATTTTCGGAATGTTTTATTGACTTTGAAAACATTAAGAAACTAATCACTGATTTATGCAATCATAGACTAGAAATTAAGTATTTACTATCAATCCAGTATCAATTACGCCTAAAATTAATGTTCAATTATAAACATTCCTTATCAAAATTTATAGTATAAGTATTACAGAAGAGTTAGTAATTTTACGTAGATTATAACCTTTCCATGGCTGCAAACGAAGCACAAGAGTTTACCATGATTAACCAAGTTCATGTGAACAGAAATGATGTTTCTCTAAAGCTAAAGATTATACGTCTTTGGTGTCTACCCGACCGTCGCAATCCTAAAGACGTCTATTCAATTGAAATGATCCTTACTGACGAACATGTAATTCCCACACCCATATTTTTGATATAGTGTTGTATTCGCGTTTTTCATTATTTGCTATACCTTATTTACAATAATCATTTTTATGCGTAAATTACAAATTTTTCAGGGTGACAGAATCCAAGCAAATGTTTTTAAGCGGATGTTTTTTAGATTTGAGAGGTTTTTGTTCGAGAATGCTTCCATATGTTTTGAAGCAAATACATTTGTAAGTGTGTATTTAGCATATTTGATTTATTTTCTTTTGTTAACAAACATAGTTCTTTAATATTATAGGTAGTATACAATTATGTTTATTAAGGTTATCCGTTTACTGTAGTTACTCTGTTTGTGTTATACGTTTAGTATATACTTGGCGATTATAGTTTTTATTTTTTTTGTAAAGAATTGTGATTCTAAAATTTCCTTTATATGTTTTGTTTTTTTTATATAGTTTAGATAGTAACGACATCAATAATTGAAATTATAGATCCTAAACAATAACAAAAATAAAATGATTCATGAACATAGAAAAATAAACAAAAGGTTCACCTTCATAATTGAGGTCACTTGGGTTGAATCAAGGCCTTAGAGAGGGTTTGAGGTATCCATATTGAATATGGAGCTCCAAGTTTCAAGTATATATAAACCATTTTTTTTTACTTTTTCATTCTCACCAACATAATTCTCTATTTCTTCCTAACAAATCTTTCTATCCTTTTTCTTCATCTTTCATATTTTGTTGATTTTCCACAAACGATTCAAGGTAATCCTATCATACTCTTCTAATGTTAGTTCCTATTATTATTTTTGCTTTATGATGTAATAAGTTTGCTAATTAAATTATTATATTTTGACTTTGGTAATATAATTGATTGTCATTAAACTCATTTCAATTTTCCATTTTTATAATTCAAATGATTGCAATTAGTTTGCTAATTTTAAGTATCATTCATTAATTTCCGTAATATAATTAATTATCATTAAAATTATTTCAATTTCCTGTTTTTCTAATTTAAATGAATGCAATTAGTTTGCTAATTTTAAGCATTATGCATTGATTTCGGTAATATAATTAGTTTGCTAATTTAATTATTATATTATGACTTTCATAATATAATTAATTGTCATTAAAATCATTTCAATTTTCCATTTTTATAATTCAAATGATTCCAATTAGTTTGCGAATTTTAAGCATTGTTAATAAATTATTAATGTCAATATTTTTATGATTTTCGGTTTTTTGATGTTAAACGAATTTAATCATTATATTATGACTTTTGTAATATACTTAATTGTCATTTAACTTATTTCAGTTTTCCATTTTTATAATTCAAATGATTGCAATTAGTTTGCTAATTTTAAGCATTATTCATTTATTTCCGTAATATAATTAATTGTCATTCAAATTATTTCATTTCAATTTTCCATGTTCATATGCCTATTTGTTTTTTAAAAAACTATTCTTTTTTTTAACCTCAATTCTTTGACTTTATTTATTTTTATGTCTTACAATACACTTATTAGTAATTAGTAACGAAATTAGTAATGAAATATCATCTTACGTAATCAGTAACAACATTAACTAAAAGGCGATTCATAACATTAAAAAACCTCATTTGTCATGAAATCCTCCATCTTTGACTACATTAACTAAATAGCGTTTCAGTGATACTAAGAATAAGAATATTACGTCTTTCATTTAAATATCTTTGACAGATTAACGTTATCATATTATGTTTATAAAGAATTTTCCTTTAATCAATTGTCATGAAACGCTAAACATCATCATGATTGCAATAACTGTGTTAATTTTAAGCGGCGTTGACCAAATCACGTAAATTATCAATCCTTCCATTTTTATAATTCAACTATATAAATAAATCCGACTTATTCGATAAGAATTGTTCGAGACACAATATTCCGATTAAGGAAGCATTGAAACATGTCAAATGGATAAAAGGTTGCCCTATAAAAAACCTCCCATCTTGACATATTATTCAACCCATCCACGTTACTATCTTTACTCCTAACGAGTTTCTCATGTAGCTTTAGTATTGATTTTTCACCGTGGTTTTAGCTTGATTTTTAGGTCATTGGTTATGAGTCAAACCATCAAAACAGTTCAGGGTCTTCTAGATATATTTACCTTAAATTCTTGATGATAATACAGTTACAATGCCAAATGTCTTTCTTTTTCTCACCAGAGTTTTTTTTTTGACAAATTTTACTGTTTTGTTATTCTAACGGTTCAGGGATCCTATAAGTAGACATAAATTCTTTTCAAAGCCACAAGTTCCAAATCGTCTTGCCATATCAAACCGTGTTATAGACGCTAAAATAATTTCAGGGAGTAACATTGGAATGCGAACTTTTATCCAGAGAATTAGGCTGTCCCCATCTGATAAGAAGATTCCTTTCAGATTTAACAGAAAACAATTCCCTCTTACTTTATGTTTCGAAATGACAATAAATAAGAGTCAAGGACGAACCCTATTTTGGATAGGTCTGTATTTGAAAGATCATGTTTTCACACATGGGCAGTTGTATGTCGCTGCCAAGTGACAAAAGTAGAAATGGCCTGAACATACTAATATTGGATAAAGATGACAACGTTAATAATAAATAACAAATGTTGCCTATAAAAAATATTTTGAAGTTTGTGAATAAGTATGCGATCATATTTTGCATAAATCGTTTTTTTTATAATTTTTTCGTTGTATGATTTGTTAAGCTACATTTATTTACTTTAATCTTCATTTGCATGCCGTTACAATAAATATATGTTTATTCATTTCATTATTTGTTTTTAAATCACGTCTAATCAAACAATTGTTGATTCATATGTCTGTTATTGGGTAACATTAAACTTTTTTATGATAATTTACAATCAACCAAAATTCATACGAATTGTATTACGTAACTTTCAATAAATAAAATTTGCATACTACCATCTTTATAGATTTTTTTTCATTTGACATGGACATGTACCGCGTGTACACGCGGGGCTCTAACCTAGTATATAATAAAAGAAAGCCATTTTAATGGCATGGCACTCAAAGAGGCATTCTCCTCATGGAGTGTGTCATGTGTCATCCCATGTGGCATTGAGATATTTTAGAAAAAAAATAATTTAAAAACAAAATTAGATTTTTCTCTCTTATGTTTCCTCCCATAATTTTTAAACGTTAATATCTTTTATATATGAGATTTTTTAAAGTAAAAAATTACACCAAATTAACGAGTGTTTTATTATCTTTCCAACGAGTACCATAGTGCTATATAAAAAACGGAGAAAAAAACGACTATTTTTTGTTGGGTTTTGTTAAAACAGGAAAAAAACACAAAGCGTTCAGGTAAATCATTAATCATGTATAGGCAAGTCACTAATTATGTTCAAATCAGTAAATATGAATTCTATTTTCAACATGCGTTAGCATTGGAGTAATACATTGTTTTAGGTTAGATATTGATATTAGAGTCATACATTGTTTAAGGTTAGGCGTTAACATTGGAGATATATTTTTAACTGTTTTAGGTTAGCTGTTACCCGAAGCTTTCATGCATGTAACTGTAAAGCGTATCATTCTATTTCATATGTAAAATTAATATGTCATATTAGATTTTTCAACCCCGGGACGTTCCCGGGGTATAATCTAGTTACGTAATAAAGGTTTTGTATGTTTTGTAAAATTTAAAATGTATTTTCCTCTTTGAGGAAAAAAGAAATCAACCAATTAATATTCATGGAAACTCTATTGCAAAACAAGGCCGAGATGATTGATTACTTCCTGAGTACTCGCTCTAGGGCAGGTCGTCGAGTTGGACGAGTACTATGATCGAGTACTCCCCGCCTAGGCCGATTTGATCACTGAGTACTCTCCCGATTAGGCCGAGTACTCGCTCCAAAGCAGGTCACTGAGTACAAGCCCAAACCGAGTTTTGTAACAATGCATGGAAATAAAATCAAACTGACTATTAAATTAGTTTTTATTATTTTCTGTAAATATTATTACATATTAACACTAAATAAATTAATAATTCTAGAAAGTTACATGTATGCAACAAACGAAAAAATAAAACACTTTTTTTTCTAAACATGTGGGAATATTAATTTTTTTAACAGTTAATTAAACAAGTGAATGATTAAATATTATGGTACGGTGTCTTTGACTCTTGTAACAATTATTTACAATCTTTATAAAATGTCTATTTCATTCAGAATCAAACGTGCAGGTTAAAAAAAAACTTGAGAATAGATAAAATAAGTCGATATTTTATTAAGTTTGTATCTATATATATATATAAAAGAAAAGACTTTTGCTGACGTGGCGTGCAATGGAGGCCTCAACCTTGTGTCACGTGGCATCATAATGGAGAGTTTTTGGTGTTTTTAAATTGTTTCCTTTTTAATTAACTTGAGTTATTTTAGGAAAAAAGAATTTAAAAATAAATTTAAAATTTTCTCTCTCATATTTCCTCCCATAACTTTTAAACGTTTATATCTTTTATATACGGGATTTTTTAAAGAAAAAAATTACACCAAATTAACGAGCGTTTTATTATCTTTCCAACGAGTACCATAGTGCTATATAAAAAACGGAGAAAAAATCGACTATTTTTTGTGGGGTTTCGTTCATACAGGAAAAAAACACACAAAGTGTTCATGTTATCACGTAAAATTAGATTTTGTGGGGAATATGAGTTATTACTGATTAGAATACTATGAACATGCAATGATTGGAAGATTTTGTGGTTAGTTAACTTGAGCAATTTGTAATAGGTTATCACGTAAAATTAGATTTATCAACCTCGGGACCCTCCCGGGGTAATCAGCTAGTTATATATATAAGCACCAACCATCTTTGAATAATACATAATGTTATCCATTTTGTAATAAATAATTGGTTGTAAGGCACGAGTTTGTTTTTGACAATCAACGATCTATTGCTAGGAGACAAAATATCTTTTGACTTCTTGCCAATTGGTTTCGATTCCTTTGACATTTTGTTTCTACAAAAAGCTAGCGAGTATGAGTATTGCCATTAAAAATTGAGGAAAAGAACATATAAAAAACATAATAAATTAGTTGTTAAAGACCATAAAATGTTGTGCTCCGTATAACATTTTTTTTTTCCAACTTAAATGAGTTTTAGTTAAATATGTTTAATATTTGAATAGTTTTAAATTTAATTAATTATTATGCTAATATTGATGGATGAGATGATATAAGTATATAACGTGAGGAAGCCGTATAATTATAAATCTGTTTTATTAAATAGGGTTGGATTATTCTACAAAAGCTACAAAAAATGAGAAGGGTGAGAAGCCACTAGAAAATAACATGTGTCAAAGGATTAAACAAGTGGGAGGGGTAATTTTGTCAAAAAAAATATGCACATGCAAGTCACACGCCATTTCCACCTTCATTTTTAAATGTCCGTAACTTTTTTATACGTCATCGTTTTTTTTTAAATTATATCATAAAATCGAGCGTATTTTTATCTTTAATATGAGCACCATATTGTTATACTTTCGAAAAAAAATCAAAAACCCAATTGCGTAAGACACAATGGAGTGTAAAACACAATGAGTACCAATTAAATATAGGGTATAAAACATAATCAACAATCTAATAAAACACAATGGACGACATACTAAAGACACAATGAATAGAAGACTAAAACACAATGAATACTTTTGAAAAAAAAAGTTGATAACCCAGTTGCGTAAGACACGATGGACGACATACTAAAAACACAATGAACAGAAGACTAAAACACAATGAATACTTTTGAAAAAAAAGTCAAAAACGCAGTTGTGTAAAACACAATGGATGACATAATAAGAACACAATGAATAGAAAACTAAAACACAATGAATACTTTTGAAAAAAAAAAGTTGAAAACCCAGTTGCGTAAGACACAATAGAGATAACGTAAAACAATAGGAGTGCCAATTAAATATGCAATGAACAATAGGGTATAAAACACAATGAACAATCTAATAAAACACAATGTACGACATACTAAAGACACAATGAACATAAGACTAAAACACAATGAATAAGACTTAAACACAATGAACAACATAATAAAACACAATGTACACCTAAATACCAAACTCATTTGCGTAAAACACAATGAAAAGCATACTAAAAACACAATGTACAAAGTTAAATCATGTGTAGACAAAAAAATATAAATAACATATTTATAAAGCACGTGTGCATACTATAACACAATGAACGAACATAAGACACAACGGAGAAGAAAACCCATTTAACACGAATTTTTTTTTCAATTTTAATGTAGCAATGTGGTACTCATATTAAAGATAAAAAACGCTCGTTAATATGGTGAATTTTTTTTTTTAAAAAAATATCGTATGAAAAAGTTATAGACGTTTTAAAATGATGGGGGAATTGACATGTGCATTGCATATGGAGAGAGAAAGTAAACAAATGTGGTTTTCCTTTTATGCCCTTCCTCTAATTTATTATTTATTTTTTTAAAATAAACTAATCCCAACCCTTCAAATATATAATCAAATGATCACAATCCTTCTCACCCTTCCTAGAAAAATTTTCTTGTGTATTTGATCCTAACAGTATAAGGGTGTCCGCCTAATTAATTCAAGTTAAAAATCACTTATAACGTTGTTGTTGTTTGCCGTTGTTTTTTTTATAAAAACATACAAAGTTTGATAAAATAAAAAGAACAACTAGATGACTCACCTAGCCGCAAGCTAACTTGAGTCGGTTACGAACCAATCACGAGCTCAAACTTCTAGTTTGGATTGAAAACTAAGAGTCGAGTTAGCTTGCCTCGCATTATATTAGTATGAGCCAAAATTTATATCAACTTGGCTTACTCGTTTAACGCCTCTAGATAAAATTTAACAAGAGCATGATGTGTCAATTCAACAGAAAAGATGTGTTTCTTAAGGATTCATGGCATGATGCTACTTTGTGGGTAACAAACCCTTTAGAAGCATGTAGTTAAAAGCCAACATAAAGAGCAAAACGAATAAAAGAAGTTAAAGAAAGTGACCAAAAGAGACAAAAGAGCAATATAAAGGAACACGGGGATGACGATTGACAATCATACACAAAATAATTATTTTAAAATATATATTCAACATTTCAACTTAATATTCATATTAATCAAGTTATGTAATTGATTCTCAAAATTATCAAAATATTACTCGTAGCGAAAGGTTTTAAAAGATTCAGAATTAATTTATAAGCTACAAGTCGTGATCAAAACCGGATCCAAAAGATAGCATAGCTATATAAACAATGATGTACTAGCTATAAAATCTGTCCTCCTTATAGACAAGGTTCAGTGTTTAGTTGTAACAAGTTTTGATGTTCTATTTAAAAGCATAGGCCATGAAATGTTAGGAAGATAAAACAAATACACAAAGTTAAAAACCCATATAAGTTGGTATAGTACATATAGGTAAAGATCAAATACGAATGATCTTAGGGTGTGTGTAGTGGTACGTTATGGAGGCGTTTTAAGCCCCTATAGCGCCCGGGAACACCGCCCCCGGGGCGCTATAGGGTGTTTTCGATGCCACTCGTCATAGCCACAACGGGCGTTGTGGAGGTGTGTTTGTTTCATTTGACCGTTGAACGGTCCAAAAATTGAATGCCAAATTGGTTTGAACAGTTATTTTTTTTTTATTTATATATATATACATACTATACACAAACACACACATATACATTTCAAACACACACACAACATATACAATCCTAACATACACAATTTCACAACCTTCAATCTCAAGCCAAGATGAATCCTTTCGGTAGAGGTTTCGGGTTTGGTTCCCAAACCAGTGGCGACAACACCCGACCTATAGCTCCGGGTTCAGGTTCAAACCCACAAAGTTTCACGAACCTGTTAAACCAACCCTATAATTGGGACCCGAACATGTATAACATTAACATGGGAGGGAGTTTTGGGATGCCCATGGGAGGTGGGTTTAGCCAAACACAAGTGTTTGGGACATCCCAAATGTTCGGGTCCTCAAATGCTTGGCAAGAGTCGGTTCCGGAGACACAGGAACCGGTCGAAGAGGAAGAGCCCGTGCGAGGCAAGGCAACCGGCCGAGGAAGCCGGGTTCACAAAAAAAAAAATGAGACGATCGGTCGTGCCAAAAAAAAACGTACAACCATGGACCGACCACGAGTTGTACTCGTTAACCCGAGCGTGGGTTGACGTGTCGGAGGATCCTATAGTTGGTAAGATATATATTTTTTGGTTATGTTATATTTTATTACATATAGTTTTTTAAACGGGTACTTATATATATTATTGGTTTGTTTTTTTAGCCAACTACCAAACCAAAGGCGATTTTTGGAAAAGAGTCCGGGCAATATTTTTTGGTCTGGCTGGTAAAGGAGAGGGCTACCGGGAGAACGATTCGATATCGGGCAAGTGGACCGATATCAACCAAAAATGCACAAACTTTCAAGGCATTTATCAGCGCACCCGGTACGGGTGGAAAAGTGGGCAAAGCGACGAGGATATTTTGGCGGCGGCTTTGGAAGAATACAATCAGGAATACGGGAATTTTCCGTACTTGAAATGTTGGCGCGTGCTGAAAGACTGCACCAAAAGGCACACCGTCCGCCCAATTGGAACTTCTTCATCTAGGGCCAAAAATACGAGGCCTTCAAAAAAGTCGAGGACCTCTGACTCGGTTGATCCCGAAACGCCTACGTCTGACGCGCGTTATGTCGACCTCAACTCACCAGAAGAAAATCCCTATTTTGCAGGGGAGGAGGGGGCGGAGGAGCTACCTCGTCCCACCGGTCGACGGGCTGCTCGAGCCGTACGGAAGGAGTCTTCGTCGGGGGTGAACCAGTTAATCCCGGCATTTGCTGAAATGAACCAGCGGCTCCAAGACTTACGCGACATCGGGGCTCAGCGTATCCAAGAAAACCGAGAGGTGGTTGACATCATGAGGGATTGACAGTTTCAACGCGACTTTGATTTTTTACACACAGAAGCACGACCACCTAGAGGGCAAAGCGTTGGAAATGTGTTTGAAACAAAAGAAAAAAATCGAGGAAAAATATAACCTTTGAGTATTTTTATCTTTTATTTAGGGTTTGTAATTTTTTTTTGGTATTTGTATTTTTTTGTTTTAGTATTTGTAATTTTTTGTTTTAGTATTTGTAATTTTTTATATTTAATGAAATATTATTAACTATTTAATATTCTTATTTAAATAAAAAACAATAATTAACCAATGATTACCCAATCATTTATAACCCCCTCATAACCCCCCTTCCCACTACACCCTCTTTTTCCATAACCCTCATTCTATTACTTTTTAATATTTTAATACCATAACCCCCACATAACCCCCCACCACTACACACAACCTTAACATACTAAACATTGAAAAGTGAAAGAAGAATTGTTTTTTTTTCTTTTTGAATTTTTTTTCTCATCTATTTAAGCTAGGGATGTGAATTTCTGACACGACCCGAACCTAACACGAAATTAGCGGGTTTAGGTTTAGTCTAAATGGGTTCGGGTCAGGTTCGGGTTGAACCCATTTAGCTAAACGGGTCGGGTTCGGGTCAACCTGGGCGGGTTGGTCGGTTGACCCGTTTAACATATTTATACTATATATTGTTTTTTTACAATATATTTTATGTTATAAATTAAATCGTTTAAGTATTTTATGCTACACTTATAACTTAAAATAGAAATTGGTATTAGATTTTATAAATAAAACATAAATGTTTTATATATGTTTGTGTTTTTTGTTGTAAAATTTTAATTTTAATACATTAGTTTGCGAAAAAAATAAAAAAAAATCAGGTTGAATGGGTCGGATTCGGGTTCATATGTATGTCAAAATTTTCAGTTCGGGTTCATGTAAAATTTTCTGGTTCGGGTCGGGTTAAACCCGCCTACCCGCGAACCCGACCCGTTAAGCACCCCTAGTTTAAGCATGTCTTCTAAATTAAAAAAATAATAATAACTTTTTTTTGTTTAATTACTCTATTAGAAAGAGAGATTTGTATAACTAAAATACATTATTAACAAGATGGAAAAAAATCAACAAAAAACAATATATTCTTCACTGCACTTCTCACATTAAGACCCATTAGGCTGTTGAGAGAGCAGACGCTCACCATGCCCTGTCCCACCTTAAATCCCCCGTCCCAAAGGCTACACCGCCCCGCTACCCCCGTCCCAGACACCCCCGTCTCTCCTGTCCTCCTTGAGACATCAGGGACGGACCAATCACCATCACCCACCAATGCCTCCACCAATCACGTGCCCCCGTCCTGGACACCAACACCGCCCCCTGCCCCGTTCTCCGTCCCCCCGGTCTCACCTTTTTCCTATGTGTCATCCCTTCCCCCGTCTATTTACCTAACAGCCTTAGTGCTATGATGTTTGTGAGCTCAGGCTTCCTACAATTCCTATAAAATACAACTAAGCTCTGAATTTTCTTACACACTTACAAAAAATAAATAAATAAATAAATAAAAAGAACTACTGGTAAACTACAATTACATAAACATGCCGTAATTTATGCACAAAAATCCTTTTATTTCTTTGTTGAAATTTTGGGTTCGAAGAACAAACGAACCACATGCATGTTTTCTAAAGTAGACCAAGATTTGGTCAATATCACCAGCCACTTGCCACACTCGAACTGCTTATATTAAACTTACATATCTTTCTTCTTTAGATCATGTGTAACGGCAAGTGAAATTTTTCAAGCCTCATGGAACATTAATTGACACGTGGCATGTAAGGTCATTAAGGCTATAGGGTGTGGGGACACTAAAAATGTTATGTCTCAGTGCCACGTAGGATGTCACCTCACCATATAGATGTCTCAACTCTCAAGCATTTTGAGACATGAGTGAGGTGTGGAGACACCAAAACTCCCATGTCTGAAGCATTTATTATAATTATTTTATTTCTAATATTAATTTTATTTAGTTTTATAAAAGTAACAAATAAAAAAAATAATGTTAAAATAAATACTAAATATTACAAAAAAAAATTACAAACCATACTAAAATAAAAAACAAACACACCGAAAAAAAAAGATACGATTTCCTAAAATTTTAAAAAACTACTTCCACTTTTGAGTGAACTTGTCTTGCAATTTCTTCAACGCGGCGCGTCGTTCTTCGGGATAACTCGAGATATCGGCCGACATAATTTTCCACTCTTCCACCGCCTTCGATTCATCAATCAACCTAATCTTTTCCTGCTTGATTTTTATTTTTTCTTGATTAGCTTGGTTGAATACTTCCATTTGTGCGCTTAAAGTTTCAAGCCTTGAAGCGCTCCCACTTGTGCTACCCGACGTCGCTTTCTTTCCTGCCGCCGCTTCCTTTCAAGCTTTGTCCCGACCTACATAAAAAAACGCAAACATTTTTATACTATAAAGAAAACGCAACGAATTATATAAAAAAACTATAAATTTATAAACCTATGGGGCGTGGCTCCTCCACAAATTGTGGCTCGTCGTTCATATCAATATCGATTGGAACAGACGGACCTACCTTTTGAGCTTTAGGTCTTCGTTTGGCCCGTTAAACCTCGTTTGGGACCGTCGACCATTTTGGTTCATTTTTCAAGACCATCCAAGCCCGTATCATCGAGAATGATTTTCTCGTCTCAGATTTATACTTCGCCAAAGACTCCTCGAAAATATTTTGCTCGTTCCAACCACTAGGCGGGTTCGACTTAATGCGGTTGTAAATTCCATTAGAGCATCGTTTAGTCGATACGGCTTGCATTACATAAACTTATGAAAGTTTTCGAGCACTGTCTCCCATAACTTGTCTTGCGATTGGGCGGTACATTTGATTAAAAAAATTAATTAAAATAATTAAACATTGTATATATATATTCGCAATTAAAAAAATATATAAATATATTTTGCGCAAGTAAAAAAAATTTACCGACTGCGGCGCGTTTTGAAGAAGCGACCCACGCCTTAGCTAACGCCTCCTCTTCAACATCGGACCATGGCCTGGCTATTCCATCTATTGGTTTACCACGTCCCGGTCCTTTCTCTCTTTGTTTTCCTTTGCGTTTGCCTTTAGATTTTTCGGTGGGTGGCGTAGCTTGGGTTTCGGGAATTATTTCATCATTGGTTTCGTTCTTCTCCTCTACGGGTTGAGATGGTCCGATAGGTGTAGTGGGTTGTGGTTGTGGAGAAAATTGTTGGGTAGTTTGAAACGATTGCATTTGTTGCATTTGGACAAAGTGTTGCATTTGCATGTATTTTCATCGGGTGTAATTTAGCAAAAGCTACCGGGTTTTGATGCATTTGGGCTACCGCCGGAATTGGAGGAACGGATTGCGATATGGGTGGGTCGACTACCGGCGTGTAACTTGGTGTGGTGAAAGGATTATTCGGGTTTGGTTGGTTCGGGTTTTGGTTGAATGGATCCATCAAGTTTTCTATAAAATTTGTTGGGTTTATAAAAAATATGAGAGGAAAAGTAGAAGAAGATAGTGGGAGTGGTTAAAAATGAGTGTAAAAAGGTTGAATTTATAAATGTTTAATTAAAAGATTTGATTAAAAAAATAAAATAGCCGATGGAAAGAGCCGTTGCAACGTTCAAAAAAAATAAAAAAAATAAAACAAATTATATGATTGGTCTGTCTCTAATGTTTCACGGGGGACGGGGCAAGGGGGTGGTGTTCATGTCTCGGACGGTGCAAAAAGTGCAGGACGGGGTGGTGCCCCGTCTACACACCCTTTAGCCGGTCATTAAGGGCTTGAAATGAGAAAAGTGGTGTAGTGGTGAGGTGAAAATTTTAAGCCCCTTCCAATCATTATCCAATCATTTTTTAACAAATAATATTTAATTAGGATTAATTAATTAAAAAACATACAAAACTAAATAAAACACACAATTTTTTTACAAATAATACTACAAAAAAAACACACAAACAACACTAAAATTCATCGTCATCGGCTAAGTCGTCGTCATCTTCCTCTTCTTCTTAACCCTCGTTCTGGATATCCCGAACCGACCACGAATGTTGGACCAAATCCATCGCTAAAGCGTTATGTGTTTCCTCACAACACACTTCAAACACATTTTGTATTCTTTGAGGCATGTCCGCTTGAGGCATTTCCGTTTCGGTTTCCGGTATATAATTTTGACAGATCGCTTTTCCTTGATCTTCTAATATCATATTATGCATGATTATACAAGCATACACAACGTCTCATTTTCGCTTTGGTCCATGCACGACAAGGATTTCTCAAATAATGTCAACGCTGTTGAAGAACCCCCAAAGCATCTCTCAATGTCCTTTCGCGAAGATTCTTGAACTTTCTTAAAATGTGCTCTTTTTTCATCGTACGAATTACTAAACGTCTTCACGATAATCGAATACTTAGGATATATTCCATCGGCCAAAAAATATCCGTGTGGGTAGTAGTTTCCATTAGCATAGAAAGATGCCTTTGGTACTCTACCAGAAATGAAATCCTCTAGCAGAGGCGACTGCTCAAAATCGTTTATGCCATTGCATGACCCCGTGACACTAAAGTAAGCCAACCCCAAAGGTCGTATGAAGCCATCGCTTGAAGAATAACCGTTGGCTCACCCTGATCACCTCGTGTGTGTTGACCTAGCCATGTGGATGGACAATTATACTACGCCCAATGACGACAATCTACACTCCCTATCATTTCTGGCAAACCATGTACATCTGAATGCACCTCATATATTTTTTGTAGACCGTACCAAGTGGACCTTCTCAGGTAACACGGTCCGTACAATTGTATTACACCTTTAAAAAAATTCACATTCAAAGTATTAAAATAACTAAAAAATAAATGTAGTATTACTTTAAAAATAAGAAAAAAAAATAAATGTTGTATTACTTTAAAAATAAGTAAAAAAAATAAATGTAGTATTACTTTAAAATAACATAAAAAATAAATGAATATAATTTTTAAGAAAATTAATTGTACCTTGACAAAAATGCTGCAAGGTATCGCGTGGGGTCTTCTCAGCCAGCTTTAGATACACGTTGTTTATGTCGGTCGTGTTCCAGTATGCAAGTATACGTAGTGCTGAGGTACACTTTTGAATAGCGGTAAATCCAAACGTCCCTCTAGCATCCAGTTTTTGCTTAAAGTAATCAAACTGGTTTTCCAAGTCTCCATAAATGCGTAGAAATAATTCTTTGCTCATCCGAAAACGACGCCTAAAAGTCTTTGGGTCTGGATATGTTGGGATTTCATCAAAGTAATCTTTCATCAAGCGAGCGTTTGCCTCTAGACGTTCGCGTTCAACTCCTTGTCTTCGCAAAATAGGATGCGAAGGATTACTAACATGTTGCATATACCTCGCCGCGAGCGCACAACACTTGTAACCGCTTCTTTCTCGATCTCCTCGTCAGTTGAGCCATCGTCATCGACTAAAAATTGTTGGTAATATGCATTGGATGATGTGGATGTTGGAGAACCCATTTTTTATAAATGTTATGGTGTGAAGTGTGTGTTTTTGTAAACTTTGTGGTGTAGTGTGTGTGGGTTAGATGTAATATACAACATTTATATGTAAAAGACCGAAAAAAAAAATTCGACCGTTTAAAAAAAAACCGTTTGTGGTTTTATGATCGTTGCACTTGGCTTCTCCTCATTGGCCCATCCAAAAAATTCACGGTGTTCTTTTTTTGCTGGAGCTCAAAAAACGCCCAAAAAGACGAGGGGGTGTTGAATTATGGTGGGGCGTGGATTTGAGGAAAAACGCCCAATTCCCTTTCGATTACATATGTTCTTATAAAAGTTTGGAATTGATATATTTTTCCAATCAAGTAGAAAGATTTTTAGAATAACAATAAATTTCATAGAGAATACACAAAGGTTTTGAACAATGTATAAACTTAATAAAAGAATAAATAAATCACAATGAAATAATACACACTCCAAGTTTAGAATATTTGTGGTTAAATGAATCTTCACTTAGTTAAACAACATTGGATCTTTTGTATATAGGTTGATTGTAAGATTTAGTTTTATTAAACCACCTTTCATTTGTTGGATATTTTAGTGTAATTGAATTGATTGTTTGACCAATATCTTCATAATAATACATCATATAGGTATGGTGGTGCGGAATACACGCCTATTTGAATTTATTATAAACTTAGGGGCGAAGCCCCTAAGGGACGGGGGTCCGGGGGCAGCGCCACTGCGAGCAGGGTCCAAGGGGCGACAGCCCCTGGCTGGGGTTGAGCTGCCAGGTCAGCTTGGAAAAATTTTATTTCCATTAAAATTGCTATAGTAAAAATGTCTCAGAAAATTAATTTTCGAAAATAGAGGGACTAGTTTTGGCAATTTCAAAACCCTTGGAAAGCTGCCTAAAAGGCAGTTAATGGGCCTAGAATTCATTATGAATTCTTCTTCTTCTTGGTCAATCTCTCTGGTTCTTTTCTCTCAATCACAACATACAGAAAATTCTCAATCTCTGATTGTATCCGATTGAATATTCGATAGAACCGTCGAATTGATTCAATCAGTGATTACGTGCCTTCAGAGATTTCTGTTATCCGGTTATTTATTCGTTTGTTACGGTTATTCCCCAACATCATTAATTACTCCTTCACCATTTGCAAGAGGCCCATTTGGATCTTCTTTCATCATAATCGAATTCAACCTTCATTAAAGTTGTGATTACAATCAACATAGCATTCTGGGAATCCAAGGCAAAAAGAACAAACTCATGTGCTAGTGGGGTCAAAGGGACAACAACATGACCACGAAAACGGTGTTACAATATGGTTAGTATGAAAGCAACTCATCGGTCATTTATATTTCAGGGTCTATTATCTTACGTTTTGGGTGTTACAAATAGCATGAGAGCTAGCTTATTATGTGTTAATGTATTGTTTGTTAATCATGGTTTCTCACTTTCTTGTATATTGTTAATTATATGATATCATACATTTTATAATTATTTTTTCTTAGGTAAAGGTGGATGATAATTCCGTAAAAGTTTTACTAGTAACAATATGGAGGGACACTCCTTTGTGAATGTGCCACATAAATTTTTGGATATAGGTTTGTCTTGTTTATATGAACGGCACAATTTATAGGAGTCCTATGAATTCGCTAACGCCATTGTGTTAGTCTCGTATAATGTCTAGAAATGATTGATGACAAACATTACAAACTTAGAATTATGTTGATGGTGGTCCTATACTATGTGTTAGTCATTATATAAAGATACAATTTGCAAGGTCGGCTGTGAGAAGCGTTTACTGTAGCTATCTCACGGCCGACCTTCTTCCATGCATCACCGTCCACTCATCTCAGCGGTCGACCTCCTTCCACGTGTAACGAACTCTTTTGCTTATTCTTGACCGGTGTATCCGGTAGCCGGTGCCACATATCGGTCGTTTAAATTCTCCGCTTTATTCTGTAACCGGCTTCTCTCTGTCTCCAAAAATGGATAGAAGTGGGCTTATAGATGGTTGTTACCCGTTGTTGTCGACGCCTTTTCGCCTTCGCCGTCCGGCGGGGTTCGATTGGGAAACCCTAGGTGCCAATGAATGCAGCCTGGCTGAGGCGGTTGACATAGATGGTAAGATGGTACACACGCCGGCGTGTGCCTGCGCCGACATAGCTCAGCCTTGAGCTCCGCCACATGCGGTGGTCGGGAAACCGCCGTTGTCCGTCTCCCTCTCACTTTACTCACACTTCTCTGGCTTTGTGGCTGTTGACTACGTCATCGTGACAACTTCACTCAATGGATCTGAAGGAATTCTATCGGAGCTTGATTTGGGTTTTCTAGATAGACAAAAACATTAAGGTTTTTAAAGAGAGTAGAGATAGATAATCGGTGAATGTTGTTGGAAACAGTGACTGCGATGCTTATGTGGTGGTTGTGTGTCGGCAGTGGCGCTATGGTGGTTGTGGTGTGCCGGTGGTGTTGAGAAAGAAGGATCGTAAAGGTCAAGAATATGAAATGAAATATTGTAAACTACAATATGCAGTACAAGGTTATATGTACTAACATGCAGTACAAGTACTACTCTTTTTTTTTTCGGCACATGTCATGAAGAAGTAGTTTCTAGAAAAAGAGCTACAGATTGTTTGGATATGAATACTTTCATTTCTTTGCCTATTTTATTAAACATGACATGTGTGACCTTAGATGATATTTGGGTGTGAATACCATTTATGATTCATTGTAAATCGCTTTGGGTATGTTAAAATTCCGTATGTTTTTGCTAAATCGCTTTGGGTATGTTAAATTTCCGTATGTTTTTGCTATTCTTTGTACAATGATGGTATGTCCGTATGTCACGCATGTAACAAAGTCTTGCAAGTACTCGGTTGTCGCCGCAACGCGCGACACGCGTAAAATACTAGTTAGTAGACAACTATAAGAATTGGCAACGTACGTACTATGTACATCGCCCTCGTATTTATCGCTAGCGTATGTATTTATATTATCTTTTGACAACATATTATACAACTGAATTATATATTTGAATGATTTGAAACATGATCATTTACAACCATCTTTATTATTTTGTAAGGTAAAAAATAACAACATTAAATATTTGTAACTATAACGCATACGACATACCATGTCGTCGTTTAGTATCCAAAAAAAAAATCATCAAAATATACAAATTATTACAAACACAAAATAAATAAAAACTAATATCAACTATATAGAACTACCTTGAAAAATTATAAACGAATCTTAATCTTATGGTATAGTGGTTAAGGCAGGAGGAGACATAGGCATAGGCTTTCCTCTTCCCATAGTGAACCCCCTTGTTCCATCAGGCATTCTTGGCCCTTTAGGACTCAATTTAGGTGATAATGTTGTTTCCGAATGGGCTGACCCGCTTGATTGGGGCGATTGTGCAAGAACCCCACGCCCATTATGACTCGATGTGCGTATCTTTGACTTCCCACGTCCTCGGGCCCATCCTTTCTTCGAACCCTCTTCGGCCTATAAACAACATATCAACATTAATCAACTTATTAAGAGAGACATACCTAGATTATAGGGACCGGTGTCAAGTGACAACAAGAAAAATATTTATATGTTATATTTGTATTTGATATTTGAGTGACATGATAGTAAAATAGTTCCCTAATCAGTATAACTTATTAATAGGGAATTTTCAAAAAAAAAATTAATAGGGGCAGAGCTTGATTATAGGAACCAGTGTCACATGATAACGAGAAAAAAAAAATTATATGTTATATTTGTATTTAATATTTGAGTGGCATGATAGTAAAATATATAGTTCCCTAATCCGTATAACTTATTAACAAAGGTAGACCTAGATTATAGGGACCAGTTTCACGTGACAACGATAAAAATATTTATATGTTATATTTGTATTTGATATTTGAGTAACATGATAGTAAAATAATTCCCTAATTAGTATACTCATGCATCTTACCAACATATTGTGTGAGCAAATCTCCATTATTGTATATATTTATATTTTTACAAGCATATTTCACATGAGTTGAAATGGGACATTTTTATGTGCTTAACTTTATATCTATTTCTTGAACATAAAATACACATTATTGGCATTTTCGGTTAAACAATGTATCATGTATTTCTTGATTAGCAAAGTATGCACTGCTTATGAATATGTTTGTCTGTGTTGTGTTTGATCTATAACAGGTTAAACATATAACATAAACCGTATTTAAGCACTTACATTGTTGTCGACAGCAAGTTCTGTAACATTAGTTGGAGAAGATTCGTCAGACAAATCATACGCTTCATCAGTATCATCATCAAGTAACCCATCAAACTCAGACTTCCTGCTCTTTAAAACAGACTTTGGCTGTGTATTTGAATTATAAACAATCAAACAAAGAGTTTATTTTATGTTCAAATAACCAATAAATATATTTTACTACAACATTTGGATAACATACTGAACGTCGAATGAGCAACCTAACTCTGAGCCCTTTTCGCCAATTTCTTTCATCGTTTAGCTTTTCAACCTGAAAACAAACTCTTTAAACAATGCTTCAAGACATGGGGGTGGGGTAAAGGGTGTTCAAGATTTGGTATTGGAAACATACTGCTTTTTCAGCCATCTCTGATGTTTCATATTCCACCAAAGCATGAAGCTTCATACGAAAGATAAATTGCGTTAAAGAAATAATTACAGGTCGTTTAGGCATGTGTCACAAATGCACAAGATCAAATCAAGTTGTGGGTTAATACCTTGTTACTAAAAACATAATCTCCCCTAGAGCGCGAAGAATTAGGCTCTTGTGGGTGGCAAATTCGTATGGCTTTGACACTACACAATGAGCATTTACAAAAGTTAATGAGCGAAACTTAAAAACAATTACGGGTCACAAAATCTACCTTCTGACCACACTAAATATTTTCTCAAGGTTTTGATGAGAATGGTCTTCGGGTAAATTCTCAGCAACGACAGTACGAGTCTGCATTCCAATTAACAAATCAAACATCATTAACTAAGGTTCTTAGAACTCTAGAAAAATAGTTAAAAAGGTCAACAACTTGACTAACTTGTAGTTCTTCTTTGTCTTTCTCCGTGAAGGGGTATTTACGCCTAACTTTTTTGCCATCGTTGCTTACGACCTACCAAAGTAACAAGAACTACATTAGACCAAGGAACCATATTGTATTCGATCAAACGTCAGAGAACTTACCAACTTAGAAGATGAGCAAAGAGCTTGAGCAAGCAATTGGTTATTAGTGATACAAGATTTTATTTTCTTCATAGATGCAATAGCAGATATAGGAACTGTTACATCATGGATAATCATAAATAAGACCACATTGATTTTCATTGATAATAAAAGATGTTGTTTGGTAGCCTCTTAATGACCATTCAGAGGCTATCTGTTAATGGTCCATAACCTCTGAATGATTAAGAGGTAACCTTAAGTCTGAATGGTTAAGAGGCAACCATTAAGATGTTACCTCTTAACCATTCATACTTAAAATTAAATCTTAACCATTAAGAGACTATGAACCATTCAGATATAGCCTCTTAATGACCATTCAGAGGCTACCAAACAGCCCCGTAGTAATGTTATTTTATGTTGTGTCATATATATATTGGACCCATAAATGAAGTTAAGGGTCTTTGTGATCTCACCATATCCCTCAGGGTCTTTGCTAATGTGTTTAACCAAGGATTCATTTGCAAGGAGGCTTAGGCCACTGAATTGATACTCCACCTGTTAAACATTCATTTTCAAACACTTGTTTGGCTAATCCATCCAAAAGTACAACCAAAACATAAAATCAGACACCAAATTATCCAACAAAAGTCCAAAACATAACTTATTCACATAAACATGTTAACAGTTAGGGGTGTGCATGAGTCGGTTTTTGGCTCAGATTGAACAAGAAAACAAAAATTTAGTTTTTGAGTTTTGAAAACCGTGTGATTTTGGTTTTCACAATGGATATTGGTTGTTTGCCATTTGGGTATGGAAATACATGGGCCAAAATAATGAATTTGGGCTTGAAATTCTGGGCATAATTATTATTTTTTTTTAAATAATGATTAATTGATGTTTACACATTTTGTCCTGGATTTTTTGGGCCACACCATAAAGGTTCGGTTACACAGGTACATTTGGTTTTTCATGTTCAATTACAAGGATTCGGTTGTGTGTTTTTTGGTGTTTGGTGTTTGGTAGAAGCATAACCGAAACCAAACCAGAAAAGCAATGTTTGGAAAGAAAAAAAAAAAGTGAAACCAAACCGTCTACTGCAATTTTGCAAACATGATGACTCACAAGAATTACTATTCATTGGAATAGTAATGAACGGACCAATAAGGTTTTGCCACCTGGTTAACAACAATGGTCATTAACCCGAAAACCAATGCATGATACAAGACATTCAACAATCCAATCTCCAAACATAAGCACATAACCCTTTAACCAAGATCATCAACCAACCTGTTTAACAATCTTCTGTTGAAGATCTTCAGTAAGCACATTCTTCGAATACGCGGGGATCACAACATCCGGGTTAGAAAAAAACTGCACATGTTGATCATGATCACCACCACCACCAACATAAATCCAATCAGGAGAGCCACTGCCGTCACCCACACCAACACCTACACCAACATAATTAAAACATGGATAGAAATAACCCGAAACCGGAATCTGAGTATGAGAGCTTGGAACAAATTCAGGTGCATGTGCATTGAATTTAAAAGAATTGGCAAGTTCTCTTTTTTCATCTTTCTTGGATGAATCTTTATGTAGATTTTGTTCTTGATGTGCTTGTGCCATTGTTGTTGGTATTTTTTTTATTTTATTGATAATGTTAAAGAATAAAGATTGAAAGAATTGTATGGATCTATTTGGACAATGTGAATTGTAACATAGATTTAGTGAAGGGGTTGAAATTATTTTAGCGAAGAAAGTGGCATGGTTTTCTCATAGTAATAATTTGGTTTATGTTCCGCACTTGGCGCTTTAAAGTTTGTTTATTTATTTTAAAACTTGTATCTTTATTTAGTTTTCTATGTTTGGGTTAACATGAACTTTTTCACATTAATTGTAACAAACATTGATGAATTGTTTTCACTGTATGTATAGGAGAAAAGTAGGCTGAAAGTTTAGTGAATCATTTAGCGAAAAGTTTGTTGTTTATGTTGGTTTATTTGGTAAATGAAGGGACATGAAGACAAATTTTTGTTTATTTAATTAAACAGACGGATATGAACAGATGTCTTGTTCTTGTTCAATCATTTACGTTTGTATAAATTTGTTCACTTACATTTGTTAATGTTTGGGTACTTATGTTTGTTTATCTGCTCTCGTTTACGTTTGTTTATCTATATCATTTATGTTTGTTTGTCTAAATATTAATTCAAATGTATTTGTTATATGATATAGATATTGATTAACAATTAATTCAAATCTATTTTTGTTTTATTATCGGATTGAACCGTGAAACAAACATTTGGCCGGTGCAACCGATAATAAAACAAAATAAATGTAGGGGGACTGAAGTTGCAATTAGCTGAAACATGTGGGAGTGACAGTGGAAAGTAGGGGGACGTGCGTCTGGCGAGGTGATTAAGCAGCGATGACAATGTGTTTTTGAAAGGTTACGGTAGTTCGTTGCAATTAACTGAAACATGAGGGGGTGATAGTGGAAAGTAGGAGAACTAAACTTGCAATTAACTGAAACATTAAGTTGGGGAACTAAACATGTAATTAGCTGAAACATAAAGTAGGAGGACTAAACTTGCAATTAACTGAAACATAAAGTAGGGGGACTAAAGTTGCAATTAGCTGAAAGATGTAGAGGTGACAAAAGAAGTGACAATAGCAGTGTAACACTTCATTTTAGAATATAGATAATATGTATCTTCCTTTAAGGTTGAAAATTCATTTCTTAGAACAAAAACGTATTTTTAAAAATAGATTAGAGGATCTGTGACTTAGTTGGTTTAAAAATAAATAAATAAATAAATAAATAAAGTAATTGAATTTTCTAGTAATCGATTTACCTCAAAACCTATAATATCAAACTCATTATGAACATGTATCATGATATACTCTCTCTACCAATCTAAGTTCTAACCATTATATCTAAAAAATATACATGCTGGCCCATTTATCCACAAAGCCCAATACGAGCCTCTTTCAAAGGGGAAGGAATCAAGAATTCAAGATGAACGTAACAAGACTAGAGGTGCTGAGGTGCACATTTTGGTTTTTTTAACCGAACCGCCGGTTTATTTTAGGCCGGTTCCTTCCCGAATCATTTTCGGTTTGATTTTGTATGTGTAGAAACCTTTTTGTTTAATTTTGTTATATATAAATTTATTTAATAAAAAATATCGGTTTTTCATACCGCTTTGATTTAAAACCGGTTCGGGTCGGGTTCGATAAGAAAAACGGGTAATTGATGGGGAATTGTCGGTTCCTATATGGAAGCAGAACCGGTTTGGGAAATACCAGTCCCAGACCGGTTCGGGTCAGTTCCACTAGTTCTGTTCCTCAAACCGGTATTTTTGTGCACCTTTAAACAAGACTATAGGTACACAAACCGTTATTTTCTTTAATCGGTTCAGTTAACCTAATCATCGGATATTTTTATCATTTTTGCTTTAACCGTTATTACTTTAAACTTTACTTAGTTATTCACTTTAATCGGTTCAGTTAATAACCGGGTTTTTTCGGTTAATTAACCATTTTTTTCCTTGTTCTTTTTTGCTTTTTTTATTTTTTTGTTTCCCCATCAGTACATCAGTTAAAACACGGTTAAAAATAAATTGGTTATTTCTAAAAAATCCCAATCCGGTTACTAACCTACGATTAAAAAAAAACACTAATCGGTTACTCCTGGATCGGTTATTAACAGGTTACGATTTCGGTTCATAACCAGTTATTATTTTACCGGTTCATTTGTGCACCTCTAAACAAGACCATCTTCAATGCAAAGAGTAGACGGACGTCCCTCTAAGCCTTTAAGATAGATTGTTCACTTCTACTTAAGTATAACTAACTCTTGAAGACCTTAGATAATGGTTTCTTTACGTTAGCTAAATGTACGCTTCAAACGCAGTGCATACATTGGAGATGGTCTATGTAGTGACTGAGTTTAGCAAATTGATGGTGAAAAAAAGTTGTATTCGAAAGAAAGTTTGAAACTCAACACATTTGGAATAGGGTATGCGATTGGTTTAAAAGAAATTCATGGGCATAGGATTTTGCGATATTTGATGGGTTGACAACCCAGCCAACAACACCCAACTCCACCACTACATCATGGTGTAGATGGGGGCTTGGGGCAGAAGGGTTGGGGCTAACAACGGCGTGGAGGGGGGTTAAAGATTTAATGGGGTTATTTGCATTTAATAGGGAAGGTGATATTTGACCAAATGTACACCATTGGATGTGTTTTGCTTGAATACTAGCCATTGATAGTAGATTGTTGTTTTGAAGAAAGAAAACCAAAAAGTAATATGTTCTTTCAACACACGATAAAACAAAAAGAATCATAAATAAATTTCAAACACTTATAAAAACCCCACACTCAATAAAATCAAACTAAAACAATTTTTTTGAGCCAGATTCGAGTGTTGTTTTGGGCTATTGTGGGGAGTAAAAGTCGTACCGCCTCCAAGATTTCGGGTAATTGGAACGATCGAAGTCCTTCGAAAAGCTGGTTTATTTGGTAATTTTTATAATAAAAATTGGACGGACCAGAAAAAACAGGGAAAGTGACTTTAATGTTTACAGCTATATGTATGTGGGAAAAAAATAGGGGATGTTATGTACGCGTGCTTGGTTCTACATAATAAAAATTGTTCTTTGTGATGGTTTTTTTTTCTATTTTACTTGTTTTTTCCTTATTTTAGATTTAATGAAACTTTAATTTTTTTAATTTTAAGTGTATTTAATAATATTTATTTAATTACATAAACATAAACTAAAATAAATAAATAATAATAATAGTTAAATATTGATCACCTAATTACCAACCAAGTCCCTACCATTACACCATTTTGAGTATTGTTTGGTGGAAAAAAAAAATGTGCTTATGTGTCGTTTATATGGCAACACTTTTTTTTTCACCCAAGCCCCTCAATTAAGCCTCATAACGCATAACCTAAGACTATGCGTAGTGGGAAGTGAAAAATTTAAGGCATACTTTTCTGATTGGTCCACGTGGCAGCTGAGTCAGCATGAGACTTGATTTCAAAATGGGGTATAGTGGGGGCGGGGGGGAATTTAAGGCCCCTCTTTATGATTGGTTATTTATTTTATTATTTTTTTTAATTAATGAATTCAAAATAATTAAAAGAAAACACAAATAATATTAAATAAAAAGTTACAAATAACATTAAAAACACACAAATAATATTAACTTTCATCTTTACTTTCCTCGTACTCGTCTTCATCTTCGTTTTCAACTTCGTCTTCTTCTTCATCTTCGTCTTCGTCTTCGCTTTCACCTTCGTTTGGAATATACCGAACCGACCAAGCATGTTGGATCATATCCGCCGCTAACGCGTCATGTACTTGACGGTCACGAAGTTCATGTGCGTTGAGTATTTTTTCTTTTATTGTCGCTTGCGGTAGATCCTGAACGGCTTTCAGTAAATAATTTTGACATATCACTTTACCATCGTCTTTTAATATCATATTATGCATGATTATACATGCATACATAGCATCTCGCATTTTGTCTTTGGTCCATGCACGACAAGAATTTCTTAAATAATGCCAACGTTGTTTTAGAACCCCCAAAGCATCTTTCTATGTCCTTTCGCGCGGCCTCTTGAACTTTCTTAAAGTGTGCCCTTTTTTCATCGTACGGATTACTGAACGTCTTAAAGATAATGGAATACCTCGGATATATTCCATCAGCCAAATAGTATCCATGTGGAAATGAAATCCTCAATAATAGGCGACTGCTCAAAAACGTTTACGTCGTTGCATGAACCCGAAACACCAAAATAGGCCGACCAAACCCAAAGATCGACTGAAGCCACCGCTTGAAGAATAATCGATGGTCCTTTTTGGTCACCACGTGTTTGTTGACCTCGCCAAGCGGTTGGGCAATTATACCACCTCCAATGAAGACAATCGACGCCACCAATCATTCCTGGTAACCCATGTTCATTCGTATGCACCTCGTAAATTTTTTGTAAGTCGTACCAAGTGGGCCTTCTAAGATAACGGGCTCCGTACAACTGTATTCCTAAAAAACAAATACGTGTGTGTGTGTGTGTATATATATACATATATATGTTATTAGATTAAATATAAAAAAGGTAAATGAATTTACTTTAAAAAAATGTGATGTACCTTGGCAAAAATACTCCAAACAATCGCGTGTTGTTTTCTCAACCATTTTTAAATACTCGTCATTGATATTTGTCGTGTTACCGTAAGTGAGTGTACGCAGTGCCGAGGTACCCTTTTGAATAGCGGTGAATCCCATCACCCCCTCGCATCCGATTTTTGTTGAAAGTAAGGAAACGCGTTTTCCAAGTCTCCGGTAATACGTAGAAATAAACGTTTACTCATCCGGAAACGACGCCTAAAAATCTTTGGGTCGGGGTAAGTCGGGTTTTCATCAAAGTAATCCTTCATCAAACGAACATTTGCCGATTCACCATCTCGTTCGTAATATTATCTAGACACTTTGTTGTGTTACCGTATGTGAGTGTACGCAGTGTCGAGGTACCCTTTTGAATAGCGGTGAATCCCATCACCCCCCTCGCATCCGATTTTTGTTGAAAGTAAGGAAACGCGTTTTCCAAGTCTCCGGTAATACGTAGAAATAAACGTTTACTCATTCGGAAACGACGCCTAAAAATATTTGGGTCGGGGTAAGTCGGGTTTTCATCAAAGTAATCCTTCATCAAACGAACATTTGCCGATTCACCATCTCGTTCGTAATATTATCTAAACACTTTTGGGCATGTAGGTGCACTAGTTTGTTCCATATATCTCGCCGCAAGCATACACGCACTTGTAACCGCATCTTGCTCCAACTCTTCGTCTGTCGACTCACCCTCATCGCCTAGAAACTCTTTGTAATATTGCTTGGCAACGGATGATGATGCGGGGGAACCCATTTTTTCAAAAATATTATGGTGTGTTTTTGTTGAATGGTTTGTGTTATGGTTTGTGTTGTGGTTTGTGTTGTATATATAGTTTGTGTTGTATATATATTTTGTAAATACACTTGACCCTTGCATTTTAAAAATAAAATAAAAAATTTGTGACCATTGCATTTGTAGACGTTGGAGGCAATGAGGTGTCAAGCTAGTATTGGTTGCTGCTTTGTATTGTCAAGCGCCAAAAACATAACGCTATCACCGGTTTTTAAGCCAAAACGTCTCAACGTACCGGTGTGAGGGGCGCAAAAAATGTTTTAGCGCCCATAACCACGCTCCAGTACGGGTGGTGTAAGGAATAAGGATGATACGTATGTCATATTCAAATTACGATTTTAATAATTTGCAATGTGATTGGCAATTTTCACTCACTAAAGTTAAATTTCCGTGAAAAGTAACTTCAAATTAAGAGAACTAGTAAAAAGTTAAAATAGAAGACTCAAGAAACTTTAAGAACCTTTGCTTTAAGCCTTTAACTCTAAAAGATTACTCTTTATCAATGTGGGGTTCACATTTGTCTAAAAAAATCTACTTCTGCTATTTAACTTGTGAAAAGGACTCATTTGTCATTTGTGCCAAAAAAACTATTTGCTTCCGTATAACACATAAAATAGTCGAATTTATTTTGTATGTGCATGTCATATACGGAGTATGTGCATGTCATATACGGATTATTATCAACGCTTAAAAAGAAAATCGAATTTGTAGGATGTGTTTAAAAATTATGCTAGTGGGGTACCTATACGTTGCGGTGGCGAATACAACATTTAGGTTGGTGATTTCAAAGGTGCACAAGACGGTTCGGTTTGGTTTTGAAGCATAACCATAATTAAAACGAGCTAATTTAGAGCTGAGCTTTTTTCAAACTATGTTTGAACGCCTATTAATATATTTTTATAAGGGCAAAAATTTTAACTTATTTTTGCCAAGAGGATTAAAAGTGTAATTTTACTTACCCAAGGGTTTAGTTTATAAGTAACAAAATAATGAATGGATTGTTTAAAAAACAATGGGTCCTTTTATAACAAATTATTTCATGCAAGGTTTCTTTCTCATCTAATGTGGGATGACCAAAATTACAAAAGATTGGGGGTTTGGAGGTTTTGAAGGTTTTAAATGATTGTACTTTGTGTTTTAATAGTTGCAATTATTTAAAGTCTTAATTTTTTTGCAAAATGCCCTTTTTTTGTCCTCCATTTATGCCTTGTAATATAGTATAGAAGTATAGATATACACACAAGCATTAATATTGAAACATAATATTGTACTCTTGATACATTTAATATCCACACTTATCTATTTTGAGCTAATAGAGTATTAAAATATTTAAGATGTGATCCGCACGTTGCTGCGGTATTCCTTTGGTCGACCTAATTTTATAAATTTGTGATTTTTTTCAAAGTACACCTAAAATAGCATATATTTAAAAAAAAACTTAAAAACGTATTAAAAATATACAAACTTTGGTATCCTTTTAAATAGTGTAAGATAAGAACATTAATTTATAGTCTATATTATATTATATAGTGGGTAGACCAATTATGCAGTGGATGTAACTGAGACTCTTTTAAAGAACGCAATATACCCTAACATGACTTAAACCCTTATTATATTTGGGTATTATTATTATAATTTAATACTTAGTTTAAATAGAATATAGTGTATTAATTAAAAGAAGTTTATTAATAGTATGGACATCTTTTTTTAATTGACATTTTATCTTTTTTTAACGTTTTTTTAACGGCCAACGGTAGACACCTATAAATACGAAGTCCCGCGCTCTTCGGATTCGGTTCCGGGGCCCCCATAAGGTCCAGCCCTTAATTTCATAAGACCATGTGTAGTGGGACGTTATTGGGGCTTTAAATCCCAATTTAACGCCCAAACACCGTTACGCAGGGGCCTTATGGGGCGCTATTTGGCTTTAAAATTCAAAAAATGAGTGTTGAGCGTGAAGATTATAACGCCACTTTTCCTAGAATGATGTGCCACATTCTTTCAACCAATAAGAACAAAAGGAGGGGCGCTAATATTATTGTGCACTACAGATGGACTAATAGCCCTACTCTGAGTGGGATTCGAACCCGTGACCACCCGATCAAGAACCCCATAAAGTGGGTAAACCTTACCACCTCTCTTGTAATTGACATTTTATCTCTTATTCAATTTTGATGTTTAATACCAATTATATGTATATATTGATGAAATGAATGATATCTTTTACTTTTCGTTTACTTTGTGTACAAATAAAATTAGATATCATGTGATATTTTGTTTCATGTAATGTTTCAAAGTATTAATTAAATCTGATAAAGTATTTTCATTTTATTACATCTTCTGTCGCTTTTATATTTTATCTTGTGTTCAACCGTGAAGTACACAAGTCTCTAACATAGAATTGCAGCGTTTTAAGTATTGATATGATTTCTTCAATATTTAATTTCCTCAAATTCGATAGGATAATTTATAAAAGAAGATAGTGGGGTGTTCGTGAAGGAACCAGAGAACCCACAACCGATAATAATAGAAGCAGTATAATTTGTGAATGAAGGAACAAGTTCAAGATTCGTACGATTCATCAAATCTTTAAACAATTATTTATCGTTTTTTGTTTTTTTCCATGTAAGATTCCTCAATAAATAAATAAAGGTACTGTATTTTTCAAATAAATATATTTTCATTTAAACGAAACTCTCAACTATAGGCGTACACATCACTTTATTTTTCAAACCGGTTCGGGTTTTAAACCCGAACCATTTTTTAGTGATATACAAACCGGTCTTTTTAACCAGTTTAAATGAATTAACATCCAGACTCGTCCAAATCGGTTAGGGTCACATTTCAACTTAGTTTTTTATGGGAGTTGGGCAACCGGTACACAACTGACAACCCAGCAGTTCGGGGTGGGTTGAAACCAACTTTTTATTTTTATTTTTAAATCGGTCAAGTTTTTTTTATCAAACATGTTTTTTTTACCCCTCTACTCTCAAGAGTAATGTTTTTAAAATCAGACAGTAAGTTGAGCCAGCAGATTTGAGCGGTTCAGTGCAATGTATAAAAATCAACTTGGTTACTGAAGAGAATATATGGTCATAGGTCGGAGCTCGAACCATCCGATGGAGATCGAGTCCGAACCAATCAAATATAAGGGTTATAAGCTAAAGCCTGAAGGAACGTAAGAAAGGTCGAAGCCTAAACTAAACGGCCGATGGACTAGCTTCGGTCATAAGGCCCATGGGCCTAGGGCCGAAGCCCATTCAGAAAAGTATAAATACCTCCCAAAATTTCCTCATTTGGTAACTGGACTCACTTGTACTTTCTGTACTTTTCGTACTTACTTTCCACTTCTTAAAACCATACTTATTCTCACGCCGGAGGGTGGTCACAGAGAGACCCTTCTTCTCCCCTGTGACGAGCCTAACGGTGTTTTGTTTTGCAGGTTAACCTTAGATCTACTCAACTGTCATTTCCTCTTGTCTCATCTCTCAGATCTGATCCACCGAACCAACTAAGGGGTAACTTTTTTCCTCTTCAATTGGCGCCATCTGTTAGTTTGCTGTGTTCTTTTCTTTTTTCGAGAAGAGCAGAGTAATCTCTACCCATGACGGCACATTCTGAGGGATTCACGATAGAAGACGTGACAGCAAATGAAATGAACGATGATCAGGTGGTTATCACCTCATCGGCATCAGTTATCACTTCCACTGGTACACAGGGAAGTGCTCAACAGTCATCTTTCTCTATTGGTGCTTCGGCTGTTAAAACAAGTGCCCCACTGATAGAGTTCGATGATGCTTTCCTCCAGAAGAACAGAGAGTTATTGCTTCGGCTAAAAGAACAGCAAAGTAGGGAGATGGTCTTGCAAAGTGTAAAAGCTAATCTATTCTCCACCGGAGGACTTGCCGCTTCGGCAGAACCTAGCACCGGTCTGGGATCTTTCGCCACTTACTCTACCGTAGTCACCACTATGCAGATCCAAACTCCACAGGGGCCACTTGCATCTTTGGGTTATACTGGACCGATGCAAGTTAGCATGCCCATGTCGGAAAGGATGCCAGTTGTAACAGGGGGAGACGACGAGCTCACCGCTCCATATCGTCCTGCCCATATGACGTCGTTCTCCAAATTCTCTCAAAGAGTTGCAACTGCACCTCTTCCGGTTAAGCTGAAAATGCCAGCTACTGTAAAAACATATGCAGGAACCTCCGATCCAGACGACCATGTCTTTGCATTCGAAGGAGCAGCAGAGATTGAACTATGGCCCATGCCAGCATGGTGCCACATGTTCGCACAAACCCTCACCGGAGCAGCAAGGTTTGGTTCGATGGGTTATCTGCTGGAGAAATCACCAACTGGATCGAATTTAGAAAGTTATTTCTGATTAACTTTGCAAACCAACGACGATGCTCCAAGGACATCACGGAAGTACACAACATCCGGAGGAAGGATGGTGAATCCTTGGAGGCCTTCATTGATCGTTTCAGCAAAGAAAGTATGCAAATCCATGGTGCAATGGATCAGCTCCGAGTTTCAGGCTTCTGTCATGGAGTTCGAAACAATCAGCTGGTAGAGAAACTACACGAAGATTTGCCAAAAACAATGGAAGTACTCATGGAACGGGCCAGAGCCTTCGCCAGGGGGAAGAGTGCCTGCGGGCAGTCTTCCGAAGGAGATTATAAAAACTCCGGAGGACGCAATGTGTGGAAGAAAGGCTCTCATAACGCAGATCGAAACAGTCACTGGAACAAAAACAGACAGCAGCCGTATGAACGGTCGGACCGAAACAATTCTTCTAGGTCTCAAGGTTCCGGAAGAACCACTGATTTAACCAAAACTCCTCGTGACATCTTGCTAACAGAAAATTTGCAGCTCCCTACGCCTGCTAAGCAGCGACCTTCGTCCGACCGAAACTCCAAGAAATACTGTGAGTATCACCGAGCAAAAGGGCACAATACTGATGACTGCTGGTCTCTCCGGCAAGAAATTGAGAAAGCGGTCCGATTCGGAAAGCTTTCCCATCTTCTTAAAGAAGTGAAGGAAGGGAAGCCCGGAGCAATTACTAACACCAACAACCAAGCAGTGATCAATATGATTCAGGCCATCACACCGCATGGCACTAAACGCTCCAGCTCTCACCTTGCTTCATTTATGAGTCAGGTTGACAAGCGATGTTATACGTATTAATATTCGTATTTCTAATCAAGCAATCTCCAAATATCAAAAGTATTGCGTTGCTTTTGGTTCTAAAACAATTTATTTCTGTGACAGGCAATATCATTCCCTGAGGTAACACCAGATCAGTTTCTGGAAGGACCGATAATTATCTCTGCCATCATCGTTGGACATAAAGTTCAGCGAGTCTATGTAGACAACGGTAGTGCTTCGGAGATAATGTACCATCATTGTTTTCAACGATTGGCACCTGAAATCCAGAGAAGGATGGTACAGGTACTTGCTAACATTCGTTCAGAACAAGCATTTCAACCGAAACAATTCTTTCTGACCTTCGAAATAATGGTAATAACCTATGTTTTAAATGACAAACAGGTTTCCATGACATTAGTTAGTTTCTCAGGGGAGGTAATTCAGCCCATGGGACGAATCACCCTTCCTGTAACCTTGGGTACCGAAGGCCGAAGCCGAACGGAGATGCTAACATTCCTAGTAGTTGGAGCTCATTCCGTGCACAACGTTATCTTGGGACGCCCAAGCATGTGTGCCTTCGGAATGGTTGCTTCTTCCATACACGGAGCTATCAAATTTCCAACAGAAGACGGAATAGCAACTGTTCACACCGAACAAATGCAGTTCGTAGCTGAAATCCGTCAAGCTTCGAGCTCCCAGGCTACTCCAGTCACTCAAGAGCTGTCAGAAAAATGGTCGATTAACCCATGCTTTCCGGAGCAAAAGGTAACTGTTGGTGCACAGCTCCCACCTGATTGTAAAGCTGCTTTATGGAACCTCCTAACTGAGTCCCTGGATTCTTTTGCCTGGCAACATTCGGACATGAAGGGGGTGCCTAGGCACCTGGCCGAACACAGATTGAATGTATACCCTTCGGTCCGACCAGTACAACAAAAGAAACGAAGCATGGGGCTGGATCGGAACAAAGCCATTGCTGAAGATGTTCGAAAGCTTCTTGATGCAAATATCATCCGAGAGGTTCAATATCAAACCTAGGTAGCGAACCCGGTTTTGGTAAAGAAGCAAGATGGGGGTTGGCGAATGTGTGTTGATTTTAAGGATCTTAACAACGCATGCCCCAAAGATTGCTACCCACTCCCCGAGATGGATGTCAAGGTCGATTCACTAGCTGGCTTTCGACTAAAATGCTTTCTTGATGCATACAAGGGTTATCATCAAATTCAGATGGCAACGGAAGATGAAGACAAAAGTGCTTTTATCACCGCCGAAGGGCTATATTGCTACACGAAAATGCCTTTCGGCCTTAAGAATGCCGGTGCCACTTATCAACGATTAATGGACAAGGCATTCAAGAATCAGATCGGAAGAAACATGGAAGTATATGTAGACGATGTGGTGATAAAAAGCAAAGATGAAGCTGACATGATGACTGATATCCGGGAGACGTTCACTTGTCTCCGGAGCATCAACATGAAGCTAAACCCAGCCAAGTGTTCGTTCGGTATGGAGGCAGGAAAATTCCTGGGTGTTATGGTTGCTAAGGAAGGAATCCAGGCAAATCCGGAGAAAGTTAAGGCAGTAATAGATCTGAAATCTCCAAAAACAGTCAAAGAAATCCAGTCATTGAATGGTCGACTGGTAGCTTTGCATCGTTTTCTTTCTAAAGCGGCCGAAAGAACCTTGCCTTTCATGACAGTGTTAAAAAATAGCTTTGGTAAAAATGACTTCAAGTGGACCGAAGAAGCTGAGCAGGCATTCGGTGAGTTGAAGCAATGTCTTAGTTTATTACCTACTCTCACCGCACCGAAGCCAGGAGAAATACTCACCGTTTATTTGGCAGCATCTCAGGGGGCCGTTAGTGCAGTCCTCATGGTACAAAGGCACTTAGGCCAAGTACCAATTTACTATGTTAGCAGGGCCCTCCGGGATTACGAAACCAGATATCCCATGATTGAGAAACTAGCACTAGCCTTGGTCCATGCTTCAAGAAGGTTACGAAGATATTTCCAAGCACATGAAATTGAAGTCCAGACCGATAAGAACATCCAGTACGTTCTCCGAAAGCCGGAGGTTTCAGGTCGATTGGCCAAATGGGCCATCGAGCTAGGAGCCTTCGACCTGACCTTCAAAACCAGAGGTGCCATGAAAGGCCAAGCCGTAGCAGACTTCATTGCTGAATTACCAAGTGGTACAGACCAGTCGGAGGAACAACCTTCGGAAGAAGAAGAGCAATCAGAAGCATGGTCTCTGTACACCGATGGTGCGTCGGGTGCTGAAGGCTCCGGAGCTGGCCTCGTGTTAATTAATCCAGATAACACCGAGTTTGTATATGCCCTCCGACTCGAGTTCCCAAGCTCAAACAATGAGGCCGAGTATGAAGCATTATTAGCTGGTCTCCGAATCGCACAAAGGTTCGGAGTCAAGAACATCAAAATTCATACCGACTCATTGCTTGTGGTCAACCGGCTTCGAGGAGAATATGAAGCAAAAGATGAAAACATGGTGAAATACCTTCAAAAGGCCCAAGAACTCGTAGCTTCTTTCCAGACATATAAAATCTTTCATATCCCAAGAGAAGAAAATGCCCAGGCCGATGCCCTCGGTAAAATGGCATCGACAAATACGTCCACCTCAACCCAAGGCATGAAGATTGAAGTGTTGGCAAAACCCTCAATTGAAGAAAGTGAAGTCCTACAAGTTGAAGTTCAAGAAGACACATGGATGACTCCCATTGTGAAGCATATCACCGAAGTTTGGGTTCCAGAAGGTAAGGCCGAAGCTCGAAAGCTTAAAGTCAAATCCCTACAGTACCAAGTTCAGAATGGTCAGTTGTACCGAAAGACTTTCTTAGGTCCAGTACTACGATGCCTTTCCCTCACCGAAGCTGCATATGTGATTAAAGAAATCCACTTTGGTGTATGTGGTATACATGCCGGACCAAAGATGGTCATCACAAAGGCAATGAATGCCGGGTATTACTGGCCCAACATGCACCAAAGTGCTGTACAAGAGCTTCAAAGTTGCCAGGAATGTCAGAGAAACGCTCCGGTCTGCCTCCGAGCAAAGAACAACCTAATCCCAGTAACTGCAGCTTGGCCGTTCCAGAAATGGGGCATCGATATTGTCGGACCGTTCCCTAAGTCCACCGGAGGGGTCAAGTACTTACTGGTAGCTATCGATTACTTCACAAAATGGGTCGAAGCTAAGCCTATGGGTGATATCACCGGCCATCAGGTGAAGAGATTTGTGTGGGAAAACATTGTCTGTCGGTTCGGATTACCACTCTATATCATCAGCGACAATGGGAAGCAGTTCGCTGAGAACCCTTTCAAAAAATGGTGCTCGGACCTGGGGATCAAACAGCTATTCTCATCAGTAGCTCACCCTCAGGCCAATGGCCAAGTAGAAAGGGCCAACCGAAGCATAGTCGAAGGGATCCAACGGCGCTTGGGTGGAAAGAAGGCCGGATGGGCAGATGAATTGCCTAATGTCCTATGGGCACATCGAACAATGCCAAAGACAAGCACCGGTGAAACACCTTTCAGCTTGACCTACGGCACCGAAGCAATGATCCCGGTGGAAATTGGCATCATCAGTCCTCGAAGAGCCAACACATCGAATAATGATCAAACCCTCCGGCTTAACTTGGATCTCTTAGAAGAAAGAAGGGAAATGGCTTCCATCAGAGAATCTCGATACAAGAAAGAACTTGAAAAATACTACAATGCCAGGGTGAAAAAGCAATCATTCAAGGTTGGAGACTACGTATTCCGAAGCAATGAGGCTAGCCGAGCCGAACCCTCAGGGAAATTGGCATCGAGATGGGAAGGCCCCTACCAAGTTACCTCTGTCGGAGAAAGAGGATCATATACTTTGGCCAAGATAGATGGAACTCCAATCCCCAGAACTTGGAATGGAGTCCATCTGAAAAAATGTTACATGTGAAAGCACCGAAGATCGAAGCCGATGCTCTAGTTTTTAATTCAATAATTTCAATATGTTAGTCGGGATGTGATATACCCCGAACCTTTTCTTTGTTTTTTGCTTGTAATTCGGGATGATGTTTACCCCGAACCCTTTTTTAAGTTGAAAGTGGGATGTGTTTTCCCCACCTATAATAAAGAAACTTTTTGGTATGATCTGTCCATAACATTGGTTGTTAATGTTCGACAAAAGACAATACTAATACCGGAAGTATAATCCATAACACATAGTAAATATAGTAGGCAGGTCGGAACGAAACATCGTTAGTATTTTCTGGCCCGACCTCACACAAAAGCAAAAAACTATGCCGAGACCCATGATGACAGGCATAATTTGTCAACATGAAACTCGAAGGACGAACGAGATATGGCACAACGAAGGTCGAAACACTCGAACCTATTACTAAAATTGCCTCGTAAAAAAAAAGAAGGAACCATGAATCGTGCTTATCTCGGACAAACAAACATAATATGTGCCGAAGCACGTTGAAAATTTACAAACAAAGCATGCACAGTACCAACACATCGACGTCGAGAAAGATAAGTTCACCTTCTGCTTATTAAATCGCCGAGGAAAAGGCTTCGGTGGACAGGCTTAACGACAGCCGATGCCACAACCAGGCGTACCGAAGGTCAACAAATGACCTCGTGTAAAAAACACAAACAAAAACTTGCAAGTATAAACACATAATTGTCGAACCGAAGCATATGGACGCATATCTAGGTCGATGCAATAAAAGGCTGAGCTAGGCCTTAGGCTTATTCAAAGTTGTGTAGAACTACACCCCTTCAAACCGAAGGGGGATTTTCCATCGAGGCACGAAACAAATCACAAAGTAAATCACTAGTGGTATAGGGCCAACATAAACCCTTGAAAACACTCAAAAGCACACAAGAAATATCAATATAAAAGATACGATCACTACAAAGTGTGCCGAACCAAAAAAGGTTCGACCAAATCCACACAAAAAACTTAAACAGAACATTGTTTTTTAAAGCATTGCCGTTGTGGCATACAGAGAAACAGGGCTAGACGGACGGAGGCTTGAACAAATCACCGGAAAGGCCAGCAGCTTTGATCACCTCTAGAGGTTCGGAGAGGAAGCGCCCAGTGTGCTGAAGAAACGGGAATTCCAGAGTGTCGAACCTATCCAGTGCACCATTCAACATCTCATCAGCATTTGGCTTTAGCTTCGGCACCTGCTCCAGTGGCACCCCCTTCGAGGAATAGTGGTACCCAGCCTTGATACCCACATTAACGCCGCAGGCGTTCATGGCGTTGTTGATAGCTCCGACCACTGTCCTCAGTTCCTCACCAGTCTGAATCCTCCGAGCCACGAGCAACATGCCCTCGGTCATCAGCCACTCCTTAAGTTCCAAGAGCTCTTTAACTTGACCGGTCAACTGGGAGTTCGACTCGGTTAACTTGGACACTTGGCCATCCATCTCCTTCTTCATATGATCCAGCTGGCTACGGAATCGGGATGCTTCGATCTCAAACATTTTCTTCTCTGAAAAAAAAAGAGTTAGTAAGATATAGAACTTGACACGTTACGACCCTGGTGCAAAAAGAGTTAGAAACTACTACCTTGCACCGCAGCGTTCCTATCAGACTTCAAAACCTCCACTTCTTTCAAAGCTTTGTCTCTCTCCTCCGAAGCCGAAGCCATTGCTGCACCATTCGACTTCACTTGCAGGAGCGCCTGATTCAACTTCTCCTCCAACGCCTGCTTCTCCCCAACCATGGCTTCAATTTTCTTTCCCCAATCTGAAACCTCCTCACCTCCAACCAGCGTCCGGAGCTTCTCCTTCTCAATCTCCAAGTCGACCCATCGACGATAGACCTCCGTAACCAACCCAATAGACTGGGCTTGGTTCATCATCAGGGCATCTGCCAAGACCAACGGAGGAGCCCGGCGATGCCTGTGAGCTTCGGCCGGTGTGTTCAAATTCAGCAACATGGTTCGGGCCGTTAAGGCATCCAAGATTTTGTCTCCATTCTTCAAATCCCAGTTGGGAATAAACTTCTCTTCGGCCACAGCAGGGTCCAGATCCATAGAATCTATAAAAACGTCAAAACAATCCGTCTTAGTCTCTGGACCATACCACAAATGACTAAGGTACTCTTTCGAGACCTCATCATCCGGAGTAGGAAACAGAGAAAACCAACCCGGACCATCACACTTACCAGCTGGACTCGAAGGGCCAGGAAAGGAATGAAGAGGGGAAGGATTTATCTGGTCATCAACACCTTCGGCAAAAGATACATGCGGTTCGTCCCGAGCCGTTTTCCCACTATCCAAGTGGTCAGAAAGAGTGTGTAACATACCACCTTGCTCCGACGTATCAGTAATAACGTCTTCAGGGATAACCGACAGAGGAGTCTTCATCCTCTTCGGGGTATCCCTCGAACCCTCCGGAGGTGCATCTCCCTCCGACCCCTTCCTCTTCCTTGACTTCTTCTTCTTTTTACTAGCGTCATCAGAAGAAGGCACCGGAGTCTCCGGTAGTTTTCCAGAATCCTTAGCTGGTTCAGAGGGTACAACCGATGACGATGCACCCGCAGGGTTGGCAGAAGTGGAATCCTCCGGAGACCTTATCTTGAAAGATGAGGCCTTCATACGATCCAGAAACGGCTTGTCACCCGGAGCCATCTGAAAAGTGGTAAGCTCGAGCTCCGAGTCATCAAAAGACTCCACATGGAGGCAATCTCTCAAAGACATATCTACAAAAAAAAAATGATCAGTTCGAGAAAAACCTCGTAATCAAAATAGGCATAAGTATAAAACAACTCACCCTTCTTTCTACACTCTACGACGGGCCACTTATCAGGCCACTCCCAGTTCCGACTAATGCAACCCATCACCAAGACATGCTCCGGTATCCTCCGAACCGGAAATTTATTCTTCACCAAAGCTTCATACATCTCCGTATCGTATTGGAAGTCCTTCGGCAGGTCACCTTCCAAACGATCCTCCTTAGCCCTCCAGGCCATATCCTTCGGCAAACACAGATCGTCCAACCAAAACCACCTATCCTTCCAGTCTTTCAAACTCGATACTTCCCATCCTACACACTCCCTGTCCTCCTTCGGAATATCAATCTTCTTCCCTTTTTTGTCCTTCGGCTGCCTTTTCTCGAAAGTGTACCAGTCCCCGGTACGATTTAAACGATAAAAAGCCCTAAAAACGTTTAAATCCGGGACATAATCCAGTGAACGGCTCGACAGTTCGAACTGGTTCACCCGGCTAAGGCCGAAAGGGGTCACTTGAGAAATGTGTACCCGATGGAACTCTAACACCTTCATCAGAAAACGAGTAAAGGGTACTCGATAGTTCGCATAATTACACACACGAGTGTAAAATGCGAACTTGCCGGAAGGGAAGGGACGGATAGGAGTGTCTGGTTCTGGAAGAACAGGGTTCAGAGATAGAGGAATTTTAAACTCCTCTATAAACTCATCTAGCCTATTTTGTGTTAACACACTATAGGACACGCTCATATTATCTTTAGGCATAGTAACAGGAAAGAGAAAAGTAAGGGGATAAGGAAGTACACACCTTTCTTTCTTAAAGAGGAGAAGACGACGATAACAGGTCGAAGGTCCGAAATTGAGGAGGAAGAAGATGAACAGTATAAAGAAAGAGAGTAAAAGAGAGAAGTAAAAAGTAAATTCTGTGGAGGAAACTATTTATAAAGGAAAAAGAAAGGACGGTTGAGTAACCGTCCAATCAAAGCCAACAAGTGGCACTCTCGAGCCAATCAAAAACAATCACATCAAGGGTCTTTACTAAAACCACCCGGCGGTCACTTACGAAACTTACGTGAACGACGTAGCTGTCACCCACTTATTAAGGTGAATGACAAAACACAGCTGGCACGAAAAAGTAAGTACGCCGAAGCTCGAAGGAAGCTGAAAAACTCCAAATAAAATTACAAGTCCTTCCTGAATACCGAAGCATTCAAAAAAGACTTCGGGGGACTTGAAGAGAATATATGGTCATAGGTCGGAGCTCGAACCATCCGATGGAGATCGAGTCCGAACCAATCAAATATAAGGGTTATAAGCTAAAGCCTGAAGGAACGTAAGAAAGGTCGAAGCCTAAACTAAACGGCCGATGGACTAGCTTCGGTCATAAGGCCCATAGGCCTAGGGCCGAAGCCCATTCAGGAAAGTATAAATACCTCCCAAAATTTCCTCATTTGGTAACTGGACTCACTTGTACTTTCTGTACTTTTCGTACTTACTTTCCACTTCTTAAAACCATACTTATTCTCACGCCGGAGGGTGGTCACAGAGAGACCCTTCCTCTCCCCTGTGACGAGCCTAACGGTGTTTTGTTTTGCAGGTTAACCTTAGATCTACTCAACTGTCATTTCCTCTTGTCTCATCTCTCAGATCTGATCCACCGAACCAACTAAGGGGTAACTTTTTTCCTCTTCAGTTACCAAACCAATTACACTACTAGTTCACAGGATTAATCGACAGATCAAAGAATTTTAATGCAATACTTTGAAAATCATACAAGTAATTCAACATACCACCCTACTAGTTCACTAGTAGGACTAGACTTAAACTGAGTTACGTCGCAATTAACTTATGAAATTATGTACGTATTAAATTTAAAAAATGAAATAAACATCGTTGTATTAAAAAAGTACATAAAATATAGTTTTTGTATAAATAAATATAAAACAATGAAGATGTAACTTTTACTTAGATTCGGTCCAGCCACTAACTAAATCGGTCTAGTCTTGAACAATTCCGGCAACAAATAGTGAATTAGTATCAGTATTTTCTACCTGTTTTATCTGGTTCACTCAAACCACCGCTTTTATCCCCACTTGCAGTGCAGATGGAAAAGACACATCCTTCCTTAGGGAAGGCTTGGGTTCGATTCTCTTTGCCTGCATTTGGGGAAGACCATGTGATGGATAGTTTCTACCGAGGCATGGTTCGATCCGGAGGGCAACCCGGTTTTACCCAGCTGTTACCCCAGCGAGTTTCTCGTGTGGGGGCAGTAGGGTTTCTGGGCGAAGGTCAGTTTGCGCGGCGGCCGGGGCCCGATAGAACATCGCGTTCGCGGGCGGAGCTGACGGGTAACGTCTTTGACGAAACCCGGTGACCAAATCGATCAGTACATAAAAAGTCACCCTTCAAAAAAAAAAAAAAAAAAAAAAAAACCTCAAACCACCGCTTTTAGCATATTAGTTTGTATAAAATCCTATTAGATTTTTTTTAGAAAAAAATGAAAATAAAGATATCGAATCTTGCCTGACTGAATTGATGATGTTGAGTTTATGCTCATCCAACAAATAAAAAAAAAAGAAGAGAATCCTTCTTTCTAATTAAATTATTCTCATGAAGGATAACTACAAATGTTTTTTTGAATGGTAGTTAAAAGGTATCTTTTGAAGAGGACAACAAATTGGACGGTTTGCAACTTATGGATGTATTATTGAAAATGTTCTAAAATTGATGATAATGTGACATTTTTCATGGGACCAAATTTTATTTTGTTGTGGACAATGCATAAAAACGTGGTAAAATGTTTGGTTGTTGATTATGTCGGTTAGTACTGTTAAAAATGGGTTGCATTAAATCGTAAAAAGTTGTTTTAACTTTTAAATCTATAAAAAAAGTGTAACTTGGACACAAATACACTTTTTAAGAAAGCTTTGATAAATTGTTAATGATAAACCAATACATCAAACCTTTTTTTTATAACGTATGTATCATTAAATCTTGGAAAGTTATATATTAAAATTTAAACAACTCGAAAATTAAAATCCACGATTCAGGTGATTTCACTAGACCTGCGTGTACTCTAATCTATGAATAAAAAAAAACTATGTAGAATCTAGTTTGACCATTTTCTAATCTATGTTTATAATTCGATTCAGATTTGAATAATTCGAAATTCGACTCGAGTCGAATTCAATTATCAAAATTCATATTTGATTTTATAAAAATCGAAATTCAAGTCCGGCAATCAAATAAGAATTTATGATTTCGATTCGATTTGAAATTTGAATTCAATTTATAAATGTTTAAAAAAAATAACTTCTTAATTTGGACCAAAGTATAGATTACATCCATAGTTGACAAGTCAATTATTTATAACACTATTAAAACCAAATGCTCAATATGCCATACTGCCTATTACTAAATTCTAACCTAGCTTACATCTCTACCAGTAACTAGTAATTGGCTTAACTTCTATTAGTAGTTTATTAATTTAGTAGATTAGTATTTGTGATGTAAAAAGTAATTAGATTGTATTATTCTTAACAATAAAAGTAAAATCGAATTTATTCGAATTATAGTTTCAAATACTGAATCAAATAAATCAAATCTAAATTGAATACAAATTCAAGTAAAAGAAAATAAACATTCAAAATATTCGATTCAATTAATTAAAAAATTAATTATTTGATGAATCGATTCGTTGAACACTCCTACTTAATCTTATTCTCTTACAAAAATTCCACAATTTTAGTTTACAATAATAATCAAATTTAACTATTCTAAATATATGTTTTTTACTATTAAAGACAAAGATACGTGTAGTAGGATAATAATTTCGAATATAATATTTCTACCTGAAAAAGAAAATACAGTAACATACATTTAGATATGCATGTGCACACTTTGACAAAAACATTTTAATAGTACTAATAATAGTACTATGTGCCTTAAATTTGGCATATTTCACCATAAAATTAATAAAATAAGGCATTAGATATCTTTGACCTAAAAGAGTACCCTAAAATATAAGGATGCCCTTTCCTAAATGCAAAAAGACTTCTTTTCCTCTTTCTCAAAAGGCAAATTCTTGCTCCATACTCACTCTTGCAGTCTTTTGCATGTTACTACACAATAATACACACACTAACCTTATAATTACACACACCATATTCACATTTTGCATTATGAAGTTACCAAAATACCCTTGTGAGATCCAATTGTGTCATTCCAAACACAGCCAGACAAAAGATTCAAGATTTCAACTGGGAATAACATGTTTAAATAATGCATTGTTGAATCATCATGTTCCTCACATAAATCCAAGAAAATGGAATCAACCCAGATCAAGACAAGTAAAATAAATGAACTAATCCTGCAAAATTTTCACTCTTTGTGTGTATATTTTTTTGTATTTTTAATCTTTTTTTATAAACTATCCCACATTCATTAATCTCCTCAATATACTATTTGTCTATATAGATATATAAAAATCTATACATTATCTTTCTCTGATGTGTGTGGATAACTCTTGCAGCAATTATTCTCAGACTTCTCATCTTCTCCATCATCCATGCTGTCGCCGCCAGTGGTCGATGTTCCACCAATGGCGCAGGTTAGCAGCGGCCCGTCTGGAGAACCAGATTGAGAATTCATGTGCTTTTCAACATAGTGATCATGGGGTTGACCCCATAAACCTCTCATAACAACATTGGATGAATTCGAGTCTGCGTTGCAGGACTGAAACCTTTTTGCGTGAAGACGGTATTTCTACAATTAACGGCACAAGCATGAGTATTTAGAACATTACATAATAAAAGATAGTGCAAAAAGAAATTGTTAAATTTGAAAGCTTACCTGCAAATGGCTCTTCACTTCATCATTGGTAAGACCATCTACACACATAAGTTCTCTAATCTGCTTAGGCGTCGCAGCTGCAAGACAATTCGAACATATCTCAATTTAGAATTTTCATGAACCAATCAATTTCCAACCTCAAATACAAATCTTGAAGTTTCATAGGAAATTCAAACTATGATCCAATAAATTATAATCTAACACGTTTACAATGAAATGAACTTAAACTCGTTATGATCTAACCTTTTGAACCACCAAGCTGCTGCAGCGCATTGACAAACCGTCTATGCAACTCGGTCGACCAGCATCTTCTTTGTTTCCTAGATGTCTGCAGCTGTGATGTACCAATCTGTACATCCGATTTAACATCTGGCATTGTATAAGGAACAACCACATTATTATTATTATTGTTATTATTATCATCAGCGCCGATTTTCTTGAGAATATGGTTTCCCCTAACTGGACTCTTGACTCCAGGAGTAACAAGTGATAGCCCAGACACAGGTGTTTCTTCCTTATCTCCAACTGAAAACCGCGAATTCCCAAAACAAGAATTATCAATCATCCCATTTTGTCGTTCCTCGGCGACCTATAACCAAATCAAACACATAAATTCATAAACAAACACTCACAAACTTGCAAAGTTGCACTGCATACAGTCATAAACTTAACTAAACCAACACTAATCACTTTTTCCCCAATTTATACCTTTCGAACCGCTTGATCAACCAAACTCTGTTTCGAAACACGGCCTTGATCCACATTCCATAACTGAGTAGAGCTCAACCAATTCTTCTTATCACCACAATCACTCTCAACCTTTGAATCTTCCTCACAAGTTTTCTTAAGTGGTATAAACTCTTCAAGCACCGGCTTATTTTCCAATCTTTGCAACACCCTTAACTCCTCTTTTAATGCCCCAATTGCTAAAAAAACCAAAACATAATTTAAAAAAAAAAAAACAAATCAAGTTCCATTCAAGCAAATCATCAAACACTTGGCAGGCATATCTAATCCCTTAAAAAATATTAACAACCCATATCTAAACAGCCAATCAAAATAAACATAAACAATCTTTATTAAATACCCACAACACAAAAGCATAAAAAAACTGAAATAAATAACAAACCATCATCCATGAGAATCATGCAAAGAGGAAGCTCCCGTTTAAAGGCTTCGATCTTCTTCACCTCTGCTTCTAATCTGTTAACAAGATCCTCTGTTTTCAATACCCTCTCTGATTCACTACCCATTTCCCCTAAGAACTGAGCGATTGATTTAGGAACAAAAGTGGGTTTGAAATTAAAGTCTAAACCCAGTTCAGGTGGCGAAATTAATTTGCCCATCAAATCTTTATCTGTCTTTAATCAATTTTTTTGTTGTTTTTTTGGGTTGATGATCGGAATTGGGATATGTGGGTGTTGATGGTGTGTGAAAATGGAGGAGATTTGAAGGAAAAAGATGCAAAAGGAATCTGGATTGGTGTGGGTTAGATTAATAATAATATTATTATAGAGAGTAGAGAGAGAGGTTGAAGAAATGAGAACACTGAAGATTCTGTATTATTTCACTCGGCTCGTCGCGTAATGTTATCTTTTTAAGGAAGTTATAAAAGTGGTCCTTTGCTTTTATTCATTTGCTAACTTTGGTCCATTAACATGGTCTCTAGACTCTAGATTCTTATCTTATCTTTTTGGGAAGTTAATGGACGAATGATGAAATATAGGTTAGGTTTTATGGTTTAGAGAAAGTATAGGATACAAAGTATCCTTAACATGAGAAGTGTAGGAAGCCACTATAATTTGTCACCTGTCAATTTAACCAAACCATGATTAACCTAATTAAACCCAATTGCAGTCAAATTCTAGGGCAAAGTAAATCACGTTCTATATACGGTTTCAATTTATAATTATGTTTTTTGGCTTCTCCAACAATTGAATCCATTCACGGATTCCAAATTCTTAACAGTGGAACATGATCGGTTGAATCAAAACCCTAACGATTCAGATTTCAAAAACATTTTTCGCTTCTGCAACAATTGAATCCATTCACGGATGCGATAGATGAAGAATTCGAGAATGTAGGCACCTGAAACTTACCAGAGAAGTTGAATAAAGACTAGAATGGCACTCACCAGAACTATTGGGTCAACATCAAGTCTACATGTTTACTGAAAAACAACGATCATTGAGGTAGTGAACAAAATGAAGAAGAAGAAGATTATTGCTGATCAATAAGAATATCTAGATGAAGGTGCGTTTTATGATTTTATGGGTGCGTTTTATGATTTTATGGGTGATTACATAAAAACGACGATCAATGTAGCATCTGTTTTTTGATTTTTTTGGTGCGTTTTATGATTTTATGGGTGCGTTTTATGATTTTATGAGTGCGTTTATGTTTTTATGAGTGCGTTTTATGGGTGCATGTCTTTGAGTGCTTATTTTGTTGTTCTGCCTTTGAGAGATGAAGGTGCGTTTTATGATTTTTATGGGTGCGTTTTATGATTTTATGGGTGCGTTTTTGTTTTTATTAGTGCGTTTTATGGGTGCATTTTTAGTTTTTTTGTAGCTCTGTTTTTATTAACCATGCTCTGTTTTTCGTTTGAAAACAGAACTTGAGTTCATAAAAGTTTTTTTACAAGGATAACGCACGTTTATACATTTCATCTTATTTATTTACGTTTAGTTGGTTGTTCTTTTATTTTGGAGTGTTTTTTCAACATCTGTATAATCCTCTGTTTTTTTTTGTTTTGAAAAAAACAGAGCGTGTTTCAGAGCAATTCGACTGATCGCTTGTTATGAAATGAAAATTGCAAATCTATCGATTGTCTGTAAATGTAATCGTTCTCAAGAATTACTGAGATTTTGGCGGTTTAATTAAACCCTAAAAACACACGTGGGTGATTAATTTAGGATGATTTTGATTAAAACACAGATCGATGGTCAGGATTGCTTCTTACACTTTGTATTTTAAGGAGCCTTTGTACAATAGCCTCTCTCTATGGTTTAAATGCAAAACGGGGTTGAGAATTTGTGAGAGAGGACTAAATACTAAGCGGGACGGGGTACTACTCGTGAGTTTTTTCAACTTCACTGATTTCAACAAATTCAACACTACCACAACACTTCACTGATCTCCTTCACTGAAACATTTTTTTGAAGGCAACACTTCACTGATTATCTACTCACAATCAATGAGAGAGAGAGATAGAGACAAATTCTAGTGGACCACTACCAGCATGGGTGACGGCGGTGTTACCGTGCCGGTAGTGAGGTACCCGTGACCAATTCTAGTGGCGCCCCATCCCCCCTAAGAGCATTCACATTAGGTTATTCGGTTATTTCGTGTGAATTCTCCATATTTAAAATTGAGCTTTAAGTGGTTATGAATAGAGTAGATGAGGAACCTATTGTTCATTGGTATATTTAGAGAAATTTTGAGATATTTGGAAGAACACAGTTTTGCTGCATTTATTTTTTAATATCTGTTCAAAATGGTTGTGAGTGAGTGAGAGAGAATAAGTAATGATAAAGGCATAAAGAAGTATTATTTAATTGAACATTAGAGAAAAAATATAGTGATTTTTAATGTAATATGTATATGGTGATGAGATACCTATTGTGAATGCTCTAAGAACAAGTTTAAACTCCATCCATATATTATCCAGATGTAATTTGGTTTTTATTGTGGAATGAAATATCCTGATTACACTTAAAAAAATTATACATTTATCAAAACCTTAACTAGGGGTGTAAACGAGCCGAGCCGAGTCCGAGCCTGATTGGGCTCGGCTCGGGCTCGTTAAGGTTTTATGAAGCTCGAGCTCGAGCTCGGCTCGGTTCGAGCCTACAATCTTGAGCTCGATCTCGGCTCGCTAGCAAAATCCAAAGCTCGAGCTCGGCTCGGCTCGGCTCGAGGTGATTTGAGAATCTCAAACGAGCTCAAAAGCTCGGCTCGAGCTCGCAAAAGCTCGGCTATAACTTAGGTTCGCGAGCCCAATCGTTAAGGCTATAACTTAGGCTCGGCTGTAACTTAGGCTCGGGCTCGGGTTCGGGCTCTATCTCGTTAAGGCTCGATTAGGCTCGCGAGCCCAATCGAGCTTTGTATCTAGGGCTCGAGCTCGGGCTCGATAACTAAACGAACCATATTTCAGGCTCGGGCTCGAGCTCGTTAAGGCTCGGCTCGTTCGAGCTTTTTACCGAGCCGATCCCGAGCCGCTACGTGTCATTTACACCCCTAACCTTAACCATGGTCTAAGGGTCATTGGGTTTGCATCTTTTAATTAAGAAAGTATAAATTGAATGGGTTATGGCCTATGAGTTTCTATCTTTTTTTTTTATGTTGGGCTTATAGTAAAAACTTTGAGAGATTTTTTGGTTTTAAATAAATTTAAGGGTTAACGTTAAATAATTTGCAGGGGTAACATAATACAAAAAGCGTAAAAATTTGCATTATGCAGGAAAAGTTAGGATATCACGCGCTACTCCTCACTGTACTTATGTACTATATATCCGCCATGTAGATAGATATAGTTTATTAATATATCTAACTAAAGTTATAAACTTTTAATAATCTTTTTCTAAAGATAATAAACACTAGAAAAAATGGCAAACAAAAAGTAAAAGAACGAATTTATAAAAAAACCCAACATGTTTGTAAGTGGTGATAATGTATGATTTAGCCTTTAGCACCAAAGAAGAAATGAACTTTTTTTAAAGGGTGTGTCTTTTTTAGTTGGAAGTCTGATTAAACGCTATATTTTTCAGTTTTTTAAAGTTTTTACTATTGCCTTGAAATGTAATCTCCAAAGTATGAGTTAATAGCCAAAATCGTCACTGAGGTTTGGTCACTTTTGCCACTTCAGTCCAAAACCTAAACGTCTGAAATCTGGGTCCGCAGGCTTTTGATTTTTTGCCACATTCGTCACTGACACTAACCCAGTTAACTTATCTCGTTAACTCTAGGGGCATTTTTGACTTTTTGCCTACAAAATTGAGGGCATTTTAGATATTTTGTATTTAAAGCTAAATAAATACAAGAACAAAAATAAAAAACCTACTTTAAGGGAGAGAGAGAGCAGAGATAGAGAGAGGAGAGAGATAGAGAGCAGAGAGAGGGAGAGAGTAGAGAGAGATAGAGAGAGAGAGCAGAGAGGAGAGAGAGACTACAGACACAGAGAGAGAGAGAGAGAGAGAGCAGAGAGAAGAGAGAGACAGACGCAGAGAGAGATAGAGAGAGAGAGCAGAGAGGGGAGAGAGACAGACGCAGAGAGAGAAAGAGGCGGAAGAGAGGAACCGGGCCAGATCTGACCACACAGGTAAAGCCCCGAACCCACCTTATTGTTCTCAATAATATTTGGTTGAAGGTGGAGGTGATGGTTGAAGTGACTAACGGTGGTGGTGAGGTTATCAAGGTGTTGGTCAATGGTGGTTAATAGCGGCACAGGAGGGGTTGTCTGGTGGGTATTAATGGCGAAGGTAGGGCTGTGATGGTGCTCGTCGGTGGTGACAGGCTTCGAGGGAGGAGGTCGTATGGTGTTGGTGGCCGGAGATGGTGGTTGATTCAGTTATGTGTGTGTGGCAGAGATGGTGGTGGGTTTAGGGTGGTGGTGGTGGTGGTGGTGGTGGTTGTGTGAGGGTGGTGGTGGTGGTGTGTGATGATGATGGCAGGTCTAAATGGTGGAGATTAGAAGAAGGGGGGAGGTGGGTCCCACTTATTAAGTAAAAATATTAAAAAAATAAAAGTGTAGGCAAAAAGTCATAAATACCCCCCAACTTAACGATATAAGTTAACTGGGTTAGTGTCAGGGACGAATGTGGCAAAAAATCAAAAGCCTGCGGACCCAGATTTCAGACGTTTAGGTTTTGGACTGAAGTGGCAAAAGTGACCAAACTTCATGGACGATTTTGGCTATTAACTCTCCAAAGTATTGACATATCACTTATCCCACATGTTTTAAGTTTAATTATCAATAAAATTATTCAATTTAAGTATACATCACATTTATTTTGGTGGAAATAATTTACTTAGAATATTGAACAAAAGCACATGGCCTGAATTGAAGAAGAGGTGAAATAGTCAAGCCCATAAGTTGAACGAATAATATCTATCGGAATCTCTACTACCTTATTAAGGAGGAGAGATGGGTAAGAAGGTAATTTCACCATCATTTTAAGATGGCATACAAAAGGTCACAAGGTAAACAACTATATTTTTGCCAAATCCTTCCCTTTATGCCCCTATGTGCAACATTTGATTACAATTGTACAAATGACTAATGCAAGTCATCTCTATTATTATTATTATTATTATTATTATTATTATTATTATTATTATGCTATATATTAAAATACAATGTTGGTGCTACAGTACTACTGTAGCAGCTACAGTTTTTTTTTTTTTGTGTGTGGTGGTTTATTTATTCACAAAACGAAAACCTCAGAATAACATGGGAGAGTCGTTTTCCATTGGCGAGGCACGCAAAGGACGTGGCGAGGAGGGAAAAGAACCAACGGCAGATGAATGGTATTCTCTGTAAGTGTAGAGGTTGGCGGTTGGTGATGGTGGCGGCTATGGGTTAAGAGTTTGACAGCTGAGTTGGAGAAAACGGTGGTTCACGGATCTTTAGCGACGGTGGCCTGGTGGTGGGTTGCGGAGAAGTCGTTTCTCATATTGTGATTTTTTGCCGGTGTCCGTCGCCGGAGGATGACGACCAGTAGGATGACATATGTGCCATAGAGTGGGGGTTCATTCCGGTGGCGGTGACGGTGGCTTTGTATAACTTCGACTTATTATACGTTTCGATAATATAAATCCGAGTTATCGTACGTTATGATGCCGCCGCAACGCGCGGCTGGTAACATACTAGTTATTATAACATGGGAGAGTCGTTTTCCATTGGCGAGGCACGCAAAGGACGTGGCGAGGAGGGAAAAGAACCAACGGCAGATGAATGGTATTCTCTGTAAGTGTAGAGGTTGGCGGTTGGTGATGGTGGCGGCTATGGGTTAAGAGTTTGACAGCTGAGTTGGAGAAAACGGTGGTTCACGGATCTTTAGCGACGGTGGCCTGGTGGTGGGTTGCGGAGAAGTCGTTTCTCATATTGTGATTTTTTGCCGGTGTCCGTCGCCGGAGGATGACGACCAGTAGGATGACATATGTGCCATAGAGTGGGGGTTCATTCCGGTGGCGGTGACGGTGGCTTTTCCTTGGTAGAGGAGAGGGTAAATAGAAACTGGAAAGAGATGAAGATGATGTTTTAAAATACAAAAGGACAAACGTGAAACAAATATAAATTTGATTTGACTATTTGAGTTAAAATAGTAAACGTGATGCTCTGAAGAGCTTTTACATTGTTGATTTTGTAAAATTATAAATAAGGATATTCATTACGTGCAATTTATGGATTTAGTTAAATTTGTATATTTTAAGTTGTTATTATATATAAACATAATCATTATACAAAGTTTCCATCGGCTCTTTTTATATTTAGTTTTTTTTTATAAAGTATTAACAGAAACAAAATTGTTTCTCCTTTTGTAATTAAAACAAAAACTAAAATATACGCGAACCCCTCACTCATAGAATTTTATGACACTTGATTATTGACGTTGATGGTTTTATTATCTTTAAATTAAACAATTATATTGTTGTTATTTTCTAAATGTAAATTTTGTATGGATTCGAGTTGGTATAACTTCGACTTATTATACGTTTCGATAATATAAATCCGAGTTATCGTACGTTATGATGCCGCCGCAACGCGCGGCTGGTAACATACTAGTTATTATAATGGATGTCTGGAAACGAAAGAATATTTTAAATAGAGGGATGTATGGTTGAGTTGTGCCCCCTACTCAAGATTCTAAAGATCCAAATCGATGTGAGGGTTCGACATGATCGAACATTAGTTGAAACTTTAGGATCACATATATGAAATTAAAAATGTAACTAGTCCAGATTGGGTATAATAAATAATGATGGTTAAGTGGTATATTTTATATCTAGGAACCGAATGTAATCTAAAAATAAATAGCGTAAAATGAGAAAATTTTAATCAAAATTCGGTGTGACCCTTCAAAATCCCTGTCCGACATCCCGGTTTTATCCCAACTGTCCAATACCCCGAACTGTATCGGTTTAGGTCATGGTTCACAGTCTGATTAGTCCGACCGATCGGTCTAGGTTTCAAAACATTGTATATATGTGTTACATTTATCAAAAGTCAGCATTCTCACATAAAATAGTACTCATAACATTAGACGAATTTTATGTTACCACGTGACAACTTTTAATTTTTCTTTTATTTTTACAAAATCTTTTTGTATCATTTTTATTTTACCGGTTTATTTTCTAACCTTAACTTTAATACAATTATCACACAACCCATAAATTTCAGCATAGTAATTTTTTTTACCCTTTTTACTACTATACGGAGTTCCAGTTTTACAACTTTACTTTTTTTTTTTCACAAAATATAATTACTCTAATCTTTAATAAATTTATCATGTAGCCCTTAAACTTCAATAAAGTTGCTTTTTTTTTTCCACTTCTTTTACAACTATACCAAGTGCAAGTTCTGTGTTGATACCGCTACAACGCACAAGGTACAATACTTGTTCACAAGTGATGCAAAACCACTAAGGCCGATGGGTGCACAGACGGGGCAACCCCCCGTCCCATCCTTCTCCCCTGTCTCCATCGTCCCAACACCGCCCCCACCCTCACCCCCACCCCCATCTCCCCCGGAACGCAAGGGACGCACCAATCAGCGTGAACCACCAATTACCTTCTTCCGTCTCCCCCGTCTCAACACCGCCCCCACCCCCGTATCCCTCTTCCCCCCTCCATACCCAATATTCTAAACAAGATGCGTTGAATAAATTAAACTACTTTAGTAAGATTAGTTATGAAAATTGTCAATTCTCTTTAGAATAAATTAAATCGGTCGTGAAGCCACTTAATTATAAACAACAAACAAGTGTTTGGTTCATTTTTAAGGGACATAAACGTACAATAAGAGATATTGTTCTCCTTTGCTATACACCTACCTAACTGAACATAAAAGTTGATCTAGTTCTATTCACAATGATATGGTCCATACATCGAAAAACACTTTTCATTTCCTAGTTTTGCTTCTTTAAAGAAAGAACAAAACACACATCGGTGTAATTCTTGTATCTGAGAGTGCTAGTGCTTCGGCTATTATGCCCTAAGATTAAGAACACATATGGGAATAATGGAATATATGTCAAATGGTATTTACCTGCAAATGTCAAACATAAAAGTACGTAACTCAAATAAGTTTGACGTTAAAAAAATAAATACATAAATATAAATAAAAATAGAATTAAAATAAAATAAAATAACCTTTTTGTTTGTTTTGTGAACATCTCATCCAATCCAACTAGAGGGGTGAATTTCTGACACGACCCAAACCTAACACGAAATTAGCGGGTTTAGGTTTAGTCTAAACAGGTTCGGGTCAGTTTCAGGTTGAACTTGCGAACCCGTTTAACCCAGTTATACTATATTTTATTTTTTTACAATATGTTTTATGTTATAAATTAAATTAGTTATGTATTTTATGTTATATTTATAACTTAAAATAAAAATTTGTATAAGATTTTATAATTAAAACGTAAATATTTTATATATGATTGTGTTTTTTTAGTAAAATTTTAATTCTAATATATTAGTTTGCAAAAAAAATAAAAAGAAAAATAATGAAGTTCGAGTTGAACGGGTTAGGTTGAACCCGCTAGCCAATGACCTCCAGCCCAGCTGGGGAGAGGTGGGAGGGTTTACCTCTTCGGAGGGTTCCCACCCGGGCTTGGTCTTGAGTTCGAATCCTGCACACCACGAAAAAATTCCCTGTAACGGTTTGAGATAACTTCAAAGTGGACACCGGTGCGTGGGTAGTGATTCGAACTCAGGTCGAGGGGTTGTCTGTCGATTAGTTTCACCGCTGAAGTACACCTTCCAAAAAAAAAGGTTGAACCCGCTAACCCGTGAACACGACCCATTTAACACCCCAAATACACTCACACGTGAAAGGGCGAATCCATCATTTCCACTTTTCCCGGGAAAAAAGCCCGTTTTTTCTTTCCATCAAACGTCACTCCACCAAAACATATCACAGTTTCATCAAAACTTTAAAAATTATAACCTTAATTAAAAAAAAAACATATGTACGTGGGTTGAACACCTGAACCAACCAACCAACTAAACACCCTCACGGGCTTTAAGATTTCATCTCACTTTACAATCCTTGTGAACCTTGTACTGCCACGTTATTATTATTCAAATCCTCAACCGTTTTTAGATTTTCTTGATATTATTATTATTACTATCATATCAAAATCTACGTTAAGATTTGTTGGGTTGTTAAATAAGATTGCTGGGTCGATGGGTTCGGGTATGGATATGCCGATCATGCATGATAGTGATCGGTATGAGCTTGTGAGAGATATTGGGTCGGGTAATTTCGGTGTGGCTAGGTTGATGAGGGATAAGGTTACTAATGAGCTTGTTGCTGTTAAGTATATTGAGAGAGGTGACAAGGTTAGTGTTTTGTTTACATTTAGTATTGTTTTTTTTTTTTGGTAGTAATTTTTTTTTCGTTCAACGGTAAAAAGATGACAAATTACATAAGGATAGCAGGCAGACAATGGGCAACAAACTGCGCCGTCATCCTTTCTGTATTGGTTTTGAATTATTTTTTTTATAGTTTGTTTAATATGTAATGAAATGATTTTTGATTTAAATTGTTGTGATAGTTTGGGTGTGCAGTTACTTAATTTGAAAGTGATTGATAAGAGCCATAGATGATTAGTATTTTTTTTTTAATTTGTTTTTAAGGTTCTTTAAGTATTTTGATTATTCTGACATATCATATAAGGCACATACAAACAAATCTTGATAATAATATTATCTTAATAATTGGTTTATTTTAGCATCCAAACACCTTGAATTGCTATGAGTTCACTTGAAAAAAAAACAGCAAATTGTGAAATAGAGAAGGAGAGGGGGGGGGGGGGTATATTATTCAAGCTGAATGCTAGAAATATCATGTAACGCAATCACCGTTATCGTGAAATATATTTGATGTGTATTTAGTTTGATTCCACATGTAATTTTTATCAAGGTGACTGGCCGCGGTATCAAAACGGGGCAGTAACTTTGTATTATAGATTGATGGATTCACTGCTCACAATTTCTAACGAAATAGATTGTTACAATATTTATTTCTGGCTAAGAAAGACTGTGGTATGCCATTTTGCATGCTTGATTCTTGTTTAGGGAGTACTGGTAACAGGGGCGATGGTGTAAATATTGGTTAGGCGGTTACATGTTATAATAAGTTTATGGTAAACTGTATTTATATAAAAGATTACCATCAGGGGCGGATATACTTTAGAACGAGGAGGGACGTACGTTGCGGCTCAACTTCGCGCGCATAGTGGAAAATTAGTGGAAAATTTGTTTTTTTTTTTACGAAATTTGGAAAACGTTGCTACTAAAGTGAAAAAAATGAAAAAAGTTACTACTGAAAAACATTTCTATATCCGCCACTGACTACCATGTTGTATTATCATACTTTTCTACAGTTAGTTGACTTCCTTGTCTGTCATGATGATTTTAACAGATAGATGAAAATGTGCAAAGGGAAATCATCAACCATAGATCACTTAGGCACCCCAACATTGTCAGATTCAAAGAGGTTCGTTCTTGAAGTTTTTATCTTTTAAAACAATCATATTTTATATCTTAATTGAACATTTAATGTTTCAAAAGGTTAAAAAGGTAACTTTCTGTCATTTAGAGAAAACCTTTGAAGCATTGGCCTTTTATTGACTTTCTTTTCGATATCTAGGTCCTTTTGACACCAACACATCTAGCAATCGTAATGGAATATGCATCTGGTGGAGAGCTATTTGAGCGAATATGCAATGCTGGCCGATTTCCAGAAGAAGAAGTTAGTACATAGTGGCATAGTGCATAAGCATAACTTCTATTGTTGTTTGTTTTCATCTTCGTATCGTTATTTAAAAAGCATAATGGTGTTTGTGTTGCAGGCGCATTTCTTTTTCCAGCAACTCGTATCAGGAGTGGGATACTGTCATAACATGGTATTAAATTAAGACTGTCTTCACACATGTATTGATGATCTTTTTTCTAAAGTGCATAATGCAAAGCATGGTTTTTGTACCATGTAGCAAGTATGCCATCGCGACTTGAAGCTGGAAAACACACTTCTAGATGGTAGCCAAGCTCCAAGGCTCAAGATATGTGATTTTGGATATTCAAAGGTACTAATCATCATGTCCTCGTTTTATGCTACTTCTGTTACAACATCATATCTTTGTTTACTAATGTTATGTTTAATAAAGGTGGATTCTTTTAACTATTAGCTAGTTTTCCTTATCAAGTGAACATAGGTTCTTTTATTGTGGTTCTTGATTGGAGCGTATCTGTTACATGCCCGTAAAGGGAACGGATTCGGCCCATTTACTATGAATGGGTCACATGGGTAAAATAAATTATATTTGGTCTACTGGAATGACAATCGTCGAAAAACCTTCTAAATCATTTTATACTAATGAAGTAATACAAATTTTGTAATAATACAAGACACTTTAGTTATTTACATATACACAAAAAGTTTGGACAAAAAGTGTTTCAGCAATTCAGTACGACCCGTATGCTTAAATTTGCCCTTTTGACCCGTTACCCAGTCTGCCCTACGCACTCATTTTGCTACCTTTACATTTCTAGGTTATACTCATTGATGAACACATATAAAATTAAATAGTTTCCTTGTGTTTCCTTTTGTATATTTTTGTTTGGGTATTCAGTCCTCTGTTCTGCATTCACAACCAAAATCGACGGTTGGAACACCTGCATATATTGCTCCGGAAGTCTTACTTAAGAAAGAATATGATGGCAAGGTAAGCCCAACAACAACTTCTTAACAAAGTGGTTTTCATTCATGACGGCCTTAATACCTTATACGAAGGTAATGTATGGTGCAAATAAAATTATGAATTCAGATGGCAGATGTGTGGTCGTGTGGTGTAACGTTATATGTGATGCTTGTGGGAGCATACCCATTTGAAGACCCTGAGGAGCCTAAGAATTTTCGAAAGACGATACAGGTAAATACAATATCCTCCTTTTTTTTGGCAATACATGACAATCCCCTTTGCGGTTATCAACTCAAGTGATAGCTTGTTTTTTCAGAGAATTCTCAATGTTCAGTACTCAATTCCATCCTATGTTCATATATCCAACGGGTGCCGCCAATTGATGTCCAAAATTTTTGTAGCCGATCCCGCCAAGGTTTGCATACTATATATTACATTTTCATATTTCTATGCATACTCTTAAGAGGTGGCAATTTTGACCCATTTACGTATGATTGAAGTACTTGATCCGGGTTATGTTTCTAACGGGTTAGACGGGAAGCAAAAAGATATAAAAGAAACCAGTCAAATGCATTAATACGCGCATGAAGTGTATTTTTATTGCATGAAACACCCTAAATCAATTTGTTAAAAAAAACCTTATAGATCATTATGACTTTTGTTGTATCTTGGTGGTGAGATAAGACTTAAGGGCCATAAGGTCCTGGGTTTGAATCTCACAAAGGGGGTTTTCTCATATTTATGAGTTTCCTCCTGAATTGGTGACTTGGTGGTGGAATATGATCGCGTGGCAACACTGGTGGCACGATGATACTCCAATGTTCCGTGAGTGATTCCAATTTGTTGGCCGTTCAAAAAAAAAAATTATGACTTTTGTTGTCATATTCGCCCAAAACCATTTTTGAACCGTTATCCAACCCATCCATTTGCAAGACCGACTTTGTAAACATTGTGATTCTTTGTTTTGTTTAAACATTTTAACTTTATCATTTACTGACTTTTTTTGGTACAATTCCCTGCAACCTGGAACAGCGGATAACCATGGACGAGATTAGAAACCACGAGTGGTTTATGAGTAAGCTTCGGGGAGACCAGATCAATGAGAATGCACATGACCAGGTTGGGGGAGCTGACCAACCAACCCAAAGTGTTGATGAAATCATGCAGATTATTGCTGAAGCGACCATTCCTCCAGCCGGGGCACACAACCTTAACCAGTACCTCACAGGCTGCCTAGACATCGATGATGACATGGACGATGACCTGGAAAGTGATCCAGACCTTGATATTGACAGCAGTGGGGAGATTATATACGCGATGTGAGTTTACATATATGTCCTTGTAGTTGATCATCATATATATGCCACGAAAGATGTGGAGTCGAAGATAAGTGTTAATGAAACGTTCACTTGTTGTAAACTTGTATTGTGCTCATAAAATGATGGTTAATTGTTGTATAAGTGACAGATTTGTTATGGTTCTATGAAGCATGAACTCTAGCTTGTTTGTTTTTTTTAGTTACATTTTGCCCTTGCAAGTAGCCACGTGATCACAAACGAAGTCACAACCAGCCATCTGGGTCGAGGCCAGACCCGACCCTGCTCATTAGGCGTATGGCTGATGTCTTAGCAACCGATAATTATTGTATTTAGGAATAGATTGTGTTAGAGATAATCATTGTATTTTGATGTATATCCTTTCCTTTATTATAGGTTGTATTGTTTGAATGCTTCCCTATATAATGGGACATTCTTTTATCAATAATATTCATACAATTACAACCCTAATTTGCTTATATGGTATCAGAGCCTATCGGCTCCTGATCACCTTCTGTTCTCATCGTTTTTTTTTCTTTTCCGATCATCACCCACCGGATACGTCCGGCATCGTCCTCATGACGAAGGAAGACCCTGCTGAACCATCAACCAAACCTGTACCCCTGCACCCAGCCTACTCCGTGTCGAATATACAATCCAAGGTCCGCACTCTAGATGGCACGACAGTTACATATTCGGCTTGGGTTAAGCTGTTTCGGCTGCACGCTGTTGCGTACAAGGTCTCTAATCATATTGATGGCACTCCTTCTCCAGCCGCTGACTCTCCTGAATACGAACAATGGAAGGAGATCGATGCCTTGGTGCTTCAGTGGATCTACAGCACCGTCTCAGATAATAATCTGAAGCGACTGATGGATACCACCGTGGCACGTGAGGCTTGGCTTAAGCTCGAAAAGGTCTTCCTCAGCAACAAAAAGGCTCGCGCAGCTGCGCTTGAGACGAAGTTCTGCAACCTTACTCTGACCGCTTGCTCATCTGTTGAAGACTATTGTCAGCAACTGTCAGATCTGGCTAATCAATTGGCGGATGTCGACCAGCCCGTGTCTGAATCTCGACTAGTTCTTCAGCTTGTGCGAGGGCTTCCGGCCGAATACAACACCACTGCCTCTCTCATTAATCAGCAGGGTGTTGATTGGGACCAAGCCATCACCATGTTGAATGACGAAGTCATTCGGATCGAGGCTCAGAAAGGATCGCAGCCTACTGTTTTGGCTGCCACGGCAGCCCCGGCTTCGGTCGGTTCGAATTTTAACAACCAGCAGCAGCAAGATGCAACATCCTCCAATCGCCGGGGAAATCGGGGACGAGGCAGCAGTCGTAGGGGCAGAGCCAGGGGACGGCAACAATCCCCCTGGTCCGCTTTTCCTGGACAGCAGCAGCAAAATTTCCCAGCATGGGCTTGGTGGACACCACCGCCCTGTCCCTACCCTACCCAACAGCAGTGGGCCGCCTCTAAACAGGCTGATCAGACCACCGTACCACAGGTTCAGTACTCCGGGTTTCCACCAGGGTACTCGCCAGCTCAGTTTGCTCCTCCGGGGTTCAGTCAGCCGATTTATAATCCCCTCTGCCCCACAGATTTAAGTGCAGCAATAGCGAATATGCAGGTCAATAATCCCAACACGGCTTGGAACTCGGATGTTATGGACACAGGCGCCGAGTCCCATGTCACTAAGGACCAAGGTAAAATTGTTATCCCTGATTCTAATCCTGTTTGTCGTAATATTTTGGTAGGTAATGGCATGTTTATACCAATTAAAAAATCGGGTACGGGCTTTCACCCTTTACCAAACCGCACCTATATACTACCAAATATTCTTTATAGCCCCCAAATAATTAAAAACCTTATTTCCGTTAGACGTTTTACTCGTGATAATTTAGTGTCTGTCGAATTTGACCCGTCTGGTTTTACTTTGAAGGACCTCAAAACTAAGAAGACACTATCTCGTCACAACAGTACCGGGACTCTTTATACGTTCACGCCGCCTCAACTGCCGCCTCAAGCCACCTTCATCACGTCTCACCACCTTCCATGGCATGATCGTTTAGGGCATCCCGGGGCGCAAGTTTTTGATATTTTAAATCGCAATTTTAATTTTCAATGTAATAAGGACAATAGTAGTCATCTTTGCAATTCTTGTCAGCTTTCGAATAATAAAAGATTACCTTTTTATTCGTCTAATACTTACACTTTTGCTCCTTTTGACATTATACATTGCGATTTATGGACTTCGCCAATCACAAGTAAAACGGGCTATAAATATTATATGGTGCTAATTGACAATTTCTCGCACTTCGTGTGGGTTTACCCTCTTAAATATAAGTCCGAAACCTTTCCTACGTTTGCTAAATTCCACCAATTAATTCTCACTCAATTTAACCGTAAGATAAAAACTTTTCAGTGTGACTTAGGGGGTGAATTTGACAATTTAGCATTCAAAACCTTTGCACATCAAAACGGATTACTTTTTCGTTTTTCGTGCCCACAAACATCCTCCCAAAACGAAAGGGCCGAGCGTATGATTCGCCGCCTGAATGACATTATTCGGGCGCTCTTAATCCATGCGAATCTTCCTCCTTCTTTTTGGGTTGAAGCCCTCCACACCGCCACATACCTTCACAATATATTACCTACTAAAAGACTCAACTTCTACACACCTACCTTTGTCCTTTACCTTCGCCATCCCGATTATGAACATTTACGAGTGTTCGGATGTGCGTGTTATCCCAACACATCTGCCACCCAGCCTCATAAACTTCACCATAGGTCTATGAGATGTATTTTTTTGGGTTATCCACCTGATTTCCGTGGCTACCGGTGCCTGGATCCTACCACGGGCAGGGTACACATCTCTCGCCATGTGACCTTTGATGAGCACGTGTTCCCATTTACACTTCCTCATCATCCCACCACGGCACCACCTATAATTTTTTGGATGACACCTTGCCACCGGGTTTCACCTTTCACCGGCCCGTAGCCCAGCCCACTCCGCATCCTATCCCCCATACGGCTCAAACATCTGTCACAGCCCCATACCCCTTAACATACTCCCGTAGGCCCAAACCCACAGCACCCGGCCCAGCCCACCACCCAGGCCCGTCTCCACCAGTCGTTCACCCTACGGCCCAGACCCAATCACCCACCATACCAGTCACGAACTCCCACCAGCCCACATCCTCCTCCCAGCCTGCCCAAAACCAACACCCAATGACAACACGTTCCAAATCCCGTTCCCATCCTGCGGCCATACACCACACCCCAAACCTGTCACCGGTCCCCACCTCCTATGCCAAGGCCCTATCTGATCCTAATTGGTTACATGCTATGCAAACCGAGTTTACGGCTTTACAGGACAATGAAACATGGGAGCTGGTTCCCCGTCCGCATGATCATCCGGTCATTCGGTGCATGTGGTTGTTTAGGCATAAATTTAAATCGGACGGATCGTTGGAACGTTACAAGGCGAGATTGGTGGTTAATGGGAATTCACAAACCGTTGGTATTGATTGTGATGAGACGTTTAGTCCTGTGGTGAAACCGGCCACTATTCGCACAGTGTTGTCTCTTGCTGTGTCACGAGCATGGCCTATTCACCAACTAGATGTTAAGAATGCTTTCTTGCACGGAGATCTTCAGGAGACGGTATATATGCATCAACCGCCGGGTTTCTATGATAAACGGCTACCTAACCATGTTTGTCGCTTGAAGAAATCTCTCTATGGCCTCAAACAGGCGCCTAGAGCATGGTATACTCGATTTGCTACATTTATCACTTCCAAGGGGTTTCGTAGCAGCACGTGTGATCAATCATTATTTGTTTATGAGCAGGACTCGTCTAACATTGCATACTTATTATTATATGTGGATGATATTGTTATTACAGCTTCTAATGATCGTCTTCTGAATGATATCATTCGCACACTCTCAAGGGAGTTTGCCATGACAGATTTGGGTCGCTTACATCATTTTTTGGGGATCACAGTTACTCAGCAGTCCAATGGTATTTTTTTGTCACAAGCTCAGTATGCTAAGGACATCATTGCTCGTGCCTCCATGACCGAGTGTAAACCATGTTACACACCCGTGGATCTTTCGTCCAAGTTAAGTGCTACTGATGGTGAACTGTTCTCCGATCCGACCTTATATAGAAGCCTTGCGGGTGCATTGCAATATTTGACGTTTACCCGTCCAGATTTATCCTATGCCGTTCAGCAAGTGTGTCTTTTCATGCACGAGCCTCGGGTTCCTCATTTTGCATTTATGAAACGGATCATTCGGTATCTACAAGGCACTATCGGGTATGGTCTACGAATCTTACGCTCGTCCTCTCATGACTTGGTTGCCTACTCAGACGCTGACTGGGGCGGGTGCCCAGATTCAAGACGTTCTACTTCGGGTTATTGTGTTTTTCTTGGGGATAATCTTATCTCATGGTCCGCAAAGCGTCAACCTACTGTATCACGGTCTAGTGCCGAAGCCGAGTATCGGGGAGTTGCAAATGCCGTTGCTGAAACCACCTGGATACGTAATTTATTATTCGAACTTCATACACCGTTAACTCGTGCATCAGTTGTGTTCTGTGACAATGTCTCTGCGGTATATTTATCTAATAATCCCGTTCAACACCAACGGACAAAACACATTGAAATTGATATACATTTTGTTCGTGAAAAAGTTCGTATTGGGCACATTAAAGTTCTTCATGTCCCGTCTTCAATGCAATATGCGGATATCTTCACTAATGGCTTATCTCGAGAACTATTCCAGTCGTTTCGGTCCAGCTTGAGCGTTTGTCCTCCGCCCGCTCAAACTGAGGGGGTGTCTTAGCAACCGATAATTATTGTATTTAGGAATAGATTGTGTTAGAGATAATCATTGTATTTTGATGTATATCCTTTCCTTTATTATAGGTTGTATTGTTTGAATGCTTCCCTATATAATGGGACATTCTTTTATCAATAATATTCATACAATTACAACCCTAATTTGCTTATATGATGGTGTCTGTGTATTTTCATATAGATGAGTTGTGTTCAAGTTTATAAATTTGAACAAATTTGGCTACTCTTTATTCAGAATAATATTTCAGGATGATTAAAAATATTGATTTTCTTTTTGTTATGTTTATGGTATTAGTAACAACTATATTGTAACAAAAATTTAGTAGAACTCTGCCTACAAAAAAGATGTAACTTAATGAAGAAAAGAGTAAATAATGTGTGATTTGCTAAAATTATGCTTATTAATCTAGCATCTTGATTTGAACAAAGTAGAAAGATAATAAAAATTAATTAATTAATATTACAAGTGACACATCATACAAAATTAATTATCAATTGTGTTATACTAGTATGGTTATGGTACAACGATTACACATAATATCATCACCCTCTCCTCAGTGACAGATCCGTAAATTTTTTTGATGAGGGCACAAATTTATTGGGTTAAAAGAAAACAAGTCAAAACATATCGGGTCAAAATGGTGGGGTAAAAGTAAACCAATTCATACCTATCCGCTTAATGATAAACGGATAACAAATCAAGTCGTAAAATAAACTATTTTTAGCTAGATAGCAAGTTATATGAACTGGATTAAAAATCAAGTTTTAATATAAATGGTTGATTTTTTTTTTAAAGATAACTTTTATAAAACCACCACAAAGCAAACTATCTCCAAGACGGAGAAAGAAGCCGAAAACCAACAAACAAGAAAACCAAATTACATAATCTCAAATCTATTCCATCTATCCCAATCCACCACCCCATTTTTGAACCTTGACTTGTACCATAAGAACCCTAGAATCTTGATATCCGCGGCCACTTCAACGATCTTCAATTCTTTGTTCGCGAAAATCTTTTCGTGCCTCGCTTTCCACATCCTCCAACAAGCAATGATCATAATACCGTGAAGCACCATCCTTTTATTCCCAACCAACCCATAAAAATTGTGCATATCCACTATGTCCTTGACGTGAAAAACATAAAACCCCGGGATGTTGCACCAACTAGTGATCGCATTCCACACTCCGGAGGCAAACCAACAACCTGTTAAAATGTGCTCTATAGACTCATGAGTACACTCGCACCAAACACACATCGGGTTATCAACCATAATGCCTCTACGACTGAGCGCCACCTTAGTAGGAAGCCGATCCAAAAACGCCCTCCACATGAAGATGTTGCATTTATTTGGAACCCACTTACTCCAAGAGAAGCCAAAACTCTCTCCCGAATTAGTCGGACCAAGCAACCATTTCTTCACTGCACCAACCGAGAAACCCTCTCCTTTTCCTTCATCCCACCTCCATTCATCGGCATTATTATTGAAACTGGCCTGCGCTAACTGAGCTTCTAACTGCTGCCGCTGCAAAATCTCTAGAGCCGAAGAAGGAGCCCGAGTCCACTCCCACTTAATACTCTGAATCCCTCCTGCCACCGTAACCCTCTCCTTCACCGTAACTCTCTTCATGCGATCAAGACTAAATAATTCCGGATACACTTCCTTAAGCGGCCGAGATCCCATCCAAGAGTCCAACCAAAATCTCGCAATACTCCCATCCCCTACCTTGGCTGTGATCAGACCATTTAACCCCATCCCCTCTATCTTGTATGCATTCCAAAATTTGGACAAGTTCTTCCAAACACCCGTATAAGAACCATTAACCGGAACCAAGCCCCAACCACGACTAGACCCGTGAAAAGCGACTATCACCTTTCGCCACATAGCTAACCTCTCATTTAGAAATCTCCAAATCCATTTAGCCAACAACGCATTATTATTCACCTCCAATTTAGCAATCCCCAGACCGCCTTTATCAATACTTTTTGTAACATTATCCCAAGCCACCCAACTAAGTTTTCGAACCTCATCGGAACCTCCCCACAAAAACCGCCTCATCAACCCTTCTAAAGTTTGAATAACCGATTTCGGCGCTTTAAACAAAGAAAAGTAATAAGTGGGTAAGCTATCAAGCACAGATTTGATCAAAGTTAACCGGCCGACTATCGATAACGTGTTTGCTTTCCACTTCGATAATCTCTTCTTAAAAGTACTAACAACCGGCTCCCAATTTGCGACTCTGTTCATGTTGGCGCCCACCTTGATACCCAAGTACACAAATGGTATAACCCCGGGTTTACAACCCAACGCATCCGCCTCCAGCACTACTTCTTCATTACTAACATCTATACCAAACAGAGTCGACTTATGTAAATTTATTTTCAACCCGGAACAGAGATAAAAGATCCGAAGAATCCGCTTCATATTCTTGAAGTTAAACGCAGACCATTCTCCCATCAACATAGCATCGTCAGCATACAACAAATGCGATAAAATCGGACCATCATTAGGGAGCCTTAAACCATCGAAAGCACCAATATCACAAGCCTTTTTCATTAAACCGGAGAACGCCTCCATCACAATAATAAAAAGAAAAGGCGAAATAGGATCCCCCTGTCTAACGCCTTTCTGACAACCAAACTCAAAGGTAGGCGAACCATTCACAAGGACTGAGGACCTGGCCGACACCAATATACCACGAATCCACTCACACCACAAACTAGGGAACTCCATTTGGTACATAACCGAGAGCAGAAATTCCCAATTGACATTATCATAAGCTTTATCAAAGTCAATTTTGAAAAGAAACATTTTTTTACCTCTCTTTTTAGCCCAAGTGATTATCTCGTTAGTCATAAGCGGCCCGTCTAGAATGTACCTCCCGGACAAAAAAGCAGATTGATGCTCAGACACTATGTTACCCATCACCAACCTTAGGCGATTAGCTAAGGTTTTAGAAACAACCTTGCTAATACTACCTATAAGGTTAATCGGCCGAAAATCACTAAGAACCGCCGGATCCCCCACCTTAGGAATTAACGTAATAAACGACGACGCCACCCCGAAGCTAAACCGGCCCGTATCATGATACTTGTTAAGAATAGCAACGAAATCAGCCTCGAACACCTCCCAGAAGAAACGAAGAAACCGAAAATTGAACCCGTCAGGCCCTGGCGCTTTATCCACACCACAATCAAAAACCGCCCTTTTAACTTCCGCCACAGAAAAAGCATCCACGAGCATCGAAGCTTCGGATTCAGACACCTTTTTCAATCCATAGCATATCAACCTCGGTCTAACCATCACCTCCTCTTTAAACTTATCCCTGAAAAAACCAAGAACTTCCCTTTTAATTATATGAGGCTTGGATTCCCAAACCCCGTTAACCATGAGACCCGGGAAATAATTAGCCGCCTTCCTCTTGTTAATACAGCCATGAAAGAATTTCGTATTATCATCCCCATATGAAGCCCAATTACAACGAGCTTTCTGTTTCAAATCACTTTGCCGAAGTAAATCAATCTCTTTAAGCCGCTTCTTAATTTCTATTAGAGACCGCACCTCTTCCTCCGACAAGTCCCTAACCTCCATCGCATCTTCTAACTCCTTGCGCTCTTGATCCAACACGTTCTGTTCCTCCACTTCTTTTATCTTGCACTCGGCGACCCAAGGTTTGATTCGATCTCTAAGAAGCTTAAACTTTTGAACCAAGACCACATCCGGCTCCCCTTCAAAGGAGCCCGAAACCAAAACCTTCTTTACCAAGTCTCCAAAGCCTTCCCGATTTAACCAAGAATTATAAAACCTGAAAGGTTTCGGGCCAAAATTTCTTGACACCGTCTTCAAGACTAAAGGAGAATGATCAGAAATGTATCTATCCAATGCAATATACTCGGCAGTCGGCCACGTCATGAAAAAACCCCAATTGACGAAAATCCTATCAATGCGGCTCAATTTCGTACCTGCAGCAAACGTAAATGTCTCCCTTTCAAGGAGTATTCGTGAAGATTAGTGTCATCAATAAAAGCATTAAATTCATTAGCGTCTGCCGGGGAAAACACCGAATTCCGTCTGTCACTTTCACTCCTAACCGAATTGAAATCCCCCGCCACTATCCACATCCCCTCCCCATCCCCCACTACGCTCCCAATCTCATACCATAGCACCCTTTTGTTTACTAGCGTTTGAGGAGCGTAAATATTTAAAACATGAGCCCGTTCCCCACACCCTTTAAAACTCCCCGAAACAAGCAACCAATTAGCCGCTTTAACCACACCCTCCCTTCGAAAAATTCTAGGATCCCACATAGAAAGTAAACCACCCGATCTACCATCCGAAGGAACCCAGTCAAACAAAAAATCATTATTACCCCAAAACCTGCTTAAATCCACCGAATCCAAAGACATGAATTGCGTTTCCTGAAACATCATAAAATTCACCTCATTTTTTACCCGTATACCCCGAATCCAGTCTGCTTTACTAACAATCCCCAACCCGCGAATATTCCATGACAAAATATTCATAAATCCCCCACTTGATAACCTTCTGATCTCAAGACCTGTTTGACATTAGGGACAAAACTATCCAAGTCCTCTGCACCCAAAGCAATGCCCAAAGCCACTGTCTCTCTAGTCTCATCCACTTCCACCTCAACCTCCTTTTGTAGGGACTCAACCTGAACTACACTGTTGTCAACCGATTGCCTTAAATTCTCCACCAAACCAATACTACCACCAACATCTCTAGAATCATTTACCCCCAAATTAACCATGCAAATGTTTTGAGTTGGAGTGACAAAAGACTCATCCTCAACCTCTTGTTCCTGGTGCGCCGAAGCCTCACTTTGGGACAAAATGCCAATTAATTTATCCAACCCAAACATATCGTTCTCCTCCCTGCACCTTTTCTTTGGCCGCCCCTGCGATCCCGTAGACCCGCTCCTATTCTGGAAAAGAGACTTCCTACGAAACGTTTTCCGCTTAACGGCTTGCACTGGAACCTGGACTGGAGTCATCTTTTCCCCATCCTGCATCGAACAACGCCCGTCATCAACCTCCAGTCCAACCCCCTCCTTAGTAACAGGCTCCTCAACTCTGACCTCCCCCTCCTCTAGTTCATCATCCAATCTATCTTCCTCCACATGAGTCCCTTCCCTATCAGAAAACTCCTCCTGTGCCGAAGAATCACTATCAACCAACACCTCCTCGACGCAATCCGGAACCCACTCTCTAACGTCCTCGTCAATCCAAACGTTAAACGTAGCACCTCTCCAACTAATGTCCACCCGGTCTGCGATTCTGCCACGACGCTTACTAAGAACTCCGATATAAGCATAAGAGTAGTCTTTATCCTCCACCGAGAAGCTTTCCGATCTTACCACCTTCCCATATCTTCCTCCTACCATAGAAAATACTTTGTCTAGAGCCAACGAAACCGGAACCCCATGAACCTGCAACCAAGCTAAACGTTCCTCTCCACCTTTCCAGGACCCATCCCACCCCTGAACCTCCTCGAACCAAACAGACCACCCATCCTTATCCTCCAAAAACCGAATCGCCTCATCCTTATCCGCAAATATCATCAGAACATAGAACCCTCCCAAGTACTTGATGCTCTCCAAAGACCAACCATGCTTGCATGCAAGTTTGTTCAAAGAGATCAACGTAAGAAAGTCCACCACTTTACCCCTCAACGCCACACCATTCCACTGATCAAATTCGGTAGCCTCAACTTCGTCATCCACCTTAATAATGTCCACCTTGTTCCTGTTAAGTAACGAATCCATAAACGAACGGCCTCCTCCCACGTCACTCGATCCTACAGTAGCACCACCTCCTCCAACCACACCCTCTGCTCCCCCTACATTAGGGTTTGCATGTGCATGATTTTCACCAGTCTTTGTCTTTCCCTTCCTATCTCCCACCGGTCTATCGATCACCTTCCCATCCACGTACCTAGCCATTGTTACAAAAAGTTTGTACGAGCCTATCCACATATCTCCCATCTCAACTTCCAATCGTTTCGGATCAGCCACATCCCGAAAAGAGACGAAAGCAAATCTTTTCCCCCACTTATCCAGTTTTCTCGCTATATAGGACCCCTCGAATAACCCGAACCCAACAAACTTCTCCTTCAGATCCGCCGATGAGCACTTCGGAGGAATGTTAGACACAAAGAACTTAGAGATTACCTTAGAGTTGTTGCCACATTGAGCCGATCCTTTTCTCCCTGTCCTTGAAGGAACATCCTACCAATCCTCCTCGTTCCGCCGTTGATCGCCGTCCGACATTATCGGAGCGACTAGGGTTTTCTATGGCAAGTTTAGTTTAAATGGTTGATACTAAGATGATTTAGCCATATTGAAGTAAATATTTCAAAAAAACCTTTTGGAAACCGAAAAAAAACTAGCGGAACCAACTATTATTAATTGGCGATCATAATAGAAGTTAATTTTTTTTATTCGTAAGTGTATGTTGGCTACTTTTCTTTGAAAGAATGTTTTTCGTATAAGAACGGTTGTTAACTTCTTTTAACTTTACATTATTTAGTTGATGTTAGTATATGTTATGTAATAATGTCGTTTTATCAAAATCTATATATATATATAAAACAAAGCCCTTTTGCTGACGTGGCGTTCAATGGTGGCCTCAACCTCTCCATGAAAGTGCCACGTGGCTTAATAATTGAAAGATTTTAATGTTTTTTATTATTTTCGTTTTTTTATTAAAAAATAAATAAAACATAAAACCCTAACACATCTATTCTTGCCTCACTTCTCTGCCATCTACCATCTCTCCTCCAAAACAACTTTAGGGTTCTTCTCAAACCCTCTTCAACACCCAAAACCTTCAACCAGCAGCTTCCATCCATCATCACTAAAAAACCCCAATAAGGATTCCGAAAATAATTGTTGATTACGCTCAGGCGTGTTTCTCTTCCCCCGTCCATCCATAACCTTTTTCTTTCTATCAAACTCTACTTTAATATCTATCTACTTCTCATTCTTTTTTCCTTTTCCTCCCCAAATCTCCTTCCGAATCTACCCCTCCTTATTATTGGTAATCATATTTTATGTTGAATCATTGTTTTTGCTTATTATTATGAATTGAATTGTGACGCATTCAAAGCAGATAACTCAGGACAACATGTGTCTCTCAATTGAATAATAATAATAATAATAATAATAATAATAATAATAATAATAATAATAATATGTATCATTAAACACCAACAAAAGGTTTTTGAAAATACTTACTTACTGTATATGGTTAATTTAATCTCAATTTTGTAATATTTATATATATTTTTTAAATCTAATTGTGGAGTTTGGTTTAATTTAGGTTGCAGCGAAACTCAGTACTTCTCTATAGGTCAGTCAGCTTATGATATGCTTCAAGGTTTAGGTTAGGGAAAGCAAATGGGAATTAATGATTCGTATGACTGAGTTTACGATTGATATGTTTTCTACTTTTATCACTTTTATTAAGTCATATTGGGCATTTTGGTAATTAAGTAAGGCAAGTGTCTTTACAAGTCAATTGTCCTCCGACATTTCTTAATCATTTAAGATAATTCTTTTCTTTTACTTTTTTTTCTAGGCATTTTGTTTACCATATCTATTTTTACTATTTTAAGTAAATTAATTTAAAAACGTCTCGATGTTTAATATGTTTAATTCTTTTACCTACTTAATTTTATTTTACATCCAGTTAAAAACTATTATAAAATGCTAATGAATACGTACATATATATTGACCCTCCGGAAAAAAATTTCTGGTTCCGCCACTGGCTGGATATGATTTTAGATGTATGTGGTTGTTTGTGTGTTTTTTTTAAACATATATTTGATATTTTATTTATGGGGTTAGATATGTTAGTGTTCATTGTTTAATAGTGTTATTATACATGCTTCTTTAAAAATATTATTTGAATCCCAATGTCGAATGTGTTGTACAGATGGCATTGCAGGCAGCAAGTCCTGCTGCTGTTCTTCTGAGTGCTCAAGTTGTTGGCAATGCATTTGCGAAGCAATAATACAATAGTTATGGGATCTAGATTTCGTTTATAATTCTGATTAAATCCTGATTATGGTGGTAAGTCCCATAACTTCTCTCCATTCCGTTTATGGTTACTATTAAGTAAAACAATATTAGGATTATGGTGTTAGCATTGGATTTATAGATTGTTTTAGGTTAGGTATTGAATATTGATATTAATGTTATGTATTTTTTTAGCCTTTATGACATGTATTAATATTAGAGTTATACATCGTTGATGAATATTGATATTAGAGTTATGCATTTTTTAGCATTTATGATATGTGTTAATATTAGAGTTATACATTATTTTAGGTTAGGTATCAATATTAGTATTGTAAGACTTGGTACATAGGTGTGATAAGTTTTTTAATGGTTACAACTTCCAACTTAAGTGATTGTTTAGTTGATTAGGTTATGAATTATAGGAATCATTACAATAGGTTATCACATCATATTAGATTTTTCAACCCCGGGACCCTCCCGGGGTAGTAAGCTAGTATATTTATAAAATTATCTCTACTTAATATTAAAAAAACTTACAAACAATAATAGAGCGTAAACTAAACTAAACAAAAGAAGAAGAAAAAGTTTTATTATATCAGATTATATGCCATTAAATACCATTAAAGAGTTGTAAGGACATTTGACCCCTTGAAACTTGGTTTCAATTAAAGAAATTAAAGAAATACTTTTTAGTCATCTTCCTTGTTTAACCTAAAACTCCAAGCAGAAACATCAAACATGCCGCTTCTATCGCCGGAAAAAACAAACGGCAAAATATATGTATACACACAAGTCGTGTCGGATGGACGGTGGGCACATGCCCACCCTCCTTATAGGGTGCATCTGCCTCTGCCTCTCCTAATAATATGTGATTTATAAAGAGTATAGGAAATTTATATCAACAATTTGTTAAGCAAAAACATGCTAATAATATGTGATTTATGACCAAATGTTTGAAGGTCGCTTTGCTTTGGTTATACTTGAATGCTTAGGGTTACTGGCTAGTCTGAGACTTTATCAGGGACGTCCCAGCGGAATAAGGCAGTGAACGTGCTAGTCGTGTCAATCCGATGAAGACACCACTGGTTCTGTTGCCGCTCTCCTGATGAGTCCAAAGCAGGACGAAACCAACCAAGTTCATATCGTCTATCATATTTTTACCTAGGGGTGTCAATCGTGTCGGGTTGATGGGTTGGCGGGTTTACGGGTTGCGGGTTGGCGGGTTGATGGGTTGAAATGTGCAACACGAACCCGACCCATATTATTATTCGTGTCAAATACTTCAACCCTAACCCGACCCACATAAAATCTGGGTCAACCCGAAGACGACCCGTTTAACCCGTATTTTTAAATGAGTAATACATGTTCATGAGTTATAAGCGGGTTGTTGGGTTGTAAACGGGTTATCAATAAAGTATTTAATGGTGAGTATATAAGTGTGACAAATAAATAATATATGTGCTAAAAATAACACAATTATAACTAACCATGTAAATAGCAACAACAACAACAACCATACCCAGTAAATCCCACAAATAGCAAGCTACAAGTAGGGTCTGGGGAGGGTGGGATGTAGGCAAACCTTACCTCTATCCGGAGAATAGAGAGGCTGCTTTCAGAGAGACCCCCGGCTCAAAAAAAAAAAAAAAAACTAATACATAAATAACAATAATAATAATAAATAGATAAGGATAAATAAATAAATAGAATAAATAAATAAATAAATAAATAAATAAAGGAGAAAAGGAAGAGTTCTCTATACGCGCAAAAAACCCGAAAGCAGTCAGTTACCTATAGAGTCCCTCTAGAGTGAAAGCAAGTCTAAGTCCCCGAGACACACCTATAGCTATAATGGACCCTCCCTATAGCTATAACCATGTAAATAGAAATGATAAAAAAAATAAAAATATAATATATTTTTTTTTCTAAATACTTAAACGGGTTAACGGGTCAACCCATTTTATATATGTGTCAACCCGAACCCAACCCGTTTTTTTAAACGGGTCGTGTTAGTTGACCCGAACCCGACCCGTTTTTTTATAGGGGTCGTGTTAGTTGACCCAAATCTACTTTTTTTCGTGTCGGGTTCGGGTCGGTTTTCGGGTCGTGTCAATAATTGCCGCCTCTATTTTTACCTATGTTATTTACCCAATTTACCTTTTCGTCTTATTATTTTTGGTTTTGTACCGAGTGTCGATGTTAAGACGATATTACATTTCCTGTGTGCAATGAACCGATACACATACTGATTGAATTCTTGTCCCATCTCCGCAACAAACCAATTCTGTCTAAATACCGTTAAATCACACGAGGAAATGCGGAAATATCATTACCCGCAGCGTAGCGTGGGCTTACCTTCGACCCTAGTTACAACAAATTAAAAATGTGTCCCTACAATAATGTTACTTTTGTAAACTCTCAAAACCTTCCTTACCAGTTCGACTCACCGTCGTAACACCGGTCAAACCCACCACCACCACACCGCCGTATTCCACCACCACAATACGGCGGTTCTCCGTCGTAACCTCAATCTCATACCACTCACCCCACTCTTCATCACTTCTCACCTTATTATTATTATTATTATTATTATTATTATTATTATTATTATTATTATTATTCTCAAATCCTCTTTCCATACCCCTCCCCCTTAATAAAACCCTAACAATATTAATCTTTTTTTTTTTAAAACTGGATTATGGAGGATAAATACAGCATTGAATCAGCAGAAGCACTTGCTAACGAAGCACAGGTAACCTTTTATTAATATTTGCATCAATTTTCCTCCTCCTCTTATTATTGTCTTTTTTACAGTTTTGTATGATTTTGTTTGTTAATTGTTAGCGATTACCAATAACAGAGGCAGTGCCTAAATATGAGCAGCTTTTGGCCATCTTTCCTACAGCTGTAAGTTTATAATAATTAGTACATTTTATTTATTTATCAACTAATTTATTATTATTATTATTATTATTATTATTATTATTATTATTATTATTATTATACTATTTTGGTTAAATGTATTTGTGGATGGAAAATGAATTAAAATTAGGAAAGAGTTTTGATAGTATGTTTGATTAATAGGCAAAATATTGGAAACAATATGTAGAAGCACATATGGCTGTGAATAATGATGAAGCAACAAAGCAGATATTTAGCAGATGCTTATTGAATTGCCTGCAAATACCTTTATGGTATGACATTCACATCTCTTTCTATTGTTATTGATTGTATCTTTTTTTTTTCTTTTTTTCTGCTGATATAAGTGTGGTTGTGGTATTATACTATGTAATTTGTAGGCGGTGCTATATTAATTTTATCAGGAAAGCTAATGAAAAGAAGGGGTTAGAGGGTCAGGAGGAGACCAAGAAAGCTTTTGAGTTTATGCTCAGTTATGTTGGTTGGTTTTCTTTTCTTGTCCTATGAGATGACACTGATTTTTTTTTTTATTTTCGTAACAACACTTGTATGGGTTCATTGAGCGCAGCGTGATTTAGAATAGTTTCTTAAGCAATGGACAGTGGAACAGTGGGATTTGTATTTTGATATGGATTCTGGTTTAGTTTAAAAGTTTTGATATGATTTTGAATTTAGATCTTTCTAGTTGTTAGTTCTCATGTGCACTTCCCTTGATATACAATAATGGCTCAATACGATCAATTATCGTTGAATGGACATTGGACACATGTCGCCTTATAGTTAAGTTATGCATTATCTACCAGGGTTGATGAAAGACGTTAAGTTAGTAATCTATTTCCTTGAATAATGTTTAATGTTAAAAATTGAGTTTTTTTAGTTCTGTTAGCTGTGAGTAGAGTCATAGACTGAAAAACTGGCACAAAAGTAACTGGTTTTATATTAATTTACTCTTGAGCGCGTTTTCTGCTGATGTTTTTCGTCCAATCATGAACAGGATCTGACATAGGTTCTGGACCTGTATGGACCGATTATATTAACTTTTTGAAATCTTTACCGGTTAGTAAGCTATTTTGTTTTTACACTTAAACAAATCATAACTTTTGTGTTCAATATTTACGTTAGTTATCTGAAAGATGTGATGGTGCAGGCTCAAAACCCACAAGAAGAATCACAGAGAATGATCGCTCTAAGAAAAGTATACCAAAAAGCTATTGTGACACCTACTCATCATATCGAGCAACACTGGAGAGACTATGAGAATTTCGAAAATTCAGTTAGCCGTGCTCTGGTAACTTTCTGCTTTCAAAACTAAAATTAAGAGCAATTTATTTTCCAACTAAAAGGAATCTTTGTATGTTATAATCATTATAAATTATATAATTAGCTGATATACCTTCCAAAGCTATATTTTATGCTTATTTTCACTGACTTACATATCCGCCTGTTTATGCATAGTTTCCACTTTCCATGAGTATTTAGATTATTATTGTAATAATACTGTTTTTCCAATCATAATTACTTATTGGTTAACTTTTAAGAAAATGTACAAAAAGTGTTTGTGGGTTAGCTCAGCCTGGTCCGTCCTATTCCAACATATATAAAACGACATGTTTCAACCCGAATTTGTTTTGACCGTTATAAACTCGCCCATCTTGTCACTTATGGATGATGATTTTCATTAAAATATGTATCTTGATTGAGATATTATAAATTTACAGGCTAAAGGACTGGTATCCGAGTATCAGCCAAAATATAACAGTGCAAGGGCTGTCTACAGAGAGCGAAAGAAATACTTTGATGAAATTGATTGGAACATGCTTGCTGTCCCACCATCTGGTTCTGTTAAGGTAATTTCTTGTCTATTTTCTGTGTTGTTTACATATTGTTTTCTTTGTTTATATAATTGCTCACTAGTTTCTTTGCCCTGGTAGGAAGAATTGCAATGGACAGCATGGAAGAGATTCTTAGCCTTTGAGAAGTAAGAAAAGAAGCATGCTTTTGTTGTTATAGATACCATAATCTGATATTATTCTTTATTGTTCAAATATATGTGTATGTATATGTCTGGAGTTTTTCGGTTTTTGATATAAATATTGTTCATCAGTGGTTTGATGCTTATTTTGGTTTTAAAAAGCGCGCCTCAGGCGCGAGCCAATCTGGAAAATGCTTCAGGACCTTGAGGCGGCGCCTCATGCATGCCTGGTCAAAATTGGCCAAAATTAGGGACTTAGGGTATGTAGGAGGTTGATATGTGAAAACAACCAAATGAGAAAGTATGCATTTTTTTACTTAGTAAAGAAGGTTGATCGGTAAAAGAGATGAGAAAGACGCAACTTGTGTTCGTACATAAAGCTTCTTTGGTTGTATTTGAGGGTCTTGCTTCTTGCCTTAGCTTTTGGGACCTCAACGCTTTGGAGCACGCCCATGCTTTTTTAATCCAAGATGCTTATGTAGTATTTTGGCATTGTTGTCACATTGTGGTTCTAATGTTCCATAATTTATTCATTGAATGCTAAATTTGACATAAAATATGTGTAACTTCAAGGCTTTGCAGTTCATCTTATTAATACAAATATTTAATCTCAGGGAAAATCCTCAAAGGATAGATACTGTGTCTGCTAACAAGCGCATCTCATTTACATATGAGCAGGTATACAAATTAAGTTAATCATTCTAATCTTAATAGTATTTTACTGTAATTAAAAGGCAAATGTTTATTCAATTATCAAGGGTTTCAGTGACATCCCTCCAAGCACAATCCTTAAACTTACGCCAGTTATTCTCGTCAATATTCATTTTTTTCTTAAAACAATAGACATTCTTATTTTTTCATTCCAGTGCCTCATGTATTTATACCATTATCCGGATATATGGTTTGACTATGCTACATGGCATGCAAAGTGTGGTTCAATAGATTCTGCAATCAAAGTATATCAACGATCTTTGAAGGCTCTTCCTGGTATATCTAATAAACATTTTTGTTTAAAAGTAAAACTGTACATCATTATTGTTTGATAAGTTTTTCGTAGTCAATTGTGATGACTAACTTCATGTTTAGATTGTGCATTGCTAAGGTATGCTTATGCTGAACTTGAGGAATCCCGAGGGGCGATTCAGGTATTATACTGATAACGGCATGCGTTTTCCTCGTTTGCATATTCCTTTGAGCGTCCAATTTTCTAATTTTTCTGTCTTTCAGGCTGCAAAAAAAGTATATGAAAGCCTTTTGGGTGATGGTGCTAATGCAACTGCATTATCACATATACAGGTAATTTTTTTGTTATGTTTATATATTTAAAGAAGAACTTATTTTTTTCGCAATCTTTTTGTTTTTATTTTTTGTAAACAATTATAACTTATCATGCAGTTTATTAGATTCTTAAGAAGAACAGAAGGTGTTGAAGCAGCTAAAAAGTATTTCTTGGATGCACGCAAATCTCCAAATTGCACTTACCATGTTTATGTTGCTTATGCAACAATGGCATTTTGTATGGATAAGGATGCGAAGGTAAATGCCACTATCTATTGTATTTGTTCATCTCTTTGTGTTTGATATTGATCACCACATCTTACATTTACATTAATGTATGCCTAAATTTATTTTACTCTTTCCTTCTGTAAACAGATTGCACATAATGTGTTTGAAGTAGGGTTAAAAAGATTTATGCATGAGCCTGGATACATTCTTGAGTAAGTATGTGTTTCCCTATCTTTATTGTCGTTTTAAAGATTGCATCTTGAGGTCATTTTGTGAATCATGCATAATTCTTTTACTTTGTTGCAGGTATGCAGATTTTTTGTCTCGCTTGAATGATGATAGGAATATTAGGGCTTTATTTGAACGGGCTTTAAGCTCACTTCCACCTGAAGAGTCTGTTGAGGTGCTTTATCCTTCACTTTGGTTGTATCTAGTACAATGAATGCATACTAATTGATTGTGCTGTAGGTTTGGAAGAGATTTTCTCAGTTTGAGCAGACATATGGAGATCTTTCTAGCATGTTAAAGGTAATTCAACATACTTGTATAGGGGGTATTCACGGTCCGGTACAGTTTTGATTGAATTTCTGGGCCGAACTGATCATCATGATTTTAAAAACCGCAAGCAAAACCAGCAGGGTTGGTTGGGTCAACCACACTGGTCAAGACAGTTTGGTTTGACGATTTGGCTGTTTGAACCGAGTTTTCTTTGTTTTATTTTCAAGATCATTAGTATGCGTTAGTTTATTCAAAAATGAATAAAAAATCATGTGATAAAGGTAAACGGCCGTTGACCAGTTTGAACCGGATTACACAGCCAGTTCTAAGTTCCAAAGTGTGAACTAATTCGTTAAAACTGTTTTTTCAAATGGTGAACCGACCCTATAAATCTCAAATGGCCAAATTAGTTGGTTTGGGTAATTTGGCTAGTTTTAACGGTTTATGAACAGTCCTACTTTGTACTTCAGTTCTCTGTTTTATAATTTGTAGTATCTAGTTCATGTTTTCTATGTTTTTTTCTCTTACAGGTGGAACAAAGAAGGAAAGAAGCCCTTGCAAGAACAAATGAAGAAGGAGCATCGGCTTTAGAGAATTCTTTGCAAGATGTTGTATCAAGATATAGTTTTATGGATTTATGGCCATGCTCTACAAATGAACTCGAACATTTATCTCGTCAAGATGTACATTATTTTCTTAAAACTTTTTAAATTATAATACAATAGATCGTGTGTCTCTGCGTGTGTGAAAATTTCTACTCAGATTTTGTTTTATTTCAGTGGCTTTCGAGTAACATGAAAAAGAAAGTTGAGAAATCAACACTGGCGAATGAAGCAGGTTTTGTAGTTAATATTGTACCGATTTTTAAGGTTATTTAACTATTAATTACTGATAATATCTGATCTTCTTAATGCACAGATAAAACATCAGGACAGCTCTTAAATTCAAACATATCGTCTAAACTTGTTTATCCAGATACCTCGAGGATGGTGGTTTATGACCCTAGACAAAAGCCCGGTATGCTACAATGTAAATTTTTATTTATTTATTCTTTCATTTATGTTTATAATCTTCCTTCAGGTTTAACCACACCTGGTCTTCCATCTTCTGCTAGTCCATTGCCTAGTTCTAGCGCACCGTCAGTATTAACCACTAGTGGTGTACCAACTGTACCAAATGCCATTCCAAAAGCCTTGCCACCTGCACTGGCAGCATTCATAGCAAGTTTGCCCCCCGCAGACGGTAACGTCGTTTATTCGTATTGACTTTTGACATGAACTGATGAAAGTTAACTTTTCTTTGACCATTTTTGCGACATGGTTTAGGTCCGTTGCCTGATGTTGATTACGTTCTATCAATATGTTTACAAAGCACTTTACCAGTTGCGGAACCTGGGAAGCTAGCGACTCAAGCACAAGTGGGCCCGGCATCAAGTGACGTTTCTGGATCAAGCAAATCCCATTTGTACAAACCAAGAGACAGACATGGGAAAAAACGAGACGCAGACAGTATGTCATAAACCTTTCCCTTCTATCTATCTCTGTTAATTAAGTTGGCAAGTATGACCCGTTTATATACAAATGGGTCGGTCTGGCTTACATTGACTTTTTACATAATCTGACCTGTTTAGGGCAAGATGATGATGACACTAGCACTGTTCAAAGCCAACCACTGCCTAAAGACGCTTTCAAGATAAGACAGTTGAGAAAATCCAGAGTTGCTGCTGGAAGTGTGCAATCGGGAGCTGCATCGTATGGTAGCGTACAAACGGGATCTGCTTCGTATGGCAGTGGATTTTCAGGGGAGCAGTCCGGTAGCTATGGTTGATGAGGGCTGTGCTTTTGCGACGGGAGTTGACCGTTGACCAACTAGTGAAATGGCTAGAATTTACAAACTGTAGGCATGTGGGTATTTATTGTAGCTATAAGGGAGCCAAGTTGTAACTCATAAACTGTTGATCTGTCAAATTGTTGTAGAAACATGAATTTAGTGATCTTTGTGAACTTTGAAACAGCTGACCTGACTGGTTCTACTTTTTGATTTACTATATTTAAATTTTAATGCTCGAGTTATATTCATATTATTTTTAATTTAATTTAATGTAATTGTTTAATTAGGGCGGTAATTCCTGATGACACGAAATAAAACAGGTTTTGGGTCGCCGAACATGACTTGTTTAAAAAGCGTATCATGTTTAGGCTGACCCGTTTCAGAAAAAGCTTGGTTTGGATTGACCCATATAAAAAGTGTCAACTCGTTAAACCGTGTTAGGTATTTATAAGAAAAAAGTCTTTATAGTTACGTTGTTTCTCCGTTCATTTTATATGATTAGTCGTAACAATATTATTAAACACGTTACCTATAATATGCTTACAACCTAACAACCAACTTCTTGTAACTTGTCCACATGTATGACCTGTTTAGAAAAATTGGTTGAAAGGTTCTTGTTTGGATTGACCAAATTTATGTCTTTGCGGGATATGGTTCAAATATTTGACATAAATAATGAGATGGGTTGGGTTCGGTTTACACATTCCAACCCGCCAAGCCGTAACCTATCAACCTGACAAGATTGAGACCCCTAAATTAATAATCAAGATACCATTAAAACGATATCCTACCCAATAATTTTCAATTCGATTATAGCAATAAAAGGCTTTACCATGTGCAAGTAGAGATGAACATTTCGGTTTTATTTAGGAACCCAAACCAGTTCGGTTCGGTTTGTTGGACTTAAAATGTTCTACAAACTTATTGGATTAAAAGATCAAGTAAGTCGTCGTTCGAATACAAAAATTTATCTGTTTTGATTACCGATTGTCCCCAACACCGTTAACGGGTTTATTGTTCATCTCAATGTAAAGTTAATTTTGTACGTCCCAATTAATATATAGAAGTTTAAGTTACGTCTGTGTGACCCAATAAATAGATTAATAAAATAAAAGTTTATAAAAAAAAAAGTTGGGAAAATTGAACCTGACGTGAATCGAACACGCAACCTTCTGATCTGGAGTCAGACGCGCTACCATTGCGCCACAGATCCAAGTGATGATTATGATGTATTTCAATCTTACTTAATAATTCATGGTTAACGAAGTAAAGGAATAAAAATGAAATTTGCAGCTGTTTCGTTCATTAGATTTAAGTAGAATTATTGTTTAAAACTATTGATTGGTTTCACTAGTTTTTATAAGACATAAAAATTTTATAAAACTATTGATTTGTCTACAAAAGCTCTGTTTAAGTAATCAATTTGCATTTTGTAAAACTTTTAAATTTTTTATAACACATACTAATTTTTATAAATCTTGTTTAACTAACCAATTTGAATTTTGGAACTTTTAGGTCATTTTTCTTTATCTTTTTTATACCTTCAATTGTTTTATAAAACTTTGGTTAGTTTTATAAGTTTATTTATAAGCTTTATAAATAATATTCTCATTTTTAAGTGATTTTAAAATATCAACTTATGAACCTATCAATTATACATAATTTGATATCTTTTATCCCAATAAATGTGTAGGCACGTTGTGACTTTAGAGTTTTGAAGTTTGATTTGATAACTTTGTCTGTAGACTACACATTATGGTTGATCCATAGTCCGATCGTCCAATCAACCATGGTTCTAATAACTCTTGCCAACGTTTTTATATGCGCCTTAAACGGTCGATGCATAGTTAATCAGTAACATCTAGGGGTGTACACATACGGTTCTGTTCAGTTTTGAGCCCCCACCAACCAAAAACACAACTTTCATGTGTCAAAAGTTTTTAAACATTTGTTAAAATAATTGGTCAGAAATCAAAGATTCAAACCCAAGTGAATAATGTAACCAATATGGCTAAATGTTAACTCACAAGATCAATGTGAGATATCCCATCGAAACAAAATTAGCGAGACAACAATTTTAAACAATAGGACAACCCACTTTGATGATACGTAGCTTTAGGGGCTATGTCTGATCAAACCAGTAACACAAAGAACCCTAACTTTAGGTTCAATTCAGGCATTCGAAACACAAAATGAAGCCATCAATCGTCTAAAATTTTATTGAAACCGACTAAAAAACCATTTTCGTGTGTCATTTGTTGGTTTTATTGAATCGAAACTGTAGAAGAAATCGAGAATCACTTGGATTATACTACGAGTCGTGTAATCACTATCAGAACAAACTATTTGATCGGTACAATCAAATGTTTGAACGGATTAAACGTAGTATATACACAAGAATCGGATTAAAGTTTTATGAGAATTATTGTACCCAAAATCGAATTGGTCTATTTCCCTTTGAATGTGTCTATAACAAGGAAAAAGAAAACTGTCAAAAACTTCCAGACTATTTCCAATTCCTTGTATTCAAAATATATATACACACTTTCTTATCTAATTTGATTAGCCCACTTTAATAGGATTAGATTTAATTAAAATTGATTTAGCCCACAATTTATGCCCATGTATTAAATAGGCCCAACTGTAAACTTAGTAAATAAATTGGCCCAAATCAATTGGCATACATCTAACCCAAGTCCAATCAAATTAATAAATTAATCTTATTTGAAACAATCGAACCCGCACTCCTGCATCTCCTAGCTCGATTAATTTCTAACAAGATCAACCAAAACGACAAGCTAACCCAATATCACTAATTATGTTGATAACACTAAAATTACCAACATTCCTCTCCCATTTTAGTGATATCCATGATTAACTTAACTTAATTCTCAAAGAAACTCAAACTCATGCATAAATGGAAATGTCCTGAGGATTGAATTTCAATCTTAGTAAATTACACGATCCAAATATTCGAATATCGGGGTGTCTCTATGGATTGAACCCTTGCTATCCATTTGAATACTTGAAGGTAAAATACACATAAGTTTATAAATCCATATGTTCTTACCTGACACTATATTTTACTAGCCTGTGTCCAATCCTTCAAAGAGTATATCGAAGCCAAGTCCAAGCTTCTTGAAGCGGCTAAACTTCATACTCTTATAGGTAGTCTCTTTATTCTTGCACCTGCAAATGCAAAGGACTATTAAGAAGTTATACTTCATCCTACTTTATCTTGCAGTCTGAACACAAACTTTAGGATGATTTTGATCATGTGTTCCAATATCTCTATGACAAGCTTTCCACATTGAATTCTGCATCTAACGTTGTATTAGATGGGAATTGGGTATCTTGGCATAGGATATTAAAGTGTGGACTTTAAACCCATCCCTATGACTGATTTATTCACGAGATCTCTTCCTAACTCCTTAGTTAGAAAATCAGCCAAATTATACTCAGATCTTACAAATTCAACAGATATCACACCATGCATGATGAGCTCATGAATCATGCTATGTATAACACACAATTGTCTAGACTTTCCATTATACACCTGACAATAATCATTAGTCAGCGCTATCATACCTGATAGATATTGGTGATACCTGTTTAGACCACAATGGAATTTCATAATACAAGTTTCTTAGCCACTCAGCTTCTTTACCAACTGCTGCAAACGCTACAAACTCACATTCCATTGTAAATGATGCAAGTATAGATCCTAATTGCCTAAGGATTGACACCTCCCCCAAGAGAGCATTCAACTCTACTTAGTTATATAACCTGCATCGGAATACCCTTCTAAACCGAAGGAAAACCTGAATAACACAAACCACAGATCATGGTTCTTTTCAGGTTTTTATATGATCTATTTACAACTAGCCAATACCAAGTACTTGGATTACTAGTAAATCGACTTAGTTTTCCCACAACATAGAATTTACCATGCCTTATGCTTATCATAGCATACGTCATGCTTTACAATATTCCAAATAAGAAATATCAGCCTCTTTATTAAGCATAAGCCTAATATAAGGTTCTGTGGGAGTTCCAACATGTGACCAATTTTAGATATTAAATTTCTTCAAAATCTTCACAATGTAATGAGGCTGGGAAATTGAGATGCCATTGTTCTCACATATAATTATAATACTAAGAATCAATTATGCCTCCCCCATGTCCTTCATGACAAACTTAGATGACAAGGATTTCTTAGTTTTATCCAATTGATCTTGATTAGTACTAAAGATCAACATGGCATCCACATATAGACAAATTATGGCTCCTTTACCTGAAGAGTCAAATTTGCTATACACTTGTCATCTTGGTTATGAAACAAACCATCTAACAATACAACATCATCAAATTTTGATGCCACTATTTAAGAAAAGACTTAGCTTTTCTTAATATAGTACATTTTCGGGAATTCAGTACTATAAAAAGGTACATATTTGATATTACCAGAGTTATCACCATAGGCATTAGTGATTCTAAAATCTTTTACACTAGCCATATCCTTTAGTCTAGGTACCGAGGTAAACCTATCCTCATTATCAAAATCATCTCTCTTGAATTAGTTATATAGTGAAAAAATACATAATCATTTGGTTCTATGACATAGAACATGTAAACAAAAGAATGTTCAACATACCCAATAATTATGCAATCTATGCCTCTTTCACATATGATTCTCATTTTAGGTTCAGTAAGCCTCATTACAGCTTTACATTTCCAAACCCTAAGATAATTCAATTCTTGTGCCTCTTTATACGAAATTTCAATCGAGGTCACCTTAGTCCTTTTATTACGATTTCAATAAATAACAAAGTGTTACATATCCTAGGATCCTTTACTTAGTCAAGCATATGACAACATAATGATAACTCTTTCCTTCATAATTCCATTTCAGTCTTAAACATCATAAATTATTTAAGACTATATTTTGCATGCAACAAATACACATAGCAAAATATATATGCATAATCTACGAGTTTAATGGCATACATCAAAACATCCGTAGACATATCATGCATTTCCTAATCTAAACAAGCATGCCATAACATAAAATCATACAGATGTACTTGAAGTCATGAAAATAAAATTCTCTATCGAATCATATTTAAGATTCACAGTCAATCTAAACATTCTATTCCTGCCACTGTAGAATTCTAAACCAATAAACATGCTACATTGCCACATCGAGACGGAACACATATATTAAAAAAAAATTGAATCCTTCACAATTATGTGATATAAATATGGCAAAACAAAATCAAATAACAATCAATAGCATGTTGGTGATTTCACACACGATGGTTTGTGGCATCAGTATAATCCATGTGCAGCTGTTTCAAATAGTAGATTTATTGATAACTAGAACTATCAAAATGGATAATGTTTGCATAAATATTTATTTATTTCAACAAACCAAATGGAATCATTTTGATCGGTAACTTCAAGAACATATTCTTGTTTCTTGATGGTTATCTGGACTAAAAGAATTGTCATCCAAAATTTTTTTTTAAAATCAAACATACACTTAGTAAAGCAAAACCCAGAAATGATCTATAAAATTATAAAACAGCATGAGATGATTTCTAATTTAACACACCATTTATTATGGAGAAGCATCCCATTATGATTTTTACAAATGAAACAGTTTGGAATCCATCAAAACAATTGAATTCAAATCAATTATCTTCTAAAGATACTGACTTTAATAGTTCATACACAATATTAAAATTATCCACATGAAACGTAAGCCTAAACCCAATAGGATATTATCTTAATTATAAAACTCCATCTTTTATGAATTAACAGATCACAATGCTAAATATTAATATATCCATATAGTAAGAAATAACGTACATAATTTCTTAATAATTATCAAAATCATACTAGTATCAATTCAATCATGATTTATAATAGACAGGAATGAATCACTTACTTGGAGATTTAAATGCTTTTGATGTCATCTCCTTGTCAACATGAACTTCAAACTTGTATACAGAAGTGCATAGAACCAAACAAAACAAAAAGGTTTTATCCTTAGTCTTGGTTTAATATTGCAATCACGAACCAAGAACACCAAATAAAATCCTTCCTTGTTTTGATCGCAAATTCACAGGAACCGAAACCACGCTTGTTTTAGATTACTATATACCACAAAAATAACCGCCATCCGTGTTTTTACGACTGAAAATTCACAACACAAAAACCGTTTGGTTTCTCTGTTTTCCCGTCCTTGTTCCACGAACAAAAAACCAATGGATTCGCCTTAAACTATCGATCTTCTTTTTGGTTCCTCACTGTTCGAACAAATAATCCCAACAAGAAATAAATTCCTGTTGATTTCTTGAATCCACTTTGTAAACTTGTGATTTGGTTGAGACTAATAAAAAACAAGTCCAACTTTACTTGGTTTCTTACTGGCACGGACCAACGACGGGATTTTGGACGCCATAGTTTGACGCCAACAGTTTTAATCCACCAAAACAATAGTAACCGAACTGAAGTAATAGTCACCCAATAAAGTTCTAAACACAATCGAACAAAATAAAATTGATTCGGACAGAACCCCCTAACCGAAACAAAACAATTGAATACACAAATCCTTGATTATCCCAAAAGATTCGAACCAAACTGTAACCCATAAACCAATTTTACCACAAAAAAAATTTATTAGACCAATAGAACAGAACCGAAAATTTGAAATCCTCAAATCAAACAAAACCAATTTCGAAAACCGGAATCGAAAAGTACTCAAATCAATAGCCCAAAACGAACGACCACAACAAATTGAACAACAACAATAAAATTGTTTAATCTTTGTTGTAACAAACCGATTTGAACCTAATAATTCGAAAGGATATCCATAAACCGGATGTTGTAATGGATCATACAAAAAGTAAAATTAATCAAACACAAATCCACAAATAAACTGGGATTTCAAATCCAATTTCTCTACACTTGATTTGTACAAGAAAAATCACATCAGTTCATTCTTTTCCTTTTCTATATCATAGAACACAAAACCATCCGATATAAACAACGAACATTAAATCTACAATGATTTCCGATTCAATTATAAAATAGTTTGTTCTTTGTTGGTTTTATTGAATCGAAACTGTAGAAGAAATCGAGAATCACTTGGATTATACTACGAGTCGTGTAATCACTATCAGAACAAACTATTTGATCGGTACAATCAAATGTTTGAACGGATTAAACGTAGTATATACACAAGAATCGGATTAAAGTTTTATGAGAATTATTGTACCCAAAATCGAATTGGTCTATTTCCCTTTGAATGTGTCTATAACAAGGAAAAAGAAAACTGTCAAAAACTTCCAGACTATTTCCAATTCCTTGTATTCAAAATATATATACACACTTTCTTATCTAATTTGATTAGCCCACTTTAATAGGATTAGATTTAATTAAAATTGATTTAGCCCACAATTTATGCCCATGTATTAAATAGGCCCAACTGTAAACTTAGTAAATAAATTGGCCCAAATCAATTGGCATACATCTAACCCAAGTCCAATCAAATTAATAAATTAATCTTATTTGAAACAATCGAACCCGCACTCCTGCATCTCCTAGCTCGATTAATTTCTAACAAGATCAACCAAAACGACAAGCTAACCCAATATCACTAATTATGTTGATAACACTAAAATTACCAACATCATTTGTATCTTGAGGTAAACTCATATCATTTAATGAAGATCATAACCAAGAAAAATTATCTCTATCTCGATTTCTTGGAGAGTGTCACCAAGCACAAGTCTAAACCCGTATTCAGCATTCCGTCAACAATATATCATTTGTTAGCTAGATTGCACAACTTATTTTACTCCAAATCATATAGCATAACACTCTAAAAAATAAATGTAAATATAGAAATAACACTTCTATTAGCTGTAAAATAATGCATGTAATGTTTGAAATTTGCTAAACATATATCGTGTATAATAAATAATGTGACCAACGGTTAGTCATGCATATCGGTGAAGAGCCTAAAATGGAGTTTTGATAAAATGTTATTTAAGACACCAGATTATAAGTGTTTAATAAGATCCATTCAAGTATTACTGATCAACGTATTAAAGTTCAACTTTTATTTACCAAACATTGAAGATTTACCTATTATCAAGTGAGATGACGTGACACCAGTTTTCATCTTACCTTACCCAGTAAATCCCACAATTAGCAACGCATTTTTCATCTTGTATCCAAATTTTTTTTTTTATAAAATATTGTTTATAAAACTATTTTTATAAAAATAAGACTTTCTATATTTTTTTTCTTAATGTTTCAAAGTTTCAGTAATCCAAATGATAGAATTTCAAGATAATTTATAATTATGAGGCCAAAGTTGAATGATTTTACATATGTTCTATAACTATACAACAAACTTTCATGTCAGGCAAGCCTATATCACAAAACTATACAACATACACATTTTCAAGAAATCTTGAATTCAAGTGTCGTCGAACGAGCTTCACCGATCTAAAGTAGAAAGAAACGGAATTGATCTGTTGTTTTCATTAGCTGTTTGTGGCATGAGTTCAGACAATCTTGCACGTTCATTACAGATCCTGTTCTGTTAAATCCATTCGCAAATGCATTAGTTCCTCATACACTTTAAGTTGACCAACGATTATTAGTCAACCCAACAGGTGAACAAAATTATATTATCATATACCTTATATTGCAGATCTTGTAATTCCCTTTCAAGGGCGGCCACGCGTCTCTGGAACTGCTCCAACGCTTCTTCAGCCATGGTGACATTGACATCAGATGTCGGCCTGTTTACTCCAGCTGCCTGTTGAATTTATGTAATTTTCTCTGATATTAGTTGAAGGATTTAACCCATATAAAAAACTTCACGTTTTGACTTGTTACCCAACCCGCATCACCCACCCATTTCGCCACCTCTGCGATAGTTATATACTAAACTAACCTTTAAAATACTGGTGCATAAAGCTGCCAACTTCTGAGCTAAATGGTCCCTCTCTTCTTCAGTTTCCTGTAACAGTTAAAACAAAATATAACTTAATATTTCCGAAGATGGTCTAAACCTTGGTCCAACAACAAGATCATGAAACAAACCTTGAGATTTTCAGCAAGTTGTAGCTCAGTTTCCACATAATAGGCATTCTTCCCGTGGGCTGCACGTAGATTAGCAAGTTCTTCCTTAACACGGTTTAGGATAACGTCACTTCTTTTCAGCTTACGACTAAATTCTTCATTTTGAGCTTTTAGCGCATTGTTCTCCTCCTGCAAATATTAATTAAAAAGCTTATCTATAGCAACGGCATTTCCAACCAATCTGATATCAAGGAATGGGATTTTATGTTATAGTTGACCTTTATTTTGGTATGATGGTGAATTCTTTGTTGAATATTTTGCTGTCCTGATAACTTGGTTACTTCGGTTTCAAGCTCCATGACCTTCTTCTTGTGATTACTGATTTCAGTCTATAAATATAAACAGAAAGTTAGCAGAAGTTTGCCCAAGGAATTAAAGTGCATCAAGAGTATTTATTCAGGACTTCAAACCTTGAACATTTCGTTTTCAGTTGAAAGTAAGCGATCCCTTTGACGGAGTTGTTCTAACGCAACCTGTGCTGCAATCATCTCACCCTGTTTTCTTTCAATTTCCTCCAGCCACCTAGTTATCAAAGATAAAAAAGGAAATAAAAATAAAAACAAAAGCAGGTGTCTTTTATATCATCATAGAATTACTTCGATCTCAGTTTCTATCATCTATCAGACGTGGCATTTTGACCCCTTTACTAATGAGTCGACCTGAGTTATATTTTCATCTCAAAAAGGTCAAAGTTCAAGTCCCAATCAATATTCAAACGAGAATAAAACTATGGCTAACTCCCACAAGTTTTATTGATGAAGAAACTAACTCAAAACTTCATACAATCCCTACCAATTAACATGGTATACATAGCTAACCTATCGCGTTATACTATAACTAGGATTCCTATTAATTAATTACATAATAATTATCTAATACACATCCTAACATAATACGTATAGGATTCTAGACAATTATCCACTAATTAATTAATATTCTAGGACATGATAATTACACCTAATAATTAAATCATAAACATATTTAATTATTCATATTTATCCGCTCCTAAACCTTAGCACGTTTAAGATCGATCTTCATAGTTTGGAATTCCCAACAAAAGTGAAACCATTAGCTTAAAGTTTTTAATGCATAAAACTTCCTATATTATTTAAATCATAATAAAATTATCATTAAAACAACATCCAAGTATCCAACCTGACCTGTTTCAACTTTCGACCCATACCAATAAAATACCAGCTTTGACCGGTAGCCCAACCACCGGACCTCACCATTTTGACACCTCTAACCAGACCCAAAAGATGAAATGTAAATCTCCTCAGATCTAAACTCAGTCTTGAGTGGTTACCCAATCCATCAGACCTGGTCACTTTGACCGCTCAAACCAGACCCACAAAATGAAAATGTTAATCTCCTCAAATAAAAACTAAGTTACTCAAATGCCTAGTTTACCCTTTTCGTTCGTTGACCAATTCATTCAGTTGTTTCTTTAGCTTGATAACATCCTCTTCCTGCAAGAATAAAAAGATTGTCACTCATGTTACAGAATATAAATCTTGATATCATTGTGAGGTTAGACCTCATTAATCATTATAAAAACATTAAATGTTTTCGTAGAGCTGAGTATACCTTGTATTGCACCTCGGCATTATGAATTTGAGCCTTTTCATTTATTTCCTCAGTTTGGTGGCCGTTTACTAAAGACTGTCATTAATCACAAACAAACCACCAGGGGTTAAGATTTACCATAAAACTCAGAAATGCATTTTGCATTGGAATCAAGAAAAAAAAAACTAGTTTATAGAATTATAGATTTATACCGAATAGGTAGTCATATCCAACTTTATGCCCAATAAATCACGCAACACATCATGAGTCATGCTTCCGGACATAGCAAGTTTTGCATTCAGCGCGAATATCTGAAAATAAAATGCTGCATATAAGACATGATAGCAACAAAAAATTGGAACTATGCGTGAAAGTATTAAAAAACTATGCCTCTTTTTGCCGACTAGCAGACAATGCTTCTAGCTCTTCAATTTTACGTTTTGCAGCTGCAAGCTCTTCGTCTCTCTCAGACTTCATTTGTTGCCCCAAACCTATACCAATGCATTTAAAAGGAGAACCAGAACCTCTTGCCCTTGATGCATTCTTTTCTAGTTTCTTTGACGGTGAATTTGAAATTAACGGAGCAGAACTATCAGATTTAACTTGATCTGCCATTGCCTCCAGTGTCTTAAACTGCTTACCAGAAACAAGATAGCACAATTAGAACTTTCTACAAACTTCATCGGTCCAACAATTGCGTCTTATGAGTAACCAAGATGTTGCTTACAGTTTGTTTATACTCTCTAGCTTGGGCTTCAGCATGCAGATTGAGCTCGGTGATGTGAGCTTTATGCTGGAGAATCTATGAAAGAAAACAAAACACGAAAGCAGTTGTGAGTTATGACCAAGATCTATAAAACTTTAAATCAACATGGAAGAACATGCACCTCTGAATCCTTTGAGGCAATCTCCTTCTCCAAAATTTGGACACGTTGAAGGACCTCTTGAAGACTACTCTCTTTCTCATTTAGAAGCCTGTAAGACACAAAATTCATGTATAAGGAAAAGTAAGCAATTATTTTTTTTCTTATATCATAATGTTACTTCGGTGTGCTATGTTATCAAACCTTTTTATGTCTGAGTCATTACTATGGACGGTATGGATCTGCTGTTTAAAAGCTTGAAACTCTACTTCTAGCTCTTCCCGTTGCAATCGTTGCCTTTCAGCCTCTCCTTTGACCATCTCAACCTTAAAGATACAACAAATCGACTCATTTTCAAATACCCTTTTCAATTGAAATCAGTACCATCATAATAATAATAATAACACACACCTGGTTCTCGAGGGCGTTCACAATAAACTCAAGCTCTTCAACAGATTTCTCATATAATTTCACCTCCTCATCCTTCTCTTCAGCATGCAGTCTGCTCGTCTCAGCCATCTAAACGATTAAAATGAAATATATCATGAATGAGTGCTTAGGGGTCAACCCAAACCAACCCATATGAGACAAACTACCCGTTTTGAATGAAACCAAGATCAACTACCTGTTTAGCTTCGGTAGCAATTGCCTCATTTTCTTCAGCGAGCGCCTGTGCCATCTCTAACTCCTTTCTTACTTCAAGAAGTTGGGCATGGAGATCATCCCTCTTACAACTAACACTTTTTAGATCAATCGTTCGTGATTCAGCCAATTTATTTATTTCAGAAAGATCAGATTCCAATTGAACCAACTCCATTTCCATGCTCTCATTAGCTTTCTTTGCCTCGACCAACTCCACCTCACATGTCTCTTTCGCTGTCAAGGCATCTTTGACACTTCCTGTCAGTTTTTCAATCTCGGAAAATAGTGATTTTACTAAATCACCCTCTCTTGAAACATCTGCCTCGAGCATGGCAATTATTGCAACTTTCTCCTTTAGTTGAGATTCAAGCGCCTGATTTTTTACATTGGTCTCGTTTATCTCATCCTGTAAAACTTGTAAAGAAGCTTTGAATTCCTCAATTTCGTCTTTCTGATCCTGTTTATTAGAAGAGAATTCCTTTAACAACCGTAGCTCATCCTCTAGAACCTCCAAAGAAGCTTTCAAACTTTCAAGAACTTCCTCCTTCATGTCCATCTCACTTTGAAGATTCAAGTTTTCGGATTTCATATCCTCAACATGTCGTCTTACGTTCCGCAGCTCCATATCTTTAATCTCTAACTCCTCTTTAAACTTGCATGACAACACTTCAAAATTCTGACTTTTTTCAAGCATTTGACTTTCTTTTTCCTTAATATTTTTGTGCAAAATGGCAACCTCGGCTTCTTTGTCTAACAAGATGGAGTCTTTCATTTGGATACCCACGTTGCATATATCAATGTCTTCTTTAAACTTCTCAAGAACCGTACACATGTTTTTATTCTCTTTCTCAAGATCCTTTCTTTGTGAATCTTCTTCCTTCAGTTTTGCTGACAGAACAATGAGCTCAATCTCTTTCTCTAACCAACCAACCATGAACTTTTCTTCAAGTAATCGAAGCTCTTCCGCTTTATCCATGGCATCCAATTCCTTCACTAGAGTGGAAAGTTCAGATCCCATATATTTTGATCTTTCCACCATTGCTTCTTCTTGAACCTGTAAACTTAATATCTTTTCTTCAAAACTTGCTAGCTTGACAGAAAGTATATCAGTTTCTTGTGTACCCTTTGACACGCGATCAAAACTATTCTTGATGTCAGCCAATAACTTCCCTTGAATTTGCCTGCACATTTCCAACTCACTTTTTGATTTGCAATTGTGTTCCCTTAATTGTGACACCAGTGAACTTGATTCACATAAGCCGTGACGAAGGAGCCCGTTTTCTGCATTTAAGCCGGTTACCATTTCGAGAAGTATTCCCATATGACAGACACGTAAAACCGAGACAACACAGTCTTTTGCAATTATCTCAGACCATATGTCTTCAATCCATGACTGAATTAACTTGCTAGAGTCTTGAATTCGAGACTTGATGCAAAAGAAATCAGAGGCTATTGGCATCAGATCTTGATCCACAATAGAACGGGTCTGAATAACCATACCCTCCAGCTCCTCTATTTCTTTCTTCATTTCCATGGTATCAGTTTCGAACTGTTGCAAAATCATATCCCTCTCTTTTATTAAAATTACCTCCTTTTTCTTCAGAGATTCAATGTCAAGCTTCATGGTTTCATTTGCAATCAGTAGCTCGTTGATCATAACGTCTGCTTCTTTGATGGTGTATTGGGCCTCTGCAAATTTAGCATATACACAAGAAGATTCTGCTGCTTGTTGTGCTGCATTTACCTTGGCATCCATAAGTTCATGCTCGTATAGCTGTGTGTATAGAAAGTATAAGTCAGTTCAAAAAATGACACAACAGAGAAAAAAGATAGAAATAAAACACAAGTATCACCGGACCACAACATAATAACAATGAATTAGTTTGGTTATATTATATCTCTAAGTAGTCCAAAGTGCTTCCCGCATTAAACATACAAAATCATTACACTAATAAAGTTAGATTATTACTGAAAATATTTTAAAATCATATATGATACAGTAGACACTTCCAGGAAAAAGAAAATAAACTGAACAAAAACGTATTCTGGGTCAGGCCTCAGCCCGACTCATTTTGCTTCATTAGCCAACTCGCCTTACCTACCCATTTTGAAACTCTAAATCCTACTAACAATTAATATTTTGATACGAGTAATATGACAGTTTCTAAAATATTTGATTATTTATCTAAAAAACCCATGAATAAGAAAATAAAATAATAAATCAATTTCATCAATTAATTTCTACAAAAATAACGAGCAAAAAATGATAAAATTTCTTAGTGGGAATAGATTTTGAACGTTAATTGTAAAAGAGATGCATACCTTTCTTTTCTGGTGACAGGATTTGCATGAGTCTTGTAAAACACCTTCAACACTTTGAATCTTGTGATCCAAAGAAACCATTGCTACTTCAATTTGTTTTTCAAAACTATCTACAATGGCTTGTAATGCAAGAACCTGTGGCACAAGGACTTCAATGCTTTGGCGACTCTGTTTCTCAGAAAGCCGAATTACTTCTCTCTCAGAACGGAGTCTCGCCATCTCAGTTTTCACTCCATTAAGACTCTCGAGTGCAGTCTCAAGCTCTTTCTTCAGAAGAATAATGGTGTCATCCCTGCGACTCACATCTCTTGAACTCCTGCAGGTCTGAACCTATATATCATTGAATTTTACAGTGTTTCATAAGCACAATGTTAGAACTTGAAACTTAAACCAATATATCTAACTAATCTAGTTAAAATGTTACCATGTGGTTTTTCTTTAATTCTTCAAGCTCAGCATCTCTCTGTATCTGTGCTCTATTTAAACTGTCTTTAATCTCAGAAAACCGGTTCACGATCACAAATGCACCAGTTGCACAATCTGATATCTTCTTGATTTGCTGTTCCTTTTCTTCGATTGCATTACTTAACTGATCTATCATACAACTTTTTTCACTCAACCGTGATGACAGCCGGCGGATTACTTGATCTTTTTCGCTGCAATCCTGTTGGTGTGCTTCTGACATCACTAAAGTTGCCCCTTTTAACGACCTCAGCATGCCCTCCATTTCAGTACCTTTGTTTTTCGCGTCCTCTAAACACAAATTAAGTTCCTTTATTCTTGAATCTTTCTCAAAGATGTTTTTTGTTATCATCTGCAATTGCTCACATACGGTAACATCATCAAGATCATTCAAGGCATCTTCAAGTGCCTCGTGACCTACAGTAAGAACCTCCTGGATTTCATTAGTCAACAAGTTCAGTTCTCTTTCTTTTTCCTCATAACTTTTCCTTAAAGCTTCATTGCATTCTGTCATTGCAGTCAACTTCGCTTGCACAACGGCCAACTCCTGTTTAATTTCTGTTTCTTTAGTGTTACTGTCAAGTAGTTGCTCCTGAAGACTGCTTATTTCTTCTTGCAAACAGACGATGACCTCAGCCGTTTCAGCCTCAACTTGTTTCCTCACTTCATCCATTTCTTCTTCATTAATAGCGTTACATTCTCGTTCAGTTTTGTACCAATTATTTGTTCTCCTGGCTTTCTCAAGAGAATCCAGCATCCTGCTCATCTTTTCTTGCACACAATCTGTTTCGTTTGATGATGGTGGCAGGTGCATTGATTCTTGATTAAGAATCTTATCATTCAAAGAGATGATTTTAAGCTCTTTTTCATGCAGATCTTGAGATAATCTGTTATTACTGTTTCTAAGATCTTCAAGCTCGTTGATAGATATTAATTGTTGAGTCTCAAGAGCCTCAATTACAGATTTCGCTTCCTCCAGCTCATCCTTTAAATCTTTATATTGTCTCTTTATTAAGAAATAATTTTCCTCAACTTCGCCACGGGTCGAGCTCTCTTCCTTTAAAATCATCTCTAGCATGTCAACTTTCATTTGAAGATTGATGACTTCTTCAATGTACTTTGCAGGAGCTTCATTGTTCTTTGCAAGTGTATGAGACAACTGTATGGACTCCTGAAATAAAATCATATATAAAGGAAATGCTGATAAATTACAAGCACATGCCTATGGAGAGTCTTGATCCAACCATAATTTAACTGTTGATAACTTTGATTGTGAAAATAGTCTAGGGATGTTCATGGTCCGGTTCGGCTAGTTTTTGGAAACGACAAACTGAACCAGCCAGTTTACCTGTTTTTATTTACTGAATATTATTGTTTAATTAATAAAAATAATGATAAAGATGGTTCATGATTATAATAAATATAAATTTATATTCCAAAAACAAAAAACTATATAAACAATAAATGTTAAACAGTGGTTCAGGTTACACCACCGATTCCAAATTCCAAACTGGACAAAACAGTTTACGAACACCCATAGAAAACATTATTAACTATTTTTACTAATATATGTCATAAGATCATTAGTTCATTTACAATACACTTCTCTTAAGGACTTTCAACTAATTAAAAAATGTATAGTTATTAACTAAACCAAATTAATTAAGTTGTAATTGAGCTTATACAATGTCATATTAACCAAGCCTATAGAAGCCAGGCAAAAGCATGTGTATAAGCGCTGCTATAGCTAGGCCAAGGCTCAGGTATTTGAGTCAAGCTAAGCCTGAATTTTATGAGATGGGCTCAGATAGAAAACTTACATCCAATTCCATATCCATAACTTCTTCAGAATGCTCCACATGCGTTTCAGAATGCAATGACCCGTTACCTACAGAAGAAGCTTCCAAAATGGGCTCCTGAAAAGCACATAATTGCTTGAAATATTTTATCACAATAACTTGTTCCTATACCATAATTGTTTCTTATAATAACCAGTGTTACCTTTATGACCTCAGTACCATCATCATGTTCATGCACCGAAGATTTCTGGTTTTCTAGTAAAGCATTTAGATCCTCAATTTCCCTGCAGAGTTTTGCATTTTGCTCTAAGCAAGAATTTAGGTTGTGCTTGCATTTCTCCAGCTCTTCATGGCTCCTTTCCAACTGAAATCAAATAGAAAATGAAACATCAAACTTATAACAGATGATAAGTTTTCATAATTTATCAAGAAAGACGGTGCAACCTCCAAACGAAGAGAAGTGTTTTCTTTAGTGTCATGTGCAGCTTCCTGTATCCGTTATCAGATAATATATGAGTGTCAAAGTCCAAAGATGGCCAAGATGGTAGTTTGAATATCAAAATTTCATATCTTACCTTTTGCATATGATCATCTTGTTTGGAGTTCTCATCAAGAGCAAGAACCAACTGCAAAAAGAAATTTAGTTACTAAGAATACAATAATACAGCAAAATCAAGACTTTTGAAATAAACTATACGAGTACAAGTACCTGATTCCTTAGTTCCGATACCTCAGTCAACAACATTTCTCTCTCCCCTTCTTCATAAAAATCTTGTAATCTAAATAAACACATGTTAGTGAGCATAAAATCAAAATGTTTTAAAAGAATATGGACAGAATTCCAATGCACGAGTACAATAACAAACTTTTATTCTTTAACTGTAAATGTTTTGTTCTTTGTTAAATCTACCTTCTAAGTTGCTCAAGAAGCCTAATGTTTTCCAAAGCAAATCGTGTAACTTCTGGATTTTTATCAACTTTAGCACGAAGCATCTGAATTTCTTCAGTAAGCATGTTATTCTCTTCTAGCAAGTATGTGTCAGCAGGTATTGACCCAGCAACAACAGATTCCATTCTTTGAATTTTATCTTCCCTAAACTTCAACATCATTTTTGTGCACTTATTGTCCTCCTCCCTTTGACGAACCTACACGCAAATTTCCTTTTACATACCACACAGTGGCACACACACACACATACTGCATAATAACATGTAAAGGAAAAAAATAGTTACCAAACGGTTTAACTGCTCTATTTCTGCTTCAAGCTGTTTAATAGCACTTTCCGACATTTGCTCTCTCCTCAATGCTCCAGTCAAAGAGGCCTCTAACGACTTTAGCTGAGGAATATAATGATTAAGAATAAACCAAAAGCGCTACACTAATATACAAAAATCTATAAGTCTGTAAGATATTTCAATTCATTAAACTTTACTCTACATTTTGCATCCTTAATTAACTTATTTTTCATAACGAGAATCACAACTTCTTTTTCGCCTACTATTTCTTTATGTTTTGGCTGGATCTGTGAAAATACTAATACTTATCTGAATAACAAAAAAAATATTGCTTAATAGATATACCTGTTTAGAGGAAACCCTCATGGTTTTGTTCTCGTGTCCAAGCATGTTATCAAACTCATTTTCGTGTCCTTGCCTGGTCTCTTCAATGACTTTTGGACCAAATGTTAAAGACCTGGTCACATTTTGCCTCTTAAGGACAGCAAGCTCCTCCTGATTAATTATTTAGTATAAATTCAGTTTATATACTGTAGAATTATTTAATCTTATTGAATTCATGAGTTACCCAAAAAGAAAAAAGAAAAAAAATACCTTTAGAAGTTGTATCTGGTGTTGAAGTGCCATGACATCACCCGAGGCATCTTCATTTACCACAGCCTTTGTGATGACAAAACAACATAAAAATATTCAAACTAAGATGAATAAATGTGTAAATTTAATCACATTTTACAAATCTATAACTTGCTTACATTGTTCTGAATCAGTTTTGCACGTTGCGCAAACTTTAGGGTGTTTAACGTTTCGGTAGCAGAACTGAAAAAAAAATAGGTTGATAGTTTTACCATTAAATCTAAATAAATAAAATGTTAGTTAAAAGCTCTAAACATAAGTAAATAAATAAGACATATGAACATACCATATGGAGGGACTAACATTAGCTATTATCATTGTTTTTGAATTTCCACCTAATGAGTCCTGCGGAATATATTTTGTAAGCAATAGCTAATTTATATTTTATAGAAGTCCAAATATCACCCTTAATATAGAATAAATAGGTTTTCTGTATTCACCTGTAGAAGAAATGTCAGTCTTGAGTCTCTATAAGGAATATGTCGTGTCCTTGCATTAGCACCGTCTACTAGAGCCATTATTACATGCCTAGACAAGTGGATTTAGGATTACAAAATGGGCTTACAAAACAGTAGAGGTGGCACTTTTGACCATTTGTTTATATATGGGTCAATTTGGCTTATTCTAGCGGGTCATCGGATGGAACCTCTTAAATGTATTATTAGCCTATGCAACCTCTTCATTTTTTTTGCTCAAGAAAGTTAATGACTCGGAACTTATAGTCATACTTAACACACTAACTATTTATTTAACAATATTAGAATCCTTGTCAGCGACACAAAAAAAAAAGTTACCAGATCTGACTGTTACCCAACCTGCCTATCTTGCCACAATGACACCTCAACATAACAAGAAAAAGAAAGCACCAATGAAACAAGTAAGTTGTTCATACCCTAAGGTGGATAGCGATTTATTAATGTTTGCAGCCTCTTTTAAACGCTCACCTTCAGCACCCGAAGCTTTTTGCCTGTTAGGAGAAAATAAGATTAGCCAAGTCAACAAAAAAATTATAAAAACAAGTAAAAATAACACTGGTCAAATTCAAATATAACACCTTTCTGAACCAGCTAGATCAACAAGGTTTAGCCTTGCAAATCGTAGGTTGGAAGTTGAATCTTTCTCCCACCTACTTTCAATTACACAGGTGAAAACACAATGGGAACGACTACTTTCTCGGTTCATATTGGTTGCAGCAACTCTCCTGTTTGCAGAACCCTACAAAAAAAACACATCAACAATAAGAGAAAAAGTGAAGATAACAAAGAAACAATTTTGTTAAGAGATCATATAGTACCCGACTAAGAAGCCTAAGGATATCACCCACTGTGTGAACTTCAAATTCGGTCAAATTTTCCACATAAACACCTTTTTTAACATCTTCACGGAGCTGAAAAGAAAAAATAAGTTAGGTTAAAAGCAGCAGCATATTATTAATTCTTGTAAGATAACTAAAGGGCGAAACTTACATGCAAATTTGTAGAGGAAGGATCAAGGAGATCGGTAATTTGCTCGTTATATATCTCTAGGAATGAACACTTGCAGGTGTAAGTTAATCTTTCATCTACTCGACTTTCCTCTTCCTGTATATATATATATATGAAAAATGGTTCATAAAGATAAAACACCTTATGAAGAAAGAAAAAGGTGTGAACAAAATATATTGTTATCAATGATATAGAAAAACTACCGCAATTATTCTAGCAAATAAGAACTCAAACATTCGTGGAGTCATTCCCCGATATGGACTAGGTTTTACTTCAAGCTCATTTATTTCACCAAGCATGGTGTGTGTTTTTCCACTTCCTGTCTACATGAGTAAACAAGTAACTTAGAATGCATGTACAGAGTTATATATGTTTCTAGACCTCAAGTTTCATTATCTAATCATAACCAATCGCATATCAAATTACCTGCCCATACGCAAAGATACAACTATTATAACCTGATAAGCAATTCTCTACCATTGGTAGACCTGCCATCCTAAAAAGTGTTTCCTGCACCATTTTAAAAATTATGACTCATATTGCAGTTGGAAAAACCATGCCAAGGTACAATTAAAACCAACCATAGCCCTTTCATAATACCTGGTCAATGGTTTCACACGCAACATGGTCAAAAGTAAATCTTGTTTCTGGATGCCCTACGAAGGTCACACACTGTGCACTTTCTTGTTTCAAGCACCGGTTATAACCATGAGTACTAAGCTCCATGTTGTTGAGCGGACGAATTCGTATCAAAACCTATAAAAACAGGCAAATTCCATGAGCTAAATCTTTCTTACATCAACTAACTACAAAACTAATAAAAATGTCATTATGCTGAAAAGGCAACTTACTTGTACATTATGATCCATCCAGAAAGATGGATCTTCTTTGAGGTCAAAATGCGGCACCTCAACCGTATTTACAATAGTGTAACTACTTGGAGACCCTCTAGACAAAGCCCCAACATTTCCATAGCTGCGAACACTTCCACCAGCAGGAGGCTTCAAACTACCTCCATGAATCAGCCCTGGATTCGGCGGCTTATTCACACTCTTCGTAGGCGTATTCTGCGTAGAATTACCCTCAGAATACCCCGAACTCACCGCTCTCCCAATCGTCCTACACGACCTAGGAGTATTCACATTCCCATTCACATTCCCAATTCTCCCCTCATTCCTTGACTCCAAACCCCACCCAATTTTCCCAACTGTTCTACTCCTACCCAAACCCCCTTGTTTCTCCGGCGTCCTCATCGACGACATCCCAGACTCAACCTTAGTAGGTGTTCTATCAACTTTACTAACCTTAAACCCTAATTCCTGAATCGTATTCAACGGAGGCCTAGACGATGAATCAGAACTCACATTCGACACAGCCGCTTCATTAAACTTCACATTTACAGGCACATTCTCCGGTTCGTCTAAACTAGGGCTTTTATTAGCATTCCGACGCATGATTTTAAAATCTCTCAACATTCTGATAATAATAATAACAATAACAAAATAAGAAACTGAAACATAATAAGTAATAAGTAATCAAAATGCTTTAGATTGATACCTGAAAGACGAAGTGAGGAATATTATTCCGAATCTGGTACCAACTCCTGAAATTGTTATCAAATTTAATTAAAAAAACCGGTGTGGTTTATAGTTTCGGTTATTAAAATACGAAGAAATGTTTGTTAAAAACTCACTGAATGAGATCAAGTGGACATGTTATATGTTGAAGTCTTTGACTTTGAGCAGATGTGTTGTGTAGTGATGGGGTCTGGAACGTTATGGCGGTTTAACTATTTGAATTTGGAATTAGGGGTTGTTTTTGTAATAAAGGGATAAAGTGAGGGGGTGAAGGAAAAAAATAAAGGGGGTGTTTAATAAAGAGATATTTAACGGCTATAGACTATATTCAAATGAGGGTCCCATCGTATGTTTGAATTCAAATTATGTATTATTTTATTATCCATGTCTTAAATAAATAAGTGTATATGTTTTGGTTTGAATTTAAAGTTGAAGAGTATTGTATTTTTAAAATGATTTTGATGTTTCCTGTTGTTTTGAAGGTATGAATGTTATTAATCTGTTTAGCCTTTAAGCTTAAGTGACTGCCTAACTTTTAACATCATTGTTTGGCAAAATTAAAAAAAAATACATGATGTATGATTTTTCTTAAATGGGATAACTCGAAAAATCCACTACGTTTAAACTACACACTTTGTTTACTGTGAGACTCTAACAATAGTGTCGAAAAAATCAGCATGCTCGGCCTTGTACTCGGATCACCTCCGAGACGACTTTGCGCTAGTCGGCGGCGGTCAAAATCGGTCAACTCGGCCTTGTACTTGGCAAAATTTGAACTTTAAACATGCATCATTTAGAAAAATATGTATTTTGACATGGATTATGCTTATTTTTACATATATAAAATATCCAATAATTAATTTTCTTTATATTTATCATATTCGACATTTGAGTGCCCCCAACTCCTCAGTTGGCCGACTAAAAAGTAAAACTGCCCAACGACTTTTGCAACATTATTGAGCAGTCAACAAAGAAATACACTTTCAACGGCGGGAGGGCGAGGGCGGGGAGGACTTTCAAGGGCGGGAATACCGCACCACCCTGGCGTGGAAGAGGGCGGGGAAGAAACCACCGGCGTGGGGGGAGGAGGAAGCCACGTGGAGAAGGCTTATTGGCTTTTTTTTTTTTTTTTTAACTTTAACCCAATATAATATTATTCTTCACCGCCTTTCTTCCCCTTCCACTCCCCACAATTTCCCCTCCCCCAAATGGGTCCCACAAGTACCACATGACGCTTCACCCCCCTCTTTCCCCCTCCACTCCCTATAGTCTAGTGGTTAAAATATTTCATAAAATTATTTGGCGTCTTATTTATTGTTAGGTTGATTTGTAACATTGGCTCTTTTTAAATTTTAATGTAGTATATTTGTGGGAGACGAAACTTCATCACTTATCTATGTATCTATGTAACCGATTATTATTTAAGATGATATATTGATATGAGATATTTGATATCAAACTTGTTTTTAATAAATTAAAGCTGCCAAATCCACTACCATCCAAATAATTCTTACAACATGTAATTACACAACTCCATAATATTAAAATTCTAAAACTCCATAATATAAAATTCTAATTAGTTGTGAAGAGTCATCCCTGCTTATTTGTCCTCCTTTGATTGTTTTTTTTTTTTGGATCATCTATTTGAACAAACGTAAAAGCCAATGCTTGTTTAAGCAAATTTTGTGGTGAACATGTCTATTTTGGTGATTTTCCTAAAATTTTAACCATCTAAACATTTTAGTATCCTGGAACGACCGGTGGCGGCGGTGAAAGATAACGATATCCGATCTCCGGCGGAATAACAACGTCGTCAAACGGAGGCGGAGACTGGATAGGCGGTGGTGGTGGCAACTGTGTAGGTGGTGGTGGTGGTTTGACCGGTGGTGGAGGTGATTGAGTTGGTGTTGGCTTTTTTGGCGGTTTTTTCTTTTTACACTCTTCGTCTTTATCTACCAACGATTTACACCCTACCGATTCACAATCAATCTGCCGGTTCACCACCGGTTTACACTTCTTCTCACTTTTCTGATCGGATTTTTTCGGTAAACAATTCTCCCGATAATCCAACACAAGCTCCGGTTTAACCGGTTTTTCACATTTCGGTTCCAACCGGTCAAAATAATTATCCGAAAATGTAAAATTCAACAACTTTGGCAACGTGCAAACACCTTCAAAGACCGTACCAATCAACTCATTTTTTCGAACATCAATTATCTCAACATGCTTTAACTTTCCAAAAGATTTAGGAATAGTCCCTACAAAATTATTTTCACTCAAATCCAATATTGTAGTGTTCTCAAGCAACCCTAATTCATCCGGTACACAACCCGAAAGCTCGTTATCCGCGAAAATAATCTCGTCTAACCTCGTCATGTTACCAATGCTTTTCGGTATGCATCCTTTGAAGTCATTGTTCGCGAACACGATAACCGAAGCCTTCGAGTTCCCTATGTTTTCGGGTATAACCGAAGAAAATCGGTTATTATTCAAGAAAATAGCATCAAGGTCCATTTCAAATAGTTGAGGAGGTAACTTTCCTTCAAAATTGTTGTACCTAATGTCTAGGTACTTTAGTTTTGGCATTTTCAAGACAACATTAGGAAACGGCCCCACTAAACGGTTGTTACTTACATCCAATTCGTGAAGGATCGTAAGCTTGGAGAAGCTAGTCGGAATAACCCCACAAAATCTATTGGAGTTTATATGAAATATGCTAAGATCAGTTAATAACCCGATATGTGGCACAAGTTGGCCAGCGATATCGCCATGGTTTAGATCGATTCCAGCGACCGTCATCACGTTTGGATCATCGGGTGCTTTTGCACAAAACACACCTTTATATGAGCACACATCTACGCCATCCCAATTTTTGATCATTTTTTCAGGGTCTGAAAGTATGGCTTTTTTCCATTCTTGAAGGGCGTAGTACGCCTTTTTAAGCCTATGATTAGGGAAATTTAAACGTGCATCAACGTGGATTTCGAAACCATCGATTAACTGATTGTGGGTTAACTTCGTTTGGCCTAGGTGGCGGCGTGTAATTGCAGCCGTGTAGGCCTTGTTTAACGAAAGAGATAGCGAACGCGACGAGAATATGGATAAAAGAGGTAGGATCAGAAGGCAGCATAAGGCTTTCATGATGGAAGGTTACGGGCATAGTTTGGTTTGGCCAGATGCTGCTTATAGGATTAGGAACCCCATACAAAGAAGAATTATGGAGGGTATTAATGTATTATGGTTATAAAATCTTATATCATATTAACCAACAAATCCTCTCTATGCACCACTGAAACAACAATATATGTGTTTTATTTCTAGAGACATTCCTTCATTGTCGCTAGATTTTGTCAAATAGGACACTAAAAAACAAGAGGTGGTTGTTATTCTTCCTTTAAAACCAAAAGGTTTATTTATTACTTAACCCCCTTCTTATTATGTTATTTTTATTTTTCGTATTAGTTTAGTTTATTGAATGTATGGTAATAAAAATCATGTTTTTAACAAAATATATTGTTAAAAATACAGTACCAACAATACTATACAACAAATCTTTTCGAAGAAACATTTAATCCGTTTAACTGTTGTTAAACCACGTAATGATAGAAAATTATGTAGTGGTATTGGTAAATCTCATATATTATGAGAAATTTGAGTTATGTTTGAAGGTCATTGCGTATAAAGGAAAAGTTTAAACAAACTATTCATAATTGGGGGTGTGTAGAGAAGTATCAACTTGAGAATCGATATGGAATCAAGAGCATTTTTTTTTTTTTCTAAAATTTTATTTCAACCCAAGCTAATTTTAGTCCAAAACCATGCTTGACCCAAATCATAATGATAGGTTTTTTTTAATGGGCGATGATGAAGCTGAGTACATAACATAACATGTGTTTACTACTAAGTGAAATGATTTGGTTTTTAAACATACTTAACGAATCGCCTCGACAAAGGGTCCATTTATATGTAATAATTGCATTGTAGCGGGTGTAGTTTAGCAATTAGTATATATAAATGGACCCTTTGTCGAGGCGCTTCTGTAAAGTTGACGGATTCAAGCATATTACTCAATTGATTAACATAAGAGTTTGAAAAAACAAAAATATGAAAATAGGTTGTTTAAGAAAATCTTAAAAAAGGATCTATTGAAACTCTTAATTTTTTTTGTGACGAGTTATAATTATTTGATTTGATTTGTTTAACGACTAACAGACTACAAATCTACTCGATGCCTAATCTGTGAATAAGAACCTTGTATCATAATGTCATCAAGACATGGGTACTTGATTTGTTAACTTAAGAGTAGTTTATCTTTTTTAGAGTTTTTATTTCGGTTGTGTTCCTCTAAACGATCTAAAACCTTCTACAAAGTCAACTTAATTTCATGAGCACATGCCTGAGCACCCGAGCTTCTCCGCATGCCACCCAATCATCCATCTTCCTCGGTACCTTCACACTTCACAATTGAGTACTATTAACTGATTTCAGAAACCGATTAACCAGTTGAAACCAAATCATCCAAACCGAAGGCATCCCGAATACCCTTGTATTCTTTTTCATATATAAAACAATGCCAATTAAGCATTCGATTCAAATATCAAATTCAATTCAAATATGTTTAAATGTCAAGGGGTTGAATAGTGTTTTAACGACTTTATGTATATTCCGTTTGTTTAGACGGAATATTCTTGGGACATGTTGGGGACAGTGTTGACAACCCATCCTTCGTCTTTTTCCTTCAAAAGTCACCCCTTCTCTCTCTGTCTCTTGAGAACACATTTACCGTCTCTCTTCTCTAAAGTAAATAATTGGTACAGAACAGAGCACAAAACTCACAATTTATTATCAAGGAAACTTAACTCAAAACCTTGAATACAATCAATAACCCCTACCAATAACAATGGTATTTATAGCCATCTAATTCTATAGACTATAACTAGGATTCCTAATTAATTAATTCCATAACAATTATCTATAACACATCCTATTCTAACACAATTAGGATACCACATAGATAATTATCCACAAACTAATTAATTTGATATGCTTGCCTTGCACGCCAAGCAACTCCCCTAGTCCTCCTTTCACGCACACAGCCATAGGACGATTAGGAATTCTCCAACATTCACCCACTGAATTTCTGAGTCGTATCTGACAAGTCTTCAACTCCAAGCTTTTCAGTCATCTCCTTGAACTTGATCTTCCCAAGAGCTTTCGTCAAAATATCCGCCTTTTGATCAACGCCACTAACATGCTCAACCACGATATCTTCACGATTTGCACATTCCCGAATGTAGTGAAACCGGGATTTAATGTGCTTGCTTTTTCTATGGAAAACCGGGTTCTTCACGAGAGATATTGTCGATGTATTATCCACACGTAATCCAACCGCTTGAATTTTCTTGTCAAGTAATTCACCAATTAGTTCTTTTAGCCAAACCGCCTGACACGCGGCTGCACATGCCGCCATATACTCCGCCTCACACGATGATAAAGCCACTGTACTTTGTTTTTCAGAACACCAAGTAATTGGGGAAGACCCAAAATAAAACACATGTCCCGTAGTACTTCTTCCATTGTCTTCATCTATGTTGTGACTACTATCAGTGTAACCAACCAACACATTCGATCCTCGAGTATAGGAAATGCCATAGCTAAAAGTGCCTTTTAAATAACGAAGAATTTGCTTGATGAGAGCTGCATGAGATTGCTTTGGGCATTGCATGTATCGACTTGCTATTCCGACCGAAAACGCCAAATCCGGACGAGTCTGTAACAAGTACCGGAGACACTTGACAATTTTTCGATATCTCGTTGCATCAACATCTTCCTCATCTTCAAACTTTGAAACTTTAACATTCGGATCCATGGGAACATTAGTAGGATTGCAACTCACCATTCCTGCTTCTGTTAATATTTTCTTTGCATACGCTTCTTGCTTAATTTTTATCCCTTCATTGCTTTGAGAAACTTCAATTCCAAGATAATAAGTAAGCTTTCCCAAATCCGACATCTCGAAGTTTTTAGCCATTCCGTGCTTGAACTCCATTATAAGCTTCAAACTGGAACCGGTCACAATTAAATCGTCCACGTACACGCCGATTAATAACACATCCGTTCCAACGAGTCTCGCCTTGTGTTTATTTAGTGAGCCATCCGCGTTACGCTTAACCTTGAAAACCCACTTCAATCCAATCGCCTTTGCACCTCGCGGTAACTCGGTTAACATCCACGTATTATTTTTATTTATCGAATCGATCTCATTACGCATTGCTTTCATCCACTCCGGTTTAGATTTTGCATCATCAAAATAAGCCGGTTCGTCATCCGCAAGCAATAAATAATTTTCATCAATCGAAATCGAATTTAAAATATAATCATTGAAACGTACCGGGGTAACCGTTGCGCGACTGGATTTTCGAACTCGTTTAGGAGTGATGAAATTATTTGAATTGTTATCACTCGTGCTAGTGTTACTTCTTTACTTGACCATATCAAGGCCAGGTGGGCCTTGTTGAATTTGACTTGTAGGATCACTACATATTTTATATGTTTTGGGTAGATTTTGATGGCGTAATTGACACTAGTAAATAATTGGTATCAGAGTAGAGCACAAAACTCACAATTTATTATCAAAGAAACTTAACTCAAAACCTTGAATACAATCAATAACCCCTACCAATAACAATGGTATTTATAGCCATATGATTCTATAGACTATAACTAGGATTCCTAATTAATTAATTCCATAACAATTATCTATAACACATCATATTTTAACACAATTAGGATACCACATAGATAATTATCCACAAACTAATTAATTTGATATGCTTGCCTTGCATGCCAAGCAACTCCCCTAGTCCTCCTTTCACGCACACAGCCATAGGACGACTCGGAATTCTCCAACATTCTCTATCATCTACTTTCTTCTTCAATCTCTACCATCTTTCCTTATCATCAATCATTAACCAAACCTAATAATAACATAATCGATCGGTTCTTTATTTGGGTTTTGCTTTTTGTTTCGAATCTGTGTATAGATTAAAGATTATCCATAGCTTCTCATGGCAGAACCGGAGGACGACAAGTGTTTTTGCAACTGTTTTGCAGCCATGGTGATTTAATCCTCTTTTTAACAGATCTGGCTGTTTGGTTTTTGTTTTTTCATTTTAAACTGTGTTTCTCTGCACCGTCTCTCTGTCTTTATCTTTTCTCACCATGTCCCGCCCTGGTGTTGACATTTGGCTATGATGAGTGAGATATATACTTGAACAGAGTGGCATGGTATGGATGTGGATGGAGGGTTCAAACCTTCAACATCCTTGCAACCACCTCTTTTGTTGAAAATAACACCAGAAACAATAACAATCAAATTCAATTAACCAATGATTAACTAGTTTATTATTTTTGATAGAACGATCATACAAAAGGAATTGAAAAAAAGATGAATACAAAAGATTAGCCGTAGTATCATCTGATGCTCTAGACCTGATTATATAACCTAATCAGACTGTTAACAGACCTAACAGACTAAGTCTCTAATTGACACAAATAGCCCTCCAAGTATTGGCTTTATTACAAACAAAATATAAACTCACAAAGACACTGAATATGTTTTGGATATTTGCAGAAATAGCCCCTGGACTTTACTTTCCAGTTTCTGCCCTTTGACTTTATTATTTGACCCATGATTTTGACTTAACATTCCAACATCTTTGGATGAATATCTTCGAGCCTATGATTTATGTTTTGATTCTGATTTTAGTTTTAGCATTTGTTTTTGTGTTTTAGATTGGTACTTAGGTTTAATTTTGGTTGATGGCTGGTAATGACTTTTGATTTTAAGTTATGGCTTGCAATCGTGTTGGTGTGGATGGTGTTCATTTCATATTGTAGTAACGTAAAATAAAGATAATAGCATTTCGATAAAATCAAAGAGATGCCATATTTCTATTTGGTATGAGAATTTGATGGGTATTATATTCATATGGTTTGGTTCTGGTTGGTGCCTACGACAAATAAAAAATAAATGGAAATAGTTACATGTAAAAATGAATAGTTTTTTTTTGTTTGGGTTGTATGCTTCTAATCCATCCAAAGTCTACGTACTCTCCCATACGCCATAGGTGTTGGTACAATAGGCGAAATACTGCCAACTAAATTCCCTTCACGAAATGTGAACGTATTCTATTGCGAAATTAATCGGGTTAATCAGACAAAATGATAAGGCCCGTAACGCGTGCCCCGTTTAAGTACCAATGTTTTCAGAACCGGACTGGACGTCGAATCGGAGTCCCCGACGATCCGCCGGTCCGATCGGTCTAAAGAACCAGCCCAAAAACAAACAAAAAACCCAAAAAAATAACCGGTCGGGTCGCCGGTTCGTGCACTGAGCATTGAGCAGTCTGATGTGCCAACCCAGACCGACCAGGGGTCCGCAGCCCCGTCCGGTCCGAGTTTCAATACATTGCGTTTAACACACTAGTTTTTTTTTTTTTTTTTTGAACGGCCGAACGGTGCACCACCCATAAGTACAACACACCCACGCAGGTTCGATCCCCAGCTGCAACGATTGCCAGCCCGCGTAAACACGCGTTGTGGGACTCGAACCCGTGACCACCCGGGCAGGAAACCCTAAGGAAAACCTTCCTACCTCTCCACAAACCAACTAGTCTGGGTCATTGGCTATTTAACACACTAGTTCAATTCAAATTTGAAATAGGGAAACTTCCGCTTTTATTTTTCAAATCCACTTCAACCAGTCGGATCCGACCCAACCCAAATAAACAACAAAAACACTTTCCCGCCAATAACAAAAACCAACCAATCAGATACATCCACATGGACTCAAAACCCTAAACATTCTCCACCCATATTTGATATTATTATTATTCAATTCATTTCCACCAGAAATCTGTTACCATCAAGCGAAAATGGTGAGTACGAGGACACGAAACGGCGATAATAAGCAGCAAAAGGAAGAAGGAGGAGTAGCAGAGTACGAGCAGTCTCGAGAAGAAAGAATAAAGCAGAACCTTCAACGTATTCAAAGCCTCGGTATTCTAGAACTTTCTCGTAACCTTAAACCTCCTTCCAAACCGAAAGCCGGTCGTCCTCCCAAACCCAAAGCCGTGCTCCAACTCGCTGGTTCTCCAAGACGCTCTTCTAGGTATTATTATTATTATTATTATTATTATTATTATTATTTAAGTTCGTTACAGTATTTATGTTTTTTTCATACATTTTAATTTTATAAACACATCACAAATGTAGCATGAAAACAAAGGCTTGAAACTGGAAATAATAAAAGATGGAAATAGAGGTATAAAAGCTAAAAAATCACAAATATCTGAGGTTGGTTAAAGTCGGCTAACTAAGAGACATTAACCGTATCCATAACCATTAACCAATCGGTTTTGTTGGGTATGGTTCGCTAAGCAGTTAATGTGGTCTAAAGTCAAATATTGGTCAAAGGATGATATCTGAGATATAGGTTATCGCGGTGGGATATCGGTAATTTTAATGTCGTGCTAGAGTTTACATATGTATAGATATAACGTAAAACAAAGATAATGTTAACAGTAACATTACATTCAAAACTCAAAAGTGCCAATATTTGAAACATGATCTAATCGTAAGCCATGAAATCTTCCTCCGAGTCCACCTCAACCAAGGCATCCAAAATATCGGTCAGTATCGCTGATAATATCGGCCAATGTCGGTCCCAGTTCCCACTAATATTTGCTGCTTAGATGGTTTGGTTTTTGCTCACCTTGTGTGTATTGTTTAATTTTTATGCTTCTTAGGTTGGGGGATTGGGATTTTATCATGAAATTAAGTTGTTCAGGGTTGGATTAGTTAGCAAATTTAAGTTGTTTACTGATAGACAATGAGCGGTGACTCGAGTTGCTAGTTGCTACTTAGTTTGACTTGTTTAAGTCATCAACCCATTTGATTCATCTATTAATTTGTTTACACCTATTGCAACTAGATATTGAAAACTATGGATTGAATGCCATGTTTTTTTGTTTGTTTTTGTTTTAAAGGGGTATGAATGATGTTTTTCTTAACTGGCTTCAACTGATTTGTTCAACTTTTTAAATATTATATAGGATACAGGTCTTGCCTACTGTTAGTTACTCAGAGAAAAAGAAGCGCGTTCCAAAAGAAAAGGTTGTCAAGAGTAGGCGTGTTCCAAAAGAAAAGGTTGTCAAGATTGTCAAAATTGTAATAAAGGAAGGTTCAAAACCTGAGGTTTATACAGAAGAGCATGAAAAGATGTTGGGTGACCACAATGAAACCTGGAAGCTTATGGTGGATGGGTATGATGTTGAAGGGTATCGCATTTATGATGAGTATGCAGGAAAGAGCTGCCATCAGTGCAGGTTTTCGATTCTTTAGTTTCTTTTTATTGTTATTGAAGGGTTGCCCAACCGCAATATGTTTAGTAAAGTATGATGCTTGTTTTGATTTTCTAATGTGTGAGTGATTAGATAAGATATGTTACCTCGTATAGTGTGTATTAACTCAAGTTTATTGGATAGATTCGACAAGGTAGGTTCATATGATATAGTAAGTAGGACTTTCTGGCTTACTCAAACAGTATCTTATGCATCTTTCTATGTTTGAACAATGCTAAAAGAGTTCTCTTGATAAAATGCTTCTGCAATCTTATTCATGAACCCATATTCATGAATCCTTAAAGTATTTACTCTGTTTAATCATCTACTACTGCTAGTGGTTGCAATTCTTGACACAAGTGAACAACCAACCTGTTTAACCTATTTATTACAACCTGCCAAGTGCAAATCTGTTTACTACTTGATTGCAACCCGTTAACCTCTTTACAAAATTACAACCCTTTTTGACTCCTTGAATTAGTGGGTTAAGCTGGCTGTGTTTGGGTTCAACAGTTCTACCTGCCAACCAACCATGATTAAAACTATACATAATTGTTTTTAAAGCTAAGAAAGATGCCAATAAAGTTCTTTAACTCATTCCCATATTACTCATGATGGTGTTTATGAGTTCATCTAATAAAAACTGTATAGTGCTCAATGCCATATTACTCAGCCACTAATTGATATTTTGCAGGCAGAAAACGATAGGTCATCGTACTAAATGCTGCAAGTGTACAAGTTCTCAAGGACAGCTCTGTGGTGATTGCTTGTTCACGAGGTTAACAACAAAATTAAGGGGATCTTATAGAAAAACAGAACATGACCCTTTCTTCCTTGTTTAGTCCTTTTGCCACTTGAATTATATTTCTGAACTATAAACTTACATTATGGTTCTCTGTGCAGATATGGTGAGAATGTTCTTGAAGCAAATGCAAACCCATATTGGGTTTGTCCTGTCTGTAGAGATATATGTAACTGCAATCGCTGTCGCAGAGTTAAAGGGTGGGAACCCACTGGAGATCTTTACAGGAAGGTAAATTTCATCAACCTTATAATATCTAAAATACGTAGAATTATGACCAAGAGTAGTGAGCATTTAATATTTATGTTTCAAATTTCCAGACATTACACCTTGGGTACAAATCAGTGGCTCATTATCTCATTCACACTCGTGGGCCTCATGGGAAGCAAGAAGCCAGAGAGAACGAAACTGCGGGTTCACCAACAGTTAAAGAAGGCGAGCAGTTTGATGAGAAAGACGATGATAACATGGGTGAAGATTAAATGTCAACTGTTTTTAGGGATTGCATAATAGGAAATTAGGAATTACCTGAGATGGGGAAGGGTGGGGCGACGAGGGTGTAGAAGGGCGAAGCGTTCACTAGTTTAAATGTCTTAACTGTTTTTTGTGGTCGGTCAAAATTTCATTGAGGTTGATCGGAGTTTTAACGTATATATAGTATTAGTACTAAAAAAAATTCATGGAGAGCGGTTGCCCCCCATAGCTACAATGTAAGTTGTACCCTGTTGACCATCCTTCAATTTCTAAAACAAACCTACTAATCATCAAATAGTTCTCATGTTACTCTTCTATTAAATTCATCTAGTGCCTCTAAATTGTTTGTTGGTTATGAGTGAGTTGTTGTTCGACCATCCGGTACTAATCAACATATGATCATACCTAATAAAAATTGATTAATTTTTTTCATGTGTGAGTTAAATTTGAAGGCTGGACATCTGAATGAAACCAATGCCAAAGTAAAAAAAGTTGCATAATTTGTTTGATATAGGTTGATCTAACACATTTGTTCTTTAATTTGTTTGAAAACATTTGTCTAGAATCGGACCAATTTCAGGTGTTACCCACTATTTTCTCGGATTGGTATATGATATTGCTCTACTTGGATAGTTGGATCTGAATCTGAAAATACCAGAATACCATATCATTATTATATATATAATAGAGCTTCCATTTTAAATAGTGTAGTTTTACTTTTTTCTTTTTTGCCACATCTTTTTTTGTTTTTTCCATTTTAAATAGTGTAGTTTTACTTTTTTCTTTTTTGCCACATCTTTTTTTGTTTTTTTCTTAACTTTTTTTTTTTCTCATTTTGACCACCAAATTTTTTGTTAAGTTTTTCCCTCATTTTGGCCACACAATGTTTTTTTTACTTTTTATTTAAGTTTTTTTCCCGTTTTGGCCACCAACTTTTTTATTAGGTTTTTTTTTCACGTTTTGGGCACCAACTTTTTTTATTAAGTTTTTTTTTTTCATTTTGGCCCAACATTTTTTTTTTGCTTTTTTGGTTAACTTTTTGTTTTCTCATTTTAACCACCAAATTTTTTGCTAAGTTTTTTTTTTCTCATTTTGGCCACACAATGTTTTTTTTATTTTTTATTTAAGTTTTTTTTCCCGTTTTGGCCACCAACTTTTTTATTAAGTTTATTTTTTTTCATTTTGGCCCCCGACATAATGCATTTTTTTACTCGATTTCGCAGGGGTTCGGTTTTTGTTCGTTTATTATCTATATATTTAACGACCACGAAATGAATAGCTGCTTCACTCTAACGTACGCAGCCGAACACCGACCACATCTACCGTGCGCCATCTCCACCATGTTCCGCGGACCGCGGGAGATTCCTGGTATTCTCCGCGTAGCTGCTGCCACTTTTGTATTTTCTCATTGTCCAAGGTTAGTCTCAATGCCTTTGTCGGTTACCAAAATCCGTATTAACGCGTCATGTGAAAAACGCGCAACGCGCGTATTAATATACCTAGTTATATATATAATAGACCAACTACTTTGAACAGTAGTTGGTTTTATTATTATTATTATTATTATATTATTTTATTCATATATATTATTTTATTTAAAAACTTTTTTTAACTATATTATTATTTTATTTAAAAATTTTATTATATTATATTAATATAAATAACATAATATTATGTAATTTTGTTATAAATTTCATGTGTTACCTTATATTATATTATATTTTTTTTGAAAAGTAGTGTTTCAGCGGTAAACCCTGTGTTGCAAAGCGACCACTGCCCAGGTTCGAATCTTATAGCAACACACGGGTTTCTTCTTTCAAACCCAATCGGTTATTTTTTCGGTGATGCGTGGGAATCGAACCTGAGACCAAACCCGGGCTGGAACCCTCCAAGGAGGTAAACCTTCCCACTTCAAACCAGCTGGGCTGGAGATCATTGGCTTATATTATATTATATACTATTAATATAAATAACATAATATTATGTCATTTCGTTACAAATTTCATGTGTTACCTTATGTGTAGATTTCTTTATTTTTTTAACGTTTACAACCAAAATGGAATCTCAATTGTATAATTCATTGATTGATCAACACCTCATCTAAATCACGATTGTAAAACGCGCAACGCGCGTCGATATATACCCCTAGTTTGTATAAGAAGTAGAAGATGTAAATATAAAAAGTTAATTGCTAACTGCTAACTTAATCTACTTAACTCACCCTTACCACACCTTGTATTTAAACTTAAAAAAAAATCTAAATGATTTTTTAGTTTGTTTTTTTAACATCCAGGTAGAAATTTTATTGAAAACAATGTTCGTTTTTGAGTTAATAGCCATTTTCGTCCCTGTGGTTTGGTCCAGTTTGCCACTCCAGTACAAAAGTTTTTTTTTTTGCAATTCCTTACCTGTGGTTTGGATTTTTTTGCCAAATTCGTCCTTTTGACTAACTCAGTTAAAAAATGTCGTTAGTGTCAGGGGCATTTTTGTCTTTTTATCTATAATTTAAAATTTTAATAAAAAATATTACCCCACCCCCACCCCACCCCATCCTACCCTACCTCTCTCTCTCTCTCTCTTTCACACTCTCTCTCTCTCTCTCTCTCTCTCTATCAATCTAATGTTGTATCTACCTGCATCTCTTATTTCGATCCCCTTCCTCCATCATCATGTTCCTAGATCTGTTCTTCCTCCATCATCGTTAGTCAAGGCTGCTAAATCTGCAAATGCTCTTCATCTCGTAAGCTAATAATAATAATAATAATAATAATAATAATAATAATAATAATAATAATAATAATAATAATAATAATAATAATAATAATCCAACCCCAACCCAAACAACAACTCCAGTCTGCCCATCGTCTTCCTCAGTCTCCCCCTGAAACCCTTTTTTTCTTATTTAAGGCTGAAATCAACAATCTGTTTTAAATATGTCCAGATTATGGGTTTTGGTTAAATAAAGCATATAAAAAGATGCAATGGAAGTCTGAATACGAGCAGTGGGTTGTTTGTCGGAGGGATATCGAAACCGGAGGAGAAGTAGACCGGAGTTGGTCGAAGGTTGTTGGTTTTATAGTGTTCGAAGGTGACAAGGGAAGGGAAATTGTTGGTTTTATAGTGTTCGAAGGTGACAAGGGAAGGGAACTAGTCGGACGGTTATGATGGTGGGTTATCGGTTGTCGTGTGGTCGCCGGAGATAGGTCGGAGAAGACAACCAGAGGAGGTCGGGTTTATAGTTGGTTATTTAACTAATTGGAGAGGAGAGGATGGCTATCGGAGGGATGATTGGTAAGAATGTGGTATTCGGGTGGTTGTTGCCGATGACGGAGATCAGCCGGAGAATGGTCGGAGAAGGTGACCGATGGAGAAGAGAGAGAGAGTGTGTTATGTGTGAGAGAGAGGGGGTGGGGTGGGTAAGACTGATAGGTTTTTTTTTATTAAAATAATCATAGGCTATCAAATGACAATGTTGTCCTTCATTAAACTGGTAAAAGACAACACTACCCCTGACACTAACGACATTTTTTAACTGGGTTAGTGAAAAGGACGAATTTGGCAAAAAAATCCAAACCACAGGTAAGGAATTGCAAAAAAAAAAACTTTTGTACTGGAGTGGCAAACTGGACCAAACCACAGGGACGAAAATGGCTATTAACTCTTCGTTTTTAGAACGCATTTTCAATATAAAATAAATATTGATCATCTGAAAACTTTTACTTTTTTCCCCTTTCTTTACATTTAAAATAAAAATTATTCGTAAGTTATTTTAAAATAAATTATATTTTAAAAAATAATAGTTGGTTTTGGGTATGGTTGTGATGAGAGTGAAAAGTTCAATTGAGTTTAGTTGTGTAGGTGAAAAAGAGAGAAATTAGACACTTTTTTTATGAAAATAGGTCTTGGGTTGTGAATTGTGATAGTTGATAGCAAGGGCGAAGTATTGTTGGGGCCAGGGGTGGCCCTGGCCCTCCTGTTTTTGGCGCAGTAGTGAAAATTTGCGATTTTCATAGGTAAATTGAGTCCGGGTTGAGTCCGGCCCCTGCCGATTTTCCACTAGCAATCGAAAAAAATTGAGTTCGGCCCCCGCCGATTCCGAAACCAAGCTTCGCCACTGATCGATAGTCACCACTTACAACCAGTGTTTTTAAACCCGGTTCGACCGTTGCTTATTCTGGGCCTGGCCGATGGACAGGATCGTTTTTGCAGGGCAAAGGACCATCCGATTGGACCGTTGGTCGGTGGTCGGACCGGAGAATCGTTGGGCGGACCGTGGCGTCTAGTCTTTGAACCAGCAATATGATTCTCAAGCCAACGACTTCTGGTGCCGGCGAGGTTGAGTATAGCTTGCAAGGAAGAAGAAAGATAGCTTTTCCTTTGGAGGTTGAGTGTTGATTAAGAGAAAGAAGCGGTAGATCGGAGTGTGTTGACGAATTAAGAATAAGAAGATGACTGGCGATTATGGTTACCAAGGAACAAAGGTTTATTGATAAGATGATAAAGATGAAGTATCTTAAAAGATACTTCCTCCGTCCTATTTTAGATGTCATGGGTCCACAAACACATAGATTAAGAAAAATCTTTGATTGTATATTCTCTAAGTTGTAAAATGACAATAATATCCTCAATTTATTATTTCAAATCTTTGATTGTTTTTTGACTTTTATGGGCAAAACTGAAAATTGCTTAAAAATAGACATTTACTTTAGGACAACAAAAAGTAGAAAAATGGACATTTAAAATGAGACAGAGTAACTAATATTTTGACTTTAACAGCTGTGGTCTTTTGTGTGTTGGGAAAATACAAAACCAAACTAGAAGTATTCAATCTATATATATAATAAACCAAAACCATTTTAATGACATGACACTTAAAGAGGGTATTCTCTCTATTGAGTGTGTCATGTGTCATCCCATGTGACAAGGATTTTATTTTAGGAAAATAATAATTTAAAATTTAAAAACAAAATTAGATTTTTATCTCTAATGTTTCCTCCCATAACTTTTAAACGTTAATATCTTTTATACACGAGATTTTTTTAAGAAAAAAAAATTACACCAAATTAACGAGCGTTTTATTATCTTTCCAACGGGTACCATAGTGCTATATAAAAAACGGAGAAAAAAACGACTATTTTTTGTGTGGATTAATCATGTATAGGCAAGTCATTAGTTATGTTCAAACCAGTAAATATAAATTTTATTTACAACATGTGTTAGCATTGGAGTTATACATTGTTTTAGGTTATGTTTTAATATTAGAGTTATACAATGTTTAAGGTTATGCACTAACATTGGAGATACATTGTTAATTGTTTTATGTTAAGTGCTACCCGAAGCTTTCCTGCATGTAACTGTAAAACGCATCAGTCTATTTCAGGTCTAAAATTGATATTTCAAATTAGATTTCTCAACCCGGGACGCATAGGCGGATCTTAGTGTTAGAAAACCGGACCTCGGCCCGGTCTCTTTTTTCGTTTCGTAGTGTAAATTTTACCAAAAATTTGTATATGTATTGAGTCCGGCCCGCCCAGCTTGAGCCCGGCCCTACCAGATGTTTGGTTCAAGATCCGCCACTGCCGGGACGCTCCCGAGATATAATCTAGTTAAAAATAACATTTGCTAACAAGAATAAACGAAAAAAAAATTATAAGCATGTTTAAACTATAGTAGAATCCATTGTAAAATTATTATTGTTAATATATTAACAACTTTAAATGTTTTGTTCTTTTTTAAGCCCCTTGCGGCTATGCGCATATAATGTATATATGTGTGGCCTTCGGGGGGCAAAAGTAAAGTTGCATTAATTTTAACGTTATTTTACTAATTTCGTGAAAATAACGTTAAAAATGACGGATGGTTAATCATGCATCATGTGGTGGCGTTGATAGCTAAAAGACAAGGGGGTAGATGCACCAATCGGGTTTTTCCCGATTGCTAAATGTTATGTGCCTTATGTCCAAGGCTTGATACAACGCCACTATCGAGCCGGGGGTCTCACTGGAAGCAGCCTCTCTATTCCCACGGGTTAGAGGTAAGGCTGTCTACAACTTACCCTCCTCAAACCCTACCTTAGTTTTTGCTATTGGTGGGATTAACTGAGTACGATGATGTTCTTTTTTAAGGGTGGATGGGGCGCTATCAGAATTGGGCATGAATACCTCACTATCAACACGGTAACACCGCTGCCACCCGTGCTGGTAGGGGTCCCGTGAACGGTTTTCTGGTTCTATCTAACGGGCTGGTAACCGTGTATTTTTTATTTTTAAATTTACTTTAATTCCTTTTTTATTTATTTCTAACCATTTTCAAGCAACATTTTGTTTATTTTTTTTATTTAAATCGTTTAGTTTTAAAATAAATGAAACCAAAAGTAAATTAAAAACATAAAACAATATTTATTTAATATTAAGCATAAATAAAAATACATAAAAACATAGAAGATAAAGCTTAGAGTTGACGCATGAGTTGCCAGACCTAGAGATGCTCAAAGTTGCCGCGGTAACGAGCCGCATAGTTCACCTGGGTCAACTCCACAGCCAACTCCGACACAATGCCTGGGTGCCGGCTCATGGTGCGCTCATAGCAGGTGATCCACCGATCACATTTGTTGTTTAGATCGGTCCATTTTCTCTATAGACTCTCAATTGTGCGATCGCTTTCGCCGACTTGTTGTTTGAAGTCAAACAAGACACGGTCCCAGAAGCTTGTTTGGCTATCTCCTGAGCCCCTACGGGGTTGGCGTTGCAACAATGGGTCGTTTTGTGCGTCCTTGACGCACACGACTAGAGCAATTTCTTCATTTTCGGTCCAACGAGTCATTTTGAAGGTGTGGGTTTTGTTGATGTTGAAGTGTGTTTTCACCACCGTCGTTTATTTATACAAAAAAACTCAACCGCATTGCATGTTAAATTGAATTTCTCTGACGGTTAGATAAGACCGATTTTAATGGGAATAAATTTTTTTGACCGTGTTGGGTGGAGACGGTTATGAGAAATAAAATTGACCTGACGGTTTGGTGATAAAATTTATAAACCGTGTGAATTTAAAAAAAAGGATTGTATTCGTATTTAAATGAAAATAAAAAAAAAGAATCAGTGGAGTGCTGCCTACAAAAAAGTGTTTCAGTGAAGTAAATCAGTGAAGTGATGTGGCAGTGTATAATTGGTTAAAACCAGTGAAAGAAAAATCAACTTCTAGTAGCACCCCTTTCACCCTAAGGCCGTCCGTTGTGGTGCCCGACCAGATCTGCGCGAACGACCTTACGAGCCATGTGGATCGCCAAAGCCACAACACCTATACGTCAACGACCGCGCGAGCGAGTAGACGTGAGCCGGATCGCGTGGGCTAGCGAGGAAAAATCAGGTTTTTTTTTTTATTTTTGCTGTATTTTTTGTGTTTGAAGATGATGAACATGGGTGTCTATTTCCGGTGAGAGTAAACGAAGAAGACGACAACTGTTGTCTGTTGTTGCAGGTTTTAAGTTTGGTTGGGGAATGGTTTTGGCTGTTGTTTAGAAGAAGAAGATCACCCATTTTTTATTTTATATATTTTTTTACTTTTCTTTTAACTCTTTTATTACTTTGTCTTTTATTAGTTTTTTATGACCTATTTTTATATTTTTTATTAATGTTTAAAAAAATCTGGATAAAGCTGCTGCTCACCTCTAGCCACAACACCATCAGGTGAGCGACCAGCAGCTTTATCACTCTGCCAACTAGGCGCTGACATGGCGCAATATGAGAGGATAGAGCCATGGCTCATCTCTAGCCACAACGAACAGTCTAAGTATTATGGATATAAAATGTTTTGCGGTTTGACCGGTCCAACTGATCTGACCAGTAAACTGGTAAAGAGACCGATCTAACGTCAAATATTGAATACAGTGGGATCCGATCCGACCCAAATAAATACTTTCCCGCCAAAACAACAAAACCAAAACCAATAACATTCCAACACAAAGTCATGGACTCAAAACCCTAGACATTCTCCACCGAGATTTGAGATTATTCAATTCATTTCCACCATAATCTGCTACCATCAACCGAAAATGGTAAGCAAGAGGATACGACGAGACAAAGACGACGAAGATGGAGGAGTAGCAGAGTACGAACAGTCACGAGAAGAAAGAATAAAACAGAACCTTCAACGTATGCAAACCCTCGGGATCCTCGAACTCTCTCGTAACCTCAAACCTAGTATAAAACCGAAAGCCGCTCGTCCTCCCAAGCCCCAAGCCGTGCTTCAACCCGCTGGCTCTCCAAGACGCTCTTCTAGGTATTATTATTATTATTATTATTATTATTATTATTATTATTATTATTATTATTATTATTATTATTATTACGGTGTAGATCTCGTTGTGTTACTTATTAGGGTTTTTTAGGTTTTCACTCGCTTCACTTTTTTTTACCTGTCATAATCACATCAATTGGTAGTTATTTTGACTAGTTTGACTTTTTTTGACCTGTGATGATCATCTTAATTGGTAGTTATTTTGACTACTTTGACTTTTTGTTGACCTGTGATGATCATCTTAGTTGGTAGTTATTTCGACTTGTTTGACTTTTTTCACATGTGAATGTCTGATATAATTATCTTAATTAGTAGTTATTTTGACTTGTTTGACTTTTTTTGGTCCTCTGATCTTAGTTGTCAATAACGAATAGCGGACGATGGCGACAAGCTACCAATACACTTTGTAGTGATCGCAATGAAATACGGGCGCTATTTCATGTTTAGCGATACACTAGAAGAAAATTTTAGAGATATTTTATATGTATATTTTACTGATAAAAAATACAAAAATATCGTTATTTCTCGCTATTTATCGCTATCAACCATGTAGCGACACATGAGCGCTATGCTACGCTATTCACTATAGCGGGCGCTATGGTCACTATTAACAACTATGCCTGTGATGATCGATTTTTAGCTAAAATTATCAGACAAGATCAAGGAAGGCTCCTTCATTTGGGTCAGATAAAGGTTCTCTATTAATGCTCTAATTTGGTTAAGATGGTGTGGTTTTAATGTTAGAAACGTTAATTTTGTAAGTGGTTGATGTAATGTTTTTGAGATTTCCAGCTTCTTGCTTAGTTGCTTGCCCCTTTGTGCTATAATTTTTAGATTTGCTTTAGAAAAAAAGATAATTGTTGAAGTTTGGAGTTCACTTTACATGCTTGACTTTTTTTTTTAATTGTGATAATCATCTTAGCTGGTAGTTCTTTTGACATTGAAAACATGGATTCGATGGGATGTTTTTGTTTTAAAGCGGTATGATGTTTTCCTTATCTGACTTTATTTTATTTGTTTTTGGACTTTTCTAACATTGTTTAGGATCAAGATCTTGCCCACTGTTAGTTATGTCGAGAAGCGTGAGTATAAAGAAAAGGTTGCCAAGAAAGTCGAAATTGTAATAAAGGAAGGTACAAAACCTGAGGTTTATACTGAAGAGCATGAAAATATGTTGGGCGATCACAAAGAAACCTGGAAACTTTCGGTGGATGGGTATGATGACGAGGGAAATCGCATGTATGATGCGTTTGATGGAAAGAGTTGCCATCAATGCAGGTTTTGGATTCTTTAGTTCTTTTTTATTTTTGGTAACTAAATGATGCTTAACTGCTATATCTGTAGTAATGTTACTAATGTATGATGCTCACATTGATTTTCAGATCTGTGAGTGCTTAGATAAGATATGTTATCTTGTATAGTATCTTAAGTTTATCATATAGTATTGGCAAGGCAGGCTAATATTATATATAGTAAATAAGCCTTTCTGGCTTACTCAAACAATATCTTATGCATCTTTCTATGTTGGAACAATTCAGGAATAGTTAAAAGAGTTATTCGAAGATAATATGCTCCTGCAATCTTATTCATGAACCATTAAAAGTTTTTACTCTGATTAGTCATTTACTGCTAGTGGTTGCAATTCTTGACTTGACACAATCAGTGGTTGTTATGACCCGTATAATAGATAAGCGGTGTTCGGGTTGATCTTTATACCTAGTATAATTTAATGAATTGTGTTTGGGTTGGCATGTATATTTAACCTGTTTAAGTAAACATGTCGTCCTGCCAACCCGTTAATTAAACATGTCGAACTGCCAACCCGTTTAACCTATTTATTACAACCTGCCAGGTGCCAACCAATTTACAAATTGGATTACACCCCGTCAACCTGTTTACAACCCATTTGACTCGTTTAAATTAGTAGGTTAAGCTGGCTGTGTTTTGGCCCAACAATTCAACTCGCCGCGATTAATACTTAACGCTAGGCATACTTATTGTTAAAGCTAACAAAGATGCCAAATAAAGTTCTCTAACCCATTGCGATATGTATACCCTTAATGGTGTTTATAAGTTCATTTAATGATATTTTGCAGGCAGAAAACGATAGGTCAACGTACTAAATGCTGCAAATGTACAAGTGTTCAAGGGCAATTCTGTGGTGATTGCTTGTTCATGAGGTTAACTACAAAATTAAGTGCTATTATTGAAAAACAGAACATGACCTTCTATTTTTTTGTTTTTTCTAGTTTAGTCCTTTTATCACTTGAATTATATTTCTCAATTATAAGCATGCATGCTGGTCCTCTGTGCAGATATGGAGAGAATGTTCTAGAAGCAAATGCAAACCCAGATTGGGTTTGTCCTGTTTGTAGAGATATATGTAACTGCAGTCGCTGTCGCAGAGTCAAAGGGTGGGAACCCACAGGAAATCTTTATAGGAAGGTTAACTTCTTCAACCTTATATTATCTTAAAATACCAGTTAAATTTTGATCAAGAGTAGAGTATTAGTGATATTTATGTTTAAATTTTCAGGCGTTACACCTTGGGTACAAGTCAGTGGCTCATTATCTCATTCACACCCGCGGACCTCATGGAAAGCAAGAAGACATAGATAACGAAACTGCGGACTCACTAACAGATAAAGAAGGCGGGCAGTTGGATGAAAAAGATGATGACAAGATGGATGAAGATGCCAAACGTAACAAAAACTCTGATTGTGATCAGCACCTTAAAGGCGGCGATGATGATGATGCTGATTCAGATTACAAGTCTGATCCTCATGGTGGTGATGATGACGCCGATGATGATGAAGAATATTCTAGTGAAGATGATTAGATGCATTGCAGTGGTTGATAGCTGATAGCTGTTTTTGGAATCAATCTTTTTTGGGTACCTGAAGTTGTCACAATCATTCTTATGTTGTTTCTATGATAGTACTGCGTTTTTTGAGCGTCAAGACTGTAAACTTTGGCAAGTATAAGTTGTGCAAAATGGAAACTAATGTTAGGTGCACCGTATGTTGATGGCCCTGTTTATTAATAGATGATGGTTTGCAGATACATGTGATAACATGGATTGGTGGGGAAATGGGTCAAAGGGTTAGATAATAGGTTAACAAGGGTTTTGAGTCAGGATGCCTAATTTTAACAAGGATCAAAACGGTCTATCGCTGAGTAATCCCCCTTTTTCTAATCTTTAGTGTGGCGACTTAGCTGTAAAGTTGTTTTTTTTAGTAGAGATTTCTAATGTTTAAAAATCATTAGACCGTTTGCTTAGTGGTTCATTGGTTGGATCGGTCAAACAAATTTGTTTTTTCAAATAAATACTATATCATTTTTAAACACATAAATGCGACTAATTACATTAAAATAGCGGGCAGGCGGGCAACAAATTTTAAAGTCTAGTTGATGTTATATTTGCTTAAAAGTATAAAATATAAAAACATGACAAAAATGAATGACAAAAAAATAATTGAAAGTAAATGTAAAATCAAATATATGTTGTGAATTAATAAAATAAAATTAAATAAAAAAAAAAAAAACAAATGACTAAGAAAGTGACATCAAGATAAAGGAGTCATGGTCATGCATTGCAAGCCATTCTTGGAACTAAAAGAAAAACTTTCATACTTTTAAGATTGATGAATAACTATTTAGTATCCACGCAGTGCGCCGATACTATCAAACAAACAAAAAGTAAATATAAAAAACGTCAAACTAAACACGCATATTGCGACATGTTAACTTGCAAAAATTAGATAAAAACATAAAACACGAAAAAAATAGCTAAGTTGACGTAGGACCTGCACATTGTGACTGGCCGTTAAACTTAAAAACGCAGACGTAAAAACATTGAACTACACACAGACTTTATTGCGTGTTAACTTGTAAAATTTAGACCGAAACTAATACATTATGTTTCTATACACCTATTCGTAAAGTGATAACGATATATACACCCACTAGCCGATTACCCCGGGAAGGTCCCGGGGTTGAAAAATTTAATATGATTTAATAAAAAATGATAAAAAAAAGAAAACTCAAATCACGAAAAGAGTAAATAACTTAAACATAATCAATCTTAGTTAAAAAACATTTATTTAAAAAGTTAAAAAAATAAAAAGCATAAACCATATTAAACATAATAAAGTATTAAAAGGATAACCTTCAACATATAATCATTTTCACGTAAATTAAAATATGTTACAATTTGATTAATGAATAACCTGAACACTTTGTGTTTTTTTCTGTATGAATATAACCCCACAAAAAATAGTCGTTTTTTTTTCGTTTTTATATAGCACTATGGTACTCGTTGGAAAGATAATAAAACGCTCGTTAATTTGGTGTAATTTTTTTATTTAAAAAATCTCGAATATAAAAGATATTTATGTTTAAAAATTATGGGAGGAAGATAAGAGAGAAAAATTTAAATTTGTTTTTAAATTCTTTTTTCCTAAAATAACTCAATTTAATTTTAGTAATTGAGAATTAAGAGATAGAGAGATAAATTTAGAAAAATACTCAAAAACACCAAAAACACTCAATTATTAAGCCACGTGGCACTCTCAATGGGCATATATGCTTTCTTTTATATATATATATAGATTCATATTTAAAGCATCAACTATTGTAAATCAACGTTACGTTTCTATATCAAATTAAAGAGTAGAAAGATTTGTATAGTTAGAGTTGAGATCTGGTACAAACCATTTTAATTGTAAAAACTGTAAGAACATATATGAGCCATCTAAATATTTAATCAATGGATGATATTGATTCCACACCAACATTTTGGGATTAGTTATATCAATTAGTAGTTTTAGGGATATTTTAGTAATTGTGCTATAATCAATCTTTCTTATTGACTTTTTCTTACTAGTTCCACCAATTTTTTAAAAAATAACTTTTATACACTTTTTTTTTGGAAAATAATACACCATAAAATAAAGCATTTTTTTTATCTTTAATATGAGTATAATATTGCTATATATATATTTTTTAAAATGACATTTTTTTAAATTATTGAAAATAGTACTTCAAAACTATTTGTGTTAATATGTATGTATTAGTTTCAAACTTGTTTTGTGACGGTTCTAGATTTGCTAGTTTCGAAACTATATGTGTTGGTTTCAATACATTAATTTATATAAGTAACACAAATAATATCTATCTAAGACTATGTGTTGTGGCCCGTGAGCGAGATGCCGCGAGCCACAACTAGATCCACGTGGCTAACTTGAACCACAACACCTTTGGGCGAACGACCGCGCGAGCGAGTGGACGCTACTTTGCTCGCATGTGGTAGCGAGTCAAATTCGACCGTTGGCAACCAACTAGCCGTTAGGCAACGGCTAGTTGTGAGTATTTATAAAAAAACATTTTTTATTCACTTTAAACAAACAAAAACAATCTTCAATCACTAAACAATCAAAAACAACCTTCAATCTTCAAAAAAATGGAACTATCACAATGGGAAGGATGTTATCAACCGGCTATGGACTTCCTAGATGAAGATGGGTTTGGTACGAATACCGAACTCGAAGATAATCTTAGCCAAACGCCACCACCGTCTCCGGATTTTGTAATTCCGGATACGCAACCACTAGCCCCAAATAAGCGAGGGCAAAGAAGAGGTGGTGGCAGAGGTGGTCCAGTGGCTAGAGGTGGTGGCCGAGGACGGACAGCGACCGGCAGAAGTGGTGGTAGGGTGGTGAACCGCCCGAACAAGATGTACAACCAAAGCGACAAGTGAAGTCTTGGACAAAAGAGGAGAAAATAGCCCTTTGTCGGGTGTGGGTGGAAGTTTCGGAAGGTCGTAAAGCTGGTATAATAGACTTTCGTGTTTCTCAGTATTTGATTTTGAAATAATTATGTTCACCTTTTGTTTGTTTGTTTACAGATCTAGGGTTTTGTGTTCAAGTTTCTATAATGGATTTTTGTTGATTATGCTTCTATCAAGGTATGTTTACAGATCTGATTTTTGTCCTTCATCTTCAGTTTTCATCACAGAGCCGTTCACCTTTCTAAAATAAGCCACTTCATCTCCAAGGTACAACCTTATGTCTTTATTGTTTGTGTGTTTTTGTTTTCTGTATCGCGATGTATGTTCTTAGTGATTTGAGAAGTTCAATCGAAGCCCTGATTCTTTGTTTTCAAAAATCACTCTTGCTTTTACTATTGCATAAGATTAATACAAGTTTTTTTGTTTTGATTAATTATTGAATTTGTGCATTTGTTTTCTTTATAAACATTGTTTGGATGGTTAAGCTAGGAAACTCATATATGAATTAATAGAAATATCAGTCATCCGGAATGATAGCAGCTGAAAGGGGTTTGACGAGCATACCAATTTTTAATGGAATCGGATTCAAGAAAGTGGACAGGAAGTTGAACCACATTTTAGAGAGAGCGAGAGAGAGAGAGAAATCGAGCGAGAGAAGAGAGAGAGAGTGCGAGAGAGAGATAGAGAGAGAGAGAATGAAACAGTGGGGTGGGGTGTGGGTTAAGTGAGAGAAAGATAGACATGTGGACCGATGACTATCTTTAAGAGAACTTCTTTTTTGAAAAACTCAAAGAGTATAACTTACAACACAGTATTGCATAGAAAAGTTGCTAAATATTGTGTTGGTTAGTTTTGAAAACTCATGGGTAATTTATAGGTTGAAGTGTAAGAACAATGAGAAACGAGCACGATGCGTGACATGTCCTGAAGGTCAAGGTAAATGCATAATAAAACGCATCAACATATTGGATTGAAGATAAGTGAATAGTTTGACATAATAAATAATAGTTCTTACAATAAAAAAAACTATTAAAGTAGCTAACGGATTATGGCGTTCCAGAGAAGGACGGAAACCCATATGCCATGTCAGTACGACCCCTATCCTCGTGCCATGTAGGATCCCATGTGACACCAATAAAAAAAATCAAAAAACAATTAAAATGCCACGTGGAGTTGAGTTGTTTTAGGAAAAAAGAATTTAAAAACAAAATTGGATTTTTCTCTCTCATGTTTCATCCCATAATTTTTAAACGTTAATATCTTTTATATACGAGATTTTTTTTAAAAAAAAATTACACCAAATTAACGAGCATTTTATTATCTTTCCAACGAGTACCATAGTGTTATATAAAAACGGAGAAAAAAAACGACTATCTTTTGTGGGGCTTTGTTCATACAGGAAAAAAAACACAAAGTGTTCAGGCTATTCATTAATCATGTATAGGCAAGTCATTAATTATGTTCAAACCAGTAAATATGAATTTTATAATATTAGAGTTATACATTGTTTAAGGTTAGGCGTTAACAATAGAGATACATTGTTAATTGTTTTAGATTAGGTGCTACCCGAAACTTTCCTGCATGTAACTGTAAAACACATCAGTCTATTTCGTATATAGAATTGATATGTTATATTAGATTTCTCATCTTCGGGACGCTCCTGGGATATAAATCTAGTATGATATAAGTATAAGAAATTGTAGAGCTCTCAACTGATTATTATTTCACACACATACAAAAGAATACATGGCACATATATATAGAACAATGAGAGGTGGTGCCAACTAATAAAACCGCTACTAACTCCCAACTACTAACCGGTCATCCTACATGGCACTCTCAAGGGAGAGAATGGCCTCTTTGAGTGCCATGTAGGATATAAGGCTTTGAAATATATATAGATGGTACTAGTATTTTGATTGATTAATCTTATGGTTTGGTTTGCCTGTTTACTTTTGCTGTCTGCGGAGTTACTAGCTGATACGTGGGCTTGCATTGATTAGTTATTCTTACATTCACCAGCGTAGTTCTATTTTCTTCTGTCTAAGTTAGTTGATGCTCTGCCTTTGCTAATATTATTGATTCGATCTAGGTGAGGATTGTTATAGATTTCCGTTACGTCCAGAAACTGATAATATTCAAATGTGTGCATTTGTTTGTGTGTTTAATGGGAAATTACAGAAAATGGAAGAGTATCATGAAGTACATGGTAACATTTCACTCTCTAAATTTGTTGGATACTAGTCATTAATTGATTTGCCCTTCTTTAATTAGCACAAACACTATATCAGGACCTTTGCGTGATGAAGATTTATACATTCCTTTTTCCCTCGGTCTTTCGGTGGAGCGATGGACCATGCGTTTAAAAGATGTGCGTAAACGTAGTTATATCGAATCAAATATAATTTAGCAGTCATCTGGTGTATATCTTTGTTTGGATCACTTTTGTACTACGGAAACCTATAACGCATTCATGAGACATCATGGGCAACCGTACATTTTCTTTCTACACCCTATGCCAGGATCTTCACTCTACTTACAGTAAAGTTTTTGGGTACCGTTAATGCAATTGCACATGCATGAGACATTGTTGGTCATGCAATATATAGGGTTAGCATAATCACATTTGAATTTCCAGTTTTTAAAACTATGGTTTCCATTGGTTTTGTTTACGTAGGGGTTTCAAGTTACATGTAGAGGACATCCTAGTCCTGCCACTATTAAGCAAGCGACTGGTCCTAAGGGTACTGTCTTTAGACTGTGTGGTCATAGGGTGTGTTAAGGGAAGGGGTGGACGGGGCTGATTAGATGAGGCATCAGTGTGCTGGTTTTGCGAACCGGGTTGTGGCTAAGGGCGGTGGTGAAAGGCTGAACAGTAGTGAGTAACAATGAGCTGGGTTTATTGTTGAGTGGGGACTGTTTGGGGCTAGTTATGGACTATTTGCGGCTGGTTGGGTGTTTCAGTGAGGGTAAGTGATGGGGAAAGGAGTGATCACATGTGGTTTTGGTGGTGGGGGTAGGAGCAGAAGGTGAGTTTCGCTGGTTTGTAATCATACTCCAACAAGAAGGTTTCATTTGGATATTATATGACTCTCCTTTGTTATGTTACCCAACTTAATTTGTGTCTTCTGTAAAAAGTCTGAATAAGTCTTTATTTCAAAATGTAATATATGGATTATAGACTATACCTTGTGCAACACGGATTGTGCCGATCTTTTTAGCTATAAGCTTATGGAATTGACCCATCTTGGTATCGTGTATAAAAACTTTGTAAACACATATTTGAGGTTTCAAATATAGAACATGTTCGTAGAAATTGGAAAAGCACATAACTTGAAAAATATAGATATGCGGATTGAAAATTGTGTAGAACACTCAAACATATTAGATCTACTTGGAGATCATTGATCCATAAAATCGTGTTTACAGTCGCAAGAACACACATATGGAGATTTAATAAAGAAGAACGAAGTGTGGTTCATGTTCGTGTCCTACGATGGCACTGATCAAGAAGCGCAAATCTTACTCGAATGGTTAGGATCGTCCACGACAGGAAATTTGGAGCCAGACTTTTTACTTTTTCTTTCTACTATTTAGATATGCACTTGAGGAAAAGAGGAAAGTAGGGGGGTGGAGGTGGCTGCCAGGAGCCTCCTTCTGTTTAAAACTACAAAAAGTGTGGTAGGGCTCTAACATGTTACCCTAGACTAGAGTGAAAGCCTTTTAAATAGGGAACTCATGGGCCACTTTTATAGTACCATAACCTATTGAGCCAAGCCCAGTTAGAGGTTACTTTCACAAACCCCATGCCCAATAAGTGCAACATAAGCTACGTTGTGCTAGGCCTCCATATTAAGTTAGTAGACAATAATCTATAACTTATAATAAAAGAATTGAACTTTGATGATGTGGCATTCAATGGAGGCCTTAACCCCTTCTTGAATGTGCCACGTGGCATCATGTAGGATTTTTTAATTTTTGAGTTTTTTTAATAAATCTATATATATTATTATAGTTATTTTAGGAAAAGATGAGAACTTAAAAACAAAATTAAATTTTCTCTCTAATGTTTCCTCCCATAACTTTTAAACGTTAATATCTTTTATATACGAGTTTTTTTAAAGAAAAAAATTACACCAAATTAACGAGCGTTTTATTATCTTTCCAACGAGTACCATAGTGCTATATAAAAAACGGAGAAAAAAACAACTATTTTTGTGGGGTTTTGTTTTCAAATATATTTTACTCTACTAATAAATCACAAACGATAAACATAACTTCATAGGCAGAGATTTTTTTTTTTAATATTTGAATATGATAACTTATGGCAGAAATTTGTTTAAAATAATAATTATTATTATTATTATTCATTAATCATGTATTGGCAAATCATTAATTATGTTGTCATATTAGATATTTTATTATGTTATATTAAATATTTCAACCCCGGGACACTCCCGGGATAAAAGCTACTAATTAATATCATAAATATGAAAAATAATATGAGTAATCAATACTCTCGCGATGATTGACCGTTTAGGCCGGGTCGGAGGTGGGTTTAGTACCATACCTCTTCAGTGGTTGTATTATTTGTTGAAATAGTAGCGGAGACAAGGTCAGAGTATAGGAAAATAGTCATGAGGGGTGGAATTAATAATGGAGGCAAATGGGTAGGTGGATTCATAGAAAGAGTTTGCCCATGGGAAGATGTAGGCAGTGGTAACAACTATAGTCGGGTGGGTAACAAAAAACACACATCGGACGGGTCCAGATACAATATATCCCAATTTAAAATTTCTATCATCAATCCAACTCAAGTTTTACTTTTGAATAATTTTACAGAGAGTTCTCCTTTTATATGTGTCACTGACAATGAAAATAATTATTGTTTAATTCTTGTTTAAAAAAATCAATCACAATTATATTAACTATAAATTTCTAAACTTAATGAACAACGTTTAAGAGTTGGTTATTAGCTTTGCTGCCATCCGTCCACCTGTAGAGCAGATGGTTGGACACCCGCAATGAAGGCAGAACTCTATGTCAATGGCACCGGTTCGAGCCTGAGCGAGCCCGGTTTTTCCCCGACTTTTACTCCAGCGAGCCTGATCGACTCGTGTGGAGGAAGCACGATTTACGGGAGAATGCGTAACCCACTTGAAGCATCCAGCGTGGAACAAGTTCAGACAACATAGTCTGGATGTTAGAGTGGCGGCCTGTCGATCAGATGGGTGTGATGATCTTCTGCCACACCAGTTTAAGAAAGTCACCGTTCAAAAAAAAAAAAAAAACTTTGCTGCCATCCATTATACTATGTATTAATTAGGAATGAGGTTTCACTATTCATGAATAGTGAAATCTCATTCCTAATTATTTTATCTTTTTTTTTCCACAACTTATTACATAATATATATCATTGTGTTACATTTCATAACATAAGTTGTGTTGTTGGTGAACTTTTGTTGTCTAAGGTCACAAGTTCAATCCTTGGCAAAGGCAACTTATTTATTTTTTCATTTTAACAAGCTTATAATATAATATATATGTATAATTTGTTTCATTTCAAAAATATAAGTTATGTTAGTGGTTTGTGGTGAACTTCTATTGCCTAAGGTCACAAGTTCAATCCCTAGGAGGGGAAATTTATTTATTTTTTCATTTTAGCAACTTTACTTAATAATAAATACAATTGATTTCATATTTAAACATCAGTTGTGTTATTTGTGTAGTGGTTTGGACTCCATTTTGTTAAATAGAAGGTTGTAAGTTCGATTCTGCCAATTTTTTTTTTTCATTTCAACAGCCAATCTATTCCATATTAAAACACAAATAGGTTTGGTGGAGTAGTGGTATGAAATGCATTTTCTCAATAGGATGTCTTGGGTTTGAGACCAGGCAGTCACGATTAAATTTTTTTATTTCAACAACCTTATTTGATGTTCTTAATCAGTTTTGCGCATACAAAAACAGAGTAAAGAAAAAGTTCAAGATGAAGCAGAAATCACCGCGGTAGAAATCCTAGTTAATAATTATAACTTAAGACCACATGTAGTGGTCAGTGGAGGTTTTGTACTATGCATATTAAGACCACATGTAGTGGTCAGTGGAGGTTTTGTACTATGCATATTAAGACCACATGTAGTGGTCAGTGGATTGGGTGTGGAAAGGGTATTTCACGCCCCATAACGCCAATGACCACCGCTCTCATGGGCATTTTTGATTGATGGCGTTTTGTACATAATGCTGAAATTGAGCGTGAAAATGGTGAGCCAATAAAAACTCTCCAAATGGAGAGGGACGTTAAAATGGGGATGACTACTACGGGTGGTCTAAGATGCTTTACTATCAATAAATTATAAATGAAACGGGCGATTCACCCGATAATATTGACCGGTTTGAAGCGGTTTTCAAAACATTGACGCCAATCAACATTCTTTCAAGTAAATTAATCTGAATTAGGCTATTTTTTCGAAAGACCATATCATATCTCAAAATAACAGAAAGGTAAGAAAAAAAATAGGTACAAGTTAAGTTCCTAAAGCGTATGAATAGCTTGCTTAACTCTATTAGGTATTACTTACATACAAATAGTCGAACTTGAATTTCATTAAGACTTCTTTCCTGAATTGTCATTTAATCTTGATTGTATGCCTCCAAGCTTCATCAACCTTAAATTAGTCCATATCTTCGAAAGACCATATCATATCTAGGGGTGTTCAACGAATCGAATAATGAATTTTCAAATTATTCGAATCGAATTTCTCGAATTTTTAATATTTTTACATGAATTCGTATTCGATTCGTATTCGCTTAAAATTCAATTTATTCAATTCGTATTCGATTCGAATAAGAAACTTGAATTCGAATCGAATTCGAATAAATCCGATTTAGTTCAAATTTACCATAAATAATAAATTGTTTTACTTTTAGTTTTAAAACTAATATAAACTCATTACTTTAACATATAAAATACAAATCTAGAAAATTGATAAACAACAATATGTCAAAAACGGAAATAGTAAAAATAGTAGAGAGTATAGTTTGTTAGAGTTTTATGATGTATAAGGTAAATATGTAAAATATGGTTATGATAAAAGTTGTAGAGACTATGGATTCTTAGATTTTGACCAAAATTTATGAGTTCTTTTTTTCAATGTGTATATTTGTCTATATAATAATGTGTATGAGTGTATATATATTTAAAAAAATATATATATATGTACAGTTTTTATTCGAATTTCAAATCGAATCGAATTTAAAATCATAAATTCGTATTCGATTTACTGGACTCGAATTCGAAATGAATCGAATTCGAATTCTTAATAATTGAATCGAATTCATGGTAATCGAATCGAACTAAGTCGAATTTTGTATTTTTCGAATCCGAATCGAATTCTGAACACCCCTAATCATACCCACGTGACATCCTCCTCCTTATTTTCATCTAAAAGTGTTTTTCTCCCTCATGTTTCCCCCACAAATTTAAAACGTTAATAACTTTTATATATGATATTTTTTAAAAAAATTACACCAAATTAACGAACGTTTTGTTATCTTTCCAACGAGTACTATAGTGCTATACAAAAAACGAAAAAAAAAAAACGTTTTTTTGTGGGTTTTTGTTCATAGAGGAAAAAAACACAATGTGTTTAGGTAATTCATTAATCATGTCTAGGCAAGTCACTAATCATGTTCAAACTAGGATTTCTATTTATCAAGAGCAGATTAGGTTAAAACCACTCATTTTAAAAGCAAAGTTGCACATTCAAGACCACTGCTTTAATCACACCCTGCATTGGTTGTTTCTAGCTCTACTCCTCATTAAAACATACATCTTTTTTTAGTATACATTTTCATTCTTATTCATATGATTAAAATTGTTGTTTTCATATATTATAGTAAATTAATTTCTGTGTTACATCATAACCCATATTTTATCACTTTATATTAAATTTATCTATCCCGAAAAGCTTACAGAATATAATCTAATGATTATATATAAGATTGAACACTCTTTGTAACAAATATTTTTCTTAAATAACAAAAGTAGAAATTTCATTTTCCTTACAATAATCTACGTATATTTATTGAGTGGGATTTACTCCTTGAAATTGCTTGGCATTAGTAACCATGAAGATAACAATAATAATATCCTAGTAAATTACACTGGTTTGTTTTTTATACAAATAGTAAAAGAATAATTTTACAGGGGTGTAGCCGGAAAAAGTTAACCACATTAATGATTTTGACTAGGAGTGCAACAGAATAAATAATTTAGGGATTGAGCAATTCAGGCCCGGCCTAAAGGGTGGGCAGGGTGGTCAACGGCTTCGAGGCCGGTCTCCCAAAGGACATGTAATTCTTTAAAAATATACATATATGTATTAAATTTTATATTTAGGATATACATTTGTTTCTTAGGGTGGACGAGACATTCCACTGAAATATTTCCGACTTCACTGATTTAAACCAATCCAGCATTGCCACATACATCACTTTACTTATTCACGTCACTATAATACAGTTTTGGAGGCAACACAACCCTGAACCACTATACTTAAATGTTTTTTTTCTTGTTTTAAATAAAATAAGCATTTTAATTATACATGAAAACTTAAAAATTAAAATAAAAACCCAAATTAAAACCCAATCTTATTCCATCTTCTAATTTGCTTTTTAGTAAAACTCATATTTAAATTAAAAAAGAATTAAAACCCAAATTTAATAAAAATAAAATTAAAAAAACCCTATCTTCCCATCTTCTTCCACCCACAACCTCTAAACCCTAAATACAAAAAAAAAAAAAAAAACCCAAACCCCATCTTCTTACCCCAAAATCCCTCTAAACCATAGCTCCATCTTAAATAAAAAAAAGCCTAAAATCTCACATTCAAGTGAAAACAACCGTTAACTAGAACCAGCAAAAGCTCAATGGGACCTTACACGTTACCACAACGGCGATGTTACCGTGTGGGAACTGGGGTACCCGTAGGCTTCACTGGTAGCGCCCCGCCCCCTTATACATATAAGTCGTGTTAGTTGAGTTTGAAAAACCATGCTAATTTAATACAAAGGTCTCAAGTTCAAGGCTTGGTTGTAGCACCAATTTCTATTTTTTTTAATTCATTCCTCTTTACCAAAATTTTGAGCCCAAGCTTATGTTACCCAAGGCTCAATTTTTTTTTAGTGTTCTCAAAGACGGCCCTGTTGGCATGCAAGAAAAAACACGGGGACGGAAGCCAAAACTTGGCCCAAACAATAGTAACTTGTTTTTTGAATGTGTAACAAAGCCCGCGCACCCAAGTACTATCATAAGCAAAAGGCCATTCACGCCGCAATCACAGATTGCACTGGTGACATGGCCCGTCACCAATTTTCCGAGATACCCATCGCCTGAAGATACATTGTAATAAAACCCTGGCTCACACATGATGGTTATATAAGGATTCATAGTGTCTTGTCTTAGGCCTTGGAGTGTACGCTAACACATAAGACATTAAGGGTGGCATGACATGTTCACCGGCGTTGCACACAACTCACTCCTTGTGTTATGGGCATTAAAGGGGTTATTTTTTAACATGTTAAGAGACTAAAAGGAGGATATAAAAAATCCGCTGATTCCTAAAGCTAGAGCTGCCAGATCATTGCCCGAACTACCCTTCTCAATGCCTAAAAACAAAAACCACTAAAACAAGGTTAGGTGGAGTTAAATGGATTGTACCATTTTCTTAGGGTGATGTGGAGTAGAATGAGGAAAAGTGGGTGATGTGTCACTTAGGTAGAGTTGAAGAGGGTTAAATATACCCCAACTCCTTAAAACCAGATTATAATTAGTTTAAGAGACTAATTTTCACAACCTAGTTATGTTACTTTTCAATACATGTCATAAAACTTAACCAAATTACCAATGTACCGACTCTTTCAGTTTATTAATCTCTTTAACCAGCATACCAATCAGTTGTAAATATTTTTTTCATTCACTGTTAGTTCTATTTCTCGATGGGGGCAGGGAAGGGATGTAACTCAACGGTAATTATTAAGCTTATGTTGGTTTCTAGCAGTTTCAATCACGATTTAAGAACACTTGATTAATAACTTGTTTTCATCAGGTTGTTACAAAGTGGAGGTCAAGATTTATTGTCACTAAGACGCACCAACTAACTTACAACAAAAAGAAGAGATACAGTTAAATAACATCCAAATAATTAAAATAAAATTAAAAGATGATATAATTGGAAATTAATGCTTCTAGATCCCAGCCATTAGGGCTAGTTATTAAAGATCTTCTTTGAATGAAATGCAACTTCGATGATACTTCTTCTTCACACCCTATTGCACAAAGAAAAGAAACATATTGTTGCAACATTAGAGATTAATTTAGAACAACCATTCTGGTTTCTAGGCGTTTTAAAAAAAACTCATAAAAGTATTTATTGGAGGCTTTTTAACTTGTTTTGGCTTCTAGTGAGCTCGATAGTTAAGCCGGGGGTCTCACTGGAAGCAGTCTCTCTATTCTCACGGGTTAGAGGTAAGGCTGTCTACATCTTACCCTCCTCAGACACTACCTTAGCTTTTGCTATTGGTGGGATTAACTGAGTATGATGATGATGATGAGCTCGATAGTTAAAAAGAGCAGGCTCAACTTTTTGAGTTTGCCATGTCAAGTTTTGGAGGAGTTCTTTTTTGACGTATGTATGTCAAATATTTTTAGAGTACAATACCCTTGGTATCAAAACAAACTCCTTAAAAACCAAAACATTTATGATTTTTCTAAGACACCTAGAAATCGATTATAGAACCGCAAATCATAGTTTATAGTGTTGCATAGTTTTGTTACTTCCAAAAATTTCTTTATTTTGGGTACTCTTCTAAATTGAGCTACTTAAAAGAAAAAGGAATCAAAGAACTATAGTAATTCATCACGTACTCTTGGTAGGAGATTTGGATTCCACCAGCTCTCGGATCAGCAATGGTAGAAAAGGCATCGTGTGACAAGTCAAGGTCGCCCTTGCAACCAGGAGGCGGGCAGAAATCAGTGATCATGACAGTCACTGTTGGGGTGTCCGTACAAGGATGTGGAACGCCTTGGTTGGTTGCGCCTGTACAAGTCACCTGGAAGTTTTTCCCACAAGCAGCTCCACCTTGCCATAAATCTTGATTCGCAGCTGCTATCATAACTCCTTGATCTTGAAAGCCATAACATGATGATGCTGCAATTACAATATAAACATGTTATCATTACTTAATATATAAGAGAGAATGATATGTTCTATAATTTTATATGTGTGTGCGTGCGTGCGCGCGCACACGCATGTGCTAGTGTATATGGATTACGTAAGTAAGGAGGGTCATTGATGGTGCCAATCCCACTTTCAGACGACACAAAACTAAGAACGCTCATAACTACGAGAATGCTAGAGTAAATTCTTATGGATGCCATTGAAGTTAAAATGTTGTAACGAAAATAAGTAATGCCGAGAGAGAGAGCTTTAGAGATGAACTAAGCTTGTGATATTTTGAGTGAAAGAGATAGTTATTTATACTTGAAAAATCAGTGCATCGATCATACGGCAATTGGGTACATTGTGGTTCACAAAGATATCCTTTAAAGAGCCAAGAGAAGGAGCATTTTTTAATAATTTGTTTTATGTCTTTTGCCAAGAGGCCTAGAAAAGGAAACAAACAAACTGCTGGCCTATCAGAAAAAAAGATGTAAACTATAAAATCAGTTGATACAATGTATACAATGTATTGGACTCCTTCATTCCACTTGTTTTTCAGGTTGGACTTTTGTTACTTTCTTCTTCCTGAAAACTGCGAAAACTTTATTCCTGTTTGTATTTGCAAACGTAAGGACATAGATTGAAAAAAATAATTTGAGTGAAGTGGCCAAACCAAACCAAACCATAGCACTAAAATGATACTTTACACTTAAAATAAAAACATACATGATTAAAATAAAAACGGCTTAATAATGGTGAACCTACGCGGCATAGTGTAACAACTTTAAAAATTAATTGCGATTATAATTAATCTTAAATATTTAATAGAATAGTATTGGGCCACCCGGGGATGTTGCCCAATAACCTTACCCGGATAATAGATCAAGTTCAATAACCGGCCCATTAGTGACCAAATTAAGGCCCAATAACCGAAACACCTCGAAAGCCCGATAGAGTATAAGTGGGCCGTAACAGTAGACCCGATAGAAGTAAAGACCCAAATTAAACCTTTGATAATTAGTTGGGCCGATAAAGTGTTACTAACCCATATTCTCGTCCAATTATATTAACATTATAACTACACTTTAAACCCATTAGTATAATAAGTAAAGCCCATTGTTTTAAACCTACACTTAAGAATAACAAGCCCATTTTTCCTTAATAATTATAATCGGCTATGAGGTGGATTAAATGAGAGCCGCCACTTTTGATGAATCTTCCACCTAAGCTTAAGGATTCTTCACTTGCACACTCAAGAGCATAACAATCTTACACCTTGCACTCTAAATAATAGACCTACTTGATGACATGCATGAACCTCTCACTCTATTTGGCAATATAAACCTTCGGCCCCTAAGATTTTGAAAAACCACTTTCACCATATTATCATTACTCCTCTCATCTCTAATATCATGCATCGATCAAATCCCAACCATCACCCTTTACCAAATTAACTCACTGTTATAATATTGAAGCTAGTATGGGAACCAAAGGCCAAGGTTTAGTAACCGGCCGGTTATTTTATCAAGAACCTCGTCATATCCGGGTAAGTAATCTACTCTAATCTAGTAGGAACACGAGTGCCAAGCTGTAATGGCCAGCTTTTAGCTTAGTTATTTATACGCCTAAGCTGTAACGGCCAGCTATATTATATTTATACTTGTAAGTAATCAATATTAACATGCAACAGGAAAGCGGAGCACTTCGAACTCTTACGGAAATTGATAAGAATCAATCGGAAATCATAGATGTGAGTGTGTGTACCCCATGTTTGTTTATAATGTTTTTGGGGTAAATGCATGTTGGTCGAGTCATTGTTTTAACTTGCATGCATCATGATCATGAAAAACCATAGAAATCGATCACATAGAAGCAACGAGAGTGGATCCATTCGGTATTAAAATGAATGTATTCCGACCACCAAGAGGATCAGACCATATAACATATGTCAAAATGTTCCATCGATATACATTCTACCTTAGAAAAGATCGAACCATAAGAATGTTGCATGTTTTATAAAAGAAAGTGTTAACCGGTTGTTTAATCGGTTGTGTGATTGTTTTGTTAACCGGTTGTTTTGGCACCACTCACTAGCATCGCTAACGTATTTTCGACATGCATTTCAGGATCGTGAATGAAAAGGTGGAACCCGAGCTCAACGTAGTTTAAATGAGTAGACGCAAAGTTTATAAATAACCGGCCCAGTGGGCCGAATTGTGTCCATGAAAGGCTTCGGCCTATTTGTTTTGTTAAGATGTTGGTTTAGTTTTAAAAGTTATGTGGTTGCGTACTTGAACATGATAGTCGATGGTTGGTGATGTAATAAAATGGTTATGTTTTGATAATAAAATGAATGTTTATTAAGTAATGAATTAGTGTCGTGATTACCAATCCGTAATGACTCAGTAAATTCCGGGTCGTTACACATAGGTTCTCAAAATATTTGCGAACCCAGAACATGGCGAAATTGCTGGCCGTAACAGGTCATGTTTGTTATCTCCGCGTTGTTCGTCGCCTAGTAAGAGTGCCTCAAATCTTATATGCGTTTGCCGCATGATAGTGAACCTACTATGAAACTTATGGATCCTACGATAGTTTTGACCCACATGTTAGTTAAAATATGTAAAAGCGGAGTTCCAAACCGTCAAAGATGCTTTGATCCCGGCATTTGCTCGACGAGAGCCACTCAACTCGTAGTCAAAGCGATTTCCTCTTCTTCGATCCACCGCCTTGCCATTGGAAGTTGAAGAAAAAATGTATTTAAGAGTATAAAAACTGAGAGTTGACAAAATTCAAAGTGAAAAAGATGGGTGAATATATATATATATAGGCTATGTATCTAGTGGAAACCTTAGTGAGTTGTGGAAACTCTAGAAACCCATCCAATGGATCCTATGAGTCCACATCTCCTTTCTTCTCATTTTATCACAAGGGCAAGATGGTAAATTACTCATATGGTTGACTGAGCCATGACTGACACAAACGTCTCTCTCATATGTTAATATATTGTGTTTAAATTCAATGCATCTCTGTCTCTCTCTCACATCTCTATATCTAGATCCACCACTATCCCTCTCTCTCATATCTCTATATCCAGATCCACCACACACACACACACACTCTCTCTCTCTCTCTCATATCTATATATCCAGACCCACCACTGCCATAGTGGCGGGACACGGCGGCGAACTCACCTATCCCGACGGCTCTACTCCCAATACAAACACACCCACACACCTAGATTTGAAACCATAGAGAGAGAAGGAACCAAACAGTGGTTCAGATGTGTTAGCGGTCACGATTCTAATGGTGACAAGTGGTGGTTGTGGTCTGATTAGGGTCGGGATTGGTGGTTGTTTGAGGGGTGGTCTCAGCTGGGTTTTGGTTGTTGATTGGCTTCCGGTGGTGGTTTTGGTCCGATTAGGGGTAGGGGTGTACAAAAAGCTCGCGACTCGAGGCTCGCTCAAAAAAAGGTCGGCTCGAAGAGGCTCGTTTTGTTTTCGAGCCGAGCCGAGCTAGCTCGTTTTGTAATCGAGCCGAGCTCGAGCCAGGGGTGTTCAGCTCGTGGCTCGGCTCGATGGCTCGACTCGTGGATGGGCTCGATGGCTCGACGTATGGCTCGACTTAGGCTTGTGTAATTTAGAAAAATAAAAAAAATATACATGATAAATAAACCATAATTTAGAAAAATAAAAAAAAATATACATGATTATGTGTAATTTTATTTAATTTTATTGTTTTTTATTTAATAAATATTTGTAAAAAAATAAAAAAATATATATCGAGCTGGCTCGAGCCAGCGTTTTCATGCGCACCCTACCCAGCGTCCAAGAAACTCCACCTACAGTAGGCCAAACAACACACTAAAGGAGATAAAGCAGCAGCGCCTAACCGCGCTGCTCACTCCGCGCAAAGACACCACTTGACAGCGCCGGATACATCCCCCTTGGACTTCAACTTGCCACTTCCCATCAGGTGTCAGCTGACAACTGGTCTGTAACACCCCAACCGATGGCGGAAACATCGAGGTGTCACGTATGAATGATTGTTCAGTAGCTCATGGTAATACATATGTTTAAATAATCCTTTATTACAATATTGAATTACATTAAAGTCTTGAATGAAATCTACTACATCAAACAAACAACGAACTTAAAACTTCAAATAACTCCTCACGCTAGCTTAGACTTCACGCATCAAGATTACCTGTTGAGTTTGGAAAAGATGGGGGGGGGGGGGGTCAACTAGAAGTTGGTGAGAATACATAAGTCATGTTAAGCAAATAGTTTAAGTATAAAAGTTTAGCAATTCATATGTCTAATGTAAGTTTAAGTCTACATGATTAAACATGAAGTATAGTATGCACATAATCAAACCTCCGACAAAGTTTAGGTCCATCCCGTCATCCACGGTTCACCTTAATATCACGTTGGAACGATAACAATCACCCGCGCTCCCCATAAAAGATGGTCAACGCATCTGGGTGGGATTGTCAATCCAATAGATCTATCATTGAATATCGCCGGCTTGGCCATAGCTAATGATTATGTAAGTTTAAGTTTAAGTCTAATAGTATTTGTCTAAGTCATGAGGCATTAAAGTTTACAACTAGACATGTATGTAGAATTGCTTAAGTATAAAGTTTCAAGTATAAAGGATTGCACAAACATGGTTATGTAAACTCACCTTAGCAAAGTATTAAGTCTCGAGAAAAAGTATAAGTGTAGCCCCAAAGATGCCAAGTATTACCCTATGTATAAGGTAACAAATAAGTCAAAGTTTATCTAGTCTACAAGTATTATCTAGGGTTTCGATTTGGGGATAAACATTTGTTGGATAATAATAAAATGCTTTAATAAATAAGAGAAATTTGATAATTAAATAAATGAAAGTCTTTTTATAACATTTGAATTTAAGATGGTCACAATAAGATTTTAAGTATGAAAATAATTTTTATAAAATTATTTTCTCAAAAATTGTATATTTAGTATATTTATTTCAATTTGTCAAAATAAGATTTTAATATTTAAATATATTAAATTAAATTAAAATTCATATTTATGTTCTAAATGAACAAAAATAATTTATATAAATTTTTGGGTATAAAAATAGTGAAAAATGAATTTATTATGAATTTATTACGATTAAAATAGATTAAACTGATTAAAGATAAATAAATTAATATTTTTCAAAAATAAAATTTAGTTTTATAAAGTTCATCAGTTTATAAGTCTAGAATAATTTTTGTGAAATTTTATAAATCTGTTTGGATATTTTTATAGAATTTTAAAATTATAATTGAATAAATTTGTAATATATTTTATATATATTAAAATAAATGATTTTTGAAAACTAAAAATTGTATGACAAACTTTACCATTAGAATAACATAAAATAATTTTTATAGGATTTATAAACCTCTTTTGGTATTTTAAAACTATTTTAGAGAATAAAAAGTAAATAAATATAAAAGGAAAAGTCTAAAAAAAATATGTTGCATGTGCCAGGACTCGAACCCGAGTCCCTGGCCGGTCCATGTTTTACAATCACAAGTCCAGACCATCTGGTCTGGACCCTGAGAACGAGAATTGTTGGTTTCTTTTAGATCTATATGTTTCCGAAAATAGATTATAATTATAAGAATTAAAAAGATTGCCTATGCCTGGATTCGAACCCAGACACACGACCGGCAACAGTTAACAATGGGTTTCATCACCATCTGATCTACAGATCAGTTGGTGTTATAATCTGGTTTCCAAATCTTTTATACAGACGCGTAGCTGTATCATCTTCCCCAAATAAGAACATAAAAACCCTAGAATTCTAATCGTATCAATTCGTAACCAATAGCCTCTGTAATGTTGGGGCTATTGCTTGTATATATCCGAATAACAAAACACACAAAGAAAATTTAACTTACAATGCGATTGAAGCTACGAACGAATGGTCAAAAAAAAGTCAAACGCGTAAAAATCCTCAGTTTTGAAGAAGTTTTAGGATAATATGGGTATAGAGGTTTGTTAATCGGTGCTATGAGCTTGTAAAGGGGGTATCAATTTATATTAATCGCTCTTAATCGTATATTTAGAAATTCTTGACCCACATTAAACGTATACGCGTAAAATCTTTATAATTGGTAGGTTTTAATTGTGATTCTTGGCGTGGGAAATACTCTAGGGTGTTGGTTAAGACTTACCAAAACGAATTACGATCAAAGACGCGATTTGGGATTGATTTGGAAGGTTAAGGCTCGCAGATGACTTTGGAAAGTCAACTGGGCGTGTGTATGAAGGTCATATATTCATTTGTGTTTGATAAGAGTTACATCAGACTTGGTAGCTCAGTTGGTTAAGTCATGGGTTGGGTTATCAGTGGACGCGGGCTCGAGTCCCGGTCCATGTGTTTTATTTTTTTGTCATTATTTCAAAGATATAATATTGTTATATGTATAGAATATGGTTGTATAGGGCCTAAAATGTCACAAATATTTGTAATATTAACATCAAAACGCATAGTTTTTTTTATTAAACGTAATATATTAGAAAAATACGAAATGTTACATGGTCAGCCGCCTGACACTTCCTGACAGCAGGAGAAAAAGAGACCCTTCTACAGATCCAGCCAGAAGGCGCCACGTGTACCAATGGCAGGGCACAGCTCGGCCATCCAACCACGAAGCGCCACGTGGCCCAATCAAAAGAAGGCCTCCTCAACTTGGATCACTTTACCTAACTAAGGGTTGAGATCCAACTAAATGGGCTCCTAAAGCTCCCGGGCCCAAGCCCATCAACAATCAAAGTGGGCCTGATTACCTCAGGCCCACGTACCTCCTATAAAAGGAGGACTTCACCTCCTTTCTTAAGGTAGTCAATTTCGACCAATTAGAAACAATACACTTGTATCATTACTTGTACTTCGTATTTATAAAAGATCATCTCTTGTTAGTGGACGTAGGTCTTACGAGACCGAACCACTTATATCGTTGTCCCTTACGTTACCCTGCTTATTGTTTATGCACATAACCATAGATTAACCATCGTTGTGAGCCAAGGATTATATCCTGCAGTGAACACGAGTCATTATACCACACATCTGTTACCCCCTCCAACACTCGTTGTTTCTTCATTGGCGCCATCCGTGTCGGCTGAAAGAATAAAAAAACTTTCAAAACTCCATCCTTTAAGCTCACCAAATGGCCGATCTAACACCCACCGGAGCCGCAGGAGCAACCCCTTCTGCAGTCATTCAGACTACTAGAACGGGCATGCTCCAAACTCCGGACAAGGGCATAGCAACAGTAGCCACAAGGGAAGAAACACCGCCCCGGGCGGTCTCCTGCTCAGACTCATCCGAGTCCGACGTACCTACTGCACCAGTGGATCCGGACGAGTGGCTTTTTCGCAAACAGCTCAAAAATACAAAAATTTATCAAAACATGTTAGCTAAGCTCCAAACCGATAAATCCAAGGCCTCCCCATCGGCCAAACATAGCCGTAAGGGGAAAGAAAAGCAAGCCACACATCCCAAGTCTCGAGGTGGAGATCGCAGCAAGCACACGCGCGATCAGGACCCCGCAGGCACCACTTCAGAATCTGATAGCTACCAGCCAACCAGCGACTCAGATACCACAAAGATCTCCAAACCCAAGAAGCGAAGGGTGACAAGAAACCACTCCGCGTCCTCACAGAGGAAGGAGGACGACGACTTAAACAAGCCATACAGGCCTAAGTCGTTCGCCCTCAGCTCCAAATTTTGCCAGCGGATAGCCACCGCGCCTATCGAAAAGCAAGCAAAACTCCCGAGCAGCATCGGTAAATACGATGGCCTGCGAGACCCCACTGATCACCTACACGACTTCGAATGCGCAGGAACCACAGTCCTCTGGCCTGTGCAAGTCTGGTGCCACCTGTTCGCACAGACCCTCACAGGCGCAGCCAGAGTCTGGTTTGACAATCTTCCGGTAGGAAGCATCCTAGATTTCGATGACCTCATCCAGAAGTTCAAGGATCACTTCTCCCATCTCATGCGCCACAAACGAGATAAAGCCCACATCCTCCTATGTCAGCGCACGGACAATGAATCGATTGAAGACTTCATTGTGCGCTACAACAAGGAGGCGCTACAAATCGGCTGCGGAGAAGAGCTCATGCGCGCAGGCTTCATTAATGGAGTACGCAGTGAGGATTTGATGAAAACACTGTCCGGGAAAACGGGCTTCCCAGATTCTTGGGAAGAAGTCATCAAAGCCTCCAAAATATACGCATCCTCGGAACGCTCCATCAAACAGCAGCGCGGCTACAGCCAAGCAACCAACTCTAACAGAAACAAAGGCAAACAATCCGTTTGGTCACGGATCTCAGGACAAACGGATGAAGGAAAGTACTCACCTGCCAACGATGCTCGACAGACAATCAGCAGCAAACAACAAAGGGACCAGAGAGCCCAACCCAAAAAGAATACCGACTGGACGCAACTCACAAAAACTCCGTCACAAGTACTGAAGACGGAACAGGTCACTTTCAAGGAGCCCAAAGTGCTGGGCAAAAGAAAGAACGTCGACCACACCAAGTTTTGTGAATTCCACAACGATTATGGTGTAAGCGAAAGATTTTGTCTAAAACAGGATTAATTTGATCATACAAGTCACAAAACCAGGTGCGGAAACCCTAGCTTTGAACAAACAAATAAAACTCAAATCAAAACACAATCAACATCATTTTCAAAGCTTTTCATAGATTAACTTGTTCAAATACTTGATTACAATCACACTTTAGTTAATCTAGAACATTCACACACTTTCTCAAAATAACCTGGACCCTAACCTGAACACACACACAACTGGAAACTCTCTATAAATCACAAATACACAAAATCTATATATAGTGTCTGCACGTTCGCCCAGTATAGATGGTCGAATGTGGAATTCTTCCACATTCGCCCAATATATGGTGCGAATGTACATCTTCATATCAGTTCCATTCTACCTTCGCCCATTCAACTTCTACATTCGCCCACATCTCTTTACATTCGCCCAGAATGTTTCCACCTTCAATCCATCAGCATCTCTTAACATATGTTAACTTGTAGATCCAATCACTAGTCGCAAAACGTGCATCTACAAACTCCCCCTCGACTATTGATTGGATCGTCTTCTGTCTTCGTCCATTGCTTTGTTCAACAATTTAATTCTGAGCTGTTTCTTTTGCTCTTTGGTCATTTCAGGTTCCAACTTTCTCTTCACTGGTTTCGACACATTCGCCATCTTCACCATTTTGCCAAGTTTATTATCCAAGTTACTCCCTGAGTTTATATCGTACGCAAAACAAACTCCTACAACCTGAGTATACTTCTTTGCTTGATCAGCATCGTTCGGCTCATGATGAATCGGATTATAGAAAAGCATGATGATGTCTTCGAAGGTACAGTTAATCAACCACATCGGATCAAATACATGAACATGCTTGTATTTGTCCTTCCCATCTCTCAAAACTATCACTGCTTCAACCTTCCTCCAATCATAATACCAGAATATAAAGTCAGCACTGAAATGTTGTGGCATGGGCATCAAAGGTATCTTCTTCATCACTTCAGGTGCTTTGTATATCAAAGTAACCCTCTTCAACTTGGTTTTAGGATCAATATCCCTATGAACTTTCCTTCTGGGATATTGAGGCTTGAATCTATTCCACTTCGTTCTACTTTCCCAAACCAGCTTATCTGCACACCAACCGACATGTGTATTGTTTACTGAAGCTCCAGACATAGGGAATCTGCATCTCTGACCGCCCAGTACGGTAGAGTTAGCAAATCAATGAATCTGTAGAAATACAGAATTCCTGATTCCCATTTAGCAGCTAGACACTTCAGCCTGCCCAAATATGTCCACCCGAGAGCTCTGCCTTTGAACTTAGCATTGTGGAATCTATAGAAACTTCCTTGAGCTTCAGGCTTCGGTCGGTTTTCATCCATTTCTCTCAACTTCTTCAAGTATGTCTTCAACTCATCAGATCGACTTGAAGATTGTTGCATATCAGCTCCAAACACCTTCTCAACAAACTCTGCACTCCTTTTCTTTGCCTTCTTCTTTGCTGAAGTGTTTGGAATTTCAGTAAAATCAGGAAATATCACATCTTCATCAGTCTGTCTGAAGTACTGTGGATATTCCTCATGTGTTATATCTTCAATTTCCACTTCATCAAATTCTGGAGTATTCTTATCATCTGAGTGATTTCCAATATCCTTTTCAGGAATATTTGGAATCGACTCATCCACTACAAACTCCTCAAATGTTTTCCCTACTCTCTGTGCAAGGCCATCAAGAATTTCCTTCGCCACAGAAGCAGGTACTTCACCTTCTTCTAAATCAGGATCGTTATATTCCAATTCGTATCTCATATCATCAGTTTGGAATATTTCAACAAAACGTCCTGTGAACTCTACAGTCCATTCTCTTTTCTCTAACATGTCTCTGTAGACTTTCTTCGCGTCATCATCAAGAGATCTCACCTTCTCATTCCAAAAGATACTCTCATCAGAGTCTACGTTCTCATCTTTCTTCTTCTTGGAACTTGATTCTCCAGCATCTTTCTTTTGTGGTCTCTTCTCAAAAGTAAACTTAGACGTGTCATCTCCTCCTTCATCATTATCACTATCATCACTACTATCATCATCTTTCTGACTCCCAGACCCTTCTGCATCATCATCATCATCTTTCTTACTATCCTCATCATCACTTTTCTCTGACTCCTCATCTTCCTCATCATCATCTTTTTCTTTATCCGATTCAGAAGGCTCAAAGTCAACTTGCTCTTCTTCTTTCTCCTTATCTTCTTCACCATCTTTCAACTTGGGTGCTACATTATACAAATCGTCTATCAAATCACTAAGACGTTTGTTCTCAGCCTTTAACTCTTTGTTATCCTCCTTGATTGCTTTTATCCTGTTCTTGTTCCTTGAACATTTAGCTTCAAGCTTCTTATTCTTTGCTTCAAGCTTCTTAACTTTCTCATCAATCTCATCTTGATTCGACTTTGAAGCAACCACAATTTGAAGCATTTTCTCCTCGTTTTGCTTAAACTTGGCAATCTCAGCTTGTTGAGCAACTATCATCTTCATCATCTCATCCATTTTCTTATTCACTTGCTTCATCACGTCATCAGCAACAGTGACTTTCTTGGATTTGGATGGCTCAACTTCTGCAACTTTTTCTTTCTGAGGCTTCCTGAACATATCCAACACATTGTCCAGAGCAACATTGAATTGATCAACTGGTAATGTCTCTGCCTCTTTAGACTTCTTCTGCTTCTTAGAAACTGGTGAAGATAACTTTGATGATGTACCAGCATCGGGTACTCTTTTACCTTTCATAAGTTGGGCAATCTCCTTCTCTCTCAACTGTTTAGTACTTGTCTTCTTTGCCATTGTTTTGTGCTTAGGTTTGGCAAGTTTACTACAACAGTTTCTCCAGCATTCAGTTCATCCATATCAACGCCTAAACCTTCATCTTCAACATTAACAGACTTCTTACTCTTCTCAGCTTCTTCAATTGACTTGTTAAGTGATTCAGACTCACCAACCATAGTGGCCTTACGTTTGGTGGTCCTCACATTTTCTGCATCCGAATCCCACTGTTCATCTATCTCAGTTTCCTCCGAATCAACAGAATCTTCATCCACCAAACCTGTACCCTTCTTCGCAGTTGTTTTCTTTCTCACCAACTGTTGCTTTGAACTTCCTTGGTCTGCCTTTCCCTTACCCTTCCCTTTGGCTCCGGGATTGACAACCTGTCTTTTTCTCTTCGTGCTTGCATCTGCATAAACTAAAGGATCATCATTGTCCGAATCACTGTCAGTGTGTCTAGCCTTATTCTTTCCAGGATCAGTGTAATCCTGTTTCGCTAGAGCTCCAAATAATCTTCTGAATGGTGGTTTTTCCTCATCAGGCACACCCTTATAACCTTTCATCCTTACCAAAGTTCGAATATTCATGTGATCTTGACCAATAACCTGTGTAGGGTCCTTTCTCAAATTAGGATACTTGTGATCAAAAATCATCATCAGAAATCTAGGATAAAGCATGATTTGCTTCTTCTTCAAACCCTTTAACATCTCCAGCATATGATCCAGTATCATCCCAGACACATTGAATGGTTTATTTAGAGTCAACGCAACCATCATTGAGCTTAGACTTCTCCTCATCACATCATATCCACCGCTTACACATCCAAACACGTGGATTATAACATGTGCAAAGTATTTGAACTGTACGCTCAGTTTCCCCTTATGCATAGAACCATCAGTAATCGGTCCTTTATACTTCATCCTCAGGAAACATGCTTTCTGTTCAGTCCATGATAGTTCTCTGGGATCTTCACTTATTTCAAACTTAATCTGAAGTGCTTCTCTAATATCATCCTCTGTCAGGAATATCTCCATCCCCTGTATCTTGCTCCTGATTATTGTCTGATTCTCCCAAAAGTCGTACTTCGCGTTCTTGTAAAAATCTTCAACTATATCCTTGTAGATAATAGTCGGAGTAGCTAAAGCATGTACAACCCTGCTTCTCTTCAAGAATTCTATAATCCCAGCAAACTCAATATTCTTCTCCACTTCACTAAGATATGCACAACAGTTATGAGCTCTTTCGAACGGCCAACTGCTTGCAACTGACGCTTCAGCCTCTTGAACATTCTCTGGAACTGGATCTGTAACAATATTCTCCACTGGAGTCTCAATATTCTCAGTTTGGTCAGCCATCTGCACATCAAAATCAGAAACATTCGTCTAAACACAAAAACGACAAAAATTCAAACTTTTAAGATTTTAAAGTTCCACATTCGTCCGTTTTCATAGGATCGAATGTAGAAATTATGGTGCGAATGTGAGATTTTCTGGTCGAATGTGAATAAATTTTGATTGGAAAACACATTCGCCCAGTTTGGATTTCATTCAACCGTTTAATTCCACTTTCGCCCGTTTTCTTGACCCGAAAGTGAAAATTTAAACCCTAAAAATTCAAAAATTTTCTAAGTTTGTTTTTAACACATGATTTTGATTAGGATATGTTCTAAAGTGGCCGATCATCACTCGTTCATCATCAATTGTCCCAATTATTCAATTTATATCAGTTTTTAAAAGAAAATTAGGGTTTTATCAACCAAACAATCGATTGACCAATTAAACGTTGTAATAACCCTAATTTGTTATTCCTTCTCCCCCTAAAACTGATATAGATTGAAATGTGATCAAGATTAATCAAAATCAACCACCCTAAGTCCCTTAATTCTAAAACCCTAGGTACGATTCTAAAAACGACGAGAAGGGATTCATTTGTGCTCCAATACCTGTATTTTTGGTATAAAAATGATCAGTAAATCACAAGTAATCAAACGCACAAGTAAAATAAATCAAAGCAACAAGGTGTCAGGATCGAAAGAAAAATTTTGAAAAACTGTAATGAGGTTCGAAAGTGACAAGGCTTTATATAGGAGTTCCACCTTCGCCCGTTGAAATGGTCGAATGTGGGCTAGTTTCACATTCGGTCCAACTGAATGGCCCAAAGGTGAAAACTTTCACCCGAAAGTGGAATTTGTTAAGAAATTCCCACACTCGCCCAGTTTGATACGGCCGAAAGTAAAGATTTTTCCACATTCGACCCAATTAAGAGGCGAATGTGAAATGGAAAAATCTGAAAATTTTGCCAAATCACGAATTCGAATCCCGTTCAACATTTTTCAATCTGTTAAGCTTCCAAAACTCATATATTTACTTTTAGAATGATACAAAGCCCAGATGGTGTTATCAAATCTTAGAAATTGACCATCAAGCATCCCCGGTTATCAAAAATAAAGCAGAAATGCAAAAAAATTTTTGGTTTTTCTGAAATTTTTTATCAAAACACACCTAAAATCTTTTTGGATTTTGTATCTTTTTGACAATAAAAGTAAAATACAGCAAAGTAAATGAAAGCGGTAAACATTTTGTGATGTCCGGTAAGAGGATCATATCAGTTTTCTGAGAAATCTGATCACAGCGTTGATCTATGTGTTTAATATTATCATTAGAAACAGTATGTGACACGGCAATTGCTGATATTGTGGTCCACGTAAGCTCACATGCAGACAATTACGCAATGCTTTAAAATGATACGAGTTAGGTGTATTAGACTAACACATTGTGGTTCCCACACACACGACATACTCCCGTATCAAGTAATTGCACAAAGCTTCGTCGTAACGCGTGATTATGCCAGAGTTATCCGTAAAAGTTACAAAGTATATAGCACAGAGGTGTACAGGTCAGCAAACGAATGCAGCAGAGTAACATGTGCATATACACTAGGTTGAGGCTGATATTAACCACTGATTTGCATCAGTTGATCAATACGATGTAATAATGATCTTTGATCAATTAAAACATAAAGTTCCTCAATTCGGCAACTTTCGGTTTTGGCATTTAAGCTCTTTTAGCAAATATTCTGATGTAACTAGGTCCGTAAATCAATACGACAAAAGTTTAATCAGAATACCCCGGATAACCATAACATAACGACCCGAAACCTCAGATTTTGGCAATCCTATCAAACGAAATTACGGTACTAAGACCATATGCCCATGAGGTGTTCAGCCACGAACGCGTAGTTCGTTATGTTTGTATCACTAATGCACGCAATACTTAGTCTACGAAGCCTATCAGCATATCACACGTAGTCAACACACGCCTCATATTTCTATTCAATTCTTTAGCCTGTGTCGGATCCCCACTGATGTACTATCATTTCCTCTTTTTATCCAGGAAATCATTTTTGGTATTTCTAATTTTTAGGTCTTTTTGAATTTTTCAATGTTTTTGGATTTTCTAATAAAAATAGCTCCCCCTAAAATAAAGAACATATTTTTGGGTTTTTAATTTTTTCTGAAAAATAATAAAAAGAAAAATTTGAAAGAAACAATCCACTCGAAAGCATCAACTTCTTTGAGGATTAGACAATCCCCTCGAAAGCATCAACTTCTTTGAGGATTACGATAGTAAAGAGAAATTCCCAATTAATAAAGAGAAATTCCCAATTAGCAAAATATTAAAAACTAAAACTAAAAAACGATAAACCGAGGTGCCGATTAGTCCTGTTTTTCCTTTATGTTGTTTACTTTTAAAAGATAGTCAAAGCGGGATCTGTCAAAAGCTTTTGTAAACAAATCTGCACGTTGGTAGTCAGTATGGATTTTGATCATATCTATCAATTCTTTAGCGTAACAATCACGGATAAAATGGTATTTGATCCGGATATGTTTTGCTTTAGAATGATTTTCAGTATTTTTAGTTAATGCGATAGCGGCTTCGTTGTCACAGTATATAGGGGTTTTAAGAACCTGCAAACCGTAATCCACCATCTGCTGTTGGATCCAGAGCACTTGCGAACAGCAACTCGAGGCTGCAATGTACTCGGCTTCACAGGTAGATAGCGCCACGGAAATCTGCTTCTTACATTGCCAGGTGACTAACCTACTCCCTAAAAACTGGCAACCAGCTGTAGTAGATTTGCTATCTTTGTCATAGCCGCCCCAATCTGCATCACTAAAAGAAATGAAATCAAAATTATCATCATTAGGGTACCAAAGTCCTTTTGAGGGACAACCCTTCAGATATCTAAGGATACGCTTGACCGCCGTCAGATGACTTTGTTTCGGCTTCGATTGATAGCGGGCATAGAGACACGTTGCGTACATAATATCTGGTCGAGACGCCGTTAAATACATCAGAGATCCGATGATTGCTCTGTATGTAAAAGGGTCCGTCAGCTCCCCCTTAGCGTCCACTCCAATCCCGTGATTGGGTTGAATCTGGGTATCCATCGGCTTTGAATCCTCCATCTGGAACCGGCTCAAGATATCGGATACGTATTTCGTCTGGTGAATGAAGATCCCGTTGGATCTTTGGTCCACCTACAAGCCTAGGAAAAACTGCATCTCCCCCATTGCGCTCATCTCGAACTTTTCCTGCATGACAGTTTCGAACTCCCTGCATAAAAGCTCGTTAGTTGAACCAAATATTATATCATCAACATAAATCTGCACCAGAAGCAAATCATCCCCTGATTTCCTCGTGAATAGGGTGCAGTCGATGAGTCCGCGCTTAAATCCTTTGGTGATGAGGTATGTACTTAGCTCCTCGTACCACTGTCTTGGAGCCTGGTGGAAGCCATATAAAGCTTTGTTAAGCACGTAGACCTTATCCCGGTGGATTGGGTCCTCAAAGCCTGGTGGCTGCCCGACATAAACCTCTTCCTTGACTTTCCCGTACAGAAATGCGCTCTTGACGTCCATTTGATAGACTTTGAACTTCTTATAGGAAGCAAACGCATGGAACATCCGAATAGCTTCAAAGCGTGCTACCGGTGCATAGATTTCGTTATAATCAATCCCTTCGATTTGATGGAAACCCTGCACGACCAATCTGGCTTTGTTACGAACAATAACCCCACGATCATCCTTCTTGCACTTAAACACCCATTTAGTGCCAATCTTCTTTCTTCCCGGCGGCAAATCCGTAAGCGTCCAAACTCCTAATTTCTGGAATTGTAATAACTCCTCCTGCATAGCTTCAACCCAGGCGTCCTCCTTCAAAGCGTCCTTGTATGTCCTTGGCTCTACCTGCGACTCATAACACGCAAACGACCAATCATTTTGACTACCAGATTGTTGAATTTTAGCATATAACGCTAAAGCACCAAAACTTTCTGGCGAGTTGACGCTTCGCAGTTGCCCTCTGGTCATCACACTGCTTCCAGGATCACCGATAACTTGCTCCAGCGGGTGAATACGATGAATCCGAGATTTCGGATATTCAGGTACAGTAACTCCCGTCTGAACAGTCAAGTTCTCTACAATATCCAGATCATGACCCGTGTTAGACGATGAAGCAACATCTGGAGTTGGAGTTGGGTTCACTGGCGGTGCCTCTGGTTCTTCTGCATGTTCAAGAATAACTTCTTCAAATTGTTCATCTTCAGATTCTGAAGAGTCTAATGAAGTTGAAGCCTCTTGAAACACTTCTTCCTCTTGTATAGGAGCATTGATATCATTAGAAGCTGGTAGGGGGTTCACGGTGATCGGACGCACCAACGGTGAAGTCGCCGCGTTTTCACACTCGTAAAGTAATCTGATAACAGCTTCTTCAACCAAGCTATCTAGATTGAATGATTCAAAGAAATCTTTGTAATCAAACATCCAATCAGGACCCGTGCCTTGCAAATTTTGAGTATATCGTTGAACTTCCACGTTAGCCCAATCCTCCACCCGACGAGTTCACTTGTTGTATACCCGTTTAAGCGGGGTTGCATATCCAACAAAGTATCCCTCCTCAGCTTTAGGACTAAACTTCTCGCTTGGATTCAACATCGTGCATGGTGCCCCAAAAGGTTCTAGATACTCTAAGTTCGGCTTTCTTCGGTGTAACAGTTCATAAGATGTTTTACCAAACTTCTTCACTGTTAGAACCCGATTGAGTGTATAATTTGCTGCATAAATCGCCTCGTTCCAGAACATTACCGGAAGATTTGAGTCAGCGAGCATTGTTCTAGCCGCTTCAATTAGAGTCCTATTCTTTCGTTCAGCAACACCGTTCTGTTGTGGGGTGTACGGAGCCGAATATTCATGATGTATCCCTTTGCTTTCGCAAAGTTCATCCATCTTGGCGTTTTTGAACTCCGTCCCATTATCACTCCGAATTCTCTTTATCTTCACATTGTAAAGATTCTCCAATCGAGTGAACAGAACTTTCAGGTTGTCAAAGGTGTCACTTTTGTTCTGCAAACACATCACCCATGAAAATCTTGAGTAGTCGTCAGTGACAACTAAACAATACAGCTCTCCAAGATGACTTTTGCGCTTGACTGGTCCAAATAAATCCATGTGCAATCGCTCAAGTGGCATCTCAACAGAGTTAACTTTCTTCACTTTGTGGGACTGTTTGTGTTGCTTCCCCTTTTTACAACTAACACACTTGTCATTCAGATGGAAATGTTTCACATTTACTCCATCGACAAGCCCATTTCTCACAAGTTGGTTCATTTTCCTCAGATGAATGTGCCCCATTCTTCGGTGCCACATTATTGATTCTTTCTCGGTCGCCTTGGATAGAAAACATGTAATTTGCCCCTGTGATGTCATCGCCTTGGACATATCAAGAATATAGAGATTGTTGACGCGAGGAGCCTTCAACATTATCCACTCCTTAGGAATTTTGAAGCCCGGTTTTAGAATATAGCAGGATTTGTCATCAAAATGCACAGTGAATTGTTTATCACAAATTTGACTGACGCTCAACAGATTATAATCAATCTGCTTCACATAAGATATTCTTTCAAAGCTCACTATTCCATTACTCACGCTCCCCTCCATAGTAATATATCCTCCTTTATTTCCCGCGAACGCGACATAACCACCATTAATGTTCTTCACATCGAACAATAATGCGAGATCCCGTGTCATATGGCCTGAAGCTCCACTATCAACAATCCAAAGATTGCTAATAGGGCCAGCTGAAGCTCCCTGCACACAAAAAGTAAATCATTTAGTTCTTTCGGGGGACCCAAGCCTGAGTCTTGGGTCTTTGAACATCGGCTTTCACAGAAATATTCTCAGAAACATTTTCAACAACTTTTTGTTTTGGATCAATATTTTTAGGATTATTCAAAACAGTTTCCTTTTTCTCAGTTGGCTTTGAAGTAGAGGCTCCTGGAGAACCATTGGGTGTCCAAGATTGTTCAGATCTTTTCAATATGCGAATCTGAGACTTTGGGTTCTCAGTCGGTTTCTGAACATTGTTTGCAAATGAAACTTTCTTGGTTACCTTATCTGATTTAACAGACTTAGGTCCAACACTTGACTTGACAATCGGTTTAGGTGGAACCTTATGCCTATCAGTTGTTGTGTTCACCACTGGTTTTCTCCATGATTGTTCCATAGCAATCCGATTCCTTCGATCATATTGAAATGGACGATTGTTCCTCTTTTGATAAAAATTGTTTTGATTGTGAAACTGTTGTTGTTGAGGAACAACTCGTCTGTGTGGTGGAACATAATGATCAATCGGTTTCCTCATGGAATTCCTCACTTCAACTTCGTGCCTTTTATGTCTTACATATGGACACTGAGCAAGTAAATGCCCTCGTTCTCCACATTTAAAACATGCACGCTATTCTTCAAAAACATTTGGAGCATTTGGTTGAGCAAATGATCTAACAGGATATTGATCATTATACTGTTGATTCCTCAAACTCTCAGGGAGTGGCCCTTTTGAGTAAGCAGGCTCATGAAAACCATTAGCTCTGTTTTTGGGTCTAATGAACTCTGTGACATGGACCTTTGGTTCTTGAGGAACATCCAAAAATAATTTCTTTAAAATAGCAGGCGGAATGTCATTTGTCCTTTCATGTTTTGGGAACCAAATGGTGCTTTCTTGCCAGATTTTATCTATTTTAGCATAGTTAGCATTTTTGATTGGAAATTCCTCATCAGAGATGATCTTATCGGATCCTTCCATCCGATAAAACACCTTGACAGGTTTGTCACATAGTTCATTCTTAACATCCTTTTTCTCAAATTCTTTCTTAATCACATTCTTTTCAGACTTTTTCTCACGATGAGCATTTGCCATCGGAATCACAATCTGAGATGGTGAAACTGGCTCATTAGTAATGATGTGATTTTCTTTTGGAATTTCACATGCATTAACATTTTGAACATTACCAGAGTCATCACTCTCAGTGTCTGAATCAACACTTTCAGCAGTAACACCCTCATCATTGAAACCTAAAAGCGGCCTCACATCGGAATGTGGATCACCAATACTCGAAGTATTAGATTCATTTTCCGACGATGAGTCTGATTTTACTGAGCTCTCCGGTGTCACTTGATGACAATTATGGTTTTCAAAAAGTACCGGAGATGGCACAGCCTTGTAATTAGTAGTTTGATCATCAATGATGTGGTCTACCACATAAGCAATGTGCTTATAACTTTCCAACTTTTTGTTTACTTTCTCAGCAAAGCATTTGATGGCGGCCATTTCCAACTTGGTATTTTCAATTTCATTTATGTAGTTATTAATTGCCAATTGTTTTAATGATAAAGTGTTTTTCAAGTCGGAAATGTCCTTTTTATAGCCATCTAGTACCTTGTTGAAAGCATTCAACTCTTTGCGAGTAGATTGACTGTTCATGATAGCACTATCACGTTGAACACGGAGTTGTTTGTTCTACTCAGTCAATCTATCACAGGTACCACAATACTTATCACTAGTAACATCAGTGCTACACTCAGAACTTACAGATTTTGGCGGATCAGTCATGGCCATCAAAGCGAAATGAGCTTCCTTTCCAGCAAAAAACTTGGAATAGTCAATCCTTGTGAAAGCATCATCAGCAATGCACGACTTCCTCGTTTTCAGAAAATCAGCTTCTGCTAGCAACTGATCAATATCATCATCTAGTGATGTAACACTTGCTTTTGTATCTGATTCACTGTCTGAATCTGAATAAACCGATTCACACTCCTCAGGAACATCAGAAACAGTATCAATCACCACTCCAGAATTAGCTTCCTCAGTTTTAACCTTAACAGATTCATTCTCAACTTCCACTTCAGCTTCAGACATATCAACTTCAACCTCAGTTTCTTTCTTCTTATCAACTGTCAATGACTCTTCAATATCAACCTAGTAAGCAACACAAGCCACATTTACACCAGTAGTAATTTCCTCAACACCTATTTGCATACCCGACCAATCAAACCGTTCATCTTGTTGAGTCACCAATGCTTGATTCTGATTGGTGTTCTAGTGTGTCTCATTTGGTGTAGTAATTGGTATGACTGTTCGGTTAGCATTGTTAGGTGATTGGTTTTGAGTCTGGTTTGGTGTGTTTGGTTGTCTGTTTTGGTTGTTATTAAAATTGTTCTGACGGTTTTGGTAGTTGTTGTTATTTTGGTAAGAAACTTGGTTTTGGTTTTGTTGTTGACGATTCTGATAGCTTGCATTGAATGGGTTTCTATTTCCTTGTTTTGGTGGCTGGGTACATTCCCTTTTAAAGTGACCTTTCCCTCCACAGTTAAAACAAGTAACTTTCTCCTTGTTGAACCCGTAGGTTGTGTTAGGAGAAGTTCCCAAATCAGTTCTACCTGTCTTCTCAATAAATTCTGTTGCTCTTCTCATTATGCTTGCAAAAGCCCACTGGATATCAATCAATTCCATCTCTTCTTTATCAATCTGTGCATAGTCTTCATTGGTTAAATTGTTGTTACCAATTTGACTAGCAACCAACCCATTGTAAGATGAAACCATTGCAGAGACTAGTGCAATGTGTTGCTGAGCAACTTCAACCGTCACATTTCCCAAGTTAGAAGTCTCCAAAACCACTGGTTGTTGATTAGGTTGAGTACTTTGGTTCATTGAGTGAGATGGTTGTTGAGATTGGCTATCAGTATAGAAGGCTGCTTGTTGCATTGGTGAGAATGGTGAAATGTAGGAATTGTTATATTGTTGTTGTGGTTGTGGGTTTGATGGTTGTGAGAAGGATGATGTTTGTTGATGGTAGTTGATGGTAGGTTTTGGTGATTCCATAACATTGGAAATGCACGCAACATGTGGTGCCACTAATCCTCCTGAACTTGAGTTACTAGCTGGAACTGAAGTGCCTCCAAAATATAAGCTAGGATTCTGAGGAATCTGTGATCTTCTAGCTTTCCTCTTCTCTTCCATCTCTTTGTTTTCCAGCTTCTCTATAAACTCTTGAATAGTCCAGAATTGGTATGCATCCTTCTCCCTGAGAACTTCCACATGCTGATCCCAGTGTGGTGGTAAAGCATCTGCAAACTTATCCACCTGCTTTGTCATAGGAATCTGTATACCATAACTTGACAATTCAGTTAGCAAATGACTATATCTAGGAGTTAATTCTTTTAAAGTTTCATTGCCAATATAAGAAAAATTCTCAAACTCCTTTCGTAATTCTTCCATCCTTAAACTTCTAGTCTTTTCATTCCCATCATGCCTTCTTTTAAGCATATCCCATAGTTGCTTAGATGTAGTGCATGTCCCAAACTGATGCAACAGATCGTTTGTGATTGCCTGAGTCAATTGGGAAAAGGCTTTCTTCTCCATAGCAAACTTCTTTTTCTCCTCTTCAGACATACTCTCCAATGGAACTGGTTCACCTGTATTCTCCAAAACTGGTACTGTGTAACCTCTAGCAATCATGTTCCATGCCTCTGCACCCTCCACTCCCATGCCTTCCAAGTGGATCTTGAACTTGGTCTGCCACTGATTATATTCTTGTATCTCCATGAGCTTCGGTGGCCGATTCCCGCTACCTGAAGATAAGTCATTTATTAGTGTGGAAATAGCATTTGTGGTTTGAGTGTTTACCACCGCTGCTGCTACTCCCCAGTAGTCAGGTTGTGGTGCCGGAGGTGCCACACTTTGAGGCATTGAGTTAGTCATCGCCATGTAGTTAATCGGTTGCGAAGACTGTGTACTCGTCTTTTGTGCTGCCACCGTCCATGGGTCCATCACTTGCTATTGTGGTTGTGTCGTTGCTGGTCTCGGAGTAGTCGGAAAATTCCACATGATCACGAACTTTGAAAAATCCAACACTTAGAAAATTTTCCAAACACAAGTTCTAGGTTCGCCCGAAATTATCTACTTTCGACCCTTTCTAATTCAGATTCGCCCAAACAGTAGTCAATCGAAGGTAAAACTTCACCAGAATGTAAAACACACTAACACACTTCCACTTTCGCCCAAAATATCCTAGGTTCGACCAGTAAGTTTCCACGTTCGCCCGCCCGATCAATCGAATGTGGAAAATGTGACCCGAAAGTGAAAAATTCAACTTTGAAATTCCAGGTTCGCCCAGAAACAACTCAGGTTCGACCAAAAACGACTCAGATTCGCCCAAAACTATTCAGGTTCGCCCACTAAGTTCCAGGTTCGCCCATTTCAGGTTTGAAAAACGGTTACACTTTGAAAAACGGTTATTTTGATCTCTGATTTTCAAAAGTTTGTGGATTTGAATGATCTTAATCAGGTTTTGATTCGGAATTGATTTGGAACAAGTTTAATTCTTGGAATTTTAGATTTTAACCACAAAATCAACTTCAAATCAATCAAAAACACTCAAAAACCATTTTCATTCAAAAACAGATGTATTTTGATCAAAATTAGGTCCAAATCAGCTCTGAGTTTATCAAATTTGTTGTTGTATGATCCGTATGGCTCTGATACCACTTTGTAAGCGAAAGATTTTGTCTAAAACAGGATTAATTTGATCATACAAGTCACAAAACCAGGTGCGGAAACCCTAGCTTTGAACAAACAGATAAAACTCAAATCAAAACACAATCAACATCATTTTCAAAGCTTTTCATAGATTAACTTGTTCAAATACTTGATTACAATCACACTTTAGTTAATCTAGAACATTCACACACTTTCTCAAAATAACCTGGACCCTAACCTGAACACACACACAACTGGAAACTCTCTATAAATCACAAATACACAAAATCTATATATAGTGTCTGCACGTTCGCCCAGTATAGATGGTCGAATGTGGAATTCTTCCACATTCGCCCACTATATGGTGCGAATGTACATCTTCAGATCAGTTCCATTCTACCTTAGCCCATTCAACTTCTACATTCGCCCACATCTCTTTACATTCGCCCAGAATGTTTCCACCTTCAATCCATCAGCATCTCTTAACATATGTTAACTTGTAGATCCAATCACTAGTCGCAAAACGTGCATCTACATATGGCCACTTGACGGACAACAGCTACAGTCTGAAACTAGAGATCGAGGCGGCACTAAAGACAGGCCAGCTCGGTCACCTCATCAAAAACGTCAACAAAGGCGGGCGCAACACCACCCAAGACGTCAAACGAGAAGAACCCGGAAGCAAACAAATCCGGAATCTGCAAACAAGTTATGTACAACATGCCCCGCGCCATCATTGCAACATGATCTCCGCCGCGGGAACACGCCAGTACACGGGTAAGCGCCCAAGACAAACCGACGACTCCTGGAAGGAGGTGGACGTCCTCCTCCCCCGAGTACGAGGCGGACCCTCCGCAACAGCGCCACTAATCGTCACCGCCGTTCTAGGACATTACCGAACGCAATCCATGTTCCTAGACGGCGGAAGCAGCACTGACATAATCTATGATTAGTGCTTTCAACAACTGGACGAGGATGACAAAGCCCGCCTCGTTCCAGTCAATGCACCAATCTCGGGCTTTATCGATGAAGTCATCATGCCACGCGGCATAATTACCTTCCCAGTCACTTTGACAGACGGTACCCACGAGCGCACAGAAATGTGTGATTTCATGGTTTTACTGGTAACATCACACCACGACGTCCTGTTAGGGCGGGAAGGCCTGGAAAAGTTCAACGCCAACGCCTCCACTCCCCACCAGATGGTAGGCTTCCCTACCCGCACCGGCGTCGCCATAATTCGAGGGAACAAACAATGCCACTCAATCGAGGTGGCAAAACCACAAAAAGCGCAAACCCGTTCGGAGCCAGAAAACTGGGTCCTGAACCCAAAATTCCCGGTGAGAATCCGGTTACAGACCGAACTCGCGGATCGAATAAGCGTAAACAACTCGGTTTCAGATGGGGAATTCGAGACGAGACAGAAATATACGATAACAACGTCATCACAGATTCGTATTAATACAGAAACGGTTACAGACACTGTCATCAGTAGGATAAACGTCTATCTCGTGGCCGGGGGAGGTCAGGCATGACCTCCCCCTTGAGAGCATTCAAAGTACCAACTCAAATCACCAAATGAACAATAACACATGAGATTGCTATTTATAGTCCAATACACCAGTTCCACGTTCGCCCCTTTATGATGGTCGAATGTGGAGCATTTCCACATTCGCCCATTTGTGTTGGTCGAATGTGGAAAACTTCCACATTCGCCCACTTTGTTTAGGTCGAATGTAAACATGTGTATTGTCCTATATTTACAAATGCGTCAGATCCATAAAATGCCCTTATGGATCACCACAATCTCATGTAACACATTACTAAGACTCAACCCTAGTCTTATTCGACAGTGACGTCCACAGAAAGTGCATCAACAATCTCCCCCTTGGACGTTGCTGGCGAATCCACAAAACTCTTGCACATCAACAGTCAGAAACACAGGTCTCCCCCTCAATACATGCACCATTGCATTGAGTTAGAAATACAATATCCTTCGTGAACCGACCAAGTAATGCACTACGGACCCTCAGCATCAATACGCAGGAAGTCAACTAGACCACGTATATCATTTGCGAATCCAGCAGGTCGCTGAATTACAACCAGATCACCTAATTACGCCAATGTGAAGTCGACAATGTAATGCACTGCAGTCTCGTAGCATCAGTACCCAGGAATGTCATCTTGACCAAGTACATCACGCGCAATCCAACTAGCCTGATAAGATCCCTACTAGAAGAATTCCATACTGACCGATCAGATATTCAACGTAACACGTAGGTACCACCACTAATTTACGTCTCATACCTGCACTTAACCTTTGCATCACCCTTCACACCAACTGGAGAAGTCTAACTGTCAGTACCCAATTAAACACCTCAAATGTGACTATGTGCAAAACAATCCACTCGAACATTAGTATTTCTATGAAATTCTTCATCTGTGCTGACTGTGATTGCATTACCACATTCTTCTCTTTTCCTAGCATCTTCAGTCAATTATTGTTGAAGTATCAGACACTTACATCAACAATCTCCCCCTTGACTGATGCTTCACCAAGTTTCTCTGAGATCCCGTATGATAAATCAATCATGTTCTTAAGTAACTTCATCTGTTCGACAGAATACAAGCCGTAGACGAGTGGATCAAGCCATAAAAAGTTTTCAGCACTTGAAACTTTCGTTGAACCTACGTGCCACATGACTCCTACTAGGATACCTCATTACTTTCAGAACATTGAAATCTCAAACTTGATTTCCTTCTTCTTAACAACTCTTCAGAACAAGTTCCTTCAAACATACAGGAACTGGGTTGACTGTTCTCATCATGCGGAATAAAATCTGTTCTGTTTTCTGGCCCATAATAGTCATTTGAATCTGATTATCATACTTGTTGATTCTCATGACTACCCCACATTAAAACTGTTTCATCATCATCAATTCTTCAACAAATTTGGGTAAACCTCATCACCATTCTTCCGAAAATCTTCAAAAATGCCATTCGAAATTTTTTTAGGCCTTAAATTCTACATTCGCCCCTGGCACTTCTACATTCGCCCACTTTTGTTGACCCGAAGGTAGAACAGTAACCAGAATGTAAAATAATACTTGACCCTTTCCACATTCGCCCAAAATCAGCTACTTTCGCCCACTCGACTTCCACCTTCGCCCGCGCGATCAATCGAATGTGAAAATAGTCACCCGAATGTGGAAAATATTATCACAAAATTCCAGGTTCGCCCAAAATCTCTCCACGTTCGTCCAAAAAATGCTACCTTCGCCCAGTAACATTCCACATTCGCCCGCCCGACTTTCTGAAAGGGGCGAATGTGCAAACTGAACGTGTTCTTGATCAATATTTTCTTCAAATCAGTCCACAATCACTCTAATCCTTTGAATTTAATGATGAAACATGTTCAGAAAGGTGCGGAAATGAAAACCTAACCCTCGAATTCACAAAAACATGGAAAAATCACATGATTTCGGGTTCAATTAAGAATCTAGGGTTTCTAGGGTTTCAACCTTTCATTCAAAATCTGATTTTAACGTCTGAAAACAGTAAAAACGAGCTGTGATTGATTCAAACGACTGTTAGATCGTTCAAATCGGTACCACGGCTCTGATACCAATTGAGAATCCGGTTACGGACCGAACTCGCGGATCGAATAAGCGTAAACAACTCGGTTTCAGACGGGGAATTCGAGACGAGACAGAAATATACGATAACAACGTCATCACAGATTCGTATTAATACAGAAACAGTTACAGACACTGTTATCAGTAGGATAAACGTCTATCTCGTGGCCGGGGGAGGTCGGGCATGACCTCCCCCTTGAGAGCATTCAAAGTACCAACTCATATCACCAAATGAACAATAACACATGAGATTGCTATTTATAGTCCAATACACCAGTTCCACGTTCGCCCCTTTATGATGGTCGAATGTGGAGTATTTCCACATTCGCCCATTTGTGTTGGTCGAATGTGGAAAACTTCCACATTCGCCCACTTTGTTTAGGTCGAATGTAAACATGTGTATTGTCCTATATTTACAAATGCGTCAGATCCATAAAATGCCCTTATGGATCACCACAATCTCATGTAACACATTACTAAGACTCAACCCTAGTCTTATTCGACAGTGACGTCCACAGAAAGTGCATCAACACCCGGACCAAACGGTCATCATCGGCCATGAAATCTCCAACACCATAACAGCGCACCTAAAGCAACTCTTGGTCAAAAACATAGACATATTCGCCTGGCAACCATCCGACATGATCGGTGTTCCAAGAGAAATCGCGGAACATAAACTCAATACTTACAAATCCGTGGAGCCAGTCGCCCAAAAGATGCGCGAAATGGGGCCGGAGAAAACAAAGGCGATGAACGAACAGGTCAACGAGCTTCTCAACGCAGGCATCATCCGCCCGATATGATACCAAACCTGGGTAGCCAACCCAGTCATGGTGGGGAAAACAACCGGTGGACGGCGCATGTGCGTCGACTACAAAGACCTAAACAAGGCCTACCCAAAAGATTGTTACCCTCTACCAGAAATCGACTTAAAAGTGGACTCCCTCGCACCATATCGCTTCAAATGCTTCCTGGACGCCTACAAAGGCTATCATCAAATCCAAATGGCAAAGGAAGACGAAGACAAAACAGCTTTCCGCACAGATACAGGAATTTTCTACTACACCAAAATGCCCTTTGGCCTCAAAAACGCGGGAGCCACATATCAGCGACTCATGGACAGCGCTTTCGTTGACGAGATAGGCGTACGTTTGGAAGTATACGTCGACGATCTCGTCATCAAAAGCAAAGACGAGGACCACATGCTGGAAGACATCCAGAAAACATTCAACCAACTTCGAAAGGTGCGCATGAAGCTCAACCCCAGCAAATGCTCCTTCGGCATGGAAGAGGGAAAATTCCTGGGAGTTGTTGTCACGAGAGATGGGTTCCGCGCAAATCCAGACAAGGTTCTATAAAGGACGTTCAGACACTAATGGGACGCCTCGTCGCCCTCAATCGCTTCCTTTCAAATTATGCTTCTAAGTCATTTCCTTTTGTAGACACCCTAAAGAACTGTCTGAAAAAAAGCAATTTTCGCTGGACCCCTGAGGCGGAGAACGCTTTTCAAGAAATGAAAAAATGTCTTATGAATTTACCTACTCTCACCGCACCATTACCCAAGGAACCGTTAACCCTGTACCTCTCTGTCACGGAAAGGGCAATAGGCGCGGTACTCATTGTGGATCGAAAAGGCGTCCAAACACCCATCTACTATATCAGCAGAACCCTGCTAGATGCGGAGACTAGGTACTCCACAATGGAAAAGCTAGTACTAGCTCTCATTCACGAGTTAAGAAAACTATGAAAACCCTTGTAAAAACCATAAAAAAAAATTATTTTTTTTTGAAAAAAATACACAAGGTAACATACATGTATTAAAGCGTTTTGGGCCAAAAAAATAAAAAAAACGCCGATTGGATATTTTAAAAAAAATAAACAAAATTTGCACTGTTACATATGTAACAACTGATGTTACATATGTAACAGAGCTGTTACATATGTAACAGCACAAACTTTGTTTATTTTTTTTTAAAATATTCTATCGGCGTTTTTTTTTATTTTTTTTGCCCAAAACGCTTTAATACATGTATGTTACCTTGTGTATTTTTAAAAAAAAATTAAAAAATTTTAGATGGTTTTTACAAGGGTTTTCATAGTTTTCTTAACTCAAGGGGGTTTTCAGTTTATAATTTCCCTATATATATATATATATATATAAACACATGGGAATTCTAAAATGCAAACGATCTCCACTTGTGCAAACCAAGGAAACCTCATTGTGTGGTCATGCTTCTTCTACGTCCAGCCTTTTGATTCTTTAGAGAGGGGTATTATGGACATTTACATCCTAAACAACCCTCTTACGCAACACTGAAAAAGTACCGATGTTGACCTATACCTCTTTCATCCTTTTTTTATTTCCCTCCCACCAACATATACACCCAATCCAAAACCCACTTGTGATCTTTCTCTTTTAACATAGTGATATCTATTTATTTCTTTTTGTATTTTTTTTGAGAGAAAAGCATGAATCTATATTAATAGGAGAGAGAAGAGAGGAAAGATGAAAGAGGAGAGACTAGATGGGACACTTTAAGACTCTTGGACCATATTACCCTTTTTTTCACTAAATATGTATCTTAATTTTTTATCAAAAGTAAGAAATAATCACCACCATTGATCACTTAAGATGGATGGTTAGAATTTGTGTTGCATGGGTTTTCTTAACTGGAGAGGGTTTTCAAATAATCTCTCCCATATATATATATATATATATATATATATAGAGAGAGAGAGAGAGAGGAATTGGTTCAAATGAGAATCTTTGGCCAAACTGAGAACTGAGAGAACCTTCTGAACCACACATTTCTCAAAGACATTTTTTTAATTGCTGCTTTTTATACAATAATATTTTTTTTTTCAATTTACACATATGTATAAATGAAAAAAAAAATTATTGCATAAAAACGTGCAATTAAGTAAAAATAATAATTTTTTTTGCCTTTATATGAAACGTGTGGTCCAGAATGGTTCTCTCAGTTCTCAAATAGGGGTTGGGTCTCTTAGGATCCATACCCTATATATATATAGGGAAAAGATATTTTGGAAACCCACTTGAGTTGAGAAAACCTTTGAAAACCTATGTAGAAAACCATTATTTTTTTTGAAAAAAATAACCAATGTAAATTACATGTTTTTAAGCATTTTGGGCTAAAAAATAACAAAAGCGCCGATGGGATTTTTTTTTAAAAAAATAAACAAAGTTGCTAAAAAAACATATGTTTTCAGCTATTTACCTATGTTTTTAGCAACTTTGTTTATTTTTTAAAAAAAATCCCATCGGCGCTTTTGTTATTTTTTTTTGGCCCAAAACGCTTACAAACATGTATTTTACATTTGTTATTTTTTTCAAAGAAAAACATTGTTTTTTTACATGGGTTTTTGAAGGTTTTCTCAACTCAAGCGGGTTTTCATTTTATAATTGACCTATATATATATATATATATATATATATATATATATATATCAGTGGCGTAGGGAATGATGAGGACACTCAAATCACCATTGAGGGTCAAGTGGTTCCGCAGGTGAGTAAGTTCAAGTATTTAGGATGGTTTGTACAAAGGGATGGGGAGATCGATAGTGATGTAGTACACCGCAACCGTGCTGGATGGTGTAAGTGTAGAGTAGCTACTAGGGTATTGTGTGATAGGAGGTTTCTTGTTAAATTAAAGGGGAAATTTTATAGGGTAGTAATTAGACCTGCTATGTTATATGGGATGGACTGTTGAGCCATCAAGAAAACACACACATATAAGATGGACGTAGCAGAGATGAGGATGCTGAGGTGGGTGTGTGGGTACACAAGGTTAGACATGATAAGAAATGAGGTTCTTAGAGAAAGGCTAGGAGTTGCTAGAATATCGAATAAGATAAATAAGGGGAGATTGAGATGGTTTGGGCATGTGAAGAGAAGACATATGACAGAGCTAGTTAGAGCGGTGGAAAGCCTCATGGTGGAAGGGAGGAGGGGCAGGGATAGGCCCAGATTGACTTGGGATGAAAGGATTAGGAAAGATTTACTCGAGTTACACCTCTCTGAGGACATGGTCCAGGATAGTAGCTTGTGGAGAAATAAGATCAAGGCTAAAGACTGTTAGGATAAATTCATATGAGTTTTTAGATGTGTCATAGGAAATTAGATTCTCACACACTTTTTTGTTGGACTTTACATGTGTTTGTCTCCTTGTGCATTATAGGTTGTTTCTAGTTGTATATCTTTTTTCCATTTTATTATTTACTCTTCTCATCATCTCTGTGATACTGGTAGTTTAAATCTCCTGTTATAGTATATTTTTTGTTTTGTTGTGGGCTTTAGAGCCGAGGGTCTCTTTGGAAGCAATCTCTCTATTATCAGGAATAGAGGCAAGGTATGTCTACATCTCACCCTCTCCAGACCCTACCAATAGTTACACTATTTGTAGAATTTACTGGGTATGGTTGTTGTTATATATATATTATTCTAATTTTTAGATCTAGTTTTTTTGTACTTTTTATTATCGTAACGGTAAAAAAAATTAGTGGGGCCCACTAGATTTCAACTTTAACGCTTGCTAACTCCTTGGTAGTAGGGCTTCGATAGTGCCCCCTTTAAAAGTGACGACACACTGTTGGGTGCGTCACCCAACTGATGTGGCTTGACCTTGTAGCCTTATACACAATTTGATTTTCTGGAATTTCAGTTTTGAATGAATGAGTGTTTCACGTTTTAATTCTTTTATCCGACGACGAATCTGTTGGAACAATCGGGTCACAAACAAAAACAAACAACCGGATTTTGTGAGAAACACATTAACGACTCTTTTCGTTTTATTGAATCAAACCACCACAAAATAACAAAACAAACAAACCTTATTTATACTAAACATAACTTGATCACCAAGTTATCTATTCTAGTCAAATAATGATTCCTAACTAAACATACAAATTAAAACTATCTAAACCTAACCGATAAACATCAAGTTAAATCAAGATTAAACCCAACAGTTTCAAACAAGGCACGAGCTATAGTCATATACCAAGGATAAAACTTCCTCATCTAAAGCACATACCAGGTGATAGACTAAGACTCCCTCACATCACATTGGTATTGGCTCCAAGTACACTAACGCTTCCAGGTAGGAATTTATTTTGCATGTTTTATCATATTTGTATTACTTTTGCAACTTTTATGAGGAAATAGTTTAGTGATATGGTGTTTTTTCGTATAAAAGTGACGTGAGTTCAAATTCTTTGAAGTAAAATGTAATGTGTGGTATTTAAACGTACAAAATTGTTAAAAAAAAGCCAATGTAAAGAACTCCAAAACCCAATGACCTTCCACTAGCTAACTTTATTGTCTCTCGTGCAAAAATTATATCAAATTTTGTAAATAAAAAACATATACTTCTATAACATTAATTTACAAATGTTTTGTGCTTTATGGTGTTGTACATCATGCTTTGGGTGTTTTAAAAAAATGATTTTTCATTTCTAATCCAAAACTTTTCAACTTTGGCAATTTAACCCTTTGAGTTGATTTTTTTTTCTTTTACAACCTAAAGCTTTTCATCTTTTGCAATATAACCCCTACTTTCAACTTTGGGCCCCCAAACTTTTCATCTTTTGAAAATTTTCATTTTATGTTTTATTCTAACATTCGTGAGTTAACACGCCACAACGTGCGTGTGAAGTTCATTGTTTTTTCGTCTATTTTTGCCCGTTTGAGTGGTCTGTCTCAGCACGTCTATTTTTCCCCTTTTGATAGGTTTGTCGCAACGTGTAAGTTCTAGGTTGACTTAGTTATTTTATTTTTGTTTTACATTTCGGTCTAATTTTCGCATTGACCCAACACAACGGGCATGCATGGTTCAATGATTTTACATGTACTTTTCGTTCGGTGTTATTTATCCTTTTTTTTACTTAATTTGATTTTACGAGTTTTCTCAGTGTTATCGCTGACAATTGCGTGACATTGGTGCTACTTAATACAGTTTACGCCTCGCCACAACACAGCTAGAGGGCTAAAAACTAATTTTGATTATAATAAGAAGTTTTTTATTATTCACTTTTGAATGCGTTTAATTCATCGTGTTTTTTTAATGATAGTGAGGGAGGTGGATAGGTCAGGTCAGGTCAGGCGACACGGTAGGTAAAGGAATAGAGGTGGTGAGGTCCGGTGGCGAAGGAACATAGGTGGTGAGGTCGTTGCTGGTGAGGTTTGGCGGATGGTCATTTGTATTGTTAAACTTACCATCTCTGTTCCTATGTTTAGGTGGGGGATTGAATTTATGTGTTTGTTTTGAATTTTTATCTTTTATTTTACTAGTTTTAGGTTTGATTGAATAATGGTTGTTTAGGTAATCAATTTGATTAATGGTTGTTGTGGGGGAGGGTTTTGTTGAAAGGTAGTGGTGGTTGGGGACGAAGAGAGCAGATATAGATATAGAGAGAAAGTTTATAATACATTTTTTTATAAAAAGGGTAATATAGTAATTTCACATGGACTTAACTGAAAAACTTAACCCTCCATCCAAGTCAGGGACTATCGATGCAACAAAATATAAAGCACAAATCCCATATGTGTAATTTTGAAAAGCTGAGGAGCATACTTTAAATTTAGAGAAACCATAAAAACCATCCGTGGAGTTTACTCTTTCGAGTTTTTAGTTATCTAATTTGTTTTATTTACAGGATATAGAAAACTTATTTTTATTTACGAAGAAAACACATCACACGCGGAAAAATTCATCATAATAGAACCTGTCGTAAATACCCATCAGAAAAACCGTTGGTCAAATTCGATTGACCCACCAATAATATTCACATATGAGTTGCTGGCAAAGGGTTATGGGATTAATATACCCTTGACATCATGCTGATGTCATATTTAGGAGTCCTACACCCATATTAATTGTTTACTAACACAAAAATTAATAATCAAATTAAATTTTCTTGGGAATATAAGACACCAAAACTAGTGCATCTTTGACCCTGACTACTTTTACTCATTGGGAATACAAAACAAGTCATCTTCAAATCTCTCTTTTATATATCATATTCACGTTTTAATTATTTTACAATAAATAAATAAAAATATGGTTAGTGTATATGAGTTTTTGACCAACCTACATTAAAATATATATATATATATATATATATATATATATATATATATATATAAAAATGTGGTCAAAATAGTCATCAACTAACAACCATATTTTAATTAGTTTGATTATTTAAAAAAAAATATATAAAAATAAAGGAACTCTATATATAAGTTTTTACCCAACCTAGTGTACATACAAAACATATTTACCTTTTTTGGTACTTTGAAAATATTTACACTCTCACATCTTCTCTTCCGTAATCCCGCATCATTCTTTTTCTAGACGGCTACAACCATCATTCCTTGTGATCGTTCCTCCCTTACAGGTTTGTTCATATTCAATTATCGAATGCTTGCTTACATATGCTCAATTTGCAAATTGTATTGAATTTTAAAGCAGTATAACTTTCATAGCTTAGTTTTTCAAGATAAAACGTGCTACATGTTCACCGTTAAAGAATACGATGTGTTGGCTTCCATGTTATGAGATTGTCGTTGTTCGGGCCTTAGTTTGACACCAAATATATGTATGAATATCTATGATTAACATGCTCAAGTTTATATTTGTTTGTATGGTTTTGATCATGTGTTTTCATGTTTGCGTTAAAATATATCTATACTTTGTATAGATAATTGAACGTTAAACATTCATGTGCAGAATGGCATTATAAAGTACAAGTCGATGTTCTGCTATACTATAGTATTGGCTACTCTCATTATTCGTACATTTATATGTTAATTAGCATATAAAATGTTTTGATGACATGTATCTAAAATAAGGTCGTACATTGAACCGAACATCTCAAAGAGGTGTTGTTCGTATTTAAAATCAAACTGAATGGCGTCATACATATACATATGCATATAATTTTACATTAAAACTTTGTTATAAATGTTAGCTCCGTACTCATATTTCCATAATAACTGTGGACCGAACAAATCATGATATAGAATCATATTATAATTTAATTACAGGTAAACTAAATACAAAATAGTGATAATTGTGTTTCTAAAAAAGAAAATATATGATACAAAATTTCAATTTCCAAACCAGTGACTGCTAAAGTAGTCAAATTGTATTTATTATTTGAAAATAGAGAATAAAACGTTTGATTGTATTTATTATTTGAAAGTTTATGGATAGGTTTTAAGAAATACTAAAATTCTTTTATTTTTAGTTTCTTAAGGGAAATATGTGTTCACCATATTACAATGACGGGGTCTTTGAGACATTGGATGAGCTTACGGATTGGGTGAAAAATATTGCATACAATCTTGGATACGTTATTGTCAAACAAAGATCAAAGAAGGCAAGGGATGTCGTCAACAAGGCTTGTCTTATGTGCAATCGTGGCGGTAATTACACAGCAACATCAGAGTCTACCACTCATTCTGGCACAGTGAAAATTGGATGTCCATTTCAACTTATAGCAAAGCGACACGTAAACGAAGGAGGATGGAAAATATGAATTAAGTGTGACGAACATAATCATGAACCTGCTCAATGGCTTGAGAGGCATGCTTATGCAAAAAGGTTAACTAATGAAGAGTTCGCACTGGTGGAAGAGATGACACTGCTTGACATACCTCCACGTAAAATTCTCATTGCGTTGAAGGAGAAAAATAGTGCAAATGTCTCCACAATTGAAACAATATACGATGCACAAAAGAAGATACGGATGGCCCAAAAAATTGGATGCACCCTGATGCAATCATTGATGAAATCTTTGAACAATGGGGGATATACCCATCATGTTCGTGCAGATAGTAATACCAATCAGGTACAAGATTTATTCTTCATCCATCCCGATTCAGTAGAAATATGGCGTGCATTCCCGCATGTTCTTATTTTAGATGCCACATACAAGACAAACAGGTACTGTCTCCCTTTTATTCAGATTGTTGGGCTGACTTCAACAAACAAGACATTTTGTATAGCATTCGCGTTGATACAACATGAAAAAAAAAGATAATTTTAAGTGGGTTTTGAACTGTCTGAGAAAGACACTAGACGGCCACATGTTGCCACGTGTCATAGTCACAGATAGAGAGTTGGCTCTTATCGAGGCATGCCGATGTATCTTTCCAGATGCAACCCGATTACTTTGTAGATTTCACATTCATGAAAATATTAAACGCCATTGTAGGCAATCATTCAAATCTGAGGATAAATGGGAAACTTTTAAATCTCAATGGAATTACCTGGTGGGGTCACCGACTATTAAAGACTACGAGAAAAATCTAGTCTATTTGCACCCAAATTTGAAGGCTAATCATCAAAGTAATTTTCTTAGAATTTTAAATAGTTTATTGAAATAAATTTGTATTCAGAAAATGACATGTTTCATTTGACTTTTTTCAGATGTGTATAACTACGTGTATGAGCAGTGGTTAAAAAATTATAAAGAGATGTTTGTCTCTGCGTGGATTGATCAACATTTAAATTTCGGCGAACGAACAACAAACAGGGTAGAAAGCCAACATGCTTTGTTTAAAAGGCATATTTCTTCGAACAAGACACCGCTGGATAAATTTGTAAAAGTTATCGATGACATGGTTCGCTTACAATGCACCCAAATAAAGGCAACTTTTGAGGAAAGCCGAAAAAAGATAAAACATCGTCATAACAATAAAACATTTGCTTTATTGTTAAATAATGTTTCTCTTGAAGCTCTAGATATACTATAAGGGGAGCAGAAGCAAATTAAAGATCTGAAAGACAAAAACCAAGCATGTAGATGTCGGATTCGCCGTAGTTGCGGTTTACCATGTGCATGTGAAATCGAATCGTATGTGGAAGCGTCTAAATCCATTCCACTAGATACAATAGATAGCTTTTGGAAAAAGCTTGATTTCTCACCGGCGTTGTTACGCCAAGAAGAAGCGGAAACTGCATTTTGTGAGCAGTTTGAAAAGTTTCAAGAAGCTTACTATAAAGAGTCAAACCCAGGGGTGAGAAAGAGTTGGTTACAAAAGCTACAAGGTATTTGGGATGCTAGTAGCACTAAACATAATGAGCCAGCAGTGCAAACAAACAATCGTGGAAGACCAACAACAAAATCCAAAAAAGCTACTAAACCGGTCCCTCCACCTTCTAAACCTCCTCTTCAAAGAAGTTACTCCCAAAAGCCGCCAAGGCACAGTTCCTTCGTTGACTCCCAAGAGCCTCTAAGGCACAGTTCGTTCGTTGACTTCCAAGAGCCTGCAAGGCACAGTTCGTTCGTTGACTTCCAAGAGCCTGCAAGGAATAGTTCATTCGTTGACTTCCAAGAGCCTGCAAGGCATAGTTCATTTGTTCCATACACTGATCCATTTGTAGGTTCAACCCTACCGACCTATGATTTTATGGGGTTGAGCGACGATTATGCCCGGCATAGTTTCACCAACCCTTCAAGCACACCGGGATATGATTTCTTTGGCACCCAAGGGAGTGTTTTCGTAGGGTTGAATCACGGGGATAGTGCCGGACCAAGTAGTTTCACCAACCCTACAAGCACTCTGAACTTTGATTTCTTTGCCACTCAAGAGAGTTTCACCAACCCTTCAAGCGCACCGGGATATGATTTCTTTGCTACTCAAGAGAGTTTCACCAACCCTTCAAGCACACTGGGATATGATTTCTTTGGAACCCAAGAGAGAGTTTTTGTAGGGTTAAATCATGGGGATAATGGGAGACCAAGTAGTTTCACCAACCTTTCAAGTGCATCGGGATATGATTTCTTCAGCACTCAAGGGAGTGTTACTGGTGTGTTGGGTGATGTAAGATATATGAATGATCTTCCAAAAGTTTTTCATCCGTATGTTAGACGTATACATAATGTGTTGGGTGATGGAAATTGTGGGTTTCGGGCGACAGCTTCTGCTCTCGGGTACGGTGAGGATGAATGGCGATTAGTCCGGAGAGAACTAATGGAAGAGCTTCTGCAGTTTAGAAAGGAGTATACAGAGGCTTTTTGTGGTTCATTCAATGATGTCTTTACATCCCTGTGTTGGTCGGGGTCGGGTTTGGTGCCAAAAAAACATTGGATGCTTATGCCAGAAGCAGGGTTGCTGATTGCGAACAAGTATAAGGTAATTGTTCTTTTTTTATCTAATCAGAAGGGAAACAGTTCAACATGCTTCTCGCTTTTGAATGGCCCAGACCAATTCCCACAGAAAAAGATAATTACGATTGCACATGTTCCCGATGACCATTATATAATGGTAGAATTGAAAGGAGAGTTTCCAATGGCCACCACAAACAATCTATGGAGAATTAAAAGAAGAAGCAGTGCAGCCGCTTGGGATCATGTATTTGAATCACGCCAAAAAATGTTTAGAGATTCGCTACCTAAACGACGTCCAGGATATGTAAATATAGATTAAAACACGATATGAAAATTATGGTTTTGTTTGGATTATTTGTTGTTATTTTAACTATTTGTGTTTTTTTAATGGCTAGGTAAAAATATATGTAATGCGTATTGTCAAAAGCTATTTTGAACCGTTATAAAAAATATAAAAGTGATGTTATATTTAGAAAACATTATATATACTAAATAGAATTTTATTGTATTTTTTAAAAATATATAATAAATATATAATAACATTAATCCATAAAGAAACATGTAAAAAATAATATAGGATTAATATTAAAAAATTATATAAAATTCCTCAAATAGTAGTATAATTAATGGGGTGTAATATGATTAGTTGATAATTAAAAAACACTTTAATTAAAAAGCAACTTTAAAACTTTTTGGATTTAATGATGTGGGCCTATGGTGTATAATTCCTAATTAAGTGGTGTATGAATCTAGAACCCCGCTGGCAAATTCCATTGTTATTCCATCAATGTAGCCTTTTGGTAAACGCATTATGACGTAGAGGTAGCCAAAGAGTCTCAGGTTTCACAACGTACGTAGTTATGTATTATCTTTTAGTTGGATTAATATATGTATATTTCTTGGTTATAATACTGCCCACTTTTAGTAGTAAGTTGTGAATAAATCAGGAAAAAGTACCATTAATAAAAGGGATAATTGCACAAATAAACATTTGATCAAAGTAATTTGCAAAATTAAACATAGGATGCGTCTAAATAACAGGGACGAGACACTCTTTGCGTCTACCAATCAGACGATTACTTTGCGTCTACCAATCAGACGATTACACGTGTAAAGCCTTCAGACGCCTTAATTTTTAAGGTCTCTGCGTCTAAACTTTAGACGCGAAAAAGGATTGCGTCTAAAGAACATACTCTTAAATTAAAGAGTCTAAACCTTTTTAAGAGTCTGTTCTTTAGACGTAATCCCTTTTCGCATCTAAAGATTAGACGCAAGGACCTTAAAAATTAAGGCGTCTGAAGGCTTTACACGTGTCTCGTCCCTGTTGTTTAGACACATACTATGTTTATTTTTGCAAATGACTTTGGTCAAATGTTTATTTGTGCAATTATCCCTTAATAAAATTCCAGTGAGGTCACATGACATCTCAGGTTTGTAAATATTAAGTGTTCAAGTGTTGGCGGATCACGATAGTATGGACATTATCCTTTCACATGGCACAAATATATCATGTTTTCATGAGTTTGTCATACAATTTATGACTTTAAGTAGAGGTCAAGATTTATTTTTATGAAGATGCACCTTGGATTCATGATGTAACAACTAATTAACGTACAACAACAAAAAAAGACTCTAAATATCAAAGCAAAATGAAAATTAAAAGTTGATATGAATGGAAGTGCCTCTTGATCCTGGCCAATAGAGTAATTAAAGATCTTCTTTGAATCGAATGCAACCTCAGTGATACTTCTTCTTCACACCCTAGTGCATAAAAAAATGAACATATGGATGTGAAACAAGGATATTAAATCTATTGTTAAACATGTCAGGCAAATGATACTTGTTTCGTGATGAAAATTTGAGCTACTGAAAACAAAAACTAATTAAAGAATAGGGAGAGTTCAAATTCTTCACGTGCATGTTTGTGGTGTATTTTTCCTAGAAAATATAGGAGTTGAATAAATTTTTTTTTAAAGAATAGGTAACTGATCACGTACTCTTGGTAAGAGATTTTGATGCCTCCGGCTCTTGGATCCGCGATGGTAGAAAAGGCTTCATGTGACAAGTCAAGGTCGCCCTTGCAGCCAGGAGGGGGGCAGAAATCGGTGATCATTACAGTCACTGTGGGGTTGTCCGTACAAGGGTGTGGCACGCCTTGGTTGGTTGCACCTGTACAAGTCACCTGGAAGGTTTTCCCACAAGCAGCTCCACCTTGCCATAAATCTTGATTCGCAGCTGCAATCATAACTCCTTGATCTTGAAACCCGTAACAAGCTGATGCTGTAACAATAATGTAAACATATTATGATGATCACTTAATATATAGAGTTAAATGCCAAAATGGCCCCTGTGGTTTGACCCAAATTGCCACTTTGGTCACTTTTTTGAATTTTTTGCCAAAACCACCCCTCAAATATCGAAAAGTGCCCAAATGACCCATATTTAACTGAGTTTTTAACTGAGGATGGAAAGTCAGTTAAGTATCAGGGGCATTTTCGTCATTTCATCTCAACCCCCCTCTTCTTCTTCTTCTGCAGATAACCCATCTTCACAACCTTCACCAGCCACCACCACCACCCTTCACCCTTCACCGTCCACCACCACCCTTCACCCTCCACCACCACCTACTAACAGATCTAAATTAACAATAATAATAATTAGAATGATAATGCAACTGAATATTAAAATTTAATGTTTATAATTGCAGACAGCAACAGAGTTGATCAAAGACATTGCAGTTTTAGAGTATGAAGTTTCACATTTGGAGCAATATCTTATCTCGTTATACCGTAAAGCATTTGATCAACAAATACCATGTGCATCTCCATTAAGAAACAATGGACCACTAAAGTCACCATTGATGACCCCAACAGGGAAGTACTCAGAAACTTCCAAATCTGTTATTTCATCAAAACCAGATAAAGGAATCATTGGTAAACCACCAACCTCTTTTGGTAAACCAACACATACCTAATTACCCCTCACCCATCTCAAACCTATTATTATTTATACACAGATCTGTTAGAGCAGGGGAGAAAGAAAGAGACTCGGTAGAGAGAGAGAGAGAGAGTCGTAGAAAGGGGTTTGTGGCGGCGGAGATCTGCTGTGGCGGCGGCGTGTGGTGGGGTTGGATCTGGGTTCGGGTTGGTGACGGGTGGAGGGTTGTCCGGGTGGTAGTGGGTTGTCCGGGTGGTGGTTGAGGTTTCTGGGTGGGTGGTTGCAGGTGGGTATGGCGTGGATCTGGGTATGGTTGCAGGTGGGTGGTTGCAGGTGGTTGAGGTTTCAACTAAGGATGGTTAGTAGATGGTCTATGGAATGAATCGAACAAAGAAGGAAGGAATTGAGCAATAGATGGAATTAATGGAATGAAAATAATGAGAACAGAGGAGTTGACACAAGAAATGGTGATGGATAGTGGTGGTTAGTTATAGTGGTTGTATTTATATGGAGAAGATGAAGTACAGAGTGAAAGGACGAAATTACCCCTCAGACTTAACTGACTTTCCATCCTCAGTTAGAAACTCAGTTAAATATGGGCCATTTTGGCACTTTTTGATATTTGAGGGGTGGTTTTGGCAAAAAATTCAAAAAAGTGACCAAAGTGGCAATTTGGGTCAAACCACAGGGGCCATTTTGGCATTTAACTCTGATATATAAGAAGATAAAATGTTGTATATAATATTTATTATGTGTGTGTGCACGTGCGCAATAGTGTATATGGATTACGCAAGTATGGAGGGTCATTGATGGTTCCAATCCCACTTTCAGATGACCCGAAAGCTAAAAGGCTCATAACTACGAGAATGCTAGCGTATATTCTTATGGATGCCATTGAAGTTCAAAGGCTGATTAAAAGTATGGAAATAGGTAAAGGATTAAAGAGAGCTTTAGAGACTAAGCTTGTGATATTTTGAATGAAAGAGATGGTTATTTATACTATATTAGTGCATGTCATATCAAGTTGATTATTGGAATAATACCCCAAAACACGCATGCGGCAACTGGGTACGTTGTGGTTCACAAAGATATTCTATGAAGAGCCAAAGAAAAGGAATATTTTTAATAATTTGTATTTTGCCAGAAAGGAAACAAACAAACTGCAGGCCTATCAAAAGAGATGTAAACAATGAAATCACTTTACACAAGTTTGTTCTTCTGTCCTCCTGCAAACTGCATGAAATTTATTTGTTTTTGTATTTTAAGAGATTTTTTATATATTTTTTTATTTCTAGGTGGTCTAGGAGATTGATAAGCTTTTCTACTAGGTTTTTGAAACATGTTTGGGTTCTTGGTCGTTTGCTACACAGGATAGCAAACTAATGCAAGAAGTCCTTATTTTGAATATAACTTAGACGTTTTGCATGAGTTCTGTACCCTAGGTAAAAACAAGGCATGTTAATTCTCCTAGATCACCGAGTAATAAAAAATGTCTTAAACTAAGGGGGAACGGGGCGCCACCAGAATTGGTCACGGGTACCCCACTACCAGCACGGTAACACCGCCGCCACCCATGCTGGTAGTGGTCCCGTGAACCAAATTCTGGTTCTAGTCAACGGGCTGGTACCTGTGATTTTTCTCTCTTTGTCTCTATCTCTCTCTCATTGATTGTGGGTAAATAATCAGTGAAGTGTTGCCTCCAAAAAATGTTTTAGTGAAGCAAATTAGTGAAGTGATGTGGCAGTGTAGGATTTGTTGAAATCAGTGAAGTTGAAAAAACTCACGGATAGTGCCCCGTCCCCCTAAATCTTTCTTACACTTTTTCCATGTTAGTTGCATTTTTGGCTTGTCAAAATGTTTCATATATATATATAGTTGCAATAGCACCACGAATACTTTATTGTCTAGCAGAGCAACATGGTGCCACATTATTACATATTCCAACCATTGTAAATGATATTCTAAACCACGTGCATCAATATATCGTGTCAAGTTGATAGGTTTCGGGATTGCGGGTGAATTCTTTAACCATAACCCAACCCATATATTTATATGTGACATGTCGTGTCAGACCCACTTAAAACTGTGTTGTGTTTTGGGTCGACCCAGTTATATTTATATGTGACGTTTGGTATGTGTTAGACCCACGTGTTGTGTTTCGGGTCAACCTTTATCATGTTATTTGACGTAGTGACTTACTAACAATTTAAACAGTTTGACTCAATGAAACCTTTTGTAAATAGTGCCATTTTAATTGTTTTTTATTTCTTTATTTCTTATTCCAAGTTAACAAACTTGAGTTTATATATGGGATATTGGATTTTAATAATTAAACTTTGATGAATTGGCCGACATTAATCCGAACTTAAGAAATTCCCTCTAACAATGCCAACTTGTAAACTATTTTCCTCCACCGAGCCTATTCAAACTTGGGTCTAACCCAATTAGTTCATGATGACTTGGCAGCTAACGTGGAGAATGACGTGGAATTTTTTTAACTCTATTTATTTAGCCCCACCACCACATTTCCTGCAACCACCACCCGCCACCACTGCTATCACTACCAACCACCACATTCCTTTAGTGAAGCACATCGAAACCTGCAATATAGTACATGAAGCGACGAATAACATCTGAAACCTGCAATGCACTCTGACAACATGAAACCCTTAGTTCCGTATGACCTAGTAACATCTGGCAGCAGTGTGGTGGTTTATGTCGGGGACGGTGGTAGGGGACAATGGTGGGGGCTAGTGGTGCGGTGGTTTAGTGGTTTAGGTGGGAAAAATGGTGGTGCAAGGGATTGAAGATGATGGCTGTGCGGTGGGAGGAAGGTGGGTGGTTGTGGTTGTGGTTGTGGTGGCGGTCAGAGGGTGAGGTGATGAAGATGGGGAGTGTTGTGGGTGGTGGCGGCTAACCGTGGTGTGTGGTAGTAGGTGGTTGAGAACGGTGGTGGAGGTGGATGTGGTGATGGTGATGATGCCACATAAGCTTCCACATCATCCAATAACAAGGTTTTGTGCCACGTCAGCGGTCACGTCAACAAAAAACTAACTGGGTTCGACCCCGGTTAGAAAAGGTTCAGTGAAGGAAAATAGTTTACAAGTTGGAAGAAAAATAATTTACAAGTTAAGAGTGTTAGAGAGAGTTTCTTAATCATGTTTTTATTTTGAATGTTATAGATATACCACCCCACCTATTACATCATATGGGTCCTATGACAGTGAAAATAGGTAATATTGTGCATATGGGTGTGTAAGCGTCACATAGGGAATTTATTTGTTAGGCAAGCATCATTCAAGCCGCATGATTTGGCCCTCATACGATGCATATATATGACATTTTTTGTCATGTAATACAACCATTTTCCCATGTCATACGAATTATATGGACCCGACTATATGATCCGTGTGACACATCAACTATATCTAAATAGTGTGTCAATTCCTTTATTTATGCACCAAAATATTTGTTACTAATATAAAGTAATCATTGGTGTTTTAAATAACAAACTCATCCATGCCCTACTCTATATGTATACCCCATATAAGTTTGAAGGCCAGACCACTTAAGAAGGAGAAACGTGCAAAATGAAATTTGGGAATTGGAAACCAGTCACCACTTAAATCCACCCGCGTTAGCCAAAATTACAAAAATAGGCATTTCTAACAACAATTTTCTGAAATTGACATTGACTGTCGGCTAAGACTTGGTCAACATTGTTGCTAGGTTAGCCTTTTGCCTAGAAATTTGTCGGCTTGACTGACAAATTTGCTAACTTAGCCGACGTTTAACTATTTTGGTAAATTTAATTAATCAAACGTCTATTTTAGTAATTTTCCCTAGCCACCTCACACCATTGTCACCAACTCACTTCTTCACAAGAAAAATTGCTCTCTTGGTAAGCCTACCTAGATCCACCATGTTGATTTTAAACATACGTACAACATATATGACACAAAAAACCTTGGGAATGTATCTGTGAGCTAGCCCACATATATTAAGTTAAGATTAATAGATGGAAAGAGCTTGATGCCTATATGCCAATTCTTAATCCTTCTCACACTTCTCACGAAATATGTCCTTTGTACAGAAACCTAAACCTATATATATATATATATGTATATGTATGTGCGCGCAATAGTGTATATAGATTACGAAAGTATGGAGGGTCATTGATGGTTCCAATCCCAGTCTTAGATGACCCGAAACACAAAAGGCTCATAACTACAAGAATGCTAGTGTAAAATTTTATGGATGCTGCATTGAAGTTAAAACGTTGTATTTATTTTAAAAATATGGAAATAAGTAATGATGAGAGAGAGTTTAAGTTTGTGATATTTTGAGTGAAAGAGATAGTTATATATAGTACTTTTTTATTGATAAGTGCTCCATATCAAGTTAATTATTGGAATAAATCACAAAACATATACGGCAGTCGGCAACTGCTTACATTGTGATTCGCAAATAATATATGTAAGAGCTAAAGTGAAGGAACATTTTTAATAATTTTATTTGTCTCTTGCCAGAAAAAGATGTAAACAATGAAGTAAGTTAGACACAATGTATCGCACTCTATCCCACTAGCTTTTCATATTGGACTTATGTTAACCCATCCGTCCTAAAAATAGAAATATTATCGTTTTTTGTGTCTTTTTAATTATTTCTACCTTTTCATGGTTGGTATAATGCGCTATCATAATCGAATTGCTTCACACAGTTTTAGGTGCATTGTTATCATAGATTAGCGACGGATATTACAAACTTCTCACAACACACAAAATTCTCAAACTATCTCAACTACAAATCATTTTCTCATCTCTCTCAATGGCAATGATCTTGGGTTGGAGCGTAGACGAGATAATAACGTTGGTGCGCGTTTGGCTAATTAAGTCTCACATCGAACACAAACTGCGAGTCATGTGCGCTTTGGGACACAATACATGCTCGATTCCGTGAAAATATGAGTTAAACCAACTGAAATATTTGCGAGCATCAAATGTTTTGCATAATCCAAATGGACGACAGAAAATCTGAGCCACTCTTTGTTGAGAACGCAAGCGAGCAGGCGACGAAGGAGGAAACGATCACGATGGCCCTTCGTGACTATCAAAGGATCTACGAGGGGAAACAGTTTCATCATGTTGGGGCGTGAAAAATAATTAGAACGCATCCTCAATGGAAAGATTTTAATTAGTAATTTTGTATGTGTGTGTCTATATATATATAGGTAAAAGTTCGTGTACAAATGTCATATTTCGTAATAAGTGAGAATGATTAAATCAAAAACATCATGCCTAAATCCAAAACACGATGAAAAAAACACGTTGTGTAGTAACATTTAAATACATAACTTATGTAATTTTCACAGTTTAAAACCATACATAACTTACTTTTGCTCTAGATAGCTAGAAGCTATGTTATGCATTTCTAAGTCTTATGATTAGCATTCACATCCCATTTTTTATAAGGGATATTGGATTTTATTAATCCAAACTTTGACAAATTGGCTAATATTAATTCCAACTTTAAAAATTGTTTGTGCCGGTTCTAACTTGTAAAATATTTTCCTTTACTTGTCCTTCACTAATGGTGATCTTGATCAGTTGACCAGCAACAAAATGAAGCTCATTCTGTTGAAAAACAGACGATCAAGACCACCATTTGTAAAGGACCAGTGAAGAAAATATTTTACAAGTTGGGATCGGTACAAGCAATTTTTAAAGTTGGGATTAATATTGGCCAATTTGTCAAAGTTCGGATTAATAAAATCCAATATCCCTTTTTTGTAATCACTAAAATAATAAAATACAAGAAAACTAATTAAAAACATTGAGACTTCAATAGCACAAATATAATATATGTTTTACATGCCCAAGAAACTAAATACAATACATATTCATCACATCCTAGCATTCCGCAATCATCGACTCATCAGGCTACATATATACAATACGGTTATGACAATTATCATTCATCTTGACTTTGTCGTTTATTTATGTGTAAGAACTGGTTTTCTGATAGGATTTATGGTCTTTATTTGGAAAAAAAAAAAACATTTTGTGTAATACCCCCCCCCCCCCCCTCATTCACGTTTCGTCACTACCTACATAAATACAGATTGAGTGTTTCGTGTGGACTATAAAGACATGAATAGGCACCAATGATGCATTGACAACGCAAGGGGACAAGACATTCATTCATTTCACTCTAGGAATTTCGTGGTGTCTTGTTTCGAAAAATATTGATTTCAGAAATAACTTCCAATTTATCAATTTCTTGATGCATCGACAATGGAAAGGGGGCAAGACATTCATTCATATTGCATCTATTAGTATAATACTCACATAAATGACATGATGTGTAGTCCTAATTTATCAATTTCTTAACCTATGGTTGCCTTTTAATATCTGTGAACTTATTTATTTATTTATTTATTGCTGAAACACAAAAGAAAAGCTGGAGAACTTAGATATATTTTGTTGCTAAATCCAAAACGTGGTAACAATTTTAGGTGACCAACTAAAAATAGTTATTTATGTTGGAAATTTTGAATTCTAGATTCCTTTGCGTGCAAGGCAAAGAAGTTAATTAAGGAGTGGATAATTATCAAAGAATTAAACGTGATGAGGTTTATTTGTTTAGAGATAATCATTAAATGTCCTAGAATAATAGATTTATTAACAAACCTAGTTATAGTCTAATAGGTGTGTTTAGCTATAAATACCATGGTGTGGGTAGAGGATTGTATGTTCAAGTTTTGTGTTAGTTTCTTGATCAATAAATCGTTTTTAGGTGCTTAGCCAATCACGAGTGTTTTTCCGATTGTGTTCGTCTCATACCAATTAATAACTTTAATTTACTTTTAATTGGTAGTGTTACATAACAAAGTTACATATAACTTTATCCACAATGCCTGCAACTTTGTGGCAAAAAATAGCCAGAATGCTAAGCAAATTTGTTGAGTTGAAAAAACTGAATCAAAATGAAAAATCTTAGAGCCCATTAAACTAACCATATATAAAATTGACTTTGGTTAGATTTACCCCATATCGCGTTTAGAAAATGTATACCGGACGTATAAAAGATGTACATAGAAAGAAGTTCTCACATACTTGACTAAGAAAATTGGAAAAAAAAAACTAATTTCTTTGCGAATCACAACGTAAGCAGTTGCCGAATTTGCTACCAGAGTCTAGTGTTTTCATCCTTTTGCAGCAAAGACAAAAATACAAATTATTAAATGTTCCTTCTCTTTGGCTCCTCAAAGAATATCTTTGCAGACCACAATGCAACCACTTGCCGTATGTGTGTTTTTTTGTGATTTTATTCCAGCACTTAACTTCATATGCAACACTCATCAAAACAAAAAGTAGAGTATAAATAACTCTCTTTTTCACTCAAATTATCACAAGCTTAACTTGTCTCTAAAGCGCGATCCACCTCAACGCGCATTTACTTATTTCTTTTGTAACTTCAATGGCATCCATAAGAATTTACTCTGGCATTCTCGTAGTTATGACCCTTTTATGTTTAGGGTCGTCGGAGACTGGGGTTGGAACCATCAATGACCCTCCATACTTACGTAATCCATATACACTCATTCACTATTGCGTGTCAATGCACACATATAATACTATAGAAAATATCTTCTTATATATGAAGTGATCATAACATGTTTGTCTTGTAATTACAGCATCAGCTTGTTACGGATATCAAGATCAAGGAGTAATGATAGCAGCTACGAACCAAGATTTATGGCAAGGTGGAGCTGTTTGTGGGAAATATTTCCAGGTGACTTGTACAGGTGCACTCAACCAAGGCGTGCCACACCCTTGTACGGGCACCCCTACAGTGACTGTAATGATCACCGATTTCTGCCCGCCTCCTGGTTGCAAGGGCAACCTTGACTTGTCACAGGAAGCCTTTTCTACCATTGCTGACCCAAACGCTGGAGGAATCAAAATCTCCTACCAACAGTATGTGTGCAATATATTACTTGTTTTTCGGTTTCCAAACTTTTACATATTACATTCCACGGGATAGATGATTGTTTCATGAAAATATGTTTGTTCTCCTTGTGTAGAGTGTGAAGATGAAGATGAAAGATCATGGAAGTTGCAGCATCTTGATTCGCAGTAGATGTGGAGATGCATGCAGGACCAATATTTCTAATAATATCAAACTTTTAATTTCCAGTGTGTTTGATGTTTGTTTATCGCTTCTTTTAATTTAATTGCATGGCATGATCATGAATCCAAGGTGTTCAAGTTTGTAGAAATAATAAGTCTTGTCCTCCACTTTGTATGCCAAACTTATGGAAACAAAAAATTAATGTGGCTTGTAAATGGATGATAAGTATACGGTAGTAGCCATACTACATAAAATTGTGACATCTAAATGGGAAATAATACAATGGCGGACCTAAGAATTTTTTCATGGGGTGTGGAATCTCTAAGCCTCTAGGTCGTTTATCCATCAGGTGTCCCGGGTCAGGTCGAGTCATATACCAAAAATAATAATACTAAAATTATATAATCAACAAAAGGAAACCAAAAGCCAAAAGTAATTTAAACGTCGTTACATATCTAAATTTGCGGATACATATCCCGATCAGCTAATCGTAGTAGTTTTGGAACATCAAACACACCAAAATTATCACAAGGACTCAAGTTATTAATACAAACAAATAACTCAGATGTCACCTCGTTAAAATAGTTTCCAAATTTTTGGATTTACATATCTAGAATTGAACTGACTGGTTAGATTTATTTGAATTATCTACATTAGACTATAGTCTCAGTCATTGTACTTAATCTTATCTACCTAGAATCTTATTTAAACCTTATAAAAAATAATAGACAACAAACTAAATGAAAGGACAAGTAAAATAAAGTAAAAAGAAAAGCATATTAAAAGTTAACGTGACTTTATCTGTCACCATACTTTTACATATTTTAAGTTTTTTAACTTCTTGCACTTAAAAAAAAATAACTCATCTTCTTCAGATCAAATTAAGAGAGACCTGCAACCTTTCCACCACGTCATTGCTCGCCGAAAAAAAACAGAGAAAAATATATACACACTAACCTTTCTACCAAGCGTATGGATCGCGGATTTATTTTCAAGGCTTATAAAGGGGGAGAGAAAGACTTGTTTTCTTGCTTTTCCTCTTTTCAAAAAATCCAAAGGGTGCGATTGAAAAATTTTATGGGGTGCGAACGGAATAAGTGGTATATATAAATATTAATTTTTTTTCAAAGTGAACGCCCGCACCCCTTAAAGTGGGTGTGGGTCTGCCAATGAGGTAATAGCATCCACAATATGGAAACGTATGAATTGTTCTCTTTTTAAATGTTGTTCCTAACAATCCACGTGAAATGTTTACATTGTTACTAAAAAAATTGGTGTTGAAATGTTTACATTGGTACTAAAAAAAATTGGTGTTGTTAGTAGCTCAATCTGTCCAAAAATATTTATTTTTTTTAGTAATAAATTTTATTTCATGGCAAATTACATAAGGATAACAGGTAGGCGGGCAGCAAAATGCGCCGCCACCCCTTTCTAAATCGCAAAGCCTAGTTTACCGAAAAACAAACCTTTGTCCCTTTGGTGTCGAAATATTGTTGTAGATAACTAGTTGGACCCTGGTCAAGAAACGGACAGCTTCCGGTTTTAGGTAGTAATCTTTAAAAAATCTCCAGTGTCTTTTTCCAAGTCTTCTACAAAAATAGTAGATGACAAAGGTCGATAAGATAATCCTCTAGACAACGTGAAGTGTTATGGGTACAGGGAAGAATGTGATGTAAAGATGATGAAGTTATAGGTTAGAGAAGGCAATGATTAGCAAAGATAAATTACAACTGCAACCAGGTAAGATTCGTATTGGCAAATGTTTTCGAGTCCAACGATTAGGGGAAAGAAAGTGTCGGGATGGAGAAAGGAGGCCGGCATTTCACCTCTACAGATCATCCTCCCTGCATGCCACCGCCATAGCTTCTGCTCGAGAACTAGTCCAGTTGGGGATGCATGAAGAGACTGGATGGACTTTTGTACAATCTTAGGGCCCTCCAACATTAATATATTTAAAATTACTTGTACCGATGTTACATATACACGTGTTATAACACGTGTAGATGTAGCATCGATCACAACTGCAACCAGGTAAGATTCGTATTGGCAAATGTTTTCGAGTCCAACGATTAGGGGAAAGAAAGTGTCGGGATGGAGAAAGGAGGCCGGCATTTCACCTCTACAGATCATCCTCCCTGCATGCCACCGCCATAGCTTCTGCTCGAGAACTAGTCCAGTTGGGGATGCATGAAGAGACTGGATGGACTTTTGTACAATCTTAGGGCCCTCCAACATTAATATATTTAAAATTACTTGTACCGATGTTACATATACACGTGTAGATGTAGCATCGATCCCACTTATTTCATGTAGATGTAACATTGATCCAACAACGTTTTTCACAATTGTCAAACGCCACCATTTTTTTCTTCTTCATATACCACGTAGTACAATAACACCTTGTGTAGCCTGATTTTTTTTGCTTTGTAAGGAAAAGAATATGTGTTACATGGAAACGACAATTTGTTCAGGAAGATTGCATACATGAAGAACTCTATTTTTGGATGTGTACTGCCATTGCATGGCATATATGTATTTGGATCGTCTGTTTTTGGAGTTGTAAAAGGATTGTAGGAAGTTTGTAGACTGGTTGCATGCCATATATGTTTTCCAACTTGCATTAAGACCACATATATATATATATATATATATATATATATATATATATATATAGGATTAGGTTCTATTGACAACCAACCATTCATAAAAGAACTAGAAAACTCACCTGAACCAATAGGATGATGCCATGTGTCATGGTTTTGTCTTTATTAATCAAGGGTATTATTGTAATTTGATATTAAATATTAATAATAAAAATAACCAACCCCACCCCACCCCTACCCCCCCCCCCCCTCTCTCTTTTTTCTCCTGAGTATAATAACCCACTTTCTCTCTCTCTTTTCAAAATTACAACTCATCTCTCTCTTCTCTCTCTCTATCTCATATCCTCTTGAAAGAATAATAATAATAATACATTAGGAGAATGCACAGATCCAGATCTAGGCTTTTATAATAATAATATTATTATTATTATTAATCAACAAATCAAGAAAATTAAGAAACAGGGGACGGTGGTTGGAGTGGATCGAGATCCAGATCTGTAAGTTTGATTTTTTGAATATTATAGTGGTGGTTTTGGATTTTTTTTTTTTGGGGGGGGGGGGGGTGAGGCGGTGGTTATGGTTATGGTGATGGTAGTAGGTGACGGTGGTGAGGAAGGTGGTGGTTATGGGTTTTGGGGGTTTTCGAGGTGGTGGTTATGGTGATGGTAGTAGGTGACAGTGGTAAGGAAGGCGGTGGTTATGGTGGTGGTTCTGGGTTTTGGGTGTTTTCGAGGTGGTGGTTATGGTGATGGTAGTAGGTGACGGTGGTGAGGAAGGCAGTGATTATGGTGGTGGTTCTGGGGTTTAGGGGGGTTTTCGATGTGGTGGTTATGGTGATGGTAGTAGGTGACAATGGCGAGGAAGGGTTTTGGGGGTTTTCGAGGTGGTGGTTATGGCGGGGTGAAGGAGACAATGGCCAGGGTGAAGGAGACGTCGGTGATGGTGGGTTTTTACACCAATGTAAACCTGAACAAAGCCACTCATAGGTTTGTTTTCCTTAAACTTTGTTTTTTTATATATTTTTTCTTTATTATTATTATTATTAGTTATAAATCTCACAAAACCATTGTACAAAATTTGTGATTTTGAAAAAAAAAAAAGAGAGTAATTTATGTTGAGCCTGAGATAACAGATTGGGTGTAGTTGTGGTTTAGGTCAGGGGAGGGGGGTAATTGAATTGAAAGAAAATGGTGGGCGTTTTTGTTTTTAGCATTACTATGTGCAAATTAGTGTAGTTGTCCACCACAGTACACAACAACAGATTTTACACTGGTGTAAATTCTTAGATTGTGGAAATAATTTCCATTAAAAAAGTTTCTTTTTCAATACGTTTTGTATGTGTTTTGGGGGTATTTACACCAATGTAATCGATTGTGTCATTTGTATTAATCTTTTTTATGTCATTTGTTGTATGCAGATACACCATTTGTTACACCAATGAAGCTGTTTAGCAATGTGGTTTGTGTGTAACATGGTCTATTTTGGATGGGGTGTTTACACCAATGAAGTAGTTACAAATGAAGCGGCTAGCAATGAAGCTGTTTTGGTATGTATATACCCCATTTTGTGTTGTCTACTCTTTGTTTTGTTTGTTTTATGGTATGTTTACACTAAAGAGAAAAAATAGAAGAAAGTTGTAGAACATGATTCATTTATACTAATGTAATCTTTTTGTGTACAATATGTTTTGACTTACAATAGGTTTTTTCCTTTTGTGGTTGATAGGTGACTAAGAAGATTTTTTCAGTTCAAGTTTGATGTTTTACGATGGAGATCAAGAAAAACGAAGAACGACTAGTTGTTTACATGTATGTAGAGTGGGTTTTGTGTTTTTACACTGATGTAAAGTTATAGTTTTTTATGCTATCATTTGATTCTTGCATCATTTTCTAGATTCACAAGTGTAAACTTTTTGTTTTACACTGATGTAAAGGATGTTTGTTGATGGTATGTTGTAAAAGAAATGAAAAAAAAATAATAACAATAATGCAGATCGTGGTATTAGTTTGGGGAGAGAGAAAGGAAAATTCATTTTTTGGGATATGGGAATGGCAGGTGGTGGGGTCAAGTGGGGAAGGAAAAAGGATGAGAGAGAGTGGTGTTGATTTTACCACAATACCCTTCTATCATTATTATATTATTATCTTCTTTCAATAAAGCAACAAGTGGCGCAAGATGACAAAAAAGTGATGTGGCATAATATTAGCCATTAGATTACCAAAGATCAATGGATAGAAATGGTTCCAGGTGTTCTTTTACGAAAAGCATGTTCTCATTTTACCCTAACCCTATATATATATATATATATATATATATATAGGAGAGGGATAAATTGAAAACCCTCCCCAGTTAAGAAAACCCATGAAACCTTTAATCTAACCATCCATTTTAATGATTAAGGGTTAGGATTGCATCTTAATTTTGATCAAAAGTGTGAATACTTATTTGGATGTAAAAGGGTAAGATTGTCCAAAATAATTTAAAGTCTTCTCTCATCTCTCCTCTCCTCTCTTCTCTCCTCTCTCCTCTCTCCTCTCTATTTTATTAATATAGATTTATGTGTGATAAATGATTTACTTTCTCTCTCGTCTGTCAAATAATCAAGCCATTTTCCTCTCTCCACTCTATGTTATTATTTTATTAACTTCATGTTTTTCTCTAAAAAGAAATTCATTCCTGCTTCGTTTAACATGTTTCAGCCTCAAATACATATGTTTTTTTGTAAAACATGTTCGAGAAACACATGTTCGTGTGTGATAAATTATAACCATCTAACAAAAAACATATGACAATTATAACCAAACAACAAAACAATATGTTTTCGCAAAACTTATCTCACTAAAAACATATAATAAATTATACCCAACAACAAAAACAGATGTTTTCATAACTTATACCCTTCTACTCAAATTCAAAAGTATATAATAAATCAACAAAAACATATGTTTCTCTAAAAAAAATCATTCTTGCTTCGTTTTACCAGGTTTTAGCCTTAGATACATATGATTTTTTTTTGTAAAACATGTTTATAGAAATACATGTTCGTGTATTAAGTAACAGATATAACATATGGTAAATTATAACAAAAAAAAAACACATGATAAATTATAACCAAACAAAAAAAACATATGATAAATCAAATAAAAGTGGGGATAATTCGTTCATAACCAACAAAAACACAAACAAAGTAACGATGTAAATTATAACCCAAAACAAATGTTACAAATCTGAAAACATGTTTTTACATGAAAAACATATGTTTTCATGCTAAATCTAAATTAACCAACGAGAAAATTACAGATATGGAAATATCAAAACAAAAACACAGAAAAAATTATACTACAAGATGAAATAAACCCTTACAAAAAAATTATACTACAAGAACATGAATATGTTTAAAAACAAGACCCCCATAAAAAATCAAGATCTAGAACAAGAACCCTTACAAAAATTTTGGATCTAGAACAATAACCTTTACCAAAAACCTGGTACATAAGAACCTCACTCGTAACCATCGTCGTTCACCACCACCACCATGATGAAACCCATCTCGAGCTCGGTTGCAACAGGAGAACGACCATTCATAGCACATATGCTTCGGGTTACAGATCCAACATTCATGTCTACGAAAAAACAACGCTTGATCAGGAACGATGGCTTTGGATCTATAGAAACCGATCAGTTTCTGCACTTTCATCGATTTTTGCATCCGACGACGTCTTTAGTAAAGGAACATGGGCTTCAGACCTGTTAAATGGGAAGCATGTACAGGAACGTGGGCTTCGAATCTTTATGTAGAGGGTGATGAAAAATTATATGACATCGATGCTGGTGGTATAGTGGCAGGTGGATGGTGACAGGATGAAGAAGGTGAGAGATGGGTTGCAAATATGGAGGTTGTGGTCTTTAGATTTAGTGGTTGGTGATGAAAAATTATATGACATTGATGAAGTAAAAACTAAAATGGTACAATTATAGGAGAGATAAATGAGAAAAGTTTAGTAGAGAGAGAATATGATGATGACAAAGTGAGTGTGTGTTAATGTGTGTGTCAGGTGAAAGATGCCCTTCATCACTTTTTGAACAAAGTGTAAGTAGTGTAATGTCTAATATGCCCTTCATCACTTTTTGAACAATGAAGACGTGGAAGAACATGGACCATAGAATAGGGTTTACTTGGTTTGCTTAACTAGAAGGGGTTTGCAATTTAGAATTCCCCTATATATATATATATATTCACGAGTTAATCAGCGATTTATAGAAGATTGTGGACTCGATCATTTACCTTCATTGAAGGTCGCATTATTGATCAGCGATCTTCAAGAAAATTGCTACCTGGAATGGCGATTTATGAAGTTTATTAAATTGATCGGCGATCTTCAAGGAAGTTTGCTGAATGGAGTAGCGACCTTGCAAATCTGAATTGAAGTTCGCCGATCAGGTTGGCGACCTACCTATTTTCACAAAAATCCCCATACAACACCCAAAAACACTCTTACACCCTCAAATTCGCGTATTATTGCAAAAAATTCATGCTTCTCATGTAGGAATTTATTTTGCATGTTTTTATCATATTTGTATTACTTTTGCAACTTTTACGACGAAATGTTTAGTTGTATGGTACTTGCACCCCACAAAAATGGTGTGAGTTTAAATTCTTCCAAATAAAAGGTTACGTAGTATTTAGGTGTACAAAAATGTTAAAGAAAAAAAAGAGCCAATGTAAAGAACGCCACAACCCAAGGACCTTTTCCGCTAGTTAACTTGATTGTCTCTTGTGCAAAAATCATATCAAATTTTGTAAATAAAAACGTATTTTGATTATAGTAAGAAGTTTTTTATTTCCACTTTTTAGTTGTCTAATTTGTTTTATTTACAGGGTATAGAAAACAAATTTTTATTTACTTATTAGTAAGAAAACACATCACCCACCGGTAATATTCATATGTGAGGTGCTAGCAAATTCCATTGTTATCCCATCAATGGTGTTACCCCGGTAGTCTTTTGGTAACTTGTTGGTAAATTATTTATCCACCCATTCTTCTAACAGAGCCCTTCACCAAGGGATTTTTTTTACAGGAAAGCTCTTTGTTTTGTAGTATGTTCTAAATTATTCATTAATTAAGTAATTCATAGTTTGACCAAAGTTAGCCTTACAATAAAGTTTATAATGTTTTGTTTTTGCGTATGTGATATACAAATGCTACAAAATTGTAATATTGTAGTTATCTTGTATTACTCAACTAGTAAGAGATCCCACAAATTTACATACACCGTATAAGTAAACATATCGTTGTAGCTAGTAAAAACCATGTCTGTTATGAGTCATACTAATTGGCCTAAACCTCGTCGCCCATTTCAAGAAGCCCAACAAGTTAAGGGTGTGTGAGAGCAAAGAAGAAACCCTCAATTGGATACTAATGAACGAGAAATATTGTTTGATTCCATCTTAAAAATCGGATTATGGAAGTTAAGAGCATATATAGGGGTTGTTTGGTAGCCTCTTAATGATTCCATTAAGAGGCTACCTCTAAATCAGTCAGCATTAATCATGTTTTCACATGGCACAATTATCATGTTTTCATCAGTTTGTCATAGAATTTAAGTGGAGGTCATGATTTAGTTTTATGAAGATGCACCTTGGATTCATGATGTAACAACTAACGTACAACAACAAAAAAGAGATATACTAAACATCAAAGCAAAATGAGAATTAAAAGTTGATATGATTGGAAATGCCTCTTGATCCTGGCCCAGTAGAGTTATTAAAGATCTTCTTTGAATCGAATGCAACCTCGGACCTCGGTGTTATACTTCTTCTTCACACCCTAGTGCACAGAAAAATGAACATATGGATGTCAAACAGGGAAAATCTATTGTTGAACATGTCATGCGAATGGATACTTGTTTCGTGATGAAACTTTGAGCTATACAAAATGTAATTAAAGAATAGGTAAACATGGTGTGGTAGTAAGACGCTTTTCCTCTGTCTAAGAGGTGAAGAGTTCAAATTTTGCATGTAAATGTTTGTGGTGCATTTATCCTAGAAAATATAGGAGTTGAAGTTCAAAAAATAATAATTAAAGAATAGGTAACTACTGATCACGTACTCTTGGTAAGAGATTTTGATTCCTCCGGCTCTTGGATCCGCGATGGTAGAAAAGGCTTCGTGTGACAAGTCAATGTCGCCCTTGCAGCCAGGAGGCGGGCAGAAATCGGTGATCATTACAGTCACTGTGGGGGTGTCCGTACAAGGGTGTGGTACACCCTGGTTGGTTGCACCTGTACAAGTCACCCGGAAGGTTTTCCCACAAGCAGCTCCACCTTGCCATAAATCTTGATTTACAGCTGCAATCATAACTCCTTGATCTTGGAACCCGTAACAAGCTGATGCTGTAACAATAATGTAAACATATTATGATGATCACTTAATATATAAGAAGATAACTAAAATGTTGTATATAATTTTTATTATGTGTGTGCCCGTGCGCAAAAGTGTATATTGATTACGCAAGTATGGAGGGTCATTGATGGTTCCAATTCCACTTTCAGACGACCCGAAAGCTAAAAGGCTCATAACTACGAGAATGCTAGCGTATATTCTTATGGATGCCATTGAAGTTCAAAGGCTGATTAAAAGTATGGAAATAGGTAAAGGATTAGAGAGAGCTTTAGAGAATAAGCTTGTGATATTTTGAGTGAAAGAGATGGTTATTTATACTATATCAGTGCATGTCATATCAAGTTGTACACATATCAAGTTTATTGGAATAATACCCCAAAACAGGCATGCGGCAACTGGGTACACATTGTGGTTGACAAAGATATTCTATGAAGAGCCAAAGAAAAGGAATATTTTTAATAATTTGTATTTTGCCATAAAGGAAACAAACAAACTGCAGGCCTATAAAAAGATATGTAAACAATGAAATCAGTTTTACGCATTAACTTGTTCTTTTGTCCTGAAAACTGCATGAAATTTATTTCCTTTTGTATTGCGAGAGGGGTTTTTTTTTTCTCTAGGTGGTCTAGGAGATTGATAAGCTTTTCTACAAGGTTTCTGAAACATGTTTGGATTCTCGGTCGTTTGCTACCCTTTTGCGTGAGTTCGATACCCTATGTAATATTAGGCATGTTTCAAAAACCTCTCTTGGTAATTATCCTAGATCACCAAGTAATAAAAATGTTATATTTCCATATATGATTGTGGTAGATGCTTGTGTATTATAAATTACTAAACTTAATCTTTCTTACACTTTTTCCATGTGTTAGTTATGTTTTTGGCTTGTCAAAATGTTTCATATCTATAGTTGCAATTGCACCACGAATACGTTATTGCCTAGCAGAGGAATATGGTGCCACATTATTACATATTCCAACCATTGTCAATGATATTCTAAACCACCTGCATCAATATGGTAGTCAATATGGTAGTGTTCGGTATGCTGGAATGAAAGGCGGAATGGAATGGACCATTACGTGGTAATAAAGAATTGTGTGTTTGGTTGGTCGGTGGAATGGAATCACGGAATCACCCATTCCATAAGGCATTCAATTCCCTCAAAACTATTCCATCCACCTCCCATGTTTTTTTTTTCATTCCATCACCACTTTGACCATTCATTAACAAAACCAAAACCCAACACCACAACCAACCACTATCGGCACCAACCACCATCGCCACCAACCACCACCTTCGCCACCAACCACCACCATCGCCGCCGCCACCACCATCGCCGCCGCCACCAGCGCAACCACCATCCACCACTGCTAGTCTGCTACTCATCACATGTTTTATTCTTTCGTCATTTCTTGCCCGCCAAATAACATAAAGTAATATTTATTTTTTATTCCCACATGACAACCAAACAAGACATGGAATGGTAATAATACATTCCATTACCTTGTCCATTTCATTACCTTGTCCATTCCATTACCTCGTCCATTCCATTCCCCAATACCAAACAGACCCTGTATCGTTTCAAGTTGATAGGTTTCGGGATTGTGGGTGAATTCTTTAACCATAACCCAACCCGTATATTTATATGTGACATGTCGTGTCAGACCCACTTAAAACTGTGTCGTGTTTTGGGTCGACCCAGTTATATTTATATGTGACGTTTGGTATGTGTTAGACCCACGTGTTGTGTTTCGGGTCAACCTTTTTCATGTTATTTGTCAATTTGAGTAACACCTAGTGACTTACTAACAATTTAAACAATTCGACTCAATGAAACCTTTTGAAAATAGTGCCATTTAATTGTTTTCTTTATTTCTTTATTTCTCATTCCAAGTTAACAAACTTGAGTTTATATATGGGATATTGGATTTTAATAATTAAACTTTGACAAATTGATCGGCATTAATCCGAACTTAAGAAATTCCCTCTAACAATGCCAACTTGTAAACTATTTTCCTCCACCGAGCCTATTCAAACTTGGGTCTAACCCAGTTAGTTCATGATGAGTTGGCAGCTAACGTGGACAATGATGTGGAATTTTTTTTAACTCTATTTATTTAGCCCCACCACCACATTTACTGCAACCACCACCAGCCACCACATTCCTTTAGTGAAGCACATCGGAAACCTGCAATTTAGTACGAGAAGCGACGAATAACATCTGAAACCTGCAATGCACTCTGACAAATTGAAACCTTTAGTTTCGTATGACCTGTTAACATTTGGCAGCAGTGTGGTGGTTTATGTCGGGGACGGTGGTAGGGGACGATGGTGGGGGGTTAATGGCGCGGTGGTTTAGGTGGGGAAAATGGTGGTGCAAGGGATTGAAGATGATGGTTGTGCGGTGGGAGGTGGGTGGGTGGGTGGTTGTGGTGGCGGTCAGGTGGTGAGGTGATGAAGATGGGGAGTGTTGTGGGTGGTGGTGGCTAACCATGATGTGTGGTAGTTGGTGGTTGAGAACGGTGGTGGATGTTGGGGATGGTGATGATCATCATCTAATAACAAGGTTTTGTGCCACGTCAGTTGTCACGTCAACAAAAAACTAATTGGGTTAGACCCTGATTAGAAAAGGTTCGGTGAAGGAAAATAGTTTACAAGTTGGAAGAAAAATAATTTACAAGTTAGAAGTGTCAAAGAGAATTTCTTAATCATGTTTTTATTTTGAATGTTGTTATAGATATACCACCCCACCTATTACATCATATGGGTCCTATGACACAACGAAAATAAGTTATATTGTGCATATGGGTGTGTAAGCGTCACATCGGGCATTTATTTGTTAGGCAACCATCATTCAAGACGCATAATGTGGCCCTCATACGATGCATATATATGACATTTTTTGTCATGTGATACAACCATTTCCTCATGTCATACGAATCATATGGACCCGACTATATGATCCGTGTGACTAGGGGTGCAAACGAGCCGAGCAGCTCGCGAGCTACTCGAGATCGGCTCGGTAAAAAGCTCGAACGAGCCGAGTCTTATCGAGCTCGAGCCCAAGCTCGAGCCTGAAATAAAGCTCATTTGATTATCGAGCTCGAGCTCGAGCCTTGAATGTAAAACTCGGTTGGGCTCGTCGAGCCTTATCGAGCTTTGCTTATTGATGTCAATTAACACTATATAGCCCAATTGTATTGCAACCCAGGCATTAACTAAGTTACTTTGGGACTTGGACTTCTTAGTTGTCCTAAACGAGCTCATTAATTGTCCAAAACGAGTCCTTAATAGTCAAAACGAGCTCCTAAATGGTCCAAAACGAGCTCGAGCTGAGCTTAGGCTCGTTTAAACTCTTGCCACATACGTTTTGATCGAGCTTTCGAGCCGAGCTCGAGTTCTTAACAATACTATCGAGCCGAGCTCGAGCCCAAAATACAAGGCTCGAATAGAGCTCGAGCTCGAGCTTCTGAAAATTGTAACGAGCCTAGCTCGATAATGCAAGGCTCGAGCTCGGCTCGGCTCGTTTGCACCCCTACGTGTGACACATCAACTATATCTAAATAGTGCGTCAATTCCTTTATTTATGCACCGAAATATTTGTTACTAATATAAAGTAATCATTGGTGTTTTAAATAACAAACTCACCCATGACCTACTCTATATGTATACCCCATATAAGTTTGAAGACTAGACCACTTAACCAGGGAGAAACGTGCAAAATGAAATTTGGGAATTGAAAACCAGTCACCACTTAAATCCACTCGCGTTAGCCAAAATTACAAAAATAGGCATTTTTAACAATAATTTTCAAAAATTGACATTGACTGTCGGCTAAGACTTAGCCAACATTGTTGCTAGGTTAGCCTTTTGCCTAGAAATTTGTCGGCCTGACTGACAAATTGGCCGACTTAGCCGGCGTTTAACTATTTTGATAATTTTAATTGGTCAAACGTCTATTTTAGTAATTTCCCCTTTCCACCTCACACCATTGTCACCAACTCACTTCTTCACAAGAAAAATTGCTCTCTTGGTAATCCTACCTAGATCCACCGTGTTGATTTTAAACATACGTACACCATATGACACAAAAAAGCTTTGGAATGTATTTGTGAGCTAGCCCACATATAGTAAGTTAAGATTAATAGATGGGAAGAGCTTGCATCCCTAATATTTTTTTAATTTACGATTGTATATTACCCGAAGGTATCAACAACCGATTTACTCTTCCTGAGGTAGCTGTAATTACAATATAATTACACATGTTAATTATGATCACTTCATTAATAGTTAACATATAAGAGGATGATATTTTATATAACATATTATATTATATATATGTGTGCGCGCGCACGCGCGCAATAGTTTATATAGATTACGTAAGTATGGAGGGTCATTGATGGTTCCAATCCCAGTCTCAGACGACTCGAAACACAAAAGGCTCATAACTACAAGAATGCTAGTGTACATTCTTATGTATGCCATTGAAGTTAAAACGTTGTATTTGTTTTAACAATATGGAAATAAGTAATGCTGAGAGAGAGTTTAAGCTTGTGATATTTTGAGTGAAAGAGATAGTTATTTATAGTGTACTTTTTTATTGATAAGTGCTCCATATCAAGTTAATTATTGGAATAAATCACAAAACATATACGGCAGTCGGCAACTGCTTACATTGTGATTCGCAAATAATATCTTTGTAACTTGTAAGAGCCAAAGTGAAGGAACATTTTTAATACTTTTATTTGTCTCTTGCTAGAAAAAGATGTAAACAATGAAGTAAGTTAGACACAATGTATCGCACTCCATCCCACTTGCTTTTCATATTGGACTTATGTTACTCCATCCGTCCTAAAAATCGAAAGAATATCGTTTTTTGTGTCTTTTAATTATTTCTAACTTTTCATGGTAGAGTAACGTTTTCATCCTTTTGCAGCAAAGACAAAAATACAAATTATTAAATGTTCCTTCTCTTTTGCTCGATCTTTTAAACTCGGGTTCGCGTTCATCGCAGCCATGAAGAACCCCTCAAATATGGTGCACTTCGCCTTGATGGAACAATATCTTCCATAAATCATATCAGTTGAACGAAGGTTGTCACCCATTCGTCGCCTGAATCGGGTGACAATCCCTTTCCAAAAGCTTTTGTTTCAGTCGTATTCTCCTCCTATCTCTTATTGGCGGATATAACAATCCACCAAACAAAGTTCTTTCTCTAAACTCCACGTTAGTGTTACACGGTCATTGAGTTGGGGATTGGATTTGGATTAGGGTTTGCCATTTGTTCAAGTGAAAAATAAAAAAAAAAATAACCTAAAGATCTATTATATATATATATATACATGTAAAATTTTATAAAATCAAGCAAAAATTTAATTACCTTATTTAATTTTTGACCGTTAGCTAGTTGCCAACGGCCAAGACCTTTGGAATTGCACCCGCTAGCTCACGGCGATCTTCGTCGCTTGGGCTAGCTTGCGGCACCGTTCGCTGACCATCGTTATGGGCCAGGCTATCCACCTGGATCACATTGTGGCTCGCGGCAGGCTGCTCGCGGGCCGCAACGGATAGTCTTATAGGATTTTCGTAGTGTCTTGTTTCCAAATATATAGATTTCAGAGATAATTTCCGGTTCCTTTATGTACATACATATTGCATCTATTGATATAGTACTCACATAAATGACATGATGTATACTATGGTCCTAATTATTCACTCTATATTTATCAACTTCGCCTTGTCTCGCAGTTTCTACTGTACATTCTGAGTACAACCATTTAAAGCCTCCTGTACAAACATTTTAAGCGTTCTTCTTTACAACTTTTTTTTCGTTTTGCGTGCACAGCTGTTCACTGTTTATCCCTTCATCTTCTTTCTTCTCTAAACCAACACCTCGATCTCTCTCTCTCTCTCTCTTTCTCTTTCTACACGTATCATCTTCCCCCCTTCTCTTTTTCTCTCTCTGTGTGTGGAATTGTTTATTCATCGAGGGTCACAGTGAGGGAGAGAGAAATCACCGATGGTTGCATCGCTGATGAACTATAAGATCAATATTGAGCGCTTTTGGGTTTTTTTAGCCTTTACGGTATCTGTTTTAGCCATAGAAGTCTGCCTCTTTTGCTTCGATGTTGAGATAGATCTCTCCCTGTTTATGGGGTATGATTGTTTGATTGCTTTCCAATTGATTGTTGAGCAGGTTTTTGGGTTTTTGTACACCTTTGTCAAGAAGGGAGAGAATGATCAACAGAATAACTGCCGCCCAAACAAAGAAAAAGGCGTCGGCGGCAGCAGGGGTGATGGTGCTAAGAAGAGACCGGCTATTATCTGATACGTGTCAAACTCCTACAGTCTGATATCTGTTTCTCTTCTTTGCATTCATATGATCCATTATTTTGAGTTTGTTTTTTTCCTTCGTATGCTTTGTAGTTTTGTTGATTGTTTTCGTTTGGTTGTTGCTTGACGTTGCTAATTTTTCTCCTTTTTGTTACTTACTGAATATGGTTGGTGGCCACTATTGACATGTAGTTTTGGCTTTGTTGGTGACTAAGGTTTCCCAACGGCTGGTGTGTGGTTGTTAACGTAGTCTGGGCTTGGTGTGTAGGGCGATGATAACATGTCATGTTGGGAGTGCCGATTGCGAGGGCACCTTCGCATTGCAAGCGATTGTCGCACCCTTTTTTGAGCCTTTGTTGTGTCCGTTATAATTGGATTCGTGTATGCAAAATTGTTTGTATGCTCTGCTGGCGGGCGACGATTGGTTATTGTTGTGGTTGTTATGGTTGGCTGGTTGTGTGTATGGTTTGCTAACAGCCAACGATTGGTCTCTGTATTGCCTCTGTCGATTGCGATGACATTTTTGTCGCTGATTTGATTGGGTAGTGCATGTGGGTTTGTTCATTGTTTATCCGCTGTTTTGTCGGATTGTTTGTGCTTGCCTTTGTCTCTGTGGTGCTAGGTGAATTGTTTGCCGACACTAACATAAGGTATGTCCGGTATGCATCTGTGTTAACTCAAAGAGTTTCTGTAACTGATATCAATCTTTTATATCTTACAAAAATACTATTTGACTTTTATATTGTTTATTCTGCCGCTGCATTAGTGTACCGCTAATGTTACGATTAGATAGTTTGTTGAATGTGCTTGAATGGCAGTTTTATGTTGTAACCGATTGGCGCGTCTTCGACAAGTTAGCTCATTATTTGCATTATCATACTTCGTCAACATCGAAGCAATTGACTTCAAATAATATTTATTTTGATTTTTTTTTCAGTGCTTCATATGATATGAAAGGCTCCTCAAAAATTTTCCCAAAGCATGTATTCAGAATCCAAGGTATGCATTTATGTGAACTTAAAAGTGTTTGAAAGTTGGCTTATGTTTTTTTTCTGGACAATGTTATGCACTTATGCCATGTAGAATGTTGCAAGATGTGCAAGATTTACTCCTAATGGAAGCTTTCTTGCATTTACTAATTTGTTGCCATAGGAAATGGTCGAGTCGCCATCTCGCCTAGAGGTTGACTTCATGCTGCTACTGATTCTTAATGTTGTCATGTTGCAAAGATTTGCTGAATCCTATGTGCCACAATTGCAAAGTAAAACAATCGTTAGTGTGTGTGTGGAAGTAAAAGGTTATGTATTCTTGCTTTTGTTTTATTGTGAAATAACAGCACTATTTTTAATTGTTTCGTATTTAGCTATATTCTACTCATGATCTGTGCAGGAGTGTACGTGGCATATTGATACCATGAATTGCCTATCCGGATTAAATACAAAAGGGAAGGCGATTTTTACGTGCAACGACCAAAGCAACAACACAAACAATATCGAGTGACTTTTATTGGCTACTATATGTGTAAAAAAATTTCCCGCTGCAACGCGCGGACGGGTAAAATCCTAGTTTCATCAATTTCATAACCTATCTATGGTTGCCTTTTAATATCTGTGAATTTATTTATTATTTTTTTGCTGAAATAAAAAAGAAAACTTGAGAACTTAAATATTTTGTTGCTAAATCCACAACTTGGTAACAATTTTAGGCACCAACTAAAACTTGTTATTTACATTTAATTGGTACTGTTACATAACAAAATCGCATATAACTTTATTTAACTTTGTGGCAAAAAAATAACCAAAATGTTACAACGTAAGCAACTTTGTTGAGTTGAAAAATTGAAGCAAAATAAAAAATCGTATAGCCCATTAAATTTGACTTTGGTTAGATGTACCCATATCGCGTATAGAAAATGTATACCGGACGTATAAAAGATGTATATAGAAAGAAGTTCTCACATACTTGACTAAGAAAATTGGAAAAAAAAACTAATTTCTTTGCGAATCACAACGTAAGCAGTTGCCGAATTTGCAACCAGAGTAATGTTTTCATCCTTTTGCAGCAAAGACAAAAATACAAATTATTAAATGTTCCTTCTCTTTTGCTCGATCTTTTAAACTCGGGTTCGCGTTCATCGCAGCCATGAAGAACCCCTCAAATATGGTGCACTTCGCCTTGATGGAACAATATCTTCCATAAATCATATCAGTTGAACGAAGGTTGTCACCCATTCGTCGCCTGAATCGGGTGACAACCCCTTTCCAAAAGCTTTTGTTTCAGTCGTATTCTCCTCCTATCTCTTATTGGCGCATATAACAATCCACCAAACAAAGTTCTTTCTCTAAACTCCACGTTAGTGTTACACGGTCATTGAGTTGGGGATTGGATTTGGATTAGGGTTTGCCATTTGTTCAAGTGAAAAATAAAAAAAAAAATAACCTAAAGATCTATTATATATATATATATATATACATGTAAAATTTTATAAAATCAAGCAAAAATTTAATTACCTTATTTAATTTTTGACCGTTAGCTAGTTGCCAACGGCCAAGACCTTTGGAATTGCACCCGCTAGCTCACGGCGATCTTCGTCACTTGGGCTAGCTTGCGGCACCGTTCGCTGACCATCGTTATGGGCCAGGCTATCCACCTGGATCACATTGTGGCTCGCGGCAGGCTGCTCGCGGGCCGCAACGGATAGTCTTATAGGATTTTCGTAGTGTCTTGTTTCCAAATATATAGATTTCAGAGATAATTTCCGGTTCCTTTATGTACATACATATTGCATCTATTGATATAGTACTCACATAAATGACATGATGTATACTATGGTCCTAATTTCATCAATTTCATAACCTAGCTATGGTTGCCTTTTAATATCTGTGAATTTATTTATTATTTTTTTGCTGAAATAAAAAAGAAAACTTGAGAACTTAAATATTTTGTTGCTAAATCCACAACTTGGTAACAATTTTAGGCACCAACTAAAACTTGTTATTTACATTTAATTGGTACTGTTACATAACAAAATCACATATAACTTTATTTAACTTTGTGGCAAAAAAATAACCAAAATGTTACAACGTAAGCAACTTTGTTGAGTTGAAAAATTGAAGCAAAATAAAAAATCGTATAGCCCATTAAATTTGACTTTGGTTAGATGTACCCATATCGCGTATAGAAAATGTATACCGGACGTATAAAAGATGTATATAGAAAGAAGTTCTCACATACTTGACTAAGAAAATTGGAAAAAAAAAACTAATTTCTTTGCGAATCACAACGTAAGCAGTTGCCGAAATTGCAACCAGAGTAATGTTTTCATCCTTTTGCAGCAAAGACAAAAATACAAATTATTAAATGTTCCTTCTCTTTTGCTCGATCAAAGAATATCTTTGTAGAGCACAATGCAACCACTTGGCGTATGTATGTTTTTTGTGATTTTATTCTAGCATTTAACTTCATATGCAGTTATGCACCACTCATCAATACAAAAGGTAGAGTATAAATAACTCTCTTTTTCACTTAAATTATCACAAGCTTAACTTGTCTCTAAAGCGCGATCCACCTCAACGCGCATCTACTTATTTCCATCCATTTTAACTTCAATGGCATCCATAAAAATTTACTCTAGCATTCTCGTAGTTATGAGCCTTTTATGTTTCGTGTCGTCTGAGACTGGGGTTGGAACCATCAATGACCCTCCATACTTACGTAATCCATATACACTAATACACTATTGCGTGTGAAGGCACACATAATACTATAGAAAATATCTTCTTATATATGAAGTGATCATAACATGTTTGTATTGTAATTACAGCATCAGCTTGTTACGGATATCAAGATCAAGGAGTAATGATAGCAGCTGCAAACCAAGATTTATGGCAAGGTGGAGCTGCTTGTGGGAAATATTTCCAGGTGACTTGTACAGGTGCACTCAACCAAGGCGTGCCACACCCTTGTACGGGCACCCCTACAGTGATTGTAATGATCACGGATCTCTGCCCGCCTCCTGGTTGCAAGGGCAACCTTGACTTGTCACACGAAGCCTTTTCCACTATTGCTGACCCAAGAGCTGGAGGAATCCAAATCTCCTACCAACAGTATGTGTGCAATATGTTTCTTGTTTTTCGGTTTCCAAACTTTTACATATTACATTCCGCGGGATAGATGATCGTTTCATGAAAATATGTTTGTTCTCCTTGTGTAGAGTGTGAAGATGAAAGATCATGGAAGTCGCAACATCTTGATTCACAGTAGTTGTGGAGATGCATGCGCAGGACCAACATTTCTAATAATATCAAGCTTTTAATTTCCAGTGTGTTTGATGTTTGTTTATCGCTTCTTGTAACTTAATTGCATGGCATGATCATGAATCCAAGGTGTTCAAGTTTGTAGCAATAATAAATCTTGTCCTCCACTTTGGAAACAAAAAATTAATGTGACATGTAAATGGATGATAAGTGTACGGTAGTAACCTTACTACATAGAATTGTGACATCTAAATGGAAAGTAATAGCATCCACTTTTTACATGTTGTTTCTAAGAATATCCGTTCTGGTCTGCGAGCGCTTAGCCGCGAGCCACAAAACAATCCACCTGGCTAGCTGGATCCATAATATGGTTGAGTGAGAGCTGGCGCGAGCTACTGGCCGTTAGTAGGCTCGCGTGTGTTAGCGAGGCCAAACTAGCCGTTGCCTAACGGCTAGTTGTCCTATTTAAATACAAAAAAAATGTAATTTTAACTCGCCAAAACAAATCAAATACAATATTCTATCAAACTACACTTCAAAAATCAAGTAAACAAGAAAATGGACTCACAATGGCAAAATTGCTACCAACCCACAATGGATTTTTTTGATAGACAAGAGTATGATGATAGTCCAACGAACGAAATCGAAGTTAACCTAAGCCAAATTCCACCGCTTTCACTTTCACCGGAGTTAGTCCCGGATACACAACCACCAACAACTCAAAGGCGAGGTGGTGGCCGAGGACGGACGGCCGGCCGAAGTGTTGCAAGGGGTGGTGGTAGGGTCGGTGAATAGCCCGACCAAGATATTCGACCAAGGCGCCAAGTGACCCATTGGACCAAAGACGAGAAAATAGCCCTTTGTCGGGCTTTGGTTGAAGTATCGGAGGACCGAAAAGCGGGTATGTGTTTTTTTGTTAAATATATATTTTTTTTAAATATACATATTTTATTTTTTAACATTAATTTATTTCCTTATGTAGCCGATTATCAAAAGGCTAAGATTTTTTAGCGACGAATCCGAGACCTTTTTCATAAGCAAGTCGGGAGCACTATGCGCTCGGCCGATATGATTTCCGTCCGGTGGGCGGAGATTAGGAAATATGTGGGTTTGTTTACGAACCTTCATAATAGGAACGCCGCTCGAGTGCGAGCGAGCGGGTCAAGTGATCTTGACGTATATCAATTTACTTGTAACGAATGGAAAGAGGAGGTCTTGCGCAAGTACAAGACCAACAAGACATGGGATGAGGACTATTTGTGGCAAATCCTACGTAATTGCTCCAAATGGATGGAGCTAATTTCTGTTGAAGACATGAGCGAAGGTGGCAGCGGCTCATCATCAAATCGAGCCAAGACGTCTTCATCGGGTGGGTACATCTCCTCTACGAGCTCGGATGCTCACGTGGGGGTTGAGCTAAACAATAATGAGGGTCTTCCCCCGTCTCCCCTTGGTCGACCCGTTGGAAGGGACAAGACAAAGGCTAAACAACCCGTTGTTAACGAAGCCGAAGTGGAGTTCCCGGGGGAAATAACCAAAATAAGGTCGACAATGGAGATGACGGCCAAAGCTAAAGTTCATAAAGTTCGAATGAGGGACATGGACTTTTTAGCGAGGGACTTTAGCAACATACCAATGCCTCGTCGAAAGATACTTGAACTAGAACAGGCGCGTCTCATGAAAGAATACGAGATGGAACAAGAACACCACATCGACGAGGAAGAGTAGTTTATTTGTTTGAAGTAGTTTATTTTTTTTATTATTATCTGTGTTTTTAATTTTATTATTAATGAAAAATTTATGTTTATTATTTAATTTGTGTTACAAATTTAATAATTATAAATTTAAAATAACAAAGTTTAAAAAAAAAATAATAAATAAAAACTGGATAAAGCTGCTGTTCACCTCTAGCAACAACACCATCAGGCTAGCGAAATAGAGCTTTATCACCCTGCCAACTGGGCACTTACGTGGCTAAATATGAGAGGATAGAGCCATTGCTCACATCTAGCCACAACGGATAGTCTAATAACGAGTGGCGGATTTAGACTAAAATTTCAGTGGCAGTGTTAAAAAAATTCTCGTACTTTCATGCAATGTAAACGAAACACAAATAAAAATATGATAATAAATAATGTTCAATTTTTTTTACCATAATTTCATAAGCAATATGTTTTTTATTGTTTAGTGCTATATTCCAATTTCCAACCTATGATTTATCAAACCATTTTACATCAACAGTCACCTAGAGGTCGGATCGGATAACGGGTTATTCGGATTATTCGGACCGGATTATTCGGATTTTGAAATTTTAGGAGCCTATCCGAATCCGATCCGATCCGAATTGCATGTATACCCATCCGATCCGAGTTGAATTCGGATAAATCTGAATAATCTGAACGGATATCCGAATAATCCAAATTAAACCAAACAACAATTTTTCAAATTTTTTTATTTTTCCTACTTTATGGTTCCTAACATTTTATTAATTTGAATTCAATAAACATAAAAAAACAAAATTAGAGATTAGTCTTAAACACAAATACAAAGTTCAAACTTTAAAATATAGTCTTCAAAACGTAAATTTAAACACAAAATCAAACTTTAAAACATAGTATTGAACACAAAATCAAGCATCACGAAACGTGACACTAACTGCTCCATATGGATGGACTGATGGACGATGTTGAAGAATTATTGTTTAGTATTGGCCTCATGTCTCATGGGTTGAACTAAGTTTCAAACAGTTGGTCATTCCCTTACTAAAACTCAATTGAAGCTTATTTGGGTTATTCGGTTATCCGAATAATCCGAATAACCCGAATAATTTAATTGTGAAATCTGAATCCGATCCGAAATCCGAATAAGTAATTCGGATTCGGATCGGTTTTTTTCGGTTCGGATATCGGATCGGATTTTGGATTTTTTTCGAATTTTGGATTTTTTGAACACCCCTACAGTCACCGCCCATTAGGATTGAAAAGCCTTTTTAACAAGACACGATCTTCTTGTGTCATCTATCTGATTAGGGTGATAACTATTAATGAGTGGTCTAGTTCTCTGTTACTTCTTTTTTCCCCACTCTTAATTCTTTTCTTGTACTTTTACCCGTTCAAAACTAAGGGTACAAACGAGCCAAGCCTGAACCCGGCTCAGTTCGAGTTTTGCTTTTAAAGCTTGTGCTTGGCTTGTTGGTAGTTTCTCAAGCTCGAGCTTGGCTCGTTGGTAGTTTCTCAAGATCGAGCTTGGCTCGTTTATTATTTATTACTTAATATATTAAACAAAAATAATATAAATAATAGACTCGCGAACTCGATAAGTGAAAAGCTCGGCTGGCTCGGCTCCTTGATTGTTTCTCAAGCTCGAGCTTGGCTCGTTTGTAGTTAATATATTAAATAAAAATAATATAAAATAATTGACTCGTTTAGGCTCGCAGGTTCGATAAGTGAAAAGCTCAGCTCGGTTCATTGGTAGTTTCTCATGCTCGAGCTCGACTCATTTAATATTTATTAGTTAATATATTAAATAAAACTAATATAAATAATAGACTCGTATAGGCTCGCAAGCTCGATAAGTGAAAAACTCGATTCAACTCATTTACTAAACAAAGGAGTAAATAATATAATATATTAATAAAACTAATATTACGAGCATGACAAGTTTCACATGCCAGGCTCGTGCTCGGGCTCGAAAAATAAACGAGTTTTGTTTTATGCTCAAGCTCGGCTCGGCTCGATAAGACTCTACTCGTTTCGAGCTTTTTATTAAGCCGATGACTAGCTTGCGAGTTGCTCGGCTCGCTTGCCCTCCTATTTCAATACTTTAACCATGGTCAATGGGCTCGTATATTTTAATTAAGAAATTACAAATGAAATAGGTTATGGCCTATAAGTTTCTATCTTTTTTTTTTTGGAATAATGGAAATAAATAATCCCAACTATTGACTATTGGCCAATAACAGTCCCAACTACGAAAATTACCAATAATGGACCCAACTTTCGACATATTGGAATATAATGGACCTAAACTAACGGAGGTCTAACTCCGTTAGTGTGGTGCTGACGTGGCATCCTAGGGGGCAAAATGATCCTACGTGGCATCCTAGGTGGCAAAATGATCCTACGTGGCATCCTAGGTGGCATCCTACGTGGCATGCCACGTCAGCACCACACTAACGGAGTTAGACCTCCGTTAGTTTGGGTCTATTATATTCCAATATGTCAAAAGTTGGGACCATTATTGTTAATTTTCGTAGTTGGGACTGTTATTGGCCAATAGTTAATAGTTGGGATTATTTATTTCCTTTATTCCTTTTTTTTTATGTTAGGCCTACATTAAAAACTTAGGTTTGTTGGGTTTTAAAAAAACTGAGATGTAACGTTGCATAATTTTTAGGGATAACGTAATACAAAAAATGTAAAAAAAAACAAAAAAAACTACACTATGCAGGAAAAGTTGAGGGGTGACGCACCCCTCATTATATTGTACATTCACCATTGCTAATAATCCACGTGAAATGTTTACATTGTTACTCAAAAATTCGGTCTTGTTAGTAGCTCAATCGGTACAGAAATTTTTATTTTTTTAGTAATAAAATTTATTTAAGGAAAAATAGAAATAAATAATCCCAACTATTAACTATTGGCCAATAACAGTCTCAACTACGAAAATCACCAATATTGGTCCCAACTTTCGACATATTGGAAACCAACGGACCCAAACTAACGGAGTTAGCCTCCGTTAGTGTGATGCTGACGTGGCATGCCATGTAGGATGCCACGTAGGATCATTTTGCCATGTGGCATGCCACGTAGGATCATCTTGCCACCTAAGCATGCCACGTCAGCATCACACTAACGGAGTTAGCCTCCGTTAGTTTGGGTCCATTGGTTTCCAATATGTCAAAAGTTGGGACCAATATTTGTGATTTTCGTAGTTGGGACTGTTATTGGCCAATAGTCAATAGTTGGGATTATTTATTTCCATTTTTCCTTTATTTAATAACTGGCAAATTACATACGGATAAAAGGTAGGTGGGCAACAAGATGTGTCGCACCCCTTTCTGAATCGCAAAGCCTGGTCTACTGAAAATAAACCCATGTCCCTTTGGTGTCGAAATATTGTTGTGAATAACTAGTTGGACCCTGGTCAAGAAACGAACAACTTCTGGTTTTACGTAGTAATCATTAAAAAATCTCCAGTGTCTTTTTCAAAGTCTTCTACAAAAATAGTACTGACAAAGGTCAATAAGATAATCCTCTAGACAACGTGAAGTGTTATGGGTTCAGGGAAGAATGTGATGTAAAGATGAAGTTTTTAAGTTGGATGCGAAAGTCATTATTCGATCGATCCGACAAGAAGTTATAGGTCATATTTCACATGTTAGAGAAGGCAATGTTTAGCAAAGATAAATTACAACTGGAACCAGGTAAGATTCGTATTGGCAAATGCTTCCGAGTACAACGATTAGGGGAAAGCAAGTGTCGGGCCAACCCGAGAAACCTCAGTTCAAAGTTACAAAATTCGGTGCGGTCTGTGGTCCTAAATTTGAATGAGAAATCGGATTTTGGTCCGCTACGGGTCAAACCCTCAAGATACCAGACTAAAACAGAGTAAATCGAAAATAGTAAATAAAAGTTTAGTGATCATCTTCATTGCCTGTAACCATGTTCACCTATTTGATATCAAGCCGTATGAAAGTATGAATGTTTGTGTAAAGATATCCATCGAGTAACTCTTGGGCATAAAGTATGGAAGTATGATTGCGTGTAACCAGTTGCGGTCGATTCTTACAATTGAAAATCATAGTATAACCCTCGGCCCTCGCAGGGTATAACGAGCGGAGCCCCTATGGGTTGTTGCCCGGTTTGTAGAAACATCGGCCATCACCATGTTGACAAAAGCAATTCATCAGTAGTAACTAAACTGCATCACAAACAGGGTCTAAAACTAAAAGATTAAAAAAAAAAAAAAAAAACAGATCACACTCATTCAAATGCACATATCTCAATTATCCCATGTGATTCATCAACATCCAAACATCAACATAGCCATAACAAGTTAAACAACAGACATAAACAGAACATAACAACAAAATCATACTTTTATATCCTTAATTTCATCATCAATTATTACTCGATATCAAATTCTCCAAATCCAACCTCTGTGTAACACCTCTAATAAATAATACAAAACTCAAATAATTCAACCTCTGTGTAACACCTCTAATCAATAATACAAAACTCAAATCACCTGAACTGTTCAAACAACGGCTACAGGCTGTTGTTTCGCCGGTTCAATATTCTTCTTCGGTTTCTGTTCAATAAAATCTTCCATATTGTATATAACGGTGATGTATAGAGAGCAGCTAGGGCAACGAGCAATCTCTTCACCAAGCTTCAACTCGTCTTTTGTGATCTGGAACAGGTCTCCACAAGGGCAGGGGTAAGTGAACGCCTTCAGCTCCTCATTCCACTCCATGTCTTCAATCTCTACGTCGTCGTACGACATCGTTTTTTTTGTTTCGCCGGAGATTGGAGTCGGTTGCGATGCTAGGGTTTGCTGGGCGCCTACAGCCTGATTTATGAAAGAGGAGCTTATATCATTATGTTGCATACAACACCCTTAACTTTCATGTTTTCATGAGTGTCACCAATATTTATTTTATTTTTATTTTTTTCAAATGCTTGAGAAAAAAGTTTAATTGTGGGTCTTATTATTATTATTGTTGTTTTTTTAAGTAACAATCGTTCTTGATAGGGGGCTTGATGGATCCAATTCATCAATTATTCTAAAGATATCTTAGTTAGATATGAATATATGTTTTTGAAAAAGATGGTTAAAAAATCACATGGGAAATAAGATTTCCAATGGGGTTATCGAGTTCTCATCATCGAGAGGAGTTCTTATTTGAACTCATCCCTAGGTTTGATAGTGTCCTTTCGCCTATCGCTACCAAAAGTTTTGAATAATGGTTTGTTGGGAAAAGAATGTAATGTAGTAATAGATTAGAGGGTAAGTGTTGTTTTAAAACAGTTAATAGATATATGTATACATAAACCCAGGCAAGCATTGTTCTTCTAACTTTGAGTGATAGAATTGTTTGGTATATTTTTCGTTATCAAATATTACTGGAAAACCTATATGAGCGTCCATAACACCAAACCCTCACCTTAGATGTCACATCACATTCAAAAATATCATAAATTGGTAAATACGAGAAAAATGTAATTTTAAAAACATGATATCGCACACTAGTAAGTAAAATAAAATTGTTTCAAATAAATATGTGCCTCGTGTCCTTTAGGTAAGAAGATAATGTATGAAATGGCTTTAAAAAATGCTCTACAACCTAAGGTTTGCAACTAATGAATCAACTCACTAGACATCTTTTGGTTTCATTTTGTTATAAAAACACACATACCAATTTATATAGTAATTATACAAGCCAATGCTCTCACCTATCACAAGATAACCTTATTATAAGTTTTGTTTTCATCAGTTATACTATAAACATTATATTCTTTTAATGCGTTTATGTTTCATATGATTTAATTTCTCTTTAGTAAGTTGTGTACATTAACCTTTAAAAAAACTAAATCCCCGGATGTGTCTAACTTATTTCTTGACATTTAGTTAAAAACAGGGTTGTATTGACAACAAAGTGTTCTTTTTTTGTATAATTAGGAGTGTTCATCGAATGTTTCGAATAATTTTTTTTACTAAACTCGAATTCGATTAAATGTTGTTCAATTCAATTCGAATTCATATTCGGATAAAAATCATAATTCGATTCGAATTCGTTTTAGATACTCGAATACGAAGTGAATTCGAATAAATCCGTTTTAGTTTAAATCATAGTTATCAAAGGCGTACTCAAGGCACATGGCCTCGCCTGGGGCATAGGCATGAGGCGCAAAAAAAGCGAGGGCCGGAGATAAAAAAAGCGAACAAAGAAAATAAAATAAAAATATATTAAAATAATACTGTTTTTCATCTAGTTAGTATCAAAAGTTTTAAAATACCGATGTATTAGTATATAGAAGTAGTTTTCCTTATATAAAGTAGAAATCTGGCTGAAATCTAGCCATAACTTAACGAATTTTGGCTGGAATCTCTCTGGAATTTGGGAAGTGAGCTGAAATCTGCGCCTAAATCATCACCTTAAGAATTAAGGCGCAATTTTCTCGACTCAAAGCGCAAATGCATTGCCTCGCCTAAAAAATGGGTCTAGGCGCAAGAGGCGATGGCTTTTAACAACTATGGTTTAAATCACTTAAAACATGCCCCAAACAAATTATAAACTTAAAGTAACCACAAACCACAATACCACAACGATAAAATGTTCAAAACAAAGTTCCAAAAGTCAAACATTTAAACAGGTTTAAAAAAAAGAGGTTCAGAACCTTCATATCTCTTGTTCAAATGAATTAGTTTCCTTGCCAATATTATCAACACTAAGGGTTTCTTTTATTTCTTTATTTTCTCTTTTAGAAACATCAGTGGCCGTATCCCAGAAGACAAGATATATAATTATAAATAAAGTTGATCTGATTTGGCTTTTATGGCAACAGTAAAGTAATATTCATGGTATGAGATGTGCAGAGATCATAACCTAATCAAGAAAGAAGTACAGAGATCATCGTTACCTAATATAGACGTGCAGCCGATCGAGGTAGACGGTGGCCGGTGCAGTGCTCGTCGGGGCTGGTGGGTTGTGCAATGGTCGAGGTAGAAGACTGGGACACTAGCTCTCTTGATTATTTAGGGTATTTGCCTTTTAGGTTACGTAAGAATTGGGTTAGGTTTTGGCCTTGTGGGCTTTAATTGGGTTGGGATTTGGTTACATGTGTATGATTGTATATAAATAAATTCGGATTCTCTTACCCCGCGTTTCGCGGCGGGAGCTCATTTTGCGTTGAGGGTTTGGTAAACGTTAATGATTGCGCGTCGCTATGGGAGCTCCTGTTGCGTGGAGGGTTTCGTGGACATAAAAGATAATATTAAGTGACTGTTATTCTCGCGTGGGCTTCAAAAAAATACTCGCGGATAAAAGCTAAAAGTTTGGTGGTCAAAGTTTGGTGATCAAATTGGAAGAAAAGAAAGTACATAAGTTAGTAAGAAAGTTAGTGGCCAAAGTTGGGTGGTCAAAGTTTGAAATCCTAAAAGCTAAAAGTTTGGTGGTCAAATTAGAATAATATAAAGTTGAGCTAAAAGTTAGTGGCCAAAGTTTTAAATCCTAAAAGCTAAAAGTTTGGTGGTCAAATCGAAAGAAAATAAAGTTAACCTAAAAGTTAGTGGCAGAAAATAAAGTTAACTTAAAAGTTGGTAGCCAATATATATTTAAAACAAAGACACTATTCAAGTGTCTTTGTTTTAATAGATACATATAATATAATATAAAAAAATTATAAATAAATATGTTAATTTTATTCAAATATCAAATCAAACCAAATCAAATTTTAAATCACAAATATGTATTCGATTAACTAGACTCAAATTGAATAGAATTCGAATTTTTGATAATCGAATTGAAATTTTTATAATCAAATCGAATTGAGTCGAATTTTGAATTCGAATCGAATTCTGAAAACCCCTATGCATTATAAGTCATAGCTAGTATAGATACCATACCATACCATACCATACCATACCATACTGTTACCAACATACCCGATACCAACCATATTACCACCGTACAAGAAGGATACCACTAGTCATAAGCATAGTTGTCAAAGCGTCTAGGCGCACTCAAGGCGCATAGGCCGAGCCCGAAGCCTAGACGCAAGACGCATAAAAAACGAGGGCTTTTTATAATTAGGCGCATAGTATAAAATACATTTTTTTGGGATTTTAGAGATGTTTTAGGCTTGTTTAGGGCTACATTAGGATGTTTTAGGGTTGTTTAGGACTTGTTCATAACTCACTTAGTATGTTTTAGAGGTTTAGGCAACTTTTAGCCTGAATTTGGCCGGAAATCAGCCCCGATAGTGCGTCTCAATACCTAGGCGCGCGCCTCACAAGGCGTAGCGCACTTGGTGTGTCTGGTTGCGCCTAGGCGCGCTTTTGACAACTATGGTCATAAGTTTATAACTTGTGAGAACATTATGCAAAAAAGCGAAAAGACATGGGGAGATAATAACAATTTCCAAAACCTGTTCACCCTGCTATTCTTCACCCTCATTCATCCATCATAATCATCACTAACCAAATTCAAACACACAAACAAACCAGAGAAACCAACAAAGGAGATGCAAATGCAAACATAAACCAACCAGCAGCCATGAATATGCAAGGTCTTCATCATCAACAACAACAATTAGCTGCACTACTCTCCGTAGCCCTACCAAAAGACAAAGACTCTTCTTCTTCTTCATCATCATCATCAACAAAACCTAACAACATATCTGAACCCGTAGACGACGATACTCCTCGATTAGCCGCCATCAATTCGCTTCACCGCGCCATTGTTTACCCTCACAACTCGCTATTGGTCACTCACTCTGCTTCCTTCCTCGCCCAGGGGTTCTCTCAACTCATTGCGGACAAGTAACTGTTATTATATACGCCTATATGTTTTATTATTATTATTATTGTTATTATTATTATTATTAGCGGATGAATAGTGGTTAATATTGGTGTGCAAAAGTTATATGATGTATTATGTTAAACCTAATTGCTTTGTGTGAGATATCTAGTGGCTCTACTGCGATATCCGTTGAACGTGTTTATGATTGTTAACTGGATTTGTATGTGTTTATTTTGATCGAATGTTTTAGCTGTTATTAGTGTGTAAGGTTGGGTTTTGTTATTATTAGTGGCTGAAATGCTGAATAATGGTTATTATGTTAAACCTAATTGCTTTGTGTGAGGTTTTACAAAATTTACTGCTTCTAGTGGCTCTACTGGCATAGCCGTTGGACGTGTTTATGATTGCTAATTGGATTTGTATGCACTTAATTTGGTTGAATGATTTAGGATTTTAGGTTATTGGTACATAAGGTCATAAGGTAGGGTTTTGGCCTTTTGGGTTTTATTGGCGACTGAACATTGGTTGTCATTGGTGTGCAAAAGTGATATGATGTATTATGCTAAACCTAATTGCTTTGTGTGATCTGCTAACTTGGTACTGCCATATCCATAATGTTCAATGATATTTGTAACTGTGATTTGTGAATTTGGTATTCGTGAAATGCATAATGTTGCAACGAAACCATGATGGTTATCGAGTTATAGAGCATTACCGTAATGTTGGTTCTTGTGACTTAACGAAATTAATGTTCCAATAAAACCATCCTGTTCTCTGCTTTTTCCTCAACCTAGTTAGTAGCCTCAATGATTTTTTTTTCTTGTTGGTGAGTTTCTAGAATTCTAGTGAAATAGAACCTGGTTTTGCTGTAAACATTTTTCTTTGAACTTCATCTAGTGATGGATGTGCTAACAAAAGAAAGTTGGGCTTAGAAGTCTGTAAGGTGCATAGCTTTGTAAGAGTGCAGTGAATTGCTTGCGTATCTATCTACGTGATTTTTTGAAATGGAGCTTGCGATACCTAGTTAAGTCATGTAACATATGTTTAGACAATTTGCGCATTTGTAGATTGCATATGCTAAACCATAAGGCCATACTATACAACCACTTAACACATGTAGATACATAGTAGAATGTATACGTAATACAAAAATAAATATGTGCAATAAGTTTACTTGCCTGTAATCAAACTGCAAATATGCAAGACATTAGGATCTCCCATTTAACAGGCCGACATCAGAAGATTGCACTTACGTTAGGTACATGATAACTTGTGTTGCAAGACATTAGGATCTCCCATTTAACAGGCCGACATCAGAAGATTGCACTTACGTTAGGTACATGATAACTTGTGTAAATTGTTCACCTATGCCAATCTAAACTTCTACTCTAAACAGGTGATCTCTAGACCTCGGGTGGGCCTAACTATTCTGATTAAGGTTATTAGGTATATGACAGGATATGTTTCTTGGAGCCACTATTTTTTGTGCAACCATGACAACTTGTTAGAACCTCATTTTTTGTTGTAAGGGCAAATTATCTTCTAAAATGTGTAGATTATTTATGTTAGGGAACATTAGATCATATATGTAATTTAAGGGAGAGTAGAGAAGACTTAACTTTAAATGAAGCTCAAATAGTTTGTAATCTTGTACCTCACTTAAGGTGATGTCCTGATTATATAATACACATCATGGAAGAATATGAATAATGCCTAAATAACTAGCCTAAATCTGGAGTGTTTCTTCTAACATTCTTTCTTAAGATGGAGCATAATCAGGCACATATGCTACAAGTGAAGTCAACTTGTGGGTCTTTGATAGTGGTTAGATCTGGTTTAGAACTCTTGGTAAGATCCAGGGTGAGTATATCATATATTTCACAGAAACTCCTTTAAAACTCTCTAGCCATATTATCATGCCTTTTAGAGAAGAATCTGTATTCACCTTAACTTGACGTCTTGACCATAGAAGTTTTACTTTATCCAATCTAGCCAAAGCTAAATAGAAGTTTGTTAAAAAGCGTTATTACTTATAACCAAACACTTCAGTTGAGATACTCTACTTTCGGCATGTAATCAGCTATTTTTACTTTCTTATAGTGCTACAAAAAGTTCAGTATGCAACCCCAACTAAGCTGGACATGCTCCCTACTTTTCCATTCTGAATTAAGTCAATTAACAGTTTTTTTCTAAATCAGGTGGATTGTTTGTGGAAGTTTATTCTCAAGCTTATGAATTAGATCATAATTTTTTCTCTTATAATGCCTTTATTTAGTGTTGTATAATGCATATATTTCTTAAGCAGTTTCCAGTTTTGCATAATGATTGATTTTCCGAAGATACACAGTAGATGCTGCAGATCTGACTTGTCACCTTGGAATGTTTTCTAATATGTTCCTTTTCCCCTATTAAGTTTCTATGTTTGTTTGAACTCTATTTGTAAGATTTGAAATATATTTCTTATTTTTTAGAATTACTATAGTTATTCTGCTTATATCATGCAGATCATATTCAGTACGCCAAGCTGCTGCCACCGCATATGGTGCCTTATGTGCTGTCTTGTGTTCACTCCCTAATGGAAGGCAGAACCATGTTATTCTTGGAAATTTGGTCGATAGATTTATTAGTTGGGCATTGCCATTGTTTAGCAATGTGAATGTCGGTAATGGGACAGTGGAATTTGCTGCAGAAGCTCTCCATGAGTTCCTTAGTGTTGGAGATATTGCGGCTACTGAGAGATATGCATTACCCATTCTTAAAGCATGCCAAGAGCTTCTGGAAGATGAGAGAACCTCATTAAACTTACTACACCGGATTTTGACCATTTTGACTTTAATTTCATTGAAGTTTTTCGCCTGTTTCCAGGCCCATTTTGTTGACTTAGTTGATTTGCTTCTTGGGTGGGCAATGATACCCGATCTTGCCGAAGCTGATAAGAGTGTTATTATGAATAGTTTTTTGCAATTTCAGAAACACTGGGTCAATAATTTACCATTCTCATTGGGACTACTTTCAAAGTTTTTGGGTGACATGGATGTGCTGCTTCAGGATGGAAGCCAGGGGACTCCACAACAGCGTCAAAGATTGCTTGTGTTATTAACTTGTTTTTCTACAGTTTTGCAGTCTACGGCTTCTGGGTTGCTAGAGATAAATTTACTTGAAGAAATTAAAGATCCCCTTAGCAAAATGCTTCCTCAGTTATTGGGTTGTTTGTCAATGGTTGGAAAGAAATATGGTTGGTCAAAATGGATTGTTGACTCCTGGAAGTGTTTGACTCTTTTGGCTGAAATTTTGAGTGAAAGGTTTTCACCTTTCTACAGTTTTGCAGTTGATATCCTATTCCAAAGCTTGGACATGAAGAAAGCCACTAAAACTTTAAACACTGAGAAACTTACTTCTTTTCAGGTTCATGGAGTTCTCAAAACCAATCTTCAGTTATTATCACTTCAGAAGCTTGGTCTTCTATCGTCATCTGTACATAAACTATTGCAGTTTGATTCACCTGTATCTCAGCTTCGTTTGCATCCGAACCACTTGGTGACCTCAAGTTCTGCTGCTACTTATGTCTTCTTACTTCAGCATGGAAACAATGATGTTGTTGAATCTGCAATAGCTTCATTACTTGAAGAACTGAACATGATAAAGAGCATGCTTGGGAATGTAAATCAGTTTTCCCCTAACATAATCTCTAAAACCGAGTTGTTTGCACTCTTTAGGTTTGATATGAAAGTTCTCCTGAGTTGTGTTTCTTTGGGTGGTGGTAACACGTTGATAGGCAAAGCCGAAATAGATTCTTTATATGTTAATAGATCAGAGAAAATGATATATCATCTTATTCAAAATCTGAATCCATTTGAACCACCTATTCAGGCATATGTGGAGTTGCAAGTAAGTATTTTCAAGATGTTGAATAGGCTAAGTACGGTGGAATTCCTTAGCAAGTTCTCAATAAGGAAAAATAAAAATGAAACAATTTTAGTTGGTGATCTAAGGAAGTACACTGTGCTATTCTCAAGAGCTCTTCATATTTCATCTCCTTTGGCAGTTAAATTAGAAGCACTACAATGGATACATACATATTGTGAAACAGTTAAGCATATGTATGACAATTCAAAGTATCAAGACTATGGCTATCTTGAGTTTTTTAGTGAGATAGTTTTCTCTGTTCTTGATGCTGCATCTGATGGGGAACCAAAGGTGAGATGTCAGGTTGTATCAGTATTGGAAATGTTCCTGCACTCAAAACTTATACACCCATTTCAGTTGTATTCTTTAACTGAAGTTATTCTTGAAAAGCTGGGAGATCCAGATGAAGATATCAAAGAATTATATCTGAAACTGCTTTCTCATGCATTACCTGTCACAATACTTGCATGTGGCATGCATTACAATGGATCGGTTACCAAGTATAGGCCAATCATGCAGTGGAAGAAAATTTTTGCACTAAAGCAACTGCCACAACAGCTTCACTCAAAGCAGTTAGTGTCAATTTTAAGTTACATATCACAAAGATGGAAGGTGCCACTTTCGTCTTGGATTCAACGGCTTGTTCATACTTGTAAAAATGCAAAGGATATTACTTCGGCCCAGCAAGAAGACACAATAAACTTGCATGCAACAAGTTTATGGTTGGACATGACTGTAGAGGACAATCTTCTTGAAAGGATATGTTCAGTAAATCTCCTTGCTGGAGCATGGTGGGCCATACATGAAGCAGCTAGATACTGTATTACTACACGTCTTCGGACCAATCTTGGTGGGCCCTCACAAACTTTTGCTGCTTTGGAGCGAATGCTTTTGGATGTTGCACATGTATTACAGGTTAATTCTGACCAAAGTGATGCAAACTTAAATCTTATAGGTAATTCTTCTCACACGCATTTGTTACCATTGAGATTATTACTTGATTTTGTTGAGTCACTGAAGAAAAATGTGTACAATGCTTATGATGGATCAACTGTTTTACCATCTCCATCGCGTCAGAGTTTAGCTTTTTTCAGAGCAAATAAAAAAGTTTGTGAAGAGTGGTTTTCTCGAATATGTGAGCCAATGATGAATGCAGGGATGGCTCTACAGTGTCATGATGCTACAATTCACTATTGTAGTTTGCGTTTGCAAGAACTCAAAAGCTTAGTGGCTTCATCGATGATGGAAAAATCAAGAACCCAAGTCATAGAAAGCCTTCAAAACATGAAATCTAGGTTTTCAGGAGATATCCTGCGGGTCCTACGACATATGACTCTGTCTATGTGTAAAAATCATGAGCCTGATGCTTTAGTTGGGTTACAGAAATGGGTATTGGGTGCGTTTTATCCGTTATTTGTGGAAGAAAACCAAAGTATGATTGATGATAGTAGACCTGGACCATTGTCTTGGATTAAAGGGCTTGTGTATCAAGCACAAGGTCAGTACGAAAAGGCTGCTGCTCATTTCACACATTTATTGCAAACTGAAGAATCACTTGGTTCTATGGGATCTGAAGGTGTACAATTTGCTATAGATCGTATAATTGAAAGTTACAGTGCAGTTTCAGATTGGAAATCTCTTGAATCCTGGCTATCAGAGTTGCAACTGCTTCGTGCTAAGCATGCTGGTAAAAGCTACTCTGGTGCTCTAACAATGGCAGGAAATGAATTAAATGTGATTCATGCTTTAGCTCATTTTGACGATGGTGATTATACGTCAGCATGGGCTTGCCTTGATTTAACACCTAAAAGTAGCAATGAACTTGCGTTAGATCCAAAAGTAGCTTTGCAAAGAAGTGAACAGATGCTTTTACAAGCAATGCTTTTTAATATTGAAGGGAAGGTGGAAAAGGTGCAACATGAACTACAAAAGGCGAAGTTAATGTTGAATGAAACATTTACGATTTTGCCGCTTGATGGGTTGACAGAAGCAGCAGAACATGTTAACCAGTTGCATTGCGTATCTGCATTTGAAGAAAGTTGCAAGATTTCAGGTACCCAGGATGTAAAACATCCATTGTTACTAAACTCGTATGTTCAAAAATTGCAGTTTCCAAGCAATCATGTTCATCAAGATTGTAAGCCATGGATGAAAGTTCTTCGCGTTTATCGAACCATTCATCCTACCTCTCCGGTGACTATATATCTCAGTTTGAGTTTACTGAATTTAGCTCGAAAACAAAAGAACTTAATGTTGGCAAATCATCTCAATGACTATTTGAGCAAGTGTCATTTAGGTTCTTCAGAAGAAAGTTTTCATAAATCAGTCTTCCCACGCGTCCAATATGAAAGCATTCTCTTGATGCGTGCTGAAAACAGGCTTGAAGAGGCTTATACAGGTCTATGGTCGTTTATCAGTCCTTCCATGGGTCCCACCTCATCTGCTGTTTCTGTTGATTCTGATGACACTCTAAAGGCGAAAGCATGCTTGAAACTTTCAAATTGGCTAAAAAGGGACCGTATGGATGTCAGTTTGGAGAATATTATTTTCAAGATAAGATCAGAACTAAGTGCAAGTGATGATAATATGAACCCTCAATTGAATACGGATCTTATTGTTGAAGAAATTATAGGTACAACTACTAAGCTCTCTTCACGTCTATGTCCCACTATGGGGAAGTCATGGATCTCTTATGCTTCTTGGTGTTTTGCTCAAGCGAAGGCAACTCTACCTACCCCAAATGAATCCGCCCTTCAGTCTTGCTCCTTTTCTCCGATTCTTGGTTCAGAAATTCTGCCAAACAGATTCCAGTTTACTGAAGAAGAACTCTCAAGAGTTAAATATGATGTTTTAGAGCTTCTTCACAAAGCAAGAGATGTTAACGATTCAAACAGTGTCCCACAAGATGAAAACTATGACCATGCAGTGGTTGAGCAAGTAGTGAAACTATTAGAAGCTGCAGCTGGAGAACCTGGAGCCGAAAGTTTTAGTTGTGAAAGCCTTTCTGCTGTTGTTACCTCCCAGTTGCAAAAATTCTTTCTGTTTGCAAATATCAGTGTTGAAGGAACTAATTTATTGCTGTTTAATGATTTGGTTGATGTTTGGTGGTCTTTGAGAAAAAGAAGGGTATCTCTATTTGGGCATGCAGCTGAAGCTTATATAAATTACTTGTCACATTCATCTTCCAGGCTCTGGGGTAGTCAAATGGCCGGTGCTTCTAGTGATAAAGGTCAAAAGAATGCTAGTTTTACCTTGAAAGCTACACTATATGTTTTGCATATTCTTCTTAATTATGGAGTAGAGCTTAAAACAATATTGGAACCTGCACTTTCAACAGTTCCTTTGTTGCCATGGCAGGTGAGGCCCTTTTTTGCTATTTAAATGTTCCAGTTTACCAATTATGTTCTGATTATTCTCTCTATTTGAAGGAAGTAACTCCACAAATATTTGCTCGTTTAAGCTCTCATCCAGAAGAAGATGTTCGGAAGCAGCTTGAGAGCATTCTGGTAATGCTGGCAAAGCAATCGCCTTGGTCCATAATTTATCCAACCCTCGTTGATATCAACACAAGTGAAGAGGATCCTTCAGAGGAGCTTCAACGCATATTGGCATGTTTGGTAAGTGATCAGGGTATACTTGTGATGAGTAACAGTTTGCTTGAAAGTTGAAAGGTGATTTATATTGTTTTAGATTATTTATATCATTATATGTGAAAGTACTTGAACTTCTAAACATAATGCTGGTCAGTTAGATTTTAATTTTTCTATTTGGTTATTTGTATATTTCTGATAATAATAAGTTTGGTCATTCTGTCTTCTGTTGTGGTAGTTAACTTTATGATTGTAAATTGCCAGCTCTTGTTTATGATCACCAAAAACCTAAGCATTCATACTGTATATGCAGAATAAGCAATATCCAAGGTTAGTCCAGGAGGTTCAGCTCATGATTAAAGAGCTAGAAAATGTAACCGTTCTTTGGGATGAATTGTGGCTCAGCACATTGCAAGATCTTCACTCAGGTAGCATTTTCTTACCAAACTTTTTTATGGACACTAAACTTTGCACTAGCAATTTGGTCCAAATGTAACTCTATTCTAAACACAATCAATATACAATCAACCTGTGTGGTTTATCTAAATGCAAATGGCCATTGAGTAAGAAACGCTAAAGAACATGATTTAATTCTCTGATGCCATACAGTGTCACATGCCTGCAACTTGTTTCTGTTCTTCCAAAATAATGAAATTAACCAAAGTTCTGCAAAGTTGTTTTTTTGTGTTATTGTTAACATCTCAGTAGGTCTTTGCTGTTTATTACCATGCATTTGAAGCAAGATGGTTTCTAAGTTAAGCATATTTTTTGGTTAAGTTTCACATGCCTAATCTATTTGCCTTTTTAAGTTCTAGCTATTTAACTTGCACACATGTATACATACTTCAGGAAACCTCAGATAACATTTCATCTTTTTTTTTGTATATATTTATTGTTTAAGTGCACCTTTGAACATCATCTTCTTTTTTACCTTTCTAGATGTAATGGGACGAATAAATTTACTGAAGGAGGAGGCGTCACGTATTGCAGAGAATGTAACTCTTAGTCACACTGAAAAGAACAAGATAAACGCAGCAAAATACTCTGCTATGATGGCACCCATTGTAGTAACCCTGGATCGTCGTTTGGCTTCCACCTCTCGGAGACCTGAAACACCTCATGAGGTCTGGTTCCATAATGAGTATATGCCACAGATCAAATCAGCCATTTCAAACTTCAAGACTCCAGCATCTGCTGCTGCACTAGGGGACGTTTGGAAACCATTTGATACTATTGTTGCATCTTTAGCATCTTATCAAAGAAAATCCTCAATATCCTTGGGAGAAGTTGCTCCTCAACTAGCTTTATTATCATCATCTGATGTCCCAATGCCTGGTCAACATGGTCTCACAACTAATCTTCAGGGTATTATCACAGTTGCATCTTTCTCTCAGCAGATAGTTATCTTGCCAACAAAAACAAAACCTAAGAAACTTGTTATAGTAGGCTCAGATGGTCAGACTTACCCCTTTTTATTAAAAGGCAGGGAAGACCTACGTCTTGATGCTAGAGTAATGCAACTATTGCAAGCTGTAAATGGTTTTTTACATTCGTCTCCTATATCCATCCGTCATTATTCAGTAACACCTATAAGTGGTCGGGCCGGTTTAATTCAGTGGGTGGAAAATGTAACAAGTATTTATAGTGTTTATAAATCTTGGCAGAACCGCGTACAGGCTGCACAAGCTTCAGGGGCTGCTTCTGGAAATACAAAGAACTCAGTTCAATCACATATACCTCGGCCTACTGATATGTTTTATGGTAAAATTATACCAGCACTTAAGGAAAAAGGCATAAGAAGAGTCATTTCTAGAAAAGATTGGCCTCATGAAGTCAAACGAAAAGTTCTTTTGGATCTTATGCATGAGACTCCTAAACAACTTCTTCAACAAGAAATCTGGTGTGCAAGTGAAGGTTTCAAAGCCTTCCGTTCTAAATTGAAAAGGTTCTTCACTAGACTGTTGTTTTAATTCATATAGGTTTATCATCTTTGACCAATTATAAATTGCAAGAAAGTAACTACTAAGATTTAAATTATGACACCTATACTTTGTTTGTATTTGCTTTCAGGTATTCTGGAAGTGTAGCTGCCATGAGCATGGTAGGACACATATTAGGTCTTGGGGACAGACATCTTGATAATATTCTTTTGGATTTCCATAGTGGGGATATTGTCCACATTGATTATAACGTGTGCTTTGACAAAGGACAACGATTAAAGGTTCCTGAAATCGTGCCCTTTCGACTGACACACACACTTGAAGCAGCTTTAGGATTAATGGGCACTGAAGGATCCTTCAGAAATAACTGTGAAGCAGTTCTTGGTATCTTGAAGAAAAATAAAGATGTACTTTTGATGCTATTAGAAGTTTTTGTCTGGGATCCTCTGGTGGAATGGACACGTGGTGATTTCCATGATGATGCAGCAATTGTTGGTGAAGAAAGAAAAGGCATGGAGCTGGCAGTTAGCTTAAGTTTATTTGCTTCTCGTGTGCAAGAAATCCGTGTACCTTTACAGGTACTTTTACATTTTTTTATTAATTTTGTGAGATTTTCAGGCGCAATGTACATCTTCGTAGCCTAAGTACTGAAACTGTTTTCGATCTGTCCAGGAACATCATGATCTCTTATTGACTACATTACCAGCTGTTGAATCTGCTCTTCAGGTATGCTTAAATAGTTTCAATCTGTATTGTAGCTTATAATTGTTTTTATACAGAATTTTTTTGACTCAAGAGTATGTTACATTGTTTCCAGAGGTTTGCAGATGTTTTAAATCAATACGAGATCGTATCTGCCGTCTACAATTGCACAGATCAAGAGAGATCTAGCCTAATTCTTCGGGAGACATCAGCTAAAGCAATTGTTGCTGAAGCAACTGATCATTTAGAGAAAACCCATATTGCATTTGAGTTACAAGCTCGGGAATTTGCTCAAACAAAAGCTTCTGTAACTGAGAAAGCCTTAGAGGCTGCCACCTGGATTGAACAACATGGCAGAATTATTGATGCTTTAAGAAACAGTTCTATTCCAGAGATAAAATCCCACATACAGTTAACTGGTAACGAAAAATCTCTGTCACTTACGTCTGCGGTTTTGGTGGCCGGGGTTCCATTTACAGTTGTTCCGGAGCCTACACAGGTACAGTGCCACGATATAGATACAGAAGTTTCTCAGTTAGTTTCTGATTTGGATCATGGGCTCACTGCTGCTGTTACGGCACTCCAAACATATTCATTGGCCTTACAAAGGATTTTGCCACTAAATTACCTTACGACCAGCCCGGTCCACAGTTGGGCCCAAATTCTGAAACTTTCAGTTAGTTCAGTTTCATCAGATGTTTTGTCCCTTACCAGAAGACAGGGTGCTGAACTAGTAGCAAAAGTGTGTGAAGATGGTTTTGAGACGGTGAAAATCATTCATAATGATTTGTGTCTTCAAGTTGAGAAGTATGGGGATGAGATTGAGAGAGTTGAAAAAGAATACCAAGAATTGGTGAATTCAATTGGTGCGGAGACCGAGTCCTGGCCCAAGGATCGTCTCATGGCTAGTTTTACAAATTTCTTGCAATCAACCAGTCAACCGGCCAAGGATTCTAGATTGCAAAGTGTAGTAGGCATAGCTGTAAGTTCTCTTTATAATGAGGTTAAGCATAGACTAGTTGAGGTATTGAATCACTCAAGTGGGACAAGAACTATGAACAGCTTCCTTCTCAACGAGCTTGAGGAGAAAATAGAGAAATGTGCTCTTGTTGCAGATTGGGTGAATGAAGTAAAGCAATCAATTTTCATGAATGGACCAGATGATTCTACTGAAACAAACTGGGCTTCCATTTTCAAAACCAGTTTACTCTCATGCAAGAGCTTGGTTGCACAAATGGTTGAAAGTGTTGTACCAAATGTTGTAAGATCTGTTATTTCGTATGATTCGGAAATCATGGATACATTTGGATCTCTTTCACAAATCAGGGGTTCAATTGATACAGCACTTGAACAATTAATTGAGATTCAGATAGAGAGAGCGTCTTTACTAGAGCTGGAGCAGAGTTATTTTGTGAAAGTAGGATTTATCACTGAACAAAAGTTGGCTCTTGAAGAGGCTGCTGTTAAGGGCCGGGATCATCTCTCATGGGAGGAGGCCGATGAGTTGACATCTCAAGAAGAAGCTTGTAGGGCCCAACTGGATGAACTCCATAAAACATGGAATCAGAGGGATATTCGAACTAATTCTTTAATAAAAAGAGAAGCAAGCATAAGAAATGCATTAATATCTGCTGAAAATCATTTTCAGTCTTTAATTGATCAAGAACAAGGTAAGGAACCACAATATTCAAGAAGCAAAGCGCTTCTCTTGGCAATAGTCCAGCCCTTCTTTGAATTGGAATCTGTTGATAAGACATTATCATCATATGGTGGATCATCAGATTCTTCAAATATAGTTTCCCATGTTACAGATTCGATCAACTATGGTAGTGCAATACCAACATATATTTGGAAACTCTCTGGCATACTGGAAACCCATTTGTTTTTTATGTGGAAAGTGGCAGTTATGGATTCTTTTCTTGATTCCTGCATACGTGTAGCAGCTTCATCAAGGGATCAAAATTTAGGTTTTGACCAGGTTGTAAATGCTGTTAAGACAAAGCTGTCTAGTCAACTCCAAGAACATATCAGTCAATATCTAAGAGACAAAGTTGCACCGCTTTTGTTGACTACATTGGATACAGAAACTGAACATTTAAAACAAATGACTGGAGCTCTGGATGACCTTAATTTTGAAGAGATCACAAGAGACACAGGTTCTGTTGAAAGAGTGAAATTAATGCTTGAAGAATACTGCAATGCACATGAAACGGTAAGAGCTGGTATGTCGGCTGCATTACTCATGAAAAGACAAGTGAAGGAACTTAAAGAGGGTTTGCATAAGACCTGCTTGGATATTGTACAGTTGGAATGGATGCATGATATTACATTGAGCCCCTTGCATAACTGCAGGCTGATATGTCACAAATTTCTTTCAAATGATGACAACACACTTCCACTTATTCTAAACCTTAGCAGGCCTCGATTGTTGGAAACTATACAGTCTTCAGTAGCCAAAGTAGTTCGATCAATAGAGGGCCTGCAAGCTTGTGAACAAACTTCAAACACAGCCGAAGGGCAGCTGGAGAGAGCCATGGGTTGGGCATGTGGTGGTCCTAATACGAGTATGACAGGCTCCACCTCAGCAAGGAGCTCTGGAATTCCGCCCGAATTTCATGATCATTTAGCACAACGACGACAGCTATTATGGGGTGCTCGTGAGAAGGCATCTGATATAATCAAAATCTGTATGTCAATATTTGATTTTGAAACATCTAGAGACGGGGTACGCGGGACAGATGGCAGGGCATGGCAGCAAGCTTACTTTAGTGCATTAACAAATTTGGATGCCACTTATCATTCTCTTACACGTGAGCATTAATTTTGTTTTTTCAGTCAATTTTCTGAAACATTTTGCTAATCACTTGTATGTATAAGAAAGTTCTGGTGCTTGTGGGTTGATCAGGTACTGAGCATGAGTGGGAATTAGCACGGAGCGCCATGGAAGCTGCTTCAAATGGTTTACTCACAGCAAGCAATGAACTTCGCGTTGCTTCTGCTAAAGCAAAGTCTGCATATGGTATGCAGTTTTTTTCTTGCTTTGTTTAATACTATGATTAGTATGCCGTTATGTTTACGTGTATTCCTTCCTCCAGGAGATTTACAAGAAACTTTTGTTGCTATGAGAGATTGTGCTTATGAAGCCAGCATGGCATTGTCTGCTTTCGGTTCCATTACCAGGGGTCACACTGCCTTGACTTCTGAGTGTGGTTCCATGCTTGAAGAGGTATGATACTTACAAACTGACTGATCAATCATTTACTCCCTCCGTCCCAATTTAAATGTCCTTTCCTTTTTTGTTTGTCCCAAATTAAATGTCTCTTTCCAAAAATAGAAATGTAATTTCTAGTTTTGCCAATAAAAGACAAAACACAATCACCACTTTTAAGGATATTATTATCATTTTACCACTTACAAACAAAAGATTTCTTAAAATGTGTGTTTTTAGACATGGGACATTTAAATTGGGACGGAGGGAGTATAACTTTACATGGTTTATAGGAAATATCATTTCGCAGTTTAATCCTACTAAAGCCTTGTTTACTTCATAGGTTTTGGCAATAACAAAAGGTCTACATGATGTTCACACTCTAGGAAAAGAAGCTTCTGCATTACACTCTTCTCTTATGAGAGATCTTTCAAAGGTTTAACTTTTTTTCTGAAAAAAAAACCCCTGGACTGTAAATTTCTGTGAGATTTATGAATATAATCAATTTGTATTCAACAGGCAAATAGCATTTTACTTCCACTTGAATCAGTGTTGTCTAAGGATGTTGAGGCAATGACCGAAGCTATGAACAAGGATAAAGAGACAAAAATGGAAATATCTCCTATTCATGGACAAGCAATATATCATTCTTACCATGCAAAAATCAAGGAGGCTTGTCATGTGATCAAACCTTTGGTTCCATCACTTACATTTTCTGTTAAGGGACTCCATTCCATGCTTACAAGGTTGGCACGAACTGCAAACATCCATGCAGGAAATCTTCACAAGGTATGTGTGGATTGTAGTAGTTTAGTTTTTTAATCATACATTTCACATTAAATATTTAACAAATAAGAAAAATAATAAAAAAGTGTACTTGGACCAGCCTGCCCAACCCGCTCTGTTTTCAACATACACATTTGACTAGTTACCTAATTTTCCCAATGCACTCATTGTGCCACACCTAATCTTTAACTATCCGACATTTGTGGTCTCTACTAGGCTCTTGAAGGGCTGGGTGAAAGCCAGGAAATAAGGTCACAGGATCTTGTTGGGGATGACGCTGGATATGATAACAAAGAGACTGACATCTTCTCCAAATCTGATGGCGAGTATGATGAAGAAATGCCTCAAACGACAGGACTCAATTTGCAAGATAAAGGATGGATATCTCCTCCAGATAGTATTTATGATGACAGCTCAGACTCTGGTGCCACGCCAGCTTTGAATAGTTTCACTGGCTCAGAAGTAACCGAACCAAATCCAGATGGAAATGATTTCAAAGAAAACACAGACGCGTCTAGTTCTTCACCTTGTGAATTGGAATCTAGAGATAAGGATGCTAGCCAAGAGGATGGCAATCCCATAGATGACGTGGCATCACATTCAAGTTTGTCTGAAATAAATGTAGGAGTCTCGAATATAAAACTCGATTCCCAACGTCAAGAGGAAGGCCATAAGTCCCCTACACAGAATACAGATGTTGCAGTTCAAGCGAGCAGAGTAAAAAGTATGTTCTATACTAATTTCATATTTCCTTGGTGCGGTCAAGGTTTGATACTTTGATGCTTACTTATTGTGTTTAAATGTTTGGCCCCTAGGTAAAAATGCATATGCTGTATCCGTTTTAAGGAGAGTTGAAATGAAAATAGAAGGTAGAGATATCACTGATAAAAGGCACGTGTTCTTCCATAAACTTCAATCTTTTAACTTATCGTTGTATATAGAGGTGTTCATTATTCGAATCGGGCTAACATCTGAATCGATTCGGTTTTTGAATTCGAAAATATTCAAACTCGGATTGTGTGTATTATTGTTTTTTTTTTTTTACTTTTTTAATCATAATTCAGTTTATTCAAATCAACCCGAATTCGACTCGGTTTTTAAAGTTCTAATTCAAATTCAGTTTCAAAATTTTGAATTTGAATAACTCAATTTCAATAACCTGAAAACCGACTTGATGAACACCCCTAGTCGTATAGCTGCTATAGCACATGTCCATTAAAAACTTTATATTTATTTTTATTTTGTTTTCCAGAGATATAAGTATTGCAGAACAAGTCGATTATCTTCTTAGGCAAGCCACGAGTGTGGATAATCTCTGCAACATGTACGAAGGTTGGACACCGTGGATTTGAGCCTTCAAAGGGCTTGTGCTGCAAACTATCTGACCCACATACTCCATCTTGTACACCTTTCTTGATGATGGTATGTGTTAGCATGTTCTCACATGTGTCCTAGTTTGGGACTAAGGGTACTGTATAACATGGGGAATTGGGAATCATGGAAACAACATGCCATTTCAAACAAGGTCATATTCGTCCACAGATATCGATTCTTCAAAAGAGACATTATGTACTCATCTTTTGCAACCAGAATTCAAACCATTGGGAAAATTTAAAAGCTGTTGCAAGGTATTGTTTCTTATACTTCTGGTTACAGGTCATAGTTTTGACCATTGATTTATGACAAACGTATGAAATTAGAAAACGTAGCTAAAAGGGGAACGGGTTGAATTGGTAAAAAGTCACAGTAAGTCCAGCCAACCAAACTGTCCAAACCGAAGCAAGTTGGTTCGGTTGGCCACTTTGAGATCTAAACAGTTTGGTTTTGACGGTTTGTTGGTTTAACCATTCGGTTCGGTTTTGAGTTTGGAACACATTTATCATTTATACATATATTTTTTTTTTTTTCATTTCTAGATTATGTAGTTATGGATATGTTTTATGATCATGAACCACCTAATCATTAAAAATACAAATTAATGATTTTGAAAATTAAAAGAAATTGGTTCAAACAGCCAAACTGTCAAAACCGAATCATTAAACGGTCAAACCAGCCGGTCAAAACCGGTCGACCCAGACTGTGAACATCACTTACAGCCTCCTAAATCATCTTGTTGGATGTAGACTGTTAATTTGTTATTGAACTAATATTGTTTTTTTTTTCTGATCATACTTAACCCATTCATTATTTGTTGAAGAAAATGGACAAAAGGTTTTCATCTAGAATAAGTTTTGACCCGTTACACAATTGCGTATCTTTGCCCTCCATTAAAACTCATTGTTGGTGCCTTGTGGTTTTGCAGTTTTGGAGATTTGAGACTACAATCTATCTGATGGAAGATGCTATCTCTAAATTTGGAAAGCAAGAGATGGTTCTGTCATCAGGATATTATGCCCACAATACATGTTAAGTTCTGCTGTTGATATGACAAATGAACATCTTTATACGAGGCTTAAACCCAAAACCATATTATTAGCAGGAATGATCAACTTTTTATAATGGAATATTATTTTGCCTTGTAAAAGTATCTTCTTGCTCATTTGTTAGAATTTAAATATGAGATGTCACACCCCAACCTGAACAGGTTGAGATGTCACTATTACAGATATCAAAACCAACACAATCCATTCAAAAGAACCCAAAAGACAACCTAGAGTCTTAAATCAAACCAAACAAAATCCTAATTCTTAATTTATTTAAAATTGTAGTAAACGAAAATGAGAGTTTAATTATTCTTGAACTTCATTACTCTCTCACTCATCCCTGATTCCCCAGATTACCTGCGAACACATAAGACAAACAAAACAAAGAAAATACGGCTGAGCCAAAGGTTGCTCAGTAACGGAGAAATCAACAGTACAAGTAAAGCCGGATATACAATATTACGAAAAGGTATCGAAACTGAACCGAAATAAAAGTTGAAACTGAAAACAAATACTGACACGAATCGAATCTCAAAACTTATATCAGATACATACAGAACAAATCAGACATATATCAACTCAAAACATATCATATACTAAGATACGTGACTATACATGCCAATAAATAAATCACGTAATGCAGAAGCACCCACGAGCCTAAACAGAGGGGTACACGGATAGCTAGTCCATGCACCTATGAGATGGTGCGCGTGGCGTACACACATTCATCTCCAGAAACAGAAACATATATCAGAAGTCAGAATTCAGAAACAGATCTAGGATATATCCATACGCCTCTAAGGGACCATGTAAGAGACGCCGTGATTTTGATTACGCACTGTCACGGAAAGTGTTCATGTCGCTGACGCCCCAACGACAAGTCAAAACAAACTGCTCGGGTGACAGAGTACAAAAGCTAAGGCCATGTAAATAATTACAGGCAAACTAAAAATGACACTAATCGGAACATGCGGCCATGAGTACAAGTCAGAGGCATGGCATGCTATGACACACTAACAAACAAACTGACAAATACACACCGAACCAAATAATGAACCAAATACGAACCAATGATACGTATAAAATGATGACAAACAGACTCTAAACATAGAGGTAAGTCCGTACTACAAAGTAACGGATATGAATTTTATACTATGATGATACGACTAACGAACACGTACACATGGAAGGAAACGAAAGTTATACTATGATTAAAAGAAAACAGAATCCGTACTACAAAGTAACGGACCGGATTTTTATATATATAACAAAAATACTATAAAGAGAAGGAAACGGAATCCGTACCTTAGCAAAGCAAAAGTTAAGCAAATAGTCTTCAAAGAATATGCGAACCTAAATCGCGTTATTTTTCAAATCAGTTTTTATCATAGATTAACCACATTAATTTTACTCATTCATTGAAGTTTTTCCGGCGACCAAGAATCTGAATCTAATCTTGTTTATTTTACTAGATAACGAAAATCAAAGCAACTATTTTGGATGTTGCGATTATTATATAGGATGGCGTATATTTGTTTAGACGAAGCTTATGATTTGATTATCCCATTTAAACTCACAAGTATTATTTAATTAGAACTACCTAAAATGTAGTAACACAATTTAGAGATTTTAAACCTATGTTGACTTCATGATTCTACTATATATACTCAGGTTTATTAAACTACTTTAATTAATTTTAACAGCATACGATTCCATATTAATATATAATGATGAATGATATCATCAATTTACTTCACTATATATATGTATAACCTATGGATACACCACACCTGCGCATACTTCCAACACCTACAAACACTCCATACAATTCAAACACACACCACCCACCATTTTTAATTACACATTCACATTCACATGTAAATACAAACGCATGCAAAATTCCTAGATTCAGACACATCTCAAACCTAAATAATACATGTAAACAACATACAAAACTCTTGAATCAAACACACTTCACACCCTAAACAACACACACATAAGTAGATTCTGAAACGTATTCTTAAACTTTTACGAATTCTCCATAACTTCTAATGCAAAAATCCTATTCAGATGTTTTAGTCGCCGGTCCGAAAATCATATACGAACGTAATTTTTTTAAGCATAGAAACTGAACGAATAGGATCATGTTGTCGAAGTTTGTTACCTCAATTGCCAACTGGAATCAAATCAAAGACTGGTGATACGCATATGCTTGACCGTGGCTTAACGGAAAGCGAGCGGCACGGTGTTGGTTCGGTGGCGACTGGATTTGGTTGTGTTGGTCGGTTATGAGAGGTGATGGCAGAAACTAAAAGCTAATTATCTAGGGTGAATTAGAATTTAGAACGAAGATCGTGCGGGTTTTAAACAAGTTGATCGCCAACCGAATTTCCGTTTAATTTGTTGAGCCGGCGAAAAGTCAACCAAAAGATACAGCTTTTGAAAAATAACACCATAATACATTTGTATATAAAAAAATATATAGAGTTTAATAAGGTTTAACATTTTTTTTTTTTTCCTATCTTTGAATGAGATGAAAATTATTATATTAAGAAAAACTATTTAAGATTCAATATAAATACATATGCATTATGTTAAAACTTTTAAATTAACTTAATCCACATCTTGATTAGATTTTCGAATTCAAACGTAATTTGACCTTAATTATAATTATTATCACTATTATAAATATATATTATTTTGCGGGTATTATATGAGAGCTATAGAAGCGTTCTATACAAAATCATTGTTAAGCTAATTGTGAATCGTACGCACTTATATGTAGTCGATTGTTGGTTTCATATGAAAGAGAGTGGATGGGTCGTTTACCTAACAGTCGTATGTATTCCGTTTAATTCTTAACTTTAAATTGGTTTTGTATCGTGTCTCTTATCTCTCTGTGCTACATGTAAAAAAAAAAGTATCCTAAAAGGTAATTGTTAAGCATACGCTTTTCATTTAATAATTAGATGGATAAACATAACATAATATTCAAACTTACAAGTCATATCCATCATCTATGCTATGCAACTTGATTAATACTAGACAAGATTGTAATTGACTTGTCTAAATTCTTTGAATAATAAACGCTTTTGTTAAAAGCAACAACTTTTTCTTTATAAATCTTCGTCAAAAACAAAAAAGAAATGTCTATGGTAGACAAGTGGTACAACAAGGACAACAACGATCGGACTCATGGTTCGAGCCCACGTGGACCAGATGGCCTCTAGACTCATTTATTTCGCCATAAGTGGCCAGACCGTGGGCCTATCCCTTCAATTATATACACCTTACCATTTTTTAATTCCACATGTTACAAATTAACATTTTTTTTGGTTCCATGCCCACCTTTGGAACTATGAAAGAATACGTATAGAATTTATTTGCTTACATAGTAAACTAGTATTGTTTCCATCCACGCGTTGAGGCTGGAAACCTTAATATGTTGCATAGCAAAAATTACGAATGTAGCTAGGAACCTAATTATTAACAACGATTTATGTTTCAGTTAGAGATTCCCAATAAGCTTGAGTTATGGTTAAAATACATATATCATATATGCACTTAGTTATGTTGAGTTTGTTTACGCCGGACAAACTATTTACTCATAGTAATACCGTGAAAGACATCTATTAATAGACGTGACTAAACAACTTAAAGGCTTGCAAACGCTAACAGTGGCGAAGCTTGGTTTCGGAATCGGTGAGGGCCGGACTCAATTTTTTTCGATCGGTAGTGGCAAATCGGTGGGGGCCGAACTCAACCCGGACTCAATTTACCTATGAAAATCGCAAATTTATACCACTGCACCAGAAAACAGGGGGGGCCAGGGCCACCCCTGGCCCTTCTTATCCTTCGTCCCTGAACGCTAACATGTGGTTGCAATGTGAATACACACATGTTTTCACATTGCCATCACGCTTGCCACACCAGAACAACAAAGATTAGACATTTTTCCATCACAAGCTTACATTTTTTTAAACTTTGAAAAATCTAAGTAGACAAAAACCATCTACGTATGCATAACGATTTTAAGTAAACTAGATCTGTAGTAAGTAATGCATTAGGATCCTCGTCCTCCATTTCCCCGAATACCGACAGCGGTGTTTCCATAGGGATAGTAAAATACCCTTGATCAAATCGAGTGACATCCCAACCCCTAATAGCATCGGCCCAGAAGGAGAGAACTAATTCACATAAGGTATAGGTAGGTAGTGAGTATGGTGATCTGATTTGGCACCATGATGAGGGTGCCACATAAGCGGGACACATATAGTCATATACATACGTCCTAAATACACATTATTATTATATTATTATATATAACAATTCTCATCCTTAGGAATAGTAACCTCGCTAAACGCGAAAGAAAAGTCCTTCAGTTTCGAATTAATTACGAAAATGCCATCGTAGTAATTTTATTATTAAAACCAAAATAAAAAGCCTTTAGTTTCGACGTAATTACGAAAATGTCATCGCTTTACTTTTATTAGTAAATCCTCTTTTTCAAGCGGTTTAGCCGCTTTGCTCGGTGCAACGCGCACCGGTGTACCGACGAAACAATACGACTATCTACGTTGTGTTATCCGATTAGCAGACCCTCGCAATATCGTTGGTGTAACTCCGCTGTTCGTTGGAAAAATCTGTAGTTTTTCACGAATCGACGCCGGTTATGTTTCTACGCCGCGCTTAGCGTAATTTACTAGGTTAACACATAAGATAAGAAAACCGGCAAACTAAAAGTTTCCGTCAGCAGTGGGCCACCACCGCCACCGGCCTTCTCCGAACCCGCTTTTTTCCAACCGGAACGTGTCCATCTTATCTCACTCTTATTAAATATCTACTATTCTCCAATGCTCAAATATCATTCCTCCTATAAATACACTACATTCCCTTTTTTTCTATTCCACAGTATCATAACATAAAATTTTAAAAAGAGAGAGAGAAAAAAAAAAGAAGATATTTTTGGTGGCTAAAATGTCGACGGTAGTGAATTTGTGGATGGAAGAATTAACGAAGCTTACTGACAAGATCCAATTGAAGCAAAAACATCAACGACTGCCTAATTTATTCCTCAAATCATCATCTCAAACGGAAAACAACGATCAAGATGAAGAAGAACCTGCGTCGGTGGTGTTGAAATCGCCGTCCACGGAGAAGGATTTGCCGGAAGAGACGGTGTTTTGGCTCATGGATCGTTTTTCACCTTGTTAGTTACAGATATTTATATTATCATCATTATCTTTGCTAGTGTATATTTTGTATATCATCTTGTATGTCTATGTTATATATGTATATATTTCTTTCTAGCTCTGTGTAAAAGTTAACCTTTTCACCTGTAATCTTGATTTCAGTTTCAGAATCTGGTGTTTTAATATTTTATTATAACTTTACACTAGGGTTGATAAATTTCGGACCCCTAACAAGTATTTGGTTTTAAATCTAGCTTAATTTCGGTACTAGTGTTATGCGTAACGATTTTGGACTTTTAATGGTACTGTACCATACAGTACTGACCAAGCATATATAGTAAATTTTGTTGGAGCCAATTGGATTGACGACGTTCACAAAGAACTAGTACACAAGAAAATGAAAAAAATATATATATCAAACCTAAATAAACCTTTGTAATTCGTAAACCAATAGTAAGGAACACTTATCTCTAATTTAATTCTCTAAGAATTATCATAAATGACCCTTCATCTTTTACCGCCTTTCACTTTAACCAAACTTAGGATTAGTTCCAACAAATTTTGATATTTGTACTATAAGGTACGGTGTCGGTTCAATAAGATACTAGTACCGATCTCTTTCCGGCTTTGACTTATGTGAAGTGTAAACGAGTTAAGTTAGTTGTAGTGTTGAGGCATACGACTTGTACTATTCAAATAGCTCGCTACTCGTAAAAAAACTAGAAAAATGGTCACGTGAAACTAGATTGAGCAATTCAAATACCATATGAAAATCCTAATTAATAAAGCTCAGTTATATAATGAATTTTGGCAATGCTCGAGCTCGGGTCGTGAAGGATTGGGCTACTAATATCTTATAGACATTTTCATCACTGGCTATATCATCAAAGTGCTAGAAAGATTGTTTTTTTTTTTTTGAACGGCCAATGGTACCACCCATAACGAAGCTCCACACCCTTCAGGTCCGGTCCTCGGGCCCCCCCTAAGGTCCAGCCCCCCATTTCAGAATAACCCTACTCTGAGTAGGATTCGAACCTGTGATCTCCCAAAGTGGGTAAACCTTCCCACCTCCATTGCAACCACTAGGCTACAATCTAAAAATTTTTATGTTTCTATTAATGTAGGAATGACAATCTAAAAATTTTTATTGGAAAAAAATTCTTATTCATTAATGTGCAATGTCTTTCATAGATTTATTGGAACTTAGAAGAGATTGTTACAAAAAAAATTATTAAACACATTTCATCACATAAAACTAGAATAATAAATTTAATCTTCTTTTAAGCCGTCCATAAACAACTCGAGATTGCCTCATTAAACTTACATCATGCCATGAGTATAAGTGTTATGATCAAACCATATAGCTCTATATATGTTTTGTATTTCATATATATTTGCAAATATTTACTCTTCTTACATATTAGGGAGAGAGAGGGGCGCATCACTTGATTCATAACTAAAAGAAACTAAAAAAAACAATTGGTATGCTTATTTTCTATTAATCTTATGTAGTGGTCTCTCCCTCACTTGTTTCAGACCACTCATTAGTACTAGCAATAGGTCTGTTTTCTTCATTTACCCACATCAAAACTTCTTTCCCATACTTAAGAGCTGCATCAACACTGCCCCCTTCTAACCCGGTCACAGGCGAAACATACAGTTTCCGCCCCGTTAACTCGCTAAACGACTTCTTAAACTTTGCAGCTATGTACTGAAATGCATACTGTGCCACTGATGCATTGTTGCTAGTGTTTGACCTTCCATCGTCATACGAGTGGTTGGTAATAAACGGATTAAAATCATGGAACCATTCACATTGTGTAAGAGGTGTTTTTTTGATCTTTTTTTCGAGAAGATCAAACTTGTTGAGTATTAATAGGAATGCTTTGTTTTTGAAACTTGGATGTGTGACTATGTTTTCGAATATGTTTTTGCTTTCTAACATCTTGTTCTTGAGATTTAAGTTGTTGTCATGGAAAAACTCGTTGTAAGAAGTTAAGTCGACGCAGTAGAGGACGAGGTCAACGTCTTCAAACATGTCTAGCCATTTACAGTTGTATCCTAGGTTGCTTGAGTTCACTCGAATAAGCTCGTACCTGCAAACATATGGATCACATTTAAAACATATAGATAAATACACACAACTAAATGAATGTTTTGTGCTGATTCTCTCACTTCTCGCATATAGACACACGTGCGCACACACACCATTCATTTCCTTTGTGCTCAATATGGGATATGTATAACACTAACCTTTGAACTAGAATATCATTCTGCTCAGTGGCCTCCATGAAGCTAATCGGCAGTGAAGACGAAACGGAGAATTCCATTGAAGTAATCCCATTTGAAGATGTGATACCATCCGCATACAGAATGTCCTCATCAGACGGCTCATAAGTCTCGCTTGAGATTTCAGCAGCCTACACAAGATCCAAAACACTTTTTAAATATTTTATAATAATTGTTGTTACGCAGCGGGTCAAACTCAAACCGACCCATTCATAAGTAAACGGGTCTAAAATTCCACTTTAATTGCAATAATAAAAAAAAAATGACATGTGAGCACATACCCGAGGTAAGAAATAATCAGCAACTATTGGAAGCGCAGGAAGTTCATCTCGTCTAGCATAAGTCGCTTGAAAAGCTTTATCCTTCCACAGTTCCTCAACTACGGCTGAATACTCACGCGTTGCAGCTGGAAAATAGACTTCCAGATTGTCTGACTCTACAATCTGAATAAGCCATTCAGAAAATATATTTAACTTTTCAGTTAGAGAATAGACGTTTGATTCGATATCTTCATCCGAACTCCCTGCTGCAGCTGTATAAAAAAAGCTTCAGATTACATCAATTTATGGTACATACACGTAACGCGAAATGGTATCAAAAAGTTAAAAGAAAAACATAATACCTGAAGTACTAGGTTGATCAATTGGTTTTCTGTTAATCTGAATTGAATAATCTTCTTCGAATTGTTTACGACCCTCAAGCAGAATACTTATATACAAATACAAGTTTCTCTGGATCAATGATTTGACTTTTTGACGCTCGTCTTCTGAAAATGGAACTCTGTATAGAATCTTGGCCTGAATATAAACATGTTCAATCGCTCAGTTATCTTGTACAGTGTATGCAAAATGTATTAAAATGCTCATAACAGAATAAAGATTGCAAGTTGTACCTGTTTATAGATGGCACTTATACCGGATTGATCTTGACCAACTAGAAGTATTTTAGTTAGCGGTTTGGTATCGATCTTTTTCTGCACCAATTGGCTGCCTTTGCTGACTACTTCTTCATCAGATGTGATAAAAGATTTTGGTGGCATCGGCAACGACAACAGAACACAAACCATCTTTATTCCACGCTGAAACGTAACAAATCAAGACAAGCTAAGTCAAAAAAAAAAAAAACGTACCCAGTAAAATCTCACTCATAGCAAAAACTACGCGTAGTGAAACAGGATTACAAAGAGGTCAAAAATAAATCAACTGCATACCTTTTCCCATATTTTCCCTTTCTGTTGGTTCTGTCCCTCTTCTTGATACGTTCCGTTGTGGCTTACCCAATAATGGGGGCTACCTTTGTGATTGATTCCGGCAAGCTTCAACATTAAGAGCTCTCGTTGAGTGATCACTCGGCCGTTGAACTTTACATTCGTGCTTCCCTTGCTAGCGTTTTCCATTATGCCCCCACCGATAGACAGTCCTGGCGTGATAATCTGGCTAGGCTTACGCCCTTCCTGCTCAAAATTACACAACACTTCATCGTTATACAAAATATTTTCACAAACAAATATAATTTTCTTTGTCAGAAAGGGTTAGCGGCGCAGCTTGTTGCCCGCCTGCCTGTTATCTTAATGTAATTTTCTTTGTCCGGGAATGAAAGAATGCAGTTTAACTTTAAAAAAAACAAATATATGTTCGATTATTAGTTTATTATTAGCGAAAGCGTCAGAAGCCTCACCTCTCCCCAAAAACCGGACAACTTATCATACCAATAGCTTCCTGGAACAAGGCGTTTTGGCGGGTGAGAACACGTTTGCAACTGATACATTTCCTCTAACGAAAGATCCCTGCCGTTAACAAAAATGAGCCAATGTGGCGCTTGGTTTACTTGACATGATTTTTCGGCGAGCATTACTTGTTCAACTTGAAAATCTGTGAGCACTTGCTTAAGAACTCTGGAACATTTCCCTAACTGTGCGCGTTTTGACTCCTCAATCGGATGGCCGATACAAGTAATACATTTTCTACCTTCTGGCATTGGCCCCATCACTCTCAACACACATTTACTACAATATTTTGCATCACATACAATGCAAGACTCCTTCATAGTGAACCGGTTTCCTTTTAGGCAACGGTGGCATAACCCTTTTTTGATGTTCGGATTAGCATGTGGTCGTTCTGGCATCACCGATCCTGACTCATCGTAACCACTTTGATTATACTGAACCATATCACTGGACCTAGGCTCAATAAAAGTCACATTTTGTGGTCTGTTTTCGTAATCTGAAACCTCTTGACGCGTTTGATCATCTTCACTAACTTCTTCAATCTCATTGCAATCGTTATCCAAACCATCGCCATCCGAACTCATGGAAAACTCATTAGAATTCTCTTGACTATCCGAAAAGCCCAAAGAAACAGTACTTCCCTCTTTATCCGGTGAACTAGGCGGCTGCAAACTATTTTCCTTAATTTCGGACGAAACAAACTCTGCTCGTCTCTTAACAACAGGATAGATAACCGGTAATGACAGATTACCAGAATTTGCAGGCGTGGAAACAACCGAAGCGATTGGAATACTTCCAACATCAACAGGAACTGCCTTAGGAAGATCATACAAAACCGGAGGACCATTGTACTCGGTAGCAAACGAGTACTCAACATTGTACTCATCATCTTCATCTATTTTCGACGAACGAATCGGTAACATACTTCTTAAAATAACACTCATCTTGCTAACATAAACTAATCAACTAACAGTTTGAATTGAAATTGAGCTAGTGATTCTAAACAAAAAGAGTTTATATAATCTACAATCAAATGTGAATGACAGAAATTACATAAAAGTCAAGTCAAATTTCTCATGGAAATAATGTTCACTATATGCTATAATTAAACAACATTGACGTGTTAGATTGTAGACTGAAGACTTGACTTCACTAGAAGGACTAGTTCAACCGATTAATTAACGACAACCATAACGGTTCAACCACAGATTATTAAATAGCGAATATATCGCGCGACACCATTAAATTTTTTTACGAGCTACACCAATGTTTTTTAACGGGTGACACTGTTATTTTTTTTTTTTTTCTGAACGTTTTACATAATAAACTAATTTATGGTTAAAAAATTAATCCAAATTACTTATTAAAAAATTAATCCAAATTACTTAAATTTGGATTGGGACTTCAAATCATTATAGACCCATGTTTAATTTTTTATATTTTTTTTTAACTCAAAACCCCTTATAGCCCATGTTCAATTATTTTTTTACTTGTTTAACCTAAATTAAACAAAAGAGGCAGCCTAATTTGTATTCGAATTCGAAGAATAGAGTCACCAAGTGTACTTTTTATGTATTTCAAATTACTTTATGTTTATATTATTTTTTTGTGACGGTGTACTTTAATTATGACAGCAATTTTTATTATGTGATTTGACGCGCCCCTAACTTAAAATTTTGATTTCCGGTTATTATAAATATGGTTATCAGAAAATTAACACTATAAAAAAGTTATTGTCTCTTTAACGACCAAATATTTTAAACGATGAGAGTGACTCACCGGATTAAATAACGAAGACTTGACTTAATAAACGCAATTAACTTTTAACTTGTCTCCATTATATATGCATAGACCAATTCAGCTTGATTACACATTATCACAAATTTCCAATGAATTACAGTAGTACTGATCAAAACATATAATGTGTAATCATAATAATAATATGTGCAATTTCTTTGAAATTCATAGAGGTCATTATGTGGCCAAGATTAAGATGTCTCCATCAGAGATGCAATGACCCATTCAAAAAGTTTGAATATAAGGCAACGCGTTTAACAGGATGAGTCAACAACTTTGACCAAGAGGAAGCTGTTTGATCAATGGACCGTTAGTTACGTCCAAGTATTCAGTCTAGGGATGGCAACTGGTCGGGTACGGGTCGGGTTTGGCTATTACCATACCCATACCCGGTTATTAAATCTCATACCATACATATCCCATTACCCATCGGGTATAGAGCATACCCGTAGGTATCGGGCATTCCCGTTGGTATTTGCGTGTGTATATATTTTATTTTCTTTTATAATTTTATGTTTTAAAAAATCTAGAATATATGAAATTGTAATAAGTAACATATGTATCATCATCACCATAATAATCTTTCAAACATTTAAAATGTAAATATATATTATAGTATGAATTTTGAAAACTATTTTTATATATCATAGCATATAAATAATAACGTTATTAGAATATATTTTAGATGCAAAAGTTTATTTTTCAAATAATGAATCTATTATAATGAAACATTACTAAAAAATAGTTAAGAAAAGATATATATAAAACTTAAAAGTCTTCGGGTATATGTTTCGGGTAGACGGGTATTTAGTTTCGGATAATCGGATCGGGTATCACCTAATACCATACCCGCGAAATATTTTTTTTTTCCAATACCAAACCCGTCCCATACCCACCGGGTATCGGGTATAACCGTCCCAAATGCTTCGGGTTTCGGCTATACCTGTCGGGCTCGGGTTTTTTGCCATCCCTAGTATTCACGATGGGTCAACAACTTTAACAACGAAGCGTCTCATCAAACTCTATGATTTTAGATTTAAGTTTTCGCTTTTGGATTTTTAGCCGGTATATTTTAGAACTTTTTTTAGAATATTGTCCTTTTTTGTTTGACATTGTGTCTTTTTACTATTCATCGTATCTTGTTTCCTCAGCATTATGTTATAGACCTGTTATGTTATATTTTGAGAACAATTGTATCTTTTGTATTATTTTTACCTTTCTCGTGTATTTCACCCTTTGGTGGATAACTTAACCCCCAATTAGTAAACTCATCACGTTAACATGAACATGACTGTGTGTTTAAACTTGGTTGCTAGTTCAACCGGAAACTAACCCAAAGTCGTTTACACTAAAACCATACAAGAAAATTTTATATTAGGTTTGTAACACATTCTTAAGGTAAGCTTTAATTTAAGTATTTAACCCAATCTTTTGGGATTCACAGTTTTTGTTGTGAGAACATCTCATCCATCCATATTCCGTTCACAAATTTAGATGCTACCACGTGTTTTTGCGCCTATGTCACTAGATGCACAATCGCCAAACTTCGTTGTCCTTCAATATGATTGTCAAAGTGTTCTCGATTGTTCACCTAACGCATTTTTTTAGGAATACAAATTGCAACATTAATCATACTAGCAGGGTGTATGCGCAATACGGCGAAGAACACAACCACTTCTACAGGTATGCATGTGATACGGACCAGGCCCAACGTTCACCTGACCCAACCCAACAAGGAAGGCCCAAACGAGAGATTAAGAAGTCGGTCCGGTCCGATTCGAGGAATGAGTCCAACCGATATGCATTTCTATTTGTTTTAGTTTTATTGTTGCATTGTTGAAGTAGTCTTGCATGTTTCCCATTTTGTCATGTTTCTAGATAGTGGTTGCATTTTAGGAATAGTGGCAAGGAATACGGATCATGGGTGATGAACAGGGGCGGATTTAGGCATGTCCGATCGGGTTCCCGGTAACCCAGTCGGTTTATAAATTATAGTGTTATTGTATATAAAAAAATAAAAGGAACCCATAAGAAAAATGTTAAAGGAACCCATTATCAAAAACTGAGAGTGCTCTAGTGGTTGCAATCCTTCTTAATACAAAATACATTCCCGGTTCGAAACTGGTAACGTGCATTTTTTTTCGATTCTGTATTTTTTTATATTCAAAACCTAAAACTAGGGCTTGAGCAAACAAGTAGAGCACAACCACAGCCACCCTTGTCCTTCCCTGCCTCCTCTCCAAACCCAACCCCACCCTCGTTCCTCTCCGGCTCCTCCATGCTACCACTCCCCTGCTTCCTCGACGGCTCCTTTTCGTCATTGCTGTAAGTTTTCATCTCTTCTTTAATCTCTCTTTCTCTATCTCTTTCTTTAGTTTTATTAAAATGTGTGTATGATGATAATAGTTTTATTAAGTTTTCATAAGTAATAGAACATCAATTCTGTTTAATAATTGGCATAGTAATCATAACTTAATTTTGAAGTTTCAAGCAATAAGGTAAAATACTACATCCAGTTGTATTTTTAGGCTAGATACCTGAATAAATATGCGAAAAGGAGAGTTTGAAATCAATAACTTTAGTCGCTCTCTCTGGCAATGGTTGCCTTGAAGCCATTAAATAGATGACATTTCAGATGGTAAATTCTAAATATACCCTCATTCAGCCTCTGTCATGGTTATTTTCATGTTTTACCATTCAGAGATTTTGTCGAACAGTTAGTGTTCGATCTTGTTTTTCAAGCTTATTGATTAATAGCTATTCTGGTGTTAGATCTTCATGAGTGGAGTTGAGTAGACTTGGGACATATGAATTTTGTTGATTTTTTTTTCATAAAGGTGCATCTAACCTACAGTAGAATTTGCTAAAACATAAAAATTAATTAAAAAAAACCAGCAAGTAAGACCCTAATATGCAGTAACTACTCATAAGTAGAATGTGTTATTAATTTATTAACAACTAATATTTGGTTTAGATAGATTATACTGATATGGCCATAAGTAGAATGTGCTATATGTAGATTATAGTGAGCTCTTGTGATCTGAAACACTTGTAAGTTATGGTAGTAATTTATTAGTCACTTGATACTGATATGGTCATAAGTAGAATGTGCCATTTATATATAGTATAGATGTGTTAAGATAGTTGTTACGATTATCACTTTACAAAGCTTCAGTTCCTCAAAGGTATGCACTTAATCACCTAATCTAGGATTCCTGAATATTGTTATTACTTTAGTTCATTACTTTAGTTTCATTACTTTAGTTTCAACGTATGGCAACAACAGTTAATGTATTGTCGATTTAGTTAATTCATTTTTTCGATTTTGTTATGTTTTATGCTAGTTAATCTTGTTTATCGATGTATTGTTGATTTAGTTAATCTATTAGTATAAATATTATTGTGGTAATTGTTACTTTGGTACAAACATTATTGTGGTTATTGTGTATTTTTTAACTAATTGAAACCTTAATGTGACGAATATTTCAAGTTTTTTTCAATAACAACCATCGTCAAACATTGAATCATCATCTAGTAGGGAACAACTGTAGGTATGTTTTTTTATCCTTAAAGATAGTCGTATTTATGTTATGTGCTTTAAATTTCTAATGTTAATGTTTTTTCATTATTATATCGTATTTTTATTATGTGATGAACCTTATCCGACCCGAACTGGCAAACTGACCCGAAATTTTTATGTTTGGTTATATTAAATTGAAACACCAAAAAAAGGAACCCAGTAAAAAAAATTCCTGGATCCGCCACTGGTGATGAATCCTTGATCTATTGCATCTTTGAATTCTGTTTTTTGCATGAGAAAATACACAGAAAATTGCCACAACTTGTCTCTTTTTTTTTTCTATTGTACTTTTGGAGTTTTTCTATCATTGGTGCTTTCATTGCCCACCCAACCTCCACCATGCCTCCATGTAGAGACACCTCTGATGACCAACCACCCTGCACCAATGACCTGTTACAGCCCTTATTGATGAAACCCGTGAAGAACGGAACTAGTACTGTTTTAATATTGGTACTGACATCATATTCGTTTTTTTATAGTTTTATGCTTCGAAACGTACGAAGTTTAAACAACATCCCGCAGGAATGCAAAGGTGTAACCACATATTGTTATCTCTAATGTCCACCGAACTTTCAATGACTAAACGTCCCCGCAGCGAACCCGCAGCGGAGGAAATAAAATACTAGTAATAATAATAACAACAAATGGGCCTCTATGGGCCTAATTAATCAAACTTCATGTGGGCTTATCTATTTCCATATAAACATCATAAGGATCGAAGGAACAAACAGAAGCTAGGGTTTTTGCTAAAACCACAACAATCATCGGTGAAAACAAAAATCCAGATCGTATCGAAGATGTTTCCAGGAATGTTCATGCGAAAACCCGACAAAGAAGCTGCTTTGAAGCAGCTTCGTGTTCATGTCGCCTTATTCGGGGCATGGGTCGCTGCTATTCGGGTCGCCCCGTATGTTCTTCATTACTTGTCTGACAGCAAAGACGAGCTTGTTCTTGATATCTAGAGGTAATCATTTAAAATCCCTAATTTAATTGTTTGGTTTAGTGTAAATTGTTGTGATTATATTATGTTTGAATATTTGTTTAGTTGTTAGATTGAGATAAGATAAGATAGTTTTTTAAATCACTATGAGAGGTGATATACTTTTATGGCATTGAATTTAATAATGGTTAGTTTTATTGTTTTATTGATATTAGAATGGGTAGAGGATTTTTAAGAGCACTTTTATACACAAGTTATTAATGAATCTTTAAGGAGGTGGTGGTGGTTTTAGAAAGAGTGTCTAGGAGCGGGCTTCCTCGCTTTTGACTAGGTGAGGCGCACATCGTAAGAAGGTGCATGAAAAAGTGGGATAAGGCACGACACGGTCTTAAAGCGCACTTCTTGTATGGGGAAGGTTTTGTGCATATAGCTTTTTAGACTTTACATAAGTGCCTTGCACCTTGTCACGGGATTATTATCGCCTCGGTGTGTCTCAGCCTTTTTAAAACCAAGGGTGGTGCAGCTCATTCCCTCACCTCTAGCAGGGGCCTAAAAGTTAGTGGTTTGGCACCAGATGCGTTAAGTGGTCCCATTGGTTTGCAGCATAGATATGTTAGGCTTGTTTAGGGTTAGTTTAGGCTGGTTTAAGCCATTTTGGATGTTTCAGAACAGTTTGCCTGCATTTGCAGAATTTTGCCGGAATTTTTAAGATTTGGCAAGAATTGGGCAGATTCTTACCAAAATCTGGCTGCAATCTCGCTTGAAGGTTGCCGGAGCGTTTGGGTGACAGCAAGGTGTTTTACTTGCATCTTGCCTTTCCTGGGGGCCTAGGTGCGCACCCGAAAGGGCTTTTGACAACATAGGTTAGCAGGGTGTTAGAGGGACATTTTTGGTAACGGGTTCTTATGTTACCGAAGGAAGGAAAAAGTTAATAATGGGTGTGTAGCTCTTGTTTGACATATTAAATTGCTTAAAGCAATAGTTGGTTGCCAAATCGATGCTCTAATTTGTAGGGGATACTGTGTAATCCTTAGGAACGTAAGGATAGTTTGAAGTTTGGAATGATGTTTTTGACTTCATTGCCATCACGGCCATATTATAATAATGGTATGTATTCTACGTGGAGGCCTCGTGAATGATTTAGGTTTAAGGACTCCTATGATTATCGAAAAATCGTATATTTCATAAATAAAGAGGTATTTTTTGGCTAGTTGGGGATTCACAAAGCTAGGAAACCGCAAGATATCACAACATATACTATCAAAAAACTCAGACCTGAATCAACTCTTATCTGAATCATAAAACACCAATGAAGAAAATATCGAATCCTTGAAAAAATAAACTTAGCAAAGTTGTGTTTAACAAACTTTTGGTTGATTGATGAGTGAATGGTTGAAATGTATGAGCTGAGAGTATTGTTGACTGATCATCTTGATTGATCTTGTTTTGCAGCTATGATTTGATGAGTCTCTGTGGAACAAGTATGTTTTGATGACAAAATTCATGGGTCAGTTTAATTTTTCTTGAAGTTATGTTTATGTTTGAATTTAGGAAAAGTGTAAGTGTATTCTACTATTACATTTTATAAATTCGCCCCATAACATTTGTCATCAGTTGGTATATGCCTTGCTCAAGTGTCATGTGCCTCTTTTGTTGAAACTGTATATCGTGCGTGTTTAATGTTATCAATACTGATTGTCGAGGAACTGACAGCATGCGGCGATTAACAAAATGCGCTATGAAAACGTAGAGCAATATTTTATTTTAATAAAACAACGCTTTTTAGAATGACAAACTCGGACACCCACTAAACCTATTACGCCTTTTAGGGGGATGAAGCGCCATGTGGCACTTGTGGGACCCATGTGAGGGGGAAAAAATTGTGGAGAGTGGAAGAGGGGAAGGAAATAATATTATATTGTGTTAAAGTTAAAAAAAATACCTGACCAATCAAAATGCTCCACCTCACACCCAAGCCCCGTCCCACGCCAGTCCTTTCTTCCCCGCCCCCTCCTTCCTGCCCCTCTCCACGCCGGGGTGGCGGTGGTGTTCCCCCCCTTCCCGCCCCTTTTCCCCCCCTTTCCCCGCCCCCACTCCGGGTGGTCTAATAAACAATTCAACTTGTTCTTAGCAATCCAAACTTATTACACATATGTTAATCGTAGATCGTTTTAATTGACTAAAATATTCTTCTAAAACAATGGGGACACATATTAACACATAGTTCATTCTTTTTTTTTTCCTCCCACTCTCTCATATCTAATTTTGGATTTTCTTTTTTAATTGAGTTAATGACCAAAATCGTCCATGAGGTTCAACCAATTTGCTACATCAGTTCAAAATTGAAACTTTTTACATCTGGGTCCTTCTGTTTTACATTTTGTTGCCAAATTCGTCTCTGACACTAAACCCAGTTAACTATTGTCGTTAACTTTGGGGGTATTTTTGTCTATTTGGCTGCCCCCTTTTTTACATCTAGGTATTTTTGTCTTCTGGAGGTATGAATAACTCTGTTTAAATTGGATTTTAAAAAGGAGGGCAGCCAAAAAAACAAAAATAACCCTAGAGTTAACGACAATAGTTAACTGGGTTTAGTGTCAGGGACGAATTTGCTAACAAAATGTAAAACAGAAGGACCCAGATGTAAAAAGTTTTGATTTTGGACTGATATAGCAAAAATGGCCAAACCTCGGGAACGATTTTAGCCATTAACTCTTTTTAATTATTAATAGTTATTATATCGTTAACCAAATAAATTTAATGTAAAATTAATTATGATTTTTCAAATAAACTTATTCGTTTTATAATTTCTTATCGTTGTAAAACATGAATTTATTTTTTTAGTTAAATCATACAACTTTTGTGTAATAAACACCATCGTAAATATTACTATACCGGTTCAGGTTGTCATTGTACTGTTATTTTGAATAAAACTTTTTTTCTCAAATAAAACTTCTATCACAATGTTGAGTGTCAGTACCGTAGCGAGTGTTGGTACCATACTAAACCAAACCAATATTAATCGAATTCCCACCGTAACACGCAAGATTATTTAGTAGTTCAAATTCGTTTTATAAATACATTAGTTAAACATGATTAGATTAAGTGAAAGTGTAAATTTATTTCATTCCCTATCCTTATCCTTATCCTTATATTTTATTTATATATTTTAACTGAAACTAAAGTGAGTTATTATATTTAAGAAAAGTTAAAACAAAACCTTATGTTTTTATAGATAAAGAATGATATGCGGAGGGTCTTAAAAACGAGAGATAAATTTATGAAATAGTGATTTTTAGTTAAATAATATGGATATGGATAAGAATAATGATAAAGAATGACATATGAATGCTCTTATAAACAAATAAAGAGCATTCACATCCGAATTGGTAAGTCATGTATCATCTTTATATTTTATTGTAAGGAAAAAGATAACGTACATATGAACCTTAACCTGAGAAGCGTATGAAGCATTCTCAGCCTGTAGATTATAGGCGGTGGCATGATGATAATTAACAACCCTAATCATGGTCGGCAGAATCTAACCAGGGTAAATTAGGAAAAAAACGTTAAAAAGTTTTTCAAATCGAATGAACAGACCTAATTTGAAACCTGATTTTTTATCGTTTCAATTTGATTAAACGTTCAGAATGATTACACAATCAAAATAACAAAAAACATTCAATTACAATTAACAAAAACGTAAAAAATAAAAAAACAGAGCTTTACACTGGGACGATTAATCATACGAAAACATACAATTATGAATAAACGCTCGCAATATTTGTCAAATACTTTTGATTTTGTTTCAATAAGTATGATTAAACATAAAAATTATGTTAAAAAAAGTTGTAGACAAAAAAGACGATGTTGGTGATAACAGAGTGTTTTAAACGCACATACATTATTTTAAACGCACGTTGTAAATGCTTAGACGCACTTGTTGTAGAATTTAAACTCACATGCCTTGAAATGCACGTTTTTTTCTCATTCTTAAGCACAACCATGCTTGTGAATAAGCATGATCATGTTGGGATTTTGTGCAGACAAAATAGAAAATAGACGCACATGTATACTCTTAAACGTACTTACAAAAACAATGCCACCAAATACTCATTTACATAAACGCACGTTTAAAAACCCTTGATTAACTATAAACGCACGTTATGTATCTTCTTCTTCATCATACCATTACTGATAATCAAAATTCCATCATCTAATCTTTCTATCTGTACAATACATCCATGATCCTTGATTTTGATTAACAACGTATAACCAAGATGTAAACCTAAGTCAATCATACGATCATCCCTAGTAATCAATCGTTAAAAAAAATGTTGGTCGAATGAAAAAACAGAGCATAATTATAATCGTATAAAATTATTGTTAATTGAATCGTGAATTGAATAGATCGTCAATCAAAAATAGTTAGTCGATCATGAATTGAATCCTGAATTGAATCTGAAACGTGAATTGAACTGTTAATGATTGGATCAGAGATTAACGTAACAATAAAAGGACTAAATTACCCTTTTAATCAACCAGGTTTAGGTTAAGTAAACCTAACTATGGTTCCCACGTGTCATTCCCTGATGGCTTCTTACACTTCTCACGTTAAGGAACCTTTGTATTGTATACTTTCTCTTATTATAATTGTTTCAAACATGTCAAATGACCTATCCCATCCGAATTTTTTATACTTTTCCTTGTTTTTAAATTATAAGGATTATATATATGGATTGAATAGTGATTTTTATGTTTACCAATTCACTATTTAACTTTTATAAAAATAAAATAAAAATTGATTGATAAAGAGAGAAAGAAGAGTAAAAAAAGATTAAAAGATAAATGGAAGGAATTGGGGATTTTAAAATCTTTAAATTGATAAATATGAGTTAAATTATAAGGATATGACTAACAAATGATGTAAAGGCTCTAAACCCAGTTTTTATTTAACCCAATTAAAACAATAATGTTCTAATATTAAACTTATTTAAAAAAATACAAAGGCTAAAATTTGAAAATTAAAGGAGCGATAAATATGCGAATGAACGATAATTGCTTGATGACCTAGTTGAGTTATCATTTGGCGTTAGGGATGATAAGGGCCCACTTTTTTTTATACTCGATCAAGACTTCTGATTTATTAGGGACAACGCTGGTGTCAATTTAGTCGTATAAAGTTAGTCTTCTTGTTACGAGTCCTCCTTGTGTCTTACGAAACACAAACATACTTGAAATTCTTATGTCGTAAAAACACACACACGGAAATTTTAAACTCTTGTGTCTGACTCTGATGTGATAGAAAACGTTTCTCTCGTTTAGGTGTTTGCTATTATAGCATTTTTATCCCCTTTCTACTCAAAAGTTGGAAATTTAAATTTTAACCGTAATTTCGACGTTTTATGATATTTTTGTCCTATTTCAAAAAAATATAAATGAACATTTATCATTATTATATGATTTTTTTTTTCTCTTTACAACATCTCGAAAAAACAAGGCATTAAAATCTCACAAAGTTAGAAAGACTTATGATGTTAATACGTAGGATTCCTAGAATTTGAGTGGAAAGGGTATTATAGTAACACGGAATGTGTTTATATCTTTAATCTAAGTATCATGTTGTTATACTTTAAAAATAGAAATAAAAAACCCAATTAACAAAAAACAAAATGGACAACAAATTAAAAAAATCATAGACAACAAACTAAAAACATCATGGACAAGAAACTAAAAACACAATGGACATCAGAGTAAACACAATAGACAACAGACTAAAAACACAGTGGACAATAGATTAAAAACCTCATAAACAACTAACTAACAAAATGGACAGCAGACTAAAAACCTTATTGACATGCTAAATAACACTATCTTTAGACTAAAACACCATGTGTAGAAAAAAAACACACACACTGAACAGAAACAAATAAAACCATCTGGAAGGAAAAAAAAAACACAATAAACACTACCATTATTATTATAAAAGTGTGTGTAAAATTGTCTACAATTATTTTAAACATATTAAATAGAACATATACAAAAAATAATTCATAATGCTATATGTTTTGTTATAATTATAAAAGTTAAAGTTTTATAAACCTAATAATACTATATAGAAATCGAGAAATCCGTGTTTTTAATCACGAGGTAATGGTTTGAATTATGAAATTACTACAGATGGCTAATCTGATCTAAACTATACGGTCACCGGATTCTATGATCAAAGAAGAAAGATTATGTTTATAATGAATTTCGAACAAAGATATTAAGTATCATATTGTTATACTTTAAAAATAGAAATAAAAACCCAATTAATAAAAAACAAAATGGACAACTCATTAAAAAAATCATAGACAACAAACTAAAAACATCATGGACAAGAAACTAAAAACACAATGGACATCAGAGTAAACACAATAGACAACAGACTAAAAACACAGTGGACAATAGATTAAAAACCTCATAAACAACTAACTAAAAACAAAATGGACAGCAGACTAAAAACCTAATTGACATGCTAAATAACACTATCTTTAGACTAAAACACCATGTGTAGAAAAAAAACACACACACTGAACAGAAACAAATAACACCATCTGGAAGGAAAAAAACACAATAAACACTACCATTATAATTATAAAAGTGTGTGTAAAATTGTCTACAATTATTTTAAACATATTAAATAAAACATATACAAAAAATAATTCATAATGCTATATGTTTTGTTATAATTATAAAAGTTAAAGTTTTATAAACCTAATAATACTATATAGAAATCGAGAAATCCGTGTTTTTAATCACGAGGTAATGGTTTGAATTATGAAATTACTACAGATGGCTAATCTGATCTAAACTACACGGTCACCGGATTCTATGATCAAAGAAGAAAGATTATGTTTATAATGAATTTCGAACAAAGATATTAAGAAATATTCATATAAAAGGAGTAGACAATAACAGACGAATAAATTAATTAATGATAATGGGTTCTTCTTCTTCAGTAATTCAACTTAAGTACACATTTCTAGCTCAAGAAAATTTTTTGGTTATTTATCAAAAACCAGTTGGACCGATGTTCATAACTGATTAACCAAACTAGAACAAATGAATAACTGAAACCAATCAGATTTTGAAATATCTTAATCAAAAGTTTTGGTTTTGGTTATGACTAGAAACCGAAGTGAACCGAACAACTTAAAATCACTAATTGGAGTGTTGTGGTTTCCGTCGCAACGTGCGGGCACCCCACTAGTATATATAAATCTAACAAATTCTAGTGATGGGGGCTCCACGAATGCTCTTGATCCCCTTTGGTTTAGCCGCTTCATATGAGTGGCTGAGCCGCTGGGTCATTGTTTGGTTATAACTAATGGCCCATCTTATTTTTTAAAGCTAAACTTAAACATCAGATATCGTATATAAATTCTAGTGATGAAGGCTACACGGACCCTCTTGAATCGAATTTGTATGAGTTTTATAACATACGTGTATTCACTAAACCAAATAATTTCTAATAAAAAAACCACGTGTTTCTTGAGGATTCATTGAAGCGTGTAGGCATTACACTAAACTGATCAACTTTTAGGTAAGTATTTAACTCTTTAAGGATTCTTTAAGTGACATTTGTGTCGGTATCAATCAAACCAATTAATTCTAAAGAAAGAAGTTCAAGTCTCTTCAAAAATGTGTCGTGTGAGTCTCAAATAGTACTAATCACTTTAGGTTTTCTAACCTTTAATTGTTACCTATAACTCTATAAGTCATGTTCATTAAAAAATAAACCAAGCATAATTCAAACAATAATGGGCTTGTGTGCATCTTGTCATTGCACCACTAAACAAAGAAGACTCATGACCAATTGTTCATCAACGGTCAAGGTGATCAACTCTGGTGACGGGCGGCTGCAAGAATTTCGGCAACCAATCATGGCAAGCCACGTCCTCTCCGGCCACCCTGCCGCCTTCATATGTAGCAGTGACAATATGTTTGTAGGGTGTCACGTGCCGCAAATGCCCGGCAATGAAGAGCTCCAAATGGGTCAAATCTATTTCCTCATGCCACTCTCAAACTCAAACCACCCTTTATCTTTGCAAGAGCTATGTTCATTAGCTGCCAAAGCTTGTTCGGCACTTCAAACCGAAGTTTAGAAGAGTTGCACCATCATTGGTTCAAAACCTAAAAGTTGATAACCAAACTACACCCTATGTGAATTATGTGTGTGTGTAGAGATGTAACCATTGTACTTTTTTAGTTAAAAAAATATAAAACCATACATTGGTATGAATGTTATATGCAATAATTTTTTCGTTTATGTGTTAATTTATAAAGTTGGATTCAATAACACACTACTAGTGCATTCTCAATGTAAAATTGTTTGTGAGGTGTTTATAGACTTATAGTCAATTGTGGTCTATGTAGAGGAGATAGAGAAAGTAGTCCATAGAGGAATCCTTTGCAGAACTAGGCTACTTTTTGGATTTCAAATTATAAATGGGTGGTTGAATGGAAAATTTGTGTTTATGGTAATGGTTCTAAACCATTTAGCGGCATCAATCATAAAGATATAGGTTTCTGACTTGTGTAAGGTGAAGCCGCTAATCCGTTTGGGGTAGTCACTGTAGCCGCTGAATGGGTTGGAGGATTCACCCTTGATGCCGCCAAATGGTTTGGAGGAGTCACTGTAGCCGCTGAATGGTTTGGAGGAGTCAACCAGAATTCTGATTTTAATTAATTAAATTTTTTTTATTAACCATTTTAGTGCACAATTTGGAATGATTTCCTGAATGGGCAAACCTTATATGATGAGAAAATGGGCAAACCTTATATGATGAGAAAATGGATGCTAGGTGCAATTAGTAAGGACACTAGTGATGGTAAACAAGACCTGGTCATTTTCCCTTATTTCAACTTCCTTCCATGTCCAAATTAGCTTCACTACAAAATATTTCAACTTAATCCACCAATGTATTCCCTAAGCATTCAACTGTTGAGCTGTACCAGATTCGTTTCAAATGTAAGTTGTAGCAGAAATTGTAAATGTTACTAAATGCCTTTATGACAGACGCTTGTAGTTTAATTTATGTATACGGTTGCAGCCACGTTGGTTACAGGTTAAATTATATCAAGAAAAATATACATCAGTTCTAGCAAGCCGCTAGAAATAGTTTTAACATATTACAACTGTAACGTAAAGCGACACCAATCATTCCAAATTGTGCACTAAAATGGTTAATAAAAAAATTTTAATTAATTAAAATCAGAATTCTGGTTGACTCCTCCAAACCATTCAGCGGCTACAGTGACTCCTCCAAACCATTTGGCGGCATCAAGGGTGAATCCTCCAACCCATTCAGCGGCTACAGTGACTACCCCAAACGGATTAGCGGCTTCACCTTACACAAGTCAGAAACCTATATCTTTATGATTGATGCCGCTAAATGGTTTAGAACCATTACCATAAACACAAATTTTCCATTCAACCACCCATTTATAATTTGAAATCCAAAAAGTAGCCTAGTTCTGCAAAGGATTCTCCATAGAGACTTCTAAAAACATATATTTTATTAAGGGGTGGTAGGAAAAAGAATTGGTGGTGTGACGCATGTTTTTTCTTATCCTTTTAATTTAAGGCCCCCCAATGCTCTAAGCTTTGAGATGATGGGAGGAACAAAACAGTGCCGTTTATCGGAAGAAAGCAAAACTCAAAGTCGTGGCAATGGTTGTCTTTAGACTCCATGGAGTGAGGGCGTGGAGAAGGGAGGGCAAGCCCCTTCATAACAGGCGTTGCCCATTTCTCCGTGGAAATCTCCATGGGCCTTGCCCGTTCCTCCTCTTCACCCACTTGACTTTTTTAGCCCCTTTGCCTTTGTCCCCTTGTCTTTCCCACTCATTCCTTTTTGTGATGTGGAAGGCAAAGCCCCCAAGGTCTACATGACGCCTACTTGACAAGGCTTTGCTTCCTTACTCTTACCCACCACTCCGTGTAGTCTTACAGGTGAGTCGTGACAAACTATAAAAATGTCTTTATATTCCTTTACATTAGTTTCTGGGGGCAAACAACTTTTTTTTTACAATTGGTACCATTTGTACACCGTTATAGCTTATATTTTTCAAATACTATACAGTCATTAGTGAACCAATAGTTTTATTGGTGACAAAAAAAAACACTTTTTGTTAAATAAAAAGATAATGAAACCTCTTAGTTTTTTTTTTTTTTTTAATATTTGGGTGAACTTTAAGATAGTGCATAATAAACTTGTTAAAAGTAAGTTCTTTAGAGTGATATACATTAGAGGGGTCAAAATTTGTAGATTGATAGTTTGTGTAATATGTTAAAAAGTGGTCTGTATTATAACAGGTTGTTTTTAGTATAGCTTAGAACATGTTCATGTACATTTTCCAGCCATTTGAAAGAGAAATTGGACATACACATAACACAGTAAAAAAAATAGTTAGCCATACCCATAATTATTACACAACCTCCAAATTGTCTTTAGTATAACTTAGGGCATATGTAGTGGAGGGACGTTATTACGTTATAGGGCGTTATGGGGATTAAAATATTATAAAGTAATAGAAAGGGCGTTATAGGAAAAGAGGGTGTAGTGGGAAGGGGCGTTATGGGGCTTTATAAATGATTAGGTAATCATTGGTTAATTATTCTTTTCTTATTTAAATAATAATATTAAATAGCTAATTATATTTAATTAAATAAAAAATTACAAATACTAAAAAAATTACAAATACTAAAAAAATTACAAAATACTAAAAAATATAACTTACTACTCGTCGTCGTCGTCTTCTTCGTCTCCCCCTCCCCTTCTCCTTCTCCTTCTTCTTCTTCTTGTTGGTTGTGTTGAATCGGGCGAATCGCCCATGCTTCCTCAACCAAATCCGCCTTTAACGCGTTATTGCATATCTTTGGAACGCAATATGGTACTGTTTTGCAATCTCTCCTCCATTGTCGCTTGCGTCCCTTGAACATCATCTTCTGGAAAATAGTTTGGGCATATTGCCTTTCCTTCGTCTTCAAGTCTCATATTATGCATTATGATACAAGCATACATCACCATTCTAATCCTTTCTTTTTCCCACACACGACAAGGATTTCTAACAAAATGTCATCGTTGTTGATGAACGCCAAAACACCTCTCGATATCCTTTCTTGCGGACTCATGAACCCTCTTAAAATATTTTCTTTTTTGATCTTGTGTTTGACTAAACGTTTTGACGAGCATTGAATACTCCAGATATATACCATCCGCCAAGTAGTATCCATGCTCGTAGTAATTAATATTTCCATAAAACCCAGCTTTCGGTATTGTTCCGCCAATGTAAGACTCTAGCAATGGCGAAAACTGAAAAGTATTTATGTCGTTCATACACCCGGCGAGACCAAAAAAGGCCGACCAAACCCACAGGTCTTGTGAGGCAACTGCTTGTAAAACCAACGTTGGTCCCTTTTGGTCACCGCGTGTATGTTGACCTCGCCATGCGGTTCGACAACTATACCATCGCCATTGACGACAATCTATACTACCAATCATGTCGGGTAATCCATGTCTTTGTAAATGCGCTTCGTATAGTTGTTGAAGGTCGTTCCATGTCGGGTTTCTCAAGTATCGTTTTCCATATAATTGGCATATACCTAAAAAAATAAAATGTATATATAAAATGTAACTACTAATTATAAATATATGTAAATTTGTAAATACCGTAGCAGAAATAAAAAATATATATAAAATGTAACTACTAATTATAATTATAAATATATTTAAAATTTGTAAATATACCGTAGCAGAAATACTCCAAGGTATCGCGTGTGGTTTTCTCCGTCATCTTCAAATACTCGTCATTGATATCGTATGTGTTCCCGTAGGCGAGTACACGTAATGCGGAAGTGACCTTTTGAATTGGGGTGAATCCTAAACACCCTCTAGCGTCGGGTTTTTGCTTAAAGTAGTCATATGTGGACTCTAAATCTTCGGTAATGCGCAAAAATAAGCTTTTACTCATCCGAAATCTTCGCCTAAACAAATCAGGGCCGTAAACCGGATTCTCATTAAAATAATCATTCATTAAACACTCATTGGCGGATACACGGTCTCGCTGTATATATTCCCTAGGCAATATCGGCCGTGGGGCGGAATTATTTATATGATGCATCGCGCTCGACGCTAGCATAACCGCATTCGTAACGGCTTCTTCCTCTTCCGCGCCGTCGTCGTGAAAAAACTGTTTATATAGATCGATAAACAAGTCTTCGGAGGGAGGAGACGGCATTGTGGTAATTTGTAGGATGAAGGATGTATTGTATGTGTATGTAAATGATAATATATATAGAGTGATAAAGTTTTTTTTTTTTTTTTAATAATATGACCGTTTCAACGGTCAAATAACATTCTCCAACGTCTCTTTCCCTTGCACAACGCCCGTCTTCTCCATAACGAGCCAAGCCAAAACGTCACCATAGCGCCTGGGGGGACGGTGTTCCCAGGCGCTATGGTGGCCAAAGCACTGCCATAACGCCACCACTACACATGAAATTAGAACATGTTCAGCGTTGTAGCAACTGACACAAGGATGACCTCCAAATTGTCTCGCCTTTGTATTCTTTTTTGTAACAACCACAAACACCTACACTTTCTTTGATACCATTAGCACAATAAGCAGTCAATTTCCTACTTTAGCCACTGTTATCCATATGCATGACAAAAGTTCTTGAATGATGATTATGAACTCTAAATTGAAATATCAGATAAAAGGTGTTATAATAATAAATTAAAATAAGAGTAAATTACTATTTGAGTCCCTGTGTTTTGGTGGTTTTAACTACTTGAATCCAAAACGAAAATGTTTAACTATCTGAGCACCTATTTTTTCAATTTGTAACCATCTGAGTCCAATTTACTAATCGGTACAAGTTAATGAAAATCGGGACAACAGGAGATTAGTCGATACAATTCGTTGCAAAGACTAAATTGACATCGTGTTTTATGAAAAGAAAACAGACCTCAATTTATATTGAGATCGGTAAATCAGAAAGATGACTTTTAGAAACTAAGCGTTCTAAATAAATATAAATGATTTGAAATCTAAAACTCAAAAGTCTTTAAACGGGTCGGTTGGGGCAATGACCACCGGTCGAGTTAGCAAAACGGGAACTTGGGTAAACCAAATAAATGGCAATTTCTTAAAATAAGGATTAGCCAAAGAAAGGAAAATGTTAGTGTAAGGTAAGGTTTGTTTATAACATTATAGCAAACCAAGAAGAAACGTGGGTTGGATTCGGGGATGAATCCAAGAAGCTAGAAAACGGCTATGTTAAAAGCCGGGTTAGTCTTGGAAACCAAGACAAATTACTTGTTAGAAATAGACGCATAGACATGCATGCATATGCATGCTATAATCGAGTATTGCAATAGATACCCTAAGGTGCATGATAGAATGGCCCCTTAAACCATTCATGGGTCTAAGACCTATAAAGAACATAAGTAGCTAAAATGTCGGGTAGGGGGTGAGTATGTAGATATTGCCCTAGTTAACCGAAATAATAGGATGACTCAAGTCGTATTATGAAAGCTAAGGCTTCCATATAATAAAAGTTAGAAAGCCGAGTAAAGGGATACAAACAATAAGTATATAGTACTACTCTTAGACTATAGAATGTCAAGGGATTGAGCGGTGCTCAAAATTGATTAGAGACACTAAGGTTCTTTGGTGTAACCAAAGCAACAACACAAGAAAGGTTTCGAGGACGAAACCTCTTTAAGGGGGGTAGACTTGTAACACCCCAAAACCATTCGTTCGCCTAACTACGCCATAGGGCGTGATTAGCAAAATATTAACACGAGACTTAGAGGATAAGAATATGGGTTATATTCTAATATGGACATAACCTAGTTAATAATATTATGTTTATAAATGAATAAAAGGTGTTTGAAACTAGCTTATGAGTTAGTTTTTATACGAAAATGACAGTGGGGAAAAACTTGAGGGACTATAGTTGTCATTAGCCAAACAAATGGTTAAATAATGATATTAGTGTGAAGACACACACAAGTGTGTGTGTGTGTGTCGAATACAGGGAAAAAAAAGGGGATTCTTCCCCAAAACCCTACATCCATAAGCATGTTCAAATCAAGGGAAATTGTGGAGAATTAAAATGCATGAAGTCAAATATGGGTCATCTAAGGTCCTACATATACCAAGGTACCTTTAATTTGGTGTAATTTGATGTTATAATTCGTTTATGGTCATGGTGAAATTCTAGGGTTTTGGTAAAAACGTGAATTTCTTGGTTTCTATGAGTTTCTATGTGTTAGTAGGCACCAAGGAAGCTATAAAACGTGGTGAATCATAACATATTGTTGATTCATGTGAAATTATGATCTTGTGTTATGTGTATGTAGTGGGTCTTTACCTTAAACATGAATTACACTAGTATGTGGAATAATCTTGCAATTTCTATGTGATTAGTATCATGTATGTGTGCTAATTGTTGAAATGATTATGTGTCAATGGTTAGCTAAACCATGGAGGAATCTAGAAAGTCTTGAACACCTAGAATTAGCATGATGAAAATGGTGCATATGAGGTGTTCGATAAAATGCTTACATGAACTTGAATTGGGTCAAATAGTGTAAAATTCGTCACTCTTGACAGCTCTAGGTGATCATCTTGTAAGGGCCATATCTCATTCGTTATTATGAGTTAGAAGACGAGCCTTATATCGTTGAAAAGATTGTTGCACATATTACATTTCATATTTAGTCATGACAAGCTAATTCTGAGTTTTAGTGGGTCAAAACAGCATGTAAAGTTGACATTTCTGTTTTGACAGCAAAGCTTTTTGGTTAAAAATATGTTTCTGACCTGATCTTAAAATATTCATATAAAATCATAGAAAAATCGTTAGGAGGTTTTCTTTATACGCCTGGAAAGGTCTTTGAACGAAGCACGATCCATCTTTGAACATGTTCAACTAATTCGGACTTTAAATGGGTCAAAATGGTCAATTACAGCAGCTGAAAAGGAAATCGCTGCACATAATATGTTTCTGACCTGATCTTTAATTATTCATATAAAATCATAGAAAAATCGTTAGGAAGTGTTCTTTATACGCCTGGAAAGGTCTTTGAACGATGCACGATCCATCTTTGAACATGTTCAACTAATTCGGACTTTAAATGGGTCAAAATGGTCAATTACAGCAGCTGAAAAGGAAATCGCTGCACATAATATGTTTCTGACCTGATCTTTAATTATTCATATAAAATCATAGAAAAATCGTTAGGAGGCGTTCTTTATATGCCTGGAAAGCTCTTTGAACGTAGCACATTTTGTATTTGAAAGTCGAAATCAGATTATGGGATTTAGAAGGGGTAAAAGCAACCCGAACAGCTGCTGCGCAAAAAGCGCAGCAGTGAAAATAAGGTGTTTTATTAACTTAACACATGTGATTGTCTAGATACCCATTTCCTTAACACTAAAAGTTGTTTAGGATGAGATGGGTATAGGGAATGAAAGCTTAGTACTTGTGTGCATCATTGCCTAAGCTAGTTTACATGAATATGTTTATGGACAGTTTGACTTTTAGGAGTCAAACTGACCCAAACTCAAACCTAGAATGAAATGGTGTGAATAAACTCATGAGATGTGTTAGTTATTGGAAATGATGACTAACTTGATCAATCTTATGAGTATAGTGAAGGTTGATCTTGTCAAGCTAGGTGCAAGCTTGGAAATGATGGATCAACAAGCAAACGGGTCAAGCGAATACAAGCCTTAAGTGCAAGGAAATGAGGTGAATACAAGGTAAGTTTTACTTACATTATTAGATTATAAATATGGCATAAGTGTTGTATAGATTGGTTTTAATCTTATGTGGGTAATAAAGGTAAACCCCAAAGAGGTGAAATCCCTTAATTGGGTCGATTTATGTGAACTCGTATCAAAATAAGATTTATGGTATTAAATTAAACAATAAGATGTGACCGAATGGTGAAATCCATCAAACGGGTCAATTAGTAAGGATATGTGGAAAATGATGTCTTAATTGAAATGAATTAATGAAATCAATAGAATGAAGTAGTTAGACATTTTGGTAAACGGGTCAAGTGTTGTTGTCACTTGAACCATAGATAAAAACTTGGATGGCATAGTGTCAGCCTTAATGGGTCAAATGGTGATTTTCTCATCATTCGAACCCGATATTCAAAGCCGGTATTCTAAGCTTTAGGAATCTCATGGTTAACGGGTCCAATGGTAAATGTATTACCATTGAGTCTCAAGAGACTAATGTGTACAATCTAGAATGTATGCAGGAGAACACTCGGAAATTGGGCACTCGATGCCTAAGTAATCACAATGGATGCAAGGTATGGGTCAACACCGCCCGGTAAGTTCGTAGTTAGATAAAAGCCTTTGGGCAAAGTGAGTTCAATTCGAAAACAACCCCAAAGAGGTGTGAAGGCCAATTCGGTAAGTATTATTCTAACTAAGCTTAATGCGCGCCTTGGCGCCAAGTATGTCTAAAGCCATAGTTAATTCATGGGATTGTAATCAAACTAAGTCCGAGAGGGCTTAGAAGCTTTCAAATAACTCATTAAGTCCTATTAAAGAAGTCCCCAAATGCCTTTAAGAAGAGGTTTGAACATGATTTAAAAACACCCAAAGATCGGGGGAAAATAAGCAAGGAAATGAAGGCTAAAGCTAAAAACAAGCTCCAGAGCCGCAACCCCAGACCGTAAGATACGGTCAGAGTCGTAGCTTACGGCGCGGGTAAACTCCTAAATTTTTGTTTTGTCATTCAAACTTGATCGTTTCGTTTTGAGGTGTTTCGACACTCCCACCAATCTAAATGCATTATTATCAATCCCACTAACCATTTCTTGTGTAATGGTGCTAGGTATACATCTGTTGGATGTTCTGGAGCAAGGATCAAGTCACGAGAGAACCGAGCACACCCGAACACTTAAAAGGCTTCCGCAATAGACCGTCCCGTTTAAAACACAAACTGTAATACAAGTTTTTAGTAGATAAAATGTAAAAACAAAAATTGGTGGGATTCATTGAGTTATGTTTTTGTAGTTACCAAAGTTTTAATCGGGAGTGATTTTAGTTAAGGCCTAAACTCGGAAATTTAAATGACAAATCTCAGGTTTACGGGTTAGGGTCTTACAAGTGGTATCAGAGCCATAGGTTTGAGGGATCCGAGTGTCGGGAAGGATACTTGGACTCAAACCGTGCGCTCAAAGTGTTGAAGGGTGTTCGGTTCAAGACTTGATCGAGGAATCCGGTAAGTAATACCCATAATAAACATCCGTTTTGATCGGAAATTATTATAGGTAATCAATAGTGATATCGTGTAGATGCACGCTATCTCAAAAGTTTGGTAAAGAAAAGGTTAGGTGGTATGGGACCTAGCCAAGGATTTATTCGGGCAACGAAATTCTTGCGTTACAAGAATAAATATGACTGTAATGATACATACTAATACCGACACGTCGCGTTACTAATCAATTGGAATTGTAAATGTGACAGGTATGAGAACATCTTAATTCGATCAAGATGGGATCGAATGATTCACCCAACGAAGTGGTGGAGGGTTCGGGAGCACGGCCGATAGCATGCTCGCTAACGACCAAGTCAAGTAACTACTCGAGCTAATGATCGGTAACGAAAGGGAACACAGGAGCAAGTATCAATCAGGTACACGCTCGAAACCATGTCATGCTTATTAGTGTGCAACTTTCACTCGATGAATGATAGTTGCATACAACAACATAAGACTTGGGAAAACTGGATGGGAATTCACATTCAGAGTACAAATTCCCAAGTGAAACTAAGTTGGAAATGTGCATTATTCACAATAGTGAAGAACCAATGCACAAAGGCAAATCTAAACACGGAAACCAGGAATGAGGATAATCATCCTGTTTAATGTTTAAAACGTAAGGAATACTAGAGTCGTGTAGTGGTCACATCAATGAATATGATTACATAAAGTTTTATGAAACGAAAACACATCGTTGGTTTAAAATGAGTAAAGGTAAAACCAAATATCCAGTAAATATCAATAAAAAGGTTTTACCAAATAAAATAGGAGGCACAAGCATGAGCTGAAAATTTGCTTGCATAGCGTGTGATGCCTTAATTATAATAAGTCCATGTGTACCATATGCGAATTACTTACCCTGGCCAGGTAAGTGTTAAACATATGATACCATGGGTTTCTTATGATTAATACATATACAACCTATGTAACAAAGGCTTAGTAAGTGTGAGGTGCCGGGGGATTTTGGACGTAGTCCACTGTCTAAAACGGCAGGGATGCGATCCATGCAAGACCTTGAGCGAGGCACCAGCTAGAATACGTTGGGCTAGCGAAGAGGACAACAAACTGGAGCGTTTGGACGTAGTCCACTGTCTAACACGGCAGGGATGCGAACCATGCAAGACCTTGAGCGAGGCACCAGCTTATACGTTGGGCTAGCAAAACGGGCAATATACGATACGAGTTATCCTGGGTTGATACAAAGATAGACTTGAACCTTAATCAAGGTTTAGTCATAAATAGATTCAGTTCGGAACTAAACTTGAACCTTAATCAAGGTCGAGTCATAAACAGATTTAGCTTGAAAACAGACTTGGACCTTAATCAAGGTTAAGTCATAATTAAACTCGGACTTTTATAGAAGGTTAAATTCGTAAAGAGGGACTTGAACCTTAATCAAGGGTTGAGTCATAATCACATTCGGGTAAGTCATGAATCTTGGGATTAATGGCCTAAAACAGCGGATTGGGGCCGTGATAGACCTATAAATCATTCAACCCTCATGTAAACTGTGAAAACATTGGATTGTATAATCGGTACAAGTTAATGAAAATCGGGACAACAGGAGATTAGTCGATACAATTCGTTGCAAAGACTAAATTGACATCGTGTTTTATGAAAAGAAAACAGACCTCAATTTATATTGAGATCGGTAAATCAGAAAGATGACTTTTAGAAACTAAGCGTTCTAAATAAATATAAATGATTTGAAATCTAAAACTCAAAAGTCTTTAAACGGGTCGGTTGGGGCAATGACCACCGGTCGAGTTAGCAAAACGGGAACTTGGGTAAACCAAATAAATGGCAATTTCTTAAAATAAGGATTAGCCAAAGAAAGGAAAATGTTAGTGTAAGGTAAGGTTTGTTTATAACATTATAGCAAACCAAGAAGAAACGTGGGTTGGATTCGGGGATGAATCCAAGAAGCTAGAAAACGGCTATGTTAAAAGCCGGGTTAGTCTTGGAAACCAAGACAAATTACTTGTTAGAAATAGACGCATAGACATGCATGCATATGCATGCTATAATCGAGTATTGCAATAGATACCCTAAGGTGCATGATAGAATGGCCCCTTAAACCATTCATGGGTCTAAGACCTATGAAGAACATAAGTAGCTAAAATGTCGGGTAGGGGGTGAGTATGTAGATATTGCCCTAGTTAACCGAAATAATAGGATGACTCAAGTCGTATTATGAAAGCTAAGGCTTCCATATAATAAAAGTTAGAAAGCCGAGTAAAGGGATACAAACAATAAGTATATAGTACTACTCTTAGACTATAGAATGTCAAGGGATTGAGCGGTGCTCAAAATTGATTAGAGACACTAAGGTTCTTTGGTGTAACCAAAGCAACAACACAAGAAAGGTTTCGAGGACGAAACCTCTTTAAGGGGGGTAGACTTGTAACACCCCAAAACCATTCGTTCGCCTAACTACGCCATAGGGCGTGATTAGCAAAATATTAACACGAGACTTAGAGGATAAGAATATGGGTTATATTCTAATATGGACATAACCTAGTTAATAATATTATGTTTATAAATGAATAAAAGGTGTTTGAAACTAGCTTATGAGTTAGTTTTTATACGAAAATGACAGTGGGGAAAAACTTGAGGGACTATAGTTGTCATTAGCCAAACAAATGGTTAAATAATGATATTAGTGTGAAGACACACACAAGTGTGTGTGTGTGTGTCGAATACAGGGAAAAAAAAGGGGATTCTTCCCCAAAACCCTACATCCATAAGCATGTTCAAATCAAGGGAAATTGTGGAGAATTAAAATGCATGAAGTCAAATATGGGTCATCTAAGGTCCTACATATACCAAGGTACCTTTAATTTGGTGTAATTTGATGTTATAATTCGTTTATGGTCATGGTGAAATTCTAGGGTTTTGGTAAAAACGTGAATTTCTTGGTTTCTATGAGTTTCTATGTGTTAGTAGGCACCAAGGAAGCTATAAAACGTGGTGAATCATAACATATTGTTGATTCATGTGAAATTATGATCTTGTGTTATGTGTATGTAGTGGGTCTTTACCTTAAACATGAATTACACTAGTATGTGGAATAATCTTGCAATTTCTATGTGATTAGTATCATGTATGTGTGCTAATTGTTGAAATGATTATGTGTCAATGGTTAGCTAAACCATGGAGGAATCTAGAAAGTCTTGAACACCTAGAATTAGCATGATGAAAATGGTGCATATGAGGTGTTCGATAAAATGCTTACATGAACTTGAATTGGGTCAAATAGTGTAAAATTCGTCACTCTTGACAGCTCTAGGTGATCATCTTGTAAGGGCCATATCTCATTCGTTATTATGAGTTAGAAGACGAGCCTTATATCGTTGAAAAGATTGTTGCACATATTACATTTCATTTAGTCATGACAAGCTAATTCTGAGTTTTAGTGGGTCAAAACAGCATGTAAAGTTGACATTTCTGTTTTGACAGCAAAGCTTTTTGGTTAAAAATATGTTTCTGACCTGATCTTAAAATATTCATATAAAATCATAGAAAAATCGTTAGGAGGTTTTCTTTATACGCCTGGAAAGGTCTTTGAACGAAGCACGATCCATCTTTGAACATGTTCAACTAATTCGGACTTTAAATGGGTCAAAATGGTCAATTACAGCAGCTGAAAAGGAAATCGCTGCACATAATATGTTTCTGACCTGATCTTTAATTATTCATATAAAATCATAGAAAAATCGTTAGGAAGTGTTCTTTATACGCCTGGAAAGGTCTTTGAACGATGCACGATCCATCTTTGAACATGTTCAACTAATTCGGACTTTAAATTGGTCAAAATGGTCAATTACAGCAGCTGAAAAGGAAATCGCTGCACATAATATGTTTCTGACCTGATCTTTAATTATTCATATAAAATCATAGAAAAATCGTTAGGAGGCGTTCTTTATATGCCTGGAAAGCTCTTTGAACGTAGCACATTTTGTATTTGAAAGTCGAAATCAGATTATGGGGTTTAGAAGGGGTAAAAGCAACCCGAACAGCTGCTGCGCAAAAAGCGCAGCAGTGAAAATAAGGTGTTTTATTAACTTAACACATGTGATTGTCTAGATACCCATTTCCTTAACACTAAAAGTTGTTTAGGATGAGATGGGTATAGGGAATGAAAGCTTAGTACTTGTGTGCATCATTGCCTAAGCTAGTTTACATGAATATGTTTATGGACAGTTTGACTTTTAGGAGTCAAACTGACCCAAACTCAAACCTAGAATGAAATGGTGTGAATAAACTCATGAGATGTGTTAGTTATTGGAAATGATGACTAACTTGATCAATCTTATGAGTATAGTGAAGGTTGATCTTGTCAAGCTAGGTGCAAGCTTGGAAATGATGGATCAACAAGCAAACGGGTCAAGCGAATACAAGCCTTAAGTGCAAGGAAATGAGGTGAATACAAGGTAAGTTTTACTTACATTATTAGATTATAAATATGGCATAAGTGTTGTATAGATTGGTTTTAATCTTATGTGGGTAATAAAGGTAAACCCCAAAGAGGTGAAATCCCTTAATTGGGTCGATTTATGTGAACTCGTATCAAAATAAGATTTATGGTATTAAATTAAACAATAAGATGTGACCGAATGGTGAAATCCATCAAACGGGTCAATTAGTAAGGATATGTGGAAAATGATGTCTTAATTGAAATGAATTAATGAAATCAATAGAATGAAGTAGTTAGACATTTTGGTAAACGGGTCAAGTGTTGTTGTCACTTGAACCATAGATAAAAACTTGGATGGCATAGTGTCAGCCTTAATGGGTCAAATGGTGATTTTCTCATCATTCGAACCCGATATTCAAAGCCGGTATTCTAAGCTTTAGGAATCTCATGGTTAACGGGTCCAATGGTAAATGTATTACCATTGAGTCTCAAGAGACTAATGTGTACAATCTAGAATGTATGCAGGAGAACACTCGGAAATTGGGCACTCGATGCCTAAGTAATCACAATGGATGCAAGGTATGGGTCAACACCGCCCGGTAAGTTCGTAGTTAGATAAAAGCCTTTGGGCAAAGTGAGTTCAATTCGAAAACAACCCCAAAGAGGTGTGAAGGCCAATTCGGTAAGTATTATTCTAACTAAGCTTAATGCGCGCCTTGGCGCCAAGTATGTCTAAAGCCATAGTTAATTCATGGGATTGTAATCAAACTAAGTCCGAGAGGGCTTAGAAGCTTTCAAATAACTCATTAAGTCCTATTAAAGAAGTCCCCAAATGCCTTTAAGAAGAGGTTTGAACATGATTTAAAAACACCCAAAGATCGGGGGAAAATAAGCAAGGAAATGAAGGCTAAAGCTAAAAACAAGCTCCAGAGCCGCAACCCCAGACCGTAAGATACGGTCAGAGTCGTAGCTTACGGCGCGGGTAAACTCCTAAATTTTTGTTTTGTCATTCAAACTTGATCGTTTCGTTTTGAGGTGTTTCGACACTCCCACCAATCTAAATGCATTATTATCAATCCCACTAACCATTTCTTGTGTAATGGTGCTAGGTATACATCTGTTGGATGTTCTGGAGCAAGGATCAAGTCACGAGAGAACCGAGCACACCCGAACACTTAAAAGGCTTCCGCAATAGACCGTCCTGTTTAAAACACAAACTGTAATACAAGTTTTTAGTAGATAAAATGTAAAAACAAAAATTGGTGGGATTCATTGAGTTATGTTTTTGTAGTTACCAAAGTTTTAATCGGGAGTGATTTTAGTTAAGGCCTAAACTCGGAAATTTAAATGACAAATCTCAGGTTTACGGGTTAGGGTCTTACATGCAACCCCCAACCTCCACTGCATCTCTACCACCCACCTACATCGTTGTCAACGTCCTTTATCCTGCACACACACCACCACCTGAACAACCATCGGAACCCTAGATCCCAACCGCCACTGCTCCACTTCCATAGCCAAACCTACCGAGGCTCCAACCCTTGTCATCATCAGATCCCTAATCGAAACCCTAGTTGGAACCTGGTCCTCCGCCGCTTGTCACTACCACAGTCACCGTCGTCCTCCTTCTTCCCCTGTTACTCGCTCTCTCTCTCTCTCTCTCAACAGTTCTCTCTAGATTTCCTGTTAGAAGAGATGGGTGTTATTGGTAAGGAGGGGGTGGGCGTTTGAGTGGTTTGGGGTGACTCGTCGGAGCTCCGCCATGGGCGGTGGCAGGAGCCGGGCTCCTCTCTTCTTTCTCTCCAGAACGAGAAGCTTCAAATTTCACTATAAATACACCTCTTTATAACGTGGCTGAGTTAGATTTCAGCTAGGTGGAGGATGCTAGTGGGGGACGGTGGTGGGGGTGGTGGGGTGGTGCGGTGGTGGTGCAGTGGGTGTGGTGGTGGTCTAGATGAGAGAGAGAGAGAAAAACAGATGGGGAGAGAGAGTGTTCTTAGAGACGAATTATATGTTTAATAATAATAATAATAATAATAATAATAATAATAATAACAATAATAACAATAATAAAATATAAAAATAAGGGTATTTTAGTCATTTCATGAAAACTAACTGAGAAAATCTAACCAAGTTAGTAAATTGGACTCAGATGGTTACAAATTGAAAAATTAGGTGCTCAGATAGTTAAACATTTTCGTTTTGGATTCAAGTAGTTAAAACCACCAAAACACAGGGACTCAAATAGTAATTTACTCTTAAAATAATAAACATTCAAATGAAAAAAAAATGTACGCTAGGTGAGGTGAGCACAAACTGTTCAACGAACTAATTCGAGTAGGGTCAGCACTAACTCTTGCTCGACAAACTAATAATGCAATCCAACTCGACATGGTATTTCAAATCAAGCCACAAACTGAGCTCGTATACGGCTTGCCTCCAACTCGAGCCCATATTCAATGAGTAGACTAGTTTGTTTTTTTAGTTTTGAATGTTTATTTTTAGTAAATTACTAAAAAAACAAGTCTACAAATAATAAAGTGTCAAACACTTAAATACTAATATATAAGAAAATGAACTAATTTATAGGAGCGTCACAATTTAGGGGTATTCTTTTTAACCGATAACCAATAACCGAACCGAACCCGAAGTGATTCGACCTGAGAAACTACCTTACCTGATTAACCCGAACCCGATTAAATGCAAACCCGAACCTGACTAGAGTCTTTAGGGTCGGTCTTCGGATTAGTTTTATATAATTTGGGTTGACCCAAATAACCCGAATAATTCAATAACAAATAAATGATCCAGTTTTCATATTTTTTTGTATATCGGAGTGGTGTTTTTGTAGCCAAATTTGCAACTAAATATTGTAGCCCATGTTGTGGTTTTATTTTACACATATTGTAGCCCAAATGCATAGAAATACACATCCCAAATGGTTGGTAATATGTAACTCAAACACCCGAACCATTAAACCGATAACCATGTAACCCGACCCGAAAAACCCGAACCTGATTAACCCCATAACCGATAACCATTTAACTAGATTGGGTCGGTTATCGGGTAATATTTTCACAACTGAAAACCCGAATAACCCGACCTGAATAACCCGATAACCGAAAACCAAACCCGATGAACACCTCTACGTCACATCGTGTTACTCGTACTAAATTAGCTCGAGGTTTTATAAATTGTACTATTATCCATACTAGCTGGCCAAAACTGTATATTATCCATACTAGCCGGGCTATATTGCATATTATCCATACCAAAAGTGCTTATTTGTACTATTATCCATATTAAAGAGGCTTTATTGTAACAAATGAGTAGTGGGTTTGGGTTGTGCGAATGTGGGACGGTACTAGCTATCGTAGTTAAAAGTTTGGTACCAACTCTTAACTATACAGTCACGCACTCACGTTTATTATGACATTGATGTAACATTATAATTTTTTATTTTTTTACGTATTATTTTCTGAATTATTAAAGTATTAGTTTATTTCTCTTAATTTTATATTATATAAGTTTTAATACTTGTGTAATATATTTGTTTATCTATTATCACTATAATTCTATAAATTTTATCACAAACTATATTGTGTCAAATGTAATATGTTTTAATCTATAATGATTTTCCAATCATATATCTAATAGTAGTCCTCAAGACAAAATTAAAGAAAGCCACACTTAAAAAAACTAAAAATTAAAATGTTACATCACTAGGGTGTGCCAATGTGGTTTTTAATATATAGTAGAGGTGATAAAAATATGGGTTCTGGGTTTCATACACCACGTGACATCACATTTAGAGTGTTTGACATCACATTCTGGGTATGTGACAGCCTCCTATTGGTGTGTGATGTGGGTCAGAGTATATGAATCCTAATTTGAGGGTATATGATTCCTAAATAACTAAAAAATATATAAGAGAATAAGAGATGATGATAATATATTTAAAATGGAAGTGACTTTTAGCTACGATATGTTAAGTGTGACTTTTTTTTTATAAAATAGCAAAAAAAATGCTACAACTTGAAATATAATGAATTTATGATTGATATGTGAAATCCACATAAAAAAGTTGAGAAATTATACACATAAAAAAAATTTACAAACATGTATAGAGTCTCATTTACTTTATTTTGGAATATGCCATCTCTTGCAAATATCATGTCATACTAGTGTCAAAACACAATATTTCTTCTAACATCTTAAGTGGATTTCATCAATCATGAATAGAGATTTAACATAGCTGAGTTGAGCCTAGCTTGACAAGTAACAATACTTGAGCTTGGCTCATTAAAATTTCTTAAGCTCAAGCTCGGCTCAATGCATGCATACTTCTTCAAATCAAGTTTGGCTTGTAACACAACCTTAAGGCTCGAGACCGGTTTTCTTGAGCTCGTTGTCTGAAGAGTTTAAATCTTAGCTCCCTTGTTCTCCAAAGAGCTTAAATAAGCTAAAGCTCAGCTCGAGCCTAAGCTCGTTAACTAAGTGAGCTTTATTAGAGGCTCAAGCTCGCCTAGGAGATATGGTGGATTCAAAAGAAAATGCCTCGTCTCAAATACCACCACCATGGTTTGAACACTTGGTTGTGAAAACGAGAAAGGTTCCACAGTTAAACATGCTTTGATGACAATAGCATCGCGTGTTACAGTTCTACCACAGTTCGACAAAAAAAAAATACATAGTAAGGTGTAACACGTACTAAATTAACAATAATGTTGTTGCAAAACTACAAACTATAATAACAATGTACATAAAATTTCATCAAACTCACCTCTTGCTGTTCAAAAATTTACAGAATGCAAGAGAATAAAAAATGGCACTCACATCAAACTCCAAACATAATCATCAAAAAAGAAAAAAAAACACTCATCATAACAAACTCAATTACACTAACCACCACTGAAACCCTCAAAATCTTGTGTCATCATCTGGGTATGACCCGCATTCGATATTTCAATCTTTACTTAGCTAAATCAGGGGAAAGTAAATAGCGAAAAGTGAAATCGTGTGGGACCCACTCAAATTTCTTCAATGATTTACCTTTCTTAATTGACTTGAAGCTATCTTGGTAACAATCAGGCACCGAGTATTCAATCATGTCCATTAAACCAGAATGACATAAACCCGATTCTTTTGCATAAAGGTCAACAAGCTTTGGGAGAAAAATCTTTTGCCCTTTTTGTATATTGAAGTTATTATGAACGTACTCTTCTTTAGCGATCTCAAGCTCCTGGAACACGCTCTTTGGTGTATATACGCGCACCTGATTCACAAAACCGATTTAAAAGGTGGTAGAAAATGAAGAATGCAAAATGTTATTGTGAACATGTAACATTTTGAACTTGTAAAGGTGCAAAATTAGTGTACCATGGGGTCAGAATGGCTTCCTGAACAAAGAGCGAAGTATGCAAGAGGTTGTGGGTGCTTCATTGTGTATGCTTTTCGTGCATCTCTCGACTTGTACTTCGGACTTGGGAATAACAAAGATTGAAACCACTAGAAGCAGAAGAAGGATCATTAGTTTCCACCTATCTTTGTAAACTAAAACCGCAAAAATGTTACGATACCTAACAAAAAACCTCACAACAAAGTTTACAAATTACAACTTATGCTACTTGTTTGCCTATGGCCTTCTAATCTCCTCAATTTTCGAATGTAACTGAGAAAAATAAAAGCAGAGTGCTGCCAAAAGATGCCATAGTTTACAAAAATGAAAGATTTTTAAAAATTATTGAAAAACGCAGGTACAAAAATACGAGCATACACGACATTCTTTTTACCAAAATCGTTGATCCTTGAAAATGTTTTTTTTTTTTTGGGTACTTGAAAAAAATTAGGAACTTCAAACTAGGGTTGTAAATTGTGTGTGTCGAGTTGACGGGTTGAATCATTGAACCTAAAATGACCCATATAGTTATTTGTGTCAAAAATCTCAACCCTAACCCGAACACGGCTCTTTTAACTCATTTATCTAAACAATCAGCGGGTTGTAATCAAGTTATAAACGGGTTGGCGGATTGTAAAAAAAAAGGGGTTTAAGTAGGTTGTAAACGGATTGGTGGTTGACCTTTATTTAAATGGGTCAAACAGGTCAATCCGACCACTGTCCATTTATTAAACGGCCACGGGTTAAGATAATACAACCCAAAACATAAGATTACGACAATTTGAAGAAAACAACATACTTGTCCCGGGTGAGGCAGCCTGCATCCAAGTATCGTACTCTGTATATCTCCAACACTAAGATTATGACCACCGATATTATAAGCAGCCTGTATCATGCAAAAAAATACACTTCACATTACAATAATTAAAAAACATGTCATATATATTAACAAGTAAAACATCAAATGTCTAAATTAACCTTTTGGACTAATGATATCCTCTTGAGAGCGCCACGAGGAGTTCCATGTACCAAGTAGGCCTGTAACCGATCACGATAATGTTATATTAATTCAAATTAAGCCACCTCAATCACTTAAGAATAGGAGTCTGCTTGTTTGACTAAAAAGTCAAATTTGCATTTGCAAAATTTATATTTTACAACATTTCAACACAATTCGACATGTATTTGGTATACTTACTATACCCTTTAATATAAATGTCGAGTAAATAAACATAATTTCTTAATAATTGATGTCAAAGAAAGACAACACAAAGAGTACAAGTAAAGGAAAGTTTACATGCATCACTAGTGCATTGTGTATGTTGATCCAAAACGCCAGCTTCTCTTCGTGTTTCAATTTTCTAGGATCAACGTGTTCTAACTGTATAATAAGAGACCTGTAAAATGATCATTTTTAGGGATTTTATATTTTCTAAAGCACAAGAATCCCAATGATATGCATTAAAGAAAGAGTGACTAATATCTTGAGCTATCATGATTAAAACTTTAATATTAATTAACCATTGTTTCATGAGCAACTTGGACAAATTATGGAAATGAAAAAGCAGAACGAAACGGCTTACTTTACAATTAAAAACAGTGATTTGCTTGCAATGAAAAAGTCAAAACACTCGATAAAGAAATACGGGTTCGGGTCAAAAAGCTAAAGTATTCAATACAGTAATACACTTGCCTGAAATTTTGTTGCTTGTGTTCAACACTACTTAGCCTCTGAGTACTTTTGCATAAACCTTGAACTTCAAGTGTAGTAAAGTAGGGTCCACTGAACTCCATTGATCCTTCACAATGTGGGCTCCACATGCTAAACTGATCTACTGGTGAAGAATCACTAGGTGGTGATGGGAATGATATTGGAGATGAAGGGAATTCATGATTGAACAAAGGTGGATCAGCGATTTGACCATAAATGCCGGCTATGCACTTGATCATTTCCTCGGAAAGACAATTCGCCGACATTCTAACGTTATCAGTTATGCATCCTCCAAGATGCTCAGCCAAACTAACACTTGAATGATCATCCTTAGCAAACTGGTAAATCAAGATACTTAAGTTATACAACTCTTGGTAGATAAATAAATAAAAGTGTGTGGCGCTCTGACGCGTATTGATCCGAAAAGCCAACGCTTTATGAACGCACATCATGTATGCGAGGCATTCGTTATCAAAAAGGTACAAAAGAATTATTTATGGATGATATTTTAAATTGTTAACTTTTAAACACTGGCATATAAGATATTATCATCATCATGGCATTATGCGCTCATGATGCACGCATTCAAAACCAATTATCACTCTCGAGCATAAGCCTAATTAATCTGCATAATGAATAATGATAAGATTTAACGTCTTACCTCGAGCATTCCTAACGGTAAGGAATGGTATGATTCAACAGCTTGATTAGCAGCCATGTAAAGAGGTGGAGTTCTGTACGAAAGTGACGAGTGACTTCGATTAACATTAGAATCTTCCATTGGTTGTGATTCCAAAATGGGAAAACACTCTTTTGGTGGATTATCAACCGAGGTTCGAGCTGGCATAAAATTGGCTGAGTTGCCAGACAACAACTGTTGTTCCTTTAAAGCTGAGTTTAATCTTGATTTGGTATCGGTTGCAGATACAGGTTGTTCCTTCTTTTGAAAAGTTTTACGGTATAACGATAGAAGATATTTCTCCAAATGCTTAACTTCAAATTCAAGTATCGATATCTCCTTAATTAAATCCTTAGAAGACTGAACTCAAACACACAATGGAAACAGATTACAACCAAGATCATGTCTACAAATGATATATCCTAAATTCATAATTCCTAACCTTTGTAAGCGAGGCTTCGTCGACAGTATCTTGAAAGAAAGGTTGACTAGTCGTCGCCTTCTCAAGTTCACTTCGAATTGTAAGTTGGTCCTCAAGTTGTTTCTGTAGTTGTTCAATCTACATACATATTTATACACATTTGAGCCTAATGAGCTTATAATGGCCCTCATAGAGTCATAGTTCATGTTCAAACATTTTACAAAAATATATTTATAAAAGCTAAGTTCTAAAAGGAAATGGCAAAATTAATCCAAACTATGACTCATTGGCCGATAATAATCCATACAGATAATTTGACCAATGACACTCCTAACTTTCACTTCAGTTGCCAACAACAATCCCACTCACATAATCATCATATATCGATTTCCTTACATGGACAATTATGAGAAAAATCATCATATACATTCCTTGTGAGCGAAATCGAGTGTAAATCTATGATGATTATGCGAGTAGGTCATAGTTTGGATTACTAAAATCCTATTTGTAAGAAAAAGGATAAACCTCTTCTTTTAGAGACTTTTTAACTTCAATGCTTTCAAATCTCCTCTCCTGCACCATAGCCAATCAACACAAAGTCACAAATTATTATTTCTACAAATAAACTGTCAAATCTTTTAACAAATGCTAATATTATTAAAAAAAAAAAAAAAAACTCACCATTTTTGGTTTAGATGGACTAAGAATATCATCCTTATCATTATGGATTCTTCTATTACCAAGATCACTATCAATTTAAACAAAATCATCAAATAATAATAATAATAATAATAATAATAATAATTAAAAAAAATCATTCCCACATTTAACATTACTAAATTTAGAAAGGGGGGGGGGTACCTCTTCTTTCTTTTGTGACTTGAACCAATAAATCCCATTTTTACAACCAGTATGAAGAAGATCAAAGATCGTTTAATAACAAAATAATAATAATATTATTATTATTGTTGCAGGAAACCTTAACTAAACACCATCAACAACGACAAAAAAACACACATAGTCCGACAAAATGACCAACAGAAACACATTAAATATCAGAATCATCCAACAAACACCAACTTGCAGAGATCACGACACGAAATACAACAACATCAACAAGATTCTATTAATGTCTCCACCAATGAAAAACAGGGTACATGTTGTTGGTGAACTGAATTTCGTACGAAAAACTGAACGATTAAAGCTTAAATTTAAAGGGTTTTGTTATGACTCAGTGATGAACAAAACCCATAAAAATCTTGGACTGAATTGACTGGAATCGTTGTGTGTGTGTGTTTGGTGAGTGAAAGGAGGTTATAGGTTATAGTGTGTGTGTTGACTAGTCACTTGTTTTAGAAAGTGATGGTGATACTACCTTTATGTGTGGTAGCTTTTTGCAAAGTGTGACTTTTTGCATCAAAAGAAGTTAATTTGATGAAATGGTATTCAATGCTTAAATATTACTCATCTATGTGCATACTCCAATGGACTTTTGGTACCCTATAGTTTTGTAAGTTTTATGTTTTTTTTTAGGAAGTAAAAGGATGAGATGTGTGTAAAGTGTGTTTGATAATGTTATTGTTTTGTAAAGGGGTTAGGAATAAATGGAGAAAATTGGGTTTTAAGAGGAAATGAGGTTGTTTTATTAAAAGGGGTTAAAGGGGTTAAAGGTGAAAGTGCAAAGCAAAAAACAAAAGGTTTGGAAAAGAAATGTACCATTTGGAAAAATGTTATAATGCTATTTCAAGGTAATTGTAGCTTTAATTTAGTTTTAATTCCATAGTAAAAACTACAAAGAAATGATTATTTAAGAGAGAATGTGATAATAGACAATATGTACATTCAATGATTTTGACATAAATATACTAGCGAATAATCTATTTAACCATTATTTTACATTTATTTATCATGACCAATTTATTTATTACCAAGTTTGTTATTCGTTTTTTTCAAGGAAAAAAATAATAAGTTGAAGGGGACCCATAAACTTGTATGTGAGTTTAGACTATGTGGTGTGGTCTAGGGGTGTTCATCGGGTTTGGTTTTTGGTTATCGGGTTATTTGGGTTTTCAGTGGTGAAAATATTACCCGATAACCGACCCAATTTAGTTAAATGGTTATCGGTTATGGGGTTAATCGGGTTTGAGTTTTTCGGGTCGGGTTAAATGTTTATCGGTTATGGGGTTCATGTGTTTGAGTTACATATTTCCAACCATTTGGGTTGCGTATTTTTATCCATTTGGGCTACAATACGTGTAAAATAAAACCACAACATGGGCTAGAATATTTAGTTGCATATTTGGCTACAAAAACACTATTCCGATATACATAAAAATATGAAAACTGGATCATTTATTTGTTTTTGAATTCTTCGGGTTATTCGTGTCAACCCGAATTATACAAAACTAATCCGAATACCAACCCTAAAGACTCTAGTCGGGTTTGGCTATGCACTTAATCGGGTTCGGGTTAATCGGGTAAGGTAGTTTCTTGGGTCGCGTCACTTCAGGTTCGGTTCAGTTATTGGTATCGGTTAAAAAGAACACCCCTAGTGTGGTCTGGGGTAAATGGCGCATGAAACGACATGTGATAGACGCATTAATTCCTCTCTAACCTCCAAAAACCACGGGGTGGTGCTGACGTGGAGAGTTTTTTTAAAACAACCAATCACAATCATCCATAATTCAACAACCATCCACCTCACTTTTACCTTTTGCCTCACGCTGGTGGAAATCTCCACCCTACCTGCCCCACACCAGCTTTTACGCCATATAAGGGCTGGTGTTGGTAGCGTGCAGGGGCTTCAACCACAATCGGTAACTGGCAAACGCATGCAATACAACAGTATGTGAGATCTCATTCGTGAGTACCACGTACGCGTTTATAAGTGTTAAATATGTTGAATTGCAACTGCTCTAGGTATATTAAAAATACTAATAAATTCGGTTAAAAATATATATTAATAAATGTAATTTTAAGAAAAAAATATCCATGCAATTTAAATAATCTTAATCATTGTGTCTGTTTTATTTTTAAGAAAAAAGGTTACATTGGTTAGAAAAGTTACATGTTGGGAAAGTTACATTTTACCAGCAAATACGTGAGATAAAAAGATTATTCTCTACTTTAGCATTCAACTTCCAAAAAATATATATCACGTTACACTGTATTAACACGACATCTCTTCTACTTTAAGTTCAAAGAAATATTCCCCAAGATTTTCTTTACCAGCTTTTCATGTTATATCATTTGTTTTTATTTTTGCATTTTGTGATATATATTTATATGTAATTCAATTAATGATCAATTTATTTACAAACCATAATATCTATTTTTTATATCCATATTCAGAAATTTTTCATCATTAAATAATCAGTAAAAACTATTTAATATTCATCATCTCAATTTTTACACGTAACTTTCCTACAAACACAACATTACCCTATCTTTTTTCCCTCAAGATCACGTGAGTTTGCGTTTGAGTATCAAACAAGCGTAGGTATAACATTACACATCATTTTTCTATAAGTTGTACATATTCTTTCCATGCAATTTCTCGTTTCTAAGATGACAGAGAAACGAGATCGTATATTTAGACTTTTCACATTACTACAAACATATCATATCAACTTGCACATTATATTATAGTTATATTTCATCCTTCAAAGACATTCATTTTCTCGTCAATGCTATATCATTCTACAAACATTCTTTCATTTTCACATTATCACCATTTTTTTCTTTTTTATATCAAAAGACTGAAAATTAATGTTTAAAAATATTTATATATATTATAATTTGATAATTATATACATCATAATATAAGATCTTAAACGATAATTAAAATGATAATTATATACATCATAATATTATATATATATCGTAATATAAGATCCTATCTTTTAAAGGTCTTCATTGTTTATTCAGTCACACACAATATTGGCATCTATGGGCGAAGGATGATGGGGCCAGGTGGTGCCGAGACCCCTACCGATTTGATCTTCCGGTCCCAACTGATAGGAATAAATTTGAGTCTCGTGATTTCGGCCCCTACCACTATTTTTTTTTAAGTTTCGCCACTATTGGCATATCATTTCAAGTTCTACTTATGTCAAACTTTTATGGCCCACGATACTTTAGGTGCAAACATGAAATGTGTGTCTGAGATTCGGTGTAGGCTTTGTCCAACATTTTGGACAGTCGCAAATTAGAGAGGGAGAAGAAAGGGACCGATCAGCTCTAATAACCCAAGCCCAGTTGTCTTTTCTTGTTGATTAAGTAAGTTTAGACATGATTAAACCCAGGGTTCTAGGATTCATACACCATGTGACATCACCTTTGGGGGTGTATGACATCACATTCTGGGTACGTGGCAGCTTCCTGTTGGTGTGTGATGTGGGTCAGGGTGTATGAATCCTAATTATAGGGTGTATTGTTCCTAAATACCTTAAACCCAAGTTAGCTAGTCTATATAAACATTCTTATGTACTTGTAATTATTATCACCCAATAATAAGAAAACCCTAGTTGCCCCCGTAGATGTAGATTGCACACTGTGACTGAATCACATGTAGTCTCTTGTTTTCTTTAGTGTATCATTTTACTTGTTCGTGTGTGCTCAGTTTGATTCTAACCAGTGGCGGAACCAGACATTTTCAGTTGGAGGGTCACAATATAAAACATGTTTTTTTTTTCTTAATGACATTGTAACCTAAAGTCTAAATAACACAAAACAATTGTTAGCTAATAATCATAACCCAAACAATTTTATCAATAGTTTAATCTTGCCAAATATTTTCCTAATAACATCTCTAAATAAATATATTTATTTATTAAAGCGATTGAAAAAAAATGACATTAGGAAAAAAAATTCTCCTAAAAGTAAACGGTAACACTTTTCTCCTTAGATAATATCTTGTTACACATTTTACATTTTTTTTTATGTTTTAAGTGTTGTGGTCTTGTAGGTTTTGGTCCTATTTGCCTTTAGAAAAAAAGAAAGTCAAATTGTATATATAGCCATAAGTAGGTATTAAAGTGGGTGCACAGCTAGACGCCAACAACTATTGATCGAGTAAATATAAAATAAACAAAAGTATATGTACTTTCTTCTTCTTCACTATGAATCAGATACCCATTAAAACTGAACTCCAAGCTTCCATTCACCGGAAAAAATATTACCGGTATGTATTTTCACGTTTTCTCCCTGTTCTACCACCCTCGCCACATATATTTAAGGGGTCAAACTACCATATTGATGTCGAACTCAGATACCCTATAAACTACAGTTCCGGCGGGCCGGAGGGTCAACGGACCCCCCTGACCCCCCTCTGGTTCCGCCGATGATTCTAACAATGTGCATATAAGAAAGAATGAGATTAACAAAGAAGATTACACTCATAACGTAATGCACAAACTGAATACAGGGAAAGTTTTCACGCATACCATGACAAGTATACTTAACCACTCTTTCTACCTTAAGTTTTTTTTTAAGTTTAAATGTGCATTTTGTGAAAATATTAATATATGTTTAAAGTGTTGACATATTGTTGCTTGGTATATGTGTTTTAAACTTTGACTCATACACTTAAAGTTGTAAATGCTTGTAAAAGGCAACTTGGTTATTAGTAACTCAAATTAAGTAACTTAGAAAATATGAGTATATGCTTAAAGTGTTAAGACATATAGTTGCTTGGCATATTTTTTTAAACTTGACTCTTCGTAAAACTCTATACACTCAAAGTTGTAAATGAATGTATAATGAAGCTTGGTTATTATTAACTCAAACTAAGCATTCTTAATTAAAAAAACCCACATTGATAATCACCAAAGATTTTGAACCATATACAAATTGTCCAGCCTCAAATACCACCAACACATGTTTGATGCAACGGATGTGGATCAGGGAGAAACTTCTAAGTTAAGAATACTCAGGTGGGGTAATCCAACGATGTGGGACCTCCTGAAAAGTTTTGATTCAGGCAATCAAAAACAAATTCGTAAACTCCTGTTTGAAAAAAAAAAAAAAAACAGTATTAGTCGGTTTGAGATGCCAGATATTACACAAGAATTAGATTTTTTTTTTCCCTGGATTCATTTGTAACCATGTTATGAAGTAAACATTAAGACTTGTCATCATCTATCAATTCAGTTGTTAAAGACAGGGATATAAATTATTTTTGAATAGGGAAAATCATATAAATGTTTGAGAAAAAGAAACTTTAATTTCTTCGCTATCAAACTAATGTAACATATAATATAATGTTTATATTGTTAGATTAGAATAAATAAAGAAAAAAAATACTGAGATTTTTATTTTCACAAATTTAATGCATGATTATGTTTTATAAGTTTTGGTATAAATTGTAAATTTATAAAGGTTGACAAATCATAAAATGAGAGCAATGTTGGAAGATAGTGTATTAGCAAGGGGCTAAATGTAAATAAGTCAAAAGTAGCATCGTTGTAGCATCTGCATCTCTTTGGTTTAAGCTTTGACTTTATTTACACAAACCCCCTTTGGATTCCTTATTGTGCCGTAGACCCACTTTTCCTTTTTTTAACTACAAACCAAGAAGTCAAAACACATGGTATCATTCATGATAAAGGCATTTGCTAGTTGTATCATACTTTTCCAGTAGCAATAAAGTAGTAAGTTTTTCATTTTATATATTTCCATTAGTCATTATAGGAGTTGTATTTGTATATATTTTACATCTATTATGTCAAAGGTAAGACATTTTCATAATAGATTGATTGGGTTTAATAGTATGTAACAAACTTGTCTTCTTTTACCCAATATATAGACTACTATTGCTTGCTAGCTCCATATTAACAAAGTGGGATATGTAAGGCTTGAACACGCGACCTATTTGTTGGTAAGCAAGTGGATTTACCACTCCACCAGCTTTGTTTTTAATGATTCTAAATATTGTTAGTTAATATTTCGATATTGGTGGATGAGAATATGCGACTCAAAGTTAGTCTCCACTATTCCGCACTCCTTAATAGAGACCGAGTGTGACATGATCAGATTGGCATGTTTATACTCTTTACTTGTATTTTATAAATAATATAAATTTTAAAATATACAGGATCGATTGCATGAATTTCGGATGCACCACTTTCTAATATATTCATGCTTGGCATTACTTTTATGTATAAAAAATGAATTGTAGTCTGCTAATTTGATAAAAGTAAAATATAACTTAATTAAATTACTTTTATATAGACTATAGAGGGGTAAAGTTTAGGCAGTGGTATTGGTATTGGGGAGTGAACATGGTATTGATTAGTGAGGAAACTGACAGACATACTTTTTTTTTTTGAACGATCAACGAAAGAAATTTTATTCCAACTGTGGCTAGCCGGGAGCTAACCACCACCAAGTTACATACACCAATCTGTTTTAACAGCTTACAATGATAGCAATACACACACCAAAATGGCATTACCACCCTATCTTATTTAAACAGAATGCTCTCCATGTGTTCCAATCCAACTCCATTTGTCTAGACCTGGACTTAACCCACAGGTAGCTAATTGTTTTGACCTCGCCAATAACCTGTTGTACCGTGAATGCCTTCCTACTGAAGACTGCTTCATTTCTTGTCTTCCACACGCACCAGAGAACCACGAGACATATTGCGTGCACCGCTTTCTTCTTCTTTTTTGACCCGTTAATGTACAAATCCTGCTCCAGTATATCTCTAACTCGAAACGCGTATATCGGATTAAGTTTACACCATTGTGCCACCACTTGCCATATCACTTGAACAAATCCGCATTCAATAAAAATATGTTCGGTAGTCTCCGGACAGTCCCTGCAGAACGGACATACGACTGACCCGAAAACCACATTTCTATGCTGCAACGCTACTAGTGTTGGTAACCGATCCAGCTCCGCTCGCCACGCCATAATCTCCACTTTTTTCGGAACCCATGAGTTTCGCCGACATATATATGCAGAACCATCAGATCTGAGAGACTTTATTCCATCTTTGAAGCTTCTAACTGTGAATGACCCAACCCCATTTAAAGCCCAAACCCAAGTGTCGCTCCTTGATGCTAACGAAACAGTCCCAACCCAATTCCCCAGCAACCCCAGCTCAATTGATTCAACACCAGGCCCAACCCCCCTAGTCCATTCCCAGTTTAGGCCCAACCCATTCCCACCCACCCGGTCTGCTACTGTTGCACTCTTCCTGCTTTCGATCTGGAACAAATTCGGAAATTTCACCGCAAGCGGTTCGTCACCAAGCCATACATCCAGCCAGAACCTAACTTCCAGCCCATTCCCAATAACCCCCTTGATCAGTCTTGACACATCAACTCCAGCCCTTTGAGCCTCGCGGACTGAGTTCGAAATTTGTTTCCACGGACCCGGTATAGACATCTTTACCGGTATATAGTTCCAGCCCCGCGAACTATTATGGATAGCCCAAATCCCTCTCCTCCATAACCCATCCCTCTCCGTCTTGAATCTCCACCACCACTTTGCCAATAACGAACAATTCGCGTCCCTCAACGAACCCAACCCAAGGCCCCCATATTCCAAAGGCGCACACACTTTCTCCCACGCCACCCAGTTCATCTTGGCCTTCTCGTCTGACCCTCCCCAAAAGAAAACTCGTCTCATCCGATCTAAGTCTTCAATCACTTTAACTGGCGCTTTATACAATGAAAAGTAGTAAGTTGGAAGCGAATTGAGAACCGATCGAATTAAGGTCACTCGACCCCCAAATGAAAGTGTTTTAGCCTTCCATAACGATAGCCGATTCCTGAACGTATCCATTACCGGTTTCCAATGTTTACACAAGTTCATATTCGCCCCAACCTGCAACCCTAGATATGAGAATGGCAAGTTACCCGCGTCACACCTCCACACATTCGCCAACTGTTGTACTTCATTCACACCTACACCAAGCCCATATAGCCTACACTTCTGCATGTTAACTTTCAGCCCCGACACCAAATAAAATCCTCTCAACAGTCTTCGCAAATTTCTGATATTGGACACCGACCACTCGCCTAGGAAGACGACATCGTCTGCATACATTAGGTGAGAGACAAGTGGACCATTCGAACCAAAACGCAGACCATGGTATAACCCCACTTCGCACGCTTTACGCATAAAACAGCTCAATGCTTCCATAACTATAACGAATAGGAACGGCGAAATCGGATCCCCTTGACGCAAGCCCCGAAAACATTGGAATTCATTGGACGGAGAACCATTGATTAACACCGAGGCTCGCACATTTGACACAATCGCCTTAACCCATTGCCTCCATCGAATAGGGAAATTCATCTGTTCAAGAACCCTATCCAGAAAAAGCCAACTAACCGAGTCGTACGCCTTGTCGATGTCTATCTTCAGTAACATCCCCATTCGTTTTTGACTCTTCATCCAACCCACCAATTCATTCAACATTAGTGGACCATCAAGTATACTCCTGTCTGACAGAAACGCTGATTGTTCCGGGCCGACTAGTTTCCCAACAACCTTCTTTAATCTTGCAACTAGAACCTTAGACACCACTTTGCTAATACAACCCACCAAGCTAATAGGACGAAAGTCCTTAAAGCCTAATGGATCCTTCGTTTTCGGTATCAACGCAATGAATGACGATGCACAAGCTGGACTAATCGAACCCCTATGATAGAATTCTTCAAAAAGGTCCATAAAATTCCTCTCCAAGCAGCCCCAAAACCTCTTAATGAACTTGAAGTTAAATCCGTCCGGCCCGGGGGCCTTGTCTCCGTCGCAAGCCCATACCGCCTCTTTAACTTCTAACACTGTAAACGGTTGTGTCAAAGCAGCCGCCTCCTCATCATTCAGCCGCTTAATGTTTGGACATGTGAATGTAGGTCTACTATCCAGCGGTTCACTGAACTTTGTTGAAAAGAATTGATACCCAACATCCTTTATGACCACCGGATTATCAACCCACTCCCCATCAACTTCTATCCCGTGTATTCTCCGATTAGCCGTATTGGAATTAATAACACCGTGAAAGAAACCCGAGTTTTCATCTCCATCTATCGCCCACTTAACCCTCGACTTCTGTCTCAAGTCTGCCTGTCTTCTCCTGTCATACTCCATCATGAATGTTCTATAATCATCTCTGACTTGCATTTCAATTTGCACTAATGGTCTAGACTCTGCAATTAACTCAATTCTTTCCACCTCGCGCTTCTTCACCGAATATTCCTCCGCCTTGCTGCTCCTCTCTTCCGCAATCCATTTCTTGATTTTATTCTTCAGAAACTTTAATTTTGTGGCTAACGCTAAGTCCGCAGCCCCTGTGAATCGAAAAGAAGCACACACCGACTCCACAAATTCCTTGAACCCCGGGATTTCCAACCAAGAGTTAAAAAACCGAAACGGAATATGCCCAAAATCCGCCGGTGTCAACGACAATATAATTGGGCTATGGTCCGTGATATATCTAGCTAGAGCAATCACATTAGCACTCGGCCATTTCTCCACGAAATCCCTACATACCAAGAACCGGTCCAATTTACTAAGTTTTGTCCCGTTATCCGACATGTAAGTGAACCTATGTCCTCCCATGTTGTACTCATGAAGATCTGCGTTTTCTATGAACTCATTAAAACGATTCGCATTCAGCTCCACAAATTCAGAATTCATTCTTTCGGATTGATCTCTGACCTCATTAAAATCCCCCATAAAAACCCACATTCCTTGTCCCACCCTTTTAACTTGATCCAATGTTGACCATAATTCCCGTCTCCGCCCAGCGTCATTAGGCGCATATATATTAACAATGTTCAGCCTAATCCCCAAAGTCACCAGAACCCCCGAAACAACCATGAAACTCTGATTCTTTACAACACCCTCTTTACGGAACACAGATGGGTCCCATAGACATAAGAGTCCACCCGAACGCCCAATTGCCCAAACCTGATCTGAATTAAATACCGAGTTACCCCATAACGAACCATATTGAAAAAGACCATTACCTTCAAGTTTTGTTTCTTGTATCGCCAAAAAGTGTATACTGTTGGATGTCTTCAAACCTTTAACCCAGGATATCTTTCTTGCATCCCGGACCCCCCTAAGATTCACTGACATAAAATTCATTTCGACCCGTCGCAGCCACCATCACCATTCACAAGCTCCTCCACCTTACTTTCCAAACCTTCCATACCGTCGCAGCCACCATCCCCCTTCACAAGCTCCACCACCTTACTTTCGAAGCCTTCCAGTCTAATCCCAACCATCGCTGTTGCTTCAATTGTAAGCCCCACCTCAGATTCGATAGCCTGGACTGTTTCTCCACCACCGCAGGGAACTTCTCTTGACACCTCAGTTTCCAAACCCCCTGTCGCACCCTCCGCTGCTTCATCGCCACCCCTAATGATCTCCGTTACCTGAATATTCTCCGAGGAGACTGGCTCAGGCACCATCGTATTTAGGTCTGGAAAAGTAGAAGGTATGACCCTGCTTGAATAATCCTTCCCAGTATTATCATCCTCACCAGGTGAAACCATATAACGGGCCCTTTTCCTTGACTTAACTGTTTGAGTTGGCCCAGAGCATTGAGATCGGCCCATATTAAAATTATCAATTGGGATTTGGGGCCCAATATTAGTTGGGAACAGACCATTTTGCATTATCACCTGTGGCCCACAACCCTCCTGTTGAATACTTTCCACGTTACCATCCATAATCACACCTTCCCCATGCAACCTCGTAATCTTCCCCCCATGCGCATTAATTGTATGAGTCTCTTCGTCTACCTCCTGCGTCTCTCCGGCTGTCTTCTTGTTCACCGGTGTTGGCTCCGGCGTAACTTCCCCTTCTTCCATATTTTCAGCCTCACAATCAGACGCCAACGATTCCGGCCTATCCTCCGAAGTTAGATCCTCCACCACTAGCATCTGCATCCTTTCGTTACTCACTTCTGTGACCCAAGTCGTGAAGCGGTTACCCTCCCAAACCAGTTCAACCTCTTCTTCAATCCTGTCCATCCCAGGTATCAACACACAGCAATCTCCTGACTCATTGTTAGGAGACTCCCATGAGTATTGACACTCGCCAACGACTCTACCAAACTCTTCTCCAATTTTATTAAAAACTGAACTATCCCTTAGCTGAATTGGAACGCCCAGTATTCTAATCCACGCAAGCCTACCGGTGTGTACTTCCTGTCCTACATATAACTCCGCAGATAACAAGATATCCTTCCACACCGGTTCCTCCTCTCCAATGAAACGGGTCGCACTTCTTTTATCCCGGAACACTATCATCACCTTTGCACCACCAATGTAGCTAATCGGACACTCCTCCCAACCTTCTTCCGATAACAACTCTTTCAGTTTTTTGAACCCGTGTAGATCTTTCACCTCACCTATGACTGACCTCATAGTACAATGGCTAGGGTACATTGCTGCCCTTTGTTGGATAATAATAGTCTTCTTCGAGCTCGATGGACTCCACTTTTCCCCAGTCGTAGCGTCTTTGAAAGAGCACCCCTTCATAATCAGACTTTGCAGCTTAGTGTTACCTTCACCAGTCGATTTGTTCTCCGTTTGTTGGTTAGCACCATGCTGTTGATTCCCCCTATTCCTGTCCTCATCTGGCCTCGCTTGATTATCAAATCTCTGATGATTCCTGTTATACCTTGCCACCGAGACCGTCACCTTCGCTTGGTAGATCTTCACCGTGTTCAATCTTCTTAGCAACTCATCAATGTCACTGACCTTTCGATACCTCACAAAACCAAAGAAGTTCCCCCTTGAATCTCTTTTCTTGGCCACATAAGCGTCTTCAATAACTCCAAAAGGTTGAAAAACTTTCCATAGTAACCCTCCTGATACTCCCCCGGGGAGATTTGCTACAAAAAATGTTGTTACTGGTCCTTTGTTTTCACCACCACCCTCTCTCCGATAGCCTGAATGTGTTTGTCGACTTCTCCCCGAGTGAACGCCGTTTCCTCTACCCATTTTGAATCTCTATTTACTAGACTCACTTTTTTTACACCGTTAGTGTGTAGTGTTTCTGGAGTTTCTCAAAGTTTGGATTATTAAAATCCAGTTCCACTATAATGTATTGGACTTACAAAATAAACATTTTTGTGTGTAAAAATTATAATCTTTGGGTTTAGTGTTGGATTAGAAGAAGATTCCATTTATCCACTTGGGAATAGCCCAGTGGTGTGGGAGATAGGAATAAAGGTGTAGGATAGGAAAGGTTGTGGGTTCGAGTCCTAGGGTGAGCATATAAGGGTGTTAAGTTGTAATAAAGGGATGTAATATGGAGAGGAAATTAGCCGTTCAAAAAAAAAAAAAAAAAAAAAAAAAAAAAAAAAAAAAGAAGAAGATTCCATTTGCATTTGACCTTTTTGTCCATTGGATATTTGTATTCTCTCTTACAAGGTCAAGCATGTTCGGTTTTTTCATCCATACAATCAAGGATCTAAAATCGCGATTAATCGATCACCGATTAATAATCATTGATTAATCGCTAGACCTTACTTTACTGATTAATTTTGGACTAATCACTCAATTAATCGATGTCGTGATTAATTACCGATTAGTCAGACCAAATTGGTCCTAGCACACAACTCTAGCACACATTATTAATTTATTTGTAAAATTCAAATGTTATTTTTCTTGTTTATTGATTGGTAAAAGCTAAATTCGAATCTTGAGACATTGGAGAAACTAAAGGGAACACCAATCCACAGTCAAAATAAAATATTAGAATCTTTATAATAATAATATTGGAAACACAACCCTTTCCTCACATCTATTCTATTCTTCTTCTTCTTCATTTCCACTTTCTAAGCTGAAATGACACAGAAAATAAGGTTATTTCTTTTATTCCTCTTTGTTTTATAATTAATCAGTTAATCTCAAAAAACACACACACTCACATAAAAGCATTGGGAGTTGTACAGCTTTCCATATTATATGGATGTATTCACATGTGAAGTTTTTGAGTTCAACTATAGAGATTAGAGAAGCATAATCTAGATGGGCTGGTTCAAATATTTTATCTACGTACGGTTAGACACTTAGAGGCGTACCTTTTTTTTTTAAATCGAAACGGGTTCGGGTGGTAAACCGAATACATTTGGTCAAAACCAATTTGAGTCCAAACCAGTTCAGTTTATAAACCAGTTATGGAGGAAAATATTTGAATCCTATACAAATCTGTTGGGATCATGTTGAAACCGGTTTTTCAAACACGGTTTTCAAACGCTTCGGGTTCAAACCAGTTTTGGTTCGTGAGAAGGGGTCAAATTAGGAGTTGGGGTTCGGTTGGAACCTGTATGGGTCAAACTAGTTTTAGGTGAGGTATCAGGTTAGGTTAGGAACCCGTAGTGAAAAAACCAATGTTTTAAAAACTGGTTTTTACCAGTCGGTTGACCCTGTTATACGGTTATACTGCTTACTAGTGTCTTGGCCAGCACGAATCAGTCCAGTAATTTGGAGAAATGGTAAAGGATTTGAACCGCTGGTAAACTCTGGTATACTAGTTTATACCGCTATACCGGTAGTGGGACAAGGTTAAACTTTTGACTTTATCGTCCCATAGTGATGATATAGATAACATGTTTGGTGTGAAAAAAGCATGAACTGGTTTCTTAAACATAAGTTACTTATTATATATGATACTTACCTTATGTAATGTTAGTATATTTTGGTTATTGGTAACTAAAACTTGTAATTAAAGATTGTAGAAAACGAAAATGAGTATACTTTTGTTGATGGGGTTGACTATGAATAAACCGGAGGGAAAACTAACACAATACTTTATAAAACACTTAATATGTACTCCCTCCGTCCCAATTTAAATGTCCTAGTTAAAAAACACATATTTTAAGAAATATTTTGTTTGTATGTGGTTAAATGACAATAATATCATTAAAAGTGGTGATTGTGTTTTGTTTTTTATGGGCAAAACTGGAAATTACATTTCTATTTTTGGAAAAGTACATTTAATTTGGACAAACAAAAAAAGAAAGTAGGACATTTAAATTAGGACGGAGGGAGTATATATCTATTATCTATTAATATATATAAAAGAATTAAACATTGCAGACGTGACGTGCAATGGTGGCTTCAACCTCTCCATGAACTGCCACGTGGCATCATAATTGAAAGATTTTAGTGATTTTGAATTATTTCGATTTTTTAATAAAAAAAGAAAAAGATAAAACCTTAAAAGAGATTGAGTTATTTTGGGAAAAAATAATTTAAAAACAAATTTAAATTTCTCTCTCTCATATTTCCTCCCATAATTTTTAAACGTTAATATATCTTATATACGAGATTTTTTAAAGAAAAAAATTACACCAAATTAACGAGCGTTTTATTATCTTTCCAACGAGTACCATAGTGCTATATAAAAAACGGAGAAAAAAAACGCCTATTTTTGTGGGGTTTCGTTCATACAGGAAAAAAAAAACACAAAGTGTTCAGGTTATTCATTGATCATGTTTTTTCTTTTAAACCAGCTTCTTATCTACGATGTTGAAATTCAGCCCAATCGTCATGCTATCATTGGAATTTTACTTTTCTAAAGATGGATAGGTATACTTCATCCAGAGAAGATAGGAGAAAGAATCGTGTAACACAGCAACACATGGTGTTACCTTATAGCAAAGTTAATTTTTTATTTATTTAATTACAAGAGTAATAATTATTACTATTAGTATTAGTATTAGTATTATTAGAATGATTATATTTTTCAACCCCGGGACCCTCCCGGGGTAATCAGCTAGTTATTATAAACATAGTTGATAAGCACGTAGATTTAGCCAAAACATACCCAAATGAATTGAGTAGATTTTTTACAACGATCTCCACATATTGAAGAAACATAATGCATATTGATATCAATTATCAAGCAAGTAATTTGAGTAACCGATGAAATTTGTTTCAACTTTATAGCAAGTGATAGACATTTTTTTCCATTGTGAGACAAGTAAGCATGACATGCCTTCCCCATTGAATTATTGAAGGCTTTATCGTACTCCAGTGCAATGGTTGACCTTAAAATTTTGGACCCCAGACAATGGTTGACCTTAGACTTCCTATAGGGAAGTTTCAATGAGAAACAAGATAAAGATTGTTGCCAAAAATTATCGTAAACAGTGATGGATTCAGGATTTATTTTTTAGTGGGGCAATCAGGGGCTTAACCAAACTTTTAAGAGATGGTTGGGTTTTTTCCCCTAAAAACTACACTAATCTTTTTTTTTTTCTGAGGGGGGATAGAGTAGGTCAGTCGTTGATCGAGCGTTATCGCCCTCTAGTGAATTTGTGTTCGCCTGTTGAGTAAACCTAATATCTAACTTCATTGCTAATTGTGATTCGTGTGTCTCGACTCTTGACAACTATCATGGTTGGGCTCTAAATGGGCCATTGGATTTCCCACTATTGGATCTGCTAGCCATGTTATAATCCTCATTTTCCCAATCATAAATGATGCTCAATGTGGAAAGAATGAGCTCCCATTCCCAAATAGATGAGAAGCATTGGCTAAAACTAAAGGGGACAAGGGGTCACTCACCAATCAAGTGCCCCACATTAAGTTGGTTAAGTGGTGCACTCACAACTAAAAGGTTGGAAACTCAAATTGTGCAGTCTACCTAAGTTCTAACTAAACCGAATTCGAAATTCACATTTGGTTTTTGATTTTTCAAATGAATTTATGATTTTTAACTAGTTTGACTCAAATATTAAAATGATACATTTATGTTTATTTTTGTCCTCAAAATTTGAACATACCAAGTTCTAGTTATAGAATTGGAATCATGTTTCAAATTCTAATTCAAGTTCACTTTCGAAAAAAATAAATGCCCTAATATTTGATAATTAATTGGTGGATTATGAAATTTTGGATTCTTGAATTGGATCATGTGTCTCTATGGTGTTGGAAGAAAATTCTGAAGATCCTCTTACTTGGGGAAATCACATTAGTAAATGGGCCGAAAAGCTTTCATGTAGGTATGGGCCAATGTTTGAGGCTTTAAAAATCACATTAGGTCGTAGTTTACCTATGTGTAATGGAGGTTTTACTTTAGGAAACTTTTATTTTAAACTTTTTAAAAAATGCAAGAAAGTTTTAGTCCAATAACAAGGACTTTTGCATCAAATCATTAAAACTAAATATCTTATCAAAAAAATAAATTTAAGTGCTCATTGGTTGATTGTTTGATAAGTATTAGAGTAAGATGCATTTTGCACTCTTGTAGTTTAGGGACGACATTAGGCTGTATCCATTTTTCAGAAAACTTTGTTGCATGAGCCTTTGTAGTTTACTTTTTTTTTTCTTTGCACCCTCTAGCTAACAGCCGTTTATCCAGACGTGAAAGTTGAGGGCGTTTCTCTAATATTTCCATTATTATTATTATTTATTATTATTATTATTATTATTATTATTACTATTACTACTACTATTACTGTTACTATTACTATTACTATTAATCATATCATTTGATCTCATCTGCATCGGTCTTTCCTACCTCTCCCTTCAACCACCATGTCATCTTCATCATATCACCACCACCATCATCGCCTCGTAGCTCTCTCCACAACCACTATCGTCGCCTCATAACTCTCTCAACAACCACCATAGATGTCGCTGCCACGCCTACCTCTCCCCACAATCACCGTATCATGTTCACCATATCACAACCACACCACCACTATCGTCGCCCCCTACTTCTCTCCACAACCATCGTAGTTCCTACCTCTCCACGGAACCACCACCACCTTTTTCTCCCCCACAAACTTCACCCCAAAAAACAAAACAATAACAATCATCGCAACATTTTCGTCTAAAAATCAAGCTAAAAACTCACAATTCAACATGTTACCATAAAAACTGTATTCGGAATCGCTAATCCAGCACTAGCAGCTGCATCTCGCACGTAACGTCTTCCAAGCAAACCCTATAAACCGACATAGCACACGCCCAATCAATAGCAACAAAATTCAACCACTTTACACTCCTAAATTACCGGTATTCACCCTATCCTATCATATCAGACTTCAATTGACCTAAAATGTACAGAATCAAATCAGACGAATAATAATAAATCACGGAAACAATAAAACGTACTCTATAAGCTAGGGAATGACCAGAGATCTACGAAAACCATGAGAGGACATATGCTCATTGTACACTGGACAGCGAACGAGATGTTTGATTGTTCCATGATGATGAGATCGAGAATAGATCTAATTAGAAGGTTTTTGAAAAATACGGGATATCACGAGGTGGGGGTGTGGTGGTGGTGGTGGGGTATGTCACACCCTCAAATTTCCACTGCGGAGTTTTACCGCAAGGTGTATGACAAACCAGGATCGTAGTCAACGGTCACAACAATCGACATCTATATGATTTAAAAATACGTTCAAACCATACTTAAAAGTTTGTAAATGAAACACCCTAAACCCTTTTAACCGAAAATACGCAGCGGAAATACGAACCAGAAAATTTCTTGCTTGATAAAACATTCTTGTATGTTTTGAACCCATATCTACTAAATATTATAGGTGTTTCATACTTTCATCTTTTATTGTTTCTTATTACATCAAAATAACTCATCTTTATTAGTTTACGTGACCGTGACCGCGACCCCGTACAATTCGTGTCCTCACTCGACCTCCAACCATTTCTTGCTTTATGAGCTTGATTAGACAACCTGCAACTACCACATAACCATTTTGTTAGTTCATTAAGTGACTTCATGCAAATATTCACAATATGAAAATAACATCAACAATATTCAATGGTCATATCCAAATGCCTTATATAAGTTCGGATCCGGTCTCCGGATCCTATCCTCCAATTTCCATGCATTCATGCTTACATACCTGCATCTTTATTACCATCGTCATAACAAAAAGATTAATAACACTACAATATACACGCACGTACAAATTCCTTGTACAAGTTATCTTGACCCGTCATACTATTTTTCCTTCATGTATTCTCAAGGACAAACATGACGTTTCCGAACCTATACTCAAACTACACATAACGACCAACCTTTACATACAAAACACTTTAACACATTCCCGAACATAAGTAAATATGCACACATTCTATTACATTAGCATCCAACACGTGATTATTCCACTTACCAAATGGTTTACCATTTGTGTGACATTGGATAACTATACAATTCAATCTAAATAGTTACACCAATGATTAAATGTATTCATCTATATATATATATATATATATGTATACACACCTATCAATACATACATTTTACCATTCATTTTTATGTCATATTTGTTAATCTTGAACTTATTTCATGCTTAATTACCCTCACTTCATTTATTCTTGCTGCCCATTTATCCCAACTACTTTTATTGTATTATGGTGAACTATACCCATTGACCAACAACATCAATTTGCTTACCTTGTTATAAATTATCATTTCATACTTGTTCCCATTTATACATAAACATACAATTACTAAACCAAGAGTTTGCATCATAAGTCACTTACCTTTGCCCGTAGGAGTGTTGTCGCCTTATACGCGTTTGACTTATAGTCCCAAGCTTTTCACCTAGCTCGAGATCATATCCACTTGACCCGTTGACTTTTAAGCTTCTTGTACCTAGCTTACTTTCAAGTCAACATGCCGTGTTAGAATACTAATTTGGAACTTACCTATTCAAACATTAGTATTCATTCTACATCATTCAAACATGACATCAATACATTCAACAACTAGTTCTATTCAATAAGTCTTTCCATATGCTACCCGTTTGACCCGTTAGTGAAAATACTTGCATGAACTGTTTGGTAAGTGTTTTTAGACACTTTTTGAATGCCACATAATTCGCTATTCTTTCCCTACAATCCGTACTCCAAGACTACTACAAGCGTGTACATACTTACACCTTTTCTTATTAAAGATCACATTATAGTTGTGCAGCGATTTTCTGCGCAGCTGCTGTTCAAGGCCGTTTTCCCCTTCTAAACCTCGGAATCAGATCTTGACTATCAAATACAAAATGTGCCTCATTCAAAGACCTTTCCAAGCATATAAAGAACACCTCCTAACGATTTTTCTATGATTTTATATGAATATTTTAAGATCAGGTCAGAAACATAATTTTGACCAAACAGCTTTGCTGTCAAAACTGAAATGCTAACTTTAGATGTTGTTTTGACCCACTACAACTTATAATCAGCTTCTTATGACCAAATATGAAATATAATATGTGCAACAAGCTTTTCAACGATATAAGGCTCGTCTTCTAACTCCTAATAACGAATGAGATATGCCCTTTACAAGATGACTCTCTAGGGTTGTCAAAAGTGACGAATTTCACACTATTTTACCAAATCAACTAACACTACCAAATTTCACCACAAACATCATATTCATATCTCATTAACATACAAGATCATTCATCTTACTAGTTAATCCAACACATGGTGTGCATCATATCACTTAAGCATAGTGTACATGCTACTAATGCATACTTCTTATCATATCATACAATCAAGTAAATTCTCACATGAATACTATCTAAAACACAATCCTCATGTTAACCTACTATCAATTATATCTTTTATCATATTACTTTCATAGTTGTCAAGTCTTGCATACAATTTCACATATCATACTCATCTAGGCATTTCATCAAACACATGGTGTGCGTACAACATTCTAAGCTCAATGTACAATTACTTCATGCTTAGCTTCTTACTTGATGTTATCAATTACCATGTTTCTTCCCTACATCAAGCACCATTCATTAAATAGACATCAACATTGCAAAACATCAAATTCATTCTATTTATATATCAATTTAACCAAGAATGCTCATGGGTTACACCCAAAGTTCAACACCCACTTCAAAACTCCATGAAACTTCTTCAATTTACTAAACTTCCACAAAATTAGCATGCATACAAGTTTCAATCATAATTTGCAACTAGTCTCCACACGAATTTGCTCATTAATCATGTATGAACCCTAGTATTTCACCATCATATAAATTCTATCACTTACCTCATGTTTGTTAACACTAGATGACTAGGAATCTTCAAACATGCAAGTATTTTAGCTTCAATCCAGCCATGGAATTCCATATCTTCAGTTTGTTCTTGGTCCCCTTTTCTTCCTTAAAAAAATGGCGACACCCCACTATGAGAAATCTGGAAATTTCTCTTCCACCATCAAGCTTATTAATCTTGATTAGAAGTTACATTTTCAGCCCCTCATCTTTGATAGTTGATCTATTATCCATTACTTACTTTGTTCTCACTTAGCAAGACCCCCTTTAACTAGATAAACTATTCTAGTTAATTATTTTATGCCATGTCGTGTTAAAATCGCATTTTGGGGCGTTACAAGTCTACCCCCCTTAAAGAAGGTTTCGTCCCCGAAACCACTTTCATTACTACCATACTAGGCATTCTCTACTTATTTATTTACTCATTCACTTCATTCAAAGTTTCATGCCACATCGCAAGCCCACATTATAGACTATACAACGACTTTAATCGTGATCAAACATTATTATATGTCCACACCTTCTAGTATTAACAACAAGCCTTCATGCAAGTATCAAACATACCGAACTATCGTTGCCATCTTTTACCTCATCAACCCTATTAATCTTTTATTATTGCATTAATCATAATTAGTATTCATCCTTATCTTACTACAACATTCCACTATTAAAAATTCCTTTTAATTACTTCAATCATGTAATTAGTTAGACTATATATCTACGTATATCCCAAATCCTTAGATCATGGTTATCTCTTTCCCAACATACATACCATTCCGTTCCTCATTCACTCTCACTTAACTTGAGAGTTAGGCATAATTACCTAGGCACTACCGAATCGGTACATCCACCATATGCACCCCACCTTCTTTTAGGTAAATTTCAAAGTCATTCTATTCACGCTAATTTGTTCGTTAGTTCATTTCATGCACTACTTATTGTAGACACATGTGCCCCTTACTGAGCAACACCGAGTCTAACAAATATTCATTCATCTTTTGACCTTTAAAGTCAAACTTTCCAACTACATCATGCTTGAACTACCCTTTATTCATACGGGGGTACTATTCAACATATATAAATTTTCTATTTATCAATCACAAAATATCTAAGTTTACTAACCTTCCTTTTACAACGTTATCCAACCATCTACATGTCGGCTTAACTTGCTCCTTCGCAAGTCCACGCCATACTTATCTTGCTTTAGTTCATTCACAAGGAGTTCCAACTCGTTAACTTCATATCACCTATCTTGTAGATTTCATCAAATCCATAATTTCAACCATTCGTATCTACAAAATCATTGGTTAGGCATATACCTTACATTCATGAAAATTGACCTTTATTGGTCCATACAAGTGTTTCTTTCACTTGTAATGTCTAACTATCTAAAATTCGTTGATAACATTCCCGTTATGATACAAAACTAAGTCATGCATCTAACATTCTTACATATGTTCCTTTCATTTTGTTTGTTATTTCACAAAATCTCAACAGTTTGACTTTTCAAAGTCAACTGCCACTTCCTACAATTTTTTTTTGACCTTCGGTCATTGTCCCTGTCTATCCATTCTATTTATAGTTTATATTATGGGTTTTACTTCTTTTCCATTTGGGCGTACATACTAAACCCCATTCTATTAATTCATACGAAATTTTCCTTTCTTGTTAAATTAATTCATTCACACAACCTTAGCAATATAAGTTGTCACATAACATGTGTGTCCCCAACTAAGTTATTGCAACTAAGTACATACAATTTCCCAATCTACCTCTGTTAGAGATGGGACTTTTTCCCCTTCATTCCTATCTGAATGTCCCGTCCCATAGACTATTCTATCTTTCTACAACATTCCAACTAATCTGACCCATTACATGGGTTATTCTATATTTTTACATTTCCACCATTTGACCCGTTATGGTCTTCCCAACCGTTTGACCCGCCAAGTCTTTCCAGCCTATTCTACATGGTTTCAACCATATGACCCGTTAAGGTCTTTCCAACCATTTTGACCCATAAGGGTACTTCTACAATTTTGGCCCATAAGGGTACTTCTACAATTTTGACCCATAAGGGTTTTCTACCATTTTGACCCATCATGGTCATTCTACCATTTTTAACCCATAAGGGTATTTCCACCATTTTGACCCATCATGGTCATTCTACCATTTTTACCCATAAGGGTATTTCCACCATTTTGACCCATCATGGTCATTCTACCATTTTTAACCCATAAGGGTATTTCCACCATTTTGACCCATCATGGTCATTCTACCATTTTTACCCATAAGGGTATTTCCACCATTTTGACCCATCCTGGTCATTCTACCATTTTTACCCATAAGGGTATTTCCACCATTTTGACTTGATACGTACTTGCTTACGGACTCAAACCTTTCATTTCAGTCTTTCATTCATATAGGTTTGATCCGTACTTATCTACGGACTCAAACCCTTTATTCCTACTATTCACCTGCACGACCACTTACTTTCCGATTCTACCAGGCATACCTGTGATGATTCTCACGGTCTCACGTGCATTGCATGCTTCTTGTGCACTGGCCAGGCGCACAGTCCACATGCTATCCACGTGCCTTCGTGTAATCATCACCTTATGCCTAGCGACTGGTTTTCAGCTTCGTGCCACATTTCAATTTCCTTCATAAACCACATGGTTATTTTTCCTTCTATGTTTTACCATCCCTGAGGATTTTCCTCCCACCGGTACCAATAGTTAATTATCGCGTACCTGTGATTATTCCATCTTATCTACAATTTCTGCGTTCTATCTTGAATCGTGTCCTTGAGACCTCTTCATTATCCACAAAAGCTCACCTTGCCATAAACACCACAATTAGCTTTTAACATGTCATGTGAGCTAATATAAAATTCTACCTTTGGGCCTCGATCGAGTCTTGGATTGTACGGGTCACTTATTTCATGAGCACACAAGTTTGAGTTCAAGTACCTACTTCCTTGTACGAGATTTCACTCAAACCAGGGCTCTGATACCAACTTGAAACACCCTAAACCCTTTTAACCGAAAATACGCAGCGGAAATACGAACCAGAAAATTTCTTGCTTGATAAAACATTCTTGTATGTTTTGAACCCATATCTACTAAATATTATAGGTGTTTCATACTTTCATCTTTTATTGTTTCTTATTACATCAAAATAACTCATCTTTATTAGTTTACGTGACCGTGACCGCGACCCCGTACAATTCGTGTCCTCACTCGACCTCCAACCATTTCTTGCTTTATGAGCTTGATTAGACAACCTGCAACTACCACATAACCATTTTGTTAGTTCATTAAGTGACTTCATGCAAATATTCACAATATGAAAATAACATCAACAATATTCAATGGTCATATCCAAATGCCTTATATAAGTTCGGATCCGGTCTCCGGATCCTATCCTCCAATTTCCATGCATTCATGCTTACATACCTGCATCTTTATTACCATCGTCATAACTAAAAGATTAATAACATTACAATATACACGCACGTACAAATTCCTTGTACAAGTTATCTTGACCCGTCATACTATTTTTCCTTCATGTATTCTCAAGGACAAACATGACGTTTCCGAACCTATACTCAAACTACACATAACGACCAACCTTTACATACAAAACACTTTAACACATTCCCGAGCATAAGTAAATATGCACACATTCTATTACATTAGCATCCAACACGCGATTATTCCACTTACCAAATGGTTTACCATTTGTGTGACATTGGATAACTATACAATTCAATCTAAATAGTTACACCAATGATTAAATGTATTCATCTATATATATATATATATGTATACACACCTATCAATACATACATTTTACTATTCATTTTTATGTCATATTTGTTAATCTTGAACTTATTTCATGCTTAATTACCCTCACTTCATTTATTCTTGCTGCCCATTTATCCCAACTACTTTTATTGTATTATGGTGAACTATACCCATTGACCAACAACATCAATTTGCTTACCTTGTTATAAATTATCATTTCATACTTGTTCCCATTTATACATAAACATACAATTACTAAACCAAGAGTTTGCATCATAAGTCACTTACCTTTGCCCGTAGGAGTGTTGTCGCCTTATACGCGTTTGACTTATAGTCCCAAGCTTTTCACCTAGCTCGAGATCATATCCACTTGACCCGTTGACTTTTAAGCTTCTTGTACCTAGCTTACTTTCAAGTCAACATGCCGTGTTAGAATACTAATTTGGAACTTACCTATTCAAACATTAGTATTCATTCTACATCATTCAAACATGACATCAATACATTCAACAACTAGTTCTATTCAATAAGTCTTTCCATATGCTACCCGTTTGACCCGTTAGTGAAAATACTTGCATGAACTGTTTGGTAAGTGTTTTTAGACACTTTTTGAATGCCACATAATTCGCTATTCTTTCCCTACAATCCGTACTCCAAGACTACTACAAGCGTGTACATACTTACACCTTTTCTTATTAAAGATCACATTATAGTTGTGCAGCGATTTTCTGCGCAGCTGCTGTTCAAGGCCGTTTTTCCCCTTCTAAACCTCGGAATCAGATCTTGACTATCAAATACAAAATGTGCCTCATTCAAAGACCTTTCCAAGCATATAAAGAACACCTCCTAACGATTTTTCTATGATTTTATATGAATATTTTAAGATCAGGTCAGAAACATAATTTTGACCAAACAGCTTTGCTGTCAAAACTGAAATGCTAACTTTAGATGTTGTTTTGACCCACTACAACTTATAATCAGCTTCTTATGACCAAATATGAAATATAATATGTGCAACAAGCTTTTCAACGATATAAGGCTCGTCTTCTAACTCCTAATAACGAATGAGATATGCCCTTTACAAGATGACTCTCTAGGGTTGTCAAAAGTGACGAATTTCACACTATTTTGTACCAAATCAACTAACACTACCAAATTTCACCACAAACATCATATTCATATCTCATTAACATACAAGATCATTCATCTTACTAGTTAATCCAACACATGGTGTGCATCATATCACTTAAGCATAGTGTACATGCTACTAATGCATACTTCTTATCATATCATACAATCAAGTAAATTCTCACATGAATACTATCTAAAACACAATCCTCATGTTAACCTACTATCAATTATATCTTTTATCATATTACTTTCATAGTTGTCAAGTCTTGCATACAATTTCACATATCATACTCATCTAGGCATTTCATCAAACACATGGTGTGCGTACAACATTCTAAGCTCAATGTACAATTACTTCATGCTTAGCTTCTTACTTGATGTTATCAATTACCATGTTTCTTCCCTACATCAAGCACCATTCATTAAATAGACATCAACATTGCAAAACATCAAATTCATTCTATTTATATATCAATTTAACCAAGAATGCTCATGGGTTACACCCAAAGTTCAACACCCACTTCAAAACTCCATGAAACTTCTTCAATTTACTAAACTTCCACAAAATTAGCATGCATACAAGTTTCAATCATAATTTGCAACTAGTCTCCACACGAATTTGCTCATTAATCATGTATGAACCCTAGTATTTCACCATCATATAAATTCTATCACTTACCTCATGTTTGTTAACACTAGATGACTAGGAATCTTCAAACATGCAAGTATTTTAGCTTCAATCCAGCCATGGAATTCCATATCTTCAGTTTGTTCTTGGTCCCCTTTTCTTCCTTAAAAAAATGGCGACACCCCACTATGAGAAATCTGGAAATTTCTCTTCCACCATCAAGCTTATTAATCTTGATTAGAAGTTACATTTTCAGCCCCTCATCTTTGATAGTTGATCTATTATCCATTACTTACTTTGTTCTCACTTAGCAAGACCCCCTTTAACTAGATAAACTATTCTAGTTAATTATTTTATGCCATGTCGTGTTAAAATCGCATTTTGGGGCGTTACAGTAAAACAGTTTATCCAAACACAGCGGAAACGTAATATAAGTTACAAACCAAATACCAAATGGTTTTAAAAATAAGTTTGTTCAAATGTAACTTGAATATAATGCATGATCATAAGACGCAACATGACTCCAGTGCGCCTAATCCAAGTGCTACCTTAGTTACCTGAGAAAACATATAATAGTTTGTCAACATATATAATGCTGGTGAGTTCACGATTTAAAGTTTGTAAGTTTGTATATTTTCCGGTAAACACACATATCCTTTTTCACAATTATATCTGATGTTAGCTCGACACCGTTACAAGTTACTCAAGCGTTATGAATCACTGCTGAACGTTCGTATAACCCGTCACCGGACATCACCCGGTGCCGTAAAGTTTGTTAGGACAAATATGCACCCGTTCGACCTCCAATCGATATGAGTGGGACTTGTCAGGCCCAATAGATCTATTCACACTTTCCCCGCTATGTATCCACATATTCATGATTCAAATGTTTGTCCAAAGTTGATGAAAGTCGCTTGGTACACAAGTGATATAATGGAAACCATGTGTTTTACAAAGTTTGTAATGTTTCTCCAACATGTTTCTCCCCCGACAAGGGAAAACATAAAAGTAGTCGTGAAAACTCACCTTAGTTTTCTTTGAGTTAAAAACCCAACTCCAATGTAAAAATAGGCGAATGCTACCGATTCCCTATTTAACATTAAACCTTTATAAGTATATGTTTAAAATATAGTTTTCTCAATCAACAAGTTTGTTTATTCCTTTGGTTTACAAAATGTTAACATATACATGCATAGTAATCTAACCCATTGACTCGTTGGTGATAAGTTTAGTTTTTGTGGTTTAACATAATACACAAATAATCTACATAAGTTTATATACTAATATACACAACATATTAGCCAAATAAACTACCAAATAAGCACATATGCTAAGTTTGTCAATTCTGCGATTTCTGGACAGATTTTGTGTCATCAAAACGATTTTTGATAAAATACCAAATCAACTTATTTGACTCTCAAATTTTTACAGGAACTTCTCACGTGTTTGGTTCGACTGTCCATATTTTTATTTCACAATAAAAACCTTCCAAAAATTTACTAAAAATTCCCAAACACTGAAAGGTACAGAAACGGAGCTGTTTGCGACAGTTTAGGATAAACTTCATTAAAAATCACATGTTGCTTCAATTGACCTGAATCCAATTGGAGAACCTTTACAATTCCTGTATTTAGTTGCTCACCAAATTTCATAACCAGAGGACTTATAAAACTCAAGTTATGACCTTTTAAAGTTGATCAAAATTTCCTGTCCGAAATCAGCTTTGACATCCAAGTTTGTATGACATCAAATAAATAGCTAGACTTATCCAAATTTAACAAATTAGGACTTTCTGAAAAGCTTAGACCAAGTAGCATATCATACAATCAAAAACTATAACTTTTAGATTCTAAATCAATAAGTTATTATCTAAACAAAAACGGATTTCAAATCTGCCAAGTATACAACTTTTGTTATAATCATGTTAACAAGACTATTTCAAACCCAATATCATCAAACTTCAATCTAACAAAGCATATATATATTTCCTATGATCAAATCATAACAAAAACATATTTAACCAAGTTTAACATCAAAGTTTATATCAAGATTTTCTAAGTTTACTAGCATGAACTTCCTAACATGCAACCTTGTGTTTCAAGCTCCTAATAACATCACCAAACCAATTATAATCAAATATGAATTCACTCTAGACATGTTATTATGTTTATTATTCATGTTAGATCATAACATGTGTGGAAACATAATCAAAATAGCAAGAACATAAGTTTATACCTCAAGATTTCAAGCTAGAACACTTAAGAATAATCAAACAACTTCACAAGCTTCAATTTCTTCAAGAACTTGATTAGAATAGGCTAATGATCTTGAGTTTTGATGATTTTGGTGATAGGAAACGATTTTGATCGGAGTTGTGAAGAAATAATTGATCAAAATCGACTTTTTATAAAGAAATGAGCACTCACGGCATAGCTTAGCGTCGCGGACCGCGGACGATATAACAATTCCCACGCGGTCCGCGTGGGAATAAGTTAAATCAATATTCCTCCGCGGTCCGCGGGGAAGTGAAAAACTCATTTTTTATTTAAATTCATATTATGTAATTATTATGCAATAACTATGCAATAATACAATTATTTACCATTTTAACAATCCATATAAATCTAAATTACTATACAAGGTAATCTAGTAATTATTTCTACCAATCCGGTTTATCCGGACTCGGTTACGTTAATTCACAGAGTTTCAGATAATCACATAATTAATACATAATATCACACAACTATATAATAGTATATGTTTGTTATTACTTCACCAACTTTCGGGTTTTACTGTTTACGTATATGTTACCCGATGATCCTACAAATCAATGGACTGACTCAACTAACCAAGTTAAGCTCGTTTAACCAAATGTTTCACTAAGGTAGACTTATGTAAATGTTATGGAAGTTACCACGAATTTGCCAAATGTCACATTATCCCCCAGTTGAAAGAATTTTCGTCCCGAAAATTACACAAAGTCCAACAAGGAAAGTATCGAAGAGAAAGAAACGATAAAGAAATTTACCGATTGTCACAGGGTAGAGGGAGGGAGAGAGAAAAGGGGTGGGGTGGGTTTTATAAGAATGATAATAATAAACGAATCAAGAGTAAAAAAGCAATTTTACCAAGATGTTAAGGACCACTTAAACGACAGACTAACAAAGCGATTCAGAGTGAAAAGGAGTGTAAAGCAAAGAGGCTCAAGCAACGAAAAATCAGAAAAGGGGGGAGGGGGAAGCTGATGCCGCCCTTATATTACAGGGTGCAAATAGCACTTTACTCTACATATTATTTTGTTATTTGTTAAAAATAAATACCTCAATCATAAAAATCATAAGTTATTTGACTTCATCCTGGTAATTGGAAATGCTCATATGAATATGTAAATGTTTCTTAGCGATGAAACCTTGACAATTAAATTAAATATATTAAACCATATCTTGATTAAAGTTATTTTTTTCAGTCTATGTTATGAGTTTTATTCAAAGTAAACTATTTTAGACTTGTTCATGTCGATAAGTCCCTCCCAATATATAAGATGACTCTTCTAGCCATGTCTTGAAAACTTAACGTGTTATATTGCGTATAAATGGTATCACCTTTATATACGTCTATTTACCTTCACAATCAAATATAATGTACATGAGAATCCCACTTTGATATATATGCTCGTTTTTTCAAATTTTGTTGCCTCACATCAAATCAAATCTGAGCATGTTTCAGGTCTCCAGAAGTACATGCTCAAAAGTAAGAGGAAAGGTCCTCGTATGACCTAGAAGTTCTCAAAGTTTACTTGGGTTGGAGTTTTGATACGATCGAAAACGCGACACGAACAAAATATGAAAATAACCTAGTTTGGTTTATTATGTCAAACCTGTTTAATAAACGAGCCATGTTCGTTATAACCTATTTAGTTAACCATGTCGTGTTCAGGCTGACCTATTTAACTAATTTAATTAAAGAGGTCGACCCGCTTACCCATTTTCATTAGTTTAACCCACCTTCTACAACCAACCAACCAACCAATCCGATTAACACAACTACAACTTGATCTCCACCTGCCAAACCGTCTGACACATTTCAATAAACAAGCTAAACCACACATATCCGTTTAACAATTTTAGACGTATACACGTTAGGAACCCAATCGTTCCACAATCCACACCCTAGAAATTACCAACATAAAGCTTGCCTTCCAGTACATTCCCATTTGATCATCGACACTTGGCTCATCAACTTTTTATATTGTTTTACCTTTAAGGAATCGGTCTCAAGTCTAAAAAACAACTAAACAAGAAAGAAAAAAAAAAGTACAAAAACGATATAATTTTCTTGTACCTCACTCTCTTCATACACTGTACACACACCATAAATTATAAATTATTATAAATAAATCTATAATATAACCAACATAAAGCTTGCCTTCCAGTACATTCCCATTTGATCATCGACACTTGGCTCATCAACTTTTTATATTGTTTTACCTTTAAGGAATCGGTCTCAAGTCTAAAAAACAACTAAACAAGAAAGAAAAAAAAAGTACAAAAACGATATAATTTTCTTGTACCTCACTCTCTTCATACACTGTACACACACCATAAATTATAAATTATTATAAATAAATCTATAATATAACAATAATAATAAATGTTTGCCTCATCATCATCGCAAGCTAAAGCCCCCCTTTCCTCATTTCTCTTGGCCTTCACTATGGTCGACCTCGATCGGTCCAATTAGGGTTCAATCAACTCACCACATCCTAAACCCAACTCATCGATCGTCACCCACTACGCTTTTTTCAATCGAATTTTGCTCTTTGCCATCTATGGACCTCGAGGAGGATTGCATGAGCAGCGGCGGAGAAGAAGAAGAAGAAGAAGATTATTATTGCTCTGATCGTGACTCCCTTGACGATGCTCTCGAGAATGAAGAATCTGATCCTCAGTGGGCCCCACCTAAAGGCTCCTCATCTAAGGTTGTTTCTTTGTTGAGTGTTTTTTTTTATTTTTTATTTAAAGATTGAATTGGTTAAGTTACAGGAGCTGAATGGTTAAGATTTATGTTTTGTTTTTAGTTTTGAACTGTGGCTTGATTGGGGGTTTCTTTTATATACTGATGTTACTACAACGAAATGTCGAAATGTATTTCGGTTTTGCCCTATGTGTTGTTTGATCACAGTGGTTGTGTAGTCTGTTAAAGTTTTTATTTAGGTGATTTCTTGAAATATGTATTGCTGGTATGTGTGTTTTTATCTGTTTGGTTCATTGTTTTGTTTTTCTCATATGAAGTAAATAAATTTTCGTCCCGTGTTATGCCTTCTTATTAACATGTGATTCCTTTAAATTTCACTACATATTTGACGTCTGTAGGTGTAGAAACTTTTAATGTACAGCTTATAAGTCATCTTAGTTGTTATAATGAACTTCAGCTGTTCACTTACTCCTCTTTTAGTTGCGCAAGACACCAGCTTTACTATTCGGTTTTTCACTGAAGCAATTCATACGGTTTTCTTTTTGTTTTTTATTCACATTTTGATGGACATTCTTCTATTGATGTACAAAAGTTTGTTACTTGTTTATGGTTAGGCTCCACCTTATGGCTAAAATCGAAAAACAGGACACTTCAACTCTTTGTAATGATGCTCCACATGTTTTTCGGTTTTAAATTGTAGTATTGAGAATTAATAGGTTCGGTGGAGCGCTGGAGCGTGTATTAGGTTCTTTATTTAATTTAAAATTGTAGTAAATGTGATTGCTTTCTTGTAGAGAATTATATTTGAGTTCTGGGAAATAGATTTGTTAAGTCAAGTAACGTAGTAACGTACCTTTTAAGTTATTATGGACAGGTTAGTCTTTTATTATTGGTCTAGTTTTACAAGTGTACTTAGGGTCTTGTTAGTTATTATATATTATATACAGATGTAATCTTAAGGTTAATGAGTTTATGGTTGAGTGGTCTGGATATATGACAGAATTAAGTGCTTTTTCTTTGAAACAACCAAGCTTAGGTGCGAGGTGTGATACTTATGTTCTCTTCATGGTTAAGAGTTTTACGTATTCTAGGTATGAACTATGATGCTTAGAAATCTTAGTACTTTATTAGTTGTTTTCCACAAATCATATTATTTTGATTTCTTGTTGTGAACTTGTGCATCATTTTTGTCCAGTTGTTTCAATATTTTTTTCTGAGTTAAACATTATGTACTAAATTGATTGCAATTTGGCATCATACGCCATCAAGCTATCTTACACGTTATCTTTTAACGTATTGTGGGCCTACTAGCACTTTATGTTTTTAGCATCCGATTTGGATGTTTAGTGAAGATCAAATGGCACATTAGTGCTGGCCTGTTGTTTGATTGACTTGGGCATGATGCCTTGCACTTATTGATGAATTTACATGTCGAATTAACTATATCCTCAAATGCCTGTGAATGCATTTGGATGAAGAATGTTCCTGAAAGATGCTCCTTTCTTCTGCATGTCTGGAGATGGAGAAACGGAGATGCATAGAGAGGACCCGCATACTTCATTTTGTCAAACAAAGTGATTATACGGTCTAATTAAACTAAGTAAAGCAAGTACTAGTGTACTACAGTAAAATGTATTATTAGCTGAATCAAGCTTGGATTGTGACATTTACGTTATTATGTATTGTTGCTACAGCAACAAACTGTTGATTAATTCTTTCTTTGAGATTATATCATTATTATTAACTTCTTTTATATTTTCTTTCTTTTGTTACAGGTCATAACAAAAGAGTCCCTTTTGGCTGCACAGGTAGAACTTTACAAATTTAACCCTAGTTGGTTAACCTTTTGTTTTTATCATCATTCTTGCACCCTATCTACTTGTTGAGTACTAATAGTTTACATCACTTTTATAGAGGGAAGATATGCGTCGAGTTATGGAATTACTGTCTTTGAGGGAACATCATGCAAGGACTCTACTTATACATTATCGTTGGGATGTTGAGAAGATATTTGCAGTACTTGTAGAGAAAGGAAAAGACCGTCTGTTCACAGAGGCTGGTGTGCCTATACTTGAGTCTCATAATTCAGACTCATCGGTTTCTACTTCTACAGCAATGTGTGATATATGCATGGAGGATTTGCCATCCAATGAAATGACAAAAATGGATTGTGGGCACTGCTTTTGTAATAATTGTAAGAGACCCTTAATCCTCAATCAATTGGTTTGTTGTATTACTGAAATGAGGGGTATCAGGTACTCATAATATATATATTTTTTTTTGTTCAATAGGCTGGACGGAGCATTTTATTGTAAAAATAAATGAGGGGCAGAGTAGACGGATCAGATGCATGGCTCATAAATGCTTTGCTATATGTGATGAAGCAATAATCCGGGATCTAGTGGATAAAAGGCATCCTGATTTGGCTGAGAAATTTGATCGGTTTCTTCTCGAGTCGTATATTGAGGACAATAAAATGGTAAAATGGTGTCCAAGTATTCCTCATTGTGGGAATGCAATCCGTGTTGAGGAAGATGAGTTTTGTGAAGTTGAATGCTCGTGTGGTAATCAATTCTGTTTCAGTTGCTTATGTGAAGCTCATTCCCCTTGTTCTTGTGTAATGTGGGAACTTTGGACTAAGAAATGCCGAGATGAATCAGAAACAGTCAATTGGATTACAGTTCATACAAAGCCTTGTCCTAAGTGTCATAAACCTGTTGAGAAAAATGGTGGCTGCAATCTAGTCAGCTGTATATGTGGACAAGCCTTTTGGTAAGAACGCTTATTTGTTGTTCATTCCATTTATTCAAATGCAGTCATCCCTTTTGTTGAGGTGGAAATTTCTATCCATTTACTTATAAAGGTTGACGCGTGTTATTTTAAATCTCAAACTGGTCAAATTATTATTATTATTGTTTTTTTGCAAAAAATGAACAAGAGAAATCAGCTGAACGGGTTGAAACTTGCTTGAAGTGTATCTTCAGTGCGCCAACATCCTAAATCATTTTATTCTAAAATGTAGATTATTATTGTAACAATGCTGTTTCTGTAATCACATTTAATGATATAATCATTATATTAAAAACGAACTAAACAGGGTTTTGGGGTCAACCCAACCTGACCTTGGTTTTAAAATGCGCGCATCACATGATGTGGTTTGAACAAATCAGACCATCATTTAAGCAATGGGTTTGAGTATTTGAACAAATCAGACCATCGATTGAACATATCTGACTAGAGATAATGAGACTATCTTTTTATTTTAGTGCTTAAAAGTTAACTAGTTGAAACATTTTCTATACATAATTTTTAGTATTTTTTAAATAACGAACACCTCGACACATGATGCGCGCGCTTTGCGCATCACTCATCGGCTTTTGGGGTCAAATCGCATCGAATCGCCACCCGCTTTTTTTAAAACCAAGAACCTGACTTAACTCGGTTCGTCCTGAACCAAAGCTGACCTGTTTTGGTGAGAGCGTTATTTTTGTATACAGTTAAAATCCTGGGGGAAAAAAGTTCTATATATTTGTTTAATCAAATTATGTTATTTGTCTAATTGTCTATTTTAAGCGATTATTGGAAAATACTAATTTGTTCAATGGCCTGGTTTAGTTATCCAAATAACATGTGGCACTGCAGCCGTTGTTTGTCAATGCTCAATTTTCTTTCTTTGATTATGTGTTAAATAGTTGGCTATGTGGTGGTGCAACGGGTCGGGATCATACATGGTCAAATATCGCCGGTCATAGTTGTGGTCGGTACAAGGAAGACCGTGAGAAAAAATCTGAGCGTGCAAAGCGGGACCTTTATCGGTACATGCATTATCACAATCGTTACAAAGCTCATACAGATTCGTTTAAGCAGGAATCTAGGCTGAAGGAGACCATACGTGACAAGGTGGCAGTTTTGGAGGGAAGAGATTCACAGTTAAGAGATTTTAGTTGGGTTACAAATGGGCTGTATCGGTTATTCAGATCAAGGCGGGCACTTTCGTATTCTTACCCATTTGCATATTATATGTTTGGTGGAGAGCTTTTCAACGATGAGATGACAAAAGAAGATTTAGAAATAAAACAGCATTTATTTGAGGATCAACAGCAGCAGCTTGAAACTAACGTTGAGAAGTTATCAAAGTTTATCGAGGAACCATTTGATAACTACTCCGAGGACAGAATCATGGAAATTCGGATGCAAGTTATTAATCTATCTGTGATCACTGACACCTTGTGCAGGAAAATGTATGTTGGATGTTAATATATACTTTTTAAAGTATGAGCAATGTATTTAATCGGTTATAAATTTGTAGGTACGAATGTATTGAGACGGATTTGTTAGGCTCCCTGCAATTTGGCATCCATAACATAGCTCCGTATCACTCAAAAGGGATTGAGAAGGCTACCGAGCTACCCATCAGTTGGGCTGCTAAGTCATGCAATGCTGAAAAACGTCATAAGCTGGAAGACACAACTAATGGTAAAGTATCTTTTACTCTTCTTCCTATAGCTGGTTATACACGACGACAATTTCAATTTTCAACCCAGTTACTTTTGAAAGGGTAAATTTGCGTTGTGCTTAATCTCAAACGGGCCAAAGCAAATTATTAAAGATTTTTTGGATTTTGATGTTTGTAATTAGTCTGTTAAGTATAATTTGAATAAAACGATTTAGGAAGTTGTGTATATTAAAAAATACACTTTTTTTTTGTTATGACATGTGACGCAACGAATATAGAACCCAACCTGAATCAACAAACAATTTGTCAAAATTATGATACAGGTGGCACATCGGAATCTGATCGGCCTTCTGGTTCTGGCAGCTCAGATGAAATTGGGTTCTCTTCATTGAAGAGGGCCAGAAAAGACGACGGGTTTGGAGACAGTATGTTTGACCTCAATTTGCCTGCTGATGTCATCGATAGAAACTGAGGTGGTGAAAGCGCGATCAGAGTTGCTCATTACTCTAGTTATAAACAAATGTATAGCTCTGACATAGGAGCGACTCTATTTTATGAATTGGTCTCTTTTGAAAACTACCTAATATATACTTTTTGGGTTATTTATATAAAGATCTTCTGGTTCTTGTCGTGATATACAGTGGTCGTGTTGCTTTGTGTTGAATCAGGTTCTAGGGGTTTGGTCTATTATGAGGGGTAAATTATGCAGATGTTTATATAACCGGCCAAAAGTGGTTCGACTTAATCGTGTTGGTCAGAAAGGGCACTTGATTAGTACGTGTCGAAACAGGTCATGTTGATCTGTAAACACATTTTTTTTATTAGTGGTCAACTGAGTACGTGAAGTCTAGTGATTTTTGCTGGTCCTCATTTTCAGTTGATGTTGCATAAAGTAGGGAACCGCTCTTTAACTGACTGAACTGCTCAAACCGAAAAGAGTCAGCCGGTTGAAAGATATATGGTACTGTTTTATACGGTTTATGGTTTGGAACTTGTAACAGACCGTGTAAACAAAAAACCAAACTGGCGTTTTACATATGTTTTTCTTTTGTTTTTAGGAATATAAAGTTACATGTGTCTCTATATATATACATATCATATTCATGAATACACTATATTTTTTAAACAATGTTATGTTTTTAGAATTTTGTCTAAAACGCAGAGTCCCGAAACCGAACAATTAAACCTTAAAACCATGAAAACCCGTCGGTTCGATTTATCTGATTTTTTTTCTTTCAAATTTGTAGTTCAGTTTATCCTTTCATTAGTTTTATGGTAGTCTAAAACTTCAAAAACATTCACAGGAGGATCTCCATATATACGTGAGTGAGTTCTCTATATTATATAGAGTGGCGATGAGTGGTTGTGAGTGAATGAAAGAGAAAATGTTACTGTTTATCAGTAAATTTGAAGGAGACATGGTTTACCTCTATAAAATTTTAATATTTTTTTGAAAGGGTGGATTTTTTTTCTTCTTTTATCTTTAGCACACTTGTTTTGACGTTTTATTATGGTGTCTTTAGTGTGTATTTTAGCACACTTGTTTTTGCGTTTTATTAATTGTTGTTAGTCAAGAAAAGACACATCGCTTGATCATGTATGAGTAAATATCTTAGTAACTTTTTATGATAATTTCTAGTAACTTTATATTTAGAAAACTAAAATGTTAGTTATTCAACTTTAACTTTAGGATGTTCTTGGAGAAATCATTTTATTGGTTAATACTTTGTTTTTTATATTAACATTTTATTATTGTTTATTATACATGTATATTATTTTTAATGTTAAAACCCTCATTGTGTTATGACACGTATTTAGTTACATGTTTATTTTTATTGGCATTTTGGGTGAATTTTTTTCCCGTAGTTAATACTAGGTGTAAGATCATGATTCGTTGAAATTACTGCCTGCTTTTGCGTCATTACGTTTCGATATTCACAGTCGAGTCGCAACTACAATGAACCGAACACACGTTGATATTATTTTGGTTAAGGTTACGACCTTTTCTTTTGTTTTCTTTATCCTTTTGTCTTAGTCTGCGAACTGATCGAACTCTCACCGCATCCCCACCGTTTAGATTAAAGCTTGCAAGGGCTATATTAATCCTTCAACACGCCATGCAACAAATTTCATTCCCTTTTTTTATTCAACCTATTAACTTAAAGCTAAGTTTCAACTCTACACATTTTTACTTAACCAGCTTGCTTACTTATACCTATTATCGTTTAGATTAATGCCCAAATAGTCTAATATTAATCCATTAATATACCAGTCACCGGATAACAAATAGATCATGGACTCAACTTACATACATTTCAAAACTACAATTGACATAATATCTGTGTCTTTTTCAACCTAATTTAGTATTCAACAAAACGTTTATCTCATTACAAGATCTTGACTATTCAGCTAAACAAAAATAAAAAACAATAATAACAACAGAAATACAACTATACAAGACACATGACATGACAATAAAACATGTACCACGAGATAATAAATAGGTTCACTGTCTGTCTGAGTCCTCCTTCAAACACACACACACACACAATTACATCAATGGCTTCTCTTCAACTAACAACGCCTCTCTCCAGTCGCTCAGACCTCTCTCTTCCCGCCATCACACTTTTCCGATGTCGCCGGAAACCTGTCTCCGTCCGATGCGCCGCCGCTGATTTCGACGCCAAGGTTTTCCGGCACAATTTGACGAGAAGCGATAATTATAACCGCAAAGGCTTTGGACATAAGAAGGAGACGCTTCAGCTCATGAATCAAGAGTATACCAGTAAGATATTCTCTTAATTAATTAATGCTTATTTTCACTAGTTTGTATAATTATTCGTATCCTGAATTTGTTTATGGTTATTGAATTGTTAAAGTTTGTTAGGTTTGGTTAATTATTTTATGATATTATTATTACATAATGTTGTTAGAATTTTATGATATTATTGTGATACAGTGTTGATTTCATGATGTTATTGTTATGATTATTGTTGTTGGAAGTTACATTTTGTTAAAGTATTTAGTTCTTTTAGTGAATCATGAGAGTTTGTTAGGTATGGTTTATAATGTTATTGTTGGTTGTTGTATTAGTTGGTTCGATTATGAATCGTGAGAGTTTGTTACGGAAATTTATATTTCGTTTATGTATTAGTTATTTTAATGAATCGTGAAAAGTTGTTACTTCTTGTTGGTTAATTTCATGCTGTTATATGATGTTGAAATGTACATTTCGTTATTGTATTAGTTCATGCTAATTGATGGATTTGTGTGATACTGTGTTGACTGATACCGTTAATTGTGTAAGAAATGTGTTGCAGCCTGGTATAAACTATAAAGCGATTGATATTAGTTTGCTTGATTGAATTGTTGAATGGTTGAACATGTTTGTTACTTTGTATACTTATTCCGGGTCGATGCAATTTTTTGGTGTGGTAATGTTGTATGTTATTATAAACAGGCGATATCATAAAGACTTTGAAGGAAAATAACTATGAATATACATGGGGAAATGTTACTGTAAAGCTTGCAGAAGCTTATGGCTTTTGCTGGGGTGTTGAGCGTGCCGTTCAGATTGCTTATGAAGCCAGGAAACAGTTCCCCGATGAGAAGATATGGATCACAAACGAAATTATTCACAACCCAACTGTTAATAAGGTATTGACAACCGAACATGTTATTTCTACTTGCCTGGACACACACATCCTTTATAATCTGTATTTATGTATTTGAGCAGAGATAGTAAACAAATTAAATTCTGTTTTGTTAGAGGCTAGAAGATATGGAAGTTAAGGATATACCCATTGAGGATGGAGAGAAACAGTTTGATGTCGTCGACAAAGGTGATGTCGTGATTCTTCCTGCGTTTGGAGCTGCAGTAAACGAGATGTTGACTTTGAGTAACAAACAAGTACAAATAGTTGATACGACATGCCCTTGGGTGTCGAAGGTGTGGAATTCTGTCGAGAAGCACAAGAAGGGGGACTACACGTCAATAATTCATGGTAAATATTCTCATGAGGAGACAGTAGCAACAGCTTCTTTCGCTGGAAAGTATATAATTGTAAAGAACATGGATGAGGTAAGCTTAATGTGTTTTTTATGGTAGTGAAGAACGCTTATTCACAACCATATACCTGAGTTAAGTGGTTTCTTACTTTATTCAGGCAACATATGTGTGTGATTACGTTCTTGGTGGTAAACTTAATGGATCTAGCTCAACCAAAGAAGCGTTTCTAGAGGTGTTGTCTTCTTTCTAATAATATTGATCTCTTACATATGTTAAACAATTCTTTCTATTTCTCATTTCAATTCTTTTCTACTTCTAATTATAAAGATCGGTCATTGTTGTCTACTTCTAGTTAAGTTTTGAACTTTGGCATGCCTGCAGAAATTCAAGTTTGCAGTTTCCAAGGGTTTCGATCCGGACAAAGATCTTGTCAAAGCTGGTGTTGCGAACCAAACTACAATGCTAAAGGGGGAAACCGAGGAGATAGGTATGCTACTAGTAGTAATGGTAAAGTGGGTAGGTCCAGCGCGGTAGGTAAAAATATTAAAAATTAAAAATGGGTAATTTTGGTATGGGTCAAAACAGGTTGAGTTGAACTAACACTTTGTAATCCAATTCTTTTATTATCATTTAGCATGTCAAATGTAATTACAAAAATTACATTTTTTAAATAATATATTTATTTATTAAATAAAATGTTTAGGATGTGTTTCTAAGATCCACGTTGAAGATAACCTGTTCAACTCCTTTAGACCTGCTATAAAACATAAACCGAATCGACCCATTTAGTATTAAATAGGTTGAAATTGCCACTTCGTGGTTGAATTCACATCAACCAATTCATCACATTACTCGGTGTTTCCTTATTTACAGGGAAATTAGTAGAGAGGATTATGATGCAAAAGTTTGGAGTAGAAAATATCAACAATCATTTCATAAGTTTTAACACCATCTGTGACGCTACTCAGGCAAGTTCTCACAGTTCTCTTTTCTTATATCACAACATGCTTCATCGTCATCTTACATTAATATGTTAATGTAATCTATCCGTGTAGGAGAGACAAGATGCTATGTATAAGTTGGTAGATGAAAAATTGGATCTTATGTTAGTAGTCGGCGGGTGGAACTCAAGCAACACCTCGCATTTACAAGAGATCGCAGAGGAGCGCGGGATTCCGTCTTATTGGATTGACAGTGAACAAAGAATCGGTCCTGGAAACCGAATATCTTATAAATTGATGGTAATAATTTCAGCGCACACACTAATTTTTGGTGTCAATCAAATGACACTGTTATTGGTTCTTTTTTACGTAACTATGTTTAAACATGTCATTGTAACAGCACGGTGAATTGGTTGAAAAAGAAAACTGGCTACCAAAGGGCCCGGTCACAATCGGTGTCACATCTGGTGCATCTACCCCAGATAAGGTAAATGTTTCACCAGAAAATATATGTAAAATGTCAGTTTAGTAAAAGCTTAAATGGTTTATCGGGCTGGTTGTTTTTGGCGTGGGTTGGATCAGGTCGGGTTGTGTTGGCTCCATTTTTAATAGATAATTAATGTGTTAAATATGAGTAATAAAACTATATCACTACAATAGTAATATAAGTTTATGAATAAAATGCTTAATGAAGTTGCATGCATTAATATTTACAGTTTGAATGGTTCAAGTTTGTTTTTGTGGTTGATTTTTATGTGTTGAACATGGATGGATATATGCAGGCTGTGGAAGATGCTCTACTGAGGGTATTTGAGATCAAAAGTGAAGAAGCCCTGCAACTTGCATAGATGAGGAGTATATACCTAACAAGAGAGTCAAATAATATTCATGTCCTTATATGTTCAATGTTGTGTGTATAATTATTAAAAACCAATTGCTTTGGTATCGGTTTTGAAACACGCCTTTCTAATATGAAAAATTGCCGTTAGGGGTGTGCAAAAATCAGTCCCTAGCAACAAAAAAACCAGCTAGCTATATGGTACGGAATGGAGCCCCTAGGGGCTTCATTGCACCACATCAGTCCCACGTAGACATAAGCTTCATTCAATAACACTCATGCAATGGAATAACGCCCATTTAATTAAAAAAGAAAAAAGAGAAACAAAAACAAAAAAATGATTGGTTGTGATAAAGAGGCCCCACTTGATCAAGTCGTTGAACTCGTTATTGTGCATTTGTGCTGGTGGGTCTTCAATAGCGCCCCTAAATTGGCGTCTGTGAAATGGATGGGGGCCGCTATTGGTTGTTAAAAGGCTGAGGTGGAGGGGGCACTACCCCCATACTGGGTAGCCTTAGTACTAAACCCAACTGACTAATTGACTATTAAACCCATCTAACTTACCGTTAAGTTGCTTATCATTCACAACAAAACCTACCCTTACCTTACTAAGACACATCTGATAGCTACTAGATGCAATTATGCAAATGGCATGTAACGGGTTATATGGGTGTGGGAAACAAGCAAAACCTGAAAACCGAAGCCTACCCGTTACCGGAAAAAAAGAAATTGAATTGTGAATATGGTTTTCGGTTTGGTTCCTAATTGCATCCAAATTGTGAATTCGGTTTTCAGTTACACAAATCTTGCTTATGTTTCTTAATTTTGAGAATTCATATGACAACTATTAGCAGAGTGGATATGAGAATTTGAAGGAGTTTAAATATACCGACTCAAAAGAGAAACAACATAAAACTACTTAAAAAGTATTTTGATTATTATATCATGTTTTTCATATTATGTTAGCTTAAATTAGAAAAAATCTCTATGTTTCTTAATTTTATTTCATTTACATATTATTGTATAATTTTTTTAGATTAAGTTGATTATAGTAGTATATGTTATTAAGTCGGTCCGAGTGTTCGACTATGTCAACAGGACTAACCAGTGAACTGATAGAACGACCAGTCAAGGTCCGGTTCTAAAAAAAAATGGTTCTAACAACTAAAGCTTTTTTCCTTTCATTTTCTTCAAGGAACTTAAAATACAATGTTTAAGACTCTTTTAACTCATACATAGCACACATACTAACAAGTAACAAAACAAACAAGATTCAAGACCAAAACAACCAAGTCGAAACAACCATAAGAACAACAAAAATACCGAGGAACAAGAAACATATCGTCAAGAAAGCCAATTTAGTTCCTTGTACATGAATCGGGTATTGATAAAAGCCATGAGCATAACCTCCATGTGCATATGATGATAACATAACACTAGTTGCTCCATAAGCACTCATGTCATAAAAATCAACCACCCGAAAATTCAAAACAGACGAAATGGCACCAAAAAGACTAGTCCTATCTTGGCGAAAATACGTTAACTCTGGTACTGTAGCTGTTTGGGGCCGATGGCTAGCTGGGCGACTAGGAATGTCATCTTTGGATGCAGGGTGAGCCATGAGGTCTGACCCGGATGTTCCTCTACCATAAATAGGCACCAAGTTGTCATCATCTACACGCGCTTTGCAAACCGGGCATTCATGGGAGTATGAATGGAACTGCAGCCATTTGTACAAACATGGCCAACAAAAAAGGTGGCCACAAAGTGTCACAACAGGATCTTGAGCTAAATCAAAACAGATATTGCATTCAAAAACTGCTATATTATTATTATTATACTTGCATTCACCATCTGTATCCATAGCTGATGGGGTGTTTGAATAATTGGATACCTATTTTAGTAAACAACAAGCATAAGAACATAAAAAAGGTAACAGGTATTCCATCAAGTTATGAACATGGATTTGTAGTAGAAGTAATAATATTATTCAGATTTCTACAGAAAAAACAAGTTGAAGAAGCAATATCGTACCAGATGGAGCAGGGATTCAGCTCAATTAAATTGGATTAAAAAAGTTAACTATAAAGTATTAATAAATCATAGAAACAGAGAGTAAGATGAGAGGTATAAATATGGTGGCGAAATGGAGGGGGCCTACGGTCGTACAACGGACGTTTTCTGACTTTTTTTCTTTATTTATTTGAATAAATTATACCATTGGGTATCGAGCTTGAGAAATCTAACATGACATATCAATTTTATATTTAAAATAGACTGATTTATAACTTTAATATTAATATCTAACCTAAAACAATATAGAACTCCAATGTAACTCTAATATTAACACTTATCTTAAGTAATGGTCATGTGAATGGGGCGTTAAAGCCTATTTTGACACCCATTTCACCTTGGAACACCCCCCCCCCCCTTTGTTAAAGGGGCATTAATCTTCCTCACGCGAAATATTTCGCTCAACTAAAACCTTGCTCCACCCAATCTCTTGTGAACACGTGGCAGAAGGCGATTAACCACCACTCATTTTTTTTGTTTTTATTTTTTAATATCTTTATACACACACTCACACCATACCACATCACTACACCCCTTATAAATTTATAAATTTCAAGACCCTTTCACCCCCTTACTGGGCTCACATGTAACATGTTGAAAAATGCCCCATTTCACCCACCAAATTTCACCCACTACTACACATGATCTAAAGACTAAACAAATGTACAACTCTAACATACTAATATTGATACCTAACCTAAAACAATGTATAACTCTATTAACCTATTCGGCTCTGCTTGAAAATAGAATTCATATTTACCGGTTTGAACATAATTAGTGACTTGCCTATACATGATTAATGAATTACCTGAACACATGTTTTTTTCCTGTATGAACAATACCCCACAAAAAAATAGTCGTTTTTTCTCCGTTTTTATATAACACTATGGTACTCGTTGGAAAGATAATAAAACGCTCGTTAATTTGGTGTAATTTTTTTCTTTAAAAAATCTCGTAGATAAAAGATATTAACGTTTAAAAATTATAAGAGGAAACATGAGAAAGAAAAATCCAATTTTGTTTTTAAACTTTTTTTTCCCTAAAATTACTTATGCCACATGGCATCCTACATGACACTCTCAAGGGGGAGAATGACTATACGAGTGCCATGTAGGATTTGAGGTTTTCAGTTATATGAAAGATTTTTAAGAATTAATTACACGGTATGCTAATATTATGAATTTAATACATATTTATTTTCGAAACTATACTATCGATCCAAAAATTATGAATAAAGTAACATGGATGGTACAAAGTTATGCATAAACGTATGATAGTTGGTCGACCAACCATGCTACATCAGGGACCAAACCATTGTTACATTAATGCATAACTTGAGACCAATGGTGTAATTTCCAGTAAATATGTAACAAAACCATCTAAATACGTATAAATAACAAAAAACTTAGAGAGAGCTAAATCAATATCATGAATGTAAGCCATTGAAGTAGTTTCTTAGGTCTTTTGGACTATCAATTACTCATGTGATGGTGATATGTATGATTTGATGAACTATAATCATTGTGAGAGACAAGGTGCACTTGTTTAAGGTTAGCGTCCAAGATAATGGTGTGAGATTTGTATAACTTTGTTGTTTTAGTGAAAACACTACAATTTGATAGATGTAAATATTATAATCATCTCATAACTTGTAATATTTGTTAGGGGTTGGTTAATATAAGTACTATTTACTTGTCACACACACTCTTATTACTCCACAAACAAGTGAACAACGCTAGTTCATAATTTTGTTTTGAAGTCTTATTCGAAAGGTTTAATGGTCTAACCATTGCGCATGACTTGCCATCACTAGTTGTCTCGTATTTACATGCAACATTATATCTATATGATTTATAACAAATGACGGCGCAATTGCATCATGTAGCGAGGCCCATGTTATGGTCCAACTCAAGGTTGAAATTGCTTTGTACCACCACGTTTTTAACTTTAGCAAAAGATAACATAACAGTAGCGAAGCTTGGAGATCGAATCAACGGGGTCCGGACTCATTTTTTTTATGGGTAGGGGCCGGACTCAATTCATATAAAAATTACATACGAAAATCGCAAAATTTCACCATTGCGCCAAAAAACGGCGGGGGCCGGGGCACCCCCGGCCCTCCGCTACGCTTCGCCCCTGTTTGTCCAATCCAACATACCTAGCTATTCGTTATGTACGTACCTAAACATTATTATGAACAATTAATGTTCTTAATAACGTAGTGTCTAATGGTAACCAAATAAAGCAATTTCTCAAGATATGTGGTCTAGTTGTACATGTACTCACAATAGAGGAAGAGATCGGTGAAAGTTACCTTCGATACTCGTTCTACTAGGGGGTTTATACCTTGTTAAAAAATGGATATAAAACACAAATAAAATGATTAGCTTAGGTCTTCTAACCAAGATCATCCTCTTTTGGAGAAAAAGTATTCAATCGAGCTCTCTTCTAACCAAAGTTGTGCTCTATTGTTAGCAATGATCATTAAATTATTAAGGTTGTACCACCATACTCGCGTTTATTATAAGATGTGATAAATGTTTAACCATCAATACAACGAACATAATGTTGTTAGAAACCTTAATGGAAATAAAGTCTACTAAGAGTAGGGGGGGGGGGGGGGAAGGAGAGGGGTGAAGCGCCATGTGGCACTTGTGGGACCTATGTGGGGTGTGGGGGGGGGGGGGGAGAAAATTGTGAGGAGTGGAAGGGGGAAAAGGGGTGAAAGGAATAATATTATATTGTGTTAAAGTTAAAAAAAATTCGGCCAACCAGACAAAGCCACGTGGCTTCCTCCCCTCCCCCACGCCAAGCTTCCTCTCCCCGCCTGCTAGGGCTGTTCACGAGCCGAGCCGATCTGAGCGGAGCTTTGCTCATGCTTGGCTCGTTTACAAACCGAACCGAGCGGAGCGGCTCATTTACATTCGAGCCGAAAACCGAACGAGCATTCTTCGAGCGTAAATTTTCCGAGCGAGCGCCGAGCGAGAATCGGGCGGAGAGTACTTTAGACAATCATAAAATTAGGATGTTTCCTTCGATGTTTTGATTGTCGGGTGACATTACAACTAAGGTCGAACTATCCAATGATAACACTAATATTGAGATCCCAGTGTCCAAGGATGAAGCTTAGATTGAGGCTAGTGAGGCGATTAGCATATGTCAGAGAACAGTTGTTGCATTGTGATGTAAGGTGATATCAAGCGACAATTAGCGATGGACGACTAATAATATGAAGAAGTCAAGACTGTCACCTCATGATATATGTGTTTACTATTAAATATAGTGTTCAATTTTTTATGGGGTTAAGTGGGCTAGTTATATTTTGTTTACATATACCGAGTCAAATAGAATGTTATATATAAAGCCATAAATTTATCTGTAAATTGTGTGTATATTTATAATTAAATATATAATAAATAAATAAAAATTTATTCGAGCCGAAGCGAGCCGAGCGTACCTCTGCTCGTGCTTGGCTCATTTACAAACCGAACCGAGCCGATCGGCTCATTTACAACCGAACGAATGCTCGAGCGAGCATTTTTCGAACATTTTCCGAGCGAGCGATCGGCGAGCGATTTGAATAGCCCTACCGCCTGCCACTCCCGCCCTCACCTCCACGTCCCCTAGGGGTGGTGTTCCCGCCGCCAACTCAGCCTCCCGCCCCTTTCCCCCGCCCCACTCCCTGTAGTCTAAGCAAGTAAAATATATGCACAACCCTATTAAGAGCGTATATCTATTGGCCTTGGTGATAAAAAATTGATTTGATAATAAAAAGTAACCTACAAAATATAAAAAGTAATCAAAGATTCTGCTAAACTTTATTAAAAAAATAAAATTATGAGCATATTGCCTAGATTAAATGAAAGAATTAAAACATAGCACGTGTCATATAACTTTTTTAAAATGTATCTTCTTATAAATAAAAGTGTAGCAACAACTATATTTTATCAAATGTCGGTACCTTTCAAAAAAAATTCAAATGTCGGTGCTGGTTTATTGAAGTGGGAGGGTGTGGCAACCGCCAATTTATGCATTGGTTCACAAATCATCTCTTTTCTAAATTTTAAAATAAACGTAAACAGATTATCTTTTTTTTTTTTTTTGAGAAGAAAGAATCTGTGGAGCCAAATCTTGAATCCACTAACTAATGGTATACGAAATTTGTTGATTAGTACCCCGTTGAAACAAAGGCCACCACCTTTAATCGATTTGATTGGTTGATGAGGTTGTTTGAAAAGTTTTAATTCGAGTGGCAATTGTGTAAGTTTTGCGGGTTGATTGTATTAAAATACCGAAATCGAAAACTTCTAGATGTGATAACCGATATCGATACCGAAAACCTCGGTTCGGTACGAGATCGATTTGGTATTCGGTGCAATATACTCATCCCTAGATATATATATATAGGGGGCGGTTATTCTACAAAGTAAAAGAAACGTGCGAAGGATGCGAATGATCTTTGTACTTGATAATTACGTAATGATAATTACGTAATGATAATTACGTAATGTTTTTGTATGATCATGAAGGCATTACGTAATTATCATTACGTAATTATCAAGTCATGAAGGCATTACGTAATTATCATTACGTAATTATCAAGTACAAAGTGATCCTTCGCATCCTTCGCACGTTTGTTTTACTTTGTATTTGAACCTGTCCCTATATATATATATATATATATATATAGGGTGATGTTAGGATACAAAGGATGTGTTTTGTGAGAAGGGTGAGAAGTAAATGTGGCCTTTAGATCATGTAGATGGATGGTTGAGATTAAATGAGTGGCAAAATTGTAAATTGTGTTATAGTTTATTTATTAAAATGGGTCTTGTGAGGGTATAACTGTCAAAACACCAAGAAAACATATTAAATATACCTCCTTTATTTAAGGAAAACAATCCCCGTTTATCTCTCTTCCCTTTAATATTAAAAAAAAAATCTCTCTTCCCTTTCCTTAGAACCGTCTCTCTCTTTCTTCATCTTTGTTGCTTCATCCCTCTTGAAGTAATAAAAAAAGTCAAAGAAGAGAAACCTCTGGCTTCATAATTAACGCATATCAAATGAAGACAAACCTTTTGCTTCATAATTATGTTTTTCACTTTCGTGTTGTTCATATAACATTTTATTTCATCGTTAATTGTTATGCATAGTTATCATAATGGATTTCGTACAAAGGATGCGTTAATCGACTCGATACAGTCTTTTGTTTTTCTTCCTAGAGTGTTGTTATTGACCATTAATAGATAATGTATTTGAATTGTATATAGAGATAATATTTATCATTTATGTATAGATATCTCTTCCCTAAAATAAGGGATTGTACTTTGTATTTATACCCAATTGTTCAATGGAATTAGACTCAAGCATTGAACCATAATATTCTTCATAATAGATAATGTATTTGAATTGTATATAGAGATAATATTTATCATTTATGTATAGATATCTCTTCCCTAAAATAAGGGATTGTACTTTGTATTTATACCCAATTGTTCAATGGAATTAGACTCAAGCATTGAACCATAATATTCTTCATGGTATCAAAGCCTTAACCCTATTTTTTCTTCCTCTAGCCGTAACCTATCCCTGTGTGTTCGATTTTTTTTTCTGCCCTCTTGCTTCGCAGATCACTAACAATCGATCATCATGACCACCATTCACCCCGCTGTTCAAGTCACAAACATTAAAAACTTTGTCCCTATTATCCTTGACCGTCAGACTGAGCATTACAATACCTGGGCTGAGCTCTTCATCATTCACTGCAAAACGTGTGATGCCTATGACCACCTTCTACCCCGTGTCCCTCCCACAGCCACCGCCTCTAAGGAACCCGAATCCTCTTCCAAACCCACGTACCACGAGTCTTGGGAACGGGTGGATGCCATAGTTCTCCAGTGGATTTATGGCACCATCACTCAAGATCTCGTTCACACTATCATGGTGTCTAACACCACCGCCTATGACGCTTGGTGCCGCCTCAAAAACCTTTTCCTTGATAACCAAGCCGCCCGAACCATCGCCCTTCAAAACAAATTTTTTAACACCCGTCTAGAACGTTTCTCTGACATGTCCTCGTACTGTCAGCACATGAAACTTCTCTATGACCAACTCATTAGCTTAGGCGCCAACGTCACTGAAAACCAACTCGTCATGCAAATCTTAACCGGCCTTACCGAACAATACGAAACCATTAAGCTCATCCTTCAACAAACCAAACCCTTACCCGATTTTTACAACACCCGCTCACAACTTTGTCAGGTAGAAGACCAGAAAATCACCCAAACCTCCCTCTCCGCCCAATCCGCAGGAACCGCCCTTAACACACTCACATCCCCCCCGGTCCCACCCACCAACTCCCAAAACCAAAATAATTCCGACAACCCAGACCAGGGCGCTAACAGAAGCCGGGGACGCGGCCGTGGTCGCGGCAAAGGCGGCTACGGTCGTGGCAGGTTTCAGCAACAGGTCTGGCAGCCTAACATGCCTTGGCAACAACCACCATGGACCGGCCAACCTACTCAGCCCACCTCCTTCTCTCCTTGGGCCACGTGGGCTTACCCACCTTGCCCTTATCCTTCAAGCCCAATTCCCCCATACTCCAACCAACCATTTAATTACCCAGCCCACCCTAATAACTACCCAGCCCAACCACCCTCCTATTCGCCCCACTTCCCTGGTCAGCCCAACTACACATCCAAACAGCCCAGTAAGCCTCCTCAGCCCAGGTCTGCTAATCCGACCGGTCTGCTAGGCCCAAGACCGGACGCCGCTCAGTCTGCTCAGTCATACTCTGCCTCCTACTCGCCCACGGACATTGCTCAAGCCCTTTACAACTTGGCGCTCCACAACAATGACTCCTCTTGGACCATGGACACCGGGGCCACAGGTACAATGTCTCCTCAATTTAATAAGTTCCCCTCTATTTTTAATTCTAGCATTATTCGCAACATTATTGTTGGGAATGGTAAAACCATTCCGGTTTTAGGTCAAGGCAACATTACCTTACCCCCACCATTCCCACCCTTTAAACTTAATAATGTCCTTTACGCACCTAATCTTGTCAAAAACCTTATATCTGTGCGTCGTTTTACAACTGATAACCAATTATCCGTTGAATTTGACCCATATGGTTTTACTGTGAAGGACCTTCAGACCAAGAAACCTATCCTACGGTGCAATAGCTCTGGGGATCTCTACACTCTCAGCCCGTCCAACGTCACCAACCTCACCACTGCTTCCACCTATGCAGCTATTTCTCAAGACATCTGGCATCAACGGCTCGGTCACCCTGGCCCAGCTATTTTGAATAATTTAAAAACTTCTAGTTCAATTTCTTGTAGTTCTTTAAATAATAAAACTTGCAGTTCTTGTATTTTTGGTAAACATACCAGACTACCTTTTGTTGCTTCTAATACAAGTACTCGTATGCCATTTGATCTTGTTCATAGTGACGTTTGGACATCCCCTATCATGTCTAATGGGGGTCATCGATATTATGTGTTATTTTTGGATGATTTCACTAATTTTTTATGGACTTACCCTCTAGCCCATAAATCCGATGTCTTTGCCATGTTCACCAAATTTAATAACCTTGTCCAAACCCAATTCAACACTAAAATTAAACAACTACAATGTGACAACGGTCGTGAGTATGCCAATAATCAATTTTATAATTTTTGCACCTCCCATGGCATGCACTTCCGTTTTTCATGTCCCCACACCTCCTCCCAAAATGGCAAAGCCGAACGTAAAATTCGCACCATTAACAACCTTATGCGAACCATCTTAGCCCACTCATCCATGCCCACAACCTATTGGCCACATGCCCTTGACACCGCCACCTACCTACTCAATATCATCCCCACAAAAATACACAATTTCCAAACCCCCACCCAACGCCTTTATCATTGCCTACCCACCTATGACCACCTCCGTGTGTTCGGGTGCGTATGTTACCCCCTCATCCCTCACACCACCATACACAAGCTAGCCTACCGCTCCCATCCATGTGTATTTTTGGGTTATCCTCCCAATCATAGGGGGTACAAGTGTCTTGACCTTAAAACCCGTACCATCACCATTAATCGTCATGTCCTATTTGACGAAACCATCTTCCCATTTTCCAAAACACACAAAACTACCCCTCATACCTACACCTTCCTTGATGACTCTCCACACCCATCCCGCTATTCCTCTTACTCGCCACCTCAGCCTACTACACCTGACCCGGTTTCCCCACCTACATCACCCATAATTCCTTCCCCTGATCCATTAACACCCACGGCCCAATTACCCTTACCTGTTCCATCCGCCTCGGCCCAATTACCCTTACCCACTAACCAACATCCCAACTCTCCTCTGGACCCCAACCACACGCCACCTCCGATTGGCCCACTCCCCTCACAGCCTAGCTCACCACCCCAGCATACTTCCCCGATCCCGGTTCCACCTCCTCCCCCCCCCCCCCTTCCCGCACCATTCACACCCGGGCTATGTCCGGCATCTCCAAACCCAAACATATATTTAACCTCTCCGCCTCCACCATTGCACCACTACCTAAAAACCCTCATGATGCCTTGACCAAACCGGAATGGCATAATGCCATGAAAAACGAATTTAATGCTTTAATTAAAAACAAGACTTGGGAACTTGTCCCGAGACATCCTGATATGCATATTATTCGTAGCATGTGGCTATTTCGCCACAAATACAGGTCGGACGGTACTCTTGAGCGCTACAAGGCTCGTTTGGTTTGTGATGGTAGTAATCAGGAGATTGGGATTGATTGCGGGGAAACATTTAGCCCGGTTGTTAAACCGGCCACCATCCGTACTGTTTTGACTCTGGCTCTCTCACAGTCATGGTCCATTCATCAACTGGATGTCACCAATGCGTTTTTGCATGGCCACCTTACTGAGACGGTTTATATGTATCAACCCATGGGGTTTAGACATCGGGACTATCCCGATCATGTGTGTCGTTTGACCAAATCTCTCTATGGTCTTAAACAGGCACCACGGGCGTGGTATCAACGCTTCACTGATTTTGTCACTTCTATTGGTTTCTTGCAGAGCAAATGTGACAACTCTCTTTTCACCTACCACCACGGGGGTGACGTTGCTTACTTATTAATTTATGTCGATGATATTATTCTCACCACTTCCACAGACTCTCTCAGGAAGAAACTCATGGGCAGCCTCGCGGCTGAATTTGCCATGAAAGATCTTGGACCTCTTAGTCATTTTTTGGGTATCTCTGTCTCAAGAACGGCTAACCAAATGTTTTTATCTCAGAAGTCGTATGCTTTGGATGTCATTAGTCGTGCAGGTATGGACTCTTGTAACCCGGTTGCTACACCAGTTGACACGAAGCCCAAGCTCAGCGCCACCTCAGGGGCTTTGTTTGAAAATCCATCCTTATACCGCAGTCTGGCTGGTGCGCTACAATATCTGACCTTTACCAGGCCTGACATCACATATGCGGTTCAGCAGATTTGTATTCATATGCACAGTCCCACTATCGATCATTGGAATGCACTGAAACGCATACTCAGGTATATTAAAGGCACTTCCGATTATGGGCTCACTTTATCCTCATGCGCTGATGTTTCGTTACGCGCTTACACTGATGCTGATTGGGCTGGATGCCCGGACACTCGTCGATCTACTTCGGGTTACTGTGTTTACTTGGGTCCTAATGTTTTATCATGGTCGTCGAAACGTCAGACTACTATTTCACGTTCCAGTGCTGAAGCTGAGTACCGGGCTGTTGCTAATGTTGTTGCCGAAGTCTGCTGGCTCCGCAATCTTCTCTTAGAACTACGTCGTCCTTTATCCAAGGCCACTCTTGTTTATTGTGACAACATTAGTGCCGTATACCTATCTCATAATCCAGTCCAGCACCAGCGCACGAAACACATTGAACTGGATATTCATTTTGTTCGTGAGCATGTTCAACGTGGTACTATTCGGGTTCTCCATACGCCTACACGACTTCAGATTGCTGACATCTTCACCAAAGGTTTACCACGAGTCTTATTTGATGACTTCCGCTCCAGTCTCAACATCCGCCCTCCTTCTGCTTCGACTGCGGGGGTGTAATAGATAATGTATTTGAATTGTATATAGAGATAATATTTATCATTTATGTATAGATATCTCTTCCCTAAAATAAGGGATTGTACTTTGTATTTATACCCAATTGTTCAATGGAATTAGACTCAAGCATTGAACCATAATATTCTTCAACCATTATAGTTAGTGAACTTGAATTTGTATGTGGTTAAAACACATAAAGTTGTAGTTTATGGGTTTATTTAATTGTTTTGGAGGTAAACAGTTTAATCTAGCGTAGTTGGTGTCAAAACACAATAGGTTTTATGGGTTAAAACACACTTGAATTTGGGTTTGGTGATAAAACACAAGTGTGGATGCTTGTTTGTGTGTTTGGTGTTTAAGCGATAGTCTTGTTCTTGTTTATGTGTTTTATGTTTAAACGATAGTTCAAACAATACTTTTTTTTTTGTGTGTTTTACGTTTAAACGATAGTGTTGAAGCAGGATTTGATTTTTAAAACACAAACGAATTTGGGTTGACGATAAAACACAACATGCAGCCTGTGTATATTGTACATGAAGATAAAACACAACGTCAAGCACACGTCTAGTATAACTATTTAATTTGATTTGAATGTATAATCAGTTCAAGATTTGAAATAAAAAATCCTAAAAAATCTCATCAATTAAAACCCACCTAAAATACAATATTAAATGATATATGTATGATTACATTATTACCCTTGGTCTTAAAATATTCTACCGCCACGTGTCAGCATGAGATTGCTTCTTACCCTTCTTACGAAATCCATCCTTTGTACCGGAACCTCTACCTATATATATATATATATATATATATATATATATAGGGTAGGGATCATACGAGAACCAACTTTATTGTGAGAACCATGAGAACCAATGTGAACATGGGGCAATTTTGTAATTATTCATCTCCATACAAAACCCAAACTCATCCCTTCATTTATCCTCTGCCTATTCACATATTATAATTATCATTTTCCACCTTCATGATTAGTCAACAAATCCATCATCTTCGTCTTCCACCGATCATTAACATGGAGTCAGAATTGAAAAAGCAACAGATCCAACAATGGAGTTAGAATTGAAAGGCAAAAGGAACATGATAATAATATGTGAATATATCCAACATCTCTCTCTTTTTCCATCTCCGTACAAATCGCCGATGGCCGGATCTCCGCCTAAGGCTCCGACCAGACAAAACTTTCAGCCGTGGCTCCTTCTTCAGGCCAACCGCAACTCTCCATCGTCACATGACTCACGTGCGCCACATCCGACTCGGATCATATACAGAGAAACGACATCAGATTCGGATCTAGACTTACCGTTTTGGCACCGGACGTGGTTCATTGGATTATTAATGGCGGTTTCGTTCTTCGGTCTAGCTGTTTTCCTGTTTCTAACGATGGATTCAGATTACACGTCGGCTCCTGGTTATGCAGCCACTTCTGAAGGCATTGAGGTATTTTCTGTGTATAAGATCTGATTACTGTCTTTAATAGTGATTGATTGAAATTTGAGCTAGGTTATGGTTATTTAGGCTCAGTTTTGGTGTGAGTTGTGTAGAATGGAATGTTAGTGGATTTTGATATGTTTTGATGACTTGTTTTGCAAGAAATAAGAAAATTAGAGTGTTAGAATAGTGTTGTTGTTGAAGTTTATTGATTTGTTTGGAGTGTTAATGTCAAAACAGGTGCATTAAGATTGTTAATGCACATGTGCAAAACGTAATTTATAATGTTTAAATTAATGTTATATAACATATTAGTATAAGTAAGTTAGTAACAATAATGCACAATTGCATGTGTTTTGTTGTAATTAACAAAGTAATGGTGTTGCACATGTGCATTCAAATCGAAATATCGGTTTTATTATGCGTTTTTATTGATTGTAGCTAATATATGGGGAAAAATCAAAGAAAGTAACATTTGTAAAAGGAACAAAAAGGTTATCAGAAGCAATTGAAGATAGTGACACGATTATTGATCAGAAATTTGAATCAGGTTGGTATTATTTGTTTAGCCCGGATGTACTTGGTAGTTACTTTATTCCGTTTATTAGTTATGTTAATTATTGTATAGCAGAAACTAATCGAACTCCATTTGATCTCCTAGAATCGGAAGCTGATAATGTAATGGATGTTTATCAAGAAGTTGAATCAGGTTGTTATTATGTATTAAGTACATTTATATAGAAAATGCACATGTGCATATGTGTAGTTTTATCTTTTGAAATATTAAATGTTTGATGTTTACTCACACAAAATATCTTATGTGCAGATTTGAAATTAAAAAAGAAGGTTCAAAGAGGTCAAACAAGCGGAAACATATTGAAAGGGCGAATAATGATGGTATGTTGATTTACGCAATATTTAACATATATATTGTTGATTATGCACATGTGCATAGTATAAGGATGAACGTGACATATTGTGTTTTATAACAAATGTGTGTGCAGATGCAAATACAATAAAGAAAAAAACATCAAAGCGTGTTAAAACGGTGGTAATGAAGTCAACTCAAAAGAAGGTATGAAAAAAGCAAATTGGCGTTTGAAACAAATACGTGTTACACCACATCAACTTTGGTTGAGGATAAGGAAATTGTCAAACAAACAAAGAAGTTTGTATAACATTTTGTGTAATGTATGTTTGGTTTAACATTTTGTTATGTTGGTGAACGTGAGATTGTGAGATAATTAGCAGTTTGTATGTAGGTGGTTAACATAGTTGGTTTGTAATATGGATATTTTTTTGTTATCGTTTGTTTTATTGAGTTAATATGTTTGGTAAAGACTACATGTAGTTGTATGATAAAAACAAATTGGTATAAAAGCTTTGTTATTTGAAGGATGATGTATGCATATATGTATGCCCGAAAGTTAAACCACTAAAAAAATCTAACAATGTTAGTGTAATGCACATGTGCATGCAGTACACGTTTCTTATTTTATAGGTATTATATACATGTGTTTTAAGTTTATTCATGTTTGTTGTCATACACGTGTTTTATTATCAATTTATGTTATAATATGCATGAATAAACACTTGACGAGTTCGAGTGTATTTTATATCTCACTTTGCGTCCATTTAATGATTATTGGATAGAATTTGTGACCCCTTATATATCTGTATCGCGTCCATTTTATAATCATTTAAGTATGGTAATTGACAATTCATTCAAAAGTGCGATTTAAGAGTGAAATGCACATGTGCATACGGTGTATTTCTGTATATATAACAACGAAATGCACATGTGCATCAGGATGACGTCATATGACGTCACAAGCCATTTTTTTATTTTTTTTTATTTTTTTTATTTTTTTTTCAAATTAATAATGCAAAATAATCATTTTGGTGTTTTTACTTTTTTTATTTTTTTATTTATTTAGGTTATATAATTTTTTTTTTATTTTTTTTTATTTTTTGATGGAGGGGTTTTTGTAGACACCTTCATATTTACAAAAATGCCACATGTTCACACTGGTTCTTTGGTTCTCTCCCTAAATGGTGGTTCTCAAATGATCCAAATCCTATATATATATATATATATATATATATGGTAGGGTTCAAATAGGAACCATACCTTAAGTAGGAACCATAGGAACCAATCTTAGCCATTGATCTTTAATGGCATGATTGTAAATAAGTAAAACATTAATTAATTGTTTATTTTAATCAAGGGGTATTATTGACTTTTGTTCAATATGCTTATTAATAGGTTATTAAGTCTACATTGTAACTGACTACTACTCCAAATTTTCAAATACGTATCTATACATCAGAACCCTATGAAGAACATATCAGAAAACTTATGAAGATCAACAATACAGGTATGTATTAATATTCAATCTTTCTTTCTTATTGTTAATTTTAGTAATTTCTCAGAAGTAATTGTTTTTTTTTTTTTGTTATATCGAAATGTACATTCAATCTAATATGTGATTTCATAAATAAGTTTTTTTAAATGTGATTTTCATAAATATGTTCACTGATTGTTTTAATGTTATCAAAGTACAGAAAAAATGCGAATGTGTCGAACATAGAGGTTATATAGTTTTGATATTACACATTGGTGGATATTTATAAAAAAGGTAATCGACCAAACCCTAATTAAGATTACCAGGTGAAAAAAGAAGGAGACGCTTTATTGGTAAAAATTGATTATACACTTGTGTATACTATACGTTGGTGCATATAACAGACCGTGTCAACAAAAGTGATAAGCAAAACATAGTTTTTAATACGTTGGTTTATATTAAAGCGTATTTACACTTATTAATGTGTAACATATTGTACATTAGTGTATAATCTAATACACAGATAATGTGTGATATATAGTGGGTTATACACTGATGTATATGATATTATTATACACTGATATTAAACACTGATGTGTATGATATTATGTTACACTGATATTATACTCTTATATTATACACCAATGTATATAGGTATAGTCACCTTTAGGTGTGTATACACTGATGTATATAGGTATATTCACCTTTAGGTATGTATACACTGATGTATATAGGTATATCCAACTGTAGGTTTGTATACACTGATGTATAAAAGTGATTTGTTTTTTTCTTTTGTATTCCCAGATGTATCCAAATGGCTCTACTCAGGAAGCAAATAAGGAACATGATCGTATTTTGAAGGAGGCATATGAGCTGGATAAAATGAAAAACATGAAGTTGATTTGAAAGTTTTTATGTGGTTAAGGTTTCGTGTGATCAATTTAAGTTGTTTATTTTTGATAGTTTTCTAAAACTTTTATGATATGGTCATATCAAACTTTTGAATGATATTAATGGTTTATATTTGTTATCGAAACATCTAATTTGTATCACTGGATTGCCCTGTGCATGATATACACCAACGTATATAGGGAAAAATACAAGCCAACAAATATTAGATTCTTGAAATATTCTAATTCAGTAAATATACACCAACGTATATATGGAAAAATGCTAACCAAACAAAGATGAGTTACTTCAAAAATTCTAAGTAGATATACATTGGTGTAATGGATATAAATTAAAGTTAAAAAGTACATTGGAGTACATAAAATGATTACATTGTTGTTAATACATCTGTACATCTAATTTTGTGCAGTTTAATTGTTGGTTACGACAAATGTGTGTACATGTACATTAGTGTATATGTAAAAAATACATTGGTGTACATAAAAGCATTACACGTGTTAATACGATGCTGTTGTATATATGTATTCATAACTAAACAACAACTTTGGTTCCATTTCAATGACTACATTATCATGCCAAGATATAGACAAACATTAACATTCAATCCATCCGGTACATGTGGCGTCCAATATCTTGTGGGATACAATGTTGTACTAACTACGTTTTCACAAGGCGTTGCTACAATTGAATCGTTCGATGATTGAAAAACATCTTCTCGATAGTTTTCGTACATTATAATAGCTTCATCCAAAGATCTAAACCTGGCGCCTACATAGGGTTTTACTTCATCTGGTACACTTGGCGTCCAATATCTCATCCCGCTGGGAGATTCATATACGTTGCTGGCAACGAAACCTACAATGTAAATAATGTAATTAAAAAAAACATTGCAATATACAAATAGCCGTTATACAAAATACCAACTCATATATGATACACCTGTGTATATTCATTACCACATTTAAACTACAGACTACTGTACTAACATTTAACTAATATGATACACCTGTGTATACAACAGTCGTGTTCTAGTATCTACAAACCATTATAGTTGAACATTAGACAATTGTACATTCATTTAACTACTATGATACACCTGTGCATACAACAACTGTGCAAACATATACCAACTCACATATGATACACCTGTGTATATTCATTACCACAGTTGAACATTAGACTACTGTACAATCATTTAACTACTATGACACACCCGTGTATACAACAGCTGTGTAAAAAATACCAACTCACATATGATACACCTGTGTATATTCATTACCACAGTTGAACATTAGAAACTCACATGTGTCGTACATCACATATAATACACCTGTGTATACGGTTCATTACCAACTCACATGTGTCTTACATCAACACATCTAAAGGTGAATATACCTATATACGTTGGTGTATAATATAAGAGTATAATATCAGTGTAACATTATTCTTCATAAGTAGAGCCATTTGGATACATCTAGCAATCAAAAGAAAAAAAACAAATCACTTTTATACATCAGTGTATACAAACCTAAAGTTGGATATACATATATACATCAGTGTATACACACCTAAAGGTGAATATACCTATATACATTGGTGTATAATATAAGAGTATAATATCAGTGTAACATAATATCGCATACTTGGTTTAAAAAAGCGCGAGGCGCTCCGAGGCGTTTTGGTTCCAAAATCCGAAGCGCGGGGCTTAAAGCGCGAGGCGAGAGCTTCACGTATGCGAGGCGCTCAATATTAAAAAAATATAAAAAATATTTATATATGTCAATATGACATATTCTACCTTCTAATCAAACAAAAACACAAAAACATAATTATAAAACACCCTTAAACACTTAAAAAAGCATTCAAAACATAAGAATGACCAAGCACATAGTCATCTAAATTCAAAACACCCTTAAAAATGAAGACAACATTAAGTAACTTAACATTAAAGAAGAAGGAAAAAAAAAGAACATCAAAATATAGGAACGAGTTTGAACTTTGAACTAATTCCCTAGTCCCTACAGCTTAATATATCATTGAAAATCATCCAAATATGATTCATACCAATTATCCAATGCTTGTGATATAACAATCAATACTTGAAACGCAACATAGAACAACCCAAAACAACTCGGGGGTTGCCCCCTTGGCGGGGTGGGGGCAACCCCCCGGGAGCAGGGTCCAAAGGGCGGAAGCCCCTGGCGGGGTCCAAGGGGCAGAGCCCATGGCTGGGGTTGAGCTGATACGAATCAACAATCGATAAATTGGCAACTAATTTGGGGTTGGAAAATTTGGTATAGCAATCGATAATCAACATAGAACAATCCATAATACGAACCAACATAGAACTTCACTTGTTGGGCTAAATAGAATAGGCAAAAAATGGTTTTTGGGCCAGAGGCGCTACTGAACCGCTGCCTCAAGCGCCAGGCTTAAAGCGCCGCCCCAAGAGCTTCATGTATCCCAGGGCTTTTCGACAAAAAAACGATTTTGTTGGAGCCTCACGCCTCAAGAGCTTAAAGCGCTCCCGAGGCGCTATTTTTTAAACCAAGATCGCATACATCAGTGTTTAATATCAGTGTATACTAATATCATATACATCAGTGTATAAGCCACTATATATCACACATTATTAGTGTATTAGATTATACACTAATGTACAATATGCACAGAGGTTAACGAGACAAGCGACGTATTATACACCACTATATATCACACATTAATAGTACAACTTAAAGAAGGAACAAATCCAAAATAATAAAACCCAAAACTCGGTTCAGAAAAAAACAAAATAATTAACCTTAATAGTTGAAGTATTACCTTGAGGTTGAAGGCGACGGAGACGCCGACGAAACCGGTGACGGCGAGATGAATACTACGACTGCAATGGCAGTTTAATATCTTCAAATCAAATTCATTTTCTTTGAAATCTCGTATTCAGGAGGATTGGATTTTGGTGGAAATCAGATTTGAAGAGAAAAAGTAGTTATAGGTTAATTTGATTAAAAGAAAAAGATAATTATTTAGGAGGATTGGGTTTTGTTGTTGAAGGATAGGTTAATTTTCTTTGAAATCTCATATATTGACTTGAAGAATACAGAGAATTGGGTTTTGTTGTTGGAGAGGGAAGAGTGACGGCAAGGGGTTAGAGTTTGTAATTAAAAGAAAAAGATAATTATTTAAATATATATTTACACTAATACCCTCTAGATCAAAATCAATGATGGATGGCTCAGATTGGTTCCTAAGTTCCTAACTAGGGTATTGGTTCCTATTTGATCTTATTCCTATATATATATATATATATATATATATATATATATATATATATATAGGGTAGGGTTCCTGTAGGAAAATTGGTTTGTGTGAGAAGTGTAGGAAGGATTAAAAATTGATATGTATGCATCATTTTTTTGGACGTATTCATGATGTTTTGGATTGTTTTGCTTAGAAAAACAACAAACATAACAATTAATAACCGAAAACAATGTATTTTAGGCTTAAAACTTAAAACACTATGTCAATAACACTTTAGCAGAGTGTTTTAAGTAATTACTAGGGTGTTTTATCTGGAATTTAAATTTAATGACTATAATACATTGGATTGTGTTTTAAATTTTTGTATATTGTTGTGTTAAGTGTTTTTCAAGCCAAAACAACCCAAAACATCATTCCAAAATCAAAAACATGATGGCTACATGTCAATTCTTAATCCTTTCTACACTTCTCACACAAACCAATTTTCCTACAGGATCCTCTACCTATATATATATATATATATATATATATATATATATATATATATATATTTTTCACTTGGACAAAATTACCTTTCCAACGTATTCTCTTCTTGGACACATCTTAGTCTATAGTCCTACACTTACTAGAGAAAATCAGCTTCCTAGCTTTTATCCAAGTATATAAATCAAAATGATTGAATAAAATAATAAAGAGAAATAAGTGGATCCCAAACATAAAAAACTACTCATGAGCCATTTTAAAGTTTTAACATACACTCTAAACAAACTAAGCCCAAGCATTCTCAAAACTAAACGAGCCAAGCTCAGGCCTATATAAGTCCGGGCTCAGTTCGTTGCAAAGGTGTTTAATGCCATCACCACTTTGGTGAAGTGGTTAAGGGGTTTTCTCATAAAAGTTTCCTTTTAGGGAGATCCCCGGTTCAATCCCTACGAAGCGCAAACTGTACATAATGGGAGTAAGCACCACTAGAAAGGATTCAAACTTAGGGCAGGATTTAAGAGGCACTGCTCGCCTTGAAAGAGGTAGCAAGCGTCTTCAAAGCCAGCTACACTAGCCGTTAAAAAAAAAGTTAAGCTAAATAAACACAAATTATTTTTTTTTATCATGTTACGTCATAAAAGCACACAGCTCAGTTTTATAAAGATAAATTTATAAAGAATTTGGTTTTAAATAATCTACACTAGCCGTTAAAAAAAGGAAAGTTAAATAGGGTTAGGATCAAATACACAGTGAAAGACAAATAGGAAGTCGTAGGAATGGTATCAAACGGACTCCGATTGAACTCATTCAAGCGGTATTGGAACCGTCTTATCGAACCCTACGACGTTAGTTTTTAGGTCTTCGTTTTTTTTGGGTTTTAGCTTGTAGTTTTTAGAATATGCGTTATATCGTTGTCTTTTTCTGTGTCTTTTTTCTTCGGCATTGTGTTATATTTTTTGACATTGTATTATATTATGTGGCTCATTATGTCATATTTCATGATCTATTATGTCATTTGTATCATTTTCACCCTTCTTATTTTTGTTACATTGTGTAGAATAACTTGAACCTTAATACACAGTATTTTTTTACCATGTTATATCATAAAAGCACAGAGCACAGTTTTATAAAGTAAAATTTATAAAGAATTTGGTTTTAAATAAAAATTAAAAAATATATGTAAAAGACTATGGCCAAAAAGAGACTCTTACATTAGTTTTATTATTCACCTCGAAAACGCACACAACCATTACACCCACTAAAACATGTAGTACCATGAAATACTATTTCAACATTTTTTTACTATCATCAATCTAGTAAAGTTAGGACAAACAAACTTGTAAAAATGTGATCAGCATTAGCCCCCAAAAGCTTTGATTTAATATCTCATTAAAATTGAAGTACAAATCAATACATAAACTTTGTCCCACAGAAAACCTTGACAATTTCATAAGCCAATTCTTGTACCGGTTGTCTTGACTACACATCGATACCATCCCTATCGTTTCTGCAAAAAGAGTGGATCAAACATTCACTTAAGGGCTTGTTGATTTGGTGTGTGTAGTCCCAAACGGGTTTAAATGAGTTGGATCAACAAATTGACACCACACAGGTTAAAACTTATAAGTCGCTCAAAGTCTATTTTAAATGTTAAGGATACAGGTTATTATCGTCATGATATTGTTTTTATACTCGCAATTAATGCATTAGATTTTTAAGTAATGAAAAGAAAATGTGTGGGTCAACCCACTCCGACCCGTTTGGCCCGTTAACCTACCCACTTGTATATTTTGAAAGTTGCTAGTGAAGAAAAAAGTATGGCTATCACTTTTATCTCCACTGGCAGCCATGATTATGAATGAAACAAGATAATAGGATTACCATGATGACATGAAGCTAATCAGGTTTACTTGATCAAAGTTTCAATGTCTGTTGCAACTTCAGCTACTTTAGAATCCTTCGATGCTTTGGCTAATTTAGCGACACTGCCAACTTCAAGGTCCACTGCTATCTTCTTTACCAGACCCTCCAGCATCTGTAATATATAGATAAGTCTAGGCTTCAATTACAGCTATAATGCGGGTCAAAATGTTTGAGATATCATGTGTTGTAGGCGTGTCAATCATGTCGGGCTAGCGGGTTGAATCATAAACCTGAACACAACTCGTATTTTTCATGTCAAAGATAGAACACACTTTGAATTGTGCAACCCAAACATGACCCGTTTAACCAATTTGTTTTAGTCAAATGGGTTGAATGAGTTATAATCAAGTTGTAAACTTCCTACATGGGTTGTTGGGTTATAATAAACAAGTTAGATTGGTCCTAAGGTGGGTCGGCCTATTTAATATAATAAGTTGACGATCGAATGCTTTGGTGAACAAAAATCGTGATTATTGATAACAAATGACAAGTTAGGACATACCAATGATCCAATAGCAACTAAAGCACGGTATTTTGCATCAACTTCCAAGGTTTCTCCTTCCGCGATCTGTACATGAAAGCAATAAAAACCATGATTATTGCACACCATACACACACATTGTAGTAGAATGCAAGGATAACTATCACGTATGGGTTGGTTAATTTGACTACTTGAAATCACACTCACAGATGGGGGATGGGGGGGTTTACTTTTACCATCTCAAATCAAGTAAAAAAAAAGAAACAAAAAAACTTAAAAGGAAACGGGTTTCATGGGTTTGGCGGCTAGAAGTACGCCAAAGTGTTTTTTAATGCAACAAACCTCCCAAAACCAACTTATAAAAATAATATTAATAACAATAAATTTTGTTTTAGAGATAATATTGTTGAGTTGTTTCAGATAAACCAGTGTACCCAATCACTTTTGACCTGTACCAAAATCTTACCCTTTTGGACCTGAACCTATTTTGACCCGTTTATAACCCCACCACACCCCGCCATCCACCAAATTGCCCTTTAAGGCAAAGGTCTATGTACCTCTAGAGCTGCTGAAAGAACATGAGCTTGACCTTCTTCATCCTTCTTTTCAATCAACAACACAGCATAACTATAGACATCAAAAGTTAATGAAATTATTATTAGCTTAAAAACGTATGATTGCAACCAACTGTAGAACAACAGAGATGCTTAAAATATGTATGAAATTCAGATAAATGTTTTACTATCCTGATGAAAATATAAGAAACCACCTTGGAAAATATTATTGTTCTTGTATTAATGATGAAGAATTAAACAAATTAACAAAAATAATATAGACTATTCAATACCCCCCCCCCCCCCCCCCCCCTCCCAAAAAAAAAAAAAAAACCACCCACCCAGCCTCTGTAATTTCCACTAAAACGGAAGTAACTATTACAGTGACGTTGAACGTAAAATTCATGAATACTTACTTGAGCACCAATGTAGAGTAAGATACTTGGACATTCTTATTCGAAGATGAGTAACAACTTGCAAATGCATCAAAAATCTACAAGGTTAGTAAAATATAATTCAGTATGCATTGCTTAAAAAACGGAGTTTAATTATGTTGATAAAAATTAAGAGAAAAAAAAAGAAGCTTGTTTTTCTTATGTGAAATATTGCATATGATTTTTTAAGAATACAAACTATCTAAAACACATGGAAACACAAATAGCTTAACAAGGATTGCATGAAATGTTAAATCAGTTAAATCAACATCACATACTAATAACCCTCCTAATAAGTTTCAAGGTCAACATAAGAACTAGTTTTTATTGGCATACTAGACTAGCTAGGTAATTATCATAAGCTAGAAGGTATCTATGTGCAATATTACACTCTATATGCAGAGCCCCTAACCAGCTTAGGATCCTTGAAACTGATTGATACTATCATACTACAACTAGAAGCATACTTTGATCATTACCAAATAAAGTGGGTCCAAGTCTATGTTCGCATTCTTCTAGAGCAAACTGTTCGAATGTAAACTTGGAGAGGAGATCGAAAATAAACCTAGAAGGTTTTAAAATAAGGAATGTTAAAATATGGATTAATCTACGCTTTATTTAGTATACTTTAATTTTAATTGTTTTATAAATAGCTTTTCCTCCAAGTTATGGTTAGTCAAATCAGACTAGTAGGGTTAATGTGTGATTTTCAGTTTAATAATAGTACAAAGAAAAGAGTCGTAGTGAGTTACTACAAAAAAAATACTGTATTTATTGTAGTCATTTAAAGGGCATCTGCCAACACAAACAAGCAAAAACTACTATTTTCACAAATATTCTAACAAACCTATTAGTATACAAAGTCTAGCACTTGTGACTTACCTCAACACGATGCTTTTGCAACCAGAGATGATATCCTGAGTTTTTAAAAAGATTTACCACCACCCGGATACTGGTTAGAAGGTTTGGGGGAAGAGGACTACGAGTAACCTTTTTAATCAACTCCATGAATGTATCTGAAGAAGAAAAGACAGATTCATAATAAGTTTCAAAATCAATAAACATGTACCAAGTAGCCAACCAGCCAGCTGGATCTTTTTCTTTTTCGAATAGCCTTGACACAGAAAATTTACTTGAAGGCGTCTTAAAAACCTTAGAAATCACATTATCACAATTATGGAGAAAGCATAACTATTAACAATCTAAAATTACAAAGCATATTCTAGAAACCCACAGGTTGTTATCTGTTTGTGAGAAATTAGTATAGATACCATTTTCATCATCAGCACGCTTGAGATGAGTTGACCCATCCGGATGCAGAATGACCATCCTTAGCACATCAATAACTGAAAATAGAAACAATATCTGATTACGTTAGTATGGCAACAGTTCAGATGTTTATGATGACCATATTTTTGAAGATATAGCATACGGCCGCCGTATGACTAAGAATAACATACACCTCAAGATAGCAAGAGATAAAAAACAATTGATGTGTGGTAAACTATCACATATATTTGTCAAACAGTATGAGAAGACATCAATAATACATTTGTCAAACCATGCATTTTCCTTCCCAAGACAATCATAGTATATTCAACTCAAAAGATGCTCACCTGGAAACATCATTGAAACGGGCCATGATTTTAGCAATTTTAACAATAAACTGATGTCCTCGTCTGAAAATCTACTACTATGATAATGTGAGGTGTCCTTCAATATCTTGGCTATGGCACTTAATCTAGCTGTCTCAGTATCACTGATTGACAAGCTCTGCTGGTCCTAAAATACCAAAAAGAAATAACTATATTAGCAGATATAGAAAGGCATTAAATAACCATACCACTAAACATTAAACAAATCAAAATTGACAATAAAAATACAGGCATAAAACTTACTGGGTCAGACTGCAAAGCGTTATTAAACTCTGAAATCTTTTTAAGGATCCCTTCAAACTGAGCGGCATCAAAAACAAGCATTCCTTTCTGAAAAAAAAGAGTACTTGTAAGTTATGGATAATACACTTGAAAACGTATTCCTAAGATCAAATATGGAGAAAATATTAAATCTAATCTGTGAAATAAGAAAGATACGAATAGAAGCTCTTTGCTCATGTTTGAAGAACTTTATAGAGCAATGTTAACAAACGAACTAAAATGACAAGCTTAATGTAACATCAATTTGTGTGTAGACATATCAGCAACATTTCAAGTTATCCACATTAGAGTTAGAACAACTCAATAGGAACATAGATATAAGTAGTTGAAGATGCGTGCTCTTCTAGAAAGTAAGAAAGATCAAGGACTTGAAATAAAAAAATAAAATCCTTTCACTTTTATCCACTAAAATAATAGAATTGGTTCAAATCACTTGCCTAGTTGCCTGAGTTTCCAAATTAGCTTTACTCAATCTCAAAATACACTTAAGAAAATGTTACAACTCACCAAGTATGAGTTTGATATAACATATACCAATTATAGAAAGAAGACCATACATTGATAAACATAAGGGTGACTAATATACGGTTCAAGACAACTAAAAGGGATGCAATCAAATTCAAACTTAACAGCGCAAAACATTCACAGGTGACAACTAAAATGGATGTAAAAATGAAGCACCTAGTAAATATGTGCATGTTCTATAAGTAAACTCTGAGACAATAAGCATACCTTGGGTATATGTTTGAATGTTGGTTTGCTTGATACAGCTGTTCCAAATGCAAATAACATATAAGGAGAGAGGGGGGAAAAGTACTTTAAATATACACGAAAACAAATTGAAATTCCATCCAACAATAACCACATACCAGACTTTGAAGGCTGACCAGGTACATAAGCACTGGCTGAAAGACGCAAGACACAATATCAGTAACATAAAATTTATAATGAATAAATATACGAAAAATGATTACTGGATCACACCATATGATGACGCACTTACCACCAGTGTAAGGATCATGGAATGATGAATCAAGAATGAAATCTTTTTGTCCTGAGTTTTGTAATATAAATTCTACAACTTGTTGACGGTATGAAAGTGGCAGATTTTCCTTGAGAAGCCACTTATCAGCTGTGTCATAAACATTATCTGTAAATAGCACACACAAAACAACCATCATCAACAAATATTTTAATAATAATATCCATTATGTTACTGACATGTCTTGAAATAAAAAAACAAGTACCTGATCTATTATATGGCAATTTTCGAATAGGTTCGCCATCTCCAATATCGACATCGAACACTGGTAAACACAATTTTTTGTGGTTTGGGTAGTTGAGAAAAAAGAAAAGAAAAAGACATTAAAACCAAAGCATATTCTCAAAAGGCTAACCATAATCATATTGTACTCCATTAAGAACAGGGCGTTTCATGCCATCATCAGGCCCATCAATTACTTCCCCGATCTGAAATATGTATAAATATGTTAAGTATTATATCAACATAACAACTAGAGAACCTAATCATTTAACTGCATAAAGCATCTAATAGAAAACTCTAGCCAATGATTAACTTGAGTTGTCATGGCTGGCTTTATATTATGATCTCATAACTCCCAAAAGTAACAATGAAAATGGACGCAAACAATTTGGATCAGGAAATAGATTACAAAATATATGAATAGTCAATAGAACTAATATCGATAACATGTATTATACAGCTTGGTTCGTGAAAGATTTTAGTGTCTACCTACATAAAGATACAACATGCATCCTGAATCATAAGCCAACAACATTAAAATATCATACATGAGTCATGATATTAACTAAAATCAGATAAAAATAAGTGACCTATACTATAACCTCAAATTAACACTGTTAAAAAATCAGATGAAAATAAGGCATGACTGAAAAGTAATCCAGACAACGTTGGATCATAAAGTATCCTACAGCATAAAGATTATAAGAAAATGTCTTGGAAGTAAAGAAAATCATACAATTTCTATTTTATATCGACTACTGGTATTTGTGAGGGGTGTGGATGAATAAAAATTTAACTACCAACTTTCTGATATAGCGTAAGCATGTTTGAATAATGAACCTTCAAATACCACGTTTGTCACAGGCATGTATTATATACGTAAAAATATCAATAAACATTAGAAATAAAAGGTTGGATTTAAAAACCTAGCCATGAGGTAAGCACAAAACTCCATCTTTACATGTTACAGGGTCGTACCTTATCCCACTTTTGTTCCTTCATATTCCATGCATATGCAACACCATTGTCACCTTCTCGTACAACCATTGTCTGCCCATCTTTGGTTCCTGGTTGTCCCAAAATCAAAGAGATTCAGAATTACAGGCTAGTTTCTTTCTTTCATGGAGAATGTGTTTTATTCCAAACCTTAACCTCGTTAAAGCCAAAAAATTGATAAATGTTTTTATTAGCAAACCATGAATACATCAAAATCTATTATACAATCATAAATGCTATTCAGAAAACTCTGTAAACCTAATTGCTTTTCCACAAATGCTAACGGTTGAAAAACTCTGATGAACATCAAAAGACCTATATGTAAATTGATAGAATATTTCTACAAACTTTACCAAATACCCCTAAACATTCGAATTGTTGCCGATTATTAGTCAATTGCAACAGTTGCTAACCAACTGATAATCATAATATAGTGCTCAAAAAAACAAATCTCATGCAGTCCTGATCTTGTACCAGAACAAGAATCTGATAGTACCTGGAACCTGCAAAGCCTCCAGACCAGGTAATTCCTCCAGTTTCAAGCCTCCAACCCTCTTCCTAACAAACACAAAATGAAGATTTAAAAAATTATACAAGATATGATACCTGACACAGTTGTCTGAAAGTACTATTTTATGTAGCTCATGAATTACTTTGTAAGTTAACAATTACTCATCCACGTCTGAACTATAATAATGGTAAAAATGTGTGCTTAACTTCCACTATGTATCTGGATTCTGGAGTATTTATACTATTTTTGCTTTAACCATTGATGCATAATTTTCTGTTTCAAGTGTGTGTATAGTAGCTTCGCTGGAAGACTAACCACAATGCGAAAACCGGATATTGCTATTGATCATATGCCAAACAGCGTAAAGGCAAAAGGAATAAGACATAGCATGTGCGAATTAGAAAGGCAAACATCACAATTTCAACTTTCAAGAAGTTGCTGAGTTGGTAAATTGCTTATTACATTTAAAGTTCCTTCTACAAGAATAAGCAAAATACAACACTACTTAGTAATGTATAAGCCATGCCTTCCTTTTCTTCTAATAAACTTTCTAGTGTTCTACCCAGCTTCAACTTTATTCACATTTCAAAATGCCAATCAATCTTAAAAAACATACGTGTTTACAAATTGCCATTACATAGTCAATGTAGGCATCATACAACATGCTTGTACAATGCAAACTATAATCCAACCCAATCATATGAAATCTAGCCAACAAAGAACAGATTTTCCAAGTATGTTCTTAAAGAACAATTATATATAGTTTTCTATATAGGTTGGTGCACCATAATCCAGATTTATGCCCCCACCCAAATCAACAATTCGGTAAAGATGAACCATAGAAGACATTAAATTGAAAAAAAAAATCCAGCTAGAATTGCTTGAAAAGTTAGGCAACCATCAAAATATTAATGTCTATCCAAGATTCCAAGGTTATTGCTCATTCCAAAGAAAAACATGCTTTCTAAAAGGAAATGATCGATACCTGCTTCCCTTGTAATGGGAAAGTAGTGACGCATATGCATCAAGTTCAGGAGCCTCAGCTATCTTATCCTGGTGTACAGTCCAAACACGTGCCACACCATCAGAACATGCAGTTACGATATCACCATTTTCCAAGAATTTGACATCCCAGACACAACCAGGATGCTCTATGCTTTGGACACAAACTCCATCTAGAAGCCAAACACATACTCTCAATGGTTAACATCAAAGTAATTTAAAAAAAAACAAAGAAGCATGTATACCAAATCTTTTGTAGACTATATTAGATTACAATACCCAGAAAGATACATCAATAGGACGTGTGATGAGCACCTAATGCATCAAGTACACTCTCATTTAAGTGACTCAAGTATATAAGATATAAACCAAGTAACTAATGTATCTTACTAGAATACTAGATATATGATACTTGAAAGTATGTAGTATTTCTAGCATACACGTGCAAAAATCAACCACTCACTATACATAATATTTTTGTTGAACCTACTAATCTTGAAACAATAGGCATGCTATTCAAAATAATATTATGATGTTTCTCCATGTAAACAATCTGCATGGCTACCCAGGTCACGAAATACATGCTACAAATCCAAAACGTGCTACACACAATCCTAGCAAGATTCTCATGCTTTGTCGGAGAGTACACGCAAGCAAATACATAATATTCTAGATATACAGGCAGTTGGACACAAATGTCACCAATAAGGACATAGAAGACCCTTATACACGGTCCTCGATTGTATATCTGTTAGATATTTTCTATAACTAGAAGTATATGTGATTCCAATTTAAGTTTGAATCCTAAATACGGTTACGACTAAAGTAGAATTATTCTAAATGATGTTATATTAGTGGCTGATCTTAAGTTCAATGATAATTATTATTAACTGACGGCACATCATTAATGGTGTCTCAACTTCATGCAATACCAGAAATACACCAGCATTATGTCTGTTAGTATACTAAAGTTTAGTACTAATATCACTTATGCAAAGAACAGGATATATCACCTTTCCATATCTTTGCTGATCCATCCTCACTACCACTGACAACAAGCCCAGATTTGTGTGCATCAACAGAATAGACAATGGCTGTGTGACCAACCATCTCTAGTAAAACCTCACCAGTAAGCGCCCATAACCTGATAGAACTGTCATTTATATACCATATACCAGTCAGTTTTAGGCATAAAACTATTAGAAATTAGTTGTGATTGTACATAGAAAATAAGGGAAATCAAGGGAAGGTTGTGGTTACATTTTAAAGAGATGACGAAGTATGCAACTATGCATACATCAACTACCAAGTACCAAGTTATTACATACGTCTCAAATAAACATCCAAAACCAAAAGTACTAACAAAACGTATGCAGTGTGTTTTAGAGGTAAAGTTGAGGCTCATGAGTCATGCCATATATGAAGACTTGCGTTAAGAGAGAAAATTCCCCATAATGAAACTCGCGATAAGACATACAAATTATATCAAGACACAAGAGGTACAGCACAAAAAGCTTTTTTTATTTCTTTGAAAAGAAGAATATATGAGCTATTTGATATAAGGTCCAAAATGCATGCAGTACTGATTGTGTCTATAGCACGGCTTTATCCTAACCAAGGTGAACATGCTAAAATAGAAAAGCTAATATATATGCCTGGGCAAGAAGTTTGCTTGTCTACATGTGAAATTCAGGAATATATGCCTAAATAGTAAACATAGAAGTACTTCAGAACCAGAAAGCTTACGCATCATGTGACGCAGAAAGTATGCCCAAACCAGGCATTATTGCCAAACCTCTCACTGTATCTGCAGAGTTCCCACAGAGAATAACCACATTCAAATTAAATAAATCATTTTCAAAGATAAAAAAGTATCAACATACGGACTATTTGTTCAATTCATACAAGCTCATAGATGATGCATGTGCATACAGAGTACGATGATATCACAGAGAAAGAAAAAAGAAACACTTTAATCAGAAAATACCAACCATGCATTTCATATGCACTAATATTTTCTGTTCGTGTTGTAAGTAGACAGAGGCAAGGGCATACCTGTATGACCAGTAAAAGTATGTGTGCATGTGCTTCCCTTCCAAAGCTTTATTGTGCTGTCGCTTGAACCTAAATGACAATTATATCAAATAAGCAACATTCCATAAGTGTAGCCAGCTTGGTCATAGAAACTTTCATTCACAAACATGGTCCACTGCATATTATTGAGAATAAAGAAGCGACAATTGACAAAAGGCAATGAACTGGGCCTGAATGTGAAGGAATAATGGAACGGAAAGACAAAAAACAATAGAAAACAAAACAAAAATAGATTGTAAAGAAAGGGAAGATAAATAAAACATGAAAAAAATCCAAAAATGAAATTTAATAAATTAGATGCATTTAAACCTGTGATGAGTTCACCGGTATGTAAGCTCTTAACTACTTGGATCGGTGCCTTGTGAGCTTCCCAAACCTCACTTTGATGCTCTCCTTTCCATCGTCTTAGTGTACTTTCATAAAGGAGAAAAAAATGGAAAACAGATATCAGGCGCTATGATAAAAAAAAAAAAACCGATCAAATATATGTCAATGCAGCAAAACTTCCTACATGAGCTAACACTCGGTCGAATTATAACAAGAATGTTACTTTTAGACAATATGTACAACATAAGCCATTTGACAACCTTTATTTGTTTGTTTTGAGCAAGCCCTACCTAGAAACTTACATTGTCCTCCTTTAACTTTCAAAGCACTAAAGCAATTTTCTTAAAACTTGCATTTATTTTCAAAACTTACTAGTAAGGCATTCAAGAAACAATTTTTGTAATTTACACATGCTTTTCTTAAAAACTTATATTTATTTTTCATAATTTTTGTGCAGTTTTTTTAATCTAAATCCCTTACCAGGAAATCAAGGCTAACTTAGTATTTATGTGGCATGAGTTACTATGGATCCACAAACCACAAAAATAACCATATGCGAGTAAGCTAGAAAATGCATCTTGTATAACCATGTACCAATCGTTTCAAAGGTAATTCTGCCTCAGTATCGAAAAATGCTAGTACCCCAGCACTACAAAGTTAAAATCTATCATTCCTACTATAGAAACATTGTGATTTCAAAAGTACTAACTTCCATCAGATTGATTTGCATGTCTCAAGAGTCGCATCACTAAGAAGATGAAAATTTTCCTTTACAGGCTTACAACATAAAAGTTAAAACACATTGCATGATAATCCTGTGACAAATAACTAACATTACACATAGTCAAAACAGTTAACTAACCAATCCATGGAAGATGATACGATATCTGATCCATCCGAAGTTACACCTGTGACTTGCATTTTATGACCTCTGAGCGTCTGAACTTTTTCTCCGGTCGCTAGATCCCATACCAAAACAAGTGTGTCCATGCCACCAGATATCAGGGCACCTTTTGGAAACTGTTCACTTGGGGGAACCCAAGCCAGTGGTCCAACAAAGCTAGTATGCCCAAGTAGTATCTTTGAGGAAGTGTAAGCAGCGTTGTTAGTTTGATCCAAAGACCAGACCCTAATGGTTCGGTCTCTTGATGAAGTTGCTATTTCATCATTGTCACAAACACATATACCACGAACCTAAAAAACAAACAAATAAAAACCATTAACATTCATCACAAAACAATGTGAACAAGACCTTATCCCTAATCCCTAACTTCAGCTTGTGAAATCCTTGATGCTAAAGCTGATAAGGAGTAATTAACTACTAACAAATAGTAATAAAAACCTCTGTAAACATATAAGAGCAAAACAAATCTATGTTTATTTTCAAAAAAAATCTTCAATATGCATCTCTAATTTCATAACCAAGGGAGTGTAAATTACTAGTAAATTAATAATTAGCCGTATAATGATTTGAGACATGAATAGAATGAATACTAAACATAATAATCCTAGCAAACAAAATCAATGTAGCACCAATCACGTAACGAAACCATGACTTCCATGACATTTCTCAACGAAATTCAGTGCATCGCCCTAAACTACAACAACATCTCAAATAATCAAATAACGAAGCCAATCTAACCCCTAATTCACCACGAAACCGTTCAATTTCCCCAATCATAGAAAAAACTAGATCAATAACTAAACTACTGAACTCACTAGCAACTAATTCACCGCTAAATAAACCTCGTAGTCACAAATTACAAAAAAGAAAAAAGTAGTGGAGAGAAGATACGTACGTCATCTTCATGACCTTGAAGCTGGCAACGCAATCGGTACTCAACGAAGTCGATATCCATAGCCATCACAGAGGAGATAGATATAGAGAGAGAAAGTCGTAAGTGAAGAGAGAGAGAGAGAGAATGTGTTAGGGTTTGTGGATCGATGAAGGCAATCGGATTTAATCGTCGTCTCCGGTGAGATGGTTGTAACTTATTAGAACATCGCTTGTTCCCCAAGTTGTGCTTCTTGTGTAATATAAACCTCAAATATTATAGACTTAACTGTGTTAATTGCGTTTTTTGGTCCATCTGGTTTGTGTTAATTAACAGGTTTAGTCAAATCTAGTGAGCAATTCGTGGTTTGGACCTAAGAGAATCTTGAACTCAAACCTTTGTAAATATATGAGTTGGTCTCTGGTTCTAAATTTATATGAATTATCGGTTTTGGGACGTGTCAGTTTCAAACCCATAGTTCTAATAGCATGATAGGTTTTGCGATTTAAAATGGGGATAGTGGCGCAGATTGATGTCTGCTTATCCACTATTCAAATGTAACTTGTTTTGGGATGATAGAATAGAATAAACTATATTGTTAGGCAATTAGAACATTAGAACATGACTTATTAATAAATTGATGGGAAGAGATATTGTATAAAGCCCCTTAAAATAAGAAGCGTAAGAAGCAATCTGGACCATTAGATTAAGGATGCAGATTAAAACCCTAATCATACTTGGGTTAAACTAACCAAGGGTAAAACAGAAAAAAACCGTCTAATTTTAACTGATCGATTCCAGATCGTAACAACAAAACTAATTGAACACTGATTTTTCATCGTTTTCAAATCGATTCATGTTTAGAATGATTACACAATTCAAAAACAAAAAAAAAAACGATTACAATGAACGAAAACGTAAAGATCAGTATTTGAATCTAAAAAATAATCAAAAACAGAGGATTAAAATAATCATATGAACAATTATGAATCATAATTGTTGTCGAATACTTTCGATTTTATTTCAATAAGGGTGATTAAACATAAAAATTAGGTTAAAAAAAGTTGTAGAGGAAGAAGATGAAGTTGGTGAAAAACAGAGCACTTTTAAATCTCAGACGCACTCATCAAATTTACAGACGCACTCATTAAAAATTTCAGACGCACTCATCAAAATTTCAGACGCACTTATCAAAATTTCAGACGCACTCATTGAAATTTCAGACGCACTCATTGAAATTTAAAAGCACTCACTAAAAAGTTTGGACGCACTCAATGAAATTTAGACGCACTCATTGAATATTAATACTTAATAAAAACAAACGCACTTGTGTGGTTGGTGCGTTTGTTGTCAAATGACAAACCTGGTGAGCAACCTGTTCCCATTGAATATTAATCTTTTCTAGAGTTGATTCTCCAATCAAGTTCACCATCACAGCTCCCACATTAGCCACTTGGTTCTCGTGCTCCTTTGACTTTCACTAGATCCATTTCCATCAATCAAAAGCTCCTTGTTTCATCTTCCTCTGGAATGTGTACTTTATCACTCTATCAGTCAAAGATTGACTTGGAATCCCACTGGTCTTGCAGACGTTTGACACTGTACTCGCTGACGGCAGGTCGACCTCGCCTTTTTCCGGTTGGGTTTTCGGATGATCTTGACGTTTCCGAGTTGGTTTCCAGTTGACTGACGAGTTTCCGGCTTTGGATCTGGTGGTGGTGGTGACGGTGGTGGTGGTGGTGGTGGTGGTGGTGGTGGTCAGATCTGGATCGTTTGTTTCAAAATGAGGATGGGGATGGGTTAGGTTTATAATAGGGAAGATGGTTTTAATTTGTGGTTTAACTATGGTTAGGTTTAATTGACAGGTGTCAATATGTGGTGGCTTCTTACGCTTCTTATTTTAAGGGGCTTTATACCGTATACTTTCTCTAAATTGATAATGTATAAAAAAACTACAATTTATAAAAATGATCCAATATGTATGTATTGTTAAAGCAAAAAGAAAAAGAATACTCTCTGTTAGTCTTTTCACTATTTTTTTACGTGTTATTGTAATCGATTTCACATAATATTAATAAAATATTAAAAAATATTATTTATCAGAATAACAATGTATTTTTCGAGAAGTCTTTTTCGACTTGATGTATATGTATAGATTCGATATATTATATAATTTATTTATTATATACATATATGAAGTAAATATTTATGTATGTTGCTTTGATATGTGTGTCCTGTGATGTATACATAACAGATTCGCATAATGTTTCGAGTTATGAGAATGACAAAATTGTTACAAAAACATGTCGAGAAACGAAAAGTGACTTATAAAGGAAAGTCATGATGGGCTATTGTTAGAACCATATGGAAGAATTCTTTTACGAACATGATAAAAGAATAGGAATATATAACCCTCTAAAGGTATATTACATTAAAAGGTTCTAGAGGGTCAGACCCTTTATCCTACCCATCAGAACCTTTAGGACCCGGAACCACATATCATTTTAAGGTTCGGGTTCGTGGTTCCTTATTTCAACAATAAAAGGGTATACAATTCTAGTGGGTCAGGGTCGGTTCGACCCTTCGCACAACCCTAACTCTTAACACCTCTTGTCTCTAAAGCTTAGGGGGTTGTTTGTTTTTCTAAAAACAAGTTTGCGCAGTCTCTTCTGTTTGCGTCACGCAGACATTGCCATTTGTAGACTGTTTGTTTTTCCAAAGACATTTTATTTAAAAAAAACGTATGTGCGAGTTCTCTTCTTGGTGCAGACTTGGCCCAGCCACTTCTAATATCTTTTAAGGTCTACAGATGGTTAAACACCATCACCACCCACTGCCCACCACACCGTCCACGACCACCACCGTCTACCACCACCACTGTCCACCACCCACCAACACCGTCCGTAAACCACCACCAATTTATTTTAGCAGTCTACAGACGTTAAAAAAACACACAGTTTTGTTCTTGCAAACTACAGATGTTTGGCCCGCCTCTTCTTTTATAGATGTTTGCATATGTGGTCCGTAGACTGAAAACATTTTACCTCTGAAGATGGTGGTTAATGGTGACGGTTGCGCAAGTAAAAGGTGGTGGTTGTCAGCTAATAGTGGTGGGGTTAGGTGGTGGCAAAATGAGGTGATGTTGGATTGGTGGTGGTAGTGGGTTTGGTGGTCTCAGACATACGTGGGCAGTGTTGTAAAAGTCGGCCTAATCTACTCGGCCTTATACTCGATGAGTACTCGGACCTCAAATCACCTCAAATCTACATGCCTAGTCAATGGCGGTCAAAATCAGTCAACATCAAGCTACCCGACTAACTCGGCCTTGTACTCGGCGGTCAAAATGAGTCAACATCGGCCAACTCAACCTTATACTCCGCCTAATCAACATTGTACTCGGCAAACTTTGAACTTTAAGAATGCATTATTTTGAAAAAAACGTATTTTGACATGGATTATGCTTATTTTTATTACATATATTACATATCACATCCGAGTACTCTCAACTCCCTAATCGGTCGACTAGGGACCGCCTAATGACTTTTGCAACACTGTATGTGGTAGAAGATGACGGATTAAGGGAATATAAGTAATTACATACTTAAACTAACAAAATAGTTAACGGATGTTAGGAACAAGGATATATAGAGTGTTAAGTGTGAATTAATCATGTTAAATTTTTAATTGTACATTAGCCTCGGGTATTTGTACGTTGTTTTGTGTTAATCAATTTTAACTATTGTAAACGAGAAAAGGAATTATAAAAAATACAAAATTTATTCCTAAGCTAAATGTTGGATGAATTATGGTTGAGCTATGATTTGTTGAAGATGCATATCATTATCCACAGCGCATTACAATTCGATTATAACTTTTAAGATCTATATTACAAGTACCGACCAAACATGTACTGTACATTTCAGTATCGGTAATATGCAGCACTGTTTCAATCATTCCTAGAGTAGAGAAAGTATACGGTATAAAGCCCCTTAAAATAAGAAGCGTAAGAAGCCACCAGAGATTGACACCTGTCAATCTAACCTAACCAGAGTTAAACATAATAAAACCTATCTCCCTATTTTAAACCTAAGCCATTTTCATTTTGAAACAAACCAGCATCATCACCACCAACACCCACCAACACCACCATCACCACCATCATCATCAGCACCACCATCACCACCACCACCACCACCACCAGCAGCAGCAGAACCGTCAGTGCAACTTTCCTTGCACTCAACCCAAAACATCCCTTTTTTCCTGCAATTAAATCTGGACATTAAAGAAGAGCGAGGGAGAGAGAACGTGAGGGAGAGATGAACACCACCGGTACCGACCGCCTTTCCGGTCATCTTCTCCGGTGGGATTCCTCCTCCGATACCGACCATCACCACCACAACCACAACCACCACCACCACCTATAAATATGAAACCGAACCAGAAGAGAAGCAGGGGCTGAAGTGTTTTTTTATACTTTGGAGCTTGTTCTTGATTGAAAGAAAAGTAGAAATAGGGTTTGTTGTGGCTGTGTGAATGTGACAGTGAAAACAAAGAGATAAGGTGCGTTTGTTTGTTAGTGCATTTGTTTTTTTTTTTTTGAGTGCGTTTGTTTTTTTGGAGTGAATGTGGAGTGCGTTTGTTTTTTTTGAGTGAAGGTGATGAGTGCGTTTGTTTTTTGTTTGGGTTTTGATGAGTGCGTCCAAAATTTTCAATGTGTGGTTCCAAACTTTCAATGTGTGCGTCTGAATTTTTGATAAGTGCGTCTGAATTTTTTGATGAGTGCGTCTGAAATTTTGATGAGTGCGTCTGAATTTTTAATGAGTGCGTCTGAATTTTAATGAGTGCGTCTGAATTTTAATGAGTGCGTCTGAATTTTAATGAGTGCGTCTGAAATTTAATGAGTGCGTCTGAATTTCAATGAGTGCGTCTGTTTTAACCCAGGTATGGTTAGGGTTTTTAATCTGCATCCTTAATCTAATGGCTGAGATTGCTTCTTACGCTTCTTACGTTAAGGGGGCTTTATACGTTATCTCTCCCCGTAGAGTATACACATCCAAAACTTTCTAAATAGTTTTTAGGTAGTTATGTAAGAAAGATTTATGCATTAAAAATGCACATGACCCAATTAAAAAACAAGTAGTAACATCCAACCTCAGGTTCTACCATTTACCAGGCATATCCAGTCAAGACTGGTTCTAACCAGTGTGATCAAACTTTGGATTCAAACCCACACGGTCCGGTCCTCAAGGTTTTAACCATTTAAACACATGTTTTTAAATCTTCATTACCACTGCTAATGTCTTTCATAATATGTTACACATATGATCTAGTGTCCGAGTGACTTCATAAAACTAATTCACATAATAATTTTAAGGTATTCCGAGATTAAGAAGATGGCGAGACAGAAACATATTCATCATCGTCGTCATCATCAGCATTAGCAGCAGCGGAACCATGAGTGGCGTCCACAGAATCAGAGCTCTCCACTTGATCTCTCGGGCCAGTAATTGCTCTCCTCTCTTGAGTTGTGGCAGGCTGATCGCTACCGTTGACCAATTGCTTCACTGATGAAAAGCAGACAGAAAGAAATACAAAGGACGTGTCAATGAAGGGTTATTGGCTTCTTACTCTGAAGGTAACAACTTCAAATAGGTTACATACAAACAGATCGATTTGGGTTATCATTATATTTTCATTGCGACAATAAAGTTTTTGTAATCATATTGAAGAAGCTGACTACGAATAAATTACTAAAAATGGCTGTGGGTCAGCCCAACTTGATCTGACCAGTTTTGACCAGTACTGTAAATGACCCGTTACCAGTTACTCAACCCGTCAGACCCTCCTTTTTTCAACACTTCTAATGCTTGGCTTTGTAAATTTTTGCCAACTATATTGCACATTTGTATTTTCAAATGATCAATGACTGGTTATAAATCTTTAAAACGTGTGAAACTTCTAAAGTTTCACTTTTGTAACAAATAAGCAAAATCACGCTATACCTGACGTCAGAATCTTCATCACAACCGTCTTCATAAATTGGAATTCAGCTTGGTGAGCACTAATGAACTTACCCTGAAAATGCTCCATTGTTAACTTGTGGCCAGGCCAAGTTCATATGACGATGAAATAGGAAAACTGATATTTGGAAACTAAAAAGTACCATAAAGCAGATCATTAATTTTTTAAGATCTTTTCAATAGAAAATAACCCTTTCTTTCTAATGATTTGAGTTTCAGCAAGCACAAAGTTACAACAACAACCGTACCCAGTAAATCCCACTATAACCAAAAGTTATTAGTAGGGCTTGGGGAGGGTAGAGAGGCTGCTTCCAGTGAGACCCCCAGCTCAAAAAAAAAAAGTATATATATATAAACAGGGGGCGGTTATTCTACAAAGTAAAAGAAACGTGCGAAGGATGCGAAGGATCTTTGTACTTGATAATTACGTAATGATAATTACGTAATGTTTTTTATGTTCATGAAATCATTACGTAATTATCATTACGTAATTATCATGCACTTTGTACATGATAATTACGTAATGATAATTACGTAATGTTTTTGTATGATCATGAAGGCATTACGCAATTATCATTACGTAATTATCAAGTCATGAAGGCATTACGTAATTATCATTACGTAATTATCAAGTACAAAGTGATCCTTCGCATCCTTCGCACGTTTGTATTACTTTGTATTTGAACCTGTCCCTATATAAACAATAATAATAAATAAAATAATAATAAAAATGAAATAACATAAATAAATAATATTAATAAAAATAAGAATAAGAATAAATAAATAAAGTTACAGGTCTATATCAAATTAACTTTAGCGTTGCTATGACAACCACACTAAACAGTTCGATAGGCTACCAAAACAAACAGGAAGAGGATTTACCGCCTCGCTGTAGAACCACCCTGTAATCTGATCAAGCCTAGCTTGATGCCTTAAAAAGAACGGGCGTAGATGATTTGTGTATAATTGCTTAGCCCCCTGTAGAGAATCATAGCATTTAGCACAAACTAAGGAACATAATGGAGTGAGGGTAAAAGCGTAGGTGAAAGGGGAAACTATAAAAACGTAGAGGTAGAAATGTCACCCCACTTACTTAGTTACTTATGTATAGGTCGACTCGAGTTAGGTTATATCTTTAGCGGGTCAGACCCGTAGAACCAAAAACATAACGGATAGCTTTAGATAAAACATGTTGAAAGTCACCAAAGTGTACTTTAAGAGTTTAGTGTTATAAGAGTTTAAGACTTTAAGTGCATAACACCTCATAAACCATTTCACTTAAATACTTATATTGTCATTCAAATAATATAATTGTGTTATCATACTTACCACACTTAATTATGTAAAAAAATATGTTTTCTGAACAAAAAGTGTTTCAGGCAAAAATGTAAATGTTAGCTACCAGTAATCAAATCCATATTGTGATTTGATTGTCGATACATCCAATCTTGACTAATCAGATTCAGTTATGATTTTTTTGGACTTGATCCAAGATTGCTAAATTTACCACGTTTCAGAAAGAGTTGATTACATTGGTGGTCGGAAGCTGAAGCCAAATAAGAAATGCAAGCTTCATGTGATAGTAAAGTGGGGACCTGAAAAAGTACACAAGGAGTCCCTTTGAGATTCAAGATGTAGATGATAAATTGAGATTGCGGATAGTTAATCTGGGAAAAAATATTTGTGTAACAGATTATACCAGGATATAAGTTTGTCTGCGAACACTTCTACAACACTAAATGATCCATACACTGCATCCAATTAATATCATTATGAGAGAGAGAGAGAGAGAGAGAGAGAGATATCTGCAAACACTTCTACGACACTAAATGATCCATTCACAGTGTCATGCTTCATTTAAAAATTGTTTTCACAGTGAAAATGAAGAGAAACAGTAGAAATTAATGCAAATCGTACAGACAGATCGAAGGTGAGTAACTAAAACAAGTAGTTCACCGTGAATAATGTGTGGTGTGTGTGCGCACACACACATGTATATAAACAGTGTTCATAGCGTTGATTACCTGCCCAATATAAAAGCCACTTTTGTTGCTCATTTTGATCTTTCGTCTCTATCGCCTTGAATGTGGAGTAAACAGGTAAAGCAATTCCCACAGAACAGCTGCAGAACAATATGATATGTCATACTAGAAAAAACCGAGCTTGTATATTTTAATGCCAACAACACCCACAAGGTTCTCCTGTAAATTTTTTTTTAAGTTTGTATTATGTCGGATAACAAGTCTAGAGCTACTTAAGGATGAAAGAAGCGGTTTCTTGTTCTATTTACAATTGTGATGAGCAATGATATCCAGATGATAAAACAAATATACCACTGGATAATTGTCAACCAGCCTCATTTCAAAGCTTACCATGCTGTTCGGATTACAATGTTGGAATCAAGGGGGACAAGAAGTAACTTCAAACCAAGCTGCATAAGCAGAACAAATTATAAATCAGCTTAGACCAATGTATAAAACAGAGTAGTTTTGTAACATGTCAATAACAATGTGCATCAGCATAGTCATGCTGCTCGATGAGACCCTTTCAACAATCGACAATGCCCTGAATGCAGTAAACTTTGCTGCTTTTTATACATCATACTGAGTTGTTAACCCGAAAATGTTGAGTGTTAACCATCGTACAGATCATCAAGGCATAAAAGACATAACTAAAAAACATTACAGATTTAAATAAAAAAATTCAAACAACATATTTTTTTCATTCTTAAAATATGGTAACAGGTGCTAAAATCCAGGCTCTCTCTCTCACAAAACTTATTTTAAGTTAACATATAATTTAGTTTTCATATAATAATTTGCAATGTTTAATAATCAGTAAAAGAATCTAAATACACAGGTTTGATTAGTTTTTTTTCTACATCTTGATATTAATTTTATTGAAACCTACGATCCAAGACAAGGTGTTTTTGTTCTCCTGATATCCAAAACTCAACAATCAAATTAATATTGAAACATAGATAAAAAGCTGAACAAAATATATATTTAGATTTCTATTACATGTTACAAATTTCAAATTACTAGAGGAGCAAGAGCTAAATTATATCTGGAATGATATATCAAAAGGTGAGAAAAATTAAACTTTTGTGAAAGAACCTGGTGTTTCCAACGCCGGTTACCATATTTTAAAGAAAGTTACAAAACCTATAAATAATGTTTTCAAATCTATAACACCTTAAAAAAAAAAAGAAGCTAAATCCCTTATACAAGGGTTTAATGGGATTAGTGGTTGCATTTAACCATGCATCTAATCTTCAATATTATACAAACTGATATACATGGGAAAACTGGATTATATCAAAGAAAGCCCCAAGGATGATCATAAATTCATAACCGATTTCACTGATTCAACCGATTTCAATCTAAGTGCTTTAGTTAAAATATAATACTTATAATGAGAATTCAACTTTGGGCCTTGATTTAAAAAGCAAGATAAGCACCGAGGCGATGGGTTGAGAAGCCAAGGCGCAAAGCAAACCGCATCACGTACACAAGGCGCAAGGTATTTGTATTTTATCATTATGTATCCAAATTTAGAAATAAAAAAGCTCTACATATGATTTAATATACAAATAACCTACATGTACAACCTACAAGGCTATATGTACAGCATCATAATACACAATTTTCTCATGTACAAGAGAAGAAGTGTGCCTCAAGCATGCGCCTCAAGTCATTTTTACACGTGCCTATTGTACCATCGCCTCAAGCAGTCAAAAGCGTAAGGGTGTGTGCCTAAGGGCACCTTAAACATAACCAATCCTTTAGACACATTGAAGTAGAAAGTTATTAATTAGTCCCCTAACACAAGTCACATGTCGTGTGCCCAAATCCAGCTTCCACTATTTTTTTACCTTTGACCCCTAGAAGGCCACGTGCCTACACAAGCTACGTTTTATCTGATCTCATAGTTTAGCAGGGAGTTGATGATCCCTTGAGTTTACAGGTTCTCACAGTCTCCCAAACAAAGTGCACCGATAAGTCGATAACACCATGACAAACATGTAAGGATCAAACAAGCAACACACGAACAATCAAACAGGAAACCGTAGAGAACACGAGAGAATTAACATGGTTCGGTAGTGGTGTGCAACCTACGTCCACGGGGGCAACTACGGTTATCTTTTATTTATCAATAACAATTTACTAGTAAAAGAGATATATTTATAGGCCAACTAATTAGGGTTTAACCAATGGGGTTGGGTTGGTGTCTTGGGTTCAAGTCCCACAAACGACAAGATTAAAGAAACTAGCCTTTAAAAAAAACTAATTAGGGTTTAACCCTCAATAATCTTGCTAAACAAGAAATAATTAAGGGCCGGACGGTCCCTTTACCGCTCTCCTAATTTATGGAAATCTCAGGATCACTCATCAACCTCCCTTCCGCCCGAAGAATAGAGCGTGGTGACCCGACCCGACCCACCCACCCAGAAGGAAACCCATCCCATGGCTCAACAAAATTTGTCCTAACAAAACATATAATCATTAGTCCTAAACTAGCTATTAGAGTAATCATATAATGATTCCATATTAAAAGTATATGATGGAATAATAATAATAATAATAAAATGGTAAATTGAACAAATAAGATAAACCCTAACATACTGGGAATAAGAGTTAAACCTCAGTGGGCAAATTAGATCCAAATAACGACGCCATTAGATGACACGAGATCAGCCTGCGATTGAATTGTATTGTCGTTTGAGTGAAACAAGGATCAAAGAGATGTAATTAATTATTCGTTACGAAACAGAGAGCAACGCCACCAACAATGATTGAAGGCCAAGTCGGTATAGGTCGCAACTCGCAAGGGACATTAATTGATTAAAATAATAATAATAAATATTAATTAATTACTATTTATAGCAACCTTAAACGTAATTAATTTTTTTTTTGAACGGAAAACGTAATTAATTAAATTAGACATTTAACTAATAACTAAAAATAAATATTATATAAAAAATAATAAAAATTTTGAAAATAATAGCTAACAGCTCGAGCTCGGCTCTTCTCGACTCGAGATAATTTGAGAACAATTTAAAACAAACTAAAAATTTGGCTTGAGCTCGCTTCAATAGCTTAGATTAGCCAAAGCTCGACTCGAGCTTGGCTCACCATTGTTATTAGTTAAAATTAAATATGTTCAAATAGACAAAATTGCATACATAGAAAAAATAATAGGAAGTTTGGTTGGGCTCGTTTAGGCCCGCGAGCCTATACGAGGTTTGTATGTAAAGCTCGAGCTTGGAATCGATAACTAAACGAGTCATATTTCAAGCTCGAGCTCAGGCTCGTTAAGACTCGGCTCATTCGAACCTTTTACCTATCCGATCCCTATTAACTCTCAAGCCGCTACGCATCGTTTACACCCCTAATCTTACTCCATGTTCCCATTTTGTTTTAGCCTTTTAGGATTTTTAATCTAATCAAAACCCTAAATCATGAAGATCTAATTATATAAGGATAGTAAGTTACGTTTTGCATGTTAATTAATCGTTTATAAGTGAAATACATGGGAAACCAACCGTAAAAAACTCATAACACGTGTAAACTAATCACATTAGAATTGTTCCCGTAGAAAAATATGATTTTGTTTCGAGTAGAACTTGACAAAAATAATACGACGGACAGACGAAATAACACATTGTGTTTTTTTCTGCTGCATAATTGTGTCTTTTTACTGTACTGTGCATTCTGTTTTTTTTTCTGCATGAACAAAAACCCACTAAAAATCGTCATTTTTTCGTTTTTTGTATAGTACTATGGTACTCGTTGTAAAAATAATAAAACGTTCGTTAAAAAAATTATTAACGTTTAAAAATTTGTGGGATAAAGTGCACGTATCATGCAAATGTGAGAGAAAATGACAACTTTAGTAGTTTTGTATGGAATTCAAGTGTAGAGATAACCTCATTAAGTGTCATATGTCATAACCTCAATGCTTATTATAGATATAGATGCACCTATGCACATTGTTAATAATTAATTAAGTGCAAAATTTTATGTTATTAAATATACAATTGTTATGTATATTTCAACTTCAATATTTATCTTTGACAGTTACAACCACTTAGAAGGATTTGGTTGGCTAGAAACTCAAAATGTTGGCTAGAAACTCAAAAGTGTTTGAAGGAGTTTTTATCCCAACTATCAAGTCGGTGGATCGCATCAAAGAAGACGCTTTCTGTAACACTCCAACCGATGGCGGAAACATCGGGATGTCACGTATGGATGATTGTTCAGTAGCTCATGGTGAATAATAAGTTTCAATAATCGATTAAATGGATTACATACACTTGTTCTACAAAGTTGTGTACATCAAATGAGAAAATAACCATCTTCAAGCATGAACTCTAATCTCCAAGTATTGCTATAACCTGAAACATGTTAAGTTTGAAAATATTTTGGGTCAACAAAAGTTGGTGAGAATTACATAGGTTTTGAATAATTGAATGAAAACTTATACAATTCGGCGTGTCACGTTAGTCTAGTCCATATATGAGAACACAACTACTTTCAGGTAAAGCGAGTGCATAATCAAACCTTGATTGACGAGATTAGCGCGATCGAGGCCATACACCTATGGTCCACTCGATTATGTTATATGCGATAACAATCACCCACACTACCTATGTAGGAGGTACACGTATCCGGGTGGGGTTGTCAGTCCAATAGATCTATCATTGTATATCGTTGGCTTGTACGGAGTTAATGATTATGCTAGAATGCGATGATTACCATAGAAATGTCCGAAACATAATGCAACATAGAATAACACATGGACACTTGCGATTGAATTGTAAATTGATGTTGTAACATGTTTCACCCCAAAAATTGTAAAATAGCGAAAAAGGGGCTATGTAAACTCACCTTGATTAATCGAGTAAAATGCTAGCGTTGCGGGTGTAAGCGAGGCGAATTCCAAAGATTCAACCTAGGGTTTCAAGTATTCGAATTAAGTGTTTGAGCTTAAGAGAGTCTAGGGTTCCTTAATCTAAGGCATCTAGGATGTTAAGTCTAGATTTTGGGGTTTTTAAGTTATGTGGCAAAATGTGACGTGTCGAGTTGAAATGTATATGGTTCGTAAGTATTGCGAGGTAAAAATCCTTGGAAAGCTTTGTGTGTATAGCTTAGTTTATTATTGCAAAATATTTACTAAGTTATATAACGTAGGTAATAATATTTGGAATAAGTTTGATATTATAAAACTATAATTATTTACATTTGTTTTATCAAATATAAATGATTCTATTGATTAATAAGTGAGATGATAAAATAACAAGTGTTATTGAGTTTTGTAAATGTGATGTTTCTGAGTTTATAAAGTAGTGAAATTAACTCAGAAAATAATTTGTATTTTATATAAAAGTATTAATTTAATTTATATTGTCAAAATGACATAATTTGTGAATAAAATATAAAGTAGTTGTAAAAATAAAGTTTTCTGTGAAAACTTCATATTCTGACCACAAAGGTCTCAAAATAATTTTTATAAAAGTTTTGGTGAATAAAATCTATTTAATTTGATATGTTTAAAAGCTAATTTATCAACTAAAATGTAATATTGTATGAAAACATTTTATAACAAGGTAAAACTGATGTGGAAATGTTTATAATATGTCAAAATATATTTCCACCAATTTTCATAAATAAATGAATTAAATACGAATTTATATGAATTAAACATGATAAATAACACATAAATTCGGGATAAATACTAAACACTTTCTAAAAATAAAAGTTTCTGTAAAAACTTAGTCTACTGACTTGAAATGTCTCTCAATAAATTTTATAGAATTTTTCTGATAAAACTCTATTTAATATGAATATTATTTGTTTAAAACTATTTTAACAAAAGAAAATGAGATAACCTGTGAAATCATATCAAAACAGAGGTAAAATGGCATGATAATTATTCTAACATAATGGGATATATTTCTGGAAATTTTCATGTTTCAACTCATTATATTCGATTTTATATAAATTAAACATGATTAAAGCATATTAAAAATGATTAAAAATACTAAACGGTTTCTAAAAATCCCGAAACTTTTTCTAAAACTCTTAGTCAGTTATAAGAACAAGTCTACAAAGTTTCATAATTTTTAGAGCAGTAACAAGCGAGTTATGGAATTTTAGAGTTCTATAAATTTTTAAATGGAAAATACCCAAAATGCCTAGAACACCCTATCCTTAGAATTTGCAATTGGAACCCTTAGAGGCTATGTTTGATACAACTAATAGAGGGCTTTTAAACTACTGATATAAATGAAAGATTATGCAAAAGGAATTGGAAAAACTCACGATTTTGGTTGTCCAAATTAGCAAAAGAAAACCGAGTAAAAACCCGAAGAATAAGCTTCCAATTCGTCACGAATACGAGATGATAATCGGGGCTTCTTGTGCAGAAATGATAGACTAATCAAGATGAACGTGTGTGTGTGTTTAATTGAGTTAACTTGTTCGTTTGGGGTGCGAATTGATATGGTCAAGTGTTGGTGGGTTTTATAATGATTTTGACCAATTTGATCATTAATTGGTGTAATTAATGGCATGTGGGATGTTACCAGACACTAGGGAGTGATATGGGGGTCGGGTCACATGTTTATAACGCGTTAAAACACATTGGGGGTGCGAATTTGGGGTGGAGCTCGAGGATTCGCGAGTCAAAAAAATTAAAATCTGCAGACCTCCCTGTCGCGGTCCGCGGAGGGATTAACAACCCTCCCGCGGTCCGCGGGGGAGTTAATTTTTTTTAGGGCTGGAAAAATAAAGTGTGATAATTTTATAAAAATCGTAAAATAAAAATGTTCATGACTTTTATTTTTCTAAGAAATATATATATTTATATATATATATATATAAGTGTTAAATAATAAATGAGGGACCAAAAGTGTATATTTATAAAAGTGAAAGGTGACGGATGTCACACTTTCTGTTGGTTGAGTCATCAGGCCAGCATCTCCATGCCGTCCTGGGAGAGTTTGCTCGAGTTCGATGTTGCGTCTTGTCTTTAAGGGTCAGTGGGTTTGTGTTTGGGGTGGGGCGTCCTGTTGATTTTGTTGTAGTTTGTATTTTCAGCCCCTTGCTGGCTCTCTTTATATATATATATATATATATATATATATATATAGGTAGATGTTCGGGTACAAAGGCTTAGTTTTGTAGGAAGGGTAAGAAGGCTTCTTATGATGACACGTGGCAGTAGTTTAAATTAATCTCAAGGTCATTTAGGTAATTACACACATAATCAACATTTATATCAATAATAATTGATGAGAGATTTTAGGGATTTTTCTTCAAATCTCTAATTTTATTATCTTTTATATCATTACAAGAGGTGTACGAAAAAACCGGTTTTGGAACCCGACCCGAAAAAAAACCGGAAAACCGATTTGGTAAAAACCGGTTTTTGTTCAAACCGGTTGGAAACCGACCCGGTTCACCGGTTTGGGTTCGATTGGGCAATTCAAGGACTGGTTCGGGTTGAAAACCGGTTTAAAAAAAAAAAAAACCGGTTTGGAAAAAAAACCGGTTTTTGAGGAAAAACCGATTTAGGCAATGTATTTTGATTCTAGGATGACCAGTTTGGCAAAAAAAACGGTTTAAAAACCGACCCAAATCGGTTCCGATTGATGGTTCTCTTCAGTGCTAAAAACCGGTTTGGAAACCGGATCGGTTTGAGGAAAAACCGATTTAGGAAAAACCGGTTTTAAAACCGGTTCGGTTTGAAAAAAAAACCCGGTTTGTACATCTCTAAACAAGTAGTTTTTTATTTAAGTTTCACAAATGTTTGAACAAATAAAATCACCAGGTGTGTGTTTTTTCTTTTGTGTTTTAACTTGATGGATAATTTTATATTGTGTTTTATAGTAAATCCAATCTACGTGTGCTTAACGTTGTGTTTTATCTTCATGAACAATATACACAGTCGACATATTGTGTTTTATCATCAACCCGTATTTGTTTGTTGTTTTAAAAATAAAATATGTTTTCAACACTATCGCTTAAATATAAAAACGCACAAACAAGTATGTATCCACACTTGTGTTTTTATCACTAACTCAAATTCAACTGTGTTTTAACACAAACCTATTGTGTTTTAACACCAACCATACTAAATTGATGGTTGAAGAGTGATAACATTTTTTAAAAGTTGTAGTTATATTGTGCGTTATTCAAAACTAAGGAAAATCAAACGAAAAAAAAAAACATTACTTAGGGGCATGGTTAAAATCTAGAACACTTTAAAAAGTTGTAGTTATATTATACTATCAAAAAGCATTATTCGAAGCTATGGAAAATCAAACGACAAAAAAAAAACATTACTTACACAGTGGCAAGATATCTTTGGAGGCCTTACGAGAAAACAAATAATTTCTAAGCTTAATTTGCAACCATGCTATAGAGAGAAAAAGAGAGAAATCCCTTAATTTGCTCTCAATAATTAACTAATAGTTAAGGAGTGATACTGTAGATTATTTAATTTATATATGTGTTTTTACAAGTATACCCTCACACCATTAATTTAGTTATTAAAATTATAACACAATTTACACACTTTTGCCACTCATTTAATCTCATTCATCCAATTACATGATCTAATGGCCACATTTATTTCTTACCCTTCTCACAAAACACATCTTTTGTATCCTAACCCTACCCTATATATATATATATATATATATATATATAAAGCGATTCGTCGTTTGAAAAAAAATATTTATCTTTGACAGGCTTTATGTTCTTAAGTAATAAGACTATGGGGTGTGGTTCGGAAAGGATGCTCGTGGAGCTGAGCTGGCTTCCTTCCCCAAATGGGAACACCCCCCCCCCTTCCGCTGTGCCTTCGGTGTGCTCGAGAGATATTCCCCGTCCTCCCCGTCCCACTTTCCAATGATTTTTTGACCGTTGCATACAAAAAAAAACGTTTTGAGAGAGAGAAGCAGATCTGGTAGCAAGTGGAGGCGGACGGCGGTGGAGTTGGTGCAGGTGGAGGCGGACGGTGGTGGGGTTGGTGCAGGTGGAGTAAGACGGTGGTTGTTGGTGCTGGTGGAGACAGACGGTGGTGGTTGAAGGGATGATGAAGATGAAGTTGAAGTGGTGATGAAGATGGGTTTGAGAGAGAGAGAGTTGTTGAAGAAGAATAGGTTTGGGTTTGGTTTGGGTGTGTGTCTACCGTTCATTTTTTTTATTGTTTTTTTTTCATTTAAATAATGGAACAGGAAGGAGAAATCATTTCCCTTAGAAGTGGGATGTGGAGAAGGGGGAGGGGGTGTGGAATAGTCTAAATATCTTTTCACGTACTTTTGTTTACGTTAACTAGTTGATGCTGCTAAATGAACAAAATCAAATGAGCATAAACAGAAATTAATTAACGAACTAACACTAACAAATGCAAATAAACCCTATCGGCTTATTTACAATCTTAATTGCAAAACCAATGTAGGGAACCATATGTCCACCATTGCACTTAAAATTTGTAAATAACAAATTCTATAAACAAAGACTGCTTAACAAAACAATGTTGATTAATTAATTTGCCATTCAACCTTTGCGTATGCAATGTATCAAAACTAATAAAAATAAAATGCATTTTTGCACTGCCGTTCATTGATTTTCGTTTGCTGTGCATCCAACTTTGTTTCACCTTATACCTTACCAATCGGCACTCTATATTATTTTTATTATTATTATATCCATTAACTATATATCAAAACAAAATGATCATGAATAGTATCTAACCCATCTTAGACCTAATTATAGTTAGCTTCTTTTGTTTTGTCTGTTTGGTTTGCCTACCAAAGTTGACCAGCTCAACTTCACTCAAGTCTTCAACTTTTATCTCCTCTCCCAACATCTAATACCAACTAACATCACCATCATCATCCACCATAACACCATCAATCTGGATCATTAAATAGTGCCTTCCACTTTCATACGTCTTCTCACCTCTTCTCTACCATGTCTCGCCTTCTTCTGTCCTCCCTAAATACCGCCAAAAATCCAATCGTTTCTTCGTTCCGAATCTCGTCTTCAATGCTATCACAGGTTTCACTAGGTTTGGTAATCAATTAGGGCAGTTTTTTTAGGCTGCTAATTGATTAGGGTTTATGATTTTGTATTTGATTCTTGCCGGGGGTTTATGTTTTGCTCACACGTTTACCTGCAAATCGATTAGGGTTTATGGTTTTAGTGTCTTGCAAAAACTATTAATAGATGAACATGTTACCTGGATTGAACCATTACCAGCAACAGAAGAATATAATAATCATTTTGAAACACGTCAAAAAAAATAAACAAATCTCACCTATTAGCATTAATTAGGGGATCACAGTGTAGAAATAACTTATTGTTAGCTAAATGTTCAAAATACCCTTTAAAAATACTAAATGGACTTGTCTGGCTATAAATAGTTTGATAGCGTAGGGATCTTCATATTACAATTTGTTTCACACAAATTATTAGTCTTTCACAAAAAAAAAAAAATTTTTAGGCAAGACTTCATTTTCTACCAGCTAAAAGGCCCAAACCACTACCAATTTTGTACCCCATGTCGCTTTGTTCCCTTCTCTTGATGCTTGAACCAAAACCTTACTCATCAAATGGGTCTCTGTGTCCGCAAAACCAGCAAATGTTGCTCATGTTTTGTCCACACAAGTAATGAGTGTGCTCTCTTTTTTTAATTGCAAACCAAAAGTTTGCAATCTTTTTTTTAAACAATATCTGATATGAGTGTGTCATTTTATTGAAATTTTATTAAGCGAAAATTTATAATTTAACGAACATGAGTTGGGTTTGTGATTTCATTGAAATTTTGTTAATGAGTATGCCCTCTGCAATGTATGTACTAACATCATGTTATGAATCGGATTAGCTTTCTTCATGAGCTGATCTTACTAGTGTCCCCAACCGCAACGCGCGGGAAACCACCTAGTTGATAACAATACAAAGTGCCACAACAATAAAATATCCGATACAAACTACTTTAAAAGCTACGTTACGTCTCTATATAAGAGTAGAAAGATTTGTATTGTCGATACGTTTCAAAAGCATGTGTAAAACCACAAAAACCCAGAAAAAACATACTATAAAAATACAAAAAAAATATAAACAATGTCTTGGGGGTTTTATCGATTTGGTTTTCCGGTTTAATCAATTTGATACCGAATATTTAACACCCGTGAAGCACATTTGGGCAAGACCCTTAGTCTAATGCACATATTTCATCATGCAGATGACACCCTCACAATAACAACTCAGACCGTATAGATTTACAACCAGGAGACAAACATGATTTATCAGCTAAAAAGTCGATTCCTACAAATATTTTCACAAGAAAACAACTCGATTTTAAGATTTCATCTCCTAACGCGCCTGATAAAAAAATGTCGAAATTCCTGAATAACTTACAATACAAACAATAAGGAGAATATGCAAATTGATATATGAAGTGTAAAGCCGCGTGACCAACCACCCCAAAGAAGCAGGTTTTCACTTTTCAATACCCTGTTGCAGATATTGTATGAGATCATAACCTGCAGTTGACCACTTATCATATGCATCTGCACATGTGCGGATCATGAAGTTTGCTGCTTGTCTCTCACTCATCTCGGGATTAAATCTCTTTCTTAGATTACCAATTGGGTCTCCTCTGCTAAAACATGGTAATCCACTTTCTACCATCATTAATACGGTGTTTATAATCCCGTCCATATAGCGGCGGGCAGCAAGGTATCCTTTCACGCACAAGCTGAGAATACACATTCAAAAATCAGGAATTGGGTCGTGTTTACTTTTATACGAGTCAGACAAAGAAAATCTAGGGTAAAACTGTTGAAAGTCGCATGTAGTAACAGTATTGTTGTTGTAATCACGATCAATGCAATAGTGCTATTGATTGGATTGATCCACAAACATTTTTTTAATTTCTTTACAAAAACAATGATGTTATCCTTACCTTACAAATAAAAACCAAGTTTCACTTTTCATTGCACCGGACGGATCAAGCAACTGAGTCATCTCATGACTTAGCTTAAAGTGAGCACTTTCAAATCGCATGTTTCCACCAGGTGATGTCTCTAAGATGAAACCAAAATCAATATGTACAAGATGACCTGCACTGTATTCACAAGAGTTTGTGTTAATATATGGTAATTAGTTTAGCTTCGCTGCTAAAAAATACTAGTAGAACTGTAAAAATGGTCTATCCTTTGAATAAAAGATAGATGCGTCACCATGTTTTATAACTACCTATCGAATAAAAGATTTCCATTATGTCTATCCTTTGGCTGAAGCAACAAACTGGCAACAGCATAACCAGCACTGCTGATGATGAAATTATGACGGGCAGCTTCAAAATTTGGAGACCCAACTGCCCCAAAGTCCTGTTGAAATATTTCATATAAACCGCCATCAGTGGTCTCACCCATCTGGCTTCTACTGCGTGTATTTGGAACAACCTGCACAGACAAAAAAATGGGTCTTATAAACACAAAAATGTTTTATTTTTTATTTTTTTGCAAACAGTACACATGCTTCGTTTTTGGTCTAACGATCGGATTTACATAACTGGAAGCATAATAACATTGATTTTTTTTAAAAAAAATAAAACTTTGGAACTTGAAGTAGACACTGTATGACAAAACTTACCTCAATAATTCCTCTTTCTGGGTCGGTTGGAAGTACTCCATAAGGATACAAATAAAGATCTAAACCCACTGCTTGAAATATATCCTTCAGAAGTGAAATAACTTGTAAAGCAAGTACATCTTGTCGGCAGTCGTCTCCAACCTACAAACAAGGTGTATTTAGCTAGGTAACAAATTAAAAACATGATCTTTTTAGCACGGTGCAAAAATTTATTAGGTCAGACAAAGTCATTTATTAACTTGAACTTAATATTAAAAAAATGTAACTATCACAAAAAATAAAAATAAATAAAATAAAAATAAATTGAGCCATGTAATATGATAATTATCTGGCAAATGTCATTATATACAGATTTTGAAACCATATAAAACTAAGGATCTCTTATAGAGAAAAAGTGATAGTGTTCACCTTAAAAATACAAGCTTGTGGCCTTATGTCATTAGGATCTCCGTCTCGATCAGCCACATCAAACGTGATCATAATTGGCACTTTCGCAGCTGATTGTAAAGGTATTCCACTGTTAACCTGAATACCCCTAACAAGCTTATTAGGAGCTGTTGGTAGATAGAGGTCGTCACCATCAAACTGTATTTTTTCCAGCTCTCTGTACCCAACACATTCATAATATAATATGAATATTTATTAATGTGCTTAAATAAAGAACACAAAATGTGCTGATGAATGGATCTATGGCGTAAGCAGCAAGCATAAAGAAAGATACCTTCGTATACCAGCTCGTCTTTCTTCTTTCGGAAGTGGATAAAGAACACCTGAAATAGATGTCACTTTTTCAAAGAAGTCAAATTCCCTGCGAAACATGTCACGTGCCTTGGGACTAAAGCCATCGATGATGTGTTCTCTAACAAGTGGCAGAAGAGCCACAAATGCTTGTGTCTGAAATATGAAAAATTATCAGAATTTTGGTATAAAATCATAAATCGTACTCATACAACACGAAACAATCAAGTACGTGGCCTATTAATTTTAATCAAGCGTATTCTTGAATTCTGTACACAACACAGAATATTAATGGATAAAAGTCTGTACCTTTGCTGACACTGCTTCTTTCCCTTGCTCGGGTGCACAGGTCTCACCCTGCATAAATAAACACGGCAGTTATTAGATGAAAGCTAAAACATATTCATATTATGATTAAATTGAGAACCAGAAGCAAAGTGTTTTGACCTGTAAATGCCAAATAAGAATATGAGAGAACACGTCACTCCTTTGAGCAGCTCTAATCAGGTAACCTTCAACTAATTTCTGCAGATTCAGTGAATAGTCGATTAGTTGAATTACATGAGAAAACTACAGTTATTCAATAAGCTAGGTGGTGCAAAAAATACTTGCAGTTTGACTGACAGTTACTTTGTGCCTTTGTGGTGCTGGAAAGTGTGGCATTATACTATGAGCAGAGGGGGCAAGGTGGACCAATTTACTTTGGAAAAGTATTCTGGCTGGTCAAAGAAAAATAACTAAAAGGGAAACAGGTCAAATAGGTCAAACAGGTTGTAAGTCATCCAAAGCCTATCATTAACGCATAGAACCCCCTGGCAAGTTTTATTCAAAGATTAAAATTACTGTAACCATCTTTTTATAACCAAATTAAGCATTAATCAGAAATATGAACAAGTGTTTGCCAGTTAACCTAAGTGGCTAAGTACCTAACCTGACCCAGCATGTTTTGACTGGTACTAAAAATGACCATTTCAACTCGAACCCATTGTCACCCAACCAGCCCATCTTGCCACCTCTAATAACGTGTATCCAATCTTTATCAAACCACAGTAAAATCATTTATTGATCCCATTTGCCAATAAAAAGAAGAAAAAATATCTACTTTGATGGAACTACTCAGCTCACTACAATTAAAATAGTTACTAAGAATCAGCTTCTTGAAAATAAAATCACTAAAACTGTGACATGCAGTATCCTTGTCAATACCTACCTCATCATCATATCTTAAAGCTTGAATTAGCTGCGGCATGAAAAAGGTTACTCTGGATGGAGGATATGACTCCAGTACCCTTAGAATATAAGCCATAACACGAGGGTGACCCTTGTATGCTGGAGTGAAGTACTCTAATGCCTGTGTGATTGAACAAGCAGCCCAATGTGTTAACTGCTGCAAAAGTGGAGAATCTTCATCCACAGCCTTTGGTGTCACAAAGTATGGTAAAGCCTCAGGTATCATACGAATCTCCAATATATGTGTCTGCAAGCACAAGAAAAACATATAGTGACATGACTGAAAACTAGAAAACAATTCTTAACCATTTGTCATCAATAAGTAAGTGTCAACTGAAATATTTAAAAAAGCTATACAATTTTTTCAAATTGTAGAACATAAAATAAATATAGCACCTGAACCAACTGAGTGAGTTCCGCCTTTAGTAAAGAGTTAGTAGGAAATCTAGCACCCAAAGAGAAGGCAATCCTGGGATCAATTGCAAATGCAGTTCTTGCATATTCAATCCATTTATCTGAATTATTCTTGGGCCTAAAAGAAGTGTTTTCCCTGAGGATTAATTAGTAAATTGTTGTAAGTATGGGATTAATAGTTACATCAAATGAAAAAAGTTCACATGACAGAAATAGCAGTTTTAAACTTTACTTAGAGCCAATAGGTTGGGCCCAAACATCAAGCCTTTCAGCTTCATGCTGGCATAACATTAGAAGTAATTGCTTCCTTTTCTCTCTGCCAGCGGCATTAGTCTCCAGCGATCCCCATACAGGATGATATGAATCTTTCTGAAGTTGACAATTTTACATCACATGATCAGAACACCCTTGCATTAAGAAAAACCAACAAAAAATTCCAAAATAAAGAAGCAAAGACTATTTTACCGTATTAAGCAAAGCATTCCCGTTTTCCTGACCCTGTACTTTCAAATCATTTTGGGAAACATCCATCCGTTGATTTAACAGAAATTGGACAAAAGTATGAACAGATTGGGCCTCACTGCGCGCAAAATTCCCGTTATTTGTCTCATACCACTCAGGCTGATGGCAAAACCAGCCTAATGAGGCCCTGCAGTCAGAAATTTTGTTTCAGTTTTCTGTTGGCAAGCCTGAAATTTTATTAAAAACTGGTTCCACAGAACTAGAGGGAAAGTACTAAATAGAAGATGGGGCCAGTGGCAGAAGATGGGGAAAATTACAATGCAAACTCGGCCAGACGTCATAATTTTGACGTTTTTTAAATACAAAATCTGAATATAGAAATCATTGTTGATATTTATAAGTACAAAATCTGATTAGAGAAATCATATAATCAATTTTGCCAAGGATTTCATGTGTTTTTTTTTTAATTTACACTTAGTGTTTATTGATCCAAAACTTATTAGCAGCCGGTTGGCTTTAGAGGAGTCATAACAAACCTGCAATGGTACAAGATCACGTTCATGACATCGGTAATATTTCAGTATACTAATTTGTTTTACATTCATAAAATAAATGTTTCAAGAAGAGGTTGAAGCGAATCCACATATCCATTTGATATAGAAATTTAAAAAAAAAACACAGGTTATTCAACTTATTCTAGGATCTAGATCCAATCCTCAAATTCCCATATATGGCTGAACCATCCAAATATGTCAAATATAACCACGACTGTGACAAATTAACTCTTAGATAGAGGGAATCACTAACAGGATGATACATTTTTTGAAATCAGATACAATCTGTGGGCCGAGAAAACAATAAAAGAAAAGAAACCGTCATAGTGGTAGTCTGGTAGAGTCAGTAATTTGCTTGACCTTTCAAGGAGTAGATGCACAAAGAAAGAAAACTTTGAAAGCCCAAGATACAATAAGTGAGCAAACAGTAACAAATATAACTAAACTTGAAATAGTAGAAAAAGAGTAATCAGCATTTAGCATAATGAAACTTTAAAAGAAAGAGCAGACAGTAATACCGGTAAATCCTGTCTTCTAGAAGCTGAAGTCCTAACTTAAACTTGTGCAGGTTACCCTGGTATTGACATGAGCATAACTTAAGTCCTAGCAACATGACGGTAAAAAATGTACCAGTGGCTGCTGGATGGCGTGAAAATCTCCATGGAAATTTTGTAGTCCCTTGCAACATTCTGCCAAGAAGCAAGAGTTGTTCCACACTATTGTGTCTAACTACCTGTAAACACACCAGTGGTCAGACAAGCAACAGAAATATGATAACTTGCAACTGGTTGTTAAATGCTGCATAGTTAGTACATCAAGGTGTAGTAGATAACTCACCTCAAACCGGTCAATGAAAAACCCAAGCCATAGCCTATGTGCTAGAATCTCTTGAACCGGGTCCTTCTCAGGTGGTGCTTCTGGCTCACCGGGTGCAAGCTGAGGCCTTAACTTAGCAGCTGGCCCAAAAAACCTCACTTCAGATGCAAACAGCCCACGTTTGGTATCAATGGTCCATAACCATGCATCAACAAGCTCAGCAAGCACCACAGAACCCAGCTGAGGTGCAGCAGAAACTAACCATGTCCAGATGAATACACCAGTCTCCATTGCATCAGGTGTAGAAATATAAGCCGGACACCAGCATAGAAGTCTCAGGAGCTGCGAAAAGCTCTCTGCAGTTGGTTTTTTATCTGAAGCCTGAAAAGTATCATCCAGCAATTAGTTTAAACAAAAATTAGAAATAAATAGATTATTATAGATGTGGCAAAATGGTGAGGTCAGGTAATGGGTTGAAATGAGTCTTTTTAGTACACATAGCAGCTGGTCAGATCAGGTTGGGTTACCCTGAAGGCATTGTATTATATTTTTTTGAACAATTATTGCGTTAAATATGATTAGAAATTCTATGATGCTACATCAGTAATATTATATTTTAACATAAAAAATGTTTACAAAGCTTTAAGCAATATAATTACAGCTGAGTGACTTTCAACACGTTTGATCCATGACAGTGTTCCTTTTAGCTAAAAGTTTTATTTAACTCATTTGACTCGTTTGGGATAAATCATAACCCAAATTGACCCCCCTTGTTATTTCTAAGTTCTACCAGATTGGAAAGGAGTAGTGCAGTAGCCTGGGAACAAGTTTCACGGAACGACGACTTGTCAATACTCCAGCCTTTCTCTGCAGTGGAAACAAACTTTTGAAGAAGACGGACAAACTTGTTAAGTAATATCTCACTAAAGGATTGCTTTTTAGGTGGGGTTGGTTGAGGGAAAGACCCAGTGATAAGCCTTGAAAGACTACCACCAGGTCCCGGTGCTGATGTGCCAACTTCAGAGTCATCATCTACACTCTCCATATTCTCATATAATCTTGTCATGCCAGCAATTTCTCCTGCATGATTACACTTGACTGTGGCACTCACAATAGCAGTACTAAGAACTTCGATGTTGAATGCTTCTAATAATTTGAGATTTCCACCAGATGCGGCAGCTGCAGATGCCATTACTGCAGGAATGTTGGCGGTTTTTGTTCCAGTCCAACAATCAATTTTACCGGTGCCTATTCTTATCTCAGATAAAAGAGAAACCACATCTGTTGTAGGCTGTGCTTTTTGCCATGTGTTTGCTTTACAAAGTTGCTCCTAAAAGTCAACACAAAATAAATAAACCAGAAACCAAAGCTAGTTTAGCACATTACAAGCCTAAACTATTTACAATGTCTAAAGAGAATCAGTACAACAAACCTGAAGAAGACCTTGGGTGGTGCATGGAGCATATGATAGTGAAATAATAATCCATTCACGGACAATTTTTTGGTACAAAGAACGCACAGATGATATAAAAGCAGGATCATTGACAAGACCTGAAGGCGGATTATTATTGACAGAAAAGAGTAGACAATCAAGACAAGATGATTTCCACAAGATCTGCAAGGAAAATGTGGAAATTTGCATGAAAAGTAATATTGAAAAAAACACACTTGATGATAATTTAACAAATGTAATTTACCTGTGGGAATCTTTCTCTCAATCGAGACAACAAATTAATTGATAAATCCCGAATATGTTCTTCTCTCACAGATAAACTCTTTATGAGAAAACAAGCATGGACAGCTAGAGTTGACTCTCTGACCTCTGCGGCATCTCCCGTCTCACAAATTTGAGCCTCCTGTGCACATTATAAGATGTGGTTAAATAAAAATACAAATAAAAAATCTGTAAATTATAAGATTATTCAGGCACAACAACAATTCAAGGGGTAAATATCATCCCAATGAGAATAGTACAGTTGCTTACAAGAAGCATGTGAAAAAACTTACCAGCCATGATAATGATGTCTCGAAAGCACGATGAACAATGGCTATCAAGCATTGTGAGACAGCTGGCATGAGGTTTGGGCTTTTGAGATATTCAAAAACACAGCTGAAGGCACTTCTAGAGGCAGTTGAATTGGGACCACAATTAAGAATGCCGCCATTGCTACTGAATCGTATAATTTCCAAAAATGCGACTGCAAGAAGATAAGTTGCCTTCACCCCTGAAAATTATCAACAAAACAATCAGATAACCTTCAGAAATAAAAAGTAAACCAAAACATCTGAACCAAGACAACAAACACAAAATACCAATTCTCGATACCTGAAATTGTGCTCATTGCTCCAACCTCAACACGGCCTCCTAATGAAGCAGATAGGGCTGTCCTTTGACTTACAGCAGCTTTCTCATTTCCACTTCCTCTACGACTTCCAGGATTATGAAGGGCATTAAGTTCTAATTCATCTTCTAGCCATTTTACAGAGCTAACAACCTGAAAAAAAAAAAGGAAAAAAGTACCCAAAAAAATCATGTTCTTACCCTAACTTAGTACTAAATGAAAACCAATCAAACTAAAAAAAATCTTCAGTCAATCAGACATACTAGAGGTGGAGTTCCTTGAGATATGCGTTGAACAGCAGAAGACCAATGAGGATTCCACATGTAGGGTCCACCCACAGCTTGAAGGGCAACAGCACTTGTGTTTCCTCCATTGTTCAATGTCGTGGAGTTTGGCTTCACTGGGGTTGGAGATTTCAGCACAGGTGGGGCCAAGCCAAACAGAGCAATGTAGAACCATAGGTTACGAAATAACTTCAGAAGTGAAGGTTCAATAACCACCGTTGGATCAAAATCAGAGCATATTTCAGCCACGGCAGGAAGTAGAGGTCCAAGAAAATCAGCTCCGCTGCTGCATACCAGAAAGAAACTGAATTAGGTAAATGCATACAACAAATTTTGGAACATTTATATAACGAATTATGATCAACTACACATATTTCAGATAATTTAATCATGTAATCCAACTCTTCCTGATTGTAAGCAGTGTCCTGACTATTATGTATGAAAGGCAATATAGATTAAAATACAAATGTTTTACATTATTATGAAACATGAAAAATAACAAAAATTACCTTCCACTTTTGGACTCAGCAGCCAAACCCACATCTGAGCATAAAGATAGAAGACGATGACGGAAGTCGACTCTAAGTTTTGCATTTGTAAGACCTCTAGCTATGGATTCAAATCCTGCAGGAAGAGTCTTGAATGTGATTGAACCAGTGAGCATCTATGGTAAACTTAATTTACAAAAAATCATAATCATGGTAAAGAAGCTCATTGTTAAACGTAAAACAGTTTCAAAACCAACTAATTAAATATTGAAGTGAGCATATTTATATTATACATACCTCAACACGTTCTGTATTGGCCTCTGGTGGCAAGGTTTTGCTTTCTGCAGATCCAATGCTAGAAAGCTTACTTAAGTAACTTCTTATCATAAGCACAACAGCTTCACGATAAGACTTCTCGAAACCTAAACTCGCGATGCAAGAAACAGCATCAAGAAGCTGCAGTGTCTCAACAAAAAGAGTTTGAGAATGCCTTGGTATATTCAGAAAACATTGAAGTTTAAAGAAACTAGAGGCTCAATCATTAAGACTAAAAATGTTGCTTTTAATAAATAGAGTAACTTTAAAGATATAGAACATGTAACCATATAAAATCATGATTTAAGATGAGTATCATACTCGGAGACGTAATAAGCCAGGAGTTGAAGCATCACCCTCCTCCAAACTTTCAATGAACAGAGGCAATATAATGTCAACAATTTCAGCTTTCTTAACTTGTACATTTAGCTCTGCAAGCAACTTGATAATATTGAGCTGCAAGAGAGGAACTGCCTGCTTCTCTTTGACATCCTGAAGTTATGTATATTGATCATAAGCATAATTTTACCACAAATATAAAAAAAGAAAAAAAAAATCATTCCATCATAAAGTAGATTCTATGTAACGAAATGAGCCCAAAATAGTTCCTCTTTTGAAAGTTAATTATTAAACTTTCCAACAATATAATGGCAGTTTTAATAAAAACAAAATGAGCCCAAAATAGTCAAGCTAGTAGCTAACAGTTAGGTGGTGTTTACTTTAATTTCAACTTAATGGAGCTAATGGGCTGAGTGACATATTTGGTAAGCCCCATATAATTCAGGACTTACTCAATAAGCCAATGACTTGATCTGTAACTGTAAGTCATCAGCACCATGGTTTCTACATTCAGACTAAGACTTTTCCTATTATGTCCCTCCTATGGTTCATCTACCTCAATAAAATTGACATGTGTCTATAGCTTGATAATTTAGAAGGTATCAGAACTTGTGAAGAAAAAATAACAAAACAGAGAATTATTACAAATTTTATTATAAATTTTAAATATTCGGTAAAAAATAATGCATGTTTGGAAGGGAAGTTCATGTAAATATTTGAACAAATAAGTTATGAAAATAAGATATAACATGGACTCGCGGAATGCAACGAGAACACTAAATTTGATGAAGAAGAACAAAGTGATGGAAGTGAAGAAGCAATAGCGTCTAGATGGAACATGATCAGGTGCTTAAAGCTATTAGACATTTAAATGGTTCAGTATACGAACAAAAAATGAACTATTATGCTAAGTATATCAACAGATCTTGTTTTATAGTTATAAGTTATTGATATTGTTTTGTTCTAATATTGGGTGTCTTTTAGCAAAACAGTTCAAATTTTTGGATGGAAAATGGTATTATACTCTAGACTTCCATTTAGAACTCTTATCAGACAATCAATTTCCATTCGACATTTACCAATTAAAATAGTAATTTTGGACATTCGCGACAGTCTATTCAACACACATAGAAAACAGCATACTATCCATTTCATAGCATATTTTAGACAGGGCAAACTATTCACTTACAACTTTTTCTAGATATAAGCTGCAACAAAACACAACTTCATCCGGACAGAGCTTATCCATACACAAAATAATCAGGCCCTTACTCTTAGTCTTGGGAATGCCTAAAGTATTGTTATGATAAATATCAATATCATATCCCTAGTGTAAAAGTGATTATTATGTGAATAGACATGACCTGTTTGTTCTCTATCAACAAACCCCCTGAGCTTACATTCATTACACAAGCTCAACTAAATACTAAAATACTTACTATTAAGAAAAAGTATTCACAATTCACAAAAGCTCAGGTAGTTTATTATAAGTCAAAGCGAAAACGCATATATGGTTTCTACAACTAAAAGGATCAAAGCTCCGTAGCGTAATAGCAAGAGAAACATTTCAACAGTCTAAGATCGAAGACGAATAAGAAGACTAATAAAGATTATAACCAACCTCTTCCTCATAATCATTATGTTTGCGAATATTTGCAGCCAGTCCCTTAATAAATGCATCCACTGCGTGTGGATCCTTGGTCCATCCATATTGAATAATCTCACAGCTCGACTTCAAGACACTTTCAAACATGGCACCCTGACTGCTTGCCCAAGTATCGGCCTACGAAATGAATTCATACATCAATAAAACAATATGTGAGAAAAGTAAACTGAGATACAGAATTTAACCAAGATTGACAAAATGATATATACTTGAGCACATGTAGCTTGCACAAGCGGTTTAAACCGTATAAACAGAACCCGCAGCAGATAACCTTCACGGGCAACAGCAATTTTAGAGATACCATCAAGCAACGAACTGAAAAGATCTTCACAAACTCGCAGTTTACGCCATATTGAATATACACAAGCTTCGGCAGCTTCTACCAACAATGCTAGAGCTCCAGTCAACACTTTCTTAGACAACTTTCCATCTGAATCAAGAGCTAAAAGACCTGCAATATTCAACTTTACTACAGCTTTATAAACAGAAAGCTTAGTATTAATCCTAGCTTTCAATAACGACCCTTGCTCCGTCCAATCACGCTTCCTTATCTGCCCAACAAATATAAAAACTCAAATACTAGTTTTCAAATGTTGCACTCTAAACATAACACGGCACCTAAAATACATATACGCAAACCTTACCTTTAGAAAAGACGAAACTGATTTAAGCTGATCCTTCGTAATAACAAGCACCCGTTCCAACAGATTAGAATCAATCTTCAACCTATCAACTATATGACTAATCAACTTAAAAGCAATCTCTTGTTTCTCTAAACTCTCAACCGACTCGTCTTCAAAATAACCAACCCCTCTCCTATCACCACCATTCGGCGTCCCCATCATTCCCCACGCATTCCCGCTCCCATTAACAACAATCGCTTTCGAATTCATCAAACTCCCCTCATCCACACCCCCACTCGACGAACTAGACCCCGCTACATTCCCCACACTAACCGGAGACGACGAATTCGACCCTATCACACCTTTCGGCGAGCTACCAAACGGAACCACAAACTCTACTCCATCAAGCAATGAACTAACCAACTTATCCGCATCCGACAACCCAACCGGCGGAAAACTATCCGCCGCCGCACTCAAAAACGCCCTCGAAACCCCTAATTCCCCAAACCTATCACTAACAGCACTTAACATAACCTCTCCCATAACCCTAGCCACGTCAGACCCCTTCCCAAACGAATCCGGATAATATTCAGCTGCTTTACTAACATATCCAAACAACTCAACATAAAACGTAGCAATCGAAGTATTAGTAAACGAATCCGGCCAAAAGGTTTGGTCAAACGACGAAGCAATTGACTTAATAAAGTCAATAATAATTGAACAAGGACGGTTATAAATATTAATATTATTATTATTGTGATTAGCGGATTTGGAGAGGAATCTAGCTGTAATAAGGATGGCATTGAGCTGAGAGCCAGAGATTTTAAAGGATCCAGATAAAAACGAGTCGGGTTGAGGACATCGATTACAAATCCAGTCGATTTTGTCAGGGAATTGGGTAGGGTTTTGGGCGATTAGATCGCAGAGCTCGGTTAAGGGCTCCATGATTGGGTGAGTTGAGGTTAAATGTTCATGGTGTGTTATGTGGTTTAAGTGTTTGTTTGTTTATATGTGTGTTGATAATAATAATAAGGCAGGCACGAAGATGGAGAGGAGAGGAGAGGAGAGGATGGAGAGAGTTGGATTGATCGATTGAAGGTGGATTGGTAAACTGAAATGAGTAGTAGTTGGATGCCTTGGATACCATTAAAAGCATAACATGTGGTTTTTCCTTATTTAAGTTGGTAAAAGTTTGAGGAAGGTATAATGTGTGAGTGTTTGGTTGGGTTGGTTCGGTTTTATGGTAAAGAGAAAGTATACGATATAAAGTCCATTAATGTAAGACGCGTAAGAAGGAACCAGGTGATGCCATGTGTCCTGTTAACCAAATTCCAGTTAACCTAATCAAACTATAATTACAATATTACAATACTAGCTTTTATTCCGGGAGCGTCCCGGGGTTGAAAAATCTATTATGACATATCAATTTTACATACGAAATAGACTGATGCGCTTTACAGTTACATGCAGGAAAGTTTCGGGTAGCACCTACCTAAAACAATTAACAATGTATCTCCAATGTTAACGCCTAACCTTAAACAATGTATAACTCTAATATTATAGAATTCATATTTACTGGTTTGAACATAAATAATGACTTGCCTATACATGATTAATGAATAACCTGAACACTTTGTGTTTTTTTCATGTATGAACATAACCCCACAAAAAATAGTCGTTTTTTTTCTCCGTTTTTTATATAGCACTATGATACTCGTTGGAAAGATAATAAAATGCCCGTTAACTTGGTGTAATTTTTTTCTTTAAAAACTCTCGTATATAAAAGATATTAACGTTTAAAAATTATGGGATGAAACATGAGAGAAAAAATCCAATTTTGTTTTTAATTTGTAAAGTAAATCTTTTATTTTAAATTCTGAGATATGCATATCTTGTATAGGGTTTTAATTAATTTTATTATTAGATTTAATAATAATAAAAAAAATAATAAAAATTAAACACTCTCACATCAACGTGCCACGTGACACATTCAAGGAGGGGTTGAGGCCTCCATTGAATATCACATCATCATAAGTCAATTCTTTTATTAATAGTTATAGATTATAGATTATAGATATATAGATATTAATAAACAAACTTAAATGAATAGTGATCAAAATGAATAGTAATTTTAATAATATTTTATTCAATTAACTATATTATTATTTTACTGTATATTATTTTATTTATATTAGTTTATTCAATTAACTATATTATTATTTTATTCATATTATTTTATTCAAAAACTTTATTATATTATATACTATTAATATAAATAACATAATATTATCTAATTTGGTTACAAATTTCATGTGTTACCTTATGTGTATATTTCTTTAATTTTTTTAACGTTTACAACCAAAATGGAATCTCGATTGTATAATTCATTGATTGATCAACACCTCATCTAAATCTCGATTGTAAAACGTGCAACGCGCATGATTTTATACAACTAGTTATATTATAAATTATAAATATATTTATAAGTGTGTAAAATGAATAGTAAACACATTAATTAATTGCTTTTGTATTTTTTTGTTATTTTATACAATATATATACATATACATATGTTTTCATTAGAATTAACAAAATTGTGGTGTGGTGGAGTGGTTTGTGGTGTATGTTTCTTTCTTGAGTGCTTGGGTTCGAAACCCGTTTCAGGATTTTTTTTACAACACACACACATATATATACACCGTTTTTGAGCAGTCGCCTTTGCTAGAGGATTTCATTTCGGGTATAGCACCAAAAGCATCTTTCTGTCCAGAACGAGGGTCAAGAAGAAGAGGAAGATGACGACGAGTTAGCCGATGACGATGAATTTTAGTGTTTTTTGTGTAGGATAATTTGTAAAAAAATTATGTGTTTTATTCAGTTTTGTATGTTTTTTAATTAGAATTATTCCTAATTAAATAATATTTGTTTTAAATTAAAAAAATAATTGGGTAATGATTGGAAGGGGCTTGAAAATTTTCACATCACCACTACACCACTTTTCTCATTTCAAGCCCTTAAAAGCCCCACATGTCACATGTTAATTAATGCCCCATGGGGCTTGAAAATTTTCGCTTGCCACTACACATGGTCTTACAGTTTTTCCCTTGTTTTAAGGCAACCAACCGTACGATTTTTAAATGACCATAATTTTTTCATACGTTAATATATTTTTTTAATTACATCATAAAAAAGAACATTTTTTTTGTTCTCTTTAATTTGAGTATAGTATTGCTAATATTTTTTTAGAGAAAACTACACAATTAGTCCTTGTAGTTTACCATTAGTTTCACCTTTGAGTATTAAGGTTTAAAAGTTTCATGTTAAGGTGTTAAGCTTAGCTTTTGTAACATAATAAGGTATTAGCACTAACGGGGGTTAATATTTAACTGAGTTTACCCTCACGTGACAAATGGTAAACCACAAAGACCAGAGGTGAAACTTAAGTAGGGCTCACCACTAACCTCAAAGGTGAAACTAATAGTGAACCACAAGGACTAATTGTATAGTTTTCTCTAATATTTAAAAACTTTAGTGAGACCTATCACCCACCTCCTTCTTCACCTTTACCCACCACCACCACCTTCACTACCACAATTAACCACCTTTCATCACAACCAACCACCATTTAAACTTTAATTAAAGAGTTATATATATACAGTTGCGGTCCTAATTAACCCTTCATGAAGAATCTTATATGTACTTCAAAGTCTAAAAAAAACATTTTAGTTTCCTCTAGACATTATTGATGTAATAGTATTTAAATTTGATACAACATAAATGAGTAGATTTGTCGACAATGATTGATTAATGTATGTATTTGATATGCCTGGTTTTAATAATTATAAAATATATCATTTTTCTGGTGAAAAAAACTTGATGTTTTAATTTTAAAACATTGGTTTTGAGAAAAAAAAAATTAATTTTTACTAAACCTTTAAACAAGTTTTAAATTTATAATTAACGATAATTACTTAGAAACTAAAACCAACACATAGACAGAGAATCTGACGTGTATAGTATATGTTTCTAGGGTAAATACTGAGTATCATATTCCTAGAGAACACACTTTCCCCTACTCAACATTCCATCACATTAATCAATCGGGTTTTGAAAAAGAAAAATAAAACAGAGGGGTTATAAGAAAAATTGTTTTTGAAAAAGGATTTGGTTTTGAAAATAAAAATAAAAATGCAAAAATAGTAGGGATAGTAAACATGCACATAAGTAGTTAAATTTATTGAAGTAGTCGTGTTAAGATTGATTATTGATGAGGAGGACATGGGTGAAAGGTCTTTTCAGAGTTGGGGATGAGAAAAGAAATATATATGGGATGACGTTCTGGCAACTCTATGGGTCATGCACAGGGAAAGTGTACGAGTCCCCAGAAAGGTGTCTTCGGACTACTGGCCCGTAAGCCATCGTTCTCCTGTTGACATGCTGTCTTGGTATATAACTCGCATAGTCGTGTAGCTCCTTGGAAAGTCTGGCTCCGAATTATAGGAGAAACGTTGCCACTGATGAGTGGTGTGTCCAAGGTGCGCATCCCCACATAAATCTGTAGACTTGTATTGCCATTGTTTGAATCCTACATGTCAGGTACTGCCCAAACCAGCTAAGCCGCTTGTTTAAGTACTTTTTCTCGAGTTTATCTTCTTAAATTATAATAGAGGCTTGGTCCACCTCACTTAGCTCTACCGAATGATCTCTGTTACAGTTAGTGGTGATTTGAAGATTTGGAAGTGATTTGAAAGTGGGGTAAAAGATTAGAGGTGTTATGGATGAGTATTTATAAATAAGATATGAAGGTTTAGTAGAGTGTTAGTTGGTTGGTGGTGGTTGGACATTAAATGAATGAGTAGTTGGGAGTTAAAGGGTGGGTGAAAAATAGTTAATTAAGATGGTTAGTAGTTGGTAAATATTTATAGAAAATGTTAATAAATAAATAAAAACCTTAATAAATTATAAATATTGATATTAATAAAGGTAAATATGCATGTATTTTCGTATACAAGTATGTATACGGGTAAAAAATATGGACAATGCGAAAGTATATAAAAATTCTGACAATTTTATTTACCACTAAATTTTAATTATAGTAAGTGAAAAAAATGTGGATATTACACTGCAGATCTGCTCTGTCTGTTCTTGGTGTCTGGAACGGGCGTGCCAAAGGATGTGCACGGGCGTGCAGGTGGACAAAGCTGGATTTCTTGTCCCCAACTTGGCTGCGTTGTCTTCTAGCGTGCGTGACCTATGTGCAAGTGAGCATGAGCGTGCGAGGTCAACTTCGGGTCAATTTTTATCACCGTTTAAGTCCCGGAAAGGTCTTCCCACATACTGGAAACATGTTGCGAGTCTCGTATCCTCAGGAATTTCCGTTTTTAGCTGTTTTTGCCCAAAAATCACTTGTTTTCGGTTTGGAGCTCCAATTTCCTTAAAAATACAAATAGGAACGATTAAGTAGCTAAAATCAATATTTTAAGCTCAATTTTGTCCTATTATGAGACTAATTATGCACGTTTTATATGTGAAAATTACGGCACATCGGTATTCTAATTATATTATTTACAATCAAAGCTGAGTTATGTTCAATTTATCACCAATAACTCATATATTAATATGAATGTTTGTCGAAAATGTATAATTTCCCATTATAAAACTACTTGTTCGTAAAATAAAACATAAATAAATGGTGGTTGATTGTGGTAGTGAAAGGTGAAGAAGGAGGTGGTGGTGTGTCCCACTAAAGTTTTTAAATATTAGATAGAATTACACAATTAGCCCTTGTGGTTTACCATTAGTTTCACCTTTGAGATTGGTGGTGGGCCCTAATTAAGTTTCACATTTGGTCCTTGTGGTTTACCATTTGTCACGTGAGGGTAAACTCAGTTAAATATTAACTCCCGTTAGTGCTAATACCCTATCATGTTACAAAAACTAAAATGAACACCTTAACATGAAACTTTTAAACGTTAACACTCAAAGGTGAAACTAATAGTAAACCACAAGGACTAATTGTGTAGTTCTCTCAATTTTTTTATTTTAAAAAGTTGATATGTGATGTGATTAACCAATGCTGACTCAACCATTTTGGGTGCCTAAAGCGAATCTAAATTTTAAGGCCCTTTTAGCATAAAAAAAAGTTCTATAGTTTACTTTCAAACTTGATATGTTTGGTAGATTTGAATTTGTGAAAAAAATTAATAAACAACTTACCTAATCAGTTTTCGGATTTGAGCATAAGAGAGACTACGGTCGAAAATCATAACATCATCTTTGCTGGTGTGAGAAAAATAAACTAAAGACACAAAAGAATGTTTTACCCAATCGGCTTTCACGGTACATTGATTTCCTTATTTCCTCAATATGACATTTTGATAAACCTGATGCTTTGGTGTGGAGTGATTGCTAATGCACTACGATGCTAAACAGAGTTATAAACTGCAATGGAATAATTTATGTAACTGTTAATGGATCGTGAATTGAGGTTGCAAAAAAAAATCAATTATAGGTAGAATCATAACAGTTAATTTAACAAGGTGAATAGGGTCCCAAGAGATATGTAAAAAGCAGGTCCGATTACGCCTATTCGTAGATGATACGAAACAAAATCAAGCGTGCATGACATCAAAAGCATCTTAAAGTCGAAAGCAGAATATAAATATTGAAATCTAAGTATTAGCAATGATTATGATAATATAAACATAACAAAATTTTAATCATAGTTTTTATTTTCGAACTCAATTATAATCACATATGAATGTCAATAAAGCCCTAGCATTTTATCAAAAACATCTTAAAGTTGAAAGCGAAATATAAATATAAATATCAAAATCTAAGTATTAGCTATGATCATCTATATCTATATACATATATATTGCAAAGGGAGAAATCCTACATGTCATTTATTTAGACATTCTCTCCTTTGAGAGATGCCATGTAGGATAATAGGTGGCACCTATTACACCAATTAAAAAAACAAATAATATATTAAAACCTAATCTACTAAATCTAAATATTAAACATTTATTATTTTCTTTCTCATGTTTCCTCCCATAACTTTTAAACGTTAATATCTTTTATATACGAGATTTTTTAAAGAAAAAAATTACACCAAATTAACGAGCGTTTTATTATCTTTCCAACGAGTACCATAATGCTATATAAAAAACGGAGAAAAAACGTCTATTTTTTGTAACCTGACAAGTATTGTGTCGGGTCTGGGATTACTTTAAAAAAAAATTGTGGGTTTGGGTCGGGTCTGAGATTAGGTGATACCCGACCCCATTACCCGAAACCACATACCCAAATACCCGAACTATATACCCGATCATATACCCATGAATTTTTTAACGCATTACATAACCCTTAGACTAATGCGTTCGATATTTGCAATATACGTGCACCATCATAAACTAAAAACTATATAGTATGTAACTAAAATATATGTGTGGTTATTATAATACTATTTCAATAAATAACTTTTTTTTCTTATTTCATGTTAGTTCTTTTTAGAATGATCGATTACAGCTTTCCTGCATGTAACTGTAAAGCGAATCAGTCTATTCCATATGTAAAATTGATATGTTATATTAGATATTTCAGCCCGGGACGCTCCCGGGATAAAAGCTAGTGATAATATAAATATAACGAAAATTTAATCATAGTTTTTGTGACAACCGGCAAAATTAACATAATTCCGTACTAATTAATTAATTAGTTAATTAATAATTAAAAGAATTAAGTGCAATTTTAAATTAATTACATTAATTTGACCTTTAGAGAATAGCAAATTCCTCATAGGATGCATAGGAATGCATTTATTTAATTTGTAGCACGGCAAAATCGCGTGCGAATAAACGTGTCCGGAACGGACGTTGGTGACTACCCGGTAACAATTAATTAACCGAAAATGATCCCAAACACCAGGGGTATAAACTAAAGGGTATTTTCATGATATATTATGTTATTTGGAACTCCAAAACGATAAATGAAAACTCCAAATACAAATCTACCGGTAACGAAAATAAAATGCGCGCATCGCACCCGATATGCGTATAACTTATAATTTCACCTAACCAAAGCCTAAATAACTTACCAACACATAAAATAGACTATGTTTAAGAGTTGTAAGGGCTGATTTAATGTCCGGAATCATCCGTAACAAAAACGCGTCTAAAACCCGAAACACCCGAACCGAACTGAAACGAAGTTGCATAAATAACTTGTGAGATATTTTGAGTCTTGTGTGGGACCCACAAGGCCTTGGCGGCTGGTTCTAGGGGAGAAGAAAAAGGAGCCACCCTTGTGCTTCACAAAAGCTCAACAAACACATGAAAAGTTGTGTTGTCTTGGACTTGTTGTGCATGCTTAGAGTATAAGGAGTGGAGGGGGGGGGAGGGGCGTGATGCGCCATGTGGCACTTGTGGGACCTAGGTGGGGGGGGGGGGGGGGGGGGAATTGTGGGGAGTGGAAGGGGGGAAAGGGGGGAAAGGGGGGGAGAAAATAATATTATATTGTGTTAAAGTTAAAAAAAAAGAAAAAAAAACTGACCAATCAAAAAAGAAAAAGAAAAAAAAGCAACCGCCCCACGCCCGACCAATTTCCCCTGCCCAAGCCTTCCCCCCCACCTTCCACGCCCCATGGGGGTGGTGTTCCCGCCCATGAAGCCATTCCCTCCCCTCCCTTCCCGCCCCACCGCCTGCAGCCTTAATTGGTCCCCACATGTTTTAAGTACCTATACATAAGATGGTAATTGATCAAAACTCACAAAAACCTGCTCTAAAACCGTGAGCTTCCACACACCCACCCACCATTGCAAGTTTTAATCCATCAAGACTCATTTCAAGTCATAAAACCTTGCTTTCATTTTGGCAAATTCGTAATGCCATCTTCAACAGGCCATAACTCTTTCATTTCTTCCCTAAAATCAGTGATTAACCCCTTGAAAGAAACTTCTATCCAGTCTTTGAAGATCCCCACCGTTTTGATGCAAACCTAACAGGTTTTAGGCCTCCAAATCGTCCATGGGAAATGACTGCGCAGCTTCGGAGCTGCTGTAACAGCAGGTCACGATTTTGAACCTTGAAGAGGCTACACACCTCCAAATTCGCTGATTCCTTTTCCTACCTCCTTGGACTTACTTTGGCTTCAACCGGATCAGAATCCTCTGAGTATTTGGCCTAGGAAACCTTCCTTCAATTGCTTGTTTTCTTCCCTAGTCTTGAACTAGTGGTAAAACTCTATGCTTTTCTAGTTCAACACTAGTTATGTTTGTGTAGTCTTGCAAGTTCTACATGAAATGAGTTAAACAAGAGGTTTTAAACATAAGTTATTGTGGGTTTAATGGAAACAAAACGAGTCTTTAAAAAGAGTGTGTTAGGTCGTGGATATGGTGATGGTTGTGTTGATGTTTCTAAAGTTTAAGTTTACATAAACTTGTTTTTAGAAGTTGTTTTGGGTAATGTTTATGAAAACAAGTTGAACACACCTAAAGATGGTTTAGATAATTCTAAAATAACTATCCAATACCTAATAACTTAATGAACTTGTACATTGTGGGAGATTATAAGTTTACATATTTAAAGTTTATTAACTTTTAAACACAAAGTTGGAAATTATGAACTTGGATACATAAAGTACACTTACTGTTATTCCTAATATGATTATAAGGGGCCATGGATGATGTTGAAACTCTATAAAATTCTCTATTGGGGAAGTTGACAAAATAAAGTTTACTAAGTTTAGTGAGATTTGTCACCTTTGAAAGTTTAGGGGTAAAAATGCAACTTTTAAAGTTAAAGGTGATATTTGATGTCTTTAAAAGTTAAAGGGTATAAAATGTCATTTTGGAAACTTAATGCTAAGAATGTGATTTTGGAAAGCCAATATGAAAAGTTGTACTTTTCCAAGGTTTGTTATGGAAATATCCATAAGACTTACAAAAGTATATTTTTGTATAAAATGCATCTTCATAAAATAGGAGTTTATGAGGATATAAATTACCAAGGTATTGAGAATTTAAAGACTTGGAGATATCTTATAAAAATGAACATTTTTATATTTTTGAGAATATAAAAATGTTGGAGCATTTTTGTGTTAGAAATAATCAAGTCTTAGTGTTTGAAAATGCAAAAGTTATTTTATAAAGTCTAAGTAAAAATATGTGGAAATTAAAAGGCGGTTAATTTCAAGAAAAACATATTGTTGGGAGTTTAAGAAAAATAACTATATATATATATATATATTGAATGTAGGAGAAATAACATTACGACGACAAGTAATTATTCCTACAAAATATATATATGAACAACTTATACTACTCGGAATGTGAGAATATATAAATACAAATGATCGAATATGGAAGTATTTTTATTACGGCGTGTTAACGGACAAAATGTGAAGCGGACGAATAATTACATATTGTATAACTTCCTACAAGATACGTATATATGTTATTGCGTCTAGTGTGGGCATGAAAATATATATTTTGTGAACCAAAGTATATGAGATTGACTATGGGTGAAAAATGTACAACACTTTCCTAAGTGTTGGAAAAGTATTCGTGGGAGGATTAACGTTAACTAATCTATAACGATTACACGTTTAAACTAAGCTTAATAACGTGAACTTGAAAATGTAAATATTTTATCGAAGCGGCAAGATCCTAGTATATTTATTTAATGTGAAAATAAATATATGGTAAAGTGAGTCGAGTCGAATGTTGAAGATGAAATATCGATCGACAAGACCCTAGTATAATTATTTAATGGGAAAGTAATTATATGGTAAAGTGAGTCGAGTCGAGGATGATGTAACACGAGTTAATTAATACGGAAATATAAGTGGAACTTATAATAAGGGTAATCCATCACCAACGGACCTAGGACATACGTTTAGTTAAATGGGGAATTGTATACAAATAGTGGTATTGGGAGTGGGATGTACAACTTGCCGGGAAACACTCTCTATAGACTTAGTGACTTATACGCACTAGGACGTTCGTAGGTGCTTGACCTTGGACTTGCTATTTGATTGCACTATGTACTTCAGGTGAGTTTCACGGCCCCTTTTTACTGTTTTTGTTTTGGGGGAAAGATATGTTTTGTCAAATGCTTTCACATGTCAAAATGTTTTTATAAGTTAAAACGTGATAAGTGGCATGATGAGTACTTGGGTTTTGTTGTTTATACACCACTCGGGGTGAGTCCTCGCTACTGTAACCATTTACTCGTGTGTTGTGTGTGTGTTGAAATCGAGAACCGAAGGAATATTTGGATAGCGCTATTGGTGCCTGACAAGGCCCACCCCTAATCGATAGCGTCGATTATGCAACTGTGTATGCCAGGGGTGCACATATTCTGAACTAAGTTGTTATTTTCCGAGAAACAACTACTGCTCGCGGGGCAATATTAGTCTTGGTTTGGTTATGGGCTCAAGGGATTGCTCGTCATATTTTGTAGGAGTTAGCTACTTTTACAAAGGTCACTGCTTGTGTTCGTTCCGCCCGTGTTTTTGTTATTAAAATGTTGTTAAATGTTGTTGTTATGGAACTAAAACCTGTGAACTCACCAATATTTTATATATTGACGCCTTTTTAAACATATCTTTCAGGTAACTAAGTGCTGATTAGATATGCGGCTAGTACGGTGGAATTTGGGATGTCAGACACTGGTCGGGGGTTTCATTTATATTCGCCATTAGGTTGGGAAATAGACGGAAAACCCCACGTTGAACTTCATGTATGTTGTCTTGTGTAATGTTTACGAAAAGGTACTCATTTTCGACATCTTAATTAAATGACCTTTTCTAATTAAATATAGTTTGTGTTAATCTTGACATTGATATACTTTCGAACGTTGCGCCACGTGTTTCCGCAATTGGCGTGATGTGACAGTTTTTATTTCAAACTCAATAATAATCACATATGAATGTCGATAAAGACCTAGCATTTTATAAAATGCATGAAGTTATTATCCACATTATGTCATATTTATCTGTATCATTCGTATCTTGACTTTGATATACTTTCGAGCGTTGCGCCACGTGTTTCCGCCATTGGCATGGTGTGACATTTTTTATTTCAAACTCAATTATAATCACATATGAATGTCAATAAAGACCTAGCATTTTATAAAATGCATGAAGTTATTATCCACATTATGTCATATTTATCTGTATAATTCGTAAGCTGTAAAAATCAACAGTAGAATGGCAAAAGTAGATTATCAATTTGCCTTCAAGGGATGCATAGCAAATCAACAACTTTGATTGGCGATTTCGAATGAGCTAAGTCGCTAGTTATAACACCTTAGATTTTGATCTCGGTCTCGATTTTGGTTGTAAAAGAATCAGAGCAAGAACACAACAGAAGATAGTCGGACTTCGAAGATCGTGATTTTACAATTCATATGTACAACCTTTCACTGTTACTACACGTTTCAATTTCCCGTCCTCGCTTTCCAGCTTTCATTTTTAACCTAACCGCATTGCCTTTTTTGGGAATGAGCTACAATCCATTACTACACAAACAGACAAAATACAAATATAAAATAACATCTTATAACGAGGCCCCTAATCCCTTGTTTTAGTAGAACTATACTTTAGCCAATGTTTGGTTTTGGTTATTAACAAAATTAACTTAACTGAATTTTAAACCGACAATCTAATCAAATATACCGAACCAATTAACCAATTGGTTAATAAGATTATTTAACCAATGACTTCGGTTTTTATTAAAGTTAATAACTGAATTGTACCGAACCATACATACTCGTAAAAGTGGTTATGTTCTCTGTTGTATCACGAAAGTACCTTGCTAGTATCTAATTAATCATATTTTATTAATCATTATGAACCCTTTTTAAAGTTTAGTGTGATATATATGACATTGCCTCTTAGAGGCAAGTTCGAAAGCTATTTAAACACAATGACGATTTAAGTAAAGCTAATTACATTTTCATATTTTTATTAGTTTTGAAATCTAATATAATGTAATGCGAGCGATAATATAGACAAATCTAAATCTATTAGACATTAAACATAACGTGAAGTAACATAAAAGAGCCTAATTATAATAGTACTAGATTTATACCCTGGGAGCGTTCGGGGTTGACAAATCTAATATGACATATTAATTTTACATATGAAATAGACTGATGCGCTTTACAATTACATGTAAGAAAGCTTCGAGTAGCACCTAACCTAAAACAATTAACAATGTATCACCAATGTTAACGCTTAACCCTAAACAATGTATAACTCTAATATTAAAACCTAACCTAAAACAATGTACAACTCCAATGCTAACCATGTTGTAAATGGAATTCATATTTACTGGTTTGAACATAATTAATGACTTGCCTATACATGATTAATGAATAGCCTGAATATTTTGTGTTTTTTCCTGTATAAACAAAACCCCACAAAAAATAGTTTTTTTTTCTCCGTTTTTTATATAGCACTATGGTACTCATTGGAAAAATAATAAAACGTTCATTAATTTGGTGTAATTTTTTCTTTAAAAAATCTTGTATATAAAAGATATTAACGTTTAAAAATTATGGGAGAAAACATGAGAGAATAAAATCCAATTTTGTTTTTAAATTCTCTTTTTTCTAAAATCACTCAATGCCACATGACATCATACATGACACTATTAAGGGGGAACATGACTGTATGAATGCCATGTAGGATTTAGGGTATGTGTATGTTTGGCAAGGAGCTTTTAAGAGCTTCAAGCTTCAAACTTTTAAGAAAAAGCTCATACTCAATAAAAATTCTTGTTTGGTTGAAAAAGCTCCTGCTCTGTTTTTTACTCTTGATAACGTGACGTATAATTGGCCATGAGAAAATTGGGTATTTCAAATACAATTCAATTCTTGATAGTCTTTGACTTTGTCTTTTGTTTATCGTCATCGTAAATCATACATACTGGAAATTGTTTTATTGAAACTGGAACATAATTTTCATATTTAAGTTATACAAAACTTAAAACATTCAAATAAAAATGATATTTTTCGAAAGTGATAACAAAATTTGGAAATGACAAAAACATAATTGTTAAAAAATTATAACATAATTAAAAAATAATTCAAATTTGAAAGCATTTCGTTATTGTGTCAATGATCATCAAAGAAGTAAATTGTTACAAACTAACATCCTACAACACGTATAGTAACCTAAAAAATATCGTAACTTAAAACTGAGAGAGATAACAAAAATTTTATAGTTAATTGGAAATATCTTAAACATTTAGAAATTATTAAATCACAAATATGTAAAGAGTTTTAATATTGTTAAATTTAAAAAGAACAATTTTTAATTCACAAGAATGTTAAAAAGGAATCAAGCTAATTAAGTACTTAATCTCATCAAATTAAATTCATATCTTTAAATTGTTATCCTAAAGTTTTTGATTTTTTGTAAGCTAAAAAATTTATTTATCAAAATTTATTTAATTTTGAAAAATCATATTTTGATTAAATGAACTAATGGAGATAATTTGAACTATTTAATTTGGTTTGACTTTAAAGTTTAAATATTTAATCATTCAATTTTAAAGTACGGTAAATATTGTTTTAGTTTTATAATTATAAATAATATTTAGAAATGATTAATTACATTTGATGAGATTGAATATATAAAAAATGTTTGTCTTATAGCATTTATCTATTGATTATTAAAAACAATTATAGAAATAACTTAAATAAAAACTGAATAAGACTTATTTTTTGAATAATAAATGGAAGACTTCATGAGGGAGTGACATATGTCCCTCATATGTTTTCTTTTATTAATACATATAAATAGATGTTTTAATTGTTCTTCTAAAGATACAATCGGAGCTACGTTATTTAACACTAAAATACAAATCGGGTTTTCTAGTTAATTTTAAAAAAGAAACAATGATGGAGTTTATAAATGTTTCTACATGATTTTTTTCACGGGGTTATTACTAATGTACAAATCGCTGGAATCAAGTGTCACAAATTTTAATACGCCCATTGGTCGGTTTGAACATGGCTTATTTTAACGTTTCAAATTCATGCCTTATTTTGTTTTTTATGGTTTTTCGTCGATGTATAACATGCGTCTTTGTCATTTTGAACATGTTACAACTTTATATCTTTGGATTTCTCTTTCGGTTGATATAACAAGTACCAATATCGCAACGTGCCAAATCAGTACCGACTGACTTCTTGACGCGTACTCTTCACAGAACGGCAGGTTTTGATCATTAGTTTTTATATAAAGTTAATTCATGTACCAACATTGTTCTATAGGCCACTCAAGAATATATTGAGTATATATTCAATATCATTTATACAATATTGAGCTAATTACAAAAAATACCATGTAATCAATGGCAAAAGTATTCACTATTATAGGTATTTTTAGAATTTTAAGAATCTTAAGGTCGTAATGGACGTACAATATGTTTTTTGGTTGAATTTTAAATAAATAATACATATACGGTAGTTTTAATGCACAAGTAATCTTGTAGGAAATTTTGTACACTTACGTGACCTCTGTGTACATTGTCCTATATTATATTTGATCCATAATCATAAGTTTCAAAAATCTAAGTAAAACAAATAGAATTTATAAAATTGTTATAAACCATTTAATATAAATAATTCCTAAAAGAATATACTTGTGGTAAAGTGATGTATTTCACAGCTAAAATATTGAAAATTTAATTTCTGCATAGTGCAAGTATGATGTATTTATCATAATATTTTTATTGTAAATAAATAAATATATAACATTTGAATTGCAAAACACAAAGCGGGGTTTTCGGCGCAGACTTGGACTACGTGCAGGCCCTCGAAAAGCTAAGTGAGTATCTCCCAGGTTTTGATATTGGCGGTTTTTATAACAAGGACACCGCCCCCCCCAAAGCCTCAAAAAACTTTGGCGAATGCCCTTTATGGCAAAATCGCTCAGAGCCTGGGTGAAGTTTTTGGTCTGTCCCCCCCGTCAGAGGGCAGTTATTGAATGCTTGCAAAGCCCCCATGCTCAAGATTTCCTGACTGTTATCCCGATCGAAGGTCTAGGCCAAAGCATGTCCGCTATTGAATACAGGGCCATTCTTAAATATCGTCTGATGATCCCAATGTACCAAGAGGATGAAATATGTCCGATTTGCCGTAAGGCCTGCCTGGATGAATACGGGGAACATGCGGTTCATTGTAAGGAGTTACCCGGTTTCAAATATCGACATGATTGGGTTCGAGACATTCTGTGGGATATTTTAAGACGGGCTGGGATCTCAGCCAAAAAGGAGGCCCCTGTGAACTTCCTCTCGGATCCAGCAGAAGGGCGATCCACCCTACGACCAGCAGATCTCCTTGTCTTTGAGTGGGCCGGGGGGAAGCATGCTTGTGTTGACCTGACGGGTGTATCTCCCCTAGTTGGGTTGAGGGATAGTGGCTTTGTAGCAGGGCAAGCGGCCCGGAAAGTAGAGGCAAAGAAGGTAGAAAAACATGCTAAAGCTTGCGAGGGGAACCAACATGTTTTTGTACCCTTGGCTTTTGATACCTTTGGCTCATTGGAACCGGAGGCTATCCGTTTCCTGACCAGGTTCAGCGGGTTATTCATAGTAGTGTCTCGGTTCCGGGTGGGCAGGGTTACGTTTTTAGTAGATTAGGATTTGCTATTCAGAAAGGGGTGGCGGCGCAGCTTGTTGCCCGCCTACCCGTTATCTTAATGTAATTTTCTTTGTCCTGAAATAAAAAAAAAGAGAAAAAAAAAGAATAAAGCAAAACATTTAGAAGGTCACATGAACTTACCTCGTCTGGAAGAAGTTAACAAGACTAAGGGGTTGTTTGATAATTTTCTAGTGATTCCACTAAGCGGCTACTTCTGAATTAATTAACACTAGGTGTGTTTGGTTCACTGACATGACACATTTAAATTAGTCAATAAGCCTTACTCGTTAAATTTCAACATATAGTGCTGAATGGAAATTTAACTCTCTATCATTTAACCTATGTTCATAACCTTCAGTTGATCACTCACGTTTTCATCAAAAGTCATTGAAAATATATTGTTAGAACATATAACCTTCTATACAACCCTAATAAAAAAATAGATTATTACATTAACAATTTTACTTTCCAGAAACTTTTTCACACATCAATTATAAAACCAAAATTATAAATAAGTATACATTTCAACTAATTATATAACCATCGCTAAATATGTGAACGAGTGATAGCCCCCACATGTATTTATTATTTGAACTATTTCACTCTATAAATACCATCAATCACTTGCAAACTAATCTCACCCAAAGCCTTTCATAAAAAGAGACATGAAACCTTTCTTGGCTTTTTCATTAGTTTTCTCACTTCTTTTGGTAAGAACTCATTTTTAAAAGTGTAATGAGTTTAAATGCATGTTGTATTCAAAGTTCTTGATCTAACTTAGCTTTTTCTAATATATTTTATTTTCTATGATTAGATTGCAGGTTTATATGATGGAAGAATACACAACAAAGACTTTTGGAAAAGCTTAAGGAAAGATGGGGCCAGGCCAAGCCCTCCAAGCCAACATTCAATCAGATCAATTAAAATAGAGAACATGAAAGATCAATTCGCAAGAGACTTTGATAAACAACCAAATCTCGAGATGTTCACAAAAGATTTTAATCCAAACCCTAAACGTGAGGCACCTCCTCTTAAGAACTAGTATTGGTTTAGCATCATCTAAAAAATATATGTAATAAATGCAATTAAGTTTGTGCTATGTTTTCATGTGAATTAAAGCATAAACCATCAAAATTTGTTGGTTGGGACATTTAAGTATTTGACTAGCAAATTCTTGTTTATTAGACCGTGAGTGGAAAAAGAAATGGAAGTCTAAAAATCTATTTAGAATGATTTGAATCCGAAACGCTTGAGTACCCTTTTTTCCTTGAGCATATAAATTTAACTAGTAAATACATACATATTATATATACATACCATTGATATCGTTATTAAACATTTAAACTCCTTAATCATTTTTCACGAATGTCTGTAGATTTCTAGCCCCCTATATTATATGCCAAAAGATTGATTCAAGTTCCGTGTTGCTCACCACTCCTCGAGGCCAAGGACAGTCCCACAGCTTCTTTTGGTTTAGTAGCCCCCTTCCCCCCAAACAAAAAAAACTCATCAATAGTGCTTCTCTCTATTTCTAGAGCGATGGAAGGGGCAGATAGTTAACAAGGAATCTGGTTTGGTCCATATGTCAAAACCAATCAACTTTTTTTGTTTTTCTCTTTTTTTAATTGAATGGTCGTAATTTCATTGCACGAGTGTTATTAAAATGGAACGCTGTCTACGTGATGCTAATGTGATGTAATGATGCCCCTTGACGCTCCATTCCATACCATATGACCTTAATACAACTTTTTGCAAATAAATAAACTAAAAACAAATGGTAAATGAAAACGGTGAGTCATTTCATTTCTTCTATGTTAGTTTGGTTTCCCTTTAACCGAAAGTAATTAAATTTAATATCAAATAACAAACTGTATGAAAATAGAAGTGAATTAAGTAATTCAATTTAATATCATTGTATATTAAATACAAATATACAATGATGAATTAAGTGAAGTTATTACATCATTACTATTTTTATACAATTTGGTATTTGATATTAAATTTAATGTGTTGCTAAGTGAAGTGAGATGATATATGTCACACAAAATAGCACGACCTAGTAAAATATATGATATATGATATAAAGTAAAATGTCGTTTTCGTTGTTGAAGTTTGATTATTTTTCTAACTTTTAGCTAAAAATTTGTTTTTCGCATTTGAGTCCTCGTGGTTTTAGAATTTTGCTATTTTCATTCTACTCATTAACTCAATCCAAATTTTGTCTTTAAAATAGGGGCATACTTGTATTTTTATATATTTTTATGTCTTGTTAAATTCAAAATAGAAAATAAACTAAATAAACACACACACACATACATACATACATACATACATACATACATACATACATACATACATACATACATACATACATACATACATACATACATACATACATACATACATACATACATACATACATACATACACACACACACTCTTTTAGCAAAATCACTAAACATCCCCACTTTTTTGTACTCTCACTCTCAATCGGTCGGTCCGTCGATAAACATGTATGATTAGTTAGTTAAGTCAACATGTGGTGTAATTAGTCAAACCTAAATCTATCGGTTTAATTAAATCGATTCTTTATATTGACATGTATATATTTCTCTTTTTTTATGTCGGAAAATAATATAAAAACATTTTATGTGTTTTCAGTTTCTTTAAAATCTTATAAAAACCATATCTCCTCAATAGTTATTTCTTAATTCATACCAATTCATTTTCAGAACAATTTTGGTTGTTAATTATCATTATTTTGTTGCATTTTAACTCCAAAAATATACGTACACATAAGAAGGTTGTTAGTGTTGGGTTAATCGAGTTGTTCACGGGTCGCGGGTCAAACAAGTCACAGATAGCGGGTCAAGAGTTGGATATAGATCAGCTGAAAAACTTATTTAGTCACATGTTTATCATCTGTTGTATAAGTCAAAGTAGCTCAAGAAATGATCTAGAATTGACCGAGTGACACTTGAAGTATGAAGACTGATGATGCATGAAAATCACGAATAGTTGAAAATCTCAACATTTAATTTTTTAATCATCTCTTGTAATTGTAAACTCTTTGAATATACACAGAATTCTCCACCCATAGTGTGTACTTTTGTGTTTTCAAGGAGGGACCTAAACTTACGGTTAGACTGATCATCACATTTTATTGTTGTGTCAAATCAAACTTATAATTTCAATACTTTTAAAGAATTTCATGTTAAAAAAAACATTATATGCATTATGCACATGTGCGTCTTTAATTTAGTTATTTTATAAATGAAAAAGGTGTACACATTTGATGGAAGTATGTAACTGGTAACTAAAAATTTTAAAATACTGACAGTCTGGCACCGATTTTAGACAAGTTTAGGTTCTTTCATTTTGATATCCGTTGTAATGTTGTATCTAGCTAGTCGCACAATTTCTTACTTTTCTTTTGTTGCAATGCCTTGTTTACACGACTTTGACTAAATTTCTAAGTCGAACCACCAACTAAGCCGACCAAGTTGTGTGGGCGCCGTCCTGGTTGGTATTAGCGGTTCGATGAGAATAATTAATTCATTGATTGTTTGAATGACGTTCGTTAATTCTGTTGAACTCGTTACTTTGTATTAGAACATTTACATTGATAAAAGATTTATAGCTGATAAGAATAATACACTTAACCACAACGCCTATATCAATCTCAGACAAACCTACTTATTTCGATTTAGGTTGATTCTACCTATGTCAACGGTGTATTTATAAACTAGGCCATGGGTTATACTCTAACCATCTTTAACTCCACCTATATGTCACTTTAAGGAAATTGTTTAGCGCCCCTTAACTTTACCTCATCCCTTTAACTTTCTCTCTTTAAGTCATGTTAACATGTTAACTTAGTGCCAATATAATGCCCCTTACAATGAAAGTTAAAATGCCACATCACTGTTAACGCCCTTAATGTGAATATACACCCCATGTGAAGGTACACCTTGATGTGAAGGTACACCCCTTGGTGACTTACATTCACACTCTTAAAAACTTTTAACATGTTAAAAAAATAATGAATTCAACATTCCATATTCATTTAAGCATACTTTTATTGCATTAAACTCAACCATAATTATTCATTAATTCATTCATTTATTATTTCTAATACAAACCACACAATTATGCAACCCAAACAAGGTTATCGATGGGAATAACATGACAAATCGGATCACTGCCGGGATGGCTTCCAAGCAACCGGAACGCCACATGGTCAGTGTCCCACGACGACGTGTCCATGTGGCAAACAGAAATAGCTTCAATTCTCTCATTATTCTTCTCCCCATCTAACGCAACCTTAAAAATCCTAGTCATATGACCCTTATGCCCATGACAATAGTACACCAAATAAGGGTAAGCCATGGAATGACAAGCCACCATTTCAGATGCATTGATATCTAATGGCTCCTCAACCAATGTATAGTTTTGGAAAAGGGTATGATTAGAACTCAAAAACTTGGTTGTCAACACTTTCGGTTTAACTGAACCGAAAAACTCTTGTGTCATATCCAACATGGACTCTAATGATGTCACACACAACTTGAACTCATCCCTTAGAGGTTTATACTCACATTGCCTTAGTGTTGTATTCATTGCTTTGGCTTGTGGAGAAGTGTTTGAGAATTGGAAGTATTCAAGGAGGTATGGGAGTTTTGATGAGGAGAAAGGGATGGAATCAGCTTGTGTTCTAGAGAGTAGACGCGTCGGGGTAGAATCTTCTTTTGAAGCAAAATATATTGGCATCCTTTTGCCTAGGTATAGATCAGTGATCTTGAAGAAGACTTGTAGAGAAGGGTCATGATCTGGATCTGGATCTTCTTTGTGTAATTTGACAAGATTGTTGTGATTGTTTTCCATGATTTCCAAAGCATTGCTTCCAAGAGAGAACTTGAAATAAATTAAAAAAAAAAACAAATTCACATGTTATTCGTTTATTTGATATCTAGACTATTAAATTTATCTTATAATTCAAAGCAAAACATTAAATTCCATGAGGTTTTTTTTTTATTTATTTTTTACAGTGAAAACAAAGGAATATTATTGATATTTAAACACACACCCAGAAAATAAAGAACACCTGAAAGCTTTTGTTAGATGAAAAAAAAAACCATAATGTTTCGCTTTTTCTATAAGATTTTGATCAATTGTTTGTTAATTTCTATTCAACAATACAGCTTTTTCTTTCAAAATTTAATTGATTTGTGTTATTAAAAGTAAAGAGAATTGAAGATTCACAGATGAATACATAGTTGAATACCTGAAGCAAGAGTGCAAACAAGATGAAAGAAGCTAATGCCATCTCAATGAGGCTTGATGCATTTTCAACTATGGTATGTATATATATAGCAGGAGTTATTTAATTACCACATTAAAAAGATATTCCATTATTCCAATTTTATTATATGAAATAGCCATCAATAAATTTTGGCATTTATGAAGGTGTTTTATTAAAAAAAAATTTATATATTCGTAGACAATTTCTATATTATATATGTAAAAAAGATCGGAGGTTAAAATAGTGTGTAAATGCTAATGTGTGTCGTATTGGTTTGCTAACTTGCATCGTTTAATTTTTGCTAACTTGTGTTGTTTTTTTTTAGTTTAGTTTTTTAACGAATAGAACAGATACCAGTACGGAAAAATTGCTTTTAACAAACTGAACATGTGGTAATACCCTTTGGGACATATTTTTTTATCTTTTCTTGTTTCGTTTGCTATAATGGGACATATTGTTTTGCTTTTTCTTATTATTCTGATGTTTACAGGCGAGCTACGACACAAATTACATAATGATATAATCTTGTTTAATTTTACGAATTTATTCATCGGTTGTCATGGTGTGCGACGTGAATTGAATTCCAACCGCGTCTTGACGCAACACATGGGTGACTACGATCCTAGTAATTATTATGTGCAATAGACCTTCATATAGTAATAACGATAACACTCATATACGCAGTGGCGGAGCATGAAAGCTTTTTCGAGGGGGGCGAAAGTCACGAAACCTTTAAAAACCTTCAAATGGAGGAGACTATACTTAATATGTATAAAATTTTATAATGAAAACGGGTAAATCTATACTACTGAGAAAAAAACAGTGGGGCCGGGACACCCCCAACTATACTCAAGCTTCTCCCCTGCATATATGTGTACTTTTACCTTAGGGTGGGAGTTAGTTCAAATTGTAAACCATTGAGAAGTAATGTAACAACTTTAAATCGTAAATAACTTTTTCTTGTAACAACTTTTAAAAGTCGCATCATGCACGGGTCAAGGGGTTTTACTACATGGATGGTGAATTTTTTGGGAATTGTAATGGACTGAGTCACAAACGCTTATGCTAAGGAACATGTATATGTAAGTCACATGCAAATTCTTCAATACTTTTACACGTCCATAACTTATTATATGTCATATTAAAAAAAAATATCACATAAAATCGAACGTTTTTTATTTTTAATATGAGTATAATATTGCTATATTAAAAACACAACAACATACTAAAAACATGATGGACAACACACTAAAAACACCATTGACAGAGTTAAAACATATGCACACTGAAAATCACAATGCACAAACTTATAAGACACATGTGCAAACTATAAACACAATGGACATGTTCAATAACACCATATTTAGACTAAGTAAAACCATGTATAGACCAATGACACAATGGACGAACAAAAACCACGACCTAAAAAATCTACTTTACACGTCTTTTTTTATATTGCAATACTATACTCATATTAAATATATACAAACGCTCATTATTGTGATGATTTTCTTAGAAAATAAATAAAAAAGTTATGAATCTTTTAAAAAAATAGATAAAATAACATGTCACTTCCATATACATGTAAATAGTTAACACTTAAGGACTATTCATTTTATACCCTTCCATTTGTTCTTATACGTGAGTTGAGATGATCTTGCATCCTAAGTAATTTTAATCATCTAATTTAAAATCAATAGCACAAATTCCTTCATATCATCCTAAATTTTTATTTATTTAAACTCAACACTACATGCTGATATATAAAAAAGCACATATATTATAATTATACCGATATCCAAGTTTTTTCGACATGCTATAATTGATATTAAAAATAAAATGTTGATATCTTAAATTATATCACTTGATATTACCTCACAATCTCACATTATATTAGATTGCTAAATATTACATCATATTGTATCACATCACATTTCACACAATTAATCGTATTACAATACATTCTAAGGAGTCATCTTAAACACACCCAATTTACACCCTCTGAATTTTATATGCATCCTACATCCACATACGGTCAACCGTTTTTGTTTTGGTATGTATGTTATACATCTATTAGTATGCAAATTCATTGGTTTTATTTTAAAATCCATCTTGGGTTGTCCATCAACAGTTACAAAAGACCATAATACTAACTAGCTACATAAAGCAAACAAATAAAAAAGATATTTATGAACGTATATAAAAATTGAAATAACTATATGTTACATACGTCAACAATATCTTCATCCTACATAATCGAGAAGCTACCTTAGACACCCAAGGTTGCTTCTTATCAACTATTTGCACTTTTTTGCTACTCAAAAGTAAACAACATCTTGTTTACTGTAGCTCCAAACGCAGGCTGAAAATATCACAACATCGAATTGATCATGGCCGGCCCTTAATAGGGGTGGCGCGGGCGACGGCTCCAGGCACGAAAATCCCGAGGGCCCGAAGTTTTTAAAATTTTTTTTTTTGTGGGTTGTGAACTATCGCGATAATTTTTTTCTAACATTAACCAATTTAATAAGGCCCAAAATCATTAAAATTTTAAACCCATGACAACAAACCCAACCTAAAATGAAACTAAACAACTTAAAAACAATTTTGTGGACCTAATACGTGAAGGCGGGAGAAGTTAGAAGGGATGGTGAGAGCCGAACGAGGGTTCAGAAGGCAGAAGGGTTTACCATTTACACAAGCAACGCGTAACACTTCATACCTCCAACCGTGAGCCTGGTTTTTTTATAGTGGATTTTTACATATGATCATTGGTTTTAAATTATATGTGTCTGGTTTAATTGTTATGGCCCCAGGCCCAAAAATATTTTAGAATTCTCGGAAACGGCCTGGAATTGATCAACAACATCAAAATGTTTCTCACCATCTTTTATGGGGAATCAGGGATTTCTTTAACTTCCATCTCTCCTAGCCTCTAACAATACATCATTCAAACCGTCTTTGCTCGAATAGATAAAATACAGATTGTAGCAAATGCTAAAACACAAATGTTGTGCTTAATTTGTGGACATAATTTAAGTTTTAAAAGATGTGAGTAGGCAAGTAAAAATTACATGCTTAATTTGTGGACATAATTTAAGTTTTAAGTTATATTGTAAACTAGATTTATACCTACGGAGCGTCACGGGGTTAAGAAATGTAATATGACATATCAAGTTTACATAAAAAGACTGATGCACTTTACAGTTACATGCAGGAAAGCTTCTGGTAGCATCTAACCTAAAACAATTAACAATGTATCTCCAATGTTAACGTCTAACCTTAAACAATATATAACTTTAATATTAAAACCTAACCTAAAACAATGTACAACTCCAATGCTAACACCTGTTGTAAATAGGAATCATATTTACTGGTTTGAACATAATTAATGACTTGCCTATACATGATTAACACATGAACACTTTGTGTTTTTTTTACTGTATGAATAAAACCTCACAAAAAATAGTCGTTCTTTTTCTCCGTTTTTATTAATAGCACTATGGTACTCGTTGAAAGATAATAAAATGCTCGTTAATTTGGTGTAATTTTTTTTCTTTAAAAAAAATCTCGTATATAAAAAATATTAACGTTTTAAAATTATGGGAGGGAACATGAGAGAGAAAAATCCAATTTTGTTTTTAAATTATTTTTTTTCCTAAAAGCACTCAATACTACATGGCATCCAACATGACACTCTTAAGGGAGAGAATGGTTATATGAGTGCCATGTAGGATTTAACCCTTTGGAATATATATATATATATATATATATAATATAGATTATAAACTACAGCTAATCATGAACTTTAGGAAAAATTACATATTCCGTTTTTATGTTTACACCAATTTTCAGTGGATGACCTTTAACTTTAAAATTGACGAGAATCATCCTTTAAGTTTTAAAATCTTGCACCCTTTGTCCTTTAGCACTAATCTGGTTATTTTTTAACATTAAAATGGGCCACGTGGACCCCACGTGAAGGCAACTTTGTAATTTTGTCATTTAATATACATCTAATAAATAACACGAAAATATTTCTTAAAAATTATGTAAAGAAAAGCCCCATCTCTCTCTTTCTCCCAACTATTTTATTTCTGTGTCTCAACTTCTCCCCTCTCTACCTTTTATCCTCCACCACCCAATCACCACTACCTGTAGATGCATATTTCATATATGTGTCTGTAGCTTTCGGGTCGTCTAGTTTGATAATGTGTCGATTGTATTTTAAGTTTGATGTTTTATAATTTGGTTCGGGTAAACGAAGGCACGAATGAAAACTGATTCGGGTTAAAGCATGCACGATGGATTGGTTAGGACCATCGCAAGGTCAAACCAGTTTGTTCTATGTATAGGAGTTTGTTGGTGGCAGTTATTAGTTAGTTATCAGTTTTGTCTGTGTCCATTCGTGCCCAAACTCTGTCCAGGTTGTTCTAGAAGTGTGTTTTATCATTAATAGAGTCAGTAACGATTATTAACAAGTTAATGATTAATGGGAACCTTGAAAATGAAAATTTATGTGTTTTGATATCGAATTTTATCATTTTGCTCTATTGTTAGGGTTTCCGCATCTGACGGTTCATACATCCTGCTGATTAAATGTTTATTGATTGAAATCCGATCCTAATAAGTGGTATCAGGGCTTGTGCTCAATCACACGATTACAAATTGATAAAATTTTTACAGATTTCAGTCCAAAATCATCAAAACTTCTGCTGTTTTCAGAGTTTAAACATTAAATATGGTTTTCGATTGATTTGGAAGTTGATTTGATGTCAATTTCAAAATTTCTTTCACAAAAGTTGATCAAAATACAATCTGATCCATCACCTACTCATTTTCAATTCAATTTGATAAAATTTTCAAGAATCAAATCAAACTTGTGTGTTTTTTTAAGAAAATATGAACATGAACACTAGACAGGTCGAATGAAAATTGACAACAGGTCGAATGAACATTTTTAGTACTCATTCGTGCTAGATTTGGCACGAATAGGAGTTTTTCTTTTTCATTCGAGCCTTTCATTCTCATTCGTGTTCATATACATTAATTCATGCTGTCGCGAGGTCGAATCAAATTACATTTCTTTCATTCGTGCTTATAATGAGGTCGAATAGGAGTTTATAATTTTGATTCGTGCTCTCAACTACAAATTTAGAATTTTTTCTAAGTGTTGAAACTTTTTCACAATTGAAGGAAGTGGAAGTAAGAGAAAGTAAAAAAAAATTAAGTATATCATTTACTAATTTACCCTCTCATTTAACTTATAAAAAAATCTTACAAGGGTATAATTGTAAACTATATGTTTCTTTTATCTCCCTTTCAACTCGGGAAAAAATAAAATCTTTAGTTTCTTTTCTTTTCCTTTCAACTCGGGAACACGAAATAAAGTTATATATTTTCCTTTCTTTTCTCTCATAATATCCCTTTCTCTTCTTTTCTGTTATGTAGTAAACTTGAGAACACAGCGTTAATATTCTCGCTGCCTAGTGATGGCTGAGGTTCGACCATTAGAGAATGAGGCTCTAGTTGAGGCTAGTGAGATAATGAGCATACTACTGAGAACGATTGTCGCGTTGTGGCATCGATTGATAGTACGAGATGATTGATGTGGATAATTAATGGGAATAGGAAGTCAAACATGTTTTTTCACGACTTAGGGTTTTACAATTAACTTAGTGTTATTATCAATGGGTTGACTGAGCCAATAACTATAAATATAAATGTATATATGCATGTATTGATCCAAACTTAATAGAGAGACGTGTATAAAACTATAAATATAATTGTAATTAATGTGTATATATATAATTATATATATAATGAATTAATAAAAATTATATCAAGCCGAACCGAGCCGAGAGGACCTTTACTCATGCTTGGATCGTTTACAAACCAAATCGAGCCGATCGGCTCGTTTACAAACCGAGCGGAAAATCAAGCGAGTAATTTTCGAGCAAATTCCGAGCCTTTTAAACAGCCCTAGGCTTGAAAGATGTTATGGGTGATGTGGATGTTAAAGGTGTCTGTATGGAATGAAGGGGCATTAGAGTGTACCCAAAGCCTAAGAATTAACGTGTTTGATGGACGTTAAGTGCGACTACCAACTCACATCTTTCGTCATATGCACGATCATCAATTACAAAGTTTTCGGCTATAAAGTTATCTGCCGATAGTCATGGAAAATATAACGTGGGTAAAGAATATACCGACATATTTCAGCTAAAATATTTTTCACAACTTTATTTATTATATCCTTTCTCACAATTCGCATGTGTGTGTTTTGAGGCATCGATTTAGAACACTATATATGGTATACCGTATACCGTTTCATGTTCCTCTCTTATGAAATTATAAGAAAATACATGAACGTAATTTTAATTGTTCACTTATCTATACGTATTTTAAGGATAGAATGAAAACCATTTGACTTGTGAAAAATTTATGAAAACCCAATGAATTTTTTTTTTCTTGAAAAACTTAGGGTATCTAACATACACATCTTTAAGTGTTTTTATAAAAAAATAAAAAAGCGGCGAAGATGTTTTTTTATAAAAAAATGTAACATTTATGTTGTTTAGTGTTACACATGTGTTACATAGGTTTTACATCATGTAGTATTTAATTTTTAAATGAAGAAATTCTTTGGCTCTTCTTTGCTTATTTTTGATAAAAACGTTTGAAATTATAAAATTATGTATATTACTTACCCAAACTTTAAAAAAAAAAAAAAATAACCTTTTGACATAGGGTTTCCATGTTTTTTTTAATCTCTGAGTGGTTTGCAAGATAACTCTTCCTATGTATGTATGAACCTACAAATTTAGATAAAACAAACTACATATGTGAAGGTCATGCACCTTATATATAAAATTATAAATGTGTAGGTTAAGTTAATAACTGAAAATATACAATAACATGCAATCATATATATAAAATATGATGTCTATGTTACTAGAATATGTTTCTGATATTGATACAAAATAAAAATAGAAAGTGCATTTCTACCATCGATAAAAAAAAGAGTAAAATACATCGATAGTCATGTGATGTACCAAAATTTTGGATTTCGTCTATATCTTTTCAAAGTGTACGGATCGTCTTTGTGGTTTGCAATTTATAAAGCATTTAGTTCCCATCTTTTCCAAAATACATGGATGATTAAATGCTGCTACTTTTTCTTAATCTATATTACATTATAAAGAGGGAGAGATGGGTAAAAAGGTCCAAAATGTCAAAGTTAAGGTGACAACTTAAAAGTCACAAGTGTAATTCTCTAAACTTGACCACTTTTCTTCCTTTTATGCCCTTGTCAATGCATTAAGATGTTTGTACCATGTGATGCATTAAGATGCTTGTACCATGTGCTTTTAACAATTTTGACATCAATATTGTGCATTTAATTGGATGCTTTCAATAAGGTATTGAAAGCAATCAAATGTTTTATCTTATTCTACACACTTTAATGAAAAACTATATCTATAATTTATAATCTATATTACATGTACAATAGTTATGCCTTCTATTTTTAGTTGATTACTAACTAATTATCATTTTTTTTGAATGTGCATTGTGTAGTGAGACTGAACCGGGATTTTGACCAGTTAGACCGGGATTTTGGCCGGTATTTTGGACGATTGGACCGGTTTTTAAACTTTTTTTTTGGGTTTTGGTTTGACTTTTTGGGGCGGTTAGTTGGGCCGGCCGAATCGGTGCGACTCTGGTTCGAGGTCCGGTCCCGCAGCAACGCGCGGGCGTTCCTACTAGTCCTTGTAATGTTTTTGTTATCTTTAGAACGTTCATTATTCTATGGTGTAGTTAAACATACTTTAACAACAATAAACTCCAATATAATTATTATTCATTTCTTTAGTTTGCGATTTCAATTACAAACCATGTAACTAAGAAGGTGCGACCCAAACAAGATTATCAGCCGGAACAAAATGACACACCGGAGAACCACCAGGTCGTCCTCCAAGTACCTGAAACGCCACGTGGGCAGGATCCCACATGGACGTGTTCATGTGGCAAGTAGCAATAGCATTCACTCTCTCACCATTCTCCCCACCTAACGCAACCTTAAAAACCCTAGTGAAATTACCCTTTTGCCCATGACAATAGTAAACCAAATAAGGGTAGGCCTTGGCATGACAAGCCACCAATTTAGAGGCATAGATCTCCTCTGGCTTCTCAACAAAAGTATACCATTGGAAAATGGTATGATTAGAACTTAAAATTTTGGTGGTCAACACATTAGGTTTGACCGTACCAAAAATTCCACGTGTCATGTCCAGCATGGACTCTAATGAGGTGACACAAAACTTGAATTCACCCTCTTTAGGCTTGAGTTCACATAGGGTGAGTGTAGTTTTCATCGCCTTAGCTTGTGGGGAATTGTTAGAGATCGAGAAAAACTCAAGAAGGTATGGGAGTTTTAACGATGAAAAAGGTATCGAATCAACTTCTTCTCGAGAGAGTAGATATGTTCGGTTAGGGTCGTCATTTCTAGCAAAATATATCGGCATTCTTTTACCAAGATATAAGTCGTTGATTTTGAAGAAGACGCTTAGAGTTGGATCAACGTGATGTTCTTCTCCCTTGAAAACATTGTGAGGATTATTGGTTCTCAAGGTTTCCCCGTAAATTTCGCGAGCTTGGCTTAGCAGAGAAAACTGTTTAATGTTGAACACAAAGATTCAATTCATTCTTAAGTATTCACATGAAATATTTAATACTTTTATTTTAAAAATTGATCGTGTATAATTTAATGATGAAATCCAATAATAAAACTAAAAGCATATAAACATGAATCGCAAATATATGAACAATTAATAATGAGCAGCAACAGTAGATTAATGGATTAATTTATAAAAATACCTGAAGAAGTGATACAACACACAAGATGAAAGAAGCAAAGACCTGCACCTCCATGATACTTTTTATTCTTCTTTTCTTAGTTATCAAATATATGGCAAAGCCTTGGTTCCCATATAAATAAGATATCCTCATCATTCCAAATTAAATGACTGTCGAACAAAGCTACTAATAACAAAATGTTGGTATTTCTAGCTAAAATAGGGTGAGATTATGTTACAAAGGCCATATTTTCTTAAAGTGTGAGAAAGATTCAGAATTGATATGCAAGCATCATTTTTAGACTTATTATGATACTAGATTATACCCCGGGAACGTCCCGGGGTTGAAAAATCTAACATGACATATTAATTTTACATATGAAATAGAATGATGCGCTTTATAGTTACATGGATGAAAGCTTCGGGTAGCAGCTAACCTACAACAATTAAAAATATATCTCCAATGTTAACGCCTAACCTTAAACAATGTATAAATCTAATATTAATATCTAACCTAAAACAATGTATAACTCCAATGCTAACGCATGTTGAAAATAGAATTCATATTTACTGATTTGAACATAATTAGTGACTTGCCTATACATGATTAATGATTTAAATGAACACTTTGTGTTTTTTTTTCCTGTTTAAACAAAACCCAACAAAAAATAGTCGTTTTTTTTCTCCGTATTTTATATAGCACTATGGTACTCGTTGGAAAGATAATAAAACGCTCGTTAATTTGGTGTAATTTTTTTCTTTAAAAAATCTCGTATATAAAAGATATTAACGTTTAAAAATTATTGGATGAAACATAAGAGAGAAAAATCTAATTTTGTTTTAAAATTATTTTTTTCCTATAATATCTCAATGCCACATGGGATGACACATGGCACACTCAAAAAAGAGAATGTCTCTTTGAGTGCCATGTCATTAAAATGGCTTTGGTTTATTATATGTATAGATTTTGGATTTTATAGGTTAAAATAGCACCAAACATACCAATTAAAAACACAAAATAATTTATTTTGGGCTTAAAAACTTAAAACACTATGTCATAAACATGTGTTCAAAATTGTTGTATTTTTGCTATGTGTTTTAAATTGTTGTGTTTGATGTTTTTATAGCAAAAACAACCCAAAACATCATACATAAATCCAAAATATGATGCTTGCATGTCAATTCTTAATTTTTCTCACGCTTCTTGCAAAATATGGCATTTGTACCTGAATCTTTACCAGCTAAAATATTACTCCATAATGTATTTTATTGGCATTTTTTTTAGCATTTAATCCTTCGTAACTGCATAAATAACGTGTTAGATAGTATAGTAATTTGACATATGGAATGCTAATAATTATTGATATCGTTTCTATCATTTTTTAAACTTTTATAAATTTGTTATTATGTTTTTGGCAAAACTTTTATTAAAAGAATATTTATGATTTATTATTTTTCCTGGTTTGCCCCTAATTACCTGGTTTGTTCTTCTATCAACAAGAATTTTGAATTATAGATTATTGTCTGTTCATATCGATTGAGTATCAGAAATCTTCTCCTAATTAAGCTATGATCTCTACATAGTACACATACTACAATAAAGAGTAGAAATTTGCTGTTCAAAAGTAGTAGTAATAATAATAATAAAAAAAAAATAACCAATGATAATTATTTTTATTATTATCTTATGATTTTAATTAGGTAATATATATATTTTTTAAAGTTAATTAGGAATTTAAGGTGCCTAAATTTAAGAGTTTTTTTTACATTTAATGAAGGGACAATCTTAGAATTAGGTAATTACACTTTAATCAAATATCTTAATTAAACTTTGATTCTCTCATCTTTAACCAAATTATGGTCATTACTTTTTTTTTAAAGATAAACTTCATTAAAAACAACGCAACAGTCCTCAAAGCAAGGACCGCCGCACAAACACCTTACAACATATACAAGGGAACAACGCCCAAGACTTCCAATCTAATTTCTTGTGCTTAGACCTAGCCTTTAACCAAAGGAAGGAAAAGGACTTGACTTTGCCTACAATATCCGAAACTCTAGGCTCTAAACCTCTAAATATCTTGTCGTTCCTCGCATTCCAGATAACCCATAAAGTGACCATCAAAATCCCTTGAGAAATCTTGGCAGCCTCCTTGTTTCGATTTGTAGGATTCATTTGGAGCAAATCCTTGATATCGAAAAAATTATGGTCATTACTTGATAGTTATATATACTTTACCCCCTTATAAAAAAATGAACTACCCCATGATTTTTAAATGATCATAATTTTTCAGACGTTAATTTTTTTTAAAAAAAAAACACTCCTTAAAAACATGCATTTTCTTGTTGTTAATTTGAGTATATTGTTGCTATAGGTTTTTTTAATAAAAAATTGATATGTTACGTGATTAACAATGCTTAGGGGTGATCAATATTTGAATTGTTAACTGAAACCGTACCGAACCAAAATCAACCAAAAACTGATTTAACTGAAGACTGATTAACCGAATTAGCCAATCGGTTTTTTTGTACCCCATTTAACCAAAATTAACCGAATCAAACCATTCATATTTTCATATATTTCTAGTTTTTATAATTTTACACTCAGTTCGTTTATTTCATATTTTATACGTCCATTTCATATATTTCTAAGCAAAAGTTTTAGCCAAGTTTGGTTTTGGCTATTAATTGAAAAAATGGAACCGATTAACCGAAAACTGTTTGGTTAATAAAATAGACTAACAAATGACTTCAGTTTCGGCTTCGGTTGAAGACTATAACCGAACTGACCAAACCATACACACCCTGACATTGTCTGTATTTCTCGTTGTACCACGCATACACCTTTCTAGTACTTATATACATATTAAATTTTAAATTGTTTAAAAAAATGAAGTTAATGAACCATTAATAATTAAAGTATCATTTAATCTCCGATTACACATAACAATTCTTAGGAATTGAAATAAAAACATACCGAAGTTATATTTATTATTTTACTTGCATATCAAAGATTAAACTCTTTAAGAAATTGTAGATATCACATTAATAGGCCCCTCAAGCATTCATTACTCAAACCAAATTACACCATCTATATATACGAATGAATTGAACAATTGGGTAATCAATTAAAACTCAAAACCTTCAGAAACATGAGATCTCTCTTGGCAATCTTTTTTCTCTTCTCACTTCTTGTGGTAAGCGATTATGTTCATTATTCACATGGACATGCTTTTGTGTTCAATATATTTTTAGATTGGTTTAACACTTTCTTTTCTTTTCTTTTCATTTTCTTTTTAATAACAATTAGCTCGCAAGTGTCAATGGTGCAAGAACAGGCCCCGAAGAATATTGGAGAAGCATGATGAAAGACGAGCCAATGCCAAAGGCCCTTCAAGATGTTTTGATTCACGATTCACCTGCGTCAAGCAATGATGAGAATAAAAAAGATCGATTCACAAGAAACTTTGATACAAAGCCGAATCTCATAATCTATCACTCACATGTCATGTACAATCAAAAAGATCATGAGTTAGCATCTTCTAAGTTGAATTAGTATATTAAGCATCGGTTTCTGATGTTTTCTCACGGAATGCAAATAAAGTTTGTAAGCATGGTTTCCATAATAACCATAAAAGATGCCTTAAGTGTTTGATTGATAAATTAAAAGCAAGATACAATTTATTTTTATTGTTTAAATAAGTTAGATCTTTTTTAATTCATGCATTATGTTGTGTTGAATCGTGACTTTTTAGTTTTTTTTGAACGGCCAACGGTACACACCCATAACGAAGGCCCGCACCCTTCAGGTCCGGTCCCCGGGCCCCCCCTAAGGTCCAGCCCCTCATTTCAGAATAACCCTACTATGAGTGGGATTCGAACCTGAGACCTCCCAGGGCAGGAACCCCACAAAGTGGGTAAATAATCAGTTTATTATAGTTGGTTTTATTTTAAGTAACTTCATCATAATTTTTATTATATGTATTGTGTCATTATTTTTATTTAAAGTTTTTTTTTACGAAATATAATTCAAAAGTTACAGTCATGACATTCAAAAGACTGCCATTGATTACAATATTTTAGTGAAGTACTTTTGTATTATCTCATGAAAACTAGCATTAGTTAGAAAGGAAGTTCAAGAAGTAGAGAGAGCATCTAATGAATGAATTTTGCACCTTTTAATAAGCGGTGTGCAAATTGCGGTTCAGATTTGATTTTTACTTTTAACCATAAATTAATCATAACCGAACTTCGGTTTCGATTAATTGGTTATGGTTGAATTTACAGTTCAAAAAAAAAAATTGGTTATGGTTCGTTTTCGGTTAATTAATCAAACGTGAAATGAAGTTCGAACTAAACGAACTTGGAATAAAACGTAAGTATAATCATCCATCCTTCTCATATTACTTTTCACATGTAAGTTGTGCCCGATACGAAGTAAAAAATTCTGGACCGTTTTCAAAATTGTTAATTTTATCCGTGGTTGAAAACAATTGAACGAAATAACACCCATTGGTAGAATGGTACATCGATTTTGAAATAATACCGGTTGAGAAATCTTTGCATTGTGCCAATTAGTACTTGTTTCTAGTGTTGTAAAACTTGCTAGGCGCTAGTTGTGCTAGGCGCTAGTTGGCCAGTGAAGTACCGATTCGAGATTATCGGATTGTATTTTTATATATATGTTTCCAAATTTATACATATATAATGCTAATTTTATACCTTATATGTATAAATTTAGAAGTTTAGGGACCAAATATTAACTAGTGAATATGGAGGGGGTTAAATATTAAAATACTTAAACTTAAATAACCCTAATCACCTCCATCATTCACCATATCCCGTTTTTTTCTCCCCTTTCCTTTTTTCATCGTAAGGAACCATAAGACACAACTAGGGTTCATGGAGCTTCATCGATTTTGCTTCTAAATCATCGATTATCATCGTGTTTTGAGGTAAGAATTTGTTTTATTTGATCGATTTGCTCCAGTTTTGACCCGTTCGAATTCATTTTTTTACCTAATTTTGAGTTTTTTAGGTCCGACTAGGGCCAATTTGGTCCGAATAATCGGTGTTTAATCGTGACACCGATTAATTGGGTGATTAGCCCAAAATTAATCAGTAAAGTAAGGACTAGCGATTAATCACCGATTAATCGGTGATTAATCGGGATTTTTACAACCCTGCTTGTTTCTTGACTCCAATCTTTCTTTTGTGAAACTATAAGGTGTGGTTGAGGGTAGTCTTAGGAGGACTACCCGTCACGTAAGCAAAATATTTCCCCCTCTAAAAATGACAACATAAGGACTACCCAACAGTGTGGGGGTGGTCTTCCTTGGGTAGTCCTCCATTCCTATTAGTCCAACATTTTATTTTTAATTTCTAACTTTTAAAAAACTAAATAATTAAAATAATAATAAAAAAGTCACATAGTATTAAAAAAGGTTACAAATTAAAAAAAATATGCCTAAAAAAATAAAGCCTACCGAAAAAAAAAAATACAAGTAACAACTAGTTTTCTCCGTTGGCCCAAATATAATCGATCAAATCCGATTGTAGATGTAGGTGCCGGTGCTCGTTGCGTAGTGAGAAGTCGTTAATTTCTTGCTAAGCCGAACTAACGTGAACATTATATGCCCCGAGCTCGTTTTCATGTAAATCACAAATGGACCTGCCTTCGTCTTCGATGTGCATGTTATGCAAGATAATTCAAGCATACATACAATAACGCAACCTTTTTGATGCCCATATCTGTGTCGGGTTCTCAATAATATGCCACTTTGATTGTAGAATCCCGAAACAACGTTTGATGTCCTTTCGCACCGCTTCTTGATACTTGGAAAATTTCTTTCTTTTTTCGTCGTCCGAGTGCTGAATGGTTTTAACTACTGTAGAGTATCTCGGGTAGATTCCATCGGCAAGATAATACCCGCGGGGGTATTCCACCCCTAATACTATAAAGCTGGTGTCTGGACCGGTCCCTTTCACATCATCATCGAAAACTAGTGACTGATTGATGACGTTAATGTCGTTCGAACCGGGAACTCCAAAGAAAGCATGCCAAATTCATAAATCCTGGGAACAAGCAGCCTCTAAGATTATTGTTGGATAACCGTGTTGACCACTAGTGAAGATTCCCCGCCATGATGTTGGGCAATTCCTCCACGACTAACGCATGCAATCAATGCTTCCGAGCATTCCTGGAAAACAATGTTTTTCGTTATGGTGTTGATATATTTTCTAGATGTCGCTGGTGGTTGGTTTTCGCAAATATATTTTGCTGTAGATCTTCACAACACGCTTGCAAAACTTATACAAACATTCCCGTGCAGTTCTTTCTGACATCTTTAAATATTCATCCCAGATGTCGGCTGCCGAACCGTAAGCTATTTAGCGTAATGCAGCTGTGACTTTTTGAAGAGTTGTGACCCCCCTTTTGCCTCTAGCATCGTATCGCAATTTAAAAAATGAGTCACAACTCGACAAGTCATCGGCTATACGTAAAAATAGTCGACGACTAATTTTATACCGGCGTTGAAAAGTCACATCCGAGTACACCGGTTGCTCGGCAAAGTAATCATGCACTAATCTATCGTGAGCACCTACACGTAAGCAAAATAAAAAATGTGTACATATAAAAAATTAAAGAACTAAAACATAAATATAGAATATAAAGGTATATAAGTAAACATAAATATGAAACTATCAGTATTTTAAAAAAATGTTACCTTTTTGGTCTCTATTTATTGCTGCTTGCCTAGTTCGTGGTAAACTTGAGACCTCTTCTTCCTCTTCCATAATGATTTGTGCCGCCACCGCCACAATGTTTATAAAAAGTTGGTTTTCCTGAGTAGACGATGAAGTTGACGAAGCAAACGAAGGAGCATTCGACATTGTGTTATAGTTTTTATAAAAACATTAAAAAATTGAGTAGATGTTGAGAGCAATATGTTATAAAAATGTGAAGATTTGAGAAACATATGTAAAGTTTTGGGTGTTTTTTTTTTTAAAAAAAGGTTGGGTTTATTTAAAAGGGAAAACTTTTTTTTTTATTCCAACGGTCATATTAACGTTAATGAGCCCCTCCATTTCAAACCAACCAAACAGAATCGTCGTTGAACGTCCATTTCTGGACGGGTTGGATGCTAGAGGGTCGGCTGGAGCGGTGTTGGACGAGGCTGGACGGGCTGAACGTGCCTTAGACGTCACCCACACCTCATAGTCAGATTGTCGCTCAGTTACCAAGTAAAAGAGGAATAATGCAAGTGTAAACCTAATTGACTAGTTCCCAATTAATTTCCTTATTTTCCCTTCATGTAAATAAAAGAAAGCTTGCCAATTGGGTGGATGTGTACTACACATGTCTAAGGAGTCAAATATTATATAGTGATTTTTTTTAACCTTCTAAAACAAGCCTTCATATATGTTCTTTTTTATTCACAATGGGTTTGATGATTTTAACATGTATATTTTAAATATATTACAAATTTTAAAAGTTTATCTTAGTTCTTTTCGGTTCGGCTAACGTTTGGGACACCCTTAACCAGAACCATAACCGATTTATTGGTTAATCAAACAACCTTAACTATAACCATAACATTCGATTACTCTCGGTTATCGATTAATTCGGTTTGGTGGTTAGGCCAAGTACTCTATAGGGTATATAAAATACACTTATATGTTAGAGGATGGAAGTAAACTAAGCAAGATGGATCACTTTCTTGTTAGCATTGACTTACTTTCCCCGTCGCTAGGCGCTAAGCTAAGAACCTTGCCAAGACATCTCTCTAACTTTGTGTTTTCTTCGGTTGGGGTTAACTCCAAACGATAACATAAACCAAATTTAAAAACCAAATAAAAAATGCAAAAATATTTTTGTTGACCCGACTCAACCCGACAAAAATGTAGTGACCCGACTCGATAAAATCCTGACGATACGAACACTGAAATGGGTAAATTTCATCCTCTCGAATATAGAGTGGGTTTTTTTTACACCAGAAAGTGTTTTTTTTTTATGCCAGGCTCAGTTTGACACTAATGATAGCCTAATTTAAGAGTTAATAGCCATTTTCGTCCCTGACGTTTGGTCCAGTTTGCCACTCCAGTACAAAAGTTTTTTTTTTGCAATCCCTTACCAGTGGTTTGGATTTTTTTGCCAAATTCGTCATTTTCACTAACCCAGTTAAAAAATGTCGTTAGTGTCAGGGGTAAGGTTGTCTTTTTACCAGTCAAGGACGAATTTGGCATTTCAAACTTCCTCTTCCCTCCCTTGAAATTTCCGGTAGGTTCTTGCCAGAATCCGACCACCGGATTTTATTCCGACCAACCCAAAACCCGGTTATATGGATAACAAACACATAATAGTGGAACATTGTAGAATTAGCGAATGTCTTGACCAACCCAAGAATATGACTCCTTCCTAGTCCAAACCCAGAATATTGCAAATGCCATACAAAACAGAAGCACCAACAGAGACATGACAGTTGTCGTCCCAAAAAATGGCACGTTGACCGTCCTTTGACCGCACCCTCTGCATTTGCTGGGAGGAAAAAGGAACAAAGCAATAAAAACATATATTTGAGAAACATGTTGACCATCATGGAATATTAAGCACCCACAATAAAACTCAGTTCCAGATTACCTTTTTACCAGTGCAACTATACAAGAATGCATCCCGTGATGATAAATATAATAGGTCAATAAGTATGTGTGTTTGTAGAATTTGCATTGCATAAGTAAGATCAACAAATTTAAAAAAAAAAAAAGCAAAAATGGAATACCTCAATAGCACCAAGGCAGAAGAATACAATTAGCACCCAGATAAACCAAGATGACATAAAGAAATAGAGCAACACCAAAACTAATATCAAACAGTCGCGGAAACCTTAGAACCATAGGAATTGATACTCCACAACTGCTGTCACCTTGAGCAACCTGCATAAATTAAAAATAAATTCACATGTTTAACCACAACATAACAAGCATGGAAAAATATGAATAACAAACACATTATTTAGCTAGTTGATTTCGGTTAGGAAATAAAAATATATATATACAAAATTGTGATAATTTTAAGTTTTTTGGGTTGGCCGGAATAAAATCCGATGGTTGGATTCTGGCAAGAACCTACAGGAAATTTCAGGGGAGGGAAGAGGAAGTTTGAAATGCCATTCGTCCCTGACTGGTAAAAAGACAACTCTACCCCTGACACTAACGACATTTTTTAACTGGGTTAGTGAAAAGGACGAATTTGGCAAAAAAAAATTCAAACCACAGGTAAGGGATTGCAAAAAAAAAAAAAAAAATTATACTGGAGTGGCAAACTGGACCAAACCTCAGGGACGAAAATGGCTATTAACTCCTAATTTAATTCTATACTCAGCAAATAATTACAGTTACATGTTGGTGATCTTGTCATAACTAATCAAATTTGGCTAAAACTTATTGGTATGTTGTACATGAAACCTGGATTTAACTTGGCCGGTCATGTGGAAAATTAGAATTAATGATTACAACATAGGAGTTCAAGATAAAGGAATTGAAATATGAGTGAATTAGAGTATGTTTTGCATATGGTTAAAAGATTGCAATGAATAGAACAAATCCTTTACCCTAATCATGTTTGGTTTGTAAAAGTGTCAAGGGTTGACAAGTAATATAATGAATAAATGCCAGAATATCAACAACAACAACCACCTTACCAGTAAATCCCACAATTAGCACAGCTAAGAGTAAGGTCTAGAGAGGGTGGGATGTAGGCAAATCTTACCCCTATCCTTGTGGATAGAGAGGCTGCTTCCAGAGAGACCCCCGGCTTGACAACACAAAATCGACCAGCAAACAACACTAAAAAACTAATAAAGATTGCATTTTGAACTTGTATAAAAATATATAAGCTATATGCAATGTATATAGATTTAGAACTCATTTAATTATTTATATAAAAGAGTTAAATGCCAAAATGGCCCCTGTGGTTTGGCCCAAATTGCCACTTTGGTCACTTTTTTGAATTTTTTGCCAAAACCACTCCTCACAAATCGAAAATTGCCAAAATGGTCCATATTTAACTGACTTTTTAACTGAGTATTGAAAGTCAGTTAAGTCTCAGGGGCAATTTTGTCCTTTCATCTGTACTTCATCTTCTTCATATAACAACCCCCAAACCTGCAATTTTGTCCCCAAACAACACCCTACACCTACACAACTTCTATCACACGCACACCTCTCCCATATCATTTGCCCCTTTTATATTATCTCACAATACATATCACACATACAACAATAACCCACACACAAACACACACTCTTAAGTCTTAATCGGAGAGAGACAAAGTGAGGAAGAGAGAGAACCGAGTAAAGAGAAAGAGAGGAAGAAGGTGGTGGGTTCGGGTGGTTGTCGTGTTTATTGGTGACCGCCGGAGGGAAGGACCAACCGGAGAAGATGACCGGAGCCGGTTACTCCCTTTCCGGCTGAGTTTTCTGAACTGTTAAGACTTCCATGCTTGGTAATAATTAATAAATGGAACCATTGATTGAAAGGTTCGAGGGAGACATTGTTGCAGGTTACAATTAAAGAATGGAAAACCATTGGGTTCGATTGGAATACAAGTCTAGTATATGGTTGGAGATGGTGACAGAGGATAGTCGGGTTCGGGTTCTTATTGGTTCGCCGGAGACAGAGACCGGCCGGAATGATAGGTCGGAGAAGACGACCGGTGGAAGTGTTTCACTCTCTCTCTTCGTATACTCTCTCTCGTGACCTTCTGTCTTTCTATCTCTCACTCACTAATGCATTCATTCTGTTTCTTATTTTTCATTCGTGTAGTAGTGTTTGTTGTATATTTATAACATGGTTATGTTGAAAGTGTGATGATTGAAGGATGATCCTGTGTAGGCGTGCGTTTCTTTTAAGCAAGAAGGAGAAGTGTAGGTTACAAGTTTCTGCATGAGTGAAAGGAAAAAATTGCCCCTGAGACTTAACTGACTTTCAATACTCAGTTAAAAAGTCAGTTAAATATGGACCATTTTGGCAATTTTCGATCTGTGAGGGGTGGTTTTGACAAAAAATTCAAAAAAATGACCAAAGTGGCAATTTGGGCCAAACCACAGGGGCCATTTTGGCATTTAACTCTATATAAAAATATTGAATAAAACCTTTTATGATACAACCAATGAAACAACTTTATTGTCAACAAACTCTTTTCTGAAAACATACCAGCATTTCATTCGATTATTTGCACTAGCCAATCTTCTCAATATGACCACTCATTAAAACCAATCCATTCATAAAAACTAGTTTGAAACCGAATTTACAAACTAAACATCAAAACAAACCGCTGATGAAGAATCTTGTTTCTAGCAGTCGCATCCTGAGGCCCTTGGTTGACTCGTGTTTCCTACGTCAATGGTGTCGGGAAGATATCTACATAGAAAGAAGACAACAACGCGTTAGTGTAGTTACGTTTTTATCATTTTTTGAAATATTGGTAGTTGAATTCGAAACTTACATTTCTTCCTCTTCGTTCTTCAACGCGTTCTTGGCAATGACTTCAAAAGCTTCTTCAACGTTAATTCCGTCCTTTGCAGAGGTCTCGAAATATGGGATATTTCCTTTTGATGCACACCAGGCTCGCGCCTTTTTCTCAGAAACCTGTCACGAAAGTGTTACCCTGACAAAATGAGTAAAATTTGATGGTATATCTGGTGAAAAGTGAAGATATATTGTTTAAGGTGACAGTACCACTCGACTATTGCCTCCATCAACATCAACCTTGTTACCTAGAACAACAAATGGGAAATTTTCGGGATCTGAAGGGCTTGCCTGGAAGATATTATCAGATCATGAGTTCATAATGAGCCATGTGTTACATAAATGCAACCATTTTTCATGTTTAAATGCCAAAATACATGATGTAAAAGATTATATAAATACCTGAATAAGAAATTCCTCTCTCCAGTTGTTAAGATTATCAAAGGATTTCTGCACATTCACATCATATACCAGAACACAGCAATCTGCACCTCGGTAAAAAGCGACACCAAGGCTTTGAAATCTTTCTTGCCCAGCTGTATCCCAGATCTAAGATAAAAAGATAACGGATTTAAAGTCACAAAAGTATTTATTTTGTAAGAATGTAAAAGGTTCGTTCTTAAATTTAAACTATACTTTATAAAGGATAAAGTTCCATGTGTATGATAACATATGACCCATTGCGAACTTGCGCTAAGATCAAGCAATCTTTGTCTAGATTCCCCTTATGGACCTTTTAAGTAAGCCAAAATACAACGATTACCAATATTACAACAAACAATGAAGCCTTATAAGTAATTCTCATAATGTTATTAGGTTGTACGTGTTTTCTTCCAACCCACCATCATACTAGCACAAAGGGAAATTTTTAATCACCACCGGTATCACCATAATTTGTTTCTGGTCTATAAGATAATATGAGAAGTCATCATTAATATCTCCTTCCTCTACTAAAATTCTATTTTTTCAAAGAATGAAAACCGATGTTATATTGTATGGGTCAAGTTGAGGCTGTCATAATTCACCTTCCACATATGTACATACATTAATTTGACACAAGGAAACAAAACTAGTAATAAAGAAATGAGCCAAAATCATAGAATTTAAATTGCCTAATCTTAATGGTCTGTTGCAGAAGTTTCCAAGTAACATCAAAATCCAAAACGAACTTCAAAAAAATTATCGCTCATCAATGGGTCATGACTACTAACCTGCAGAGTGAAGAGCCTATCATCAGACTGCACTTCCTTTGTCAAGAAATCAGCTCCTATTGTTGCCTTGTATTGAGGGCTAAACTTCTTGTTGACGTATCTAAAAGCAAATATAAAGGACAAACAAGAATCCTCCACAAGTAACAATATATTTTTAGAATGGCTAACTCACAAACCCACTAATCCTACATTCCTACTCCTAAATCTATACCTTTTCTCCACTATGGTTCATATATTTAACAAGAAGTATATGCTAATAGAGTAATAGGTAATAAACACCAAATAAAGGGGCAAACATATCCTAACTAACAAAAATCCTTCAAATAGTTAACAGAGTTTATGCTAATAAACACCAAATAATATTATCTATGTTCCAATTTTTCAGTAACTTTAAGAATTATTGTTAGTTAGGATGTAACACGTTACTAATTCAAGTCACAAAGGATACTGATTCATCAAAGATGTCTTCCCCACCCTGCATCAACCAAGGATAACAAATTGCTCAGCAAGTCGATCATGAATTTATGATAAGTTCATCAAAAAGTATCACAGCCCTCTCACTGCATTATACAAACCCTAGAGATTCTAATATTATAGAATTTGGGAACCTAATTGTTAAAAAAAAAAAAAACACTCATGAAAAAGTTTAAGTTCACATCTAGCCGTACCTCCAAAAGCAACAATCATCCCACCGAAACCCTAATATAACACGTACAAACCATGTTTTCCGTAAAAACTGTGAGAACCAAAGTGCTATTAATAAATAACCTAGTACTGATAACAAATAACTCAGTGCTATTTCATGCCACTATCTTGGTTATAAAAAGCGAGAAGCGCACAGTCTAAAACCGAGGCAAAAAGCAGCAAGCGCAAAAGCGTACCACTTTTCGTACACGGGGTCACATAATTATATAACCTTTCATATATTTCCTATAGGTTTCTAGCATAATTTACCAATATTTAGAGACAAGTAAACTTTATATATAACTTTTTTTTTATCAGCCCAGGGACTTGAGCTTTGTTGTGCCTAGGAGCGTCTAAGGCGCACTTTTTTTTTTTTTTTTAAAAAGGCTACTATTATAACAGCACTGAGTTATTCACTTATTTGTTATCAGCACTTTGGTTGTCGGTGTTTTTACATAAACTCATAAAGTAAGGTTTGTATTTGATCCTACGCCTAGAATTTAAAAGCCTAATTGTCAAATTAAAAAACGGTTATGATTACTAAAGTAAGGTTTCCCTACTACACTACACCTATAATTGATTGAGAAGCCAAATTGTCAAAAACCGATTATGATATTAGTAAACCTACTAAGAATCAACAATCGAAACAAAGTTGATGAATATTAGGAACTAAGAACAGGGGTTACGTGTACGCTAGTCAAACCGATTACGTAATTCAATCAATTAGACCTAAACAGCATATCTAATTGGGATCGAAAGTAATAAAATTAAAAAAGAGTAAAATATAAACAGATTAATATTCAGAAAGAGTTGAATTATTATTATTATTATTAAATAAAGAAAGAAATTAACTGACCCGCTGTCACCGAGGATGATGACCTTGAGAAGAGTTCGTCTTCTTGAAGCCATGGTGGTTATTATTGTTATTGGATTGGATCTAGAGAGAGAGAGATGTGTGTGTGTGTGTGAGTAGAATTGAATTGCAGTAGAAACTTAGTTGAAGGAGGAGGACACCATTGGATCTTTCTTTGTATGGCGTAGGATTTATCGATTTCAAATTACTTCACTTTTAAAAAAATAAAAATAAAATTAAAATTATGTTGTTTAAATAAATTTGAAGAGAAGAAATGCATTGCTGGAGAAATGCATTGCTGGACATAACTTTCTAGAATGGGTCACCTTCTTTTTTTTTTTTTTTTTTTTTTTTATAAATTTCTTATTTCTATCTTTGTGTTCATTTTATCTCACGTATTAGGCTGGACGATCTGGTTTCACGTAGTATTTTAAAATCCTGATCAGTCCGGGTCGCCGGACCGCTCAGACCTGGAATCGGTCGGTCCATGTCAGGGTATCGGATCAGTTGTGTGGTTGGACCGGTGAACCAGCAGTCAGACGGGGTTTTAGAGGGTTGAACCGGTTTTTTATATAATTTTTCAAATTTGACCTTAATAATTTTTATAATAATTATGACACCGTCCGGTCTTACATGTGGTTGGATCGATGGACCCGTAAGAAGATCAGTTCGACGTCTAATCTAGTACTCAAAAACATTGGCTTCACCCCTCCTTACACATTAGCTTGTTAAAGCTTGGTACATAGCCTCGTGGGCGCCAAAGGTGGGTTTGTGAGAGGCTTAACAAGTGCTAGGGTGGATTTGTGCTCGCAGGGTTGACCACCAATCAAAAGCCTCCATTTGGATGGGTGGCAGGATTTTGATTGGTAGCGCCAACCCACACCCCATAACCTTACTATTCATTTTTTTATGGTTTTGATTGGTCACTACTACATCATCGCCCTTTTATTGGTTTACGTAAATGGTTGTGTCCCAATTCTTTTATATATTCTCTTTTCTTTTTAAACTTGGTTCGGTCAAAGCATCGGAGAGGTATAGACCAACTCCTTATCTTACACAACTCCCACCGTTGAACAAACCCAACCACGTCTGGCCATCACTTTGCCGCCGACAAACAAGGTAACAACTTTGACTTTATCTTCACAAGTGGTAATGGTTCAATCTTCATGGTCGACATAAAAATGTCTAAAAGATAGTAGAGAGAGGGAGTGTGAATTATCGCTTAAGGAAAAGCAAGCTTGACCAAGTATAAAATACCGGTTATTTTCAACATGATTGAAGAATAGTCCAAAATATTGAAAGGAGAATAATAACTAAAGAGTTACGAAAGGCATTAAAGATTATAGACCTTGTGTAGATGTGATGATAAGAAAAGTTAAAGCTAAGTCAATTGACTAAGACACTTACGTAGATGGCACTAATACGTTGTATTGTGTTTGATTGTGATATGCTACCAAATGTTCTGTAGAGTGACATGTAGACACTGTGTATTTATGCCTCAAGTGAAGAGTTTAAGGTGAGTTTTGTCCAAATTTTCCTTTATATTAGGACGGATCACGTGAAGGTAAAAGTTTTGAAATATACACTCATGTTAGATTGTATTCGCCGTATTCAAATTAAGTTGCTAAGTAGCTTAATTACTTATGTGAATTATATGGACTTCTTGAAAGTTGGTAAGCCAATGGGAAAGAAACATACGTATGTCATGTGCGATAGAACATATGAAGTGTTCAATGGGGTCATACTGTAACATCACAATATAATTTAGGTAACCCTTTATAGCTTAACCTAAGCGTTAGACACAAACTTTTGGCTTCTGGTGATTAACGTAAACCTACGTTGGTTCACCGTAAACGTACAGTGAACTTGTAGCAAATCTTGGCCACGATTTTAATTACATGTAAATGCTAATTGATTCCAATGTTACAATTTTCTTAATCCTTTTAACACAATTTGTTTGAATAGGCAATCATAGTCGATACAAATGTGTATGTGTAACATCACCTAGCTCGTTCCTTTCATGTTGAAGTATGGGAGATGGTTGATGGTTGATTGGGTGGTGCGGAGGCAGAGTGACTGCCGTTGGTCATAAATTCCAACGTTAATGCGTCCAACCACCTAGTATTTATAGGCGAGTTATGGCAGCGCATTTATGGCAAGCCATCATTCGGGCGGCGTCTACAGTGACGGGCGTCACTGTAGCATCTGACGAGGTATGGCTTATAATATTATTTTATTAATTACAGCTATATACCGATGGGTAATAGCCGTCTTTGGTTTATCTTTCAGTTATTGTCCGTCTTTGTTTGTCCAATGGTCCTTAACCCTGGGTGATATTTGTCCGGTTCGTCTGTCCTGTCCTAATCGGATCGGTTCACTAGGTCGGTCCATAATCTTATATTTGGCCCTTCGGATTTGGTTCTGTATTACATCAATCGGTTCGGTTCAATTGTTTTCGTCCATCGGTTTGGTCTATTTTCAAATAGTTTGTTATTACTAATTTTTATATATATTTTAATGATTAATTTCTGGTTATCCATCCCATGTTATCAGCCCCCCAGTTTGAGGTTTTCTTTCCTTCTTTAGGAAAGGAATCGTCAAACTATTTATCCGTTTCTTGCTATGTTTTTCGAAGTTTGCATCGGCCTATCATGATTATATTTGTTTATTGTTTTTGTTTGTTTTTTTTTAGAGGTATCCGGTCCGCTTCTCTGCTTGTTTGGATCAGTCGGTCTGAGCATATGGTTCTTAACTAGGGGGTTGTAGTAATTTCCTTTAGTCCGTGTGAGAGATAGGTACGTGTCATCCTCTGATTGGTGGAGTTTACCGTCCCACTGTTCATTGATTGGACGTTGCCTCGGTTCCTTCCCAAAACATCCTATATATACCTTCATTTGGGTAAATTTTAATTAACCTTTCCTCGATCGTCTTCAGAGCGCCACCGATCCAAAAATCAGGTTCGTCCTCCGTTCTGCTTTTCTCCTTTTCGTTAATAATGGTAGGAAAACGAGATATGCATCTGCATGGTTCGGTAGTATCCGAACCAAGCCTTACCGCTTTTTGTAGCAAGTTCTTCGATACGTCTGTGTATAAGCCTATCGTTCCAAAACCTTCTGACAAAATTACTAACTGTCCACCGAACCATATAGGATTCTATACTCGCCATTTTGACTTTGCATCTCTTCGGTTACCGTTATCAGTATTTTTTTTAGAATTCCTTCAGTTTTACGGTTTAGATATTCGCCAACTTAGCCCCTTAGGTGCTCAGAAGGTTATTCATTTTGAAGTTGTGTGCCGAGCCCTCGGGGGCGATCCTACGATCGGTTTGTTCCGTCAATTTTTCCACTTGACCACAACCGGAGATTGGTACACGGTCGGTGAGATATCTAAAACCAAATCCATGCTGTCTGATACGTACTCCGGTTTAAAAGGTTGGAAAAACCGTTTTTTCTGGATGCCGAACAATGTTGTTCCGTTCGGTATGCCGTGGCATGGATCGAAAGACTCCTTAAATCCTAAGCAAGAAGATGTTTACGACGGAGAGCTGTACGACAAACTGTTGGCAACCCGAACTCCGTTGCAAGTTTTTCCTGAACCTATCTTAGTGTTGACCGGCATAAGCCGTATGTGGCCCTTTCCGGAGGCCGAGCCGATTATTAAGAAGGGGAAGAAGGGTACGCCCCTCCTTTTACACCGTTTGGTATATTTCTTACTTTTCCTAACTGTTTTTCCCCATTCTTCTTTTTTGTAGAGATGAGCGTGCTAGGGTTTGTCAAACGAAAGGGGAAGGACATGGTCCTTACATCCCGAGCTCTGGCTCCGAACGAAGACAACATCCTGATCAGGACAGCTCCCTTGACTTACGACATCCCTGAAACGGAAAAGGATGATATATCTCGTGCTCCTCGTGGTGGAGACCTTTCTTCGGAACAGCTCCCGCTTTCTCCTCAAGGTTCCAAGCCTGATACACCCCCTTCACATCATTCCGTTTCTGAAGATGCTGGCTCTAAGGATCGTCTTTCTGGGAGTCCTCTAAGGGATGATTCCCCTGAACATGACCCCCCTTCTCCGAAGGATGTCACTCCATCGGCCAATGTTGTTATCGGTATTAAAGCTCAGAAGGCCAAATCCATTCCAGTTCGTAAGGAACATCATCGTAAGCGGGAGGAAGTTGTGGAGGAGTCCAAAATGACCGTCAGCCTGAAAAGAAAGCTAGACTTAGTGATGTCGAAGAATCTCAAGAGTCTGAGGAGTCTTATGATATGACCGAGACATATGTTCCTCAATGGAAGGTGAAGAACGGGGATACTTTGGTCGACCCTGCAGTTTGCTATCAGATTCTTCATCATGCTATTCCCCCGGGCGAGCTTGACCGTGCCCGAGGTAAGAAGGACGAGTATGCTGTAGAGGGTGCAAGTGTGTCGGTGGTGAGGACCTTGAGCTCTGTATCTGAACTTGTTCAATCCTATTATAAAAAGTTGGCTATGGAGAAGAAGCTAAAAAGGAAAGTTGGTGAGTACCGGTCTGAGGTTGAACAGCTGACTTCTAAGTTGGCCAAACGGAAGAAGGGTGACCGTTCTTGTGTGCGGAAAGGTAAAGAGGCGATACGAGCCATGGGTGAGATGAAGGTAGAACATGAGAAAGCCATGGAAGCTGTTCGCTCCAAACTATCCGATCAAGAAAAGGAGATGGAGGCCTTAAAAGAAAAACTCCGCCTATCGGATGAACAGAATATGACCCTGAGCCGATCAGTGAACAGTTTAGAGGTATGCTTTTTAATAATCTTTTATTATTTTGTTTACGCCTTAACGTTTTGTTTTCCTTCAGGAGCAGATTTCGAAGGCAGCTGATGAGAAGAAGGCCTGGAGCGTTTGTAAAGATAAGTACGATAAGGCGTTGGAGGCCGGTGAGAAGGTGATGGATCAGCTCCGCTTGTTTAACGAGGAAGCGGAAAAAGACCGTGATCGGCTTGTTACTTCTGTCATCCCTGCCACTGTATACAAGCTCCTGAGGTCCGTTGAGTTTTTACAACCTCTTAGGGATATGGAGTCGCTCCTTTACAACTCTGCTTATCACGACGGCCTGGTTGCGGGATGGAAGGCGAAGGAGGGCGGTGTGAAGCTTGGGGATGTGGATGGTTACAATGTGAAGGCTACGGAGGAGTATGAAGCTGGAGCCAAAAAATGGGATACTACTACCTATGAATTTTTAGAGAAATTCAAGGGTATGGCCGGTAAACCGGTGAAGGAAGTCGAGGAGCTCCTTCCTTCATCCGTTCTACCGTCCTAGTTCGGTCCATCTTTTATTGCTTTCGATGTGGTTGTAACAAATACAATTTCTTTTCTTTTTGGTTAAACTTTGCTTTTCTCGGTATGGTTGTAGCAAAAACTTAATGTTCCTTAATGTGATTCGTGTGCATCGGCTTCTAGCCGTTTTAGATTTTATTTTGATCGGTTATGTCGTAGTGGCTTATTCTAAGGGGCCTTACCCTTTTATCGAGTTTAGATGCTCGATCAGCGATATTCGAAGGGGCTGAACCTTTTTAAGAACGAACTTATATTGTTCATCTTATTATGAGGTATCTGACCAAGTTGGTCGTTTGACTATTATGAGGCGTCGAACCTAGTAAACCGATATGAAATGATTGTCACAACTTGATTTATCAAAAAGGAAGGTCGTCTCTTTCATTCAATGCAAATATATCAGGTCCAGAAGGACTCGTTACAAGATGACTATTGTTATTATTACATACTACCGGTCTGATGGGACTGTTCTAAACATAGTACTTTTTAAGCTGTGCAAGATTCCAGTGCCGAGGCACAGCTTTCCCCTCCAAGGTGGCCACCTTACATGATCCTTTCTCGTGTACTTCCACAACGACGTACGGTCCTTCCCAGTTTGGGCCAAGCTTGCCCGTGTTCTCTTTCCGGCTGGCTTCGTTGCTTCGGAGGACCAGATCTCCTGGTCTTAGAGACATTTCCTTCACCCTTGCATCGTAGTACTTCTTCATTTGTTGCTTGTACTTAGCTTCTTGCACAGCAGCGTTCAAGCGGTATTCTTCTAGGTTGTCTAGATTCACCCTTAGCCCCTCTTCATCCGTCTTATCCACCATGTTAAGAATCCTTTGAGTGGGCAGGCCAATTTCCGTTGGTATAACGGCCTCTGATCCAAAAACAAGGCTGAACGGTGTTCTCCCGGTGCTTGTCTTCTCCGTTGTTTTAAGGCCCATAGAACGCTAGGCAACTCAGCTAACCCGTTCCTTCCATACCTTCCCAATCTGCTCTTGAGACCCGTAAGAATGCTCCGATTCATTCGTTCGACCCGCCCATTGGCTTGCGGATGGGCTACCGATGCAAACACTTGTTGGATTCCCAAACTTTCACACCATTGATTGAACTTCTTATCGGTAAATTGTGTACCATTATCAGTGATAAGTTTTCCCGGTAACCCGAAACGGCAAACTAGGTTCTCCCAAACAAAAGTTGTGATCTGATCCCCCGTGATTTTCCCCATCGGCTTAGCTTCCACCCACTTCGTGAAATAATCCACAGCGACCAGTAAGAAACGTACTCCCCCCTTGGCCGTAGGAAACGGTCCAAGAAGGTCCATTCCCCATTGATAGAACGGCCAGGCAGAGGTAATGGGGACCAACCCATGCTTGGGCATTCTGGGAACGGGCGCATGCAGTTGGCAGGCTTCGCACTTCCGGGTCAATTCTTCGCAATCTTTCCTCATCGTAGGCCAGTAATACCCAATGTTAGCCACTCGGGTTAACAACGATCGTGCCCCGATGTGAGCTCCACACAATCCTCCATGTATTTCTTCGAGTACTTTGATACCTTCTTCTTGCGAGACGCACCGATAGGAGGGGGACAAAAACCCTTTTCTGAACAACACCCCTTTGTACATTTCATATGAACGGCTTCTTTGCACCGCCTCCATATCAACGTCATCTTTTCCCTCAAGGGCGTCAATTATGGGCTTCCGCCAATCATCTTCCCTTCTCACGTCTAGTATAGCGGCTACAGGTGCCCCACCGATCGACGCTTCATTTAATTGTTCGACCATTATCATCTTTGTTAAGTGTGCAAAGGCTACAGAGGCCATTTTGCTCACTGCATCAGCCCCTTTATTCTTGCTCCTTGGTATCTTGATGATGTGGCAGACATCGAAAAGCGTTATCAGTTCTTTCGCAACTTCTACATATTTTTTCATGATCACATCCCTCGCTTCGAAATCGTCGTTTATCTGATTAGCCACCAACTGCGAGTCTACAAATACCCTTAAACTTTTTATCCCCATCTGAACGGCTATGCGAAGACCAGCTAGTACCGCTTCATACTCGGCGATATTATTGGTACACTTGAAATTGAAGCGAAGGGCGTATGCCGTCTCTATACCATTCGGATCGACCAAGATCAGCCCCGCTCCTGCTCCGTCTCGGCTTGATGCTCCATCGGTATAAAGGCACCAGCCGTCGTAGGTACCCGAACTTTCCGGTTGATCATTCGGAGCATCAATGACCATGACATCATCGTAGTTTGTGTTTTCTACTAGAAAATCAGCTAGGACTTGCCCTTTGATAGCTAACCTTGGTTTGTACTCGATGCCGAACGTTCCTAACTCGACAGCCCACTTGGTAAGTCTTCCAACCACTTATGGTCGGCCCAACACCTCCTTCAGGACTGAATTTGTGAGCACTATTATGTGGTGTGCTTAGAAATAACGCCTTAGCCGTCGTGCCGTATGAGTTAACGCTAAAGCCAACTTCTCTATCGGAGAATACCGAGTCTCAGCTTCTCTTAGGCACCTGCTAACAAAGAAAATTGGCATAGAACCGTTAGTCCGTTTAGCGCATAAGACGCTGCTGATAGCTTCCGGCCCGGCCGCCAGGTATACAAATAGTGTCTCTCCGGTTTCAGGAACAACCAGAGGGGGTAGATCACAAAGGTGCTGCTTCATTTCTTGGAAAGCCGTTTCAGCCTCGTTGGTCCAATTTAACTCCGACTTCTTTGTATGATTTTTTAGGACCTTAAAGAAGGGTAAGGACCGTTCGGCTAGCTTGGACAAGAACCTGTTTAATGCTCCCAACCTGCCGTTCAGACTTTGTAATTCCTTTAACGTTCTAGGCGACCTCATCTCCTGGATTGCTCGAACTTTGTCAGGGTTCGCGCGAATCTTCTTCTTGGCAACAATGTGGCCCAGAAACCGACCTTCTTCCATGCCAAAGAAACACTTCACAGGGTTTAACTTCATGTTAACTCTTCGGAGGTTATTAAATGTTTCGGTGATATCCATCAACAATCGCTCTTCATCCGGGCTTTTGATGACTAGGTCATCCACATAAGCCTCCATGTTTCTTCCTATCTGTTGCTCGAACACTTTATCTATCAACCGCTGGTATGTAGCTCCAGCATTCTTCAAGCCGAACGGCATTTTTCGATAAAAATACAACCCCTGACTCGTGTGAAAGGCTGTTTTCTCCTCATCCTCCCGAGCCATTTGTATTTGATGATAGCCTTTATAGGCATCTAGAAAACATTTGAATCGAAAACTCGCCACTGACTCAACCTTAGAATCAATTTCCGGTAGGGGGTAGTGGTCTTTCGGGCATGCCTTGTTCAGATCTCTGTAGTCTACACACATCCTCCATGACCCATTGGCCTTTTCTACCATCACCGGGTTAGCTACCCAGGAAGGATATTGGACAGGCTTCATGATCCCTGCCCTTGTGAGTGCCTGAACTTCTTCTGACAAAATGGTACTCCAATCTGGTGCTAATGACCTCTTCTTTTGGACCACCGGTCGACAATCGGGGTACACATTTAGATGATGTTCTACCACATGGCGAGGTATCCCTGTCATATCATCGGGTGTCCAGGCAAAGACGTCCAAATTTCTCCCGAGGTAACGCTAGAGCTGTTCTTTGCATTCAAGACTTAATGTTTTCCCGATTGTCACGAACTGATCGGAATAGTCTGGGTGTATGTTCCATTTTTCAGGTTCGGTTGAGATTTCGGTATAGCCGACCTCTGCACACCGGACTAAAGTGTTTAAAGTTGCAATTCCCCCCAACGTGGGGAACTTAATCAGGCCATGTTTGCTCGAGGTTACCATACCGAACGTACGAATACCGGGCCTTCCAATTAACATATTATGCGGAGTAGCAGCAGCAACCACGATAAAGTTTAGAGCTTCAACTCTTCTTTCCGGCTCTTCGCCTATGCTTACAAAGAGTTGTATTTGACCCCGAGGGGAGACCTGTTCTCCGGAGAATCCGACCAAGGGATAGGATACGGGCACTATCCCTTCCTGTACTCGCCGAGGCAGACGTACAAAACAATGCTCGTACATTATGTCGGACGCAGCTCCTTCGTCTATATAGACCCGATGGATGAGCTGTTCCCCTATTGTAACCTGAATTATCAGGGGGTCCTCCTTGGCCTCATGAGGCTTGATGGCAGGAAAATGAATCGGGAGTTCGCTCCAGTGGATGGCTTCTCCCCTGCTTTCATAGACGACCCTGGGTCGTTTTAACGCCACGGTCGGCCTCACCATCATGATTGTCTTGTCATTCTTTCCCTCACTCTTCCGCTTCCTACTTCTTATATCCTTGATTAAATGGTCGAGCTGCCCCGTCTTGACGGCTTCTTCAATTTATTTTTTGAGCTGAAAACACTCGTTGGTGTCATGGCCTTTGTCTTCATGGAACTCACAATACTTTCGGGAGCTCTGTTGCTTAGCCATTTTTTGCAAGGGATAAGGGGGTTTGAACTTCACATTAGTTTCCGTTGCCAAGATTTCTTGTGGCGTCTTTGTTAGTTCGGTAAAGATGAATTCTTTTCTTTCGGCCCCTTTTGACCGATCGTCTTTGCCTCTTCTTTCACTTGAAGATCCCTTATCCTGATCTTTATAGGAACGCCGGTGGAACTGATCTTTCTTGGGGTATTGTCCCCTTCTGAAGTTGTCGTCCGGTTTTTTCTTGAACTCGATGGACTGAACAGCTTCTTTTCCCCGTACGAACGCTTCGGTTCGGTCAATTGCCTCCTTTATTGTCGCAGGGATTCGTGCATTCAAGTTTTCTACGAGCTGCTTTGTTCGTATGCCGTGCAAGAATCCTGAGATTCTCATCTTCTCATCGGCATCTTTCACTTGCAAAGATTCTTCTTTGAATCGGCTTACAAATTCTTTCAAACTTTCCCCTTCCTTTTGTTTGATATTATGAAGTTCCACGGGATCCTTCATATGTCTCCGTTGCTATCGAAAATGCTCCAAGAAACGGAGTTTTAGTTCCTCAAAGTTGTCTAGGCTTCCTGGGGGAACGCCATTGAACCACACGCGTGCTACCCCTGCTAACGTCTGTACGAACATGTGACACCAAGTTGGCATCGGCCATCCTTCACTTTGTGCCACGCTATCAAATAACAAGATATGATCTTCCGGGTCTGCCGTTCCTTCATAAACTCTCATATTGGAAGGCATCTTGACTCGGATAGGGGGAACAAAGTTGGCTATTCGAGGGGTGAACTTAGACCCTTCAGACGGTCGATAAGGCAAGTTCAGATCGTTCTGATTGTATGCATTATTGAGCGGTATAGCATTCATGATTGGTCCGGGAATATGAGTCATTGGAGCGGTTATGGAGGTCTGACCGGAACTACTCGGTCGGGAGTTCCTCCGTATCATCTCAGTGAGCCAAGAGGCTGGTGTAAAAGTTGTCTCCGTTGCTGTAGACGTCTGACTGTTGATCGGTTGTAGGATACGGCCAGCACCAACAACTGCATCTTCTTCATCAAAGTCTAACCTCAGGGCCAAACCCTTGGCTCTTTCTTCTCGCACGTACTCGTTCATAAGTTGCCGTATTTGAAGGAAATTCGACCGAACCAGTTCTGGTGATACTGCTGGGGTGGCCACCTCAGTAGCGTTACCCATCGGAGGAGGAGTAACGTTACTTGTTGGCGGGGGTTCGGACGATGACATCTTGTGGGGACGAAGTTTCCTAAAGCGGTTTAGTCTCGGCCCCACGGTGGGCGCCAAATGTTGAAGTATGGGAGATGGTTGATGGTTGATTGGGTGGTGCGGAGGCAGAGTGACTGCCGTTGGTCATAAATTCCAGCGTTAATGCGTCCAACCACCTAGTATTTATAGGCGAGTTATGGCAGCGCATTTATGGCAAGCCATCATTCGGGCGGCGTCTACAGTGACGGGCGTCACTGTAGCATCTGACGAGGTATGGCTTATAATATTATTTTATTAATTACGGCTATATACCGATGGGTAATAGCCGTCTTTGGTTTATCTTTCAGTTATTGTCCGTCTTTGTTTGTCCAATGGTCCTTAACCCTGTGTGATATTTGTCCGGTTCGTCTGTCCTGTCCTAATCGGATCGGTTCACTAGGTCGGTCCATAATCTTATATTTGGCCCTTCGGATTTGGTTCTGTATTACATCCATCGGTTCGGTTCAATTGTTTTCGTCCATCGGTTCGGTCTATTTTCAAATAGTTTGTTATTACTAATTTTTATATATATTTTAATGATTAATTTCTGGTTATCCATCCCATGTTATCATTTCACGATTTTCAGATTTAGAAATCCCAACGTATACACCTAATAACTATGTTTTGAGGTTTAAAACGTACACCAATACCTCTTTTCAAAAAATCATACTTAATCTAAGGCATACATGTAAACTTCCATGCACCAAGTAATGAAGATCTTGTCGTCTTGATTAAATTTGTGATTTTTGGAAGTATCTATAATCTATAATCTATCTATAATATATAAGAGCGTGTGTAGTGGTGGCGTGATGGGGCGTTTTGTGGTGGTATAGCGCCGGGAACACCAGGGAGGGGGGGCGCTATAGCCCAAAAAATATGAATCGCGCGATCTATATAACGCCGGTGCAAGTTTTGTCCTAGCCAATCTCCTTTCTCCACGTCACCCTCCCCCAACGTCATATCTCTCTCTCTTCTCTTACGTCTCTCTCTCTAGAACGAAGAAGAAAGAAGGTGGTGGTGTAGGTGGCGGTGGTGGTGATGAAGAAGAAGGTGACGGTTGTGGTGATGAAGAAGAAGGTGGCGGTTGTGGTGATGAAGAAGAAGGTGGTGGTGGTGATGAAGAAGAAGGTGGCGGTTGTGGTGATGAAGAAGAAGGTGGAGGTTGTGGTGATGAAGAAGAAGAAGGTGGCGGTGGTGGTGATGAAGAAGAAGGTGGCGGTTGTGGTGATACAGAAGAAGGTGGCGGTTGTGGTGATGAAGAGGAAGGCGGTGGTGGTGGTGGTGGTGGTGATGAAGAAAGAAGGTGGCGGTGGTGATGAACTGATGATGAAGAAGAAGTTTTTTTTTTTGTTTTTTTTAATAATAGTGCCCCTTTTTCCCCCTCCCACTACACCCCATTTTGATTTAACGCCCCATGCTGACTCAGCTGCCACGTGGACCAATCAGAATCAGGGGCGTTATATATAACGCCCCTCATATAACGCCCCTCCACTACACATGGTCTAACTTATAATAAAAGAATTGAACTTTGATGATGTGGCATTCAATGGATGCCTCAACCCCTCCTTGAATATGCCACGTGACATCATGTAGGATTTTTTAAATTTTGAGTTTTTTTTAATAAATCTATATATATTATAATTATAATTATTTTAGGAAAATATAAGAATTTAAAAACAAAATTAAATTTCCTCTCTAATGTTTCCTCCCATAACTTTTAAACGTTAATATTTTTGATATACGAGATTTTTTAAAGAAAAAAATTAAACCAAATTAACGAGCATTTTATTATCTTTCCAACGAGTACCATAGTGCTATATAAAAAACGGAGAAAAAAAGCAACTATTTTTGTGGGGTTTTGTTTTCAAATATATTTTACTCTACTAATAAATCACAAACGATAAACATAACTTCATAGGCAGAGATTCCTTTTTTTTTATATTTGAACTAGCCGATTACCCCGGGAAGGTCCCGGGGTTGAAAAATTTAATATGATTTAATAAAAAATGATAAAAAAAAAAAGAAAACTCAAATCACGAAAAGAGTAAATAACTTAAACATAATCAATCTTAGTTAAAAAACATTTATTTAAAAAAATAAAAAGCATAAACCATATTAAACATAATAAAGTATTAAAAGGATAACCTTCAACATATAATCATCTTCACATAAATTAAAATATGTTACAATTTGATTAATGAATAACCTGAACACTTTGTGTTTTTTTCTGTATGAATATAACCCCACAAAAAATAGTCGTTTTTTTTTTTCGTTTTTATATAGCACTATGGTACTCGTTGGAAAGATAATAAAACGCTCGTTAATTTGGTGTAATTTTTTTATTTAAAAAATCTCGAATATAAAAGATATTTATGTTTAAAAATTATGGGAGGAAGATAAGAGAGAAAATTTTAAATTTGTTTTTAAATTCTTTTTTCCTAAAATAACTCAATTTAATTTTAGTAATTGAGAATTAAGAGATAGAGAGATAAATTTAGAAAAATACTCAAAAACACCAAAAACACTCAATTATTAAGCCACGTGGCACTCTCAATGGGCATATATGCTTTCTTTTATATATATATATATATATATATAGATATGATAACTTATGGCAGAAATTTGTTTAAAATAAATAATAATATTGGCAAATCATTAATTATGTTGTCATATTATATATTTTATTATGTTATATTAGATATTTCAACCTCGGGATACTCCCGGGATAAAAGCTAGTTTTAACTTATAATTTAAGACTACACGGAGTGGAAGGGGGAGGGGTGAAGCGCCATGTGGCACTTGTGGGACCCATGTGAGGGGGGAATTGTGGGGAGTGGAAGGGGGAAGAGGGGGAGGGAATAATATTATTGTGTGTAAGTTTTTTTTTATTTTAAAAAAAATTAAAACTGACCAATCACAAAGCCCCACCTCGTTCCACCTCCCCATCAAGGAGTATGATCTCCTTCCTTCCCCCTTCCATTTTTTATTCATTTTCTACATTTGTTTTTTATTAAACCATACAATTTAGAATAAGTTTTCATTAATTAAAATAAAAAGTACCTAATTAAAAAACAAAGAAAAAAAACAAAAAACAAGGGAATAATAAAAAAAATGATTGAAGGACATAAAAAACTAATCTTTAACGATTGAGTCATCAGAATCGAAATCGGGTTGCCGAACTAGACCCGCGCCAAGTTGGAACAACTCTTAGCATTTGCCACGACGGAATACGGTTGAATACATGACCTTGTCTCCTTCTGTACATGTGATGGGCCTCGTTCATAGCCTCCTCCCCGGTTACTGGATCTCCATGATTCATGGTGGGTAATAGAGTTGTTCATGAGACGAACCGAGCCAAGCAAGCTCAAGCTCGCGCTCGGCTTGGTTTGGCTCGAATTTAAAAAGAAAAAGAGAAAAATGGCTTTCAAATTTAATAGTCTAAAATATTATTTAATAGTTAAAAATAACACATTTAAAATAAGTTCAACCTAATAGATTTCAAGCTAAAATCAAGTTTAAGTAAATACACAATAAGTCTCAAATGTCAACATAATACAGTATAAGTTCATCAGCATACGAATTAACCCCCTAAATATACAATAGATGTCTGATTGAACTTCTAAATACTGACCTCTTTGAACTAAAAACACTATTGAGTTTGATAACTTGAGTACTTGGACAATTATTATTATGCTATGGTTTATTTAAATAACTTGATTAGTTGTAACTTCAATCCCAAGCACACAATCTCCAAGCTACTATTACCAAATATTAAAAATGTAACATGTTCCCCATTTTTTTTAAACATTTTTATAGTATATTATATGTATATAAAAAATATATATTAAAAATTAGAATTATCCGAGCCAGCCCGAGCCAGCTCGGTTCGTTACGAACCGAGCCGAGCTAGGCTCACTTTCTAACCGATCCGAACCGGCTCGGCTCAGTTTCTAACCGAGCCATATCAAGCGAGCTTTTTTCGAGCCAAATCAGAGCGAGCTCCGAGCCACGAGCTTTTTGTACAGCCTTAGTGGGTAAGAATAGTTACACATAAGTTTTGTAAAAATTTCAATGGTTTTAGTTAGTGTGAAATTGTGAAGTGATTGAAAAATGTATAAGGTTTTTGGGTTTAAATAGGTAAATTAATGGAAATAGTTTTTTTAAAAAAAAATATTTGACCACTAATCGACAGTAATGTTTTTAAATGGGACATGTGGCATCTTGGTGTGGGGAGAGGGCGGGGGATTTCCCCGTCGCCACCGATCCCCAACACAGGGGGCGGGACATGTGGCATCTTGGTGTGGGAAGGGGGAGATTTCCCCGTCGCCACTGATCCCTAACACAGGGGGCAGTATTCTCCGAGGGGTGTGAAGCCTCCGTCGGCGGCTTACGAGGCCTTCTCCGAGGGGTGTGAAGGCCACGTCGGCTTACGAGGCCTTCACCAACTCCATACGGCCTTAATGAGTTATGTTTCGTGTAGTTCAACAAATGATGCAATTTGACTCATTAAACAAACCATATCATTCGGAAGCAAGCCCTTTGTGCAAAAGTACATGCGGAACTCCTACCAATTTAACTTGCACAACACACATATAGTTCAACTTAGTACACTTTGGCTACCAAATATGAGTTGGTTTGGTTACAAGTTTGGTGACATCAATTTGGTTAAGTTCACATAACATGTATAGCTGAAATCAAACTAAAAAGGTCAATGTACAAAAATGCCTATAGCTAAACCATCGTTTTTTTAATTAGGCAGGTTATTTCGGTTCGTGTATAGCAAATGCAACAATTGGGTGATTAACTCAAATGGAGTAGCATCACCCATGACCATTGTTTGTATCCGCCACATAGCTTGTTGCATCAACACCGTCATTGCCGCCACTCTACTACCAACACACCCATTGTCGCCACTCCACCACTGTCGACAATCCATCGCAATTGCCATGACCGTCATTAATGCGTCCACCACTGTCAACGCCATTCCACACCCACCACCTACCATCACCATTGCCACCACCCTCGCCTTCGTATCCACCACTGCAACCACCACTAGTGTCATCACTAGCCACCATAAAGAATATAGCGGATTAACCTATTTTGGTATTGTTTTCTTTTTTTCTAGAAAGACTCATTTTAACCCAACTTCACTTTGGCGAAAACCCATTCTGACTCGAACCCGTTTTAACCTCTCATCCAAACCCACCTAACTCACTTTGTTTGCTAGGCATATATTATAGGAACCACTTAGTTCACTAGTATATATTATAGGAAGTGATCACTGATCATAACATTTAAAATTCAAAACTAGGTGAAGGTTCATGAGCCATAAATAGATTTAGATGGCATCCATCATGTAAAGAAACAAAAACTAAAAATGGAAAAAGAAAACAAAAATTTAGGAAGCTCATTTATAGGAAGTTTATGGGGATAGAAACTAGTCTTACATTTTCTTTGTTGAGCAGGTTACCATGCAACATGTTTTTCTCCCTGCTTCCATTGAGAATCAGCAATTTCTTTCCATCTCTCTCCTGCACTGCAAATCAAGAACCCCTATTCATTTTAATCAAAAACATCAAAGATTTGCATGCAAAATTGCAAGTTTTGTCCATTATACAACAAGTTTATGTCATTTTATGCAAAGGTTTTCCAAGATTCATAGATTTTTCTACCTTCAATTCTTTTCCTTATCATGATATGTTGTTTTCATAACCTCCACCATCAAGAATCAGGGGAGTTGTTAAGGGTAAACTGAGATTTGAACATCTTTGATTTCAAAATGCCCGCGGATGGTGATTATAACAGCAACGACGATAATAATACCAACGGCAGCAACAACAACGGAAACAGCAACGACAATAACAACACCATTGACAACAACAATAGTGGCAACAACGACGGCAACAATAACAACGCCATCAATAACAACGCTAACAATAACAACGCCAACAATAACAACGCCAACAACAACAACGCCAACAACAACAACGCCAACAACAATAACAATAACAACAACAACAACGCCAACAATAATAACAATAACAACAACGCCAACAATAATAACAACAACAACAAAAATCAAAAGGCTCCACCTCCACCACCACCGCCACCTCCTCCTCCACCACCACCACCTCCTCCACCTCCACCACCGCCACCACTACCACCCGGACATCATAAGTTATCCCCTCCCCGTAATCATTCTGGAGAAGCCAATAATGACGTTTTGCTTACGGTAGGAGCAGCAGCCGCAGCCGGATTGATGTTCTTCATCATGATATTATGTGTGATGGCAGTCCTCAAGAAGAGGAGAAGAAAAAGACCTGAAGAGATGTATTACTATAATGACAATGACCACACAAACGGTACAAAAATAATTTCATTAGCTTATGATAATGCATACTTGATATTATTTTTTGTAAGGGTGAGGCTAAACGTACCCCTGTATATATATATATGTTGACTGCACCCTATTGATTTTAATAAAGGGAACGGGACAGTCAGTAAGAACGAACAATAGGAAGGGGTACGTTTAGCACAACCCTTTTAGTAATTGTGGCAAAATGGAGTGATGAATCGGAATTTGTGGTGTAATATTATGTTGCAGATCACCACATACAAGAAAACCATTCGAACCAACCTCAACCACCAAACGATGTTCATCTAAAGATGCCGCCAGTGCCACCACCGGTTAGTGGTCCAAAAAGTGCTGAGTATTCATGGGTGGCGTCACCACCTCCGCCGCCACCTGGGATGCTTAGTGATGAGTTCAACAACTCCAGTGCATTCTCTGGGCCATACCAAGCCCCCTTGCCACCTCCACACCCAACTGTGGCTCTTGGGTTTAATCAGAACACTTTTACCTATGATGAGTTAGCCGCAGCCACCCAAGGGTTCGATAATTCTCTACTTCTTGGACAAGGTGGTTTTGGGTACGTGCACAAAGGAGTTCTACCTAATGGAAAAGAGATAGCGGTTAAGAGCCTTAAATCTACGAGCGGTCAAGGGGAGCGTGAGTTTCAGTCTGAGGTCGAGATTATTAGTCGCGTGCATCATCGACACCTTGTATCTCTTGTTGGATATTGTATCGCGGGACAACAAAGATTGTTGGTTTATGAATATATTCCCAACAATAGCCTTGACTATCATCTTTATGGTATGATTTTAGAACCACATTTATTTCTTCTATATCATATACATAGCCACTTTTACATATGTTACTCATAAGTTGTGGTTTATTTTACAGGAAAAGATGCCCCTGTAATGAATGGCTCAACAAGGTTAAATATTGCATTGGGAGCAGCCAAAGGCTTTGCATATCTTCATGAAGATTGTAAGCTCCCTTTTCACTTCTATATATGTCTATATACGTACACATGTGTATGTATGTATGCATAGGATATTTTTAATTCCTTAAGTGCTTAAGAAAAAATGATAAACGTGTCTACGCGGTTTTAGGGAGTGTTTTAGTTTCTAGGGAGCTTGCTACCCAAGGTAGTATAGACTCCAGAATACGCTGACATGGCAAAACTAACAAAATAAGTCTACTCCTTTGACTAGCGGACTCCAATTGAGTCAGCTCCTTTGACTACCGGATTCCCTAGAAACCAAAATAGGTTCGAAAACCTCCTAGAAAGTCCAGTGGCGAATCCAGGACGGATTTTCAGGGGTTCCTTTCGTAGATTTTCACTAATTTTTCAAAATTTTCCACTAAATTTTTCAATTTTTTTCCAAACCGAACCCCCTAAAACCCCCTGGATCCGCCCCTGCTAGAAACACTTATGGTTATTCTAGACCACCTACGAATCAAAAAAGTTATATGTATGTATGTGTAGGGTTGACTAATGAACTACTACTATGGCATGTAGGTCAGCCTCGTATAATCCACAGAGACATTAAGGCAGCAAATATATTGATTGATGAACACTATGAAGCAAAGGTACCAATGATTTTTACATTGTACTATATAAAACTCACTATAAAAGTAAAAAAAAATATATACACAAATGAAAACATGCATATTAATAAGGATGCTCATTTATGAACTAGGTAGCAGATTTTGGACTAGCAAAGCTTTCAACAGACACTGACACTCATGTGTCAACACGCGTTATGGGAACATTTGGGTATGTACCTGTAGTTACTATCATGTTACTACTTAAAGACTAACAAAGAAAAATGAATAACGGGCATGTAAATGAAGGTACCTGGCTCCCGAATACGCATCCAGCGGTAAGCTTACAGAGAAGTCTGATGTCTATTCCTTTGGGGTGGTGCTCTTGGAACTGATTACAGGCAAACGACCTGCAGAGTCAAACAGTGATGATGATGATGATATCTTAATTGACTGGGTAAGAAAAACAAAACTATATACTTTCTTTTGTGTGTGTATATATATGTGTATATATACACACATACATATATTTGTTTCACATGTTTGTGTTTATGTCTTTCAGGCTAGGCCTATACTAACACAAGCAGTAGAGGGCGGAAGCTACGTAGAGTTAGTGGATAAACGTTTAGAGAATAACTATAAACATGAGGAGATGAATCGAATGGTGGTATGTGCATCAGCTTGTCTTGCGCACTCTGCAAAAAGACGTCCTAAAATGAGTCAGGTATGTGTTATATGTGTACTATTTTTACTACAACAAACAACCACCACCATACCCAGTAAAATCGACTCGTCCTAACACATTTTCTTTTAGCTGGTTTTTCAATTAACTCGTTTGAAATAAAAGAAAACCAAAAGCAGCCTGTTAATAAAAAAGATGAAACAAGTGTTGTGTAACACATGAATTAATCACCAACAGGTTGCGCGCGCATTAGAAGGTGATGCTACATTGGATGATCTAAACTGGGGATGGACGGGTGGCATGTCAAGTGCAGGAAGCTCAGAAGCTGAGTTGCATAAGAAATACGGCAAGCCAACAACACGGAGCCAAGAATATTCAAGTGGTGACTCGAGTGGCCCATTCATCTAGAACACTTAATCGGGCAAAAGAATACGCAAAAAAAACTTATACCAAGAGTGCCACATTGAGCATTGTTACAACAACAAACAAGTTATCTCATACACTAGACGCGTTGTGCAAGAATCTTGTTGTGAGAGTTGGCTCGATTTTCTTTGCGGCATTTGATCGAATAGGTGGAGGGTGTTGCCTGTCTGTTAGATTAGTAGGCTAGATTGCTTTGAAACTTAGACCAGTCAGATTGCAAAGTCATTTATTGGATTTGTAGAAATTTTGAATTAACATGTATACATATGTAGATATATGCATAAGAATTTAATTCATATTGTACATTTTCATCTAGTGAGCCCAAGTCTGGTTAAACAGAGATGAGGGCTAAATGGGTTTTAAACAAAGAAAAAACTGAAAAAAGGAGGCTCAGCCTCAAGCATACAAAGGTTCCCTTTTAGGTAAATCAACAAAGCTATTTAAGTTAAGGTATTGCTTCTCTAATATCAAGGTTCAACCCTATCAAAGACGGATTTCGTGTAACTAAAACCGTTCAAAAAGTCAAAGATGGATTTTGTGTAATTTTAGTCGTTCTATTTTTCACTTAAATGCCCTCTCTTCAGTGTTACAATTCGATTTTGTTCACTTCCAAATTATTAGCACCTCTTATCACAACTCATTGATTCGACCGACCCTCATAGCATGGCAGCTTCTTTAGTCTCCAATCTACTATGGGAAGAATGATAAGGGTTCTATTGTTGATTTTGGGCATGTCCTCGACTTTCACCCGTTTACAAGAGCTAAGCTGTACGCGGCACTGAAGATGTATCTGACCAGTTTCACCATGCCAAGAATAGTGAGGACCAAGTCTTTATTTAAGAGCAATCATATAAGAATCATTTTATATTGGCTTGATAGAGGCTAGTGAAAAAGAACTAAACATGTTACCGATAGATAAACAGTGAGGGCCAAAGTACAACTTCTAGATTTCGAAAAAAGACATTTATATACACAAACCTGAAACCAAACATTTAAACTGCTACCATATTACAGACAAACTAATCCAAGACCACTATCATAATAACAAATAGCTTATGCGGGTTAATAGACCGACCAAATAATGATCATCTAGCCCACCGTCCAATTTCGCCACCATACCATTTGATATATGATTAACTTGAGAACCATCCATGCCAATCACTCCAAGATTTACAAAGACAGCCATAGATTCTTCAAGATGCATTACATACCCAACAAAGCACTTGTCCATACAAGATGCAAACTTCTAAAACCAGAGTTAACTTGAGCAAACTTCAGGAATTTGATCACATTAAATCAGGCCTCAAGAAAGTTGGTGGTGATCACCTTGTAATTGTCGGTTTGCACGGCGGAACCAAGTGGTGAATGCTGAGACCAAATGAGGGCAGTCCTCCACGTTTCTAGTCGAAAAACTCAAGCATTGCTGCAACAATTCTTGGGCTTCAGACATGGGTAGTGTTGATATGATTTTCAAGAATGTTTCTTCCAGTTCAAGGTACAGTGATTTATTATTTGTCGGCATTGGTGTCATGTTGTCTTTACATACAATCAGCACCGGCAGCCAATCTTTCACCAGCTTCATCCTAACCTGCACGCAACATTAACCAAGTAATCCCATACAATGTACCGACTATTTCATGTCCTCAAGGGAAACTCTTTCCATTCCAACATGGAAATCTTAAACAAAGATGGAACATTGTTTTCCTATTCATCCTATCATCCCTTCAGCACATGCATATATGCTTTAGACCTAAAATAGTTGATCATGTTCTCATTATGGCAAATTATATGACTAGCTATATAGGTTTAAATTATTGGTAGCTCTAGACATCATGCATTTCACCAGTCTAGTTAGAGCTTATTATAAGACGAGATTGGAAAATAGCTTGTAACTAGAAAAGAAAGCAACTGATCTATATCTTCTTGTCATTTGATACAAAAATATCACAATGTCCGTTTTCTATGAACCAGGAATGGCAGAAAACCTTCCGGGGGTAGCGCGGTGGTGAGCACTAATCTAGCTTCCTTTGGTTTAAGTCTTACCCCTAAAGGCCACTTGCAGGGTCTAGGTAGTCGAAGGCGCTAGTGAGCATGTCGCCTAGGCTCAAGGCGCTTAAAAAATGAGGGTCCAACATAAGCAAGGTGCGTAGTATCTATGCAGTCAATATCGGTGGGATATCGACGGGATATCGGTTATCAGACCTTGGCTGATATTTGGTGTCAAATATCGGTGACAAACATTGAAACCGATATTATCGGTGATATTTACCGATATCCCACCGATATTTTGATTCTCAAATATCGATCATAGCGTCGTATTTCCAGATTTTGTTTTTTTAGGCCAAATTAAACTAAAAGCCCATAAAAATCATTATTTTTAGAATAAGCCCGTAAACATTAAGAGCCAAACTGTCCAAAAACACTTCTAGAACCCTAAACCGAACAGTCGCACACTTCTAGGCTGCGAATTGGAGTCTTGACTTTTAATATTACTGTTAGTAATTTAGTATTATATATGCTTTTTTTTTGGGTTATATGTGTGTGTGTTTACATATGTATTATGTGTATATACATATATATTAAATTCTGCATGATATTAAATACCGATTCTCACCGATATCCCACCGCGATAACCTATATCACAAATATCGGCCCTTGACCGATATTCAATTTCCCACCGCATTAACTGCTTAACACAGTATAAAGAGGCAACTTTTTGCTCTTTTAGACATGTTTGATGTTTCACATCTTTAAGACTATTTTTGGCTTGTTTAGACTTTTTGTAGACTAGTTTAAGCAGGTTCAAACTTCAAACAATTTTTTTATTCACATTTTGGCCTGCTGATGAGCCTTTGTTCCTAGATACACCCAAGGTGCTTTGCTGGGTTGTGCCCAGGGCCTGGTCAAAAGGCGCCTGTGACTACTAGGTTCACAGCACATTTTACCCGTCACATTGGTTAACAGGGTCTTGGTGAATGTATAATACGATGGCAGAAGTGATGTTACTAAGAACGTAATTGGGTAGATAAAATAATCTTACGTTCTAGGAAAGAGAAATGTCAATAACCAAATAACAGCTTACTACAACAATCAAACAGATAAATCCTGGGTTTTGAAACAAGACCTGCTAGCACAACATGGATCCTTTTCTCCACTCAATTACTAGAAGAATGGTAATGATACTATAACTAGGATAGGATTAAAACAGACAAACAGAACCTGGGAATGCTAATTGCATGATAATTGGTAATCTACTACAAATTTCTATTAAGATTATAAACAACCAATATACACGGAACAAGCATATTATAAAACATAAGCCAAAAGGGATTAATAAGCAAACCTGTCTAGAAGCCAATATAACCCCAGCAGCAACCGCATTTGCAAGCTTACACGTACACCTCAAAACAACCGAAGGAAGCCCCGGGACAATATTCCTCCACGCATCATCCCTAAACGCGCGTTGCAAATTCGCCGTAAACCCTGCCTGCTCACTCCACTCCTTAACCGCCGTATCCGCCGCTCTCAACTCAATCATCCTCTCAATCACCCACAACAAATGCCTCCCATTCGTCATCGCCGTATGCAAATTCAACCTCTGAATCGCCTCCATCTCATTAATCTCCCCTCTAAACACCTCCGGACTCGAATACTCCTCCAACGACTCCTTCACCACATTCAAACTCGTCTCAAACGACTTATCCAACACTCTCCTAGCCGCCTCCCTCGACGAAAAATCCCTCAACAACTTCGCCACAAACGCCTTCGCAAACGCCATATTCGGATGGTTATGTATCGCCGTTAATATCAATCCGTGCAACATCTCCTCCGATAAATCCGATTTCGGCGGCGAAACCCTAGCCAACAATTCCTCACTCTCCTCTTCACTTAACAAAGGAATCAAACCTAAAACCTTCCTCTCCTCTTCCTCTGTCCATGGCACAGCTTCTAAAAACCTAACACAGGCTGTCACACAGTCCTCAAATAATAACTCTAAAGCAATCGGTAACAATTCTAAAGCTGTGGAAACAGTATCAATAGCAGTATTAATATCATTACTATATAAAAGCTGTAAAACGGTTACATGATTATTAATAGATGACGTGGCAGGTAAATTAAAATGATAATAATCGTGATTAATATTATTATTATTAATATTATTATTATTATGTTTATCTGAGGAGTCTTTTTTCCAACGGTCGGATAAGAGGGCGGAGAAGTATTTAGAACGACGGAGGACGGAGGAGTGGAGATAGATCTGGAAATCGGATGAGGAATCAACGGTTGGATGGGAATCGGAGGAGTCTGAATCGAACGGTGAGGATTGATCGAGGTAGAGACGGAGGATGACGTCAGCGGTGGTAGGATCGTTAAAGCCGTTAGGGATGGATGGAGGGTGATGACGGGGGATTGAACGGCGGATGGATGACGGTGACGGTTTGTGGGAGGGTTCTGTTAGGGGTTTGTCGGAAGGGTCGGTTATTCTGTTGGTGGTGGTGGTGGTGATACGGTGTCGTTTTTTGGTTGTGGTTGTGTTGGGGATCATGGTGTTGGAATGAATGGGTTGGGGAATGGATAGTGTTTAACGGGAATTGGTGTGGATGAATGTTATTGTTGATTGTGTGAGTTTTCTTTTTTTTTTTTTTTTTTTTTTTGGGTTTAATTAGTGTATGATGTTATGATGGGTGTAATGTGGTTGATGTGTTTTAGGCCGTTGGATATAGAGAAAGGTTCTAGTGATGGACACGTGGTGGGTGATTATTGGTGATAGTTTGGTCTTACATGATAAGTATGGTGGAGGCGAGGTTTGTGACTGATTTGGAAATGTAAGTGGATAAGATCACTTTGTGTGTAGAGGAATCTGGTTTAGTTTAATATTATATTAATCAAGCCTCAATCAGTTTTATAAGGTTAAATGGTATGGTCCTCTCCTATTACCCGATCACACCACCATCCTCCACCGTACTTTAATACTCCCTCCGTCCCAATTTAAATGTTCTATGTTCAAAAACACACATTTTAAAAAAAAATTTGTTTGTATGTGATAAAATGACAATAATATCCTCAAAAGTGGTGCTTGTGTTTTGTCTTTTATGGGCAAAACTGAAAATTACATTTCTATTTATGGAAAGAGACATTTAATTTAGGACAAACAAAAAGAAAATAATGACATTTAAGTAGTAATCAAAACTCAACTAATTTATAAGGATAAATGGTATGGTGACCCGTGACCCCTTCCCATACCCTATAGTCTAATAATGTATTTAAAAAAAAAATCATATTTATTAAAAATAAGTAACCATGACATATATGAATTTTAATACCTAAGTTTAACCTCAACTAGAAATTAGTCTAAAGATAAAAATGATTCAATGGATGTTCAAGTCATACCCATTGGACCTACTCTCCCCGGGGGGGTTAAAGGAAACTTGGGTGGTGCTTTTTGAAACCTATATTCGAGTTTTTAATATCTTCCATTACTAATCCAAAATAGCAACTTGGGTGGTGTTCTTTGGAACCTGTACTCGAGTTTTAAGTGGTGAATTGTGTATCCCTTTTACTTGGTTTAGGAAGCTCTTCAGTTTGAATCGAGTGGTGTTTTTTGTATCTCATTCAACCGTTGTCTAAATTATACAATTTCTGGCCGTTCAATACTTTGATTTACAACAAAATATATTTCGATGTTCATTCCTATTTGCATCTCATGTTTTTGCAACTAATCTTTTCCTTCTTGGAATCATGTGCTACTCCAAGGATGAATCAAACACCAAGGTCCCTATGGATGTTCTTTGTGAATTTGATAACAAATTAACAATGATGACATTCTTCTTAATCACATGGTGCATGGTAAAGGTTTTGTGAGTTTGTTATAAGTTGAAGGAAGTGGATTTGAAATTTGATGATCAGTTTAAACCATTGAGAAAATGATCAAGCAGAATATGACATACCTACCATTAAAAATGCTAGCCAAAACCTTCTTTTCTTTTTTTGAACGGCCCTTCTTTTCGATTATGGTATGTTTGAAATGCTAGAACGAAACCACCAATATAGGTAGGCCAAACATAGAACTTTTGACTGGAAGTCAATTGTTCTAAGGTTGAATGGATTATAATAATGAATGAAACGACTAAAGAGACCGCTAAAGTAATATTCTAGTTACGTTATATCATGTAATTTGGTAAAAACTCGTAACAAAATATATCCACAAGAAATTTAAATAGTACAAATAATAAAAATGAGCCTGTTCTATTAATAATACCAACGTCTCTGTACAATTATTTTGTTAATCAAGTAAATGTAAGTTTATAAACGTTTCAAATTAAAAAAAATAAAATTATGAAGATTATAACGAGTACTACCACTCTAAACCATATGTCGCATAGCCATTAATTAGACTTCAGGAAATAAAAGACGTTTGGTAATTGCCTATCACATAAAATAAAACGGTGTGTTTAATGGAACTTAAATAGTATACTTAAAGATGAAGACTGATAAACCGTACATCAATCCATTGTCGTCCAGCGGTTAGGATATCTGGCTTTCACCCAGGAGACCCGGGTTCGATTCCCGGCAATGGAACCTTTTTCCGTTTTTTGTTGTTCTGGACTTTTGATATTAGAAAGATATACTTACATAGTTACCCAATACTTATAACGTTTTGATCCACAAAATGCCATAAATAACAAATCAGAGATAGTGAAAACTAAAACCATCAAAGCCATTCAAATCATATATTATTTTGATAATAATCCGTATAGAAAAAAACTTCATCGACGAAACCTTATTCCTATTAACCATTTGGTGACAAAAATAAAAACAACGAGGGTGACCAAAGCGCACACCAAAACAACCAAGAGCCACGACAGATCATAGTCATTTATTTACATGACGACAACACCAACCCTGTTAGTAACTAACCTACAACTACGAGACCAACGACTTCAAAACTCCTTGGATTTCAACCAAAAACCTTCTAAAGTGTGTGAGAGCACTTGCACTTGTGTTGTCTAGGGGTAGAGTTGTAAAAACCATGTCAAAGAAGCCGCCTTGTACGATGGTAGGTTCGGGCTAGTAACCCAACACCAATCCCAACCCCTAGACAAACGCTTAAACCAATCCCGACACCCACTCTCACACCAGCGTTGAACCATGATAATTCGCCATCTTCATTTTCGTAGTATTCCATTCTTGGGTAGAGATTATGATGCTCATGTTCCGGCTTGTAGTGCGAGTAATCTTGGTCCTTCATGGTCATCAAAGCAAAATGACAAACAAACATGAAATGTGTTAACAAGCAAGAAAAACAAGCTTACCTAAAACTAATCCAGCAAATTTGGGTTGATATATATCGCATCGCTATGAAAAAATATATCATTTGTCTAAAAAGTCTTGGAAACCCACAGTGGGGGACCACTCACAAATCATAGGGCATTCGTCCTATGAAAAAAATAGTGTTATTTTCACGCAAAAATCTTAATCGCTTCTACAAAAGTTTGGTCCCCCTATTGAGTTCCCTAAATCCAAGCAAATTAGCCGATTCAAGATTTAAATGGTTCGGATTTAGGTTGAAGAACTAGATATCTTGAGTGTTTCCTATATATGCCTTTTAACTTCTTTTTGTCATTCATAGAATATGCAATTGTGCATACCCACAACATTTATCGTTTAGAAAACTAGTAATAGCCTATGGGTTTGTCGTTTCTCAAAACTGTAGTTAATGGTTCGGTCTAGAATTTACGTTAAAACCGAGTAACACGTTTTGGTAAAAAATTGAAGAGTTTGACTCAATGTCAAGCACTCAAAGTCTCAAGCCCACTCTCGTGGTCCGTTAACTTGTAAGGCATGCATTATTGAAGTGTGGTAACATGGAAACAAATGGCAGTAGCCATGCTGGTCCGGACCCTCATCAAGATAAGGTTACATAACCTCGTTACATGTGAAGCACTTGTCTTTACTCCCAAAAAGGTGAAACAATTTTCATGGAGTAAAAGTATCCTTGTTCTTGGTCCAGTTAGGATTTAAACGAGTCCGGCTGTGGCTTGTGGTTATTTAAGATCGGCTTACTGAAACTCAAATCAAACTCGAACCTTTGCTTCACATATCTAAGATTAACTAAGTTCACGAGCCTAAACAATCATATTACTTATATAACGTTTATTTAAATAAAAGTTATAAATATATATAATAATTAAAAACTTATACAAATTAAATGGTTAAATAGCTAATAAATCGCAAACTTGCAAGTAACTCCATCTTAAAATCACTCAAGATTGATTTTTACAAATAAAGCTCTAAACGAGCTGACCTCAAGCTTGAGTTTGGCTCGTTTACATCACTGGGTCCCGATTTTGAGTTCCAAGCTCACATTTCAATAGATTTTGAAAAAAAAAAAAACTTTGCATATAAAGCAATTACGAACCTAAATACGCAAGAAAACAACAAAAAAGGCCCGGATATTATGAAAATTTACTATATTGTCATAAGCTTGCTTGAGCCTCAGAATTTAGTCCCTTTTAGGGATTTGATTGTAAAAATGTTTGAATCTTAGAATTTACTATATTGTTTTTATTTATGAAAAGAGTGCAATAATGATTTAGGTATTTAAATTTAAGTCTAAACCTATCAACTTTGAATCTCCAAGTTATGACAATACTTACCAAAAACATAATAATCTTTAAGATACTTGATATAATGTATTACCATTTTACCAATAATATACAAATTATCCAAAAAAAAAAAAAGAATTAAAACATAACAATAACGTACCTTCAAAACAAGGCTAGAGGAGGAACCTTCTTCATTTGCCATTGTTTCATTTTCTGGTATAGCTTCAAGAACTCCTTTCTTTGTTTGCTTCTTTCTACAACTAAGGTGTAGAGTTCTAGTCAAGATTATCGGGTCACCCGCAAAACTACCCGCCGAACAAACCTCAATCGATGGCGGATCCATGTTATGCTTCCCTTTCAAGAACCCGTGTCCAACAACCATATCCGTCTCACATTCCATTCTCCATTTCGATACATAACAGTTGTTCGACTCACCATGCACTCCATTACTATGACCCAAATAAAAAACACCCGAAACTAGAAGTGCATCCTTGTCAAAAACCTCAAATTTCACACTTCCTGTCGTCCTGACACTGTCTGTACTGACAAATGTAACTTCCTCGGATTTTTTGTCTATGCGGTCTCTTCTTAAAAGGGTTGTTACACCGTCCGAGTATATGCTAGTTCTAGCACCATTAACTTCTAGTAACGTGTCGCGGTTAAGTGGGACATGGTTAAGTGTGAGGTACTCGGGTGTTAATTCATTGTTAATGTCACATTTGCTAATTCTAATGTAGAAAACTCTTAAATCAAGCCAAGCTAGAGATGACTTTGGGCCGGGTTGGTAATAGGAGTTATGGGTTGGCCCATTGAACCCGTTTTCCAAATGGGTTGGAGTGTCCATGGTCTTTTCTAAAAGATGAAGCCCCATTCTTGAGAGCCTGAATTCACCATTACTTGATATGAGTACTTTGGAAAGCCCATGACAAAATCAGCAAGACAGCCTGCTTTAAGCTAATAAAAACATAAACTTTAATTTGATCATTGGAAGAAAATTTTGAACTTGATTGATGATTGAAGAAGATGATCGAAAATATTTGAAATGCGCGAGGAAAAACGGCCAATGAAATGAATCTTGAAGCAAGTTCTATGATATAGTCTAAGAAAGGGGAAGATCTATCTATACTATAGTATAACACATTAGAAAGAAGGAAGAAGGCACAAAACAGGAGCAAGACAAAGAAGACAAAAGTTAAAGAGATAGGAATAAGGATGGGAGGCCTTTAAAATATATATAGTTACAAAAGGTAACAAGTTGACATGTTAGTATGTTACAGGGGTCGTGTTTGTGGGTTGGGGGTCGAACTTAAAAATTGTATCGTATGAACCCGAACACGACATGTGCATTTACAGACTGAGACGAACACAAGTTGTTCAATCCAGAATTTTTTTTAAATTTATTTACATAGTAAAGTACAAAATTATAAATTTTATTTGTACTTTAGTTCTAGCAATTATATTACATAATGGAGTTTTGGATTTAAATAATCTCAACTATTAACAATTGGCCCCACCAGTCTCAACTAAGAAAATGTGTGCCGGTGGACTCAACTTATAAGAGGGGACGGGGCGCCACCCGAATTGGTCACGGGTACCCCACTACTAGCACGGTAACATCGCCGCCACGCATGCTGGTAGTGGTCCCATGAACTGTTTTCTGGTTGTATGTAACGGGCTGGTAACTGTGCATTTTTTATTTTTGAATTAATATAGTTCAATTTTTTTATTAGAACAGTTAGTTATATTAGTCAAACCACATTTTTGTTATTGTTTTTTTTAAACCATGTGTTTTAAACATAATAAAAATAATTCTCAACCGTATTGAAGGCTGTGGGTGTTGATGTTGAAGTGTGTTTCACCACTATGGTATGGTGGTTTATATACAAAAAATTGTCAACCGTATTGCATGTAAAATTCAAGTTTTCTGACAGTTAGATTAGATTGGTTTTAATGCACATAAATATTTTTGACCATGTTGGTGTGACGGTTTATGAGAAATTAAATAAAATCTGACCATTTGATAGTAAAATAATAAAACCGTGTTGATTAAAAAAAGGTTTAGATTTGTATTTAAATGTAAAAGAATGAGTGGAGTGTTGCCTCCCAAAAAATGTTTTAGTGAAGTAAATTAGTAAAGCGATGTGGCAGTGCATAATTGGTTAAAATAAGTGAAGTAAAAAGGTATTCAGTTGAGCGCCCCTCCCCTAATATATTGGCCACCAATGAACTATGACTAACATAATAGTAACTTGTTTTCTAAACGGGACATATTTATTTTTAGTCATAGTCCGTTGGTGGCCAATATGTTAAAAGGTGGGACCGCCAACACATGTTTTGCTAGTTAGACTAATGGTGACCAATAGTTAATAGTTGAGATTATTTAAATTCAATACTCTTTATATTATACCATGCATTATTATTAGAAACTTAAGATGAAAACTCTTTTTTAGGGTATTATTGTCACATTTGTGGTTGATGGCATATATGTGGTTTTCTGTTTTTTAAGGGTATTTTTGTTTGCTTTGTCTTCTTAGTATTTAAGCCATTATTTTTAAACTTTGCCAACTTATTTATAAATATCTAAATTTTGGCATAAAAAAATTAAAATGCCCTATTAGTTCAAGTTATTATATAAAACATATATATTTGTTTTTCCAAAATATAAAAATAATTGTGTTAAACAATACAACCCGTGAACCCATCATATTGAAAAAAAAGATGACCTATTTAGCTAAACGTGTTTGCGAACTATTAGTCCGCAAACCGACCCAAACCCACTTAGTTATGCAAAATAGCTTGTTTCACTTGTTAATAATTATTAATACTTAAATAAGGAATAAGGAATAAGCAATCCCAAACACCTCAAAATTGTTTATATGCAATAACCCCATACTTCAAGCTTATACCATGGCTAGACTTAACAACTTACATGTCTAATTGAGTCGCGCTTTAATAAACCAAACTAGCAAACTTACATATGTTACTTGGTGTGATCTTTTTCTAAACTGAATGACTTGTTCAACCGATAACATGCTACATTTTTACGGATTTTTGAAAAACTGCTTGAGATTACACGCCGCATGACATTTGATAAATCCAAGTTCTCTTGTAAAGATCACTTATGCAAGCTTGGAACTGGTTTTTTTTTTCTTTTTTCTTTTTGCATAAACATGGATCATGTATGGGTCGGCTTGTATGACATCAATCAATAGCATACTGCCACACTAGTAATTTATGCATGAGGGCTAAGATTGATAATAAATGGTAAGTTCTGGTTACATATAATTTAAAGTGTACCTATAAGAGTATTATTATCAACCTCATCAATTGAATGAGGAGAGCCTTGATTTTATAGATGAAGGATTACAACAATTGCTCCTATAATTTAGGAGTTGACAAAAATATAAAGATATACAATTAATATACAAATATTCATCTAATACCCCCCTTCAATCGGAAAGGTGGAGGCCCTAAACGCAGCATAGCACGAAATTGCTCAAATTGTGCACGCGGAAGACTTTTGGTGAAAATATCTGCCACCTGAAGATTGGTCGACACAAACTTAGTATAAAGCTTTCCCGACTGAACAAGCTCTCGAATAAAATGGTAATCCAGGTCAATATGCTTTGCTCGTTTGTGAGAAACCGGATTTTGGGTCATAAACAAGGCACTTTTATTGTCACAAAGCAACGTAGGGCGATCAGGAGGCAAGGCATGGAGTTCTCTGAGGAGATGAGTGATCCATACAATTTCAGCAGCAGTATTTGCCATTGCCCTATACTCCGATTCACAACTTGAACGAGACACCGTAGGCTGTTTCTTAGCACTCCAAGATACAAGATTTCCACCTAGGAAAATAGAGTAGCCATAGGTAGAACGTCTAGTGTCTAAACATCGAGCCCAATCAGCATCGGAATATCCCACAATAGAAGGCGTATGAGGCCGAGTATAAGTTAAGCCAAAGGAAAGAGTACCCTTGACATATCGAAGGATCCGTTTAACAGCCTGAAAATGAGTAACAGTTGGGGCTTGAAGAAACTGAGAGACTTGATTAACAGCATAAGACAAGTCTGGACGAGTGATGGTGAGATATTGCAAAGCACCCACTAAAGAACGATATTCCGTTGGATCAGAGCAAGGTGGCCCATCAATAGTAAATGACTCATGAGGGGCAAGGGGAGTGCTAACAGGTTTAGCATCATACAAGCCAGCACGCTGAAGAATGTCTTGAGCATACTTAGATTGAGTAAGAAATAAACCGGTGTCAGTGTATGCAACTTCGAGGCCTAAGAAGTAATTAAGAGCACCCAAGTCCTTAATAGCGAATTCACGGTTAAGACGAGAGATAAAGGCTTGAATTTCAAGCTCATTGTTCCCAGTAAGAATGAGATCATCAACATAGACAAGTAGATACATAACACAAGAATCACGCTTGAGGATAAACAATGAGGTGTCAGCCCGACTACAAGTGAATCCGTAGGAAACAAGAAAGGTACTTAAACGTTGAAACCACGCACGGGGAGCCTGCTTAAGACCGTAAAGGGCCTTAGAAAGTTTGCAAACATGGTTGGGAAAACGAGAATCCGTGAACCCTGGTGGCTGCTCCATAAACACAGTCTCAGATAAATTGCCATTCAAGAAGGCATTTTTAACATCTAGCTGATGAAGACGCCATTTATGTAAAACTGCAATGGATAAAACAATACGAACAGTTGAAGCCTTAACAACTGGACTGAAGGTATGAGAGTAATCAAGACCAGGTATCTGAGTAAAACCTTGAGCAACTAACCGAGCCTTATAACGTTCAATGCTACCATCAGAGTGATACTTAATACGATAGACCCATTTCGAGCCAACAACATTCGTGGATAATGGACGGGGAACAAGTGTCCAGGTTCGGTTCTGATGAAGCGCATGAAGTTCTTCATGCATAGCCGCAAGCCATTTAGGGTCCTTAGACGCAGATTTGAATCCTCGTGGTTCAACAGCCGAAGTAAGTGCAACATGAAGTGCATGAGAGGTAAGAGATGCAAGATCAGCCCTATGTTTGGGTTTAAAAATACCTGCCTTTGACCGAGTTTGCATTGGATGCGCTGAACTGGACTGATCAGGAGCAGTAGGCGGGACCAGAGGAGCAGGTGCAGCAGCAGATGTGGAGCCGCTGATATCTGGATCAAAAACCGAGGGCGCAGTGGGCGGCTGGTGAGTAGCCGCTGAAGTGGACTGCTGGTCAGGTTGATCAGCGGACTGCTGAATAGGAGTAGTGGGCTCAGGTTCATTTGCTTGCGGCTCGGGCTCAAAGAACATATAATTGAGCGGCTCAATATTATTCTGAGATGACGGAGAAGAAGATGAAGTAGGCGGAGACTGAGTATGTGAACCAACAAAGGAGGGTTCTTCGGTAAAGCTGGTAACAGTCAAAGATGAGAGATCAATGCTGGCAGGAGACCCGGAGAATGGAAAAACTGATTCATTGAAGCGGGCATGTCGAGAAATGAAAATTCTCGAAGTTGATGGATCAAGGCACCGATATCCTTTGTGTTGTGGACTATAGCCAATGAAAACACAAGGAAGACTGCGCGGTTCAAGCTTATGTTTACTATAATCACGAAGATAAGGAAACACCTGACAACCATAGGTCCGAAAATTGTCATACTGCGGATGCTGCCCAAATAATAGTTTATAAGGAGATTCATTTTGTAGTAACGGAGTTGGGAGACGATTGATAATGTATGTTGCAGATATAAAGGCATCTACCCAATAAGTAGCAGGTATATGAGCATTAAAAAGCATCGCCAAGCCCGTTTCAACAATATGGCGATGTTTCCTCTCAGCACGGCCATTTTGCTGTGGTGTGTATGGACACGAAAACCTATGAAAGGTACCATTATCTTCAAAGATTTTCCTGACCGTGTGATTGACAAATTCCGTTCCTCCATCACTTTGAAAGACCTTGATCTTTCTTGAACATTGTGTTTGAACAAGATTTAGAAAGACAGGTAACACAGAATAAAAGTCTGTTTTTCGCTTGAGAGGATATAACCATGTAAAGCGTGAGTAATCATCAATAAAAGCAACATAATAACGAAAACCATCGCTAGAACAAATAGGTGCGGGACCCCATAAATCACAATGTATTAAATCCAAAGGTGAAGAGGCACGTTTCATATTAATATCAAAAGATAATCGTTGTCCTTTAGCAATTTGACAAGGAGTGCAAAGGATAGGTTTAGGTAACAATGAAGTAACACTCAAAAGACCTAACCTATTTAACAAAGTAATAATATTAAAAGCAACATGGCCTAAACGAGCATGCCACAACTCGTATGAGGCTTTATTTGAACGTCCAAGTGAAGCAACAAAAGCTTGCGGGGAGTCCTTGAGCACATATAGTCCATCTTCACAGGTGCCTTCAGCGAGTACCTGCTTGCTTAGTCGGTCCTGAATGTGAAAATAATAGTCGGAAAATAAGACATCAACCGGGTGATCCTTAGTTAATTTGCTTATAGATAATAATTTCTTCGTGAGACCAGGAACCACAAGCACATTGCGTAAAATAAGATTACGAGCTATAGTAGATGTGCCTGTGTGAGAAATAGGAAGTGTCTTACCATTACCGAAAACAACACAATTTTTACCTTTGTAAGGAGTTGAATGATGGACTGAATCAGAAGGAGGAACCATATAATCCGTGGCACCTGAGTCTGCTCGCCAATCAGGAGAATCATCTGTTACGTGGCATTGAGCATGAAACGCTTTGGCTAATGACTCGTCTGAGGGAGCTTGAGAAGCAAAGGAATGAAGCTGAGGACAGGCACTTGCATAATGGCCGTTTGTACGACACAACTGACAGTGAGGGGGCCTGCGCTGCTGTCCACGACCACGACCACGAGATGATCCACGGGTCGAAGAATAAGAAGGACTGCGTCCGCGGCCTGGATGGGCAGAACGAGACTGTTGAGCATTGAAGGCAACAGGAGGTGTTTCGGGACCGTGCATAGCTTGTAAAAATAGTTCCTGACTTTCAGTTTGAGCAACCAGATCCCTAAAAGACAGACGAGTTCTGGCTGTGCGAATACTTGTAGAATAAACTTCATAAGATGGTCCAAGACCACACAGGTACCAATGCAAGCGATCCATCTCCTCAACAGGGTGACCAATAGCAGCAAGCTGATCACAAATAGCTTTAAAACGACGAGAATATTCAGTAACCGAAGACGTACCCTTTTTAATCAATCGAAGAGAGTCCCGTAAGGAGTGTATACGTTCAACAGATGCATTACTGTACGCCTGTTCGAGTGCATTCCAGATATCACGAGCACCCTTGAGACCAAGTACTTCAGCAGCAGCCTCTTCAGTAAGCGAAGATTTAATAAGAAGAACAGCTTTTTGATCTTTATCGGACCAAGCAGCAGCATCTGGGTTGATAGAAGCTTTGCCATCAACGATAATAGAGGCTGGAGGAGGAGACGCATCAGTAGTAATATGAGCAGAAAGTTTATGAAGTTCGAGGAGCAAAAGAATTTGGTCTCGCCATACAAGGTAATTGGAAGAGGATAGTTTCATGTGCATCACTTGATTAAAGGCAGTCATGGAGAACAGATTGTCTGATGGGTTAGAGGAGGAAGCCATTGATAAAAACGAAGCAGGTCTAGGATCGAAAAAAAAAGAAGGAAGGGAGGGAGAAAAGGGTTACGGCAGAAAATTAGGGTTGGGGAAAGAAGATGGCTGATACCATATAAGAGTATTATTATCAACCTCATCAATTGAATGAGGAGAGCCTTGATTTTATAGATGAAGGATTACAACAATTGCTCCTATAATTTAGGAGTTGACAAAAATATAAAGATATACAATTAATATACAAATATTCATCTAATAGTACCACTTTCATAAGTTGGTTTGCTTCAAGTTTTACTTTAAATGTTTAGTTTCAATGTTACTGGGAAGGTGATGCTGACACGAATAAAATTATTGTGTACACGACTAGACTACACGTGAATAACATATGTTCTACCTTACGTGTATAAAACATTTATATCGTGTTAAAATCACCTCCTAAAACAACAAAAACAGAGGATAAACGTCTACACGAGTCGAAGTAACGAGACAACTGACACAAGCTGAGTCAAGGGGTGGCTCATTTTGGCCACTCTTGTATCATGTTCAAACAAAGATCTACACAGCAAAAAGGGTACCCACTTAAAGGTTCTTTAGATCATTTTAAGAATTACCAACCACTCAACCAATTGATCAAAGCTTTAAACTTGATATAACCAACTTCAAGTTTTATTATCATAGTTCTAAATAATCATTTCATAAACCCATAACACATTTTACAAGTAGACGGCTGGTAAGCGGGCAACAAGCTGCGCTGCCACCCATAAGGCCATAACACATTTAAAAAGTTGAATTAATATAAACAAAAAGAAGCATACCTTTTTATGCTAAAGATTTTAACCCAATGAGTAGCAACAACTGATACACAAATCTAAGCTGCAAACCAGATACATAAAAAGATTCAGTTCATATTCAAAATATGAGCTTTTCTTGCACAGAAAAAACCATAAATGACAAGCAGTTGCAATAATTGAACAATCTTAGGCTACAAAACTTTAAAGAAAAAGCTTCATTTTTTTTTTTCTCATAACCAACCAAAAAGAAGAGGTTTTTAACAAGAAAGATTCACACCCATGAAGCACCAGCAACATTAAACAACCATAAGCTTAAAAAAAGACACTAAAATATTAGATCAACACAACTTTATAGCCAATAATCATACCCAGAAACATGCAAAGCCCCAGATCAAATATCAAAGAAAGTTCAACCTTCTCTCTATTCACAACCAAACAAAAGATTAGATTCTATGTAGTATAGAGACCCATACTTAAAAGGCCAAAAAGCTGTAGAGATATTTTTTGTATTTTTGTTTTTTTGTATTCTATATTAAGTAATCATGAGTTTTGTAAATAATGAAAGGAAGAAACCAAATGTCCAAAAGTGATGCAGGCGCACATATGTCTAGACTGATGTCAAAGTAAATGACAAATTAACAGAAATGGACAAAAAACACTCTGTTGATTGAGTGTGTTGGGGTGATACAACAGCATGGGGTTAATTTTAGTCCCAACAAAAAGCCCCAATCATAATTTTATATGTTCTAAAAATAAACAAATCTAATTCAAATATTCAATATCAGGGACGAGCATTTTTGTATTAAACATTGAAAATTAATGATATCGAATCGATCTTGACACTAAAAATAACGATATTGTTTATTTTCGGTACCAAGTTTTGGTGAAAATTGATATCAATATTTCCGGTTCATTATCAGTATTTTAACGATACCATACCTTATATCTTTCGGTGTGGGTACCAAATTCTAGCAAAAACCAGTAACGATATTTTTGATATCAAGACCGGTTCAGTACGGTCCGATATCAAGCCGATCCATGTATAATACATCATCAAGAGTGTTATTTGTGTTGTGATTAGTTGATGATGTTGGTGGGGGTGATGATGTTGGTCCCTCTTGGATTTTAGTATCCTGCCATCTTATCCTAGAAAAGGACAATAGAGTACACTACCCATATTCAAATATTTAATTTAATGCATCAATTTCTAGGTATGTTACACGTACTTCTGACTTCCCTGTATATTCTTTAGAGTAAGTTAAACTGGCCACGTAGTTTCCACAAATTTCACCTTTCATCCATAGCTATAAGAAAATACAGATTTGATCCTAACTATTTTAGAAAACATAACGCATTTAGTCCTTAGGATAAAAAACTTACCGTAACTGATCACTAAGGTTAAAGAGTGTGGGGGATGGCATTGGTCTGGCAATGGTAAGGAGGCCCGGCAACACCGCCCTCTAGGCATATAGAAAGATGTTGATAGAAATATTTGGTACATCCAAATGAGGAGATAACATCCTCTATAAATACATAAATGAAAATAAATAAAATGAGAAAATAGCTAATCTTGGGGCATAAAACATGGAGCTAGTCTTGAGGCACAAATAAAGAAGGCACAAATATTGGGGCATAGAATAAGGAGGAGAAATTATCTCTAATATCACCATTTCTAGCCAATGATGAGGCCCCATCATCATAGTGCACACCACCACCTAGGCCCATCATACTAAAGATGCACCTACCTCACTGACACATTTACCTATGTGGAGGCTCATCATATCCCATCCACACCGTTCAGTCTAATTTATGTAAAAAACTACTTATGTTCGTTTACATTGTGAACAATTAGTTTAGATTTTAGACGGAAAAATACGAACAAGTCTATTTTCTTAATAAAATGAAGATGAACAAAAATATTCCGTTTGATTAGGTGCTTATATACGTGTTAAATAAAGTTGAATGAGTGAAACACAAACTTAAATTTGTTCATGTTTGTTTGATTTAGAAGCCCAATTGGATGTTTGAGACAAACCTACAACACTTTGCACTGTTTTGCTTTTTTTCCAAGCCAACCAAACACCCTGAAACCTTATCTATGACTTTAATTGCTTAAATACTACAATGATTAGACCCCCGTAGTGGGGCGTTATTATCTGAGTTTTGAAGCTATAGCGCCCCTGCACAACGGAACACACCGGCGCTATAGGCAAAAAATGGGCAGGGGCTTGATCTCTATAACGCCATGTTTGAAAAGAAGCAGCCAATCAGCGATGGACACGTGGCACGAGTTGAAAACAAACGGTCAAAAATTTAACCGTTGCCCCTCTTGAATTTTTTGAACGGTAAATTTTTTTTTTTGTGTTTTATATATATATATAACAAAGGTTTTATAAAACACACACACTACAACACTACAAACTAAAAAACACACACACTACAACACAAACCTACCAAAACACAAACATGTTTCCATACGGTTCACCATTCGGGGTCCCAGGTCGCCCGGGTTCGAGGCCAAACACTACTACTCCACTGCCACCCAATTGGCCGGAGTTTGACCCGAACACAATGCAATACGCGCAACTACTCCAGGGTCACTTTTATCCTCCACCAAACTATGGACAACCGGGCCAATTTTTTCCTCCACCAAACTTTGGCCAAGGTTCTCAAGAGGAGGCCGAGCTCGTGCCAGAAACTCAAGTGGAGACCGACGAACCCGAGGGTTCTCAACGGGGGGGCCGCGGGCGTGGGAGTGGGAGCGGGCGCGGGAAACGCTCGCATAAAAAGAAAGATCCTACCCAACCTCGTCAAAAAAAGCAAATGGAACGTTGGGCCCAAGACGAGGAATACGCTTTAGCGAGAGCCTGGCTCGACGTATCGGAGGGTCCACTAGTTTGTAAGTAAATTTTTTTTATATTTATATATAATTTTTTTTATATATATATTGTTCGTGTTTTATATATAGTATTTATTTTTTATATATATATTGTTCGTGTTTTATATATAGTATTTATTTTATATATATATATATATATATTGTTCGTTATATATTTCTAATCGTATAATTTTTTTTTGTAGCCAACTATCAACATCTTCCTGAGTTTTGGATTCGGATTCGAGCGCTGTTTTTTGGTGTGATGGGTAGAGGGGAGTATCGAGAGAACGACTCGGTGTCGGGAAAGTGGTCGGATATAAATAATAGATGTCACGCGTTTTCTCAGGTTTACCAGCGTTGTATGGACAACAGGGGCAGTGGGGAAGGTGATGATGGTGTGTTGACAAGAGCGTTGGACGAGATGAGAGCTACCCGCCAACCGTTCCCGTATTTGAAAATTTGGGAGATGTTGAGAAAAAGTCCTAAGTGGGCTAAGGTACCGGCTATGGGGTCGGGTGGTAGGAGGAGGATCAGGAGAGGAGGAGGACCATCAAAACGTAGCAAAACCTCCTCCTCGACGCGAGATCCGGATACACCGTCATCCGATGCTCGCTATGTGAGTTTAGGTGATCATGTTAATTTGGTTGATGAGGAGGAGGATGAGGAGAAGGAGGAGGAGCAGCAGGATATGCCTAGACCACCCGGTAGAAGATCAGCAAAGGGTGGGAAGGGGGAGTCGTCTTCGGCAGCAGGTGGTGGCTTGAAGGAAGATTTCGAAGAAATGAACCGTAGACTTCAAGATATTCGCGACCTTGGCCAAAGACGTTTGGAGACGATGCAGCAGAGAGTGGTGGAGAATAAAAGGTTTGTCGAGCTCCAAGAGGCGAGGCAGAGGGAAAAAGACATTGAGTTTTTGTCGAAATCGATCGAACACCTCGAAGGAGACGCGCTACGCCTTGCAATGCTTCACAGGCAACAAATCCTGAAAAAATATGACCTCTAGTGTGTTTGGTTTTTTTTAATATTAGTTGTAATTTTTTTTTTAATATTAGTTGTAATTTTTTTTTTAAAATTTTAGTTGTAACTTTTTTTTAATATTAATTGTGTGTTTTTTAATATTATTTGTAATTTTTTTATATTTATTTACCTTTTATTTTATTTATTTTGAGTTAAAAGAATAAAAAAAATAAAATCCACGTGGACCAATCAGATTCAGGGGCTTTATATATAAAGCCCCACCACTACACCCCTTTTTCAGTTTCTCTCTCCATGCTGACTCAGCAGCCACGTGGACCAATCAGGATGGGGGGCTTTATACATGGAGCCCCATAAAGCCCCCCACTACACATGGTCTTACAACACTTTGCAATGTGTTGCTTTTTTAGAGCCAATCAAACATGCTGAAACTTTATCTACGACTGTTTTTTATTTTAACAGCATTTGAAAAAACAAAGCCTAATCCAACACCACCACCTTGATACTACTATGCCAAAGACATTTTGATCCTTATCTATGACTTTAATAATTTGCTTAAATACTAAAATAATCCTAATTAATCCGCTTATTTGGTCATTGCACATAATAGTTGGTCTAAAGCACTGGTGAAGCGGTTCGAAAAAATGTACCGAGAGTGTAATTTTTCCTAAGTTTGAGACAAAACTTATATGTATGGACATACCACATGAACCATCACAGTCATTAACTATTTTTTTAATCTATATGTAATATTATTAAGCATTTTGGATGGATAGATATATAATTTTAAACCAAAATTAAGATGACATATCAAAGTCTATAAACAATCATGCCTCATCTATTTTTTTTTCCAAACCTACCTTGCAACATATAGAAATGTATTTATGAGATTAATGATTTATATATTTACTTTTAAAGATTAATGATTTAAATATTTACAATTATTTAGTAATTTTAGTTATAATTTATCTATTAAATTTTAATAATGATTTGATGAAACCGAGATTTTTTTATGATTATCATTTTAGGTATTTTATTATTATGAGAATTTTTAAGTTACATCATAAAGGAATTCTATATTTTTAACATCTTAAATTTGATAAATAATAATATACCTTTTTTGCATTATAAAGGTTAGTATTAAACATGCATATTAATATCTACATTTTGATAATATAAAATTAAACATGGTCTAACACCGTATATTTTTCTTTACCTTTACGATAACCGTATTTTTTATGTAAGTTTTACTCAAAATGAGCCGAATCAGTTTATTATATTTTGATTTTTACTCATTTTTAAAAACAATTTCGTGTTTTTCAAAATTCATTTCATGGTACACATAAATTTGTAGCTCTTAGCCCTTTGTTTTAAATTCGTTTTGGTGTTCTTTCCTGCAGTAACGCTCAAGGAATTTTACTAGTTATCACTAAAACATGATACACCTTGAATAATGATTTTTAAGAAACAATGGTTAAGGGGAAACGAGGCACAACCCGTATTTCATTCCGGTACACACTACTCGTAAAGGGGTGGCGCCCCGCCCTCTTCATCCACAATAGAATCCTCATCATTGACAATAGAATCTCCATCATTCATCAAAATACTTTAACTGAAATACACATTTATTTATATAATTTGTTCACTTTTTAAAACCCCCCCCCCCCCCCCAACACACACGCCATATTCCCCATATATATTCACAATCAATTATATAATACATTTTCTTTTGCTCATAACCACATTAAAATATAGGTTAGACAATGATTAGTGAAACTCCAAATATGGCTGTGTACTTTACCTTTCCATATAATTTGGAGTAGGGGTATTTGGGGATGAGACTTCAATGTAGGAGTGAAAATGAACAAATGTCTTATTTTCCTTATAATTAGGGTATTAGGAAGTGGATGGGGACGCCATTTTGAGTGCTCTTAAGTAGAGATGGCCAAATTGGTTTGTTTTTTTCGGTTTTGGCTCCAAACCGTTTTATCATGGTATCGGTTTGGGGGCAAACCGATTTTGGGGTCGGTTTCAGATTGGTCGTTTTGGGTGTTCGTTCTTTGACATGGTTTCGGCTTGGGTTCGGTTTCTGTTTTGATTCCATGCCGATTCATGTATGCACTTTTAAAATTATATAAATTACATAAAACTAATTAAACTTTTATTAGTTTTTAGAATTTTTGAAACAAGAAAATTGAAAATCAATACAAAGAAAACATAATTTTATTTGTGTGTATGGCGAAAATTGGTTTTCTCCTAAAACAGTTTCGTTTTAGTCTCAGGAGGTTTTTTTTTATCAGTTCCAACCCTTGTTTACAAAACACCCCACGCTTACAAGTTGATTACTACCAATCAATCAGTTTGATACTTTGATACATTTTAAATAAACTTATTAACCGGATCATGTCCGAATTACACGAATTTAAATGCGTACAAGACAAGGTTAATATTTCTTTTATGCAGGCGATGCGCTTATTTTGGGAAAGTGGTCTGATTCAAATGTTAAAAGCTTGGCAAGAATTCTTCGCATCTTTCACATTTGTTCCGGTCTTAAATTTAACATTCATAAATCCAATTTATTTGGGTTGGGTGTTTCGACCGAGGCAATTCATGAGATGGCTACTCTATTGGGGTGTCGTATTGGTGAGACCCCCTTTGAGTACCTTGGTATAAAAGTGGGCGCCAATATGAATCAGTATATTAATTGGCAAAAAGTGATTGAGGTTGTTGAAGGTAGGCTTTCTTTATGGAAATCCAAAATGTTATCTATGGGTGGAAGATTGGTTTTGATCAAATCGGTCTTAGAGTCACTTCCGGTGTATTATTTCTCTTTGTATAGGGCGCCTTTGAAGGTAATTGAATCGATTGAAAGACTTATTAGGCGATTTTTTTGGGCTGGACCAGATTCGATTAATAAAATAAATTGGGTCTCGTGGGAGAGACTTTCGGCTCCTAAGAAGGTAGGAGGTTTAGAGCTCACTAAACTTAAAGACATTAATGAGGCGCTTATTTCTAAGTGGATTTGGAGGTTTGAAAATGAAGATAACAGTCTTTGGAGACGGGTCATTATCGCCTACCATCCTAGTAGAAAAAGATGACATTTTGTTCCTTTTTCGACTAGTTCCTCTGGTACTTGGGCTGCGATTTTCAGGGTGGGAGAGAAACTAAGTTTTGGGGATAAACCATTATTCACTGTTTCAAAGGGAAGTGTGGAGACGGGAAAGGAATCCGTTTTTGGTTGGATCATTGGATTTTGGATAGACCTCTTAAAGATATATTTCCAATACTTTATGCTTTGGATCCGAACAAAGATTGCTTGGTTGCAGACAAGTGGGATGGAGATGGTGTTGTGGGTTCCTGGAAAATGGTGCAGCCTGATCCCACAGACTCGGCCGAAGTTTCTGCAGAAGTTACTCTGCTGGTTATCGCTCTGCAGTCTTGCAGGCTGCAAAACACGAAGGACAGTTGGGTTTGGTATGGGTTAGGGGCTGCTCGATCCTTATTTAGTTAAGGCTGTCAAGAAGTTGATGCACTCTCATATCCGTCGTGAAAATTGGTACAAGTTCAAGTGGGTTCATTGGGTTCCATTGAAGTGTAATATATTTGCGTGGAGGGCCGAAATGAACCGTATTCCTACGGCTCTTGCTTTAGCGAAAAGAAATGTCTTCATTGACGACCAGGTGTGCGCTCTTTGTAATTTTGATCTAGAGTCTACAACTCATTTGTTTTCTGGGTGTGGGTTTTCATATGGTGTTTGGGCATCTATTTCCAAGTGGTGCGAGTTAAATAATTTTTTCACTTTCGACACTCGTGACTTGTTGGAATTACACAAATCATATCAAGGGGACAAGCGTGGAAAAGAACTTATTAAAGGTATAACCATTGTTACTCTTTGGGAGATTTGTATGGCTCGAAACAAGAAGATATTCAACAATAAGGATCCGAAAGTACAAGAGGTGGTCTCATGTGTAAAGTCTTTGTTGTTTTTTTGGTCAAACATAGGAGTAAATTTAAAGATGTCAAGTGGAAGGATTGGGTTATTTCGCCTTTATACATGTTGTAAATTAATTGTTTAGTTGCGGCGGTCCTTGGTTTGAGGACTTTTCCGGTTTTGAATGAAAGTCAAAGTTAAAAAAAATATATTTTTTACACAAACAAAAATATGCGTTGTGTTCAAGTTAAACATCTGATCCATCCCAAAACTGAAAAACATGGCCGGTTCGCATTGTTCTATACTTCTTCTATACGTGGAAGAACAAGGCCGGTTCGTAAGTTGTATACGTGGAACAAACAAAACGGCCGGTTCGAATCAACTAAAAACTTTTATAAAAAAAAAGTGCTTCTTCAAATCATAAATTCATAACCAACTGAAGCAGACGACCTCCATTAACATCTTCCAGTAATATGGCAGCGATCTTAGCTCGCAAGTCCATCTCTGCTCTTCGCTACCGTCACCTCGTAAGATCCTTCGTCTTTTCTTAATCAAACACGCCCTTAATATCTTTTAGGGCACGCTTAATTTCATATGAATTGACTTTGTTAGGGTTTTGGCCTCGTTATATATGCCCCATCGAAGTTCGTTTTAATTTGTGAGGGTTTTGATAGATCCAACGATTGTAGATAGGTTTCCAGAGTTTTTAGGGTTTGATATTATTTCTGTTGAATTGTTTTTAGGAGTTATACAATTGATAGAGTTTAAGTTAGCATTTGTTTAAGTTATTGGGTTTCCTTCTGAATTGGTGTATAGGCGTCATTGCCTAGGGGAGATAGATATGATTGGGTGGCTCTGCTGGTGATACGATGATACTCTAGTGGTCCGTTAGTGATCCTAATTTGCTGTTAAAAAAAAGATAGTATTAAGTTATCAACTACAAAGCCAATTTTAATTGTACAATTTATGAATGCTTAAATTGTAAATGAATATCAGATTGTCAGTCAAAGTTGACAATTATATGTTGTGGTTCCAACAATTAATCGTTGGCCAACGAAAATAGAATGGTATTTGAGAGAAATTTAGAGAGATCTTGAGAATAATTTTCTGCATTCGTACTCTTAATGTTGAATGTTGAAATAGGAAAGCTTTTTATAGGCTTACAAACAAGTGGAATAAACATAGAGAAACTAAACATGGAGTCACTACTAAGTACTAACCTGCTAATCTGATTAAATAGTAAACAACATAAACAAGAAAACATAGCAATTGCGCTAGAGAAGGAAATTGCTTAGACGGTTGAGACTTCCATGGGATTGCATGGACATGGGTAGCTGGCACGTATCATTATTAGTAGAACATCATATGGTAATGGAATTGGGGATGTTGAAGTTGTGACATGATCTATATTGATCTTGTCTTACGAGTTTTGAAATCTACTAGGATTAAATTCTTTAGTTGAGTTTTGTTTGTTTGTTTCAGTGTTTGAGCCAAAAACCACTTTCAAGATTTTGTAGTGTCATGATGATCTGATTCTTTTATCTTATTATCAGGCTGTGTCTGGACAAGCGTTGCAGGGATATAACATCCGCGAGACAGTATCTGGTTCACGTTCGTTTGCAACTAAACACTCCTTTTCTACTGATAAGGGTACGAGTTGGGCTGTTAAGTTCTTTTTTTTATATGACAGGATTAGGGTAAAAATGCATAAATTGGTATGTATGTGCATGCATGCTATTTTAAAGAACATAAAGGAAAGTAACGCTTGCTCTTTTAGGACCAAAACTGTGAAGAATAAAGAATTCATTGAATTAAGACACTAAATACACATGCCTTGACTATATGTATGTACAGAGTCTCATCTCATGTGGAGTTTCACTTGCTATAATGCACAGTTGTTAAAAGCCATCGCCTTTTGCGCCTAGGCCCATTTTTTAGGCGAGGCCATGCATTTGCGCTTTGAGTAGGGGAAATTGCGCTTTAATTCTCCTTGTGACGGTTTAGGCGCAGATTTCAGCTAGATTCCCAAATTCCGGAGAGTTTCCAGCCAAATTCATTAAATTATGGCTAGATTTCAGCCAGATTTCTACTTTTATTTAAGGAAAACTACTTCTATACACTAATACATCAATATTTTAAAACTTTTGATACTAACTTGATGAAAAATAGTATTTTTTTTAAATATATTTTTACTTTATTTTCTTGTTAGATTTTTTTATTTCAGGCTCTCACTTTTTTAGCGCCTCGCGCCTAGGCCCCAAGCGAGGCCTATGCGCCTAGTGCTTTTGATAACTATGCTATAATGTACTCCCTTTGTTTTCTAGAAGTTGTCAACGGTTTACTTATTTCATAACAATTGTTTAAGTAATTAGGGGCTTGTTCATCCTTAAGTGAAGAGATACCTACTGGATACTTCTTTAATGTTTATTTAACATGTGATAACATATTAGATTATGTAAAGAGAAGTCAAGAACTTGGTACGCTATGGTTGAGTAGTGTAGTTTATGAGTTGGTGTCAAAGTTCCAGTAATAAAGAGCGATAAAATGGGTAGTATAATTTAGCGTAGTAAGGGTACATTACAATTTGATCCAAGGAGCAAGTGTTATTGTGTATTCACCTAAGTGCTTAGGAAATTTGGTGGATTGATGTTGGCTAAATTAAAGCAAATCCAAAAAGGTTGGTTTCCCTTTTTTGAGGATAAACGTTAAAACAAACAAGGTTTTGGAAAGACAAGCTATAAACACTTTCAACAAGCACCATGTGATTGTGATCTTAGAGCACTTGCATTGGAGCCTCTAAAAAACCCACCTTTTCTTATAGAGGGAAAAAATAGAGAAACAACTATAATATCCCTCCACTGAAATCTCTATAATATAGAAGAAAATGATCAAAAACAATAGTGACCCTCTATTTAGAGGGTGACATTTGATCAATCTATATGCTATATAATTTTGTGATTGTATAAAACGAGACAAAACAATAAGATAGATGCTTGTGAGTAAGATAGAGATAGAAATGGAGAACTGGATGTGAGAGGTTTTTTTAATAAACAAAGTTTAGAGAAAAAATGTTTTTTTAGCTTAATTATATATATAGATGGAGATCGAGACTCGGATGAGAATGAGAATGAGAATGCTCTTATATGTTAACCCCTAAACTAGCTATCTGCCTATCTTATGAGAACTACAAATGAAGTATCTTGTCACCTCAGCACCCGTTAGCAATTTAGCATACATATAACATTTTGCAATAGTCTTTAATATTTAAGGCAAGTAAATTTCAGAAATAGGTTCACCATTGAAGTAAAACTTAAACAAACACAACCTTGGTTCACTCAGAAATAATCTCTAGCAATAGTCACACATTGCTGACTTCATATCTTTCAACATATATTGGGTTATTTTATGGCCTGAAACTGGAAGAAGTTTCAAGACACTTGTCAACTTTCTTACATACCCTTCACACCCTTTGCATAACAAATTTACATGCTTTCCAAAAGAATCTTTTCCATGGTCATATGTGACAAAATACATAGTTAAACTAATATTTGTTCTGAGTCTTGTCTCTCGTTTGAGAAAGTTATAAACATACAACCTTGTAATTTTTACATGGATACCATGTTATACTTAATTCGACGTCTCTCCTGCCCAATCACAGATGACGAAGAAAGAGAGAAGCTTGCAAAGGAGATCTCAAAAGATTGGAGTTCTGGTACTCATATATAGAATTGTTTCGACTTCATTGTAGGTTTTTATCATGTTATATATATCATGAAATTTATACTTTGGTATTGTTGTTGATCATCTACAGTTTTTGAGCGGAGCATTAATACGCTATTTCTGACTGAACTGGTTCGAGGTCTGTCTCTCACGCTCAAATACTTCTTTGAGCCCAAAGTTACTGTAAGTATTTGACATTGATTACTTTATTGCCACGTCTTTGTTGTTATCCAAATTTTCATATACTAATTATTGCAATTTAATGTACAATTAAATATATGTATGCAGATTAACTATCCATTTGAAAAGGGTCCTTTGAGCCCTCGTTTTCGAGGAGAACATGCGCTTAGACGTTATCCAACCGGAGAGGAGCGTTGTATTGCCTGCAAACTTTGTGAAGCTGTAAGTATTACTTCCATTTTTTCGCCTATAGAACAAGAAACTTGAACATCTTTATTTTACTGTTATTTATATTAACAATATAGCTGATTAGCTCTTATAATCGTATAAAATATTTGTTGTATATTAGATATGCCCAGCTCAAGCTATCACTATCGAAGCTGAGGAACGAGAAGATGGGAGTCGTAGAACAACGAGGTGAAAATAGTTTGATTACTCTCTCTTTCACACACTTATACTCACACACACTGTTTGAATTTTGACAGGTATGATATTGACATGACAAAGTGTATCTATTGTGGATTTTGCCAAGAGGCATGCCCTGTTGATGCAATTGTTGAAGGACCCAACTTTGAGTTTGCTACCGAGACTCATGAGGTCAGTTTAAGTGATCTATATATCTGTTGATTTTTGACCAGTTACAAGTATCTGACGTGTATATTATTTTTACAGGAACTTTTATATGACAAGGAGAAATTGCTTGAAAATGGGGACAGGTGGGAGACCGAGATAGCTGAGAATCTAAGATCAGAGAGCTTGTATCGTTAAACAGTGTTTTGCCTTCATAATCTTGTTATTAGAATAAACTGAAGGCGGTTGTGCAGTATGCTTTGATCATGCGCCTGTAAGATCTATATGCATTGAGGTTTTAAAAGGTTCCATGTTCATCGTCGATGATAATATGAGCATACAGACAGTCACTGTTCTCTTTTCGTATATCTGTGAAGGTATGGTGATCCATTTATGCTTTTCAAGATGATTCCAGATATTGTGATTTGAGTTTTCTACTGTTTGAAAAGTTGTTCTTTCTCTTCCAAAATATAAACTGAGCACATTATGTTCAAGATTATTTCATATTCATGTTTTAGTTCAAGTATCTTGTCAGCAATTTGTTCACACACTTGTGATTAATAAAATGCCGCAGATAAATTTACAACCCAGAACCTGCATAAACCAAACATGCATTCAACATATCCATTTGTTTCTTGAAACCTGGAAGCAATAATGTTGATTAAGGTTTACAAATCTTACTATTGTTGCTTGACATGTCTTCCAAGTGTTATTTCACTTGTTGAAGTGATATAGCTATCTTAGTCTTTTTATATAGTTGCATGCAACTTGTACGGACAATTACAGCTCTGACCACTTGGTTTTACCGTGGTTGGTTTTAGGTTACTATATTATGAACTTGTGGTTGGTTTAAGAGCATGTTTGACTCTTCTTATAACTTGTTACTTATTCAAAAAGTTAATAAGTTAAAAGTGTTTGGCAAATTATAAGGACTTAATGTTTTAACTTTTTATTTGTTTTCGAAAAGTAAGAAATGTGAGACTTTTTGGACCTTATAACTTATTGATGGATATTTACCTACATGCCCTTCTTATATCTTTATACCTACCCTCCTTATATTCTTTTTTGGTCATTTTACCTGAATAAGTTAAACAAAACACTTTTTTACAAAATAACTTATCGATTTATTTTTTTTTCCACCACATAAGCTAATCCAAACTCTTTTTTAAAAACACATTTTTATAAAGTCATAAGTTAATAAGTCCTTTTGGACTCAAATAAGTACCAAGATGGAACATGTTATGTTGGAGTTGATATACCACTTCGCTCATTTGATAAAGTCATAAGTTAATAAATCCTTTTGGACTCAAATAAGTACCAAGATGGAACATGTTATGTTGGAGTTGATATACCACTTCGCTCATTTGATAAACTAAGTTGATTGCGTTAATTTTGTTTACGATTATAATAATAAGACAAGTGAAAATTGTATAAACCGATAGTAAGGAAAATGATGCACCTTGTGTTTGAAAAGTTGTTGAATCCCAGTTTGAACAACATTTGTTGAACTCCTATGTGAATACCTGAAGTGCTTCAATATCCAACTCAATTTTGTATATAACATATTCGATTTGTCTTATACCCTAGGGGAGTGGCAAGTTGCTTTAGAGAGTAAAGGCTTGAGGATTAGTCGTTCTAAGACCGAATATCTTCACTGTGGCTTTAGTGGTGAAACTGACGAAGACGACACTCATGTCTCCACCGAAGGTCAAGTTATGCCACACACAACCAAGTTTAAGTACTTAGGTTCCTTTGTACAAAGCGATGGGGGCATAGATAGTGATGTTGTATATAGAGTCCAAGTAGGCTAGTGCAGGTGGGGGGCAACCTCAGGAGTACTATGCGACAAGAATTTCCCAATTAAGCTAAAGGGGAAGTTTTATAGGATGGCAGTGCTACCGGCTATGTTATATGAAACTGATTGTTGGGCCATTAAGAAGAAACATGCACGCAAGATGGATGTGGCAGAGATGAGGATGCTAAGGTGGATATGTGGGCACACAAGGTTGGATCGGATAAGGAATGATGTTATTCGGCAAAGATTAGGAGAGGTAGATATATCGGATAAGATAAGAGAGGGGAGATTGAGATGGTTTGGACATGTGAAGAGGAGACAAACGACAGAGCCAGTAGAATAATAAAAGCCCTTAATGTGTCTCTGAGGACATAGTTCATGATAGGAGTGTGTAGAGACGTATAATTAATGTGAAAGAGTCTTAGGGGGGAAATAGGTAATGATTGTATGTGGCTTAGGGGCCTAGGCACACTTTGTGTGGACCGTGCATGTTTCATTACTATGTTTTATATCATCTGTCCGTGTACATTTCTTTATATATTTTATTCTTGTTATTTTTATGATTTTATTTCATTTTTTATTATCATTTTATAATATTTTATTATTATTATTTATATATATTAATATTTTTGACTTGAGGGTCTCATTGGAAGCAGTCTCTCTATCCTCTCGGATAGGGGAAATGTATGCCTACATCCTACCCTCCCCAGACCCCACTAATAACTTTTGGTTATAGTGGGATTTACTGGATACGGTTGTTGTTGATCTGTCTTATACTCTAACCAAACTATTAAACTGAATTGAGACTGAAATTCGAACTGGGCATAGGTTTGGTTCTCGATTATGAATTTTACGTATAATTCGTATTCAGGTCGGTCAGGTTCTACCCTGAATTGGTCGGGTGTTGATTCGATTTTCCTGCTTTCTACAGTATATGTTTGCCATAATATGTTTCTTCTTCTCTGATTTATTTGATAATTGCTCAATGATAATAAACCAGGTGTTTATCCCTATCAAAATGGTGCGAGTTTGAGTTGGCAAATTACATAAACGTAATAAGCCAGGTGTTTATCCCTATCAAAATGATGCGGGTTTAGTCCCACAAAATAGGCCGACAATAGTTGGACTTTAGGAGTAGATTTTAAGGGATGTGTTTGCCTCAACAAACATGCCTATCATAAATACACACCTTAAAATGAAGGAGAGGAAACCCGATGGGTGCGTGCGTCTCCCAACTTGCCTGAACTCACTAATTACAATTCTTATAGTGAGATCTCATTAGGAATCAAGATCAGCCAATAAAGCCAGATCTCTTGCTAAATATATTCGTAGGAGAATTCACAAGTTTGCTTGATGTCATATGGCCATGGTAAATTGTGAATCCTGTGTGAAACACGAAAATAGCTAGACTAATCTTGTCATAATTTAATACTTAGAGGGGTTAATTAGTAAGTTTTATTCATTAAACATACTTAACGGGATTAGTTCAGTCAGTTCGATGATTCGGGGAACATCGGGAGTCGGTCAACACACATGTTGTCCATGGGTTTGTGATTCGGAGGATCACCGGGTAAAACGAACACACACGAGTCTCGAGTCCTGAGGGCTGGTGCAATAACATAAAAGTGTAAGTTGTTCGACATTAATGTTTTACGATCATTATATAACTTGCCGATATGTGTATACGTGAATTAATGTGTTAAATTAGCAATTTACGCGTCGAAAAAACCCAATCGCCCAAGTTTGGGCTACTGGCTAGCCAGTCACCAGGATCAGGGGCGACTGGCTAAGCTAGTCGCCTACAGGGAGGGCGACTGCATCAGAAGCTAGTTGCCTGCAGCAGAAGGCCGTCGCCTGTAGGGTGACAGACAAGTGGTAACAGCTATAAATACCATACTTGAATTGACTTGTTTTACTCATTTGTGCAACTCTAACTCACCCCACAATGCTCCCTCACGACCCTTAACCTCTGTACACCAGTTTCTGCCCTAAAATAACCATTTCCAAGCTAAAACAACCTTTACAAGTGAAGATCTAACGTATGTGGTTCATCAAAATAATTTTTCAAACATTGTTATGTTATTATGAACCCTAAAGGTCCATATCTGATCTTTGTATGTTTTCATCAATACAAACCCTTGAAAAACATTTCCTAAACTAGATCTCAACATTTCCTATGAGTTTTCAATAAAAATGCAAACTTTGAATCTAAAACATGGGGCTTCTTGTGTGTATATTGTTAGAATGATTCTGGGAAGTTGTTATGATGATTACCTAGGTGTTAGAAGAATGATAGAATGATATTTGAATTACGGTGTTCCAATATGTTTCGGATCTTATTGGGAGGGTTTCACGCGTCAAAACGGCCAACAGCCTGCAGTGCAGGCGACTGGCTAGCCAGTCGTGTGCCTGAGGGGCAACTAGCCAGTCGCGTGTTTTGATGCCAGTCGTGTGTTTTGATAGCCAATAGTGTGTTTTGGAACCTAGTAGCGTGGCTTGACACCAAACAACATATTTTAAACCCCGTAACGTATCTAGAAACCCTGTAACATGTTTTATGACTCATTCGTGCATTACATGATCTATATGCTAAGTTATGCGATCTATTCGTTATATGGGGTACGTATCTACGTGTTATTACTTATGAACTTGTACTTGACTAATATATGGATATAACGGGTCACCAATGGGATGTCGGGTCTTGTGTGGTCGAGTTAAACATCAAACACTTTTACAAACATACAAAGCCATGCTTTTGGACAACCGAGGGTTCGGTCAAACACTTATAGGCGTCTTATGATAGGTTTTCCGTAGTGAAGGCTATCACACAAACTTTTGAGTCTTATTTTCAAAGACGCAACCTAAGGTGAGTTTCACAGCCCCTCTTTTACTGTTTTCCTGTTGGAGGAGAAACATGTTGTACGAACTTTAACATTTTATACCACATTATTACATTATATCATATGGGTACTAGGCGACTTTCATCTAAAGTCCTAACATTTGAACCATGAATATGTGGAAACATAGAGGAGAAAGTGTGAATAGATCTATTGGGCCCGACAAGCCCCACTCGTGTCGACTGGAGATCGAGCATGTGCATATTTGTCCTATCTAACATATAACACCGAGTGATGACCGGTGGCGGGAAACTAAGGCAACTTACTAACGTTCGGCAATGGTTCATAACGCTTTAGCAACGTGTAACGATGTCTAGCTCGCATCAGGTATAAGCGTATGGATTATGTGGGTCTGGTTTTCATACCCTTCCTTGCTTTTGCAAACATAAACTCTGTGAACTCACCAGCATTGTATATGCTGACTAACATAGCATGTTTTCTCAGATCGTTAAGGTAGCAGCGGGGCTAGGCGCACTGGAGTCGCACATAGTCTCATCTTGTTGTGCATCTTATCAAACATTGTTTTCAAAACTATTTGAACTATTTACATTTGGTATCATGAGTCGTAAACTTTAAATAGCTTCTGCTGTATTTTGGTTATCTTTTCTTAAAACTACATGGTTGTTTGAACTTTATTTTATTCATATAGTTGTCGTTTATTGTGACCGTTGACTTGGATCCTGGTGTGTCACGCGCCTCGCGGTAAAACCCCGCAACTGGAAATTTGAGGGTGTGATACTACCTGTACCGACCAGTGAGCCACCATGTTGGATGACGGTATCTCACACACAACATCGAATCATGAAGACTTGTCAACCCAGACCTATATAGAAGCAACCTCAACACCCAAAATCAAAACAAAAAACAAACTCACTCAGATAGCTTGAAGATTAGTCTCAAGCTAAATAGCCAAAACTATGCCCTACGGGCTTGGATGGTCCGAGTCACCATTGGTGAAAAATCCAAGGACCTATTAAGCCACTTAACAGGATCATGCAAACTAAGGGTACGAGCAGTGGGATTAGGACGATTTAGTCGTGTTTTCATGGCTCATACCGAATATCGAACCTGCACCTGCCAATAATCTCACCGAATTCCGTACAACAAAATCGTTGTGGGATGCCTTGGACTTGACCATCATTTCACTCCACAAAATGATCGATTACAGCCTGTCCAAGAATCATTCTCAATCAAATGATTTAACATATTTCCTTGTATAGTTTTCAGTTTACTCTATGTATTCTTGTTCTTCATATAAGCAAGATATACGGTTAATTTATATAAAACCTCTGATTACCAAAACAACAATATTATAATTGCAATTTGCATAGAAAAACTTATCTCATGGGGGATCGCCGGCAGGGATACGGGAAGCAACCGGAGCACGGTCTCTTTCAAGATTTCGTGAAGATTTTTGTTGCTAATTTTTCGGAGAAGTGTAGCGGCAAAGATCTAGATGATTTGGTGAAAGGGTATGGAGAGGTAACCAAGATTTACATTGCACGTAAACGAGATAAGGTGGGCAGAAGATTTGGTTTTCTAACATTCAAAGGTGTTAGGGATAGTGTGGATTTGGTTAGTTCTTTATCGACATTGTGGATGGGAAGCTATAAACTCCGTTTTAACATAGCTCGTTTTACTGATGATCAAGAAGAGATTAACAGGCCTAATGTCAACCGCCAGAAGGAAGAATATGTTAAGCCTAAGGATAATATTCCGAGAGGAGGTAGTTCCTTTGGAGAGGTAAAAAATAATGTATCTTTCAAGGAAGCTTTTGTAGGGGCATCCCATCATGTGCAGAACGATGTTGTAGTGAATATCCCGGATGACGTTAACGAGTTTCTTGATCACCAAAGGAAGGCCTTAATTGCAACTGTTGTAGATGTGAATAAATTGAAGTCGGTGGGCAGTCTAATGCGCCTACTCCATCCTGAAGGGGGTCACATTCAATATCTTGGCGGGTTATCGATTCTAATTTCTTTTGGAGATGAAAAGGTGGCGGAGGAGGTACGCAAAAAGGCGACTGAATGTGTGGATTACTTCAATTATGTTGAATTGTGGGATGGTCAATCACTTCCGTTTGAAAGATTGGCATGGTTAAAAGTGCAAGGTTTACCGCTTAACATACTTTGCTATGAAACAGGGGATTCTATAGGGGAACGTTTTGGAAAAGGTTATTCATCATGCGAAGGTGAACCAAACAGACGACGACTTGTCTTACGAATATGTTGGGGTCCTTGTTGGAGATAGTCGGAGGATTGAGCGAGAGGTGGTGCTCCAATGGAGAAGAAAAAGATTCCGTGTCTGGGTTTCGGAGGAAATCGGAGATTGGATACCGGATTTTTTATTAGGTAACAAACAGTTCCCTGAGGAGTCTAGTAAAGTTGAGACGCTGGTTAATGAAGTCTCGCCAGAAAAGGTTGTTACACCGGTCAAAGACAATAGTAATGTTGAAATTAATGAGTGGGAGGGTATGATGGTAACTCCCGCTAATTCAGGTGATAATATAGTAAAGCATTCATTGGGCAATGCTGGTGGCTCTAATTCTCTTTCAAATTATTCCTTAGAAAGTGGTGAGGTGATCAGTCAGGTACAAGGTAATAAACATTCGTCAAAGTCAAAGGGTTGTTTTTTTGTTTTATCTAAAAAAAGAAAAAGTTTGTTTTTAAAAGAAGTGGGTTAGGCTCAAAGAACTCGTCTGGGCCTGTTAAGAAGAAGAGTAAGCCCAAGTCCAGCAAGGCGGATCCGTTTTTAGTGGACCATTTAATTGGGCCACTTAATGTTGAAGAGGCTTACAATGTAATTGTTAATGAAGAGGCTCTTGGCCCAACTGATGGAGTGGCCTCTCAAGTTTTTCCAAGTTGCTCACCTACTGAGAGTGGGAACCAGAGATTAATTTCGGACAGAAGGGAACAGAGGGCACCTTTATCTTTTTATGATTTAATTATGAATGGGGAAAACAATGAATCGAAGGTTGGGGGTGAAAACAGTAGTAACAATCTTGGTCACGATACTCTTTCTCAACCGATGGAGGTCAAAGAAGGTAACGATGCTAGAGTTGAAGAGGAGGAAGCTTTTAACAAAAGAAGTTGGTCTCCTGAGAAGCTTAATACTGAGGTTCAGGAAACAATTAATCTTGGCGTTAAACTCGGAGTCAAACTTCATTCTTTTGAGAATTTGGTGAGAAGCTCGATTTTGGATGAAGGTCTACAGGGAGGTAAAATATGAATTTCTTATCGATTAATATCTGGGGGGCTGGGATTACTGAAAAACAGGCTTGGGTTAAAGGTTTAAGAACTGTTAACAAAGTTTCGGTTTTAGCTCTTCAAGAAACCCAGTTTTGTAATCTGAATGGGGTGGATTTTTCTAATTTTTGGGGGCATTCTGATAGAGAGATAGAGGCAATTGAAGCAGTGGGGAGATCAGGTGGATTAGTGACTATTTGGGACTCTAAGGTATTTGTTAAATCGTCTTGTGTTAAACATTAGAATTTAATTCTCATTACGGGTTTAGTAAATGAGGATGGAACAATGTTAAACATTCTTAACCTGTATGCGCCTCACAAGACTGCGGAGAAACGTTCTTTATGGGGTTTTTTTTTTGAATTTGATTGAGAATAGTCAAGGATATCGGTGTATTATGGGAGATTTCAATGCAGTGCGGTTCAAAGAGGAAAGAAAAAATTCTTTCTTTGATCGGACTGTGGCTGAAGATCTTAACAGTTTTATAGACGCAGCTTGTCTTCAGGAATATGTGATGAAAGGGAAGAAATTTACTTGCCTTACCCAAAAAGGTTCAAGCTTCAAATTGAGTAAGATCGACAGGATGTTGGTTTGTCGGGGTTTTTTTAATAAATGGCCAGACGCTACATTGCGCGCCCTTTCGAGGAATTTGTCGGATCACTGCCCTCTATTGTTAACAATTAATGACAAGAATTATGGGTCAAAACCTTTTAGATGGTACAATTCGTGGATCCTTCGTGAAGGGTGTGAGACTTTGATTACTGATGCTCTTAAGGATTTCAAGATGGATGGGCCACCATATCTGGGTCTTTATGGTAAACTGAGATACCTTCGGTTCGTGCATAGAGATTGGAAAAAACAATTGGATGCCAAGGAAAGCGCTGAACTGATAGCTTTGAGAAAGGATTTGGATAGTATTGAAGCTAACATGGAGGAAAGAGACTTATCGGAAGAGGAAGAGTGGCTTTGGGCCGAATGCACCAAGGGTATTAAACAGTTGGAATATTTTCAAGCTAGGGATTTGTGTCAGAAGTCTTGTATTCGATGGGCTATGCATGGCGATGATAACACGACTTTTTTCCATGGAGTGATTAATGGTAGGAGGGCGTCTAACTCTATCCTTGGAATTATGATAAATGATGTTTGGATCTCGAAACCTAATGAAGTCAAAAAGGAGGTTTTAAGGTTTTTCAGAAATCATTTTTCTGAAAAAAATAAGGTGCGGCCAAGTTTTTCTTGTGAGGGATTAATAAGATTGCCTTCGGATGTTGCTGATTCTCTTATTTCACCATTTTCCAAAGATGAAATAAAAGAGGCGGTCTTCGATTGCGGAATAGACAAAGCTCTCGGGCCAGATGGGTTCAACTTTCGATTTGTCCGTAAGTTTTGGAGTATTCTCGAAGAGGATTTCAATAATATTCTTCTTTGTTTTTATGAGACGGGGAATATTAGTCGTGGTTGTGGGTCCTCTTTTATCACATTGGTGCCTAAAATAAAAAATCCCTTAGGTCTAAAAGATTTTAGACATTTTACTTTGGTGGGTTTGATCAGCAAGGTGATTTCCAAAGTGTTGGCTTCTCGTCTAAAGCGGGTTATTAGTTCTATTATCTCGAAGTCTCAATCGGGATTTCTTAGTGATAGATATATTCTTGACGGGCCCCTCATGGTTAATGAAATTCTTAATTAGTGTAATAGGAGGGGAAAAAAGTCTTTCTTTTTAAAGATAGACTTCGAAAAAGCATATGACAATGTCAACTGGGGCTTTCTCATCTCTTTGCTAGATTAATGGGTTTTCCGGATAAGTGGAGGTTATGGATAAAAGGCATTTTGGAATCCGCTAGATCCGCCGTCCTTGTAAACGGCTCTCCGACCTTTGAGTTTCAATGTGAAAAAGGTTTACGTCAAGGTGATCCTCTCTCTCCGTTTTTATTTATTATCGTGATGGAAGCCTTATCATGTTTATTAAATAAAGCGGTAAAAGAAGGCGAATTTGAGGGGATTGTTTTGTGAAAGGATGGCCATGTGGTGTCACATCTATTATACGCAGATGACGCTTTAATTATGGGTGATTGGTCGTGCGATAATATCTATAAAACGGCTAGAATTCTGAGAAGCTTTTATCTTTGCTCGGGGCTTAAAATCAACATTCACAAATCTAGTCTTTTCGGTATCGGTTCTACTACAGAGGAGGTAGAAAGGATGGCAGCGGTCTTGGGATGTCGTGAAGGGTCTATTCCTTTTGATTATTTAGGCATTATGGTTGGTGGTAACATGAACAGAATAAATAACTTCAGGAAGATCATTGATGTTTTCGGCGCTAGATTATCTACATGGAAAGCTAGAGCTCTCTCCATTGGCCCTTATAAAATCTGTCTTGGAAAGCCTTCCGATTTATTACTTTTCTTTGTACAAGGCCCCCGTGGGAGTTATTGATAAATTGGAAAGTCTCATGAAACGTTTCCTTATGTCGGGGTCTAGCGATACTATAAAGCTTCACTGGGTCTCATAGGAGAAGATTTCTAGCCCGAAAAAAGATGGTGGCCTGGGCATATCTAGATTGAAGAATGTTAATGATGCTTTGATGGCAAAGTGGATTTGGCGGTTTCGGGTTGAAAAGAAGGCGATGTGGAAGCAGGTTGTAGTGGCTTGTCACAAAGGTAGAAAACGCTGGTCTGGGATCCCGCTTTACTCTGGTGCTTCTGGTTGCTGGGGTGCAATCGTAAAAAATTCCGAAAGATTCAAATGTGGTGAAAGAATGTTCCTTGATATGTTTAAAGGGAGGCTAGGAAATGGGAGTTCTATACGTTTCTGGATGGATAATTGGCTTCTGGATGGACCACTCTTTTTAAAATTTCCAACGTTATTTGCAAAAGCCTCCAATAAACACTCCTTTATTAATGAATGCTGGAGATATGAAGGATGGTGCCCACTTATTACTCTCAACAGTTCACTATGGTGGAGGCCCAAGAGTGGTGTAGTCTGGCTGATTTGTTGGGCCAGTTGCAACCGTCTTCTAATGAAGATAGATGGGAATGGGATGGCTCTCAAGAGTTTTCAGTCTCTTCTGTGAAGAAGGTGGTGATTCGAAGTCGTATTTTGATCAATAACTTTAAGTTTAAATGAGTTGCTTGGGTTCCGCTTAAGTGTAATATAATGGTTTGGCGAGCGGAAATGGATAGAATCCCGACTGTGGAGGCTCTGGCTATACGGAATATCCATGTTGATGACAAAAATTGCAGGCTGTGCGAAGTGGATTTAGAATCTTCAGTTCACATCTTCTCGGCTTGTGGTTTTTCTTTTGGGGTGTGGTCTGCTATTGGGAAGTGGTGTGGTTTCGATCCGAGGTCTGCTTACCACACTCGCGATTTCCTTCTTCTTTATAAGCAAACGAAAGGTGGGAAATGGTGGAAGAGGGTAGTTCATGGTATTGTGGTTGTGACTATTTGGAGAGCTAGAAACGAGAAGACGTTCAAAGGCGTGAATGCTATAGTCTCGAAAGTGGTTGGGAATGTTAAATCGTTAGCGTTTTTGTGGTTAAAACATAGGTCTTTATTCACAGATCTCCATTGGGAGGAATAGTGTAAATCCCCTTTGTATATGTTATAGTTGGCGGGTTGGCGGTCCTTGTTTTGAGGGCGTGCCACCGTGTTGTTTAATGAAAGTCTAATTCCAAATTTTTTTTTTGCAATTTTCATATATTGATATTCTTGTATCAACTCAATATATAGATATTACTTGGTTTCTTGAAAGGTGATCAAAACATAATACCAATCACTATATTGATCATAATGGTTTTTTAATCGTAGAATCTGTTAGAAGAAAAATATAAACTTGATTTATATACTTATGTTAGTAGATTATTAAACATCATCATCATCGTCATACTCAGTTAATCCCACCTATAGCAAAGCTAAGGTAGGGTCTGAGGAGGGTAAGATGTAGACAGCCTTACCTCTACCCCTAAGAATAGAGAGGCTGCTTCCAGTGAGACCCCCGGCTTGATGTGGTTTGGTATCAAGCCTTGGACATAAGGCACAAAACACTTAGCGATCGGGACAAACCCGATCAGTGCATGTACCCCTTTGTCTTTTGGCTATCAACGCCACCACATGATGCATGATTAATCGTCCGTCGTTTTAACGTTATTTTCACAAAATTAGTAAAATAACGTTAAAACTAGTGCAACTTTACTTTTGCCCTTCGAGGGCCACACATATATACATTATATGCGTACACCGTAAGTGGGGCGTAAATTAATAATCGGTTATGTAACACACCGATTCATTATTAGTTGTGTATAAGTTTGATAATATTCTAGGGACACACCGGTTGAACATCACATCGGTTGAACATGTATAAATAGGGTCGATAGGTACATAAAATGATATAAGAAACTTTATGTTCCTATAACTAACTTTCAAACATTTCCCTCTCTATTTTCCCTCCAAATAACCGATCCAAATTCTATCGTGGCATCAAAGCCACGATCTAAACCCTATGGATTGTTCGATGTCTTAGAGAAATCTGAAGATATTTCAAGGGAGAAAGGTAAGAAACCATTGATCACCGAACACTATGATCATGAGGATCATCATTTGAAGGCCGAGAGGGCTGCTGAAGATAAGAAGGATTTTGATAATCCATTAAACATCAAGTTCTCTAAATTTCACATCGGATCATCACCAAAGAATCAAGTTGTTAGATGAAAGGCCCAAAGAGAATTAAACAATCAAATTAAAGAAGTTCCCGAATATCCAAACACTATGTGTTGTGGAAAATGTAAAGAACCTTTCCACTTTCGAAAGAATTGTCCAAAGAAGATGGGAAAGACCGAATTTATGGTTAAAGAGACTGACGAGAAAGGTTGGGACAACATGTGGTATGCAAGTTTGACGAGGAAAGAACATGGATGCGGATTCAAGGATCAATTCGCACTCTTTAGTAAATCGTTTGGTATTGAAGGCCAACCGAATGGTTATAGAAGGGAATATTTTTGTGGATAAGGATTGGTCATATTAACAAGTGGTGGGCAACTCCACAAGATAAAATCGGTATACTATGTGCCTACCCTTCGCAAAAATATTTTAAGTATCGATAAGTTGAATAAAGAAGGTTTAGAAGTTGAATTTGATGGAGATGTCTGTCATATCCATCAACCAATCATCCAAGAAAAAAGAAAGATTATAACATGTCGAATCTGTGATGGTCAAGATCACTTCACTTTCAAATGTCCCAAAAAGAAAAATATTGTTCACAAAGATGCACAAGGCGCATTGGAGGCGCAGGAAGGCAAATGGGTCAGATTTAAGGCACACCAAGAGGGAATCACCGAGGAGGATAAAGAAAGGGCTTCCGTATTCAAATACTTTGAAGAATTCTCAATCAACAAGGACAACAATGAAGGTTTTATGGAAAAGGGTCCCATAATGTATCCGACCGAAGGATCACGATTACAAGACTGCATCGTTTTCATGGATTTGATCCATGTTACCACCATGGTCGAAAGGTACAAAAGAAAATATGAATTAGAGTTTGAAAGAACAATTGAATGGTTTATGCAAGAATTCTTAAAGATCAAGATGAGAGTACCGATGCCACCAAGAGATGGAACCAGATATCCAATAAGTTTGTTGGATTTATACACAAAAGTGCAAGTATTCGGTGGTTACGACTGTGATACCCCGCAATTTCAGGTTCTTACTTTAACTAAACTCTAGTTACTTGTACTTACATTCCTTGCATTCTACTTAACTAGGGTTAGCTAGATAAGTCACACGTTGCACAGTTATAAGTTAATAACTGCATAAAGTGGTAATTCGGGGAATTACCAAACTATATACATGAGTATCGAACCCCGGACGTTGGTGAATTATGAAATTAGATAATTGTGGATTAATTGATTGATATTAATTGCAATTACGTGTTTATGTGAATCTATGTGTAAACTGTATGTGATTACGTGAACATAAAGTAAACGCATTATTAAAAACCGTAATCGACGAACCATTAGGAGGGTTGGGGTATAAATACATGGGGTTACACTTGATATGGTCCAAAATAGCAAAAACATAGAAGAAAACACGCAATACACTGGACTGGGCCACCCGAAATGGGCCGAGGCCAAGTGAGCGGCCGCTCACTTGCACCGAGCGGCCGTTCGGCGTGCCGAGTTCGATTAAACCGACTTAATAACCCTATTTAAGCAATCTTGAGCCCCAAGTACCTCATAACCTTAACCCTAATCGTCCCTAACACCTCTCCTACGAAAAATACATCCCGTAACACCTGCTAAAGCTCAAGAACATCATTCAGGAGGCGTAGAAGGTCTTCAGTTGGTGATCTTGAAGTGCTTTTGGTATAACATTCAACCTTTTATGCTTTAATCTTCTTTAATATGTTTTTAAACATCATAACAAAGTTTGTCCAGGTTTGAAACGTTTTTGTAAAGATTAAAACTTTATGTTTATAAAGTTTTAATGGGTTAAACATAATATTATGTGATGATTATTGTATGTGATGCATGATATTGCATGTTTTTGATGTTTTAGACTTCTAGGGTTTATGATTGATGATGTTTAACATGTATCTTGCAAGGTTTTGATCTGATTATGTCTTATTGATATTTTATGATGATTGTTAGGTGTTATTGATCAATTATATGCGTAGATGATTGATTATAACTAGGGTTTATGCGTGTTTAAAATATGGACAAATTGTTTAGGTCGAATTGCAGAGTCTGTAACGTGGCATTAAAGTATTTGTTTTGATGATTTCTTTGCATGAACATGTTGTACAAGGTCTTAGCTTTTCATAATGGGCAAAATCATCTGATTTGGACATCGTTTGATATGTTTTAAGAATTTTCTTTGATTAAAGGTCTAATCAGATTTTCGGATTAATATTTTGGGTCAACTTTAAACGACCATAACTTGAGTTTTACAAAGAGTTAGGTTATGAAATTTGGACAGTAGGTCGACATGGGTAAAACTTGACTTTTCTAAGTGGATTCATCCCGTTTAGATGAATACACAATGAATTTTTCTATGATTTGTGAGTATTTTCTGGACCTAGCTGTATTGTATGATTTTTCATGATTTGTGTGTATGGTTTTATTCCTAAATAAAAATATGGACTTGTCCGGTAGACTCCCTAGAATATTCAGTAAAAGTTTGGGAGTCTAACTCATTGGATAAGTATTTTTAATAAATTGGTTTTCATGGCACATAATCAGTCCTAGAAACACAGATTATGTATTTTACGCTTATGTATCTAATTGGAGTCCTATATGGCTTGTTATTAACATGAACTTGTATGGGCACTTATATGAGATGTATATGAAGTGTGTGACTGATGTTAATCATAATGTTCACCAACGGGTTCGTAGCGTTTACTTGTGCATATAGAAACATTAGGTGTCACTCACACGGTTTTGTATTTTAAAACGTCTTGGACAAACGGGTTGTATGGTGTATTGGTTATACACATATACTCACTTAGTGACACATGTAATAGGGAGTCAGTAGTACGTCCTATTTGTGAAGTTTGGATTATTTGCTTGCAACCTAAGGTGAGTTTCACTACTCTTTTCTCAAAAGCATGCGTCTCGGGTTTGATACAAAACATATAACGTTTTCCGGTTTAGGACTGCTATGACATCCGGGGTTTTGGGGTGCTTTGACTCCTAGTGTGGGTCGTGTTTACGATTCCTTGTGTGGAATCGCGTTTTTAATCAGTTTTGCAACTTTAACTGTCATTTGTGAACTAAACACACTCTATCGCTCTAAAGTCCTTATTATATTATTTGGTTAATCGTTGGAGGCAAATGTGGTATTAGTTGATAGCTCTATTAGGTTGTGCAGCAACCTCATGCTTGAGGTGCTTGGGGCACGGGCATGAACTTCTGACCACAACTTTTGAACTTATTAGTGTTGATAGACACTAGTACTAAGGCAATTAATGTATGTTAACACACTCTGTATGTTCCTAATAATCAGCTGTTTAGTTACAATGAGTGGGCTAGCTACCCCTGACAAGCTTAAAACTGATGACTCTTATGACTTTTGTATTCGACAACTTTATGCTCGTTATTTAAACTGTGAATTCACCAACATTGTTTGTTGACCCACGATATACATGCTTTTGCAGGTAGCTAGCTTCCGGTGTCACAATTAGGAAGCACTGCACGTTTCAGTGCATTTGGGGTCTTGGGCATACACCTAAATTACATATCATGCTTTTACGTTTTCTTTCATATGGTTTTAATTTGGGCGCGTTGTTTTGCGCATGGTTTTAAAGTGTTTAAAAATTTGGTTTACGCTTCCGCAGCTTTACTAGACTTGATTTTTGAAAACGAACTAAATGGTTTGGGCATTTAGAGTTCGTTCATATGACTTATGGCTATGGGATCCTGGTATGTCATGCGCCTCGTGGTATAAACCCCGCTGTGGAAAATTGAGGCTGTGACAACGACAAAGTGACAAATGATGACAATTGGGCAATAGTTGCAATGTCAATGGGATACGGACGAGGGCTACCAAGTTTGGCAAAGAAGGAAGATATAGCAATAACTCTAAGGCTAGTGTATGTTCGCTATTTAGAAATGATGGAATGGTACTATCTGAAATACAAAGGCCGTGAGTTAGTTGTCGAAATAAGGAATGAAGAAGGCAACACAAGTGGTGGAATGAAAGAAAGCGATTGGGACGATGAAGATATGCCACCAAAGAAAAGAAGCCGATCATCCTCAAGTGAAGAATGGAGTCGAACAAGATAAATCAAGTTTAAGGGGGAGATTGTTAGAAGAAAAATATAAACTTGATTTATATACTTATGTTAGTAGATTATTAAACATGTGTTAATATAGTTATTATAAGTTAGAAGTCATATTAATAATCGGTTATGTAACACACCGATTCATTATTAGTAGTGTATAGGTTTGATAATATTCTAGAGACACACCGATTGAACATCACACTGGTTGAACATGTATAAATAGGGTCGATATGTACATAAAATGATATAAGAAAGTTTATGTTCCTATAACTACTTCCAAACAATTCCTTCTCTATTTTCACTCCAAATAACCGTACATTCAAGTGCATACCGATCAAATTCTATCAGAATCAAAGCTTTCAAATGCTTACTGATGACCAAATCCTTTTAGTTCTATTTCTACAAAGCCATGAACCGACTATAAATTTAAAGAAAATGAAACATGAAGAAAATGCAACAGTGATCAACAAAGATTAATAAGAAACAAATACAATGATCTGAAAGTAATGCAAATATGCAATCACAGAAGAAGGAAGAAGAAGTCCGCAATGAAGAAAAATACAAAGAAAATAATCTAATAGAAGAAGCATAAAGATTAAAGAGCGAGAAATTGGAAAAGAGAACATATAAAAAAGAAAAATGAAGATCTAGTAAAAAAGGAGAGGACAAATTTTGTCTGTTATAACATATATTGTTGATCATTCATATTTTGGGTTTTAATTTGAGGACCGATTTATCACAGTGGTTTATTTTTAGTTGCATTTATTTGGTTCCAAGCTAAATGTCTCTTTTATTCCAAGCTAAACAATCTTCATTGTCAGCAATGTTTTAAAAACCGAACCAGTGATTGAACCGGTCATCTTAGAGGTTCACTGGTCGGACCGGTCGAACCGGTTCAACCGGACTCCGAACCGGATAACATTCAAATTAGTTTTAAATTTAGATCTAAAAAATAAACATGAAATTTTAGGTTTGTTTCACTTAATTAAAAAGTAAAAAACTTTTAAAAACGTCGGCCCATTCACTAGCCCACCTTATTAGACTTTAAGACCCATTTTACATAAATTAGGTTATGCACTCATACCACTTACAAGCTTGCAGTCACTTTCCTGTTTCCACAAAGCTTTCCAATTCACCCAAGCTTCCATAACTCCATCAACAATATCCTTGAATCATCCTCTTCCAAATCTGACTCCAATCCTTTCCATCCTAAACCAAACACTTGCCATCCTATCCTTCTCTTTCGAATTCTGAAAATCACATCCAATTACATCAAACAGAGTGAGTCGCTAACCTGAAGATCACCAATGTATCTTCATTGCAGCTTCTGGATCTTCGATCGCTGCTAGATCTGCCACCAAAAGTACTCAACAACAAATGTTGTAGTGATAACGCCGGTCCGATCGCTAGTCACGGTTCCCGGTCCGACCTCCCATTTCCCGGTTCGACCTTCCGGTTCGCATCCTAACGGTCTAATACCCTGAACCGGACCGGCTTAGGCCTCGGATCCCGATCTGACCGGCCGGTCCGGGTTTCAAAACATTGACTGCCAGTTTTTTTCACACAGAGGATGATCAAATAAGAAAAAACTTAATGTGAGAATAAATGATATAATGGCAACATTAAATACTTTAATTTTTTAATTAATTATTCTTTATTTAATTAATTAGTTATTAACAATGTCGTACATATTATCAAAATTTGTCATACACATATCAAAATTCATCTTATATATATATATATATATATATCAAATATTATCATATGTATATTCTACAAATATCGGAATTATCATACTTTATCCTATATATATAAAAATTAATCCTACAATATCCTACACGTAATGAAATTACCATTCATTGTAAGTTAAGTTTGTTTTGAAAAAATACATTTTAAAAATGAATTATAAGTTGAATTTATTTAACTAGTTTAAAAAGATTACAAAATATTCATAATTTTTAACATTAAGTACAATTTGAATCATTATACAAAAGTTTTTTGTGTTATGGTCCATCTAACAAGTTGGCAAAACCTCTAAATTTGAATGGCTCCCAACGCATATTTTGTCGTCCTCCTAACCGAAAAGAAAACACAAATCCTGCTATATTGGAGACCTGGTCCTGCATTAGAATATAAAATGTAATATTCATTTAAATCGTTGAACAAGACTTGAAGATTAGATTCCAGAGAAGTAGTTGATGATTTTTGAAGACATATCTTTTTTGTTTCATATATAATTCGTGTATTACTTATACGGCTTCCTATAAAACGATTTTGTGAAAATGTCAAATATTGATTTCGTTCTACTAGAAAACTGGTCATTTCGAGCAAAATTTATGACCGAAAAAGGTCATAAAAAATTAGGACCTATGACAGAAATTATAACGGTCTCAAAAGTAAGGACCAACCAAGATTCGGTCACTAAACGGTTGTAAATTTTGCGACTGGCTAAAATCTGTTGCAATTCAGTCAACAAAATTATTAAAAAAAAAAAAACAAGTAATCAAAATCCAATTATAAATATGGGTCGCAAATATCTGAAAAACTAAAAAATAAAAATAAGGTTGTAAATTTGTCGCAAAATGAAATATAACAATTTATTTGAAGTAATATTACGTTAGGACATACGAAGGTACATGTTAAAAAAGGTAGCACCTCAAGAAGATTTTGGGGTACCAACCAAAAGATTTTATGTGGGTCTCGAATCTTGTATGCTCATGTTATCCTTTGAATTGTATTTTTGTAGAAAAGGAAATATATGTAGAATCATATGCTTTAATTTGTCTCATTGCTGCATTGTGCATGAGAGAAACATTTTGTTCATAAAGTTGCCCTCCATCTAAGAGTACAAAAAGGACATTGATATTTCTACTTCTTAACTACAAATAATGGTTATATTTGTTATATTTTCCTATCATCAAAATATTTGAAACTATAAAATACAACCGGTTTTACACTTAAGTAGAACTGTAGAAGAGTGGACATTATTTACAAGACATGACTCGAGTGAATTTGTTTTGTTGAACCTTAACTAACTCTTATCTGCGTTTAGACATGAATGTTTATAATGTTGTTTTTAAATCGATTGGGTTTTTTTTAATATACTTAATTTAAACCGTCCAGTTTTTTAAACCGCCCGACGCTCATTTATAAGTACACCATTGCAATGTGTTTTTTCTATTTATGTTTACACCGACCCGTTGTAATGTTGGTCGCCGTGATCATCTTTTTATATGTTATGGTGTAAATTTGTTCAACTAACTTAGCTTTCATGTACAACAATGTAACTTTTCAGTAACTTTTAAATATACGGACGCGATACAGTATTTTATCGGTGTGTAACGTGTCCCGTCGCAATTTTCTTATATTTATATACGTTTCAAACCCGGTGCGAAGTGCTGGCGGCAACACATTAGTTTGGTATAAACTACAAAATATGTAATATATATTAAAATTAGGTTTTAAATTAAATGAGACACCTAACATGCAAACTTACCTTGGTTAAGGTGTGTTTCGAATCATGAGCATTCTGAAACTTCCTTACCATAAACTACAATGTGTCATGACTCATGAGGGTAAGGGCAGAGCCCCCGCCCTTTCATGTAGGCGTAACGTAGACCTTGAGGGCATTGCTCTTCACATCATATAAGGGAAGGGGCAGTGAAAAGCAAAGGGGTAATGACAAAATGCCAAAAAATAATGTCGGTTAGGTTGGTTAAAAGCCCCAATGCCCGTGAAGGTTCCCACTTGTGGAAGGGGCAATGCCCAAATAAAAAGGGGACGTGCGGTATGGGTAGCTTGGAGGGGCTTGTTGTCCTCTCTCCACGCCTTTTAGGTGAACCATGTTTTAATAATCTGTTTATTAAGTTGATAGGAAATAAAACAAATTTTATTTTAGACCGTTTGAAAAAAAAAAGAATATGTCTGAACACACATTTCTATAGCGCCAAACAATAAACTTTCAATTTTGTACATATATATTGGATGGCTCGTTACAAATATCTATATATCTTGCATAAAATAAAAAAAAGCATAGAAAAACATTTAGATCGCTATATTTAGTTGATAAAATATTTTATTATATAATTAAGGGTTTTGAATATATAAACTATATGCAAAATCTATACACACAAAAAAATAATCATTCTATGCTTGTTTTATTTCACTTTGCCTTTATCATCCTAATTCTTTTCCACAAATCTAAAAATGTTAGTACGTTGTGTAGATGTCCCTTGCTTAGCATAGGTGTTTATACGTTGTTTTGTATGCATTTATATGTGTTTTGTGTGATAATAGACATGATTGGGCTCGATGGTGAGTATGAAATATTTACACAACTAGCCATGCTAGTCGTATGATTTTGACACGAGTATGACTCATAGTCGTGTGTCGTATGGGCGACGATGATTCATAGTCGTTTGGCGTGCGACCTAGTTGTCCTATGGTCCTTGGCTAACTAGGTGGGCCTATAATTACCCCAATCATTGCCCTAATCATTCTCAGCTATCACATCACACATTCTCTGAGTTTTGTTTAGGGTTTTAGGTGTGTTATCTTGTATTATTGCACTCGCGCTCTGGTTTAATATAGATTTGACTTTAAAACCATCTTGTGTGTGTTCTCGACATCTCGATATTTTGTGTATAGTTGTTTTTGTTATCTAAACCTCATCTAGAGGATCCCACACTCTTGGCGTGTCATACCCGTGATATTCGGATTGTCCGAAAACGGTCCAACAAGTGGTATCAAAGCCGAGGCTCGTATCATGGGTGTTTAGTAATATTACAACTCAAAAACCAGTGTGTTTTCAGATTAAGAATCAGTGTTTTAAGGTCAAAACCTGTTTTTGAAAGTTTGAAACTTGGTGTTTTAGCAAAAACCTCATATTTTCAAAGATTTGAACAACATTTTGTGGTTAAAACATGTGTTTTTTATTAGGGTTTGCTCAAATAGTGTTTTTACAACTTCCCAAGTCATTAGATCATAAAACACATCGATTTTGAGTAAGTTTGATGCAAAAAATGATGATTTTGTGCAAAACAAGCTAACAGATCTGCTAGGGGAGAGTATGAAAAGGAGGGACGAGTAGGGTTCATAATCGTGTGGGGAAACCATAGTCGCTTTATTTCTACATACTCGTTTGAAATATCACATGATTAGGACATAGTTGTGTCAAATACACACAACTAAGGTTCATAATTACCTGATACCTTCCATAATCGTCTTAATTTTCCACAATCGTTTGTTTTTCCTTTCATAATCATGCAAGAAGTCATAATCGTCCTCAGTGTGTCATAAACATCTGTGTTAGTCGGGTAACAGCTTCATAATCGCCCTAAATCCGTGTTAACGTAAAATTTGACTAATTCAGACATATATTGGACTAATTTTGGACTATTATAAATGACTAATCCGTGCGGTCACCTTAATCAATCGAGACAATCGTATGGACAACCAATGAACGTACTGACCAATCCATGGGCGTATTTGGCTCAATGCAGTGCACAACGGATGCAACAACAACAAGCGAATGTTGCCGAAACAAATCCGTGGGCGTTGGCTGATCAACCATATGCTCAGCAGCAAATGATCTCGGGCACGAATCCCTGGGCACTCGCAGCCGCTGCAACTCAACAAAACCACCATCTATTGTCAATGTTGTTGAGTGAATTCGAAACAAGGAGTTCAAGTAGGGCACCAAAACTTCAACACATGTCCGATTATCATTCACGGAAAGGCAGATTCAAGATACATGTTGAAGGTATAGGCGGAGAAGTTTGGGCAGCGATCGAGAATAGGTATGTTGATAGAGAATTCAAACATTCCAATCGCTTTGGATAATATGCCAGATACTCAGAAACGAAAGTTCAATGCTGAGAAGAAGGCGATGTCTACTATTACTCAAGCTTTACCCAAAGACATTCTGCATCAATTCGCATAGTGTACTACTTCGCATATGCTTTGGCTTACTTTTGCAGAAAGAAATGAAGGGAATGAAAAGACAGATCAACAGAGTTTGAGAATTCACGGCCATTGGGAATGAACCTATGAGAGATCTGACTGCTAGGTACTACCATTTGATGTCAGAAATGTATCACTACGGGGTAGTCTGCACTTCTGCCGAATTAGTTGAGCGGTTCGCAGATGCACTTCCTCCTCACTGTCATCAGTTGTTGGATATTCAGAAGTCTACAAATCGTTATGAGATCATCTCCATCAACGACTTTGTGATCGAACTAGAGAACAAGGAAATTAATGAGATCAGGAGAGCAAACAAGGTCCATAGAACCCAAGTATCTACTATAGGACATCTCCTCCTGATTACAACGTTACCGGATCCAATTCTTAGACTACACTCATATTAAACCAAGTTCCTGTATACACTTTCGACAACTATTGTCCCATTCCAGATGCCATTCCTCCTATGAATCCCTTAGGACAAGCATCCCAATGTTTACCTCAGTATGAGGTGAATCCACCTCAGTAGGGTGTCAATCCCTTCACACACCTTGTAGCTCCAGCGGAAGCAACTCCTAACTTAAGTGGACCATCTTCATCTAGGTATGGTGGGGCTTCATCATCAGGTTTTGGTGGGGAATCTAATTCGGGTGCAGGTCTGCAACAATTGAACACTTCGGGTTTCGAGAAGGTGTCGGTAGAGGTAGCACATGAGCATATGGCACTAACGTCAACACTGGTCAATTCCTATAGTGGACTAGTTACTGGACAGATTGGTAATAATCATCTCACTCAAGAAGACTACTCCCAGATCGACAAGGATGATATGGATTGATAGATATTTAGTGGCATTTTGCAAGCATGGTCAGAAGGTCAAAGGAATTTATGGATCGGATGGGGAGAAGGGACGTATTGATCAACAACAAGACCAGGTTCGGGTTTGATAAAGGCAAAGTCATTTGCTACAACTGTCATACAAGGGGACACTTTAGTCATGAATGTGACAGACCAAAGCAGCAAGGTATTCAGAATCCCTTCAACAACAACAACTGTGCAAATACAAACCAAAGGCAGCAAGCTCAGACACAACCTAATCAAAATGTTGAACAAGCGATCGTCCCAGTGAAAAATCAACACCATAATGCTCCCGGAAACAATAATCAAGGCCAAGCACTGGTAATTCAAGCTGATGAAGGATTCAACTAGAATCTTCACATTGAGGGAGAAGACGCTCCACAGGGTGGTGGCCATGAGACATGGAACAGATTGAAGCAGCGGATGTTGAAGTTGAAGATAATTCAAGTATGGCTGATGTCCCAGCTAACAACTCTTCCGATGATGATTCTGATTATGAGTTTGACCTGGATATGGATGTGGAACAGTTACTTGCAGAAGCTGATGCTCTCAAATGTTAAAGATCTTTCCAGGTTGATGCCGAATGTTCAAAGCCCAATTTTTCTAAATACTTTGGAGCTAAGAAGTCTGTTGCTCATTATGCTCTCATGGCCATCACTGAATCCTCAACTAAGGTTAGTTCTTCTTACACATCTAAATCTAATCTTAAATGTCCTGAATGTGAAAAGTTAGCATATAGATTCGACAGGTTAAGAGAAGAGAATCTGAATGTAAAAGCCGACTTAGGACAATGCCAACGTTAAAATGACTCTTTGAAATCAAAAGAAAAGGGTTTTAAAAACGCAATAGAGGCTTAAAAAAGGATGTTTCTGAAATGTCCAAAACTCTTTCTAACAAGCAAATTTCAATTAACAACTATATTAACTAGTTAGAGGACATAAAGAAACAGTTGGCAATTGTAAATTGTGATTATGAGAAGCTCAAGAAGAAACTTGAAAGTTACCTTAACTGCATGTATATTCTTGATACTCCAGAAAGGAAGAGTACTCCCACTAACCCGGTGTATACAATGTGCTCCATCTGTGAGATTTGAAAATCACACATTTGACGTCTTACCCAAGGAGGATGTTGTGAGTACAACGGTTAACACTTCATATGTTGGTGATCCACATCAAACTAATGTGAAAACAATGATAGGTGGTAGTTAGGATGCTGATGTGTTGAGTGTTTGTGAGACAGACATCTCTAATGATGAGTCTGGTGATCCTAAGAAGGATGTACCGACTAAGAATGAGGATATTCCAATCCAAAATCACATTCTTTGTGATCCTTAGCCGAAAGGACACCTTTCTGAGGGCAAAGAAGTCATGAAGGTGTTCTACAGAATGAAAGGCTCTGCTAAAATCTACTCTGATGATGAACTTCTCATCAAGTTCATCGACCCTACTTTAATAACTAAAATTTGGCAAGAATCCACTATTACTTTCAAGAAAGAAAAATGGAACAAGGAAAAAGGGAAGGTGGATAAGGGTAATCAAACTAAACAATCCGAAAAGAAAAATCAAAAGAAGAACACCCATGACTATTCAAAACAGACTTAGAAATCAAATCCCAAGAAGCATGTAACTCAGTTTGTAAGACCTATTGGTGAAGTCGAAAATGATGACGGTGGAAACCTCAGATCAGTCAGCAAAGACAATGTATAGAGGACCAAAAGACCTTTGCCAGACGTCCAAACCAAGGGATAAAAGGGAGAAACAATCATCATCTCCCAAGTTTGAGGAATACAAATCATGTTACAACTGCAAGGAACGTGGGCATTTAGTTGCTGCGTGCCCTGAGTGTGAATGGAAGAGGGTCAAAATTGATGAAGCTCCATGTCCTAGCAAGCCTACACAACATGTTTCCCCAAAACTTTCTGAAAAACAAAAAAGGAAATAACCTATATATGAAAACAAGTATGGGGGGAGCCCTAAGGCAAATGCAGAGGCTAAGCCAAAAGCTAAGCTTGCAGCTAAGCCAAAGGAAACCCTAAGTCAAAATCACATGCAGTTAAGTCTGAAGTGGTTCCAAACACTGTTCCACTCAAGGAATCTAAGGCAAAATCTTCAAGCTCTAAGGCTAAGAAGAAATCAAAGCGACAGAAACCATAACAGGTTTCTAGGCCCAAGTCACCAACAAAATCTGGAGAATCATCAATTTCAGCTACCGGACCATCGGGAACAACCCCAACTCTAAATGGTAAATGGGTTGACTTTCCAATAATAGATGATCATGGCAGACCCAAGACCGTCAAGGCTTGGGTCCCCTTAACTAATAATCTATGAATGTTTGTGCAGGGAGTTCCACAAGGCCTTATCAGCAGCCTATGGATTGTTGATAGTGGAGCTTCTGGGCACATGACATGCGACTTGACCCTACTATTTGACATAAAGAATATCAACAGGGGATATGTAGCTTTTGCTGGTAATAAAGGAGAATATATAATAAAAGAAGGTAGCATGAGTAATGGAATGGAATTGTAAGTTTTGAGAAGATAAGCTTTGTGAAGCAGATAGACCACAACTTGCTGAGTGTTTCGCATATATGCGATAAGAAGTACATGGTATTCTTTAATAATAACGCATGCTTCATTTTGAAACCGGGTTTTAAGATTCTGAAGGAGTGGGTTATGATTTCAGCTCCAAGGGTAAACAATTTGTATATATTGGATATGAGTGAGGCTATAACAACATGGGCCATGTCACATGTTTTTCTGTCAAAGGCGACAGAAAAGGAATTCATGATGTGGTATAGATGAATGAGGCACATTCACCTAAGGAAGATGAATCACCTAGTGAGGAATCAACTTGTTGAAGGTGTCTCAGTCAAGAATTTCCATCTCAATGACGTCTGTGTCTCATGTAAGAAAGGGAAGCAAAAGAAGAAATATCACAAGCCCAAGAAGGTCAACTCAGTCAATGTTACTCTCAAATTTTTGCACATGGATCTCTTTAGGCCAGTCAATCACAAAAGCAAAAATGGAGATATCTAATGTCTGGTTGTCACAGATGATTATTCAAGATTCTCTTAGGTGGTGTGCATGCAGTATAAGAGTGAGACATTCGAAATCTTGAAGAACCTGTTTACAAAGATTGAAAATTTATATCATCTGAAGATCCGAAGTATTCGAAGCGACAATGAAACAGAATTCAAGAATCAAGCTATGGAGGCACTGTGTACTAAAAAGGGTATTCATGATGAGTTCATAGCACCATACACTCCACAACAAAATAGGGTTGCAGAAATAAAGAATATGACTCTTATAGAAGCTACCAGAACAATGCTCGCAAACTCGAACCTTACTGTATTCTTCTGGAATGAGATTGTTCACTGCGCGTGTTACACTCTAAATAAGGTTCTGATGGTAAAGAAGCATGGTAAGACTTCTTACAAATTGCTGAATCATCAAAAACCAAACTTAGAGTTTCTGGAACCATTTGGAGCTCCGTGTACCATGATCTAACCACACGAGAAATTTGGAGCAAAGGTAGAGGAAGGTTTCTTTGTTTGATACAGCACTCCCAATAAAAGAGTGTACATCAAAAGAACCAACCATGTTGAAAATTTGGCTTATTGTCGCTGTTCAACGTTACACTGTCAATGCTCCTGGTACTGGACCCAATTGGTTATTTGATTCTTTCAACATAGATTCTGTGGTGGTGGACAATGTTATTGCACAAATGTATTACGAATGTGAAAACGCATCCAGCTCACCCCTTGTGCGTCTGATCATCGTTAATGCACCAACAACATTTGCTACTTTAGCTCCTACGGATCCCCCTACCAAATCCACAACAGCAAAAGAAGAGGAAGTTTTTCAGGAAGCGTCAGCAGAGATTCAAGACTCATCTTCATCTGACGAGGACTTCACAGAATCACAGGAGACTCTAACTGATGAACAAGATGGAAATGGTGAATCTACCACTATAACTCCAATTGCACCTCAAGTAAACAATCCTGCAAGTCCTTCTTCTTTTGGAACACCTGGTATCAATTTGCGGATTGATTTTTCAAAGTTCTATATACAACCCGCTTGACCTTCACTTCAAATGTCGTAGAGACAAATCTTTCTGAAGTTCTGGAAAATCTCAATTTGGATTTGGATGATCTAGTGCTAACACATCCAGAATCTCAGATTTACAACACTCATCCGTTGCAAAATGTGATTGGTAATCCAACTAGCCGAGTCATGACCTGTCGTTAGCTCAGAAATGCTAGTACAAGTGACATTGCAGGTACGCTGGCCTTATACTAAAAAATCAGAGAAGTCGGTGTTCAAAACGATTGATCCTTCAGTCTCCATGTATCTCAACTAGAACCAAGAACCATGCAGGAGGCATTAAGAGAGGAACCATGGATTGAAGCTATGCAGATAGAACTTCACCAGTTCCAAAAACTAGGACTGTGGGACTTAGTTGACTTACCTCCGGGCACAAAGAAAATTGGAATGAAATAGGTCTACAAATGCAAATGGGATGGCCGCGGGGTGGTTATTATAAACAAGGCTCGATTGGTTGTCCTCGACTTTCGGCCGATTGAGGGAATAGACTACAATGAAGTATATGCTCCAGTTGCTCGCCTTGAAGCTATTCGGATGTTCTTAGCTTACGCTTCGTACAAAAGATTCAAGGTGCATCAAATGGATGTGAAAATTGCTTTTCTTTATGGGATCGTGAAGGAAGAGGTGTATGTTGCGCAGCCACCGGGATTTGAGGATCTGTTTCCTCATGAAAAAGTCTACAAATTGAATAAAGTGTTGTATGGACTCCATCAAGAACCGCGTGAATGGTATCAAATGCTGAGCAACTATCTGATATCCAACGGGTTCAAACGTGGACTCGTGGATTGCACCTTATTCACCAAGGAAAAAGGTGGCGACTATCTTCTGGTACAGGTTTACGTTGATGATATTATTTTTGGGTCTACTAACGATGAATTGTGCAGGGAATTTGAAAAATTAATGCAGGAGACATTCGAGATAAGCTCGATGGGGGAAATACAATTCTTTCTTGGGCTGCAGGTAGAATAACAAGCGTCAGGGATCTTCAATCAGTAGACCAAATACGTTGCTCACATCTTGAGCTGGTTTCAGAAGGAAGACTCTACTCCTGTTTCCACCCTTATTCAAACCAATCACGAGATTGGTGTTGACGAGAAAGGAAAAGTTGTTGATCCTTTCGTCTATCGACCAACGATTGGCATGGATTGGGTATCCAAAAATTGTGCGGAGATTGTCTGCCCCCGAGAAGTTGGTTCGTATCCCTTTGTCCAATGGTGAAATCCTCTCGATTCGAAGAGATATTAGTGGATCTACTCTTCACATTATATCTTGCATCAAGGCGCATAAATGTTTAAGGAAAGGTTGTGTCGCGTTCCTGGCACACGTCATTGAGCAGAAAGCTAAAGATTCAAAACTCGAGGACATACCATTAGTGCGAGACTATCCCAATGTTTTTCCAGAAGACATGCCACGGCTGCCACCGCCACGACAAGTCGAGTTTCGCATTGACCTAGTCCTAGGAGCTGCCCCAGTAGCCTGCACTCCATATTGTTTAGCATCATCCGAGATGCAAGAATTGTCTAACCAGCTCCAAGAATTGTTAGACAAAGGTTTCATTCGCCCGAGTTTTTCTCCGTTGGGAGCGCCGGTTCTGATTGTGAAGAAAAAGGACGGTAGTTTTCGCATGTGCATCGATTATCGGGAGCTTAACAAGTTGACCATCAAGAACAAGTACCAACTACAGAGGATTGACGATTTGTTTGACCATTAGCAGGGTTCCAGCTATTATCTGAAGATCGATTTGCGTTCAGGGTATCATCAGTTACGGATCCAAGAGGACGACATATTGAAGACTGCTTTCAGGACTTGATATGGACACTATGAATTTTTGGTTATGCCATTCGGTTTGAAGAATGCACCTGCTGTTTTCATGGATCTTATGAATCGCGTCTGCAACCCCAACTTGGACAAATTCGTGATCGTTTTCATTGATGACATCTTGATCTACTCGCGAACCAAAGATGAGCACGAACATCATGTTAGATTTATATTGGAGTTGCTCAGGAATGAGAAATTGTTTGCCAAGTTTTCTAAATGCGAGTTTTGGATTCTAGAAGTCCATTTTCTTGGTCACGTTGTGAACGAGAAGGGTATTCTGGTCGACCCCACCAAAATTGAAGCGATCAAAGATTGGGAGGCGCCGAAGTCCGACAATTTTTTGGTCTAGTTGGTTCTTACCGCTGGTTCATCGAAAACTTCTCTAAGATTGCCCAACCACTTACAGCCTTGACATAGAAAGACAAAAAGTTCGATTGGGGAGTCAAGCAAGAGGAAGCGTTCCAAGCTTTGAAGAATAGGTTTTGTAGTGCTCCGAATCTTTCTCTTCCTGAAGGTGCCGATGATTTCGTGGTTTATTGCGATGCTTCACATAAAGGTCTTGGATGTGTACTTATGTAAAGGATCAAGGTTATCGCTTATGCATCTCGTTAACTCAAGATTTATGAGAAGAATTACACCACTCATGACCTGGAGTTAGGTGCAGTAATCTTCTCTGTCAAGATCTGGAGGCACTATCTTTATGGTACTAAGTGCACCATCTTCACCAATCACAAGAGCTTGCAACACATCTTCAATGAGAAGGATCTGAACATGCGGCAACGTAGACGGGTTGAATTGCTAAATGATAACGACTGTGAGATCAAATACCATCCGGGAAGGCCAATGTTATGGCAGACGCCTTGAGCCGGAAGGAACGAGTCAAAACTATGCGTGTGCATGCGCTAGGTTTAACCATTCACACAAATCTCACTACTCGCATTTGCGAAGCTCAACAGGAGGCTCTGAAAGGTGAGAATCTGTAGGATGAGTCTTTATTCAAGATGGTTGATCTTTTGGAACCAAGATTTGACGTCCCGGTTTATTTTGCTAATCGGATCTGGGTACCATGTTTTATCGGACTATGCGATTTAATTCTTGAGGAGGCCCACAAGTCTAAGTACTTGGTTCACTATGGAGCCGACAAAATGTACAAGGACGGGAAGGAATTCTATTGGTGGCCCAAACTTAAGGGTGAAATTGCAACCTTTGTCAGCCGATGCCTTACGTGTTCGAAGGTCAAAGCTGAGTATCAGAAGCTATCCGGTCTACTTCAGTAACCCGAAATTCCTGTTTGGAAATAGGGACAGATCTCTATGGATTTCATTACCATGCTGCCTAAGACGTCCAGTGGTCACGACACGATTTGGGTAATTGTTGACTGATTGACCAAGTATGCACATTTCCTGCCGATCAAGGAAACTGACAAGTTGGAAAAACTTGCCAAGTTGTATATCAAGGAGATTGTGACTAGCCATGGTTTGCCTGTCTCAATCATTTCCGACCGTGACAGTCGACTCACTTTCCGATTCTGGCAAACTCTTATGGATGCACTAGGCAGTCGTCTGGACATGAGTACAGCCTATCACCCTCAAACCGACGGCCAAAGCGAACGGACAATCCAAACCAGGGAAGACATGCTTTGTGCTTGCATATTCGATTTCGGTGGAAATTGGGGCTCTCGTTTACCCTTGGTTGAATTCTCCTACAACAACAGCTACCACACCAGTATCAAGGCTGCCCCGTTTGAAGCCTTACATGGACGTAGGTGCAAATCTCGTTTGTGTTGGGCGGAAGTTGGAGACAAATATTTGACTGGACCCGAGCGAATTCAAGAAACAACCGATAAGATGTTTCAGATCTGTGATCGTTTGTGGAAGAGGACATTCAGATAGCTGATCTTGATGCCGAATTAGATACTCCTCATTCACCTTAAGCAAAAACTAAGAAAGGTGGTCAACTAAAGAGGAAATTTCAGCATGTTGGGTCAGCCTCAAAGAAGAAAGTTAAATATGGTCGTCTCGCTGATGTTGTCACGCAAGTTTCGCCAAGCAAGACAACTACGTCTGAAACAACAACACTGTCCTCTGTAGCAACAATAGTCATTTCCTCTGGTACAGCAGCCGTGTCTACTAGTCTTCCTAGGTCAATGCCTGCACCGGTAATCTTCACTGTGTCAATCTCAGTTATCGGTGTAGCGACCTCTTCTGTTCTACCTTCTCCAGCTCTGACCTCAAGCTCAGTCAATGATATTATCAAGAATCTTCGAGTAGATATGGATCCACCTACTTTAGCTCCTCAATCTACATCAACATCAACTCCTGCTGCTCCCAGTGATATATTTCAGCGCCAACTGAACGAAGTTGTGGCATTCATGGATGCTCAGGGGCGTGAAAATGCGTTGTTGAAAGGTAATGTTGTGGTAATCAAAGACAACGAGAGGCAGATGCTAGAGTTGTTGGCCAAAACTATGAGGGTGAATAAAGAGTTGCAAGCAACAAACGTGGCACTTAAACTGTCGAATCAACAGCTTTTCAAGTCAAACCAACAACTAGTCCAGTCGAATCAAGAAACTGTGGTGAGACTGACAAATGTAGAATCACAATATCAACAGCTGCAGCTGGTTAATGTCAACAATGAAAGAAGGATTGAAGAATACAAAACTGAGAACCAATGAGTCAAGGATGAGGTTGACATACTCTTTATAGACCGTACCAGGATTACAGGTACACATGTGTCGGGTGAAGAAGAAGATGAGGATGATGATGAAGAAGAGGATGAAGATGATAATGATGATGACGATGATGATGATGATGATGGTGATGATGGAGCTGGAGATACTGGTGCGGGTTCCTCGTCTGGAGTGGGAGAGGACGCCGTACTAAGAGCGAACACGACACTCAAGGATAGGATCCTAAAGGCAGCGCGTCTGCTCAGGGGGAGTTTAATGCTGAGGCGATCAAGAGACTGAAAGAATTTATTTTAACTGGATCGGTGCATCGTAAAGCTACAGAGCCGTTGAGGAATATCTTTTTATATGATGACAACGTGAACCCAATCAAGGTTCCTCAACATGAAGATCTGGAGGAAGGTGAGATACCACCTGAATTATCTAGAGAAGATATGGCGAAGATATTTGGTATCACACTTGGAGAATCATCAAGCACAAATCATTCTCCTCCAGAGCAGGATATTATCAAGAATCTTCGAGTAGATATGGATCCACCTCCAGAGAATCATCAAGCACAAATCATTCTCAGTCAATGATATTATCAAGAATCTTCGAGTAGATATGGATCCACCTACTTTAGCTCCTCAATCTACATCAACATCAACTCCTGCTGCTCCCAGTGATATATTTCAGCGCCAACTGAACGAAGTTGTGGCATTCATGGATGCTCAGGGGCGTGAAAATGCGTTGTTGAAAGGTAATGTTGTGGTAATCAAAGACAACGAGAGGCAGATGCTAGAGTTGTTGGCCAAAACTATGAGGGTGAATAAAGAGTTGCAAGCAACAAACGTGGCACTTAAACTGTCGAATCAACAGCTTGTCAAGTCAAACCAACAACTAGTCCAGTCGAATCAAGAAACTGTGGTGAGACTGACAAATGTAGAATCACAATATCAACAGCTGCAGCTGGTTAATGTCAACAATGAAAGAAGGATTGAAGAATAAAAAACTGAGAACCAATGACTCAAGGATGAGGTTGACATACTCTTTATAGACCGTACCAGGATTACAGGTACACATGTGTCGGGTGAAGAAGAAGATGAGGATGATGATGAAGAAGAGGATGAAGATGATAATGATGATGACGATGATGATGATGATGATGATGGTGATGATGGAGCTGGAGATACTGGTGCGGGTTCCTCGTCTGGAGTGGGAGCGGACGCCGTACTAAGAGCGAACACGACACTCAAGGATAGGATCCTAAAGGCAGCGCGTCTGCTCAGGGGGAGTTTAATGCTGAGGCGATCAAGAGACTGAAAGAATTTATTTTAACTGGATCGGTGCATCGTAAAGCTACAGAGCCGTTGAGGAATATCTTTTTATATGATGACAACGTGAACCCAATCAAGGTTCCTCAACATGAAGATCTGGAGGAAGGTGAGATACCACCTGAATTATCTAGAGAAGATATGGCGAAGATATTTGGTATCACACTTGGAGAATCATCAAGCACAAATCATTCTCCTCCAGAGCAGGATCCTCGTTATAATGAAGTCAAAATGGAAGATATCACAAACGAGGAATATCCAGAATATTGTTTCAACAATGAAAGCACCAATATACCAGATATTGATGAAGATATGCTCAATAAGGCTAATGATCGGCTTCGCTCTGAACAGAAATCTACTCCTAAAGATGCAAAATCAAGAAAAGAGCATGTTATGAAGCTGTTTGCACAATGGTATCTGTGACACCCGGCAAATTCAGGTTAACAACGTGGTCTAGATTAAAGTCTACCTTAGCGAGTCACGTGTATTCTGTACTTAACTAGGTTAGTTGAGTCGGGTTATGGTTCGGGAACTGTTATGTGAGTCTAGGGAATCATTAGATGTTGGCCTAGAGGATCGCTAGATGTCAGTCATTAACCAAGTGTACAAGGGGTGACGATTCGGAGAATCGTCAAAGCATAGGGAACATGCAAGTCTCGAGTCCCGGGAATTGGTGAACGAGTGTGAATGTGTTTATTTGCAAGTGTTATGTGTTTACAATCATTATGTGACTTGTCGGTATGTGAAAATGTGTTAACATATGTTAAAACGGGGTTTAACGCGCAAAATACTTGGAACAACACCCTATAGGCGATTAGGGTGAGCTAATCACCTATAGGGTGGCGAGTAGCTCATCTCAGGTGGCGATTAGGGGACCCCAGGTGGCGATTAGGGGGCTAATCGCCTAAGGGGGTGGCGATTAGCAACCCTAATCGCCTGCAACTGGAGCCTAATCGCCTGCAACGTGGGTTACGACTAAAAACGACTATAAATACAATATTTGACCTCCTAAACTTCATAATATCAACCCTAGTCGCCCCACAACTCGTCCCAACACCCACACAACCTCTGGAACACGATTTTGGATCAAACAACCTGATTTCAAGCCTATTTCATCAATCAATCACAATCTTAAGGTGTGGTTTTCATCCATGCAATCTTTACTAATGTTTTTATTGAATCCCTAATGGTCCAGACCTGTTCATAAACACTTGTGTCTTCTGTAAATCGTTAATAATCGTTATTGTATGGATTCTATATGTTATGCATGTTGTATGTGTATGTTTTAATTAAAAGATAGGATTTTTGAGATTCAAGAAGGGTTGTTATCATGATATTAGGGTAGTTACTGATTTATGATGATGGTATGATGTGGAAATCTGATGGATTGTTCATTAGGTTATGTTTATGCATGTTAATGTGATGATTACATGATACTTGTGTTATGTTTTAGAAACATGGTTGCATCCAGGACTGCTAGAACAAGGTTAAACGAAGTATTTTGGTTTAAACATGTTTAGGATACTTGTTTGATTGATATTGGAGGTTAACACACGTTCTAGGTTTGATTTGGAGTGTTAAACGCGCGAAAAACCGGAACAGACCTGCAGGTAGCGATTAGCAGGGCTAATCACCTAAGGGATAGGCGATTAGCAGGCTAATCGCCTACCAGAAGGGGCTAATCGCCTACCCTGTAGGTGATTAGCATGCTAATCGCCTGATATGGTGTGTTTTTGCATGCTGCATGACCCTAATCGCCTGATAAGTTCTGAAATGCATGTCACATGACCCTAATCGCCTACAAACTCAAAAATTAGCATACCACATGACCCTAATCGCCTAATGTATAGGCGATTAGCATTCCTAATTGCCTGTTGACCAACATAATTGCCAGTTGACTTTTCCTAATCGCCTGAACTGCTGCAGTAAGTGTATTTTAGCAATCCGAGACCCGTTTTGACACCTAGGAACATGCTAGGAACCCCGTAACATGTCTAATAACTCGGTAACATGTGTTCGGGTCAATAATGTGTTAATTGAACTATGTGCTAGAACTTGTTGGACTTTAACGTATGTTAAGTGTGACTGCATGATTATGTGTTTGTGAGTACTAGTGTAACACGGGAAGTCTCGGGTCACCAATGGGATGTCGAGTCTTGTACGTTTGGTCATGTTAACAGTAAACGTGTTGTCAAACAAACTTGGTTATGGTCTGGACATCTAGGGACTAACTAACCTACGGGTTATTAGTCTAAGTACTTGTAACTGTCATATGTTAGGTCGTCGCTTTACGGGGCTAGCATAGCTTGTTGGCTTATTCTGTTATCTGAAGTAACGCAACCTAAGGTGAGTTTACGGCCCCACTTTACTTGGTTTTCACTTTTCGGGGGAGAAAACATGTGTTAAACAACTATTTGGTAACAACTGTCATACTATGGGTTTTCAAACGGTTTACTATACGATCTTTGGAAGTCCCGGGGGGAACCATGAATGTGCTGGTTTGCACAACGGGGAAATGTGAATAGCGCTATTGGGAGTGACCAACCCCACCCGTCGGCATGGAGCGCCGGGCGGGTGCATATTGTCTCAAACAGGAACAGGTTTACTATTCGGGCACAACAACTGGTATGCGAGTTAGTAATGGTTTTCCAATCGTAGTAGTAATGGAACATGCGCCTAGCTAGCGTACTTGGTTTACAATTGTTATAGTATGGACAGGTTGAACTTGGAACTTTGATTACAAACCTGTAAACTCACCAGCATTTTTGTGCTGACGTAAACTCTCACATGTTTTCTCAGGTCGCTAAGGTAGCAAAATGGAACTAGGGCGCACACGTCTGCACGGCGTCTAGTTAGAGTCGCATGGTTTTTGAACATTGAACATTTGGTTTTACTTTGTTATGTAACGATATTTAGCTTCCGCTGATGTTTAAGATTTTTGAACTATGTTTTTGAAATTCATTTAGTATTGTTTATTGTGATCATTGACTTGGATCCTGGTTTGTCATGCGCCTCGCGGTAAAACTCCGCAAGTGGATTTGAGGGTGTGACAGTATCCATCTCCAAGAGAGCGTAATGTGAAGAAGACACCTGAGCAGGCATCCGTTTTCAAGAAGCGCTTATCGAAGATGTCTGGGAATATTCTGAGTTGGGTATACATAGAGCATGCGAAGGTGTTTGGTATTAAGTTGAAAGACAGATTACTATACTTTGATTTCTACAGAAAAATCAGGAGTCTTCCATATTGGTACGTTAGAGATCTGGTACGTCATCAGCCATTATACTATCAGAAGTGTCCAGGATTTGATTCCTTTGTGAACATCCTGAGAAGAGAAAGCCAAGATGGCTGGAACACCTTCATGCCACAGTATCCGAAGTCTTACAAGACCAAGGAGCTTCATCTGAAGATAGGAAATCCAATGGGGAAGCACAAGATCAAGCCACCACAGAGCATGTCGAAGATCCTAATCGCTCCATTAGAACAAAACTTCCATTCAAAATTCTGGTTCTTGTATTATGACTACTTAACGACCGAAGCAGGGATTATTCTTGACAATGCACCAAAGATTTGTAGAAAGATTCATGTTTTGGATCGTATGTGGCTGATCAACTTGTCCGAAGAGATATGGCTAGTCTCTATCATCATCCAATTCATTTCCTCGATCCTGATGCAAATCAAGCGTTAAAGTTTCAACGAGTGATCTCGATTCTGCTTTGCTTTCAAGGTTAATGTTGGATGTGACTGGTCTAAGATTAGCAAGATTCGGGTTGCTCAACAACAGAAAGAAAAGTGAAGATGTGTTGCTGCTGAAGATTGCAGAAGATTTTTGAAGATTTTGAAGACATACTAGCTAGGTCCAAGGGGGAGTCTATTAGTATATGTTGTATAGATGTCCCTAGCCTAGCATAGGTGTTTATACATCATTTTGTATGTGTTTACGTGTGCTTTGTATGATAATAGGCATGATTGGGCTCGATAGGCGAGTATGAAACATTTACACGACTAGCCTTGCTAGTCGTGTGATTTTGACACGAGTATAACTCATAGTCGTGTGTCATATGGGCGACTATGGTTCATACTCGCCTAGCGTGTGACCTAGTTGCACCATGGGCCATGGGCTGACTAGGTGGGTCTATAAATACCCCAATCATCGCCCTAATTATTCTCAGCTGTCACATCACACATTCTCCGAGTTTTGTCTAGGGTTTCGGGTATGTTATCTTGTATTATTGTACTCGCGCTTTGTTTTAATATAAATTCGACTTTGAAACCATCTTATGTGTGTTCTTGGCATCTCGTTATTGTGTGTGTTGTCATTTTTGTTATCTAAACCGCGTCTATAGGATTCCGCACTCTTGGCGTATCATACCCGTGATATTCGGATTGTCCGAGAATGGTCCAACAAAAAACACACAAGAATTTATTCTCATCTATGTCTAACTTCAATACAGATGATAGTATTTTAATGATATATTCACGACATTTAAATTTGTTGGAATTCACTTAACAAAATACGAGAAAATATAGTATACATATATTGTTAGACGTCCTAATCTTACATCGGATAAAGAGTGATCGACTTACAAAGTTCTCATAAAAAGTGACCATATTACAAACCTAAAGATGTCTGAGACAGTAATATCCTAGTTTGAATTAAATAGGTTTTCTTGGGAATCAGGCTGTTAGGCTTATAATAGAGGGTTTAATTGTAAACCTAATTGCACCTATTGATCGATACGAAGCCACTTTATGATTCTAATGTTCGGTACCAACTATAACAAATTGGTATCAAAGACAAACTCAGAGTGGTGGCTTGGAGTGACGTGGATTGGAAGAAGCTAGATGTGACAAATATGGTTGTGACCATGGAGGATGTTGGCCCTTAAGGAGGCTTGAACATTACGGACTGGAAGCTTTGCAAAGTATAGCCTTGTCCCACATCGGTTGTGTGGACAACATATGTGGGGTTTATAGTCCAATCAGATTAGTTTATTTTTTTTGGGTTGAGCCATAAATTGATACAAGTTAGGAGGAGCGGAGTACATATTTGATTTAGACTATTCTATTTTTTTGTGCTAATGCACCTTGATAGTTCAACGGGGGCAAAGCCGACTAGATAAAAGGGGGCGGGGGCACCGCCCTTGATATCATGGTTCCAGGGTGGTAACCCTGGTTTGTTCCAAGGGGCAAGGTGCCTTTGATTGGGGTTAAAAGTTGATTAATTTTAATGTTCAGCATTGATTTTAATCATTGGTATAAAAATTGGGGCTCGAAATGAAAACTAAAGATTTGTAGAAACTTTTGTGTCTCGGTAGCAAAATTGTTGGTCTTGGTTTGTACCAACTGAAGCATTAGTAGCCAAAACTGATGCAACTATATATAGTTGACAGTTAATTTAGGGGCGAAGCATAATATGGAGGCCTGGGGGAGCCCCGGCTCTTGCCGTTTTTTGGCTCAGTGGTGGAATTTTGCGATTTTCGTAAGTAATTCTTATATGAATTGAGTTCAGGCCCCGCCGATTTTATCTTTCGGCACCTACAGATCGGAAAAAATGAGACTGGCCCCCACCGATTCAATCTCCAAGCTTCACCACTAACAGTTATATCTACCAACCAGAGGCGAAGTTTCTTGAGGACCCGAGGGGCCCCCGGCCCCCACCGTTTTTTGGCGCAACGGGAAAATTTTACGATTTTCGTATGTAAATTGAGTTCGGGTTGAGTCCAGCCACTACCAATTGGAAAAAATAAGTCCGGCCCCCACCGATTCGAGAACCAAGTTTCGCCATTGCTGCCAAGTGTCATGTTAGTTCATGAAGAGTTGTGATGGTTAATTACACCAACAAAACCCTATATAAAGGAATCATTAATTGGCCTTATTTGGTAGATTGAACTCACATGAATTTTGACACGATTTTCATATAAATTGTCATTCTCGTTATTGAAACCTATCTATATTATCTTATTAAGGAGGAGTGATGTACAACATAGTAATTTGCATTTTGGTATAACTTAAGAAGCAACATGTACAACATATTTAAGCAAGAAATTTAAGGGTATTATGGGCATAGTTGGGACAATTAAGACACTTAAAAGGATAATATAGACATTTTACCCACCTCCCCCCTTTATAATATCAAAACAATTTTACAATGCTACCCTTCATTTCCCATTCTGCCCCCCCACAATGGTCACCATTCACTGTTATTCAATGGAATCGGTCATATAGTTCATCAGTCCTTCAGCCGTTTCATCACTGAAGTTCAATGCAAGGGATTCAATGTGATTTAATTCCATCATTAATTCTACCTCACCCCGTTCGTTTGCATCCCCGCCATGTTAAACCATGTTAAGAACTCTGCCATGGAAATTAGATTCACACCCAAACGACACTGATGATGGTGATATGCAGATGGTTGGTGATTCAATGGTTAGATATCGTCTCCGGCGACTAAGGTGAGGATCCATCGAGCAATAATACTTGAATTTTCATTTATACTTTAGCCTATTTACAGGCACTATTTTGATTTTGGAAAACCCCAAATTGACTTGTGTTTGGTATGAGGGGCTTGTAGGAAAAAGACCATTTCCTTTTCAAATTTGATTTTTTTGAAAACTAATTTTATTCTTTTGTTGGTGATGGGATTGGAAAAAGGCAAAAAGGTTGGGTGATTGCTTGGAAAATGCAGGGTTTGAAGAGTTGTTTCACCTTGAAAGGAGTCACAGGAGGTTTTATACATCATTCGTGAGCGCAAGGTCAGTTACTTAGTTTTTTCCTTGTAATATTCTTGCCATGATTATGACAAACTCATTACCATACGTCCATCATACAAGCAATGGACATGTTGGCCAAAAGGGTTATTATTGTAGTGAAGCTAATATATATCAGGTATTTTTTGGAACAATAATGCAGCTTAGAGTGATAGGTAATAAGTTGGAGACTTGCAATAAAAAGGTAACTTTGTACACAATATCAACATTAATATTTGGATTCACATTCTCTTGACATCATGCAATGGTATTTGTTTCTTTTAGGTGAGGAATGCTCAAGACGTATACAAAAAGGCAAAAGCTACATAGCAATCATCACCACCGTTTCATCGCACGCACCAGCAGTGGTGGCTTAATCAGGGTGTCAGACGGTGGTGTTTCCTGTAGATCGTTTGGTTTTGGCCTATGGGGGAACATGATGATTGAATCGATCAGCGCAACCGGATCCGATATTAAGCAGGTAATATCTCTCATTCTTCAGTTATCCCTGCGATCTAAATGGGAAGCAAAATCGGATCCGGATTATCATCTAGATCCATGAGAAAAAGAGAGAATGATGATTAGTCTATCCTTTTTGCATTTCTAGATTTGATATTTTAACGTAATGTATCGGTTTTTGATCCCTAAAAGTGATTTGCATTGCAGCTACTCATGTGGATACTCAAGGAATTGTTGAAAAAATGGCAATGTTTAGTCTTATGTCTGATGAGTAGGTTGACGTTGACCTTTAAAGTCAAAATTGAATGTGGCAATTCGGGTTCGGGCTATATTTTTCCTCATGAAACGGGTAAGATAAAAAGTTTTAGTTTAAAAGAAAACGGGTCAAATTGGCTTGAGTGCGTTTGAAAGTGGTCCATAGTGATAGACGATCAGAGAGTGAAGCTATTATCAAACAAACACAAGCAAATTTTAGGAACCAAGGGGCAAAAAGGGGAACATTTTATACATCACATAAGATTGAGCTTGTAAGACCCATGGTTGAACTGTTGGGTGGCCACTGCTTGCTACATTTGCAGTAAGCATGGAGGAAAGAAAAAAATAAAAATATAGTGTTTTCATGTATGGAAGGGTTTTAAGCCAGAATTCACATTACACACGTGCTTGGAATGGATACCATGCGTTATGCTTTCTTGACATCACTCATCAGGTAGTTTAAAATCTTGGAAATTTTTTAAGTTAACTTACCTAATTACTTGGGACTATAAAATCTCTTTATTCTTTATTAAAACTACATTTCAAGTTGAACATTTAATTTTTCATGGGCTGAAGAGAGATCAGCTTAGTTCATGTATCTGTTGTTGATGAATCAAGTTGAACATTTCAATTTTCATGCCCGTCGCTATTTACAGCTATTCGCTATTGACAACTATGTAAAATGGTTAACAGATACCATTTTGCCATCTCTATTCCTGATTTATTTTCATAAAGGTATCTATTATGTGTGGCAGATACACTTTCTTACATTCACCCAAAGATATGCGTAGTAAAAACGTGGAAGCATTACGGACATTGCTTGATATAAGTGACTCGGAGCCTGATGCACTCGAAGACACTTGGAATGCGGTTTTGGAATGCACCTCTCGGCTAGATTATATTGTATCTACTCCTGCTATGGCCACAACCGTTATGTTTGGTTCTAATCAGATCTCTAAGGATGCGGTACTCCAATCTTTAAGGGAATTGGCGGGAAAACCATCTGAGCAAGTTTTTTTGAATATAGTGTTAAACTCCCGAGTGAGTCAGTGGTTGAATTTTTTACCGCTTTGTGTAACGTTTCCGCTGAAGAATTGAAGCAGAACCCAGCTCTTGTTTATAGCTTGCAAAAACTTGTGGAGATCAGTTACTACAATATGGCTCGTATTCGTATGGTAATCACTTCATCCATTCAGTTATGGTTGATATTATAGGTAACAAAAGGGTCACACAGATTGGGTTAATTGGTCGGAATAGATTGAGATGAATCCGCAAACAATTTTTTGTCATTTTTATAAGTAGGTAATGTGTTAAAACTTAAAACATGATTATAATAGCTCCGTTATAACTCCATACTCTAATTTTCATTCATAGAGCCTCCTAAACCTTTTTATTCAACAATCATATTATCATTATTCTAATAATTAAGCATACTTCACAAACTGAAGTATTTATAAAACAAGTTAAAAGAGACTAGAATAAAAAGTGTTTCAGGTCAACCCGAACCAACTCATTATAGACCTGTTTCAGCCCAACCCTTTTCTACCTGTTACCTAACCCACACGACCCATGTATTGCCTCCAAGTAAAAGTGTTTCTTTTTATGCCTAAGTGAAGATAAATAATAACATTTTTCCTGATCATAATTCGTTCTCAGGGAGATCTTATTGTGTTGGCAATGTTGGTGATTCTAGAGCTGTTCTTGGGACCACTTCAGGCGACGGTAGCTTGGTAGCCGTTCAGCTAACTGTAGACTTTAAACCAAATTTACCTGGTAAGCATTCTTATACATAACATAATTTAATGTATGAAATCTTATTGGTTCGTGTGTCACATTATGTGTGTATTTATTTCCCTTTACATGTTTTCATCTTTGATTTAGAGGAAAGAGAGAGGATATGCAAGTCAGGAGGAAGGGTGTACGAATTAGATGATGAGCCAGGAGTGTCAAGCTCAAGGAGTCGTGCTTTAATTGACGAGACACTGGAAGGACCAGGACTCGTGCTTTCAAGAGCTTTTGGTTACTTTTTTGTTAAAGATTTCGGTCCTTCTTCGTCTCTAATTAAGGTAACTAACATTGCCCCTTTATGTAGTTGATTTTTAATTATCGTTATGTGATTTAGATATTGAAAGCGTTCGCTTCCCTAAAATAAAGTGCTTTATATACGAACATAATTGTTGCGAATATGGGTTACAATTTTACAGTTATTTGGTCGTGAACGGGTTGTCAGAGGCGAGGCGAGGTGGGGCATGTGTGAACTTGAAATAATTTTAAATGGCTGTATTTTATGTTCAATGTAACTTTTGGTAATTTGGTTCCTTGCATCATTTTTAACTAAAATGTTAAGTACACAACTACTGTTTGCTTCTTTTGTTTTTAGTCTTTATGGCTGTTTTTTATTTTATTTGGCTTATATGACTTCAATTAAATTCCAATTTGATGTAACAAATGCTTTGACGGACAATTAGCTAGAGTTACCCTGCCGCAATGTGCAGGGATATCGCGGGTCCTAGATCGACTAAGTAATTGTTTTTATGTTGTATGTTTCATGTGTGATTTAACGTTTTCACATCTACGTTTCTTTCATTTAGTTTTATTTTCAGGTTTTATGTTTTATACAAGCTTTTATAGGTGTTGGTGGTCGTTGGTCTTGGTGTGACATTAGTGCTACTTGGCACTAATGTTGGTTGTTGTTGATCGTGGTGTGACATTAGTGCTACTTGGCACGGCTTTATGCCCCTTCACACAACGTGGGAGGTCCTTACTTTGACAATGGTTGTTGATAAACACATTGCGCTAAGGAAAGTCCTAAAACTTTAGAAAAACATAAATAAACAAAACCCCCAATTAACCAAACTTTAGTAATTAATTTATTTTAATTTCATTTTAATATTAATTTGTTTTATAAGTGCATATGGTTTGGAAATATAGATGAATGGGACATCTGAAATGGAAGAGGTAACAACTGTGATGATGCTTTGTCTTTTGCTTCTAGACATAATAAAGTTATTGAGGATTGTCATGAACCTAAGTCTAAGTTTGACTAAGTTCGTTCATCACTGGTATGACATGAATAAAAATTGTATATTCATTACTCGTCGAATTTTTCTTAACCTGCCAAACAAGAGTAGAATGTTAGGTCACGTTTTATACATTACATATAATATTTGTTAAGCCAAATTGATCCAAAAGATGGAATTGAAGTTGTGAAGTCATTAATTTGGGTGCTTAACTCGGCCACACCCTACTCCTATGTTGAAATGATCGAGTGAGAACAGAATCGCCATTTTAATTCCTTGGTAAGATCAAGGCTCAATTAAGTAGTTATGGTATGCTTAGTTAAATTTAGTTATTTGATTCCTTTTTTTACAAATTGATACATTAGTTGTATTAGCAAATTATTTTTTGAAAATAGAATAAATGAAACCCATCAAGCAATGTACGACAAAACAACATAAAAACCCGCGGCAACGCGCGGACATTCCCTCTAGTGTACAATAACCAAAATAACTTTAATTAGAAAGCGGTCTCGTGATTCAAATGTTATCCAAGCAGATATGCTTAAAAATCAAATAATAACTCATAATAAACATTCATATAGGAGTTAGGAGGTGTGAAATACTTGCCCGTTCAACATTATTATAAAATTTTGCCACTTAGGAACCGCTAAGGTTCTAAGGTGCGAAGCCTCTAGACCATGAGGGGTTTAAAGGGGGTAGTGCCCGATTGACGGGGTCTGAGGGCTGCTTTCTGTGGTGTCCAAAGGGCACCGCCTCTAGCGGCTATTCGTGAATGGTTACTTGGTTATAAGAAACTTCATTGAAATGCCGCAGATTTACCTAAACAATAAAAGTGGCACGGAATATGATCTACAAAATAATTGATCATCAGTGACAACTAAAGATCCGTGACAACTTTGTTCAACAATGGCTAATGATCAATAAACACTATTTACTTCTCAATCAAATAAACGAGCCTTGCACTTCTAGGCTTTATACTCTAGTAAGGGCGTACTAATGCACAAGGTTTGAATGCCATTTCAACCCCAAGCATGGACAGATATAAAAAAAAAAAAAAAAAAAAAGATTCTTGTATTGTAGCAGTGGTGGTACGTAAATGTGTATGATCCATAAGTTACCTGATCATATCATGCCAGTAAATCAGTATAAATCTTCATGAAAATCAAGTAAATGGGTACAACATCAATGACACCATACATAATCATTCTGAAAAGAGAATCAAAAGCAATAATAAGATTTGTATTTATTCAGAATAAAGGATATATATTTGCCCTTTTCTGTTCTATTTCCTTTGTCCTCTAAGATTTGATGAATATTTTCGATGTTTAGGAGCCTAGGGAATCAACCTCACTATTGGCATCATTTTACATGTTGGAATGTTAAGATTTTAACAAGAACGGACTAAAGTTTGATAACAATCTGCAAAGGCAAATTGGTCGACACATTGAACTATAAAATAAACAAAAGTTATGAATTTGATCCGGCATAATGAAGATGATATGTATTATTTCCTAAAAGTTTTAGAAATTGTTGTTAAAAGTGATAAATAATATATTTTTTTAAAAGATCAACACTCGATAACTCATAAAACATACTTCTAATTCTACGTGTGTGCACATCTTGCTTGAGTGAAATCTCTCTACAACTTTGTCACTTTCTTAAGACATTTTAAAAAATGTGATGTGAACTTAGAAAAAAACAAACAAATTGGTATCAAATGACATGTCATGATGCTGATATATATTATCTTAACATAAGTAGTGACTTGCCTAAACATACTTAATGAATTACCTAAACACATTGTGTTTTATTTTCTGCATGAACAAAAACATACTAAAAATCGTTTTTTTTTCTTTTTTTATATAGCAATATGGTGTTCGTTGGAAAGATAATAAAACATTCGTTAATCTGGTGTCATTTTTTTAAATGTCGTATATAAAAGTTACTAACATTTAAAAATGTGGCGGAAAGATAAGGAAAAGATAAAGATAAAAATAATAATTAACATATTTGAAATTGTAAATTAATAGTTAATAGTTATCTTTATTCAAAATATAATTAAAAAGGAATTTTTATAGGGAAATCGAAGAGTGTGAAGGCGTCAGAACGCGCCACGTGTCACACCCCTTTTCGTTTATTATATATAGATATAGATATAAGGGGGACGGGGCGCCACCCGAATTGGTCACGGGTACCCACTACCAGCACGGTTACACCGATGCCACCAGTGCTGGTAGGGGTCCCGTGAACCAAATTCGGGTTCTTTCTAATGGGCTGGTAAATAAGTACATTTAATGCAACGGTCGATTTCATGTAATTATTTTGTTCCTTTTTTGACCGTTATTTTGCAAAGTATATATTGTAGACGGTTTAAATAAAAAAACACAACAAAAAACTTGTTTAACTTATTAACAACTTTAAAACACAAACAAAACAAATGGATCCAAGGAAATCAAAGAGTGTTTCGAAGGGTGGAAAGGGAACCTCGAAATCTAAAGTCCGGGTTCTCGTATTCGAGGTAGAGGTTCGGGTTTGGGTTCGAGCTCGGGTACGGTTGAAGCCTATAGGCCCGTGATTAATTTTCCACAAAGCCAACCCCAACCACAATCGTTCTACCCACAATTCCAACAATTCCCACAAAGTCAACCCCAACCACAACAGTTTTACCAACAACCTCAAAGCCAACCCATTTTGTATCTACAATTTTTTACACCGCCTCAATTAACAGCAACCCAACTAGAGGACTTCGAGCTCCACCTACATGACGATGACGATGAGGAAAAAGAAACTGTGCGAGAGACACAGTTGCAGGAACATGGAGATGAAGAATTAGACGATGAAGCGGAAGAGATGCTTGGTGTAAAGGATCAAGTTGTAGAAGTTGATGCGGAGGGGGGGGGATTTGAGAAGCGAACGAGTAAATTTAGGAGCTTGTATGTTTATTTTTTAAATGATGTTTCTTGTATTTTTTTTACTTTTAATGGATCAGTTATTTTTTTAGTTTTTTTACAAACCGTTCTTTAAATCAAACGGCCATTCTTTTAAAACGGTAATTAAAAAAAAAACTAAAAAATAAAGATTTTAGTTAAGTGAATAAGTTAAGTGTTGCCTCCAAAAAGTGATGCAGTGAAGTAAATTAGTGAAGTGATGTGACTGTGCATGATTGGTTAAAATCAGTGAAGGACAAAAAAAATTATGATAGCACTCCTTGTACCCTAACAAATTTATGATCTATTTTATATAAACAAATCATAATTAAAAAAGCCGGTTGTAGTTTAAAGACTTAAAAAAGACGTCATAAATTAATTGGCCGGTCACGGTTTTCCATGATGAAATCGGTCGCAAATGGATTGATGACAATACCTAAGGGGAAAGAGGCACTACCTGTAAGGTTTTTCAAATTCATTGATTTCATTTAATTCTACACTGTCACATAATTTCGCTGATTTCTTTCACTATAACATTTTTTTTTGAGGCAACACTTCACTGATTCTTTACCCAACTATCAATTATTTTCACACATATAATACTATTAAATTTGAGGGAAATTAAAGAGAGAGAGAGAGATCAGAGTTACCGTGCGTTAACTAGAGAGAGAAAAAAAAATCAGAGTTACTGTGCGTTAACTAGATCCAGAAATTGATTTAAGGATCCACTACCAGAATCACCGGTGGCGGTGTTACCGTGCTGGTAGTGAGGTACCCGTGACCAAATCGGGTTGCGTCCCGTCCCCCTAACAAAACAATCACTAATGGCCTTTAGCGATCACAAATGTGCAATTATGTGGTATCAATCGCTAACTGCTAACGCAATCTAATGTTCCAAAGGCATTATCAACAAATATGTCTAGAAAACCACAAGTCCACAAGAATTGCATGAGTATACATATGAGTTAATCAAGTTATGGTTTGAACTTTATATACTTTATTAACAATCATTATTTTAGCAGTTGTGTGATAACTCAATCTTACTAGTTCCAACTTATTTCCAGTTATGCTTTTGGTTCTTTGGTAGCTGAAATGTCTTTAGCGTGTGTTTCATAATTTGTATCGTGTATATATCTCTTATGAATCATGTTAAGATCACTTCAAATTGAATATTTCATTGGTAGTCATGAAAATTCAGTTGGATGATACACAAAGAACAACAACAAATATGCATTTACGTTATGAAAACAACGTACCAGAGTTACATAAGAGACGTATCTTGTATGGGTGTGGAACCATCACAATGATTCAGTGAAACGTTGCAATTCTTGAAATTTGTATGGGAGTTAGTGCCACAATTCTCAGCGGTTATTTAGTTACGTATGTGAAAAAAAATCATTAACATAACGTTTCTACTGATGACCAAGCGCCACCGATAACCAATTAGTTACCACTGATGAGTGATAGGTAGTAACTTATACTTTTGCCACTGATTTGCTTAATTACCGCTAATCAATAATAAAGTGGTACTAATGTTGCATCTAATAGTCAGTCATAACTACTTAATTTATGTACAATTTTCCATCAATCACTGAAATCCAAAGCAACTTTTACGTTGTGTTTCCGAGTATTAATTAAGAAAGGAAAATATTTTGCACTCATTCTTTGATAAGCGATACCTTTTTCTGGGTGTTGCTCCTTGAACCTCAAACATTTAGTAGTGTAGAAAACATACAATTAATTAATTTATTATAAGGCATGAGTAATAGAGGTAATTAATTGAGATCCTAACGATCTTTACCACCTAAAACATGAAACTTACAATTGTGACATGTAATTTCATGGTGGTCTAAATGAATTTCCAATTGAGCTATATGATCAAAGCATCTACAATGTGATTATTCCACAAAACTCCATAAACTCACCTTGGGTCACATCAGATTTATAAAATTTCATCAAACCCCCTACCCTTTCTACAATGTACAAACTTTCATAAAACGTAGGCTAAGGGTAGACAAGAAACCATCCAAAACGAAGAAACTCCCGGAAACCCATCTTGTGGACCACATTGCACCACATCACCATTCAAACTAAATTATTTTTTTATTAACCCAAGAGCATTTTAGCCATTTCCCCCTTTTTCTCTTTCTTGCCCCCTTAAGTGTCAGCTTATATATATTGTCTCTCTCCCATTTTTTCAAAATTTGATTTCACTCTCTCACCTTCTCTCTCTCAAAGCCAGTCCTTTCACCTCCTCTATCTCAAACCCTACAACCCAAAACGTAGAAAATCTGTTCTGATCCAACTTCTATTTGGAACCCAGATACAAATCAACACAGTCGGAGTAAACAAAGGAAGGCAGTGAAAACGACAGCGGTGGACAGGAGAGAGAAAAAAACGACGGTGAAAACCTGCAACTCTGTTCAGATCCAACTCTGTTCACGGCGGTGGTTGGTTTGTTTCATTTAGGCGAAGGTTTGTTCTTCGAAATAGTCAACGAAGGTTTGTTTAATTTAGGCGAAGGTGTGTTTAGAAGGAATTAATATTGAAGGAGTTATTAGTGTGAGCTGTATATTCTATCCATGTTTTGCTTTTCTTAAATTTAAAGTAATATTGAACGATTGTGACCTTTTTTCGTGTTTATGTCTTCTGTTTATGCTATTATTATTATTATTATTATTATTATTATTATTATTTTCGTATTCTTCTTAAATACCTCTGTTTTTTTGGAAGGTAAAGAGGTTAATGTTATGGTTTTATCATGTTAATATTATTATTATTATTATTCATGAATACCTCTGTTTTTTTTTTGGTAAATTTTGATCACCAAGTTTTGATTATTTAATATGATTTTGAAAGGGGTTAGAAAACATTTCATGGTTAGAGTTTGAATTTGTGCTAATTAGTGTGTGATAATAGGAAGTTGTTTGTCATGGTTAGAGTTTGAATTTGAAAATGTATGTTTTGCATCTGTTTCGTATGTAACTCCATAACTAATCATGTTTACACGAAAGGGTTTAAGGTTTATGTTATTACTATTTATGGTTTTATCATGTTAATATTATTAATATTTATTATTATTCATAAATACATCTGTTTTTTTTGTAAATGTTGATCACCAAGTTTTGATTTTTTAATATGATTTTGAAAGGGTTTAGAAAACATTATATGGTTAGAGTTTGAATTTTGTGTTAATTAGTGTATGGTAATAGGAAGTTGTTTGCCATGGTTAGAGTTTGAATTTGGAAATTTATGTTTTTGCATATGTTTCGTATGTAACTGCATAACTAATCATGTTTACACTGTAGGGTTTAGGGTTTGTGTTATTATTATTATTATTTATGGTTTTATCATGTTAATATGGTAATTATTCATAAATACCTCTGTTTTTTTGGTAAATGTTGTTCACCAAGTTTTGATTTTTTAATATGATTTTGAAAGGGTTTAGAAAACATTTTATGGTTAGAGTTTGAATTTTGTGCTAATTAGTGTATGGTAATAGGAAGTCATTTGCCATGGTTAGAGTTTGAATTTGGAAATGTATGTTTTTGCATCTGTTTCGTATGTAACTCCATAACTAATCATGTTTACAGGTTAGGGTTTAGGGTTTATGTTATTATTATTAATATGTTTTTTAAGCAAAATTGGTGAATTTTAGTGTCTCTTAACATATGCAACAATATGTCTGATTTTGTTTTTTACCATATGTGCATGTTTGTATGAGTATTATAATGTGTGGAATGTATGTTTGCATCTGTTACCAGTATGTGCATGTTTGTATGAGTATTATAATGTGTGGAATGTATGTTTGAATGGACTGCCATTGATCATGGGATGAAATCTATGTTTTGCATCTGTTTCGTATGTAACAGCACCACTAAGTTGGTATACATCAGATTCTGTTTTTTTTACCAGATACAAAGTTTTGATTGTTTAAGTTTGATAATCTTTTGGTAACTAAATGTATAAAACAATGTTTGTTTGTATCAGTTTCGTATTTTTTTGTAATGCAGATGGTTTTTTTGCATCAAAGATGAAGTTTATTATCAAGGGTGTTTTTCTCGTCTATATGTTCGTATCATCTCTGTGAATTTATTTAGGGTGTTTTTTTCTGTGTTAAGGTAGGGTGTTACGTGTGTAACGTATTTGTTTTGCAGTCAAAGTTTGCTGTGTAATTCAGTAAAAAATGAATGCTGGGTGCAGACTACAAAAGTTTGTCTATGTTTTCCATAAAAAAACCCTATTACACATGTAACACTCGTGTTTTTGCACCTTGTCTCTCTCTCTTTTTTATTTTTGTTTTGCATATATGAGTTTTTTCTGTTACCTATATGTTTTTAACAGAGAATAGGTTTTTTTTCCCTGTTCCATATTTAAAATGTCAACATTTGCTCTGCTATAGCATACATTACAGGTCCTATTTTTAGTCAAAGCATGGATTCCAACCCCAGCACTCCACTTTGGGAGGTTTTTGAGGCGCGTCACCATCTGATTCCTATTGTACACGAGCCACTTCAAAATGAACCGGCCATTGCATTTGCACCTGAACCACCCCCACTGGTTGAATTGGATATCCCTCCTGTTGCAGCCGAACATGAACCCGACCCCCCTGTTGCCCTGGACATCCCGCCATTAGAACCGGTTATACCTGTAGTGCAGGCGGACGATGGGTTTGTAAGTGATGAAGATTTCGATTGGAATGCGACATTTGATTATGTTTTCCCCGAAGAATATCCGCCACCAGAAGACTATATGACAACGGAGGATGATGTGCATGATGTAATTTACACACCTGAATGGGTTGTTGGTTACGAATCAGACCCAGGGGCTGAATATGAAGAACCATATGAACCTAAATTTAACAAACCTGTGCTGCCGGTTACGTCTCATGATGGTGGCCGTATTAGGGCAGAATGGGAGGGTATAGGTTATACCGAGGAACAGTGGGCTTTTATGCCAAGTATGGTTTTCGGATGTCGTCTGCTACTGTTGGATGCAATGCGGGATGTCGGGGTTTACATATTAGATATGAATAATTGGCTTTTTATGAAAAGAATGGTTATTGGATGCCAAAGGGCGGGGTATAAATCTTTAATTCTATGTTTTGTGGTTGATACAAGATGAACAATATGATGTATAGCTTTTGGTATGTTCATTGCAAGTTTTTTGTATTGTCATGCAATGCAACACTACTTAACAAAAATGATGTCGGCTGATGAATCTTAACATATGTTACAAACCTAGATCAGTTTCACTGTAATATACTTTTCATGTTGTCAGCTGAATCTTAATTTTATATGAATCTTAAAAGTAGTGAATATTAAAAAGAAAACCACATGGACGTTTCGTTACGTATGCAACAACTCTGATGCTGGTACAATAAAACTAAAACAAACATGTTGTAATAAAAAAATTAACAACTCAGGATTGTTTTAAAATTAATATGATAAATTATTGACGGTTTTTACGTACGTAACAACACCTGGTGATGGTACAATAATATGAATCTGATTAAACCATGTTCTAATAAAAAATAAAATCGTTTTTTTAATTACTAAAAATCTGTTTTTTTGTAAAGAAAAAAATGTGAGAAAGAATGTTGGAGTGAGAGGATTAGTGAGAGAGAGAGAGATGATTGATTTGATGGAGAGAGAAGAATGTGGCATTTGACTATTGTGCCCTTCTTTTGTCATCTACCTAATAAAATCTATTAAAATAATGTAGAATGAATCTAGGCCATTGATCTAAAGTGATCAATGGCTCTCATAAGGTTTACAAGGTTTCTTCATTTTAGGTGGGTTTTTATTTGAACCTTCCCCTATATAAGTAAATATATATATATATATATATATATATATATATATACACACACAGGGGAAAGATAAATTGAAATTCCTCTTGAGTTGAGAAAACCTTGGAAACCCATGTAAAAAATCATTTTTTTTTTGAAAAAAATAACCAATGTAAAATACATGTTGTTAAGCATTTTGGGCCAAAAAAATATAAAAAGCGCCGAAGGGATTTTTTTTTAAAAAATAAACAAAGTTGCGCTTTTTACATATGTTTTCAGCTTTTTACATAAACAAAGCTGTTGTAAACATGTGTTTTTGCAGCTTTGTTTATTTTTTTTAAAAAAATCCCTTCGGCGCTTTTTTTTTTTTTATTTTTTTGGCCCAAAACACTTAAAAACATGTATTTTACATTGGTTATTTTTTTCAAAAAAAAATGATTTTTTACATGGGTTTCCAAGGTTTTCTCAACTCAAGAGGGTTTCCATTTTATACTTCACCTATACACACATTTCCATAAATAATGGAAATGTAATTAAATGACATTATAATTAATGGTTAAGTTGACTAATCTACCCTTATTGCAAAATATAAATATCGCCACTTGTCATGTTTTCATGGCTTCTTACCCTTCTCACAAAACACATCTTTTGTACCCTAACCCCACCCTATATAGGTAAATATATATTATGCATGTGTGTGTGTAAGTGAGGAGTCTCGCCACATGCAACCGGACCAAGTCCATAAATCTGGATTGGTCTACGCATTCAGATGAGTGCCACAATCTTGAAGTTTGGTTGGGCGAGATCTATGGCTTTGCCAACTTATTGTGAGCACTCTCACGGCCTACAGTATGTTTTCATTTTGTATAACGTACTGCCTAATGGTAACAGGGTCCACATCACACCAATCAAATATTTGCATATGTAAAATGGCTACTACATTTTATCCAGTAGACTAAAGAAGTCGGCTTTATCTTAGTTAGCACAAAAAAGAAGAGCCAAATCTTAGTCGACAGAGTAAACAAGAGACTCACAAATCTACTAATTACATATGTTATGTGTCGGCTATATCTTAGGACAAGTGCTAAAGCAGTAGCTCTATCTTAGCTGGCACAAAAAAAGATGAGGCTTCTTTTTCTGTGTTGGCTAAGATATACCGGTTCCTTTAGCTTGCCGACATGTTACACGTGTAACAATTAGATTGGTTGTTTTACGGAAACATTGTACTTTCTTGGGTTTAATGTCGGCTTTATAGTTGTCACCTCTACCGGGCTCACTTGTCTATCTATGATTGGTTCTTTTTGGATTGCATATTTTACAAATGAAAAAGTCCAATGCCTATTTTGCTTAATTTTTAGTCAAATGTATATTCTTATGATTTTCCATATTACATAGTAGTTATAGCGGTGTGTGAGTTTGTCATAAAAAATGAAGTATCACACTAGAGTTGGGATTAGCATTTGGTACCGACTACCAATATATAGATCAATATGGTATTCGGTACTCACTTTTCTAAAAATTCAGTATCAATGTTTTCAGTATCAATACCATATAGAGTGAGCATTTTGTAACGAGTATTGATACCGTACCGATAGATTTAATACGGCGGTGTCCATTTTCCACTTTTCTAAAAATTCAGTATCAGTACGATACCGATCTTGTCCATACACTAGAGTTAAAAAAAAAAAAAAAAAGATCTCAGTTCCTGTCCATGGATTAAGCCGATTGACCCGACTTTTATTATATTTTTCCGGACAAATAATATAAGATTCATATATACTTCAGGAGACAGAATATAACTATATTAATTCTTTTGGCTCTAGGAAACAAAATCATTGTACTGACACAGCTGGCTAGTTAAAACTTATTTTGTCAGTCTGTCAGGACAATGTACCCCTCTTAGTTGAGCATTTAGTCTTTTGGGTGAATTGGAAGGTTATTTGTTTTTTTACTAAACTTGTGACTTGTAAGGATGAGATCTTGACATTGTGGTATACTGGTATGGTCACTTGATCTGGTGACAGGCCGCTATGTTATTTATGATACACGAATACTCTTAATTCTTTCATGGTATCAGAGCCCAAGTCTAGGGCGTGTACCTCACATACAATACTCCGACAATACACAGCCCGGCTTGTTTTTAGGAGAAAATAAGTCCTAATACTTAGTGATAGATGTTATTTCCTGCATGCTTACAACTTAAGGCGCTGATTTAATTGCTTTACCTAACTACAGATGAGATAGTAGATCCCTATAAACCAAATCACTTGCTTGTAAATTATTTTTGGATTTTTATACCAAACAACAAGGCTTGGGAAGTATCCAATATATATCAAGTATAATATTATTTGCTTCATATACTTTTAAATCCTAAATATATATAGTTTTAACACATTTGTTGACATGGAGATTATAACGAATAAGATGTTGATCGAGATGTGGGAATCGTGGATAAAAATGAAAAAAAAATATATATATATATCGATGTACTCTTCCACCACTCCATGGAATCGATATCTAGCTTTGTCCTGTTCATTTGTGATGCTTAAGGATACATGATGTCACTTAAATTCTTCTCTTTGGGCTAACTTTATTAGCCAACTAGCATGACCCCACTTTACCCCCTTTGTTTTGGAGCTATAAAAAGACACATCGGCACCTATTGACACATATCAGCTCTTAAGACTTGATCTTCTGATATATCTCTCCACTTCCCACCACTTTCTATTGCATAAAAATACTTCAAGGGCACTAACCTTTTTCTTTTCAGTTTTTTGAGTGCTTGCATATCATCTAGCTCAATGTCAGGTTCATGGACTGTGAAGCAGAATAAGGACTTTGAACAGGCTTTGGCTGTGTTTGACAAAGACACCCCTGACCGCTGGCACAACGTTGCAAAGGCTGTCGGTGGGAAGACCGCGGAGCAAGTGAAGAGGCATTATGAAATGCTAGTGGAGGATGTGAAACACATTGAGAGTGGTCTAGTTCCTTTCCCCAATTATAGGACCACTAATGGGGCATGATAAAGGTAAAGTAGCAATTAATATGAGCTGGAGAACTTAGTATGATTGTCCCTCATTCATGGTACCAAGTGTCTAATGACCATATATGTATACCTAGCTATCGCCTTCTTAATAAATACCATGTTCCCATTTTTAGTTTGTTATCATGTTATGGTAACATGATAACAGATAACAAACTTATGTTGGTCCATGCAAAACCAAATAATGACATTACCTCACTTTTTGTTTGGCCTACACTACTTAATTGCTCTACTACTTGACAATTATGTTGCATACTTGCATTTATAGTGAAGAGGAAAAAAGTCACCTCCGGATGGATCGGTGAAGTAAATCTGAGAAATTAGACGTGAGGATGAAAGCGATAATCCAGATATGAGAATAACCTGCAAAACAAGACACCGTTAGGCTCGTCACAGGGGAGAGGAAGGGTATCTCTGTGACCACCCTCTGGCGTGAGAATAAGTACGATTTTAAGAAGTGGAAAGTAAGTGAGGAAGTACAAAAAGTACAGTGAAGTTAAGTTACCAAATGAGGAAATTTGAGGGGTATTTATACTTTCCTAGGTGGGCTTCTGTAGGCCCAGGCCCATGTGCCTTTTGGCCGAAGCTAAATGATCGGTTAGCTAGGTTCGGCTTCGACCTCTTTATAATAGATCGAGCTTCGGTCTAGAACCTTGTTTTTTGTTGGGTTCGGACTCGGCCTCTTTGTGATGGTCCGAGCTCCGACCTGTAACCATATATTCTCTTCATATAGAAACTTGTGATAATATAGATACATCAGCTTGAAGAATATTAGCTTATTGTGGCAATCATATATCATTTTTGCTCTAGAAAAAGAAGCAAAAGAACACATAGATACTTCAAATACGCCATGGTTTCCTCAGCAAACAAGCTTGGCAAAACTTTAGACAAAAGTAACCAAGTTTCCCAGGTGTTCATTAAAGTCACTTTAACATTATTTTTGTTTTCTCTAAAGTGATCATCACTCAACTTTCATTAGGTGTTCCAATCCCATGTATTTTTTTTTTATAAATGTTAATTTTATTTAAAAAATTTAAGATTCATATATGATTACTTATTAGTAACCAAGATTCATACATGTTTCATTTAGCTCACTTAATTTTAGAAACTTTAAGCATTTATAAAATTTAAAAAAAAAAAAGAAAAAGAAAAAAAGTACACTAAATTGGAACATCTAATGAAAGTCAAGTGACTTTGGATGATTTTTTCGAAGTAACTTTGGTGAACACTTGCCGTTCAAAAAAAAAAACTTTGGTGAACACTTGAGAAACTTGCATGTTTACCAATTATTATCTAATAATGAAGTTTTTTTTAGCAAATTAACTTATGTTCATACCACAGGACCATCCGTTTAATTAACTCTATCTTTTACATTCATTAACATCTTTGTTCCAAAATGCAGGGAGAAGAACTTAAAGCACCATGAAATTAAGCATGGACAGTAGCTACAATAAAGAATAACAAGTATCATTGTCTTCCATGCAATATATGCAATTATTGTAAATCGTATCAGTAAAATGATTTCTTGTATTTGATTTCTGTTTATAATAAGAAGAAATTTATCTATCTTTTGGGCTTTTCTTAAGTAAATATACCAGTAATATATTCGACTGAAATCAAAGACGAAATTCTGATTCAATCTTCTTTCCTTGTACTTTGTGCAATTTTGCTTTAACCATTAAACTAGATAAGCTAGTGGTAATATTGATGAATGACAAATAAACATAAAGCTAGATATCTAGATAAGTTTAGCTGGTGAAATATTTGTAAATCGTGCATTCACAACGGAAAACTACATCTTATTATTTTTAAACAGTTGGTAAATAATCTATAAGGATCAAATACACACTGAAAGAAAAATAGGAAGTCTTAGGAATGGTATCAAACGAACTCTGATTGAACTCATTCAAGTGGCATTGGAACCGTGTCATCAAACCCTACAATCTTAGTTTTTAGATATTCGTTTTTTTGGACTTTTAGCTTTTAGTTTTTAGAATTTACGTTATACCAGTGTAGCTTTTTTGTAGCATTGTGTCTTTTTCTTATTTTCATCATTCTATCATTTTTGTGATTCATTGTATTATATTTTGTGGCTCATTGTGTCATATTTCGTGATCTATTGTGTTTTTTGTATCCTTATCACTATTCTCATTTTTGTTGCACTGTGTAAGATAACTTTTTTTATTTTCTCTTCTCTTTTTCCTACTTAATTATAAGTAAATATAAACGCTAATTTTATATATATATCGGTTCCATTGAGAACGTACTTGAGTTGCGAGAACCTGAGAACTAATCTGAGCCAATAAGGATGTTGCCACGTCTCCAGTTTATGTGAAGCGTTTGCGAAGATAGAGCAACAACCGAACATCTATGACATTGTTCATGTCACTTTGATGAGGTTTGTAATATGCGATGATTTTAGTGCTTTGATGACACATTGGCCTTTTGAGTTGTCTTGTAAAGTGTTGCAATTTTTGTTTGATGCAGGATCCGTTAAAGCTGGATGTTGTTATAAGCTTCCTTGGGTAAGACCCTAACCCGTAAACATATGATTAGCACTTAATCTCACGAGTTTTGGGCTTAATTAAAAATCACTCCTGATTAAAACTTTGATGTTTATGAAAATCCCAAACCATTGTGATCAATACATTATTGGATCCCTCATGTTTTACATTTTAACTATTAAAAACATATACTAAGTTTTTGCGTTTTAACGAGAGTTCTTGTTGCGGAAGCTTTTGCATGTTCGGATGTGTTCGGCTCTCCTCGCGACTTGATCCTTGCTCCGGGACTTCCAACGAAGGTGTACCTAGCACCATTACACACAGAATGGTTAGTGGGATTGATAATAATGTCTTTAGAATAGTGGAAGTGTCGAAACATGTCGAAAACGGAACGAACTAGATCAAACGGACAAAACAACACTTTTGGGATGGAACCTGCCGTAACCTACTACCAGCAGGTTCTGTCCCTGCAGCTTCAGCCTTAGTCATTTTTCCCGTGTCCGTTTTTCCCCGTTCTTGGATACTTTTAAAACCCAATTCTAGGACCTTCCTAAGGACATTTGGGGACATTGTTTAATACCTTTTAATGAGCTTGAATGATGTCCATTTACCATGTTTAAAAACTCCTTTCGGCTTAACTAAAGACTATGTGATTTTTACCCAAATCGACCCATCAAGGCCATGGGCTATACAAAACCTTATATAACCATTCAAGAAATTTAACAATCATATTGTTGACTCATTAGACACTTTCTTAACTAAAAACATCATCCAGTTTATGTCACTATGACTCGGTTCTTAGTTTAAAATGTTTATGTCGATTTTTACCCAAATCGACCCGTTAATGCCTTGGACTATACAAGGCACTATTTTACCACACATAAGGCATCAAAACCATATTGTCTACTCATTGGACACTTGTTAAACTACTCAACGCTATTCGATTCACTTATTATGGCTCGGTTTATTGATTAGCCTTTAGTGGATCTCTAAAATTCCCAAACTACCCCATTGAGGTCTATACCCCGTTTAGTCACCCGTGAGCGACACCACTTGGTTACCATCCGTTATTTTCGACTCATTAACATGTTTGAAAATCGCTAAGCCTTTAAGGACTTGGTGTTTTTCCGATTTCATGAATTTACCATTTCGAATCACATCTAAGCGCATTAACGCGCACTGGACACATTTATTGAAAATGACTTACCGATTTGGCACCCACACTTCATGTGGGTGGTTTTCATCCACATTGACTCACACATGGTCCTACTTTACACTACGGACTTACCAGGTGGCCTTGACCTATTTGCATACCTTGTGCTCCTTTTCCATGATTCTTGGCATTAAGTGCCCATTCTCAAATGCATTTATTTGTGTGCTTTCTAAATCGACAAACGTTAATATGTCGAAACCCAAATGGGAATAATTCACCATTAGACTGTTAGGATAAGATTCCTATTGCTTATAATACAAGCCTTGAATGTCATGTCCGAATGATGAGAAGACCACCATTTGACCCGTTAAGGCTCATAGCTAATAACACTATGACATTCCAACCTTTAGTTATAAGGAAAATGGCAATCACTCTTGACTCATTTACCTAAAATGCATAATTACTTTATTCAGTTGATTTTATATAAAATCTTTGAGTTTAGAATCTCACTTACCATATGACTTACTATTTGACCCATTCAATGAATTCCATCATTTGATCACAACACATTGGTTTGTTTATTACTATCAATCATGTCTTAACATGATTCCCCATGAATTACCCGTCTAATAGGCTTCACCCCGTGGGGTCATACCTTTATCCGAACTATAGATTAAAATAGCTGTAACAATTCACGAATCATATTAATAGTCTAATAGTGTAAGTAGTACTTACTTGCATCCGCTCTCGTTTCCTTGAGTATCAACCTCGCATCCACTTGACCTGTTTGCTCCCTCGTTGTTGTACCTAACTTGGGAATGAGTCAAACTAGTTCTTGTTAGAATACATAATATTGGATTCTTTTACTATCCATGGCATCATGTATTCTTTATACCCCTTAGCTTAACATGAGCTATTTTCTTACATAAGACATATAATTTGTTTAGGTTAATACCTGTCATTCTTAGCCAATTTCCTTCAAGTCATAACCTTGTTTAGCTTATTGTGTTTTCTTTATAGCATTCCATCGAGCACCTATTCGAGCACTGCTCATTCTTTAGTCATTCTATTTCCTTATCAATTAGTATTGTATACTTAGGGTTTTTATCCCTTCTGATGGGTTGGTTAAAAGATGTGTATAAATGCGCCTATAAATGAGTTTTAAGGAATGTTAAGTTGTCGAATGGTGTTGCTTTGATATTATTATGTCGTTTCAGGATTCGATGACTAAAGGAAGCAAAAATGACGTTTTGGAGTTGCTCGGGCAAGGTACGGAAGCATAAGCAAGCTGAAAAATCAAAATCCAAGGCTGAAGGGAGATTTGGCATAGGATACGCCAAAAGTGGCGTAGCCTACGCCACTTGCGTAGGGAAGGAGCACCAAGGTGGCGTAGGGCAGCAGAGAACGGCTCAGGCAAACCAGTCTGGCGTAGCCTACGCCAAAACTGGCGTAGGATACGCCAAGTGCAGATTTTTGGTCAAAGGTTTCCTTTTTTTTAAGGAATTATGATAGGAGGTCGTTTTAAGATCGAAAATTGGGATCTAGGGAGGCATTCTTTCATCCTTAAGCAAAAAAAAACAACTCTCTCTTGATCCAAGATCCATCATACAACAATCCTTCCAACCCTTTGAAGATTTTTATGAAGATTCAAGATAAGAGATTGAAGAAGAACACTATGGCCATGCTTGGCTAGACCAATTGTATTACATTGGGGATGTAGGCTTTTGATATCTAGGGTTTGAACACATTGGGTATTGTTCTTAAACTTTTGTTTATGTTTTTGTGTGCTTGAATTAATTGTGTTAATTGGTGATTAATCTTATGCTAAACTCATTGTAGTTAATTGATCTTGCGCCAATTTCTTGTGAGATAAGCATGATTCTTTACGTTAACACAAACATAGGATTGTATGTTCTAGGTAATGAAGTATAGTTTAATCTATCTTGATATTGATAAAACTTGATACCTAAGCCTATTGAACAATCACTCCGTTAGTGCCAATTACACGATTATTGTTTACCCAATTGTTAAAGCCCTAGTATTCAATTGCCGAATCCTTAGTGTAATCTTTTTAATCCGACTGTTTACAACATCAACTTTATTTAGAATTTCAACTAATTTTTAGTATTATAGACAACAACTTAAAATCACAAATCTTAAATGAACAAAGTGCAATCTTCATAAGTCACATAGCATCTTCATAAGCAGTACGTTTCAATCAACTAAACAACACTCGCTGACCACATGCTCCTTGGATTCGATACCCTATTTACCCTAACTACCTAGGTTTAATAGGTTTTGTATGACCCGTGACGACCGGCTCATCACCTTCACTTGGCTCTTTTTACCTTTCGATTGTTATAGGAAAACCTCAGCTCTCATAATGTAACTTGAGTTTCACTACTCCTTTTGATTAACTGGATGTACATCTACATACACACCCTTATCAAGTATTTTGCTACTTATGTATTCTTATAGACCTGCCTTAGAATTGTATACTATCTCCCATCTACTACTATCCCGAAGGATATAATGATTTAAGGGCATGTTCAATCATGCACCTTAAGGCATCTATCGTATTACTTACTTGCATTATGCATATGCACATATATCTATATATCTTTTATTAACAAGTAGTTTGTCTTAGTGTCCAAGACTAACCCGGCTCTTTATCATGGACGTTTCCTAGTCCCTTGGATCCATCCCCGAACCCAACTCTAGTTTCTTTTATGTTTGTTAGAATGTTATAAACAACTTTGCTCTACACTAAGAGCTTATCATTCGGTTAGACTTGAGTCTTTCGACTCCCTTATCATTTTAGATATCATTTCATGAGTATTATCAACTTTTATATCCTTGTCGAATCATATTTCACGGGGTGTTTGATCTTAGGGAAGCCATCCCCTATCGTTTGACTTTTCCTTGGCTAATTCTATTCTAAGAATTAACCATTCATTGGTTCTTTTCCTTCCTTTTTGGTTGTTGTGGAAGTCTTTACCGACTCCCACACTTTATCAAACTGGTTTGCTAGGCTTCCTTATTTCTAGTATTTATTTTGAGGTATAACCCCTATGGCTTACCCTTTTTGCTTCACCTTACATCTAGTGAATTATCCTGATTCATTATGTTTGGGCTTTCCCCTAACATGTCTAATTCGTATCCCGTCATTTGGGAATTTGGGTTTTCCAGAGTTCCTGTCTTGTTGAATCGATTGGTGACCATTACCCCAAGCGGCCCATTTAAAGACTTTAAGCCTTAAGGTTCAGATCATTTATCTATTCAGAATGCTTATTCTCTGAAAATTCTTTTTCTGATTTATCGATCTCAACATAAGTTGAGGTCGATTTTCTTTTCATAATAAAACGGTGTTGATTTGACAGATTTGACATTACAATGAATTGTATTGACTAATCTCCTATTATCATGGTTTGCATTAGATTGTACCAACGATACAATCCAATGTTATCATAGTTTGCATTAGACTGCACCAACTATACAATCCAATGTTATCACAATTTGCATTAGTTTCATCATTAACCCGAGAGTTGAATGATTTACTGATTTACCACGGCCCAAGTCCATTGTTTATGTCATTAATCCGAAGATTTATGACTTACTGATTTATCACGGCCCAAGTCCGTTGTTTATGTTCTATCAACCAAACCCGTAGTCATGGTTAGTATTATGAATTTCTTTCATGCCTCTTAGGCAATAATGTCCCTCTAGACCATGTTTGTCTATTCCATGATTTATCTTTTTTTTCCGACACCTCACACTTACCTAGTCCTTGCTACATAGGTTGTATACGTATCAATTATAAGAAACCCATAGTATCATATGTTTAACACTTACTTGGTGATAGCGTGGGTTTTTAAATAGTTAAACCTCTTTTCTTAAAACAACAAGTTCCCAGCGTAAAGGCAAAAAACTTGATGGAAAAGGAAATTTAGTAAAAACAGTGGTGTGATGCTTTCAAGTTTTAAATTTGTAAAAATAAAACGATAAAATGCAAGACGTTCTAATCCCACACAATAGGCAAGTGTACCTATCGAGTGTAGTATGGACACAAGCAAGTACTGAGTATTGAACCCAAAAACACGACTTCCTCTACTCGGTTTTAAGTTGCTTAAACAAAAGTAAAAATAAATGAAAGTGAGAGGAAAAGAAAGTAACCAAGAAGAAAATCAATATCCAAATAAAAGTGTTGCTTAAGGATCCGACTTGTTTTGGCATGAATTAACAATAAATACTTAATTGAGTGATGTGTCCTAAGTGCGTATTACCGCATAACTCTGAAGACGTTTTATATTCTCATTTGTTATTTTGTGGGTCTTCCGGGTCTGGTAAGCTCACCTCTCAAAATGTTGACTTGTTGACTCGGGACAGGTGCACGGCCGTAAGCATGGCCGTGCTGCATCTGACACAGCTTCTAAGTCTTCAATCCCTTGCCTTTTTGTGTCGTTTTGTGCCATTTTCATTTCTTTTCACTTTTCGACCTCAAATCCTCCAATTATCAACAAAGGAAGATAAATCATGATAAAACTAAGATAAAAGCATGATTTTGGGTACAAAACGGGTGAAAATATGTGCATAAAACATGTTAAAATCTCGGCACATCACCTGGTCAAGGTAAGCAATCCGCATATGATACACATGGACTTGTTAGAATTGGTACATCACATCCTATGTATGCAAGGCTTCAGCTCATGCTTGTGTCCCTTATTTTATTTGGTGAAAACCATTGCTTGGTATTTAGCTAACATCGGGTTTCACCTTTATCTGTTAAGTACAACAATGTGTTTTTTTATAAAACTTTGCATGATTACATTTATTGATGTGACCACTAGGTGTTTCCAAAATTCTTTTGTTTTAAACAATGGTTTGGATGATTATCCCCATCCCGATTTCTATGGTTAGTTTACTTGTGTGCATCGGTTATTCACTATTATGAACAATGCACAACATCAACTTAGTTTCTCTTGAAAATGTTATCCTGGACGAATATCTCATCCAATTTTTTTTCCAAGTCTCTTGACTACGTATGTAACTACCATTCATCATGTGAAAGTTACATACTACTACGCATAATATGATTTAGAGCGTGTACCTGATTGATACTCGTCCTTATGAACCTTTATTGTGGCCTAACAGTTACTCTATTGCTGTTTGACTTAGGTCCTTAGTGTACATGCTCTCAGTCATGCTCCCGATCCCTTCACCACCATATTGGGTGAATAATTCAGTTTCATCCTTGTTAGATGTGGTGATCTTATCCCTTACGCTACCTAACCGTTTTTTTCCCAAGGTATTGAGATATCGTGCAACTTCACGGTATACCTATTCTTTACCTATAACAATCTCCGATCGAACCAGATTGTTATTACAGATATTACTTACAGGATTTCTCGATCAAGTCCCGAACCGAACACCCTTCAACACTTTGAGCACACAGTTTGAGTCCAAGTATCCTTCACGACACTCGGATCCCTCAAAGCAATGGCTCTTATACCACTTGTAAGACCCTAACCCGTAAACAAGTGATTAGCACTTAATCTTACAAGTTTTGGCCTTAATTAAAAACCACTCCCGATTAAAACTTTGATATTTATGAAATTCCCAAACATTTGTGATCAATACAGTATTGGATCCCTCATGTTTTACATTTTAACTATTAAAAGCATATACTGAGTTTTTTGTGTTTTAATGAGAGTTCTTGTTGCGGAAGCTTTTGTATGTTCGGGTGTGTTCATCTCTACTCGCGACTTGATCCTTGCTCCGGGACTTCCAACGAAGGTGTACCTAGCACCATTACACAAAGAATGGTTACTGGACTGATAATAATGTCTTTAGAATAGTGGAAGTGTCAAAACTCTCGAAAATGGAACGAACTAGATCAAACGGACAAAACAATACTTTTGGGATGGAAATCTGTAACAACCCGACCAGGAGGGGGCTGGACGTTACGACAGTTTGGTAACAGACTTGCACAACGGAAGCAACGATAACAATTATTTAGTATTTTTACAATTTCTAATTCAAAAATATAAATACATAACTAAAATAAATAGTCTAATACTTAAGCAGGGACGAAACGCGGCGGTCGTCGAAGCAGTTAACGGGTTGTTATCCACTAGCCAATCCGATCTCTACACGTCCACTACTCTAGAAGCTCTAATCCGCGATGCTTATAACTCATTCTTCTATCCCGATAATCTCTATTCCACCAAGCAAACATATACCTCGCGTTCACGATCATCCAAATGCTGTACCTGAACACATGCTTAAAAGAGAGTTGGGTCAGCAATTACGCTGGTGAGTTCGTATAAGTAGTATAGTGGATCCGAAAACAGTTTATCAGTTCAAAACAAGTTTCCACAGTTTAACACGATTTACACAAAGTGATGTACAAGCGACACCTCAACCCTAAACGAAGAATCAATAACTGCCATATTGATCCAGTGGCAAAATATATGCCGCAATGGTCTTAAAACCTTAGTGGAGGGTTTCCCGGGCCCCTAAGTCCCGGGTCCACCATGCGTGGGGGATTCCCCAAGTAGTACTACCCATATATTAAGTGGCTTATCTCTAAGTTAATGAGTGTCAGTTTTATCCGGCAGTCTGTATCTTGTCACATCAAACAATTTACACAAAACAGTTTACACACACAAGCAAGTGTTCACCCCAAAGCGTTTAAAACAGAAAAAGGGGAGTAGTATACGAAACTCACCTCGATAGCATTTCACACGATCACATATCACCGTCACATGTCATTCCAAGTCAAAGTCCAATTATCATTCACTGGCAAGGTCCTATTCAAGTATATCAATATTAGCGCGTGTAACCAATACCGTGGTTACACGTGTGGGCACACTTAGGTTCTTTAATCTGACTTCTATCCGTCGGGTTTACCATTTTATGTCTTATTTGTACTATCTAACCAATGTCTATAATGTGGCGTTTACGTAGTCCCTTAAGTTCCCAATTGTTATTCGTGTATATATCACTTAATGTTTCAATAGTCATCTATTATACTTGTCCGAATGTTCCATTCGCATGTATAAATGTCCGAGTTTCCATATGTTTCTAATACCAACCATTATGTATAGCCAAGTTATATATTATCACTTATGTCTTAATGGGTCCTATGGTTCCAAGTCCAATGTCCATAATGTTTGTCTAGTGTTCCAATATCTCTATTGTCCGATGTCCCAACCCATCTATGTTTCCGTTATTTTATCAAAGTTTAAAGTCAATGTTTCATTCCTATGTTTTCATATTAGTTATCATCATCTATGAATACAATCCATATCTTTATACATATATCCCTTTATTTCCTATATAAATATATATGTAGTCCATTAATCAGCTTTATATAATCGAGTCAATTCCAAATGTTCGTCTTGGTCCCACACGTGTAAACACGAGTAAACGATATACGTATATAATAATTTAGATATCCCTTTTTGATAGTATACCTACGGTAATCCCTCGCCCTGCCTGTGTTGACTGGTCGGTTGACCAGTTGACTTCTGTTGACCCATCTCCTTGACCCGGTTCTGGTCCTGACCCGAACCCTTAACCACATAACACCTCCACCGTCGCCCTGCACCACCTCCAATACCCCTTATCACATCACCACCGCCACCGCTACCTGTGACCACCATAACCAACCTTGGAAACCACCTTCGAACCCACTATGAACCTCTACTGTTTCTGTCACTGCTCCAACACATACAATCACCATCTACCATCCAAGAACCATAGCCAATCGCCACTACAATTATTAGAAAGGAGGGGTTTTACCTTATTCATTGGAGATCTGAGGTGAAACTCATGGCCTTGTCATCTTCTTTCTTCACCGTCACTGTCGTCTTCTCTGTCACCCCATAAACCCCCAAATCAGGACTATAATCGGAACCCTAGTTAGCACCCAGATCCGCCACCGTCGAACCACCACCACGAGCCACCCTCACCGTCTCTTCCTTTCTCTCTGCTTCTGTCTTCCTCCGTCACTTTCTCTCTCTAACTCTGTTCTCTCTCTTTCTGCTCGTTTCTCTCTCTACAGCTCTCTCTCTCTCTCCGCTGTCTCTCTCTCTCTAGATTAAATGGGGGTGGTTGAGTGTTGGTTTTGGAATCAGCGGCCGCCGGATATGGTGGCCGGAGCTCCGCCGTACGCGGCCAGCGGCCACCGCCCTGCTCTCCTCCTTGTCCGGCTCTCTCTCTCTCTCTCTAAAATATGTGTGTGTGTTTGTAAGAATGGGATTGGTGGTGATGTGTGTTTATACAAGACACATATGTTGTGTCTTGTTAATATTATGCCATGGGGCACATGGCACATGTGCCATGTGTCCCTATGGTGACTCATCCCTAAGTCACGGAACCAAGTTCGGGTTCGTAACGCGTATTAATTTGGTCTCGTTTCGTGCGCTTGAGTATAATTTTTATTTATAATAGTTCGGTTTTCCGTTTCATACCCAAACATATGGTTTATTATTTGTCCTTGGTTATTAATAATTATATACCGATAATATTGTGCGAAAAAAAAATTTGGGCCTAGTAACCGTACTGTTACATTCTCCCCCCGTTATTGGAATTCCGTCCCCGGAATTCTTTTCGAGTTATCCGTTGGACATATCTAATATATTCCATACTTGGATTCAATGTTCGGGTTTCTATACTCATACGTACATATTTCTTTTCTTAAAATTTATAGTAACTTAGATGATTTCATACTAAGCCTCATGCCATAATGAGGTTTGAAACAAATGGTTTATTTATTGACAAATTAAAGGTCTTTCTTGATTAAATTCCCAGTTCCGTTTTCGATTTACCATAGGTGTTTATATATAGGGTGTACCGCAGCCAACCCACCACACCTTTGGTAATCTCAAAAATGTACTAGAAATTTCAGAGATTACGTTTTGTTTTTGGTTTGCTTTCTAGTCTTGTTTTCGACACATCATTGATGTTTATATATAGGGTGTACCGCAGCCAACCCACCACACCAATGATGCCCCGAAAACGTACTAAAAATATCCCCCAAAAACATTATAGAACACGTTCTTGGTAGTCCTATGTGTGTTTCTAGGGTCACTAGTCCTTAATAACCTTCATTTGAGTGAATCAATACTTAAAATATGGGGTCATGATCTTAAAACATGTCATTCTTATCCATTTTTAAGCCTAACACTTTGGATTAACCTTAACTATACCGTCTAAACAATGGTTGTATGCTTAAACTTTTAATGTTTTCTATGGAACATGGTAGAGGTTGTGGCGACAAGTTGTCAATAAACACTTAAAGGTTAGACTTCTAAACTCAATGTGTTACTCTTAATCAAAAATGAAGGTGTACTACATTCTTTTGGTATCTTAAACCTTAGCTTCTCATATGCTTGAATCGCTATTTCCAAAGATTCTTCCTTACTAAACTTTGTCTGTGTTTTTCGTGTTCTTGCCAATATTCCTTATAAGGGTTCTTTCAAGTGTTTCCGCTCCCCCCGTTAGGATTTGTCTATACCATTTGAACACCTTTCATGAAGATGGCTCATTACCTATGCTTAAAAGGTTCATGGAACTAATTTGTATATCTTGACACTAATCTAGTGACAACATTGAGTTGCAATATAATAAAACATGTATCAAATCTTAAGAATACCTTAAGCGGCTTTTAATCCTGGTTCCTTTTGACAAATGTTGTATAGTCTTAGTGGTTGAAAATCCTTAATCTTAGGTCGCCGCCTTTCTGATCGATGTTTTGAAATCTTTAAAACCTGTTATACAATTACGGTTTCCATATACTATACTTAGCTTAAACCTGTAACGATCGACATCAATCCAGCCCTAATGAAATGATCTGGTTAATCAAGAGGTTTAATTTCTAACTTTCGATCTTTTCAATCCGGAATGTTAACACTAAATTCAAACTTATATAGGCGCATAATTGTATAATAAATAACTATTTGGTTACCAAGTAAAACTTATCGGATTAGCGGGTATCCCTTCTTCAGTTTGATCAAGTTTGTCCTTAGTTTCTAGAGTTTTCTCGAGTTGTAGCGCCGATTCTTAACGAGGTACCTGGTTCTCATGGTCAGCTCGCATCTTAGTCATAGAAAGTTAAATTATTAATACTCACTTAAGATCATGGTATGTATATAAGTTGAAAGTTACGACTACAAGGACCGAGAATATATACTTATATATTATAGTAATACACCAAGTCGCAACAAATTTATCACATATTAGTTTACATTTCTACATAGTTCGTCTTTTCGCATGAGTTTATAGTTATTATGGTTAATTCATCACTTAATCGCAGAAGTTATACACGTATAGTAGCACATAGTAATCCCAAATTGTTTCAAGTATTTCAAGTTTCAAACTCTCACTATGGTCACACAAGCCTAACCATATATTTGTTTACTACTAACATAGTCCGTTTCTTCACATAAGTCTATGGTTACCACTCCTGGTTTCGGCGACTCTTCGGATTTCTTAGAACTTTCGAGTGCCTGTAAATTCACGATTACGTGATATCAAGTGTAATCGTCAATTTACCTCACAAGATTGTCCTAATAATTTCCGTCGTAGTCATCTTTCATGTATCACTGGCAACTCGTATACTAGTCAAACTAGTTCTAAGTCCCTGTAAGCATTCTAGTGTGTTCAGGTACTCAAGTTTTAACTTATCTCGTTTCTTGCTTTGGTCAGTCTTATGTGATTTCGAGGCATTCCCTAGCTAGGTAGTCTTAGAGCCTTAAACGCTAAGTTCTCTAAGTTGTCCTGGTGTAGCATAGGATATCTGGAGATATCCTATTCCGGTACATCCGTTGCTCTGATACCAACTGTAACAACCCGACCAGGAGGGGGCTGGACGTTACGACAGTTTGGTAACAGACTTGCACAACGGAAGCAACGATAACAATTATTTAGTATTTTTACAATTTCTAATTCAAAAATATAAATACATAACTAAAATAAATAGTCTAATACTTAAGCAGGGACGAAACGCGGCGGTCGTCGAAGCAGTTAACGGGTTGTTATCCACTAGCCAATCCGATCTCTACACGTCCACTACTCTAGAAGCTCTAATCCGCGATGCTTATAACTCATTCTTCTATCCCGATAATCTCTATTCCACCAAGCAAACATATACCTCGCGTTCACGATCATCCAAATGCTGTACCTGAACACATGCTTAAAAGAGAGTTGGGTCAGCAATTACGCTGGTGAGTTCGTATAAGTAGTATAGTGGATCCGAAAACAGTTTATCAGTTCAAAACAAGTTTCCACAGTTTAACACGATTTACACAAAGTGATGTACAAGCGACACCTCAACCCTAAACGAAGAATCAATAACTGCCATATTGATCCAGTGGCAAAATATATGCCGCAATGGTCTTAAAACCTTAGTGGAGGGTTTCCCGGGCCCCTAAGTCCCGGGTCCACCATGCGTGGGGGATTCCCCAAGTAGTACTACCCATATATTAAGTGGCTTATCTCTAAGTTAATGAGTGTCAGTTTTATCCGGCAGTCTGTATCTTGTCACATCAAACAATTTACACAAAACAGTTTACACACACAAGCAAGTGTTCACCCCAAAGCGTTTAAAACAGAAAAAGGGGAGTAGTATACGAAACTCACCTCGATAGCATTTCACACGATCACATATCACCGTCACATGTCATTCCAAGTCAAAGTCCAATTATCATTCACTGGCAAGGTCCTATTCAAGTATATCAATATTAGCGCGTGTAACCAATACCGTGGTTACACGTGTGGGCACACTTAGGTTCTTTAATCTGACTTCTATCCGTCGGGTTTACCATTTTATGTCTTATTTGTACTATCTAACCAATGTCTATAATGTGGCGTTTACGTAGTCCCTTAAGTTCCCAATTGTTATTCGTGTATATATCACTTAATGTTTCAATAGTCATCTATTATACTTGTCCGAATGTTCCATTCGCATGTATAAATGTCCGAGTTTCCATATGTTTCTAATACCAACCATTATGTATAGCCAAGTTATATATTATCACTTATGTCTTAATGGGTCCTATGGTTCCAAGTCCAATGTCCATAATGTTTGTCTAGTGTTCCAATATCTCTATTGTCCGATGTCCCAACCCATCTATGTTTCCGTTATTTTATCAAAGTTTAAAGTCTATGTTTCATTCCTATGTTTTCATATTAGTTATCATCATCTATGAATACAATCCATATCTTTATACATATATCCCTTTATTTCCTATATAAATATATATGTAGTCCATTAATCAGCTTTATATAATCGAGTCAATTCCAAATGTTCGTCTTGGTCCCACACGTGTAAACACGAGTAAACGATATACGTATATAATAATTTAGATATCCCTTTTTGATAGTATACCTATGGTAATCCCTCGCCCTGCCTGTGTTGACTGGTCGGTTGACCAGTTGACTTCTGTTGACCCATCTCCTTGACCCGGTTCTGGTCCTGACCCGAACCCTTAACCACATAACACCTCCACCGTCGCCCTGCACCACCTCCAATACCCCTTATCACATCACCACCGCCACCGCTACCTGTGACCACCATAACCACCCTTGGAAACCACCTTCGAACCCACTATGAACCTCTACTGTTTCTGTCACTGCTCCAACACATACAATCACCATCTACCATCCAAGAACCATAGCCAATCGCCACTACAATTATTAGAAAGGAGGGGTTTTACCTTATTCATTGGAGATCTGAGGTGAAACTCATGGCCTTGTCATCTTCTTTCTTCACCGTCACTGTCGTCTTCTCTGTCACCCCATAAACCCCCAAATCAGGACTATAATCGGAACCCTAGTTAGCACCCAGATCCGCCACCGTCGAACCACCACCACGAGCCACCCTCACCGTCTCTTCCTTTCTCTCTGCTTCTGTCTTCCTCCGTCACTTTCTCTCTCTAACTCTGTTCTCTCTCTTTCTGCTCGTTTCTCTCTCTACAGCTCTCTCTCTCTCTCTCCGCTGTCTCTCTCTCTCTAGATTAAATGGGGGTGGTTGAGTGTTGGTTTTGGAATCAGCGGCCGCCGGATATGGTGGCCGGAGCTCCGCCGTACGCGGCCAGCGGCCACCGCCCTGCTCTCCTCCTTGTCCGGCTCTCTCTCTCTCTCTAAAATATGTGTGTGTGTTTGTAAGAATGGGATTGGTGGTGATGTGTGTTTATACAAGACACATATGTTGTGTCTTATTAATATTATGCCATGGGGCACATGGCACATGTGCCATGTGTCCCTATGGTGACTCATCCCTAAGTCACGGAACCAAGTTCGGGTTCGTAACGCGTATTAATTTGGTCTCGTTTCGTGCGCTTGAGTATAATTTTTATTTATAATAGTTCGGTTTTCCGTTTCATACCCAAACATATGGTTTATTATTTGTCCTTGGTTATTAATAATTATATACCGATAATATTGTGCGAAAAAAAAATTTGGGCCTAGTAACCGTACTGTTACAAAATCGCCGTAAGCTACTGCCAGCTGGGCGTAGCTTTCAGGCAGCAGGTTCTGTCCCTGTAGCTTTTCTCAGCCTTTGTCATTTTTCCCTTGTCCGTTTTTCCCCGTTCTTGGATACTTTTAAAACCCAATTCAAGGCCATTCCTAAGGACATTTGGAGACATGTTTAATACCCTTTAATGAGCTTGAATGATGCCCATTTACCATGTTTAAAAACTCCTTTCGGCTTAACTATGGACTATGTGATTTTTTAATACCCTTTAATAATGCCTTGGACTATACAAGGCACTATTTTACAACACATAAGGCTTCAAAACCATATTGTCTACTCATTGGACACTTGTTAAACTAATTAACACTATCGATTCACTTATTATGACTCGGTTTATTAATTAGCCTTTAGTGGATCTCTAAAATTCCCAAACTACCCCTTAGAGGTTTATATCCCGTTTAGTCACCCGTCAGCGACAAACATCAATATCTCGGAACCCAAATGGTAATAATTCACCATTTGACCGTTAGCATAAGATTCCTATTGCTTATAATACAAGCCTTGAATGTCGGGTCCGAATGATGAGAAGACCACCATTTGACCCGTTAATGCTCATAGCTAATAACAATATGACATTCCAACCTTTAGTTATATGGAAAATGGCAATCACTCTTGATCCATTTACCTAAAATGCATAATTACTTTATTCAAGTGATTTTATATAAAATATTTGAGTTTAGAATCTCACTTACCATATGACTTACTATTTGACCCATTTGATGAATTCCATCATTTGATAACAACACACTGGTTTGTTTATTACTAATCTATCACGTCTTAACATGATTCCCCATGAATTACTCGCCTAATAGGTTTCACCCCGTGGGGTCGTACTTTTATCCAAACTGTAGATTAAAATAGCTATAACAATTCACGAATCATATTTAGGCTTGTAAACGAACCGAACGTTCATGAACTGTTCAGCGGGAAGTTCGTTTATGTTCATTTATTTAAATAAATGAACAAACACGAACAAAATTTTTTGTTCGTTTAATTAAACGAACGAACATGAACACACGTTTTTTTCGTTCATTTTTGTTCATGAACGTTCGTTTAGGTTCGTTCATTTATGTTCGTTCATTTATGTTTGTTCGTTTATGTTTGTTTGTTTGTGTTCGTTTAATTAAACTTTACTTTATTTTTATTATTTATTTCTTTTTTGTTAAGTAACCTTAATTCATATTATATTATATACGATATATTTGATATGTTTTAAAACTTAGCCGTAACCTTGACATTCTAAATATTACCGCCGCTCTCCACACTTCACAACGCCACCTCCCTTTTTCTCCACACTCCACAGCCATACCATCTTCCAGTTCCAGCCAACCACATCCACAACCCCGCCTCCAGCATCCACAGCCCCGTCTCCAGCTGTCCACAGGAGGAAGGATGGTGGATGGATGTTTTTTTTATGTATCACGGTGAACTTTTTTTGGTAGATACATGATAGATATTTTGAATAAATCATGTACATTTAAATTACTAATTTAGATTTGGTTTTGGTTGCATTGTGATGTATCAGACTTGGTTGAATTGTGATGAATCATTATTAACTTGTTTGTTTATGTTCGTTTATGTTCATTTGTGTTCATTTATATTGATCATTTGTGTTCGTTTATGTTCATGAACTGTTCGTTTAGTTTTAAATGAACGAACATAAACGAACACGAACACGATAAATTTCTTAATAAACAAACACGAACACAAAAATGTGTTCGATTATGTGTTTGTGTACGTGTTCATGTTCGGTTAAAGTTAAATAAACAAACACGAACACGCCTGTGTTGGTGTTCGTTCGGTTCATTTACAGGCCTAATCATATTCATAGTCTAATAGTGCGTGTATTTTAGGGGCTGAACCAACAGATTTTGTATATTTGCTTGATATTAAACTTTTGGTTGTTATTTGACGTTATTTGTTTTATTCAATATATTAAAATGTTATTATTCACTCTATATTTATCAACTTCGCCTTGTTTGATTCATTTGTTATTTCGGCTTGAACATGTGGACAGGAGTGTGTAATAGGATGTTGGGGAACATTTCATCCATTAATATTGAGATAACTTCTAGAGGCCAAACTTTGCATGGTCTGGATGTATCCATATATAGTTCACAAACGGGGGCGTGCATCCTAGTTTGTAGACACTTGGCAACTACTATATTATATAGGTAGTGAAGGGCTGCCTAATTTCTAAGGAAAATCACAATACCAAAACAATTTGTCATAGTAGCCTTAGACCAAAAGAATTTTATAATCCATTTGTTAATGAATATAAGACATATGGCAAGATACGTGTAACGTGCCTGTTGAAGTGGAGTGTGTAGTACATGCCCATTACATTCTCATTTTTATCTCTCTCTATATACGAGGGTGTCTCAATATTGATTTATGGTGTCCCATTTATACGACCCTTTCTTAAACGTAAATAACTTTTATAGATTTTTTTTTGTTTTTTGATACAAATTATCAATGTTTTGAAACCTGGATTGACCGGTTGGACTGGTCGGACCGAGAACTGAGACCTAAGTCGGTCCGATGCAGAGAATTGGACTGTTGGGATGAGAACGGAGAGGTCGATCCGGAAAACCAGGAGGTCGGATCAGAAAACCAGGAGGTCGGACTAGGATTTTGAGGGGGTTCAATCGGATTTTGATTAATCTTTCTCATTTTACCCTATTTATTTTTATATTATGGGATATCATTTGGTTCTTACATCCAGTCCAACCAAGGGACCGGTAAGAAGACTGATTCAACGACCGGTCCAAATACGAAAACATTGCAAATTTTAATATAAAATCGAATACTTTTATCTTCAATTTAAGTCTATTATTTATATTCTTCTTTTAATTAATTGCGAAAAAAAAAATTGTTACCTCTGTTATATTATGGTGGGATCTTACACTTGCATCTTGCTTAGTCATGGTTGGTTAGTTATAAATCTTGAATTGTTAGAAAATTAAAGTTTGAGTTTGAGGATAAACTAGATGGTTGCCAGATGTCGCGCGTTGATCCCACGATAATATAATAGTAGCAGGGCCAATTCTATCGAGAGAGAAACTTGGTTTTTGTCAAATCATAAACTTGAGGGGTGAAGTTTGTCATTTACAAAAGTGAAAGGGTGAGTACTTAAAAATCATAGTCCACCAATCATGTTTTTTAAGTGATACATATATTTTGAATGTAAGGTTTAGATTAGGGTAAATTGAATTTTTTGGATCTTGGTTTAAATCTTGAAGGTCGTTCGAATGGATGAAGTGAAGAAATAATATTTAAAAAAAGGAGCCCATCACATTATAGTCTAGTGAATTTTTGGTGGTGAAATAAGTTTTTAAAACCATTTGGTCCTGGATTACATTATTATAAGGGGAGTTTTTCCAAAATTTATTGGGTTTCCTTCTGAATTGGTGTATAGGCATTATTGCCTAGTGGAGATTGATATGATCGGGTGGTTCCTCTGTTGGTACGATAATACTCCAGTGACCAGTCAGTGATTCAAATTTGCCGTTCAAAAAAACTACAAAAAAGGAAGAAGCAAGTAAATGAAATGGTCCGTTAAAGGGGTGTAGTCTAGTTACCGGCATTAGATGGGACGACGTGTTCAACTAGCTCAGGTCAGTTAAAATAGGGGTCACGACCATTCCTGAAAACCTTCAAAATACGTTGGGCCACAGGCGACTTAAAAATATAGGCCCAAAACTTTGTTTGAGGAAGAATAGATTAGAAAGATAAACATTGATGCTAGAAACAAACTTTGAACTTGAGACTTCTACATTATATTAAGACTAGTTTTTATCCCGGGAGCGTCCCGGGTTGAAATACCTAATATGACATAATAAAATATCTAATATGACAACATAATTAATGGCTTGCCAATATATATGATTAATGAATATTATTATTATTATTATTATTATTATTTATTTTAAACAAATCTCTGCCATAAGTTATCATATTCAAATATAAAAAAAAACGAATCTCTACGCCGGGATATGAATCTAGTGCCATTACAAAATATTATATAATGTCAAATGAATTCGGAAGTTTGTAATCGATCATTCTAAAAAGAACTAACATGAAATAAGGAAAAAAAGTTATTTATTGAAATATCAAACGCATTAGTCTAAGGGTTATGTGATGCGTTAAAAAATTCATGGGTATATGATCGGGTATATAGTTCGGGTATTTGGGTATGTGGTTTCAGGTAATTGGGTCGGGTATCACCTAATCTTAGGCCCGACCCAAACCCACAATTTTTTTTAAACTAATCCCAAACCTACACAATACCTGTAGGGTTATAAAAAATAGTCGTTTTTTTTCTCCGTTTTTTATATAGCACTATGATACTCATTGAAAAGATAATAAAACGCTCGTTAATTTGGTGTAATTTTTTTCTTTAAAAAATCTCGTATATAAAAGATATTAACGTTTAAAAGTTATTGGAGAAAACATCAGAGAGAAAATAATAAATGTTTAATATTTACATTTAGTAGATTAAGTATTTAATAGATTAGGTTAAACCATATTTATTTCTTTTTTTTAATTGGTTTAGAGTTGCCACATCACATCCTATGTGGCATCTCTCAAAAGAGAGATTGCATAATATTATGACATGTAGAATTATTAGCTTTGCAATATATATAGAATATAGATATAGATGGTTTTTTCAACTTCACTAATAACATTTTTATGTTGAGTAAGCAAATCTATACTAGATTATAAAGCATGAAGCAAGGATACCAACCAAATTTAAGTAATTACTATACTTTATGCTTATGGTACAACACCTTAATGAAGTTAGTAAAAGGTTAAAATAGTCTTTCTATAATATTATTAAATTATATTAATTAAAACTTATCTAGCATTAAGTATAAATATTGATAATATAAAAAGATAGTAAAACGAGTTGTGATATAATTAAAATTTCTTTGTTATTAACATATACATTATGACGACTATACATAATTTAACTCCCATATACCATTAAGTTTGTATTAATGTTTTCTTTGTTATAAACGTATATATTATGGCGCCTATACGTATTCTAACTCCCATATACCATTAAGTTTGTATCAATGTTATGTCCCTATAAATAGAGACTTATTGTACTTGGTAAAACTCATTGATAAAGAGCTCTCTCATTTTCCATCCTATCTTTCACTCTATAATCTTTTTTCTTATGTTTACATACTTTATATAGTGGTTGCTAAGAATAACCATTGAGAATACGGGAATATACCATTAAGTTTGTATCAATGTTATGTCCCTATCAATAGAGGCTTATTGTACTTGGTAAAACACATTGATAAATAGCTCTCTCATTTTCCATCTTATCTTTCTCTATATAATCTTTTTTCTTATGTTTACATACGCTATATAGTGGTTGCTAAGAATAACCATTGAGAATACGGGAAGTGGTAGGATCTTGCGATAAACTTTAACAACTCATGTTCCTGATTGAGATATAGCTCAAAAGATAAACACGCAAGATGTGAAGCGAAATGTATTACGAGGGAAATTGTGGACAATGTTGGAAAATCCGTGCATCATGACACATGTCAGTGATGTAACACAAATAAAAACACTCTCGTTTTGTAATATGATTAAGCTCGTTGTTTGTTTGATTTCGCATGTATGTTGCTGATAATGGAACTCTAGCATCTAGGACGATTTGTGGTAGTTTGATGTTGTTATTTGAATCTCTAAGATAATTCACATCCATTCGAATTAGAACGTACCAACATGGATGGCTTCCATGTTATTGTTACAAAACCAAATACATTAACTTTCCTTGTATTCGTTACATTTATTACGAGTAAAAGTTACTATAATTCCCTATATACGTTGTCTTCATCATGTCATGTACAAAGAACAAAAGAAAAGAAAGACTGATATTGAAATGAAAAGGTTAACAAAACAACAATAATAAATACACGACAATACTAAATGTATGTAAAGCTATAAAGAATAATTTATATGTTTACTCTCATGGTAAATTACTTGTAAAGTCTAATCAAATCAAGTTAAGGAAACCAACTTGATTTTTTATTAAGCCGAGCTCGAGTTTAAGATTCCATCTTATTTTAGATTAGAGTCAACCCAAACCACTCGGTATTAAGTGCAAGTCAAACTTGAGCTAGCCCTGAAACGACTCAACCTTTAAGTGTTGTGTTCCCCGTCGTATCGCGCGAACATCCCACTAGTATTTATACTATGTATATAATTTAATACGTAAACATTGTTTAAAAATTCCAGCCTATCGGGAGATCGAGCCGCAGTCCACCCGCTCACCCTTTGGGCCGGGCCAGCAGGAGTCAATTGAAGGAGAGGTGCGTCAATACACATTAATTCATGTCACTCATTGATCGATCATCGATGTCGTAAACAAAAAATACTTGTGTATTTATTATTAGCTAAAAACGGAAATAACTAACTGTCCGACTACCATGAACAATAAGAAACAAACAACTACTACCGCAAGGGAAGATGTCACATATCATTTCACTTAATTTTTAACCATTTACAAGGATGATAAAGAATATTTACGTAGATTTAAGTACTTAAATAGTTAAATGATAAACTTCATGGTCTCTAATAAGATGAAAAGATACAAAATCTGCTTCAATGTCGAAAGCTTGCCAGCTTTTGTTATGTAATATTGTGTATGAAAAATGACTACTTTTATATAATAAAAAGTTTTGTGTTTAAATAATGTTTTTTAATCATGTTCATCGTCTAAATTTTTTTATTTACATTTTCCTTTTAACATGTCGCTACAATTAAGCATTTTAATTTTTCTTTTTATTTTGAAAACTTCTCTAGAATAAATAATCACAAACTGAATTTTGCAGTATTTAAACTCATATAACCTTTTGGTTATGAGACATATATCCTAGTTTTTTTTTTTTTTTTGGGTGAGGGGTTTTTGTGTGTGGGGAAGGGGGAGAGGGTTAAAAAAAAAAAGAATTAGCGCATTTTATAGGAAAAATCTCGATCGCCCACCACCAGATTATAAATGTTAGATCGTGCTATCATTGCCTCCAAGACAACCTAGCGTTGCCCCTTAGGCAGGGAGGGAGAGACTGGCATGGGCGGGGCTTAAGGATTGAGTTGGAATTTTTTATTGGCCAATTTTTTTTTACTTTAATACACAAACAAAATAATATAATATTAGGGTTGAGATCAAATACACAAGACACTTTTTCTAGGAAGGGTGAGAAGGATTGTGATCCATTGATCATATAATATTATCCCCTTCACCCCTTCTCCCTCTTCCACTCTCCACAATTTTCACATTTCAAACACGGGTCCTACAAGTGCCATACGGTGTTTCATGTCCCTCTTTCCCCCTTTCACTCCGTATAGTCTTATAGAGCCTCTTAACACTAGCCCTCTTTCGTTGATGCAATTCCTAGGAGACAAGTGTAAATACATGTCAAATCAAATGGTCTACTATATTGAAAACTAAAACGTGCAATTAAGACAGACTGGAGTGGGGCGGGGAAGGGGGGGGGGGGGTGTGGAGCATCTCCAAGCCCAAAATACCACCCCACCCTGGCGTGAGCCCTCTAGGCGGGGAGTTTCTCACCGGCGTGGGGCGGGAGGTGGATCCAGGTAGCGTTTTTTGATTGGTTTTTTTTAAGGCATCCTATAACTTAATTAGAAGAGACAATGAAAAGTTGATATGATATTTTTAAATAAAAAAAATACTGATACATAATTTATGTCAAATTTCTTTAATATTTATCAACTTGATCATATAGGCACCGATGTAGTTACGAAAAGAAGCAAGTGTGGTTGCAACCTCCCATATTTTTTTTTAACTAGTAGCTATATTTTATTTTTTTTATAAAAAATCATGAACTAATATATATTTTCCTCAAACAAACAATTATATCTTTAACTTTTTCCAATTTATCGCCAGATTTTATAGGAAAATTGGTAAAACAATGACCGCTAGCTGACTGTCTTATGAGAAAAGTGTGAACAAAAAAACCACTAGCCACTAACAACAATATATGATAGAGTTCGGAAAATAATTAGAAAACGTAAAAAAAAAACTAAAAAAAATGTGAAATAGTTAGGTAAAATTAGATTAAACATATATTTCACAAATTATTGAAAATTAAATAATTTGAAAGCAATGAATCGATAATTCCGTGGAAAAATAAAACTAAAACTAGTATAAAAAATGTCCATCACCAGTTTTGTCACAAAAAAAATAAAAAACAGTTTTTTTTTTTTGGAAGGTGTGCTTCAGCGGTAAACCCAATCGACAGACAACCACTCGACTCGAGTTCGAATCTCTACCCACGCACCGGTGTCCACTTTGAAGTTATCTCAAACCGTTACAGGGAATTTTTTCGTGGTGTGCAGGATTCGAACTCAAGACCAAGCCCGGGCGGGAACCCTCTTAAGAGGTAAACCCTCCCACCTCTCCCCAGCTGGGCTGGAGGTCATTGGCGAAAAACTTGATTGTGATCCCTGAAAAAACAGTTTACAAAGCTGCGTTAACCGTAGAAGTCTTCGTCGCTATATATCTGACGTATAATTCTTTGCTAATTATGGTTGCACCGATGGATTGATTTGATTCTTGTTTCGGCCCAAAGTGGAGCCCGCTTGATGTAATTAGTTCTAAAATTTTGTAAATAGTTTTTTTTATTCTTTTATCTATACATATAATAAACCAAAACCATTTTAATGACATGACACTCAAAGAGGCATTATCCTTCTTGAGTGTGTCATGTATCATCTCATGTGGCATTGAGATATTTTAGGAAAAAAAATTTAAAATAAAATTGGATTTTTCACTCTTATGTTTCCTCCCATAATTTTTAAACGTTAATATCTTTTATATACGAGATTTTTTAAATAAAAAAATTACACCAAATTAACGAGCGTTTTATTATCTTTCCAACGAGTACCATAGTGCTATATAAAAAACGGAGAAAAAACACGACTATTTTTTTGTGGGGTTTCGTTCATACAGGAAAAAAAACACAAAGTGTTCATGTAAATCATTAATCATGTATAGGCAAGTCACTAATTATGTTTAAATCAGTAATTATGAATCATATTTTCAACATGCGTTAGCATTGGAGTTATACATTGTTTTAGGTTAGATATTTACATTAGAGTTATACATTGTTTAAGGTTAGGCGTTAACATTGGAGATACATTTTTAATTGTTTTAGGTTAGGTGTTAATCGAAGATTTCTTGCATGTAATTGTAAAGCGAATCATTCTATTTCATATGTAAAATTAATATGTCATATTAGATTTCTTAACCCCGGGACGTTCCCGGGGTATAATCTAGTCAAAGATATAAGTTTTAAAATATGTTTACGTAAAAAAAAAAATTAGTTTTCGACTTTAAAATAATAATACGTATAAACCTGGATAAGTTTCCATTCATCCATATAAATTCGCAATTTAATTTGTGTAAAATATAGTTGAAGTTGACCAACAAATTCAACTTGCTATATTTGTCGTTCAAAGTTGAAATACAAGTGATTCAAGTATTCAACATTTAGACTATTTGGTGTGCCTCCCCTTTCCCCCAACTCCCCCAATTGCCACATCAGCGCCACATCATTTCCCCCATTTCCTCCCCCAAAGTTTGGAAATGCCTTCCCCCAATTCCCCCATTCCCCCTTCCTTTTTTTATATATAAAACTTTGATTTTTTAAAAAAAAAAAAAAAAAAAAGAATGGACCAATCACAAGAGGCGGTGGGCACGGGGAGATTTCCCTCATCTCCCCGGAAAAAACACGGGGGGGGGGGGGGGGGGGGGGGCGGTGTTCCCCGGAAACCCCGACTCCACGTCTGCACCCCGTCCCCTTTCCCCGGATCCACACCGTTTAGTCTTATAAATAGTGTACGTGTAGTGTTTTTAATAATAATAATAATATCGATAATGATAACGATAATAATACTGTCATTGTAAAATACAACACAAATTCAAAATGACAGGTTATATCTAAGTCATAAATATTGTGGATCAACGTTGTATGGTTGATCTGCAAGACTTCAATCTCTTATATCAGTAAGACAAACGTAGTTTTTTTTAGATAAAAATTATTTAAAATAATTGAATATAATGAGTAATTTTATAAAATAGAGAGAAAACCTATTGTAAGATTTGATTTTGTATGAATTTAGTGGATAAATGTTATATTTAGTTTTGTTAGCATTTTAAGTCATTAAAAGCCAACAAACGCTATCAGATGTTTCACATTTAGAGGTAAAATGATGACAATGAAATCTACTATTAGGTCCTATGACTAAATTATAGAATCAATAAAATAATGGATAACCAATGGCAAATATTAAAATTAAGTATATTATTATTTTATAGCATTATCCTCATATGAATCTACCAACCACCAACTATCAACTATGAACGTACTAATTATGTCTAATACTTCATTGTTTATCAAGTTATATTTATTATAATGTTACCAAGCTAGTTTGACGTCCTCAGCAATAGTTACAAAACGGGCCGAGTTTTACCATTAAATTCACTAGTAAATAAAAGAATATATGTTTACCGTGATATAGTCCTTCGGTAGTTAAAAAAAAAACTAGTGATATAACATATTTTCTTACGCTCAAAAAATGTATGGAACTCGTTTATTTTCTTTAAAAAAATGGCTACGTTACTTGTTATCTTTTCTTAACGCCCCAAACTTATGTTTCACTTCGTCTTCTCAGATCCCCTAAGGCTAACATCTTTAGCTATTTTTCTTCTCTAATAGACAGCTAATATGTGCTAATATGTAATTAAGATAATTGATTTGTATTTATGGTAAATATTGTGTATTTCCATATTATCTGTAATATTGATTATTATAAATTAATGAGAATGAGAAGAGAAGGATCAAGGATCCAATTATACCTATTCTTTCATGGTATCATTGTAACCCTAATCCTGCCGCCACCTTCTTCCGCTGCCGGCCCTTACTGCCGCCGCTGAGACACTCGCCGGCCACCCCTTATCCTCCGATCTCCTCCTCTATTACCCTCCTCTCTTCTCATGGCTGACCATCCCCAAGATAACACCCTTGCAAACCAGAACAACCCTCCACAACCCACCACCGAAAAACTCCACCCTGCCATTACCGTCTCCAACATCAAAAACTCCATTCCTGTTATCTTGGAAAGCGACACCGGTCCCTATGCCTTGTGGTGCGAACTTTTTCGCATTCACTGTCGGGCTTTCCAGGTCATTGACCACCTCTCTCCTCGCAACCCTGACACCCCACCCGATGATCTTTGGGATAGGCTGGATGCCATTGTTTTACAATGGATCTACGGTACTATTTCCAAAGATCTTCTCAAAACCATCTTCATCCCTGGCAGTACGGCGTATGACACCTGGACTGCCATTGAAGGCCAATTCCATGACAACAAAAACGCCCGTGCCATCCAACTCATGCAAAAATTCGCCACCACCCGCCTTGAAAATTTTTCCAACATGTCTGAGTACTGCCAGACCATGAAAACCCTTGCTGACCAACTCGCTAATGTCGATGCACCCCTTGACAATAAGCGACTGGTTCTCCATGTCCTCGCGGGTCTCACCGAGGCCTACGAGGGCATCTCCACCATCCTCCAACAGAAAGACCCCACACCCTCCTTCAACGAAGTTCGTTCTCAACTTTGCCGGGTTGAAAACGAAAAAGCCGAGCGTGCCCTCCTTGCTTCTCAAAAAGCATCGCATGCTCTTACCGCCTCTACCACCAACCCTTCACCCAACCCGACCACCAACCCACCCCCCACCAACCCGAACACCACCGACCAATCCTTCCATAACTGTGGCCGGAACAGATCCCGGGGACGTGGCTGTGGCCGCCCCAACGTGCCACGCGGACGCGGACCCCAACCCTTCGGCCAATGGACATCTCCCACCACCTACACCTGGACGCTACCCAACCCCACCTGGTCACCCTCACCCACCCAACAACAATCTCCCTGGCCGCAATGGTCCTCCCAGCCACCACCACCCCCGTGCCCCTACCCATCCTATACTCCCTCGGCTGCCGCCAATCCCTCACAGGGAATACTCGGCGCTCGACCCAACCAGGCCAACCATGCCTCCTACTCTCCCACCGACATCCAACAAGCCCTATACACCATGTCCCTTAACCCACCCGACTACTCTCAAGGGGTGATGGACACCGGCGCCACCATCAGCATGGATCCCAACTCAGGTAACTTCCGGTCTATTTTTAATACTTGCATGAATGAAAATATTATTGTTGGCGATGGTACACGTATTCCGGTGTTAGGACATGGCCCCCAAACCTTTAAACCACCCTACCCACCTTTCACCCTTGATCGTGTCCTTTACGCACCAAAGCTCATTAGAAAACTAATATCTGTACGTCAGTTCACACGAAATAATTGCGTTTCTGTTGAATTTGACCCTTTTGGTTTTCTTGTGAAGGACTACAGGACCCGGGCTCCTATAATCCGGTGCGACAGCAGCGGTGATCTCTACACCTTCAACAAAGACCTCCATTGCTTTTCCACTTCTGTCACTGCTGCTCATTCCTCCACACTTTGGCATCAACGACTTGGCCACCCAGGCCCTGCCTTACTTCAAGCTTTAAAACAGTCTCGTTCTATTTTATTTAAATCTTTGAATAAACCATTATGTGAACCATGTGTGTTTGGCAAAAGTGTGCGCCTACCATTTCATTTATCTAATAATACTACTTTGCAACCTTTTGACATTGTGCATAGTGATTTGTGGACCTCCCCGGTTCTCAGCTCGGGAGGCCACCGTTATTATATTTTATTTCTTGACGACTTTACCAACTTTCTATGGACCTTTCCACTCTCCAACAAATCCCAAGCCTACACCATCTTTGAACAATTCTCAACCCTTATCCAAACCCAATTTCAACTAAAAATTAAGACATTTCAATGTGATAACGGAAAGGAATATATAAACGCCTCATTTAAAAATTTCTTTAATAAGAATGGCATCCTTTTTCGCTTATCATGCCCTTACACCTCCTCCCAAAATGGGAAAGCGGAACGAAAAATCCGCTCCATTAACAACATCACCCGCACCCTCCTCTCCCAATCACATCTTCCCCTTCACCTATGGCCGCACGCCCTTGAGACGGCCACCTACCTTCATAACATCATTCCCTCTAAAACTCACAAATATCAAACCCCCACACAACTTCTATACCGCCAAACTCCCACTTATGATCACCTTCGAGTTTTTGGGTGCCTATGCTACCCACTAATTCCATCCACCACCATCCACAAACTTCACCACCGCTCCTACCCGTGTGTATTCCTTGGTTACCCCAACTCTCACCGAGGATACCGCTGTCTCGACCTGAAAACTAACACCATGACCATCTCTCGTCATGTCCTTTTTGACGAGACTTCCTTCCCCTTTCAGCACCTTCACAAAGTATCACCCACCATAGACTACAACTTCCTCACTGATCCCATCCCACCACACTTGTGGTCTGCCTCGCAGCCCACCAACAGACCGCCCACACCCCCTACCACCTCTTCCCCTCACCATACTCACAGCCCAGACACGGCCCAACATCCCACCTCGGCCCAACACAACTCTCCTCAATCCACCGCTCCCTCCCCTGCCTTCCCAAACCACTCGGCCCAATCCCCAAACATGGCCCAGCAGGCCCACTCACCCTCAGCCCACTCACACGCCTCTCCTAACCCCACCAGTAATCCCGGCCCTTCTACCGCTACACCCACTTCCGTTAACCCAACCCAACCACCAGCTCAACCGTCCCACACCATGCGCACCCGTGCCATGGACGGGATTTTTAAACCAAAACAACTTTTTAACCTCTCTGCCACCACCCTCGTACCCATCCCAAAATCCCCTACCATAGCTCTGTCCTCACCGGAATGGAGTGCCGCCATGACCAACGAGTTTCATGCACTTATTAAGAATAACACTTGGGAGTTAGTCCCGAGAACACCCGGCATGAACATTATACGCTGCATGTGGCTTTTTAAGCATAAGTTTAAATCAGATGGCACTCTTGAGCGGTACAAGGCACGCCTTGTGTGTGACGGCCGTTCCCAACAAGTTGGGATAGACTGTGGCGAAACCTTTAGTCCTGTGGTTAAACCCGCCACAATCCGCACAGTTCTTTCTATTGCTTTATCTAACTCTTGGCAGGTACATCAACTGGACGTCACCAATGCCTTCCTTCATGGCAACTTGAGTGAGACTGTTTACATGCACCAGCCCATGGGATTCCGTGACAGACAGTTCCCTGACCATGTCTGTCGCCTCAAGCGCTCTCTCTATGGTCTTAAGCAAGCCCCCCGGGCCTGGTACCAAAGATTCACGGACTATGTTCTCTCATTGGGTTTTCGACATAGTGGTTGTGATGCTTCTCTGTTTATTTTTAATGACCAAGGCAACACCGCGTTTCTTCTTCTTTACGTGGATGATATCATCTTGGTTACGTCTTCAACGGCTCTTCGTGAACAGCTCATGTCTCATCTCTCCAAAGAATTCGCCATGAAAGACCTAGGCCCTTTGAGCTTCTTTCTTGGCATCGCTGTTACTAGGAGCCAGGACAGCATGTTTTTGTCTCAACACACCTATGCCACGGATATCATTGAGCGTGCCGGCATGTCCTCTTGTAAACCGGTCGCAACTCCTGTGGACACGGCTTCTAAACTCTCCTCTGAGTCTGGCGATCTGTTCGATAACCCCACATTATACAGGAGTCTCGCAGGGGCTCTTCAGTACCTTACATTTACTCGCCCGGACATCAGCTATGCGGTTCAGCAGGTCTGCATGCACATGCATGCGCCTCGCACAGGCCACTGGGATGCTCTCAAACGCATCGTCCGATATATACAAGGCACGACTGATTTTGGCCTTACTCTGTCTTCTCACAAAAACCCTCAGCTTGTCGCTTACTCTGATGCAGACTGGGCTGGGTGCCCTGACACTCGCCGATCTACCAGTGGGTATTGTGTTTACTATGGGGACAATCTAATCGCTTGGTCGTCTAAACGTCAACCCACTGTCTCCCGCTCCAGTGCCGAAGCCGAATACCGGGGCGTTGCCAATGTTGTGGCCGAAATCTGCTGGATTCGCAATCTATTGCTTGAGCTCCACCGCCCTCACTCCAAAGCTACTCTAGTCTACTGTGATAACGTGAGTGCCATTTATCTTTCAGGGAATCCCGTTCAGCATCAGAGGACTAAACACATTGAACTTGACATCCACTTCGTCCGCGAACAGGTACAACGCGGTCAGGTTCGTGTCCTTCACGTTCCCACACGTTATCAGGTGGCCGATATATTCACAAAGGGTCTTCCACGGGTTCTTTTCGAAGACTTCAGATCCAATCTAAGCATTCGGTCACCTCCAGCTTTGACTGCGGGGGAGTAATAGACAGCTAATATGTGCTAATATGTAATTAAGATAATTGATTTGTATTTATGGTAAATATTGTGTATTTCCATATTATCTGTAATATTGATTATTATAAATTAATGAGAATGAGAAGAGAAGGATCAAGGATCCAATTATACCTATTCTTTCATTCTCAAACATTTGACTTCCTTTTTAGGAAGCATGAAATCTTTTCTGCTTCATGTTTTAAATATTGTGACAATACTTTTTTTTAACGTTCAAACACATCTTTATTTCACACCAAAGAAAACATTACAAACGTCTAACTACCCATTTAGCCATTGGTTAACTAGGTAGGACACCCGTTTCACCCACAATTGGCTTTATGTTACACTAGCTTATACAAACGACCTTGTCAATAAACCAAACGAAAAACATTTTAGCCAAAGTCAATCCCGGAGAATTCTTCCCATTTTGGTGAATCAATCCCAACGATCTTCGACCTATGATTAATCCACCAAAGTAGTTATTTTATCTCCTCGACAATGTTCATTATACTTGAGTCTTTACCATTGAAGACCTTGTCATTTCGCCTCAACCAAATCTTCCAAATAGTCATGCAAAAAATTGCATATATAACCTCTTTTTTCTTCTTCCTTTCATTGAGAGCTTGACAATGTAAAAGAAGCTGTTTGATTGAATCATACCACGGTGGGTGTGGAAATTTTAGCCATGAACAAATATTCCACCATATCGTACGCGCCTATAAGCACCCTACAAACAAATGATTAGTGGTTTCTAACTCAACCCCGCAAAGCTTACACAACCCGTCTCCCATATGTACTCCTCTGAACGCTAATGCTTTCGAAATCAGGATTTTGTTGTACATCGCCCTCCAGACAAAATAATTTACTTTCAGTACCACCAATTTGCTCCAATAGAAGCTGTTGCTCCCCGGGTTTGGCTGCTGTTCGAACGCTATTCTATCAGCTTGCACCAAAGATTCGACAACTTTGTTTGCCTCCTTCCACATCCAGCGATCTTTCCCTTGTCCCAGATTTTGCTGTTGTAAAAGTGATAACAGCCTATCCCAATCCTGCACTTCCTGACCTGGTTGTAAACCATGACGCCACGACAGTTCCCAGTAGCGATTAGAACCCGATCCAGAATAACAGTTCATAACTCTATCTTTTTGCAGCCGCTCAACCCAAACAGTATATAGGAAAATCGTCACATGGTCTAGACTGCTTACACCATCTATCCAACCGGAACCTCACCGACTCTCCCAACCCAACTTTACATACAAGCCTTTCATTTAGATCAATACCTCTGCTCAAAAAATACTGGTCAATCGACTCAATATCCTTCCAAACCCCGGGCGCACCTTTTAGACAAAGAATTGTTCCAGCGGATCTACTTCTCTCATGTATGGCGTTAATAACCTTGACCCATAATTGATCCCTCGAAGATCTATACCTCCACCACCATTTTGCCAATAAAGCCAAGTTCATCTCCTTAATGTTTCCCGCCCCCAACCCTCCACCCATTTTCGATTTTATTACCTTGTCCAATGCCACCCATTTAATTTTGGTATGAGACCCAACCCTGCCACCCCATAAAAATCTTCTTCGAATACCCTACAATATTTTTATAACACTCACCAGAGCTTTAAAGAGCGACAAATAATAATTCAGTAGCGCTCCCAACACTGATTTGACTAGTACCATTCTTCCTGCAAGACAAAGTTTCTCGCCTTCCACATGGACAATTCCACATGGACACATGCATTACTCAAATATTATTTTATTTTCATTTTAAGACATTTGGTTTTATTTACTTTCAGCATGGTTTTGGATTCACGCTTTTTTTGTGAAACATTTACATTTGGTTTAACATTTTGCTTTCTCCAAACTTATTTGTCAACTTAAAACTATTTTCTCATGTTCAATGAGATACGTATTTTTCAAGCATATAGAAGTCGTTCAACACGACTATTAACAGGATCCTGATATGTTACACCGCCTCGCGGTAAGACCCCGCAGATAAAAATTTGAGAGTGTGACATGAAAGATAAGTCATTGTAGTTTTTATACACTTGTTGTGCTTCTCTCTTCATGTATCGTTTTTTGTTTTGGGAGTTTCTCTGTTCTTATCAACAAATACAAAAATTGCAAATGTCAATCAGATAAAAAAAGCTATTTTGAGCAAAGAATGTGATCTTTTTTTAGAAGGTTATCTTGTTCTTAGATATGTCTTTCTTTCATCATTCCTTGATAATAAACCATCTCATATCAAAGGGTGGTACATAGATAATTATCTCTAGGAAAGGTCATTGTTAGAGTCTCATTTGTAAAAAAAAATGTCACACACGAGTCAAAGGTTTTACCACAGTGAACGTTCAGGTGATGCATTTCCCCTAGAATTGGTGATGGCCCGGGGTCATCAGCGATGTCTGCAATGATAGCGTGAATGACTTTTTACATATTAATTAGTGTACTTGGGTGGTCAAGCTTGGTAGGAATTTCAAAATAAATAAATAAATAAAAGACCTTATTTACTATCTCATCTTATATTTTGGCCATCTTGACACTTGCAATTTTCTATTTGCTAACTTGAAGAGAGGGTGACTGTTAAACTCAAAAATAGTTGACGTGCAACCAAATTACGAACAATTGGTTGCAATTATTTAACAAGGACGAGTCTATTTTTCATTAAAACTGACATTTTCCACAACCATTACATTACAGGTATTAACATTACGATGGGATATAAGTCATATTACTTTAGGCTTACTAGAATAACCCACATGTCTAATGAAGCTTATACAATTCTTTTTTCGCAACATGTAAATTTACGAGGGCAGAAACATTTGCAGTTCATCTATATATATACACATGGCTATTTAAAACATTTGCAGTTCATCTATATGCACATGCTATTATAGCGGGCCAAGTACAGGGAGGCTAAAAGTCTTGACAATGTAATAAGCATAGTAATTGTGCCAACAAGATTTCATATGATATTGAGAATTCATTAAGTACCTTCCTAATTAAACTCCCTTGTTTGTAATTTAACCCCCCATCCGAAGCGTCTTGTTTTGGCTATAGCGAGGCGCTTGGGTTAAATTTTCTAGGGAATCTCAGGCTTTACGTCCCATCTTACTGCAAAGCGTCTCGCTTTGGCCAAAGCGAAGCGTTTTGCAGTAAGATTGGACGTAAAGCATGAGATTCCCTGGAAAATTTACCCCAAGCGCCTCGCTTTGGCCAAAGCGAGGCGCTTTACCCCCTCAGATTTTGCCTATAAATTCATTCGATTTCAATTGATTCGATATTATACCGTTCATTTCCGATTACAAATTTACATTCTTACTCAATACATAAAAATTTTATCCACAACATATAACATGTCGTATTACAATTTCATTGTCGGTGATTCTTACAACGAGTCTAAACCAGGTAATGTCGAGGAGAGTCAGTCTAGTATTCATTACCATGACAATACGGTGCAGCTGGACTTGAATACACCCTGGGAGGACCCGTATGAATTTCATGACTCTCCCCGTCAACCCGACTACTACGGTTATCGTTACTACGCTTACGGTGGTGATGACTCATTTTTAGAAGACTATACGCACCATGGAGACGGCGGTAGTGAGGAGAAGCAGGTAGAAGATCAGGAGGAAGGCTCTCACCTGATCAAATTTTGGTTTGAGACTGACCGGACATTTTCCACATGCGAGGAGTTGGTCGACTGGGTACAAGATACGGGAATGGAAAATGGTTACGTCATCATTATAAAAAGATCGAAGAAAAAAGGAGAACATTTCGTGAAGGCATATATTTCAGTCACTATTGTTTTTAAAAAATTAATAAATACGTATTTTAGAAATTGTTATTTAAAAAGTCCCGAAAAAGCTTAACTTATAAATTAATTACTAAAACACGTGCTTTATTCTTGGTGAAGGTTAATTCCCTACGGGTGCACCGGTGGTCTTCGGGTCACACACCTTTAGGATTACGTTTCTCCTTTGCTTAGAGTATTGTTAATTTTTAATTAAAAAACTTATTTTATAATTTATTATTTAAAAAACTTATAAAAAAACTTATTTCTAATAAACTTATTTTCGTGAATGTTGTATTTCAATGCACTCTTGGTGAGGTGAGGAAGACAGGTTGCAAAAAAATTGGCTGCCCGTTTGAGTTGACAGGGGTGCTTGAATCTCGGACACAGGTTTGGAGGTTAAAGGTGAAAACCTCGGCACACAACCACACTCCCTTTGGAAACTTAGTGGGTCACGCGTAGGCCAGAAGGATTTCTATAGATGATAAACAACTGGTCGGGCAGATGGCAGAGCAGGATATTCCTAAGCGTAATATCTGAAGAATGCTCATTTCAAAGAACCCGAAGAAAAGGACTACCCTGAAAGATGTATACAATGCGGCTCAAATGATGAATGCTAAAAGCGAGTCGGTGAACGTACAATGCAGCAACTCGAAAACCTTCTGGCGGATAAAGATTTCACCTTCTACACGCGTGCAAATGACACCACGAAAGCTCTCACAGAGATTGTCTTCGTTTAGAAACATTCATTTACTATGTGGTGCACATTCCCGCATGTGCTAATGATTGACGCCACCTACAATACAAACATGTACAATATGGCGTTTGGTCAAGTTGTGGTATGGCGTCGACAAACCATTCGTTTTCGATTGCCCATGCGTTTCTTTCTTCTGAGAAGATTGGTAACTACGTTTGGCTGTTGGAGAGGATAAAGTCCGTACTGGTAGGCTGTATGGAGCCGCGCGTGATTGTGACCGACAGGGACTTTGCGCTAATGAACGCGTGTGATCAGATTTTTCCAAATGCGTACAAGTATCTCTGCCGGTTTAATATTTCACATAATATCAACAGGAACAGCAAAAAGAAGTTCACGGATAAGGAGTGGAAGGAATTTCTTTCAATGTTCTGGTTGCTATGTGACTCTCCGACTAAACCCCTACACGAGTATAATTTGGGAAAATTTGAGTCATATCTGGAAAAGATTGGTCGTCAACGTGAATACTTTTACATAATTACATACGTTGTGCTTGTTTACATACACATGCCTGACAAGTTATGGTTATATTTTCAGAGGTTTTTGACTACACGATGAATAACTGGTTGGACCGGTACCGTGAAAAGTTTGTGTCTGCATGGACTAACGAAATGCTGAGCTTTCACCAGACCACAACCAACAGAGTTGAGGGCATGCATGCGAAAATAAAAAGTTACCTTCCAGGCAATCGCAACTCGTTAATTACAATTGTGAAGTTCGTCGATCAAATGGTTGATAAGCAATATAGAGACATTAAAAAGGGTTTTGAAGAGAGCCTTAGAAAAACAATGAACCACCTCAAGGAACAACCATTGCTTCATAACTTACTTCGGAAGACTAGTAAGCATGCTCCTGAGCTTATATACCTTAAGATCCGACGTTTGGAAACGTCCTTGCGCCGTTAACATAACAGTTGTGGATGCCAGCTTTTTAAAAGTTGTGCTTTGCCATGTGCCTGTCGTCTCGAGCAGTTAAAAAATGATGGTAATTAATACTAGTGACCGGTCCAGGTCGTTAATGGAACAGTCGGCTCGAAACGGTCAGGCTCGTTAACGGGCCTGATCGGGTGGATAACGGGTCTGTCGGGTCGAAACAATCCGATTTGTCAACGGGCGGTCAGTTTGAAACCGGTCTGGGTCGTTAACGGGCCGGTCAGGTCGAAACGGTACGAGTCGTTAACGGGTCTGATCGGGTCAACACGGTCTGGGTGGATAACGGGCCGGTCGGGTCGAAACAGTCTGGTTCGTTAGCGGGCGGTCAATTTGAAACCGGTCCGGGTCGTTGACAGAACGGTCGGGTCGTTTGACGCGTTTGACGCGATACATAGACTATAGCGATGGCGGCGATGACGACGATGACGCCCCCCACCTCCGCCGCCACCACAGCAGCAGTACCCGCGACATATATATGATGACCTCACTCCTGCTGCGCGTTTGGTGGCTGAGGACATGAATCGCCGCATTAGTGAGATACAAGCGGTTCAGGAGTGGACGGTCGATGCGATACAGGCGATCGCACAGGAGATGGGGGTACGGGTACGCGCACCACCAGGGCGTGGACCACCACCGCCATAGTGATTATGTATATATCTTACTTTGCAGTAGACTTTTTACAAGTGTATTTTTGTTTTGTATGTACAAATTGATTAATATATATGCAGTTGATTTTTTGTTTATATGATGTCTGTTTTGATTGTTTATGATCTTTTCGAATGCTTGTTTCGAATGTGTATAACCTATTTGAATGTTTAATTGTCTAATAAATATTAAACCCATAAATAATAAATGAACTAACACCAAATTATAAATGACAAACCAGTAAAACCAATGACATCCAAACAGTAAATATCTGATTACAAACATTAAAAAAATCACTCAACCCTTTCAATTTCAAACCAAACAAAACCTGCATGTTCTGAACCAAAACGACGTCACCTTGACCATCAAAAATGGCAACGATTAAGATAACCGACTACAACATCGAGTACCATTTCCAGTCAGACGACGCCTGGTACACATGCGCCGTCATCCTCGACCACACCAACCACCATATCCGTATCAAGTTTTGCGACTTTGTTCAATCTTTCTTCGACGAGGTCTTCTCCGTTAATAATTTATCCACTCACAGTGACATCGAACACTTTATTAATAGGTTAAAGTTGGGATTACTTGATTAATGATAGTTTGATTAGGGTTATTACGTTGTTTTTTAAATTTAAAAAAAATACAATAATTAAATAAAAAAGTAGGGCTGGCAAATCGTGTATAGCTGACCTGTTAAGACACGAACCTGTTAAGACACGATACATGAAACCTGACTACCTGTACACGACACGAAAATTTTTCGTGTCTATTTTTTGATACACGAACCTGTTAATTTTTTTAACAGCTATACATGAAAAGTACCTGTTAATACCTGTTTGTGACCATTATATTAATCGCATGTTTACGAACCTATTTAGTAAGAGAAAATTTCCAAAAGTTCACCAAAGACCTAGATAATACCTGTTTGCGTACCTGTTAATACCTGTTTGTATACATGTTAGTACCTATTTGTGAACATTATACTTAGGGATGACAAATCGTGTATACCTGACTTGTTAATACACGAACATGTTAAGACACGATACATGAAACCTGACTACTTGTACACGACATGAAAATTAACAGGTAAATTCGTGTCTACCTGTTTAGGACACGAAATCTGCTAAAGCTATACTTGTACCTGTTAAGATCGTTCAGGTTCGTGTCAGGTAATCGTGTTCGTATACAAAATTGTCGGCCCTATAAAAAAGTTAAAAAAAAAACACTTCAAACCCACAGAAAAATCCAAACCAAAACCCTCCCAACATCCCCCCCCCCCCCCATCCAGATGTCCAGTTTCATCCCCTTAACCCAAAGCACTTCGCTATGGCCATAGCGAGGCGCTTCGTATCTCCTTTTTCAAACTTCCATGCAACCTCGTGCTGACATTCTCTTTGATGTGATTAAAGCGCCTCGTTATGACCATAGCGAGACGCTTTAGTGGGACTTAAAATAGAACCTGAAGGAGTGGGAATAGACCGACCCTTCATTCATTAAGCCATTAGTAACGCTTATTGTGTTTGAGAAACACAACCTATGATTTAACTTTTTATTTAACCTTTTCTTAGTTTATGCTCATAATCAATGTTTTCAGAACCAGAATGAATGCTGAAATAGATAATAACCCTTAATACCACTATATAAAAACCCTTTTCTACTTTTTTTAGAACGGCCAACACAACTTATTATGTTCGACTCCCTATGAGAGTTTTTCTACAAATCTTACTCCCATTGGGAGCCAGATCCCGCACGTGGTTCCCGAACCGGGGTAAACCCAATCACCCACCCACTCAAAGGAACGACAGTGAGAAATTTGTAAAACCCGGGTGGAATCAAGAATCGAACCTAAGACCTCTCAGTCTCAAGTCTTATCCATCACTTCCCATACCACTCCACCACAAAGGTGGGGCAAACCCTTTTCTACTTGTTTATTTCTATTTGCTATCCAAGTTCTTTTTAATTATTTTTTAAAATTATAATATCTCTGAAATAGATAACGCAATTAGTCAATCCTCTTATGGTGGAGTGACATCATCTTTGCTTTTCTTATGGGAGGTGGAGAGTTTGAGTACTACCGGCACCAAAATGCTGCTAGTGGGCCGGGTTTTACCGTAGTGAGCCTTCGGGCGGCGGGTTTTCCCCGGGATCTGGTGTGAAATTATTGATGGATCCGGGTTACTGTCGGAGTACTCTTTTGTTCGGTGGATATTTCGTGAGTAATTAGGAGAGTAATCAGGATTGATAAAGCAATTAATTATATTATGGGGTTTCTTGCAAGTCGTAACTAATTCATAACTGTCATCAATAAATAGGGGCAAAGTAGGTGATGAATTGTGAGGGGTTTATCGACATTTCACAGTGTTAGCAAGTTTTCCAAACAACAAAAATGATGTCCTTTGACATCTCAATGCTTCCAAACAAAAGGATTTGTCATTTTATGTTTTTGACTTCTAGAACAACTTTTCCAGCTCATATCTTTTTTTATTGAATATTATATTTGAAAGTTCTGACCATATCAACTTTCTTTAACGTTGTATTTAAAAGTAGTACATGTTAACAAAAATTGTCATGAATCATTAAATTACTAAGCTGAACTATTGAAAGTTTTTATTAGTACTAACTAAAAGAGTTCCTTTTTAACCTTATGAGCTAGGTCAGTTGGTTACCGCTAGTGATGGTTAGAGTAGAGGAGTACCCTTGAAGGTCCTGAGTTCGAATCCTGAAGCAACCCCGGTTTTCTATTACTGCGCATTTATTCCAGAGAGTCTATCTCTTGTGAAGGGTGTAAACATCTGTCAAGTGGCAGGTGGCAGGAAATTTTCAGGGGGACGCCGTAACCAGTTTGATAACCAGCGCGGATCCGGTTAAGATAACGTAGTCTGGGCGAACAGGCTAGGGTCGCCGATAGGCGATGTAAGCCTATCGTTTGTTGTAGAAACTCACCGTTCAAAAAAAAAAAAAGAGTTCCTTTAAAATTTTCTTCTAAGATTAACTTGAATACATACCGGTTCTTAGCTACTAGAGAAACGAATGCATCTAACCACTAAAGCACTAACAAGGCCATACGTAATGAGCATTATATGAGCATGAATGAGCTTAAATGCTTAATAACGCCCCAACACCGACCCTCTAGGCGTTATAAGGGCTTGAAAAAGGAGAAACATTTCTAGTATAATGCCAAAAAAGAAGAAAAAGTATGGAAAGTAATGATTAAAAAGGCATTAACCATTACACATTTTTAAGAATCGTTATTATGCTGATGTGGTGAAAAATGCCCCTTAAGGGGCATTAACCATTACGAATGGTCTAAAAGTGTAATTACGAACAATACATCGCCAGTGATCCATTTGTAACTATGGTCTGTAGAGCATCAATGGAACTACTAGCGAAACATCACTAAAACACATCTAAGATACATCAACGATAGTATGTGATGCTATTGGGGAGGGACATTTTTCGAAATGCTGAGATTCACGAACCATATATTTTGTTGATAAAAATAACTTTCAAAATTACTAAAACAATTATAAAAGCCAAAACGTTACGGTTTAAGAAGAGAAAATTTTCTATCAGAACAACATTAATTACCATCAAAATTTTCAACTGAAGTCGATAATTTTCCTCACATTCATTTCTTTTTTTCGAAAGGTTGTGTTTCAGCGATAAACCTTTGGCTAGAAAGTAACCTCTGCTCAGGATCGAATCCTTCCCCACACGGGTTTTGCTAAAATTACAATATTATATAATATCTTTTATTGTTCAAATTTATTTTCCTTGTCACATTTCATTTTCTACATTTTGCATAAGAGTTTTGTAGGTCCTTTCAACTTGGAGATGTGTTACAAGTCCAGGTCCATGTTCTGAAGATTTGTTGTTGTCCCTGTCCAAGCCCAAGCTAGCTCGTGTGTTCCTGTCCAGGCCCAAGTCAGGTGTTTGTCCAGCCCAGCTTGTGTGTTATTTAGAGGAGGTATCCTGTCCGTCCATTCTTGCCAATCTATGTGATGCTTGATCGTGTGGTGCACAATAGTTGAGAATGTGTTTTCTCAGTAGAAGCTTCTATTGGTGTTATATAAGGATTTTCTCTCTCAGCCATTCCAACTTTTTGCTCACTTATCATTCTATTGTTCTTTCTTGTATTCTCTAGAGTATTCACAAAATATCAGGGTTTGTTATTAAATCGTCTTGATCTATTAACTTGATATTCTCTTCGTGTATTTTGTATTGATTATCTAGTTGATAATCTTCTGAGAGTTTGAGAGTTGTAGTGAGTTTTCTGATTTATATTGTGTCAGAGATCTGTACCTGTTTGTGGTATTATTTTGGTAATAAAGTTGTTAATCTGTATTGACCACAAAAGTTGACATGGTATCAGAGCTCTAGGTTGAGCTTTGGTATTTGTTTTGATTCCACTTCCTAATTGTTGAAAGAGAACCTTCTGTCTTCGATCGTGTTGTTCTTGGGTTCCTGGACTTGTGTCTTCCAGATCTTTCTGGCTTTACTGTTTTTCCTTAGAGTCAATCCTAAGGAGTCGGTTGTACAGAGCTTGAGACCCTGTTTAGCTCTAGGTCTTAGGAGGCTCCCTCGTGAGGACCTGCGTCAGCACCATTGAGTGACGAACCGCCCCGAACCGACGATCTGGATCACCCACGGGGCTTCGCCATGTTTGTTTGATCTTGATTTGTTTGTTTGTTTTGATTTGATTATTCTGAGTGTTTGCTTCCTGCTGTTTTCTTTTGTTTGTTCTATCTGGTTGATCTGTTTGTTGCATCTGTGGTTCTTGATTGATGCTATTGTTGCTATTTGCTCTATGGTTGTTTTGATTGTGTGCTTGATTGTTAATAGTCATGGCTGATGGAGTTGTTAGCCCGAATGGGGGTCAAGGACATGTTGTTGGTCAAAGACCTGTTGTTGGTCTTGAGGCTGGTCCTATAGTGAATATTGTTACCTTAATGGTTAACAAACTTGACGCTATTGAACCTTTATATCTACATGCTAGTGACTCAACCAATCTCATTATAGTTAATATTAAACTAAAGGGAACTGAAAACTATACGGTTTGGGCAAATGCTATGATCTTGGATCTTCAAGTTAAAAATAAGTTAGGATTCATTAATGGTGACTGTGTGAAACCTACTGATGATCATGCGATTGCTAATCAATGTGATAGATGTAATAGTGTTGTTTTAATCAGATCCTTAATTCTATATCTGAATAATTGTATATGGGACAGGTCTATTCCAAACTTGCTTCTCAAGTTTGGAAAGATCTAAAAGAGACATACAAAAAATAGATGGTTCAATTGTGTTCAGGGCCGGCTCAACCGTTTTGGGGGCCCAAAGCGAAATAAAAACCCGGGCCCTACAAACCTTTTTTTTTAATTTAGGATTTCAGTTTTACTTGGGTTGGAAATTAATAATTATGGTGCATTTAGTGAAAAAGAATGTAGCACCAGCATCTGATGTTCTTAAATGGATGTTTGTTTTGTTTCTTAAATGGATATTAGTTTTGGTTGTTCAAAAAACGATAACAACCTTAAAAAAGAAAAAGAAAGTTCCAATATGTTAGAGGAGAGAACTCTGGGGTTCAAACCTAGGTCTACACAGAAGAAACACAGAATTACCACCACTACACTACATTCAAAATTATTTACTAAAGTTAACAAAGTATACATAATATTCACAATTTCGTATGTATTCTCAAATAAATGGGGCCTAAACATTTGGGGGCCCAAAGCCCTAGCCTCAAAATAATTGGGCTTGGGCCGACCCTGATTGTGTTTGACTTGTATCAGAAAATTAATTCATTCACTCAAAATGGAATGTTTGTGACTGAATACCATCACACGTTAAATGTTATGTGGAAACAATTGGATCAAATTCTTTGGTTACCTGCTTGTGTCTGTGATGCTTCTAAAGATTTCAATAATCATACTAACATGATAAAATTGATGCAGGTTTTAATGGGGTTGGATAACGTGTATCGACGTGGTAGGACTACCTTATTAATTAGAAGTGAGCTACCTTCTGTTAAAGAAGCTTTTGCTTTGGTTTCTAGAGAAGAATCTCATAGAAACTCAAGCAACAGCAGTAGTAGTAAACCTAATCAAGCTGTAAATTTCATGTCTAAGGCTAGCCAAGGTGGGGAATCCTTTTTTATAAAAGGTTTAACTATGGGCCAAATCAATCTTTAAAATGTACACATTGTAATAAAACTGTCCATCTTATGGATAAATGTTTTGAGTTGATTGGATACCCACCATGGTCTAGGAACAGAAGTAATCAGAACAAGAAGGTAATTGTTAACAAAAATAATGTCTCTGATAATACTAATAATTCTTTGAGTGGTTTGACTAGTGACCAAGTGGCTAAGATTTTGAGCCTTATATCTGAGAAACCTACAACAGCTACTTCTCAAAGCTGTAATCTGTCAGGTGGGTTTTATTGTGCATCTGCAGTAGGGTATTGTGTACTGTTTTACTAGTGCTAATGGAACACTAATAAGAATAGGTTAGATTGTGGATGCAGGTGCTAATGAACACATGGTAAAAGATGTAACTGGTTTGTTTGATTATGTTGATGTATCAGATTTTAATATAAAAATTAGGCATCCAAATGGAACCTTTGCTTTAGTAACAGAAATTGGTAAATTAAAATTATCTGATGATGTAATTTTACAAGATGTTTTAGTGGTACCTGAATACCCTGTTAACCTCCTATTTGTGCATAAGTTAGCAATAGATAACAAGTTATTTGTTAGGTTTGATGAACATAAATGTTACATTCAGGATTTATCTGCAAAGAAAACCCTGGAGATTGGTAGTCAGATGGATGGTTTGTATATGTGTGGAAATCCTGCTGTATCTTCTAAGGTGAGGTGTAATAATAGTAATTTTTTAAAACTTTGGCATGCTAGGTTAGGTGATCCTTCAAGTCAAGTCTTAAAAGTGTTAAATCTTGGTCTGAGTTCTAGTTTTGATGAGAGTAATGATCCCTGTGATGTTTGTCATAAGGCTAAACAACACAAAAAGCCATTTCCTCTTAGTGATCATAAAAGTGTTCATGTTGGACATTTAGTTCATTGATAGCGTGGGTTTTTAAAGACTTAAACTTCTTTTCTAAAAATGACAAGTCCCCGGCGTAAATGCCAAAAACTTGATGGAAAAGGAAATTAAGTCAAAAACAGTTACATGACACTTTCAAGTTTTAATTTTGTAAAGTAAAACGATAAATGCTAAACGTTCTAAACCCACACAATAGGGAAGTGTACCTATCGGGTATAGTATAGACACAAGAAAGTACCGAATATCGAATCTAAAGACATGACTTTCCCTACTCAGTTTTAAGTTCCTAAAATAAGGCTAAAGATAATTAAAAGTGATAGAAAAAAAAGTAACTGAAGAGAAAACCAATATCCAAATAAAAGTGTTTCTTGGGGATCCGACTTGTCTTGGCATGAATTAACAGTAAACATTTAATTGAGTGATGTGTCCAAGATGCGCATTACCGCATAACTATAAAGACGTTTTATGTTCTCATTTGTTATTATGAGGGTCTTCTTGTGTCCGGTAAGCTCACCTCTCAACAGTGAGGGGAGGATTTCCCGAGACTTTATATACCCAACCCCGAAGAACCCACCTCCCAATATTGCAATATTGACATCTAACGACTCTATAGGTTTATGAATAACTTGTCGGCAGCCGGAGCATGGCCGAACAAGCTATCACTTGACATCATAGAGGAGTCGTGGCTGGTCTGCACATGCTCATCCCCTACTTGGATTAATTATCTTTTCAAAAAGTGATTGGACTATTACTAATTGTGCGGCAATATAGTAATGGAAGAGAATAAAGACCGTTCGCTTCCAACACGAGTTCACCAATTCTTGGTCAGAGCCGGTCTCGAGGTTTCAAATGCCTTGTACGAGCCGAAAAAGAGGCCCTTAGGCCTAACAACTTTTGTTAACTAAGGGGGTGTTTGTTTTTTGCCAGAAGCTCTTCCTGGCCTCTTATGTATGTGCCGCGCAGACCACGCGCAGACGTTTTGGTCTGCAGAGTGTTTGTTTTTTGGAAGACCTTTAACTTAAAAAGGTCTGCGCGCCATCTTCTTGGTGCAGACCTGGACTAACATCTTCTCCTCTCTTCTAACCTCTTCTAACATCCTGTAGAGTGTTTCTCCTTCTTCCTTCTCAAACCCTTCCATCCTCTATCCTCCTCCTCCACCGCTCCTCCTCCCTCCTCCCCTCTCCTCCGGCGCCGCTTCTCCTCCTCGCTCCTCCCCTCCCTATTCCCGTCGCACCTCCCTTCTTCTCCCCGCTGCTGTAACACCCAATTCAGATATGTTCCGTTTCTTCTCCGTCTCCATGGCCACCGTCACCTCCACATGAACCACCAACCACCTACTCACCTCCATGGAGCTCCCATTAACCACTGTAAGTTAATTAATTAATTATTATTATTATTATTATTATTATTATTATTATTATTATTATTATTATTATTATTATTATTATTATTATTATTATTATTCCTTCATTTCCACCTTTCCATTACCAAACAGAACCCAATATGAACAAATGAAGCCACACCTTCACATACTTTTATTAATAATGTTTTAACTTACCGTGATGAGTTTATCAAACTAGAAGTTGTTAATATTAAAGTTACTGATTGTAATACCATGGATAGGGTTTTTAATTATGCCTTCTTAAAGCACGTGCCTAATTTAACCACTGATTGTTGTGATTATTGTTTAACTAGTTTGAGGTTAAAAGGAATGCTGGAGTTTAGTGGCTGGTTGTTTTTTTGGTGGTCACGGGTCACGATGGTGGAGGTAGTTTTGTTGTCTGGTCACGACTATGGAGAGATTCCGAGTGGTTTTTAGACGTGGGTTGAACCGGGTCATAGTTGGTTGCTTTTTGGGTCAAGGTTCGAGTCGGGTTCAATCTCATGTCAAAATGGCTTGGTCTCAGGCCATGGGTTTGTTTTTGGCCCGCAGAAGTTAAAAAACAAACAATCTTCTTCTTGCAGACTGCAGAGGTTTGGTCCACCTCTTCTTCTGCAGATATCTGCAGATGTGATCCGCAGACCTTTTGCCTCAGAAAAAACAAACAGCACCTAAGTTTTTTAAACGACAATCAAATTTTTTTTATACATTTTTTACATTCAATAGTATACATCCATTACTTTCTTTTAAAAATCGATTTATAAACCAACAATTGTAATCTACGGGTCCTCATGTCTTGAAACTATGGTAGCAATCGTTTAAACCGACGTCGAAATCAAAGTTTTGGTACCGGTATGTTACCTCAGTAAAACAACTAAGGAGTTATATTCATCTTATAAAAAAAACTAAAATGAATATGTAAAGGTATTATTCAGTAGGGTAGGGATCATACGAGAACCAACTTTAGGGAGAGAACCAAAGAACCAATGTGAACAGGGGGTATTATTGTAATTATGTAGATAAAATTTAAAAAAACACGGGTCATAACATTGGATAAAAAAAGGTTGGGTCATTCCAAGAGATAAAAAGAGGTGGATACATCAAAACCCTAGTTTATCACAAGACTAGCCTTTACCACCGTAATCCACCACAATCACCACCACCATCATCAACGACAACCGATACCACGTTCATCAACGACAACTCCTACCACCGTGCATCCACTATCGTTGATACACACCGTCCGCTACCACCGTAAGCACCGTGCATCCACTACAACCGTCATAACGAAAAAACCCGACGCCGTACATCCACAACAGGGATGATATCGGTGAGTTATATTCTCCTTGGTATTCATACGATGATTATTATTTTGTTTATTTTGTGAATCTGGTTTGTTGATATGTTTATTGTTTTTGTATTTTAAGAAGGATATGTTTATGGTGAATTAATGATCCACATTTTAGTGTTTATATACGGTTGATTGAAGTGATACAGTCATGTTGATTGTTTTAGTGTTGTGATGATGTTTTTTTTTATTTTTTATGATTTTGTTTTGTTAATCTAATTATTTGAATTATTTATTACTAATAAATTTTACGATAGATTGATTCATCGGCTAGTTAGTGGTGTTGTTTTTAGATGTAATGATTTCGTTTTTGGTGAATTAGGTTTGAAGTGTGTAATTTGTTGATGAAATGTTTGCATATATTAGTTAGGAGGATAATTTGTGTTTTGGACGATGTGCCATTTTCTGATATGCACATGTGCAAAACGTAGTTTATAATGTTAAAAGTAATATTAAAACACATACTGGTATAATTAGGCCATTAACAATAATGAACGTGTGCATCTGTTTTGTTGTATTTAATAAACTAATGTTGTTGCACATGTGCAATCAGGTTGAAATATCGGTTTTCTTATGCATTTTTATTGATTGTATCTAAGAGATGGGGAAAAACATCGAAGAAAGTAACATTTGTATTACATTACTGGATGCAAGTGAAGATAATGACACGATTGTTGATCAGAAAGTTGATTCAGGTTGGCATTATTTATTTAGTCCGAATGTACTTGGTATTCTCTTATTCCCTGTATTAGTTATGTTATTTATATATTTTATAATCGAGCTCCATTTGATATCCCAGAAGCGGAAGCTGATAATGTCACGGGTGTTTATCAGAAAGTTGAATCAGGTTGGTATTATCTATTTAGTACATTTATATAGAAATGCACATGTGCATATGTGCAGTTTTTCTTGTGAAATATTAAATGTTGATTGTTTAAACACACAAATTATCCTATATGCAGATATAGATTTAAGAAGAAAGGTTCAAACGAGGTCAATAATTGGAAACATATTGTGACGGTGAAAAATGACGGTTAAAACGGTGGCAGTGAAGACAAATCAAAAGAATGTTATGAAAAAAGCAAATTGGCGCCCAAGATACGAACACGCGTTACACCACGTCAACTTTGGTTGGGTATAAGGAATTTGTCAAACAAACAAAGAAGTTTGTATAACATTTTGTGTAATGTATGTTTGGTTTAACATTTTGTTATGTTGGTAAACGTGAGGTTGTGAGATATTTAGAATTTTGTATGTAGGTGGTTAACATAGTTGGTTTGTAATATGGATATTTTTTTGTTATCGTTTGTTTTATTGAGTTAATACGTTTAGTAGAGACTACATGTAGTTGTATGATAAAGACAAATTGATATAAAAACTTTGTTATTTGAAGAATGATGCATGCATATATGTATGCCCGAGAGTTAAACTACTAAAACAATCTAACAATATTAGTGAAATGCACATGTGCATGCATTACACGTTTCTTATTTTATAGGTCTTATATAGATGTGTTTTAAGTTTATTCATGTTTGTTGTCATACACGTGTTTTATTTTCAATTTATGTTATAATATGCATGACTAAACACTTGACGAGTTCGAGTGTATTTTATATCTCACTTTGCGTCCGTTTATGGATCATTGAATAAAATTTTTGATCCCTTATATATAATATCGCGTCCATTTAATAATCATTTAGTTATGGTAATTGACAATTCATTCAAAAGTGCGATTTAAGAGTGAAATGCACATGTGCATCAGGATGACGTCATATGACGTCACAAGCCATTTTTTTTATTTTTTTTCGAATTAATAATGCAAAATAATCATTTTGGTGTTTTTACTTTTTTTATTTTTTTTATTTATTTAGGTTATATATTTTTTTTTATTTTTTTTTAATTTTTGATGGAGAGGTTTTTTGTAGACACATTCATATTTACAAAAATGCCACCTGTTCACACTGGTTCTTTGGTTCTCTCCCTAAATGGTGGTTCTCAAATGATCCAAATCCTTATTCAGTATTTATAGATGTATTAAATATAAAGTAAAGAGAAAATTGCTCGAATAGTCCCTGTGGTTTGCTCAGATTTCACCTTTAGTCCCTAACTTTTAAAAATTACAGGTATAGTCCCGAAACAGTGGACTTTTTGCACTCGGATAGTCCCTGGAGCTAACTGACGTTAGATAATCCAGTTAAGTGGGTGTGAAATTACTAAAATACCCTTACTTTAATAAAAATAAAAAAATCAATTAAATAATAAAATAGAAAGAGGACCCACATAACCCCTTAGCCAATCATGTGTCTCCACCAATCCTTAGTGGGGCCCACACACTTCATCTTCCCCACCCAATCACCACCACCCACCACCACCACCCACCACCACCACCAACCATCACCACTCACCACCACCAAACAGAAAACATAACAACACAACTAAATAACCATAAAAAAAACCCTAATTTTCCAATTCAGTTGCAACAACTTCTTCAACCTGTTCATCAATTTAACACAAAAACCATTAATCTGCAGCTTATGCAGTCTATCCGCATCGATTTCACACGATTCACAACGTATTCTTCCTCGGCCTCCCTTTCATATTAAAATTAGTCGAGTCACAGTAATCCGGTGACTGAACCACCATCACCACCTCTTTGACCATGACGAACCACCACTGTATGAACACCCAGACCTGCTTCTGTTCCAGATCCTTCTTCCTCTGTGTCTGAACCACCATCCGTCTGAACCACCATCCGTCTGAACACCCAAATCAGTCGAGTCACAGTAATCCGGTGACTGAACCACCATCCGTCTCTCTCTCTCCTCTGTGTCTTTCCCTATCCTTCGTGTCTTTCTCTCTCTCTCTCTCATCGGTCCTTTTTGTTCCAGATCTGATGGTAGATGTGTGTATGTGTTATTGAGCGATGGTGGAGCCACCACTGCTCCGACGTGGCCTCATCAGAAACTCCCCCGATCCTTCTTCCTCTTTCGGTTCTCCCCTCTCTCTCTCATCAGAAACCTTTAATGGGTATATGTGTGTGTGTTAGAAATGAAGTGTGCAGAGGTAGTGGGGAGTGGGATAAATGGTTTTTATAAGAGTTGGGTTGGTGGTTGGTTGGTGGTAGTGGGGAGTGGTGATGGTTGGTGGTGGTGGTGGGTGGTGGTGATTGGGTGGGGAAGATGAAGTTGGTGGGCCCCACTAAGGATTGTTGGAGACAAATGATTGGCTAAGGGGTTATGTGGGTCCTCTTTCTATTTTATTATTTAATTGATTTTTTTATTTTTATTAAAGTAAGGGTATTTTAGTAATTTCACACCCACTTAACTGGATTATCTAACGTCAGTTAGCTCCAGGGACTATCCGAGTGCAAAAAGTCCACTGTTTCGGGACTATACCTGTAATTTTTAAAAGTTAGGGACTAAAGGTGAAATTTGAGCAAACCACATGGACTATTCGAGCAATTTTCTCTAAAGTAAATTTACACATAAAGAATTAATGACGTTTGTAGGATAGTAGCTTACTCCAACTATAGGTTTGATTATAAACCTATCATTTGTATTTATCCAACGAAATTAAAGGGTGACAAAAAGAAAAAAAAAACTTAACCTAACCGGAATCGAACGCGCGTTCTTGGAGTAGAAAGAAAAAGATTTAAAAATAGAATTGACAACCAATTGAGCCAGGATGTTCGCAGCTAATTTTTGGCTGGTTCCGAAAATATATACACACATAGATATATTATATAGGGTCAGGATCAAATACACAAGACACTTTTTCTAGGAAGGGTGAGAAGGATTGTGTTCCATTGATCATATATTTGAAGGGTTGAGATTAGTTTGTTTGAAAAAAATAAATAATAAATTAGAGTAAGGGCATAAAAGGAAAACCACATTTGTTGATTTTCTCTCTCCACATGCAATGCACATGTCAATTCCTCCATCATTTTAAAACGTTTATAACTTTTTCATCCAATATTTTTTTTTCAAAAAAATTTCACCATATTAATGAGCGTTTTTTTATCTTTAATATGAGTACCACATTGCTACATTAAAATTGAAAAAAAAAATTCGTGTTAAATGGGTTTTCTTCTCCGTTGTGTCTTCTGCTCGTTCATTGTGTTATATTATGCACATGTGCTTTATAAATATGTTTTTTATGTTTTTTTAGTCTACACATGATTTAACTTTGTCCATTGTGTTTTTAGTATGCTTTTCATTGTGTTTTACGCAAATGAGTTTTGTATTTATGTGTACATTGTGTTTTATTATGTTGTTTATTGTGTTTAAGTCTATTTTTCATTGTGTTTTAGTCTTCTGCTCATTGTGTCTTTAGTATGTTCTCCATTGTGTTTTATTAGACTGTTCATTTGTGTTTTATACCCTATTGTTCATTGCATATTTAATTGGTACTCATTGTGTTTTACGTTATCTCCATTGTGTCTTACGCAACTGGGTTTTCAACTTTTTTTTTTTCAAAAGTATTCATTGTCTTTTAGTCTTCTATTCATTGTGTCCTTATTATGTCATCCATTGTGTTTTACACAACTGGGTTTTTAACCTTTTTTTGAAAAGTATTCATTGTGTTTTAGTCTTCTGTTCATTGTGTCTTTAGTATGTCATCCATTATGTCTTACGCAACTGGGTGTTCAACTTTTTTTTCAAAAGTATTCTTAGTTTTTTATTCATTGTGTCTTTAGTATGTCGTCCATTGTGTTTTATTAGATTGTTGATTATGTTTTATACCCTACATTTAATTGGTGCTCATTGTGTTTTACACTCCATTGTGTCTTACGCAAGTGGGTTTTTGACCGTTTTTTTTTCGAAAGTATAACAATATGCAGTGGCGGATCCAGAAACTTTTTTGACGGGGGGCACAAATAGGTTAAAAGAAGACGGGTCAAATCAAGTTAGGATAAAATGGATCGGGTAAAACCAATTCATATTTATCCACTCAATGACAATTGAGTAGCAAATCAAGTCGGCATAAAATGGGTTGGTTAAAGGCAATTCATACTTATCCGCTCAATGGCAATTCGATAATAAATTTGAATTTAATACTAAACATTAAAAAATATGGCTGTTAAAATTTAAATCAAACTATTATTAATAAGTCATACTGATATCTAAATTAGATCTTTAACCATAGGATTGTGTATAGTTGAACTCAAACTAAGAAATATATTATACAACTTTGCTTAAACATAAAGGGTGTAATGTAAAATTTTTATTTAATATTGAACTAATCCATCACTCACCACCTACACCAACAACTTCATGCAATATCTCTCATTCCTAAAAAGCATCTGAAAACTTACTAAAAGCTAACATGAATTTTTTTTTCAAAAACCATCATCTTTCCTTCATTACTCTTCTCTGTTGCTCTCTCTCCTTATATACATCAGGGATGGGGTTTGACTTTTGGGAAACAAATGTTCTAATTTTACACTATATCTTGACGGATTCCACTAGGTACTTCACGGCAGAAAGCATGAAATCGCCTTTGGCGGACGGTGGGCACCGGCCCACCGTACTCACACTGTATATCCGCCACTGACAATATGGTACTCATATTAAAGATAAAAAGACACTCGATTTTATGGTATAATTTTTTTTAAAAACGATGACGTATACAAAAGTTATGGACATTTAAAAATGAAGGTGGAAATGGCATGTGACTTGCATGTGCATATTTTTTTGACCAAATTACCCCTCCCACTTGTTTAATCCTTTGACACATGTCATTTTCTAGTGGCTTCTCACCCTTCTCATTTTTTGTAGACTTTGTAGAATAACCCAACCCATATTATATATAAAAATTAGTGCCCGGGGAAAAATCGGGTCTCGGCCGGAGCGATCAAGATACAAGTGTATGGCCTAGTTGAAAGGTTACATGTTGTTTCTTTAAAGGAAGAATCCTTTGATAGGATACGGCTGAGACTTAAGGTGATAGAATTGACATGGCAAGATTGGAAACAATTTACATGTTGTTTCTTTAAAGTTTGATTACTTTGTAACTGTTTTCTGTTTATGATTTGGTGGTTGTATTTGCAGCTCTTGCTGTATTTTGGGAGGCACATAGTATGTCTTGTTTTGCCCTTAAAAAGCATGTTATTTCTTGAACATGGGATCGATGTGTCTCGGTGTGTATCACAAACATTCAACGTTTAAACAACGTCTCTTTGTGTCTCCATGAAACTATACTAATTTATGGTTAGAATATAATGAACCTAATTAGTTTATATGGATATAGATCATATCGAACCTAAATAAACCAAACAAAAAAGTGCAATTATTTAGAGATAATTGAATGGCATTGGGTGTGGTTTCTTTTATCAGCAAACCAATTGAATGGTATTGGTCGTGTGGTTTCTTTTATCAGTTAATTAGTCTACTACTTTAGCTTTTTTAACCCATTTTTCTACCAACCTAGTTAACCCTAATCCCTTTTATAAATAATCTAGTAAGTGTTAGGAGGTGAGATAAAACACTACTAGAAAATGGGTTTTTTTTTTTGCTACATAAATCCTGAAAAATGATGACAGGTTAATTTGCTATGAATTTCCAACAAAAATTTATTAACCCTCAAAATTTCCCAAGTTTCCGACATAAAATCCACATAAACTAATCTTGTCACAAGTTTAAAGACGATTCCAACGATTTTTCGACACATAAAATAGAATTTGATGAATTACAACTTTTTGTCAATATACAAGTAAATTACAATTTTTCGCAACCCAAAACCCTTTGTTAATACAAGTAAATTAATACATTCATTGTAATTTTGTCGCTAAAATGATATTAAACACACTTTTGGGCAAAGCTGTGTATGGCCGTGACAAAAGAAGCCATATTCTAGTAGTGAATTTCTACATCCAAAAATAATAATAATAATAATAATAATAATAATAATAATAATAATAATAATAATAATAATAATAATAATAATAATAATAATAATAATAATAATAGAATTACATAATCTTTAATGCATTTTATCATGTATAAATGATACAAGTAAACATATAAAATAATGTAACCAATTATTGTAGATATCATTTAATTTGTTACATGTGGCCCTTGGCAGTTGTTGGTTGCAATGACTTTCATTTCACAAAGTTGTATCTACCTCTTCTACCTTCCTAACACTATATATACCCTCTCCCCTCTCACCCACCCTCCACAAATACTATTATTCTTCTATTCAATATCCAATATAAGTCAATATTCAAAATATTATCACATCCTTCAAGTCTTCAACAACCACCAATGTCCACCACTTCCTCCCACCATCCCTCCACCGCTAACCGCGGCGCCGCCGTCGAAATCCGCCCATCACCACCACCCCTTCCAAACTTTCTCAATAGTGTTAAACTAAAATATGTTAAACTAGGTTATCACTACCTAATGTCACACCTTCTAACCCTATGTCTCCTTCCGTTAATCGCCGTTACCGCCGTTAACTTATCACAACTAAACCTTGATGACGTTGTAAAACTCTATGACCACCTCCAATACAACCTCATAACCGTGGTTGGGATATCCGCGGCCACCATAATTGGTACAACCGCGTATCTCATGACACGACCACGACCTGTTTACCTAGTTGACTACTCGTGTTACCGCCCTCCAGATAACTTGAAAGTCAAATTCGACGTCTTCATGGAACGTTCTAGGCTCCATGGCGGATTCAACGAATCCGCCCTGGAGTTTCAAAGGAAAATTTTAGAAAGATCAGGCCTCGGGGAGGAAACTTATCTTCCCGAGGCCTTGCATAGCATCCCACCTGTTCCCTCGATGGCTGCCGCGAGGAAAGAGGCCGAGGATGTTATGTTTGGAGCTCTAGAAAATCTCTTTGAATCGACGAAAATTAACCCAAAAGATATTGGGATTTTGGTTGTGAATTGTAGTCTATTTAATCCGACTCCTTCGTTGAGTTCGATGATCGTTAATAAGTATAAACTCCGAGGGAATATTAAGACGTTTAACCTCGGCGGTATGGGTTGTAGCGCGGGTGTGATCGCGGTTGATTTGGCCAAAGATATGCTCCAGGTACTGTACGGTTAGAAATAACATATTATTTTCTAACCGTAACAATAATATAACAATAAACCCTAACTAATATATTATTTTTAACAGGTACACCGTAACACGTACGCTGTAGTCGTCAGCATGGAAAACATAACTCAAAATTGGTACTTCGGGAACAAGAAATCAATGCTAATCCCAAACTGCTTATTCCGAGTCGGTGGCGCCGCGGTTTTGTTATCAAACAAATCCGCGGACAAACGCCGCGCAAAATACAAGCTCCTACACACCGTCCGCACTCATTGTGGTGCGGACGACACAGCATTTAACTGTGTGTACCAAGAGGAAGACGACGCCCGAAAAGTCGGAGTTTCGCTCTCCAAAGACCTGATGGCGATCGCGGGCAGCGCGTTAAAAGCGAACATCACTACTTTGGGCCCGCTCGTGCTCCCGATTAGCGAACAAGTTTTGTTTTTCGCGAGTTTAGTGGCTAGAAGAATAATGGACTCGAAAATGAAACCGTATATTCCGGATTTCAAACTCGCGTTTGATCACTTTTGTATCCACGCGGGTGGGAGAGCAGTGATCGATGAGCTGGAGAAGAACTTGCAGTTGTCGGATGAGCATGTCGAGCCGTCTAGGATGACGTTATACCGGTTCGGGAATACGTCATCAAGCTCGATTTGGTACGAGCTGGCTTATACGGAGGCTAAGGGGCGTATGAAGAAAGGTAACCGCGTTTGGCAAATAGCGTTCGGTAGCGGGTTTAAATGTAACAGCGCGGTTTGGGAAGCCGTTAAAACCGTGAAGCCGTCAGATAATAACCCGTGGGCCGATTGCATTCATAAATTCCCGGTCAAAATAAGTGTTTAATTAAAGTGTTACACGAGTGTTTGTTTTTTCTTCATTTCTTTCTCTTTTTTTTTTTTTTTTTGGTTGAGTGTGATTGGACAAAAAGAAAAGGGTTTGTAATTTGGTTTAAAGTTTAAAGAAATGTTGTGTATTGTAAATAAAAAATTATCGCCGACTTCAACCGGTATATATGGTATTCTCTTTCCTTTATGTTAGAGTGACCAGCTTATCTAGTACGACTTTTTATTATAATCTGCGTCATAATTCCTCTTCCCTTCCCGTCTCACAGAACTTACGGATAACGAGTTTGTGTACGCATACGCAACACTCCCTCTGTCATCCAAACATCTGTTGTTACATCCTCTCTATCTCCCGTTGGAGTTGATTTAGTGAATATGCATGGATTATTTAAAACCATTGAAAGATTATGATTCAACTTGGTTGATTTCATTGATGTGATATCCTTATATAATACAAAACAATATCTCCACTAATTGGGGAGAGATAATTACAATCAATACATTTAAAACATACTATAGATAACACATATTATTACACCCCCGCAGTTGAAACGTCAGGAGGACCGATGTTGAGACTGGTACGAAAATCGTCAAATAGTACTCGAGGTAGGCCCTTCGTGAAAATGTCAGCAATCTGGTGACGCGAAGGAACATGGAGCACCCGAATATGTCCTCGCTGCACTTGTTCGCGAACAAAGTGAATGTCGAGCTCAATGTGTTTAGTGCGCTGGTGTTGAACCGGGTTGCCGGAGAGATAAACTGCACTAACATTGTCACAGTAAACCAAAGTGGCTCGAGACAGGGGGTGACGAAGTTCGAGCAGAAGATTGCGCAACCAACAGATGTCAGCGACCACATTTGCTACGCCTCGGTATTCAGCTTCAGCACTTGACCTGGAGACAGTAGACTGGCGTTTAGAAGACCAGGAGATAAGATTGTCTCCCAAATAGACGCAATACCCAGATGTTGAGCGGCGTGTGTCAGGACAGCCGGCCCAATCAGCATCAGTGTAGGCCCGAAGAGAAATAGTGGAAGCAGGACCTAGATGAAGACCGTGGTCCGAAGTACCCTGAAGATAACGAATGATACGCTTCAAGGCGTTCCAGTGGTCAAGGCGAGGAGCATGCATGTGCATGCAGACTTGCTGCACAGCATAAGAGATGTCAGGCCTGGTGAAAGTGAGGTACTGAAGAGCACCAGCAAGACTACGATACGTGACAGGATCATCATGTAAGGGACCTGAATCAGTAGAAAGTTTGGATTGCGTGTCAACCGGTGTGGCAACGGGGTTGCACGAATCCATAGAGGCGCGATGAATGATGTCCTTCACATACGCCTGTTGTGACAAAAACATAGAGTCACCATCCCTGGTCACCTGAATACCCAAAAAATACGACAAAGAGCCCAAGTCCTTCATAGCAAATTCACCCGATAAATCATGTAAAAGCCGAGTCTTCAGATTATCATTGGACGTGGTCAGGATGATATCGTCCACATAAATAAGAAGATAAGCAATGTCAGTCCCATGATGGTAAATAAATAGCGAGTTATCAGACTTGCTTTGGCAAAACCCCTGTAAAGTAACAAAATCTGTGAACCGCTGGTACCACGCCCGAGGTGCCTGTTTTAACCCATACAGAGATTTCCGAAGGCGACAGACATGGTCTGGAAAGTCCCGGTGTCGGAATCCCATAGGCTGATGCATGTATACGGTCTCTTCCAAGTTGCCATGAAGAAAGGCATTAGTAACATCCAACTGATTAATAGACCAGGACTTGGAAAGAGCCAATGAGAGAACTAAGCGTATGGTGGATGGTTTGACAACTGGACTAAAAGTTTCACCACAATCAATGCCTGTCTGCTGCTTACGACCATCACACACTAGTCGTGCTTTATAGCGTTCCAAAGTGCCATCCGACCTGAATTTATTTTTAAACAACCACAAACTACGAATAATATTCATGTCCGGGGTCCTAGGTACAAGCTCCCAGGTCTTATTTTTAATAAGTGCACTAAATTCGCCGGACATAGCATTAAACCATTCGGGAGAGGACAAGGCAACCTGAGGGTTCTTTGGAATGGGGACAAGGGTGGTGGTGTGAAGATTGAAGGGATGTTTGGGCTTCACGATGCCACTCATGGACCGTGTGTGTGGGCGAGTAGGTGGCGGGTCAGGGTGGGTCCCAGCTGAGTTGACCACAGGTGTGGGGTCAGAAGGAGGTGGGACGTGAGTTTGGTTCGGGTGAGGTGGGGGGTACCGTGTTGGACTGGGCCTCAGGTGATGGAGGGGGGACGGTTGAGACAGAAGTGTGTGTTGGGCCAGATATGTTTAGTGGGCCAGGGGGAGGGAGGTTTGGGCTGGATTGGATTGGTGTAGCAGAGGTGGCGGATGGGGATATATTTTGGACAGTGGGTTGCGAGTGGGGGGGGTGGTTGAGTGGTGGCTTTGTGTAGGTGGTCCCATACTAGTGGGTGAATGGTGGGATTAAGAAATTCATAGGTGGGGGGTTTAGTGGGGGATTGAATAGTGTAAGGGAAAATATTTTCCTCGAAATGGACATGTCGGGAGATGGTGATTTGGTGGGTGGTGAGGTCAAGACACTTGTACCCGCGATGGTTCGCGGGGTATCCAAGGAAGACACAAGGGTGAGAGCGATAGTTGAGTTTGTGAATGGTGGTGGAGGGATGTAAGGGATAACAAAGGCATCCAAAAACACGAAGGTGATCGTATTCGGGAATGCAATTGTAAAGGAGGGTCGTAGGTGATTTAAAATTGAGAAGTTTGCTAGGGAGAATATTTAGGAGGTAGGTGGCGGTTTCAAGGGCATGGTGCCACATGTTAGGGGGTAGGGAGGCTTGGGCAAGAAGGGTGCGAATCATGTTGTTGATGGTGCGGATTTTGCGTTCCGCTTTACCATTTTGGGATGAGGTGTAGGGACAAGAAAACCGAAATTGCATGCCGTTGTGACGACAGAAATTATAAAAGTTGTTGTTGGCATATTCTTTCCCATTATCACATTGAAATTGTTTAATTTTGCAATTAAATTGGGTGTGGATGAGGTTATGGAGGGTGGCAAAGGTGGCGAAAACTTGTGCCTTTGTGGATAAAGGGAAGGTCCACAAAAAATTGGTAAAGTCATCAACAAACAAAATATAATATTTGTGACCACCTGTACTAAGTACAGGGGAGGTCCATAAATCACTATGAATTATGTCAAAAGCAGAATGGGTAATATTGACAGAATCATAAAATGGTAGTCTAATACTTTTACCAAAAACACAAGGTTCACAATGAGTTTTATTAAATTTGCCATAATCAATAAAGGAAGACAATTTCAAAGACTGTAACAAATTAGTGCCAGGATGACCCAATCGTTGATGCCAGCGATCTTGAGGGACAGCGACAAAAGCGGTTGAGTGAGTGGACTTGAGTGGGAGAGGTTCAGTCAATGGGTAGAGATCGCCAGTGCTATTGCATCGTAGGATAGGAGCCCGAGTTTGGAGATCCTTCACAAGAAAGCCAAAAGGGTCAAATTCAATAGACACTAAGTTGTCCGTGGTAAGGCGACGGACAGAGATAAGGTTTTTGATGATATTGGGGGCAAAAAGGACATTGTTTAGTTTAAGGGGAGGGTAGGGTGGTGGTAGGACTTGGTTACCTTGGGCCAATACAGGAATAGTCATGCCATTACCAACTACTATAAATTTATTAGTGCATTTATTAAAAGTAGACGGAGAGTATATACCTTGGGCATTGGCGGAGTGAGAGGAGGCCCCTGTGTCCATCACACCATTATCCGGTGGGTTGAGAGCGAGCGAGTAGAGTGCTTGTTCAATGTCGGTCGGTGAATATGCAGCAAAATTGACTTGATCCGGGCGAGGGCCAAGAATACCTTGAGAATTATTATTATTCGGCCGGGACGGGTACGGGCAGGGGGGTTGGTTTTGGGCTGGTCGCTGCTGCTGTTGGGCTTGTTGCAAGACAGAGGCCCATTGGGCTGTGGTCCAAGACTGAGGAAAGACTATGTACGGGTGAGAGGTGGTAGTGGGCTGGGTGGAGGATTGGTTACTGGGCCTGTTGTTGCGGTAAGATTGGTTATTGGGCCTGGGACTGTTACGGCGGTTTCTAGTGGGGTTGGGTCTGTTGCGATTGTTGGAACCGGAGAGGTTGGAAGGGTTGTTGGGAGTGGTGGAAGTGGTGGTGTGGAGTGCCGTAGCAGCGGTTTGGGAGGCTCGGGTGGCATGTCTTTTTTTCTTTGTTTCTTCTTGGGTTAATCTAGACCGTACATCACGAAAATCGGGTAAGGGGTTTTGGTTTTGTAGCACGGTAGATATACTGTCATAGGCTTCAGTGAGACCGGTAAGCACCTTTAGTACAAGCATACGGTTGTCAACCGGGGAGCCAACGCTCGCAAGTTGATCAGCCAGGTGTTTAGCTTGCTGACAGTACTCGTCCATAGAGGAAAAATTCTCAAGGTAAAGGTTAGCAAATTCCTGACCTAGAAAAATAGCCCGGGTGTTCTGGTTGTCGCTGAACTCGCTCTCAATGGCATTCCAAGCTTCATATGCCGTTTGACCGGGTTGTAGAATAACGTGAAGGAGAGGCTGAGAAATTGTGGCGTAAATCCACTGCAAGACGATGGCGTCTAACCGTGACCAAAGGGCCTCAGCAGCAAGAAGAGCCGCCTCTGCCGCGGCGGCGGACGCAGGGTCGGAGGGCGCAGGGGCAGGGGTCACGGGAGGTTTGGGAGCAAGGTGATGGAGCACCTCATAAGCTTGACAATGAACCTTGAATAAGGTTTTCCAGGAGATGAAGTGGGTTGAATCTTTTTCAAGAATGATAGGGATGTTGGATTTAATGTTGGTAACTGCGAGTGCAGGGTGAAGAGTTTTGTTGTCCATTAGAAGAAGAACAGAAAGGGTCGAAGAGGGCTGGAAAAGAAAAGAATCGCAGCTGCAGAGCAGACGTGCGCAGGGGATAGGCGGCGGAAGAAGGTTAAAGAACCTGGTATGATACCATGAAAGATTATGATTCAACTTGTTTGATTTCATTGATGTGATATCCTTATATAATACAAAACAATATCTCCACTAATTGGGGAGAGATAATTACAATCAATACATTTAAAACATACTATAGATAACACATATTATTAACCATAATATTAAAACAATCAAATTGAAATATATGTTAAAATTTAAAAGGATGAATTTATTCTTTTAACTCTAATATATTTATAAAAGAAAAACGCAATATATAAAACACCTATACGTTTAAATGGATAAATACATATGCACATTATACTCACAATTAATGTGTTCAAAATTTCTTTGACCAGTCGCCTTCCACACCACAAATATGTAAACCATCAATATAACTGGTACCAGCTATCCATATTACTTTAAATGGTTTGATGTATATATGAACTGCATGCTAGCTATCACCCTCTTTTAGGCCACGTTATCATTTACTCACACTAATTTGTCTTGCCCTACAAAAGGATATTAAGAGTTGCGAGTTAATTGTGACAAGTCTTTGTTATCCTCCTCACATATATACGTTGTCGATATGTATATCAATACCAAGACATCGAGATCATCCTAGAGATTTGGAAATGTTTTGGTCTCTTTTCTAAAAACATATTTTTATGATTTAACACGTTTTAACTAGTTTATAAGTTTAGAAAAACCTAGTTTTGATTTGTGATATAATTTGTTTTTAGGGTCACATACCAGCCATAATCCATTTTTAAGAAGCATGTAAAGAATTAGTACGATGGAATGTCAATTTGAGAGATGTATGTAATCTCTTTTTTTCGCAACTAATCGTTTGATTCAAATTAATATTGGTAATCACTCTAATATGCATATCAGAAAAGTCATGTGAAATGCTAGTTAGATTGAATGTGAAATTGAGTGCATATATACTATACCTGACTCATACACAACTCATTACCATCCATCCCTGTTTTAATTTTGTGACTGAATTTTCGTGTATAACCCCGGCCATCACTAAAAATCATCCAAACTTATAAGAGAAATGTTTTTTAATCTATAATATATATCCAAAAGGCACATACACAAACAAATATAATAAAAAAGGGAATTGGAATTAAATAATCACAACTTTGACGAGTTGGAAGAGAATAATCTTAACTTGAAAATTGGAATCTAACAGGCCTAACTTGTTTTGGTTTTTATTTCACTGGACCAAAACTAATTGGGTTTAACCCAGTTAGTTTTCTGCATGCGTGACATGCCAGTTTTATGCATTTTATGCATCTTATTGACCTATTTGCACTTTATGGCATGCCATGTAGGCAGAACACTAGCTAGGTTAAGTTTTGGTTCAGTGAAATAAAAACCAATACAAGTTGCGCCTGTTAGATTTCAGATTTCAAGTTGGGATTATTGTCTTCCAACACAACAAAGTTAGGATTATTTAATTCAAATTCCCCAAATAAAAATGACTACAAAATTATAATATTATCTATAATGGATACATGTCACTAGTACAAAAGTGATTTAAAGGTGCTGTGTATATGACTTAGAAGTGCGGTGTATCAACACCACCAATAAATATAGCATTAACAAATTACTTTTTGATGATGCGGCTCTGTGGAACCACCCCCATTAGATTCCTAAAACTGCACCAACAAAGAAATCCCCACCACAACTTGTATGTTGACACCTGGAACTTGGAAACCGCATCACCAAAGAATTTCAACCAAAAATTAAATTTGTTTTAATTTAAAATTTTTAGGAAATTTTTTTACATTTCATTTTTTTCCAGTTTACCATTAATACACAATTTTATATATATTTCCAGTTTAACACCAAAACACACATACACTTTGCAAAAGTTAGAAATAACATAGACCAACTAATATTGATGTGTCCACTTGATACACTTTGCAAAAGTTAGAAATAACACAGACCAACTAATATTGATGTGTCCACTTGATACACTTTGCAACCCGAACCGAAGTCTTCAAACCTTGTGTCCACTTGATACACTTTGCAACCCTAAAAAATACTACACACTGCTAAAAGACATTAACAACCAATTCAGAATATGTTTCGTTCGGATAGTTATGGAAACAAATTGTTTTAGTATGAATAGAACAAACTAATTTAATATAAACTACCCGTGGTTGATAATTTGAAGTCGCCGCATTGTCATCGGCATGGAATTGTAGAGAGGAGCCTATACAATTCGTTCATCCTCTACAAAACCATACAACATTTTTAATGTATGTAACAATAACAATTTTACTTAGCAAAATATAAACATATTACCTCAGATAGGTATCCAGTCAATGCAATAAGTTGATCTTCTTCTATCTACATCAGCTACAAATATACATATAAGGTGAAAACAAAAGAAAAGGAGAAAAACTTACTTGGTGGAAATTTTATCACAAAACTGTACAACCAATAGAAATCTCTTAGGCCCTTGAGTAAGATTCTGAAAAATAATATGATAGAATGTGAAGTTAAGATATATTATGTTTTCTTACCCCTTTGCACATAGTTTTCCCCCTTTCTCTTCAATCATCTGTTATTTTTATTAGTTGAATTTATTTCATAAAAGAGAAAATTACATCAAGAGCAATACCTTTTCTAAATTAATAAACTGGAAAAAAGAATCAAACTTTCCGTTATCTCAGTTAAACCATGAGCAATACCTTTCCTAAATTCAAGCTTAGATTATAAGTAATTAAAACCCACCAAGTTAATATATAAAATTTAAGAGCATTTAGATACAAGAGCAAACTTAGTTAACTTGTAAAAACTAAGCGAATATGAAGGGTTCGAATTCAAAGAAAAGATTCACATAGTTACATCTTACCTCTCCTAATCACCAATGGAATCAAGATGAAGATTATAACAGACCTTAGCATCATCAAACTGTAAAGCAAAAAGCCAAAAACCCATCTATAATTAATCAAGAAAAAAACATATGTTGACCTAATATAAGTTTAGTAGAAATAACGACTCGAACATATTAAAATTTTGAAACCTTAAGCATGTTCATATGCAAAGAACAGAAAAGAATAAAAAAACAGCTGCCTCTTTTTGCTTGGGCTTCAGCCGGCTCTGCTTATTACACTCCGATTAGGGTTTGTAGCCGCCGGTTAGCTAATTAAGGTTTTTGCCGGTTAGGTGAGGAGAGGGTTTTCGCCAGTTAATTAGGGTTCGAAGGGTAGTGGTTGCTGCCGGATGGTTAGGGTTCGAGGGGAGGGGAGAAGAGATCCAGGAGAAACAATGTGTATTTTCTTGAAACTTTTGGGAGTGAAGAAGGCTCAATTTTGCTTAACAATTAGTAAAAGGAAATGTATAGTGCTGAAATTTTTTGGGGGGAATAAAGCTCAACTTTGAAGGGGATGAAAATTTTTGGGGGGAATAAAGCTCAAGGAAGAAGGGTATAGTCTCGAGATGCAGATCATGTTTGTATATGTTATTATTATTATTATTATATTATGTGTGATTAAAATATTATTAAATGGGCTGTATTAAAAGTGCGGGTCAAATATAGTGGTGCTAGCTCCTTTATTTTTAGGGAAGTTTTGTAGATAACAAATATAAAGGTGCGGTAGTTTTTGTTAAACGCACCATCAAAAAAACCAGATAGCATCAACAATCCATTTGTGTACTAGTGTGTCGATGAAATTTTTAAATTTAACAAGATTCCTTTACAAATATACAAAATTAAAATTCATAAAAGCACATATATTCTATATATAACAATTTCAATTGATGTGAACAGTTCTAATTTAAGATTAGTGAGTTTGGATGGCTATACCATTTGTCATGTGAGGATTGGGTTTGTTTTTTTTTTCTTCCTACGTTGCTTTTTTATGAAATAATTTTGCTTGAGTAAAGAATAAAAGTTTGTATAGCCCAGATGGTAATTGATTGACACTCCACACTACCCACCCAAGTTCAAATCTCGGGCCAAGCCTTTCCAAAGTATTTTTTCATGTTTCTTATTTTTCTTCTTTGGCTTTCATTCCTTTTTGTTATTTATTGTTTTCTTTTCCACATATTTGTAAAACTTTTTTACGTTATAACTCCGTTGTATTAACGTTAAACGCGAACTATGAACCCGCGGCAAAGCGTGGGTCAAACACTAGTATACTAACAAAACAAAAATTATAATGCATAAAAACTATTAATTATTCTTATAACTTACGGATACACCCACGATTATATAACTAGGGGTGTTCAGAATTCGATTCGGATTCGAAAAATTCGCAATTCGACTTAGTTCGATTCGATTACCAAGAATTCGATTCGATTATTAAGAATTCGATTCAATTCGAATTCGAGTCCAGTAAATCGAATACGAATCGAATACGAATTTATGATTTTAAATTCGATTAGATTCGAAATTCGAATAAAAACTGTACATGTATATTTTTTAAAATATATATATACACATACACATTATTATATACACATTGAAAAAAAGAACTTCTAAATTTTGGTCAAAATCTAAGAATCCATAGTCTCTACAACTTTTACCGTAACCATATTTTACATATTTACCTTATACATCATAAAACTATAACAAACTATACTCTCTACTATTTTTACTATTCCCGTTTTTGACATATTATTGTTTATCAATTTTGTAGATTTGTATTTTATATGTTAAAAATAATGAGTATATTAGTTTTAAAACTAAAAGTAAAACAATTTATTATTTATGGTAAATTTGAACTAAATTGAATTTATTCGAATTCGATTCGAATTCGAGTTTCTTATTCGAATCGAATACGAATCGAATAAATTGAATTTTAAACGAATACGAATCGAACACGAATTCAGGTAAAAATATTAAAAATTCGAGAAATTCGATTCGAATAATTCGAAAATTCGTTATTCGATTCGTTGAACACCCCTATATATAACTAGCTACATAATCTCTTTTACTCTCTTTCATTATATATAGCATGTGCATTATTCAAATACTAGTGAGATGCTCGCGCGATACGGCGGGGAACACAACACTTAAAGGTTGAGTCGATGCAGGGCTAGCTCGAGTTTGGCTTGCACTTCATACCGAGTTGGTTTGGGTTGACTCTAATCTAAAATAAAGATGGAATCTTAAACTCGAGCTCGGCTTGATAAAAAATCAAGTTAGTTGGCTTAACTTGATTTAATTAGACTTTACAACTAATTTACCATGAGGGTCAAACATATAAATTATTCTTTATAGCTTTACATACATTTAGTATTATCGTGTTTATTATTGTTGTTTTGTTAACCTCTTCACTTCAATATCAGTCTTTCTTTTATTTTGTTCTTTGTACATGACATGATGAAGACAACGTATATAGGGAATTATAGTAATTTTTACTCATAATAAATGTAACGAATACAAAGAAAGTTAATGTATTTTATTTTGTAACAATAACATGGAAGCCATCCATGTTAGTATGTTCTAATTCGAATGGATGTGAATTAGATTAGAGATTCAAATAACAACATCAAACTACCACAAATTGTCCTAGATGCTAGAGTTCCATCATCACCAACATACATGCGAAATCAAACGAACAACGAGCTTAATCATATTACAAAACCGGAGTGTTTTTATTTATGTTACATCACTGACATGTGTCATGATGCACGAATTTTTCAACATTGTCCACAATTTCCCTCGTAATACATTTCGCTTCACATCTTGCGTGTTTCTCTTTTGAGCTATATCTCAATCAGGAACATGAGTTGTTAAAGTTTATCGTAAGATGCTACCACTTCTCGTATTCTCAATGGTTATTCTTAGCAACCACTATATAACATATATAAACATAGGAACAAAGATTATAGAGAGAAATATAGGATGGAAAATGAGAGAGCTCTTTATCAATGAGTTTTACCAATTACAATAAGCCTCTATTTATAAGGACATAACATTAATACAAACTTAATGGTATATGGGAGTTAGAATACGTATAGTCGCCATAATATATATGTTTTTAACAAAGAAAACATTAATACAAACTTAATGGTATATGAGAGTTAGAATATGTATAGTCGCCATAATGTATATGTTTATAACAAAGAAATTTTAATTATATCACAACTCTTTTTACTATTTTTTTTATGTTATCAATATTTATACTTAATGGTAGATGGGTGTTAATTAATATAATTTAATAATATTGTAAAAAAACTATTTTAACCTCTTACTAACTTCATTAAGGTGTTGTACCATAAGCATAAAGTATAGTAATTACTTAAATTTGGTTCGTATCCTTGTCTCATGCTTTATAATGTAGTATAGATTTATACGCTAAACTCGGTTTTGTATTAGACGCACACATACACACGTGTATATTTAACGAGTTAACAGTTTCATTGACTAGTCGTCTTCACACCAAATATATGTGAATCCTAAATATAATTGGTTAGCATCTTGCAATTACTAAAATGATTGACATATGTCTTCGGAAGCTACTATCACCCCATTTAGGCAACTAGGTCAAATACTCACAATAATGTATCTTGCCCAACACAAAGACAGTCAACAGTTGCAAGTTGTGACTAGCCTATGTTATCCTCCTCAGATACGTTGTCGATACATACATAAAAAACCACACGTCCCGTCTTCAAAATAAAGGTTATGGAATGTTTAAACGGTTTTTTAATTACTTCCTAATGTTCCAAAAACCAGAATAGATTGTGATGTAATTTATGGGCAGGATGTGTGTACATTTATGTAGGCACGTTTGTGCCACACACATTTTGTGCCATGTAAATAAGGTAAAAGTACCATTTAATTGGCTGGTAATCAAAACAAATCACATACATGAACAGAAATCAACCTTGTGTAAACGGGTTAGATACATATTCACATGTGTAAATGGGTCTTGACGCAGTGTTTTTGCTGTGCTGGGAATTACATATTTATTAAAAAAGTCATTTTTAAATATAACAATGCCATACTCACAATTAAGAAAATAAAATGCTTCTTCGGATTTTGTTATAACAAGGAACTAAATAAAAGTTATTAAGCTTAAAAAATTGATTTACTAGGTTTTAATGAAAAAAAAAGTAAGGGGTTGTTTAGGTAAGTACTGAACCAGTAAGGGACTTGAATGGGTAAGAGGTTTTGAACCAGTAAGTGCTGAGTCACTAAAGTGTTGTTTGTTCGGACCTCTGAATAACTATATGAAATGACTATTTTACCCCTCATATTTTTTATAAAAATATAATAAATCACTTAAAAATCTATATAAATCCTTAACCCACATTACACACACTTCCTTTTTTTTCCTTATTCCACACATAACTTGTACAAAGCCACACAAAACACACACTTGTTGTCTTATCTTTAACATGAACCCCTGTAACCACCTCCTCTCCCACCTCTCCGCACCACCGTACACCACCACCGTCATCACCAAACCCACCTTTCCTCACCACCGTAACCACATCCAATATCCATCAAAGCCACCTCTGTACACCACCAAACCCTCCTCATGACCGTAGGCCCAAACCCACCTCGACCCCAACGGGTCGGACCAAAGGGTATGAGTGTCTTAGTTTCTGGATCAAAATTATGGGGGTCAGAGCAGGAGGAGAGCAGAGGAGGACGGAGACGGGAGGAGAGGAGGAAGGGTAAGGTTGTCTATTTTTTTCATTTAGCATCATGTATTAGCTGAACCATTCAGCTCTTAATGGTTCCACTAAGAGGTTGTGTTTTAGGCAACCAAACACCTTTACCTCTGACCGATTCAGAGGTAACCTCTTAATGGAACCATTAAGCGGTATACCAAACAACCCTAAAAGAAGAGTTTAGTAAAGGTTATTGATTTCTTAGGGGTCGTTTGGAAACTTCTAAATGGGTAAGTGTTGACCCGGTAAGAGATCCAAATGGTTAAGATCGAGGTTCTGAATAGTTAAATGTCGTATCAGTAAGTGATGTTTGGTTAGACAGCTGCATGGTTAAAATTTATGTCCCACATTGGTATGGAGAGTAAAAATAAACTGGTTTATATATAAAAACCACTTGGAAGTATCAAATCTTATGTCTCACATTTTACTTATGAACCTACAGCGCGCGGGGGGGGGGGGGGGGGGTTGCAAAAACGAGTTTTTGTGATTCCATCGTGCGACCTGCGGACACGAATGTCACTCCAAAATTCAAGCTTCGCGTGGACCTGGGTTTTGCTTTGCTCCGTTTTCGTTTTGCAGCGACTGATTTTGCTTACTCCCGCCCATTTTCGTTTTTGCAGCGAACAACAGCAGCTTCCTTCGTTTTCGTCTGAATCAATCAGACCAGTGTCCAGCGCTGAGCGGTTAAGAGGCCTGGTCAGACCGTTTATCGTTCAGACGACTCCAGCCAAACACTCCCTGGTCTGACCGAGTCAGACATCTTCCCCAGTCAGAGGCATTAAGACTCAACCAAACAGGACCATAGTATATTCCTAAATACTAAAATTGAGATGCTAATCTTTTGTTTTTGTTTTATTATTTTTTTAAAAGGCAAAATATTAATCTATTGTAGATTGCTACTGACAAGTACCCCAAAAATAATGTCTTTGCGCTCAAGTGTTATATACTTATATCCTGGATATCGTTGCTGTTCAAATACTTAACTTTAGTCATTTGTATAGAAAATATGAATTAGTTACAGAAAATAAAAAAAAATAAAAAAACAATGAAAGAGTTCTTGCAGCCAATTTAGTTGGTAGTCTAGGATCATGTGATTATTTTTCTTTTTAGCTGGTTGTTTTTGGATTCAACTCTAGATGCTCACTTTTTTGTCACCTGATTTTTCCAAATGTATATTTAAGTTACAAATATCTCTTTAAGTTATGTCTTTATCCAGCATTTATTAATTAGCAGTTGTTTAAGCTTTATACACATGGACTTAAAATATTTGAAAATGAGACTTGAGAAACCTGAAATTCAAACACAAAGGGATTCGAATACGGATTTTGATTTCGGTTTATCGGGATCGTCCTGAGAGCCTTAAAATGATTTGGCCCCGGGCTACATAAAAAAAGTTGGGCCCAAATTTGGTAAAAGGGGGATGAATTAGAATAATTACATGTTAGTGCTAGAGACAAACATTGAACTTGAGCATTTACATTATATTAAAATGGTTTTTCAACTCTAGTAACAAGATTTTTATATATCAATATATTATAAACAAATATATATAGAGGGAAAGTATAAATTGAAAACACCCTTGAGTTAAGAAAACTTTGAAAACTCACGTAAAAACCATCTAAAAACCATCTAAAAAAAGGTTTTTTTTTTGAAAAAATTACACAAGGTAACATACATGTATTTAAGTGTTTTGGGCCAAAAAAATTTAAAAAGCGCCGAGGGAATTTAAAAAAAAAAATAAACAACGCAAATTTTGTAACAGCGCTGGTAACATATGTTAGAAAGCAGAAAACATATGTTAACATCGCTGTAACATATGTTAACAGCTTTCTAACATATGTTACCAGCGCTATTACAAAATTTGCGTTGTTTATTTTTAAATAAAAAAATTTCCCTCAGCTTTTTTTTTAATTTTTTGGCCCAAAATGTTTAATAACATGTATGTTACCTTGTGTAATTTTTTCAAAAAAAAAGTTTTTTTAAATGCTTTTTACATGGGTTTTCAAAGTTTTCTTAACTCAAGGGGGTTTTTCAATTTATCCTTCCCCTATATATATATATATATATATATATATATATATATATATATATATATATATATATATACACACACACTAAATATACAATTCAATAAGAATATGTAGAGGTGCACAAAAAAACCGGAACGGGAATTGGAACCGAAAAAAACCGGAACCGGGTATTAAAAAAACCGGAACCGTACCCGACCCAACCCGCCGGGTACGCATAGGGTATAGATTTCTACGTAAAAAACCGAACCCGAAACCAGACCCGATTTATACCCGGTTGTAACCAGGTTCCGGGTTTTCCAAATACCCGAAACCTGGTTTTCCGAATACTCAAAAAGTATGTGTCAAGCGACAGGACTATTTGGCATTTTGATGTTGAGGCAGAACCGGGTATTAAAAAATCGGAACCGGGTTTTCCGAATACTCAAAAAATATACTCAAAGAATTCTATAACCGCGTTATAATCATCTAAGTCGCACTACCCTTCGACGTGATTGTATAAAAAGAATTCAATACCCGATATACCCGGGCTTTTTTCAATACCCAGTGTACCCAATTTTTTTCAATACCCGATATACCCGAAACCAATTCCATACCCGGAACCGGGTATTGAAAAAACCGGAACCAGGCATTGAAAAACCGGAACCGGTATACCGGGTGGCGGATATGGTTTTTTATGCTAGGAACCGGAACTGAAACCCGTTCTTTCAATACCCGGTCGAAGTAATACCCGACCATACCCGGAACCGGTTCCATACCCGGAACTAGGTATTAAAAAAACCCGATTTGCGCACCTCTATGTATATGTAATTTATTTTTAAATTACGGGCCCATTATGAGACTAGGCCACGAGTAGTCGACCACCTGCCACCTTCTGGGCCAGGCCTTTTGGTTAGTATATTCAGAGTTGGAGATATCGATCTCCAAATCAAGTTTACAAATTTTTTAGTTTAGAATCTTGAGTCAGACAGTCGTCTCAACCTCTTTGTCCTAGTATCTCGTATCGTTTGGAAAACACTCATCTGTGATTCCATCTACAAGTACAAGAACTAAAGATTGTTATAAGTATTCATGACAAAGCAGGTCCATTTAGTGTTGACCCAAATTCATTGCATAGGCATGCCTTATTTAGATGTGTCGGGATGGTGTTGATCTCCATCATTTCCCTGTATTGGGCTACATGTTCTTCAGGGTCCATGGATCCATCATAAAGCTTCATGTTTGGAGTTTGGAACATCTTGAGGATTTTGCATCACAAATGGGTGGAGCAAATCTTGATATCCTATGACAACTCGAGGATACTTTCGAGATAGGCTGAACTATTCCGGGAACACTCAATATCATATCTTTAAGTTTTTGTAGTTCCTTGGCCATTTGTGGGCTTATCCCAATGTCCTACATGGGTTCAACTTTGTTCATGTTAATAATAACGTTTTTTAAAGTGTTACTCAAATGTTGATCTCGGGATGATCCTAGAACGAATCCCGAATCTCTGGTGGCAGTGATTCTTATGGCTTGAGTAGGGTAAGTTGCAGTATTCTGTGATTGCATGGGCATGAAATCTCCTTGGTGATAGTCCGAGGATCCTGTATAATTAAAGTTCAACATCTTGGGCTGTAATGGAGTGATTATATACTCTGGATCTCCTTCATTAACATCTTATTGGTTTTTTGTTGGCCGGATATCCTGAAACTAGGGATATTCTGAGAAGTGGGGATATTCCAACTCTTAGATTCTTCATTCCTCCTGGGAATGCTGGAGTAGGCGCCAAATTGTTTTGGTAAAAAATTATTTAGACAATTTTGTATTCTAAATTTGAATGTGAGATAGTGTGCTTAGGTTATTTTGTAAATGTTTTGTAAAAATATTACTCGAGACGTTAGTAAAACTGATTGCTCAGAACATAAAACAATATGATGAGGATATAAATAAAAAAATAGTGTAGAAATATGCAAATATATAACCAGAATATCAAGATAAAATGACAGACAAATTCAGGATATCATTGGGATATGCAAATACGAAATGCATTAGCTAAATAAAAGATGAACATGAGATGTACGAGAAAAGCCATTGATAAATCTACATCGCCGCCATAAAACCTCGAGAGAAGACTAAACGCACCTGCCTTATTTGTTTTATTAAAAGAAATGTATTTAAGTGTTACACATATTGATAAGATGTATTGATGTAAGTTAGAGTGTTTGCGAGTATCAGCAGTGCAATAGCTATGAGAGTGATCGTGTGTCTTATTGATCAACCACCAAGCCCCATTTATAGTAAAACAAGTAACTAACATCCCAATATTTCCGGAATATCTTCGACTAAGTCTTTTATAGTCGTTGCTCTTCAACACGTTCTCCACTAGTCTTTAGAGATCATAACGTGCATCAACCAACTTTCACTTTATTTGGTTGGACTTGGTCTTCTCATCTACGATCTATAGTTGATTATCCCTGCAAAGGAAATAATTTACAAAACATATAAATTAAGTTCAGGATATATGTCAAGGACATCGAACCAATCCCAAACTTGTTAGCAGGAAATAGTATTCAGAATATTGGTCAGGATATAGACAAAATTTCATCCCCAACAACCACTAGATTAATGGACATGAATATCTAAAACTAATTGCATTTAGATTAACTTTTGATTGGTTTAATCAAACAACGTAGTTTTGATGAGTTTCACATACAAGTTAGATGTGTTATATCCCCTTATTCACTTTCCCTTAATTAATTTTATTTTTTTAACAGCCAACTAAATCACTAGATAAGCATCCTAGGATGCCCTAAATTGAGCAAATGCATCCCCTCCTCCATAATGGTCAGAGTTGGATGCATACCCGAACCACCAAGCCACCAGTTAAGGGTTAAACCCGCCCGCCCGAAAGACCATTGTCTTAAAACCCGGTTCGACTCGGTTTCGAAGTGGCGACCTCCAAAAAGGCCTAGTTCTAAACTTCATTGCCATAATGTCCTTAAAAGTTATGCTAGTGGGAGTTGAACGTTGGACCTCAAGAAGAGAATCCAAGTGATTAGCCACTAGACCAACTTGTCAGGGCCCTTAACTAATATTATTATTTTTACTTTTCTAAACTAACTTAGTTTATTTGTTAACCCGTTACACTCAAATTCATTAATAGCGTTGTTTTGAGTTACCTATGTAACTTTTGTAATTAGCTATTCAAGAATCCCAGCTTGCCGACTCTGATTCGACTCTAATATATCGGATTTGGGGTAGACAAGGTTTTTTCTTTGACAAGGTTGATGCTAATGGTAGATCGGGCGGTTTGATTAATATTTGGGATGAGAAATTCTTTGTTAAAAGTACGTCGATATTGAAACAGAATTATCTGGCTTCTTTCGGCTTCCTTGTTTCGGATAATACTCCTCTTAATATTGTTAACGTTTATGGTCCACAAAATGTTGTGCAAAAAAGGCGTCTTTGGGAAGAGTTATCGGTTTTATTCCAAGAACAACTCTTTGTTAAAAGTACGTCGATATTGAAATAGAATTATCTGGCTTCTTTCGGCTTCCTTGTTTCGGATAATACTCCTCTTAATATTGTTAACGTTTATGGTCCACAAAATGTTGTGCAAAAATGGCGTCTTTGGGAAGAGTTATCGGTTTTATTCCAAGAACACTCGGGGTTGTGGATCTTTTTAGGGGACTTTAACGTAGTTAGATTCCCTGGAGAAAGAAAAAACTCGAGATTTAATGCAACTAGTGCGGGTGATTTCAATTGTTTTATTGACTCGTTGGGGCTTAAGGAGTATAAAATGAGAGGTAATAAATTTACTTTCTCGGTTGGGAATGATAAAGGTTTTAAACTTAGCAAGATTGACCGGGTTTTGGTTTGTCAAAAAATTTTAAATCGTTGGCCTCAAGCGGTTTTCAGAGCTTTGAATAGAGAAAAATCAGACCACTGCCCCTTACTTCTCTCTTTAGTGGACTCAAATTTCGGGCCTAAACCTTTCCGCTGGTACAACTCGTGGCTGGAAAGAGAAGGGTGTGAACATCTTATTATTGAGTTTTTGGATAATGTTTCTTTGAATGGTCCTGCTGATTTTGTTATTGCTAGTAAATTTGCTAAGATTAAAGGTCACTTAAAAGATTGGTGGGCAATTTTAAAAGACAAAGAAGTGGCTGATTTTGTGAATATGCAGTCTGAAATTGCTGCTTTGGATAGTAAAATGGAGATTTGTGACTTATAAGAAGAGGAAATCTGGATATATGAAGAGTGCAAGAAGGGTGTTGGTTTGATTGAACACTATAGGAATATGGATGTGAGACAAAAATCGCGCACCAGATGGGCTGCAAACGGTGATGAAAATTCTGCATTTTTTCATTGTATTGTCAATGGCAGAAAAGCTAAAAATAACATTCCAGGCTTATTGGTTGATGGCGAATGGGTGACCAAGCCGGCTCTCGTAAAAAAAAGCATATGTTTCAGTTTTACCTTTCGCTGTTTTCTTCTGATTGTGCAGATCGTCCGATTTTGGTGTGTGATAATATTAAGAAGGTCAAAGCCGAAGACAAAACTGATTTGGTGGCTGAATTTTCTAAAGATGAAATTAAGAATGCGGTCATTGAATGTGATAGTGATCGTGCCCCTGGCCCAGACGGTTTCAAGTTCTTCTTCTTGAAACATTTTTGGGCTTTTTTTGAAGAAGATTTTCTCAAGCTTTTTTCTGAATTCTTTAGAACCGGTTCTTTTAATTACGGGTATAGTGCGGCTTTCATCACTCTTATTCCTAGGATTAAAAACCCAACTGGTTTAAAGGATTACAGGCCTATCACCTTGATTGGTATCATGTCTAAAGTTATTTCTAAAGTTTTGGCGAATCGAATTATGAAAGTGTTGAAAGGTGTTATTTTCGAGTCTCAAAGCGGTTTTTTATCGGATAGATTTATTCTTGACGGGCCCCTAATCATAAATGAAACTTTATCTTGGTTGAAGAAACGAAAGGAAAAGGCCTTTATGTTCAAGATTGATTTCCAGAACGCTTACGACAATGTGGATTGGTCCTTTTTGTTGTCCATTTTAAAACAAATGGACTTCCCGGATCGATGGTGTATGTGGATAGATGGTGTCTTAAAATCGGCTCGTTCCTCCGTCTTGGTAAACGGTTCTCCCACCTATATTTTCCAATGTGAGAAAGGTTTAAGACAAGGTGATCCTCTCTCTCCGTTCCTTTTCCTTATCGTCATGGAAGCTTTCACTTGCTTGATTAATAAAGCGACGGAGGTTGGTGGTTTTGATTGTATTAAGATTGGTAACAATGGTCCGTCTCTTTCTCATTTACTTTATGCGGACGACGCCCTTATTGTGGGGAAATGGTCCATTGAAAATTTCAAATCTATGCTTCGCCTTCTTCGTATCTTCCATCTTTGCTCCGGACTGAAAATTAATCTCCACAAGTCGAATGTTTTTGGAATTAATAGTTCTGAAGAGGAGGTCAAAGAGCTAGCCGAGTTATGTGGTTGTAAGCAAGAATGTCTTCCCTTCGATTATCTCGGAATAAGAGTGGATGCTAACATGAATAGAGTCCAAAATTGGGAGGTGGTGGTTAATAAATGTAAATCGGGGCTTAAATTATGGAAGGCGAAACATCTTTCGATTGGGGGACGTCTCATCCTAATAAAGTCGGTTCTTTCAAGTTTACCGATTTATTATTTTCCCTCTATAAAGCGCCGGCTAAAGTTATCGAGGTCTTGGAAACCATCATGAAGAGATTTTTATGGGCAGGTGACGAAAACATCAAGAAAATTCATTGGGTTGCTTGAGACGTGGTCACAACTCCAAAGAAAAATGGCGGTTTGGGTGTTGCTAAACTTATTGAAGTGAACTTGGCTCTCCTAGTCAAATGGGTTTGGAGATTTAGAAATGAATCCCATTGTCTTTGGTGGAAAATTGTTAACAGTTGCCATCGAAACAACAATGTTTGGAGTTTGCTGCCTTGTAATAATTCGCTTACAGGAGGATGGAAATCTATAGTATCATACATTAATAAACTGGACTCTCAAGCTAAAATTGTTAGTAATCGGCTGAAAGCTACTGTTAGGGATGGGAGATCTATTCGATTTTGGGTTGATAGATGGCGTGGAGATGTACCATTCAAGGAGGAGTTCCTTTTTCTTTTTCGTTTAGTTGCTAATAAAAACGAAACGATTGCAAACGTTTGGGAGGATGGGACTGTTAACAGCAGTTGGAGACACATTCTTGTTTCTAACGCTGAAGTTCAAGAATATGATCGGATGAGGTCTTTGCTGCAAGGTCTGCATTTATCTGTTGCCGCTGATAGCTGGAACTGGGATCAAAAAGCCGAAAATAGCTTCTCTGTGGCTTCTTTCAGAAAACACTTGATTCTTGATCGTGTCCAAAACAGGTTGTTCCATATGAAGTGGATCAATTGGGTCCCTTTAAATGTTAAAATTTTTTCTTGGAGGTTAGAGATGGATAGAATCCCTACTCGTGCAGCGCTCCGTAAAAGAAATATTAACATTCAAGACGGTTCTTGTGTTTTTTGTCAAGCAGAGGAGGAATCGGCCTTGCATTTATACACGGGTTGTGGATGGTCCTTCGGCGTTTGGTCGGCGATTGGTTCCTGGTGCAAAGTAGGTACCATTTTTGCTTTTGATATTAAAGATTTATTGTTGCTTGGAAATGATATCCGTAATAAGGAAGCTCGCAAGATTATTCAAGGGATTGTCATGGTTTCTTTTTGGGCTATTTGGACTTCTAGAAACGAGAAGATTTTTAAAGACAGGAGGCTAAAGTGATTGAAGTTATAGCTAGAGTTAAGTCTTTATCTTATCTTTGGCTAAAAGCTAGGTCTAAGTTCAAGAATTTGTCGTGAAAAGATTGGACGTCTTATCTTTTGTATATGTTGTAATTTCCTGTTGGTGCGCCGGTCCTTGCTTTAAGGCGGCCCGTGTGCGTTTTAAATGAAGTACACCTTTAAAAAAATGTAACTTTTGTAATCGGTATCAAAGCTTCTATTTATGAAAAGTTTTACTTTTGGATATAATTAGCTACTAATAGCATAATTTGATATGTTTAGAATTTTGTTGGTTGTAGTTCCTATATTTGAACAAATGCTGATTATTTGTCATTGCTTATCATTTCATAGAGAAAGGCTATGTTTATACCAATGAAGGATCAACTACTGATATCAAGCTAACAATGAACCTACTATTAAATGGATGTTAATCTAAACTGGTGTTTTATTAGAGTAATTTTTCCCCAAATGATAACGAACTCGCCTTCTAAACCGACATCGTTTTAAATACATCTTTTTTTTTGAACGGCCAACAAATTGGAATCACTCACAGAACACTGAAGTATCATCGTGCCACCAATGTTGCCACGCGATCATATTCCACCACCAAGTCACCAATTCAGGAAGAAACTCATAATAATTATGAGAAAACTCCCTTTGTGAGATTCGAACCCAGGACCTTATAGTCCCTAAGTCTTATCTCATCACCAAGATGCCGCTGGGCTATAATGCCTACAGGGCAAAATATTTGAACAAGAAAGATGGGAAAGATCCGAGATATCCGACATATGCTGAATTTGAGAATCAATCACTTTTAACACCAAGGAGGATATGAAGACCACAGGGTTGGGTTATTCTACAAAGGCTACAAAAAATGAGAAGGGTGAGAAGCCACTAGAAAATGACATGTGTCTAATGATTAAACAAGTGAGGGGTAATTTTGTCAAAAAAAATATATGCACATGCAAGTCACATGCCATTTCCACCTTTATTTTTAAATGTCCGTAACTTTTTTATACGTCATCGTTTTTAAAAAAAATTATACCATAAAATCGAGCGTCTTTTTATCTTTAATATGAGTACCATATTGTTATAATTTCGAAAAAAAAAAGTCAAAAACCCACTTGCGTAAGACACAATGGAGTGTAAAACACAATGAGCAACAATTAAATATAGGATATAAAACATAATCAACAATCTAATAAAACACAATAGACGACATACTAAAGACACAATGAATAGAAGACTAAAACACAATGAATACTTTTGAAAAAAAAGTTGAAAACCCAGTTGCGTAAGATACAATGGACGACATACTAAAGACACAATGAACAGAAGATTAAAACACAATGAATACTTTTGAAAAAAAAAGTCAAAAACTCAGTTGTGTAAAACACAATGGATGACATAATAAGGACACAATGAATATAAGACTAAAACACAATGAATACTTTTGAAAAAAAAAGTTGAAAACCCAATTGCGTAAGACACAATGGAGATAACGTAAAACACAATGAGTAACAATTAAATATGCAATGAACAATAGGGTATAAAATACAATGAACAGTCTAATAAAACACAATGGACGACATACTAAAGACACAATAAACTGTTGGGTCTGCTGACCTGGAGAAGAACAGATGATTGAAAGCCAAAATATACTAAGTGTTTGATCAAGAATAAAGAACAGTTGTTACAATAAAGCTTCCTCCAAAGAACTGCTGATTCCCAAACTGCTGCTGCTTGACAACTGATACAAGACAACTGCTGCTGATTAAAATTCTGATGGATAAAGTCTGAAGAGCAAAAGTTTGATAAAGAACAAGTGCTGATCAAAGATCTGAAGAAGCAAAGGTCTGTTGAACCAACAGCACTTTGGTTCAACAGATGATAAGAAGACATCAGAGCTTTAGTTTAACAGAGTTTTATTATCAGTAGTTTCAATGTAACAGTAGTTTATTGTTTAACAGATGTTATAGTTTGTTAGTCAGTTAGGGGTCGCTTTCTAGGTGACATCAGCAACTGATCATCAGAGGTTTGTGCTTGTCTATAAATAGAACAGTACTTGTACTGTTCTATTGGTCACTCGTCATTCTCTTTCAGACAAACATACTCTGAGTGATCAGGCTGAGGGGGAGTTTAATTGTACTATTGTAATCTTTCAGTTTAATGAAAGCATTCGATTAAAAACAATTATTCTCTATGTTTTGATTATTTGTTATTCCGCTGCACTTTCCATTTATACTTCATTCATATTTCATAGTTAATCAAAACAATCCAATACTCAGATCCTAACATAAACAGAAGACACTACAACAAAAATGGGTTTTTAGTACGCGCAAAAGTGTCCTAAAATGTTATTTTATAGGACCTTTTATTTAATAGGACCAACGGTAAAAGCGTTTCATGTAAAGGGGTCGTAATAAGTCTCGAAACTTAAAAAGCGTCCTAATATCTTAATAAGATTATGAAACCAATTTTATGGTCGCATAATATGTCTATGAACAACCCAAAAAACTCCTAATAAAAACATATTAGGACACTTTTACAATGTTCTAACATGTGCTTACCTACTTTTAATACACATACAAGCGTCCTTAAAAATTAATTTATAGGACCTTTACGATGTAACATTATTGGTAGTTTAGTACCAATAAAAAGGTCCTAATATCCCAAATAAGATTATGAAACCAGTTTATGGTCGCATAATGTCTTTGAACAAACCATATAGAGTCCTAAAAAAGCATATTCTGACACTTTTACAATGTAGGTCTACAATCCTAATAGTTATTGTATATATAACATCAACTAATTAAAAAAAACTTTAATATACTTCAAATGAGCATATTCATAATAAAAACACTAGACATAAATAAAGTCTTGTAATATGTAACAAAGAAATTAAAAGCAATGAAAGAAACAAGCAGCATAGAATCCCGAGTCATCATGTGTCCTCAATCCTCACGGACTACCTACAAATAAACCATCCATGCATAAGCATTAAGATCCAGATTATTAATTTTATTCCATACTACCTACAACCTACAAATAAACCATCCATGTATAAGCATTAAGTTCCAAATTATTAGAATTATTCGTATCACAAGTTTAACAAATGCATACCGAGATTAAAGGACAAGGCCATGCAATGGATGTACCTATACCATCTTGAATTGAAAGACAATATATTAGGTTTGTATATATTCCCTCTCAACAAAAATCATTCCAATGATACAAAATACAAACCACAACACAAAAACAAAAAGATCATGAAATTTACCTGTGTTGATGTAGTTCTCCGGCCACTTGGATCACTTCCATAGCTAGGTTCAAATAAACCCTGATGCAAACCTAAATAAGACTAATTGTGAGGAGAATAAAAACTTACCCCAATTCAGGATAAAAAAACTAAAGAGTAATCATAAATTGCAATAAAAATTGATCTGTCATACCTCGAGAGAGCGTTAAGATTTCAGTCTTGGATATCTATGTAGCTAATCACCATAGTTTTGTAACAACATTGAAACAATGGCGGTGGTACATTTAGCGATTAGATGACTAAAAAACAAGAAAAAAGAATGAAACAAGAGGACACACATCCATCAAGATGCAGACAAAGCCGCTGCTGCAGTACATTATCAACGTTTGGTTAGGGTATGGCGCAAATGATGTACCATTCCATTACATGCCAACATCAGTTTTGCAATCTATCAAAAATGGAACAATCTCATATCTAACCCATTAAATTTCATCATTACGTATTGGAGAAACCATTGTAGTTACATAAGCTCAATCAGAAGGGGGTTTTATAATTAGTGTATAAGCAACTAAAAAACAGAATGAGTATAAGCATCCTTACTGAAACTTTCGTGATGGCAATTCATCGAACAGTTTATGGGCATGTTGCTCAATTCTTGTTGACAATATAAGATTAGTAAATCCACTTCTAGCAATACAACAATTCATTGTTATGTTATAATTTCAAAATATATTAAAGCAGAACATATAGTTAATGTAAAACCCTACTAACAAAATCGATTCACAAGTATGAGAATCACAAATAGATGTTAAATAATTCTAACAATTTTATGTCCATGATATTAGTCAAAGAATTCAACTTAAAAATCATATAGTCCATCAGTAAACAAAAATAAAAATAAAACATGTAACATTTATTCAAATTGACAACACGAACCTAATCCAACAAGTGAATCTTCGATTGTTCATCAACAAGCATTTCACCAGCCCTGTAGGTTTTCAAATAGAAGATTACTTTAGGATACAAAGTTTTAAAAAGGTCTCTGTTATAGAGAATTGTGAATAAGTTATGGCAAGTCTAGGGGATATGGAAAAAGATAAAAGTAAAACTTAACATAAAAGATATAATTCATGGACGAAGTTGGAGACTTGGAGGCGGGAATTAAAACGGGGAACAAAATTTTTGAATATAGTTAAAAATTTGGATCTGGTTAAAACAAAATAGGGAGGCTTACAAAAGGAAATCGAGTGGGAAAGGGGAATTTTAAATCTTTAAGGTAAATAAATAAAGATTTAGAAGGAATTTCTATTAAGGATATAGAATTATATGTACTTTTAGTTAGAAAAAATTATATTTTTCACCAGTATCGTCACCAAATATTTGGCCATATCGATCTTTGTTTGGCCAATAGTAATTTTGATTTTGCTAATAGAGACTTTATATGTAATAATGAAAATGAATCATAATATGTTAGATTATATTTTAGGAGATGTGGTTAAGATTTAAGACGCGGTTATGAGTGGTTGTGAGTAGAGGATTTGGAAGCATATTGTTCATCGATATATTTAGGGAAATTTTGGGGAACAGATTTTCCTACATTTATTTGTTAATATTCGTTGAAAGTGGTTGTGAGTGGAGGAGACAGAAGGTAACAATAAAGATGTATAAAAGTATTATTTAATTGAAAATGAAAGAGAAATGTGGTGATTTTTAATGTAATCTACTGAATGGGGTATAAGACCCATGTGTCAAGTGTCATATTAAGTTATGTTCTAATATGACTTCGACTAGAAATGGTCCTATAGCATTAAACATTTATGACTTAACTATAAAGTGTCGTATTAAGTTATGTTATAATAGGACCCTAGTGATCAAGAGTCCTATTAAATTACCACATAATGGGACACCAACAACTAAATGTCTTATAAATTACTTTATTAGGATCTACATTTTAAGTGTCTTATTAAGTTATATGATAATAGGACCCTAGAGAATCATCCATCCTATTAAATAGCTTTTTAGGACACCGGTTTAGTAGCATATAATATAAAAGGACCCCAAAAGTTCATTTGTCCTATTAAATAGTTTTTAGGACCCTATTTTACAAGTGTCCCACCTAAAAGGTCCTTAAAAGCCATTTTTGTTGTAGTGAGACTAAAACACAATGAATAATAGACTTAAACACAATGAACAACATAATAAAACACAATGTACACCTAAATACAAAACTCATTTGCGTAAAACACAATTAAAAGTATACTAAAAACACAATGGACAAAGTTAAATCATGTGTAGACTAAAAAAACATAAATAACATATTTATAAAGCACACGTGCATACTATAACACAATGAACGAGCAGAAGACACAACGGAGAAGAAAACCCATTTAACGTGATTTTTTTTTTTTCAATTTTAATGTAGCAATGTGGTACTCATATTAAAGATAAAAAAACGCCCGTTAATATGGTGAAATTTTTTTGAAAAACAAATATCGTATGAAAAAGTTATAGACGTTTTAAAATGATGGGGGGAATTGACATGTGCATTGCATGTGAAGAGAGAAAGTCAACAAATGTGGTTTTCCTTTTATGACCTTCCTCTAATTTATTATTTATTTTTTTCAAACAAACTAATCTCAACCCTTCAAATATATGATCAATGGATCACAATCCTTCTCATCTTTCCTAGAAAAAATGTTTTGTGTATTTGATCCTAACCCGAAGACGACATAGGTCAAATACGATATGTTTTTGAGCTTAGTTTTTTACATTGTTGGTTAATCCACGGTTACCATTATTTTTGTTAACAAACAATCGGTTAAAACATATTAAGTTTTCACTATATGGTATAAATTAGAGTTACTTTGTGTTTCAAAGTCACAATGCCTCACTATTTTTTTAACTTAAATTTTTTTCTTACATGCTTATTTAGTTATTTATAAGTATATTCCGATATGTATTTCATACTAATACACATTTTTGTGCTTGTATTGGTCAACTTATTGATGTAAATTGAAAAAAAAGGACAATTGTTTTGTGTGGTTTTGTTCATACAGGAAAAAAAACACAAAGTGTTCAGGTAATTCATTAATCATGTATAGGCAAGTCACTAATTATGTTCGAATCAGTAAATATGAATTTTATTTTCCATATGTGTTAGCATTAGAGTTGTACATTGTTTTAGGTTAGGTATTAATGTTAGAGTTATACATTATTTAAGGTTAGGCGTTAACATTGGAGATACATTGTTAATTGTTTTTGTTCAGATGCTACCCGAAGCTTTCCTGCATGTAACTGTAAAGCGCATCATTCTATTTAATATGTAAAATTGATATGTCATATTAGATTTCTCAACCCCAGAACGTTCTTGGGGTATAATCTAGTACTAGTTAATAAATGAAAGTAAAATTAAAAGTAAATGAGTTAAAATCATCATCTTGAAACTTTGTTCTGTTTCTATTTAATTACATCCCAGCTCCTATTCAAAAAAATAATAGAATTAACAAAACTACAAAACACAAAACCGTTGTATAAATAACTAGCCCAAGTTGTCATGGATAAAAGCTAAGAAACCGACATGTAGTTTAATCAGAATCATCGAAACCTCAAATAAAATTGTTCTAAATGTCTAATCAAATAAAGTAGAACTAAATGGAGAATGATTATTGGACATGCTCAGACGCTCAATAGATTTGAGGGTTATTCATCAGAAAATCATATATATTAACGAGGTTATGAACATAATCATCATCACATCTCCTAAGTAAGACCACAAACAACAGACTTAAAAGCAAAAATCAAATTAAAAAACTACACGAATTTTTAAAAATCAAAATCGGTGGAAGAGATAATGGATACTACGGTGATTGCTACGCTTTTAGAATGGTGGTGTTTTATATATGGGGAGAGTGGGGAAAGGAAGAATTTCACTTAACAAATGGGCTGGGCTTTCATAGTTGGGCCCAATGTTAAAAGCTTATATTTTGATATACATTAATCGGCCCAATGCTAAACTCAAAATCTATCTATATAATAATTGAGGTTAACTTGGGTTGAATGGAGATCTTAGAGATGGCCTTTATGATCCAACAACTAATATGGAGCTCCAAATTATGACTATAAAAACTTTTTCTTTTATTTTTTTTTTCATTCTCCATATCAAAACTCTCCTATTCTTCCTAATTTCTAACAAATCTTTCAATCTTTCTTCTTCACCTTACATCATTTGTTGATTATCCACAACTGATTAAAGGTAAACATCCATACTACTCTTCTAATGTTGATTCCTATTATTATTTTGACTTTTTTTTATTGTTAACATTATTAAGAACAAATCAAACCGAATGAAAATTCTTATTCTTTTACGTGGAAATCATTCTTCTTAAACACATGTTCTAATGAAACGGATTTGTGATAAACGGATTTGTGATAAACACATATTCAATCGGATTTATTATAAAGTGATAACAAAGATACTATCAATTCCTATTGTTATTTTTTTAATTCTTTTTAAGATTTACTAATCTAATAATCATTTAAAATCATTCTGGTGTTTATCACATGTTCTAATGAAACGGATTTGTGATAAACAGATATTCAATCGGATTTGTGATAAAGGGATAACAAAGATACTATCGATTCCTATTGTTACTTTTTTATTCTTTTTAATATTTCATAATCTAATTACCATTTGAAATCATTCTTGTGTTTATCACATGTTCTAATGAAATGGATTTGTGATGAACGTATTTATGATAAACACATATTCAATCGGATTTGTGATAAAGGGATAATAAGGATTGCGTTCAATCAGATTTATGTTAATTTTATTATTGTCATCGCGGTTTTTTAGACATATATTGAATCGGATTTACTATTCGATCGGATTTGGTAATGCTATGTTTTAACATTTGAAAAACAGGATTTGATCCGAAGACACAAACGCTATTATGTCTTATCATAATGGTTCTCAATTCTTCAAGGTATTGCATGACCCTTTTGCAACAGTTTTGGTATATTTGTTATTTTCATGTACATATGCTTATTTAATTTTCAAAAATGATTCTTTATTTTTTAATGTTGTTTTTTAACGTGTCAAACCAGACATTGCTGAAGGCTATGAACAAATTTCTGTTGTCTAAAAACATACACAACAGGAACGTTACAGTTGCCACATACGAAGGACAATCTTGGTTGGTACGATTTTAATGTTTTTAATGTAATTTATTTGAATTACTGTTTTTCGAATTTATGTTTAATATTATTGTAATAATTTAATGTTTTTCGAAATTTTGTTTAATCACATTTATTTATATTACTATTTTTCGAAATTATGTTTAATATTATTGTAATATTAGACCGAATTTAATGTCATTAATTCTGAATTATTGTTATTTATTTACATTAATAACAATTGACCGAATTTAATGTCATTTAATCTGAAATTTGAATCTGAATTATTGTTATTTATTTACATTAATAATAATTGACCGAATTTATATTAATATTAATATGAATTTCAGTTTACCATAATAAGCCTCATTTATTTTTTTATTATAAATGATTGATTATTAATCAATTTAACCTTCATTTATGAACAAAATAACTCTCATTTATTTTTAATATTACGATTTTAGTTTTACTATTCGTAAAAATAGTATTGTTGACCAAGATATTACTAATACTAATTGACATTAATAATAATTGACCGAATTGAATGTTATTTATTACGATTTTTTTAATCTCATTTATTTATATTAATATTACTACCAAACTATGTTTAATTTATCTTTATGAATTATTATTGGTCTTGCCTGCAATTAATAAAATTTATTTTATTTTTTAATGTTATTTAGTATGAGTTTTAATGACATTAATAATAATTGACCGAATTTAATGTTATATATTACGATTTTTAAGCTCATTTATTTATTATTGACCGAATTGACCGAATTAAATTACGAATATATTACTAATACTAAAACTAATATTACGAATTATTATTGGTCTTGCCTACAATTAATAGAATTTATTCATTTTTTAATGTTATTCAGTATGAGTTTTAATAACATTAATAATAATTGACCGAATTTAGTGTTATATATTACGATTTTTAAGCTCATTTGTTTATTATTGACCGAATTAAATTACGAATATATTACTAATACTAAAACTAATATTACCATTTTTAATTTTAATCCCATTTATATCTTATTGACCGAATTAAAATTTTCTATTACTATTTTTACGAATATATTACTAATTACAAATACTAACTAATACTAATACTAATACTAATATTACGATTTTAGTATGCTTCAATTAGAAGATATTTCCATTAGCGAATATTGTGTCTTTAAATGGTGTTCAATCCAGCACAGGCTATTTGTTACAAAGGTTCCACCACAAGAAGTCATTGATTTTCAAATTAAAATTATGATTTTTTATGTTTGTAATGTAATTTATTTGAATTATTGATTACGATTTTGAGGTTATTTATTAAGATTTATAATCGAATTTATTTATATTACTGTGTTTACGAATTATGATTAGTCTTGATTGCAATTAATAAGATTTATTCATTTTTACTGTTATTTATTAAGATGTTTAATATTATTTATTGACATTAATGATAATTGACCAAATTTAATGTTATTTATTAAAATTATTAATCTCATTTATTTATATTACTTTTTTCGAATTTATGTTTAATAAGATTTAATTATTTTTAATGTATTTTTAGTATGTTAGAATTAATGTTATTTATTGGCTTTAATAATAATTGACCGAGTTGAATGTTATTTATTATGATTTTTTAATCTCATTTATTTATATTAATATTACTACGAAATTATGTTTAATCTATCTTTATGAAATTATGTTTAATATTATTATTCATTCGAAATGTTATTGGTTTTGCCTGCAATTAACAGGATTTATTTATTTTTTAATGATTTTTTTTTTGTTATATGTTTTTTTTTATTATAATTTTTTTTATGATATTTATTATGAGTTTTAATGACATTAATAATAGTTGACCGAATTTAATGTTATATATTACGATTTTTAAGCTCATTTATTTATTATTGACCGAATTGACCGAATTAATTTACGAATATATTACTAATACTAATACTAATATTACGTTTTTTAATTTTAATTTGATTTATTTATTATTGACCGAATTAAATTATGAATATATTACTAATACTAAAACTAATATTACGATTTTCAATTTTAATCCCATTTATATCTTATTGACCGAATTAAATTATTTTTATTACTATTTTTACGAATATATTACCAATTACTAATAATTACTAATATTAACTAATACTAATATTACGATTTTAGGAAAACTATTCATAAAAATAGTATTGTTGACCGAATATATTAATAATACTAATTGACATTAATAATAATTGACCGAATTGAATGTTATTTATTATGATTTTTTAGTCTCATTTATTTATATTAATATTACTATGAAATTATGTTTAATCTATCTTTATGAATTATTATTGGTCTTGCTTGCAATTAATAGGATTCATTCATTTTTTAATGTTATTTATTATGAGTTTTAATGACATTAATAATAATTGATCGAATTTAATGTTATATATTACGATTTTTAAGCTCATTTATTTATTATTGACTGAATTGACCGAATTAAATTACGAATATATTACTAATACTAAAACTAATATTACGATTTTTAATTTTAATCCCATTTATATCTTATTGACCGAATTAAATTTTTCTATTACTGTTTTTACGCATATATTACTAATTACTAATACTAACTAATACTAATACTAATATTACGTGCAGAAATTGTTTCACAAGTCGCTAGGTTTGTTATTTGCATATTCAACATTTATGTTTACAATATTCTTATTTTATAATTAGTTACACATTCTAAATTTTCTATACATAATTCTTTTGTAAAGGTTTATTGTGATTGGATGATCTGATTTGCTTCAATCAAAAGATACTTCCATTGGCAAATATTGTGTCTTCAAATTGTGTTCAATCGAGCACAAAATGTTTGTTACTAAGGTTGCACCACAAGATGTCATTGATTTTGAAATTTAAATTATGATTTTGTTGTTATTTATGATATTTTTAATGTCATTGATTTGAATGATTGATTATGATTTGGTTTGTTATTTATTTATTAAGATTTTTAATCTTATTTATTGATGTTACTAATATTACGAAATTCATTTTAATATTGTTGACCGACTTTAATTTTGATCTTACAACATTCCTTTAATCAATTGTGATGAAACGATATTTTTTTAAACATATACGACTTTCTTTCAAACATTTATTTAAATCTATTTAATAATGTTAAATCTATTTAACAGTTTATAATTTGAATATAATCAGAAGATAACAATGTACATTTATTTTCCTACACTTTTATTATTCTTTTAATAAAAAATACAATTTAAATATAATTAACAATTTCCTAAAATATATATAATGTATTCAAAATAATTTTCAATGCTATTACTAATATTACGACCTTAATGTTAATATTGTTGACCGAATCTGAGTAAAAACTTTTTACGTTTTTGTTAAATTGATGGAGATCAATTCTTTGACTATATGTCTTTGAATTTGATTGTGCTAATTTTAAGCGTTGTTGACCAATTCACGTCAATTACCAATCCCTCCCTTTTTTATAATTCAAAGACTTTCCTTTAATCAATTGTCATGAAACGATATTCTTTTAAACATATACGACTTTTCTTTAAACATTTATTTCAATCTATTTAACAATGTTAAATCTATTTAACAATGTTAAATCTATTAAACAGTTTATAATTTAAATATAATCCGAAGATAGGAGTGTACATTTATTTTCCTACACTTTTATTATTCTTTTAATAATAAATATAATTTAAACCTACTTAACAGTTTTCTAAAATATATAATGTATTCAAGATAATTTTCAATGCTATTACTAATATTACAACCTTAAATTTAATATTTTTGATCAAATCTGAGTAAAAACTTTTTACGTTTTTGTTAATTTGATGGAGGTCAATTCTTTGACTTTATGTCTTTGAGTTTATTGTGCTAATTTTAAGCGTTGTTGACAAATTCACGTCAATTACCAATCCTTCCATTTTTATAATTCAAATATATAAATAAATATTCCTACTTGATCACATCAACTGAGGCACAGTATTTCCAATTTTGCAAAATTGTTCGAGACACAGCAATACTATATAAACCTTAACAAATAATAAAATCATTTAATCGTCACACCAAATTTAACAACGAAATTAAATGATAATATAAATTTTCAAAATGTTACTTTATGTACAACTAATAATGATTACTAAAGATGTCAATAATAAATTATATATATAATGGGTAAGGCAATTTGAGACGCGGATGATTTTAATGTCATTTATTTGAATGATTGATTACGATTTTGATGTTATTTATTAAGATTTTTAATCTTATTTATTGATGTTACTAATATTACGAATTTCATTTTAACATTGTTGACGGACTTTCATTTTGATATTACGAATTTCCTTTAATCAATTGTAACTAAACGATAATCATCATCTTGATTTCAATAAGTGTGCTAATTTTAAGATGTTAATAATAATTTGTATATAATGGGTAAGTCAATTTTAGACGCGGATTATTTTAATGTCATTGATTTGAAAGATTGATTATGATTTTGATGTTAGTTATTAAGATTTTTAATTGTTAAGTACTATATTTACACAGTTTAAATAATGACGTTTTTGGCGGCTTTTTGTAACATGTCAAAAGTTGCCTAAATTGTGTACAATGGGTCCTTTTGGCTACATGTTGAAATGGGTCTGGGGTTGATCCTTTTGGTGTCTATTTTTTAATAAAATATAGGAAATTTGTATTACAGCATGTGACATTGGACCCATTTTCTTATTAGTTGTTTTTAACTATGTAATCGGTTTGAACCATTGGAGAGATAACATGAAAATTTAAGCTACCCATTTAAGTAAGTGGGTTAAAGATTGTTTCTTGATTTAGTTATCACTGAATCCATATCTTTACAACAACTATATTTTATGTAGAACACAAATATGGAATACAATGGTGGAGGTTTTCATAAATTGTTGAAAATGAGCTGCACTCCGAGGATCGTGATGACAATGATAACAACTTCGAAAGTGAAAAATCAGCTATCAATGAGCAAGAGTTGGAAGATTTTGATTGAAGTAATGAAAATGGACCATTGGTTGAAGTTCGTTAAGCCCCAACTAATGATAAGTGTTCTATGCTTAAGCTTAGTTATGATTATAATATAGATATTACCCTTACCCAAATGATGTAATGTGTGATATTGGTTGAAGTTCGTTAAGCCCCAACTAAATGATAAGTGTTCTATGCTTAAGCTTAGTTATGATTAGAATATAGATATTACCCAAATGATGTAATGTGTGATATTGTGATAGTATGCCAAGTAGTGTGCAGTTGTCAAATTAAACTTTACTTACTCGATATATCCATCATTTCGTTACATTAAACTATTAGATGACATTTTGCATTTAACATCAAAATTCATACATATTGCATTATCAAAAATTTAGTAACCAAAACAAATTGCATAATACAATTCTTATTTTCCTACTTTTTTTCATTTTACTTTCGGGTGAACCGTGGGTCCCCACGGGACTCTAACCTAGTATAAAATATGATTGGTAGTTTTAGATTTGTTATTAGGTGTGAATTTGTGATTCGATCCGGACCGAACACGAAATTAGCAGGTTTAGATTTAATATAAACGGGTTTGGGTTGGGTTCAGGTCAACCCGGGCAGGTTGGCGGGTTAAGCCGTTTAACCCATTTATACTATGTTTTATATTTTTATAATATCTTTTATGTTATAAATTAAATTAGTTAGATATTTTATGCTATACTTATAACTTACAACATAAATTGGTATAAGATTTTATAATTATAACGTAAATATGCTTGTGTTTTTTAGTAAAATTTTAATTTTAATATACTTGTTTGCGAAAAAATAAAAAAATAATTAAAAATTCGGGTTGAATGGGTTGTGTTTGGGTCAACCTATGAATATTCGGGTCAGGTTGAACCCGCCAACCCGCGAACACGCCACGTTAAGCACCCCTAAGTATTATGGGTGAGGACTGAGGAGACAGTTGTACTTATTAAGACGTATATATTTTGTAGGGGATGGTTATTGTACAAGAGAAACATATCGTACGAAGTTTAGGAGACAATGAAAAGCAAGGGTATTTTAGGAATATCCAATATTGTTAGCTTATAAACCCACTTCTCTCATGGTTTTTAAACGTTAATAACTTTTTCATACGTTAATATGTTTTTAAAAAATACATCATTTAGCAAGCATTTCATTCTCTTTAATTTGAGTAGGTTGTTGCTATAATTTTCTCAATTCTTAAATTTTGTTATAGGATTTGTTATTACGTGATTACTCATTCAATAGAAATCAATATGTAATTACACATTCAATATACTTTGTTATAACAACTTTTATTACAGTTATGCTCATTACATGATTACACATTAGTAATGAGAAATTAATCCTTTATGCTCTATTACGTTATTAAATCTGCAATATACCACATTACATGGTTATTATATGTTGATTGGTTAATATTTTGCATTACATTTATACTTAATATGTGATTAGACCTGTATATGTTTTGTGTTTTCTTAATTTATAATTAGTACATAATTACGTAATCACTTAGTGGATTTTCACATAATACTATAATGAATTTACTTAATCGCGTAATAGGTATTCAAAATCACGTAATCACGTAATAATGCATAGTCAAATAGTGTTACGTAATCACGTAACATTATATTTGTTTCAAGAGTAAAATGTATATTAGGTAATTACGTACTGGAACATAATCACGTAATAATACATAGTCAACTAGTGTTACGTAATCATATAACATTATATTTGTTTAAAGAGTAAAATGTATATTAGGTTATTACATACTGGAACATAATCATATAGCATTATGCAAGAAATCACGTAACATTATATCCAAACACGTAATCATGTAGCTTGTAAAATAAAAAATTTCAAAAAGATGAAAACTATAGAAATAGACTCCTCAAACTAAAGAGAATCAAATTATCGTTAATATGGTGTAATTTAAAAAAAAAAAAATTATTGTATGAAAACGTTATAGCTATTTAAAAATCATGGGGAAGTAGTTTTTAAGTCAATAATAATAGATGTTCCTATTTTGTCATTTTCACTTGTTTTTTACCGCACGAGTGGTAAATTTGGGGGACCATTCAATCTCAGCATTAGATTAAGATTAGACTATGTGTAGTGGGCATTATGTGGGCATGAAGAAACTTGATAACGCCCTTAACACCGTCCCCCTAGGCATTATAGGGCATGAAAAAGGAGGTGCATTTCTAGTATAATGCCCAAAGAGGAGAAAAATAAAGAAAGTAATGATTAAAAGGGCATTAAAAGGCCTTAACCATTACACATTTTTTTTTAAATGAGCATTATGATAAGGATGTGGCGAAAAATGCCCTTATAGGGCATTAACTATTACCCACGATCTTAATGGCCCAATATCTCTCATACATTTCTCACGTTAAGAATTTTTTTAACGATCCTCTAGCTTTAGATATTGAAATTAATATGAAGAGTCTTTTGATCATGAATGTTCTAAAATGTCAAAACAAGAATAATGGCCATGCACCTATTAAACATCAAAAGAAAATCATTTTCGCTCCAAATCAGTTATCACTTGATGATTATGTTACCATGGGAATACAAATTGTGGAAACATCATAAGGCTACAATCCTTCGTTAATGTACACGTTGTAGCCTTATGAAGGCTTGTATATATGTTTTTCAAAAAAAAAAAAGTCAAAAGTCATGACGGCTCTACTTATTTGATGGACTCGCGACCAGGGCCGTCCCTGAGAATATTTAAAACGTTTTAGGCCTCAGGCAAGTAAAAAGAAGTTAGCTTTATAATATAAACTCGATAATCGTAAACAAAAAAAATAATACAACAATAAACTCATAATGGTTTTAACTATTGAGACCTTTTTATTTATTTATGTAACAACTTGAGTAGTTGGAATTGTTTTTGTTTAGGTTTAAAATCTTATTTGAGTTTAATTGCTTAAACTACTTGGGTCTTATATTATTTTGTTTTAAAAATCAAGGCCCTTGGGGAGACCGAACCTAGGGCTGTCGCCCACCTTGCTCTTTCCCTAAGACACCTTGCTCACACCTCATTCACATCATCGTCAAATAATGTACCTACTGTGTCATGACGACTAAATCTTTCTACCATGTTCGCTAGCAAAGATTCTAACCGAGCTCTAGCTAAGAAAAGCAAGAACAATGAAGATATTATCAGATCTCTTAATAGATTCACTAAGAGGGAGATCAAATAAACCAAATCTTTAGGGACCATTGTAAAATTACAGAAAAAAAAAAAGAAAAAAAACTAGCTTGAGCAGGAATTGAACATGTGTGTCTAGTTGAGTCTCAACTTTTTTTAGGAGCAAGGACATGTCAGCGAGCTAGCGGACTAAGGGGCTATTTGGTTGATTAAGTGCTGAATGGTTAAGAGGTTTGAATGGTTAAGTGCTGAATCATTAAGTTGCACCACTTAATGGTTAGTTTTGTTGTCCCACATTGGTAGGAGTGTCTCATTAAGGTTTAACCTAGTTCAGTGCTTAATGGTTTAGTGTTTAATGGTTCAGCAACATACCAAGTCTTAATGGTTCAGCCTTAACCATTCCATTCAGAAGCTGAAACAAATGCGCTGAATGCTGAATTATTCAGCGCTGACTGGTTCAGAGCCTCATTAATAGGCTTACCAAACAGCCCCTAAACCTATATGTATTTACAAAAGAGTTGGGCCATAGTTAAAGTATTTATTTAGTACTACATGTGTTTCTAAATCATCAAAAACTGACCTAACTGTCTAAACCAAAGAAAATTGGACAATTTGGCATTTTTTTTTAAATAACAAAACAATTCAGTAGTTCACCTGCTATAGCCAATCCCTTTACGGTGGACTGGCACCTTCCTTGTTTTCCTTATGGGGGTGAGGAGTTCGAGTCCTGCCGGCACCAAAATGATGTTGGTGGGCCGGGTTTTACCGCAGTGGGCCTTCGGGCGGCGGGTTTTTCCCGGGAACTGGTGTGAAATTATTGGTTGACCCGGGTTACTCTCGAGGTACTCCTTTGTCCAGTGGGTACTTCGTGAGTGATCAGGATTGATTTGTTGGTCGTTCAAAAAAAAAGTTCACCTGCTATATTTTTTATCGATAGTGGAGATGGTTGCAACGTCACAGGGATGACTGCAGGCAGTGTCGGCGGCGCTGGTGGTGGCAACGCTAATGAGATTAATGATGAGTAGCTATAGCAGGCTAAAACAAACAATAACCATGGATGATGTTAATTTATTTAGTCCCGTTTTAACTAACAAATTGTGTCATATACATATTCTTTTTGTCCGTTGAATAATATTTGCATACCAACCTAACCCGTTGACCAATTTAGAATCTGACATTTGTCCTAAGAGTCTTAAATAAAGACTCTTTAACTTGTAATGGTCCCACAAACCAACCAATAAAATGATGACACATGGGTGAAAAGGCTACTAGACGCTTGAGTTTTATAGAGCCTTAATTCTAAACGCCAAGCCTGAAGTCTTAAAAATGTACAGAATGGTCTTTGGTTCAAATAAAAAGTCTTAAAAATGCACGGACGCGTCTATAGTTGGCAAGAGTCTTAGTAATGTACGGGAAGGTCTTTAGTTCAAATGAAAAGTCTTAAAAATGCATGGACGCGTCTATAGTTGGCGTCTAGGGTAAAGACTCTACAAAACTCAAACATCTAGTAGCTTTTTTGACCCATGTGTCATTATTTTATTGGTTGGTTTGTGGGACCATTACAAGTTAAAGAGTCTTTATTTAAGACTCTAGAGACAAATGTCAGTCTGAGTAGTGTTAAATAGTGTGAAGTCCCTAAAATTAAGATCTTTCGTGTATTTATTTTTGTAATTAAATGGTGTTCAATCTTTATTTTGGAGATTTCCCTTTATTTTATATTCAAAATCAAAGTCAACCAATTCATTAGACAAAGTTATCGCTGTTAGCTACTTGCGTATACTCTCAAACCACTTCACAGTTTACAGCTCCTTCTCTACATAGACATACAACATGACGGAGAAGAGTAAGATTCTGATCATCGGAGCAACCGGTTACATCGGAAAGTTCCTCGTTGAAGCCAGTGTTAAGGCCGGTCATCCTACGTTCGTCCTCGTTAGGGAATCAACGCTCTCCGATCCTTCCAAATCATCACTCATCGACTCTTTTAAAAACTCCGGTGTTAATATTATCACTGTTAGTAATATTATCTCTGCAGTTTTGTAATTACCAGTTTATTAATATTATAACGTGATCAAATTGAAGGTTTTGGAGAGAGAGAAATTGTTCATGTTATATGATTGAATCGAAATGTTTTTAGGTTATATTTGGTGTTATTTTGTTAATATTGGTGATACCTTTGGCTCTCTGGCTTCCGAAGCTGTCAGGTTTGTTGACAGATCGCCAAAGACCGAAGTAGGGATGAACATTTCGGTATAAAATACCGAAAAAACCGATACTGGTCCTTTTTCGGTACAAAGTTTTGGCAATTTTTGGGATCGGTAGCGGTTCAAGTCGGGATTTTACCTAAAAATACCGATACCATACCGGATATTTTTGGTGTCGGTATCGGTATCAATATCAAGTTTTGGTGAAAATCGGTATCGGTGAATTAGGTATAGAATACTGAAATTACCGATACTGGTCTATTTTTGGTACCAAGTTTTGGCGATTTTTGGTAGCGGTATTTTTGGCATTGGTATCGGTTCCGTTGGTAGCGGTTCGAGTCAGTATTTTACCTTAAAATACCGATATCGTACCGTACTGTATATTTTTGGTATCGGTAAATTCGGTATCGGGATCGGTTCAGTATAGTATGGTACCGAGCTATCCCTATACCAAACTCCAAAGTTATGTTTTTAGTAGAATTAGCTTTGCCATTCATAAGTGGGTGTCGGCACAGCTTGTTGCCTGTCTACTTGTCACTCCAGTGTAATTTCTATTTTCTTTATTTTTATTTTACTATATTTATATTATATTTAGTAATTAGTAGTTACTAATGTTATAACTTGATCTAATTGAAGCTGTTTATTAGAAGAGAAATTGTTCGTATAAGTGAACTGTTTTGATGTTATGTTTGGTGTGAATTTGTCAATATCATCAGTCCGTAAAAATTCCTCTACAAATTTCACAATCAGTAGGTTACTAATTGTTCATATCACATGATAGAATCGAACCGTTGATTAGGTTATATTCGGTTTAATTTTGGCAGGGTGATATGAATGATCACGAGAGTTTGATCAAGGCGATAAAGCAGGTCGATGTGGTGATCTCTGCAGTAGGATTAGCTCAAACACAGCTTTCTGATCAGGTCAAAATTATTGCTGCCATTAAAGAAGCTGGTCATATCAAGGTATTGACTATGTTTCGGATCTGTTGCGTCTATAGGTTGTTAGGGATCAGTAATTTTATGTTTGTTCACGGGCCAAGCCAGAGTCAGCTTGGGCTCGGATTGGTTTGTTAACGACCGGAGTTGAGCTGGCTCGGTTTGTAAACAAGTTGATTACGAGCTTCAGGCCACAAACTGTTTAAACATCTATAACTGTAATAAGTTAAAACTAAAAATATTTAATGTTATGGCTTTTATGAAGCAATAAGTGGCCAAAAATATACAAATTATGTGTAATGTAGCTGTGAATTCTAACTTTTTGTACTTAACATGATTATCAAGAGATTTTACCCATCCGAGTTTGGATTCGAAGAGGATCGTGTACATGTTGAACCTGCCAAAAGTGTTTTGACAATCAAGGCTCACGTTCGCCGAGCAATCGAGGCTGAGAAAATCCCCTATACATATGTACAGTCCAATGGTTTTGCGGGTTATTTCCTTCGAACATTAGCTCAGTCTGGGGCCACCGCTCCCCCAAGAGACAAAGTCGTTTGCTTAGGTGATGGAAACACGAAAGGTAAACACTTACAACTTCGGTCTCTTTAGTTGTCGAATATCCAAGCGTTACTTATCATTTCTGCAAAATTGGGTATTTGCGACCGAATTTTAAGACGAAAAAAGGGTCATAGATTTAGCAACCGGCCAGTTCGCAACAAAAATGATGATCGCAAATACTCAGTATTCTAGTAGTATATGACTTATAATATTTATTTTGGGATTTTTTTTTTCTAATAAACCATATTGTACTTAGTTGTTATCAATGATGAACATGACATTGCAACCTACACTATTAAAACCGTTGATGACCCGAGAACCGTCAACAAAAGCGTATACATAAAGCCTCCAGGTAACATCTACTCGTTCAACGAACTCGTGTCGTTGTGGGAGAAAAAGATTGGCAAAACACTGGAGAAGGTCTATTTATCTGAAGACCAAGTATTGAAAAACACAGAGGGTAAGTTGGATGAATACAGCAAAATAAATATCCTACCTTTTTGGTTTAATCCATGGAGAATGGATATATCTAAACTATTTGTTCATTATCCTACAGAATCTCCTTATCCTCACAACTTGGTCACGTCAATCATGCACGCGATCTTCGTGAAGGGTGCTCATACAAACTTTGAGATTGAACCATCGTTCGGAGTGGAGGCTTCAGAGCTTTATCCTGATGTCAAGTATACTACAGTTGACGAGTATTTGAGTCGTTATGTCTGAATAGTTCTGTTTCGAGTGCGCTGGAGTGATCATGTCGCGCTAGTTGGTAAAGCTATAATAACGTTTACAATGTTTTAGTTACGTGTTTATCTCCGAACTTTTTAGACCTTTTGGTTTGCTTACTATCTTGTCAAAATTTACATGGACAAGATTTCATGTTACATTATCCAAAAAATTGTGTTACATAGATAATACTTGCTGATCCCATTTATTCTACGTCTTTTTATTCGCATCAGTTTTTTTATTCCATATTATTGTTCTATGTTCTGTGAAACACACCTTTAATAATCCCTTTTTTCTTGGTTATTTGCGATGTGATTGTAAATAACTATTTTTTTTTTCTAAAAAATTTGACCGACCTGATGCACATGTAAGACGACCGAGAAATACATGCTGCAAGCAAAACTTGCCTTCATGTTGTAATGTTGTATACAGGGGCGGTTCTTCACTAGGGCCAGACCAGGTCTCGGTCCACACAGTTTTTTCGTTTCGTTATGTAAATTTTACTGAAAATTTCCGAAACTTTTATATGTATTGAGTCCGGCCCCACTAGATTGAGTCCGGCCCTACCAGGTTTTTCGTTCAAGATCCGCCACTGGTTGTACAGAAATGGGTTAACTCAAACGTATTTGAGATTTGAATTCTACTATTTATTTATATGTTGGATTTGCCGAATTTGTTAGAATTAAAATATCAATTTCAATGATAAAAAAATGATAACATGTTTAGTTGGGAAGAAAATTTGATTTGAAATGAATGCAATCACCCAAATTCCTTCATGTGAGGAAAATTTGATTTGAAACGATCGCCCTTCTTTCAAGTTTCACCATGCAAGTAACTTTTTATATATGATTTTTTTAAATTATATCATAAAATCGAGCATTTTATTTTCTTTAATTCGATTATGTTCTTACCATACTTTTTATCCTAAAAAAGAATAAATTAAAAAATTGATGTGTATGCACGTATGACGTACGTGATTATAACTGTGTAACTATAAGCATAAGTTGTGTCATTATCATATACGTTGTGTAATTATTTATATTAGTTGTTTAATATGTCCAAGGCCGGCCCTAAGGGGGTGCGGGGAGGACTCCCGGCCCGGGCCCAATTTCTAAAGGGGCACTTTGATTGACGACGAGTGTTTTCTTTCTACAAGTATTTTCATTCTGTTTTCGACTAAAAAAGAGATCTCATCTTAAACATCACTGATTATAAACGCAAGAAGGTGAAGAGTAGATAAGAAAGAAGATGAGTCATACATGATAAACTAGATTGGAAGGATACGACAGAATTAAAAAAAAGGTTGAAGCGTGTTACTTGAGTTTTGTGTTGTGGTACAGTAATTGTCCAGCCTTTGCAGTAAATTTTAATATATAGTAGTTCTACAAAACATTAATTGTCTCACGCTTTTGCACATGATGCAAGTCAAATTCATTTTATTAAAAAACTTTTGAAGTCTAGACATAAAATAATGGCCCTTTAAATTATTATGGAATTTTAAGAAATGGTGTTTTTTTTATAAGCCAATTAGCCAAACATATTAATTTTATAATTATTACAATACTTTCAGTTCTATATCCGGTTCGACCGGTCCGACTAGGGAATCGGTAAGGACACCGGTTCAACGTCCGCTTCAATTATGAAAACATTGTTTAAAAGACCTAAATCTAAAGGGCACGTATTTAATGGCTCGGCCCAGGCACCTAAATTTTCAGGACCGGCCCTGAATATGTCGTGTGTACTTAGTTATATATGGTTGCGGAATTATCTATAGTGTGTGTAACAAGGCCGGCCCTTAAGGGGTGTGGGGAGGACTCTCGGCCCGGGCCCAATTTCTCGGAGGTACATTGACCCTCCGGCAATCAAAGTTTTCTTAATAGTGATGTCCTTTTTTTTAACGGCCAACGAATCAATTTCCGAGCACTCTCGGGCACCCTTTTGGTGAATCAGGTACTCGAGAGTACCCGGGCCACCAATTGCCACCGATTCTCGGGAAAACCCGACCACTCACCCGCCCGAAGGCACGACAGTGAAATAATCGGTAAAACCGGTCGGGATCAGAACTCGAACCCAAGCCAATGGCCGGGTCATCCTTCATTTCCCCTCCACCAATATCCTCCAAATGTAGCTAGTGGGAATTGAACCCAAGCCTTCCATAGGAAACTTTAGGCCCTCAACCAACTGTGCTACAAGTGTTGGATTAACAGTGATGTCCTTATAAATTCAATGGATTTTTGTATGTTTGAGCCCAAAAATTGTTAATTAGATATTAATCAAAGTGAAGGGCAGGTAATATAAAACAAAAAGTAAAGAAATGTTGAGATAGGTTAAGAATTAAAGAAGAAAACGAAATAGTTTGAGGAAAAAAATGCACGTTTATTAATAAGTGTAGGACTATAGAGGATGAAGAAGATGAAAGGAAAAAGGCTCACACTTAGTTGTTTTTACTTTTTACTGATTGGTTTTGACTTCCTACAGAATCTCCTTATCCTCACAACTTGGTCACGTCAATCATGCACGCGATCTTCGTGAAGGGTGCTCATACAAACTTTGAGATTGAACCGTCATTCGGAGTGGAGGCTTCAGAGCTTTATCCTGATGTCAAGTATACTACAGTTGACGAGTATTTGAGTCGTTATGTCTGAATAGTTCTGTTTCGAGGGCGCTGGAGTAATCATGTCGCTCTAGTTGGTAAAGCTATAATAACGTTTACAATGTTTTAGTTACGTGTTTTTCTCCGAACTTTTTAGACCTTTTGGTTTGCTTACTATCTTGTCAAAATTTACATGGACAAGATTTCATGTTACATTATCCAAAAAATTGTGTTACATAGATAATACTTGCTGATGACGTGGGTAGCTTAAAGGAAAAACAAATAACTAATATTATGGAACAAACGCTTGAAAGGTTGGAGCCTACAAGGGTTCTACAACCGGTGGTGACACAAAGTCAAAAAATGACTTGTCACGTCGTCCCTTTCATCGAGTCAAACAAACAGGACTGATGGAGTAACATCAGCCCATAGACCGCAGGTCAATAGCACTCTCCTACCTTTTGTGGCATGTCCTTTTGTTGCAACCAGGATCAAGGTTTTATGCTTTCTTCTTTGAGTGGATTCTTTCTCTATAAAAGAGAAACTCAGATCAGATCCACAACACACTCCATCTATCACTCACTTCTCACTCAAAGATTATTCTCTTGGTCCCTCACGTGTGGAGAATAACTCTCTTCACTCAGGTTCCAAGAACTTCCACTTCTGATCTCGAGTTTATCTCAGATCAGGAACAAAAAGCATACATAATAAATAATCCAAGCCTTGAACCTCCTTCTACGTTTGCAACGTAGAAGGACACCACGACCTGCGTTTGGCAGATCGAATCCCTTGAACCCTTGAACCTCCCTTGTGACTCAGGACCATTGTTAGACAGATATTTGTTGTAGCAACAAGTTGGCGCCCACCGTGGGGCTGCGCCATTTTCTTTATCTGAAATCAGTTGTGTAGCTCCGACTCTCTCTATGTCTGACCCTGAGTCTACAGAGGAGGTCAACCAGATCTCCCCTGGCACAGATCAAACCTCTCCGGCCAGATCTGTGTCCTTTTCCACCCCTGGAGGAACTTCAACTGGGACCCAGTCCCCACCTGCTAACATAACGTCTGCAAACCTGCAAACTCCACCTCCTACTCGTTCTGGGGTAATGTCTCCTCTCCATGATCTCACACAAACTCCACCTCGTATAGATCTTACCCCTGAAGGAGTAGAGAGAAACTTCTTGCAGCTAAGGTCTCTTCTGAACCAGTACGTTATGAGGGAAAGAGATAAAGGAATCCGTCTCCGACTGGATTACGACGAGGAAGAGGAGATCTCACTCTCCCCTATACCTCCTCCTCCTCTCACTGCTACCTATGGACGCAGACAGTCACCTGGAAGCAATAATGCTGGACCCAGCAGCACTTATACTGCTTCTCACCATGAAACAAGGTCCAGTCCTACTGCGTTCCCCTTGTTCACCACTCAAGCTGCCACTACTGGCATGCCTTTGGGACACGAGCTGACTCTGGACCAACTCTTGCAGTCACCAGTGTCCAGTGTCCCACCTCCTACTGCTACTTCCTGGGAGCAGGCTATGGCCTCACTTCCCATGGCCAGAAGCGCCTCTATGAGTCTCCCAGTGGCTACCAACACTGTAGTATCTGAAGGCATTCAAGGCTTCAACCTTATGCCCTACATGATATCTCAAATGATGGCTAACTTCCCTTGGCAGCAGCTCATTAGCCAAGCCATCGCTGAACAACAAGGGAACACTGGAAGGGTCACCAACAACAGGGTTGAACACACTGTCAACCAACCCTACAAGCCTAACAGCTTGTCTTGCTTCGCACCTGAGATTGCAGATTACGATTTTCCCAACAAGCTGAAGATGCCAGCCCATATAAGAACATACGACGGCACTGATGACCCAGAAGATCACCTCCAGATCTTCTCGGGAGCAGCCAGAATTGAAAAATGGGGTGACCCCGAATGTTGTTTAATGTTCATGCAAACCCTTGTTGGATCTGCACGAATCTGGTTCAACGGTCTGGCAACTGGAAGCATCCGAACCTTCGATGAACTCGGTAAAGGGTTTCTGGCCAACTTCTCACAACAAAGACGTTGTGTCAAGGATGCGACCGTTATCTTCCAGATCAAACAAAAAGATGATGAAAGCTTGAAAAACTTCATTGAAAGATACAAGAAAGAAGGCCTCACTTATGTTGGTGCTGATGAAAAAATGAAGGTTGCAGGGTTCATGAATGCTATCAACTCGAAGTATTTAACTAGGGAGTTCAACAAAAGTCTCCCTAGAACCCTTGAAGAGGCCTTAGAAAGAGCTGAAGCCCACATTCGAGGAGAAGAGGCTGTGGATATCAAGGAACAAAGGAAAAGAGGTTCCAGCTGGAGGAGCAACAGCCCTTCCCGGAAAAGGGGCAATTATGGCACATATGACAAAAGGTCCAGAGGATCTGAGTCACGAAGGTCTGAAAGCAGGAACCCTCCAAGCAGAGACAGGAACGTCAATTTCACAGCCCTCACCAAAACTCCTCAAGAAATTCTAGCTACCGAAGAAGTCAAACACACCTTTAGACCTCCTCGTCCCTTACCAAGAAGCAAAAGAAACGAGAACTCAAGCCAGTACTGTGAGTTTCACGAAGAGAAGGGACACCACACCAACGACTGCTTCCAACTCAAGAAAAGAATCGAGGAAGCTGTCAAGTCTGGAGAACTGGCCCACCTGGTCAAGGGTGTGAAAGAGAATATGGCAGATGGTAAGAAGAAAGACGTTGCCATGGTCTTCGTTGAAAATGAATCCCCGAGTAAAAGGCAAAGATTGGAAGACTGGGAACGACAAGGCATTTACTTCCCCTACACTAAGGGAGAGAAGCACTGTGATCCACTTGTGCTTGAAGCCTTCACAGGTTCCACCAAAACACAAAAGGCCTACATAGACACTGGAGCTGCAACTGAAATAATGTTCGCCAAGTATTTCAACCTTCTAAGCCTCGAAGAACGCTCCATGCTACGGCCTGCTGAAGCTGCCATAAAAGGTATCGCTGATATACCTATCAAGCCTTTGGGCGAACTAACACTTGATGTAACCTTTTCTGATGGTCAACTACGAAGGACTGAACCACTCACCTTTGTGGTTTTGGACCTGCCATCTAGTTATGACGTTATCATTGGAAGGCCAGGGGTAGTGGTCTTCGACATGACTGTCTCCATCAGCCGAAAGAGTGCTAAGTTCCCAACAAAAGATGGTGTTGGAACCCTCCAACCCTCCACTACAGTGCTGACCATCGACGAGGACCACAACAAACTTGGTCTCAGCATCAACCTCAGGTATCCTGACCAAAGGGTACGAGTCAACACAGCCCTTCCTAGTGATACTCTCACTAAGCTTGAAGGGTTATTAAAAGATAACATGGACGTCTTTGCCTGGTGCCCAAGTGACATGACAGGGATTCCACGAGACATTGCTGAACATGAATTAAGAATCCCTTCCAATGTCAAACCAGTTGTCCAAAAGAAAAGAAGTCTTGCCCCGGAACGAAGCAAAGCTGCATGCCAAGAGGTTGACAAGTTAGTTGAAGCAGGTATCCTTCGAGAGGTGAAATATCAATCATGGGTTGCGAACCCTGTGATGGTTAGAAAGCCTGATGATTCTTGGAGGATGTGTATCGACTTCAAAGACCTCAACAAAGCTTGCCCAAAGGATTGCTATCCTTTGCCCGAGGTTGATCTGAAAATAGACTCACTTACAGGCTTCCCCTTCAAGTGTTTTCTGGATGCCTACAAAGGCTATCACCAGATACAAATGAAGGAGGAAGACGAAGAAAAAACTGCTTTCCATACTGACAAGGGTATATTCTGTTATAGAAAAATGCCCTTTGGTTTAAAAAATGCAGGTGCAACCTATCAAAGGCTGGTCGACAAGGCTTTTTCCCTACAGATTGGCAAGAACATGGAAGCTTACGTTGACGATTTGGTCATCAAAAGCAAGACTGAAGACCAAATGCTTGCTGACATACAAGAGACCTTCAACAAACTCAGAGAAATCAACATGAAGCTAAACCCTGTCAAATGTTCCTTTGGTTTCGAAGAAGGAAAGTTTTTGGGTCACGTTGTAGGGAAGCAAAGCATAAAGGCCAATCCAAGCAAGGTTCGAGCCATCCTCAACATGAAGTCACCTCAAACTAAGAAAGAGGTTGAAAGCTTGAATGGTAAACTTGCTGCCTTGAAGCGGTTTGTCTCGAAGCTAGCTGAAAAATCACTACCATTCTTCAAGACCCTCAAAGGTTGCACCGATAAGAAAGACTTCAGGTGGACGGAAGAAGCAGAGGAAGCCTTCAACAGTATGAAACATCATCTGGCTTCCCTTCCTGCCATTGCAACACCTGAAGCAGGGGAAATGATCTCTGTCTATCTTTCAGTTACTGATGAAGCCTTCAGCGCTGTTCTCACCATAGAAAGAGACAAAGCTCAGGTACCCGTCTATTTCTTCAGTAAAACATTAAAGTTAGCAGAGGTCAAGTACCCTCCTTTGGAAAAATTGGCTTTAGCCTTAGTGCAAACAGCCAGAAGGCTTCGAAGGTACTTTCAAGCACATCCCATACAAGTGGTCACAGACCAACCAATTAAGAATGTGCTTGAAAGACCTGAAACTTCGGGACGACTAGCCAAATGGGCTGTTGAACTAGGTGGACACACGATCACCTATGTCTCTAGAAAAGCAATCAAAGCACAAGTACTTGCTGATTTCATTGCTGAAATTCCAAAGGTAGAACTGGCTGAGGTTAGCATAACCATAGACGAACCTATCGACCCTGAAGCCTGGAAGCTGTACACTGATGGAGCTTCCAGTGTTGAAGGGTCAGGGGCTGGCCTTGTGTTAATCAACCCCGAAGGATTAGAATTTACCTATGCCCTTCGTTTGGAATTTCAGACAACAAATAACGAAGCAGAATATGAAGCCTTGATAGCAGGACTCAAGCTTGCAAAAAAGATGATGGTTCATAAGCTTCAAGTGTTCACTGACTCATTACTTGTTTCCAATCAGGTGAATGACAGTTACATTGCTAAAAAACCTAACCTGAAAAGATGATGGTTCATTAGCTTCAAGTGTTCACTGATTCATTACTTGTTTCAAATCAGGTGAATGACAGTTACATTGCTAAAGAACCTAACATGAAAAAGTATAGAGAGAAGGCCAAAGAAATCATGAACACCTTCCAGTGTTGCAAGATCAAACAAGTCCCAAGGTCTCATAACAAGAAAGCTGATGCTCTTAGCAAGCTTGCTTCGTTGAACTTTGCTCATCTTACAAAAAAGGTGCTGGTTGAAGTGATCAAACATCCTTCAATAGCTGAAATTGAGGTTCAAGATGTCATTACTGAAAGTGAACCAAGTTGGATGACTCCATTTGAAAAGTTCCTGCAAAGAGGTGAACTACCCCAAGATCCTGTTGAAGCTGAAAGAATTCGGATCAAGTCTAAGCAATACACAATTCAAGATGACATACTTTATAAAAAGGGTTACTTGGCTCCATTGCTTCGATGTGTTGGTCCTGAACAAAGCAGGTACTTGATCAAGGAGGTTCATGAAGGAATATGCGGAGCTCATTGTGGTCCAAGATCAGTGGTGGCAAAACTCATGAACCTTGGTTACTTCTGGCCAACTATGCATCGTGATGCGTCTGAACAATTGAAGAAATGTGAAGCCTGCCAGATCCATGCACCAGTCCCAAAGAGCCCCAAGCACGATTTGGTTCCAATCACCTCAGCATGGCCATTCCACAAGTGGGGAATGGATATCGTTGGACCCTTCCCACCTGCCAAAGGAGGGGTCAAGTTCTTGCTGGTTGCTGTTGATTACTTCACAAAATGGCCAGAAGTAAAACCATTAGGAAAGATATCCGGAAAGAAGATAATTGATTTCGTGTGGGAAAGCATCATTTGTCGGTACGGCCTACCCGGGGTGTTAGTCACGGACAACGGCAAACAGTTTGCAGAAAAACCGTTCAGTGCTTGGTGCAAAGAGTATCGGATCACACAAGTCTTCAGCTCTGTGGCATACCCTCAATCCAACGGGCAGGTTGAAAGGATGAACAGGAGTGTGGTTGAAGGGATCAAGGCCAGGCTGGGTCGTCAAGGGGGAAATTGGTTGGAAGAACTGCCAAGTGTTCTTTGGGCAATCCGAACCACCGAAAAGACAAGTAACAAGAAGACACCCTACAGCCTCACCTTTGGATCTGAAGCAGTCATACCTGCTGAGATTGGGGTTACTACACCCAGAACCCTTCATGTCGACACCCAGGCTAATGAGCATGAAACCTCACTCAACCTGGACCTGCTGGAAGAAGCAAGAGACTCGGCAGCAATAAGAGAAGCCAGATACAAGCAAAAAATGGAGTCTTATTACAATGCCAAGGTCAAGCATGAACGCTTCAAGCCAGGAGACCTGGTCCTCAGAAACAATGATGCAAGCAAGAAAGAAAATCAAGGAAAGCTAGGACCAAAATGGGAAGGCCCCTACACCATCCTTGAGTCTCACAAAGGAGGGTCTTACAAGCTTGCCGACATGGATGGCAAGAAACTCCCTCGTCACTGGAATGGTAAAAACCTTAAAAGGTTCTTTGTTTAAGATGTAAGACGAGTTGTTCTTTTCAAGAAAGCTATGTAATGCTATCACGTAATGAATGAAAGGATCCATGAATCCTCTTTTGAAAATTTTTTGTCTTTCTATCCTATAATCAGGTTGAGTACCTAGCAATAAACTCCATGACAAGGGTCATGTAAGGGGTTGAGCTCCCAGGCCATTTCGCTCAATAGGTTCGAGGGTTGAACGGACCTATATAAGGGGTGAGTTCCTAAATCAATACGACTCCATGAGATGAACAAAAATAATTTTATAAGTCTCATCGACAGGCTTGAACAACCTACACCGATCGTTCCTTAAGTTTAAAAAACAAACTTACGAAAATAACAAACACTTATATAAGTGTAAATAGGATAGCTGGTGACATGTTTGCCTAGACTACCTTAAGGATGAATGACTGCAGCATTCAACCTTTGAAGGTGCTACCGGATAAACATTCCCAAACAATAACAAAGACAAACAAACACATCACAAAAACAAAATAAGAACGAACAACCATGAAACTTAAGCAAATAACCATAAAAACCTACCATTAACAGGCTTTATACAAAAGCCAATCAAAGTCATAAATTGTTCAAAGGGCCTCAGCCCACAACCACCAACGAACCACTACGGGTTCAGACAAAAGATAAAAGTGTTTAGGACACAACGAAAGTAGTTAATTGTTTTACAAACCACAGATGCTAAGAAAGCTACGAATAAAGGGTTCAGGCGTCGTTACCAGAACCTGAAGGCTTGGAGGCTTCCTCCTCATTCCTAGCCTTAACCACCTTAGCTTTCTTCGCTTTCTTTCCCTTCTTGGGCAGCTTCTCAACCAAACCAGCCTCGGAGGCTTCAACACTGGCATCCTTGGAAAGTGTATCAGTCATATCCAAGGTCTCCTCACTATCACCCGAATGAGCTCTCTTCTTGGAAACAGCCTGAAGCACCTTAGCAGAAACGGCTTCGTTCAATCCAGCAGGCTTTAACTCCTTCAGCTCCTGTAAAGGTTTCCCATAAAGGGAAGAAACTTGGGACACATAGGGATAACTGGAGTGTTCCATTTTGAGCACAGTCTCCTTGAAAACATCCAAGGAGTTGGGTTGATAAAAAGGAGATTCTTCAAGGACTTGACCAGAACTGCAAGCTTTGAACCCTGCAACGAAACCAACATGCTTACCATGGGTCAACAGCTTGGTATACACTTCTCCAAGGGCTGAATTGAACTCCGCAGAATGAAGGAGATAGGTAACAACTTGCTGAAAACCTTCTTCAATCAACCATTTGTTGTCACCTTGAGCAGCAGCAAGAGAGATCTCCAGTTCCTTCTTTTGACTCTCAAAAGCTTTTCTCTCTGACTCCAAGGCTAGTTGATCTGCTTCCACCTTCAATCTGGCAGCTTCATGCCTTGCCATCTCAGCCTCATGCCCCTTCTTCAGCTCATCTATAAGGGCAATCAAGGTGATCTCCTTGTCAGCATATTCCTTAGCATCCTTTTTCATGTCAGCAATAGCCTTCTTCATCTCTTTCTTCTTCTTAGCAAACTCATTGTACTCACCCATGACCTTCCTAAACCTGTTAATCCCCTCTGGTAGCATAGCCGCCAGATTACAGGTTCCCACCATCATCTTTGCTAGAAGAGCATCATCATCCAAACCCTCGAGACAAGCCTTAGCACCAAGAGTAGCAAAGTGTGCTAAGACTTCCTCACAAACAGCAGAAGACTTGAAGCTGTCAGTTGTCTTCACATTCCACCCAGGCACATAAACACCCCCTTCATCAAAACTCCCAGAAACATCCGGTTCCCTTACCACCTTAACCTTTTTCCCCTTATTCTGCTTCACCACCACATCCACCACAGTATCATCCACCGTCTGATCCTTTTCATCCTCAGAATCCTCAATGTCATCACTCACAGTTACTGCCTCAGAAGGATCAGCAGATTTAGCAGCTTTCAGCAAACGTCTGCTTGACCTTCTTGTTGAAGCTTTCGAGGAACTGGCTTTAGCAAACCCCTTGACATTCGGAACGGCCACATAATTGGTCCCATCATACCGACCCTTCTCATATTTGGTTAAAGCATCTTCACCATCTGCTGCTTCGGCATCAGTAAATGCAACACCAGAAGCATCATCAGCTTTAATGAAATCCAGAGCAGACATGACTGCAAAATAAACAAAGTATAAGAACCAAACAAAAGGAAAACAATGAAACCAATAATGAGCAAAAACTCATACCCCGATCACCCTTCATTATAACAGGATCTCTACCAGGCTTGTCCCAGCGAGTGCTAACCCCAGATAATACTAGAAATGGTTCAGCGAAAGGACGAAGCCTTGAAGGACAGGCCCTAAGAGCAGTTAAAAAGCTATGATCAAGTTCAGATTCTGAGGGTTCTGCCTCATTCAGAACAGCCTCAGGAGACCTCCAAACAGGCTTAAAAGGGAGAATCGAATCAGAAACCCAGAAAAACTTGGTCTTCCATTGACCAACAGTAGTGACATGAGAAGAAAGGAGGTTGGTCTCTGCTGATGAACCCTCGAAGGTGAACCAGTCACCATTCTTAGCAAGACGAAAAAATCGCCTAAACATCAGCAAGGTAGGATCATAACCTAGGGCTCTGCACAGGCATTCAAAATGCAACACACGGCCAACGCCATGTGGATGGATTTGGCCAAGAGACACTCTATAATACTCAAGCACATTTAAGAGAAAAACAGAGAAGGGATGACGTAGGTTTGCAAACTCAAAGTGACGACAATACAAAGCCATAGAACCAGACGGACAATCAGAAACAGCAAGTTGCTTGGCTGGAGCAACAGGATTAAAAGAAACATCTATTTCCCATTCAGAACAGAACGATTCAACCTCTTTCTGAGAAAGGGTTGAAAACGTAATGGCCATATCCTTCTTAGCACCCATTGCGCCTATGAAGGATGATCAGTACACTAGACAAGTAAAAAGAAAACTAACCTGGTATTCGAAAAAGGAGGAAACCCTAACGGTGGAAGAGAGAATTGTGAAGAAGAAAGTGAAAAAGAAGGAAAGGATTAAATGAAAATGAAAAGTAAAAGGGGTTAAAAAGAAAAAAGAAAACGGTTATATTATTTAAATATAACTGTCATTATGACATGCAATAAAACAGCCCTGGACAGACTGCCACCTGTCACATCAGGGTCAAATCAAAGTTAAACACTGCAGATTAACCGCCCAAATCACAGCGAACCCTCGAACCCTTCAAGCAAGGAACGAACAGCAAAAACAGTCAGAAGCTTTCAAGATAACTCGTAAAAACCTTCTGACTTGGGGGGCTGATGACGTGGGTAGCTTAAAGGAAAAACAAATAACTAATATTATGGAACAAACGCTTGAAAGGTTGGAGCCTACAAGGGTTCTACAACCGGTGGTGACACAAAGTCAAAAAATGACTTGTCACGTCGTCCCTTTCATCGAGTCAAACAAACAGGACTGATGGAGTAACATCAGCCCATAGACCGCAGGTCAATAGCACTCTCCTACCTTTTGTGGCATGTCCTTTTGTTGCAACCAGGATCAAGGTTTTATGCTTTCTTCTTTGAGTGGATTCTTTCTCTATAAAAGAGAAACTCAGATCAGATCCACAACACACTCCATCTATCACTCACTTCTCACTCAAAGATTATTCTCTTGGTCCCTCACGTGTGGAGAATAACTCTCTTCACTCAGGTTCCAAGAACTTCCACTTCTGATCTCGAGTTTATCTCAGATCAGGAACAAAAAGCATACATAATAAATAATCCAAGCCTTGAACCTCCTTCTACGTTTGCAACGTAGAAGGACACCACGACCTGCGTTTGGCAGATCGAATCCCTTGAACCCTTGAACCTCCCTTGTGACTCAGGACCATTGTTAGACAGATATTTGTTGTAGCAACACTTGCTGATCCCATTTATTCTACCTTTTTATTCGCATCAGTTTTTTTATTCCATATTATTGTTCTATGTTCTGTGAAACACACCTTTAATAATCCCTTTTTTCCTGGTTATATGCGATGTGATTGTAAATAACTATTTTTTTTTCTAAAAAAATTGACCGACCTGATGCACATGTAAGACGACCGAGAAATACATGCTGCATGCAAAACTTGCCTTCATGTTGTAATGTTGTATACAGGGGCGGTTCTTCACTAGAGCCAGACCAGGCCTCGGCCCACCCAGTTTTTTCGTTTTGTAATGTAAATTTTACTGAAAATTTCCGAAACTTTTATATGTATTGAGTCCGGCCCCACTAGATTGAGTCTGACCCTACTAGGTTTTTCGTACAAGATCCGCCACTGGTTGTATAGAAATGGGTTAACTCAAACGTATTTGTGATTTGAATTTTACTATTTATTTATTTGTTTGATTTGCCGAATTTTTTAGAATTAAAATATCAATTTCAATGATAAAAAAAATGATAACATGTTTAGTTGGGAAGAAAATTTAATTTGAAATGAATGCAATCACCCAAATTCCTTCATGTGAAGGAAAATTTGATTTGAAACGATTGCCCTTCTTTCAAGTTTCACCATGCAAGTAACTTTTTATACATGATTTTATTAAATTATACCATAAAATTGAGCATTTTATTTTCTTTAATTTGATTATGTTCATACCATACTTTTTATCCTAAAAAAGAATCAATTAAAAAATTGATGTGTATGCGCGTATGACGTACGTGATTATAAATGTGTGTAACTATAAGCATAAGTTGTGTTATTATCATATACGTTGTGTAATTATTTATATTAGTTGTTTAATATGTCGTGTGTACTTAGTTATATATGGTTGCGGAATTATCTATAGCGTGTGTAAGTTAAGCATAATTATGTAATACTAGTAGGATGCATCCGTGCTACGCACGGGTAGCACGGGATATGCATCGCTATTACACCACGATTTGCAAATATCAAAAAGTTGGGTGGTCCACTAGCTAAAGGACGAAATAGTTAGTGGCCAAATTGAGGAAAAAGAAAGTACGCAGGTTAGTGGCAAAACTGGAGAAAAATAAAGTGTCAAATTGAGAAAAAAGTAAGTAAGCAAGTTAGTGGTCAAAGTGGAAAAAATTAAAGTGTACTAAAAAAAATAAAGTACCAAATTGGGAAAAAAGAAAATTTACGCAAGTTAGTGGGCAAATTGTTTAGTGGCCAAATTGTAAAAAATAAAGTGCCAAATTGAGGGAGAAGAAAGTAAGAAAGTTAGTGGTCAAAGCGGAAAAAAATAAAGTGTACTATTGCGTGATGTGAATTAGTATATAGTATAATTTATCCATAATTATGGCGTTGACGGGTTTACCCCTTGCCCAAAGGACAGTTGTCACGTCTAAATGGCTTCGTATCCTTTGTACGCTAAAATCTTTTGCTCGTTAACTCGAATAACCCATGTATATATTTGTTTTCTTATTGAATTAAAAAATAGAATGTTAAATGTACCTGTTAAAAGCGTAAAATGACAACTATTAGTGAACAAGTTTAACGTTTGAAAAAAAAAAAGTAATTTATTGTTTGAAGATGAGTTAATGGTCAAAATCGTCCCTAAGGTTTGGCCAGTTTTGCTACATCAGTCTAAAATCGAAACTTTTTATATCTGGGTCCTTCTGTTTTACATTTTGTTGCCAAATTCGTCTATGACACTAAACCGAAAACTTTCCAGGCTTTACTCACCATGGATTTACACGTACTTAATGACGTACTTAAATAAATCATTAGGGATAAGGTGTAGTCGCCATGGATTTACACGTACTTAATGACGCCAAGTATGACGTAATTGTTACATCAATTCGAACTAACATTTTAGTCACTAAAATAAACTGGAATTATATGTCCTTTTCTAGGTGGCTTAAGAACCTGGTCCTGATTCCAGATTTTTCATGAAATAGGACGCAAAACAATACAATAGGGCTTGGATCTTTTTGGTAATTTGAATCATCAAAGTCAAATTGCTGGCATGTGCCATTATTACTTTATTAGTTTGATTCTTCATACTTACTCAAAGTTCATAAATTTTATAGAAGTTACAAACATGATACCGTTCATAATAATAAAACAAGTTACAATACAAAAGTAATTCGAGTTACAATACGTACTGGTCGCACAAAAGAAGAAAACGGGTGTTGATTGATTCAACGAAACGGGCAACCTGAGGTTTTTCAGCCCTAGTTAACATTCTAATTTATACAAGCGGTGAGCCGGGATTCGCCAAAATACAACATATGCTAACATAGCTAATAGCGTATATATATTAAAGTTTGAATTCATGTGTAACTTTAACTACGTGTAGTGATTTAACTAAATAGTGAAAAGGTGATCGACACGACACTGCCACATAAGCATAGAGTCTCTCATTAACTAGGTCATCACAAATGTGTAATGGTTTAACTAAAACAAATTAAATATGATAAAAAAAAATGAATAAAAGGGTGTGATGTGTAATTGTTTGATTGATTAAAAATAAAGTATTTCAGCCTTCACGTCAGCATAGGGTTCCTCGTTAACATAACCCCGGCTCCATTCACGCCATCTAGCACCACCTTCGGATCAGTGGTTAACGCCTTGAACAGCTGATGTGTACATAAGCACCAACCAACTACGCATAATATTATTCCTATCTTCAAGTGTTATAATACGACTAATAAAGAAACATTAATACTTTTATCGTACCATTTTCTAGAATAAATTAAAAACAAATGTTCCACCCAAGGCATTATAGCCTAGTGGTATCTTGGTGGTGAGATAAGACTTAAGGGCCATAAGGTCATGGGTTCGAATCTCACAAAGGGGGTTTTCTCATAATTATGGGTTTCCTCCTGAATTGGTGACTTGGTGGTGGAATATGATCGCGTGGCAACACTGGTGGCACGATGATACTCCAGTGTTCCGTGAGTGATTCCAATTTGTTGGCCGTTCAAAAAAAAAACATGGAGAACAAACAAGAAGAATCAAAAAATGAATCTAGACACATTTATGCCTACCATCACTATCCCTCCTTTCGAAATTATTCCAAAACAAAAGGGTGTAACGGTAATTAACCAAGAACCAACTATAAATGAACGTGACACACAACTTGCTCTATAACTACCCACTAGTTGTTACTAAACACTCATTGCATGCTTAAAGCCCTTGGTCGTTGCTCTCTTTTTAACCAACTTCGTCCACCTAAAAATCGTCGCAGAAACAAAATGGCTGAGAAGAGTAAGATTTTGATCATAGGAGGAACCGGTTACATAGGAAAGTTCATCGTCGAGGCGAGCGCGAAGTCCGGACATTCGACTTTCGTTCTCGTTAGGAAGTCCACACTCTCTGATCCTGCAAAATCCGCTTTGATCGATTCGTTTAAGAAATCCGGTGTTCATTTCATCACTGTGAGTGATATTTATTACGATAAATACACCAGAATCTGCAACTGAATCTGCAACTTTGCATGATTTGAACTCTCAACCTTTTTTTGGTTAGGAACCACACTCCTTAACCAGTGTCGTCCGTAATAATTTAGGTGTCATGTCAGACTAGAAAATTGGGCCACTAAAATATGAAGTTATATATTAAAAGTGCTAAAAAATCAATAGGTCATGGCCATAAAACAATTTTTTGTTTAACTTGGTTTAAATTTTTAAGTTTTCAGGTAGGTTACATCAAGTTGTTATTTAATTCGGTTAAAGTTTTTTAGTTTTTAGTTAGGTTACAAAGGGCCTGTTTGGTAGCCTCTTAGTGAGGCTCTGAATTGAATGGTTAAGAGCTAAACCATTCAGACTTGGTGTATAGCTAAACCATTCAGCACTTAATCATTCAGAGTCTCTTAACCATTCAGCCTCTTAATTATTCAGCACTTAATCAACCAAACAGCCCCAAAAGGTTAAATGAAAATAAACTTAAACGGGCCAAAATTTAATAGATTAATGGGTTTAAAAATCATATTCGGTTGTAAATATTAGTGGATTTTAGTTTTCTAGACTTTTGTTTTTTAAAGTAAGTGTTGTGTGGTTGCCCACTTTGTGTTTGCTAACTAAGTGGGTACCGATGTCCCGTGTAAACTCATGATTAGTGGTTGACTTTTATTTTATTTTTGTGTTTATCTATGTTCATGTTTTGGCAGGGTGATTTGCATGACCATGAGAGTCTGGTGAAGGCGATTAAGCAAGTAGATGTTGTGATCTCGACGGTAGGTCATGCGCAACTTGGCGATCAAGGTAAAATTATTGCAGCCATCAAAGAAGCTGGTAACGTCAAGGTATTGTAAATTGTTATATATGAGTTGAAACGATTAACTCTTTGTTTATTTTGTAGTCACATGTATTTGCACATCATGTAGTTATTGATGGTGAAATACACCTTTGTTTTATTTGATTATCAAATGTTGTGGTTAAAATTAGTCCTAAGGTTCATCCAATTTGAACCTGGGCATTTTTTTCCCAAATGGTAAGTTTTTATAATTGATAATCACATGATTCCTTTCATATTTGAATTAGGGGTAGCGGCGCAACCTGTGGCCCGTTTACCTACGTATCATTTGTAATTGGCTGTCTTTGGTTTAATATATAAAAAAATATTTGAATCTTGGTTACATTTGTTTTCTACCATAGTATTTTAAAAGCTACCTCCTTGCTATTGGTGGATCCCCTTAGTTTTCTAATAACAGGTTCTCAAATCGTTATAGAAAAGAACTTAGGATATTTTTTTATCAATTTTTTTAGAAATTCTACCCGTCGGAATTTGGAAATGATGTGGATCGTACTCACGCTGTGGAGCCAGCCAAAACAGCTTTTGCAATCAAGGCTCAAATTCGTCGTGCCATTGAATCTGAAAAAATCCCTTATACTTACGTTTCTTCCAATTGTTTTGCGGGTTATTTCCTTCCAACATTGGCACAACCAGGCATCACCGCTCCACCGAGGGACAAGGTTGTCATCTTAGGTGATGGAAACGCAAAAGGTACGAACAAAAACTTATTTTTCAAAAGAGGTATTAGTGATTTGACAACTTGTGGAAGGGTTTAGGAACCGTAAAATAGAGGGGGTAGGGTACATTTAGCACTACATGTTCTGATCATCTAGCTATATCACAGTTGTTTTAAATGATGAACATGACATCGGAACTTACACCATTAGAACGGTGGATGACCCGAGAACCCTGAACAAAATCGTCTACATCAAGCCTCCTGGTAACATCTACTCGTTCAATGAACTCGTATCGTTGTGGGAAAAAAAGATTGGAAAAACATTGGAGAAGGTGTATCTTTCTGAAGATCAAGTTCTGAAGAACATACAAGGTAATAATAATAAATTGGTTTAATTCCAAAAACAACCTTAAAAGTTTAATTATTTTAGAACTAACCTATAGTTTTATGAAAAAGTATGATGTAAGAGGTTTTATGCATTAAAAATACATTTTAAATTTCTTTTAAGTACATCAAAGAGTAATGAGCCGTTAGAAAATGACTGTCAAGTTTCAACTTGTATAATTAAAGACAATTGTTAATTTTTATAAGAACATAAAAAATAACTCTTAAGTAAACTCGTCGAGCCATGAGCTCTGGCTCGGTGAGTTGAATACGAGCTCAGGTTCTAGTTTGTTTAGAAATATTGAACTGAGCTCAGGGGCGAAGGATATATGGGGGGCAGGGGTGGCCCTGGCCCCCTCTGTTTTTTGGCGTAGTAGTAGAAATTAGCGGTTTTCGTAGGTAAATCGAGTCCGGGTTGAGTCCGGGCCCCGCCGATTTGCCACTATTGATCGAAAAAAATTGAGTCCGGCCCCGCCGATTCGAGAACTAAGCTTCGCCACTGACTGAGCTAGCTCGGCTCATATTGAACTAATCAGTGGCGGAGCCAGGAATGTTTTCCTATGGTGTCGGTTTTTTCAATACCTAGGTTTATAACAAAACGGTGTCAATATTTTTGAATCGGGTCGGGACAAATCACACAATAAAAATCGTTGTCCTAATAAAAATACAATATCATTGAGATAACCCACAATATAAATATAAAGTCATTTAAAATATATAAAAAATTACATTTTATAGTTGCCCCCTACGAGTTTTTATGTTTTGAAAAAGATTCATAACGTCTTCGACTGTAACTTTAGCTGAAAACTCTTTTTCATATAACAAATGCAAGCATCATTCAAATAATCATCACTCATCTGATTACGCAAATCCGTCTTCACATGCTTCATAAAAGAAAACATCTCTCAACACAAGCCGTTGCAACCGGTAGAACTAATGCTAATTTTAATAAACGGTAGACCAACAACTATCCAACATTATTCTTTGTTTCCACCATCATTTTTGCAAGGTTTGATATACCTTTCACGTTGCCAAACATTTCTTCGTTTCTTATGTTATTAATGTAGATGTAGAGCTCATGCATAAGATCATCTCTTTCTTCACAATTAAAATCATACGGGTACACCTCCGCCAACCTTAGTATCTTTGAAACATCAAATGCACTAAAATTATCATCCGGGCTTAAGGCATTCATACACATTAGCACATCGGTGGTTACCACGTTAAAACGGTTCTAAGCTCTTAGATTTGCATATCTAACACAGTGCTGAAATCTTCAACCTCATAATAATAACGATTAGTGATGTTAGTCTTTCTCCTTCTATATTTTGGGTCAACATATTTGGCTTCCATATCAACCGTTTCTATCTCATTTTTATCACAAAATGATGCCACATTTTACACAAGTGAATCACTTCAAGTCTAAACATTTGTAATTGTTGTTTCGTTGCATTAAGCATCCTAATTGCATTCAATATCTTGATCCTTTTTCTGAAGAGCTTGAGATAATGTATTTCTAATCCCCAAAATGTGCTTCATCAAGTGTATATAATATGCAAAATCATATGACTTCATGTATTTCCAAATTCATTTGCTTGTCTTTTTTGAACATTCATGAGGCCGAAACTTCGAATATGTCATTGTTTAGAAAAAAATAGCAATGGTGTCGCTCGTAAAAAATAATGGTGTTGCTTGTAAAAATCAATGGTGTCGCTCGAATTTTTTCTATTACACGTCACATATAATACCAAAATTTGAATGGTGTTGGGCGCACCATTATTGTGTATGTAGCTCCGCCACTGGAACTAATACCCGTATCATACACATATGCTAATTAATATGCAAGTGTCAATTTTTAACCATTTATTTGTTCATTTATCTTGTAGAATCTCCGGTTCCACTTAATGTGGTGTTGTCAATCTCTCATTCTATCTTTGTCAAGGGAGATCAAACTAACTTTGAGATCAAGCCATCATTTGGGGTAGAAGCTTCTGCACTTTATCCTGATGTGAAATACACTACAGTTGACGAGTATCTGAGTCGTTTCGTGTGAACCATGGTGGCTCAGTGAAGCCATCAATCATCGATAACAACTATATATGTGTGTTTGTATTGTGGGTGGTTTATATATAGTTGCTAAAGTTATCAAGAATATATTGTAACATTGTTGTCGTGTGTTTCTGAGTCTCCTTGCTATTAAATGAAATTTGTGTTTCATAATAACCAAACCATCTTTAATGTCAACTAGTCACGTTTATCTTTTGGTTTCAAAGTTCTAACCAATTAAATCGAAGTGAACCACATATATTTGGTATTCAGTTTGGTTTTAGGTTGAAACTTTGGGTATTTGGTTTTGAGTTTTCATAAATCCAAACATGGTTTGGACTTATGAATAAACCGAACATCACATAATGGTTATGTTTGCTCTAACGATAGGGTAAGGTTTGTCTACATCTCACCTCCCCAGACCCTACTAATAGCGTCGCTATTCGTGGGATTTCCTGGGTTCGGTTGTTGTTGTCGTTGTATGGTTTAGACTGAATAAACCGAACATCACATAATGGTTATTTAATTTAGCCCAATCTAATTATAGTTTTAGCCAAAAACATACATAAATACCAAATGAAAGAAAAAAACATATTCGGTCCGAATCCAAACCGAATTTTTTTTAACGTTGATAATTCTTCATTTCATGACTGTCAAATTACATTAAAACAGACAGACGGGCAACAAGCTGCACCGCCACACCTTTCTGAATCGCAAAACCCAATCTACTAAACACAAACTCCTGGCCCCCTGAAGTCGAAACATTGCTATGAATAACTCGTTGGACCCTTGTCAGGAAACGGATAGCTTCCGGTGCCAAGGAGCCAAAGGTATCACAAGCAAAGGGGACCGAATTCAAATTCAATTTTAGTTTTCGAGCTTCCTAAATTTGTGTTTATTAGGTTTTCAGTTTCGACCGAATAAATTTTCAAATGAAATAAAGTGAACCGGTTAAACAAAAAACCGAACCTATAAACACCGCTCATGTCAACATTTGTGTCCCACATTCATTATTCGTTTGGATGATGATGTCCATGAAACTGTGGACCAAGAGCTACCCACTAACAAATGCCCTATGCATGGTAGCCTTTCATGATTTCAACTAATTCGTCAAAAATAGCAACTATAAAATTTAGTATATTAAATTAAAGAGAAAAAACAATAGGGTTGCTCATTGCTCTTGTATAGGAGAAACTAAGACCATGTGCAATGGTACCCCATAACGTCCCGCACATCCTCCTCGGGGCGTTTTCCTTCACAAATTGGTTTTGGTGTGATAACATGACGAATTTGGGCGTGAAAATTGCGTATTTTTTGAAGCCAATCAAATTGGTTCAAGGTGGACAGAGGCGTGAAAATGGGAAAACCACTACACATGGTGATGGTCGAAAGATAAGTAATCTCAATTTAATGCCGATCTAGATTAAAGAATTGTGGAACGTTCTCTAGACTAAGGATTTAATTTAAATAGATACTATTTGTGAAAGTAGCATAGATTTATACATGGCTGACTCTATTTTTGTATGAGAAAAGTTTTTTTCTTGTCACACTTTGTGTTCTCTATGCGTATTAGCTGGTTTAATTCTTGTACAATATCGTCCTTAGATGTATATGTTGCTCGAATTTGTTAGTTTATTGTTAGACAACATTATCCTTGATTCCTTGATTGATTAGTGTTTTGATGGTTCATTTGTAGAATTTGTTATGTGTTGCGCCCTTATGAAACCATATTAGTTTGAAACCTTTTCATTCCTATAGGAACCTAGACTATGTAAGTTAAAATTTTAAGGAGCAAATCACCAAAATAAACATTGATCAACATAAAGTATCAAAATGAACATTTAACCCGTATAAATTTAGAGAAGTCACGCAAAATAAGTGTGCTCAAAGGATAACACATGTATCATAGTCTAAGTCTTAGATCTTTAAAAAAGCAAGGGACACACTATTACAAAATTTGTTGGTGAAGACGGAGTTCAAAAGCGAGAACGTGCCAAAAGAGAGTTGTGTGCACGACAGAAAAGTTATGTAGACAGACAAAGATATTACTTAAGGTCTCACTCTAAACCAATTACAATCAGGCATTTCATCAGATTCTTAGGCGTTTCATCATAATATTCTTAGATGTCTAATATTAGATATTTTGTGCGACACAAGATGTTTAAGACACATGTCAAGTTGTTATTGGTTTTGCATTAGGGTCCCATGCATTCTTAAAGGGCTAAAACTTGCACGCTTCATACACGTGGCATCGTCTCAACACTTTTGTTTTACATGACTTCACTATGCTTAGACGTGTCAAATGTTTATTTTGGTAATTTATGTTAGTCAATGTTCATTTTGATGATTTTCCCAATATCAAGCCCCCATGAAAAACAAATATAGGTTCACCACTGAGTCCAGTACCAGTATAATCAACATCACGCCTATGTTAGTGCTGCTCATTGGTCAAGCCCCCATCTAAAAAAATGTAGGTCCACCACCAAGTCCGGTACCAGTATAATCGACACCACACCGGTGTTAGTATTCCTTTTTTATGTTTCTCGGTTAATGTTACAATTTGTTTAATATTTCAAATATGTTTTATAAAATTTCAAAAATAACGTTGCAATGCTTTGTTATCTGTTACCATATAATTCTATTCAAAAGTCGATAACAAACTAACTCTCAAACTCAACTTATTTAAATTTATATATTTATTTGAACTTTTTATTAGACAAAGGAAATTTGAAGTATAGGGTTAAGAGACAAACGAAAACTGAAGAAATTACCGAGGACAAATTTCAGAAAGTGAATCCAATGCAAAAAAAAAAATCATGTATTTGCCCTATCGAACTTCTATCATTATCCCTAAGAAAATCGATAGCGCCCATTACTGGATGATATGGCACAATGTTCAAACAATTTTTATAAGAAAAACAAGCCACGATAAATTTGTAAACGAAGTAGTAACAACCATCTTCGTCGTCATGTTTGTACATCAATCGAATCTATCATATTATAATCTAAACCTATTACCGTTTTCAAATATTTCAAACGTTCTAAATTCATTGTCTTTTTCTTGTTTCTTCAACATCACTACGGAAAGATACAGGACAACCCATTACCCCCTCTACCCGCTTCATTCTGCACGTGACCCACTGCTGCTCCCAGCTGAGGATTTCTTACCACCATATTTCTGTTGCACCAAAAAACAATTGTAAAGAAATTATGTGCAAGGGTCAAAAGATGATAACTAATAGTCGTCACTAGAGGTGCCATAATGAACAGTGCAAATGGATCAAAATGTGTATGGGTAACAATGGGTCGAGGTGGGTAGATACGTCAACACTTGCTTAACCTTTTTTTGACATTACAAATGACTTTAGTCAACAACGGATATCATCAGAACAGTATGTATTTTGTTTTAACAAATCAATATAAAATGCTAAATACTTTGACTAGAATGTTTCAACCTTGCTGGCACATATGACCTGCTTTTATACCAGGGGTAAAAAAAATTGACCCCTGGAGTGTGAAGCATGGACCACAGCAACCCATTTCGGAGTCGGTGAGTTACAGTATGCAGAGGTTGCTGGTTGCTTCATCTTATTAGATCTAAAAAGAGGGGAAAAAAGAAAGAAAGAGGAAGTGATAAAAGTTAAACAATTACCTGCTTTCCGATATTGAACGGGACATATTTGTATTTGATCATGTGCATGATTTGGCGTTTCATCGTGAGGGTAAATAGCACAAACCAGTAACAAAGCAGTATTGGCCAAAAGACGGGGACATCAAACATGGAGAAGAAAGTCATCAAGAATGATATAATGAAAGCCTTTGTAATGGCGTACCTGGAGACATAACAGTCAAAGATGAAGATAACGGTACATATTAAAAAGAAAAAAAGAACTTGTTATGTAATGATGATAATTAAGTAACTTTCAGTCTTTCACAATATCAATCCTTAAGGACTAAAAGTTACCAATGTATCTCTCGAAAGAGAGTTAGATAAGGCAGTGTAAACAATAGCTATGCTGGAAGCAAAAAAAAACAAAATGTTAAAAGAAAGAAGAAAGATTGTGTTCAAAGCAAAGACTTAACCGCTTGCTTAGTTATTACTTAAGTGACAGGTTCGATGATGTGTGAATGCAGGACGCCTACAGAGTTAATTTGCATAAATTGCATTCCTAACCATATCCAGCAATACTAAACGTTAGAATAATTAGCAGGCAGCATGCCATTGATCATCAAATGAACCGACAGCAGCATAAATCAAATGAAGTATAACTTAAGTATTACTAGAAATAACGAACTAGACGAGCAGCTGAACAGTTTGTTGAAACCAATTAATTTATGAAGTGAAACACAAGAGTTTGAATCAATTCGCCGACAGAACTTGCTACTTGATGGTGCACCCTAGAACACATCCTGGAGCAACAAGATCCTAGAACACTTCCAACAATCCAACCCTTCAAATATTATACAGGACACTTCCATGACACCTTCAAGATAAGAGCATAATTTTGGTACTTACAACATTTACCTTGCAACCCAGAGTAATAGTAGCTCATAGTTTCCAGTATAACCATGAAACATAAGAACCAAAGAATAGAGGCGCAGAACAACATCAAGCCAAATAAGAATCGACTACCAGAAACAAAATAAAGATACAATAAGAAACATGTAACTGAAAAGGGCAGAGAAACTACTACCAGAACTTGAACTCAGGCAACCGTCGGATGAAAGGCTTGAACTCATCTGAGCCTTTAGTAGGTAGCAAGGGACCATCTGAAGGTTCCAGCTCCGGATCAACCAGTGGTGATAGAAACCCAATCAACAAGTTCAGTATGTAGATACCCAGACCATAGGTAATAATGTAGAATCCTTGCACATAATAAACCCTCACTGCATAGAGAACCAGTAAAGCTGCAGTAGCGATCCATCTATAAACCGCATGTGGAGTAGTTTTATCCAAGTAAAACTGAAAACGCATTGAAAACTGCCGCCATTGATCCATAGTAGCAGCCGAGGCACTATTACCACTGCCAACACCCTCCATTGAAATTTAGCCTCAGAATCCTACAGATCCGAAATACAATATCAATCAAATGAATAAAACGTGCAAAAAGTTACATTCTAATTATGCTATCTGTTCTGGTTGCTGGTTTTACCTTCTTCTAGAAACTTCGTAGCCTTCACTCTAGCTGTAATCCTAAATCTACAACAAAATGTAATAGTAAGTTATCAAAACCAACTCTTGACGACGTTGAAATGCAGTTGACTATCATCATGCACCCTACAGAACAACACGATGAACCCTTTCTACTGCTATCCATACAAAATCCTTTGCTAATGTTCAAATTCGAATTTGTTCCACAAATTTCTCACACAACAGTGCAACTAATACAAATCGACCGACGTAATCTAGCTTTAAGTGACCTTATCGTGTTCATTACAAGAAAACAACAAAATAAAACTCTAAATAAACACAAATTCAACAAATTTCACACAACATTGCAAGTTGCAAGTTGCAACTAATCCAAATCGACCTACATATTCTCAGACAATATTGCAATTAACCCTTCACTCTAGTTGTATTTTTAAATCTACAACAAAATGTTGCAGTACGTTATCACAACCAACTCTTAATGATGTTGAAATGTAGTTGACTCTCATCGTCCATCTACAGAACAACACGATGAACACTTTGTTATCCTAAATCTAAAACAAAATGTAACGATTAGTTATGATAATCAACTCTTTATGACACCTAAGTCCTAAATGCAGTTGACTCTCATCATACATCTACAAAACAACACAAGGAACACTATGTAATCCTAAATCTACAACAAAATGTAACAGAAAACTATCATAACCAACTCTTAACAATGTTGATATGCAGTTGACTCGCATACTGCATCTACAAAACAACACAATGAACATTTTCCACAAATTTTTCACACAACATTACAACTAATCGAAATCGACCTACACATCCTAGCTTCAAATGACCTAATCGCATCAATTACAAGAACAAACTTCAATAAACACGAATTAAACTTGTAAAAAAGCAGATCTGAAGTGGTCTAACAATATTCAGAGACCGTGACGTCTAATTAGAAACAGATGTTGACAATATGTATCGAAAAGCTAGGGTTTAGAGAGGAATGAGTCAAATAAAGGAAGTAGTTGGAGTTAAAGACGGAATAAATAATAATATTTATAACGGAGAAGGATTAGAAGGATAAGATGGAGAAGTTTTTATACCTCGGATGACGACGGTGAAAGAGTGGGCGAAGAAGAAGGAGGAGTCGGTGGGAGGAGAAAACGGGATCTGCGTGTAGTGTGCCTAGAGATATACGGAAGCGATGATTTATCGCTATATGTATCAAAAATAATAATAATAATAATTATGATAAGTCGTATCGTCCAGGCGCTCACGTCATCAAAACGAATATGCTTTTATCAAGCTTAACGACTTGATTTTTATTTTTTTTATGGGTGAGGCTAACGTGTAAAGCTTCTTAACATAAGAAGCGTAAGAAGCAATCTCAGTCATTAGATTAACAAGATTTCTGGATGCAGATTAAAAACCCTAATCATACTTGGGTTAAACTAACCAAACGTAAAATATAAAAACCGCCTATTTTTTTTTCAAATCGTAACAACAGAACTAATTTGAACCCTAATTTTTCATCGTTTTCAGATCGATTCATGTTCAGAATGATTACACAAATTCAAAAACAAAAAAAAACGATTACAGTGAAAGAAAAACGTAAGATCAGTATTTGATCTAAAAATAATCAAAAAAACAGAGGATTAAACCAATCATATGAACAATTATGAATTGTAATAGTTGTCAAAAACTCTGGATTTTGTTTCATTAAGGATGATTTTGTTTAAAAAAATGCAGAGGAAGAAGATGAAGTTGGTGAAAAACAGACGCACTCATCAAAAAATTTCAGACGCACTCATCAAAATTCAGACGCACTCATCAAAATTTCAGACGCACTCATTGAAAGTTTGGAAACACTCATTGAAATTTTTGGACGCACTCATCAAAACTCAACAAAAAAAAAAAACAAACGCACCTTACAAAAAAAGCAAACGCACCTTGTTAAAACAAACCATTCCACTTGTTTTAAACGCACCTTTATAAACTTGAAGTAAGTAATAGACGCACTCATTTGATTTAATGTTGGAAGTAATACTCCATCAAACGCACTCATGTTGGAAGTAAATAATAAACTGGAGTTTTGTGTAGATTGAGAAGTTTGAGATTCTTCCACCGCCTCAGCCTGCTCCTCCTAAAGCCCCTCACCCTCTTACTTCCCTCACTTTTGCCGTCTCCGACTTGTATGCTTCCTTTTTTCTATCTCTACAGCAATTCTTTTTAGCTTTAATTTATTATCATCATCAAAATCATCATCATTTCAAACAGATAACTTTGACATCATTTTTTTTTATTAAATTCATGGTTGTAAATATCACTAGCCGCTACTCAGGGTACCAACTAGCAACAACAACAGACCACCCATCACCCTCGTAAGGGTAGCTTTTAATTGCTCCGTTGATCCAGAGCTCGCTCTATCAGATCAGGCCTCAACCTCGATCATACGGTTCAACCAACACCACTGCACAACACCGACTCTGTTAATCCAGGTGAATCAAATCGCAATCTGCGACGTCAACATTATCATCATCGTTGTTGGTTTTCGTTGTTGGCATGGTGTCAGACGAGAAGGTGAAGGATGACGTGGTGGTGTCGGGTGGTGGTTCGGTGGCGGTGGCGGCGGTGGTGGTGTTGGTGTTGGTTGTGGTGGTGGTGTTGGTTGTGGTGGTCAGATCTAGATCCAGATTGGTTCTGGAAAGTGGTTTGTTTCCAGCGAAGATGAAAAACGGTTTAAATAGGGTTAACTGTGGTTAGGTTAAAATTGACAGGTGTCAATCACTGGTGGCTTCTTACGCTTCTTATTTTAAGGGGCTTTATACCTTATACTTTCTCTTTTTTTATTAATGAGTAGGTTAAAGTCTTGTGTATACACGGCAAATGTTTAAGACATAGGGTATAACAGTAACACATAGGGTATAACAGTAAAAATATTAAAAATTCGAGAAATTCGATTCAAATAATTCGAAAATTCGTTATTCGATTCGTTGAACACCCTATGTGTTACTGGATTTTATACAACCTACACCAACATTTATGACAGTAACACATAGGGTGTTCAACGAGTAGAATAACGAATTTTTGAATTATTTGAATCGAATTTCTCGAATTTTTAATATTTTTACCTGAATTCGTATTCGATTTATTCGCTTAAAATTCAATTCGAATAAGAAACTCGAATTCGAATAGATTCGATTTAGTTCAAATTCACCATAAATAATAAATTGTTTTACTTTTAGTTTTAAAACTAATACAAACTCATTATTTTTAACATATAAAATACAAATCTACAAAATTGATAAGCAACAATATGTCAAAAACAGGAATAGTAAAAATGGTAGAGTGAATAGTTTATTAGAGTTTTGTGATGTATAAGGTAAACATGTAAAATATAAGGAAACTATGGATTCTTAGAGTTGGACCAAAATTTAGAAGTTCCTTTTTTCAATGTGTATATTTGTATATTGTTGTAGAACAACGGCCTACTAGCAACCAACATACAAGGTATAAGAGCTATGAAAGTGAAGAGATATATACCCACACATGCGCACGGGCCCACATCTCCACTCAGTACAACACGTGGCACTGACGTGGGTTTCCAGAACCATGCGCAGGAAACCTCGTACAGGACACCTGTCATCCGACAAGGAAAAGGACATCCATCAAATCAGAGGCGATTATTCCCTGCTCCATGATCACCTGCAGGTACGAGTAGAGATGTACAAACCGGGTTTTTTTTTCAAACCGAACCGGTTTTTCCTAAATCGGTTTTTCCTCAAATCGGTTTTTCCTCAAACCGATCCGGTTTCCAAACCGGTTTTTAGCACCGAAGAGAACCATCGATCGGAACCGATTTGGGTCGGTTTTTAAACCGGTTTTTTTTGCCAAACCGGTCATCCTAGAATCAAAATACATTGCCTAAATCGGTTTTTTCCTCAAAAACCGGTTTTTTTTTTCCAAACCGGTTTTTTTTAAACCGGTTTTCAACCCGAACTAGTCCTTGAATTGCCCAATCGAACCCAAACCGGTGAATCGGGTCGGTTTCCAACCGGTTTGAACAAAAACCGGTTTTTACCACATCGGGTTTTCGGTTTTTTTTCGGGTCGGGTTCCAAAACCGGGTTTTTTGTACACCTCTAGGTACGAGGTACATAATAGTACAAGAAAGGACAGTCACGAGACACGTGGACCAATAACAGAAGGACAGCGCATCGAGTGACAACGGCTAGGATCATACAGCCAGCTGTCATTCCTTCTCCAACCAATCACAAGCCACTCCAGAGGCCTATAAATACCCTCATCATTCACACGAGAAAGGGGTATTCATCATCCAATAGAGAATTTCATATAGTTAAGAGGGATAGATTATAGTCGAAGCGGTGTAACAATTATATGTCCAGAGTCTTGTAATGTCCATTGATTATTAATAAGAATCATATCATTACTCGTGCTTTTATACGTAATACATTGTTATATTGGTGTTTCTTCATTGGCGCCATCCGTCTATTGAGCATCTAAGAACAGCAAAATACGAAAACACTTCTATCTTTCTAATATAACAACTATGACTCTCATACCTCCATTACCGGACTTCCCCAGTGGTAACCCAGGCACCGATGCTGCTCAGGCAGGCACTGGCCAGTCTGGGAACAACACAGAAGTCCAACAACACGCAACAAACACAGGTCCGATTGTCACTCCATCCTCAGAAACAAGGCGGACCCCATCCTTTCAATACCTCGCGGAGACGAATCAGGTTTCCCCAATTGACAACTCCACGCCAATGGTTAGTCCGGAGGTGTGGTACGCTCAACAAAAGGAAGCCCTGAACGCATCTACATGCAAAAAATGAAAGAGCAACAGCTCAGAGACGCCGACCGCATACTTTCTTACAGCGAAGGAAGACCCATCAGCATGTCTGAAGGGTCGTCCGGCGCTGCCAAGAATAATGGCGGAAGTAACCATGACACAGACCCAACATCGAGGGAAGACTCAGATGAGTCTCAAATCCGATTCACCCGCGACATAAGCCAGCCCTTGAACAACACTGTTGACCTAGGGCACTTTATGACCGGTGATGACGACCTTACGAAACCCTACTACTCCCCATCGTTCATGGAAAAATCGAAATTCACTTCGCACATTGCGCTGGCCCCGCTGCCCCCAAGGACAAAGATCCCAAGCACCTTGGGTAAATTCTATGGCACTGGGGACCCAGACGATCACTTGAGAACTTTCGAGGTCGCAGGAAAATGCGCGCAGTGGAGCCTATCAGCATGGTGTCACATGTTCGCGCAGACACTCACGGGTGCCGCTATGGTTCGACAGCCTGCCAAATGGAAAAATCGACAACATCAAAGAATTGACCGATAAGTTCTCAGATCATTTAAGCCAAAACAAGCGCATAGAGCGCGACTCAACTGACATCCTACAAGTGCGACGGCGCGACAACGAGTCAATTGAAGACTATATCACAAGGTTCAACCGCGAAGCACTCCAAATTGGACCCATTGGTTTTGAGCTCATGAAAGCAGCCTTCACACAAGGAGTGCGATGTGACTCCCTAATCCGCACGTTGGCCGGCTGTACAGGAATGCCCAACACCTGGGATGAGATCATGCGAGGCGCCAAAAACTATGCAAAAACGGAAAAAGAACTATCCATCTGGAATCGGGTGCAAGCACCACAATACACAGACGCTCAGGCTCAAGCCGCTCGCAACAAGCACGACAAGCAAGACAGAAGGGGAAGAGGATCTGTCTGGAACAGGCTCCAAGGAGGCGTCCAGGCAGAAACCAAACCCACTGAAGTCCACGAGCACAGAAGTAATACCCCACACGATCACAGATCAGGAAGACGGAGCCAAAATAACTGGACCCCACTGACAAAAACGCCAGCGCAAGTACTGGTAACAGAGAATGTTACTTTCCCAGAGCCTAAAGTGATCAAAAGAAGGGATAACCTTGACCCAGGAAAGTTCTGCGCATATCATCAAGACATAGGTCACGATACGGACAAATGCTATCAGTTACGACAAGCCATTGAGGAGGCCCTAAAATCGGGAAAACTCGGGCATCTACTGAAAAATGTCGAGCGCAAACAGCATGAGGGGCCACCTCCGAAGAAAATAAAAAATGTTAGCATGATGATACACTCCGATAGGCGCAAACAAGCAAAGCGCAAACCAGAACAACTGGAAGAATGGCGAGAACAGCAAGTGCGCTTCCCAGTAGTCAAGGGTGGACCTTCATCCACCCGCGCGCTAATCATCACCGCTGTTTTCGACCACTACAGAACTACCCGCGCATTCATAGATACATGAAGCAATTCCGATATCATGTACGAGCAATGCTTTAACCTCTTAGACGAGGAGGACAAGCAGCGCTTGCGCCCAATCAACTCTCCAATCATGGGCTTCTCAAATGAGGTCATAACCCCACTTGGGGAAATCTCTTTTCGCCTGAAAATGGGGGACAAGACCCATTCGAGAACATAAGACGTCACTTTCCTCGTCATCCCAGCAAAATCTAAGTATAACATCATTTTGGGCCGCGACTCCATGGCTGCCTACAACATGTTTCCCTCGCCAGTCCACGGCGCTATCGGTTTCCCCACTCCAACGGGTGTGGCAATCATATGGGCCAACAGAGAATGTGTCATGACATAGGAACCTCACCCCGCAAAAATGTTGAAGGCCAGCCCGCACACAAAGCCAGAGAAATGGATCCTCAATCCTAAGTTCCCAGAGCAAACAATAACACTGGGACCAGCTATCTCCGAAAACATCCAGGACCACCTAAAGCAGCTCTTGAGAAAAAACATGGATGTCTTCGCATGGCAACCATCGGACATGGTAGGGGTCCTGCGTGAACTTGCCCAGCACGAACTTAACACCTACCGCTCGGTCGAACCCATCACGCAAAAGCGCAAAAGTATGGGCGCAGAAAAGGCACTAGCAATGAACGAGCAGGTAGGCGAGCCAGTGAAGGCCGACATCTTGAGGGAAACAAGGTACCAAACTTGGGTCGCAAACCCAGTAATGGTCAAGAAGAGTAACGGAGGATGGAGAATGTATGTGGATTACACAGACCTCAACAAGGCCTGCCCAAAAGACTGTTATCCTCTCCCAGAGATCAACCTTAAAATCGACTCCCTCGCGCCATTCAGATTCAAATGCTTCCTAGATGCCTACAAAGGCTACCATCAAATCCAAATGGCGCTAGAGGACGAAGATAAAACAGCTTTCAGGACAGATAAAGGCGTTTTCTGCTACACCAAGATGCCATTCGGGCCAAAGAATGCGGGTGCCACATATCAGCGACTGATGGACTGCGCATTTGCAAAGCAAATTGGGAAGAATCTGGAAGTTTATGTGGACGACCTAGTCATCAAAAGCAGGGAGGAAGATCATATGGTGAAAGACATTGAAGAAACCTTTGAACACTTAAAGGAAATACACATGAAGCTCAACCCTAGCAAGTGCGCGTTCGGAATGGAAGAAGGGAAATTTTTAGGGGTAATCGTCACCAAAGATGGTTTCCGCTCAAACCCAGAAAAAATCCAAGCCATAACAATGTTCACATTACCTTATTATTCTATCAAGATCATCAAAAGCTCCAAACATTGGCCCTGCCATTATCAACAAAATTACCTCCATCTTTCTCCTCAACTTCATTATAAAAAATTGAGCTTTTTCATCTGTAAGAAATCAGTGGTATTATAATCCAAAACTGTAAATGCAAACAAATGTATATGCATGCGTGCTAGATAAATGTGTACAATAAGCTCCTAGCTAGGATTTTATATCTATCTATCTATCTAGGTTCCTTCTCCCCGTGTGTTGAACAAATACACATAAATTAATTCAAAAAAACCCAACAATCAGACAGACACTTGAACTAATTCACTTACCTAGTTTTCTCTCAATAAATGTAAGCCCATAGGAAGTAACATTGTGTGTAACAACAACTGTTTCGGAAATCTCTATGAATCCACACATGAATAAAAAAAACCCAGAAAAACAAATCAAAAGCATGTACACAGACGAATTTGATTCAATAAAATAGCAGGAATCCATTGCCATCCGAACCAAAACTTCATCAATCTAGTCATAGGAATACCGGATTAATTGAAAAAACATTAGTAAATAGGATAATCATAAAAATCTAAATCGAAATCCTTAAAGAATCGATTAGTCAAAACTCCTGATCGTATGAATACAGTATGAATCGCTTAATTATCAACTCGTTACTATGTAAACATCATTTGATATCTGTGTGAACAATATAAAGATCCTTATCAAGAACCGCACATAAAATAGAAATCAAAAAATCTTAATCAACATGATATTCAAACAGATATTGTAGATGCGTTCAACTTAGGGTTTTGATTTAACACAGGATTTCGATCAAACAGAATACGAAATCGAATATAAGATAAATAGATGAAACCATAATATTTTAAAAGAATTGTTACCTGATTTGGATGGTACGAATCATGGAGATGATTTGCGGTTAGGGTTTACGTTGAAAGAGAGAATAAGATGGATGGATAGTTATACAGGATATTCATAAAACCGAGAAAAAAGAAGTTTTTATATGCGGGTTACCGGGTAGCAAAAGCATTCTATGGATCGGGTCGGATAAACCAAGCTCTAGCTAAATGGGTTGGAAAAGGGTGAGGTGGACACCCTAGTTAGGTGACACCTCAACCCTAGATACTCTTTTATTATATCTATAGACTAGCTTAAATCCCAGGAGCGTCCCGGGGTTGAAAAATCTAATATAAAATCTTACCATGATGGATAAGGTCGAATCTTGGATGACCAATCCACTTTATAAGATTGTCTTTTAAGCCAGTGAAATAATTATCAGCAACAATCACCTGAAGATAAGAAGACATATAAGCAGATGTAAATAAAAGATCTGTTACAACACAGTGACGACGGATCTATACATTCATTCTCCTTGTGTTGCTTTATTTTTATTTTAATAATAATACCAAAAGAGGGAGGGATTACTGAATGAATACAATCTAAACTCAATAAGATTATGGCGAAATCCCATCCAAGTAAAGGCTCGGAAACAGACTCTACACAAAAACAAATAAACAAAACAATGAATTTCAATGCAGATTCAATACATGTATGTAACATCCGTAACCTTTCACTTTACTAAATAAACATTTTCGATCCCTCATCTATCTTAAAACTTCCATTTTAAACCTTCGTTGCATTCACACACGAACCGGGCACAAATATTTTATAAACATAAAATACCCGACTTAAAAATCGCAAGTTTCGGTCCTAAAAACAACCCGGAAATCAAAGAAATCAAGTCCGGGGGCTAAAACTAAAACTTCTGATTTAAAGGACGCGCCGCGGACCGCGGAGGTAAACCTAAACCTCCCACGGTACGCGACAGAAATTCAAAACAAAAATAATTTCATTTAGCCCCGCGGACCGCGGAGCATTTATTAAAGCTTCCGCGGTCCGCGGCCAGCTTCAGTTCAGCAAACATACTTTTGATTAAAAAACCCGATTTGATCAATAATTCACCTCAACTTTCGGCCAAGATCGTGCACAATGGACGACCAAACATCCACCAACTTTCCCCCACTCGTTCCACTCATCCTTGTCGTGTATTAGGCCATTATTACCTTCAATTATGCAAGTTTTGTTATAAAACCCACCTCACACTTGACCATCTTAACTCACACATCAAACGACATTGTTATTGCAATTATTGTCACACACACACTCCTCTCATATGGTCTATCATTTCTGCACAAGAAGACCCGTTGATCATCTCGCAATCTTGACGAATTGGAAGCTTATTATTTGGGTTTTAACTCAGTTTTCTTTCTTCATTTTGAGCTAGCAAAACCGTGAGTTTTTCCAATTTCTTTTGCAAATTATTTCATTTATATCAGTAGATCAAAAGCCCTCTATTAGTTGTAGAAAACATAGCCTCTAAGGGTTCCAATTGAAAATCTAGGGTTTAGGGTGTTCTTGATAATTTGGGGTTTTTGAATTAAAAGTTTTAAGGACTTTAAAATACCATAACTCGCTTGTTACCGATCTAAAAATTATGAAACTTTGTAGACATGTTCATATGCCTGACTAGGAGTTTTAGAAAAAGTTTCGGAATTTTTAGAAACCGTTTAGTATTTTTAATCATTTTCATTATATTTTAATCATGTTTAATTCATATAAATTAGAATATAAGGTATTAAAACATGAAAATTTTCAGGAACATATCTCATTATGTTAGAATAATTTCCAAGACATTTTCCCTCTGTTTTGATATGATTTCATAGGTTATCTCATTTTGATTTTTTAAATTAGTTTTAAGCAAATAATATTCATAATAAATAGATTTTTATCAAGAAAATTCTATAAAATTTATTATGAGACCTCTAAAGTTAGTAGACTAAGGTTTTACAGAAACTTTTATTTTTAGAAAGTGTTTGGTATTTATTTCGGATTTATGTATTATTTATCATATTTAAATCATATAAATTCGAATATAATTCATTTAATTATGAAAATTGGTGGAAATATGTTTTAACATATTATAAACATTTCCACATCAAGTTTACTCTGTTATAAAACATTTTCATACAATATTACATTTTTTGTTAATAAACTAGTTTTTAAACATATAAAATCTATAATAAATAGATTTTTATCAAGAAAGGTTTTATAAAAATTATTCCAAGACTTTTTAAGTCAGAGGAATAAGTTTTCACAGGAGATTTCATTTATAACACTATTTTTATAATTTAACTCATTTTGTACATTAAATTAGTTTTGAAACAATAAAATTTATATTCTATAGATTTTATTCACCAAAACTTTTATAAAAATTATTTTCAGACCTTTGTGGTCAGAAGATGAAGTTTTCATAGAAAACTTTATTTTTACAACCATTTTACATTTTATTACAAATTTATGTCTTTTTGTTAATACAAATTAAATTAATACTTTTATATAAAAACTACAAATATTTTCTGAGTTAAATTTATTATTTTATAAACTCAGAAAATATCAGTTTTACAAACTCAAGGTTAATTATCATTTTTGTCATCTCTTTAATTAATCAATATAAGTGTTATATTTAATTAAACAAATATAAATAATTATGGTTTATGATTTTCCAATATCACTACTTATAATATATAACTTAGTAAATATTTGGCAATATTAAACTAAGTTATACACATAAGGCTTTTCATGAAATTTTTACCATACAACATTTATAAACTAATTATTCAACTCAACGCATCATAATTTCGTTATCAAACTTAAAAACCCTAAAGTCTAGACTAAACATCCTAGATGCCTTAGATTAGGAACCCTAGACTCTTTTAAGTACAAACACTTACATTATACCATAAACTTTAGGTTGAGCCTTCGGGATTCATCCTGCTTTCACTCGCCGCTTAGCAAACTTAGCGAAAGTGAGTATATCTTTCCTCTTTTTCATGTTTTACGTTTTGGGGCTATTCATGTATAAATCATTTACAAAGTACAAATCATTTACATAACACAAATCTATTACAAAGTGCAATTCTTATGTGTGCTTACTTGTGTTCAATGTGTGTACTCATGACTTGTTGACTTTACATGTTCTAGTATTTATCTATGTGTGAACCATACTGTGTTATTTACTTTCATGTATCAATGTGTGTAATTGTTATCATTTATCATCAGTTGTTGAACATTATTATTAGAGTAGCGGATTAGCTTCCGTGAAATAATACATCATTATCAGTTATTGAACATTACTATTAAAGTAGCGAACTAGCTTCCGCGAAATAATAGATTATCATCAGTTGTTAAACATTATTATTAGAGTATCGGATTAGCTCCGTGAAATAATATTACAAGTGTTACATATCATCAATGTGTACATATTATACATAAACAATGGTACAACAATTTACATACAGTACACAACATACGAATTGCTAACGCTTTTCATACTATACATAATCAAAACAAGGTATGCTCACCAATACATTTTTGTATTGACATATACTACTTTTCGTACATGTTTCAGGTTATCTTTGAGACGTATTTCTGTAAGTTTTGGACTAGTATTTGGATTTTATTATCATTGTATTTTCAAGTTTGCTTGTTTTGTTTTGAACCTTTGAATCACTCGTATTTCCTTTCATGTAATAAACTATTAAATCAATGTATCAATATGTACACTTTAGTACCATGAGCTATTGAACAATCGTCACTACGTGGCATCCCGATGTTTCCGCCATCGGTCGGGGTGTTACAATGTATACGAATTAAAACAACATACAAAGTAATATATGCTAAAAATGAAATATTAACATATTTCAAAAACGGTTAGTCATGTTTACAAAAACTTTGAAACGATTGCCAGCAAGGCATGACTATTGTGTGCTCCATGTGGATAAGAATGTACTTCTTGATAAGAAAAGCGACATAAGCATCAATACTTTATGACATAAAATAGTTGAATTTATAGAGAATATGTAGGTTTATCTAGATCATAAACACATAAACCTACGATCTTGAAGGAAAGGTGGTTCCATTAGGAAGAACAACCCAACCAGCTTCCCTAGCCAAGGCTGCAATCACATCATTAATATCCGCTCTAACCCTAAGATTGTAGTTCCCGTGTCTTCTATGGCCGGCCAAGATCTTTGCAGTAATCGCTCTCCGTTGTCATTCCCGAAGTTTTTTCCTCTCTTTTTCTTCTGTCGGTCTACACCTTCTTTGACCACATCCTTATGGGGTCAATTGATCTTGAAATTGTTGTTGATGTTCAAACCTATTTTTTCTTCTGTGTGATGTAACAATACCACCATCAGCACCTATCGTAGTAGGTGTAACATCCGGCAAAAATCGATATATTTCCGTACGTAATTAGTGTATGTAATTAACGGTTTAAGTGCATGTTTAAATTAATTGGATTAATTTAACTAGTGCCGTAGAGAATAGCAAATTCCCCATAAGATGCATAGGAATGCACACGTTTAATGACGAAGCATGATGGAATCGCGTGCGAATAAACTAGTCCGGAACGGACGTTGGTGATTACCCGGTAAAAATTAAATAAACAAAAAGGATCCCGGACACCCAGGACATAAAATAAAGGGTACTTTCACAAAATATAATGTGTTTTGGAATTCCAAAACCATAAGTGAAAACTTTACATACAAATCTCCCGATAACGAATAAAGTGCGCGTACCGCACCCGGTACGCGTATAACTTATAAATTCACCCAACAAGAGCCTAATTAACTAATCAACACTTAAACTAGGCTATGTTTAAGGATTATTAGAGGAACTTTTAATATCCGGATAACACGTGATTAAAGTCCGAAAAATACCTGAATGACACCCGAACGTTAAGGGGTTAAACTTAACAAATTATTGGTAAATATTTTGTATTGTGGACCCCACCAAAACACCCCCAAGAACCGGCCCTAACCCTCCCATACCCAAAAATATTACCTTTGGTACTCATAATCTAAGATAGATATTATAAGGTATAGTATGGATTTGGAAGGATATTATATTGAGATCTTGTGTCCTATTGAAATCCATACTACCCATTTCTTTTCCTTACAAACTCACGGCCAAACACCCCTTGGGACAATCTTTACAAGATTCAATGGTACAAATAAAGCCTTATTTAAGGAAGGAGGATCCAAGACTAGATCATAAGAATGATATGCATGTCCTAGAAAAAAAAAACTTATACAATCTTCTCCTTTCTTTAAAGTCCACGGCACACACACACACTAAACAAATCCTTATAAATCCTCACTAAATTTCATGTGATCTTTGAAGATATTGAAGTATTATAAAAGAAACAATGTGTGAGTACTTGAACATCAAAGCAAAAACCTTTTTCTTTCTCCTTGTTCTTGCCGTGTATCACCATCCAACAAACACACAAATTGTTTCTTTTTTTCTTTGAGCCGTGGGCTATCATGACACACCCACACACTTCTTTCAAGCTTAAACTCTACAAATTTACTCACAAAACATCCATCTTCCAAACCCCATTGTGTGTTTCAAGCTTGGAGCTTAACCAACTAGGAAGAACACACTAAACCCCATCAAAATCAAGTATTTTTAGCTTCCCTAGCCTTGTGCTAGTTGTAAGTATTCTTGATTTTGTTTTTGTCTTTAAAAGTTTATGCATATTAGCTAGAAGCAAGTTGTACAAGGGGGTTAACTTGATTAAGCTTTTCATGATAAAACATATGATTTTAAAGATTAAAATGGTGTTAAAATGGTATATATGGGCCGAAAATGGTGATGGATATGTGTAGTGTTCTTGTAGTTTTTATTAAGTTCATGAATACTTGAAGAAAAATGGTGATTTAAATATAACTTGTTATTAGAACTTGAAGGAACTTGAATATAGTTTTGATCATCATAACATAAGCACTTAAGACTATGTATAGTGTTGATTTTGTTAGGAAACAAGTTACACAACTTTTACATCTTTAAAGTCTACACATTTGAAAAATATAATTTGGACATGATGGACAAAATACACTAATTACACTTATTAGTAGCCTTATTAAGAGTATATGAGACTATTGAAAGTGTTAAAGTATGAAAATAATCCAACATTATAAAAATGACCCATTAAAGTCTACTAGTTTAGTGGAAAAATACTAATCTTGAAAAGATAGAATGGAAAAATGCAACTTTTATAAGTTAGGGGACTAATGTTGTAACTTTAAAAGTTGAGGGACTAAAATGGATATTTTAGGAACTTGAGTCTAAAAATACAACTATAGAAAGTTTGGTGTCAAAGGTGTAAATAATAATTTTCCAAGGTAGATTTGGTAAATACTAGTAAACATGCACATGTATTTTGTATAAAAGTGTATTTTTATAAAATGGAGTTTTATAAAAATGTGGACTTTTTCTAACATATGGAGTTATATAAAAATAAAAGTTTTATAAAAATGTTAGATAAACTAAAACTTGGGAGAACTTATATAAAAATGAACACTTTTATATAAATGGGAATATAAAAGTGTTGGAACGTTTTTGTATGTAAGTTGTCAAGTTTTGTATTAAAAATACAAAAGTATTTTAAAACCTCCAAGTAATATGTGTAGGAAGTTAGAAAATTGAATAATATTCTAGAAACACATATTGGAAGACTTGGGAAAATTAACTATATATATATATATATATAAGTTAAGAAATCGGACTTGGACGTGTTAACGAACAATGACGTAAAAGCAGACAAACGAGAAAAATATCGTTACGGCAAGAGAAGTAAATATATATTTCAAGGAGTAAAATATATTGGGTGAAAAATTACATAACACTTTCCTAAGTGTTGGAGAAATATTCGTGGGAGAAAACATAACGTAAATAATCTAACGATTAAAAACGTTAAACGAACGTATGGACTTAACGAGGAAAATACATGTATATATATATGTTCGGCTCGACGAAATTCTAGTATATTTACTTAATGGGAAAGTAAATATACGGGAAGGAAAACCGAGACGAGTAAATAATATATATATATATATATGTATACCGAACCGACGAGATCCTAGTGTATTTACTTAATGGGAAAGTAAATATACGGTGTGGTGAGTCGAGTCGGGCGTTAAAGAAATATTATCGAACGACAAGACCTTAGTATATTTATTTGAATGGGAAAATAAATATGCGGTAAAGTGCGTCGGGTCGAGTGTTAAAAAGATATTATATCGAACGACACGATCTTAAGTATAATTATCTAATGGGAAAATAATTATACGTTAAGTGAAGTTGAGTCGAGAACAATCTTATACAAGTTAAGTAATATTCATGAAAGTATAAATGTAACTTGTAACGAGGGTAATCCATCACCAACGGACCTAGGACATATGTTTAATTAAACGGGGAATTATATGTAAATGGTGGTGTTGGGAGTTGGGTGTACAACTTGCCGGAAAAAACACAGGCTATAGACTTAGTGACTTACACGCACTAGGACGTTCGTTGGTGTTTGACCACGGACTTGCTATTCTCTGCTATTTGATTGCACGCTATACTTCAGGTGAGTTTCACGGCCCCATTTTACTGTTTTTAACCGGGGGAAAGATATGTTTGTCAAATGTTGTCACATATTGAAATATTTTCAAAGGTTAAAATGTGATGAGTGGTATGATGAGTACTTGAGCAGTGATCGCCACTTGGGGTTGAGTCCTCTCTTCTGTAACCATTAATTCAGGTAAATGAAACCGAAGGAATATTTGGATAGTACTATTGGTGCCTGACGAGGCCCACCCCTAATCGATAGCGTCGATTATGCATCGGCGTATGCCAGGGGTGCACGTATTCTGAAATTAAGTCGTTGGGTTCCGAGAAACGACTTGGAGCGGGGCATTATTATTAGTCTTGGTTTGGTTATAGGGCTCAAGGGATTGCTCATCATTTGTAGGAGATAGCTACTCCTTAGAAAGGCCATAAGTTGTGCAGGTTTCGCACATGGTTGTAAAATGTAATGTCGAATCGGCAAGATCTTAGTATATTTATTTCAATGGGAAAATAAATATATGGTAAAGTGAGCCGAGTCGAGGGTTGAAAATGAAATATCGATCGACATGATCCTAGTATAATTAATTAATGGGAAATTAATTATACGGTAAAGTGAGTCGAGCCGATGGTTGTGAAAATGTTGTTATTACGAAACAAAAACCTGTGAACTCACCAATATTTTATATATTGACGTCTTTTTAAACATATCTTTCAGGTAACTAAGTGCTGAATAGATATGGGCTAGTGCGGTGGAATTCGGGATGTCGGATACTTGTCGGGGTTTCATCAATTGTTACCAAAGGGCTGGAACAAACGGAAATACCCAATATTGAAACTTAATGTTCGTCGTTTTATGTAATATTGGAAATGTGGTTCTCTGTTTCGATATCTTAATAAATTGATTCTTTTCTAATTAATATAGTTTGTGTTAATCTTGACTTTGATATACTTTCGAGTGTTGCGCCACGTGTTTCCGCCATTGGCGTGGTGTGACAGTAGGTGTCAAGTTCTTTTCGTCATCATCTTCATCATTCCCACCTTCTTCTTTCACATCCAACCCCATATCTTCATCATTTTTTTCACTTGTCCCAAACCTTTGCATTTCAGCTTCCATAAACTTGCAGGCTGTGAGGGTAATATCAAGATCTCCAAATGCTTGACACATAAGCATCCCTTTCCCTCCTTAATCAAATAGATTCTATCACATACTACCATTCATCATCAAACTTAATTAACAAAGTCCTAACACATATTACACTTTTATTTTCATTTCATCAGTGATTCAAATAGAATAATCATCAAATAAAACATACCACATGTAACTTTGTAGCCAATTTTGTAGGCTCATCAATAGACTCCTGAATAAGCTTATGCAAGAACTTCGCTGCTTCCATCTCAACATTTTGCAGAGTCGCCAACATATTCACTTAAATAACTAAATAATAACATTTTATCAGTTCCAGTACAACAAAATCACCAAATAAATTACTTATACCATATTTACTACACAATTCTTGATAAGTTCTGTATATTGAGAAACACCCACCTTAAGAAACCAAACAAATACATTAGGTTTGGAATTCTTTTTGATGATCAAGATTCTATCGTCATTCCAAAGAACACATGAGTGGCCCTTAAGTGATTCCGATTTTGTTCCTAGAACGGTTAGGGATGGCAATCAAACCCGAACCCGATGGGTAAACTCGAAACCCGACACATTTGGGACGGGTTTGGGGTCGGGTAATCAGGTATGGATCCGGGTATGGGATTGGTTTTTATTTTTTTTTGTGGGTTTGGGACGGGTTTGGGATTTGATGATATACCCGTTTACCCGACCCAATTACCCGATAAAATATACTCGTTTACCCGATTAGATACCTAATATAATTTCTAATATATATTTTTTTAAATATGTATGGATAATATATCTAATTGTCCATCTACATTGTCATCTTGTGCTAAAATTACCAAAAAGTTAATGTATATTATTTGTTATCTATGTCTTTGATTGTGTTTATATGATTTAAGTATTTTATATTAATACATTGTAATCATTTACATATATATTTAATAATGGTAAATGTATTGGTTAATAGTTACCTAATAGATGCCAGTCGGGTTTTTGGTCGGATATACTCAATGAGTAAGCTTTAAAAATTAATGGGTTTACCCGAAACCCGCGGGTATACCCGACACCCGATGGGTAATTACCCGACACAAACCCGACGGGTTTTGGGCCGGGTTTGGGACAAGCATACCTAATCGGGTATGGGGTTGCGATTACATAAACCCGTCCCAAACCTGACCCATTGCCATCCCTAAGAACGGTCGGTATCATATTGTAAGCGTAAAAAACACGATCTTTATTTCATTAAGTCATCAATAACTCAAAACTAAAATGAAGCAAAATCAAAACTAAAAAAGTAAAATAAAATAAAAAATAAATCAAAACTCACCATTCACCAGTCAACTTGTTGAATGAACATAAACAATATCCTTTTGTTTTTTGAAAAAAAATAATATTAAAGTTCAATTACAAACGCTATTAATATAAAGATAATACATGAACTCGCTTAGGCCAAATCTAATAAGCCAAACACAACAAACAACCAAAAAGCAAACAAATTTATCTTCAAACCAAAAAACCCAAATCCCAAACGCAAAAAATAACTTAACACACATGTCCGATTACGTGGGTTGCTAATGTGGCAAGTGCAAAATGAAGGGACATAACAAGAGGACCTATTGAAGGGTAGCTTGATCACAATGTGTTGGAACATGAGTGGATGAAACAGGGGTGGCTGGATCAAGGGTGTCTGGAACAAATGCAGGTCAAAGTTTTGGTGTGACAGGCTCATATGGTTGTTTTTGTTATGTTTTTTTTGGGTGAGTTGGCATGTAAAGTGTTACTAGTGTCAAACTGTTTTTGTTATGTCAGGTCTTTTGGGTATGTAATTTGTTTGAAAACTGGATCATTGGCATGTTCTCATCTCTTTTGGTTTGTAGTTTGTTTGTTAAGACATTTGTTGGTTTAATGTTATGGTATTTTGGTTATGGTATTGTGTTTGCTAATACTGTTTGGTTTATAAAAATTAGTTAGGTTGTTAAAGTTTTATGCAGGATCATTGTGCAGCTTCATTTGGTTTAATGTTATGGTATGTCAGGTTTGTTAAAGTTATTGTCAGATGTTATGATATGTTTGCTTTGTTACAGTTTTGTGCAGGATCGTTGTGCAGCTTTGTTTAATTTAATGTTATGGCATGTCAGGTTTTTTAAAGTTCTTGTCAGAATTTATGGTATGTTAGCTTTGTTACAGTTTTGTGCAGGATCATTGGCATGTTAGAACCATAGTACATCAATAACTAACATCTAAAGAGAGACAATACTTAATAGGCTTCATTGCATTAGCATCATCTTAGTACATCATCCTAGAACCATTGTAGATCAACAAACAACATCAAAAGACATGGATTACATATCCACAACCGACATCACTTACAAACATAGTACAACATAAAATACATCTAAGAAAACGCTAGAACTACTTTCAACATCTTGTTATGTTCAGCCTTTTTTCCTAAATTCGCCAGCTTCTGCTTTCCTCACAGGTCACAGCCATTCTTCTTGTGTTGTCTTCATGATGACGTACTGTGTCTAACAAAGCAGGGATCAACACAGTAGGGCTTTGACACATGGGGGGCTCAGCCCAAGCAACGAACCTACACCCTTGTACCGATTTAGAGCAACAATAGAACCGACATACTGGGTTTAGAGTTGTCAATGACGTACGAATGACTGTTGGTGAACCACACAAGCACTGAACCATGATGAAGGCACAATATTGATGCTGGATTGATGGTGTTGCAGCATGGATTCGGACGATTGGTTTTTAGGGTTTAAAACCCTTTAAAAGGGGGAAGATGACGATTACAACATATTTCTAATTAAAATAATCATAGACGAAATGTCCAAATTAACTCTCATTTAACTATGCAAAATGACAAAAATTCCCATCACTTAACGTTAGTTTCTAACTCAGTTAATGAATTGGACGGAAATAGCACAAAAATCCAAACGTCAGGTGTCCAGTTGCAAAAAAAAACATTTTTGGATTGGATCAGCAAACCTGACCAAACATCAGGGACGGAAATGGATGTTTACTCTTTTTTGTTTGTTGGATGCTAAATAACTAAAAAAAAAAAAGAAGAAGAAAAATCTTCAACTTTTATGTCAATGGCAAACTATCCACTTGCTAATTTTTTTAGTATAGTAAAATGACAAAATTAAACATGTTGACAAAAAAACTAATAAAACAAACAAAAATTTATCCTTTGTAAAAGTAAAAACAGATATCTAAAAACCAATCACGAGAGGACAAATAACCAGTGGCAGTTAAGGCAGAAAAACAAGCCGGTAAAAACAACCCTTAAAAGTGTACACTAATTTTAGCCTTAAAAGCGGCGGCTAAATTTCAGTCTCAATCGACATTTTCTTAAGGCCAATACATGAAAACCAATGTAAAGCGTTAGGTAAATTTTAGTCGTATTAGCCGATACTTTTGCTTCTTTTAGTAAGAACCAAAAATCAATTTTCATTTTGTCTATGGTTATCCTTTTTAATGAACATTGGTCCTCTAACATTCTTTTATCGTATTAATATAAGGAATAAATAGGGAAAACGACTAAAATATCTCTTTATTAGAATTTGTTATAATATAGAAAAAATTTGATAAAAACAGTATTGACCCTTCGTAGTTTGAGGATGACTTTTCATCAATCCATATAACTTTGTAAGTGTATAAAATAAGAAAAACAGAAAAAAAAATTATGAATAAGATAAAGATATAGATGAAGAATTGAATGTGGAAGTTTTTAAAAATAAACAAACTTTAGAGAAACATTTGTTTTTTTCATTTTTTAGTTACATTCAAAAGAATGCCCTAAAAACATAAAATAAACAAAAACAAACAATTCTTTAAGGTAGGACGAGGTACTCTTTGGTTTAGGGATGAGATCGGTACCGTATCCGTACCGAAAATACCCGTATTGAATTTGAACAAACGTGGGTACCGAGTACCGTACCGAATATATATGTACGGTACGGGTACGGGTACGAGTACCAGTACCGGTATTTTGGTACGGTACCCGTTTTGATACCATTTTGTTATTTTTTTTCTTTTTTGAGCACTCGTACGAGTACCAAGTAGGTAAACAATTACGAGTATCAATACTATACGGGTACCAAATTGAAAAATTTGGTACGTGTACCAATATGGTACATGTACCAAATAGGTAAAATTAAAACGAATACTATAAATACCATAATACGAAGTAAAACATATAATCAAATTCAATAGTATATAGAATTCAGTACTCGTACTATTTTACCCGTACCGATACTGAAAGTACCGAATACCGAAATCAGTAAAAGTGGATACCGATACCTATACCGAGTACTCAAAATCGGTACGAGTACGGATACAGTATGAGTACGAATATAGATACTCGGAAAAAAATGTTCATCCCTACTTTGGCTTGGGCATGGGGCTTGTGCCCCTTCCCCTAATTAAATTTGTTTAGCTTTATTTGGCGCCAATAGTAGTAAATATTAAATAAGGAGACGTGGGCAATTGGTTGCCAAACTGCAAACGAGTGGTAAAGGATTAATAGCGTGGTTGTTTCTCATTGGCAATTGGTCTCGGCTAAGCTCTAGCCATCTAACCAAGCCATCAACCCTTAATGATTAGGGGTGTACAAAAAGCCCGCGGCTCGAGGCTCGCTCGAAAAAAAACTCGCTCGAACTGGCGTTTTGTTTTCGAGCCGAGCCGAGCTGGCTCGTTTTGTAATCGAGCCGAGCTCGAGCCAGGGTGTTCAACTCGTGGCTCGGCTGATGGCTCGACTAGTGGCTCGGCTCGATGGCTTGACATATGGCTCGACTCAGGCCTGTGTATGTGTAATAAATGTATAGATCAAAGTAATATATTTTGGCTCCAAACCCAATTCCAAAATTCAAATTTTGAAAACTCCACTCATACTACCTATCTACCTCACCTCTTCATAATCCAATAAACTGTAACTTAGAAAAATAAAAAAATGTACATGTATATGTGTAATTTTATTTCATTTTTTTGTTTTTTATTTTATAAATCTTTGTGAAAAAAAATTTAAAAAAAACAAAAAAAAAACGAGCTGGCTCGAGCAAGCTCGAGCTCGGCTCGAACATTTACAAGCCGAGCTCGAGTTTGACTTTTCAGCTCGACCAGAAAAACGAGCCGAGCCCGAGCTGGCTCGTTTAATTTCAAGCTCGAGCTCAGCCTCGGCTCGTGTACAACCCTATTAATGATTCACGAATCAAGTTTTGTGGCCCTATTAAGACTTATATTAAAACTAATTAATAATTTGATAACTAATTTATATATCTATATCTATTTATATCTATACTACATTATAAAAGGGGAGGCATGGGCAAATATGTCCATATTGTCAAAGTTAAGATGATATCTCAAGAGTCTCAACTGTAATCCTTAAATTTTTACACCATTTCTTCCATTTATACCCTTGTGTACCATCTTTGAAACCGTAGGCAAAAGACTTAAGAAGCAAACATTAAGGGTGAAAGGTTTGTGAAAAATCACAAGAGATTGATGCATCATTCATCACCATGTATAGGGTTACAATAGATGATACATACAATAAATTCATAATCATAACAAACCATATATGTATAAGTTGGATTTTAAAAGATTTTGATCTATTGTGTCTACATTTAAGTAGCATGTGATCACTTGTCCATCTTCTGTACACATTTTTCATATTGAAACGCTATGGCGGTTATGTAGAAATCAAAAGGCATCTAGTATAAGCTGTTGACGCTTAAACCGTGTTAAAATATAACATTCTATTGTTATAAGTCCAATTTTATTATTTTTCATATTAAGTTGTTACTTATTGTTTTGCATAAGAGTGTTTGTTTTTGTAGGAATGGACTTAAAATAAGGTGGTTCAGGAGCCCAGTCTGCAGTTGATAATTGCCCAAGGAAAGGTAGAAAAGAAGTCCAGCCCAAGTCAAGAAGAGTCCAGCCCGTTCAGTCTTGGTTTGGTATCCAGTCCTACATGGCGATCCGTGTGCTTAAAGTCAAGGGTCAGGATCATGTCAAAGTGTGTTTCTTTGACATGATCCAATGGTTCTCGTTGCTTCGGGTGTGCTTCTTCCCGAGCCTCTATTTTGCCTATATAAAGACTTGGCTCTTTCCTGTTACCAGTTTTGACGAGTTATCATTCTCTTTACACTTTTATTCCTCACATTGTATTCAAGTATTCTCTCTAGACGATTAGGGTTTAGTGTTTAGTGTTTGTATGTCATCATCTTCCTTGATGATTTTTGAGTCTGATCGAGTGTCTGTATTGAGAGTTTTGTGAGTGTTCTTTGTATTTTGTAGTAGCTGTTCATCCTTTTATGAACAGTTTGTAGTTTAAGTTGTATTGTTGTTCATCAATAAAGGTTTTGATTGTTTGATCTGAGAAAAGTTAACATGGTATCAGAGCTCAAGGTTGAGCTCTGTTCTTGAGTTGTTGATAATTTTGATAATAACAGTGACAAAACAGTTAACAATTTAAACTTCTTTGACTTTTTTGAAAACACAGAACCTACACACTTCTTGAATGTGAATGATCCCGATGATGAGGAAAGGAACAAAGGTAAAACTGACTTAGGAACACATAGTCAGCAATTAGACAAACGGAGTGTTGATCAAGGCGAGGCTGATATACAGCAGCCTTCAACCTCTGACCATGATGCTGATATGGCAGACCATGTGACTACTGAGTCTGAAGTAAACAAACAGTCTGAGGGTGACATTATTCAAGATAGTGTTAGGATGTCTTCTAGAAATAGTAGTTTTCCTAATAAGTATAGTGATTATGTCATAGAAGGAAAGGTAAAATATGGGTTTGAAAAAGTAGTAAATTTTTCCAAACTTTCCTTTGAAAATAGATGTTTTTCCACCACACTTGACAAAACAACAGAACCAAAACATTATTTTGAAGCAATAAAGGATGACAATTGGATTAGGGCAATGAATGATGAGTTAGAGGCCCTATATAGGAATGATACTTGGGAAGTTATTGACCTTCAAAAAGGTAAAAATAAGGTAGGTTGTAAGTGGATTTACAAAATTAAGTATAAGTCCACTGGAGAAGTAGATAGATATAAGGCAAGGCTTGTAGCCAAAGGCTATCGTAAAAAAGAGGGAATAGATTATGAAGAAACATTCTAACCTGTTGTTAAACTTGTTACAGTTAGATGTGTAATTAGTTTAGCTGTGCAAAATAATTGGAATATATTCTAACTTGATGTAAACAACGCCTTCTTATATGGAAGTTGGAATGAAGAAGTGTATATGTCACTTCCTGAGGGTATTAATGAACCTACTGGAAAGGTGTGTAGGTTGAAAAAAAATCCCTTTATGGTTTAAAACAAGCTCCACGAATGTGGAATGAAAAGTTAGTAAGTGTTCTAACTGAATTTGGATTTGTATAGAGTAAGTGTGATTACTCTATGTTTGTTAAGAATAGTAATAATGTGTTTGTTGTTTTATTGGTTTATGTGGACGACATAATTATTACTGGAAATTCTTTGAAAGAAATAGAACTTGTTAAAAAGTGTTTTTAAAATAAGTTTTTGATAAAAGACTTGGGTGAATTAAAATATTTTTTGGGTATTGAAGTGTTGAAAACTGATGATGGTCTTTGTTTAACTCAAAGAAAGTATTGTACTGAACTTCTTGCTGAGTATGGAATGTTAGGTGCTAAACCTGTAACTAATACTATTGAACAAAATAGTGTTTTAACTAATATTGTTATGAATAAGGATAAACCATTGGGTAATATTGTAAGATATCAACAATTGGTTGGAAAGTTGATATACCTGTCTCATACAAGACTCGACATTTCATATGCAGTCCATTATTTGAGTCAGTTTATGCACAAACCTAATGAAGGTCATCTGAAAATAGCTCTAAGACTTTTAAGATACTTAAAGTCTTCACCAGGCAAAGGTCTTTTGTTTCCTAAACATAATATTTTTGATCTGGTAGCTTATTTAGATTCAGATTGGGGCAAATCTATAGATACTAGAAAGTCTGTCACAGGTTTTTGCATCTTTGTTAGGAACTGTTTAATCTCATGGAAAAGTAAGAAGTAAGCCACAGTGGCCAGGTTATCAGCAGAGGCTGAATACAGGGCCATGTGTGAATTAATATGGGTCAAAAACCTTATGTCAGAACTTATGGTAAGTGTCAGAGTTCCTATTCAATTAAACTGTGATAGTTCAGCAGCTTTGTCAATAGCTGCAAACCCAGTTTTCTTTAATAAAACAAAGCACTTTGAGTTGGATTTGTTTTTCTTAAGAGATCATATTAACAAGGGTTTGGTTAAAATTGTTAAGGTAACATCTGAAAATCAATTGGCAGATCTTTTTACTAAAGGATTGTTGACACATCAACATCAAAGATTATGTGAAAAAATAAAAATGATAGATGTGTTTAAATAATAAAATTGAGCGGGGGTGTTAAAATATAACATTCTATTGTTATAAGTCTAATTTTTTTATTTTTCATATTATGTTGTTACTTATTGTGTTGCATAAGAGTGTTTGTTTTTGTAGGAATGGACTTAAAATAAGGTGGTTGAGGAGCCCAGTTGCTGAAGTTGATAATTGGCCCAAGGAAAGGTAGAAAAGAAGTCCAGCCCAAGTCAAGAAGAGTCCAGCCCGTTCAGTCTTGGTTCAGTATCCAGTCCTACGTGGTGATCCGTGTGATTAAAGTCAAGGGTCAGGATCATGTCAAAGTATGTTTCTTTGACATGATCCAATGGTTCTCGTTGCTTCGAGTGTGTGCCTTCCCGAGCCTTTGTTTTGCCTATATAAAGACTTGGCTCTTTCATGTTACCAGTTTTGACGAGTTATCATTCTCTTTACACTTTTATTCCTCACATTGTATTCAAGTATTCTCTCTAGACGATTAGGGTTCAGTGTTTGTATGTCATCATCTTCCTTGATGATTTCAGAGTCTGATCGAGTGTCTGTATTGAGAGTTTTGTGAGTGTTCTTTGTATTTTGTAGTAGCCATTCATCCTTTTATGAACAGTTTGTAGTTTGAGTTGTATTATTGTTCATCAATAAAGGTTTTGATTGTTTGATCTGAGAAAAGTTAACAAACCGAAACTCAGTTTTGACATGCATACGTACTCATAAGTAGGCATCTTTTTAATTTCCTAACATGTCATTGCACATTCCTTTATTTTGTAGTTTTAAATTACTCCTACATATATGGACGCACCTTATTAGTAACATGACTTTACATCTCAATTTTTTATTTATTTATAATTATGTACAAAAAGAACCAAATATCAAGATTATATTTTTTAAGTTTTCTTTTTTGGTTGTCATACCAAATGATGGTAATGTACATGTAGCGTAACTAACCGAATATATTTGATCGAATGCCCACAAATACTATATTTGACAATGAGATTTTAGGAGCTTTTAGCTTCAATTTTAAAAAAAAAAATATATACTCATACTCAATGAAAAACATTGCTTGGTTAAAAGGGCTTGAAGCTTTTAGGTTAGGAGAAAAAACTTCATATTGAAACGCTATTAATACTAGCGTTTAAGAATATTTAAGGGCTTGAAGCTTTTAATGAGTAAATGACACAAATACCATTCTATCATAAAAAAAACATACATACAAGCTTTAATTAATGCTCATTTTGATCATTTTATATATTATATTAAAAGCTCCAACTACCCTGCCAAACACCAAATATATTTAAAAAACTATAGCTACTAGCTTCCAGCCACCATCTAGTTTTGCTAAACGCACCCTTATTTTTATTAATTTTTTAAAAAACCCTTCACACTATTTTGTTTATATTTTATACATTTTACTAGATTATATCCCGGAAGCTTTCCGGGATAGATAAATCTAATATGATGTGATAAAATATGTGTTATGATTTAACATAGAAATTAATGTACTACTAGTGGGTTTACCCGCGCGTTGCAGCGGGATCCACAAATGGGTTGCAATACAACATATGATACATAGGTTTTTTGCCGCAAGTTACGCAAAAAGAATAGAATGTGCACCCTATGTTTTAACAAGTATTCGTAGAAAGAAAAGAAATGTGCATTGCTACTTACAACTAATTGCAATGCACCACAAAAACCATCTACTCATTATTGAACAAATCTTAATAAACCAAAGGTATGTTACTCAATATGAAGATAAACATCACTCTTGTGTAAGCTGTCCGGTCATTGTATATCTACATAACCGTGCCATTGAAGACACCTTATTAAATGATAAAGTTCATTTACATGAAAAAAAGAATGTAGTAATAATATGATATTGTATACACTATCATATGAAGGTCACTGTCCAATTAGAAATTAAAAGTTGTGATTTGTAAGTTTGTAATAGACTTGCCCAACCTGACCTAGCAGCTAAAAAATTGCCCAATGTAGCCAGTGAGCTGAACCATTTGTAAGTTTGTGACACACCAGGATCCAGGTCAACGGTCACAATAAACGACAACTATATGCATTAAGATAACGTAAACCAAACCATGTAATATTCAAAACCATGATCTCAAAAACAACGGAAGCAATTCAAGTTTACAAAACCAAAGTAAAGATAAAACATATGTTTAAAGTTTTGACACCCAAAACATGATCCTAGACGCAAGTGCGACTCCGTGCGCCTAATCCGACTGCTGCTACCTTAGCGACCTGAGAAAACATGCTAAAAATGTCAACATATAATGTTGGTGAGTTCACAAGTATATAAAAGTGTCTCCGTAAATTTTGAAAGTTCGAACCCGTTACTACTATGTTATGCGAACGTAAGCTAGACATTAAGTGTGTTACTACTGCGATTGAAACCATTGCTGACTGTGTTGTTACAAAAGTGTGTACCCTTCGGACTACCATCATCTCCGGTAGGCCCTGTGTGTTTGAGACAATATGCACCCGTCCGACCTCTAGTCGACCCGGGTGGGGTTTGTCAAGCCCAATAGATCTATCCATATTTTCCCGCTACATACCCGTATTAGTGGTTTCAGTAGTAAACAAATGATCAACATAGTATAACATAATCGTTGTGTTTGTAAAATGTGTAGCATTTTCTCCCCCATGAGAAAAGTGTGTGAAGCGGGGCCATAAACTCACATTAGGTTGCGTTATTGGCAACACTTAATCTGAAAATGCTGTGATAGTTCCCTAATACCGACGACCTATCATAAGATATGTATGAGTACCCGGACTAATAACCCGTAGGTTAACTAGTCCCTGATTGTCCATACCATAACAATTGTATGTTTGAAAACATGTTTGGACGTTGACCTGACCATACAAGACAAGACCCTACATCCCATTGGTGACCCGACATTCCCCCGTGTTAGTCAAATACATGTAACCAAGCAATCATATGGAAACATGCACTTAATACGTACAACGGTTCACCAATCTAGCATATAGTTCACATACTGCATATACGAGTCCGAACAAGTGTTATCAAGTTTCTAGACATGTCACGGGGTTCCCAATATGTTCCTAGGTGTCAAACCATGTTTCGGGGTCCCAAAATACACTTGTAGGAGCAAAACACACGACTTGGCATCAAAACACACGACTAGGTATCAAACAGGCTACTAGCAATGCTAGTAGCTACCTTGAGGGGTGACTAGGCCTCATTACAGGCGACTAGCAATGCTAGTCGCCCCTTGGACTGGCGACTAGCAATGGTAACAGGCGACTAGCATGCTATTAAGCATGTTGATGCACACTACTAGCAAGCTATCTAACATGCTGATGCACACTACTAGCAAGCTATCTAACATGTTATACACACTACTAGCAAGCTATCTGATATGTTAATACACACTACTAGCAATGTTGATACATAATTTCACGCATTCACATATCGGCACGCAATACACTGATCGTAAAACATTTATTACCCGATAACTAACACATTTACGTTAATTCACCAATTCCTGGGACTCGAGACTCGTGTGTGTGCATTAAATCCGACGATCCTACAAATCGCCAATCCTTGTACACCTGGTTATGGACCGACCCCCGATGATCCTTTGGATCATCGTAACGACTCCCGACGATTCCCATAACCATCAAGACGACTTAACTGACCCAGTTAAGTATAATGTATGCATGACTTGCTAAGGCAGACTTACTAGTTTGACAAAAGTTACTAACATGAGTTTGCCAGGTGTCACACATTCCGTCCACTTTGCCGCTGGGTAGACGAATATATGAAAAGGGTTTGTAATATAAGTATTATTATGGAAAAGTTTTAAAACTCATACAAGTTTAGCTGAGATAAGATTATTCATTGTGGTAACATAAATTATTATCTTTCATCGCCATTATATGAAATTTGTTCAAAAATATTGTTATCCCGTGTGTCTATTTAGTTTCGGTAAGTTCCATTTTCATATAAAAGTTGGTTATCTTCTAGGGGCATCTAGGGAAGAAAAATGGTAAAATTTAGGAAATTGTAAAGAAACCCTTAGTACCATCTTAAGTTTGGACATATTTGCCAATGCCTCCTCATTTATAATGTAGTATAGATAATATGAAAAAACAACTTTAATCATGTGAATAAGAATGAGAATGTATATTAAAGAGATGTGTGTTTAGATGAGTTGTAGAGCTAGAAACAACCATTGCAGGGCGTGATTGAGGCAGTGGTTTTGAAGGTGTGGCGTTCTTTTTGGAAAGGAGTGGCTTTCATCTATTTTGTTCCTTATGAAACCAGAATTCCTAGTTTGAACATGGTAAGTGACTTGCCTAAACATGATTAATGAATTACCTGAACACATTGTATTTTTTTTCCTGTATGAACAAAAACCGACAAAAAATCATTTTTTTCCGTTTTTTGTATAGTACTATAGTACTCACTGGGAAGATAATAAAACATTCGTTAATTTGGTGTAATTAAAAATATTTGTTAATTTGGTGTAATTTAAAAAAAAATCTCGTATATAAAAGTTATTAACATTTTAAAATTGTGAGAAAACATGAGAGAGAAATAGACTTTTAGATGAAAATAAGGATGATGCAATACAGTACACTTAAGGGGAAGAATAACCTCTTTAACTATCACGTACGAATTCGAGTCCTGCTGGCACCAAAATACTGCTGGTGGATCGGGTTTTATCGCAGTGGACCTTCGGGCGATGGGTTTTTTCCAGAAACTAGTGTGAAATTATTGGTGGACCCAGGTTATTCTCGAAGTCCTCATTTGTCTAGTGAGTACTTCGTAAATGATCGGGATTGATTTGTTGGCCGTTAAAAGAAAAGTTATAGATTATCCAAAAAGGAAGACAACAAAATATCCTGAAACAAGCGGCTCAGAAGTAGCCAGTCGCTATTGGACCAGCTCGGCTAGTGCTCTTCTCTACCGTCTTCTTCTGCGTTAACCCACCGTCAAATACATACACATACACACACATGTATGTATGTATATATGTAAGTAATACGTAATTATGTATATGCACCATCATGATGACCTCCTTTGCCATTAACATCACACATCTCTCTAATGTCTATCTTCTTCGTACAACTTCCCACTGTAAACGAATAATAATAATAATATCATCTTGTGGCTCTCATTTTTCTCCATCCTTTTTATAGATCACATATTTCTCCACCTCTTAATTCATCACTCATTACTTTCCTCAATTCCAATTCTCTCTATATATCTATCTATCTTCCTAACCGTCATTTTCACAGGTATCTTCTGTTCCGATCTTCAATTTCTTAACCTAACACTATAATCGTATGCTCATTCCTTAATTATATATAAATATTATTATTATTATGTTATTTCTATAGATCGGATAGCTTTATTGTTACTGATTTTTAGCGTAATTTTAGTATTTTACATTATATATATTTTTAAAACCGTGAAAACCAAAGTGCTATTGCCTATTATTATTATTATATTATTATTATTATTTTAGAATATAATAATAGTAATGTGAAAATAGTACTGAGTTATTTATAAATAGAGTTTTATAGAAAACATGGTTTGTACCGAAACCATAGTTGTTAATAGCGACCATAGCGCACGCTATAGCGAATAGCGTAGTGTAGCGCTCATGTGTCGCTATATGCTTGATAGCAACAAATAGCGGGAAATAGCGAGATTTTTGTTTTTTTTTCATATATTTTTTATTTATTTTTTTATTTTTTTGGGTAAAATATACATATAAAATATCTCTAAAATTTTCTTCTAGTGTAATCGCTAAACATGAAATGGCGCCTGCTATTTCATCGCTATCGTCTGCTATTCGCTCTTGACAACTATGACTGAAACTATCCTCTATCTGTTAGGGACTTGATGGATTGAGTAATTTAGAACTAATGGATTGTAGAGAGTTTTTGAATGCAATTGAAGCTGATTTGTGGTTATGTTTGCTGGTTTTTAGTTTGCCGTTTTACTGTTTTAGGGTTTTGATGTAAACTTTTCTGAATTGTGCTGATTGAGAGTAACATTGTTGAGAAGTTTATGCTTGTAGTCATGCTTGAAGTTGACGTTAGTGATAGCGAGCGGTTAGTTGTATTATTATTCCTGAAAGTGGAGCAAAATCACTTGGTGTTGATGATGGGAACACTGTCCAATCTGTATGGTTGACGCATCGGATTCAGCGTGATGTTACAAAACATTTGTAGGAAATTGATGTGCCGAATAATTTAGAACTAATAGATTATAGAGATAGTTTCTGAAGGCAAAAATTGTTGCAGTTGTAGTTATGTTTGCTAGCTTTCAGTTTATGGTTTTAGGATCTTGATTTTAACTTTTTTTTGTTCTTTTGAATGATTATATATTAGACAGATACAGTTTGAATTGTGCTGCTTGAGAGTAACATTGCTGAGAGGTTTATACTTGTAGTCAGGCTTGAAGTTCACGTTAGTGATAGCGAGCGACTAGTTTTAGTTATCATGCCTGAAAGTGGAGCAAAATCACATGTTGTTGATAATGGAAAGACTGTCCAATCTGCATGGTTGACACATTGGACAGGAGCAAGACCTGAAACGAGTAAGCATGATCATTTAACTCAGATTAGTAGAAGTGAAAGTAATGATTTACATGATCATGATTTCAAGAACCACACGAGTGGAGTTGAAATGGCATCCGATAATTTTGGATATTCCAAAGGGATTAAGGATGTGGATTTGACGATGAGTTTAGTGAAACCAAGTAGTCAATCCTTTGCGTTTTTCAAACGTGGTCAGGAAAGTGGGAAGTTGAAGGAAGGAGTGCCGGAGTTAGGACCTCAAGTTCCGGATGAAAAGTTGACCCTTGATTTTAATCTAGAATCTTCATCAAGAGAATGCCATCCTCAACCTACAGAGCAGGTGAAATATCACATGTTTTTTGGTGAAAGCAGTTACAAGCCTGACAACCACACATCTCATGAACCCGAAAACTTCCGTCACATGTCGGCTGCTTTTGCATCCAAACCAAAAACTGAAAAGTCAGAAATGCCCTCGTTTTTAAGACACAATAACGCAGCCGTTTTGAAAACTGACCCTTCCACAAGCAGCCACCATTCACAATCACTTATTGAAGAACAATACAAAAGAATGCAAAAACATATTGGAATGGGATTTTTTCCACGTCAAACCGGTTCCCCTCAACATAACAATCCGCAAACATTGCATCATGGACAGTATTCACTTCAAAATGTTCCCCATTTTGTTCAAGATGTGGAGATGACTGGGATGCCGGGCGGTCTTCACTGTTTTTCTAGAACAACGCACAGTTTATTGATCACAAAACAGACTGATGTTAAAGTGTATCAAGAAAGCCAGTTTTTTAGAGAATCTAGGGCATCCACCCAACTTAAAGGAGAAGTATTCAAGGAGCTTAACTTCAGCCATCCACGTTTTGGTCAAAGTCAACAAGGAGTAAAGCTTCAACTTTTGGATTCCTCTGATCATGAATCACAGGAAAATGTTGAAGCTTCAGGAGAAGTTCAGAAAAATGAGTCTTCAGCTGATACCGACACTATGGACATGGAATCTTATAAGGAGAATCATCTTTCTGGTAATATTTTTTGTTGATGCACATTGTTCATAGTTCTTGATGCTGCGCCATTCTGTTTCCAGCAGTAACAAACTTGCATTTATTTTCTGATCTTTTGTTACAGGTGTACATTTGTCGACGCCAAATAAGGTACCCCAACTCTGCCTTAAATCCTCTTTACCTTCGTTTGTATTAATATGTTTACTTATGATTGAATAAAGTTCCTATAGTAATATTATGTAATATGTATATTCGAATATAAACATCAAGGAGGTTGTATGAATTAAAAATAAACTTTGGGCGACTTCCAACCTGTTCTGCCCATTCCCTGATTCCCATGCTACCTAAATTAGTTGTTTTGACCCGTTTGAGATAAAAGACAACCCAAATTAGCCCATTCACAAGTATATGATCCAAATTGCTACATGTAGTCATTACCTTACTTCTTGCTTACTTTTCAGGACATTATGGTGGAATCGAATATAGAGAAAGATAAGCACAGAAAGCGTAAGATAGAACTACCCGATATAAACTTAGAGGTTCCTGCTCAACCAGCTGCATCAAGCTCAGCCGAGAAAGCCGAGCCAGGCACTTCAAGAACTCAAAGTTTAGACATGAACACACTACACATGAATCTTGACCAAACAACCAACTCAAATTCAAACTCAAACTCAAACGAATGCTCAAACAGCAACCCGGGTTCAGATCCAGGAAGCAGATGGATCAAACGCCTCAAGTTGACTGAAACACCATCACATGGAAGACTTAGCAGATTCTTCACCACAGTCAGAGTCATGGAAGGTGAACCCGAACCCATGTTGGATAAACATCATGGCAAAAGGCCAGAATCTTTGACAGGTGACTCGTCTTCAGTTGAGACAAAACATGACAGTAAGGAGATAAAGCTTGCGCATTCTTGGATTCAGAGGTGGAGTCATAGACAAAACCAGAAGAATCTCGAGAGTGCTGGAACTTGCCAGCTGGACGATTCGAAATTGGAAATGGAGGAACTTGAGAAAAAGCAGTTTCCAAGCATTGCTGCAATGGCGCTAATGGGTAAGGCCATGACTGGATTTAGACAGTTTAAGTTGCAGAAAAGGGAGTCTTTTGTTGTTTGGAATACCAAGGCTTTAGAATAGTTAATATCTTATAAGTGTATTTTGCCAGAAATCAGTAATTAATAACTTGATTTTGGCTTTAATTAGTGTGTGGGTGCTTTTTATCAAGTAACGGTTCTGTTTTCTCGTTATAAAGCTGCTTGTTTTTGTGCTAGTCACTGGATATATTCTTATCTTTTAATAAGTTATAACAAAACATATAATAACAGTTCCATAAATTTACACTCTTGATTAAAAAAAAAACATTCGAACGTGGTAAACGCAAAATTTGACTGCACAGAGCATCACAATGTAGAGGACGGTCAAGCCACATATGTTGTATTTGGCGGGTCCGTAGCCCAAGGTTGAGCCCCCGTTCGTGGGACTGACGAGGTCATGAACAGTGGATTCCTTTTTTATTTTGCGCTCAAGGAGACCTTAAAAAAAGATATTATTAGTCATGTACTCATGTTACGTAATTTGGTTATATTCATTCGTTCAATTCAGTTTACGCCTCAAGTTAAGGAGTACTGAGAAGGTGTGAATAGCATCATCATTACTAGTGTGAGGGACTGACGTGAGAATAAAGAAAATATTAAGGGAAAAAATTTCCGTTGCCGGGACTTGAACCCGGGTCTTTCGGGTGAGAGCCGAATATCCTAACCAACTAGACTACAACGGATTTGTGTTCCCTTAATTGAATAAAATTAAATGACGTATAAGTTCAATTTTTTAAGGCATCAAATATACAATGGAACTAGAAACTGTGAGTTTAATCTGCTAATTTATATAGTACAATAAAATTATTTATAATCATTCCATAACTCCTTCAAACAACCACCACCGAATTCTCACCATTCCTTACCTATTCCCAACCACCACAGAGGGAGAGGGCATGTTGCGTAACATGTTCAGTAATTTTGATTACACCTTAAAAGTTGAAGGATCATTTGTGAGCATATTGTAGACAACAATCATGATGTTCTTGAATGATTGTGAACATAGATCTTGAAGATAAATGTTACAGGACAATATTTTTCATCAAGAAATTATTGTAAACAACAATCATGATGATCTTGATAATTGCTAATGCATTGATTGACAATTTTATAATTGACATAGAGAATATATCTCTTGAAGATTTTAAGTTTAGCGATGAATGCATTTTTTGACAACTTAAAAATTATGATTATTTTTTGTTTGTAAAACATGTATTAATTAATGTTCAAGGAGAGGCTAAATAAATATTTTGAAGTAATTTAACAGCATAAAATAAAATTATACCTTTCTTTAATATCTAAACCGTAAATGATCCCTGCAATGTACCAACCCAACCAGCATTTCCCTATGGCCTTATGCCTAAACGGTACTCTTTCATGGCTCCAGGTTTTACAAGATTGCCATAAACAATTTAGGATATATGGGAAAAGAGAATTTTATTTCATAAACGTTCTTCCCAAAGGAAGAACTTCTTGATCGTATTTACATAGCTCCCCTTAAGAGAGGGAGTTTACTCACACATACTAGATTTTTAAGATGAGAATTTTCGGGGTAAATGACGTATAAGTTCAATTTTTTAAGGCATCAAATATACAATGGCACTAGAAAATGTGAGTTTAATCTGCTAATTTATATAATACTTATTTATTAATATTTTTAAACTTTCATCTAATAGTGAACATCTAGATTAAATTAGATAATAGGTTATGTCAAATTATAACGCTCATCTTTTTGTAACAGGCATGTGTGACTAGAATTTTTAGATTCATCAATTTCACCTTTATAAAAACTTATATACTTTCATAAGATTATAGTTTGCATTGAAACATAATCATGTTCAGTTTGACACATCATATTAACAACTATTCTTTACAAAAGAGTGTTCGATAATCCGTGTCCCAAAACTTGATCTTTTCAACCTTCTATTTGGCACGTTTTGCTTCAAAGTATTTGTTAAGTATCATATTTGCAAATTTAAGTGAGATTACACTTTATAGTACACAAGTGAATGCACATACCCCAAAACAATAAGGATGCCATGCTATATTCTCGGCTTATGACATCAAGTTTGGGCGATGGCTCACAACCAGACGTATGATACGAAAATGGGCGTATCCTACACCACCTACAACACATTTTGGATTATTTTCCACATTCAAACGTCTTTCAAGCTCACAACATCAAATGCAATTCGTCGTTCTTCAAATATAACATGTATACAATTTGAAGAACGACAAGTCTACAGATTGGTTGATTCAACTAATTCCAACCTTAACCAACCTCTATTATGTATTCATAGGTTGTTAGGACTCGATTATCTATAATTTAACAATTCTAGTTTGTTTTTAGTCCCTTTTAATATATGACTCATAAAGGCATTTCACCAAGAACCTATCATTTGAGTTCTTAAACACCACATCTTGTTTCAGACACCACTTATAGGGTATGTTTCCCCCCCTTTTTTACAATTTGCTCCCATCTTTGATGAAACTGAATAAATATACAACAATTTCTTGAGTTTGACCTTCATTAATAGTTAACTAACTCGTAAACACTCAAAATAACCTCTTTAACAACATGATATGATGTTACAAAAATATGTTTAAGCTCAAGATCAACATAAATATGATGTTACATGTCTTTCTTCAAAGTCACATGCTACTACACCCTTCTCTATCATCTACCACAAAACTAAAATTTTTCACCCACAAACGACGTGTGGCCGCAGACTGCGAGCCTCTCTCCCCACTCTCTCTCACGTCTGCATCCCTTTTTCCATATCGACATTCGTAATTGTAAAGCTACAAACCATCCATCATGGTTACTCTTAATAAACCATAAACCCTTCATCTTTGACACAACACACAATCACCCATCACAACTTATTATATTTTTGACAAAGGAAAACCCCAAGACAGAAAAGACAAGTTCATTGATTAGGAAACCGTCCACCTTGGAAATTTGGTTATGTCCATACATATTGGAACATATTCATCCAATTTAGGAATTTAACACGGTGTGCACACTTTTCTATACCTCCATCGGATCCAACAACCTCAAGATCCGATATTCTTAACAAACAAAAGAAGATAATAATAATAATAATAATAATAATAATAATAATAATAATAATAATAATAATAATAATAATAATAATAATAATAATAATAAGTTAAACTACAATTCTTAGATTTTCCAAGATAAACTAGTTGTATACTTGTATAAAATCACCCGCGTTACGCGTTTTACAACCGAGATTTAGATGAGGTGTTGATCAATCAATGAATTATACAATCGAGATTACATTTTGATTGTAAACGTTAAAAAAACAAAGAAATCTACACATAAGGTAACACATGAAATTTGTAACAAAATTACATAATATTACGTTATTTATATTAATAATATATAATATAATAATATTAAAACACTGTTCAATAAATTACATAATATTATGTTATTTATATTAATAGTATATAATATAATAATATTATAAATAATATAGTATAGTGTTTGAATAAAATAATAATATAGTTACTATTTTTTAAGTTTGAAAACTAATAGTATAATAATATATATAATATATCAGTGCATACAACCTATAGGTTAACGAGGCAGATATCCCTTTGTGGACCAATGACGTCATAAATATATCTGCCTCGTTTGAATGCCTCTAGCAAAGTTATCAAGTTCGAATCCAACTTTCTCTACCTTTAACCTACATGAGACCACCTCCCAAAACAAGTTACGATCTATCAAATCTTATTGGTTAACAAAGTACTGATGAGTCCTATTTGTGTACCGGTACTAGTTAAAAAAAAACATTTCTCATTATGTAACATATATAATACATTACATAGTAAACCTTATTACAACAAAAAGGGATATGTTGTGGCCCTATGCATGGTTACAAGTTACAACCACTGACCCTAGGGTGGACACCAACCAACATCACATATGGGCATCCCACTTGATCTTGGTCACATGGAGGATAGACATGTATGTACTCTCTGCATCATCACTTGTACTTTACCATGCATCCATCCACCACAAAATAAAGATCTTCATACTTCATATGACAACACCATCTTTGATTGTAGCTTTCTCCAATATGATTGTAATCCCAGATCTTATGTAGAATCCTTCATCTGCTCTATCACCTTCTTCAACACCCTGTCAACATTCCAAATCACCATTATTCCGGTTTTCACGAACATTCCAAACCGACGGTTATAGCGGTTTGACAGTGTGATAGTTGGTTTTTTGTATTCTAATTTTTATTCTTATATTATCAAAATTGTTAGTTTGTATTAGAACTTTTAAAATGATAAAATGATGTATAAAATAATAAATATACACAACTAGATATTCCAAAAATATGAAAAAAAAATGTTAAAAACGGTTGGGTTGGTTTGGTTTATACGGCGGGTGGGTTCCAAGTTTTAAACCGCCAGCCGGACCGTTAAACCGTCAAAACCAAAGATAAAACTTGGCTTACATCTTTATTCATGATCACCACATCACTTCCAATCTTTGCATTCTTGTCTATAATGCAGTTTCTGCAACAAAAATGGCAAACATGAAAGACCACAAATGCTTTTAAGGTGCTCCAAAATCATCAAATTTGACATCTTTTTACCTGATTTTCGTGTTACTCCCGATCCCGATTGGAACCTTTCCATTAGCCAGCAAAGACGCGATCTCGGATTCTGTTTGATAATAATCTGCCCCCAACATTAGTGTATCCTGTCATGGTTTTAAGTCAAGAAATTATTTTGTTTTGTTCAGTTCAGAGATCGGATCCGGAGAGAGAGTTATACAGAAATGTAGATGTAAAGAAGCTAATCATCACCTTGAGCTCGACCCCTGAGTCTATACGTGAGCGTTCGCCCACTATCGAGTGTTCGATGCTGCATTCTCTCAAGAAACAACCATGTGAAATGATTGCATTCTTTATCTGCAAAAATGCGCCATAAAAGTTTACTTTTTGCAACAATTTGATAAATCAATGCTATGCCATGCTTTGATAATCGGCCCGGCTTGTTGGATCGGGTTACCGGAAACCCGTTAAAAGATTTGACTTTTGGGTTTGACTTTACCTTGCATTTTTCAATCTTGGATGGTGGCAAGAATCTTGGAGAAGTGAAAAACGGGGTCTTCGGGTCATAAAATTGAAACTTGGGTACCTTCAAAGTGACATTAAACGATATCAAACGACAATCAAACATCAAACTGTTTATACTTTATACACATCAAAAGAACATAAGATTTAACAAGTGAATCACCTCGTCTGTAAGGGCCAAATTTGCATCATAAAAGGACTTGATCGTTCCAATATCCTCCCAGTAATCTCTAAACAAATACGCCTGCCATGATCATCAAAACTACATAAGAAAAAAAAATCGTAAAAAAACCACCAAAAATGGATTATATTTCCTTACTTGCACATTATGTTCTGTCACGGCAGCAGGAAGGATTTCAGATCCGAAGTCATTAGATGTTGGGTATCTCCATCTTAGTAGCTTGAACAAAACATCTTTTTTGAACACATAAATACCCATTGACGCAATATACGGTGATTCTTCAGCCTCTTGTTGTGATAAGCCAAGTAAAGTCGTATCAACCCGCTGCAAAAAGCCAAAAACAGAACAAAAGGTCAAGAAAACGACTTTAAAATCCTAAGTGTTGCTTGTTTACATGATGTATGCTCACCATTGCATGCAAATCTTCGCATGTCGGTTTTTCAGCAAATTGGACAACCTTACCCTTGTGATCAAACTTTAACAATCCAAAATCAGATGCCCGACTGAAAAATACAACACGGCGTTTCAGATCGATAAATGAATCAGAAAACAAAACAGATAAAAGAAAATAAAGTTTTGGATTCACAGACCTTTCACCAACTGGCACGCAAGAAACAGTGATATCAGCGTCTCTATCGATGTGATTCTGTTTGTACATTTAAAAATATGGTGAAATTACGCTAAAAATCTAGTGCTTTTCACTTCATGATGCTAAAAAATGAACATGCGTACCTGCAGAAGGTTCAGATAGTCCATACGGTAAAGATGATCACCCGACAAGATTAGTATATCCTCAATATCCTTGTTCTTGGCATCCTGCATTGACCAAAAAAGTCAACATGAAGAAACATTGAATAAGGCACTAATAAATACATAAAATTGAAGTTCTTTTAGGGTGTAATCAATCAATAAAATGAAATAAATACACACACGAACCTCGAAAACCCATGTAAATTGCCTCACGGCATCTGCAGTTCCTTGGAACCAATTCATTCCCGTTTCGCCAGATGTTTGAGTAGCAGCCAATACCTATAAAAAATCTCTCAGAACGTACAATAATTTATGTAATAATTCCTACTGGCATCAAGTACACAAGACCGAAATCAAATGCTGACACTTCAAATTTATACAATCTCGAACATACCTCCACGAAACCATCCCCGAAGTTCACACCATTGCCAAAATAAGTACGGGAAATGTGACGATTAAGCGAAGCAGAATTGAACTGAGTTAGAACAAAGATCTTGTTTATACTGCTGTTTATACAGTTGCTCATGGGGATGTCTATAAGTCTATAGCATCCTCCTACCGGTACCTGTACAACACAGATCATTAAAATCACAAACAACATAAAAACCTACATTTTTTGAGGTCAACTACAAGCTTCCCTCCTCAACCCTCACAAACGGTACAAGCATTTGTAGCAAAAAGAAAAAGATAAAGACGCTGTCGAAAAACCATGATCTGCCACTGCACATGGTTACGTGGGGTCGTTCATAATTCAAGAAAATCATAACATGATTCTTAGTAAAGATATAAAGAACCGGAATTTTTCCAAGAAAATAATAACAAGAATCTTGAAATTAATATAAAGATCAGTTCTTTTTCAAGTATGTGAATCAAGAAAATAACAAGAAGAAGCTTAAAATCGTTATAAAGAACCGGATTTCTTAAAGTATGTGAATCAAGAAAATCATAGCATGAATCTTGAATTCGATATAAAGAGCAACATTTCTTCAAGTATGACACAATAAAAAATATAGTAACAAAAATCTTGAAATCAATATAAACAACAGGATTTCTTCAAGTATGTGAATCAAGAACTCAATAGCAAAAATCTTGAAATTTTTATATCCTTGTATAAACCGATAAAAAAAATACTTACAGCCGGTGTAGCCGCTTTGCTTGTAAGAGGGAAGAGTTGAGTTCCTGCACCACCACCGAGTATTATCGCCGCCACATTTTTTGGATCAATCCTTCTTCTCTCAAACTTTGGTGCTGTCAGTGTCTATAATTTGAAGAACACACATATAATCAACAAATCTTGTACATGTTTTCAAATAATCAAAAACTAAAACTTAGCATTTTTTTTCTTTCTTCACATACATCATCAAATAAATCAAAAATAAAATCCTTTTAAGTGATAAATAAAAATAATCTTAATGACTGATCACAATTACCTCAACCAGTCATCACAATAAATTCAAAATGAAATTAATAATCACAAATAATAAAAAAGATAAACTTTCAATAAACCAATAAAAAAAGAGAAATCTTGTACATGTTTTCCCATGATCAGAAACTAAAACTTTTTATTTTTTCTTCACATAAATCATAAAAAAAATGATTAAATTAAAATGGTAAAAAATCTTGATAAATTAACACAATTACCTCTACCAATAATAACAATAAACTCAAAATTAAATTAATAATCACAAATAATAAAAATAAAAAGATTAACACTTAAAGAAACTAATAAAAAAAATGATAAAAAATCTAACCTGAACCAAGGTCTCTTTACCACTATCTGATGTGATAAGAGAGAAAGCAACCCCAGGTTTTGTAATCTTCCTAACCTGCTTCTGAAAGCCCAACCTTTTATGCACATTATTAACCCAAACGGTGCCGTTTAACCCCCCTTTCAAAAACCCTTCATTAATTCTTAAACCTCCATCACCCCCAGGCAAAAGGGTACCTTTATTTATCATTGAACAACAGTAATCCATCTTCAAGTCACAAACTTTCACTAACCCCACAAGATATTATTATGATTTACTCAGGCTAATGATAATGAAAGCCTAATTACAAAAAAAAAAAAAAAAAATACTAAATCTTATAATGTGTTGGTATAATAACAATCTAAGTAACCAAGTAAAGTATAGATCACATAAAGATGTTAATTGTTATTATTATTATTATTATTATTCAATGGGGTGTGAATGAAGTTACCAAGAATCTTGAACAGGGGATGTATGTAAGAGTGAGATTATTATTATTATTATTATTGCATAAAATTGTTAAGAAGTGAGGAAAAGATTGAAAATTTAGAGTACCCAAATGAGTGATTAGTGATTGTGTAGAAAGAAAGTTGTGAGTGAAGAAGTGAAGGGTGTAGATTTATTGGCTTGTGAGGTCTGTCACGAGAAAGCTGGTGTGGTGTTGCAGGTATGATGTCTGCATGTATTATATATTTGAGTGAATGTTCACCGTTCATTTGAAACTAGAAAAATATCTGTGTGTACTTGAGTACTTTACTAGTTTTTGTGAATTATGTTGTAGATGTAGATGGATGGAGAAAGGTGACACTATATATAGTAGTGTCGTTTTACACGTTAAACGCTTGTTACGTGCCTAGCATAAGCTGTGATTTACCTTGATCTCGTTGGTTAGTAGGGTATTGACGTGGTCTGTTAAACTAGGGAACGGTTAAGGAAATGTGTGATCTGTGAGTTGTAAATTTAACTAAATAACTGAATTAGGGAAAAGATCTTTGGAGTTTTGTTATTATAGTATGTGTCTCATAACTAAGAACATGTCAAAAGTTATGTATTCTAAATCGGGTCGTTTAGATCAAGTAAATTTAGTATAAAAAAATGTCGGATAATATAGTGTGGCGATTTACACATTTGATCAAGTTCTACATAATATGTAAGTATTTGGGGAAATGTTACATCTATATGAGATTGTATTCATAAGAAATATCTTGTATCTGACATCATCAATAAGTTATTATCTATTGGTTGTAGATGAAAGAAAAACTACACGGCAAAAGGGTATGATTGCCCATCGAACACATTCACCCATCCTCCACAATCCACATCATCTCCACCTCACGACCTTTCCCTCCATCACCATCAAGGGGATGGTGTACCCCTTTCATAAATCAAGAGAGGGGGAGGGGGGGGGGGGATGTGTCAATCGGGAAGATGAGGGAGAAGTCCCCAAGTTCGCCGAAAAATCAAGGGGAGGGGAGGGGTTCCCCATATGAGGTGAGGCCGCATTAGAGTCACCATGGATTGCAGACTCGATACCCCATAGTCTAAGAACTGTACACATTGTTAAACAAATACAAATCCAACAATCAAAAATCTAAAAAATTCAGGTTACAATAAAATTTGCATATATGGTCATATATAGGGGTGCAAACGAGCCGAGCAGCTCGCGAGCTACTCGAGATCGGCTCGGTAAAAAGCTCGAACGAGCCGAGTCTTATCGAGCTCGAGCACGAGCTCGAGCCTGAAATAAAGCTCATTTGATTATCGAGCTCGAGCTCGAGCCTTGAATGTAAAACTCGGTTGGGCTCGTCGAGCCTTATCGAGCTTTGCTTATTGATGCCATTTAACACTATATAGCCCAATTGTATTGCAACCCAGGCATTAACTAAGTTACTTTGGGACTTGGACTTCTTAATTGTCCTAAACGAGCTCATTAATTGTCCAAAACGAGTCCTTAATAGTCAAAACGAGCTCCTAAATGGTCCAAAACGAGCTCGAGCCGAGCTTAGGCTCGTTTAAACTCTTGCCACATACGTTTTGATCGAGCTTTCGAGCCGAGCTCGAGTTCTTAACAATACTATCGAGCCGAGCTCGAGCCCAAAATACAAGGCTCGAATCGAGCTCGAGCTCGAGCTTCTGAAAATTGTAACGAGCCTAGCTCGATAATGCAAGGCTCGAGCTCGGCTCGGCTCGTTTGCACCCCTAGTCATATATAATGTAATCGATTAGCTATTGGTTTCTTTCTAGTGGCCAAGTGTTAAAGTGGGGGCTGTGGACTGTGGTTGTGTACTTGTGTCCACATAATTTAGGCTCCACCAAACAATCAAACTGTTTGTATTCTTCCACCGTTTTGGAGGTTTTTCACATGTATTATTGAAATTTTACATTTTTACCATATTATTAACGACATTATATATAGACACATGCTGAATGTGACAAATATACGCTAATCAGAAATAAAAAAAATCAACTGTTGTTTTCGGTTGCCAAACAAAACAAGACCGGACCAAAAACAAAATATTGAACAATGCTGAGTAAATCACGACTCAACTCATGCCTAAGAAGGCAATGTTTATAATTGATTTACTCGGTTTTAAATCTTATGTTACAAACAAGAAAAATACAAAAAAAAAAGAAAAAATAAAGAAATAGTAATAATAATAATAATAATAATAATAATAAGGTTTTCGTTCATGTTATGAAACTCATGTATCATAATGTTTGGGAATACTATTAGAGCACCATAATATGCTCATGTATCATAATGTTTCGGGGGGTCGGAAGTCACCGGTTACGGGGGTCGAAACCGTATATACCAAAAAAATGCTATATGGATATCATATAATCGAAACTTCTAAGCGAAAATTTCGGGAGGGGGGGGGGTTAGACGCCCCTCCCCGCCCCTATACGCCCTTGCGTCCGACCCTATTGTCCAAAAGAGAAGTCCGGAATTCCTGACATAACTCAAGACGTGATGTGAGCCCTTGCAAGTGTTATCTTAAAACACAAAAAAAAAAAAATCCAAATTTTAAAAACCAACGAGTTGAAATATTCTTAATATATACATACATACATACACACACACACACATATATATATATATATATATATATATATATATATATTAATAAACCATCTAACCAACATTTCTCAAACCCTACGTATAGATGTTATGGCTATGGGTGGGATTATATCAGGTATGATTCATTGACCATTTAACTCAACCATTTTTCTATCTACACCCTATCATTTTCATCTCAAAAAACTTCATCTCATCTATGTTATCTATAAAAAATGGATGATAGCACATGTTTTCAAGATTTTCTAAAAGATTGCACAAACACATACCCGAGGCAAACCTACCCGATCATTACCCAACAAAATGAAAACTTTCATTCTCAACAATATATTCAACCCGGGTTTATATACCATGTACCTCAAAACATGAGTCCCAACTATGGTTATCCACCAGGAGGTTATGCACAATTTCACGGGCACAAATCGATCGAAAATTCAACGAGGCGGTTTTACGCAGTTTTGTGGGGGCTCAATGCTTCTATTTATCAAGTCCACCACCCGCTGACATTCAATCTTCAAGGACGTCGATCTGTCCTGATGGCTACTCCTTCATCATCAACAAAGTACAAGATGAAGAAATTCTAACACGTGCCTATATATTCACAAATCGCGCGACTCGATCATTGTAAACAACCAAAAAGGCCCAAGATTTATGGGGTTGTGCCTTTGCATATTTTTGGTAAGGAAGTTGGTGATACACCTCGAACCTTTGAAAATTTAAAGTCGCACTGGCACATGATGATAATTACGGTTAACTATGTAAGGCCCTGAAACCGGACATCATACCACGGGTCACATCACAATGTACTATTTAAAAATAAGTAATTCTCATAAAAATACGAAACAGTAACTTAAGTACAAAATACAAATTGTTTGAAAAAATCATTAAGTTAATATAATACAAAATGAACGAATGCCTTCCAAGCTATCATGAATAATCCCATATGCTAACCAAAATGCATTGCCAACTCAAATCACACATAAAAAACAATCTAACGTACATGCAAAAGCTAATTACACTGAATGAATTCTAATAGTTTAGGTTAAAGCATTTAAATCACATCAAAACACTTTATTAGTAAAACAAAACTACATCAATGTTAAAATCATCATTATTTATTTAAATACTTCAACTTCGTTGCATTACCCAAAAGGCCATGTACACTAACTTATAACTCCAACATGCAACTATGAACTATGCAAGTAATTTCTTGTTTCGGATTAAATTACTCGAGCACCAAAGGGACAACCACCAATGCATACCGATACGTAATTCAGTCAACCAAACTGACCCTTATCTAGGATACAATTCCTCATGAGACTTACTAAAATCGTTTGTTGTTAAGCATGGCAACTCGACTATACGTTTCTTAAAACTTACAAGGAACCCCTTAGTCTGAACACAACTGCATATACTAACATCGTTCAACAAAAACATAATTTCACATCATTCAACTACAGAACATACCCACGGTTGACTAGCGCGAAGTAAATACATAAGGTGGGACCTAATACATCATTGAGTTTTGAAGAAACACCAATATAACAATCCAGATATAAGAGCACAATAAAGAGAATATTGTATTAATGATTGCTAGGATGTCGAATACAGGTTGTTACAATGTTTCGACTATAATCTATCTTTCACAACTATCACAGGATTTTCTAAGTATTTTTCTGCCGAAGAGTGAATGAATCCTTCTCCTTGGGGAGAAGGGGTATTTATAGGCCTTCGAGATGTCCTGTGATTGGTTGGAATAGGAATGACAACTGTATTGTACGATCGCAGACCATTGGCGTTGTTGGCGCTGTCCTCCTGCGATAGGTCCACGTGTCCTGTATTTGTCCTTTTTGTCTATTTCTGTACCTCATACCTGCAGGTGATCATGGAGCAGGGAATAACAACCTCTGATTGGCTGTACGTCCCTTTCTTTGTCGGGTCACAGCTGGCATGTACGAGGTTATGTGCGCAAACTTCTAGAAGGTTTCGTTAGTGCTACACGCTGACGTGCACAGAGGTGTGTGGCCGTGCGCACGCGCGAGTACATATCTCTTCATGACCCGTTTTATTTTGCCGCCATAAGGTAGCTAATGCCTATAGAAATTTTGTGCATAATTACCTCTGTCAGGGTTTACTCGCTCATATGTTTACCCCGAAGGGTTTCATCACCTACACTATAATTCGTCATGTCACTAGGACAACGATTATTAGAACTCATTGCACCTAATGAGCAACAATGATTCTTGTCTTGATTAATCTTCTTCAAGCACCTCAACGATGCTATATTACATTAGAGCACACAGACACACGGTGTCTAAGACACATCAACTTCTCGATAACTATTAACCTCATACCCTTGTCACCGACCTTGTCTACTTACGTCTAAAAGCAAACCCTCATAATTACGCCTAGGTAAGGAACCGACACTATTTTATACTAATCTATCACCATTAAGGTTTGAAATTAAATGATTGACTCATAGGCTAAGACATTAGGGGGACGGGGCACTACCAAAATTGGTCACGGGTACCCCACCACCAGCACGGTAACACCGCCGCCACCCATGCTGGTAGTGGTCCTGTGACCCAAAATCTAGTTGTAGTTAACGGGCTGGTACCCGTGAGTTTCTCTCTCCCCCTTTTGTCCTTTTCTCTATATTATTTCTAGTGGAGTGATGCCTCCAAAAAACTGTTTCAGTGAAATGAATCACTCAGTGAAGTGATGTAACAGTGCATGATTGGTAGAAATCAGTGAAGTTAAAAAAAACATAGTGAAACGCCTCGTCCCCCTTACATGATACAAAACATACAATCATTATCGACACCTACAACACCTCATTCAACTACGATCACAATGCCACTAGCCCACTAATAAAAAAAACATTACACACCTGCACATGGCTAATAAAACCCAATAAAATCACACGCCATTAAGCAAGACGCATAAACTGTTATAAACATTTTTATTGCAAAACTCGTTATTTATATAAGACTCGTAACACGTTTAAGAAGCATGTAAGCATTAAGCAAGACGCATAAACACGTAAAAAGGGGATTATAACTCATTTGTAACATCTTGCCCTCGCGACATATTTGTTTCTTGTTGTTGTGGTGGAGACTTTCTAGGAGGTCATTAATGCTGCGTTGGTGATCTAAGAGGCGTGGCATGTCTTATGAACTAACAATCTCTCATGTCCACAATTGATGTGGGATTTGTCTGGCTTGTTACAATGTCCATGTTAATATTCTTAGTAGTTGATACCGTTACAATAACCCCCACCCCCCTAGGGACTCATCATCCTCGATGAGGTTACCCCATCAACCCGAACGACATAGGAGTGGCTCTGATACCATTTGTAACATCTGGCCCCTCGCACCACCAATATTGTCCATTTTGCCCCCGATGGGTTGCCCATCCATGAACTCGTAGATTTGTTTTTGGTTGCCGCGATTGAGACTTCCTAGGAGGTCACCTATCTTTATGCTACTTCCATCTAAGCACGCTTAAATATAGAGTTTTCATTTGCCCCACAACCAACTAACTCCAAAACGCTTTGGGGATTTAAGAGGCGTGGATGCCTTATGAACCAAGAGTCTTTCCTGTCCACGACCAATGTGGGATTTGCCTAGGTGTTACAATGGTCGATGTTAATCGTTTCAGTAGTTAGTGTCGTTACACCACCAGTTGCGAATATTGAAATCCCACACTATGAATCATCCATTCATGCTAGAAACCCAAACCTGTCAATCATACATTCCCATAAACAATGCAAAAAGAATTCCCATAATATGCCAACCCAACTACTCGCTAATCTTGTCTCCTACGAAACCCTAGTTCCATCAATAACAATAATCAAGCCATCCCCGACCTGTTTTGTAATCTGATGTAACGATGCCGACTACCGAGAAGAATATCACGGACCAATGTGACGCCCTAGGCAAACCCCACATCGGCCGTGGCTAGGAGAGATTCTGGGTTCATAAGTAATTCGCTGCCTCTGAAATCACCAACATGTTTTGGTCTTAGTTGGATGTAGAGCACATAAAATTCCATAGTTAAGCATGCTCAGGTGGGTGTTGTCCAGGATGGATGACCTACATGGATACACAAGCGTTGAGAGGTAATAATAAGTCCTTGATTATGATTAGGGTAGTTTACTTGATAATTACCATAGTTAAACATGATACATGTTGAAATTGAACATTTGTAGCAGGATTATGGGTGAACGGTACCCTAAGCCACCTCGTAGTGCACTTGAAGGGTAGTTCTGATAACATGTATGCTTAATTTTGAAGGGAAAGATAAAATCAACATGAAGATATAATAGAAAGTATAGCGGCATAATCGCAGTAAAGCAATAAGGGAGGGATGCAAAAAAGGGCATTTCGGCATCTTGAGTTCAATTTAAATAGGAACAAGAGGTCTCTTAATGGAGGAACTCAAAGAAAAAAGAAGCTAAGTACAGAGCTCAAAATGTGAGATTTCGAAAGGGAGGACTCAAGTTGATACCACCATCAAACTACAAATACGCATAACGTACTTTACTCTTTATTTTTCCTCTCATTATTGTTATTATACAATGCCTTATGAAATTATGAGTATGTCATTGCCACATGCATATTTATCTGCATGTCGATATAGTTTTTTTTTCCGAAACCAAGGATTTAGAGTTAATGTACAAGTAGTCAAAACACAAACGTACACATTATCAAACTTACCTCACACTTAGCTATTTTAAAAAAATGGCGTCGTTTAGTGTAGTAAAGCTGAAACATTTGTTATTGAACGATCAAAATAGAGTGAATTGTTATGTTAAGCCATATCAAGTGCTAGAAATGTACCAATTTATTGACTAACCGAATTGATATCGACATGCATGTACTATCCCGCTATCCGAACCGTTATCGATATCAAGTTTTATGGTGTTCGATTGTAAAACACATTTTAATATCCTTTGACTATATCACGATTTTAATTTTGGTTTTTTTTCTACTTTTAAGTTTCTAAATCAAGTGTTAGTGCTATAGTAATAACTTATTTAACCAAACTGGTTCCGAAGAATCCCATCATTGTGACTGTACCTATTGCTTTCTTTTTGGTGGGTGTACACTGTGATTGTGTCCACACAATTTAAGGCTCCACCAACGTTTAAAATGCTTGCATTTCTTTTCACCATATTATTAACAACATTTTGTACACACATTCTAACCTCCAAGAGTCCAAGTGTGACAAAAATATACTAAACGACTTTCATATGAGGATGTATAATGGACGTGGAAGTGAGGTACCAATAAATAGTGACGTGGAACGCCATGCCTCCCTAGCAGTTGGAAGCTCGAAGTGATTTTATTTTTATATTTTATTTAACAACTAATTTACCACCTCAAATGATTTTTTTGTTAAAAACCTGTACTTGTTAAAAGTTCAAATTACACAATGTAGTTTATTTTTTATGCACAATTCGATATAATTTCATTGAAAACATAACCGGTTTCAAATTAAGTATTTCTTGGTCTCTTATATGGCTTTGGCACGTACTTATATTGATAAGTTTGATGGAGCATATTTACGCACCTCGATTACCCAACGACGATGGATAATAGACATTTAACTTTTTTTGTATTTAACGTTTGTGCTTTTTTTTAATTGTCAAGGTTGTAGTTTTTTCTATCTTATTTCAAGTAGTTGTTATAATACTTTAGTTTTTTAAGTTATTATTATGTGATGTGTTTAAACATTAATTTAAAACATTTTTTAAGCTAAATTATTATTTTTTATTTTTTGTTTTACAAATTTATTTCATTATTTGTATATAAAAAATAAAAATAACATAACACTAGAAATTTAAGGGAGTAGGGGAACCACACTCCCCCGAATGTGGAGATCAATAGAAATGATAGCAATCCAACCCGAATACAAACTGAAACCCGAAACACTTGTGATGGATAATTTGAAAAGTGTTCGAGCATGGGATTTGTTTTAAAATTTTCATGGGTATGGAATTAGGTGATAATCTATCCGATTACCATAAATCATATACCATTTACCAGAAACATGTACCTGAAAATGTTTTATATATCTTTTGGTTTTCCCTTAACCCTAGTTTGGTTATGATTCATTCTTATCTATATCTATATCTCTACTACCTTATTAAGGAGGAGACATGGGTAAGAAAGTAATTTCACCATCATTTTAAGATGGCATACAAAAGGTCACAAGGTAAACAACTATATTTTTGCCAAATCCTTCCCTTTATGCCCCTATGTGCAACATTTGATTACAATTGTACAAATGACTCTATTATATTATTATTATTATTATTATTATTATTATTATTATGCATGTATGACGCCGTTAAGGGAAACTACTTGCTAGGTACTTATTCTACAACTGATTGGTTTGTATGGACAGTGTCAACGTAATGAACCACAGTTCACATGTATTAGTGTTCACATAACATTTCACTCAGTCAATACCTATATTTTGCATTTTCTCTCTATATGCATTATCTTATAGATAATATTGTTGCAAAAGATTTGTTTATTCTTTATTTTATTTTTGTTTTGGTATGATGACAAAGGTTTTTCATTTCTTTAGGTGATCAAGATGCAAGATGCTATCGTATATGAGTATAGAAGCACCAAAATCATTTATTGAGCTTGAAAATTACAGTTTACCATTCTCTCGAACCGATGAGGGAAATATATACCAATTTGCATTTGGTGGTCAGATAATAAATTGTCCTTTGAAAATTGATATATTGTTGAATTAGCACATAAATTTTTTAAATAACATAAGCGAAACTGGTAGTGCAACGAGCAGGGCAAAAACATAAACACCCGCGGCAACGCGCAGGCATTTTTACTAGTTACATTATAAAGAAGGAAAAATGTCTACAAATGTCATTTTACATTAATTTTAAGATGACATAGGAAAAGTCTCATGCTTAAGACCCAAATGTCATGTAATTTTTTCTCTTTCTACCCTTCATGCAAAACTTATTTGTCCACATTAGGGGTGTTCATCGAATCGAATATCGAATATTCGAATCGAATTTTTCGAATAAATTTTTTTTTACTAAATTCGAATTCGATTAAAAATTGTTCAATTCGATTCGAATTCGTATTCGAATAAAATCCCAATTCGAATTCGATTCGAATTCGTATTAGATATTCGAATACGAAGCGAATTCGAATCGAATTCGAATAAATTCGTTTTATCATATACTTTTTTAAGCTGTTCAAAACAAACTAACCATAAAACAACCTACAATTCTACAAAGTAACCATAAGTCCATAATACAACACCCCTAGTTTCCATACATAAGTAAGTAAGTAACCACACATCACAATAAAGAGTTCAAAACAAAGTGACAATAGAAATTAGAAATATTCAAAATACGAAATCGGGATCATCTGTTTCAATCCGAACAGCAAGCATGAAACAGCAACAACCACAAAATAATAACCTGCAACAATTCTGCAAAATAAATGAAAGGCATTATATTCCAAATAAAATGAACATATAAAATTAAAAGCAGCATATCAAAGATGGAATTTTCACAACTAGTCTTTTAAAAAGGTACAAACATATGAACATATAAAATGAACAGCAGCATACAAAACAATAACCTGCAACACTAACTCTTTTCTAACACTAGCTGTCCACAAAACAACAACCTGCAATCAAGAAGCAAACAAGTTTCCTACTCTTTTACTTAACCTACACCTAAATATAAGACCAATAGACAAAATGATTTACTCAACGGTGTTCGACAATAAACATATGAACTTACCTCACGGCTCACGCCTCTAAACATCTACGACGGTTGTTTCTCCCATTGACTGTCTTATATCTGAAAAAAAGAAAAAAAATGTTCATAATCAAAAAATATAATAAATAAAATTCAGCATTTAAACACATATATAGGTTTACCATCTTCAAACTTTTCAAGATCTTCAAGGTGCTCTTCCACATTAACCGGAACATCGGATGATCGAATCCAATCTTGACAACAAATGAGAGCTTGTACCATTTTAGGAGTTAAAGAACTCCTAAATGAGTCAAGTACTCTACCCCCGGTACTAAAACTAGATTCAGAAGCGACCGTAGAAATTGGAATGGCAAGGACATCACGAGCAACACGGGATAAAATCGGAAAAGTTGGACTTCTTTTCTTCCACAAAAATTACCCCATTTTGTAAACTTACCTTTCAAGTACTCCATAGCTGTATCATTGCTACTAGCATTGTCAACAGTCACGGTAAAAACATTTTGAAACCCCCAATCAAGTAAGCATAACTCTACAGCTCTCCCAATTTCATTACCTTTATGACTCGAAACTGGACAAAAATTAATGACTTTCTTTTGTAGCTTCCAGTTAGAATCAATGTAATGAGTTGTTAAGCACATGTAATTAATTCTTTGTATAGACGTCCACGTATCTGTCGTCAAACAAATTCTAAGTGCATCTCTTTTAATTTCAGCTTTAAGTTTGTTCTTTTCATAAAGATACATCTCATAACAATCTCTAGTGATTGTACTCCTAGATGGTACCACAAGTAATGGTTGAATAATTTTCATAGCATTTCGAAAACCCCTATTTTCAATAAACTTAAACGGGAGCTCATCTAATATTATCATCTCAACAATAGCTCTCCTACATGCTTGCTGATCAAATTTCCAAGCAAGCAAACTAGCTTTAGACTCATTATCAGCCCTAGAAGAACTACCAAAAACCAAATTAGTTTGATTAGAGCTTTCCTTTGTAGGATTTGATGGACAACTAGGTAGATGATTATTCATAGGAGATGTACCACAAGACTTTGATGAAACATTAAACACCCTACTACAGTAATTGCATTTAGATATTCTTTTTCCATCAGAAGTATAAAATTCAGTAAAGTGGTTCCACACAGGTGCTCTTTTAGTATAAACCCTTTTTTTCCCTTTCTTAACATCGGATGTAGCGTGGTTTTCAGAAGTAGAGTTACTAGGGTTTGAAGAAGAATTTTCCATTTCAATAATTGATAGTACCTGTGTAGAACATATATTAACTTCATAATCAATATATCAAAACATGTATTAACACACTGTCAAATACTCCAATAAGTCTAAAGTTACCTAACTTTAGTGGTTTAATTTCATACTCAAAAATCAGTAACACTCGTACAATTTTAAAACAAAAATATCAAACACAATATGTATAACGTTACCTAACTTTAATGGTTTAATTTCATACTCAAAAATCAAGATATCATAAATAATACCTAGATTGGGCTGCACCGCTGCAGAAAAAAGAATAAGAATAGGTGGAGTAGCGGCTGCTGGTGGTCCGGTGGAGTAGCGGCTGCAGATGGTTGACGGCCTGGTGGTCCGGCTGCAGAGTGGTGGGTTGGGGAATGGTAGCGGCTGCACTGCAGAGATGTGTTGAAGATGTGTATAAGGTTAGGTTAGAGTTTGATGTTGAAGAATGAAGATGTGTAATACGTATAAGGTTTAGGTTTAGGTTAAATTTAAGTTAGGTTGGGCTTAACTAGCTTGGGCTTAGGAAATGGACCATATTAGGTTGGGCTAAAACTTATATATATGTATAAAAATATAATATATATATATATATATATATATATATATATATATATATATATATATATATATATATATAGGGTAGGGATCCTAAGAGAACCAACCCCTATTTGAGAACTGAGAGAACCATTCTGAGCCACACATTTCATATAAAGGCAAAAAAAAAAATTTTTTTTTTTTTTTTTTTTTTTTTTTTTTTTTGCTTTAATCGCACATTTTTATGCAAGGATTTTTTTTTTTATTTTTTTTTTTCATTTATACATATGTGTATATGTCAATTATACATATGTGTATATAGCAATTATACATATGTGTATATAGCATTTTTCAGCTATACATACGTGTATATTTCAGTTATACATATGTGTATATTGCATTATACATATGTGTATAATGCAATTATACACATGTGTATACTGAAAAAAAAAAACAAAAAAAAAAAAAAAAAAATTTCTTACATATAAAGCAGCGATTTTTGCAAAAAAAAAAAAAAAAAATTTGCCTTAGAGAAATGTGTGGCCCAGAATGGTTCTCTCAGTTCTCAATTTGGGGAAAGGTTCTCATTTGAACCAAATCCTATATATATATATAAATAATAAATAAATATATATTATTCTTATTCGAATTTCGAATCGAATTTAAAATCATAAATTCGTATTCGATTCGTATTCGATTTACCGGACTCGAATTGAATCGAATTCGAATTTGAATTCTTGATCATCGAATCGAATTCTTGATAATCGAATCGAATTAATTCGAATTTTGAATTTTTCGAATTCGAATCGAATTCTGAACACCCCTAGTCCACATTCTTTTATCATAACCTCCAATTACCATTAATCTTTATCTATAATCTATATTATATTATAAAGCATTTGAGAAATGTATCAAAAACCAAATTAGTTTGATTAGAGCTTTCCTTTGTAGGATTTGATGGACAACTAGGTAGATGATTATTCATAGGAGATGTACCACAAGACTTTGATGAAACATTAAACACCCTACTACAGTAATTGCATTTAGATATTCTTTTTTCATCAGAAGTATAAAATTCAGTAAAGTGGTTCCACACAGGTGCTCTTTTAGTATAAACCCTTTTTTTCCCTTTCTTAACATCGGATGTAGCGTGGTTTTCAGAAGTAGAGTTACTAGGGTTTGAAGAAGAATTTTCCATTTCAATAATTGATAGTACCTGTGTAGAACATATATTAACTTCATAATCAATATATCAAAACATGTATTAACACACTGTCAAATACTCCAATAAGTCTAAAGTTACCTAACTTTAGTGGTTTAATTTCATACTCAAAAATCAGTAACACTCGTACAATTTTAAAACAAAAATATCAAACACAATATGTATAACGTTACCTAACTTTAATGGTTTAATTTCATACTCAAAAATCAAGATATCATAAATAATACCTAGATTGGGCTGCACCGCTGCAGAAAAAAGAATAAGAATAGGTGGAGTAGCGGCTGCTGGTGGTCCGGTGGAGTAGCGGCTGCAGATGGTTGACGGCCTGGTGGTCCGGCTGCAGAGTGGTGGGTTGGGGAATGGTAGCGGCTGCACTGCAGAGATGTGTTGAAGATGTGTATAAGGTTAGGTTAGAGTTTGATGTTGAAGAATGAAGATGTGTAATACGTATAAGGTTTAGGTTTAGGTTAAATTTAAGTTAGGTTGGGCTTAACTAGCTTGGGCTTAGGAAATGGACCATATTAGGTTGGGCTAAAACTTATATATATGTATAAAAATATAATATATATATATATATATATATAGGGTAGAGATCCTAAGAGAACCAACCCCTATTTGAGAACTGAGAGAACCATTCTGAGCCACACATTTCATATAAAGGCAAAAAAAAAAAATTTTTTTTTTTTTTTTTTTTTTTTTTTTGCTTTAATCGCACATTTTTATGCAAGGAATTTTTTTTTTATTTTTTTTTTCATTTATACATATGTGTATATGTCAATTATACATATGTGTATATAGCAATTATACATATGTGTATATAGCATTTTTCAGCTATACATACGTGTATATTTCAGTTATACATATGTGTATATTGCATTATACATATGTGTATAATGCAATTATACACATGTGTATACTGAAAAAAAAAAACAAAAAAAAAAAAAAAAAAAATTTCTTACATATAAAGCAGCGATTTTTGCAAAAAAAAAAAAAAAAAAAATTTGCCTTAGAGAAATGTGTGGCCCAGAATGGTTCTCTCAGTTCTCAATTTGGGGAAAGGTTCTCATTTGAACCAAATCCTATATATATATATAAATAATAAATAAATATATATTATTCTTATTCGAATTTCGAATCGAATTTAAAATCATAAATTCGTATTCGATTCGTATTCGATTTACCGGACTCGAATTGAATCGAATTCGAATTTGAATTCTTGATCATCGAATCGAATTCTTGATAATCGAATCGAATTAATTCGAATTTTGAATTTTTCGAATTCGAATCGAATTCTGAACACCCCTAGTCCACATTCTTTTATCATAACCTCCAATTACCATTAATCTTTATCTATAATCTATATTATATTATAAAGCATTTGAGAAATGTATCAAAAACCAAATTAGTTTGATTAGAGCTTTCCTTTGTAGGATTTGATGGACAACTAGGTAGATGATTATTCATAGGAGATGTACCACAAGACTTTGATGAAACATTAAACACCCTACTACAGTAATTGCATTTAGATATTCTTTTTCCATCAGAAGTATAAAATTCAGTAAAGTGGTTCCACACAGGTGCTCTTTTAGTATAAACCCTTTTTTTCCCTTTCTTAACATCGGATGTAGCGTGGTTTTCAGAAGTAGAGTTACTAGGGTTTGAAGAAGAATTTTCCATTTCAATAATTGATAGTACCTGTGTAGAACATATATTAACTTCATAATCAATATATCAAAACATGTATTAACACACTGTCAAATACTCCAATAAGTCTAAAGTTACCTAACTTTAGTGGTTTAATTTCATACTCAAAAATCAGTAACACTCGTACAATTTTAAAACAAAAATATCAAACACAATATGTATAACGTTACCTAACTTTAATGGTTTAATTTCATACTCAAAAATCAAGATATCATAAATAATACCTAGATTGGGCTGCACCGCTGCAGAAAAAAGAATAAGAATAGGTGGAGTAGCGGCTGCTGGTGGTCCGGTGGAGTAGCGGCTGCAGATGGTTGACGGCCTGGTGGTCCGGCTGCAGAGTGGTGGGTTGGGGAATGGTAGCGGCTGCACTGCAGAGATGTGTTGAAGATGTGTATAAGGTTAGGTTAGAGTTTGATGTTGAAGAATGAAGATGTGTAATACGTATAAGGTTTAGGTTTAGGTTAAATTTAAGTTAGGTTGGGCTTAACTAGCTTGGGCTTAGGAAATGGACCATATTAGGTTGGGCTAAAACTTATATATATGTATAAAAATATAATATATATATATATATATAGGGTAGGGATCCTAAGAGAACCAACCCCTATTTGAGAACTGAGAGAACCATTCTGAGCCACACATTTCATATAAAGGCAAAAAAAAAAAAATTTTTTTTTTTTTTTTTTTTTTTGCTTTAATCGCACATTTTTATGCAAGGAATTTTTTTTTTATTTTTTTTTTTCATTTATACATATGTGTATATGTCAATTATACATATGTGTATATAGCAATTATACATATGTGTATATAGCATTTTTCAGCTATACATACGTGTATATTTCAGTTATACATATGTGTATATTGCATTATACATATGTGTATAATGCAATTATACACATGTGTATACTGAAAAAAAAAACAAAAAAAATAAAAAAAAAAATTTTCTTACATATAAAGCAGCGATTTTTGCAAAAAAAAAAAAAAAAAAATTTGCCTTAGAGAAATGTGTGGCCCAGAATGGTTCTCTCAGTTCTCAATTTGGGGAAAGGTTCTCATTTGAACCAAATCCTATATATATATATAAATAATAAATAAATATATATTATTCTTATTCGAATTTCGAATCGAATTTAAAATCATAAATTCGTATTCGATTCGTATTCGATTTACCGGACTCGAATTGAATCGAATTCGAATTTGAATTCTTGATCATCGAATCGAATTCTTGATAATCGAATCGAATTAATTCGAATTTTGAATTTTTCGAATTCGAATCGAATTCTGAACACCCCTAGTCCACATTCTTTTATCATAACCTCCAATTACCATTAATCTTTATCTATAATCTATATTATATTATAAAGCATTTGAGAAATGTATCAAAAACCAAATTAGTTTGATTAGAGCTTTCCTTTGTAGGATTTGATGGACAACTAGGTAGATGATTATTCATAGGAGATGTACCACAAGACTTTGATGAAACATTAAACACCCTACTACAGTAATTGCATTTAGATATTCTTTTTCCATCAGAAGTATAAAATTCAGTAAAGTGGTTCCACACAGGTGCTCTTTTAGTATAAACCCTTTTTTTCCCTTTCTTAACATCGGATGTAGCGTGGTTTTCAGAAGTAGAGTTACTAGGGTTTGAAGAAGAATTTTCCATTTCAATAATTGATAGTACCTGTGTAGAACATATATTAACTTCATAATCAATATATCAAAACATGTATTAACACACTGTCAAATACTCCAATAAGTCTAAAGTTACCTAACTTTAGTGGTTTAATTTCATACTCAAAAATCAGTAACACTCGTACAATTTTAAAACAAAAATATCAAACACAATATGTATAACGTTACCTAACTTTAATGGTTTAATTTCATACTCAAAAATCAAGATATCATAAATAATACCTAGATTGGGCTGCACCGCTGCAGAAAAAAGAATAAGAATAGGTGGAGTAGCGGCTGCTGGTGGTCCGGTGGAGTAGCGGCTGCAGATGGTTGACGGCCTGGTGGTCCGGCTGCAGAGTGGTGGGTTGGGGAATGGTAGCGGCTGCACTGCAGAGATGTGTTGAAGATGTGTATAAGGTTAGGTTAGAGTTTGATGTTGAAGAATGAAGATGTGTAATACGTATAAGGTTTAGGTTTAGGTTAAATTTAAGTTAGGTTGGGCTTAACTAGCTTGGGCTTAGGAAATGGACCATATTAGGTTGGGCTAAAACTTATATATATGTATAAAAATATAATATATATATATATATATATATATATATATATATATATATATATAGGGTAGGGATCCTAAGAGAACCAACCCCTATTTGAGAACTGAGAGAACCATTCTGAGCCACACATTTCATATAAAGGCAAAAAAAAAAAATTTTTTTTTTTTTTTTTTTTTTTTTGCTTTAATCGCACATTTTTATGCAAGGACTTTTTTTTTTATTTTTTTTTTCATTTATACATATGTGTATATGTCAATTATACATATGTGTATATAGCAATTATACATATGTGTATATAGCATTTTTCAGCTATACATACGTGTATATTTCAGTTATACATATGTGTATATTGCATTATACATATGTGTATAATGCAATTATACACATGTGTATACTGAAAAAAAAAACAAAAAAAATAAAAAAAAAAAAATTTCTTACATATAAAGCAGCGATTTTTGCAAAAAAAAAAAAAAAAAAAATTTGCCTTAGAGAAATGTGTGGCCCAGAATGGTTCTCTCAGTTCTCAATTTGGGGAAAGGTTCTCATTTGAACCAAATCCTATATATATATATAAATAATAAATAAATATATATTATTCTTATTCGAATTTCGAATCGAATTTAAAATCATAAATTCGTATTCGATTCGTATTCGATTTACCGGACTCGAATTGAATCGAATTCGAATTTGAATTCTTGATCATCGAATCGAATTCTTGATAATCGAATCGAATTAATTCGAATTTTGAATTTTTCGAATTCGAATCGAATTCTGAACACCCCTAGTCCACATTCTTTTATCATAACCTCCAATTACCATTAATCTTTATCTATAATCTATATTATATTATAAAGCATTTGAGAAATGTATCAAACAAAATTAAGTAATTACTACATTTTATAAAAAATACAAAATTTTATACAAAAAATTATATATAACAAAATTATACAAAAAGGATTCTACACATACAAATATATGCCTATACACCATAAAAAGATTGTAAAAATCATGTAAAAAAATAATTTTGTGATGCATTTTCTTAAAAAAAAGTGTGCGCATGAATTGGTTCATGAACCCAAACCGAACCGAATATAACCAAAACCGGTCTTTCAAACTGGGGCCGAACATAAATCGGTTCAGACACGAACCAATTTGGAACCGGTTCGGTTCCTAGAAAAAAAACCGATCTGTGCACGTCTATAAAGTTCTCAGGTTGGGATGTTTTATGTGAAATATTTTCAACTAACCTAACTTCCAATTACACTTTTCGATGCCACTGATAGAAATTTATGGTGCAATTGATTAGCAATTGTATTGCATTGCTTTTATCATGTGAAAAAAGTTATGGATATGCTTCTTTGCAGGTTGATTACATATGAGCTGTTCCAACCTTCTCTTAATGTGGATCTTATAAAGGTCCCTATGCTTTCTTCTCCACGACAATTTCTCCAGATTTGGCACCTTCAACATATTGAGTATGACTATTAGTATAATAATAGTGGCTAATGAGTCAAACCGTTACTTCCATTTTTTTATTTTCTGAAACCCGAAACATTTATGACGGATAATATGAAAAATGTACGGGTATGGGATTTGTTTTAAAATTTTCATGGGTATGGAATTAAGTGATACCATGTCTGATTACCATAAATCATATACACATTTACCTGAAACATATATATACCTGGAAATGTTTTATTTATCTTTTTATTTTCCCTTAAGCCTAGTTTGGCTATGATTCATTCTTATAGTTTCATTATGTGAAAAAAAAAATAACTTTTCTGTTATAATATGTATTTAATGGGGACAGTTATTCTACAAAGTAATGAAAACGTGCGAAGTGTGCGAAGGCTCACTTTGTACATGATAATTACGTAATGTTTTTGTATGTTCATGAAAGCATTACGTAATTATCATTACGTAATTATCATGCACTTTGTACATGATAATTACGTAATGATAATTACGTAATGCCTTCATGAACATACAAAAACATTACGTAATTATCATTACGTGATTCTCATTACGTAATTATCATGCACTTTGTACATGATAATTACGTAATGATAATTACGTAATGTTTTTGTATATTCATGAAGGCATTACGTAATTATCATTACGTAATTATCATGTGCAAGTGAGCCTTCGCACACTTCGCACGTTTTCATTACTTTGTATTTGAACCCGTCCCTGTATTTAATAATGTTATTTATATTTTTGTTATGCCATAAAATATGAACTTATGTACTTGGATTTGTATCATCATTAAATTTACACATGATATACTCTAAAGTCTAAACCCAAATGGTATGCCCGACGTCCTATGTGTACTTAGTCGACATATACCCAACGAATACTAGGCCAAACACAGAACACCGTTTTGTAACCGAGTATAAGACCCTGTACCCACTTCATTACCACCCATAAGTAAAAACTTAATGGAAACTGATGCAACGCTGATTTAACAGTAGAAAAGGCAGTGAATGCGGAACAACCTCCCATAGCATCACAAATTCTATTCTGTTTCCAAATATCTAAAAGAATTTGAGGTTCACAATAAATGTGCATATACATTGGTCAAAATCTAATCAATGTTACTGTAGCTATTGGTTTCTTTCTAGTGGGCAGTGGGGGAGTGGACTGTAATTGTGTCCACACAATTTAAGGCTCCACCAACAATCAAACTGTTTGTATTTTTCCACCGTTATGGGAGTTTTTGTTTTTCTTGTGTATTATTGAAAACTTGCCACATTATTAACAACATTAATTATACATAGACACATTGTAAATGTGACAAAACACATTAGTTAGATATCAGAAAAAAAAAACATCAAACTTTCTTTTAACCAACTGTGTTTGGTTTCAAACTAAACTAGTCCGAATCAAGAACGAAATATCGAAAAACATTGTAGCAAATTTCGACTCAGCATGTCCCCAAAAATATAAATATAGGCCAAGTGGTGTAACCATAAAGATGCAAGACATATAGTTGATTTACACCATTATAGATCTTATGTTCCAAACAAGAAAATACAAAGAAGTAAAGATTTTCTTTGATGTTATGAAGCTCATGTATCATTATGTTTGGGCATATTATCATCTTGGATTCTAGTAGGTTAACTTTTGGTTGCATATCACTAGATCTTTTATTGAAATGATGGCTACATGTTGTGGGACTACAAAAACCATTATTGTTAAATTCATTTTTCTTCGAATCCAACTTTTTTAAGTGTGTGTGTCGTATTAGATCAGGCCAGGTTACTAAATTAACCAAAATTTCAATTATATGTACATTGTATGATCAAGAAACACACGATGCTAATCGCATGATGAATGTCTTGATTCAAGTATTCAACTCGTGCTAAAAGCCTAAAACAACATCATTTTCTCACGTCTTTTGATTTTTTTCTTAATGTCGAAAGTTACGAGAAACCTAAAGTTAATAGATGGATAATTTGTAGCTATATATGCAAACTATACCATTTAAAATCCTTAAAAGACCATGGCCAGTAATTAACTTTTACTAATCATGTCTGGTTTGAGGACTCCTAACAAAGTATTCTCTTTTCCTAATAAAAATACATGTTTAAATGATGAAAAATGCTCTTCAATTTAGATATTATTTTAGAAAGAAAAAATATATAATTGTTCCTAAATTAAATAGAACGATGACAACTAAAGTAATTTATTTTTACATAATTAATAAGCTTAGAAGTTTTTCTATTATGGTCTACGTACAAAAAAATCAAATAATAAAATAAATAATGTCCCCTGGTGTAGTCCTCGATGTGTCACCAAGTCACCATCATTGTGAATTATTGTTAAAAGTGTTCACACTCCAAGAATACTGTTAGTCGTGCGTTTTCATGGATCGCGGTTTACACTGAACGTTGTCTTGTAATATATCTAATGATACCAAATAAATGCTTTGTTTGCTGATACAACTATGTTTTTAAAGGGTTTTATACTGTCACGTGAGAAAATTATAAAAACGAATATGACATCGGTACCGATATTTAAACAACATTGATTCGGTTCTCCACGATAAAGAAAAAAAACACTATACCCATACCGAGAGTACTGGTTGGTTCTGTACGAGTACCTGTTACCAAATGCTTATCCCTAAAAAGAAAAAAAAAAAAAACCTGGTATCAATTAAAAAAGGGGGTTTTTACTAAAAAATAAAAAAAAGAGAAGAAACGATTTTTTAAATATTGATGTACGTTAGCAAAATAGTGACGACGCACGTTAGCATGTAGGGCGGTGCATGTTAGCAAAAGTAGGGCGGTGCATTTTAGCAAAAGTAGGTCTATGCACGTACGTTAGCACAGGGAGTCCAGGACACTATTAAAATGTCAATTTTTTAATATAGAGATGAATAATAGTTTTTGTTAAGTATTTAGATGATCTTTTTAATTTCTTTTTTAGGTGAAGGTCTATAAAATTGATATTTTTCGCATAAGTTTGAAAGTTTGAGTTTTGCCGTAAATAGTAATGATGTAGAATTGAGAGTAACTTAGATTTTTGTTAAGAAAAAATTGACATCTAGGCACCGTCAGATCCTTGTTACAGGCAACAGTGGCGGACCCAGGAATTTTTTTCATGGGGTGCGGAATCATAGACCTTATATAGGTTGTTTATCCGTCAGGTGGCCCGGGTCGGGTCGGGTAAACTCGTATACCAAAAATGATACTACTAAAATTATATTATCAACTAAAGGAAACCAAAAGCCCAAAAGTAATTTAAACGTCATTACATATGCATAACAAAATTATAAATCTAAAGTTGTTCTCTTCGGGTCTTCATTTTTTGGAATCTATCTATAACATCTTCAATCTCCACATTTCTAAGCAACTCCTTTTCAATAAAAGCAATACAACTATCATTTAAATTCTCATCACCAATCCTATTACGCAAATCATTCTTCACAAACTTCATTGCCGAAAAGCTTCTTTCAACGGTTGCGGTTGCGACGGGTAATGTGAGAGCTAGCTTCAATAAGCGATACACCAATATAAAGTTAAGGTGTTTCTTTGTTTCGACCATCAATTGTACAAGACTTGATAAACCATTCAATTTGGCAAATCTTGTATCCGCTTTTACATTATCAATGTAGCTCTCAAGTTCAACTGGAAGTCTTCTTTTTTCTTCATCATCAAAATCATGAGGATACATCTCGGCTAATCGTAGTAATTTTGTAACATCAAACGCACCAAAATTATCACAAGGAGTCAAGCTATGAATACAAACAAGTAACTCAGATGTTACCTCGTTAAAGCGGTTTCCAAACTCTTGGATTTGCATATCTAGAACCGAATTGAAGCATTCAACCTTATAATAGTGGCGAAGTGTGATGTTTGTCTTTTTTCTTGGCATCCTTATGTCAACATATTCAGCATCCATGTTTACCACTTCAAGTTCATGCTTATCACAAAAACAATTAACTAACTCTAAGAACTTGTCAAAACCCTCTAATCTAAACTTTGTAAGTTGGTTCTTGGTAGTAGAAACTAATGAAACCGCATTCAACAAATCTTGGTCTTTCCTTTGAAGACATTGGGACAATGTATTTGTCATGTCTAGAATATGCAACATCCAGTGTAAGTGGAATACAAAATCGTATTTTTTCATCTCCATCAAAAGTCCATCCGCTTGTCTACTATTAGAAGTAGTGTTACTCGAATTTTTAATATATACAAGCACTTCCATAACCGGTGTATATAAAGTAATCAAACGAGAAAGAGTCTTACAGTGGGAACTCCAACGTGTATCTCCGGCCCTTGAAAGTGAGAGTTCTTGATTCAATCCACTCCCGGTGGTAACCAGATTATTTTCCACGTATTCTTTTTGGCTTTCGCGAAGCATGTCTTGTCTTTTGCAAGATGCACAAACGACATTTGTCAAAGACCCTACCATTTCAAAAAGTCTCCAAATAGCCGTGTGTTTTGTTGCAATCGCCACAACAACAAGTTGAAGTTGGTGTGCAAAACAATGAACATAGAAAGCCGAAGCATTCTCCTTTAAAATTAGAGCTCTTAATCCATTAAACTCACCCGACATGTTACTTGCGCCATCATAACCTTGGCCTCTAATCCTAGCCAAACTCAACCCATTTTGGCCTAATAAATTATCAATGGCGGGTTTAAGAGTTAATGCGGACGTCTCCATGACATGAACAAGCCCAATAAATCGTTCCTTGACTACCCCACATTTATTAACATATCGAATAACCACGGCCATTTGTTCCTTCTTAGACACGTCACTTGATTCATCAACTAGTAAAGAAAAAACATCATCTCCAAGATCTTGAAAGATTTGTTTTAGTATCTCTTGAGCAAAACAATGTTTAAGATCATTTTGAATCTTTGGACTTGTCATTTGGTTATTCCCCGGTGCATTCCCTAAGATAATCTTACCAAGATCTTCGTTTATTTCACCCATTAATTCTAAAAATTCCAAGAAATTTCCTTTATTTAATGATTTTTTTGATTCATCATGACCACGAAACGCTGCTCCTTGATTCATTAATTTTTTTGTAAGTCTACAAGAAGCACCTAATCTAACTCTGTATTCATGTTTTTCCTTTTTAGTACGTTTATCAACCTTGGCCTTAATGGATTGCTTTTCATTAAGCAAATCGTCACACTTTTTCAAGCATTTGTAGTGCAAGCTATTAACTTCACCCCTATGTTTTGTAAGGACCTCATGAATTTTTTTCCAATTGTTACACCCTTGGGAAATAAACGAGTCCCTATGATCTCCAAAGGCCCCCCTAAACAAATAACAACATAAGCAAAACACACGGTCCGACTTTATACTATACTCTAACCACCCCTTATACGTATCATACCAAGTTTCTTTAAATCGCCTTAACTCAACACCAAACTTTGATTGTGGAAATTCTATACCTTCTGGTTGATATGGTCCTCTAAGTATGTATGCCCTTCTAATTTCGTCTCGTTGATTAACGTTATATGACGAAATCGGTTTCCTATCGGCAGGATCCGTAGGAAGAGTATCCAAGTCAACGAATTCAGGAGTTTTTGAAGATGATTCTCCACTTTTCCTTCGAAGAAACCGTTCCATCATAATATAGCTCACGTTTCCTGTTAAATTGAAAAATTAAAAATACTTATAAAAACACCATTCCAAAATTCTGTTTTGTTTCTAACCCAAAGACCCAAAATCTAAAGACTAAAACAAAATCAAATTACAACAAATATATCCATGTGAATGATATATCAAACTATATTATATATAACAAATTAACAATAAAATATGTCCACTGTCCATTTGGACAATTCCAAAACAGCAACATGGCACAGGAGAATTTATTTTACAAAAGAAACGTGGCAAAAGCTTGGTCTTTCACTCTTTTAGGTGTGAGGTGTAAAAGCTAAACAATTCATCTTCTTACACGTTGCACAAAACTACAAAATAAAGGAATATCTCTAACTACCAACTAGTGAATACAATAATTTAAACTCATTCCTTTACGCAATACCTTTTGGGGTTGTTCACTTGTGTAACACCCTAAAACCGTAATACAGAAAAATACGCAGCGGAAAATACCAACCGAAAAATTCATTACTTTAATAACAACCTTGAATGTTTAGAAACCAATTCTACTAAGTATTTTAGGTGTTACATCTTCTATTGTTTCTTATTGCATTCAACAAAACTCATCTTTATTTGGTTAATGACCGTGACCGCGTACTATCCGCATCCTCGCTTGATCGCCTTCCTTCCCTTGCCTTGAGAGGTAACAAAACAACCTACAATCACCACATAACCATATCATTAGTTCGGTAAGTGACTTTAGTTAATGTTTTACAACATAGTGACAACATCCCAAGGAAGCTAGATAATCTCTTCGACTTGTCTCTCCCAAGCTCGAACTAGTTCAAAGTTACGAGCTCGAGCCCGATCTTTGGATCTAGCCTTGACATTTCATGCATTCATCCCCATCTAACTTGCATCTTCATTACCGTTCACACAACAATGTGGTTAGTACCTAATAACAATACATACATATACAAGAGTTCCATGATTTCATTTCAATGTCCCACCATCCTATGATCTTAAACATTCTTACTAAGGTCAATCATGGAGCTTAGAATAACCTTAAGAATCCTTACATTCCCACATAATGACACATGATAAACCATGTTAGAAAGAGGAAAAAAAAACAAAAGTTTCAGGGGTCCACCGTACCTTACTCTGGCCACCGTAAGGTACGGTAGCCCTTGTTTCAGTTTCTACCGTAAGGCAGTAGAGGTCCACCGTCAACTTTCTGATGTCCACCGTACCTTACTTTGGCCACCGTAAGGTACGGTAGATGTCCACCGTACCTTACTCTGGCCACCGTAAGGTACGGTAGCCTCTGCACATTTGGCTTATTTTCTTCATTTCCTTGCCTGCTTTCCCCCAATCTTTGAACGCCTTTAAACTCATATTCAAGGCCATTCCTAAAGGGCACTTGGGGACTTGTTTAACACCATTTAATCATGCTTTAAAGATGTCCGTTTATGGTGGTTTATAACCCCTTTCGGTTTAACTACAATCCATCCGATTCTTACCCAAATCGACCCGTTAAGGTCTTAGTTATACCAAAACCTTATTTGATCATCCAAAGGGCATAACCATCATTTTGTTAACCCATCTAACTCTTGTTAAACTAAAAATCATCATCCAATTATTTAATTATGACCCAGTTTATAGGTTTATCCTTTGGTAATTCCTTAGAGTTCCCAAAACACCCTCCTCGACTTATTTTACAAACTAGTCACCCGTGGGTGACACTACTTGGTTTAATTCCATTGTTTTTAAACCGCTTAACTTATTTGGAAATCTCTAAGCCCTCATGGACTTAGTTTTCTATCATTTCAATATTACATTACTATTGGTCATTCTTTGGCGCACTAGCGCGCACTGGACATAGTTTTGCAAATAACTACCAATTTAACGCCCACACTTCACAAGGGTGGTTTTCATACGCATATACTACGACTACATCATTCCCATTCTATATGAACATAATTCAATATCATATATGCGAGTTAAGTTTGGGAATCACTTACCTCGAGTCTTCCAAATTCATGCTCGTTTACTTGACTCTTCTTAGTCCATTAACCCTCCATGCTTGAGCCTATCTTGCCAAGGTCCACATCCTTTTATGTCGTCATGTTTACAACATCATTAGTATACACGATCAACAACCATTCCCAACCCAAATATCACATTGACTTTCACTAGTCAATTTCTATCCTTCTTAGAACATATATTCGTAACCACGTTTATTCTCACATCATGTAATACAACGTATTATCATATATGCCTCATAGTCTAACATGTAATGGATCACATAGTATTTCTAATCATATCATCATGTTTGGGAGCCTAACCATGTTATTCTACATTATTGACTTGGCGGGAAGCCATCTTTCAACCATTCAACTTTCTAGTTAGAAATATATATCCATATTAGCATACTAGGTTGTATGAGATTCACCATAACATCATGTTTATACCTCATTAACATACAAGATCATTCGTCTTACCAAATAAATCCAACACCATGTCGTGCATAATTTTATTTAAACATAGTGTACACACTACTAATGCATTCTTCTTACCACATCATACAATCAACTAAGTCCCCACATAAGATACTTCCTAATACAATCCTCATGTTTACCTATTATCAATTATATCTATTATCACATTACTTTCATATTTGTCAAGTCTTGCATACACAATCATACATCATACTTATCTAGACATTCCATCAAACACATGGTGTGCGTACAACATTCTAAGCTCAATGTACAAGCTCCTAATACACGCATTCCTTCAAAACGCATAATCACCTTCAATCATCATCAAATTTACACATGCATATCATCAACTACACATCATTCCTACCATTGCATGTATTTACAACTAATTTAACAATATCAAGGCTCAAATGAAAACCCAATATTATCATCCTTTGCAAACAAACAACCTATAGTGAATAGCTCCTCTCTAACTATTAGAGATGATCAATATCACATAAAATCAAGCAATAATATGAATTTAACATGTTTTGCTCAAAACCCACATATGGGGTTCGAATCCTACACGAAATTTGGGGTTAGGGTTCATACCAAAGCTTAATTCTTGAAGATTAGCCCGCTAGAACCAACCATTCATCTCTTACATCAACCTCTTGCATCAATTCTTCATCTTTAGGGGCTTAGGGTTTGGTTTGAGCTCAAGAATGCCCTCAAAGAGGGCTGAATTCGTTTACCCCCAAATGGGGTGTGTTTGGATCATTTATTTGTGCCATATTTACACCACAAGTCCCTCAAGTTTACCCCCAAGCCTTTTGTTATCAAAACTTTAACTAGGCAAGTTTCTTTCTAGTGTTATTTCCCCATTATAAAGATAATAACCTCCAATAGAAATTTTCATAATAGAACATAATCCACACTCGTATCATCCAATTTTACTACCCGAAAAAGGCTCAGTCTACTATTTAATTCATCTTGTCATTTCTTATTCACGTATAATAGCGTGATTAAGCGAAGCGGATTTTTGGGATGTTACAAGTCTACCCCCCTTCAAGAGGGTTTCGTCCCCGAAACCTCCTTCATCACTACCGTACTAGGTATTCTCTACTTACTTATTTACTCGGTCACTTCATTCAAAGTTTCATTCCATCTCGCAAGCCCACATTAAAAACTATACTATGACTTTAATCGTGACTAACATAATTATATGTCCACACTTCCTACTATAAACTCGAGCCTTCATGCAATTATCAAGCATACCATACTATCATAACCTAACTACTGTTTCATATTCACTTAATCATACTTAACTTAAGAGTCCGACATCGTTCTATAGTCACTACCGGACCAATGTATCTACCATACTCACCCCACCCCTTTTTGGTAGATTTTAGAGCCATTCTATTCATGCCTATTTGGTTGTTAGTTCATTTCATGCGCTACCTACTGTAGATACGTATGTCCATTGCTTAACAATACCGAGTCTAAGCTAAGACTCATTCATCTTTTTGACCTTTAAAAGTCAAACCTTCCGAGCTACAACATACGTAAGATATCATTCATTCATACGGGGGTACTATTCAACATATATAAATTTCTATTTAACAATCACAAAATATCTAAGTTTACTAACCTTCCTTTTTACAACGTTATCCCACCATCCACATGTCGGCTTAAATTGCTCATTCACAAGTCCATGCCATACCTAGCTTGCTTTAGTTCATTCGCATTGAGTTCCAACTCGGTAACATCATGTCACCTACCTTGTGGATTTCATTATACCCATAAATTCAACCATTCGTATCTACAAATCATTGGTTAGACATATACCTTACATTTCTGAAAATTGACCTTCATCGGTCCATGCAAGTTTTCTTTCACCCGAAATGTGTAATCATATACATTTCCTTCTTGATCTCCTGTTTACGAGCTATACTACATTACTTATTCCATTCCTTTACACAAGATCCTTACATTTTATTCACCATCTTGTAAATTTTCTACAAATTGACTTTTCAAGGTAATGTGCCATATCCTACTACTCTATAATAATTTCTACATTGCATTCTCGCAATTCATAATATCATTCATTTTCTGCATATAGAGATACGAACTTTCAAAAGATCAACCGTTCATTCGTTTTCACATTAATACCCTGCCTTACCATCTTCCACTACATATATATATATATATATTCATTTTACATGCCACATAACATGCATATCTAAATTAAGTTACTAACTTGTGCTTATCTTGGTTAGAGAGAATAATGTATTCTCTCCTTCATTCCTATCCAAGTGACTCACTTCATAGACTATTCTATATTTCTACAACTTTTCAACAATCTGACCCATTACTTGGGTAATTCTATATTTTTACATTTTCACTATTTGACCCGTTCAAGGTCATTTCCACAATTTCAATAATTTCACCCCTTTTGACCCTTTATGGTCTTCCCAACCGTTTTGACCTGTCAAGGTCTTTCCAATCGCAGGCAAGACACGAAAAAAAGGTCTTATCTTCACTTTTGTCTTTTCACTTCAAGTACTTGATCTACTGGTGTAAATTCATGGAGCAGCCCAAGAAACTATGACATTGGATACTCTATTTTTTTTAACGGCCCAACGGTACACACCATTTAAAAGAATTGCACCCGCTCGGGATCTCCCGAGCCCCCCAAGGTCCAGCCCCTCTTTTCAGTTAATCGCTTACTCAGAGTGGGATTTGAACCGTGATCCCTCGGTCAGGAACCACACTATTATGGGTAAGCCTTTCCTTTGCAACCACTAGGTTACATCATTTTTATACTCTATTATTTATAAATAAAATAAAAATTAAATGAACGTCTAGAAGAGCCTCATATATATCCTTTAATGAGAGTATTACGTCCATATGACTTCAATCAAACCAACAGCCTGATAAAATTAATTTACATGGGTACAACTACTCTTCGCTTATACATGATGTGTTTAAGGTTGGTCTTCCCATCAAAGACAAAAAAAATAAAAAAATACAGTACTAGGTTTACATAGATTTTGTAGTAACTCACATTCTCAAAACCTTTATAATATAGTGACACATTGTTTATGAATTTGTATTAAGGGTAACTCAAATTCCCCATAATATTGAGGATGTAAAGTAAAGTAACTAGATAACATAAATCGCGACTTAAGGAACCACAACAAAAACAAAAAAGGTACCAAAAATATTAATATCAAGCTATTTATAACAGAGCTCGATAAAAGAAAACTAAAGCTAAGGCAACCCATAGTGTAGGAAAAACAAAGACCTCGGTAAAAAAGTTATGACTTATGACAAATGTTTGCACTCCCAAAACGGTCCATAACATTTTTCCAATGTCTTCAAAATTCAAAAACTCTCATGTTAGTTTGAGTCTACCTCTGCTCCTCCCTTACACATTGAGGATTTCCATAGTACTTACTAGTGTTGTCATCTACCTCCTCTTCATGTGCCCAAAGCATGCGAATCTCCTATCCCTTATACTATTTGAGAAACGTATCAACTTTTTGTTTCCTAAAAAAAATTATTTCTTATCCGGTACAATCTTGTGTGCCCACACATCCACTTCAACATCTTCGATCATCTCGCTACCTTTAGCTTTTGTTCCTTGAATTAGATAACTCCCACAAATCATGGAAAGAAGACGAAAAGTACACACCTTCCGTTTAATCTAAAAAAATAGGGTTTGGAAAATAAATAAAATACCTCACATTGATTCACCTAACAGCAACAAACATTTAAAACAAAAGTTCTGTTTAGGCAGCAGAACAATCTATCACGGGATGTCATGTCTAGACATACACCTAAACTATTTGCCATTTTGCTAAATGTCATCTATCATCCAAATGCATACATACATCCATATTGGCTAGTGCATGCAATTGGGATAATACATGTACCCAATTCTGATTCTAGTCTTTATCATCATTTTAACTAGGATTCTATTACCCCGCGCTTCGCGGCGGGAGCTCCTGTTGCGTTGAGGGTTTGATGGACGTTAAAGATCGCGCGTCGCTGTGGGAACTTCTGTTGCGTGGAGGGTTTCGTGGACATAAAAGATAATATTAAGTGACTGTTATTCTCGCGTGGGTTTCAAAAAATAGTCACGGCTAAAAGCTAAAGGTTTGGTGGTCAAAGTTTGAAACCTAAAAGCTAAAAGTCTGGCAAATGTGCAATGGAAGTTTAAAAAATTTGGGTGGTCAAAGTTTGAAATCCTAAAAGCTAAAAGTTTGGTGCTTAAAGTTTTAAATCCTAAAAGCTAAAAGTTTGGTGGTCTAACTTTGGTGATAAAATTGGAAGAAAATAAAGTTAAGCTAAAAGTTAGTTGCCAAAGTTTTAAATCTTAAAAGCTAAAAATTTGATGATAAAATTGAAAGAAAATAAAGTTAACATGGTGGCCAATAGATATATATAATTGTTAGAGGGAAAGAGAGGCATCAAAAAGCTATACCATATACTTTCTGAGTTGTGCAAAGTATGTGCAAACTAAAAAGAGGTGGGGCAATAGCAATTCACTATTCAACCGTAGCATCTTTAATAGTATTGGAATTGTAATTTCCTTGACATTCCATTCACAATGATTTACAATATATAGATATTTACAACCGAATCTCCTATAATTCGGGACATATTCTTAGCTGTTAATTACAAATCGTTTCCTATTATACATAATCTATTACACCCCCGCAGTCGAAGCGAAGGGTGGCCGAAGACTGAGACTGGAACGAAAATCATCAAACAGCACCTGAGGAAGACCTTTGGTGAATATGTCTGCAATTTGATGGCGAGACGGAACATGAAGGACGCGAACATGGCTGCGCTGTACTTGCTCTCGAACGAAGTGGATATCTAGTTCAATGTGTTTGGTACGTTGATGTTGAACTGGATTTCCCGAGAGGTAGATTGCACTCACATTGTCACAGTAGACTAAGGTGGCACGTGTGAGAGGATGACAAAGCTCCAAGAGGAGATTGCCAAGCCAGCAGATTTCAGCAACGACATTCGCAACGCCACGGTACTCGGCCTCCGCACTGGAGCGGGAAACTGTGGACTGTCGCTTGGAGGACCAAGAGATGAGGTTATCCCTAAGGTATACACAGTAGCCGGAGGTGGAGCGGCGAGTATCTGGGCAGCCTGCCCAGTCTGCATCAGTGTATGCACGAAGAGAGAAGGTAGAAGAGGGTGTCAGATGAAGACCCAAGTCGATAGTACCCTGGATGTAGCGAAGTATCTGCTTTAATGCATTCCAGTGAGATTCCCTTGGAGTGTGCATATGCATACAAATTTGCTGAACAGCGTAGGAAATGTCTGGACGGGTGAAAGTCAAATACTGCAACGCACCTGCCAAACTACGGTAGGAGGAGGGATCAGAAAATAGGGGACCGTCGTCTGAACTTAGTTTTGACTGAGTGTCAACGGGAGTGGCAACCGGCTTACACGAGTCCATGGCAGCCCGGTGAATAATGTCTTTAGCATATGCAGCCTGAGATAAAAACAGATGATTCCCCGTGCGTTGAACCTGTATACCCAAAAAATAAGAGAGTGGCCCCATGTCTTTCATAGCAAACTCACCGGACAAAATGCTCATCAACCGTTTACGCAGATCGTCATTGGAGGTTGTGAGGATGATATCGTCGACATATATGAGAAGATAAGCGATGTCGTGCCCGTGATGATATATGAATAGAGAATTATCCGACTTGCTCTGCTGAAAGCCATGAAGCGTAATGAAATCTGTGAATCTTTGGTACCAAGCACGCGGAGCCTGTTTGAGCCCATACAGAGACCGTTTGAGACGACAGACATGATGTGGAAAATCTCTATGACGAAAGCCCAATGGGCAATGGTTGATGCATGTAGACGGTTTCCTCCAAGTTACCATGTAGAAAAGCATTGGTGACATCAAGTTGATTTATCGACCAAGATTGGGCCAGAGCAAGAGACAGAACTGTACAAATAGTGGCCGGTTTAACAACCGGACTGAAAGTTTCCCCACAATCTATACCAACTTGTTGACTCCGACCATCACATACAAGTCTAGCTTTGTAACGTTCCAGCGAGCCGTCCGACCTGAATTTATGTTTAAAAAGCCACATGCTGCGTATAATATTCATATCAGGGTGACGTGGTACTAGCTCCCAGGTCTTATTTTTAATAAGTGCACTAAACTCGTGTTGCATGGCATTGTACCACTCTGGTATGGATAAGGCAACCTGTGGGTTTTTGGGGATGGGACAGATGGTGGATGTATTAAGGTTAAAAAGTTGTTTGGGTTTAACAATACCGCTTTTGGAGCGTGTTTGTATGGTTCGGGGTGGCTCAGGAACGGGTACCGGTGGAGGGATGGTGTTGGCAGTTGGTTGGGCCTGTGGAGGTGAAGTAGTGGACGGTGGGGGTGTTGGGTCAGTGGTGGTAGAAGGTCCAGGAGGGATGGACGAGTGTGGTGAGGGTGGGGAGTGGGCCGTGGGTGAAGGATAGGTATTGTTTGGGCCTGAGGGAGTGGGCTGTGAGGGGGAGCGTGGGGAGTGTTCGTTGGGCTGTTGGGAATGGTCAGTGGGCTGTTGTGGTGAGTGGGGTAATGGGCCGGTGTGTGGTATAGTTTGTGGGGGAGTAGGATTGGTGGACACTTGATCCCACAGAAGTGGATTAAGGTGTGTGTCCAAAAAGTCATAGTTAGGTGGGGTGGTGGAGTGTTGAATTTTATATGGAAAAATGGTTTCTTCAAAATAAACATGACGCGATATAAAAATCCGATTTGTTTGGAGATCTAGACATTTATATCCGCGGTGGTTGGGAGGGTAGCCAAGAAAGACACAAGGTTGTGACCGGTTGGCTAGCTTGTTTATGGTGGTGGGTGGGGCGACGGGAAAGCACAGGCACCCGAAGACGCGTAGGTGAGCATATTCGGGAATGCAATGGTAGAGTAAATAGGTGGGGGAGAAGAAGTCATGTTGTTTGCTAGGAAGAATGTTGAGAAGGTAAGTGGCGGCCTCGAGGGCATGATGCCAAAGGTTTGGTGGGAGTGAGGCTTGGGCAAGGAGCGTGCGAAGCATGTTGTTAACGGTGCGAATTTTGCGCTCCGCCTTGCCGTTTTGGGAGGATGTGTGCGGGCAAGAAAAACGAAATTGCATACCATTTTCATTACAAAAGTTAAAAAAATTGTTGTTTGCGTATTCTTTACCATTGTCACACTGAAATTGTTTGATCTTACGTTCGAATTGGGTGTGTATGTGGTTGTGGAAGGCGGTGAAGGTGGCGAAGACTTGTGACTTGTGGCTAATTGGGAAAGTCCACAAAAAATTGGTAAAGTCGTCCAAGAAAAGGACATAATAGCGGTGGCCAGCCGTGCTAAGCACGGGAGAGGTCCAAAGGTCACTATGAATGATATCAAACGGCAAACAAGTAGAATTAACAGAAGTAGAAAATGGTAATTTAATACTTTTTCTAAACACACAGGATTGACAAAGTTTATCATTTATTTTGCCATAATCAATAAAAGAAGACTGTTTTAAAGAATTTAAAAGGTTATTGCCAGGGTGTCCTAGGCGTTGATGCCAACGATCTTGAGACACAGCAGCAAGAGCAGTGTGGCTGTTGAAGTTGGTGGAGAATTGTTGCGTGAGAGGATAGAGGTCGCCTGTGCTATTACATCGGAGGATAGGAGCCTTGGTTTTGAGATCCTTCACAAGAAAACCAAAGGGGTCAAATTCAATGGAAACTAAATTATCAGTTGTAAGGCGTCTCACGGAAATCAGGTTTTTAATTATTTTGGGGGCAAATAAGACATTGTTTAGTTTCAAAGGTGGGAAGGGTGGGGGTAGGACTTGGTTGCCTTGGGCCAATACCGGAATGGTCATACCATTTCCCACAATAATATTTTTGTTAGTGCATTTATTAAAATTAGACGGAGAGTAAATACCTTGCTCGTTGGCCGAGTGGGCAGAGGCTCCCGTGTCCATAATTCCATGATCAGGTGGGTTCAGTGCCATAGTGTAGAGCACCTGTTCGATGTCCGTTGGTGTGTAGCCAGTTTGATAAACTTGATCGGGCCTCGGCCCGAGAACACCTTGTCCAGGAGCCGAAGTGGGCCTGGACGGATAAGGACAGGTAGGGACACTATTGGGCCTGTTGGGCTGACTTGGTTGCTGGCGTCCCTGAAGAAGAGAGGCCCACTGGCTGGCGGCCCAAGTGGATGGAAACACAATGTATGGATGCGATCCAGAAGGCTGAGAGAAAGTGCCATTGCGATTCCGATTAAAGCTACCATTCCGACGACCTTTTCCCCTGGTTTGTTTACGTGCAGCACCCCGTGTGTCAGAGGACGAGGATACCGACGCGTTAAGGGCCGTGGCTGACGCCTGGGCAGCGGTGGAAGCATGTCGTTTCTTCTTCGTTTATTCCATAATCAACCTAGAACGCACCTCCGAAAAATCCGGTAGAGGTTTCTGATTGCCAAGAACCGTAGATATTCCATCATAGAGCTCTGTGAGACCTGCCAAACACTGTAAAACAAGGCGGTCATTTTTCACACCCCAACCGATGGCGGAATACATCGGGGCGAGACTTGGGATAGATTGTTCAAAGACTTCATGACACTAGAATTTGTGACAATATAATTTAAAGATAAAATTTCATTCATAGCATAATCATTGTCTAAAAGATAACAAAATACAAATTGTTTCATAAAACGGAAAGTAAAACATCCAAATATAGAATTTAAACTAGCGTGTGTTTCTAGTCCATTCCTAAGTAGTTTTCTTGAATATCCTGCATCAAACATTTCCTGCAATATGTATAAAATATCCGTCAACACATAAAGCATTGGTGAGCATACTAGTTTTGGTTTACATACGTAGTAATTAGAATGATTTACTCAAATCTCATACTATAGCATTGCACATACATACCATACAAAGAACATAACTCAAACCCGCGAGTACCACTGCATATACCTAACATATTCATGCTAGGTCCGTTTCTTTCTTAACAATGACCCATAAAGGGGGCGGGGTGCTACTCCTATAGCGCTATACATGTTAAGTGGGCTAATAATAGTTAATGAATTATGGCTAAGTATCAAGAATCGTAAGCATGGCAAATAGCATATAAGTATGTTTAATAGATTGAACATGTGTGTTTATGAAAGCATTAGTGTGTTTTTGCATATGATACATGTTTACACCCCAAAAGTGATAAAGAGTAAAAAGGGGACAAGTATGAACTCACCTTTGGGTGCGTTTTGATAGAGTTCCAAAAAGTAAGTCTTGGAAGATTAAGCTTTAGCTCCGATTAACTAGAATTAAAGAATTAGAGGGTCTTAGGTTCGAGTTTAGATTATAGATTCACGAGAGTCATGCAAGCCTTTTAGGCAAACCAAGCACAAATTGCCTTTAGGGCAATCCGGATGGTCATGAGATTAAGTTAGACCAAGCACAAAATCATCATAGATGATTCGGATGGTATAAGATTAGGAATGTGAATCCATTTGATAGGTTCATGTCATAACCACTTCGTTTATGGAATAAACGTGGGTTTTGGACACGGGATTTCCCCTTTCTAGTGTGGATAAATCCGTAGCACAAGAAGGGTCAAGAGAGTTGGTAAGGTAGGGTGTAACCACAAACATTCCAAAGATTAATAATAGGATAATAAGATAGAAGATTGAAAGTAAGTTTATAATGATACATAGTATAACCAATACCATAGCACAAATCCATCTAACATTAGATTGTTAGTGGACTTGGTTGGTTCCTTTACATTAAACAACTTAGAACATAAAAACAATTCAGAAAACAAACTCACTTGGGACCTCTTTTAGGTGTTCTACCCTTATCACACTTCTGTGGATAAACATGGGGAAGATCCTAGAGGTTTCTCCAAGGAGTTTTGGATAGAAAAGACAAGGAAAAACATAAAAGAATTGAGGGTTTGAGCCTAGAAACTTACTGATGTGTTTTCAGGAAGTTTGCTCAAAAACCTTGAAGATTAGAGAGAGTTTTAGGGATAAAAGAGATGAACAAGAGGTTAAGGAGTGGGGAGGGGTTGTATTTATAGGTGGGTTAAGGTGGTTGGGTATTAAATGGAGTAAATGAGGTGGTTAGGAAGAGATTAGGTGGGGGTTAATTTTTAATAAAAAGGAATTGTCATAGTTATTGCATCTGCTGTTGTTTTTTTTTTTTTTTGAACGGCAAATTACTTTTATATATTGTTGCCTTCGTAGACTTTCAAAAGAAACAAGAACATCAACAAAAGTTGATGTCATACGTTGTTGTTGTGAGGAAATCAAAAGTCAACATAACTAAATTATGTTTGCCTCTTTTTTTTTTATTAGAAGTATTATTATTATTAAAAGATGTATATTTTTTTATTTAAAAAAAATAAATATATATTAAGATCGTAACTAAAAGAGTTTATAAGTTGATTAGGATCAATTATATTGACGACTCGTCACGAATTGGTAGGAGTAACATAAAAGAAGTGAGTAACGACGAATTTGGAATTTGTTACATATAGAATTTAAAATACAAGAAAATTAAAAAATCACGTGACGTTACATATAGTTTGCGTCACGTAGAATTTATTTATAGAATAAATGAAATAGATTAAGATTAAATGTAATTGACAAAATACTTTTCCATTGATCATAGGCTCGGGTTTACAAGGGTATAAAATGACAAGTTACAAGAATACGAGGACTAGAATGGAAAATACGAAAAATACGAATGTTACAGTCTCCCCTACTTTAGGAAATTTCGTCTCGAAATTTAATTAAGAGTCAACCTTTTGAAAAATAGGTAAGTGGTTTGATATGGGTTTAATAAGAACAAAAACTTGTTAGTTTATTATGTTTAAGTCAAACATTGTATCTAGTCACTGTGTGATAATATGCTCGTAAAAGAATATATATATATTTTGTTTTTAAATTAACCCCAGTTCGTATGGATTTCACTTAACTAGACTCTAATGTTTCAAATATGCATTTGTAAATGAATACGCAAATAGGAATTTTTAGAAAGTGGGTGGATGGTACGTAGAGTTTGTAACCACGTCATTTTTTTTTAATAGTGAAAGAAAAAGGATACGTATAAGTAGGTTTGTGTATGGGGTTAATGTAACAAATGTTGGGAAGATAAGTAATTAAATATACAGTATAACATACATGAAATAGTAAAAAAAAAAAAAAAAAAAAAATCTTGTGAAGGTAGGTAGGTATACTGTGTATAAGAAATAGTAATAATTTTAGGAAAGTAAGTATTTATTCGGTATGAAATAGTGAAAATTGAAGGTAGGTAAGTATATCGTACATTATATAGAAATTTTGGTAAAATAGGTAGTTATACGGTATATCATATATGAATTGGTAGAAATTGTTGGCTTGCAGAATAAGTGTCTTGGGTAAGTGGGTGTAATAGTAAAAACATGAGTATAATGAGTGACTAGATGTGGGAATGAGTAGTATTTAGTACTAGTTATTTGGTTTGCACGAGGTCGAAACTTTTAGTTAGAAAACTTGTAGAGGGGATTAAGTAAACGAAAAATTGGACTATATGGAAACAATATTTTGGCGAAATAAATAGTTGTTATTTAGTTTTGGAAATCCGGCATATAGTTAGTCAAGGAAGTATGAGAGAGTGAGGGAAAATCTTGTTTTAGTTGTATAAGAGCTTTTAGAGTATCAGGCCAAAGTTTACGGGCCTTAAAAAGCTACTTTTGAAAACGAAGGATTGATGATTAAGCAAGGAACGCATGAGGAAAGAGTGGAGTTTGATGTAGATTGCAAGCATAGATTATGCATAGCATGGATGATGTTACATAGTAAAGAGTGTGGTTCAAACAAGGTTATGGTATGCCTAAGTGATAAGTGATACAAACATATTTAGACTAGTGAACTACAATTTAAGTGGTATTACCGAAAACAAATAATGTACGTGTTGATTAAAATTTAATTCGAAACCCAACTTCTCATGGCGCGAATAACTCTACTTTTGGTAGCATGACAGGACATTTACGTTGTAGGGCGTACCATGTCGTTATCATACTCCATCCGCGTTGTTATTCGAGTCAGGTTAGATTACACACACTAGGGCTCGTTATGTTTTCCATGCAGCCAATTATCGTAATTACGTGTGCACCCGTAATTAGTCCAGTTGTCGTATGGTCCAAATAATTTTGCCTTCGTCATGTGTGGGTCGCTAGTGAACACAAATACTTACACACCAAGGGCAAGAAATGAAACTAAGACATTTAAACAGTTTTAATGTTGTAAACATAGCAAGCAACGTGACATGCAAACACATAATGTGAAAAAGGCATTAAGTAAGGTTTTTTTTTAACTGCACGCGTTTTTGGCGTGGGTGTATGGGTTGATGACATAATGGTGTAGACTTGTGCATATGTGGTTACGTTCAGATGTATTAAATCAAGCAAAAGTATGGGCAATTTGATTCTTAATGAAAACATTCACGCGTGAAAAGAATGTTTTGACTAAGAGTAACATAAAATTCGAGTTCAATACAAATTTAGTCTACGGGTATGCGAGCGATTTTTGCCTTTCAAGGTTAAGGGTCAAGTTTGATGGTAGAAGAATTTAGTCCGTTGGATGTTAAAGAAAAAATGGATTTAATTGAAGTGGGGAAAATTTAGTGTAAAAGTTTTATCGAAGATGGTCGTTTGATTTATGAAAAATCCATTTTATTAAGCGAGGAAAACAGTTTATTGACAATTTTAGTTTGGTGTTGATGAATATTTTGACCCGTGATACGATTTCAAGAGAAAAGATTTTGGGATTATAAAGAAGTGGGTTATTTGATTTAGCGTGCCTGCTCACGAGTCCTGTTTTACAAAAGAAAATTTATTTCAAACACTTTTACCATTTAGAATCTTGTTTGTCATACGAGCTCGACACACACATTTGTTAGCGGTTTGAAAGTGAGGATTTTATAGAAGAATAGGCATCCTCTTAAAAATAGTAGGAAGATTTTTGTTCAAAAATTTTGGAAAAGATTGTGTACGAGGAGGAAAAGGTTTTGTGTTGTTTGAATTTTGCCGACAAATTATGATTGTAACCTAAGATAATGATGGTATTTCATAATTCGTAAAAGAATTTCACATTTGAATAATTTCTTGAAAACATTACATAAGGAAATTCCCATTTAAAAAAAAAAGAAAAATCAGTCTTCTTCAGTGTGGCGAGTGGGTCTTCCAGCATCGTAGATCACCATGGCAAGTCTTGGGCATTGGTTGCATTCATGGGTTGGGTCGTTGCACTCGGAGCATAGCCATCCATTGTTTTTAGTGAATGAGGTGGTACTAGTAGGTTGTTCGGGTCGTGGTTTAGTGGTGTAGCGACATGTTTTGGCTAAATGACCATATGCACCACAGTTGGCGCATATACGGCATTGTGTGTGAGTGGGATGGTGATATTTACAACTGTCGCATAGCGGAAAGGTTCCACGATACTGCTTTTTATTGGGATTCGGTGTCTTAGGAGTTGTCGAAGTGTGGTTTCGTTTGAGGTTTTTGCGTTTTCGGTTACCCTTTTTCGTTTGTTTGGTAGGGGTATGGGTAGTAGGTTTAGTATCTACATGGTTTGTGCTGACTTGGATGGTATCGCCGGGGTTTGGAATTGGGTTTGTTGGCGTCTCTAGGTTAGGGAGAATCTTGACTAATTCTTGGGCAATAAGGCTCGCCAGTTGGTTGAGGTCGATGCTGTTGAGACGGGAAGACATCTACGAGAATCATACATGAGAAGATTTGTATAAACGTTTTTAAACAAAGTGACTTTTGAATTTAGGAAATAAGTTACTAGAATTTCGGTTAACAATGAAAAGCTTGCGGGTAAGATTAGATCGGTGAAATTGATGCAAATTTAGATAAACAAAATACATAAGCTCAAGTTGTTCTCATAGATTTAGTATGCAAGTTCTAGTTACACGTATAGTACGCAAGTTTCACATTGTTAAAATAGCATAACACGTATGTATAAGCAAGTATAGAGCACATAGTTAATCATAAGGAAGTTTCGATTCGTGTTGGTTTTGCGATTATTAGTATCGTTTGGAGATCGCTAGAGTAGCTTGAAATGCGAGTCTTGAGATTGTGTGCGAGTAGAAAAAAAATAAAAAAAAGTAAATCGAATATATGTAGTGAAAACATAGCATGAAAACAACATTGAAAATAATATTAACATAAAATGAGAGGCTTGTTTTAAGCAAGCAATTGGAGTGTTCCGGAACGGAACTAAGACTAACCAAAGTGGTTCGAATTTACCTTTGAGTTTAAAACATGCTTTGGCTTAATAGGTGGAAATACTCTCCCCGAACCGGCGGTTAACGGTATTCACCCTTCCAGTTACTACATGTTTCTTGTCATTAGTAAATTTGAGACTTTAGTGAGATTAAAAAAAAATATCAAGGATTGAAACTAGTCGCTAAGTTGTGGATTTCACTCCTATCTTAGCGAGGTCGTTTCTTTGAGTGTGGTTTGTACACTTTGTCCAATGTGGTAAGAAAATTAATTCCAACCTTCAATTGGTAAGTGTCCACTAGAACGAGAATTGTGAAATTTCCACCAAGGTGAGGATATCACTCCTATCTTGGTGTAGTTTCAAAACACAAAGATTTTACGCGGATTGAAAGTTATCACCAAAGTGAGGGTTTCACGCCTATTTCGGTGATTTCCTTTCGTTTGTGTTATACGAGCGTCTTCGAGTGTAGAGTAATCCACAAATAGGAAGGTAAATTTTGAAGACCACGAGAATGGAGTAGAAGCAATTAGGGAGCACAAGTATATTAAGCATGATAAAAGAATGGTCAAATAGGTTCCTAACTATAGTCTAGGACAATCATGGCAATTTTCCTAAATCCCTATAGTCATGGCTCTGATACCAATCTTTCACACCCCAACCGATGGCGGAATACATCGGGGCGAGACTTGGGATAGATTGTTCAAAGACTTCATGACACTAGAATTTGTGACAATATAATTTAAAGATAAAATTTCATTCATAGCATAATCATTGTCTAAAAGATAACAAAATACAAATTGTTTCATAAAACGGAAAGTAAAACATCCAAATATAGAATTTAAACTAGCGTGTGTTTCTAGTCCATTCCTAAGTAGTTTTCTTGAATATCCTGCATCTTTCCTGCAACATGTATAAAATATCCGTCAACACATAAAGCATTGGTGAGCATACTAGTTTTGGTTTACATACGTAGTAATTAGAATGATTTACTCAAATCTCATACTATAGCATTGCACATACATACCATACAAAGAACATAACTCAAACCCGCGAGTACCACTGCATATACCTAACATATTCATGCTAGGTCCGTTTCTTTCTTAACAATGACCCATAAAGGGGGCGGGGTGCTACTCCTATAGCTCTATACATGTTAAGTGGGCTAATAATAGTTAATGAATTATGGCTAAGTATCAAGAATCGTAAGCATGGCAAATAGCATATAAGTATGTTTAATAGATTGAGCATGTGTGTTTATGAAAGCATTAGTGTGTTTTTGCATATGATACATGTTTACACCCCAAAAGTGATAAAGAGTAAAAAGGGGACAAGTATGAACTCACCTTTGGGTGCGTTTTGATAGAGTTCCAAAAAGTAAGTCTTGGAACATTAAGCTTTAGCTCCGATTAACTAGAATTAAAGAATTAGAGGGTCTTAGGTTCGAGTTTAGATTATAGATTCACGAGAGTCATGCAAGCCTTTTAGGCAAACCAAGCATAAATTGCCTTTAGGGCAATCCGGATGGTCATGAGATTAAGTTAGACCAAGCACAAAATCATCATAGATGATTCGGATGGTATAAGATTAGGAATGTGAATCCATTTGATAGGTTCATGTCATAACCACTTCGTTTATGGAATAAACGTGGGTTTTGGACACGGGATTTCCCCTTTCTAGTGTGGATAAATCCGTAGCACAAGAAGGGTCAAGAGAGTTGGTAAGGTAGGGTGTAACCACAAACCTTCCAAAGATTAATAATAGGATAATAAGATAGAAGATTGAAAGTAAGTTTATAATGATACATAGTATAACCAATACCATAGCACAAATCCATCTAACATTAGATTGTTAGTGGACTTGGTTGGTCCCTTTACATTAAACAACTTAGAACATAAAAACAATTCAGAAAACAAACTCATTTGGGACCTCTTTTAGGTGCTCTACCCTTATCACACTTCTGTGGATAAACATGGGGAAGATCCTAGAGGTTTCTCCAAGGAGTTTTGGATAGAAAAGACAAGGAAAAACATAAAAGAATTGAGGGTTTGAGCCTAGAAACTTACTGATGTGTTTTCAGGAAGTTTGCTCAAAAACCTTGAAGATTAGAGAGAGTTTTAGGGAGAAAAGAGATGAACAAGAGGTTAAGGAGTGGGGAGGGGTTGTATTTATAGGTGGGTTAAGGTGGTTGGGTATTAAATGGAGTAAATGAGGTGGTTAGGAAGAGATTAGGTGGGGGTTAATTTTTAATAAAAAGGAATTGTCATAGTTATTGCATCTGCTGTTGTTTTTTTTTTTTTGAACGGCAAATTACTTTTATATATTGTTGCCTTCGTAGACTTTCAAAAGAAACAAGAACATCAACAAAAGTTGATGTCATACGTTGTTGTTGTGAGGAAATCAAAAGTCAACATAACTAAATTATGTTTGCCTCTTTTTTTTTATTAGAAGTATTATTATTATTAAAAGATGTATATTTTTTTATTTAAAAAAAATAAATATATATTAAGATCGTAACTAAAAGAGTTTATAAGTTGATTAGGATCAATTATATTGACGACTCGTCACGAATTGGTAGGAGTAACATAAAAGAAGTGAGTAACGACGAATTTGGAATTTGTTACATATAGAATTTAAAATACAAGAAAATTAAAAAATCACGTGACGTTACATATAGTTTGCGTCACGTAGAATTTATTTATAGAATAAATGAAATAGATTAAGATTAAATGTAATTGACAAAATACTTTTCCATTGATCATAGGCTCGGGTTTACAAGGGTATAAAATGACAAGTTACAAGAATACGAGGACTAGAATGGAAAATACGAAAAATACGAATGTTACATCAATGTCGACAGGCGAACCGATTCCGGCGAGTTGATCCGAAAGCAGTTTCACATGCTGACAATACGCCGCCATAGAAGAAAAGTTAGCCAAATTCAGATTTGCAAACTCCTGGGTTAGGAAGATGGAGCGGGTATGCTTGTTATCATTGAAGTGATTTTCGAGAGCGACCCACGCAACATGAGCGTTCTGACCCGGCTTCATGATCGTGTGAACAAGCGCCTGAGAAATAGTCCCGTAGATCCACTGGAGCACGATTGCGTCCAGACGTGACCACAGGGCATCAGCAGCAGAGGGAGATGTTTGTTTACCGTCCGCAGACGCGGAGGAGGCAGCAGCAGCGGTTTGCCGTGGCTGAAGGTGGTCGTACACTTCGTAGGCACGACAATGGATCTGAAATAACTCAGACCATGTGAGATAGTGAGAGGTTTCATCTTCTAAGGTGATAGCGATGAAATTTTTTATGTTCGAGACAGCCATCGCCGGATGAAGTTTTGAATCCATGGTTCCAGGGAGAGTAAGGGTGAAGAAAAGGAGAGTCGGGTGAGTGGGAAAGCAGCAGCAGAATGTGGGGAAGACAGCAGCAGAAGGTGGGAGGAAGAAGAAGTTTGGAACCGGCGGCGATATTAGGGTTAGGCTAGGATCGGGAATAAGGATGATACCATATTGTAATTGTAATTTCCTTGACATTCCATTCACAATGATTTACAATATATAGATATTTACAACCGAATCTCCTATAATTCGGGACATATTCTTAGCTGTTAATTACAAATCGTTTCCTATTATACATAATCTATTAAATAGATATATATATAATATTTATTCATTTTTGGAATATTTGAGTCACGAACGATCTATTACTAATCCTTGCAATCTTAACCCAAGTTTTTATGTGATATTTCTAGCAATCTTAACCCAAGTCTTTACTACTGTCTACAAACCGAATGGCAGATATCAAATCGACATGGTCCCTATGGCCCTCTCATCTCTGTTCCTCGAAATATCAACAAGTACTTTTGCCTAGGGATGAACATTTTTTTCCCGAGTACTTGTACTTATACCTGTACCCATACCGCTATCCGTACCGATTTTGGGTACTCAGTATAGGTATTGGTACTCACTTTTATTGATTTCGGTATTCGGTACTCTCGGTATCGGTACGGGTATGGGTAAAATGGTACGGGTATCGAATTCTATATACTAATGAATTCGATAATATGTTTTACTTCGTATTATGATATTTATAGTATTCGTACCAATTTTATCAGTTTGGTACCCGTATAGTATTGATACTCGTAATGGTTTACCTACTTGGTACCCGTACGAGTGCTCAACAGGGAAAAATAAAAAAGTGGTACCAAAACAGGTATCGTACCGAAATACCGGTGCCGATACCCGTACGGTACCTATATATTCGGCACGGTACTCGGTGCCCACTTTTGTTCAAATTTGGTACCGGTATTTTCGGCACGGATACAGATACAAGTACGAATACGGTACCGATCTCATCCCTACCCCTGCCGATGGGATTTGAGGTAAAAATCACCGGGTACAGGTGTTGTCTAATAAACACCAAAATAGAATCAATCAAACACAATTAACCAACGATTCACAAGTTTATTGATAATCAAACAAACATACAAACAGAATTAAAGAAAGAAAGATTACAGACGATGATTCTAACTCGATGACCTAATCATACTTTTATAAGCCCTAATTCAAAAGTTAACGACTTCTAACAACCAGACTTTAAAACTGACATAACTAGCCCTCCAAGTTTCAGACCTTCTTAAAAACAACATAAACTATATTATATCACTAAACGAACTTTGGACATTGGCAGAAATAACCCTTGTACTTTTCTTTCCAATTTTTGCACTGTTGACTTTGGTGGGTGCTGGTGTTTCAGTAAAAACTTAACTTCTTTTCAAAAAGAGCAAATCCCGAGAGAAATGCCAAGAGTAGTGATGAAAAGGTGAGTAAGTTAGAAAACAGAAAGACACTTGCAAGTTTTAAATTTATAATTTAAAACGATAGTTGCTCAACGTTCTAGACCCAGCACAATAGGCAAGCGCACCTATCGTGTATAGTATAGAAATGTGCAAGTACCGAGTATCGAATCCGTGGACACGATTTTTACTACTCAACTTCCTAAAATTACTAAAAAGACCTTTTTAAACAGCGTGGAGAAAAAGTAAAGTATAAAGAGAGATGTAAACTTTTAAGAGAAATCAATGACAATACAATGGTGTTGCTTCATGATCTATTGATAACCTAGTATGAAAAATAGTTATCTTTATTTTAAGTGGTGTGTTCGAGCTGCGCACTTTATACTTAACTTAGAATTGCTACAACATTTTCTAGAGGTGACTGTTATCGCAAAAGCCGTACAAACCATTGTGTTCTTAAGGTTATTATGAGGGTCTCCCGAACTGGTAAGCTCACCTCTCAACACTGAAAAGAAAGTGACCCGAGATTGTGTCGACTCAACCCCGAATTACCCGCCTCCCAATGTTGCGATATAGGCATATAACTATTTAAACTTTTATGGATAATTTACCGGTGGCCGGAGCATGACCGAATAAATTACCACTTAATATCATAGAAGAGTCGTGACCAACCGGCACACGTGCATCTCCTACTTGATTTAATTAACCCTTGTCAAAAAGTGAGTGATCTATTATTAACTGTGCGGCAGTATAATAATGAAAGAAAATAAAGACCGTTTTCTCTCAACACGGGTTCATCAAACCTTAACCTATGCCAAAGCTATCACATAGACAATGAAGCTAAGTCGCAAGATTAAGTTTTGACTTATCACTAGGACCAAGTATAAAGACCATACCGACCCTAAATGAGATCTTGATAGTAGTGGATTAAGCCACAAAGTGTGTGTATTTCTACCCACAAATGGGCTAATCACTACTCACTACTCACGGGATTAGGTTAGCTCACAAGTGCATGGGTTTTTACACACCATGGGTACACTCATGAGTCCTCCCACTTCCTATCAAGACACCCACAAGACCAAAGACTAAGTGATTTATTAATTAGACAATTAAACAAAGTTTAGAATAATTAGAATTATTAAGAACAAAAAACACCACTTTAAACTAAAAAGATAAACTATATTAATTCATACCAAGTTTCCATCATCACCCTAGCAACACCAACAGAAATCTAGCCTAGCATGGTTGATACAACAAGCTCACAAGGTTGGGTTTGTGTAAAAGACATCATGAAGGTTGTATGAAGATTTCTAAGGGATTTGGATGATTTCGGTGGTTTCTCTCTCTCTCTCAAGGTGTTTATGGAGTGATCCCAGGCCCCAAAGGACACCAAAGATCCTCAAAGAAGGCAGAAACTCTGTGGAGAAGTGTGGAGTTTCGAGTGAGAAGGGATGCTTCAAAATGTGGGGTGGAGGCCTCTATTTATAGGCATTTCAGCTCCAGCATGCCCACGACGACGTTCTGGCACGCCCATGCTAGACAACGGGTACTATTGCAGAGTCCTTGCGTGCATAATTGTCTTTACCAGGGCTGGAATGCCCGTGCCGTACAACCTGGCACGCCCATGCTCACTCAGAATTGTAATCGTCTTGTCAGTCTTGGTCGGTTTTTGGCTTGGAGAACACGCTGGAGTAAAGCACGGCCATGCTATACACCTGAGCACGCCCGTGCACCTTCTGAAACTCTGAAATTGACCTCTGTTGACTTGGAAATGTTGACCTGTTGACCCGGAAAGGTTGCACGGCAATGAACACGGTCGTGCCTTGTCTGGCAGGTCTTCAAATCTTCGTCTGTTTTGTGTCGTTTTGTGCGGTTTTTCACTTCTTTTCATCACCGGACCTCCGAACATGCAATTATCAACAAAGAAAGACAAATCCTGACAAAACAGAAATAAAAGCATGATTTTAGGTATAAAAGAGGTGATGATTATAAGTGAAAACATATCAATATCTCAGCACATCAGACTTCTTGTTTAGCCTTGATTTTGTCTTATTATTCCAACAATCTCCACCTTATGTCAATAATCAAGATCTATTCAGCTTGATAACCTCTCAAACAATAATAAACTCTTGCTCCTTTTACAGATTTGATCACAATAGCAGTAGCACTCCATTCAGCTTCATCATGGACCATTTTGACCTTTCTTATTGCCTTTGTCAAAACACATTGTCCTGTCCCTGCAAAATACAGTCCATAACCTGAAATGAACAACCTGTTGTGACTCACACACAGTCTACAGCTTCTGCACACACAGGATTAACCCAAAACATGACCATTTTACCCCTGCAGCCAGTTTTGTTCTTAAACACTATTCCTGGCCTAACCATCATTAACCAAGCATTATCATTCCATAATGAACATGTTACATCATTCATTACTTTCCACAACTTGATTTTTTAAGTTCATTATAAATCAAAAGATTCACAGCTGCCCTCTTTGACCTGTCCTTTTGTACACATAACCTTTTATCACTAAAAATAGCCCTACACACCTGAATCCTTTTCCCTGCACACTCACAAGCCTCCACCTCAAACTGTAAGGTATGAGGAGTGGTGAAAAAAGGAGTCTGTTTCTACTTCGGCCACACGGGTCCTGCTCCCCAAAAAGACGCCGCAGGAAGATGAGGCCAAGTTAGTTGTTTTGTATTCAAACTACAAGCTTTCTATTAGTTTTTATTAAGTAGTATTATGTGGTGTGTTTTTGCTTTTACTATGTAAACGGTGATTACCATGCTAACTTTCATATTCATAGTAATAAATTGTTTCATTATAGAAGGTCAATTATTATATTGATGGTTAGCATCTTTTGTATTTTCCAATCATTTCGTATAGAAAAAGATACAATCCTCACACCGTGATTTCAAAAACCTATGACGTTACCATAAATCTACGAATTCAAGCCTGTCGAATTAGTCAACTAGATACCGCAATTACCCAAAAAAAAAATATACCATTAAACTTTTCATTTTAACTGCCTCAGCTTCCACATAGGGATGAACACATAGAGCCGAATAACGATACTGTCCCGTCTCGATCCCAATCCCGTACCGAACCGATACCGAACCGATGATGTTCGGTATCAGTACCCACAATTAGAGGTTTTCGGTTTCGCTAATATACCGATACCATATCGGTACCGTACCGATACCGAACCGATACCGTACCGTGCGGTATGTGTTCAGTATCGGTATTGGGTTTAGGTTGTTTTCGGTATCGTTTTTCGGGATCGGTATCAGTTGGTACCGATACCGTCCCGAGCTCATCCCTACTTCCACAGAAATTATTATAGTACATCGGTATTTATGGCTAATTTAAGATTATGGCCAGATACAAAAAACTTGTTTAGGTAGACACCTTAAGATCGAGTTTTAATCTTAAATGAGTAGAGCCAATTATCATTATATAATCGATTATCATTATACTTAATAAGATTCTAGCTTGATTTTAACTTCTAGCCAAGCCAACTTAGTTTGAAGTTGAAGTCGAGCTCGAGCGAAAATTGGCTCGTTTCGTTAACAACCTTTAAGTGGTGTTCCCCGCCATATCACCCGAACACCCCCACTATATACAATAGTAACTTCTAAATTTTTAGTACAAAAAATGAGCCAAATAAAAAAAACTATACCGTATATTTAATTTCATTATAAAATAACCCTAATTCCCAATACGTATATGTACTTTGGCAACATGGAGCCTATATACAGTAGTGATGTTTTTCAAATTGATTAAAACTATATATATTGAACTAGATTTATATCTCGGGAGCGTTCCGGGTTGAGAAATCTAATATGACATATCAATTTTACATACGAAATAGACTAATGCGCTTTACAGTTACATGCAGAAAAGCTTCGGGTAGCACCTAACCTAAAACAATTAACAATGTATCTTCAATGTTAATGTCTAACCTTAAAACCTAACCTAAAACAATGTACAACTCCAATGCTAACACCTGTTGTAAATAGAATTCATATTTACTGGTTTAAACATAATTAATGACTTGCTTATACATGATTAATGAATAACTTGAACATTTTGTGTTTTTTTTCCTGTATGAACAAAACTCCACAAAAAAATAGTCTTTTTTTCTCCGTTTTTTATATAGCACTGTGGTATTCGTTGGAAAAATAATAAAACGCTCGTTAATTTGGTCATTTTTTCTCCATTTTTTATATAGCACTATGGTACCCGTTGGAAAGATAATAAAATGCTCGTTAATTTGATGTAATTTTTTTCTTTAAAAAATTTCGTATATAAAAGATATTAACATTTAAAAATTATGGTAGGAAACATGAGAGAAATAAATATAATTTTGTTTTTAAATTCTTTTTCCCTAAAATATCTTAATGCCACATGACATCCTACATGACACTCTCAAAGAAGAGAATGGCTATATGAGTGCCATGTAGGATTTAGCCCTTTGAAATATATATATATATATATATAAATAGTACTCAATGGTTTTCGAGTAGCTGAGTATAAATTTTCAGAATGGCTTATTCAAGACACAACGTTTGTGATATTAAAACAACATCTACGCGTTTGTAAATTATCACATTGTTGTATTGCAACCTGTTTTTGGATCCCGCTGTAACGCATGGGTAAATCTAGTATAATTAACTAGCTGATTACCCAGGAGTGTCCCGGGGTTGAAAAATCTAATTTGACTTAATAAAAATGAGAGCGTCGGGGTTGAAAAATGTAATATGACGTAATAAAATCTACAATATATGATTTGCACAAGAAAAACTTAACCAAATACGGCTACAAAGAAAAACTACGTCAAAGGAGAGGAAAACCGTACCTGGATTCTAAGCAAACCACCATGCAGCTGGGATTTAAGCTTCTAAAACTTCTCTATCTGATGCCGTGTTCTAATAAGGTCTTTTTTCATCTCCTTAACAGATCCAAGTTGTAAACCTTTTCAGTGCGGTTTATTATCGCCAACTGAATAATGTAATAACTGTTTAGACACATAAGTGAGAGCATGTTTGGCTCTCCTTATTTCCACCTCCTTATAACTTATAACTTTTCCAAAAAGTTAATAAGTTAAAAAAGTGTTTGGATAATGGAAAATGACTTAATCTTTTAACTTTTGTTTGCCTATGATAAGTTGTTTTGGAAAAGTATAGGAGGAGTGACTTTTTAAACCTCCTTATAACTTATTGATGGTTATTTACCTACGTGCCCTTCTTATATCCTTATACCTTCCCTCCTTATACCATTTTTGGTCATTTTACCTAAATAAGTTAAACCAAACATTTTTTTACAAAATAACTTATCAACTTATTGTTTTTCCCCACCACATAAGCTAATCCAAACACTTTTCTAAAAACTCATTTTAAAAAAGTCATAAGTTAATAAGTGCTTTTAACCAAAAGTCCCTTTTGACTTAAATAAGTTTATCCAAACATGCCCTGAATCTCTTAGTCTTTCAATCACAATTCCTATTTTGTATCATTGGTGTTAGTTTCTTCATAGTCTTTGAGGCTTGGTGTCTCTGCTCTTTTTGTTCATAACCTTTGAGGTTTTTTTTACTCTTGTATTGTTAAAGTCTCATTTTCTTGACAGTTATCTATCGGCACATCTTAAAAACAAAATAAGGCAGTAAGAAAAAAAATATAAATATCAACATAACTTCCATGATTCAGAAAGAATGAACAAAGTGAGGAAGCTGACAAGAATATACAAATATTTTATAGAAATTGTATCGCCTTCCGCTATAAAATAGGTCCAACTTTCCCGCTGTAATCATTAATGGAGTGTCGACATCCTTGTACTTTGTTCTTGCCATAGGGATTCCTTAATCAACTCAAATGCTACATCTGAAATAATAAACTTGACATCTATACACATTTGACAATTGATATATAAACCAAAAATGGATAGAAAGAATTTTAAAGAAGTTCAACCAAAAGAAATGCATAGGACTGCTATGGATACCTGACCAGGAGAAAACAGAAGAGATGCCTCTGTTCGCATTGTCTTATCCACTACCATCTTAGCTGTCTCATGTGAATCCTATACCAAAGACAAAAATTATAGTCCAATGAGTACTTATAGCTACAAAAAAAAAGTAAATAAAGAAAGAAATTTATGCATGGCAGTCCACAATAAAGAATGTGAATACTTGAACAAAGTTAAAATCTGATCAGCAAAAAATATAACAGATTTAGGGAGAGTGATGATATAGCCATAAAGGATGTAGGTGTAAATCATTAGCTAACATAATGAAATAAACATATCTTCCAGAAGTTTAGATGAAGGGTGCAGAGAAATGGGAAAACCAACCTCCATATCGTTGATAAAACCGTCAATTGAGCGGTAGGGTGAATAAATGATAAGATCAAATCCAAGACTGCAACAGAAACAAACTAATGTTTAGACATGAAAGCCAAGGGAAACTTTAATGAAAAGGAAAAAGTCATGTGTTATTTCATGCCTGAAGAACAATCATTTCATTATTGAGAATCACTTGATGATCTTGATCAATCCCCTTACCAAGCTCTTCAGCTCATACATGGTTTTCTTCTGCTTTACAGGCCGTATATATGCAAATCAGCCTGTTTAAATGCATATAATAACCTCAATTACTAATTCAGCTAACATAAATGAAAAATCTGATCCAGAATTTGAGAATCCGCTCTAGTTGACTAACGCCTAAATCTCATCATCACTAACAGTAGTAATTGCAGAACATAACAACATAATAATTATAATCAATAATCAATAACATAATAATAAAAAGTTAAATTTATTTTGGTAATGGCAATGATTGCAACAAACTAACAATAATGAAATTGTAAAAAATATAATTAACCTATAGCTGGAAAATAGTAGCTCTATAAGATCATTCCGCCTGATCACGAGGTACGTCGCCTTCCCACATTTCAGAAAACGCCGCCTAACATCACTACATCTTAACTAATAAGCCGAAACAAAACAATAGAGTTCATTAATTCAAGGCATGCTTACCTGTAATAGAGTTGAAGCAATAAACTCATCTTCCGAAGGAAATGTTGCAAAACACATCTCTTTTCCTATGTATTTTGTATATTATTTGGTCATGTTTTTATTTGTTTCGTGTCATTTGTATTATGTATTTATGTATTTTATTATTTTACAGGTGTTTGGAGAGAATGAGCTCAAAATGAAAGAATTCTAATCGAGACACGAACACTTGAGAGGAGGCGTTCATGAACGTTGGAGCGTAAACGAGCAATTTTGGTCAAGCCAAGAAAACCCGACATGAGAGCATGAAGTATACTACTACTACTACTAATAATAATAATAATAATAATAATAATAATAATAATAATAATAATAATAATAATAATAATAATAATAATAATAATAATAATAATAATAATAATAACAACAACAACTCACGTGGACTTGGCCCAAAAAGTCAAAAGAAAGAATTAAAAAAAAGCCCTAAGTGGAAGGCTAATATTTGGACGGCACAATTTTTGGGAGGTTAACAATATTTATTCGAAGGAACATCTACAGAGCCGCCAAAAGGATAATATTTTTCGAGGGGAACCAATAGCACAGCAGCTGTAGAGCAAAAGTGGAGAAGAAGTGAAGGAGAATGAGGCACGGGTTCAAGAGTGAAGCTACGGGTTTGATCACTGCAAGTTTTAGTTTTAATATTTATTTACTTTGTGTTGGTACCATGACTTTGCATAGTTTTAAACCTTTGTTTTTATTGTTTTTCATTATTATGAGTAGCTAAATCTTAAACCACTGCCTAGGTTGTATGATGAATACATATTAATTTTATAGTTCTTGGTTAATGGATTATTTTTGAATGGTTAATGTTTTGGTAACGATTTGGTTGGTTTTTATTATGATGTGTGTGCATACTTAAGTCTAATTTATTATTTTTGATAGTTCCATAATCGTCTTAGTGAATGTCTTTCATGTTTGCATGATTATTAGGGTTGCTTGCTTTGTGCTCGTGGCTTAGTTTATGGTTTTGTGCACGAAAGCCATAGGAACTTGATTTGAGAAATTAGAGGACTTAAGTATTCTTCCATTCTTGAGACCGGGAGGTGATGGAATGTTGGGTTGTCTAGAGCTTTAGGTGTTAGGTTTTGGGTGAGACCGGGAGGTGATCCTATCCTAGTTGTCTTTAGTTTCTTGCAATTCCAAGTTATAGCTAACCCAATTAAATTACTCCTTTACATCTTCGGGTGTATTGTGATTAGAGAGACCGGGAGGTGATCGAGTCATTAGAGTACCTTTACATCCCTAGTGAGGTGAGACCGGGAGGTGATCCGAGCTAGATGGCCAGTATTTTATTCTAGGATTCTTTGGGGTGTGTTGGTGAGACCGGGAGGACATCTAGCACGTCTTAGGGTTTCTTGACTTATCATTAGAATCTGGTATCCATTCAGTTTTCCATTACCGAGAGTTGTGAGTTATATGTAGGATTCTTGACCTAGGTAGTTGCCTTCCTATCCTGATATTTTCCTCAGTTATCCTTGCTGTCTGTTTATCTTATTTATTTATTTACTGTATTTATTTTATTTAATTATTAAAAAACCAAAAACCATTTTAAAAATCATTTATTTTAAGTCTTAGTCGAGTCTAGTTTTGTTTTCTAGTTGTGTCCTGTGGGTTCGATACTCGGACTTACTTAGTCTGTACTACATTGATAGGTACACTTGCCTGTCGTGTAGTCTAGTTTAGTTGAGTCTGTTTTATATTACTAGGTGTCTAGGTTAGTTTATTATTTTTAGACCATACATAGCACATCACCGAAACAAAACAATAGAGTTCATTAATTCAAGGCATGCTTACCTGTAATAGAGTTGAAGCAATAAACTCATCTTCCGAAGGAAATGCAAGTTTCGATAAAGGAAGCAGATGTCTAACTTTGTGAAACAACTGAGCGAATTGGCTGCTTTTAGGGTCGATAAGATCACCGCTACACAAAAGGTCATCGGAATTTTACATTTCAACCTGGAAGAAGGAAATAATTATAAAAAGGGTCCTACTGATTAACGCTAATGTGCGCCAGACAACGCCTAGTAAAAAACAAAAATATAGAAGAAGAAACTAACCAAAACATGATCGATGCATAAAGGAACCAAGCCACCCTGGTTAAACCAGACAGTTCTAACCTTTATAAAAAAAGCAAAATTAATTATTTAATTAATTAATTAGAAAAGAGGGGTTTTGGATGTAGAACCAACCAACAAAGGTTGAAATATAGGATTAGGAATCGCACCATTGACCAGAGAAGGAGGGATGATGAAGATGCCAAGATGTCGAGCGATTTTGATGATTAGATCCTTCTAGAAGAGGTACCTTGGTTCCCAATTAGACCTCTGCCCACTAAATGCCTTGAATCTTCTACTCCACGTTACATCTGAATCCCAATCAAGGAACTCTTTTCGTATTAGGTCTATTACCATGCCGAACAAACTGAAAATAATTTTGTAAAAATGGAAGAGTCATGTCAAATTAAGTTTATATCTCTAAGCAACACACAAAACGACATGCTAAAACAGTCATTAAAATTAGATTAAATAATATTACAGGTAAGCTGCGTCTGTCGTCCCTGTCATCGTCCACCACCTTGCACCAGCATTGTCCGGCGTCTTCTCCGTCACCTGAGGTCACCAGAATCATCAGATTCCGGAAATAAAAACATATGAACACTAAATCACATAATATAACCTCAGGGTTTGTCAACTAATAACATGAAACCTCAACATAAATTGTAAAATCTGATATTAGAAAATGATAATTGAGCTTAATTTTCAGTAAATATTAAAGAAAAAAGGCATAAGGCATTCAAGAAACAGAGCATACCGAAAACAGTGTTGATGGGATTCATGGCGACCAGATTCTTAGCAGCGTCTCCAATAAGACTTTCAGTATCCGTAAACGCATCATAAGATGGAGTTTTTCTGTTGCCCTAATCATTAGCAATAATCTTAACACGATCATGTTGCCACACATCCACACATGAGTATGTTGTTCCGAGATCGATTCCAATTACTGGTCCTTCACCTTTACCAGATGGAGTTGTTCTGTTGCCCTGATCATTAGCAATAATACCACCTGTATTGATTAATTTCCTTTTATCCATACCTTGATATCAAAGATCCTTGAATATGCTTGACCTACAATTAGACAAAAAAGGGGGACATGAGTATGGGACTCAAGCTGGACTAAAATTACTTACGAAAATCGCAAATTTCCACTACTGCGCCAAAGGGGGGGGGTAGGGCTCACAATGTTTCATCTCTGGAGACATGGGCAAAGGTGGAATGATGTAATTAGCGGTTTTGTTACAGATGATACAACATACCCGGCAAAACTCGAACAAAATCAAAGAGATCTTTTCTGCTGATTGATTTGGGCTAATATGACCACCTTACCAAATACTGACTACCAAGTTTTGAGGCTGATTTGGTAAAATCTAATTGTAGTCCAATGATTAGGTAAAATCTTTTAGGGTTTGTGATAAAGAATAAATGAGAGCCTTTTTTTTTAATAAAAAAACGAAATAATTAAAAAACACTAAAATTTTTCAATTATTATGCCATGTGGCAGTTTCATGGAGAGGTTGAGGCCACCATTGAATGCCACGTCAGCAACTATCAATTCTTTTATATATATTATTATTATTATATATGTTATATATTATTATTATTATATTATTTTTATTATTATATTATTAGATTGAAGAAGATTCTGATTTTCTAAGTTGACCGTAAACCTTAAGTATATTCAATGATTCGATCAATTCATCATCTAATAATCAACCATTTCAATTTCTACTCCCACCTACTTATCAATAATGATGTTCTCTGCTACAGGCGATGACGGTAAATTCATTTTTGAGTCCCTGTGTTTTGTCGATTTTAACTACTTGAGTCCAACATTTTCATTTTTAACATTCTGAGTCCCTGATTGATTATTCTATAACCATTTGAGTCCAAATTACTACTCTGTTAGATTTTTTCTGTTAATATTTGTGAAATGACCATAGTACCCCTAGAATTAAAAATAAATATTATTAGATATTATACTTTATTATATTATAATTATAGAGTAAAGATCTTGTACAAAGTGTTTTTTTGGTAAGAACTGTGAGAATCAAAGGGGGTAAAAAAATTTTATTTTTTTTTTAGAATTTTTTTTCCCCATATTGTTAAACATGTATTTATAGTATTGAAAACTAAAAAAAACAAAAATTTTTTTTTGATGTAGAGTAATTATGTGTAGAGTAATTACATAATTACTCTAGTGTAAACTAATATATTTACTTTAATGACGTAATTACACTAAAAAAATTTATTTTTTTAATTTTTTTTGTATTATTCATCTAGAAAGTATGTTTAAGCACATGAGAAAAAAAAATTCTGAAAAAAAAAATAAATTTTTTACCCCCTTTGATTCTTACAGTTCTTACCAAAAAAACACTTTGTATTTGATCTTTACTCTATAATTATAATATTAAAATATATACAGACTCACAACATAGATTTGCACATCTCTCTCTTTCTCTCTATCTCACACTCTCTCTCTAAAAGTACCAAATCCACCACCACCATACACCTTCAACCACCACCACCACCGCTCTTTCATCCTCTCTCGTCCCTTCTCCCTCTAAACCACCCCCATCTCGTAACCACCATCAATCTCCACCGCCTCACCTCCATCTCGTAACCACCATCAATCTCCACCGCCATAGTTACTACAAACAGGTGCCACAACATTTGCACACCCGTCCATGCCAATGCTCCTGTTAACCCCACCGCCACCACACTAACTCTCTGATCTTCTTCTGAAGATGATGATGATGCCTTGACTACCTTACAATTTTTTCTCCTTGATTTAAGCTATAAATGTAATGAACTCATGTGTGTTTGGGTGTGTAGGATCTGGACTACAGGTTTACAGATTGTTTGTGGTTTTTTAATCTGGTTTGTTGATGGAATTTGTGAGATTTGATGAGTGTTGGAATAGGATTTGAGACCTAACATTGTGTTTAGAGCGAGATCTGGATTATTTTTGTTAATCTGTTAGTTAGGGTTTGATTAGTGGTGGAATAGTTTTTTAAGCTTTTAATTGTGATTCTTTTGTTTTTGTTGGTGTATGAGGTGAAAAAAGTATTGTTTTGTGTGCAGGCTGTTGTTAGGTTGGGTTGAGTTTAAAGAGAGATGGAGGAGGGTGTTTGAACAGTGGTGGTTGCTGCAGGTATATAGTAGTCTTAGTTTAGTGATGGTGCTGTTTGGTGGTGGTTTTTTTGTGATGGTGTTGTTTGGTGGTGTTGGTGGTGTTGGTGACGGTGGTGACGGTGGTGGTGGTGGTGTTGGTGACAGTGGTGTATACTGGTGGTGGTGGTGGTAGGTTTAGAGAGAGGGATGGGTTGAGTGGATGGGTTAAGAATATGTTATATTTTATTTGTGCATTCAAGACTTGTACATTATACCTTATGCATTATAGAGTTGTACCTAGGTGTAAAATGACTGAGATACCCTTATAGTTAACTGACTTGGTTAACGACGTTAGAAAATTGTACTCAAACCATAACAAAATTAAAACACTAGGATTCAGAATGTTAAAAATGAAAATGTTGGACTCAAGTAGTTAAAATCCATAAAACACAGGGACTCAAAAAGGAATTTACTCTTAAAAAACACTAAAATCTTTCAATTATTATGCCACGTGACAGTTTCATGGAGAGGTTGAGACCACCATTGAATGCCACGTCAGCAACTATCATTTCTTTTATATATATTATTATTATTATATTATATTATATTATTATTATTATTATTATTATTATTATTATTATTATTATATTAATAGATTGAAGAAGATCCTGATTTTCTAAGTTGACCGTAAACCTTAAGTGTATTCAATGATTCGATCAATTCATCATCTAATAATCAACCATTTCAATTTCTACTCCCACCTACTTATCAATAATGATGTTCTCTGCTACAGGCGATGACAAGAAATCGGGACCTCCTATGTCTTCTTTACAATGGACCCAACCATGTCGTCACTTCCGATTTCCGGAGATCTTGTTAGCAACCGAAAATTTTGATGAAACATTAATAATTGGTCATGGTGGTTTTGGAAATGTCTACATAGGTACCATCTATGAAAATGGATCTACTTCTGTGGACGTTGCCATTAAACGGTTGGATTCTATGTCCCATCAAGGAGCAGCTGAGTTTTGGGTTGAAGTTGAGATGCTTTCAAAGTTGCGCCACTGTAATCTTGTGTCTTTGATTGGTTACTGTAATTATGGAAATGAGATGATACTAGTTTATGAATATATGCCTAATGGAACACTCGAAGATCACCTCCATAAGATCCATACACCTCTTACTTGGCTTCAACGACTCAAGATTTGCATAGGTGCGGCCCGTGGGTTAGACTATCTCCACACCGGTACAGGAATTGAATTTGGTGTTATACATCGCGATGTCAAGAGTTCTAATGTTTTATTACATGAAAGTTGGGCGGCAAAAATTTCAGACTTTGGGTTGTCAAGAATCGGTCCAACGAATCAACCAACCACTTACGTCAACACTTTTATTAAAGGAACTTTTGGGTATCTAGATCCAGACTATTTCACAACTGGAAGGCTGACAAGGAAGTCTGATGTGTACGCTTTTGGCGTTGTCATGTTGGAGGTTCTATGCCGAAAGCGTGCAGTTGATAAAAGTCTTGATGAGGAGCAGTGGAATTTAGCAGCATGGGCTCAAGACTATATCAAAGAAGGGAAAGTAAAGACTATAATTGATTCTGAACTAAGGGGTCAAGTATCCCAGAAGAGTTTGAAGGAGTTTGTTAAAATTGCAGACAAATGTTTGCATAGCCGTCCAAAGCAACGTCCTACGATGTCTGATGTTGTGGCCAGCCTGGAGTCTATATTGTCCCTAGAAGAGAAAATCAATAGTTCATCGCAAAACGATATTTGGTCGAATACTTGATATGATTCCATTGGCTTCCGGTAAAGAGCACTGTGGTATTTCAAAATTCAATCTCCTCAAGAATCTTGTTCACTTTTTATATGCATGTAGCGCGCATAGCATAATGTCTATGTTGATGCTAAAATGCCAAATTCTGTTAATAGTAAGCTAGACTGGATAGTTATTTATTAGGTAAGTTAGCTATTTAGTAGTTACTATCAACCGTCAACTTGAAAGGAGGCAACAGTTTGTATGTCACGGCATATACATACTTGAGAGAAGTGTGAACAATTACATATACAAGTATTTATAAGTATATATCATCGTTTTTCCTGCTAATACTAATTGTTTTCGTAACAGTCATTGTTTATCACAAGTAACAAAAGTTTTGTTTTGTTTAACACTTTTAGGGCAATGTTGACAATCCCAAAATAGAATAAAATGACTTGTTTTACAACGACAACAGGTTCTTTTTTGAACAGCAAATACTATTGCACTTGCCCATGTTACAACTTGAACACAACCGATTTGTTTGTTGGCAACTTTGATAAAATAGCAATGTAACCTTCAGGTTGCTGTTTGCATATTGCAATACTTATAGAAATTAGTATTATGTTTTAAGTGGCACATGTATCTTGACCTTCTTTATAATGACATAAAGTGAAACATATATTCCATCGTTTCTGCCAATCCTGATTCTAAGCTTATCAGGTAATAGCAAAGGCAAGAGCATAATTGCTAATAATAAACCAGATATTGAAAGAAGAGATGACCCTGCAGATTACAGTATTCCTAATCCAAGCTTGACAGTATTTAAGTTTGAAGATATGAGAGACGCCACACAGAATTTCAGTCCAAATTTACTTTTGGGTGAGGGAGGTCTTGGAATGGTGTTCTTAGGTTGGGTTGACAAGAACACCTTCACCCCTTCAAGTCCCGGTGTTGGAATGGCTATTGCTGTCAGAAAATGCAGTCGAGAAAGGTCTCAAGGACATGATGAATGGCAGGTAAGCATAAAAAATTATTGAGATGTGTTTATATAGTTTTTGAATATTATATCAAAGACTATATGAAAACAATAAACTCACCAACGAAACATAGTAACGGAAAATAAGTTATCTACATAGTGACAACTGTACAACCTCCTAACAGTCTCAAGTTGGGGCATAGATATTATTTGTGCCAAACTTGTGACAGATGTAGTCAACAACTTTTATAGAAATTTTACTACCAGTAAAAAAGCAATAACACAAATTGTTTTATGTTCGTCGGGTTGGATGATGCAGCAGCTCATGTTCCTCACCACCCAGTTAGTTTAAGCATTACAATGTTCTCTGTTATACTTGTTTAAAGAAAAAAACATAATTCAAGAAAAAAAGATATACATTTTCTCATAATTCAAAATTATCCCTTCACTAATAAATTATTCTAGTGTTGTCAGAAGACTAGTGACGGAATCAAGTCGCAAATATTCATCCCCAATAGTCCTTATTGTAGTAGTGACAATGTTGAATTTTGTGTTGTGAATGCAGGCAGAATTAGGCTTCTTAGGATGGTTGGTGCATCCCAATATAGTTACCCTCTTGGGATACTGCTGTAATGAACTAGATAACTTGCTGGTTTACGAGTATATACAAAATGGAAGCTTTGATCTCTTCTTACACAGAAGTATATAAACTACTCTTGGCTCTTTCTAGATAACTGTTGGGTTACATCTACTCAACAAAATCATTTGCAGCAACATGGTAATTATTAATTCAAACTGAATACTTCTGCAGATGCATCAGTTGTTTCTGAACCTATTTCCTGGGAAACACGACTTAACGTAATGATAGGAGTAGCCCGTGCACTCACTTATTTGCATTCGTCAAAACCTCAAATCATACACCGTCATGTTGACTGCTCTAGCATATTCCTAGATCAAGTATTCTCTCTTTTTTGTTTCTTTTTTTTTATGATAATAGTATTTCAATTTTTATGTCATCAAGCTTATATATTTATATTATGTTTCTTGTTAAAGAATTTTAATGCAAAACTGGGACATTTTGAGTTGGCTCGGTCATGCCCTGGAATTGACAACACCCATGTTACAACCCATGTTTTTGGAACCATCGGTCACACAGACCCTGAGTATATGAGGACTGGTATGTTTTCCCATATAGGGATATTTAAATTTAAAAGTTTACTAGACTTGGAGGTAGTTTCTCAATGAGCAATTCACTTTTGGAAATATTATTTTTGTTGCAAACTTATCATCACACTTGCAAAATATAAGAAAATAATCTTTTGTAAAAATTTTGGAAATATATATAAAAACAAATCTATCCATCACTTCTTGTGTAAAATAATTTTCAACAATTGTGATTTGTATCAACAAAAATATCAAGTGAAATGGTTTAAAGAAGCGATCCTTATTTGTAAAAAAAATTAGATCCTTATTTAGCCTAACCAAATGAAATTTATTGCAATTCAAAAGATAAACAACACACTTGTTGTTACCAGGTCATTTGAGTGTGAAGAGTGATATTTATAGTTTTGGAGTAGTACTGCTGCAAACTCTAACAGGCATGTGGACATTTGATGGACGGAAACCTGTGGAGCATCTCAGTTTTACAAACATGGGACGCCCGACCGTAGCGGAAAAAAAAAGAGAGTTGATGAAGATAATGGACCCAAATTTTCAACATAATTACCCTATAGAATGTGCTTTCGAATGTGCTAAACTCACAGCAAGATGTGTTGCAGAGAAACCAAAGGATAGACCATCAAGTGAAGAAATACTGTGCAGTTTGGAACAAATATATATGGCCGACAAGTAATATAAGAACAAGTTCATAGTTGGATCTATTGGATTATCAGATTTTTTTTCAAAGCCAAAGCGAAGCCACAATTCAGGTAGAACATAAGGTCAGTCTATTATGAATGTTCATAATACATAAATTTTGGTCAAAGCCAAAGCGAAGCCAAAGTTAATGTAGAACATCAAGACAATATGCTATTTTATTTACGTTCATAATGCCTAAATTTTGGTCAGAGCCAAAGCGAAGCCAAAATTTTAGGTAGAACATTAAGTTAGTCTATTTTTTCGGTATTATAATAGACTTTATTCGGAGCAGACTCATTTGTTGGATATAAACTTCCAGTTTCTACCCTTTTTCCGTTGGGAGTATTAAACATCTTGTGATCATCACTTGTTCCTTCATTCAATGGACAATTATACCCCGGATGATGATCATTACATATCCAACAATGTATGATGGGTTCGAATATTGGATCATAAGAGCCTTCCTTCTACTTTTCTTCCCAACGTGAGTCTTTTGTGATGTGGTTAGCATACATCACCCTCAAACTTAATTTTAAAGCATCGTGCCTTCAGTTTTTCTACACTTTAACACATTCCTTTACAATGTAGGAATGTAAAAGACGCTATTAACTGTATCGTTCTCCCCTGAACTAAATATTTCTATGACCACCTTTGCCCTTGTGTAGATCCCTTTTGAACCCTTCATAATTTCCTTCTATTCCAAATGTTTTTTCTAAGTTTTTTTGAAAACATTCTTGTAAGTTGTTACTCGTGGCATGTTGTTGCTTGTTTATACTTACAAACCAGATTTTGTTCCATGTTTTTCCACCTATCCCTTTAATCATAAACTCTACTTTGCCAATTCTTTCGGGACAGTTTTTCTGTGATGAAACAGTTGTTTACAAAACTATAGGACCATCACAGAGGATCCGAATATCACGGATTTGTGCAAGGCGTGAGTGTGGAATCCTCAGGCCTCGGTTTTAACAACAAATATATATTAAAACACAGACGCACAAGTTGTTAGATATGGTTTAAATGGTTATTCGATTAGAATCAGAGCTCTCGGGTGATTACAGACTTGAATCAGACCATCAAACACAACAAAACCTCTCAAGATAGACAACTAACGATTAGGGGCGAATGGCTTGTCAGGGCACAAATGGGTGAGGTCGATTTGAGTATCGATTGAGAAGTACCATGTTGATTTGTGATCCATCATGGAGGTTGTTGCAACATGTTTAAGTTTTCTCTTGGAATGAGAAACAACTTTTTTCTATATTATGAACCAACCGAAGAAAACGATCACATGACCAGGGTTGAGCCAAAAGTCTGTATAACTGATGCTTGAAAAGACAATAAGCAGATGAAAATGGCAGCTTTGATCATATTCCTACAGATAATCCCCACCACATTGGCCTTACAATTACATCTAACACCATTGAAACAAGTTCAACTTCAAGCTCTAGTACAGAAGCTAGGCCCCTGTTACAAAAGTCAACCCTTTCATGATGTAATCGACAAATTAACTAGGGTTAAGTTTTACAATAACTTAAACAAGGGTTGAGAGGTACTCACGTTAGTAGAAACCAACGATGTAAAAAAGCCCTGGTTTCAATTAAGTGATTGACCAAATTGCCCCTGACTTAACGTCAAAAAGTTAACTCGGTTAAGTCCTTTGACTGTTTTGGCCTATTTTCTCAAAAGTCATGGACTGTTCAAGTAATTTTTAAAAGTTTGGACTGGGGTGGCATATTGAGTCAAACCACAGGGACGGTTTTGGTAATTTACTCCTTTTTTTTTGTTCACACGTGTACTCGTCTTCACTTCTTTAGTGTCTTCCCTATTATTATTTTTTATTCTTTGTCTGTTACTTTTGTTCCCTTTCTTCAAGAAGGTATGTTTCGTGTAGTTCCACTGTTTACTCACACTTTAATTGTTTTCAGTTTTGTGTGCTCGCCTTAAATGAAACATTTAATCTTATTTTTTGTTATTTGCAGATGTTAAACCGAGTCTTTCACTGAAGATTATTGATAAGTTACCTCAAGAATGGGTTTGTCTTATAATTTTAGATTTGATGCTATGTTATTTGTCAATTTGGTGACTATGTTTTCCTATTTGTCAATTTGGTGACTCAAGAATGGGTTTGTCTTCTTAGTGACTTTATGTCTTCTAAACCGTCAAACCGACCCGAATTCTTGAACCGATCCGAAATTTTTATATTTGATCATATGAAATTGGACACTTAAAAAATGAACCCAGTGAAAAAAAATTCCTGGATCCACCACTGGTGCGCCTAATCCATGTTGTTACCTTAGTGACCTGAGAAAACATACTATGTTTGTCATGTATACAATGTTGATTAGTTCACAGAGTTTTATGTTTGCAAAAGTAAGTAAACGTTTGAAAACCAGACCCACACAATCCTTACATCCATATCGGATGCTAGCTAGACATCATTACATGATACTAAACTATTATGAACCATTGTTGAACGATAGTAAGTTGCCTTAATTCCACGCCACCGGTTATTACTCAGTGTCGTAAGTTAGATAAGACAAATGCATCTGTTTGACCTCTAGTCGACCCAAGTGGGGCTTGTCGAGCCCAATAGATCTATTCACACTCTCCCTGCTATGTATCCACATATTAATGGTTCAAATGTTATAAGGACTTTAGATGGAAGTCACCTAGTACCCATATGATATAATGTAATAATGTGGTCTAAAATGTTAAAGTTCATACCGCATGTTTCCTCCCAACGGAAAACAATAAAAAAAGGGTTGTGAAACTCATCTTAGGTTGCGTCTTTGAAAATAATACTCAAAAGTTTGTGCGATAGCCTTCACTACGGAAAACCTATCATCAGACGCCTATAAGTGTTTGACCGATGATACGTTTGTCCAATAACCCTTGGTTGTCCAAGACCGTGACTTTGTATGTTTGTAAAAGTGTTTGATGTTTGACACGACCACACAAGACCCGACATACCGTTGGTAACCCGTTATATTTGTATATAAATCAAGTACAAGTTCAAAAGTAATAACACGTGGATACGCACCTCATATAACGAATAGATCGCATAACCTAGCATATAGATCATTTAATGAACATATGAGTTATAAAACATGTTACGGGGCTTCCAAATATGTTACAGGGTTTAAAATATGTTACTGGGTGTCAAGACACGCTACTGGGTTCCAAAACACACGATTGGCTTTCAAAACAAGTGACTACCTTCAAAATACACGACTAGCATCAAAACACACAACTGGCTTTCAAAACACACTACTGGCTAAGCCAGTCGCCTGCACTGCAAGCTGTTTGCCGTTTTGACTCACGAAACCCTCCAAATCAGATCCAAAACGTATTGGAACACTATAATTCAATCCCCAATCAATATCTAACCCACCCTACCATTATGCCCCAATTAACACCTCATTTTACACGCTAATTGCAAGTTTTTCCCAAAATAAATAATATTATGGTGAAGTCACATCAAGTGCATGCAAATGTTACCCTAAATGGCAAATAACATGATTTAATCGCATAATCACGTTCCAATCATCATCAAACTTTAGTAAGATCATTCTAACATAAACCCTGACAAGTTACAAGCATCGAATCATCATGTTACATCCTAGATCCCACTAAAATCCTCGAATGGGTCAAAAATCTTAAAACTACATAACAACTTCACATATCATTCTATCATGCTTCTACCACCTAGGTAATCATCATAACAACTTCCTAGAATCATTCTAACAATATATACACAAAAAACCCAATGTTTTAGATTCAAAGTCTGCATTTTTATTAAAAACTCATAGGAAACGTTTAGATCTAGTTTAGGAAATGTTTTTCAAAGGTTTATATTGATGAAAACATATAGAGATCAGATCTGGACCTTTAGGGTTCGTAATAATAACATGGAAATGCTTGAAAAGGATTTGGATAGAACACACACCTTAGATCTCAACTTCTTTATGGATTCAAAGGTTGTTTTAGCTTGAAAATGGTGTGTTTAGGGCAAAAACGGGTGTACAGAGGTTAAGGACTGTGATTGAGCACTTTGGGGTGAATTAGGGTTGCATAAATGAAGAAAAACAAGTCAAGTATGGTATTTATAGTTGTTACCAATCGTCTGACTGATTCTGGGCGACTGGCACCCATCCCAGCCGATTGGCATATCCTGTCGCCCTCCCGGTAGACGACTGGCTTAGCCAGTCGCCCCTGATCCTGGTGACTGGCTAGCCAGTCGTCCAAACATGGGCGATTGGGTTTTTCGGTGCGTGAATTGCTAATTTAACACATTAATTCACGTATACACATATCGGCAAGTTACATACTGATCGTAAAACCTTTAATACCCGACAATTCACACTTTTATGTTATCTCACCAATGCTCGGGACTCGAGACGCGTTTTACCCGGTGATCCTCCGAATCACCAACCTTTGGACATATGTGTGTAAATCGACTCTCGATGATTCCCCGAATCATCGAACCGACTCAACTAATCATGTTAATTAAGTATGTTTTATGAATGTTTCGCTAAGGTAGACTTATATGTTTGAAAAAAATATTAACCTGAGTTTGTCGGGTGTCACACTCGGACCTCAATATTAGTGTCCTCATCGGACAGTTCAACTTTAGTTGTCACTCGACAACGAAAACATTGAGGAAAACATCTCAATTCATGGTTGTCCAAATTACTCTCCGCTAGTTTCTTGCTCAACGCTCAATCAAAAACATTTGCGCTTGAAAAATGCTCGCTCGCCTTTCGGCTCAGTTGTAAACGAGCCGCTCAGCTTGGTTCGGTTTGTAAATGAGCCAAGCATGAGCAAATATCCTTTCAGTTCGACTCGATTCGACTTGTGAGCATCCCTAACCTTATGAGTGAATCTCCACAGTACCCTCACCATATCTCACTTCTCCTTTCACATACTTTGTCTCTTTTTGTGGCACCACTATATCTGGAATCACTTTTAACAATATATTAAAAATTAAATTATATACTTCAATTAGGGTTGTTCAAAACGCTCGGTGCTCGCCGATCGTTCGCGGCTCGCGCGGAATTTGCTCGGAAATTGCTCGCTTGATTTTCCGCTCGGTTGTAAATAAGCCGATCGGCTCAGTTCAGTTTGTAAACGAGCCAAGCACGAGCAAAGGTCCGCTTGGCTCGGTTCGGCTCGATATAATTTTTATTAATTTATTATTTATATAATTATATATATACACATTAATTGTAATTATATTTATAGTTTTATACATGTCACTATACTGGGTTTGGCTCAATATATACATATATACAATTGTATTTATAGTTATTGACCTAATCAACTCAATGATAACTTTACACTAAGTTTAGTGGTACAACTCTAAGTCGTGAAAAAACATGTTTGACTTCTTATTCCCATTAGTTGTCCACCATCAATCATCTCCCGCTATCAACCTATGCCACAACGCAACAATCGTTTTCTATAGTATGCTTATCACCTCGCTAGCCTCAACTAGAGCCTCATTCTCGAACAGTCTAACCTCCGTCATCACTAGGCAGCAAGAATATTAAAGGAAACATCCCAAATTTATGGTTGTCCAAAAACACTCACCGCTCGTCGCATGCTCAAAAAAATGTGCACTCGAACAATGCTCGCTCGGTTTCCGGATCGATTATAAAGGAGCCGATCGGCTCGGTTCGGTTTATAGATAAGCCAAACACGAGCAAAGGTTCACTCGGTTTGACTCGGCTCGTGAACAACCGTATTTATGGTATGACAATTTGAGTAAATAACAATATGCATAACATATTTTGAGGAACTAGCAACAACTATGCCTGTTGCAAAATGTTTTTTTTTCTAACCTGAATAAACTAGTAGGATGAATTCAAGGAGAATAATAAAAATACGATGAAATAAGCTTTTATGCTTTTTGCTATATTGTACGGGATTAACAGAAAAGATTGGGATTGAATCTATGAACATTGAACACTAGATGCCTAGGTACTTCGAGACAAAAACAAGCATATTCTTATTTTACATGATAAGTCAGAAATCTTCAAGATACTAATATATTAAAAAAATATCGTTATATATAATAAATTAATGGGGAAATGGAATTTAATAATCCCAACTTCGGGGGGTTGGAAGGCAACAGTCCCAACTTGAAAATTGTAACACAGCAGTCCCAACTTGTCAACATTTTTATTCTAATGGTCCCAGACTAACTGGGGTTAAGTTTTTCTGTTAAGTGATGACGTGGACTGCCACGTGGCGTCTGACGTGGCCAAATCTGTCCCACTTGGCAAAAAAAATGTGGGTCCCACTTGTTTTTTCAATTAAAAAAAACCTATTATATCTATCTTTATATATATATCATGCTTCAATAGAGAGAGAGAGAGAGAGAGAGAGAGAGAGAGAGGACAGCCTGTAACCAGCGACCACCACCATCTCCGGCGACCCACCCCCTTCTTCATCGTCCTGTCACCACCGACCACCACCATCTCCGACGACCACCACCCCACAACCGCCTGTAACCAGCGTCCTCCACCACCCTCCCTCCTCCTCCTCCTCTGTTTTCCCTCCGATGACACCCACAACCTGCACCAACCCGCCACCACCAACCAAAGCCCACCCACCATCATTCCCCTCAACCTCCACCCCATAATATCCACTCTACCATTCACCCCCACCAACCACTTGTAAAATTAGGGCTTTCCCCCAAATTTTAAGGTTCTTAGTTCTAACCCTAACATCATAAATTGAAGAAGACGACAGCTCTGTGTTAGGGTTAGTTAGCTTTGTGTTGAAGAAGACGACAGATGATGGGACGAAGGCAGTGGAGGTGGTTGTGGTTGCAGATGGAGGTGGTTGATGGTGACGAAGGCAGTGGAGGTCGTTGATGGTGACGAAGGCAGTGGAGGTGGTTGATGGTGACGAAGGCAGTGGAGGTGGTTGATGGTGACGAAGGCAGTGGAGGTGGTTGATGGTGACGAAGGCAGTGAAGGTGGTTGTGGTTGCAGATGGCGGCGGTGGCGGTGGCGGTGGTTGATGGTGACGAAGGCGGTGAAGGTGGCTGATGGTGATATGTGTTGTTTGGGCTTTCCCTCTCTCTCACTGTGTTTATATATATATATTTATATATATATATATATATATATATATATATAAGTTATTAAAAGATTTTTTAAATATTAAAGGATTTTTTTAATTGAAAAAACAAGTGTCATAGGGGGCCCACGTTTTTTTTTGCCAAGTGGGACAGATATGGCCACGTCAGACGCCACGTGGCAGTCCACGTCATCACTTAACAGAAAAACTTAACCCCAGTTAGTCTGGGACCATTAGAATAAAAATGTTGACAAGTTGGGACTGCTGTGTTACAATTTTCAAGTTGGGACTGTTGCCTTCCAACCCCCCAAAGTTGGGATTATTAAATTCCATTTCCCCTAAATTAATATATAACGATATCAATATCTTCGTCTCGATTCCCTCTTTCAAATCCGGTGAATAATCGTCTAGAATTGTGAGTTTTAGCTAACAACGTTAGTATGAGTTAACGGAGGGGTGCATTGAGAGCAAAATGTCTAAAGGGTAGGACTGGTGGGAATAATAAACTCATGTGGGATTATTATTGGCCAATTGCAAAAGGTGGGATTAATAAATTCCATTTTGCCTTAAAAAACAAAAATAATCAAATAAAATAATAATAACAATAACCAAATCACAAAAAAAAAAAAAAGACAAACAAACAAACAAATGTTCATGTAATTTGCTTATGTGTCTATTTTTGACACATAGATTGTTCATGTCAACATAGTATATCTTACATGTATATCACATAAGCAATAAACAAGTTACTATAAGTTATGTCATTATTTTGTTGAAAATTGACATGTGAATTACTTTTATGTGTAAAACAATTGGTTGAGTGGCTTTATAAAAAAAATAGAAAAATAATGTTTTTATAGTATTTGCTCTTGTTCTTTTTTAGAAAGTAGCATATGTTTTCAAGTGTTCACTCAATTATAACAATTTTCCTACACTGTCTTATCCCATTTGTCATGCATCAATCTGTTAAACAACACACCTGCAACCCACTACTTTGGATTAGAAAACCAACCTAGCTCCAAATTCTAATCATATTTAGAAAATCCCGAAACCTAACAAAAACAATAGTACAACATCTACAAGATTAAATGTTTCTATGTGTTTCTCTACCCTTATTTGGTGATCCAGCACCTCATATCCGTTTTTTTCCTACCAACTACTTCCAACGCTTAAATCAGACTATCTCCAACGGAGAGGAGCCCGTCCTCCCCCTGCCCATGCCAACTCAGGCTACCCATCCGTCCTCACCCTCCTCTGTAACGGGTGTCGAAGCCAAGGACCACCTCTCTCTCTCTCTCTCTCTCACACACACACACAATCTCCGTCTCTTTCACGGGTGCACGACGTGCGGTTCCCGTCCCCCTTTCTCTCCTTCATAATTGTTAAGCTAAAATGAACTTTCCGATCAATCTATGAGTTATATTGAATGAGTCGTCATTTATATGTGGTCTAGGTATTAGGTTAAGCTCACAAATTATGGACTCTAGACATGATTTAAGGTCACAATGATTATAATGTACGAAATCTAAAGCAATATTTGTTTGATATCAAAAAAAGATTTATAGGATTAACTGAAGTATAAATGGACCAAGTAACCTTCTATTAATCTATTGTTGGGCTGTTGGCTAAGAGGACGTAAATCTCATGGTCCTGGGCCTCCTGGCCTATCTAACCCTGACCCACACTGTTGGTGATAATGTTTCTGTATGGAAATTTATGTATAAACTAACTAGGAATTGGGAGTAGTTCTTTGTTAAATCATTTAAAATGATCATACAATAGGCCAAACTCCGTTAAATAAAACAAAGCTATACCGGTAGTTAGTGTTTGGTTCAAATTTCAACGGTTAATTTTGGGTTTATAATAAGCAAAAATTATCATATAACCAGATGTGAAAAACTCTAATGGTAAGGGATTGAATGTGTTTTCTTTGGTAATGTGTAATATAGAATATTGCAACCTTATTGAAACAAAAAAACTCAACAAAGAAACTATTTTACAAACAACATAAAAAGGAATTATAACAAGAAAAAACAATATCAAATAGGATAGTTTATATTAAAAGAATTAACCACACACGTTATTCATTATAACCACATTACTCAAATCGTTCACGTATTTTTTTAAGATAAAAATTTCCTTTATGTAAACACTTAACAACTATTAGCAAGTATCAAACTCTTTATGTATCATCATCTTCATTCATCAATTGATCTTGTAACGTTCAACAATTGAAGTAACAAAAGCATGCTCTTCCCACTCCGTCACGATGACAAGCTCTGTGAGATGCCCCCTCCCATTCCTGACATTGTTGATCACAATGTTTTGAGTCCCCACAATATCCCGACCATGTCTGGCTTCTCCTCTCGCATTGTTTATTTGTCTCTTGTTTAGTCGTCACCACCATACCTGCAATTATATTTAACGTCTTAGAAATCAAATAATATTTTGAGCAAACAAAAAAATGTATGGCGTAGTTTGTGCAATATCAACTTATATGTTTTGCTTAAGGTGTTTTCTTTTTCAAACCTGGGTGAATTAGTAGGATGAAAACAAAGATAATAAGAAAATAAGACGTATAACCTTTTATGCTTTTGCTATTTTGGATTGATTGATAGAAAATATTAATGTTTGAGGGATATTTATTTTGCAAATATTGATTAAACCTATGTACACTAGATGCTAAGTACCTGGTGACAAAAACCAACATATTCATTTTTTACATGATAAATTATATGCCTTCAAGTAAAATGTAAAATTACTGTTTAAAAAGTGTTATTATTTTGTATCGAGTATAAAAAACAAAGTATTGAATCTTATCGTTGAATTTTGATCATATCTTATTGTCTTTTTATTGACTATTATTCTAACACTCATGCAATAATAAAAAAAAATAATAACAATAACCAAATCAACAAAAAAAAAAGACAACCAAACAAATGTTCATGTAATTTGCTTATGTGTCTATTTTTGACACATAGACTGTCCATGTCAACATAGTACATCTTACGTGAGTGTCACATAAGCAATAAACAAGTTACTATAGGTTATGTCATAATTTTAATCAAAATTGACATGTGGAGTGACTTTTATGTATATAAAATTTTTTTTGAGTGATCTTCGTTAAAAAAATAAAAAGTATAGTTTCTTTATGGTATTTGCCCTTTTTTAAGAAATTAGCTATGTTTTCAAGTGTTAAATCAACTATAACAATGTTCCTACACCGTCAAGTCCCATTTGTCGTGCATCAACTTGTAAAACAACACACTAGCAATGTACTCCTTTGGATTAGAAAACCAACCTAGTTCCAAATTCTAATCATATTTAGACAATCTCGAAACCCAACAAAAACAACAGTACGAAGTTTACAAGATTAAATGTATCATTGTGTCTCTATACCCTAATTTGGTGATCCATCAACTCATTAGATCCATTTTTCATACTAACTACTTCCAATGTTTAAATCATAATTGTTCAGCCAAAACGAACTTTCCGAAGATATATCCAGAACCTATGAGTTATATTGAATGAATCGTCAATTATCTGTGGTCTAGGTGTGAGGTTAAGCTCATAAATTTATGGACTCTAGACATGAATTAAGGTAACAAGGAATATAATTTACGAAATCTAAAGAAACATTTTTTTGATATAAAAAAAAAGATTTATAGGATTAACTAAAGTATAAATGGGCCAAGTAACCTTCTATTAATCTATTGTTGGGTTGTTGGCGAAGGGAATGTAAATCTCATGGTCCTGGGCCTCCTGGCCTATTTAACCCTGAGCCACACTGTTGGGCTGAGGACTCTGGGTTTATTCAAAATATTGCACACACTACTTCTCTAGTTATGTTTCTAATATATCAAATTAAATTTACTTACGTATTCAAGCATTTTGTGAAATGAAAGTTGTAGCGTGTAGGTGATAATGTTTCTGTATGGAAAATTATGTATAAATTAACTAGGAAATGGTAGTAGTTCTTTGTTAAATCGTTTAAAATGATTATACAATAGGGCCAAACCCGTTAAATCAAACAAAGCTAAACCAGTAGTTAGTGTTTGGTTCAAATTTCAGCAGTTAATTCTGGTTTATAATAAGGAAAAATTATCATATAACCAGCTGTGAACAATTCTAATGGTAAGGGCTTAAATGTGTTTTCTTTGGTAATGTGTAACATAGAATATTGCAACCTTATTGGAACAAACAAACTCAACAAAAACTATTTTACAAACAACATAAAAAAGAATGATAACAATAAAAAACAATGTCAAATAAGGATAGTTTATATTAAAAGAATTAACCACACATGTTTATTCATTATAACCACATTACTCAAATCGTTCATTTATTTTTTAAAGATAAAAAGTTCCTTTATGTAAACATTTAACAACTATAGCAAGTATCAAACTCTTTATATATCATCATCTTCACTCATCGATTGACCTTGTAACCTTCAACAATTGAAGTAGCAAAAGCATGCCCTTCCCACTCCGTCACGAAGACAAGCTCCGTGAGCTGCCCCCTCCCATTCCCGACATTGTTGATCACAATGTTTTGAGTCCCCACAATATCCCGACCATGTTTGGCTTCTCCTCTCGCATAGTTTATTTATCTCTTTTTTAGCCGTCACCACCATACCTGCAATTATATTTAACGTGTTAGAAATCAAATAATATTTTGAGCAAACAAAAAAAATGTATGACGTAGTTTGTGCAATATCAACTTATATGTTCTGCTTTAAATGTTTTTTTTTTTTCAAACCTGGGTGAATTAGTAGGATGAAAACAAAGATAATAACAAAATAAGACGAATAAGCTTTCATGCTTTTTGCCATTTTAGATTGATTGATAGAAAATATTAATGTTTGAGGGATATTTATAGTGCAAAGATTGATTAAAACTATGTACACTAGATGCTAAATACCTGGTGACAAAAACCAACATATTCATATTTTACATGATAAATTATATATCTTCAAGTAAAATGTAATATTATTGTTTAAAAAGTGTTATTGTTTTGTATCGGATATAAAAAGCAAAGTACTGAATCTTATGGTTGAATTTTGATCATATTTTATTGTCTTTATTGACTATTGTTCTAACACTCATGCAAAAATAAAAAAAAATGCATTTATAACCTCCTAGATTTCGACCTATGTGTAAGAACTTTAGGCATAATCAATAGTTATTTAATAGATTCAATTAACTTATTTTTTTAATTTTATCAGTAACATGATTTTTTTTTCAATTTCACTTTAACATGTACCCTAAATACAAATGCTATTTATATAACGAGAAAAGCTTGTTGTGTTCACATTTTACGGCATATTTGATGATGGGGTTACCTACTAATTATTTTACACTCTTATGTACTATATCATCTCAAGAACAAACCGCCTTCTTGAGTGATCGTAATATTTTGGATGGCCCGCTGATTTTAAATGAAACTATTTCTTGGCTGAAGAGGTCGAAGTTGTCGGGTTTATTCTTTAAAGTTGATATTTAAAAGGCCTATGATTCGGTGCGATGGGAGTTTATAGAAGACATCTTGATTCAAATGAATTTCTCTTTAAGGTGGCGGGGATGGGTGATGTCTATTATCCGGAATTCTCGAGCTTCGGTCCTTGTGAATGGATCTCCCACTTGTGAGTTCATATGCGAACGTGGGCTCCGTCAAGGCGACCCACTATCTCCTTTCTTATTTATTCTTGCCATGGAAGGACTTACTTGTTTTATGAGGCGTGCTTGCGAGATGGGTGTCTTTCATGGTATTCGTGTGGGTGGTACAGGCCCTCTTATTTCACATTTTATGTATGCCGATGATGTGGTGTTTTGTGATGAATGGTCTGCGACTAATGCATTGAATTTAAGGCGTATTCTTCGGGGTTTCTTTTTAATTTCCGGATTGAAGATGTTGGCGTAGGGGATGGGGATATGGCGGACATGGCTGCACTGTTAAATTGTTCTCGGGGCTGCTTTCCATTTACGCATCTGGGAGTTCCCATTTCGGCCAATATGAACTTAGTGAAAAGTTGGGATCCGATTATTGAGAAGTTTAAAAAGAGGCTATCTTCTTGGAAATCAAAATGTCTTTCATATGGGGGTCGAGTTACGCTACTGAAGTCGGTACTAAGTTCCCTCCCCTTGTATTTTTTTCTCATTGTTTCGCGCTCCTATCCAGGTTATTAATACTCTAGAGAGGCTGCGTAGGAACTTTTTTTGGGGAGGGGTACAAGAGGGTGATAAGATGTATTGGATGGCGTGGGATAAGGTGGTGGCTCCGACTAAATACGGTGGTGTAGGCTTGGGTTATTTACGTGATGCGCACCTAAGCTTGTTATCAAAATGGTGGTGGCAATTTAAAGTGAATCATGACTCTTTATGGCGCAAGGTGATTTGGTCTATACATGGTTGTGGTCGTGGGTGGTTTTTCATTCCAGTTAAAATGACTATAAGTGGGACGTGGAAGCAAATAGCCAGCGTTCCAGGTTGCTTACAAACATTTACTGAGGAGCCGAAAATGTTCATCAAAGGGACTGTTAGAAACGGACAGCGGATATTATTCTGGTTGGACTGGTGAACTTCGGATACCACCTTACAATTAAAATTTACATTGTTATTTCAGTTGGAAAGGAACAGATTGTGCATTGTGTCTGATCGAATAGGCCATTTGAATCAGCAGGATTAGTTTGTTTGGGATTGGAAGCGAGCCTTGTCATTGGCTGAAGAGCAGCGCCAGTTCATGGAGCTGACTGATCTGATTTCTGGGTCGGTTTTATCAGCAGAAGCGGACAGCTGGACCTGGTCGGCTGGTCAGGAGTTTGGGTTTTCTGTACGGTCGGTTAAGGAGTGGCTTTTTGAAGCGAAAAAATCTCTCCCGGAGTCTACTTTTGAATGGAGTAGTTGGATTCCAAAAAAGGTCGGAATGGTTGCGTGGCGTGTATACCATGACAGGCTTCCGACTGCGGATGCACTGGTCCGTAGAAACATCTCGATTCCTTCTCCGCTGTGTGGTATTTGTGCTTCGGCTCAGGAGACGGTGGACCATTTGTTCACGGGTTGTCCAGTGCTAACGGATGTGTGGAGACTAGTATTTTCATGGTGCAATGTTCCGGACTGTTTCGCTTTTCATGCACGCGATCTGTTGTCTTATCATTTAACGGCCAAGAAGGGGGCGAAAGTTCGGAAGGCGTTTTATACGGTTATCTTGACAACCTTTTGGGGGCATTTGGAGAGCTAGGAACGACTACGTTTTCAACAACAAACAAGTGTCGGCTGGAAAGATTTTCGAAGAAGTAAAGATCATGAGTTTCCTATGGGTTGTAGCTCGTTCAAAGATGGCGGACATGTCTTGGGATTCATGGCGAAGGTTTGACGAGCAGAAGATGATTTAGCTCTTGGTTTTCTGCGGTTTTTTGTTTTTGTGTCCGTGTGTTTTGTTTTGTTTTAGTTGTCGGATTTGATCTTGCGGACTGTTTTTGTATTCCGGTTTCTGTTTGCTAGCATCTTGCTAGTTGATTAATGTAGTTTTGTGTGGCTGTTCAAAAAAAAAAAAAAAAAACTATTTCAGTCAATTTCATCATAATCCAAAATTATTTAAAAATTTGATTAATAGTAATTTAAAATAACAATTCAACAAATCCGTTGTAGTCTTGTTTGTTAGACCTACCATGAGGCGTTATTTATATATAATCACGCTCAATCACGCTAAAATGGCATTACATACGGGGCGTTAAATGGACAAAGAATTGGGGAGGGCGTGCTTTAAATAACGCCACTACATGGCTATTAACATTAATTCCTTCAATAAATCCATTTCTAAAAAAATACAAACAACCCTTGTAGTGAGCATTAATTTTTTTTTTTTTTTGAAAGGCGAATTTTATTAAAACAAAACCACGGGTTCAATTGATTATGAGCATTAATTGATTATGAGTATTACTTTAATCAATTAAAGATATCCTTATTTAAAAAATAATTTAATAAAAGGGTATTTAATCATTTGATAATGATTGAACGGGCAAAAGAAAGGAGCTTGAACCACTACATCTTTTTTTTTTTTTTGCTAATAATTTCCTTGCTGACATGGCATCCACATGGTAGAAAACGCCCCTAAGGGGCTTGAATCATTACACAAGGTCTTAGGATATTCGGTTCTCACCCGAAAGACCCGGGTTCAAGTCCCGGCAACGGAATTTTCCCCCCCTAATATTTTCTTTATTCTCTCGTCAGTCCCTCACACTAGTAATGATGATTCTATTCACACCTTCTCATTACTCCTTATTCCTTAACTTGAGGCGTATACTGAATTGAACAAAGTCGTTTTGTTCAAAGAAATCTAGTGCACTTCAAGTAGTCTTTTCTTTGAGATCTAAAATCATGTTTGGTTCAAAAAAAAATGAACATGCATTCAGTGCACCGAATTCTCTCACTCATAGCAATCCGAGTTTTGTATGGAATCTTCATAATTGACTTAGGGGGGAGGCGGGGATTGTGTTTTGAAATGGATTTTTAGATTATTGCGTTTTAAAAACACAAATAATCAGTTTTCAGTGTTTGGAGTTGAGTTTTGAAATGAATTTTTAGGCTACCAAAACGCAATAATTTGAAAGCAGCTCCAGTCTTGCTTTTCCAAAAAACAGAAGCTGTTTTGAAAAATCAATCCCAAACACCCTCTTATATGGCACCAAAATCACTTTCTTTTACTCATACTCAACAACTTTTCTTATTTCTTCTTCATTACGCATCAAAACTTGTTCTTTTACTCAAATTTTATTCTACATAAATCGAATGACACAATTAACTATTAAATTAGTTACACATTTGTTCCACTTTTGAGATGTTATTATATTCTATTAGTTTGAAATTGTGAATATGAATATTGTTACTTTGCTAATTGAATGATTATGTGAACTTGTATTAGACTATTGGTAATGTTAAATTATTGAAACTTGAATTAGTGATGTTATTTTGCTGAAACTGAATTAGATAATACCCAACCTAACCTAACCTAACCCTAATGGTCTAACCGACTCAAAAAAATGTTTATTTACCATTCTATGAAATTAGAGGTTTTAAAAACAGTGAATTCACCAGAAAAAAATTCTAGATCCGTCACCGTTGTTTAATGATTTACCTTTTCAAATTCTATTTTTTCCTATGGTTATAATGTAAACTCATCAAATCTAAGGGGGGACGGGGCGCCACTCGAATTGTTCACGGGTACCAACTACCAGCACGGTATCACCGCCGCCATACACGCTGGTAGTGGTCCCGTGGACCGGTTTGCTAGTTCTGTTTACCGTGCTGGTACCGGTTGTTTTGTGTTTTTTTATAAATGCAAATTTTTCAGTTTACCCCCGTTTATTTTAGTGTTTTTTTTTTTGTTTTAACCGTTTGTTTTATGTTTACCGTTTAAAGAAATAAAACCATAAATAAAAAACATTTCATTAAAACATAAAATAAAAATACATTAAAACATAGATAAAAAACTTAAAGTTGGCGCAACAATCGCCATGCTTCGACATGGTCGAAATCGTTGTCGTATCGCCCTCATACTCATAGTTAGTGAAGCCGATAGCCAACTTCTCATCAAGCTCTGGATCCTCCCTCACCGTTTGCTCGTATAGGGTGGTCCACCTCTCACACTTGATGTTGAGGTCGGCCCACTTGAGCTGGAGGTCTTGGACGGTCTTGATGGTGTTGCCGCCAACGTGCTCGATGAAGTCGCTATAAACCCGAGCCCAAAACCCCTCCAGGGGGCAGTTGGACCCTTCTTCCCGAGGGATTTGTTGAATCTTCGGGTCGTTCGACGCATCCTTGTGGCAAACCACAAGGGTCATCTCTTCCTCGTCGGTCCACGGGTTCATTTTTTGTGTGTTTGGTTTTTTAAACCGTGGTAAATTGTGACTTTTAACCCCACGGTTTGATCACTTTATATATACGACGGTGGCACGGTTGAAATAGTAGAATTAATTAGCTGACCGTTTAGGTGAGCAAAATTCAAGTAACTCGACGGTTTCCAAGATAAACAATTAAATTTGGCTGACCGTTTGGTGGGACGGTTGAAATAGTAGAATTAATTGTTAAAACCGTGTAAAAATGTAAAAAAAAAAAGTTTGGGTATTTAAATGAAAATAAATAAAAGAATCAGTGGAGTGATGCCTACAAAAAGGTGTTTAAGTGAAGTAAATCAGTGAAGTGATGTGACAAAGCAGGATTGGTTAAAATCAGTGAAAGAAACTAAAAACTCTAGAAGCACCCCTTGTCCCTTAATCATATCATTACACCATCAGGTTTGTATATAACCAAAACTTTTAACAAAATCTTTGTGGTACCTAATGTCTCATTTTATGTACCCATCTTTCCACATTTGTTTTCTCTTTTTCTTTTTTACAAAAGTGATTGATTGTAGGGCTACTTACATGTTCATTCTATCATTGAAATTTTCAGCCCAACCTTGTTTCTATTTGTTACTCAGGTTTAGATATATCACAACAGTATCGTGACTTTTCATTTGATAAACATTCAGTTCATATAACAATGCTTAATTTAATTTTTTTGTTCAAGAGTTTCATCTTCTAAAACTTTATATTAAGCATCATTTTATCAACCACTTTTGAGCTTAATTTTTATAATATTGCAAATTGTCAATTTAACTTGGTGAGTAGTCTTCGATATAAAATGAAGAATACGAAAATACCTCATTATCTTACAAGTTAACAATGAATCAACATGTTTCACTATTAGATTAGAAATTTAAAAAAATATCTAAGTAGTAAATAAATTTAAAGAATAAACTCATAACTTCTAGTGCCAATTAATAATTCCATGCCTTGGAAAATGTACTGAAGTATAAACAAAAAAAACACTGCTAGTTTTTAGCAAATTCAATATTTAATAATTTCAATTTAGACAATAGACAAAACACGAATCCGTTGTAGTCTAGTTGGTCAGGATATTCGGCTCTCACCCGAAAGACCCGGGTTCAAGTCCCGGCAACGGAAATATTTTTTCTACAACATTTATACAAACTGTCGTTATTGGCCCCTAAAGTTTTCTAAATTATTTTTAGCCCCTCGCACTATAAAATATTACTATAATAATAATCACCAAGTACGCCTTTGCAGTATCCCTTAACTTAGTGCAACAAATGAATTCGAGGGATTTATAATTTATAAACCAAGTTAATGATAATAAGTTCTTGTGTAAAAAAAATCATTTTTTTAATTTTATTTAATAGACACCAACACCTTATTTTAAGGTAGGATACCAAAGCGATATTAGTTTTCTATCATATTCATGAGAAAGTATAGGATACAAAGTATTCTTAACGTAAGAAGTGTAGGAAGCCACTATAATTTGCCACCTGTCAATTTAACCAAACCATGATTAACCTAATTAAACCCAATTGCAGTCAAATTCTAGCAAAGTAAATCACGTTCTTCTGCAACAATTGAATCCATTCACGGATTCCAAATTCTTAACAGTTGAACATGATCAGTTGAATCAAAACCCTAACGATTCAGATTTCAACAACATTTTTGGCTTCTGCAACAATTGAATCCATTCACGGATGCGATATATGAAGAATTCAAGAATCTAGACACTTGAAACTTACCGGAGAAGTTGAATAATGACTAGAATGTCACTCACCAGAACTATCGGGTCAACATCAAGTCTACATGTTTATTGAAAAACAACGATCATTGAGGTAGTGAAGAAGAAGAAGAAGAAGATTTTTGATGATCCATAAGAATATGAAGATGAAGGTGCGTTTTATGATTTTATGGGTGCGTCTTATGATTTTATGGGTGATTACATAAAAACAACGATCAAGGTAGCATGTGTTTTTTGATTTTTTTATGGGTACGTTTTATGATTTTATGGGTGCGTTTTATGATTTTATGAGTGCGTTTTATGTTTTTATGAGTGCGTTTTATGGGTGCATGTCTTTGAGTGCTTATTTTGTTGTTCTGCCTTTGAGAGATGAAGGTGCGTTTTATGATTATTATGGGTGCGTTTTATGATTTTTATGGGTGCGTTTTATGATTTTTATGGGTGCGTTTTATGATTTTATGGGTGCGTTTTTGTTTTTATTAGTGCGTTTTATGGGTGCATTTTTAGTTTTTTGTAGCTCTGTTTATATTAACCATGCTCTGTTTTTTGTTTGAAAACAGAACTTGCGTTCATAAAAGTATTTTACAAGGATAACGCACGTTTATACATTTCATCTTATTTATTTACGTTTAGATGGTTATTCTTTTATTTTGGAGTGTTTTTCAACATCTGTATAATCCTCTGTTTTTTTTGTTTAAAAAAACAGAGCATGTTTCAGATGAGAATTGCAAAACAATATTGTTTGGCTTGGTTGAGAATGGGTACGCCGGCAATCCCAAATCTTAGTAAACAATCTTCTGTTGATGATTGTAAGCTTATAGATTTACTTCCCTTCACGTGCGATTGTTGTAATAAGATTCAGGTTGCATGATTTTGATGGTGGTCGGAGGTTAGTTGAACGGTGCTGATGAGGAAGATCCGGAAATGGTGGATGTTTGTGAGGAGGAGAATCAGGAGGGATTGTAAACTTTTACACCCTAAAAACACACGTGGGTAATTAACTTGGGATGATTTTGATTAAAACACAGATTGATGGTCAGGATTACTTCTTACACTTTGTATTTTAAGGAGCTTTTGTATAATAGCCTCTCTCCATATTCATCATATTCTCTTCGAGATAGGAGTGCCAATTATGTTATCAACATTCTTACGATACTTATCCATTTCAAAAGTTTCTTATCCCCATTTAAAAAAAAAAAAACCTTGTTTGATTTTACACTAAGATTCGAAAAACCTTTGGGGGACCGTGGTTGCTGCCTGGCCCCAACAAAGACAAACCGCTGTATATAAATAGACAAGATAACCCTTAGTAAAAACTGAATAAATACAAAATCAAATTAAAAAGTTTAATTATCCGTTAATATTTTGTTAAAAAAAATATGCTGATATTATATAATACATCACATAGATTTTCCCCTAAAACTTTTATATTACATGTTTTAGTTCAACATGTCAAGCACTACGTTTAAATGTCTGTTTGATCTAGTACGTCAAATACAATTTTGAAGATTATTCGGTTATATTATGCCTCTTAACAACAAAATAGTAATATAAATGAAATAGCCATCCAAAAAATAAAATGTTTGAAAAGCTTTGTGTCTATGTCAGACAACTTTTTTTTTTACTTCCATGGGAGTTAAATATTTCAAATTATTTTATGCAATGTATTAAAACCATACTAAATGTTAAACAGGTCTGTTTACAGGTTATTAGTCCAATCAGTCGGACTAGATGTAAGACCCAGATAGTGTCGCAAATATTGTAAAAACTAATACGGAAAAATTTGAAAAAATATAGCAAAACCGGGCCACCGGTTCGCCTGAGTCAATGCAAACCTGGTCCAACATCCTGACCTAGACCGGTCTAGGTTCCGGTTCCCAATTTAATTTACAATTAAGCACACACAATATAGTATTTTGACACAAAGTATTATAAAATTATTTTAATAATATTAACTTGTCTTAAATATTAATAAATTTTAGTTTTAGGTCAAATAAGCCGGCTCAGAGTTTTTTACGAGCCAAACTTGAACTCATGTTTCAACTCGTTAAAGATAAATAATCAGTGTCCTACATCTGAACTAAGTTGTCTCGGCTCCCCAGCCAACTAGATCTCAAGTCAAGTGCATAAGTATAAGACTATTTGGTGTGGGATCGGGGAAGGGGGACGGGGTGTTGATGTGGCATTCGGGGTCTCGGGGAACACCGCCCCCCCCCCCCCCCCCCCCCGTGATTTTTTCGGGGTCAGCAGGGAAATAATCCCGTTTGCACCGGCTTCATTCATTGGTCCAAAAATCTGACCGTTGGGAGGCGACCGTTTGACATTTATTTTTTTTTATTTTTTTTTAAATCAAAGTTTTATATATATATATATTAAACCAAACCAAATTCAAAACAAAACACACTACATCTCTACAATCTACACCACCATTCAACATTTTATACAACTTTTTAGCCACAAAATTTTATAAAAATTCTATTTCTTATACCATGAGTTCGTCGGAAGAGGAGGAACAAAACGTGATAAACTTTTACGTTTGTGCGATGATGGAAACGGCAAAAATTTTAGCCGAGTTGGAACAAGAAAACGAGAGTGGATCATCTTCGGTACCATTGACACGGAGCGCGGCGCTTGATAGAGATCGTGAGGGTATGTTTTATTTTTTTTGTTAAAATGTTTATTTTTTTTAATATGTTTTATATTTTTTATAACATCTTTGAAAAAAAATTATTAACATGTCTTATATTTTTTAAAGGTGCACATGAACGTTTGGTGGCCGACTATTTTGCTGAAGACTGTGTTTACACTGCCGATCTCTTTAAGCGTCGTTTCCGAATGAGTAGAAGATTGTTCGAACGAATTGCTGATGATTTAGCTAATTACGATGAATTTTTTACACTAAGATACGATGGTAGAGGGAAACGAGGTTTTACGACCCTACAAAAATGCACGTCTGCAATTCGTCAATTAGCATACGGCACTGCTAGCGATTCATGGGATGAGTATTTAAGGATGTCTGATAGGATGAGTCGGGAATGTTTGTACCAGTTTTGTGAAGATGTCGTGAAGCTATATAGCAAGGTTTATATGCGTACGCCAAGAAAAAGCGACATCGAAAAGATCTACGCGCACCATGCAGAGAAACACGGCTTTCCTGGCATGCTAGGAAGTCTTGATTGTACGCATTGGCCATGGCGTAATTGCCCCACCGCATGGAAAGGTCAATTTACTCGGGGTGACGTGGGAGAACCCTCAATTATTCTTGAAACCGCTTGCTCACAAGATCTATGGATTTGGCATGCTTTCTTTGGCGTTGCAGGTTCGTGTAACGATTTAAATGTTCTTGCAAGATCTCAAATTTTTGACCCCATGATTCAAGGCACCGGCCCCGATGATTCTTTTTGGCTCAATGGCGTAAAATACAAGCATGGGTATTATTTATGTGACGGCATATACCCAAATTGGTCGTCTATTGTGAAGACAATACAGAATTCTACAGACGAGAAAAGGAAAAAGTTTGCAAAGTGCCAAGAAGCGGCAAGAAAAGACGTCGAACGCTTGTATGGTGTGATCAAGGCAAAATGGCACATAATAGAAAGGCCAGCACGTGCATTCCATCCGGGGAGATTGAGATACATTATGTACGCGTGTTTGATACTTCATAACATGATAATTGAAGACGAAGGTCGTGCGATATGCGTTTACGATCCGAATGAGGTTGAAGAGGTGCTCGAGCCAGTTGACGACGGACAACAAGAATCAAACAGGTGGGCGTTACGCAATACTAATGTTCATGGGAACCTTGTTTCGGATCTGGTCGATCACATTTGGAATAATTTTCATGTCGACCACGTTAACGACGAGTAGTTTTTAGTTATTTTTATGAACTTTAGTTTGTAATATTTTTTTTACTTTGTGAACTTTAGGTTTGTAATTTTTATTATTTATGAAATTTCGGTTTTTTATGTTTTTCCATTTTTTTTTAATTTTTACGGTTTTTTTATATTATTTTTACGTTTTTTATTTTATTTTTGTAAAAAAATAATTATGAAATATAAAATATATAATTAAAAAAAAGGAAAAAGAATAAAAAAAGGAAGGGGGAATGGGGGAATTGGGGGAAGGCATTTCCAAACTTTGGGGGAGGAAATGGGGGAAATGATGTGACGCTGATGTGGCAATTGGGGGAGTTGGGGGAAAGGGGAGGCACACCAAATAGTCTAACATTTTAGAGGTCCAAAAGTCAATTGTATTAAGTTAAATTAAAATTTAAAATCGAGAAGAGATATCAAGAGTGGTTAAAATGCTACAGGGGTAGGGGACAAATCGCATAACTACGTGGAAAGGTACCTTTTCTTAAGCCTGTGGTATTCCAAAAATACCAAACTACGGTTTTATACTTTTTTATAATTATCGAACTTAATAAAACGTTGAAATTAGAAAATTACATAGTTAAAAATTATATCATAATATAAACTGACTAAATAATGTAATAAACGGTTAAATATATTATATTGATATTTAGCCTGATAAGTTATAACTTTTTAATCATATTACATCAAACATATATCTAACTGTAAAGTTAAATATCCAAGAGTTATTTTTTTTAAACGGCAACTTTGTTTATGTTTTGGTCACTGCCCTCTTCAAATTAAAGAGTCATGTTGTCTCAATTTCGTTAGACTATGTTGTCTTAATCATGCCCATACTGGCTTCAAAGTTTGGTTTGGGCATTCCACATGGAAATCCTGACAGCTACCACGTAACAGCCGTTGTGCCTCCACAAGAGCAGAACTCTCTGGTATAACACACGGTGGGACGAAACCTAGGTGGGCTCAGGATTCGAACTGATAACCTCACAAGGTCTAGCTCAAATATTTCATTACCATAATCCACCAAAAATAACGCAAGTAGAAATCGAACTTAGGTCTCAACCAAAGAACCCAAGCCTTCTTACCGCTAGGCAACCAAGGATTAAATATCCAGAGTTATTAAGTGCTGTTTCTTAGTTAGTAAGGAAGGAGAGTGACTGGGCCATGGGCCCATGGTCCATTTCGTTTGTCACATGTGGACATCCTCTTGCCGCGTAACTAATTCCTCTTGAAAACATCTCTTCTAAATGCTAAATGGATAAAATACTGCAATTGGTAATTTGGTATGATTTATGTAAAGAGTGTTATCATATTATTTATCCCTTTACTTTAGATATCTATATATATAACTTGTTACTTTCTGTTTAGATTCACACGAATATATTCATTTTGAAAAAAAATATATATATATGCTAGAACCTTAATTGAAAATAATATTCTTGAGAGTAACTTGGGTACGTTATTTAAGATAATTAATAATTGCTTATAGATCATTATAGTTGCTGCAATACAAAATGAGGTGTTAGAAAATGAGTATGTAAAACCTGTGAATTTTACATTTCCTACTACCGAGACATGGATCTGATTATGATTAATTAAGTTTTGGATAATGATTTGACAATAATCGATAAGTTGGGTCAAGTATATGGATAACTATAATAACAGCTATGTGTTTATTTTCTACTAGCTTTTATCCCGGGAACGTCCCGGGTTGAAATATCTAATATGACATAATAAAATATATTATTATTATTATTATTTATTTTGAACAAATCTCTGTCATAAGTTATCATATTCAAATATAAAAAAAACGATTATTATTATTATTATTATTATTATTATTATTATTTATTTTGAACAAATCTCTGCCATAAGTTAACATATTCAAATATAAAAAAAACGAATCTCTGCACCAGGGTATAAATCTAGTGCCATTACAAAATATTATATAATGTCAAATGAATTCGGAAGTTTATAATCGATCATTCTAAAAAGAACTAACATGAAATAAGAAAAAAAAGTTAATTATTGAAATATCGAACGCATTAGTTTAAGGGTTATATGATGCGTTAAAAAATTCATAGGTATATGATCGGGTATATAGTTCGGGTATTTGGGTATGTGGTTTCGGGTAATCGGGTCGGGTATCACCTAATCCAAAACCCGACACAATACCTGTCGGGTTACAAAAAAATAGTCATTTTTTTCTCCGTTTTTTATATAGCACTATGGTACGCGTTGGAAAGATAATAAAACGTTCGTTAATTTGGTGTACTTTTTTTCTTTAAAAAATCTCGTATAATAGTCGTTTTTTTCTTCGTTTTTTATATAGCACTATGGTACTCGTTGGAAAGATAATAAAACGCTCGTTAATTTGGTGTAATTTTTTTCTTTAAAAAATCTCATATATAAAAGATATTAACGTTTAAAAATTATGGGAGGAAACATGAGAGAGAAAAATCTAAATTTGTTTTTAATTCATTTTTTTTAAAATAACTCAATCTCTTTTGTTTTTTTATTACCTAATTATCTCTCAACACATGATGCCACATGGATCCTACATGGCATCTTAAGGGGGAGAATGGCCTCATTGAGTGCCATGTAGGATATATCCCTTTGGAATATTATAATACTAGGTTAGAGTCCCGGGTGTACACCCGGTGCACCCCCAAGTAAAATGACAAACCGTCTAACATAACATTACATGGTAGGTTATAACATACATACAACTATATGTTACCAAGTTATAAACTGTTTGACTTTATATAAGTCAAAGTTAGTTTGCAAGTGATAATGGTAACCTAAGTTAGACAATTTTATCAACTTGAGCATATTTATAAACTGTATGCAATGCTGACCATTTCTACCATTCAACGTCTGAAGATCTATTTCCAAAACCGGTTCAAATTTACCGAATCATTTTGGCCTGAAGATCAATACCCTTTTATTAGATGATACACCCAAGTTAAGTTGACTTCAAGATAAAAAAAATCAACTACAAACTTTGATGAGTTTGCTCGATTACAACATGAAAAGTGATTGTTCAACAACAGCACACTTAACCGTATAACAACCCTTGTGCTGAAAACATATGAGCCATGTATGGACTTTTTTCACATCAATATACGTCTGTATCTCTCAACTATGAGGCGCAGCCTCACACTCATTTCCTGGCTGCCTTTCCTCGAGGCGCACGTCACGGCCATGACCCTCATCTCCTACAATATGTTAATGTGGATTAAAAAAATTCTTCTAAAATTCATCTTCGCATTACAAAATGTTTCACTATTAGTAACTAAAAAATTAAGCAGTAGCGAGAATTACCTGTTTTAGATCTGACTTGCAGGCCAGTCGTCCATAACCTGTTTATAACATACCAACATGAAAACGTGAATGAACTATATTTCCATCTCAGAGAGCGGATAATTTAAGATCCTTAACATGATAGACGATGTATTGAGGCCTGTGTTACCATGCCCAGCATCTTAGGTGTAATCAACTTCCAAAAGACAACCTGAAGATAAAAAATTGTAGTAAAGTTGCTTAAAGGTCAGTGTTAGCAAAACAATGTAGAAAAGTTACAAATCATAAAATGATTTATAGAGAAACTTGTCACCTGCTCAAGCATCTGATGTGACTTCATTTTTGCTTTCATCTCAATATTATTATTTTTTTTTTGAACGGCCAACAAAAAATTTATTAATCACCAAGGCTAGCGGGGAGCTAGCAAAACACCCATGTACAATGTATCAAACAAAATCACCACCTAGAGATACTATTACATATTCACATAAGGATTCGACAAGTCAAATCTTCGCCACCTATTTCAACTTAAGTCTCCTTGTTTCGCCCTTGTTTAAATCCATAGTAACCTTCTCGCCTTTATTATGCCAATAATTCTTTGAAGAGAAACTTCCTTTTGAGAGAACACCACCACATTCCGATTGTGAGGTGAGTTGCCACCTAGTGCCGCTTGCCTTGCTAAACACCATACTTTCCTTGATACCCACGGATTGTTATGCACAACAAAAGTCACCAACCTGATGCCGCGAAAACTGCAACATACTTTTAAACATCCCAGACATCAAAAAACAGCAGCCCCAACCCAGCCCCAGACCCATTTATTGCCCACTGCAGCGACGACCCGTAACAGCAAAGAAAAACAGCAGCAGCTCAGACCCAACCCAGCAACCGCTCCTGACCCAACCCCGCCTCGGACAGATTATGACCCGTAACAGGTCAGAAAACCAGCAGCATCTTCTAACCCAAACCAGAGTTGACCCAAACCAAAACCAGCCCAGCCCCAATGAGAAACCCGCTCCCGGACAGACGCAAAAATTATGGAAATAGGACATGGACATGTAACTAAATGGGTCTGGGGCATCTCAATATTATGGAAATAGGACATGTAACTAAGCCAGTGCACATGTCATGGTGATACCCCTAGCCTCATAGCATGTGTAAATAATTCAATAGATGCCAACTTGCACCAAAATCATGAAGATACAATAATATATACATGAGCAACTAAACTGGATCAGAGACCAACGCTGTCAGTCTCAGTCGCCACATGAAGGAGCCTAGGGATTTAAACTCATCGGAAAGCACTTTATCCAAAATTTCATGACCATGGCTGTAAACATCATCTAACCTCTAATTAATCGCCAACTAATCGCTAGTCTCTGGTTCACCGAGTAATTTTCATCTAATTAGTCCATTAATCGCTAGGCGGTAACCAATGATCAAATCTGGTCCTAATCGGCCCAAAATCAATGGCATTTTGGCCAAACCTTATAATATTCCAGCCAGATTTTGGCCGAAACCTGTAGCAAATCGCAAACCTGGTTATAGTTGAAGTTGTAGTTGAAACTGCTTGTGATGCAGTTGCAAGAATGCCCAAATGCAAAAATTTTAGTCTCCAACGAAACCATTGTTATTGTCATCTAGCATTCAACATGTTCTGAAGCTGAAACACGATGCGGAAATTTTTCAAAAAAAAATAATAATTGACAAACGATACATATACACAATAACAACATTCTTGCACTCACTAAACTTTGAATTGAGAAATCTCATTTGAGGATTTAGTAATTATGGTTAATCAAACTCATTTTTTTGGTCCATTAATGTAAACGGAACCCTCAATCATGTATTTTGGTGTACATATAGAAGTCATAAAATGAAAGCATAAAACACTAATAACAGATAGATAGCATCATAGCAACCAAATAAATACTAAAAGTATGGAATTATATATGGCAAGTTGTAGCAATAGAAGAAAAATTATTTTTTTTATATAAATACGAGTTAACGCCAATCCACATGTTGCGACGCGTTGATGAAAAATTGAATACAATTACGTTGTTCATCTATCCCCACATCCATTAATATTGGAGTCACACCGAAATGACACCAAAACTTACCGAAACATGCCATATTATACTCAAACAACACCGAATGACTTAGAATCACGCCAAATCGTATTGAATCAAAAGCCTCTTCAGTTCAGGAGCGCTATAGGACTCGAGTGAAACAAGAATAGAATTAGCATAAGCTAGAATAGGTTTATTTTCCTAACCTTGCTAAGATTATAAAACATGTCATCAAAAGGCATATTCCTTTAACTGAAACACAAAGTCATACACAAGCAATAATAAAGAGAACAAACTTACTTATTGAAAACGACGCTCAACACCGTCTTCCAAAAAGAACTTAAGCTGCGAAGCTCTCTCCGCCATAGCAAAGCTAACAACCGGTGCTCTAGTTAGTAGTCATCCCATCCTTCAACAAAACATGATGTGGCTAAACCCGAGCATTAAACAACCGGGTTGTGATTGAAGGAATTAAACAAAAAAAAAAATAACGTGAAGAACGGAAACAATAGATTAGGATGATTAGGGCATCATGAATATAATTTTCGACAATAATTTGCCAATTAAAGACACTCTCCATGGACTCAGCAATATTTTTTTTTCTTTTGACGAATTAAAAGAACTGAACCATTTTAAAAAAACTGAACCATTTATAAAGAGCAGGTATCTCGCTTCTAGTTGACTCATAACAACCTCTTTTTTTGTAACAGTCCTTTCTTAGTCTAAGTTAGAGGATGAAAGAGATTTTCAACTAAAAAGAAAACAAAAAATATTTGTGTGTAGTTGGCGATAAAAACTCAGCCCGTATCACATCTGCAAATTGGTACTAAACATATTTAATTACATTCAACTTGGCTGAAAATATAAAAAATCAAACAAAGAGGATTCTATATAAAATATAGTCTATACTGAACTAAGATTTAGATATTTATTTAGTGACTTGTTTGTGTGTCCTTGTTGTTTACAAACTACATTCACTTGTCAATACAACAGTCTAATGTGCTATATAAGAACTAAAACCAGCAATGTTAACGACTTTTACCTATTTCGGAGCATATCATATACATAAATGTGATACTGATGATCATTGAGATATATGGCATGAGAACGGGTCAGAGTAGTATAGGTTTGGGTCATTTTAGAAAAATAGATATTAGACAAATGACCAAAAACACTACTAAAAACACTAACAACAATAAATAACAACACAAACCTAATAAAACGACACAAACCGGGTTAGCACATTCAATATTCAGCAATCCACTATGCAACAAATCGCCTTGAAGCGACAACTTCCTTAGCCCTGTTCGCATCCTCATGACGCCTGATTTTCACAAATCGTTAGCGCCTCCGTTTGTAAGCTGGATCGCGGGAGGATATCAGAACAAAATTACAGCAAACAAAAATTCTATCCCGCAACAATGTTATCAATGACATAAGTATAAAAAAACAATATAAAAGCAGCAATCAGCAAAGTAGTAAAATTAGGCATCGACCCAACATGGAAATGTGTAACATTCAAAGCAGTTCTAGTTACCTGATTAAAAGTCTCAAAAAAAATTACATCAAGAATTAACAATCAAGTAAGAATACGGAAACATGCGATGTTCAAAACAGGGGTAGTAACCTTTATAAATGAAACATGTGGCCTGTAGATGGCTACTGGCAAGGTTCTCAAATCATCTGCTATATAAAGCTGCTCCACATGCTTAAACTTCAAGATGATTTTGAAGTTGTCGAACTTTCTTAGGTACAACATAGAAGCATATGGCTGAAAAGATTCGCTATATACCGTTATTACGCTAAACAAAAAATCAAAGACATCAAATTTGAATAGTTTTAGTTTTTTAAAAAATAATATTGACTTTTATGCCTAGAGTTTAAAAATTCAAGTAAAAATCTAAAGTTAAAAAATTCGAGTGAGTAGGACTTCTATGCCTTTAATTACAATACCTAGCCCTTGGAACTCAAGATGACATTTCAACTTTGAATTCAACCGTAAACCATGAAATCAACCAAATCACATGAGTTAAATGTTGTACATCAGTGGGCCAATCGATTTCCACCAATTCATATATCAATGCTTTCAAAATATTCTTCAAGATAACTTACCTGAAAACCATTCAACCATATAATCAACCTACAAATCATTCATTACGTGTAATTTAGTAAGATATTACCTTCAATAAAAATTATAAGCATTGTTATAATCTGAATAGCAAATAAATGCAAGAGGTTACCTGTAACAATATAAGCATTGTCATAATCTCACTTCAATATAAATTATAAAATCATCTAAGCAAGTAGCAGAGGTTTGGCGTTTGTGTTTGGGAATCACTTATTCACTTCTTCTATCTGCAATAATAAGAAAACACCATCAAGGGTAACTATGGTTTAATGGCAACAAACTTTTGGAATTAGAAGTATAGAATGAGAGGCATAAAGATGTGATTATTAATAAACATTGAGTTGGAATTCTAAAGTGTTTGGGTCAAAAATCTATATCTATATATGAATTAACACTGCTTAAAAAGAAAAAAAACAAATAGTAGCACAGATGCGAACTTATGAGTTACTTATAACTGAACCAAATTTTCAAAAACCAGGTAAAAAAGTTCAACAAAATTATCATCTGTAAGAGATGTTGGCATGTTGCATCTTTGACAACATATCGAAGTCTTGATAAACCCTAACATAAAACACAACATAATTCAACAATGGCACAGAAAAGAAGGTCGTAACATCGGACTCAAAACTAACAAATATGAATCAGAATATGAACTAAAACTTTTATAAACTACAAAAATAGATAATCTACATAACCACAAAAATAGATAATCGAGATAAGCCCAAAAACAGATAATCGACCTAAACACAAAAACAGATAATCGACATAAATTACAAAAACAGATAAACTAAGAGATCTTGATATATAATCGACATAACCACAAAAAAACAGATATTCGACAATCAACACAAGCACAAAAACATATAATCGACATAAACTACAAAAACAGATAAAGTAACAAATCTTCATATATAATCAGAAAACATACAATCGACATAAGCACAAAAACATATCTTTAAAATCGAAAAAAACTAAATCTGTAACATAATCGTACTAACAGGTTTGAAAATCGAATTAATGGAAAAAAGAATATCAAAACAGATCTTGACATATAATCGGATTTAGGTTTTGATTACCTAAATTCGGGCAACATATGTCGGCTATCGAATATCGGGCGGTCCTCAAATACCGACTGATGATTCCTATGTTCCCCATTGACGAACCGTGTCCGATCTGTAAAAAAACACGCTTGGACAAGTTTGGAGAACACGCCCTACATTGTAAGGAGTTGCCAGGCTTTAAATACAGACATGACCTGGTTAGAGATGTTCTATGGGATGTGTTACGAAGGGCAGGGATTTCAGCCAAAAAAGAGGCTCCCGTGAATTTCTTGACGGACCCACTTGACGGGCGGTCCACATTGAGGCCAGCGGACGTTCTTGTGTTCGGGTGGGCGCAAGGCAAGCATGCGTGCGTTGACCTTACTGGGGTATCCCCATTGGTGGGACTCCGGGATTCGGGTTTTGTGGCTGGGCAGGCAGTTTTGAAAGCTGAGAGCAAAAAAGTGGATAAACATGAAGCGGCTTGTCTAGAGAACCAGCATGTGTTTGTGCCCTTCGCTTTTGATACCTTTGGAGCGCTGGCCCCGCAAGCAATCAAGCTCCTCGATCGCGTGAAGAAAGTTGTGCAAAGTAATTCCCCAGCTACTAAGGGCCAATGTTTTATTTTCAATAGAGTAGGTTTTGCAATACAAAAAGGGGTAGCGGCGCAACTTGTGGCCCGTTTACCTACGTGTCACTTGTAATTGGTTGTTTTGGTTTAATATATTGAAGGGAGCTCGTGCATAATTCCAAATATTAAAATCGAAGAGAATAATCTTAATCAATAGGATATTTCAACAGATATTGAAGATTAGTTCAAGTTAGGGTTTTGATTGAGTCGGATATTCGATTTACCTGAAATCGAAACTTTAATGAATCGATTACAAAACAGTACTAATCGTATGAATACAGTAGGAATCGATTAATTATGAATTCGTTACAGATTGAAGAATCAACAACAGATCTGAATGTTATGAAACGTTTAAAAAAAACCCTAATTTATGAAGAAAAAAACATATGAATCGGATTACATACAACGAAACACAATATCAGATCTGAATGAAAGATTGTCTTACCAGAAGAATAGGTTGTGATCAATAGACAGATTAGGAGGAGGCGATGCTTTGGAAGGGATTAGGGTTGAAGGAGAAGGATTATTTTCGAGTAGGTGAAGAAGAAATAGGTTTTATACATAGATTTTTCGGAGCTCCATATACAAATTTGGATCCTTCAGGCTCTCTCTAAGGCCTTTATTCGACCCGAGTGACCTCAATTATTATATAGATAGATATATAGATACTTAAAATATGACGTCATATCAAGTGTTGTGTTCTAACTAAAAAGTATAAAAAATTATGTTACGTTACTGGAGCGTAGACATCAAGCTTTTTTTTTTAAACTACATTTTTACAAGTATACAGTGGTTTAAGTTTAAGTAACAATTGAATAAAAGAACATAAAAGAAAAAGAAAATGAGGAGATTGGCAAACTTGTTTTGATGTTTAAAAGACTATATATAAATAATATAACAAAAAAGTCCATTTTTTTTAGAGTTTTATATACCGTTTGAAAATACATCTCTCTTTAGAAGAGTTCAGGGACCGATATATTAGTTTTGTTCCAATTCATCTTAACTTTTTGAAGTTGGATATTTTATTAGTTAGATTTGTATATATGAAAATCACTCAGTGTGGTCATAGGGTGAATGAGCATAGAGCGACATGTGCAACTACGTCAATTTTTCAGTACATTTAGTCCTAGCGTCTTAAAAGACTATATATAAATAACCATAACTTTCTATTAAGGCATTTCAAAGAACCGATGGGTTTCAATTATTTCAGCTTGGTTAATCGGTTATGAACATTGAGTCCAATCAGTTGTTGACTAATAACCAGAAATTTAACTTGAGATGAAAATTATCATAATATCATCTAACCTCGTGCACCAGTGAAAATTTTGTGAGCGATGTCTTGTTCCAAGCCTTGCTAGAGTTTTGGCTTCTCTTTGCGACAACATAATGCTTGTATGATTTTGGTATTGTTTGTTGAACTAGTAGAAATAGAGCACAACAGATTAAATGCCATGATTGTAGACCATTTGCGAAGTTGTGGTTATCTATGATGTTACTCTTGCTCAAGTCATTTGGTTTCTGTATTAACTGAAGCAATATACACCAAAGTATAAAGTAGTGCTTTCTTTTAATTATGTTTTAATTTATGACACACTTTGAATTTAAAGTTTAACTTGTTGCATGGAAAAGCTTTATTAATTGATTTTGAGAACATGCAAAATAAAAATACATGTGTATAAAAGCAGAAACATCAATCCAAAAAAAAAGTTCACCCTGAATTTGAAAGTTAAACACATATGTGTCATCTTTAAAGTTCCAAATTCAACATAGATGCTTAAAGTTTTGTGCCTTTAAATTGTGTTTAAAGATTTTGTTATAACGATATTAAGTTTAAACCGTATACCAAACTTAGTTTATCAAAACAAATAACATAAATTTTTGGTTGGTTTTACTGATTAATTGATCGAATCTAGATAAAGAATGCATAAAAAAGCTAAAATGGATATAGTTAAAACTTAAAAAAAGTACTCCAATTATTATATTGTTAAACATAATCTATTAATATTAACAGTACAACTTAAATAAATAAAACCCGCACTGCAATGTAAGATGTACATCGCCTAAACTTTTTCAAAATATTAAAAGTAAACCAAACCATTTGGTACGATATGAAATATCCTAAACCGAAGGACATACCAAGAATCGAGACCATTCTTATACATGATCTAGACCATTTTGTTGGTTTTAATATTTAAGATTATTTCATTTAACAATGCTTAAAATAAAACACGCACCTGGGTGTAACACCTTCGCTGCTATTGAGCATCATTGGTGGGGTTGGCACCTCCATTGATGGCTTATGCATTGTTTGCTCCGTATTCTTTTGTTCAAATAAAAAGATATATGGTGAATAAAAAAGCTAGTCATTTTCCCATTTGTACACAAATAAGTGAGTTTTTCAATCTGTTTATGGTTGCATCTGTTCAATCGATTTATGACTGATATTAAAATCTACATCCGCTTAAAAAATGAAGCATCCCCGTGTCATTTGGTTTCCAAGATAACACAAATTAAACTTTTCACCTCATCTTTTTGGTTTTGAAACTCACTCTAACATTGTCACAAGTCACAGATGTTATAGTAATTTAAAGAGACATAAATTCAACTTTTTAACTTCTCATCTAAGTTTTGAAACTCACCCTTAAATTGTCACATTATAGTAATTTAAAGAGTATAGAAAAGACAATTTTGCCCCTAAACTAAACTCATTTACCATTGTATCATAAGCATAAACATTTGTATCTACTTAAATTTTATGATCATCCGTTCATTTTATTATTAATTTTTTGAGTTTTATATACCGTTTGAAATACATCTCTCTTTAGAAGAGTTCAGGGACCGATATATGAGTTTTGTTCTAATTCATCTTAACTTTTTGAAGTTGGAATTTTTATTAGTTAGATTTGTATATACAAAAATCACTATAAGAATACACGGTGTGTCTTGGGATGAATGGAGCATGGAGCGATATGTGCAGCTACGTCAATTCCCCTCCAACCCTAAAAAAACCACGGGTGGTAGCGACGTGAAGAGTTTTTTAATCTACCAATCAATCAAAAATCATTCATAACCCAAGAATCAACCACAACCATCTACCCAATACCCACCCCACCCCGTATAGCCTAAGATATTGATTTATTTATGCAAAATTAATTTAACCAACTACCAGTAAATATCTTATTATTTTTTATTACAATTTATTAAAGCCTATAAAAGTTTATACGGAGTACTATTTTTCAATCTCCCACCTCACACACCCTCATTTCGACACTACAAAACTGTCTTTAATTTTAGTATATATGATTTTCTATTTTGTTCTTGCTCAATTCTAGTGGGTGCATATATAAATTGTTTGCGTGTGTTTAATGGAAAATAATTAAATATTTTCATTACATATTAAAATTAAATGATCAATAAAACTAAATAAAATACCTAGTACTAACTAGGGTATGTTTGGCAATGAGCTTTTAGGAGTTTTAAGCTTCAAACTTTTAAGAAAAAACTCCTACTCAATAAAAAGCCTTGTTTGGTTGAAGGAGCTGAAAGCTTTTAGGTTGGAGAAAAAGCACTATAGTAAAAAACTACTAGTACTAGCTTTTAAGAAAAAACTCTACTAGCTACAAGCTTTTAATTTGTAAATGACACAAATACCCATTTTATTTTAAAAATAAAATAAAAACCTTCTTTACAAGCTTTTAATTATGTCTATTTTGGTCATTTTATACATTTTATTAAAAGCTCCAGCTACTCTGCCAAACACCAAAATATATTTAAAAAGCTTCCAGCTACCAGCTAGTTTTGTCAAACATACCCATAATACCTTTGGGTAGTGTTCGTTTCACATGAATGAAAGGGAAATGGAATTTGAATTGGATTTTGAAGAATCCCTTAAAATCCCATAATGTGTTTGGTTGATATAATCATCAATGAAATTGGAATGGAAAATATGTAAAATGACATAACTACCCTTTAAAACTAGTAAATTGACATGAATTCATACATATTTGATAACATTCTTTCCTACCTTTGAAGGATTTTAAATCCCAAGAATCGGAGGATTTCAGGTGATTTTAATTCAATTCCAATAATTTCTTTTATTGAAACGAACATAATATGGAATGGAATAAAATTCCAATTCATTTCGAATTCCATTCCATTCATGTGAAACGAACACTACCTTAATTACTAAGTCGAGATAGAAAAGAATATAATCTAACAAATTTGTTTGTTTGTTTTTTTTTTTTTTTTTTTTGTAAAATACGTAATATCTTATAAAATTTCCCACTTTATTCTTTATCCTCTTATTTATTCCTTTACTTCATATATGACTTACGACTTTCTGTTTATATTCACATGAATATATTCACTTTGAAAAAAAAACATATGCTAGAATCTTAAAAGAATAATATTATGCATACAAGTTTCACATTCATAAGTCTAAAAAAATGTATAACATACATAACTTCTTGAAACTAACTTGGGTACATTATTTAAGATAATTAAGTGGCCATGTTTTAGTATCTAAATCATTTTTTTTGTAGATGCAACACTAAAGTAAAACTAAAAGTAGAAAAAGAAAATAATTCAAATTATTTTTGGATGCTATATAAAGCACACTCCATCTCCAAACCCTCTCACTACAAAACATGCAAACTCTCTACACTATCCAATGGCCACAACTCTCCTTTTCACCTTAACAAATCCAACATCCAAATCTTCAATCTATTAAAACCTCCATAACATATCTAAACTCCAACACATAACCCTTTATATACACATACATGGAGTCCAAACACAAATCAATAATAAAACCTATCAATATCAAAACAAACACAAACCTCCACAAGATCACAACCGTGTTCCGGTTCATGGAGACGTTCTTTTTATTAATTATTATCTCTAGGTTGTCATCTCAACTACCATCCTTCGTTAAACTAGCTAAAGATTATTTATACGGGAGTAGTTTCATGGTCTTTAGCCATAAGTTCATGTTCGTGATAGGGAACATAATAATATTAATTCTGTTCTTGAGATCACGAGTTGTTGCACATGAAAACAAAGATGAGATTAGAGAAGGTGATTTGTGCTATGAGTATGTAAAAGGGTGTGATCGGAGTGTTGTGAATGCTCCGGTTATTTTAGGTGTTGTTAATGATGATATGAGGATTTGTAGGAGCAAATCGGAGGATTTGATAAGTGGGAAATGTGTAGATGGTGGAAATAGACGGGAATTGAGGCGGTCGGTGACGGAGATTGGGAGATTGAAGAGCTCCGGTGACGGTGGTGAACCGGTGGTGAAGGGATATGTGAAGGATGAAATGAGTTGTGAGGATTTCCGACGGACGGTGGAGGCTTTTATTGCGCGGCAACAAAAGATCTTGAGGGATGAGGAGTTGTCCCCAGTGGTGTAACGGAAAAATTACTCGAATAGTCTTAGTTGACCAAAAGTTTTCAAAAATAGATATTAAATTTTAGTCTTAAAAGCGTTGATCATGACTCAAGAGTGTAGGTTAAATCCTAGCCGTCTAGCCGTTCAAAAAAAATCCTAGCCGTCTTAGCCGACGGATATGATGTAACCTTTTTGTTGGTGGCAAAAAAGGACTAGCTACTTTGGGGACTAAAGTTGCATGTCTACCTTTCAAAAAGTTTTGGTTAACCAACCAAAGGCTATCATAGTAATTATCCGTTGTGTAAATGGGTTTAGATATTTTCATAGCGTTTGGTATTTTCATTTTCCTTTTTTTTGTTTTTGTAAAAAAAAGGTTAAAAAAATAGAGAATTTCTGTAATACCGTTTGGAGTGTCGAAGGGATTCTGGATGCCGTCTTTTTTTAATGTTACTCTAATCCTCCTTAACAAGATAATGTATTAAATTGTTAGTTAAATACTTAGCGTGCACGTTGAAGAGAACGAATTATAAAGTTGGCTAAAAGTTTTAGTTGTATAAAAAGTAGTTAATATAATAGCTATTGTTGTTATTAAAGATATAAAATAATATTAAAGGCTTACACGAATACATAGTAATAATAGATACATGATTATTGTAAAGTGTATTGGAAGATGATAGAACCTTAACATGCCATTTCGTTCACATAACGTTTGTTAAGTAATTGAAATGTTTCAATGGAAGTAGAATATACCCTAAAATTAATTTGAACTAACACTCTTTTTACACGTAAATAGATAATTAAAGTAAAAATGATTAGGTGTTTTGTTGTTAAAGAGTAAACCAACTTAAAACAATTTTTTCGTTAATACAAAGCCTATCCACAGTTGTTCAAGCTCCCTCCCAATCATAATCTATTGAAGCATAATCTAGTTACAATGAGTTGTTAAGGCAAAATTTGGTTACATTTTGTTTTCAGTCACTAATTAGGTTGACGAGTCCCATTAGGTTGATGATGGACTGCGGATGGGAGAGACGTAGGTCGCGAGGTAATAGTTGCCTAATTGGTTCCGTCTTCTTTTTCTTAGACCGGCTTCATCGAGTTTCTAACAGGATGTTTGTCTTCACTTCTCGGGTTGGCTTTATAATACATGTTGCTTTGATTGATGGTTTCTAATGTCCCATTTCTACAATAGTGGGTTTTACATTCCTATTGTCTTCGACCAATGGTTTCTTAAATCGGGTTTTTGCTACTTTCATGATATTCGGTCGGACGGTCGATGACAACTGTTTTTTTTTTAAGTTACGGTCTTAAAACTTTCAAAAAGCATAAAAGCATATGACCCTTTTAAAATACTTCTAGAAACAACACACCATATAAGACTATGTAATGAAGGGCTCCGTTGGACTTTACTGAAGAAGAAAAAAAAGTGTTGCCATGTGGCGTCATGTAGGCACACTTTTTTTCACCTTCGAATTCCCCCAGCTCCATGTTGTGGCATCGAGCCGCAACTATGTTTTTCCCCTAGCTCACACGTGTGGTTGGTCTTTTCCCCACGCCCCTTTCCATGCCCAGATGTAGTGGTGTTCGCACCCGTGGCACGGATTACATGGCACCACCGGCCCCTTTCCACACCCCATAACATAACATGGAATACATATGTATATATCTCTCACGTATAATTTATATGTACATTCTCATATGCAACTTATCTCTGTTATATACACAAACACTGTAGTTTTCATCAGAAATGCATGAATTTAGATATACAAATGTAATGATACATTTACCATAGATCATAGTCATCGGTTCGGTTTACGGTTTATTTGGTTTATTCGATTCGGTTTATTTGGTTTTCAAAATTTTGTACCCCAAACCAAAAACCGAACCAAACCAAATTAGGAATATGGAAACCAAACCAAATTCAACCAAATGAATTCGGTTTGGTTTCGGTTTAAACCAAACAAACCAAATTCAACCAAATTGAAACGAAGTTTTTTTTCTCTCTAACTTATATACCTCTGTGTTCCGAAATTCGAATAGAAAGTTAGCAATTAATATAAACCAAAAAAATCAAACCACGCAAACCCAAACATCATAGAAATTAGAAATAGTAAATAAGTCTTTGCGAATTCCACAAAATATAAATAAACTTCAAACTTAAATCTTTCTCCAACTCTAGTGAACTTGCATACGAAAAACAAATAGATATTAATACTAAACATATAAATCGTGTAGCTTGATAATCAGACCAACGGTTGATGCAATTATGGAGAAACATATACTTGGATATTAGACTTATACTCTAAATATTACCCATAAATAGGTGGACTTTATTTTGGGTTGGGCTTACCTTTAATATTTTGGGCTTATATATTATATATGGTTTATTAAATATTATTATTATTTAATAATTAATTATTTTACCGGTTTATTCGGTTATCCAAATAAAAAAGTATAGAACCAAAAACCAAACCAAACACCGAATCAGTAATTCGGTTTCGGTTAAAACCAAACCAAACACCAAATTCGTTGTTCGGATTGGTTTTTTCGGTTGCGGTTACGGTTCGGTTTTCGGTTTTTATTTGGTTTGCGGTTATTCTGAACAACCCTAATAGATCATTTATCTATACTTAATATTTGTTCTTATAAATATTATTAGATATCTAAATAAAAATGATCATCACTTGCATTTTATATTATTCATATATATTATTTTGTCTAAACTATATGTATGATGTTGTCAGGATCATTATGCTCAAAACAAGTTTAAACGTTTACTAATAAATTATAGTCACATCAATAATGATAGGCATTATAGCCCAGCACCATCTTGGTGGTGGGTTAAGACTTAGGGACTATAAGGTTTTGGGTTCGAATCTCACAATGAGGTTTTCTCATAATTATAAGTTTTTTTCCTGAATTGGTGACTTGGTGGTGGAATATGATCGCGTGGTAACACTAGTGGCACGATGATCAGTGAATGATTCCAATTGGCCGTTCAAAAAAATAATAATGATAGGCCTACATACATCCCAAGTGCGGGTAAAAATAAAAATTGTGTAATTTATATAGGTGGAAGAAAGAAATGAATGAGCATATGGATATGATTCTCAAGTTTTAATCCTAAAACTTATGAACCAAACACCCTTTCTATCTAATCACATAGGAAAGACTAACAGAAACATAAATTATCTATAAATATCAGACCCAAAGAATAAAAGGTATTATATTATTCTATATTATAAGGACTTTGAACATAGCAATAGATAATGTTCTACATTATTAAAGAAATGTTGCTTCCCACTTGGCATAGAAAGTTGAATAATCTTTGGATTACAAATAATTTGCCAATTGCCAATATAAAAGCATCCAGAAAACACAAAGTGAAAGTAGCTGAATCATAAAAAAAATGCTTACTAACTCTACACCATGCCAACTTGTAATTCTTCCCTTTTGTGGTGCTGTTCATATTTCGGAAACAGTCACAAGATTTGACAGTTTTCCAAGAGAAAATGCATCTGATTCCATACGAAACAGTCAGAGTTGCATGAACCTTATGAGTTATATACATCATACATGTTACATAAAAACTCAACTTTGAGAGAACATAACCATGCTTGCATGTTTCATTTTGTGAATAGTGTGCATCGCTAGACGGGTATGGAAGGAAAAAAAGGAAAAGAAAAATGAAATGATGTTCTTTTTCCATATTTATAGCACTAGATGGTGATGCTTTTAAACTTGAAAGGAAATAGAATTGATTCTACACATTTGTAGTGTGAAATCAAATGTGAATCTTTTAACCATGTAATAGCCACTAATGACAGTAACCTGGCTTTTTATATTGTGGATTACACCAATAACATGATATAAATTATGAAATGTCAAAGAAAGTATGAACTAAAAGCGCGAGATGAACAATTATTTTGCCCTTCTAAAAAGTGGAAATGGGAACAGGTCAGGTGGATCAAGTGGAAAGTCGTCCAACGTGTATTCAGTATAAGAACTACTAAATCATTTTAATCCAAATTAGTTTATCATATGTAATAGACCAACAGTATGGGCTTTAATAAGATTTGACACATTAGTTATCCATAAAATTGAAGAAAAGAAAAGGTGTTTGTAGGTCGGCTAACGACTCAACAGTCAACACGACCTGACCCGTTTGACAAGTAGTAAAAAGTACACATTTTTTACTCGTTACCAAAGCCGCCCATTTTGCCACTTCTAGTAAAATGACATGTTCAAATAAGAAAGTAACCATGCAAAACAATAAAACCGAGATACATTTTGATGTAAACAGGGATTCAGGGAAGTACAGTTCATATCTATCCTTAACAAAGCCAGAAGATAGAAGGTAGCTCTATACTGCCATTTTCATTTCTATTTTCTGGTGAGGATCATAGCCTATGAGTTTAAAATCATTAGCCACAAAAGCATCTATATCCTTCTTCTCAGGATTGATCTTCAAAATCTGCAGTTGTGCATAGGAAAATGGAAAAACATTATCAGGAGTCGTAACTAAAAACGTACCATGACCTTCCTAAACATACTCAAAGAACAATACGCCCGATTTTTTTTAACCAACAGTACTAGAGCTTGCAAGATGGTTGGGTGGGTGGGTGGATAATGAGTCAAAATGGGTTCAGGCAGGGCCGTGTTGGCTGGGTTGGCCTGCAAGCTATTTTTGTCCACTTTTTGAGAACAGTATTCTTTTTCAAAATAATGCAGATCTTTAAACAAAGATATACATAAGGTTGTATACATCAAAAATAGACTTTAGGTGACTTTCAACTTGTTTGACCCATTTGTGTTTCTCTTTTTAGCTTTTTTTTATTTGACCCATTTGGGTCAAAAAGCCACCTCTAATCAAAGTTAAGAGCAGTAAAATAGTAAATAGCATAAGAAAATTATGCTAAACATTATGCTTACAGGAAAAGGTCTAGGCAGCTTCTGAAGCTGGTCCTGCAGCGGTATGACGTGAGTGCTATAGACATGTGCATCACCAAGAACATGAACAAAATCACCCGGAACAAGATCTATACATATAAGCCAATGTAAGATAAATTCACCTGTTAAATTAACTAATTGTCTAACCAACAAATGTCTACTTGAATTCACAAGATTCAGATAGCATTATAAAATCTAAAAGAATTCGGAATTAAAATTTAAAAAGCGGTGCCGGTATGTAATTCTAGAACTTGTCCCTAATCAGTAATTACTTATTAAGAGCATCAATATAGTAACGAGTTTAAAATATCCATACCACAAACATGGGCGATCATGCATGTCAATAAAGCATATGACGCTATGTTAAACGGAACACCCAGACCCATATCTGCAGATCGTTGATACATTTGACAAGATAACTCTCCTTGATTTACATAGAACTGCAAAATTAACAGAAATATGTTAGTTTTAGAGATCAATAAGTTATGAAAAAAAAAAGATCAGTACTATGCTGCGTATGCAACCTGTGCAAACATGTGACAAGGAGGAAGTGCCATCTGCTTAAGATCAGAAGGGTTCCATGCTGAAAGAATTATTCGACGATCGTCTGGGTTGTTTTTTATCTTGTCAATAACATCTAGCAGTTGATCAAATCCTTGGTCAGTGTAGTCAGCATGCATGTTGGTATAGCTGTAAAAATATTTTTTTAATATCTATTAAGTTGATGTTTGAAGCATTAAAAAGTGTAATATTACAGACCGCCGCTAACCTTGCACCAAAGTGTCTCCACTGAAACCCGTATACTGGTCCCAGGTCACCTTCTTCTCTATCCACCAACCCGATACTGTAGCATGAATGTAATATGAAAATAAAAAGCTATAAAAAACAAAAATTAAAAAAAATCATCTTATTAGTAAAAGGAGGGGACTTGCCTGTCCAGGTAGGTTCTGGATGCATTACCATCCCATATATGAATGCCCTTATCTTGTAAAACCTGATGACCATATATGTGAAGAAGTAAGATAAATTATCATATGACTGCATACAGCTTATGCCCATACATGTGATGACTGATGATAAATTTCATGTGCACACATCAGATCTCGGCTGAAGAATTGTACAACTTGGTATGAAGACAGAACAGGTCAGCATGTTTATTGGAACTTTATTCAGAGATAATTTCAAATGTGCAGAGATATAGTTTGTTTTGTTCAAACAAGAATTGTGTACATAAGACAAGATGCAGAAAACAACCGATATGGAGGCCTAAGCATATCTGTGTCCAAATGAATAACAAATGCTAAATAGATAGATAGATCTTCAATCCTAATGCATGAGGTTTAGACTGCCATATTACATTTTAATTAACGTAGCTATGGGAGCTTTTACCTTCTATTAAACAAAAAAATAATACCTTGGCACTTGTTGACCCACTGATGAACCACAAAAGTTCTTCTACAACTCCACGCCAAAACACTTTCTGTGAGAACAAATAATATAATATAAGTGAGTCAATACAGCAGAACAGAGTTCAATATTTTCTGTTTCTTATGTCAAGCCATTGAGACTGCCATCCATAATAAATTAACTAACACATTGAAATATGAATTAAAGAAATGTGCATGCCTTTGTTGTAAGGAGAGGAAAAGACTTTCTCAGATTGAACCGCATCTATTCACAATAAGGAAAACCATTAGTATGTATAAGTTGGTTGAATTTTATGCAGAAAACAAACATGAAAGTACCTGACAACCAAATTTTGACAAGGTACCAGTCCCAGTACGGTCACCCTTTAAAGCACCATTCGAAATGATGTCTTTCACCAGCCTCAAGTAAAGATACTCCTCATGCTTCTCAAATATCATTTTGGGCAGGAAAGAGAACATCCTTGCATCAAACTTTACCTCTTCTGACTTACTATCGGACAACAAGCCATTATTCTTATTGATCGTTTCAACTGCAGAACTCCTCACACGAACATATGTAGTGAAACAATGTCGAATTCCGTTCTCCATTAGTGGGAATGACGAATACCATGGCTGAAACTGTGATACATCAATAGCAGGGATAAAAATGTCACAATCAATGTCTGTTTTGATTTCGGTAAGGTGGATAGCATCACATCCAGAGCTGTTAAGGGACTCCCTACAATAAAGCTAGCAGTTAAGTACAGACGCCACGCAATACCAATAAACCTCAATATAAGCATACTAAGTACACGAAAATTGTTTATACAAACCTTAAGATCTCACCGCCACCTATAACAAACACCCTCTCGATATATTGACAGTACGGAAATGACGCCAACACTTCCAAAGCAGAAACCATGCTCTCACATGTTAAAACATTATCAGTGGTTACAATGTCAGAACTCCCTGAGCGAGTTAGAACAACATTAAGGCGACCAGTGAGCGGTCTATGTTTTAGAGGTATGCTTTCCCATGTTTTTCTTCCCATGATAACAGCATTCTTCTTTGTTGAGTCTGATGTGGCCATGGTGACATCTTTGAAAAACTTGAGGTCAGAAGGCAACCTCCATGGCAATTTTCCGTCTTTACCGATACCCATAGTACGTGTGGCAGCTACCATGACTTGATAAGTCCTCTGAGGATGACGTGGTATGCTGAGAGTGTCGTTGCATGTGCCCGCAAGAGTTTCACCAGCCATAAGTAGATTACGGGTCTTACTTAACAACAGTGACAAAATCTACAAGGAATTGGGAAAATTAATAGCAATTATTAGTTCTTTAAAAAAAAACCTTAAACAGAACAGTTAAGAACTGTCTCCATATTACAAATAAAGCCCGCCTTGCACAATTAAAAAAAAAATACTTTCGAGAAAATGATCTTAATCTAATGGAAAATGAATCCATCAGCTGATCAGCATATATATTCTTAAAGATCTTAATCTAATTGAAAATGAACTCTAATAATGAAACAAATAGTGTATGAAGCATATATCAGCAAACAGTTTTCACATATGAATACATCAACATATCCATTCAATAAAATATGCACTGTCAGAATTGGATAGATTAATTTACAAATATCCAAAATCTCTATCAATGAACAAACAGAAAAAGTTTGTAAAACCGAACTACAACCGTAATTAATTTGCAATGATGAAGGTGAATAAATGTATGGCTTCCAACATCGAAAGTTCCCAGATAGCCCCATTATTGTGAGTGTTACACTCAAGTCCCAATCGATAATTAAACGAACATAAAATAATGGCTAACTCCCACAATATTATCAGATCATCACCACGAAAATAACTCAAAAACTTGGATTACAAATTGTCAAATTCCTACCAATAGACATGGTATATATAGCTAACCTAACGCGTTAGACTATAACTTGGATTGTTCACATAATTGTCCTAAAGACATCGAAACCTAACTCGTATAGGATGCTAGATAATTATCTAATCAATTAACTAGGACATGATAATTACACCTAATAATTAAATCACAAACACATTAAATATTCATAATTATCCAGTCCTAAACAACTGCACGTTTGGATCAGTTTTATTATTCGGACTCCCAACATAAACAACATATGAATGGTAAATATCATCAAAATCAGATGGACATCTAAATAAAATCAATTATGTTACAAAAACATAAACTATGTTTGCTAGGTTTAATATTAATAGGAAGATTTGACAAAGCCTGATGGGATTGGGTACTAAACCACTAAGTGGACATACCCAAACCCGAAATAAGACCCCGCGGAGTAACTCTCCGCATGACAAGGAAGCTTCTCCAGCAAGCAAGGCAATAACGGCTCTCCTACAATCACGGAGTAATGCCCGAGCGCGGAAGCGGTAAAAGCGGTAATAGTTCCATGTTTCCTTAGTTATAGCTTCCTTTAACTACTTTACTAATATAGCTTAGGGTAGTGGAGACAACCCTAATCGGGCCTGGCCCATTATGATTAGGGTTTTGGGTAATGGTGGCATATGTACACCTCTATATAAGGGATAATATCCCTAATAGAGAGGACACTTTTTGCTAACCCAAAGAGCTATCACACTTGATAGTATCCCCATTCACCATGTTTTTGTTATAAACTACTACCTTGTGTAGTCGTCTCCCTACCCAATCTTATTCTTACTTACAGGTTAGTCCAATCCAGGAAGCTGCTAGTGAAGGATCAAGTCTGTGGAAACCCTAGTCTATCGTCCCCTAAAGGAGGTTAGGCTATCTGTTTCTTCATTGGCATCAAAACCAGATTACACATAAAAATAGAGAACAATTAGCAAAGCTGTCACATAATCAAAATACATGTGATCACAAAGATAGATTAATGACAGAAAAAATAAATATGTATATAATTAACTATCTTGCAATTCCACATAAGCAAATAAGAAATATATAATTATTAATTTATTATGTAGTGTAAATAGAAATGAAATAACTTACAACCTAATTTCTGAATTCAGATGAATCAGATCTGTGGAGTGTGTGTGGAGGACAACAGTCAACAGAAGAGTAAGGCAGTGTTTTTGGCGGGAAAATATGTGGAAAATTGGCGGGAGAAACAACGGCTGATGGAAACAGGTTTGGGCTTGGAGGTGGTTCGAAGTAAATGACTCGCTAGGATGGTTTCTTTTTGGGCTGTAATCCTGATTAATGTATGTATGTGTGTCTTTATGGTTTGGCCCACGTAGCTAGCTACTCGCTTAATGTGCCTGGGTGGAAACTTCGGATGTAATAATGTCTTGTGAAATAAAGTTTCGTTAATTGTTCAAAAAAATTATTTGGTCTAGTTCACGAGGGTAGGTAATCTGTAGTCAAATCCTAACAGGGACGAACATATTGTTCTGAATACCGAACCGATACCGTATCGGGGGTGTTTGGTATCGGTATCCACATTTATGTTTTCGGTACCGTACCGTATGTTTTTGGTATCGATATCGGTATTGGGTTTGGGGAGTTTTCGGTATCGGTATTATTGATATCGGTACCGTACTGATCTCGTCCCGAGCTCATCCCTAATTCCTAACAACACAGGTCAAGTCAGGTCGGGTTTCAAATAAAAACCTTGTGGATTAGAGAATCCCTTCCACCCTTTGCCATATTTTTTGATTTTCTTACATCCATTTGTTGTGTTTAAAAATAGTTTGAGACTAAAGTGTGTCGAGACTTTGTGGTTATTTTATTTTATTTTATTTTTTTTGTGTGATTGAAACAAGGTAAAAAACTTCGTAAATACCTGTTCCCTTTTTTTATTAATGGTCATAAAAAATGACTGTTGCATTTAAATGTTGAATATTTAACCAATTAAATTTTGACCGTTGCATTGTTAACAATCCGTTGTCTACAACCACGAAACGGTCCACGGAACCCCTACCAGTACCCACGACGCCGATGTTATCGTGTGCGTATTGGGGTACCCGTGGACAACACGGGTTGCGCCCTCCCCATAGAAAATTAAAAGAATTATTTAATTATCAATTATTTTTTAATCCTTCCATAGTGGTGGAATGGTGGAGAGGCCTTATGTTCACTTAGGTGATCAAGGGTTCAATTCCTACTTCTAACATTTATGGTTGGATATTTTGCCAAGTGATGGTTGAGCCTACCCTCTTTGGAGGGGTCATGTTTGATTCTGATGGCCCCCCCGGTTTTCTATTACCGTGCATTTACTCCAAAGAGGCTTGCCTCTTGTGGAGGGTGCATCATCTGTCAAGTGGCAGGTGGCGGGAAATTTTCCGGGTGAAAGCCTTAGTGCCCCTTATGCGCAGCCTCGACTCGCTTGTGGGCCGGCCACTCTCGCGTCAGCGTAGACCCGGTTAAGACAACATAGCCTGACCATTGTAGAGTGGCTAGGGGATTTCTTTTTGGGAGGTTGTGATGAACTCTGCCACAACTTAGAAAATCACCTTAAAAAAAAGTAAAATAGTTTTAAATATTTAATTATTTATTATAATAATAATAATTTAAAGCCACCGACGCATACATAAACATAAACTTATTAATGGTTGCACATGAAGAAGTTCCCCATAATTCAATCAAAAAACAAGATCCATGTTACCCAGTGATAGTTCATGTCGTTTAACTAGATTTTATATTTTGCTTTTTATTTATGTTAAATCATTGACCATTTTATGTGTATCAGAATCTTCTATTTATAATATTTGGTCGTCTTATGTTATGAACAGCTTTTCAACCTTGAAATAATATAATGCTACACTAATAAGTGAGTATGCATGTATATTATAAAGTCCGGTTTCTCTATTAAATAATTTTCCAGAGAATTTCGGATGTGACACATGTATTTTCGAGTAAGTGTATATACGTTTCTTAAACGAGGGTGAATTTAGATGCACCGTTGTAGTACTTTAGACATACGAAACAACGATTAGTGGATTTTGGTACTGTCACTGTATAGCAAGCAAAGGATTGGGGATTCTTAACATCCTGCTTTTAAAGAGGCGCTTCGATAAACGATCAGTTATCAGTCTAGTTCGACACCCTATTATGTTGGTTAAATTTATGGAACTAGATTTGAACAACAAAAAGTTCTTTTTTTTCTTTTTTCTTTTTTTTGCCATTTAGCCATTTGTACTCTTATTATTTTCAATCATGTCATGCACCATTTTGATTCTAACAATTGAAAAAGTTAGACAAACTGTCTAAATTTCTTCTCTTAATTCGAAAATTCTACTTTGTATAAGACATTTATTTTAGACATCCATACATTATATCCATACATACATAGCTACCATCAATAGTTCACTACATAACAAACTTTAACTATAGAGCTATGAGAACCGCATAAACACTTGTACATACGTAATGCATAAAAGATAATAACATATACTTAGAGAGATAAATATTTACGGCTAGAATACGGCTAGAAAAACATCTCATGTGTCACATTTAAAACAATACGTATCAATACATATTCAATTGTTATTATGTCTTATCCAAAAATAAAATACAAATTGAATATTGGAAGTGAAACCTATTGCAAATGTAAATCTACATAAATATGCATATAAAGAACATATAACATATACATGTTTGTATGTATGTGTAATTATTACAAAATAATTGTAACGACATTTTCTGAATGATAACCATATTAATAATAAAACATTGTGTCTGGCTGCCATTTCCCATATCTCTCTCTCCCTCCCTCTCCCTCTCTCTCTCTAGACTTGATTTCATGGTTTCCAAAAATATAGTCTGGAGAATGAGATGATGACAATGAGGAGGTTATAGAACAATTTATCGTTCTTCCCTCCGATACATCTTGCCATTTTTTTTTTGTCGCTGGTATTTTCGTGATCTCTCCTTCATTCGCTCGAGTTTTTTCTACGATTTTGAATTATGTAATGAAAATCAATCTTTAATGTTGTTTGCAACGAAGAATTTGACGTAAATGAGGTGAATGCATGCATGTGTTTAGCTATTCTATGAAATGTGAATGGATATTTTTAATATTAATGTGTTTCCATGTAACGTTTTATTATTTTAAGATATTGATGGAATCTAGGATTAGTTTATGTGTAAATAAATTGGTAAATGAATTTGTAGCTACGTTCGATTTGTTTAAATTTTATGGTGATTGTGTTTGTTTGATCAAATTTGCAGGCATTTGGAAGGGCGTTAAGATTCGGCACTGCTAACAAATATTGATTATTGCATGATGAGTGAGTCCGGACCTGAACGCCCCATTCGACCCAGTATGTTTACACTTTTCTGATTTTATTCGTTTTTGCTCTTGACTTTTTGATGAATGATGATTCAATGGTGTTAAAACTTAAAATAAATCTGGATATTGTTGTTGGAATGGTGATAAAATAGGTGTATGATCAAAGTTATTATGCAGGTTCCGAAAAAATAGAGTTGGAGAACTCTGAGGAGGAAAAGAAGGCTAGGCGTAACTCTTTTAAACAAAAGGCGATCAATGCGTCAAACAAATTTAGGACCTCTTTGAGCAAGAAGAGTAGGAATAGTAAAGTGATGTCTGTTGTTGAGGATGAGCATGATGCAGAGGATTTAAAGGCGGTTGAAGCTTTTCGTCAAGTTTTGATCCCAGAAGACTTGCTACCGTCTAAACATGATGATTACCACATGCTATTAAGGTTTTTGAAAGCTAGGAATTATGATTTAGAGAAGGCCAAGAAAATGTGGACTGATATGATCAATTGGAGGAAAGAGTATGGTACCGAAACCATCATAGAGGTATTTTTTTCGGCATATCAGTAAAAAGATTGAAATCGACACATGTACTTAATATTTATTGTTGATTTTTTTTGTTTTTTTTTTTTTTTTTTAGGATTTTGATTTTAAGGAAAGAGATGATGTCCTTCAATATTATCCGCAAGGGTACCATGGGATCGATAAGGACGGAAGACCTGTTTATATTGAGAGGCTTGGTATGGTGGACGCCACAAAGCTCATGCAAGTGACGAGTCTTGAACGCTATGTCAGGTACCATGTGAGGGAGTTTGAAAGAACCTTTATTGATAAGTTTCCAGCATGCTCGATTGCTGCTAAAACGCACATTGATCAAAGCACCACAATTCTTGACGTTCAAGGCGTGGTAAGTTTATTTATCGTTACAACTTACAGAAATCGCTTAAACGACACATGTTAATTAACTCTTAAGGCGTTTTGACCCAGGGATTAAAAAGCATGAATAAATCTGCTAGGGACCTTATCCAATCTCTACAGAGCATTGATGGTAATAACTATCCTGAGGTATATCTCTTCTTTCATCTGAATTACTGTTATTAATATTTCTTCTCCTAGTTATCTATGTGAATGTTATTTGTAGACGCTCTGCCGCATGTACATCATCAATGCAGGCTCCGGTTTTAGGCTTTTGTGGAACACAGTTAAAACCTTTCTTGACCCAAAGACTACATCTAAGATTAATGTAAGTTCACACCGTCGGTTTAGCATCTTATAAGTTCTTAGTTTTATTAACGTAATCTCGCTGACTAGGTTTTGGGCAACAAATTTCAAAGCAAGCTCCTCGAAATCATTGAAGCCAGGTACACTGGGGATTTTTTTTTTTTTTTTTTTTTGTTATCTTCATCCTTATGTATTTCCATATTTTTATCTGCGGCAGTGAACTGCCAGAGTTCTTGGGCGGTACCTGCACGTGTTCTAGTAAAGGTGGTTGCATGCGTTCCGATAAGGGCCCATGGCAAGATCCAGATATCATGAAGGTTAGATTATCTCTAACGAGTCGATTTAAAGATATTCTTAGAAATGAAATAAGTCCAACGGGGTTGAAAGTCGTCTAGCGTCATACAGTGTCATACTATGGTATTTATAATTATATTTAACACATAAATTTTTTATTTTTTTTTGAGAAATTCATAGAGCTGAATACAAAATGTTGATGGGTCAACTCAACCAACCCATCTTGACCCGTGTTATAATGTTACATCTTTTGACCCGTTACCTGACCCATCCGTTCTGTCACAGTCACATTTTCCCTTTCTGAATCTCATAATATATGTGATCAACATAAATATGTAATGCTAATTTGGTTTTTGTTAGATGGTCCGTAATGGTGAACACAAATGTTCTTCGAGATCTGGTATCGCAGATGAGAGAACCATTTCTGAGGATCAGTCTGCTCACAAGGTTAGAAGTTTTTATCATCATTAAAGTGCTTGTGTGTATTGTATATATACATTGTGTATAGTATCATGTATGTGTGTATAGATTTTCCTAGTAAAAAATACTCGTAATAGTTATCAACCAAATATAGTAGATTGTTAACATGAGTAGTTCTTTCAAGGCGGATGCGGAATCTTCTGGAATGCGAAAGGAGCAAACCAAGCACTCACAACTCGCTCCTCTTCACGAAGAAGTAAGTTAACTTCCTTATACTTGTTTCTTTAAATCTTCCTTACATTACATACAGGCATTGATTTTGACAAGTGTTCATTAAGAGGATCTGTAGGAAGATGTTTACTTGTTTCATATGTGCCTTGCGCTTTCTAATTAGATTTTGTTTTTAGAAGGAAACGCGCGCTTCCACAAGCAAAAGTACCCCAACTGCAAATGAACCCAGAATCCGCACGCAAGTGTCTAAAAAGACCGTTGAATCAAGTTATGCTAAACAAGTGCAGAAGGTTCCCGGTCCACAAGGTACACTCATCATCTAAACGTATTTAAATCCATTAAACCGCTTTATTAAAAATGTTAATGTTATTATTTTAAGATTTTATAGCTGTCGGTCATATTTTAAACGTTCGTTACTTATTAAAGTTGAAAAAGAAAATTTATAAATGAACTTTTACAGGTCTGGCCGTTTTATCACGCTACGCAACCCACCCATTTTGCCATCCTTACTAGTAGTTAATGGTGATAGCTATAAGTAGGTGAAAGACTTGTAACATTGTTGTTATATGATACAGATTATTACCATGTCACTGAGGCAGCAAGCGATGGACTCGGCAACCACATCTTTACGGGTATGATGACCTTTATGATGGGAGTTATGACCATGGTCCGCATGACAAAAGCCATGCCTAAAAGGGTTACAGACACCAACAACTACGCTGGTCCGGTTTATGAAGAGTCAATGAGACAGAGGCCAGGCCCTTACCAAATGCAATCGCCTGGCATCTCTACAGCCGAATATCTCTCAATGATGAAGCGGTTGGGAGATTTGGAAGAGAAGGTGATAATCCTCACCGACAGACCAGTTGAAATGCCTCCAGAGAAAGAGGAGATGCTTAATAACGCCTTGAATCGCATTGAATATTTAGAGATTGAGCTTGCTGCTACCAAGAAGGTATTTATATTAACTTAGAAAAATGCATGCTACTTGTGAATAGGCTGATTGGGTTAAAACTGGAAATGGAAACAAAAGCATGTTGTCCATAGTGTATTTTTAATGTCAAAAATCACTGTACTGAAAAGTAGATTATTATTAAAACTACATATTTTTATTTTATCATTTAAAGATCACACAATGTGTGGATCTGGCAGGTTAGATAACGGGTCAAATAGGTTGTTTTAGTACAAGGCGAAATGGGTCAAGCCAGGTTGAGTTCATTTGTTTAGTGAGTGTCAGCATTCTAAAATAACAATAATAATAAAATTTGATGTGTTATTATGCAGTCTCTTGGGGACACAATTGCTCAACAACAAGAGTTTGCAGCTTACCTTGAAAAGAAGAAGAAAAAGAAAGGCATATTTGGTTTCTGAAGTAGCAAGACAAAAGTTGGTTGTTAGTGGTTATTAAGATAATGTAGAAGGAAGAAAGGTTAGAGAATGGCGGCAGCCAGCGACGGTCATTTTATACGGCCAGCCCCGCGCTAAATGCTCTGCCCTGCTCTCTTCAGCTGCAAACATTTTTGCTTTGTGAATAAAAACCTCCATTCAAAACAGTTTTGCATCTCATTATATTGATTAATGGCAGCTAGCTTGTACAGTGCATTTGCAGTTTAAACTAGTTGTTTTCTTGCATTTATCTTTATATGCAATACGACGACGGGAGAAGAGGTAATAATGATATAAACAAAGAACATAACATGACCAAAATGTTAAAACTAAAACAACACATCACTAAGACATCATTAAATTTAAATGTTCATGCAAACCATATTCAAAACCAAACACAAACTCATAAAACAAACAAACAAATCTCAAAGTAAACTCGGGATTAGCACAATGTAGTCACCTCACACTTAGAATGTTAAACCATATAGCACAATACACACAAACACTATCAGAAAAGAAACAAAGAGCTGGACTTATCATCCTGTTAGTGCACTTCACCAGCAAAATTTCTTCTTCTGCAAATAACATAAAACAAGCGGTAAATGCTTATTATCTAACCATTTATTTCTGAAACAAATCTCAACTGAAACAAACTTTACCCTCATCTTTTTCTCCTCTTGACTGTCTATGTAAGCAAGCAATTCTTCTTGCCTCATCAGAGCTTCATGAAGCGCCTGCACATAACATAGCCATGACATGTCAGACAACTATTTGTCAACAAGGATGCCATGTCAGGAAGGAGATTGACCTGTGTTTTTACCTTTTTCGTAGCAATGAGTTCAGCTTCCAAGGCATCGACGCGACAAACAGCAGCATTTAGCAATTCCTCTTTCTCATAAGGCATCTCAGATGGTTTTGCTTTAAGCGTGTCCACTTTATTTTCAAGTTCACCGAGTCTTTTCAAAACAGAAGAAACAACTTCCGTCTCCACAATTGAAGGCACTGTTGTGGATAGAGGGTCAGGTTGTTCACGGACATCCTCTGACGTGACATGCACATCATGAAGTTTTTTAGTCACACGTGTCATTGTCGAACGGAAGAGCGTGACAAGGGTCATCAAGAAAGCCATAAGAAACACCATGATTCGTGCATTGAGTCTTTGTGGCGCCACCTCAGCAGCAGATTCTACAGGTATACCTGTACCAATAATTCACAAGTAATTTGTTATCTCTTGTAGCAATAAAATTGTAAACTGAAAAGTATATCTACAAACAAAATGATGAAACTAACCTTTCGGGATCGATGGCTTTGGCATTGATGCTTGCTTCTTCAATACAGAATCGACAGCCTTGTCAACCATGGGAACATACTCATCATATCCAGAAAATTGACTTGCATAACTTGTAGCTCCAGTCACCTTAGCCTATACACCAGCACGAAAAAAAAAAGAAAAAAAAAACATTACTAATTGTCAAAATTATAATATACCAAAAAGAAAAAAAAAACTCCCTACTTTAAATTTGGAACCAACTGATATCTAAATCAAATATTTCTTTTTTCATTAAGCAGTTTTTAGACATCATTGTTGTATGCAAGATAAAAGAATGATGCTTAGCAAAGGGTAAGAAGATGAAAATATTTCCTACCCAACCAACTCAGTTCTATCACTTTATTGTTTCAATATATACATTTATTTGGTAATAATTTGATTCTACAACATCCATCCGATGAAAATAGCAAAGTTTCACTTGCGACAATTTAGAGAAGTGGTTTGACAGTTACCTAGACATTTATGTATAAAAAAAGTACTTGTGAATAAATAAACAATGTCATTTATGTATATAAAAAGGAATTGTGAATAAATAAACAATGTCAATAACTCGTGGCAAGATTCTAGTTGTACTTTCAGCATGGATGAACAATAATCACATAAAGAAATAAATTAAACACTCACTTCTTCACGAACAGGAGTCAACCTAAGATGGGAATAATTCAATATTGCTTTTGGGGATGCAATATCTTCAGCTTCTGATCCTGATTCAGCAGTGGATGTATCACTGCTTCTTAGCTGTTTGAGAAAAACAAAAATAAAATTTTCAACCGTTTTGGGGAAAATGAGTGCAGCTCCAAGCAAAGATAAACAGTTCAAAGTGTCTAACCATGGGTAACTGAGGCTTTGCATAAGCAACAATTTTTCCCTCGCTGTTTAAAACTTTAACCACCTGCCTAGCACGTCGTGCTTCACTATTGAGAGCCAGCTGAAAAAAAAAGCCAAAACATATAGATCAAACCTTAATGAATAAGTACACAAGATAGCAACACATAAAAGCAGTGTCTAAAGATCATTAGAACCTTCATGATTTCAGGATTCTTCCATGGTCCTTTATCAGACAGAAGACACCCTCCTTGGTCTGAACAGGTACATGTACCACCCAGAAAATCTGGTAATTCGCTGCACAGTTTTTTTAAATAAATTGTGACATCCTAAATAATATGTTTGTACACGTACACATGCCTTTATTTTCAATATGCATCATATTCATTAAAAGGAATTTCAAAAGAAATAGCTAAATAATATGTTTGGTAATTAGCCAACATATAATATGAGCTACCTGGCATCGATAATCTCAAGCAATTTATTCTGGTACTTGTTTCCAAGAACCTGATAAGAGATTCAAACAGAACAATAATTAACAGAAAGATATTTCCCAACAAGCTTATACAGTAAAAATGCAATTAATTTAAACATAAGGATACAGAATTCACGTACATGGATCTTTGAAGTTGTTTTGGGATCCAGAAATGACTTTACAGTATTCCAAAGCAATCGAAAACCAGGGCCCGCATTGATGATAAACATTTGATTGAGTGTCTGTAGAATTTTTTTGAGGTACCAAATAGTTAGTTAAGAGCTGTAATAATATACATACATACATATATATATATATATATTATATAAAGCACAACATAATTATTTGATTAAGAGATTGATCTTACTTCAGGATAGTTGTCACCATCAATTTTCTGGAGCCGCATTACGAGCTCCCGAGCACTTTTGGTGAAGTTTTTTAATCCCTAAAATATCAAAAAATGTAGATTAATGATCAATCCGCATCGTACATTCATATCCAAGCTACACATTTGCATAACAGGAGACATACCACGCCTTGAACATCCAAAATTGTTGTGCTTGAATCTATGTGTCTTTTTGCAGCGATCGAACAAGCAGGAAATTTATAAGCAAAGCTTTTTTCAAACTCACGCACATGATACTTTACGTAACGATCCATGCTTGTAACTTGCATGAGTTTGTTAGGATCAACTTTCCCTAGTCTTTCAATGTAGACAGGTCTTCCCATTTTGTCTACTCCGTGATTACCTTGTGGGTAATACTTCAGTACATCATCCAACTCTTTAAATTCAAAGTCCTAAAAGCATTTCAGTGGAAGAGAATACCAAATTAGATACTAGATGCAAGATGTTTATAACAGTCAACACCACAGAATCACGCTTATAACTAATGACCTCAATGATTGTGTCAGCACCGAATTCCTTTCTCCACTGGATCATGTCAGCCCACATATGCTTTGCTTTCTCAATATCAAATTTTCTTGCTTTCAGAAACCTATAAACATATAGAACATCAATCTTGAGCTTGTCAGCAGAGATAAAAATCAAGAACCGTACCCACTCATTTAACTATACAGATGAAAACTAAAGCTAATACAGAAAAGAAAGGAGATAGAATACCTCAACATCATATGATAGTCATCAAGTTTTTCTGGCAGCAATTCATCCAGAACTAGAGCTTGTCTGAAAGCATCAACAGCCCGTAGTTCCTCTGCATCTCGAATATCCTCAATAGAAACCGAGCTGACTCGACCATCACTCTTTCTCCTACTGCTCTTTTTCTTGAGAGAATGTTTAATTTTGGTAGATGCATTTAGTGCCTTCTTTTTAAAAGAACCGATTCTTGTCCTCCTTTCATCCTCAGAATTTTCAAAATCAGACCTTCGTTCTCTTCTGTCAGATTTTTCATCGTTTCCTGATGACCCCTCAAAGCCTATGATGTAGCTAACGTGTAAGAATGTATTTTTCATTTTTTGATTTAAGATATAGCAACGGTTGGTTATAATTTCATACAGAAGAAGCTCAACATTTCATCAATGTCACATTAAATTGACCATCATAAGGTACAATGTAGAGAATAATGAGGCATACTTGAATTAAGAGCAAAGAATTTTCTTAAACTTTCAAACCAACAGTAAAAGAATCAATTCAAAGCAACATCTTATCATGTCATTCGCATCCTATATCAAATTACATATCCAACTAAAAAAAATCCTTCAATATCAACCCACAGAATCATTAAATAACTCAACTCTTGCCTTTAAAAAACATCCATTCAAGTCGTTAATCAACACTTCGACCATCGCCTACTATAACAAATTTCAAGCCATTTTTGTACCCAAGATTCTTCAAAAAAAATCATAACTCTAGCCCCATTCAATTAAATCCAATAAAATAAAATAAAATAAAAAAAGAAACAAAAAAAAGACTAAAAACTAATAACAAAACCCTGAACACTGCACACACTGCTACACCACCATCTAAATAAAAACAAAAAAAGCAGCAAAATTTGAAAACCATAACCCTCCAAAAACACACATTGACCACAATCTTGCATATTATTTTCAAAACAAAAAGACTTAACACAAACAAACCAAAACCCTAACTTTTCACCCAAAAAACCAAATTCAACAAATGAACCAAAACCCTAACTTTTCACTCAAAGAACCAAACCCAATTCAATTAAACCAAACCCAATTCACAATTCAACAAATTAAACCAAAAAAATCAGACACTTACAAGGCCTAGCGAATCGATCAAGCGGTCCAGACATTGCTCTCAACAATCAAGCAACAAAAAGCAGCTGCATTGTCATAAAAACCCCCCAAAATTGAATTGATAATTAACCTAACCTCAAAAAAGAAAATAATAATAATAATAAAGTAACAGTTAGTTTACCTAACAAGAAACCAGTATCAGTCAGATCTAAACAAATGAAGAACCAAAATCTTGAGAGATTTTGATAAAAAAAGATCAACCAGGGTTGAGCTCAACTTTGAGGAATCAGATAATAATAATAATATTAATGCCCAATTTTGATTATTATTATTAAAGATTTTATTTGTAAAATATCGCCTATCAGAACGACGGCGATGAGAGAGAGAGAGAGAATGAGGAGTTTTCTTTTTTACTTTTTTTATGGTTGGGAATAAAGTAGGGAGGTGGGACCCGTTGATAGAGGTATGGGGGTCCACGTGGCAATGATCGGTGAAAGAATGTTATTTATTGCCGTCGGTGGGAAGTTGTTAACATGCAAAAGTAAAGTGTATGTATGAGGGAGGGATTATTAGCCGGTTTTCTTTTCTTTTTTTTTTTTTTTTTTTTGCTGGAGCGGTCATGATTCGATTTTACGGGCTGTGAGTTACGTTTTGGTCACTATTAGGATGGTAATAGATGGTAATACTATCGTCGTGTGCACTGGTAGAGGTCCCGTGAACCGTATTGCTGGTTGTAACTAATGGGTGTGAATCATATTTTTTAAAGGGAAAATCACAAGAATAGCCATTTGACTGTCTGAATTACGAGAATAGTCCCCTCCCGTCCCTTTGGAGAGACGGTCCACGTTTCCCAACGCGTCTGATGCGTCTCCCGAGAGCTTTTGGTTTCCAACCAATAAAAGACCAACACGTGGTTTTGTTTGATCCCGAGGAGGGTCAGGCGTCAGCGGAGACGTGTCAATGCCATCAAGTCGTCTCCAATGATGGCTCAGACCTGCAAAAAACGTATCCGATAACATCTCAGAGCTGCCGGATTCGATTTTATTTATTTTATGTTATAACTTTATTATTTAAAATACTAATTGTCAACTTAAATAAAAGGGAAAATGGCCAAAATAGCCCGTTGACCGGGTGTTTTGCAAAAATAAACCTCTGACCCCTCTTTGGAGAGACGGGACACGGCTCCCAAAGAGCCTGAACCGTCTCCCGAGAGGCTTCCCATTTCAGCCAACAGAGGACCGCCACGTGTCGTTGTTGATCCCGAGACAGACCTTTCTCTCTCCTGAACCCCCTTTCTCTCTCCTGAATCCTCTTTCTCTCTCCTGAACCCCCTTCCTATCTCTAAAGACGTTACCCAACACACTGTTGTTGCTGTAGATGAAACTTCGTCGGAGAAGACGAAGAACTCACCGGAGAAGAAGAAGACTTCAACGAAAGAAAAAAACTTAACTCATCAGAGAAGACGAACTCATCGGAGAAGAAGACATCTGAAACGGTAGGATCTCCACGTCATCACCGGGCTAATGTTCATCGGTGAAGACGTCTCCCAAGTCTCGGTGATGTTTCCTGTGACGTTTACCGGAGACGTTTGCCGGAGGTGGTTCATCGAAAAAAAAACCCAGCTTCAGTTATCAAATACATAGAGGAGGAGCACTGATGCTGTAAATTAACTTATCAAATACATCGAAAAAATCAACAAGGATTGAAGAAGATTAAAACTTGGAAGTAAATATGAATATATTACCTTAGACCCACATCTTTATAAGCCTGAAAATTGGATATAATTGAATCTTTGAAGAAGTTACTACATGGGGTAGGATAAATCTTGAAAGTGAAGTAAATTATTTAAAAAAAAGAAAAGAAATGGACAGGACACAGGAGTGTTATATGTGTGAGAGAGAGAGAGAGAGGGGGTTCAGGAGAGAGAAAGAGGGTTCAGGAGAGAGAAAGAGGGTTCAGGAGAGAGAAAGAGGGTTCAGGAGAGAGAAAGGTCTGTCTCGGGATCAACAACGACACGTGGCGGTCCTCTGTTGGCTGAAATGGGAAGCCTCTCGGGAGACGGTTCAGGCTCTTTGGGAGCCGTGTCCCGTCTCTCCAAAGAGGGGTCAGAGGTTTATTTTTGCAAAACACCCGGTCAACGGGCTATTTTGGCCATTTTCCCTAAATAAAATCCTAAATAAACTAGTAATTCGATTAAAAAAGATAAAATAAATACATAAACATTACAAACTAAATAAAAATAAAATAAACATAGGCTACTTGTTAAGTCTATCCCTCATCATTTGCCAAGCAGAGACGTGTTTAAATTCTTTGTCTTGCTTGGACTCATACTCGATTTGGGTTATTCCGATGGCCACGTCTTCGGGCATATCCGAAGGTACCGCTCGCAGTGTTCGATTGTGGTACCCGTTGAAGTGTTGACACTTGGTGTTCAAATCGGTCCATTTTCGGTTGAGGGAGTCATTAGTTCAATTCGAGCCCTCTACCAACCGATTGAACTCGTTGAGGATTCGGTACCATTTGTTACCCGGATGTGGGTTGTCTTCAACAAATGTTCAGGCAGCTACAAGTGCGATTTCGTGATATTCAGTCCAACAAGTGGTTGCCATTTCTTGTGTTAAGAATTCGGTTTGAACTCATAATATTTTTGGTGGGGTAGAGGTTGGTGGGAGCTCCGAATTTTTCCCTGACATATATAGGAAGGGAGGTGATAGTGGTGGAGGTTGGTGGTTGACGGTAAATAATGGTCGGCACGCAGCCCGAGTGGAAACTGAAATGACGAAACAGAAACGACGAGATATCTCGGGGAAGTCGGATACCGACAAAAGTCGTTGTGGGAATCACGAGACGGCACCAAAGTCGTCTCCGGGAAGTGGGTAACCAAAGGCTCTCGGGAGACGCCTCAGACGCGTTGGGAAACGTGAACTGTCTCTCCAAAGAGACAGGAGGGGGCTATTCTCGTAAGTCATCCGGTCAAAGGGCTATTTTCGTGATTTTTCCTTTTTTAAATGTAGTGATCAAATAAAGTTGTTAAAATTTATGTGTTACGAACATTTTTGACCCTTTTTTGGTACCGTTAAAAAATTCCTATAATGTCGTTTAAAAAATACCATAACCTTCACTTCCACCTTCATATATTTCTAAAAATACATTATATTTCACTCTATTTTTCCTCTATATTTTTAGGAAAATGAGTAACATTGAAGAAGATCAAATTTGCATTCCCCCCTCAAAGTGCACCCGATTTTAAACTCAACCGATATCATCATCATCATCATTATACTCAGTTAATCTTATCAATAGCAAAAGCTAATGTAGGGTCTGAGGAAGGTAAGATGTAGACAGCCTTACCTCTACCCCGTGGGAATAGAGGCTGCTTCCAGTGAGACCATTGGCTTAATAGTGGTTTTGTATCAAGCCTTAGATATAAGACAGATAACACTTATCAATCGGGACAAACCTGCTTGGTGCATGTACCCCCTTGTCTTTTGGCTATCAACGTCACCACTTGATGCATAATTAACCGTCCGTCTGTTATTTTCACGAAATTAGTAAAATAACGTTAAAATTAGTGCAAATTTACTTTTGCCCCCCGAGGGCCACACATACATACATTCTAAGCGCACAGCCGTAAGCGGGGCTGGAACTCAACTGATAGTAGCCTTGAATTTTTCAAGGATCTTGCCAAGCGAGCCGAATGAAGAAGACAAAGCAACATCTAAAAAAATATGTGTGCCACATGATTGCGAGAAAGGCAATATTCGTTTAATGGATGATTATTTTGTCGACAGACCAAAATACAGCGAGGTTATGTTTAAACTAAGGTATCGTATGTCGAAACGTCTATTTTTAAAAATTGTAGCAGATGGTGAAGCAAACTTCGAATGGTTCAAAGAGGGCGTGGACAGTCGATTTAGAAAGCGTTTTACGCCCATACAAAAAGTATTTTCAGCAGTGAAACAACTCGCAACCGGTAATCCTCCTGCTGAATACGATGAGTATTCATGTATGTCTGAAAGGTCGTCGCGTGAATGTTTACAATTTTTTTGCAATGCCGTCATTAAGTTATATGGGGTTGAGTTTTTACGAAGACCAACAAGTCAAGACATTGCATGTTTGTATGAAAGCACATGAAAAAAGACATCGCCTTCCCGACATGATCGGTAGCATTGATTGCACTTATTTAGTTTGGCGAGCATTTCCTAGAGAATTACGGTGACAATATATGAGAGGCGATCACCAATACCCTACGGTCATGCTAGAAGCGGTTGATTCGCAAGATATGTGGTTTTGGCATGTTTTTTTGTCCCCCGGTTTACTCAACGACATCAATGTAGTAATCTTTTTTAGAAATCGAATGGATTCGGTTTCTCCAACATTATCCATTTTTTCTTACCCAACGAAATGGAACGGCGCCGAAATGTCCATTTACTTTAAATGGCCACTTATATAAACGTGGATATTATTTTACTGATGGCATCTACTCTACATGGTCAACATTTGTGAAAGCGTTTCAATATCCGACCGATCCAAAGAAAAATAATTTCGTTAGGGCGCAAGAGAGGGCAAGGAAAGATGTGGAGAGAGCGTTTAGTGCATTAAAGGGTAATGGGGAATTATCAACCGACCCTTGAGGTGAACAACCGTTGATAGGTGTAGAGTCAAGTTTAGGGAAAACAAAGGATCTTGTATAGGTTTTGTAGAAATTGCACCTCCCTATAATCACAACTACACCGGATTGCCACTTTCGGATGAGGAAATAGAAAATGAGAAAAATATGAAATATGGGAAGGGGTTGGTGGTTGAACCCGCAAAGAGTGTTCCCATAAAGATAACAGAGCCAAAGGGGTTAGTGGTAGAGTCGGTTAAGTCTGTGCCAATTAAGATTGCTGAACCAGAAGGGCACATGAAACAATCTAATTATGTTGCTCCACTTAGTGATGTTCCTATTGCTAAGTTTGTTAAATCAGAAAGCGATGAAATGAGCAACCATGTTAAATCTGAAAATAACAACTCTAACATTGTCGATGCTGACAAAGCTTCAACAAAATCGAATTCCTCGTTAGGATCAATTGAATCTATGTTGTTTAAAAGCATTGCCAAATCTATAAACTCTGAAAGCTCTTCAAGTTCATCAACTGAGTCAGAAACATCAGATGAATCTGACTCAGAAAATTTGTTTGATTCAAAAACTGTCGGGACAGGAACAGTAAAAGAAGTAACTACTGAATTTAAATGTGTGAATAATTCTGATGCTTCTACTTCATGTGCAGAAACAGTTTTAGTTGAAGAATGGACTCAAGGAGATGAAGAATATTTTAATTCTAATGACTCTAAACTAAAAACAGTCTCTGATTCTTCTGTTAAAAGTGATGCTAGTGTAGGCTCCGTTCTTAAGAGCAATGAAACTACCTCAACTGCTTTTGCTAAAACTGGTAATGGTTGTTTGAAAACTTCAAAGTTGTCAAGTAATGCATGTCCTTATGTGCCAAAGTTTTTCTTGAAACCAGCAGTAAATGGCACGACTGAGAAATATGTGCCACCAAAACCTGTTTTACAAAGTGAAAAAAGTGAAAAATGTTTTCAGAAAAATAGAAAACATACATGTTCTAACTCTCATAAACAGAGAAGGGCACAGAAACAACCAGCTGCACAAGGAAGAACTTGTCCTCATAAATCACCAGAATTTGCAAGTGCTAAAAGATCAAAAAGTGCTGCATATGTTAAACAAAGCAGAAAGTTTGAGGACAGTTCCAACAAATCATCTAACAGATCTTATCATTCGCATATATCATATTATGTTGGATCGAATGAACCAGGATATGCTCCTTACATGAAGAAGCAAACGTGTTACAATGGTGGAATTCCTCGTCACATCGCAAGAAATTGCACACATCGTCCTTATGTTCCCTATTACAGACAAAATCAGAGGGTTACACCTAGGGATAACTACCATTCCAAGTCAATGAAGGTTCCTCAACCTAAGACAAAGAAAAATGTGAATCCAAAGGTTAAACCATCTGATGGTGACTGGAATGCTGCTAAGAACAAACGAAAGGTTGTTGAAGAACGAAAACAGATTTCAAAATCTAAACAACCTGAAAAACCAAAAGTGCTTACTCCAAAAATAGCTAAATCGTTTGTTAAGCCTAAACAACTTTGGAAACCAAAAGCAGCAGCAATTCCAAATTTAAAGGACATGTGTTCGAAAAAAGTTTCTTACATTGATGCTTCTTGACTGCCCAGGACCTCTATGGCATGGGTATCGATATCTAACTAATCTCCTTATTCATGCAGGGACAGCCAAGGAGGATTATCAACAACCACTGGGGTGTTGGTAGTGGTTGTTCCAAGCATATGTTAGGTGACATCTCTCTGTTACATACTACTACATCTTTTAACACAGTGTATGTTTCCTTTGAAGGAGATAAAGGAGGTAATGTCGGCGTGGCAGGTACATTTAAATTTGATGCACAAATTTTGAAAATGATTGATTGGTCGTTATTTGAGAATGGTCATAGAAAAGAACAAAAAGATTTTTTTTATTTTAGGTAAATTTTTATACATAAATTTGTCATTTCCCTTTATTTATGCACAAAATTTAGGGGGAGAAGGGAGAAACAAGAAAAGAAACACAAAATAGTTTTTTATTTTATTTATGTACAAAAATTTAGGGGGAGATAGGAGAGAAAATAAGAAAAATACAAAAACATGTGAAAAATGAAAACTACAAAAAGAATTTTTGTTGTATCACTTGTGAAAATGGTGAGCTATTTTACTATAAGTAAGTATTCAACATTTAATAAATAAAATAGTGATAGAAGTTGTGAGAAGGCCTGTGCACCAGAATCACAAAGATATATGTTATTTGGATAAGAACAAATAAGCAAACCCACGTAAGAACAAATCAAACCAAACTTGTCAGCAAATTGCCTTCCGAATCAGCAAATCGAAGTTTCTTCTGAATCAGCAAATCGGTTCGGGTTTTGTATCAATGACCGGCAGATGCGAAGATCAAGGGACCGAGGACTGAACCTATTTGCAGGTATTGATTTCGGTTCCGATTTTATTCATCTGTCGGGTCTCGGTTCGGTTTGGGTCTCGTCGGTTCGGGTCGGTTCTTACCCAATGCTCACCCCTATGTGGAAGCATACATACAAATACAAGGTGTAATGGACCCTTCAATCTTAGCTAATATTTTAAAATATATGTAATGGCCATGTAGCTTTCGGTTCGATTTTGTTATTTTCGATTTTGGAGACATGGTTAACCGAAACAGAACCGCAAGTTATCAAGAATTCAAAAACTGAATCGTCGGTTATTGTTTCCGTTTGATTATTTCGGTTTGATTAATTCGATTACAACTCGGTTAATTCCTACTCACCCCTATTTGTTTCCGTGATTTCTACTTAAAATGATTTACATCGTAACGGCTGTTATGGGCATTCAATTAAGAATCATAATTACTAATATAAATTTATATATCAACTCATTAAAGAGTGACATTTACCATTACCAGTGTTTAAGGGCAATGTGGTAATTCTGTTATTTTTCAGTGGTGTTTTCGTCATTTAATCTAACAATGGCATTTTCGTAATTATTTTGGTTTGTGGTTAGACCAAGTGTAATGGAAATCAATTCGGGCGTGCAAGGGGCAATCCATGCCCAATTTCAAGCCCACACCCTCATTTGTTTTTCGGGCATGAATACCACAAGCGTGAAAGATTTCACGCTCCAAAACATCAACCAATAACCAATCAAAAATTTCCACCTCTCCTCCAACTCCAACGACTCTTTTATTATATCGACTTTTTTCTTCTTTTTTTTAATTCATTTGTTATATCTTTATATACACATTTCACACACTCCTCAAATCTAAAAACACATTCAACCTTTATAAAACACACACACTACATCACAACATTTTATAAAAAAATGAATTTCCCTACATCCTCATCATCCGTTGCAAATTATTATTACAAAGAGTTTTTAGCCGATGCGGATGAGTCAACCGACGAGGAGATAGAGCAAGAGGTGGTTACAATTTCTTGTGCACTCGCGACGAGGTATATGAAACATGTTAATTGTGACACCCGTCGAATTCCCAGGTAAAGATCGTATATCTAGCTACGTCATGCATTGTTCATATTGTTTCATTTCACATGATACATCACATCTGAGCCATTCAATTCCAAACTAGACAATCCCGACGCATGAGATCCCACACTAGACACACTGGTTGTTACAATTGCATGATTAGTCGAGTAATTTGATCAGAAACATTGAGAAATTCAATACAAAAATCACACAATTGTGAACCAATCGATTGAACATAAGGTTACAATGGGAAATCCATACAAGATCAATAACAAACAATATTCGTCATACATGAATCACCTAACGCCAATCCATACGGAACTACCAATGTGATTGATTAAAAATCTCAAACATGAAGCACCCATGTATGTACTATTTCGGCCATATGTATACATATATATGCATAAGTGTGATTAAATCTCATTCAATATTATATAAAAGCACCCATTCGATATATATATATATATATATATATATATATATATATATATATATATATATATATATATATATATATATATATGAAAGTTAATTTGAGAACACCTATATTTCGTGCGAACCGTGAAAACGACATCTAAAACCATTAAAATTCAAAATTTCTTTTTACATTTATCTTTATTACTAAAATACAATCCCAAAAACACAATTTACGCGTAAAAATTCAAACGTATACGAAAAAAATTGTTTTTACACATGTGTAAATTTACTGTTTATACATGTGTAAACTGTTTTATTTACACATGTGTAAAAAGTTAATTTGAAAGTGTTTTTGCAAGAAAAGATGAATTATTTGAAAAGAACATTCATTTATTAATGTTGTATTTTGATTATAATGAGGTTTGTATTAAAAATTTTTGATTTTGATTGATTTTTTTACTTGTTCTCACGGTTCTCACAATATTTAGCGTTCTCAAGATAACCCTCCCCTATATATATGTGTATATATATATATATATATATATAGGATCTGGATTATGTGAGAACTTCCCCCAGTTGTGACTTGTGAGAACTAGAGAACTCCTCTAGGCCAATAAAAAAACGACACATAGGCAGGTTATCAATATAAAATTAAAGGGTATCATAGTCATTTATTATCCATACCCCACCCCACCCCACACCAACCCAACCACCTTTTATAATTCTTTTTTTACAGATTTTTTTTTTAAAAATCCAACCTCTCTCTCTCACTTCTATCTCTCTCTCTCTAAAACACACACAAAAAAAGCAGGTGGGGGTTCGATGGTGTGACCGGTGGTTGAATTTTGATGACGACGGTGGTTTCAGGGATGGGTGGTGGTGGTTCGGTGGTTTCAGGGATGGGTGGGAGGCGACGGTGGTTTTCAGGGATGGGTGGTGGTGGTTCGTTGGTTTTTGCAGGTGGTTCGACGTGGTTTTTCAAGGATGGGTTCGTTGGGTGTTTTTCAGGGGGCTGAGGGGTGGTGGATCTGTGGTGGTTGAGGGTTGAGGGTGGTGGATCTGCGACGGTAGTGGCTGAAGGGTGGTGGATCTGTGGTTGTTGAGGGTTGAGGGTGGTGGATCTGCGGCGATGATGGTGGGAGAGGGTTTTTGCAGAGGGGTTTTGGTTCGGTGGTAGGGTTTTGCAGACGGTGAGGACGTGGTGGTGGACGGTGGTCCGACCAAGGTTGAAGACGAACAGGTATGTCTTTTTATTATTATTATTATTATTATTATTATTATTGTTATTATTAGTATTATTATTATTATTGTTATTATTATTATTATTATTATATTTTTTCTGTTATTTTTATTATTTTTGTTATTATTATTGTTGTTATTATTATTATTATTATAGTTACTATTATTATTATTATTTTTTTTCTGTTATTAATATTATTTTTTTGCTGTTATTATTATTATTTTCTGTTATTATTATCATTATTATATTTTTTTCTTTTATTTTTATTATTTTTGTTATTATTATTGTTGTTATTATTATTATTATAGTGACTATTATTATTATTATTATATTTTTTCTGTTATTTTTATTATTTTTGTTATTATTATTGTTGTTGTTGTTATTATTATTATTAATAATAATTATTATTATTGTTATTATAGTTACTATTATTATTATTATTATTTTTTCTGTTATTAATATTATTTTTTTGCTGTTATTATTATTATTATTATTATTTTCTGTTATTATACTTATTATTTTTTGTTTATGTTATTTTCATTATTATTATTTTCTGATATTAATGTTATTATTATTATTATTATTTTCTGTTATTACAATTATTATTATTATTATTATTATTGTTACTATTATTACATTTATTATCATTATTATTATTATTTGAAAGTTAGGGTGAAAAAGCTAGGTTTTTTATGTTGAAATTTTTGGGGGTTTTTCTTGTCAGGGATGATGCTGCTAAGAAAATGATGTTTTGTGTTTAAGAAGCCGATGCTGTGGAGACGACGATGAGTGGTGTAGTATCATTTGTAAGAAAACACATCCGTTTACACCGGCGTAAACATCCGTTTACACCGGCGTAAACATCATTTTTACACCGGCGTAAACATGAATGTATAGACGTTTTTTATGTAAGAAAACACCGATTAGTTTTACACACAGTGTAAACGTTTTTGATGTAAGAAAACACCGATTAGTTTCACACATAGTGTAAATATGAATGTGTAGTCGTTTTGATGGAAGAAAACACCGGTGTAAAACATTAGTTACACCAGTGTAAATATGAATGTATAGTCGTTTGTTTTTTTTTACACTTTGTGTATTTTTTTGTAGAAGTTGTGTATGGCAGATTTGCACCATTTTATGTTTTATTTAGTTTTTTTGGAAGTTATTATTATTATTGTTATTAGTTTGTATTTTTGGAAGATTTTACACTTGTGTAATTGTTGTAAAAGTTTGTATCTTTGGAAGATTTACACTGGTGTAAATAAGTGTAAAAACGAGAGTGATATTTACATAATGTTTAAATTTGATTTTTTGTTTTCAAAAATTAAATTAATTAAAAAATCAATTAAAGTTTAAAAAAATTAAATAATATTATATTATTTTTAATTAAAATACTAAAATAAAGTTTAATAAATCAGATTTTTGTTTTTAATAATGATTTTTTGAATAGTTGAATAAAAAATTAAAATAGTATTATAATAATTATTTATCTCTCATGGTGGTTTACTAAAATACCCCTTAATGTACTATTTTGTATTAAAATATACTTATAATATCTTAATTAGCATGTAAAGACAAAAAACCATCAAGATTAAATCTCAACCATTGGATCATCAAGATCAATGGTTCATAAGAGTTCTCTAGTTCTCACAACTCACCTTAGTTCTCACATGATCCTAACCCTATATATATATATATACACACACACACACATATATATATATACATATATATATGAAGAAACAACGGGTATAACGGTGCTTAAAAGTAAACACCGTTGGGTTAATACACGTGTTCGGTCAGGTACAACCCTTTGCTCACACCGGTGGCAAAACCGTAACCCTAGAAAACGAAAAAAAAAGTGTGTGTCGTGTGTGGTGAAAGTGAGAACACACGAATATAAATGGTTCGGTCGAGAGTGACCTACGCCCACTATAAAGAGATGAATAATATTACTTTGGAGATTACAAAGATGTTACAAATATTATCGCCGATCCTTTGCAAAGGAGGTGGAGTCTTCCTTTTATAGGGAAGACATGGGCCGAATGATACGGCTCAAGAATTGACGAAACTGATCTAGGCCTTGACCTGGGCCCAAATGTCTTCAGCCTATGAAAATGGCGGGAATCAGGTGACAATTAATGCTGATGTGAGAGAAAGAAAGATAAAGTCTGCAGAAGATCCACGTGGCTCCTCTTGATTGGGCGCAGGTGGTGCTTCGTTTTGACACAGCATGTTTGACCTACTTGCTAGCGTCTGACGTGACGTATGGCAGCAGGCAGACATGCTTGTATAGTACGCTGACCAGTATTGTACACATCAGCATGGTGGAAGCATGGAAGCAGTCACGTCACTATTCCTTGTCAGCGGTTGTTGGACCACTCTTGACACGTGTCGCCAACCGGTTAACGCCGGACTTAGAAGAGTTGGCTCGATTTGGCGAGATCTGATCGGGTTGAGCAGATGTGACACCCGGCATTTTCAGCAAAACATTTCATAAGTCTACCTTAGCGAAACATCGGTTAAAACAAACTTAACTAGGTTAGTTAAGTCAGTCTGGTAATTCGTAGCATCAATGAGAAACACACACGTGAGTAGTAAGACCCGAACGTTGGTGAAATGTTAACTATGAATACCCGGTATTATAATTATGTATCGATATGTGATTATGTGAAACTATGTGCTAATACGTGAATTAACGTACTGAGTCCGGTCGGACCGGGACTCGGAATTTTAGTTAAAACTTTTAAGTTAATAATTAGATTATTATTAATTGTAATTAAAGATTTTATATAATATATATATATAAAGTGACAATAATTGAAAATAAAATATTAAAATCTGCTTTTGGCCCTGCCGCGGACCGCGGAGGAATTTAGTTTCCTCCCGCGCTCCGCGGGCGGCAGAGGATAAACAGGCTGTTATATTTAGCTCTGCCGCGGACCGCGCGGGGAATCATTATTCTGCCGCGGTCCGCGGGAGCGTACCTGACGAGCAACAATTATTTTCTTTATAAAAAGCAAATCTGATCGCACATTTCATTTCCACAACTCTCATACTCGATTATAATCATCAAAATACTGATTTCCAAACCTCTTAATCAACCCCAATCCATAGTAGAAGTATTATTGAAGCTTGTGAAGATCTTAGCTTATTTTCCTTGAAGTTTTAAGTGAAATCTTGAGGTATAAACTTATAACTTGTTATTTTGATTATGTTTAAGAGCATGATAAAGTTTCAATCTGATTTCTATATATATTACCATGATTAAAATGAATCTATACATGATGTATATGTTTAGATGAAGTTGTTAGGATCAAAATACTAGGAAGCATGATTAGTATTGTTATGATAGTTAGCTTGAAAGATTTGGTTATAAACTTGAGTTTGATTATAGATAATTATCATTTGGAAAAGAATCTGATCATATGATGTTTATGTATAGTTACCATGTTGAAATCTTGATAGATTTAAGTTGCTAGAAGTATTGTTGATTAAGTTTTGTTGAAGATTAAAAACTGGACAGATTATAAAACCGAATTTGTTTAGTTAATAACTTGATGATTTGATATCTAAATCTTATAGTTTTTGATGCTAAAGTATGCTATGTGATCTAAGCTTTCCAGAAAGTCCAAGTTTGTTGAATTTGGTTAAGTATAGGTATTTATTTCGTAGCTTACAAAATAGTATGTCAAAACTGATTTCGGACAGAAAACTTTGGTCAACTTTAAACGGTCATAACTCGAGTTTTACAAACCCTCTGATCGTGAAATTTGGTGAACAACTAAATACAGGAATTTTTGATGTTCTCCAATTGGATTCAGGTCAATTGGATCAACGAGTGATTTTTAATAAATCATCTACTAAACTGTCGCAAACAGCTACGTTTTTGTACCTTTCAGTGTTTGGGAATTTTTAGTAAATTTTTGGAAGGCTTTCATTGAAAAATAAAAATATGGACATATCAACCAAACATATGGGAAGCTCCTGTAAAAATTTGAGAGTCAAATGAGTTGATTTAATATTTTATCAAAAATCGTTTTGACGACACAGAATCTGTCCAAAAATCGCAGAAGTGACATTGTTGGTATTTGAACTTGTTTGATGGTTTTCTTGACTTATATGTTGCATGTATAGATTATATGAACATATGTGATTGATATGTATTGTATGTATTAACATGAACACTAAACTTTCACCAACGGGTCGTCGGGTCTACTAGCTTTATGTGGTTACACTTGCGTCACACAAAACACTTAGAATATGTGAAGTTTAGAACGAATGGAATTTTGGTCAAACTTGCATAAACACATACTCATAAAGTTTAAACATTGAAATAGGGAATCGTTAGCAATTCGCCTATTTCTACATTTGAAGTTGGAATTTAACTCAAAGCAATCTAAGGTGAGTTCACGGCCCCATACTTTACTCTTTATGTTTTTCAACAGGGGGAGAAACATGTTTAAACTCTTTTATCACTCACAATCATGATTATACTATGGTTTTCAAGATATTACTATACGGTACTCAAATTCCCTTGGAACCACGAATACGAGGATGTAACGGGGAAATGTGAATAGCGCTATTGGGAACTAACAAACCCCACTCGACGGTTGGAGGCCGGGCGGGTGCATATTGTCTCTAAATATAAGGGTCAACTGAGTTTTATGTTAGTAATGGTTTCACCCGTAGTAGTAATATAATCCGACGCCTAGCTAGCGTACAAATCAGCATAGTAGTAATTGTGATGGTCACGATTTTCAATGGATTTGATGAAACGAATAACAAAACATGTGAACTCACCAGCATTATATGTTGACATTTTTAACATGTTTTCTCAGGTCACTAAGGTAGCAGCAATCAGCTAGGCGCACGGAGTCGCACTGGAGTCATACTTGCGTCTAGGATCATTATGCATGTTTTGGGATAATAAACTTTTGAACTTATGTTTCTATTTCCTTTTGACTTTTGTAAAACTTAAATGCTTCCGCATTTCCAAACGTTTGTTTTAAATTTATGCATGGTTTTTCTACGTATATTTTTACATATAGATGTCGTTTATTGTGACCGTTGACTTGGATCCTGGTATGTCACACGCCTCGCGGTAGAACTCCGCAAGTGGAAATTTGAGGGTGTGACAGCAGATCTGACCGAGGTGACTTGGCTTGACCGGACCCGAAACCCATCATGAAGCCAACTCGACACGAACAATGATTTAGCGAACCGACTGGCCTAAAAACTGGAATCTGACTCAAACATGACCACCACCCACTGGTCACCATAAAACCCATGACCACAACCAAGATCCAACCGAACCATCACCACCACAACCTTATCCCACACAACCGGCCACCGCCGTGACCACCAAACCAGCATCCACAACCAACCATAACAGCTACCACCCTTCGACCGACCACCATCTCAGCCGTCATCACCAAGACCTCTCTTCAAACAACCTACCCCAAAGCCAATCACCAACCAAACCACTTGTTGTACCACCCCTGCCACCGCAACCCACCACATCCGAACCAAAAACGACCAGAACACCACATTGACCACCGTCTTCCACCGTCACCTACCTTCAACACAAAAACCACCATTATAACCGACCCGACCAACCCGTTTCTACTCGGTACCACCACCTCTTACCGCCTCCACAACCGCCATTGATAACCACAGGTCACGATACTCCAAATCCTAATCAACCGAACCGAGAACCCCACACAGAGATCGATTTGGAGCCAGTAAACTGTCGTGCCTCCACCACCATGCTTGGTGGTGGTTGGTTGATGCCTTTACCGAAGGGGATGGGTCGTGGGAGGGAGATAAACAGGAGATATGAAAGGGAAAGGTTTAGAAAGAGGGTAGATCTAGGGTTTTTAGAGAGAGGGTATAGTGAGAGACGGGGTAGCGGCTGAAAATGGAGAATGAGAGAGAGGGATAAGAGCTTTTATTGGTAGGGTTTTGGTAGGTAGGTTAATATCACGTATACGAACCCGTAATAACGTATTATGCCTCGGTTTATTATTAGGCTTGATAATAAAATTACAAAAATTAGTCGGTTTTATTCGTAATCATAAAAAACACTAAACCAAGCAATTTTATTATTATTTTCGTCACCCGACGCGTGCTTTCAGGACACACGTTTAAACCACGTTGATCGATTCGGTCGTGCTATCCTTCATTTAAACGACCCGTTTACTTTTGAAACTTAATAAATGACATTATTTACAATAAATAATTATTCTAAAAGTTCAATAACAGTTAAAACCATACATTTTGATGTCCGGTTCCCACATAAGTTGCTTCACGCGTTTCCAAATCGTTGCGTTTTTGGCCGTTTACTGCTCCGATTTCACATTCGATCACTCCAATAGCAAATACGTGTCGTATTTGCATAGAGTGACCTTATGCTAGTCCAGTTTGACAAATTTTTACTGATGTCAGTTAGTTAACGTTAAATACGCGAAGTCTTTCTTTAAAGGCATCAGGGCGAAACGAACTTCAAGAGGGACATCGTACGACTCGTAACGGCTCATTATATCTTAATTAACCTTAAAATAAGTTAATTACTCCAAAAGCATGATTAAAATCACGTTAGTCGTTGTACGAAATTTGCTGATTGTCACACAGGCCATAATACGTATGTTACCAAAACAAACACAAGTCACGATACATATATTACCAAAAAACACACAAGTCACAATACATATGTTAACTGTTTGGGAAAAGACGTGCATATGTTACCAAATATTAGACAAGACAAGATACTTATGTTAATAGTGTACTAATGCAACTGAAATCAAACCTAACTTAGTCCTAACTTATAACTTATCAAACATATGCAAACTGTAATCAACCCAACTTAGTCCTAACAGGTGTAACGTATGAAACAGAGGTAACATTCATTCCATCCATTTTAAAAAATCCATATGAAAAAATGACGTTTGTTTCCATTAACATATGCAACTATAATCAACCTAACTTAGTCCTAACTTATAACTTATCAAACATATGCAACTGTAACGTATGAAACAACTCAAAATTAAAACATAACTTTCACATCAATGCGAGTAAACAATTGTGAAATATAAACTTGTATGAACATGTTGGTTGAATACATAATGCAGTTAAGGAACCCATTCAAATTTATTAAAGCCAAAAAAATATTTATCAAATAACTTACATTACCATCCTTTTACCATTAACATATGCAACTCGGATATCAACCCAGTCAAACTTGTATGAAAACACATTCAAATCAAAAACAAGAAATCACCAACAACAGTCAAACACTAACCTTTTTATTAACAATTTCAAATAACATGTGTTATCCATGTATTAACCGACTAGATTCATCTCAGCTTCTCGTAGATAACTATGTAGGTTTGCAAAATGATATTGAAAACAAAAGCAATCAGCAGTATCACAAAAGAAATAAAATATTAAGTGCAACCACAAAGTTAATAAGCACTATCTCAAAGCTAACAAACATATATGATCTTAAACAAACCACTTATTTGCTACTGGAGAACAACAATCTCCATAGTTCAACCCCACAAAAAGTAAGCAGTAGCAACAAACAACAATAATCTATAATAATAATAATAATAATAATCTATCCTACCTAATAAAAGAGTAACTCGAATGACACGTGGCCGTTTACTAGTGCCTCCACGTAGACTCCAACTCAGCTGACACATGTCAGTCATACAAATCCTCTTAGAAAAGAGGCGCGCCAGACCCATGAATCCATACCCGGTTTTTAAAACACACCTTCACAAAACCCTATCCTCTTCGTCTAACAATTCATCGCTCTTTTTCTTTTTCGGAATACCGCCGCTAGAGCCTCCATCATAAGACCGTCTGGAGCGGAGGGGGGGAGCCCATCACGCCATGAACACCACCCCGAAAGGGCGTGGAAGGGGTGGGGGATTATCACCGGCGTGGGGGTAAATTAATTGGACACGTAGCGTGGAATGATTGGGTGGTGGTGGATGACCGTTGAGGATTTAAAAAAAAATAATTTGTTTGTGACTGTTGATGATTAAAAAAAATTTGTTATATAACCGTTATACAACGGTTGAAAAAAAAAATTCAGTTTATTTTATATATATATATATATAGGTAAAGTATATGGAGGAAAGCCTCCTTATTTGGTAAACTCTGGAAACTCTGACTTCCCAACATTTTTTTTTTGAAAAAAATAGGGTATGTAATATACATTTTTTAAGCATTTTGAGCCAAAAAAATCGAAAAAGCGCCGAACGGTTTTTTTTTAAAAAATAAAAAACGTCTACTGTTTACATATAGTTAACACATTGTTAACACCTGTTACTAGCGCTTAACATGTGTTAGTCAAAATTTTATTTTTTTTTTTAAAAAAATACTCGGCGCTTTTTTAATTTTTTTTGCCCAAAATGCTTAAAATCATGTATATTACTTGCCCTATTTTTTTCAAAAAAAAAATATATTGGGAAGTCAGAGTTTCCAGAGTTTACCAAATAAGAAGGGTTTTCTTTATATCCATTCCCTATATATATATATATATATATATATATATATATATATATATATATATATATTATATCCTCTTCTACCCAAACCCACACAATCATATTTTTATAAAATACTCTCCAAACTATCATTTTCTAAAAATACTCGTAAGATGTCGGACCAATCTTCAACTTCATCTGATGAGTTTGATCTACTCGCTTTGGAGTCCTCATCCGACGACGGCGGGAAATTGATAATTGCGAGCGTTCAAAAAGTCGTTGAAGCTGTAGTGGATGATGAAGGGATCTCCGAACCCAAACATAGAAAGTATATGCTTCGTGAACGACAGGCCGCAAATGAGTTATTGGTACGTGATTACTTCTCACCCGAACCAATATACGATGAAAGAAGTTTTATGCGGCGTTTTCGTATGAGTCGTAGTTTATTTTTAAGAATATCAAACAATTTACAAAATAATTATGTATTTTTTTATTTCATGTTTTTTAATTTTTAGTTTGTAGTTTATTATTAATTATAATGATTTTAATTATGTTTTTATTAAAATCGTGTTTTTTATTAGTTTATAAGGAAAACTAAAAAGAAAATTAAATTCCACGTGGCACTTCCCATCCCCCTTTACCCCCTTCCACTCCCCACAATTTCCCACCTTCATATGGGTCCCACAAGTGCCACATGACGCTTCATTCCCCGTCCACTCCTTATAGTCTAAACCGTGTCTTCATCTCATGCGCTCAGTATTCTGTCTTCTTCATATCCTTCAGTCGGCTCTCATTCATCTCCTACATATCAAGGTATTGTGTTATTTGTTGACATCTGTTATATTTGTTGTTGTAAAGATATGTTGAAATCTGTTCTAACAAGGACACCGCCCCCCAAAGCCTCAGAAAACTTTGGCGAATGCCCTCTTTGGCAAAATCGCACAGTGCCTGGGTGAAACTTTTGATCTGTCCCCCCGCCAAAAGGCAGTTATTGAATGCTTGCAAAGCCCCATGCCCAAGATTTCCTTAATGTTATCCCAATTGAAGGTTTCGGCCAAACTATGTCTAGGGTTGAATACAGGGCAATTCTTAAATATCGTTTGGTGATCCCCATGTACCATGAAGATGAAGTTTGTCCGATTTGCCGTAAGGCATGCTTGGACAAATACGGGGAACACGCGGTTCACTGTAAGGAGTTGCCTGGTTTCAAATATAGGCATGACTGGGTCCGGGACGTTCTTTGGGACATTTTAAGAAGGGCTGGGATCTCAGCCAAGAGGGAGGCTCCTGTGAATTTCCTCTAGGACCCGCTGACGGGAGATCCACCCTACGTCCAGCAAACCTGCTTGTCTTTGGGTGGGCCGGGGGAAACACGCTTTGCGTCGACCTAACAGGTGTATCTCCCCTGGTTGGTTTGAGGGATAGTGGTTTTTTAGCAGGGCAAGCGGTTCGGAAAGCAGAGGCGAAGAAAGTTGAAAAGCATGCTAAAGCTTGCGAGGAGAACCAACACGTTTTCATTCCCCTGGCATTTGATACCTTTGGCTCTTTGGCACCGGAAGCCATCCGTTTCCTGACCAGAGTCCAACGAGTTATTCATAGCGGTGTCTCGACTCCGGGGGGCATGGGTTCGTTTTTAGTAGGTTAGGGTTTGCCATCCAGAAAGGGGTGGCGACGCAGCTTGTTGCCCGCCTGCCCGCTATCTTGATGTAATTAGTCGCGTTTATGTGTTTATGAATGATAATATCTATATATATAATAAAAGAAAGCCATTTTAATGACATGACACTTAAGGATGCATTCTCCCCCTTGAATGTGCCATGTGTCATGCCATGTGGCAAATTAAAAAAAAACAAATAATAATATAAAACCCAATCTACTAAAATTAAATTGAGTTATTTTAGGAGAAAATAATTTAAAAACAAATTTAAATTTTTCTCTCTTATGTTTCCTCCCATAAATTTTAAATGTTAATATTTTTTATGTACTAGATTTTTAAAAGAAAAAAACTACACCAAATTAACGAGCGTTTTATTATCTTTCCAACGAGTACTATAGTGCTACATAAAAAACGGAGAAAAAAACGACTATTTTTTGTGGGGTTTCGTTCATTCACGAAAAAAAACACAAAGTGTTCAGGTTATTCATTAATCATGTTTTTTCTTTTAAACCAGGTTCTTATCTACGATGTTGAAATTCAGCCCAATCGTCATGCTTTCATTGGAATTTTACTCTTTTAAAGATGCATAGGTATACTTCATCAAGAGAAGCTAGGAGAAATAATAGCGCAACATTGCAACACATGGTGGTGTCACCTTATAGCAAAGTTATTTTTTTATTTACTTAATTACAAGAGTAATAATTATTACAATTAGTATTAGTATTATTAGAATTGTTATATTTTTCAACCTCGGGACGCTCCCGGGATAAAAGCTAGCTATTAATAAAAGAATTGAATTATGATGATTTGACATTCAATTAAGGCCTCAACCCCTCATTGAAAGTGCCACGTGGCACGTTAAGGTGAGAGTATTTAATTTATTTTTTATTTTGTTTTTATTATTAAAATCTATTAATAAAATTAATTAAAATCGTATAAAGATATGCATATTTTAGAATTTAAAATAAAAGATTTACTTTATCAATTAAAAACAAAATTGGATTTTTTTCTCTCATGTTTCATCCCATAATTTTTAAACGTTAATATCTTTTATATACGAGATTTTTTTAAGAAAAACATTACACGAAATTAACGAGTGTTTTATTATCTTTCCAACGAGTACCATAGTGCTATATAAAAAACGAAGAAAAAATGACTATTTTTTGTGGGGTTTTGCTCATATAGGAAAAAAAACATAAAGTGTTCAGGTTATTCATTAATCATGTATAGACAAGTCATTAATTATGTTCAAATCAGTAATATGAATTCTATAATATTAGATACATTGTTTAAGGTTAAGCGTTAACATTAGAGATACATTGTTAATTGATTTAGGTTAAGTGCTACCCGAAGCTTTTCTGCATGTAACTGTAAAATGCATCAGTCTATTTCATATGTAAAATTGTTATGTCAAATTAGATTTCTCAACCCCGGGACGCTCCCGGGATATAATCTAGTATTCTGTTAAAAAAATGTATAGATTTGATTAAAAAAAAAAAAATTTAGTTGTGCATATTTTCTGGAAGATATGTGCATCTCAAGAAAATATGTGCATCCGGATGTTCAGAATTCGGTTTTTAAAGGGGAATTTTGATGTTCAATCTGTTTGAAGAAAATCTGTGTTTTAAGCATAAACCGATTGAATTTATGAATTTTGATGTTTTAAATTTGGTTTTTGAAGGGGAATTTTTATGTTCAATTGCTTTGAAGAAAATCCGGATTTAAAGAATTTGGTTTCTGAATATATGAATTTTGATGTTAAGATTTTGGTTTTTGAAGATGTTTAATCGGTTTGAAGAAAACATATATAACAGATGTAAGATCAATGATACAGATTAATAAACAAAATAACATCAAAATGTCATGGATTTAAAATATACCACACGCAGACCTTGGTTCAATCCATATCCGTTTACAAACCCGATATGAGTTAATAGATAAAAGATTTCATTAAGATAGAATAGGATTTTACATAATGACTGGTAGACGGGCAACAAGCTGCGCCGCCACCCCTTTCTGAGTTATGATGCAAAATATGTGATTACTCAAGATGGTTAGTTTTATTGAAATCATTTTATTTTGTTGTTTATGTGTTTCCTCAAAAATGATTTTTGATGAATTGTGGTTGTGATGTGTTCATACATCGGATTGTAAACTGAATATCATTTTGTATTGGCGTGTCAGGGTTGGTGGATGTTCGTGTTCACCTGCAACCCGCCCTATCCCCATGGTGTAGTCATTGATTTTGAAACTTTGAGCCTGGTTTATTTCACTATTTGATATCTTAACATTAGACCATTAAGTCTATGTATTTTTAACGAAGTAGATTTGTGTCATACTGTTATTTCCATTATGCATTCTACCTATTATGTGCTGCCACGTGCGTTGGACGAGTCTACTATGAGACAAATGAAAGACAAAGACACGAAGTTGGAAAAAAGTGAAATGGCGCAACATAGAGTTAAAAGCTTGAGCGGCGCACCTTGGCATGGACTTGAAAGTTTGGCAAGCAAGGGCTAGGCGTTGCAGTCACGCTTGAGCGGCGCGCCTTGGCATGGAGTCTACTGTGAATCGCCATTACAATCTGCTATACTTCATCATGTTGTTTAGGATCAGTTTCTTTTAATAATTATGGATTTTGTTTAGGAATTTATCATGTTTACAAAAATAATGGGTTTGATGTTATATGGCTGACTTTTGTTTTTACATATGTGTGAGTTTTGTAGGCAGGTTGTTATGTGTTCATATCTAACTTTTTGTGTATACAACAGGCCACCGCAAGTATGCTTGCTTGTAAGTTTTTTGCTATTGAATTTATAATGAGACTGGTGGATCTCTTGAAGCGTGATTCTGGTGCCCTTTGTCTCAAAATATCCAATTTATTATTTATTATTTTTATTCTTTATATTTTAGTTGCATGTTCATGGTAAAGTTGTCTTGCAGTTTAATGGAGTCATTTGTCCCCTTTGGAGGGTTCACATTAGGAGCCCATTATTGATCTCAAACCATTTTGGATCATTATGCCGCATTTGTGATGAGAAGTTTAAGTTGTAACCGAATGATATATCTAAAGGAGGTGTTAATGGTTCGGTTTTAGACCATCATTGGGAAACACTGCCTTCTTGGTTGCAATCATCTCAAATTTGTGCAAAAGTGAGATGGGTGTGATGCAGGTATACTATAATCTGACAGTATATTCGCGTTACAATGTTTCATGAGTGTTTATTGTTTGTTGAACTTTTTGGGTGACCATTTCAAATTCAACTTTTTTTCATCTTACCTAGTTTTAGATTAATAAATTTGTTCAGTAATTAATATGTTATGTTTGTAACAGCGAAGAGACAATGAACGATACAAGTTATGGAATTGCATGATCTCTCGAAGCAAGACGTTGCTCAAAGACACCAATACATGAGACCGGACACAACCACCGGGCCAACGGGCGGTTTTAGTTATGGTATTCATTAAAATCTGAGGGCTAAATGGTGAACGAACGACCAAATATGTCACTTCATTTATAATTTTGTTATCATATTGGAAAAGCTGGATATTCTGGACAAGAGAGTGCTTCCAGGTGAAGCCAACCAATCCCATTTTTAATCAACCCATTTTGCAACTGTACTTTGAATTTTGGCTGATGGTTTGTGTATTTGATATCTATTTGACACTTGACAATGCAGAACAGTAATGATGATTCACAACAATTGTGTTGCCTTAGCAGTTACTTACCATCCTTCTAAGGTGCCAGAATCATCAAGTTCATGTTTGGACCAACCACCAAAATCAGTGTTATTTATGATTTTTAAGTGTGTTTCTGATGTAATGTATGCTTTAATTATGTTTTGAATGAATTGCGTGCTTCCCATATTTATCCATGCAAGCTTTACGGCAGATGGGGCAAGTTTCAGCTTCTGGATACATAGGGAGCATCAACCGGTACGTGAGTATAGCCCTATACTCCACTGCAGACATACATTGACCCAAACCCTCAATTGGGATAACGGTCAAAAAATCCTGAGCATGAGGACCCTTTAGGCATTCAATCACCGCCTTCTGGCGGGAGGACAACTCAAAAACTTCTCCCAGGCTCTGAGCAGTTTTGCTAAATAGGGCATTCGCCAAAGTTTTTTGTGGCTTTGAAGGGGCGGTGTCCTTATTAGAAAAACCACCAATATCAAAGTCCGGGAGATAGGCGTTTAAGCGTTCGATCGCCTGTTGATAGTCCGGGTCCGGCCCGATGACCCCACTGTTTTGAAGGATGTGATCCTGAAGTTCCCAAGATTGAGCTCTAGACGCCACAAAGGCATAAACCCAACATCTCGAGCTGAAAGGAGGCCCAAACCGCCTAAACGCATCGGCAAGGATGCCAAGCGCCACTGGAGGTCCCCGAAGAAGGGGCCACCACCCATAACTATATCTTCAATAGCCTCCCGGAGGCCATCATTGAAAAGGGATACGACATCAACCATCAAGTGGGGTTGACAAGTTCGCAACCCAAAAAGTAACTTAGCGACCCCCATGCATGACCTGAGCAGCAGGAGTTCACTTTGGGGATCCTTAAGTTGATTATGAAATAATAAAGTTATTAGTGACTGTTCATGTTTCTAAATCCTTTACAAGTTATTAGTGACTATCTATGTTCATAACTCCTTTATCTCAATTATGTCATACCTTCTATTAGAGCCCTATAAATAGTGGCCATTGTGCTGTTAATATATACATCTCAATGAACAATTCTCTCATTAATCCCTTATTCTCTTTATAATCTTTGGTTTGTTAGTAGTTATTGTCACCGGCTTCTTTTTTCAATTTGTACCTTTATGAGGCCTTATTCTTATCGATATCTTATGGCTGTCTTCTACCATGAAAACAATTATGAACCATTTTCTTTTGTTTCTGCAGATTCATAAGGGATTTTGTGAATGAGAATATTGAGGATAACCGTTATGTTGTATTTGGTCGTTCAAAATTTTGTGAAATATAGAGTACTGATCTTAAGGTAACCTTTTGTTCACCACTAAAATAATATTCTTGCAAACATTATGTGTTTACGCCCCCAACCAATCCATACTTTGTTGTTTTTTTACTCTTTTATACAGTTAATATCTAATGTTGTGTTTTTATATTTAGGAAGTTCATAGAAAAGAAATCAAATAATATATTGATGCGTGGAACTACCGTAGTTGCTCATAAAATTGATAGGTAAGGTACAAAAATTGATAGATAAGGTGGAGTGAGATGGTTTTGTATGTTTGGGTTTGACATGCATGAGAAACATGACCATATTATGGCCTTACTCATGGGTTAATGTATTGAAAACTCTTAAGGGTTGTCATAAAAAAAGTTTTTGCAATTAAAAACAACAAAGTAACCATATGATCTGAATACAATATCTAACATCTTACGATTATTTAGTGGTATACACAACTGGGTTGTTGGTTGACAAAAGACACTTATTCATTACTTGTCATATATTGTGGACAACAACTTGCAATGGACCGATTAATCAATGTCATATATTTTTTTATTATTTAAATCGGCGATGTTATTTGACTTTTTATAATAAAATGAGAAATAAACATGGCATAGAATGAAGGAAGCTTATTACGTACTTGTACAGTAAAACAATAAATGAACTATGTTTATGTTTTGTAAACATGAAAGTTAAAATAAAAATGTAAAAAACAGAATGAAAATAAATTCATAACAACCGAGCCGGTGGTTTAAGTTGAATAATTATGAACCTAGACAATGTCTATAAATTGATAGATAAACATAGCATGGAATGATGGAAGCTTACTACACATTTGTAGATTAAAACAATGAATGAATTATGTTTATTTTATATAAACATGAGAGTTAAAATAAAAAATGCAAAAAGTAGATCAAAAATAAATTCGTAATAATCAAGCCGGTAGTTTAAGTTGAATAATTTTAAACTTAAACAATAAAACTACATCATTTGAAATAATAAAGACAATAACTATTTAGTAGTAACTAAAGATGTGGAAGATATAATAGTTTAAATTTTCTACTTACTTGTGGAACATACAATTGTTAAAGTTTTTCTATCAATTAACATGAACAATACTTATACATACATGACTATATTATAAAGTATTTAGGAAGGCTACCTACAAAATTTAAAAATAATAATAGGAGATGACAAACTTCTCCTTTTCCAACCTTACACTACTACATGTTAATCAAAACTTACATGCATATTGAAGCTTGGTCATCGTGCCAAGCATTCATGATGAGTCTATAATATCCTTCTTTGTCTCATGTAAGAGGTAACAAGACCATACGACACGTGCCCTACCCTTGTTTGCATTTATCATAACATATTTATTTTTGTTGTTGCTTTGTTTTTAGTAAATGTATTGCTCCCGTCGCAACACGCGAGCACCCCACTAGTATATATATATATATATATATATATATATATATGGATGGGATCATTTGAGAATTCCTTTGAGTTGTGAGAATCATGAAAACTCACTTTATAACCACACACTTATTTTATTCAATAATGAATGTGTGGTTGTAAATTAAACCATAATAAAATATTGAATACAATATTAATTTAGTCACACAAGGGCAAGATTTTTTTACACCGATGTAAAAACGTCGTAAATAATTTTATTTTATTTCATTTTTTTACGTCGGGGTTTAGGCGTTTTTACACATGTGTGCAAAAATAAATTTAATTCACATTTTACGTCGAGTTCTCACGAGTCCTCGCAACTCCAAGGAGTTCTCATTTGATCTGAATCATATATATATATATATATATATATATATATATATATATATATATATGCATGTACATTAGACTAGACTTAGAATATTCACTATCTTTGTACTTGTTTTTAACTTATGTTGTTTTATGAGTTTTCATTTGCCAATACTTTAATCCAAGTAAGGTGAATATCGACAAATAAACCTTAGCATGGTGAGTTTTGTGATGTGTTAGGGTTTAAACTGATAACCTTTGAAGCTTGTTAGGGTTTAAGCTAATGAGTGACGTGTGCGTATATATACATAATTTTTCAATGAATTTAACATACGATTGGTTTTAATATTTATAAAAATGGTTTAGACCTTAACATTAAAACACACACAAAAGGACAAGTGTATCCTATCATATATATAGTAAAGTATATATATATATATATATATATATATATATATATATATATATATATATATAAGAACCAAATATCAATCCATCGACACATGCGGATGCAATAGTATTAAATCGTTGTCCCCGATTTACCAGTAAGAGATAGATGGAATATGTTTAAACTAAATTAATATATAATACCAAATAAACATACGTAAGACTCCAAATGAAAAATATATATGTAAATCTACTATATTAACAACCTAAGAATGTTAACTACATCACATATGTAATAAAGGCGCGAGATCAACATTCCTATTTTCAGATAATTAGTATCCCTTTTGGGAATCCTAACATGACAACTGTTCGGAAAGCTAACATGATAAACACACGTTAACCACCTAAAATTGTTCATTAGCGATCTATTGATATAATCTCATTCAAATCTTCTGAAGATAAGTTAGTCATCCCTTAAGAGTTTTCTAACCTCACTAATCAAGGAAAGCAATTCCGAATACACAATACAACCACCGAGACTAACATAAAGTAGAGTATATCACAAACTATTCCATTTTACAGACTTTGAACACAAATATACTAAGATCGTCATTTTCACCAAAATAACTAACAAAGATAATCAATCGTGTCAAAGATCTGTACCAACACCATTAAGCCGGTTAAATCCTTTTACGTGCAGATAAGCATTCTTGATCATTATTCGCCTAACTTTTACTAAACTAATACCCGTTTCCAGTTTCATGGTGTAAACACATTAACAAGATAACTAGTTTACTAGGGAACAATTAACCGGACGGTGTTTCAACATGTACCCGACTAACCAAAACACTAATCATCAAAGTCACACGAACATACAAGCTTACAAAATCAGATATGAACATAAATAAGCTAAAAGATCAAATCATATATAAGAAAAATGTGATGGATTGGATGATGATAATAGGCTTAGATTGAATCCCGAGCTTGATATCAGCCTTCATAGCATTTCTTCAACTCTAGAAATCGCCTAAGATGAGAGAAAAATACCCAATAATTGATCAGAAGGCCCCTTGCTCTGTTTTATAGAATTTTCAAATGTGCACGACCGTGCAAATGGGTTTCACTGTCGTGCACTTTAATTTTGATCGTGAAATCAGCAGACGTGGGCCAGGCAAATGGGTAAAGTGGACGATTTGAACAGATAAAGGTACACGGTCGTGCAATTGGTTTGCAAGACCGTGCTGATCAGTTGTTACCGAGAACTGTAATTGCAGTTTGGTTGCACTGCCTATGCTTTTGAACATTTTGGACCCGCATGGTTGTGCAGCAGGTTCGCACGACCACGAAGATCAGGAATTACCGAGAACAGGCTTGCACGTCCTAGTGCACTGGCAGTGCTGCCGAGCTGGGCTAATCAGCACGGTCGTGCACATAGGTTGCACGGTCGTGCACTTAGGTCAGAAGGTTCATAATGTGCAGGAAGTGTCCGTTTTGTCCAGTTTTTGCTCGTGTCCTTCAACTTTGTCTTTGGGGCGTTGTTTAAGACCTGCATTATCAATAAAACGAGGTTAAGTACCAAATATACAAAATTAAAGTAAAAAACGCGCAATTTGGGAGTTTAATCGGGGATTTTAATATGTATATTTTAACGTATATCAATGAGCTTGGAAGTTTGTTAGGGTTTTAATTGGTAAGCTTTGTAGCTTGTTAGGGCTTTATTTTGGTGGAAGCTATAGAGCTAGATATTTCTCTGATGTGCCGATAATTTAATATGTTTTACATATATAATTATCCTCCTTTTTGTACATTTTTATGCTTTTATCTTTTATAAAATATAGTTAAATCGTTCATATGAGATAAATGCAGGTTATTGAAAGGAAAAAAGCAAAAAGGAATGAAAAAGGCACATCTTGAGTGAAGAGCAAGCTTATAGGGGACAAAAGAGCATATGGTACAACAACCTTGTCTCCCACATGCAAGTTTTGAAGGCCAGGCAGGAAAACGACATGAAACACAAGGAATTGAAGAATCTCGGAGCTGTTTCAGATACAGCACGGTCGCGCTCTGACCGTGCACGGCCGTGCAACTGTTCCGGGTAAACAAGTCAACATTTCCAAGTCAACAGAGGTTAAAATCAGCATTTTGAAGTGTGCACGGGCGTGCTTCATACTCGTGCACGGGCGTGCTTTACTCCAGCGCGTTCTCCAAGGCAAAAACCTACCAAAACTGACAAGACTGGTACAAAAGAACCTGAGCACGGGCGTGCGAGAGTTTGTGGCACGGGCGTGCCAAACACAACAGGGCACAATTCTGCACAAAGGACTCTGCAGCAGTACGCGTTGTCGAGCATGGGCGTGCCAGAACGTTGTCGAGGGCGTGCTTAAGTTGTTTTTCCTATAAATAGAGGCCACCACCCCTCATTTTGACCCATCCCTTCACTCATTCATTCTACTAGAGTTTAAACACTCTCCAGCCATCTTGAGGGTCTTGCAAGTGACCTTTGGAGCCTGGGATCACTCCATAAATACTTTGTGAGAGAGAGTTGAGAGAGAGATCACTAAAAATCACCCAAACACCTTCTTTAATCCCACATATACTCACAACTATGTGTTCTTCCAACACCAAAGATAGTGTGCAAGTTGTAATGCCAATTCTTGGCTAGATTATTTAAGTGTTGCTAGGGTGAAGACTTATCTTGGTATGAATTATATAGCTTTTATTTAATTAGTGGTGTTGTGTTCTTATCAAATTCTTCCCACTTAAAGCTTTGTTTGATGAATTAACTAACTAATTAACTAGTCTATGGTCTTGTGGGTGTCTTTGATGTTTTCAACTGGCCCAATACAATGTATGGCACTTCTTTGATGTTTTCGTTATTTTGGACCATCCCAAGCGTAACCCATGTTTTTAGACCCCAACCATCCTAACGGTTCATCAATTACGAGTTTGATAACATGTTCAGTTTAAATTAACGTAATCACATAATAGTTTACACATAGATTCACATAAACACGTAATTGCAACAATATCAACCAATTAATTCACAATTATCTATTTTCTCAATTCACCAACGTTTCGGGTTCGATACTTGTGTACGTAGTTCGGTAATTCCCCGAATTACCTTTTTATGCAGTTATTATCCTATAACTGTGCAACGTGTGACTCACCTAACTAACCCTAGTTAAGTAACATGCTGTAAATGTAAATAAAGTTAACTAGAATTTAGTTAAAGTAGGAACCTGAAAATGCGGGGTATCACAAACACAAACCAAGTGGATGGATGGCCTATGGAAGTATGCTTGGAATTACACTGCTGGAAGTCTTTTCACTGTTCTAGGTGGACAACAGGTAGTGTCCAAAACTGGTACTAGCAACGTTACAATATACCGACTTGTTGGATGCCATTGTCTTCTTCATGCGATTTTCCTCAACAGTTACGATACATACGCTATGGTTCTAATGTTGATGGGCACATGCTTCCAAATACCTATACTCATAACTACATGTTTGGTTGATGCATACCCCACTATGGACATTACTGGAAGTGTAATTAGACCCTCGGTTGCAGTATATTTATGCGTAATATCGATAAAGATGGATTAACAACAGTTGAGAGGATACTTCTGTATGGCACATGGATTGTGGAGAATGACACTTGAGGCTAAACTTTGACGGCTCACGAGGCTGCAATTCTTTTAGGTTTGTTCCCTTTTTTAATATGTTATAAACTAAAGCAATTCGTTAACCACTCTATTTCTTCTCACATCTATGCAGGCTTACATCTATCTTAAAAATTTACATTACATGAAGATGATTCAAGGTTAAGAGATCCTAGCTGCTCCAGTAGGATTAATAGCTAGTGATGAAGTAGGTAGGTAATTGGTGAAATAGCCAAGTTGACAATGTTTACTTGCTTAAATGCTTAAGTGCTTTGAGGGGTCAATATTGATTTGACCGCTACAGTGACATTTTTGATATTTCACATATGTAGCACGCGTCGAATACAACTTTGAAGGCACCCTGGTGCACGTGAAAATGAAAGGATTCTCAACCCAAGAACCCAAAATGTGGTAGGCTAATTGAAACCCTTTAAGACTAAAGCACTAAAAAAACGTCCCTACTATCATACTCTCTATATTTGTTGTAGCAACAACTTGTATTGGAAAATAATTGCTAGTATTACTGATTGCTAGATATGGAATTGTTGGTTTATAATACTGAAATTGATAGCCTAAAGAAGCATGTAAAAGTAAAACACATCAAATATTCTTACATATATACTAAGGAGATTCCTCTCTCAAATTCTCTACAGCCTTAGAATCACTTAACACATAGTTTATGTCATCATCCATCTGATATAAGTTTCATTTTCAAAAGTACTATATTTGATAGTTGTATGTTATTGTCCAGTTTTAACCCATGCATCTAGGGTAGTAGGTGATTGATTTAGACGGAATCGAAAATGAAAGATTGTTTTGTTTGAAACGTAATAGTTGAATTTGTGTTCGAGTCGTAGTTAACTCTGTTAGTTGTAGCATATGAACACAAATCAAACATCATAGGTTTTCGATCAACTTATGGTACTTGTGGAATAAAAAGAGATTCTTGTTTGATTTCTGTTAGTAGGCATTTGATTTAGACAGAATCGAAGATGAATGATTGCTCATTGCTGTGTTTGAACCATCATCGTTCATTTTTAGTTCTATATAGTTGTGTTTCAAACTCTTTTGTCCATAATACAATTTACAGATTTAATATGTTGTTGTTGTGTTTCATATGTTATTGAGTTTTGCCCCTGTTATGAATATTATAGACTTGGATTTATGATCATGATGAACATGACTGATTGATTGAGTATGAGTTTTCCTGTTTCGCCTACATACTACTTGGATTAATGATGAACATGAGTATGAGTTTTCCTGTTTCGCTTACATACTACTTGGATTAAGGATGAACATGATTGATTGATTGAGTAGCACAAATCTGAAGTGTGCAAGGACTCGCATAATATTAACAAATGGTGGGACTTTTTGAATCACACAATATTATTATCCACACACATAATATGATACACAGGGTTGCTATTTATACATACATATTTGACAGTTAATTAACCGCTAGAAACTAACCAACACAACTAAAACATAACCGACATGTCCTTTCACTTTTGGCACATTTTCCTTTTGTTTGACTTTCTAATTAACATAAGTTTGATTATTAATTTCTTGATTAAATGATTCTAACATATGTGTCCTGTTCAGAATCATGAATGGTTCACTTTATTATTATATGATTAATCTCTTTGTTGTCAATTTGTAGCAGGAAAACAAATGGCTTAAAAAATTGACACATCATGGGATAACTTTCATCGCGATTGCCGCCATCGGTGTGCGCTCCAACAATGGCAAAGACGTCTACAATGAGCATTGCATTGTCTATATGCCATGGTGCGTTATGATTGCCTCTATCGCTTTTCTCACAACAATGATAAAGCCGGGGAGGGTTACCAAAGCAGTACTTACCGGTCTTGGCTTGTGTATGACATCCATGGTAGTGTTTATCTCAGTCTTGCCCAAAGACTATACAACCGCCTATCTCGAGTTCAAGATACTCCTTTTTTCTCTTTCACATCTTTGGTTATTTGTTTGGGGGATATCACACCGCACTCCTCATGTTTTTGGAACAATACATACTAAGTGGGTGGATGGCTTATGGAAGTATGCTTGGAGTTGCACTGGTGGAAGTCTTTTCACTATTCTAGGTGGACAACAATGGGTGTCAAAAACTGGTACCAGCATCATTACACTATGCGGGTTATTTGGCTACCTTTGTCTTCTTCACTGGAGCTTCCTAAATAGTGACGGTACAACCGCTATGATTCTAGTGATGATGGGCGAGTGCTTTCAAGTACCTATACTCATAACTACATGTTTGAGGGATGCATACCCCACTATGGACATTACTGGAAGTGTACTTTTAGTCTCGGTTGCAATATGTCTTTGTGTGATATTGATAAAGATGAGATGGCAAAGGTTGAAATGATGCTTCTATTAGGCACGTGGATTGTGGAGAATGACACATGAGGCTGAACTTTGATGGCTCAGGAGGCTGCAATTCTTTTAGGTTCTTTCCTTTTTTTAATAAATGTGTTGTAACCTAAAGCAATTCATTAACCTTTCTATGTTTCTCAAATTTATGTTGGCTTACATTCTATCTTACAAGTTCACATTACACGAAGATGATTCAAGGTTAAGAGTTGTTAACTGGTCCGGTAGGATTAATTGCTAGTATTACATATTGCTTAATATGGAATTGTTGGTTTTATAATACTGAAATTGATAGCCTAAAGAAGCATGTAAAAGTATAACACATAGTATCATATTTGTGCTTGTTTCTCCAATCATCAAAATAACACTTTAGTCCAACTGTCTGCAACCAAAAGTGAAAGAATCTTAGAGGCATGGAGCTAATTTGGTTGGCCCATCTGTTTTAATAACCATAAGACCTGTTGCTACAACAAATATAGATCTGGAGAAGGTCTTAACGTTTCAAGGTCGTCAAGCTTCTGACCTCGTCTGCTGCTTAAAGGGGTTAGATTAGCAGCATGAAAGAACTAGTCAGAAGGGGTTAAAGGGTTTCGGTTCACCAAACGCAGGTCGTGGTGTCCCTCTACGTTGTAAACGTAGATGGGAGGTTCAAGAGTTTTGATATTTTAGTTGTTATGATTCTGATTTGGGATCAACCCAAAATCAGAATGTTGTTATTATTGGTTGGCTTAAGAAAAGATCAAACATAAGAGTATGTTCTTGAAGAGAGGAACTTTTGATCCCAAGTTACAACTAAGGACCATCCACGTAAGCCTGATGAAGGCTGAGACCTGCGAGTAACAGAGCATGATTCCACATGTAGTGGCTGTTGGAGCTAGCTTGGTTGTGGAATCAGCATGGTTGTAGATTGCTAAGAATGTATAGCAGCAGCTCGGAGGCTTGAAGGCTTCAGCCTGCTGCTGCTGAAAATATTATTAGAGAATAACTCTAGAGAGAGTGTTTAGAGAGAGAGAGAGAGAGAGTGAGAGAGCTCTTGTGTTCAAACCAATCTGCCTTAAATGTGTGGTTTGCCCCTCTATTTATAGAGTGGGGGATGGGTTAAAACCCTAATGGGCCTATTTGTTGAGCTTGAGCTTGGCCCATTATATTAACTATTGATTTTGGCAAATTAGGTTATTAGGCTTGGTCCAATAGTCACCCTACATCATCAAGACCAAATCCGACCCGATAAACACTCCAACGGTTTAGCCCGATATATCTTGATTGGTCTGATGCCCATCCATACTCCCATGGCCCACCATGAATAGCAGATCATGGGCCTGAGAAAACATTTCAGTCATATGGGGCTCATATATATGTATTTGTTTGATATTTTTGTGCAAAAAAGGTAATGAATCGGCTCGTACCATTCGTCTAATAATATTCATTTGGGCTACTAATTAACAAAATGAGCAGTTCAAAATGGGGCTTCATAAAAAATTTAAAAAAAATGGAATTCATCAAAATAAGTCATGGGTTTCTTGAAACATATGTGTTCAATAATAAGCCAACAAAAAGTATGAGTTATCTTCTTGTTTTCATGTTAAATTAACATATGTTATTAACTTTACTACATGTTATATATAGTAAGCCATGCCAAGTTTTCATATTTGACCCATAAACTTAAGTCATCTTTAGAGCATTCACAATAGAATCCTCATCCCTCGTCCATTCACAACCAATCACAACCACATATTACATTAAAAATTATTACAGTTTCTCTCTCCTCCAACCACTTTCAACAAATATTAAAAAATAAGTACAGTTTTTCTGTTTTCCATAAAAAATTCCCAAAGAACCTAATATATACCGACACACTGTAGATTCCCCATTTTCTTCACTCACAACCACTTCCAACTCCCCAAAAAATTATAGGGTTTTGTCACACAAAAAAATAGGGTCTCTATTGTGAATGCTTAGTGATTATAGAAAAAGCAAACCAACTGTAAAACTTGAGTTGTTTATTTCAGCTTGATAGCAAGCCGATTTACAACAAATTGAACAAAGTAAAAGGTATGTTTGGCAAAACTAGCTGGTGGCTAGTAGCTGGAAGCTTTTTAAATATATTTTGGTGTTTGGCAGAGTAGCTTGAGCTTTTAATAAAATATATAAAATGACTAAAATAGGCATAATTTAAAACTTGTAAAGAAGGTTTTTATTTTATTTTTAAAATAGAATGAGTATTTGTGTCATTTACTAATTATGGGTATGTTTGGCAAGGAGCTTTTAAGAGCTTTTAGGAGCTTCAAGCTTTAAGCTTTTAAGAAAAAGCTCACACTCAATAAAAGGTCTTGTTTGGTTGAAGGGGCTGAAAGCTTTTAGGTTGGAGAAAAAGCTTTATAGTGAAAAGCTACTACTACTAGCATTTAAGAAAAAAAAAACTCTACTAGCTACAAGCTTTTAATTAGTAAATGACACAAATACCCATTCTATTTTAAAAAATAAAATAAAAACCTTCTTTACAAGTTTTTAATTATGTCCATTTTGATAATTTTATACATTTTATTAAAAGCTTCAGCTTCTCTGTCAAACACCAAAATATATTTGAAAAGCTTCCAACTACGAGCCAGCAGCTAGTTTTGCCAAACATAAAAAGCTTATAGCTAGTAGAGCTTTTTCTTAAAAGCTAGTACTAGTAGCTTTTCACTATAGAGTTTTTTCTCCAACCTAGAAGCTTACAGCTCCTTCAACCAAACAAGACTTTTTATTAAGGGTATGTTTGGCAATGAGCTTTTAAGAGCTTTTAGGAGCTTCAAGCTTCAAGCTTTTAAGAAAAAGCTCCTACTCAATAAAAAGCCTTGTTTGGTTGAAGGAGCTGGAAGCTTTTAGGTTAGAGAAAAAGCTCTACAGTGAAAAGCTACTAGTACTAGCGTTTAAGAAAAAACTTCTACTAGCTACAAGCTTTTAATGAGTAAATGACACAAATACCCATTCTATTTTAAAAATAAAATAAAAAACTTTCGTTACAAGCTTTTAATTATGCCCATTTTGGTCATTTTATACATTTTATTAAAAGCTCCAGCTACTCTGCCAAACACCAAAATATATTTAAAAAGCTTGCAGCTTCCAGCTAACAGCTTGCAGCTACCAGCTACCAGCTTCCAGCTACCAGCTAGTTTTGCCAAACATACCCTAAGTAGAAATTTTTTCTTAAAAGCTTGAAGCTCCTAAAAACTCTTAAAAGCTCCTTGCCAAACATATCCAAAGTCATTGTAGAGAACAAGATGTAAACAAGTATGCATTTTTGCGGTCTAATTGTGTAAAAGCCATCTTTGAATGGTATGGGACTGTGAAATGTGACTTAAAAAAGTCCACAAACATAATAGAGTTATATTTCGATAAAGAGATTACGAAAGTAAACATAGAAATAAAGATTAGATAAATGATTACGAAGACAAACAAGAAGATATATTTATATATCACTGCAACAAATCTTACACATATCCATTTATAAAGGTACAATTTGGGTTTACATATCAATATAAATATAAGATTGCCAAATCAGAAATTTGAAGACATAAGAAATTTAAGATTCTTTATAAATGCTTGTGTTCTTAATTAAAGAAGAACAATCTTACACAATAGAATGCTAGCTCACTAGATTTCAAGAGAATGTCAGAAAAGAGTATAATAATACATGTAATATTGTTGTGTGCTAATTGTCAACAAGTATGGATTCAGAGACGAATAGACAACAGAATCAAAAGAAAACTTTATTTCAACTAACAATCTATTACAGACTCTATGAATCAAGATCTAACCTCTAAACAACCAAGAATACAAACACTGTAATACAGAACTAGATTAGACACCAAAGATCTCAGCTCTTATCGAGATGAATAAGAGCAGACCAGGGCCGGCTCAACGTTTCTCGGGGCCTAAAGCGAACAATGAAATGGAGGCCTTTTTAATATTAGCATTTTTATAATAGTGTGCACTTCTCTAAATACACATACGCAAGATATATATTATATTAAATATAATTTGTTTAAATATAAATACAGCTATGTAAAGTAGAGCAAAATATTGAAATTTATATAAAGTAATAAACGTAATAGAAATAAAAAGTAAAAACTTTGAAAATAACTCCTTTAGAACAAACAGACAAACTCTAGGGAAAGTAAAAAAGGTAAGTAATAAAATACTAATTTATTTTTGAATTGCACCTTTTACTCTTTTTCTTTTCCTATCTTCCTCTGCAATTCATCATCTTCTACAATGGCAATGCTCTGAGTTCTTCAAGGTGAAAAAAATTCAGATTAAACTTTGTTTACTTTCGCGCTTTATTTTATATGGTTTACTGACAATTTTAAGGGTCAAACACCAAAAAAACACAAAGAAACAGTCAATAACTGGATCTCCGGTGAAGAAAGCTAACCGGCCGGAGGGTTGGACCACCGATGATTGGGGCCCTTAAAATTTTGGGGCCTAAAGCCCTAGCTTCATTTGACTTATGCTAGAGCCGGCCCTGGAGCAGACCAACAAACCCTAATCGTTCTAGTTGTGAGAGATGACCAGAGAATAACAAAACAATATTATCAAAGAGCTGAAACTTGAACAACGAACAGGAGACGTGTTTATATAGATGGGATATAGGCTCGGGTAAAAACACACCCGAGCCAACAGCCACCGTTGGATGTGTTGAAAGAAACACACTCTCCTATCATCTCCACCATTGATCAGGAATGGAGAGAGGGTAGTGGATTGCCAGCTTGGCGATCCACTCTTGTTTATTAAAACACCAGATGGGTCAATACACATGGGCCAGAATCTTGGACTCTACTCGAAGCCCACAAGCAGCAGCTATCCAACTCTATTCAAGCCCAATCCGCTACAGCTCCAATCTGCTACTCTTAGCCCAATTCGTCCACGTGTGTCCAAGTGCAATTGCCATATCCATATCCAAAGTAACATAAAACAAATTATAAAATAAAATGTGCAAGTAACTATTATTATGACAAACATTGGTATATAATTTTAACACTAATCAAATATACAGTTTACGTCATAGTTAAATTTATTTCGTAAACCACAAATAGTCACATACAGTTTACTTCATAGTTAAGTATATTATTGTGTCCTTTGTGTTTGTCACAAAAGGGAGTATTCAGTCTCATTCCTTTTCTAACCATGGGATCATATTATTCATATCCAATATCCTTCGACCATCAATATTTTGAATGCAAAATGTGAACATATGGATGATTAAATACATTACTTATGTCGCATGTAATTAAATTATAATATTCTTGATTCTTGAAATACGCATGAAATTTAAATAACCGGCCATGTATGCATTAATAACTAATAACAACATTTATATATCAAGTCACATAATAATCTCTTAACATTTAGGCTACGTGTGGTAGTTAACTAAAGATATGTAAAAGTGACTATAACAGAGGCAGTGAGACTTTCACTAACTAAAACCTCATAATTGTGCACAAGTTTTACTAAAAAAAAAGAATGCGATGTGTGGTGGTTTGATTGGCTAAAATAAGGACCAATTGAACAAATTATTCTAACGCCCATTAAGCTCATAACGCCGTCGCCCTTAACGCCGTTTCACACCCCCTCAGGAATGATGTTTGATGCCTAAATGTGGTGAAGTGTAGTGGAGAGCCAGTCCACTAAATTGTCTAAGTATCAAAATAGTGTGTTTAACTCCGATAAGAATTACACAACATGCAATCCGAGTTAGATTCGACTTAAATAATTTGTGTAATAAAGCTAAAAAGATATTAGCTACTTTAAACAAATATACCGTATTTAGCACGGAATATGATAGGAGTAAAACCGCAATAAAGCATCGAATTTATCTAATTTAGTTAGGCACTTACTTAGGCAACTAAATTGAAGATTATGAACCTTAACTTTATTAAAAGCATTTTGGATTATTCTTTTATTAACCTTTTTTCGGCGGATTGGACTTCAAAGCATATATGTGAAACCACCTTCGTGTGGAAAATTTGATGCTTTTTTAACTATTTAATAAAGTATTGTTTAATTATTTTTTTAGTCAAAGTAAAAAAAATGTAATTATAATTCAAACATATGTTGTGCATTTTGGTTATTCTATCATGTATATTTACTATATAATGATTTATTATTCAACTAATGTTTTTATATATATTTTTTGACATGCATATACTACTTGGCTCACTCTCTTAAAATAATATAATATGTGGTTCTTTGATGTATTTTGAATTAATTAACGACTCAAAAGTTAAACAAAACATAGTTTTTTTAGCATCGGTGGGCTCAAGGGATCGTTCTTGGCATCTATAGGTACCCAATCTATATACAAGAATGAGATTGGATTAGGTTCGTTCCCGAGAACCCTCGGCATATAAATACTATGAAGACAATATCTATACTAAAGAAATGTGATATTATGCGCGAATTATGTGACTGGGTTTTACCCGTATTACATTAACTGTTGCAATCTAGAACAATTGGCGGTGGTATTATATGCGATTGTTTTCAACGTTTTTTAGGTTATGTTGTATTATGTTAGCATTTACTTTATGCCTAAAGTTGCGATTTTTATTCAAAATGTTTATGTAAAATAACATCGTTTGATTTGCAAAGTAAATGTTGCACTTCCAGTTGGTTTTTAGCACGGCTTTGACAATGTTTGTTTGACGATAATCTCAAGGTGTTTGCAACATGCTCCCGCTGTACCAGGCGCGGGTAAAATTCTAGTTATATTTACAAAACACAAGTTTTAGATGGTTATGATTAAAAAAAATATACAAAATTCATATTTTAAAATTTTAAAACCCCCCACCCCTCAAAGCCACTATAAATATCTTCAAGTATCATTACTTTCAATTATCTAAAATCTTTAGAATTATGAATCCAAACACAAACTCGTTTATGGAATTGCTAAACGAAAACACTCACGATGAAAACCCACACACACAAAAATTATAAATAAATTAATAAAATCCCATATCTTAATTTTGAATATCCACTATATAGAGACTTAAAGGGGTTAATACATCTATAACTTATAATAAAAGAATTGAACTTTGATGATGTGGCATTCAATGGAGGCCTTAACCCCTTCTTGAATGTGCCACGTGACATCATGTAGAATTTTTTAATTTTTGAGTTTTTTTAATAATCTATATATATTATAGTTAATTTAGGAAAAAATAAGAAGTTAAAAACAAAATTAAATTTACTCTCTAATATTTCCTCCCATAACTTTTAAACGTTAATATCTTTTATATATGAGATTCTTCAAAGAAAAAAATTACACCAAATTAACGAGCGTTTTATTATCTTTCCAACGAGTACTATAGTGCTATATAAAAAAAACGGAGAAAAAAACAACTATTTTTGTGGGGTTTTGTTTTCAAATATATTTTACTCTACTAATAAATCACAGACGATAAACATAACTTCATAGGCAGAGATTTTTCTTTTATATTTGAATATGATAACTTATGGCAGAAATTTGTTTAAAATAAATAATATTATTATTATTATTCATTAATCATGTATTGGTAAATCATTAATTATGTTGTCATATTAGATATTTTATTATGTTATATTAGATATTTCAACCCCGGGACACTCCCGGGATAAAAGCTAGTACCTTATAAGTTTAATGGAAGATGTTTGTCATACTTCACTTATAAAATCTATTTTTTGTTAAAATGTTTGTTGATTGTAAAAGAGCTTTAAGTAAAAAAAGAAATCAACCCCTATAAACTAACACTTTTATTTAGGGACAACATTCTTGTGTAGTTAGACAAAGATAACCAACATCCTCACATATGGTAAAAAAGAAGCAGCAGCAGTAGGAGGCCAACAGCAACTCGTGACAACAGTTTACTTCGTCTTTTTCTGTCTAAGAAGACAAAGACGAAGTGGATGGTATTATTATCTGTTGATTTCAAATGCCCCTAAGGAGTTCCATGCAACTAAAAAAGCAAAGTTCTTATACGAATATATGTGGAGACAAGTCAATGTGGAAACAACAAACATACATTGATCGGCCAACATCCAAAGAAATCTGCTACACGCGAGTACCCTTTGTCGGACACTAACACATGTTTCGACCCCAACAATGATATTCCTTTGTCAGTTGAGTATTACCTAAATAATGATGATAAACTACTTGTCGAACGAAGAAGGCTAAGGTTGGATCTTCAATGGCAAAGCCACAAATGATGTCACATATGGAATTAACAACACGTTTTATTAAAAAAAAAACGTTATATGTAAGCAGATAATGCCAATGTGACATAACTTACTGAGTCAGGCAGTATGTAAAAGACTAAAATTAATGAATAATGAAACTTCTACAAGGATACAAGCCAAATGGACTCAGAAACACTTACATACTATTTAACTTTTAGAATCAGTTCAATCTTCATAATGTTTAATTCACGTAAAATTAATTTTGTTATAAAGCTTCCCGTAGTATGATTTATTCAAATCTATACTGTTATAGTTTATAAATTAATTTATTATCTTAATTTAGAAACAAATAGTTTTTTATAACACATAATTTGATTTCTTAAAATGAACGTAAAAAATAGTGAGGATGTGCAAATGTAAATTTATGTGACCGGACATGATCATATTATTACTAGTTATATGTAACATTTGAATAACAAAATCATATTTTTATTAAAAATTAATCAAAATGAAGAGGGTATTTTTAATCTATAAGTGTACAGTAATATACAATCATATAATAAACTATACTTAATTTGATATATTATTTATAATATAATGTAACATTATTCACTGTGTGGTTACCATTTACGGTGTTTAAAACTTAAAAGTAAAACTGTAAGAAAGCATGTAATATATGTCTAATCTAGTTAGGCATCCCATTTGAAAATTATCAACCTTAACTTTATCAAAAGCATTTTGGATTTCCTTTTATCTTTATATCATATTCCACGGATCGGATTGGACTTCAAAGCATATATGTGAAGCCCCCTCGTGTGGAAATTTGATGCTTAACCAAATTTGGTAGCTTTTGGTTTATGATATGATAATATTTCATTAGGATATTGGATTTTTTATAATACAAATTTTGACGAATTGGCCCGCATTAATCCAAACTTAAGAAATTCCCTCTGACATGGATAATGATGACGTGGGGTTTAACCTAGTTAGTTCATGATGACGTGACAACTAACATGGATAATGATGTGGAACTTTTTTTAACTATATATATAGTCACGCCTCCACCTTTGCTACAACCACCACCCACCACCACTACTACCATCACCACCAGCCACCACCATTGCCCTAATTATACAAGTGTTTGTAAATATTAATGTCATTCGTACATTTGTAAGTTTTCTTTCTCCTTTTCAAGTGTGATAGGTCATAGCTAAAATGTGCAAGAGGTTCAATTTTACTCATGGTAAACAAGTTAATGCTACAACTTTTTGGTTTATAAGTTACTTTTATTGGAGATAATATCTCCTCCTTATTCAATTGACCAAGACAAACATCATTGACCAAGATTTGTGCCTCAAGACTAGCACCTCCTTGATTTATGCCTAGAGACTAGCTCCATGTTTTATGCCCCAATATTTGCTATTTGCCTATTTTATGTATTTTCATTCTTGTATTTAAGGAGGATGTTATCTCCTCTTTTCATGTACCCAAACATTAATAACAAATACATCTTTCATATTCTATCTCTCCACTTCTTGTATCCAGTAATCCACTTGCCGGTTTGAGAGTCGTTTAGAAACCGAGCGGCCTCCGGCCACAAGGCCAAACCAAATCCTAACCCAAACCAAACCGCTTCCGCATAGAATTTTAGAACTTTTGTAAAACATGAAGTTGGAAAGGGGAAGAAAGTTATTGGGAGCAACCTAGGACTGACAATTGGAGACATTTAAAGTGAAGGAAGAATGGACAAAGATTATGTCAATGTTTAAACATTAAGTATGATCCTTGGTTTTGGTTCTCATTGTCATTGTAGTAGAAGTCTTATGTAGGTGTTTTGGCTATGAATGACTATATGGACCTATGAAGGTTTGACCATACAATATTTGCAAACTAGTACAAAAGAAACTGCATACTTCCAAACTGTTAACCACTTGGTTGTTAGACCGTATGTAGTCGAGCGTGAAGATGGGCGCCAATTGGAATTTCGAGCCGGTAACACCAACCTGGTGGGGCGCGAAGAGCAAAAACCAACCGGAGGCGTTATATTTATAATGCTGGAACGCAAAATGAACAACCAATAATAGTGTGCTACGTTGATTCTTCATCATCACCACCACCACGTTGATTCTTCTTCATCATCATCTGAAGAGGAGGTTCTAGGGTTCCGACGATGATAGGGCGGCGATGGTGGTGGCCAGATCTGTAGAGAGAGAGAAGAAGAAGAGGGAAAAGGAAGAAGGAGAGGTAGGTGAATGGTGGTGATGGTGTACGGTGTTACCGGGTTGGAGGGGTTGGGTTGATGGTAGGGGTGTAAATGACACGTAGCGGCTCGAGAGCTACCCGGGATCGGCTCGGTAAAAAGCCCGAACGAGTCGAGCCTTAACGTGCTCGAGCCCGAGCCTGAAATATGGCTCGTTTAGTTATCGAGCCCGAGCCCTAGATACAAAGCTCGATTGGGCTCGCGAGCCTAAACGAACCCAAACATAATTATAAGTTATTTATATATCTCTTATAATTTATAGCCCACATCTCCAAAGCCCAAGTCCTTATTTCATAGGCCCATTTAATAACACTCGCGAGCCGAGCTTTGAGCTCGTTTGAGATTGTTCTCAAATCACCTCGAGCCGAGCCGAGCTCGAGCTTTTGATTTTGCTAGCGAGCCGAGCTCAAGCTTAAGATTGTTGGCTCGAACCAAGCCGAGCTCGAGCTTCATAAAACCATAACGAGCTGAGCTCGAGCCCAGCCAGGCTCGGGCTCGACTCGGCCCGTTTACACCCCTAGTTGATGGTGTACTGGACAACCTTGGTGGTGATGATGGGTTGATGTGTGAGGCAGTTTTTTTCTTTTTCTATAATTAGCGCCCCAATTTTTCTCACCCCCATTACATCCCATTTTGAATTAACGCCACATGCTCACTCAGCTGCCACGTGGACCAATCACAGAAGGGGGACTTAATTTTTTTCCCCTCCACTACACATGGTGTTAAAAGGCTAACATTGGACTAAGTGTGTGGTATTATTTTTCATTTGTATAGTCTTTTGATTTGTGCCCGATTTCAAAACAATTATGATAGTTGAATCAAAACTGGTTCTTGTGATTTCATCGCCGGTTATGATTATGTTCCAAAAAGAGATCGTTTTATACCGGTTAAGATCCCAACTCGTTGTCTAACTACATTGATTTAATGTTACATGATCGTTGTATTTTTTGACAACTAAACGATGACGTCAAACTTATATTTGGATTTTATCTTTTTTGTAGCTAAACTTCTTGTGTGTCAATTTGTAACCAGTTAAAGCATAACTTTTGAAGCGTTTTGAACAGGTGTGTATGTCAATCAAAGAAACCATATCGTTCAAAAAAAATCAAAGAAACCATAAATGAAGCCACCCAGACATTTCAGAGGTTCAAAATTTTCTATATTTCAAAAAACATCAATTCGACCATGACACCATCGGTTCATCAACAAATATACAATGCGTAAAAAACAATAATCACATCCAAAAAAAATAAATAAAGTTTATATAGGAATCCACAAGCCTTTTAATTTGAAGAATTGGAGGAATATTATCGCCTTAATATACACATGGACCAAACTATTGTTACACACACTTACAAAACAACCTAGTCATCACTTGCATGTTAAACTATATAAGCATTTAATCACCAGTAAATATTAACTCATATGGTAAATTGTGTAAGTTCCATGTATTACTATTATAGAATGTTTTTTTTATTACACATAACTACAAATCATGTTTGATAATTTTGTTACATTTAATCCAAATGCATCCATATTAGGTCGTTTTCGAGAAGACAGAATGATGTAAAGGAGATAGGAAGGATAGACGTTCCTTTGTAAGAACGCTCAAAAAAAAGTTATGTGATGGGAAAAAGAGAGAGATGACGCGTAATTAAGACGTTTTTATAGCCAGTTTGGCTATAAGGCTGAACGGTGTGGTTGGGGGAGGATGGGCCTCCACGTAGGCAAATATGTCAATAGGGGAGGAGCATTTTCAGTATGATGGACCAAGAGGATGGTGTGCACTATGATAATGAGCCTCATCATTGAATAGAAATGGTTAGAGATGGTATATTGTTGAAATGAGCCCATCTGATCCTATAATTCAATTACCTGATATTGGGCTGATTAGCCCAGTTGGATATTAGCCCATATTAGCCCAGTTGGTAGCCCAGTTGCAGTTGGTGGATATTTGTGTTTGAACTGGGTCATAATCATGAACCGGTTTTATGTTATATTTTTGTGTGTTTGTTTACACAGATCGGTGACGTGGCATACTCGTAGCTGTTGGATTGTTTCTATTCTGGCCGTTGGATTGGTTGACTTGAGAAGCTTCGAGACTGGCTTTATAAAGCACAGTGAACGACTTCTCTTCATTCAGTCTTTCACTTTTCTTTTATTTTCTCTCTGTGTATTCATAGTTGTATTAGGGTTTCTTCTGTAAGTTTGTTTGTTTTCTGTTCTGGTTATTGATCTGCTGATCTAATCAATCAGCAGATCTTCTTGTATCGTACTTCTATTTTAGATCTCAGTAATTGCTGAGATCATCAGGGTATTGGGGGGTACGTTTTTGGTTTGGGTTAATAAGAGATTTGTCACCTTGTTTTGTCGCCTACATCTGTTGTTCATGGTTGTGAGTTTGTGTTGGCTCCAGTATTGTTTTTCTTTATTTTGTTGTTGTTGATTGAAACCCTAAAAGCTAACATGGTATCAGAGCCAATGGCTCTCTGATTCTGGTCTTTTTAAAAGTCTTTCGCTGTCTGGTTTTATTAGGTTTTTGGTTGATTAGGGTTTTGATCTTGATTTATAGATCTTGACCTGCTTTGTTCAGTAATAGATCTAATCTCTGTAGATCTGGTCTATTACTTGTTTTGGTATTATTTGCAGTATATCTGATCTTTGTAGATCTTGTCTATTGCTTGTTCTTGATATTTGGTTGTAGATCTAGGGTTTTGTCAACGATTGTTGGCTGGTGGCTTTGGATCTTGATTCTGGTACTTGGTTGTGGGCTGGATAGCTGTGCTGCTTGCTCTCTGGTCGTGTAACCCTAAGTGAAGGTTACAGACTACGAGTTCTGGTGAGATCGTTCCATTCTTTTTTGTTTTCTGTTGTGTCTAGAGGCACTGGCCGGGTTAGGGTGGACCGGCATTGGCCAAACTACTTGGTGTCTTGTTTGTTGATCTGTTTGTTATTGTTCTTGGTTCATTGATTGATTGATTGGTTGTATATATATATATAAGTACTATATATATAGCTAATAAAAGGGCTCCTGAGTTAAGAACTGGGTGGACACCATTGAGTGACGAATCCACTATCTGTAGCACTGACTCAGCTTCGTCCTTCTAGGGTTTGAGTTTATCTGTTGATTGTGTTGTTTCTTTGGTTGTGTGATTATCTGTTAATCTGTGATGGGTGATGTTGTCAATCCAGCAGGAGGTGGGGGTGCCAACCCTGGTGGTGGGGGCCCCAACCTTGGTGCTGGTGATACAACCCTTATTAGCAAATTGGACATTAGTGATCCGTTGTATTTGCATCCTAGTGATACCACCAGTTTGTCTATAATTAGTATAAAGTTGAAAGGAACAGAAAACTATTCTGTATGGTCTAAATCTATGAAACTTGCTTTACAAGGTAAAAATAAACTAGGGTTCATAGATGGTACATGTATCAAACCTGCTGATAATGATGTTTTAGCAAATCAGTGGGATAGGTGCAACTCTGTGGTTATTTCTTGGTTGATCAATTCTGTGTGTGAAGAGTTGTACCTTGGACAAGTTTTTTCTGAAAATGCTAGAGATGTATGGTTAGATCTTAGGGAAACCTATGATAGAATAGATGGATGTGTTATGTTTAATCTTCATCAGAAAATTAATAGTATAACTCAGAGTGGTAGTTCAGTTGCTGAATACTATAATAGGTTGAATACCATGTGGAAGCAGTTTGATTCCATGGTTCAGCTGCCTGCATGTACCTGTCAGGCCTCTAAGGAATTCAATGATTTTAATAGTCTTATTAAACTCATGCAATTCCTGATGGGGCTTGATGAGGTGTATCAGCCTGTTAGGACTACCTTGCTGACTAGTGACCCACTGCCCTCAGTAAAATCAGCTTTTGCTGTTGTCTCTAGAGAAGAATCTCATAGAGGATCAAGCAGTGGATCAAAAGCAACAAATGTGTCATTTGTTGCTAAGACTAGTCAGGGATCTGATAATAGGAAAGGATCAAATAAAGGACCCAATCCTAATCTAAAATGCACACATTGTAATAGAATTGGTCATACCAAAGAAAGATGTTTTGAAATTATTGGTTATCCAAAAAGGGTTGGTAATACTGGGAATTGGTCTAACAATAACAATCCTAACAGAACTCAGGGTAACTGGAAGAGTAGTATGACCAATGCTAATAACAATGTGTGCAGTAATGTTACTACTGGCTCACCTTTTACTCCTGAGCAGGTTTCTAGGTTAATGAACTTGATAAGTGAGAAACCAGGAGGAGATCCTCAGAGCTCCAATGTTGGAGGTGAGACAGTTGTTGTGAGTGGGTTTTCTAGCATGTCTGTTTTAACCAAACTGTCTAAGATGTTTAAAAATTTTTCTAATTGTTCTAGTTTGGTTAAGTATGCCTTGTTGTTTGGATGGATCATGGATTCTGGTGCTAACCAACATATGGTTGGTAGTGACAGATTCATGGTCAATTGTGTTGATGTGTCTAAGTACAATTTAGAAGTTAAACATCCAAATGGCACAAATGCTAAAGTTACTAAAATAGGTGATATTAAACTTGCTAATGGTGTTGTTCTAACTGATGTGTTTCTGATACCTGATTATTGTGTTAATCTAGTGTCTATACACAAACTTGCTAAGGATAATAAGTTAGATGTTCTGTTTAATGAACATGAATGTTTTGTTCAGGATTCCAAGTCAAGGAAAATCCTGGTGACTGGTAGACAGCAGGATGGTTTGTATTTTGTAGGAAAAGATGTGAGTTTTAGTAGTGTCTGTTTCAATAGTGTGTCTGACCATAGTCTTTGGCATAGTAGGTTAGGACACCCATCTAACCAGGTTCTAGCTGTCTTAAAGAAAAGTTTGAATGTAGGAGAACCTGAGTCTTCACCTTGTGAGATTTGTCACAAGGCAAAGCAAGTTAGGGTTCCCTTTCCTCTTAGTGACCACAAATCAAAGGCAGTAGGGGATCTTGTACATCTTGATGTGTGGGGACCCTACAAGGTCACTAGCAGGGAAGGCTTTAGATATTTTCTTACCATTGTTGATGACTATTCTAGGTCTGTTTGGGTCTATTTGCTTAAAACTAAAGTTGAAGTGTTTGAAAATATTGTGAGTTTTTATGAATTAGTAAAAAATCAGTTTTCTAAAAACATCAAACTGTTTAGAAGTGATAATGGAACTGAGTTCATAAATAAACAAATGGTTGATTTCTGTAACAAAAAAGGTATTCTTCATCAAACATCTTGTGCTTATACTCCACAACAAAATGGTGTTGTGGAGAGAAAGCACAGGCATCTCCTTAATACAGCTAGAGCTTTGTTGTTTCAAAGTAGTGTTCCTTTAAATTTTTGGTCTGATTGTGTGCTTACAGCTGCTTACTTGATTAACAGGATACCTTCGTCTGTTCTGAGTGGTAAGAGTCCCTATGAGTTAATTTTTGGGTTCCCCCCCGAACTTAGTCACTTAAGGAACTTTGGGTGTTTATGTTTTAAAACTGTGTTGGACGGCCCTGATAAACTTTATAGCAGGGCTGATAAATGTGTTTTAATGGGTTATTCTTTTGTAAAAAAGGGTTATAAATTGTATGATTTGGAGTCAAAAAAGGTTGAGTTTTCTAGAGATGTCAAGTTTTATGAAAACATTTATCCCTTTAAAACTGAACATAAACCAGTTGTTTCTGAAAAACTCAATCACTTGAATTTTTTTGACTTGTTTGAAAATGAAGTTTCTATAAGTGACAAATATAATAACACTTTTTCAAACCTTCCCAATGATGAAGGGGAACCTGATAGGTCTTATGATCACTCACCTAGGGAACAGTTAGATGACTCACCTAGGAATTCTAGTGAGGTAGAACATGATTATGGTCATGTTCAGCAACCTAGTAGTTCTATAGGTAGAGGGAATGACTGTTCAGGGTTTGAGGGACCAAGTGATGAGACCAGGACTCCTGAGGGAAGTAGACCAGTTAGACAGTCTAGTAGAGAGTCTGTTATGCCAAAAAGGTTTAATGATTATGTGTTAAATAGTAAGGTGAAATATCCTGTGGAAAAAGTTGTTGATTACTCTAATCTGTCAGTTGAAAATATGTGTTTTGTCTCAAATGTTAATAAGGTGTTTGAACCTGTATCATATTCACAAGCCTCCAAAGATCCACATTGGATTGAGGCTATGAATGATGAGATGCAGGCTCTTTATAGAAACAATACATGGATTGTCACAGATCTACCTCCTGGTAGAAAGGTAATTGGATGTAAATGGGTCTATAAGGTGAAATATAAGTCTAATGGTGAGGTAGATAGATATAAGCCAGATTAGTGGCAAAAGGGTATAATCATAGAGAAGGTTTAGACTTTGGAGAAACTTTTTCTCCTGTTGTTAAAATGGTAATTGTCCGAACTGTTATTAGTTTAGCAGTTCATAACAGTTGGAGTCTGTTTCAATTAGACATTAATAATGCTTTCTTGTATGGGTCAATTAGTGAGGATGTATACATGCAATTACCAGAAGGCTATTCCTCTGGTAATGAGTCAAAAGTGTGCAAGTTAGTTAAGTCCCTATATGGTTTGAAACAGGCTCCTAGAAAGTGGAATGAAAAGCTTGTTGATGTTCTGAAAAGGATAGGGTTTGTTCAAAGTGTTTGTGACCATTCCATGTTTGTTAAGTCTGTGAATAATGTGTTTGTTGTGTTACTTGTGTATGTGGATGATATTGTCATTACTGGGAATAGTGACAATGAGATCAATAATGTGAAAACTTTGTTAAAAGAAAGTTTTCAGATTAAAGATCTAGGAAAGTTAAAATACTTTCTTGGAATTGAGGTATCATATTCCAGTGAGGGTATTTGTCTCAATCAAAGAAAGTATTGTCTAGATCTTTTAACTGAATATGGTTATCTAGGTTGTAAACCTGTTAGTATTCCAATTGAACAAAACTATAATGTGGCTTTAAAGGATAGTAAAGAAGAAAAGTATTTGGAAGACATAACATGTTTTCAAAAATTGATAGGTAAATTAATATATCTTTCATTAACTCGTCCTGATATTAGCTATGTTGTACAGTTCTTGAGTCAGTTTATGCATAAACCAACTCAAAGAGTGCAGCATATTGCTTTTAGGTTGCTTAGATATCTTAAGCAATCTCCAGGAAAGGGTATAATGTTCAGAAAGAGTGCAGACTTAACCTTGTCAGCTTATTCAGATGCTGACTGGGCTAAATGTCTGGTAACTCGCAGGTCAGTTACTGGATTTTGTGTTTTTGTTGGAAGTTGTCTTGTTTCGTGGAAAAGTAAGAAGCAAAATACTGTTGCTCGGTCTTCAGCCGAAGCCGAGTACAGAGCTATGTGTTCAACAGCTTGTGAACTCATATGGATCTCAAATCTGTTGAAGGAATTAGGTGTTAAGACCAAAATTCCTATAGACTTGTTTTGTGATAGTAAATCTGCCATTTCTATAGCTGAAAATCCTGTCTTTCATGACCGGACCAAACATTTTGAGCTAGATTGGCATTTTTTGAGAGAGAAAATTGGTTCTGGTTTTATAAGACCAGTTAAAGTGAAGTCAGATCAGCAAACTGCTGATATATTTACGAAAGGTCTTTTGACCAATCAACATGAAGTTTTGTGTGGAAATCTGGGCTTGGTAGATATGTTTGGTAATTGAATTAAGGGGGGTGTTGAAATGAGCCCATCTGATCCTATAATTCAATTACCTGATATTGGGCTGATTAGCCCAGTTGGATATTAGCCCATATTAGCCCAGTTGGTAGCCCAGTTGCAGTTGGTGGATATTTGTGTTTGAACTGGGTCATAATCATGAACCGGTTTTATGTTATATTTTTGTGTGTTTGTTTACACAGATCGGTGACGTGGCATACTCGTAGCTGTTGGATTGTTTCTATTCTGGCCGTTGGATTGGTTGACTTGAGAAGCTTCGAGACTGGCTTTATAAAGCACAGTGAACGACTTCTCTTCATTCAGTCGTTCACTTTTCTTTTATTTTCTCTCTGTGTATTCATAGTTGTATTAGGGTTTCTTCTGTAAGTTTGTTTGTTTTCTGTTCTGGTTATTGATCTGCTGATCTAATCAATCAACAGATCTTCTTGTATCGTACTTCTATTTTAGATCTCAGTAATTGCTGAGATCATCAGGGTATTGGGGGGTACGTTTTTGGTTTGGGTTAATAAGAGATTTGTCACCTTGTTTTGTCGCCTACATCTGTTGTTCATGGTTGTGAGTTTGTGTTGGCTCTAGTATTGTTTTTCTTTATTTTGTTGTTGTTGATTGAAACCCTAAAAGTTAACATATATGGATGAGGTGGAGGGCGGTGTTGCTTCCCCTGGCTACACCATGTTGCGCCTATACTGTTCCCCACACCGAATAGCCTAAGAGGCGCAAAGCTTAGACAAAAATGACATGAAAGCCGGTTGTGAAGCCTCCTATATTACAAATACTTTATTATTAGTTATTAATAAATATAAATAAACATTTAATTTCTAACTTTGTTTTTAAAAACTTTAAAATTTACATAAAAATATCTACACAAAAGTACCTTTTTGCACAACTTGTCATGCACAAAATTCTATAAATCCAACCAAACAATTCCTCTACATCCCCTTCCTCCTCTCTCTTCCATCTCCTCTTCTTCTTCAGCAATCTCTGAAGCTTATTCTTCAGAGTAATTGCTCTGTTTTTATTCATATTCAAGGATTTTAGCCTAAAATCTATAGTCCTCTACTTTTCTTTTTTGTTTCTGTGTGTGTTTTGGATCAAACTAACATTAATGTTCAATCTCTTATTCTTAATGTTTGAAATACATGTCTCAGATTCTAAGTGAGCATTTACAGCCTGAGTTTATGATCAACAATTCCTCATATTGGCGCAGAACCCATTTAGTTCACTCGTTTTCAGTCGTCTTTCTCTACTGGTTCTATTACATCACATGATTCATACTCTGTTTCTATTATAATTACAAACTCTCCCTTCTTAGATCCAAATCCATTCACAAACTTTTATTTATTTAAATAATAATCAAATTCCATCTTTTTTACCATGTGGGTCATTCTCAGTTTCTTCAATCTCTCTCTCTAACTTCTGCACTGTTTTGCTCTGTTTTTGCTCTGTTTTTACTCTGTTTTTTACTCTGTTTTTACTCTGTTTTTACTCTGTTTTCTACAATAATCACAAATAAGTCTTGATTAGATCGAAGTTTATAAAAAAACTCAAATCTGTCTTAATAATAATCAAATTAAAGCTTAATTACTATCTGGGCTCTGCTTATTTTCTACTAATTTCCCCTCAAAATCTTCAATTTTTATTATTTTTGGTGTTTTTATGGTTTCCTTTAGTGGTAAAGCTATGACAACATCATCAGGTGGTTCTGATGAAGATCTTCAACGATTAATGGATCAAAGGAAGAGAAACAGAATGGTTTCGAATAGGGAATCAGCAAGGAGATCGAGATTAAGGAAGCAAAAGCACCTGAACGAGTTGATGACTCAGCTGAGTCAACTCAGGGAGGAGAATAACCAGGTTATGGCTACTATCAGTGTCACCATGCAGCATTATACTAATGTGGAGGCTGAGAATTTGGTGTTGAGGGCTCAGGTGACTGAGTTGAGTCGCCGGTTGGAGTCGCTTAACCAGATCGAGGCGTTTGTGAGTCAACCGGTTGAGTTTGGTTGGGGTGGCACTGAGTTGGTTGACGAGTTTATGAATAACTCACTGAGTTGTGTTTATGCTAGCAATAACATGCCTATTTTGGCTGCTTCAGACATGATTCCGTACTGAAAGTGTTGTGACAATATAATCATTGAATGTTGACATGATTTGGAGGGTAAAATCGTCTTTTTGTATGGTGGGGTGGGGGCATGAAACTGTGTTGGTAGATCGAGTTAATGAGCAGCAATATATGCACGATCGTTCAATAAAAAATGTTATTTCTAATAATTAGTTTTTAATATTATATGTGTTTGTGCCAAGAAAATATACATAACTAATGACGGGTCAGATCTAAGATGTCCGGGTCTATATGTGTTGATATGTACACCTAGACAGTGACGGAGCTTGAACTAACATATAGCGGGGGCCACATAACCCAATTTAGAGAAAGCTTAACTCAATACGTATATAATTTCGAATAAATTTACACTACTGAGAAAATGACAGGGAGGGTGTGGGCATGTGGGGCACACATGGCCCTTGAATACACCACCATGCACCGAGATCCAATCGCCTTAAAATTTAACGTTATATGAACACAAACTCCATGACCAAACTTGATCGTTCTCAACATGTCTGGAGTTATGCCTAAAGTGGACCAAATCATTGCAAAAGATCTACACACAATCATTACTGATAAAACGATACAACATATCACCCATACCCTACGTGACAATGAACAATACTATCCCATGCTAGTGGCTCTAAATACTCCAACCACCACTTAGGTATGCAAAGAGAGAACCGTCCCTTTTTTATGAAAGTAACATCATATTCCAATTTCCATGTGTGGTTGTTCGAAGCTCCTCCGTTGATTCAATAATACACGTATATTGTAATTTCTTTGTTATAAGAATACATTTGATACAAAAATAAGATAAATGAACGGTCGTTGTTGATTGAGATTTCTTTGCGTAACAGTATAATTCAACCTTCAATTATCAAACACGTTTATTTAGTTTTGAGTCTAGTGGTTCATATGTTCGAACAGAGAATGAGACAGATAGAGTTGGTTAAAGTAGATGCTTGCTTGATATAACATTATAAAAAATAATTTCTGCATCTTTTTATAGGATATTAATTGAATGAAAATGCTAAGATAATATATAGTCAGAAATAAAAACGGATACAAACTTATGTATGAGTTCTTAACAATAAAGGTTTTCACATTAGAAAAATAATATATACTCAAGATAAATGTATGAGTTCTTAATTTAGGATTTTTTTTTTCTTTCATAATACAAAATAATTAATATTTTTTTCACAATTAAATTCTTCCAAAAAATTATTAGTTATCAGCTGATATTTATGAATAAGAAAATAAAGTAATTAAAGAAATTATTTTATCTCATATTTTATATATCTATTAAAGGAGAAAGTCGGTGGCTCATCCGATTGATTGACGCTGCCGACCACAATTAAAAACCGAAGTATTACACTTTTAGTCCCTCTTCATTTTATAACAGCTTTATAAAATGTCCTTTACATCCCTTTAGTTTCAAACGTTTCAGTTTCACACCGTATTCGGTACAACATCAGGTTTTGACATAAGCGAAATCACGTTTGAGAGTTCGACGTAGACAGCTTAAATTCACGTTCGACATAACGTTGTCGAAAAATAGTATGGTTAAAAATAATAATGTTAATTCGTTTACTAAAAAACGATTTCCTTGCGTGCTTAGTTTTAGGTACGAACTTTTTTATGCATTGTTTACGAATCGTGTGTCCACCACCGCTCGTTCTAGCTTAGTTCGTCGCCCGCCTACCTTTTAACCACGTGTTAATGCGTTTGGGTCCCACGTATGGCCTTTTTTCCACAGTCATATTTATTCTTACCGGGTTAGATACGTGTCTGCGGGGCAAATATTAGTTAAAAATGAAAGTAAAGTGATACCAATAAATGTTCATTACATGATCATCTTTCTTGATTGGTATAAAAAAATAAAAGTTGAAATGTTGAATACACCTAAAATGTATAACAAAGGCATAGTTTTCAATTTTTCATGTTAGATAGGTGTCCGGCACTCCGGCTGTCCTCCACCCCCACAACCACCCAAAGCGTATTTAACTATTCATGGTAAATGGATTGATTACTTTAGTCACGTGTTTAATTTATGTATGAGTTTGATTACATGGTTCATTGTGTTAGTACCCTGATTGTACACTATATAGTATGTCACTACTATACTTGTATCAAATTTTTTTTACCAGCAAAACGAATCAATTTCATTCCACATCCAAACAACTTAGCAAGGGGCTAAGCACCCATATACGAGTACGACCCACATAAACATACCCGAACACATACAACAACCCCAACAATAAGACCCAACATTTTCAACACCACTAAATCTGCAAACACCTGGGATCTTCGCTCCCTTTAATGCCCACTAGAAGGATGTCTCCTTTATATCTTCGACCGTTCTTAAGACGAAAATGTTGTGCCCATTGAACAGCTTCTCATTTCTAACCATCCAAATCATCCACACTGTTAGCAACATCACTACATACACCATTTCCTTTTGCTTATTATGCAAATCCAACCCTAAACCATACTTAAGCAGCTCCTTCAAGGTATTAAAATTCGAAGATATCGGTATCTTGAGCCAAACCCAAACCTACTACCACACCAACCTAGCCATAACACATTTTACTGGTACAAGATGCTCAATGATCTCTTCCAATACCACACCCCTCCTAGCCAGCGCCTCTGCCGTAGGAACCCGATCCAACATCTTGTATTAATAAGGATGTGGTGAGCCGGTTTGTAATTTGCTCTCTCCATTTCATGTTTATAAAGGATGCACCTTGAAGTTAAAAACTTATTCTTAAATAAACCTCAGATTTTATACATAATTATCTAAAAATTGAAATTAATAAATCAATAGGCATCCAACTATCGTATAACAAACATATTTCTACCGACATTGAGTCGCATATGTAGAGCAGTAGTGGACTTAGAAATTATTTTCTTGGGGGTTGATCGGGGGGTTTAACCAAATTTTTAAGGGGTGCCGCGATCGGGGTTGTTGTACCAATTACACTAACTTTTTTAAGGTATGTAGGTCCGCCAGTGATGTAGAGTGAATTAACATCAATTGCGTATTTAGAAATTATATATTTAAATACATTTAACCATATTTATCGTAGCAAGTATTATTATATTATTATTATTTTATTTGTTTAGATAAATTAATAAGCTGGTTGGGTATCGTCCCACATGATTGCAACAATCACTATTTAAAAGAAGTAATAAAATTTTAGTATCGATCTTATGCTAGTATTTATATACACACGTTATCATCCAAATTCCAGTGTCAATGATGAAGTAATTACAATGCTTAAATATTACAGTTAGTTGGTGTCTTGGTGATGTATCCTTTGATATATGTGCATATGTGTTTATACATATGTTTACATAAAGTACTAAGAAAGTATTTTTACGTGTACGCATCATTTATGTATGTTGGAACAATCGGTAATAAAGCAACACGAACACAGCGATTTTTGTGGCCGACACCACGACGACTTTTTCTGATTTTATTAACTGTAAACAAAAGACAAGAACATGAATCATAACTCTATTCTAGACCCTCTATTTATACTAATTCTAAACATCTATTTGAATTAGGATACTACAAACTATATGAGATATTTGCATTATCTCTTATTCCTTTAATACTTCTAGATAACAAATAACTAATAGATAGACTAAAATCTTCCTTGATCCCCACGCATCAATCTCCAAAACATGCTTCTAGATTTCCATTCCTTCAATCCAGTAATTGCTTTGACCCATTGACCCATCGGGATTAAGTCCAACATTCTCCCCCTTAATCTCGATGAGTACCTCCTAGATTTATCATGCCAAGCAACTCGCGCATCTCTTCAAACTTAATCCTTGGCAACGCCTTCGTCAAGATATCGGCCTTTTGCTCACTACCACTAACATGTTCAACTTGAATTTCTCCCCGTTCAATACATTCACGAATAAAATGATACCTTGTATTAATATGCTTACTACGACCATGAAACACGGGATTCTTCATCAATGCGATTGCCGATTTATTATCAACTAGCAACTTTACCACCTCTTCTTCTCGATTCACCAAGTCACTCAATAAGCCTCTTAACCACAATGCCTGACACGCGGCAGTTGCGGCTGCCATGAACTCCGATTCGCACGAGGATAAAGCAACTGTTTGTTGCTTCTGCGAATTCCATGAGATTAAAGAACTTCCATAGTAAAAGACCATACCCGTCGTACTTCTTCCATCGGTTTGATCCGTCGCATGACTACTATCACAATAGCCGATTAAGTTTCCTTCTCCTTTGGACCCATAACATAAACCATAGCCAACTGTTCCTTTTATGTATCTCAATATTTGTTTAACAATTTGCATATGAGACTTTCTTGGCTCTTGCATATAACGACTTGCTATACCAACCGAATAGCTTAAATCGGGTCTTGTGTGAGTCAAATACCTTAGACTTCCAATGAGTTTTCGGTATTGGGTTGCATCAACCGGTTCACCCTCTTGGTCTTTAGTTACTTGTAATCTTGGTTCCATCGGATAACGCGTGGAATTACAATCTTGCATTTCGGCTAACTTCAAAATCTTCTTGGCATAAGACTCTTGTTTCACAGTGATCATTCCTCCCTTTTGACATACTTCCAAGCCCAAATAGTAACTTAACAGACCCAAGTCTTGCATATCAAACTTGCTCCTCATTTGCTTCTTAAAGACATCAATTTCCTTATTGCTTGAACCCGTGACTATCAAGTCATCTACATATATGCCAACAATGGTTATGAAATTGCCTTCACACCTTTTATAAACAGCCGATTCATGCGGGCATCGAACGAATTTTAACTCCTTCAAAGTTGTATCGAGTTTTTCATTCCAAGCTCGTGGTGCCTGTCGTAAACCATACAAAGCTTTGGATAACCGATACACCATATCTTCCTTGCCCTTGACCACATAACCGTCCGGTTGTTTCACATAGACCTCCTCTTTTAACTCTCCGTTTAAGAACGCCGACTTGACGTCTAAATGATACACTTGCCAAGACCTTTGAGCTGCCACTGCTAGTATTAACCGAATCGTTTCGAGCCTTGCAACGGGCGCAAAAACTTCATCGAAATCCACCCCTTGCTCTTGCACGTAACCTTTAGCTACGAGTCGTGCCTTGTGCTTTGTTATAGAACCGGTCGCATCCCTCTTTATTTTATAAACCCATTTCAAACCGATTGCTTTACACCCCGACGGTAACGAACAAAGACTCCAGGTCTTGTTTTGGTTGATAGACTTTAATTCAGCATCCATGGCAATCTTCCACTCTCTTTGATCTTTAGCTTCTTGGAAATTCATGGGTTCTCCTTCTAGTAACAAAAGAGTATTTATTTCTTCTTGTAACATGACATAATTTTCAAACCTTTTAGGCAGAACCGATTCTCTTGATGACCTTCGAAGTGACAAACCATCACTCGTATGACCATGCTCAAAGTCATCGCTTTCTTGTTCTTCAACAGCGGCTTCATCATCATCTGATTGAGTATACACAACTTCATGGTCTTCACTCTGTGCATGCTGAGAAGTTTCACTATTCTCTTGATCCTTTTCTTCTAATACTTGAAACTCCACCCACACTGCTTCATCATCTTCTTTAAGTGTCTTAGACCAATCATAGCATTCGGTTTCTGCGAATTCAATGTTACGGCTTTCATAAACCCGTTTCTTAATAGGATCATACACTCGACATCCACTTCCTTTCGGTTCTTTTCCGAGATATACTATCTCGATACCTCGATCATCCAACTTCTTTACGCCTACAGGTGGTGTCGTCATATACCCGCGACACCCGAATACTCGAAGATACTCAAAATCTGGCTTGTGACCCGTCCATGCTTGAAATGGTGTCGAGTTCTTCACTGCTTTCGTAGGAGTTCGATTGATTAAATAGGCGGAATGCCTCGCAGCTTCTCCCCACAAGTCTTGCGGTACCTTCATTGCCTTTAGAATACTCCTCATCATATTTAACACGGTACGGTTTCGCCTCTCTACAACGCCATTTAGTTGAGGTGTGTAAGGAGCCGAAAACCACCGCTTTATTCCTGTTTCTTCACAGTAGGCACTGAACAATTTGTTGAGAAACTCTCCGCCTCGATCACTTCTTAAAGCCTTGACCTTGTGGCTGCATTCCAATTCGGCTTCTACTTTGAACCTTTTAAATGTTTCCAATGCATCGCTTTTGTTTTTTAATGTGTACAACCACATATAGCGACTATAATCATCAATCAGGAGCATAATATATCGACTACCACCTCGTGTAGATGGTGTGATAGGACCGCATAAGTCCGTATGTATTAATTCCAAAGGTTTACTAGCTCGAAACTTGCTAAACCTTGGAACCGGTGGTCTACTTTGCTTACCCACCATACATGCGTCGCACATCTTGGCTTCTTGCGAAAACATAGGCAACCCTTTAGCGAGTTTCATCCTTGACATATCATGCATCGATCTGAAATTTATGTGACCAAGCCGAGCATGCCATAGCCCTGCTTGGTTACTGATTGAATTAAGGAAACATACCGGTTTTCCGATCTTGAGTTGTCTCTTGTATAGGCGATTTTTAGAGCGAGGAACTTTCATTAGTAATCGACCTCCATCATTCTCGTACAACCAAAGATACTCGTCTAGCATTACTACCTTGCAACCATTCTCAGTTAGTTGTCCAAGACTAAGAATGTTGCTGCACAATTTTGGGATGTAATACACATCATACATAACCTTCTGTTCGCCGTTTTTGCCTTCGAAGATAATTGTTCCTTTACCTTCGATTCGAACAAGCGATCCATCACCAAACTTTACGACTCCATTAATGCTCATATCGAGTTCCGCAAAGTGAGACTTGTCACCCGTCATATGGTTCGAAGCCCCATTGTCAAGGTACCAAGTTTCTTCAGATTTATCATCATTCGAATACATCTTCGGATGTACCTTCTCTTCATTGAGGAGTATCTCGGAATCACCGGTTACGACCGAGGCCATCAAAAGCTCGTCTGCTTCTTTACTGTTTTGACCCGAACTTGCTTCTTGGTCCTTTGGTTTAGAACATTCCCATGCGAAGTGACCAGTTTCGTTGCAATTATAACACCGGAGCGAACTCTTGTCACGACCTTGGTTGTTATGATTTCTATAGTTACTTGAACTATTTCCACGACCTCTTCCTCTAGAGTTTCCTCTTCCTCGGCCTCGACCTCGTCCACGCGAATCGTTTGAGGAATCTTGACCTCTTCCTTGACCTTTACGATTACCGTTGCCGCCATATTTCTTCTGACTTTCGGTCTTAGTAAATAAGAGTTTGCTTTGTGAGTCGGAGTCGTTTCCTGCATATAGTCTTACTCGATCTTCAAACGCCTTTAGTCTACCAATTGCCTCCTCAAACGGCATCGTTTCAAGGTCCTCTGACTGTTCAATTGATGCAACAATGGGCAAAAATTTTATCGGTAGCGAGTTAAAGAGCTTACGCACCTGTACTTCCGGCTCAAGAGTTGTTCCAAGATTATTGAACTTGCCCTCAATTGCGCTTATCTTGGCAGCAAACTCGTCTATCGTCTCGGAGTCCTTCATCTTCAACATCTCTAACTCGGACCTTAAAACATGGATCCGAGCCTTCTGTACCCTGTCCGCTCCTAGAAAACGAACCCGAATGGCCTCCCATACTTCATGAGCCCTACTATACTTTGCGACTTGAAGTAGTATGTCTTCAGGAAGCGATTGGAATAAGATTGCTAATGCCGTTTGGTTCTTTCGATTGTCAGCAGCCCCTCCGGTTACTGGGTCTATCGTGTCTGCTAATCCGTAAGCGCCCAAGACGGTTCGTGCCACGACAGACCAAGTTGAATAGTTTGTTTGAGTGAGTTTTGGACATTGAAGATTCACATTCTGATGATCACGGTTGTTCGCTGGTGCTGGTGCAATAACAGGTTGTTCTTGGTCACCCATGCTTCTCGCTAGGTCGGATAGATGTGGTTAATCACCCCACAACAACTGATCCGATCCTGTCCTCTGATCCGGTTATTCTCCCCGGACCCGTAGACTTCTCTGGTTTGGTTATGCCCCCCAAACCTGTCTTTACTCGAGCCTAGAACCGTTTAGGCTCTGATACCAATTGTTGGAACAATCGGTAATAAAGCAACACGAACACAGCGATTTTTGTGGCGGACACCACGACGACTTTTTCTGATTTTATTAACTGTAAACAAAAGACAAGAACATGAATCATAACTCTATTCTAGACCCTCTATTTATACTAATTCTAAACATCTATTTGAATTAGGATACTACAAACTATATGAGATATTTGCATTATCTCTTATTCCTTTAATCTATATTATCTTATTAAGGAGGAGTTATGTACAACATTGTAATTTTCATTTCCATACAACTTAACAAGCAACATGTACAACATATTTAAGCAAGAAATTTAAGGGTATTATGGGGATAGTTTGGACAATTAAGACACTTAAAAGGGCAATCTAGACATTTTACCCACCTCCTCCTTTACAATATCAAAACACTTTTGCAATCTTACCCCCATTCTTCCATCCATGCCCTTCAATCGTTTGCCTTCTCTCTTCATCAATACTCTTTATCAATACTGATCATTAACTCATGAATAACCCTCTTGTCCCTTCAAGTTCTGCAACCCTAATGATCAACTTGAATGAGATTGAATGCGAAATTCAAGTCCTTCTCCTATAACATTCGATTAAAGGCCTACTTGTCTTCAAAGCTAGAGAACGATCCTGTTTTTTCTTCTGCCCCTAATCGCCTCACGGTATTGTTTAGTTCATGTTTTTTTTTGTTAAAATTTGTCTCTGTCCTTTCAGTTTCTAATGCTTTGATGGCAGATTAGTTAGTACCCAACAAAATATGACAGTCTGGAAGGACTAAGACCAAATGCCAAAGATCCTGTTAGCTACAATTGAGGTGAGTTGCTCTTTTTTTATACACAAAACGGAGAAGAAAAGAACATTTAAGTTTTCGAGGAGCATTACTTGGTGTTTATTTTTGTAAATTTAACATTTAATTTGTCTATGAGAATGCCATGTTTATCGTCTTAATGTCAAATATTAACACTTAAACTTCATTGCCTTCAGTTGATTATATCCCCCAGTATCAGTACTTCAGTTTAAGTTCCTAAGTTTTACTCTCTAATGTTTCACTATTCTTTCTATAACACAGGTTATTGCATGTTTGGTGCGATCTTAATTGGCTTTCGTTTAACTGGGAAATTGAATATCTTGAAGATTTTGAAACCATGTACGATTGTCAGGTTTTGCAACCTTATTTGGGTATATATTTTTTTAACTGTGCTTTCTCTCTTTTGGTTTAATTCTCTAACCTGATAAGTAATTGAGACATGGGCCACTTTTGGTTATGTTTTTTTTCTAATATTTATCTTTCGTATGGAAGTTCTTTAGATTGATCAAATTATAAGTGCAATTGAGCAGTCATTACCGGAAGAAATTGCACAGTGAAGTACCTTTTTTTTGTATGTGTGGTTTAGATAGGTGGTCTTATTCAATTCTCTTCATGGATGAGTGGTGATTATGCTGCTTTCTAAAACATGAACAAGCTTACTCACAACAAGCGTTGAAATAACTAATAAGGATTGTTTCAGTTGTTGTCATGATTAATATTATTTTAATGACTTTAAAAATGTAACATAAAACGCAAACAGTTACAAGAAATATTGGTGTTCTTTCAAAAACTCATCTTTAATTTTGTCATATTTCTGAATTTTCTTGTAACCTTGATTGTAGGTAACTGGCGGTTGTAAATTTTTGCTTGACAAGATACTTGGAATTCTTGTTGAAGGCTTAATGGACACATTACTAAGCCTTTTTTATGAACATAAAGACACCCATATAAGGAAATCATATGCAAATGGTTGATTCCAGCTCATGGTTGAGGTAAACTTGATGTTACATGGTTGTCTTTTATAACAAATATTTTTGGATTTTAAATAATTTTTTTGTGATTTGCATCTTGAATACTTTGAGACCAAATTAAATCGGTATTTTACTTCTGAAGTGAGTGAATATCTTCTTTTCTTACAGGGCAATATTGGAAAAAGCCACCAAGAGCATATCTGAAGCCAGTGATACTCCAAAGCACCGTTGGCGTGCTACACATGGCCCCGATGATCTGATGGGAGATGACAAACAGGGATTGTTTCATCTGTGAGTAGCTTATGTAAGATGCTCATATTTCTAGAAATTTTTTTTTTTGCTAATACAATGTTCAATTGATTTTTTCCTTTTTGTCCAACATAACTGGACTCGAGTACATTCTCTAATATTATGGTCTTTTGATGAACAATTAACATATATTAATGTTGGATGGTAGGAGGATGAAACGGGTCAGTGGGTGGGTAAACAAGTAGCTTTTAGTATAGGCTGAAATGGGTCATGTTGGTTTAGATTCAAACAAAACACTTTTTGCCTGTTTTAGCATATAATTAGTGTTAAATAAGGTTATCAAACTATATTGTTATATTATATATACAATTATTTTCCTATATGGGTCTCTAATTCTTTTACTTGGTCACTGTAATTGATCGATTGGGGTGATTTTTTTCTCAGAAAAGGGTCGGGGTCAAAGTTTTGTTTAATTTTCATTCGCATGGCTTGGTTTTTTTTGATATATTTTCAGGTAATAGATGCTTGTGCTGAAGGTAATATGGGTCGTTTTATGAATCATAGCTGTGAACCAAACTGTCGCACTGAAAAGGTTAATTCACTTACAAGCACAATGTTTATATAAACACAGTTTTTGTCTTGAGTTTTAGAGTAGCTGACATGCTCATTGCTTGATTCCATCTTCTTTGGAATTTATATAAATGAGTGCATTCTTGTAGAATATTATGTTGTAAACAAAACATTCACATTGATTAATTTGAAGCTTGATACTTCCTATATGTGTTTAATCTATTAAATTACAACTTATTTTTACGTTCTTTCTCACCAGTGGATGGTGAATGAGGAAGTTTGCATTGGACTCTTTGCAATTAGGGATATTAAGGTACCTAACACCTAGGATAAAACTTGATATTATTTAAAATTTTATTTTGACACTTCTTTTTTGCCTTTATGTATGGGTTTTTTCAGCTCCGTTACCTTCATGGCGGCTATTCGCACCATCGAGTTCAATGATTCACTCTCCGTTAGGGACAAGGCGAGGAGGCGCCAAGAGTTGTTGAGTGGAGGAGGATCCAATGGTGATAAGGTAACCAATGATGGAAACGAGATCAGAAGCGACAGAAACAACGATGTTTCGAAGCTTATTAGCGATGGCTTTAATTGCTCGTTTTGTATGCAGTTACCGGAGAGCCCTGTTACCGGAGAGACCTATTACGGTATTGTTTTCTAGAATTAACATTTTAATAATTGAATTATATACGTTTATAAATATTTAAACCCTAAAGCCAATGACTAATGGGTTGCAGCCCCTATAAACAGAATCGTTTTTCATATCCATTTGCAGTACAACTACTTGTTTCACTAAATAATACTTGAACACACACAGAAAGAGGCAACAAATTAGTCTTCTTGAGATATTCATCTATTCACCACTTACTGGTATGTTACTGTTTTCTTTCTGAAAATGGTTTAAAAAATAATTTATGAAGATTTGGTAAGATGGTGGCCCTTTGTGCCAAAACATATCACCAAAAATGAAGCATTCGTCTATGCATTATATAACATCCCTAATGTTCATTATGTGTATGTTGGCTTCTCTTCAATTTACAAATTCAAATTAGTGGATTCTGTGTGATTGCCGGTTTAAATTACTAGATTTTGTGTGATTGCCACCCACCACTACCACATACCCATTGCCCCCGACAAGACCATGACCACTGTCATCACCTACACGTCATTGTCGCAACTAGCCACCATAAAAAGAAATGCAGTGGGTGGAACCTATTTTGAAACCTTTTCTTCTAAAACAAACCATATTGGCCCGACCTTTTTGCATTTCCTAAGATTGTCCACTTTGTAAAAATTGCACATCTACATATAGCATCATCACTTCACAAATGACATTTTATATGCAGATATAATTAATATTACTATCATGGTTTGAACATTGGAATAATTATAATGGTTTTTTATGTTTATCTACATGTAATGTAGGACAATAAAAGGACAGAGTACAACCGAATGAAAATTTTGATGGGCAAAAAGAAGTGCTAACAATGGAAGTGCCCGCACTTTTTCTTGATGAACCGAAAGAAAAAAACAAGAATTTTGGATCAAATTTATTGATTAGTGAAGGTTCTATTGAAAGGCTTTACCAATGATAGTGATAAAGAGTAGTGTTTTCCTGAAAAGACATCCATGAAATTTTATTCTACTTCATGTACTTGTAAACTGAGTTTTTTTTCGTATTGTTTCTCTTGACATAACTTTTATGGTTTCGTACTTTGCTAGCTATATTCATTTAAGTAAATTAAGGTTTTGGATTATTTTCATGTCACATTCTTTCACCTATTATGATCCATTCATGATCAATGTAAGTTGGCAGTCTATATGATTTGAGATTCATACGGTGCGGATTTGACAATTTCAATGTTTGGTCAACAGTTTAGAACCTGGATCGGGTTGTGTTAAGTGTAAAGCACACGTTTATTTTCCTATACGTACTCGTTTTGGAATATAGTTATGTTTAGAATTCACCCGTAAACCCCACACACAAGCCGCAAACCCAAACAACTATGAGGTGACAAAACAGATCCGCTGCAACGCGCGGGCACCCCCACTAGTACTTCTAGATAACAAATAACTAATAGATAGACTAAAATCTTCCTTGATCCCCACGCATCAATCTCCAAAACATGCTTCTAGATTTCCATTCCTTCAATCCAGTAATTGCTTTGACCCATTGACCCATCGGGATTAAGTCCAACAATGTATAATAATTTTTTTATTTATTTATTTTTTTTTTTTATATGGAACTAAGCTGCTTCTTTCTAGTGTTTTTACTTTATTCGAAAGTACTTACCATGTACATTTTGGCCACACATATATATACGTGTACGCAGCCATTTTTTATATGGAACTAAGCTGCTTCTTTCTAGTGTTTCTACTTTATTCGAAAGTACTTACCATGTACATTTTGGCCACACATATATATAACAACGGATGGTCCATTTTGTGTGTAAGAAGCCAACGTCTTCATAAAAAAAAAATGGGGGGCCAACTAAAAGGAAAATAAATATCTACACATACGCTTTAAAAAAAAGCTTATTTTTATAGACTAAAATTAATTTAAAAAGGTTTTAATACTCTAATAGTTTAAGATATAACGGAGTTAAATCAGTAAGCACTAGATTATCGTCTATAACTTGCTCACTTGTGGACAAGGGCGAAGTATACCACCCCTGGCCGGCTGGCCCCTTTTTTTTGTGTAGTAGTGGAAATTTGCGATTTTCATAGATAAATTGAGTCAGGCCCCGCCGATTTTCCACTGCCGATCGAAAAAATTTGAGTTTGGCCCCCACTGATTCAGAAACCAAGCTTCGCCACTGCTTGTGGATCCTTAAAGGACGTTATGTTGGTTCTTTGTCATCTAATGTACCCCGTCTACATGGACTCATGCTTCAAATGTTAATTTCTAATTAATTTTCTATAACATTGTGAGTTTTTATTTTTGGTTTCTTAAGTTCAAGAATTTTGTGGTGTTTAAAGTTGTCACGATTTAAGCTTTCGTTATAAAATAATACATTAAACTAGTATAGAAATTCCGACGGTGTTTGTTAATTTACACGAGTGGTACCCAAACATTTAAAAATTAGTATTGTTGACATTCTATGCAGTGGCGAAGCTTGACCCGAAACTTGGGGGGGTCGGAAGTCACCGGGGGGTTGGAAATCATTAGTTTCGGGCGGTCGAAAACCAATTTCGGGGCTCGAAACCGTATATACCAAAAAATTTCTATACGAACACCATATAATCGGAACTTCTGAGCGAAAATTCAGGGGGTCGGCCGCCCCTCCCCGCCCTTTAAAAGCTACGCCAGTGATTCTATGGTATGTAAAACGTTACATCTAACTATCTAAGTTTAGTTATGTGCTAGAAGCTTTTTATTTTCTGATGTTACAACTCATTCGTTTATGTATGTAAGAATACTTAAAAAATTTCTGATGTTACAACTCATGAAAAATCAAATTCATTAAAGCAACCAACCACTAACATTAACCAAGACACATGAGCTGCAACACTTAGGAGAATTGGAAAATTATAAAAAAATAATAATTTGAAAACTAAATAAAATATTATATTTTTGAATTTTAACTAAAAAAACAAGATGATGTTGACATGTATAAGTGCATAAAAGTTGGTTGATCGGAGTTGGCGCAAACAAGGATGATATCTTTGTTGGAAGATAGAAATAAAAATGAATTTTCACTAGTTTTAGATAATATATAATTGTATTCATATATGAGTTATATAAATAATTATTTATAGGTTTTTTATTTTATGGTGTGAGAGTTTCACAAATAAACCAAACCATGTTTAAATCGGAATTAAGATGGATGAGATATCGCTCGAAGTTGAATTGAATATTTTTAAACCTTGATGATTCTAATACAAAATCATGTTTTTATCATAAATTAGTTGCTTTAATTGACTCTTTATCTCTATTTAAGAATCATGATGGAGGTTTTTGTTATGTATAATAACTAGTTTTTATCCCGGGAGCGTCCTGGGTTGAAATATCTAATATGACATAATAAAATATTTAATATGACAACATAATTAATGACTTGCCAATATATGATTAATGATGATGATTATTATTATTATTATTATTTATTTTAAACAAATATCTGCCATAAGTTATCATATTCTAATAAAAAAACGAATATCTGTGCCGGGGTATAAATCTAGTGCCATTACAAAATATTATATAATGTCAAATGAATTCGGAAGTTTGTAATCGATCATTCTAAAAAGAACTAACATGAAATAAGGAAAAAAAGTTATTTATTGAAATATCGAACGTATTAGTGTAAGGGTTATGTGATGCGTTAAAAAATTCATGGGTATATCGGGTATTTGGGTATGTAGTTTCGGGTAATTGGGTCGGGTATCTCCTGATCCTAGGCCCGACCCAAACCCATATTTTTTTTTAAACTAATCCCAAACCTGACACAATACCTGTCGGGTTACAAAAAATAGTCATTTTTTTTCTCCGTTTTTTATATAACACTATGGTACTCGTTGGAAAGATAATAAAACGCTCGTTAATTTGGTGTAATTTTTTTCTTTAAAAAATCTCGTATATAAAAGATATTAACGTTTAAAAGTTCTGGAAGGAAACATGAGAGAGAAAATAATAAATGTTTAATATTTACATTTAGTAGATTAGATATTTAATAGATTAGGTTAAACCATATTTAAACCATATTTATTCCTTTTTTTTAATTGGTCTAGAGTTGCCACATCACATCCTATGTGGCATCTCTCAAATGAGAGATTGTATATTATTATGACATGTATGATTATTAGCTTTGCAATATATATAGATATAGATATAGATTTTATTCATAAAAGTGTTATAATTATCTTTTAATAAATGAATTAAATATGGAGTTTTATATAAGGCCCCTATAAGGGTGGTGGATCAAATAGAGAGATTGATGCAAAATTTTTTGTGGTCCGGGAATGAAAATGTTAAAAAAATTCATTGGGTTTCTTGGGAGGTGGTTACGTCTCCTAAGAAAGATGGTGGTTTGGGCATATCAAGATTAGCGGATGCTAATTTTGCGCTGCTTGCAAAGTGGGCTTGGAGATTTATGGTGGAATATGGATCGATCTGGAGAAGGGTTATAGATTCTATTCACGGGGGCAGACGTCATTGGGTTTTTCTTCCGGTTAAACGGTCCTTTGCAGGTTGCTGGAAGTCTATTGTTAACAGCTTGGATTCTGCTCGCATGCAAGACAAGTCTGTTCAGCAGTACATTAGGGGTATTTTGGGCAAAGGTGATAGAATTCGGTTCTGGACGGATTATTGGTTTGGCGACACCTTATTAAAGGAGCGGTGGTCGGGTCTGTTCAAGCTAGACATAAGTAAAAAGTGTACGGTGCTGGAGAGAGTTTACCGTGGGTCAGAAGGGTTAACTTTCAATAATAGCTGGTACAGATCCCCTAACACGGTTGAGGAGATTTCTGAGATGCAGGACCTGAGTAGAATGCTACAAGAAATAGTGCTGACTGACAATCCGGATGGCTGGAAGTGGGTGGATGGCGTTGATGGCAGTTTTTCGGTTGCTGGCTGCAAAGCGCTGCTTGCAGGTACTGTTCCTGCAGGTCAGCAGCCGAAGGTGATTTGGGATAGTTGGGTTCCCTTGAAGGTTAAGTTACTAGCATGGAGAGCGGAGAGGGACAGGCTGCCTACTCGGATTGCGCTTCAGAATAGGAGGATACAGATCAATGATGTCATGTGTCCTTTGTGTAACTCAGCGGCCGAAGACTTAAAGCATTTGTTTGTTGGATGTTTTTTTGCTTACGGCGTGTGGAGTGGTATATGCAAATGGTGTAAGCTTGATCCTTTCTTCGCTTATGATTTTGATGATTTGTTAATGCTCTACAAGAATTTCCATGGTGGGAAATGGAGGAAGAAGGTAGTGTTTGGGTTTTATGGAATACAAGGAACACGAAAATTTTCCAGGACAAGTCTATAAAGGTTATGGAGGTTGTGGCCGAGATTAAGTCGAGAGCTTTCCTTTGGTTGAAAAATAGATCGAATTTTAAAAATATTGTATGGCGGGATTGGGCCACTTATTCTTTGTATATGTGTTGATAGTGTTTTGGCGGTTCTCGGTTTGAGAGCTTGCCGGTTTTAATGAAAGTTTATGTTCAAAACAAAATATGGAGTTTTATTTTTTAGTATAAAAGGAACATCATGATTCATATTTAGGAGAGGAAAAAATAGAGAAGAGAAAAAAGAGAATACTATAGAAATTATTTTGTTAAAAAATTAATAGAATTTTAGAGAGGAGTGACCTAGGGCGCATGAGCCATCCCCGGTAGTACACATACTGTTGCGGTTATTGAGCCTTGAGAGACAACCCGTCTGAGAGGAGACGTGAAATCTGTTTTAACAGAAGCGTGTGAAACATGTGCCTCAGCCGAAACTATCAACATTTAAGTGTGCTTATTGTTCCAGTCCTGGAGCATGATTGAAGACTCAAGATGATGAAGGCTCGAGTCATGGATACTACAAGAATGCTTGTTGAAATACTCGTAGAAGATTTCCCTTGAATTAAGTTTGGTAAATATAAACTTGTATTTTATATTCATTTTAAGTTCTTTTTATAACAAGCATTGTACTATTATATTTCATACGAATAACAAGAACATTGTTATTATATAATTTTAATTAAAAGTAAACCATATTCCTACAATCTTCTCTACCTTTGATTGTGAAACTTTATATACAAATCTCACATCTTTGTTCACAGAGGAGATACTTATTCATAGGGAATGTATTGCATCAAATAAAATACAATCAATGTGTTTCGGGCCTAATGATTGTAAATAAGAGGACAACTTCATAACTAAACGTGTTTTAGTTAGGAGAACAATCCATGTATGGTTTACCTTCTAAAAAGTTTATATTTCTGGCAGCAAAAAACAAATAACGAAACTCATGGTAAGCAAAACCAGACAATAATGCATGGTTGGTATAAGCGAGCGAATGTTGCATTGACAATGTCTAACTTACATGTTAAAATGATGGCTTAATTATTTACCAAATGTAAATGAACATTAATAGATTATTTACATAAACTGAAAACAAGAATACAGTATGTTTGTCTTATGACTACAAATTAGTCAAAAGGTAATACACATACAAGTATATAAACTGAGCGACAGTGAGATCTATGGTGGGCCATCCTCTGTACTTTCGGCTATCACAAACCACCGACTATAGCGCAGAATATGTAACAAATAAAGATGCTCTACCAAGTGGCGTGCTTATAAACCGACAAAATAATAATAAGGGGGACGAGACGTTTCGGTTGGTTTTTTTCAACTTTACTGATTTCTATCAATCATGCACTGTCACATCGCTTCATTTATTCACTTCACTGAAACAGTTTTTTGGAGGCAGCACTCAACTGAAAATAAAATAGAGAAAAAGACAAAATGGGGAGAGAAACTCACGGGTACCCATCCGTTAACAATCTCACGGAAACCCTTCATGGATCCACTACCAGCACCACCGATGGCGATGTTACCGTGCCGGTAGTGGAGTACCCATGAGCATTTATGGTTGTGCCCCGTCCCCCCTAATAACTTGAAACAATGTGTTAAATACAGGTTCATACAGGCCAATAATACCGGTCACTGGGTCTCGAGCCCAAAACAATAATATGGCCGGTTTAACTAACAAACGGTAAATGTTATGTGTCTGCGATAGATTCGGAAACACCGGTTCAAACCGTTGTATCAGTTTTGTTAATAACAAATTTGATTTTTAAATTCAGATTTTCAATAAAATCCTGATAATTCCAATATTTACCTTTCATATTTTGATTAAAAGATGAAAAAAACAACCTAGCGATCATTGATCGCTTGTCGCAAACAATTTCAAGCTTCTCATCGAGGCTGCATGTCCATTCCATTGTTGCATTCCAAGTCCAAGTCTAGAGTACTTTTGGAGTATTTTTTGGATTATTGGAATTAGATTATTTTTTTGAGTTGGATTGTATTATTATGGAATTATAAGGTTAACCGGGGTTTTTTTATTAAATTTCCAGGGTTTTTTTATTAAATTGAATTGTGAAGTCAAACATCTTTTTTGTTTAAAATATAACATCAAGATTTGCTTGAGATGCCTACAATAGCACAATTGGAGCAGCTATAGGGAGGGAAAATATTGATTGAAACAATGAAATATAGCAGTTGAGAAGCCTTTGATTTTAGTCCACACTTCATGCTTACGTATTTGTTTTGCCTAGGACGCTTAGACTATGGGGTGTGGTTTCCCTTCCCCCTTTCTTCCCTTTGTCCACATCAGCGCCACATCATTTTCCCCTTCTTCTCCCCCTTCTAGGGGAAATGGTTCCCCTTCTTCCCCCTTCCCCTTCCATTATTTAATTATTATTTTTTTTATTATTTAATCTTTTTTTATTTAAATGCAGAAAAAGAAAAAAAATATGATGATATACTTTACCCAAACACCATCATCCTCCTCAAACCATTTTCTTCGAAACCCATCTTCTCCAAAAACCATATACACACCCACACACCATCATCTTCCTCAAACCATTTTCTTCAAAAACTCACCACTGTGTGGTGGTCTCCGGCAACCCTCCGTCGTCTCCGGTCGTCTCCATCGTCTCCGGCAAGTCTCCGGCTCCCTCTCTCTCTCTAAACACCTCTCTCTCTCTCTCTTAAACACCTCTCTCTCTCTCTCTCTCTCTTAACGTTCAAAAATGCATTGGAAAGTGGGACGGGGAGAACGGGAAGATCACCCCGAGCTCACCGAAGGCAAAGCGGGGGGCGGTGTTCCCCTTCGGGGAAGCCTCCAGATCAGCATTCCCGATCTCTTTCCCGAACCACACCCCATAGTCTTAGTTATCTTAGTATTCTGGTAATAATCCATGTATTTCACAATATTTATTAACTCTTAATGTTTGACAATCTCACCACCTTTTGTATCCTATTCGGTTAATTGTTGCTTCTGGTAAAATTTGTGAATTGTATTACGTAACTTTCAATAAATAAAACTTGTATACTATAATCTTTATAGAATTGTTATTTGACTTGGGGATGTACCGTGTATTAACACGGGTCTCTAACCTAGTTACATACAGGGTCGGCTCAACCATTTTGGTGGCCAAAAGTAGAGTAAAAATTCAGGGCCTTAAAAAAAGCCATTTGCAGAGTTGCAGTCCCATAAGCAAGATAACTCCAATGAAAAACCTATTCAAAACTCAAAATTTATGTTTCCATCCATCTCTCTCATCTTGTTTGTTGTTTTTTTTTTATGTTGCTCTTTGTTCTTTCATGATGCAGTAGACAATAAATGGTCAAGTTGTAAACCCTATAATGAAAACAAGCGCCTTTATTATATGTTGGTATTTCATGAGGATAATTAATTGATTAGGAGGCCTGCTCGTATATCAGACCATCACTTAGGCCCAAATGAAGCTCATTTTCATATACAAACTAAAAAATTAAAAAAAAAATTGGAGGCCCAAAACTTTAGCCTCAAAATAACTGGGCTAGAGTTGCCCTGCCTGTTTTACAAAAATTGAGTTATTTATATGAAAGTTTCGTATAAATAACTCAATCTTCGTAAAACAAGACGATATACATTTATTGGTATATCAGTAAAGTCCACATGAGTATTGAAAACTTTCATTTTCTTATTTGAACTCTTTATTCATATGCACTTTAAAACGTGTAAACCTTTCACTCTCTCGTATATGATTAAGATGTTAGAATAATTATTTTGAAGCAATAATGGAAATGTGAGAAAAAAAAAAGAAAAAAACTATAAAACACTTCTAACCGGTTTTTTTTTTAATCATAAGATCATGTTACTAAAACCTCACATAAATTTACTTATCACTAATGCTTTACTAACTAATGAGACAAGGTAGACACAATTTCCGATGAACATATGGCTTTGAAGAGATCAAATAAAACCAATGTAAGCAAGACTCAAGCTAGCATGAAATAAATGTTCGATGAACTCGAACGCTTAACAATACAGGCTAAAAATACATATTGAATTTTTCTTTTTGTAGTTACATCATTTTGCTTTACACATCAAAAGAGAGATCATGAAACTAGAAAGGTAAATAACCCTTAAATTAATGAATTTGAAAGTAATAGCTAGTTAACCATATAAAATAATAGTAATGTTATATATTTTTCTTGAAACTTATTTGTTTTTTTTAATATTTTTTGACTTTATTTATGCTTTTATAAATACAAAAAAAAAAACCCCTTCCAATGGAGGCCATAAAGATGAAATTTCTTGTTGCATCTTATGTGTATCTCTTTTCATTTTTATATGGTTGGTCATTTATAATATACTAGCTGATTACCCCGGGAAGGTCCCGGGTTGAAAAATTTAATATGATTTAATAAAAAATGATAAAAAAAGAAAACTCAATTCACGAAAAGAGTAAATAACTTAAACATAATCAATCTTAGTTAAAAAACATTTATTTAAAAAGTTAAAAAAATAAAAAGCATAAACCATATTAAACATAATAAAGTATTAAAAGGATAACCTTCAACATATAATCATCTTCACGTAAATTAAAATATGTTACAATTTGACTTATACTTATATATATAGATGTAGAATTCATGATGGGGGTTGAAAAATATAACCATTCTAATAATACTAATACTAATAGTAATAATTATTGCTCTTGTAATTAAATAAATAAAAAATTAACCTTGCTATAAGGTGACACCATGTGTTGCAGTGTTGGGCGAATCTTTCTCCTAGCTTCTCTTGATGAAGTATACCTATCGATCTTTAGAAGAGTAAAATTCCAATGATAACATGGCGATTGAGCTGAATTTCAACATCGTAGATAAGAACCTGGTTTAAAAGAAAAAACATGATTAATGAATAACCTGAACACTTTGTGTTTTTTTCTGTATGAATATAACCCCACAAAAAATAGTCGTTTTTTTTCGTTTTTATATAGCACTATGGTACTCGTTGGAAAGATAATAAAACGCTCGTTAATTTGGTGTAATTTTTTTTATTTAAAAAATCTCGAATATAAAAGATATTTATGTTTAAAAATTATGGGAGGAAGATAAGAGAGAAAAATTTAAATTTGTTTTTAAATTCTTTTTTCCTAAAATAACTCAATTTAATTTTAGTAATTGAGAATTGAGAGATAGAGAGATAAATTTAGAAAAATACTCAAAAACACCAAAAACACTCAATTATTAAGCCACGTGGCACTCTCAAGGGGCATATATGCTTTCTTTTATATATATATATATAGATAGGGGAGGGTTATCTTGAGAACGCTAAATATTGTGAGAACAAGTAAAAAAATCAATCAAAATCAAAATTTTTTAATACAAACCTCATTATAATCAAAATACAACATTAATAAATGAATGTTCTTTTCAAATAATTAATCTTTTCTTGCAAAAACACTTTTAAATTAACTTTTTACACATGTGTAAATGAAACAGTTTACACATGTATAAACAGTAAATTTACACATGTGTAAAAACAAATTTTTTTCGTATACGTTTGAATTTTTACGCGTAAATTGTGTTTTTGGGATTGTATTTTAGTAATAAAGATAAATGTAAAAAGAAATTTTGAATTTGAATGGTTTTAGATGCCGTTCTCACGGTTCGCACGAAATATAGGTGTTCTCAAATTAACTTTCCCCTATATAGATATATCTACCTAAATGATAATATATATCCACCAAAATAAAGAGAAACAAATGCAATCTAACTATTTTTTTTCCCTTTGGATTGTATAAGACTAGGAGTATACATCCATGGAACTACATTATCCCTCAATTTTTCAATTAATAGGAAGCGATATCTAATACGGTTTTAAAGGTTCTAGTTAAAACATAGATGCGACTCGCTCTATTTCGAAAACTTAATCGAAATTTTAACTTTTGTTTCTTTTTTTCGTAAAGAAATTAAGTAATATGAATCTTCTTTTGTTCAGTATAAAAATTTTATTAACTTTTTTTTAATAAGAAAAATCGTATAACTTTAAACAATGGCCCACGTGTGTTTTTGAGTAAAGAGGTGGATTTTTTAATCTTTTTGTTAAAGTGGGTGAATGTAATACTGTGGAACTAACGTAATCTTGTCTAGTTGAGGAGCCAGTGTGTTCGAAAGTGAGTTTATAAAATGATTATTATAATGTTTGAATATTAAATTAGTATTAAATTGTATATAAACAAAAATATTTGAATTGCAAACCCAAAATTATGACTTAAACATGCAAGCAACAAAAAACGGTTATTCGAAATAAGTAAATCAACCTGGCTTAACAACAAGTCGGGCGCGATCAAATTTGAGAACTATGATTGGAAATCAGACCGGTAAATGGTTGATCAACTTTGGATTGGGCCGGGTTCAAAATAAATTGAAGTTTAAATTAGTTCACATTAACTACATCAAATTTCCATTTGAGTGCCCATACATTTGTTAGAAAACCAACGTTCTTCAACATGTGTAACTTTAGGCGTCATTAGGCGATGGGGTGTGGAGTCAGAAAGGGGGTCGGCATCCCACATGGATCAGTGGACCCCCCCCCCCCCCGAGTCGGCATCGGGGCCAACGTGAATCCCCCGATCTTGCCAAGAAATATTAGATTATGAATTAAAAAAATGACATACATGTCACCGTCTCATTGCATTTGATTGAGTTACTTGATATTCATCTCACAAGGTTGAGGATGGTCATGGATTCAAGGTTAGTGAATCCATGAGTGTGGGCTCCCTCCTTATTCACGCCCACATAACATTACCCAATGTTAGCCCAATAACAAAACTTCTACACAAAAAGAGCCCAATAATATCCCAACCCACTTCAAACATCACCGTACCATCCCACCCACGTGTAACACTCTAACTCGTCCTTCACCAACAACCCCATCACAACCCGTCAACACACACTTCCCTATCCAAATTACCATTATACCCCCACACACTTCCACATCTGAAGGGCATTTCCGTCACCATATAAAACACCACATAACCCATAACCCATTATCCTTCACCACATCTTCACCACCTCCTCTTATTCACCCAACTCTCTCCCTCTTTGTTCCCAAATCCCTCTCTATAGAAAGCTATAAAATCATCATTCGTTCATATAAAAGATCCATCTTTTTAAATTTTCACCGCCTTTTTTCCAACCCCTTTTGTTTAATTTCACTAATTCCTTCCCTATCTTCCTAATTCACCTCAATTAATCGTTTCAAGATTCTACAAACCCTAATTCTTCATTTCTTTAATTAAGGTGTTTTAGCTTCCAAGTTTATATTTTTATAAATTTTTACCGTCTTTTTTACAACCCCTTTTGTTTAATTTCACTAATTCGGGCCCTATTGATCTCATCTTTTTGTTTCAAGATTCAAGAAACCCTAATTTTGCTTTTTTTAATTAAGGTGTTTTTGACTTACAAGTTTATATTTTTATATCGGATCTATTGAATTGAGGGTAATTGGTATGTGGGTTTTGAAAATCTTGAAGTAATTTTTAATATTTAATAGACTTAAGTTGTAATTTATAGATCTATGATGGATAAAGTGATAAAATATTAAAATGATGAAATAATACTTTAGTGAGTTATCAAGTTGATAATAATCATGTTACTTATGTGGGTTTGTTTTTGTGGTTAAGGGATAAATGGCTGATCAAGTGTTGGAGGGTGGGAGTCAACCGGTTGATCTGTCTAAGCATCCTTCTGGGATTGTTCCTACTCTTCAGTAAGTGGTTTATGATTGGGTGATTGAGTATGTGAGTTATGTGTGTTCATGGGTGTGAATGTGTTTAGGCAAGTATGTTGATAAAGATTCATGATTGTGATGAGTTGTGATTGATAATGGCTAATTAGTGGAACTATGGTTGTCTTTGAAGTTTGTGTAATTTATTAAGTTGCTTGTTTTTTTGTATGTGTAATTGTGGATGTAGAGTGGTTTGATTGATGTAACATTGGATGTTGGTTTATGTGCTGTTTGTTCTGACAGTAGTTAGTTAAGGAAGCTGAATTTGTGTGTATTTGTTGTGTTTACGAAAAAGGGTTGGCTCTCGAGGAGTTAGCTAGCTTTGGCTGCTCTAACGAGTGATCAATCATATAATGACATTGAATACACATTATTATATTAAGAATTTGTTTATGAATGAACATGAGTTGCTTACAAACTAGATAAAATGTATTTCGAGTAATTTTTTTTTTTTGTGTGTGTGTCTAGAAACAGAGACAAAATTTATATGATGAACTTTCTATCTTCTAGTAAAAAAAGTTCAAGTGCTTTTTGTCTTTTATGAGTTCATCTTTATAACACGCTATTTTACATAGTTTAATGTTTACTTTTGCCGTTTTGTGTGTTTTTGTTTTTCTAGCGATGTTTTGAACTTCGGATGATATACATAACCAAAATGATAAGAAATATTCTTCTTGAGCTGTCATATTGCTAACAATCAGGTCGTTGTCTGTACATATAGGAACATTGTATCTACAGTCAATCTGGATTGCAAACTAGACCTTAAAGCAATTGCTCTACAAGCACGTAATGCAGAATATAATCCCAAGGTATTCTTTTCTTTTATCCTTAAATAACCGTAACTTTTATCAGTCAAGTCTCTAAAATAGTGAAAAGAGGAGTATCTTGCGGGCTAAAATACATGCAACTTTTTGTCGTTACTAATAGACAATGAAGTAATTGTGGATAAGAACTTTTTTCATAATATTCCGATTGTTGTGCGACATCCAAAAACAGAAGTAGTTGCGTTTATGTTGGCAGCCAAGGTCTTGATCTTAAAAATAGTTCACTTATGGTGCCATTGTTAATGTTCTTCAGCGTTTTGCTGCTGTGATCATGAGGATAAGAGACCCTAAAACAACTGCCCTGATATTTGCTTCTGGGAAGATGGTAAGTTTCTTTCCCTCCTAAATTGTATATACTAACTTTCAAGAAAAATTTGCATCACCCTACATGTTTGTGTCGAAACGGTTCAAAATAAACTTGTCGGGTCAAAACATGGAATTTTGGTATGGGCCGGGTTGGGTTTACATGAATCGCTTTTTGTCCGGCTTTTCTCATTTTTTTTCCTTTAAGTAATGATGTCTTAAAATTTGATGACAAAATTCATATTCTTCAGTAATAATTTATCTTATTAAGTGAATTTGATTTAGGAGATTGAATGCATATAAATACACTTTAAGCGACTTTCAACCTGTTTCTTTTTGGCTGGTTCTTTTTGTTTTTTTCTTCTATTTATCGTATCCATTTGGTCCATTCGAGGTAAAAATAATCCAAAATGACCGATTTGTAAGCAAATTCATTGAAATTGTCATCACTGGCCAAAAGCCTCCATTTCAAATATCTAATATATTAATGGTAAACAAAGGACTGGAATAAATCGCATCAAGATTGGGTGTTAATCACTTGAGTTTTGAAACTCTGCTATGACTACCAAAAAGGAAACTTCTCATTTACTTTGGTTCAAAACGTTATCTAAATTTGGTTTTGCTTATTTGTTTTCATATCGTATGTTGACTAACAAAGAGTTAAAGATTATTACTTGAGTACTAAAAAGGTATAATTGGTGATTGCTCCAGGTCTGTACAGGAGCAAAGAGTGAACAACAATCAAAACTGGCTGCACGAAAGGTACTTGAAGCGTAAAAACATTTGTCCCGTGGAATGTTAAAATACAAATATATTCCGGTGGGTTTTGGCATACATTTCTTGGTCTTGGGATTATACGAATATTGGATCATTTTTAGAAACAATATTATTTTGCCTTGTTGCAAGAGAGAACTACTATAGCTTGTAATTTTACGCCATGTTAAGAGTTATAACATGGCATTGAATTTAGAATGCATTAGCAATAAACATTATCTTATGCATAATGTTATTTCTTCAGTATGCTCGGATTATTCAAAAACTTGGTTTCCCGGCAAAATTCAAGGTAATCTTGTAATTTTCTTATTATCCCTCTTGGCATCTGAGTGTTATTCGTACGTCTTTTATTTTATATATAATATCTTTTCTTGGATTGTAGGACTTCAAAATACAAAACATTGTTGGCTCGTGTGATGTCAAATTCCCTATTAGACTTGAAGGCCTTGCATACTCTCATGGTGCTTTTTCAAGCGTAAGTTCACTATAAACCGATCCTATTATCAAATAGTACCCACCCAATGAAAAGTGACCAATTTGACCAAACCATGTGCAAATTTATTGTTTCCATATGCTTTGACCAACGTTCTTTTGTGGCTCATATAGTATGAGCCAGAGCTGTTCCCGGGATTGATTTACAGGATGAAACAACCGAAAATCGTTCTGCTGATTTTTGTTTCAGGGAAGATTGTCTTAACAGGAGCGAAGGTATGACTACTATTTCAGTGTTTTGTTTCCTACGTCGTTTTTCATAAATACAACTTTCATTCTTGCTTGTTATGTACTTGCAGGTTAGAGATGAGACTTACACCGCGTTTGAGAATATATATCCGGTGTTAACTGAATTCAGGAAGAATCAGCAGTGGTTTGTTACCTCACTATCTTTTTACTTTATTTTTTCTCGCAATAAACCGGATAGATTTCTCAACTGTCATCATAAACTTTTTTCTATTGAAAGGGTTTTTTTTTTTTTTTTTTCTTATTGTGATCTATAGTCACAAGAATAATATTATTGTTAAAATGTTCGGATAAACAAATTATGTGTCCAGAGTTTAGTAATCTGTTTTGGATGATTCGCTACACACACGTTGCAACAAAACTGCTTATCAAACGGTAAAAGAAAATTACCTAATTACCCCCTTTTAACCTACTATGAGACTTTTAATTCTGTATTTATTATCTTGTAATGTTCATTGATCATTAGTTAATGTTTTGATGCAGATTTGGGACAGTTGGTTTTGATGATAATGTTTAAGGGTGGAAATTGGGAAAAGAGCTCTCAAGTTGACTTTCTGAGGATTTGGCATGCAATGTGATATTGACTTTGCCTTCATCAAGGCATTTGTAGTGTAAATACATGGTGGAAATGAAAATTGTCATAGTTGTAATCAATCATAATGAGATATTGCCAAGTTTTTATGATGCAAAACACAACTTTTGTTTTTGTTTTATTTTGTTTTTGTTTTTAATATTTCATACATTTAAGTTAAAACATTTGTTTTTGTCATGAGAGTTACATAAAAGACTTAGAACATGGTGTTGGCTAATGGACCAACTCTCTTATATTATCATGGTTAAATAAAATATGTATTAATATTCATGTAACCCTTATAGTTCTTTCAATTAAAGTATTGAGTGATTCTCTACATATAGGTTGTTTTGGTTTATTTTTAGCGTAATTCAACATAAAAATAATGATGACAAATCACCTATTCACCTTAGTTCTTTGTAGATTGAACTCGTTCTTGATCATTCAACTTAATCCTTGGCTTAGTTCTTGGCATGCATAAGAGCACCCGCAATGGTATCCTGGTGGATGTCCGTCCTCCACTTAAAAAAATAATAAACAATAAACACATTTATAAAATTTCTAATTCAGAAAAGTTAATTAATACAACCTTAAAAGTTAAGGGACAAAAACTATAGTATAGAAAAAGTTGAAGGGTGATTCATGTTGCTTACTCTATCCACATATATTAACAGAAAAACAAATCTTGTTAACAAGGCGCGTAATAATAGAACAAAATGCCATGGATTCACAACCTTTTCAATATTTTTTCAAGACATGATTCCAATAATTGTAAGTTCCCTTTTATATGTTGAAAAACAATAGCTGCATTTTTAATCTGAACAAATTTAATATGTCAAATCTCTTATGCATTTCGAAATTGCGAAATTTGTTCACAGAAGGATTTTTATTTTTTAGGCCATGTTCAGGATTATACAAAGCATATATTGACAAGAAAAGGTAAATTCTAATATCAAATTTGTCAATGTGACTCAAGGAGTGAAAATAATATTATTGAAGATTTTAGGTGTGAAAGTTTGATTTTTAATGAGGGGCTGTTTGGTAAGCCTCTTGATGAGGCTCTGAATCATTCAATGCTGAATGATTCAGCATTCAGCGCGTTTGTTTCAGCTTCTGAATGAAATGGTTAAAGCTGAACCATTAAGCACTGAACTACGCTGAACCTTAATGAGACTCTCATACCAATGTGGGACAAGAAAATTAACTATTAAGAGGTCCAACTTAATGATTAAGCACTTAACCATTCAGACCTCTTAATGATTCAGCATTTAATCAAAAGTTTCATTTTGTTACAATTTCTCCAAAGTCTATAAATATGAACTTTCACTGTCGGCCGAAGTTGATATACACCACATTGGTAAATAAATTTAAAGATTAGCAAATAAAAAAGTTTTGTTATATGTTATGTTAGGCTGGATATGAAGTGTGATCTTAGTGCCATAGAGGATTCATCCATTCTGTTTTTTTTTTTGTTTTTTTTTTTTTTGTCATTAGAATTCTTCATTCTTCGTTGCGGTAATGAGGTTGTTTTTGTACTGTTACCAGTTATACAAGAGCTGTGATTGCTAAACTATGGCGAAAGAAACAGAATATTACGACATCTTGGGAGTCAGTATTTATGCATCAGCGTCTGATATTAAAAAGGCGTACTATGTCAAAGTATGTTTACGTATTCTTTCTTCAAAGAAATTGCCAACTGTTATAAAAAGATATGTGACTAGGAAATTATGTAACAGAATAATAGTAATGCTTTCTGATGTTTTTTAAAGGCAAGGGAAGTTCACCCTGATAAAAATCATGGGGATCCGAAAGCTGCTCGTAATTTTCAGGTGCTGTTGACTTGATTATGTTTTGGATTCTATAATTTGAAGTATATCAGTTTATGAATATATGTCATTTATTTAGAACTTTTTCATGCATGAAGGTTCTTGGAGAGGCTTATCAGGTTCTAAGTGACCCTGAGAAGCGTGAAGCGTATGACAAATATGGAAAATCAGGTGTAGAGAAGTATGTGTGATGCATCATCTTTTTGCACCAAGAGTTATTATTAATAACTCTTTCTGTTGTTTGGTTTCATGGAGTAATAACAGTTTAAAACAGTTTTTTTTTTTTTTTTTTTTTTTTTTTTTTTTTTTTGTAATTGTTTTCAGAGATTTAATGGTAGATCCTGCAGCTGTTTTTGGCATGCTGTTTGGTAGTGATTTGTTTGAGGAGTATATTGGACAACTTTATATGGCGTCCGTTCAATCAGTAGAACTTGAAGAAGAGGGACAGGTTCCCGAAATTCGCAAGATGAAAGTCCAAGAGAGGATGAGGGTATGCATTCATACTCAAATTCTCAAATCACCACAATCAAAAGATTAATTAAAATTTATTAATTTTATTAATTTCACACACACACACATAAAAATTTCTCAAAGGTCACTGCTGTTACATTGTATAGGAATTTCAAAAGGACAGGGAAATAAAGCTCATAACAAATCTGAAGAATCGCCTTCGGCCATTTGTTTTAGGTCAAACATCTGAATTTTTATATTGGGCAACATCAGAAGCTAGCCGGCTCTCACAAGCCGGTACGTTATTCTTGGTTGTCTTATCATGTGCTTTTTAAGTCAACAGTTGACTTTGGGATTAAAGCTATAATCATATGCTATTAACTCTTCAGCTTTCGGTGAGGCCATGTTGCATACTATTGGATATATTTACACAAGACAAGCTGCGAGAGAACTCGGAAAAGATAAACGTTATATGAAGGTCCCGTTTCTAGCTGAATGGGTTCGGGATAAAGGACACCAGATGAAATCACAAGTCTCAGCTGCTTCAGGTTCTATAAGTTTATATAACCGAATGAAGGTCGCGTTATCAGAAAAATAAAAGTTTTACCGTAAAAAGTTTATTTGTGTTGTTTTTATCTGTATAGGCGCGGTGGCGTTAATACAAATACAGGAGGAACTGAAGAAGTTGAATAACTCAGAAGCCAAGGAAGAGCAGTTAAATAAGGCGATTGAGGAGAAAAAAGATCAGATGATTAATTCCCTGTGGCAGATCAATGTTGTAGATATTGAGGCAACCTTATCTCGTGTCTGCCAAGCAGTAAGTTCGTGTATCCTCTGAGTAAAGAAAATATTAGAGGTGACAGTTTCGACCCGTTTACGTATGAATGGCTCGATTTGTGTTATCTTTTCATCTCTAGCAGGTCAAACGCGTAAAATAAAAGACGTTTAACTATAAAGGAAACCGTTCAATTCGGTTAAACATGTCAAAAGCCATCTAGAGTATAGTTTTATTCAAAAAGACAATATTATTGAAATAATATAAATTTGTAATCAAATTTTGCAGAATAATTATTTACAAAAAAGATAAGACACAAAAGTGCTACAGGTCAACCCAATCTGACCCGTTTCCATACTGACCCAATATGTTTTGACCCATTACCAACCTGACCGTTTTCTAGGTGCTCAAAGATCCTACTGCTTCAAAAGAGATGGTGAAGCAACGTGCGATTGGAATGAAGAAACTTGGCACAATATTTCAAGTAAGTTGTCACATTGTATTCGAGTATGATTTTAGTTAACAACAGGAAGAAAATGAGATTGCGTTGTGTGGTATTCTCAGGTTCACATAACCGGAAGCAATTCAGATAAGAACAAGTAGTGAATAGATTATAAGGTACATTTTGTAAACGATTATACATGGTTTGATTTCAGGGAGCCAAGGGTAACTACCGCAGAGATAACAGTTTGCGTACTGAAGCTGCTTCACTCAAGTAACGTGTGTATGCCGCCGATCTTCATTGTTCAGTTACATTAGCCAATTGTTGTATTCATTTATATATCTACTGTATTTTTTTTTTTTGTTTATCAGTTAATATATTATTGTTGTTTATTTAGTTACCTTTGAGGGTGGTTCAACGCGTTTTGGCACCTTAACAACTTTATCAAACAATTTAGTGTGATCATTGTTGGGTCACAAGAATAAATGTTAAGGCTTTTAGTAATAACTGTTTATAGGATACTGGCAACTATGAACGGTGAACCTAACTAGGGGTGAGCATAAACCAATCTGTAACCGAATTAATAAGCCTAAAATAAGTGATGGTCTGGATTTAAATTTAAATTCAGGGATAATTCCATATATCTGACTTTCAAAATGTAATAATCAGTCAAAACATGTTTTTTTTTGAGCATTGTATCTTGTGGATTAAAGCTTGTGTGTTTGTTATGTATATGATAGAAATTCTACCCAAAGATAAGTTAACAGCATAATATGATATGACTGTGATTTTTTAATAACAACCGATCCATTTCAACTTAACTGTCCTGCTTTAGGATAATTTTAATTCTGTTACTGTACAAAACATATCACTGCTACTAATGGTGGCTTCCCCCGAAAGCGTGTTGTTTTGTCAATTGAGATGTGAAAATTTTGCATAACCCAATTCATACATTCAAGAATTGGACCCCAAAAGATTATTAATACTACTGTGAATGTCTTGTCAACCACCCCCCCCCCCCCCCCCCCGCGTCAAAAAATCGCACCTACTAAAATCCTACTCATAGCAGGGTCGTTGAATTATGCGCACAAACATTTGTACGATCCCACTTATACCATGGTCTTATCTCACCCTCCCCATGTCCTGCTATCAGTGGGATCTTACGCGTCATGTTTGTTTATATATACATTATATGTAGGTAGCAAGTAGAAGGAGAGAATGGGTAATTCAAAGTTGGTTTACTCCTTTTTTTCTTTTCTTCTATCAGTTTTACTTCTTCTTTCCCATCTTCTTTCGGTAGCAATCACAAATGCCCGGATGAGCAAAGAGACGCCTTACTTGTATTTAAACAAAACATTTCCTCCATTAACCGATCATACGTGGATTACGAAACATATAAACATTCTAACGGTCCTTATAGGTATTATGATCCTATTAGGATGAACTGGAACATGAGTATAGATTGTTGCGATTGGCATGGGATCATTTGCAATAACTTCACTGGAGACGTCATCAGTCTTGACCTGATTTGCAACCCTGATTTTTTAAAGTTTGGTCTCTTGCAATCTAACTGTGTTTCCAGATTTCTTACGCGCCATGAAAAATCTTGAATTTTTAGATCTATCTAGCAACTATTTATCGGGTCGCATTCCTGATTGGGCAGGTGAGATTGGAGGAAATAACTTGACTTACTTGGACCTCTCATATAACTCCATAACAGGCTTGTCTGAACTAAAGTCACATGGATTGCAATCTTTGTATCTGCAGTCCAACCTAATTCAAGGACCATTTCCTCCATCTATATATTTGTGACATGACCAGTTTATTGTATTTGGATTTGTCGAATAACAGCTTTCGTGGAGTGCTTCCACAGTGCTTTGGAAATATCACCTCCTCGCTTGAAATGATAAACTTGGGGAATAACAAATTCCATGGTACCATTCTTAACGTGTACGGGGATTGTGGACTTGTAGATGGGCTTTTCTTGAATGGAAATAAGTTAGAAGGAGAGGTGCCAAGTTCATTGGTCAAATGCAAATCCTTGAAAGTACTTGATCTCGGAAACAACCAGTTAAGTGGCACATTCCCTCGTTGGTTAGGGGACCTTCCAAAGCTGCAGGTTCTTATCCTCAGATCAAACAATTTACATGGTACCATTGAAACTCCTTCTACAACTGGATTCCTATTTCCTAGTATGAGTATTTTCGACATATCCAACAATGGATTTGTAGGTCGTCTTCCTGGATCGTATTTTGAAACTTTCAATGCTATCAAGGACGTGGAGAAGGACCCAAAAAAAGGATTTGTGAATATCAGTGGTTCTGATTATTACTCGATTATTCCTTTAAAAGGTTCACTATTACCAGGTCTAAGGATTATGATGCTTTTCACAGTTATTGATCTTTCCATGAATAGATTTGAAGGGGGCATTCCGAATGTCATTGGTAACCTTAAATCATTGCAGGTGCTCAACTTATCCAATAACAACCTCAATGGTGGAATTCCACATGTTTTAGGAAATATCTCCAATATGGAATCATTGGACATATATAGGAACCAACTCCTAGGAGAGATCCCTCAAAGCCTTGCAAACTTGAACTTTCTAGAATTGTTAAATGTATCACAAAACCATCTCGTGGGGCGTATTCCACAAGGACGTCAATTTAATACGTTTACAGAAGATTCGTATTATGGGAATCTAGGATTGTGTGGGCCTCCGCTACCTAGACACATAAAATGTAAACATCTAAGTTCCCCACAAGTTGGAGCCAAGGCAAGAGAACGGATTAATATGGAACCGGTGATGCTGGGACTGGGGAGTGGAACTCTACTTGGAGTGTTGTGGGGATATCGCATGTTGTCAACCGGAAGACCAAAATGGATCAATGCAATTGCTAATGCAGGAGGGCGTACAAGACGAAAGAAGAGAAAACATCCGGTACATATCAGGAAACTAAAGTAATAAAGTCTGGAAAAACGTACAATATGTACGTTTTCCCTTTTTTTTGTTTGTATGTTTGCATGGAAGATGTATTTTATATACTATTTTACATTTAAAAGAACCTTGAATTTAAATATTGGACAGGATGAGGAGTGAGAACGCGTTACTATTGGAAAACAAAAATTACGGAAGTGGTAATCTTTTTTTCTTTTCTTTCTTGCGTTTTATTGGCTTTTTACTTGCTCTTGTAACATTGAAAGATTTGTTATGAACTATGATTTAAATTTGTTTGACCAATACTATACATAACTAATTTGTAGCAACACCATGAAAAACTGTTTAATTAGCTGGATCAAAATAGGATAGATGATTGACTCTTACATAAGGTGACTTGTTACTATTAAACAGATAAATAATCATAGAGTATTTAAGAGGACATACAATAGTTAGTTCAAAACAATGAATTTTAATCATGCACGGATTATACCACGCTAAAAATTAAAGGCTTACAATGATGGATGAACCATAATAATCAAATATATTGTGGTGAATCATCTTAAAAGTTACACAAATTTTTAATTGATTATTCTAAAGCTTATTTTTGTAAGCAATTTTGTTTTGAAGGTATAAAGGAAGCGGAAGGATGAACTACATTCCCAAAAGGTATAATTTAACAAAAGGAAAATATGCTCATTTACAATCAAGATATCAGCATGTCTAATAAACCCAATGAGTGAAATAAATGAATGAAATAAGTGATAAGCAATAAACATAAAAATAATATATTTTATACATGACTAGAAATCTAGAATGTGTGATTCGGGAAGGGAACACAAACGCTTTTGAGGTGTGCTCATTAGTTCAATTTAATTAATTTTTTTTAACGGCAAACGATACTACCCATAACGAAGTCCGCACCCTTTAGGTCCGGTCCTTAGGCCCCCCCTAAGGTCCAGCCTCTCATTTTAGAATAACCCTACTCTGAGTGGGATTCGAACTTGTGACCTCTCAGGACAGGAACCCTACAAAGTGGGTAAACCTTCCCACCTCTATTGCAACCACTAGGCTACAACATCATTGGTGTTCAATTTATTTAATTAGATTGTCAATTTTCATTTTCAATTTGGTTTAGTTAATTTTGGTTAATAACCAAAACCAAATCAACACTAAATTTTGGCAAACATTTTTGCTTAAAAATACATAAAATGGAGGTATAAATACATGAAATGGGGGTGTAAAAGCTAAAAATATATGAATAAATGAACCCTTTCGGTTTCAGTTTGGTTAATTACGGTTAACTAAGTGTACAAAAAGTCGATAACTGATTTTAGTAAGTTAATTTGGTTTTGGTTATTTTAATTTTCAATTGATTTCGGTTTAGTTTTGTCTATTTATGGTTCGGTTTTGGTTAACGATTCAGTTATTGCTCATAGAAGTAATGAGATGAGTGTATAATTTATAGGGTTAAATGGGGTTATTTGTTTATATAGGATCCGGAAGCATATTGGGTCAAGTACAAACCCGCGATAATCCACTTTCGGGTATTAAATATTTTTGATTAATTAAAAATTGCTAGGTGGGAAAAAATAGGTTAGATTAGTGCCAAGTGGCAAAAAATGGTTTTGCTTTATTAGAATTCACCAGTTACATAGACTAAACGGAGTGGAGGGGGGAAAGAGGGAGGGGAAGTGTCATGTGGTACTTGTGGGGTTCATGTGGGGGGGAAAAATTGTGGGGAGTGGAAGAGGGGAAGTGTGGGGGGAAGTGACATGTGGCATTTTTTTTAAGTAATAAAAATAACTTTTATAATTAAAAACTAAATTAAAATTCATAATAATTAAGATTAAAACCTAGAAAAATAAAAAAACATAAAAAATAAACACAAAAAAAACGAAAAAAAAAAATAAAAACCTAGAAAATAAAAAATCACTTAATATTATATTTTTCCATGATCTCACGCTTCATTTGTAGCGTTGCCTCTAACTCTGGACCGTCCATATTATCAGTGTTCAACGCGAGAAATTTCAAATCTTCGCGCTTCTCGCACTGTTCTTTCATAGTCAACCTTTTTTCAAAGGCTTGGCGAATGGTTTTTTTCTCCTCGAGCTTCTGTAGTTGAATCGTGTTGAATTGGACGAGTGTGTCATGTATGTCGGACAAGTCATCGCTGTAAGTACCTTTGCCCGATCCCGATGCCGAACCCGAAGCAGAGGACTTATGAGCCCTCTTTTTAGACTTGTCTCGACCGGGTGGACGACTCAACTCCTCGTCGAATTCGTCATCATCATCCAAGTTAACTGCATCGTCGACATCACGTGCACCCGATTGGTTATGAGATTAATTTGTTTTTGTCCTTTTGGACGATTCTGAAGCAGAGGGAACGTCCGCCCATTTTGAATGGTTCTTCGCGATCTCCCAACAGTGCAAAAACTTGAAATCCAAGCCCTTGTCATCACGATAAGCTTTTAGGGCATTAGTTAGGTAGTCGTCGCCCGTTTCACCGCTTCGTGGATAATTTCTAGCGTGATAATAAAAACCCTTGAAGGTGTTCATCGCCTTGTTTATCTCCGTCCACTTAGACGAGAGACTCTCGTTAAATCGATACGTCTCTCGACCCATCAAGTTATGGAACACGTTGTTTATGTCGTCCCAAAAGTTTTCTCTGTGGCGATTATTTCCTACACAATAAGAAAATATATACACCGTTAATCATATGTAATTTAAAAAAAAATATAATGTCTAAAAAAAATATAATGTCTTAAAAAAATGTTACAAATACCTTCAACCGCGTTTTCCGACTCACTTATCCACGCTCGGGTAAGGGCAACCTCTTCGGGGGGTGTCCACTTTTGATGTTGGCGGTTGGCGGCGTTCAACGCCTTCTCCGTCGGCGTCTTCTTTTTGTGAGTTCTTTTACCGGTTTGTTTTTTACCGGACGATGAACCCCCAACATTTTCTAGTTGTGTTTCGGGTATGGTATCCGGTGGCGTTGTGTGTTCGAGTTGTGGTGAAGAAGTATTAGGAACGGTGGAATCGTTAAAGGGAAAATTTGGAAAAATCTGTCCACTAAGATAACCCGCGTAACCCGCGTAGTCGGGACAATGTGATGGATAGGGTGGACGGGTTGGTACGGGACGAACCGGTGGCGTATTCGGGTTCGGGACGTAGTTGAATGGGTTGTTCGGGTCAAAGCCTCTGTTGTATGGGTTCATGTTTTTAAAAAATATATGAAGAAATGTATAAAATTTGAGAAGATTAGAGGTTGTGGTGAAGTGTAGTGGGTGTTTTTTAATAAAATGGGGTTAAATATATATATATATTTTTTTTTACTGTTACATTCCAACGGTTATAAAGTTTTAAATTTTTTTTTAGACAAACGGTAATATAGGAGGGTCCAACCAAAACTCGCCACGTCACCCACCATCTCCCCCTTCCCGCCCGGCTTTCCCCCACCGCCCACCCTCCCCGCCCCCTATGGACGGTGTTCCCGCCCGGCAATCAATTCCCGCCCCACCTTCCCCGCCCCACTCCCTATAGTCTTATAGATTATAGATATGCCTAATAAACGTTGATCACATATTTAACTTTATTAAATTTGTTGTTCTCTAATACTTAGGTAAATTTGCAAAAAATAAACTAAATACGTGGTTGTAACTAAAATGTTTTATTACATTTTAAAAAACGAAGTTGTATTTGAAATAAAACATGTTTTATTACTGTATTATTTGGATCGGTATTATTTGACTATTCATTGTTATACTTTTACCCTTATACTACAAACCGTATACATTTTTAACCATTTATTTTTGTAATTTTATTTTCCTACAAGAACTTGCTTTCGTATTCTTTTTACAGTAAAAAAAAATACTCAGTTACGGAATTGTATTCGAAATAAAACAGTCTTTGATTAGGAACAAAACAAACTATGTAGCTAATTTATTAATCATAATATCGTATATATAATATGAGTAAAGATCAAATACAAATAGTTTTTTGGTAAGAACTGTGAGAATCAAAGGGGGTAAAAAAAATTTTATTTTTTTTTTTAGAATTTTTTTTCCCATGTGCTTAAACATTCTTTCTAGATGAATAATACAAAAAAAATTTAAAAAATTTTTTTTTTTAGTGTAATTATGTCATTAAGGTAAATACATTAGTTTACACTAGAGTAATTATGTAATTACTCTACACCAATTTTTTTTTTTTTTTTTTAGTTTTCAATACTATAATACATGTTTAACAATATGGGGAAAAAAATTTTGAAAAAAAAAATAAAAAAAAATACCCTCCTTTGATTCTCACAGTTCTTACCAAAAAAACTATTTGTACCGGATCTTTCCCCTATATAATATACTAGATTTTATCCCGGGAGCGTCCCAGGGTTGAAAAATATAACAATTATAGTAATACTAATACTTGTCTTGATTAAGATACCTATGCATCTTTAGAAGAGTAAAATTCCAATGATAGCATGGCGAATGGGCTGAATTTCAACATCGTAGATAAGAACCTGGTTTAAAAGAAAAAACATGATTAATGAATAACCTGAACACTTTGTGTTTTTTTTCCCGTATGAACGAAACCCCACAAAAAATAGTCCTTTTTTCTCCGTTTTTTATATAGCAGTATGGTACTCGTTGGAAAGATAATAAAACGCTCGTTAATTTGGTGTAATTTTTTTCTTTAGAAAATCCCGTATATAAAAGATATTAACGTTTAAAAATTATGAGAGGAAACATAAGAGATAAAAAAATTAAATTTGTTTTTAAATTCTTTTTTCCTAAAATAACTCAATTTAATTTTAGTAGATTAGGTTTTATATTATTATTTGTTTTTTTTAATTTGCCACATGGCATGACACATGGCACACTCAAGGAGAAGAATGCCCCCTTGAATGCCATGTCATTAAAATTGCTTTCTTTTATTATATATATAGATATGATAGTTTGATACAAAAATACGCTCATCATCTTTATTCCGACACCCGTGTAGTGGGGTGTCTCACTTAGTTATTACTTATTATTATATATATTATTATTTTATACTATTAGTTTTGTTACATTTCTATAGTGTAACTTAGTATTTTATTTATTTTAGTATTTAACCAGTAGATTGCACTCGTGCTAAGCCCGGGTTGCGCGGGAAATACACAGTTATTCCACCGCGCAGCAAGGGTTGCATGGGATATGCACCGCAATTCGACCGCGCATTGCGCGAAGGTTGCTGGAAGTTGTTTGCTATTAGTAAAGGGTTATATGCAATTTTCAAAAAGTTGGGTGGCCAAAGTTTGAAATCGTAAAAGCTAAAAGTTCGTGGTCAAACTGTAAAAGCTAAAAGTTAGGTGGTCAAAGTTTGAAATCCTAAACGCTACCTGGGTGGTCAACGTTTGAACAAACTCTAAAAACTAAAAGTTAGGTGGTCAAAGTTTGAAATCCTAACAGCTACTACTGTGAAGGATAAAGAAAGTAGCCCAGTTAGTGGACAAGTTTGGAAAAAATAAAGTGCCAAATTGGAAAAAAAAAAAAAGTACGCAATTTAATGACGAAATTGTTTAGTGGCCAAATTGCAAAAAAATAAAGTGCCTATTTGAGAAAAAAATGAAGCACGCAAGTTTTTGTGTCCAAAGTGTAAAAAAAGAAACTGCAAAATTAGGGAAAAAGAAACTATGCAATTTTGTGCCAAAAATGAGAAAAGCTAAAATGGAGAGTAAAATATATTTGAAAACAAAACCCACAAAAATAGTTGTTGTTTTTCTCCGATTTTATATAGCACTATGGTACTCGTTGGAAAGATAATAAAACGCTCGTTAATTTGGTGTAATTTTTTTCTTTAAAAAATATCGTATATAAAAGACATTAACGTTTAAAAGTTATGGGAGGAAATATTAGAGAGAAAATTTAATTTTGTTTTTAAATTCTTATCTTTTCCTAAAATAATTATAATATATATAGATTTATTAAAAAACTCAAAAATTAAAAAATCCTACATGATGTCACATGGCACATTCAAGGAGGGGTTGAGGCCTCCATTGAATGCCACATAATCAAAGTTCAATTCTTTTATTATAAGTTATAGATAGATTATAGATTATAGATTATAGATTATAGATTTGCTTTAGTGGTAACCCATAGATATCTTGTGTGCTAACTTGACCTGCTACAAAAAAACGCCGAGCCATTCTTCATTTCTATGGACATGTTTGTTATATTTGTTTTTCCTTTCCTCTTCGATAGAAACATTATTTTACAATTTTCTAACAATTTTCATTTTACGCCCTCTGCTTAAGCACTTTTGTAAAGTCATCATAAATTCCTTAAAGTTCTATAAAGTCATCATTTTAAGACTATGGGGAGTGGAGGGGGGAAAGAGGGGGGAATCGCCATGTGGCACTTGTGGGGTCCATGTAGGGGGGGGGGGAAGTGTGGGGAGTGGAAGGGGGGAAGAGTGGGGGGGAATTGACATGTGGCATTTCTTTTTCCTTTTTTTTTATAAAAAACTTTAATATATTAATAAATATAATAATAATAATATTAATAATTTAATCCGAAAATTATTTAGATTTAATAAAATAATAATAAAAAAATAAATTATATAAAAAAATAATATTTATTAAAATTAATAAAAAAATAGATTATATAAAAAAATTATATTCAAACATTTGAATTTTAAACGGTTACTGTTCAAACCGTTTGAAATTCAAATTTTTCCCCCAAACGTTTGAATTTCAAATTTTGAAATTCAAACGTTTTCCCCCCAAACGGTCATATTTCTCACCCTATAAATACCCCCCTCCTCCAGAATATCAGTCACACCTTCCCTCTTCCTCATCCTTTCCTCATCCTAAAACACAATGAATAACAATGGCGGTTTTCAAGTAGGAGCTGCCAGACCTTCTAATGTCCGGCAGTACGCTCGACGGGTCCGGGGACGGGGCCCGTCCCGGAGACTACCAACTCATCATCCTTAACAACCTCCTCTTCCTCTTCCTCCACAACCTCCTCTTCCTCCTCCTCCTCCTCCTCCACAACATTGGCTAAATCCCCCTCCTCCTCCTCCTGCTGCGGCACCACCAACTCATCCTGAAGACGATGATCCCTGGAAGGATGATCCCTGGACGGATGAAGAATGGGCTTGGGCCCATGATTATGGCATGGCTACATATCAATTGAACCGACTGATGTTGTCGGCACCACAAACCTTCACCCCTCCTCCTCCTACCCTCTACCAGCAACCTATCCCCACCAACCAGACTACCCCCTACCACCACCCTATCCCCACCCCCCAGAATACCCCCACCCACCACCACCAGACCACCCCACCCCGTGAATATGGGGACCCAACCCCTGAGGACTTGGAAGCCCTCAGAGAAATTGAGGAGCAGGAGCGCCTCTGGAGCATGCCAACCCCTCCTCGTGAGTACTACTACTTCCCATCGGATGCGAGGTCCGATGGACGGGACAGCTCACGTTCCCTATCCCCCGAGTACTACACACTCGAGGACGAAGACTTTTAGGATTATATTATGTGTTTAATTAAGTAATTTAGGAATTATGTAATGTTTAAATAAGTAATTTAGGATGTGTGTTTTTTTAATATTAGTTGTAATATGTTTTAATTTTTAAATATTATGTATTTTGTGTTTTAAATATTATGTGATTTGAAAATATTTTAGTAGTTGGTTAAAAAAAATTAAAAAAAAAACTATAAAGGTTGTTTATTAATATTTAAAAGGAATTTTTTTTTAATAAAAAATACCCAACCAATAAAAACCCAACACCTCACCATTAAACCCCCCCCCCCCCCGCCCGGCTTTCCCCCACCGCCTCCCCCTCCCCGCCCCCCCTTCCCCGCCCCATGGGCCGGTGTTACCGCCCGGCATTGGCTCCCCGCCCCCCAAAAACCGCCCCACTCCGTTGAGTCTAAACCAATTTAGTTACTTTAATTTTATGGTTTCTTATTGTTATTGGTGTTGAAATTAGTGCCAACGCTATAACGATGCCGTAACAAACCAAGGTACTAATCAAGTTTCCTACACGTAACGAACCGAAATGATACCGACTAAATTACCGACACATCACATGAAAAAATACGAAAAAGTCACTACCCATCGCGGAGCGCAGACTACACTAGTTCTTCTATATATTAAAGTAAAAACACATTAATAGTGCACAACTGCTACAATGAGCCAACGAATTAGTGAATGATGTTTTTCTTTTGTTTCTTTCGATTTTTATTTTACAATATTTAAACTTTTAACAGTAAAAACAGTGGATGCCAACGATTTAGAAAAAAAGGCTACACAACCTTTTCATTAGGGGTGTCAATCGTGTCGGGTTGATAGGTTGGCGGGTTGGTGGGTTGATGGGTTGAAATGTGCAACCCGAACCCGACCCATATTATTATTCGTGTCAAATATTTCAACCCTAACCCGACCCACATAAAATCCGGGTCAACCCGAAGATGACCCGTTTAACCCATATTTTTAAATGAGTAATACATGTTCATTAGTTATAAGCGGGTTGTTGGGTTGTAAACGGGTTATCAATAAAGTGTTTAATAGTGAGTATATAAGTGTGACAAATAAATAATATAGTGTGCTAAAAATAACACAATTATAACTAACCATGTAAATAGAAATGATAAAAAAAAATAAAAATATAATAACCCGAACATAACCCGTTTTTTATATATGTGTCAACCCGAACATAACCCGTTTTTTTAAACGGGTCATGTTAGTTGACCCCGAACCCGACCCGTTTTTTATACGGGTCGTGTTAGTTGACCCAAATCTATTTTTTTTCGTGTCGGGTTCGGGTCGGTTTTCGGGTTGTGTCAATAATTGCCGCCCCTACTTTCCACCCAACTTTGGCCACTAACTTTCTTACTAACTTATGTATTTTATTTTCTTACAATTTGACCACCGAACTTTGACCGCTAAACTTTTAGCTTTTAGGATTTCTAACTTTGACCACCAAACTTTTAACTTTTAGGATTTCAAACTTTGGCCACTAACTTTATTACTAACTTGAGTACTTTCTTTTATTCCAACTTGACCACCAAACTTTTAGCTTTTATCCGCGAGTATTTTTTTGAACGAGAATAACAGTCACTTAATATTATCTTTTATGTCCACGAAACCCTCCACGCAACAGGAGCTTCCACAGCGACGCGCGATCTTTAACATCTGCCAAACACTCAACACAACAGGAGCTCTCACCGCGTTTCGTATAACAGCCGCACCTGCGGCAAAGCGCGGGCAACTAATACCAATACCTAGTTGTTATGTATATATGCGTTGCGAGATAAATATGGAAAGCCTTTTACCTATATAACTCGTCTTATTAACAGGACAAATCAGTTTACAGAAGAAGCACGAGATAAAGTTGTGAAATGAGATGAAACGTGGCAATATATATCCCACGTGGCATATCTTTACTAATTCGGACAAAAATACTTATGATACGTGTAACCTCAAAACATACATGCAAACAACACACAATTATTTCATATCACCTCTACAATAAACCTTCTTCATACCCTTTTTATTTATTAAGTCGATTTGTAACTTAAATTTGTTAAAATAAAATGGCAGACATCTGTGATGAACACGGCAACCCCATCCAACTCACCGACGAGCACGGCCGTCGAGTTCAACTCACCGACGAACAAGGCGTCCCGGTTCACCTAACCGGCGTTGCCACCACCGTAGACTCGGTTCAGCATGCTGAAATAACAACCGCTGGTCCCGAGTCCAAAACGCACGGTGGAACCAACTTCGGTGAGCCGGTGGTTGGGGGTGGAGTCGAGACGACTGGGAACGGTGGTCAACCACCGTGCCATATTGGAGTTGATGGTGCTGGAGGTGGAGCACAGCAACAGGTTGGACGTCCTGGAAGCTCTAGCTCCAGCTCTGTAAGATTAATATTATTATGCTAGTACAAGTTAATTAGCTAATTAAATAATATTATTCAGGTTTATTTACACATGAAAGTGTATTAAGTGTTGGCTAATCAATTTATTACACTACTAGAAAACCGGGCGATTGCTGCCGAAATATGGGAAAAATAGTCGTAGAATTAGATTACGATTTGCAACCGATTTCATGAAGGTCGCTAAATGAGCGACCTGCTGAGATCCGGTTGCAAATTTACCGTCGAATTATTAGATTGATCCGGACGCAAAACGGTTGCTAAAAAACCGTTTTTATACTGTATCAGGTTGGGCTTAGAAATGGTTCAACCCTATTGTACCAGACGGTTCAACATTTTGAATTGGCCAGTTGAACCGGTTTTTGGTATTAAATCAGATGAAAAAAAAAAAGTTAAAATATTTTTTTATTATTTTTTAAATAAAAGTGATTTTCATTAAAAATAAATAAAGTTATTTTTTATTATTTTTTAAATAAAAGTGATTTTCATTAAAAATATAAAATTTATTAGAGGCAAGCGGACAACAAGCTGTGTGTAACACCTTTTGAAAAGTTAAAATTAATTAATTAATTAATATTTATGTAGGTTAAAATAATTAATTAAAAATATCTGTTTGTTGTGGGTATTGAAAGCAGTCGGAGGAGGATGGCGAAGGAGGGGGTAGGAGGAGGAAGAAGAAGGGTTTGATGCAGAAAATCAAGGAAAAGTTTCCGGGACACAAAAACAAGGAGGAAACAGTTCCGGAGAAGGTGTATACCGCGACCACGAAAGTAACTGTGACGACGCCAGCAGGGCCGCTGGATGAACCTAAAACCGAACACATTCGGGTGGAGCACCATGAGGCGGAGCACGAGAAGAAGGGGTTCATTGATAAGATCAAGGATAAACTTCCCGGTCACCACTAGGTAGATTTCGATCAAGTCATCTGCAGCTGTAGGTTGTGTATATGTTTTGTGTTGATGTTTGGTGTTTGTAATAACTTTATTAGATCTTATTAAGATTGGTTTGAAATAAAGCTCTAGGCTGTATTGTAATAACTTTAGTAGATTTTATTATTTTTAAATAAAGGCTATCTAGTACATAATATAATACTAGTGGGGTGTCCGCGCATTGCTGTGGGAATTCACGTCAAGCCTCTCCTTTTATGTCTTTCTTTAGGCCAAACCAAACATCATGCTCATTGTGTGTATGACAAACAAACACACAATATTCTTGATATATCCTATAAATGAGTCGAAGACTATTGATAACTACAATCAAGTAAATATGAATTAATGTAAACGCAATAAGTTAGGCTAAAAATTAATCAATAAATATGAATTAATGTAAACGCAATAAGTTAGGCTAAAAATTAACAAATTACAAATAACTCTGACAATTAAAACAATATACGAAAACTGACCTAAAGCTTCTCACGCTTGTGACAAGTTGTGATAAGCATCATTGTTTTTGCGTAGATGTAACTAATTAAGGAAAGGAGAGTAATTGGTATATCCTGAAGTAGAGGAAAAAAAGTATCGTTTTTCTAATCGCACCAAATTGATAAAATCACCATTCTTCATAGACAACAAATAATAACTTCATGAATGATTGAACTCAACACGGATATGCTCGGGTTGACCTTCACCATGGTCAACACTTGTCCTATCATGCCTTTGATCATAATCCTTTCTGATCACTGGTCCCACTCCCACTCCCTGACGAGATCCTAACCCTGCCATGTTCTCTCTTGGGAAGGCTATCAGTTTCCTTGTATCACTGAACTATTCTTTCAGCATAAACATGAAGACTACTCATGATAATGATTATATATAAATACAATTATCAACTTGACGGCTGAAGAGAATATATGGTCATAGGTCGGAGCTCGAACCACCCAAAGGAGGTCGAGTCCGAACCAATCAAATACAAGGGTTACAAGTTAAAACCTGAAAGAATGTAAGAAAGGTCGAAGCCTAGACTAAACGGCCGATGGACTAGCTTCGGTCATAAGGCCCATGGGCCTAGGGCCGAAGCCCATCCAGGAAAGTATAAATACCTCCCAAAATTTCCTCATTTGGTAACTTCACTCACTTGTACTTTCTGTACTTTTCGTACTTACTTTCTACTTCTTAAAACCATACTTATTCTCACGCCGGAGGGTGGTCACAGAGAGACCCTTCCTCTCCCCTGTGACGAGCCTAACGGTGTCTTGTTTTGCAGGTTAATCCCAGATCTACTCAACTGTCACTTTTTCTTATCTCATCTCTCAGATCTGGTTCACCGGACCAACTAAGGGGTAACTTTTTTCCTCTTCAATTGGCGCCATCCGTGATTTGCTGTGTTCTTTTCTTTTTTCGAGAAGAGCAGAGTAATCTCTACCCATGACGGCACATTCTGAGGGATTCATAATTGAAGACGTGACAGCAAATGAAGTTAACGACGATCAGGTGGTTATCACCTCGTCGGCGCCAGCTATCACCTCCACCGGTACACAGGGAAGTGCTCAGCAATCATCTTTCTCTATTGGTGCTTCGGCTGTTAAGGCAAGTGCCTCACTGATAGAGTTCGATGATGCTTTCCTCCAGAAAAACAGAGAAGTGTTGCTTCGGCTGAAGGAACAACAAAGTAGGGAGACAGTTCTGCAAAGTGTGAAAACCAATCTATTCTCCACCGGTGGACTTGCTGCTTCGGCAGAGCTAAGCACCGGTCTGGGATCTTTCGCCACTTACTCCACCGCAGTCACCACTATGCAGATCCAAACTCCACAAGGACCACTGGCATCTTTGGGTTATACCGGACCGATGCAGGTTAGCATGCCCATGTCAGAAAGGATGCCAATTATAACAGGGGGAGACGATGAACTTACCGCTCCATATCGCCCTGCTCACATGACATCGTTCTCCAAGTTCTCTCAAAGAGTTGCAACTGCACCTCTTCCGGTTAAGCTGAAAATGCCAGCTACTGTTAAAACATATGCAGGAACCTCCGATCCAGATGACCATGTCTTTGCATTTGAAGGGGCAGCAGAGATTGAACTATGGCCCATGCCAGCATGGTGCCACATGTTCGCACAAACCCTCACCGGAGCAGCAAGGGTTTGGTTCGATGGGTTATCTGCTGGAGAAATTACCAACTGGATCGAGTTTAGAAAGTTATTTTTGATAAACTTTGCAAACCAACGACGATGCTCCAAGGACATCACGGAAGTACACAACATCCGGAGAAAGGATGGTGAATCCTTGGAGGCCTTCATCGATCGTTTCAGCAAAGAGAGTATGCAAATCCATGGTGCAATGGACCAGCTCCGAGTTTCGGGCTTCTGCCACGGAGTCCGAAACAATCAGTTGGTAGAAAAACTACATGAAGATTTGCCAAAGACAATGGAAGTACTCATGGAGCGAGCTAGAGCCTTCGCCAGGGGGAAGAGTGTCTGCGGGCAATCTTCCGAAGGAGATTATAAGAACTCCGGAGGACGCAATGTGTGGAAGAAAGGCTCTCATAACACAGATCGAAACAGTCACTGGAACAAAAACAGACAGCAGCCATATGATCGGTCGGACCGAAACAATTCTTCTAAGTCTCAAGGTTCTGGAAGAACCACTGATTTAACCAAAACTCCTCGTGACATCTTGTTAACAGAAAATTTGCAGCTCCCTACGCCTGCTAAGCAGCGACCTTCGTCCGACCGAAACTCCAAAAAATACTGTGAGTATCACCGAGCAAAAGGGCACAATACTGATGATTGCTGGTCTCTCCGGCAAGAAATTGAGAAAGCGGTCCGGTCTGGAAAGCTTTCCCACCTTCTTAAAGAAGCAAAGGAAGGGAAGCCCGGAGCAATTACAAATACCAACAACCAAGCAGTGATCAACATGATTCAAGCTATCACACCGCATGGCATTAAACGCTCCAGCTCTCACCTTGCTTCATTTATGAGCCAGGTGGGCAAGAGACGTTGCGCGTATTAATATTCGTATTTTTTAATCCAACAATCTCCAAAGTATTTCATTACTTTTGGTTCTAAAACAATTTGTCTCTGTAACAGGCAATATCATTCCCCGAGGTAACACCAGATCAGTTTCTGGAAGGACCAATAATCATCTCTGCCATCATTGCCGGACATAAGGTTCAGCGAGTCTATGTAGACAATGGCAGTGCTTCGGAGATAATGTACCATCACTGTTTTCAACGATTGGCACCTGAAATCCAGAGAAGGATGGTACAGGTATTCGCAAACATTCGTTCCGATCACATATTCCACCCGAAGCAAAATCTTTCCGACCTTCGGAATAATAACCTATGTTTTAAATGACAACAGGTCTCCATGCCATTAGTCAGTTTCTCAGGAGAGATAATTCAGCCCATGGGACGGATCACCCTTCCAGTAACCTTGGGCGCTGAAGGTCGAAGCCGAACAGAAATGTTAACATTCCTAGTGGTAGGAGCTCATTCCGTGCACAACGTCATCTTGGGACGCCCAAGCATGTGTGCCTTCGGAATGGTTGCTTCTTCCATACATGGGGCCATCAAATTTCCAACAGAAGATGGAATAGCAACTGTTCACACCGAGCAGATGCAGATCGTAGCCGAAATCCGTCAAGCTTCGAGCTCCCAAGCTACTCCAGTCACTCAGGAGTTGTCAGAAAAATGGTCGATCAACCCATGCTTTCCGGAGCAAAAGGTAGTCGAAGCAACTAAAAGGGTCTAAACAACCTTACCAAAAGTTTTGCTTAATCCATTTAAAAAATTGGCAGGTAACTGTTGGTGCACAGCTCCCACCTGACTATAAAGCTGCTTTATGGAACCTTCTAACGGAGTCCCTAGATTCTTTTGCCTGGCAACATTCGGACATGAAGGGGGTGCCTAGGCACCTGGCCGAACACAAGTTGAATGTATATCCTTTGATCCGACCAGTGCAACAAAAGAAACGAAGTATGGGGCTGGATCGGAACAAGGCTATTGCTGAAGATGTTCGAAAGCTTCTTGATGCAAATATTATCCGAGAGGTTCAGTATCAAACCTGGGTGGCGAACCCAGTTTTGGTAAAGAAGCAAGATGGGGGATGGCGAATGTGTGTTGATTTTAAAGACCTTAACAACGCTTGCCCCACAGACTGCTATCCACTCCCCGAGATGGATGTAAAAGTTGATTCACTGGCTGGTTTTCGACTAAAGTGCTTTCTTGATGCATACAAGGGTTACCATCAAATACAGATGGCAACAGAAGATGAAGACAAAACTGCTTTTATCACCGCCGAAGGGCTCTACTGCTACACAAAAATGCCTTTCGGCCTGAAGAATGTCGGTGCCACTTATCAGCGATTAATGGACAAGGCATTCAAGAATCAGATTGGAAGAAACATGGAAGTATATGTAGATGACGTAGTGATAAAAAGCAAAGATGAAGCTGATATGATGACCGATATCCGAGAGACGTTCACTTGTCTCCGGAGCATCAACATGAAGCTGAACCCAGCCAAATGTTCTTTCGGTATGGAAGCGGGAAAATTCTTGGGTGTTATGGTTGCTAAGGAAGGAATCCAGGCAAACCCGGAGAAAGTTAAGGCAGTGATGGATTTAAAAGCTCCAAAAACAGTCAAAGAAATTCAATCACTAAATGGTCGATTAGTAGCTTTGCATCGTTTTCTTTCTAAAGCAGCCGAAAGAACTTTGCCTTTCATGACAGTGTTGAAAAGTAGCTTCGGTAAGAATGATTTTAAGTGGACCGAAGAAGCCGAGCAAGCATTTGGCGAGTTGAAGCAATGTCTTAGTTTGTTACCTACTCTCACCGCACCGAAGCCAGGAGAAATCCTCACCGTTTATTTGGCTGCATCTCAGGGGGCCGTTAGTGCAGTCCTCATGGTACAAAGGCACTTAGCCCAAGTACCAATCTACTATGTTAGCAGGGCCCTCCGAGATTACGAAACAAGATATCCTATGATTGAGAAGCTAGCACTAGCTTTGGTCCATGCTTCGAGAAGGCTGCGAAGATATTTCCAAGCACATGAAATTGAAGTCCAGACCGATAAAAACATCCAGTATGTTCTCCGAAAGCCGGAGGTTTCCGGTCGATTGGCCAAATGGGCCATCGAACTAGGAGCCTTCGACCTGACTTTCAAAACCAGAGGTGCCATGAAAGGACAAGCAGTAGCAGACTTCATTGCTGAATTACCAAGTGGTTCTGACCAGCCGGAGGAACAACCTTCGGAAGAAGAACAATCCGAAGCATGGTCTCTATACACCGATGGTGCGTCAGGTGCTGAGGGCTCCGGAGCTGGCCTTGTGTTAACTAATCCAGATAACACTGAGTTTTCATATGCCCTCCGGCTCGAGTTCCCAAGTTCAAACAATGAGGCCGAGTATGAAGCATTGTTAGCTGGTCTCCGAATCGCACAGAGGTTCGGAGTCAAGAACATTAAAATTCATACTGACTCGTTACTTGTGGTTAACCAACTTCGAGGAGAATACGAAGCAAAAGATGAAAACATGGTGAAATACCTCCGAAAGGCCCAAGAACTTATAGCTTCTTTTCAGACGTACAAAGTTTTTCATGTCCCAAGAGAAGAGAATGCCCAGGCCGATGCCCTCAGTAAAATGGCATCGACCAATGCGTCTACCTCAACCCAAGGCACGAAGATTGAGGTGTTAACAAAACCATCAATTGAAGAGAGTGAGGTCCTACAAGTTGAAGTTCAAGAAGACACATGGATGACTCCTATCATGAAGCATATCACCGAAGGTTGGGTTCCGGAAGATAAGGCCGAAGCTCGAAAGCTTAAGGTCAAATCCCTACAATACCAAGTTCAAAATGGTCAGTTGTACCGGAAGACTTTCCTAGGTCCAGTCTTACGATGCCTTTCCCTCGCCGAAGCTTCATATGTGATTAAAGAAATTCACTTTGGTGTATGTGGTATACATGCCGGACCGAAAATGGTCGTCACAAAGGCTATGAATGCTGGGTATTATTGGCCCAACATGCACCAAAGTGATGTACAAGAGCTTCAAAGTTGCCAAGAATGTCAAAGAAACGCTCCAGTCAGCCTTCGAGCAAAGAACAATCTGATCCCAGTGACTGCAGCTTGGCCGTTCCAGAAGTGGGGCATCGATATTGTTGGACCGTTCCCTAAGTCTACCGGAGGGGTTAAGTATCTGTTGGTAGCCATTGACTACTTTACCAAGTGGGTCGAAGCTAAGCCAATGGGGGACATCACTGGTCATCAAGTAAAGAGGTTCGTGTGGGAGAACATTGTTTGCCGTTTCGGATTGCCACTTTACATCATCAGTGACAACGGGAAACAGTTCGCCGAGAACCCCTTCAAGAAATGGTGTTCGGATTTAGGGATTAAACAATTGTTTTCATCGGTGGCCCACTCTCAGGCCAATGGCCAAGTAGAGAGGGCCAACCGAAGCATCGTCGAAGGAATCCAACGACGCCTGGGTGGAAAGAAGGCTGGATGGGCAGATGAGTTACCCAACGTTTTGTGGGCTCACCGAACCATGCCAAAAACAAGCACCGGTGAAACACCTTTCAGTTTGACCTATGGCACCGAAGCTATGATACCAGTCGAAGTCGGCATGATCAGCCCTCGAAGGACCCACATAACAGATAATGATAGCTCTCTCCGGCTCAACTTAGATCTCTTGGAAGAAAGAAGAGAAATGGCCTCAATCAAAGAATCTCGATATAAAAAAGAGCTTGAGAAATATTATAATGTCAGGGTGAAAAAACAAACTTTCAAGGTCGGAGACTACGTCTTCCGAAGCAATGAAGCCAGTCGAGCCGAGCCCTCAGGCAAATTAGCATCGAGATGGGAGGGACCGTACTTGGTAACCGCTGTTGGAGAGAAAGGTTCATATACATTAGCCAAGATAGATGGTACCCCCAGTTCCCAGGACATGGAACGGAATCCATCTGAAGAAATGCTACATGTGAAACACTGAAGCTCGAAGCTAATGTTTAAAAGTCTTATTTTCAAATAATTTCAATATGTTTAGTCGGGATGTGACATGCCCCGAAGTTTTTTCTTTATTCTTGTTTGTAATTCGGGATGTTGATTACCCCGAACCTTTAAAGTAGAAGATGGGACGAGTTTTCCCACTTATAATAAAGAAACTTTTTAGTACACTCTGTCTATTATGTTGCACATTAATATCCGGAAAAAGACAAATAACACATGGTATAGCAAGAAGATCGGAACGAAACATAGTTAAAGTTTCCTAATCCGATCCCACACATAAAAAAAAATGTGTGCCAAAACTCATGATAACAGGCATAATTTGTTAACATGAAACCTGAAGGCCGAATGAGATAAGGCACAATGAAGGTCGAAGCATTCGAACCTATTCTTAGAAATTGCCTCGTAAAAAAAAAAGAAGGAAAAATCATGCCTATCTCACATAAAAAAAAAACAAAGTATGTGCCGAAGCACGTTGGTATATATATACAAACGAAGCATGCAAGATACAAAACCTATCGACGTCGAAGAAAGATAAGTTTACCTTCTACTTATTAAAAATCGCCGAGGAAACGGCTCCGGTGGAAAGGCTTAATAATCACCGATGCCACAACCAGGTGTACCGAAGGTCAGTCAACGACCTTATGGTTTAAAAACATGTACAAAAAACTTGCAAGTACAAATGCCTAATTACTAGACCGAAGCATATGGACGCATATCTAGGTCAACACAATAAAAAGTTAGGTTAGGCCGTTAGGCTTATTTAAAGCAGTGTAAAATCACACCCCTTCGAACCGAAGTGGGATTTTTCCATCGAGGCACGAGACAAATCACAAAATGAATCACCAGCGATACAGGGCCAACACAAACCCTTGAGAGCATTCAAAAGCATAAGAAATATCAATATAAAAGATATAGTCACTACATTCATATAAAACAAAGTACGCCGAACCAAAAAAGGTTCGACCCAAACCTACACAAAAGACTTGAACGAAACATTGTTTTTAAAACATTGCCGTTGTGGCATACAGAGAAACAGGGCTAGATAGACGGAGGCTTGAACAAATCACCGGAAAGGCCAGCTGCTTTGATCATCTCTAGGGATTCGGGGAGAAAGCGCCCAATGTGTTGAAGAAATGGAAATTCTAGAGCGTCAAAACTATCCAAAGCACCATTCAACATTTCATCAGCATTCAGCTTTAGCTTCGGCACTTTCTCCATCGGCATGCCCTTCGAGGAATAGTGATATCCAGCTTTGATGCCGACGTTAACGCCACAAGCATTCATCGCGTTATTAATGGCACCGATCACGGCCCTAAGCTCCTCACCAGTATGGACCCTTCGAGCCACAAGCAGCATACCCTCGGTCATCAGCCATTCCTTCAACTCCAAAAGCTCTTTAACTTGACCGGTCAACTGAGAGTTCGACTCGGTTAGCTTGGACACCTGGCCATCCATCTCCTTCTTCATGTGATCCAACTGGCTTCGGAATCGAGATGCTTCGACCTCGAACATCTTCTTCTCTAAAAAACGAACACAAAAATAAAAAGTTAGAAAGAACAGCACGTTGCAAACTTACTATAAGGGAAGACGAAACTACTACCTTGTAGGGCAGCATCCCTTTCTGCTTTCAAGGACGAAACCTCTACCAAGGCTTTGTCCCGTTCCTCCGAAGCCAAAGCAGCCGCAGCACCACTGGATTTCAATTGAAGGAGCGCCTGTTCCAATCTCTTCTCCAACGACCCTTTCTCCTTCGACAACTCCTCCAGCTTCTTCCCCACAGATAATAAATCTTCACCATCCATCAACGAGCAAACTTTCTCCTTCTCCACCTCCAGATCGACCCAACGACGATACACCTCTGTAACCAGACCGATGGACTGAGCCTGGTTCATCATCAAAGCATCTGCCAACACCAAGGGAGGAGCTCGTCGATGCCTATGAGCCTCAGCAGGAGTATTCAAATTCAACATCATTGTTCGGGCCGTTAAGGCGTCCAGGATCTTATCTCCATTCTTGATGTCCCAGTTGGGAATGAACTTCTCCTCGGCTACGTGAAACATTCCGTCTTAGTCTCTGGACCATACCACAAATGAGTAAGGTACTCTTTCGAGACCTCATCATCCGGAGTAGGAAACAGAGAATACCAACCCGGACCATCACACTTACCAGCAGGGCTTGAAGGGCCAGGAAAGGAATGAAGAGGGGAAGGATTCATCTGGTCTTCAACGCCTTCGGCAAATGAAACATGTGGTTCATCCCGAGCGGTCTTCCCACTGTCCAAGTGGTCAGAAAGAGTATTCAACATCCCAACTTGCTCCGATGATTCAGTGATAATGTCCTCGGGGATAACCGATAGAGGAGTCTTCATTCTCTTCGGGGTATTTCTCGAACCCTCCGGAGGTGCATCCCCCTCCGACCCCTTTCTCTTCCTTGACTTCTTCTTCTTCTTACCATCATCAGAAGAAGCCACCGGAGTCTCCGGTAGCTTTCCAGTATCCCTAGCTGGTTCAGAGGGAACGGCTGATGACGAAGCACCAACAGGATTGGCTGAAGTAGAATCCTCCGGGGACCTGATCTTATAGGAGGAGGCCTTCATGCGATCCAAAAAAGGTTTGTCCCCAGGAGCCATTTGGAAAGTTGTAAGTTCCAGCTCCGAGTCGTCGAAGGACTCTAAATGAAGACAATCCCTCAGTGACATGTCTGAAAACAAAGCAACGGTTAGCTTATGAAAAACACATAATTTAAACAAAGTAAACATAGCACAACGACTCACCCTTCTTCCTAAGCTCTACAACAGGCCATTTATCAGGCCACTCCCAACTACGACTAACACAACCCATCACTAAGATATGCTCCGGTATCCTCCGAACAGGGAATTTGTTCTTCACCAAAGCAGCATACATTTCTGTATCATATTGGAAGTCCTTCGGTAGGTCACCTTCCAAGCGATCCTCTTTCGCCCTCCATGCCATGTCCTTCGGCAGACATAGATCATCCAACCAGAACCACCTATCTTTCCAGTCCTTCAAACTAGATACCTCCCATCCCACACACTCTCGATCCTCCTTTGGGATATCAACCTTCTTTCCCTTCTTATCCTTCGGTTGCCTTTTCTCGAAGGTGTACCAGTCCCCGGTACGATTCAAACGGTAAAAAGCCCTAAAAACGTTTAAATCGGGGACGTAATCCAGTGAACGACTTGATAGTTCAAACTGGTTCACCCGGCTAAGGCCGAAGGGGGTCATTTGGGAAATATGCACCCGATGAAATTCCAGTACCTTCATCAAAAAACGAGTAAATGGTACTCGATAGTTCGCATAATTACACACACGAGTGTAAAATGCGAACTTACCGGAAGGGAAGGGGCGGATAGGAGTCCCAGGTTCTGGAAGAACAGGATTCAGGGACGAAGGAATCTTAAATTCCTCTATGAACTCGTCTAACCTACTTTGTGTCAACACACTATAGGATACACTCATGTTGTCCTTAGGCATGATTAAAAAAGAGGAATAAGGATGAAGATACACACCTTGTTACAGAGGAAGAAGATGACGATTACAGGTTGAAGGCTCGGAAGTAAGGAGGAAGAAGATGAACAGTACAGAGAAAGAGAGTAAAAGAGAGAAGTAAAAAGTAAAATTTGGGGAAGAAACTATTTATAAAGGGGGAAGAAAGGACGGTTGAGTAACCGTCCAATCAAAGCCAACAAGTGGCACTCTCGAGCCAATCAAAAACAATCACATCAAGGGTCTCTACTAAAACCACCCGACGGTCACTCTCGAAACTTACGTGAATGACACAGCTGTCACCCACTTGTTAAGATGAATGACAAAACACAGCTGGCACGAAAAAGTAAGTATGCCGAAGCTCGAAGGAAGCTGAAAAAATCCAAATAAAATTACAAGTCCTTTCTGAATACCGAAGCATTCAAAAAAGACTTCGGGGGACTTGAAGAGAATATATGGTCATAGGTCGGAGCTCGAACCACCCAAAGGAGGTCGAGTCCGAACCAATCAAATACAAGGGTTACAAGTTAAAACCTGAAAGAATGTAAGAAAGGTCGAAGCCTAGACTAAACGGCCGATGGACTAGCTTCGGTCATAAGGCCCATGGGCCTAGGGCCGAAGCCCATCCAGGAAAGTATAAATACCTCCCAAAATTTCCTCATTTGGTAACTTCACTCACTTGTACTTTCTGTACTTTTCGTACTTACTTTCCACTTCTTAAAACCATACTTATTCTCACGCCGGAGGGTGGTCACAGAGAGACCCTTCCTCTCCCCTGTGACGAGCCTAACGGTGTCTTGTTTTGCAGGTTAATCCCACATCTACTCAACTGTCACTTTTTCTTATCTCATCTCTCAGATCTGGTTCACCGGACCAACTAAGGGGTAACTTTTTTCCTCTTCAACGGCCAAATTAACTTCCGTTAACCAAGTAACCGCCGATATGAGTCCACGTAATACGCGAAAACCGTTTCCACTTCTTCTCCCTTTTTTTCAGTCTCCATGTTTCTTATTTTTTCCCTTTTCTATCATAGTGGACTCTTTTCAATAGATCATACGATTTAGTGTACGAGATATGAAAAAATTAACAATCCACCGATTTCTTTCTTTTCATGTTCGATCAGTAACGGACAGAAAATCAACTCCATCACATTCTTCTGCCCACCGCTTTGCCGTAGATATACGGAGTATTTATTCATTGGCATCTGTTTACACGACTCCATTGATCGATTGCGCTTGAACCGTCGCTGTATTCAACCTCTTCGAATGTCCAAAATACACCGTTGTTTCCGTACTATGCCGGTAGAGACATTTGCAGACGAATTACAAGCACCACAACGTGAAGAACGAATGAGAACCATGATTCACCGCCTACCGCAACCACCGCTCGGTTTGTTATAACCCAAAATAGAAAATTTGTGATTCGAATCAGCATCTACGGTACTGTCTCCGTTACCATTTTTCATTACAATTTTCATTACGACTATTAGATCGACGGAAACTTAATTAAAGTCGGTTTCTTCGAATTTGGTGATGGAATGCGTTAAATGTGTAAAAAACCACTATGCATATGTGCAACTTTTTTTTTTGAACGGTAAACTTCATTAAAACAACGGCAAAACCTCAAAAAACTGAGGCCGCCAAAAAAACCTTACAAAATATACAACGAATAAAGCGTCCAACTAGACCATTCTACGTCTTTAAATCTAGAGCGATGCTTTAGCCAAAGGAAAGCAAAACATTTGACACTAGCGACCACCTCGACAACTTTAGGAGACGCACCATCAAACACTTTTTTGTTCCTTTCCTTCCATAAAACCCAGCAAGTAATCATCACTATACCTCGAATAATCCTCTTGCCCCATTTAGAAGCCTGCACATCATTCTGCACTTGTAAAAGCTCCTTCAGATCCTTCGCAGCAGCTATCTGAATCTTGCACCAGCCTAACACAGCGTTCCAAACACTGCCCGCAAACCCACATTCGAGCATAATGTGCAGCGAAGACTCGTCAGCAGCTGCACAAAAGGGGCAGGCTATATCCGGAATGTTAACCCCTCTCCTGGATAACGCCAAACGGGTCGGAATGCGATCCTTCTCAATCCTCCACATACAAATGTTGACTTTAATAGGGACCCAAAACACCCAAACCATGAGCTGCTGAATCGGACTGTAAGCAGCTTTCCTCAAACATTTTTTTACAGCAGCCACAGAGAAGGCTTTCGCGTCATTCTCATCCCACTTCCACCTATCACGACCACCCCTGAAGCTAACCTGAGACAGCATAGACTGCAGGTCTTGAAACTCCGATATCGCAGTCACCGAATCCGTCTTAAACTCCCCCACATCAGCCAGAACAAGCGAACCTTCCTCCTTTTTAATTCTGTCAGCGACCATACAGTTCTTTTGATTATCCCCTGCATAAAGCCTAGGCCATCTCTCCATTAAAGGAACCGATCCAAACCAAATATCCTTCCAGAACCTAGTATCCTTTCCATCTCCAAGATTGCAGGAAAAAAATGATTTCAGGGACTTATCTCCTATACGGCATTTTACCAGAAAACAAGCAATAGTCTTCCAGCATCCCGTAGTCGATCTATTCACAGGAAGGAACTCCCATCTTTTGCTTTTTCCATGGATACTTTCAATCACTTGCCTCCATAAACCATCTTTCTCAACCTTAAATCTCCAAGCCCACTTAACCAAGAGAGCCGTATTGACATCCGAAAGCTTCGATATACCCAAACCCCCCATCTTTTTAGGACGAGTAACAACCTCCCACGCAACCCAACTAATACATCTACCTTCTTTTCCACCTGCCCAAAGAAATTTACGCATCAAACTCTCAATACCATCCAACACAGCCACCGGGGCTCTATACAAAGATAGATAATAAACCGGCAGACTCGAGAGAACCGATCTAATCAACGTGAGCCTCCCTCCTATAGATAACACATTGGCTTTCCAAGACAGAAGCCGATTTCTAACTGTTTCCATGACCGTCTCCCAATGAATGATGCGATTCATGTTTGCACCCACCTTAATCCCAAGATAAGTAAACGGGAGTTTACCAGGCTTACATCCCAAAACGTCGGCCATGTTCCCCACTTCTTCTTCACTAACTCCCAAACCAAAAAGAAGAGACTTATGAATATTAATTCGCAATCCCGAGCACATATGGAAGACTCTAAGAAGGCGATTTATATTCAATAAGTTCTCCTTACTCCAACCCCCCATAATTAGCGCATCGTCCGCATACAACATATGACTAACAGTCGGGCCGTCTTTTGAAAGAGAAATGCCATCAAACTCTCCCAACAAACAAGCTTTCGACACCAAGCACGCCAAGGCTTCCATAACAATGAGGAACAAAAACGGGGATAACGGGTCTCCTTGTCTCAGCCCCTTATGACATTGGAACTCAAACGTAGGAGAACCATTAACCAGAACTGCCGACCTAGCTGAATGCAAAATGCCTTTCACCCAATTTATCCATCTCGAAGGGAACCCCATCTGGCCCAAGACAGAAAGTAAAAATCCCCAGTTAACGTTGTCGTACGCCTTTTCAAAATCAATCTTCAACAGAAAAGACTTCAAACCCTTCTTTTTAACCCACGATATCAACTCATTAAGGACTAACGGCCCATCCAATATAAATCTGTCCTTGAGAAAGGCCGATTGAGAAGCTGATATAATAAACCCCATAATCTTCTTTATTCTACCAGCCAATACTTTGGAAATGAGTTTGCTGATCACCCCAATTAAATTTATAGGCCTGTAATCCTTCAACCCGACAGGAGTCTTGATCTTAGCCACTAGCGTGATAAAGGAGGTACTACATTCCTTATTGATCTTCCCAGAAGCATAGAATTCTTCAAACATCTTCACAAAGTCTTCTTCTAGGAACCTCCAAAAGTGTTTAATAAACCTGAAATTGAACCCGTCAGGTCCTGGCGCTTTATCTGAGCCACATTCAAATGCCGCTTCTTTAATTTCATCTTTAGAGAACGGAGCCACTAAGTCGTCAACCAACTCTCCAGGAACCTGTTTCAATTCATCACAAACAAACAAAGGCCTACAAGAGTAAGCCTCATTAAAATGGTTCCTGAAGAAGCGAAACACCTCTTTTTTTACTAAAGTAGGCCGAGAGACCCAAGACCCATTAACCGTCAATCCCGGGATAACATTTGCCGCCTTTCTCCCATTCATACAACGATGGAAGTAAGCGGAATTGTCGTCCCCCATAGAAGCCCAACTCAACTTATGTAGTGTAATAACCGTCATGTATATATATTGAATATATAATTTATAAATGTGTAAAAAACTAAATTACATACATTTATTATAAAATTACTTATAAAATATAATAAACCTTCTCTTAACAAAATCACCAAAACTAGATACCAAATTGATTCCGAAAATTTCTCATATAGTATAGATTTCCGCACCTCATATAGTGGTACTGAAACATTTTATCAAAATCCCGCTGCAACGCGCGGGTTAACGTTTAACTCGTTATCTATATATTTAAGAATCTAGAAATAAATAGTAATAATTGTCCCCCCGTCATCATCATCATTGTCCCCCATCCATCATCTCATCATTGGCCCACTTTTTTTTTCCTTTTTTCTTAAGTTTTCATTATTTAACTTTGGCCACCAACTTTATTTTGTAAGGGTTTTTTTTTCCTATTTTGGTCACTATGTGTTTTTAGTTTGTCCCGTAGTCTATTTTTTTAGTGTTTTAACGTGTGTGTGCGTCCGTCTTCATATGGTACTTTCGTCTGCGTACACCTACGTTCGTATAATACTTATCAGGTACGTTCATATAGTACTTTCGTCTACGTTCGTCTGCGTTCGTACCGTACTTTCGGAAGTCCCGGTGCAACGCACCGATAGAATACCACTAGTTAAATTTAAATATTTGAATAATTTCTATATAATAAGCTGACTATTAAATTTTACTTATAGTTATAGTAATATTGAGGGGTTTTCACACGAGATTTCACCTGGTATATTATTATTAAACAAATAAATGGACACGTATCGCGTAGCTATTGGACCATCATTGAAGCCTCTCGAAAGACGCTTCGAGTGCCTCAAACTTAGTGATCCGTCTCTGACCATTTCGATAAGTCACTGGGCCATTTCCGTTGATTTTCCCTAACTTTAAATTGGTGTAAACAACATAAAAAGACTGATTACACAGGTCATCACCATCACTCCCCGCCTGCAACCCCTCCTTCTTCCCGTGACACTTCCCCTTCCTTTCCCGCCACACAACAAAAGAAATGCTGTCTCAATCTCACTTTCTCTCTCTAAACCTTAACTCTCACTCTTCTCTCTCTCCATACAACATTCTCTCCTCCAATTCCTCTTCCTCATCACCATTATTATCATCATCATCATCAACCCTAACTTTACCTAAACGTCACCGTTTCATCTCCATGTCTACATCCAGACCGTCGAATGGTCTCGGTGCCGTTACAACCGTCGATGTTACCGACTCTGAACTCGATCGCTTTGCTATTATTGCTGATAAATTAGCTGATGCTGCTGGTGACGTCATACGCAAGTATTTTCGCAAGCGCTTTGATATTATTGATAAAGAAGATTTAAGTTAGTTTTTTTTTTCTTTTTCTTTTTTTTTCTATTTGGATTTACTTGTTTTATTTTAAAGGACTTTTTGTAGTACTTTGTTATCTTAGGAGCTTAGCTTTTGTACTGAGGTGTTTTTATGAAGGAAAATGCTGTTTTTGGTTGTACATGTAGGTAAAATGTATAAAAATCGTTTATATATACGAATAGCCTAAGGGATATACATGGGATATCAAAAAATATGTTATATAATCACTTTGTGCCTTGGGTACGAAAAGCATACTGCTTTTGCGCTTCGCACCTCGATTATAGGCCTTGTCGCTTTTGTTCGTCAATTGCTTTTCAAAACCAACTTTATGATTGATATGTCTTTGGAGCCCGGGGTCTCATAGGTGATAGGGAACAGCTATAGGTGGGATTAGGGGCTGTTTGGTTGATTAAGTGCTGAATCATTAAGATGGTCTGAATGGTTACGAGGCTCTGAATGGTTAAGAGCTGAATCATTCAGCATCCCTTATTAGCTTAATGGTTCAGCACTTAATCATTACATTCAGATGCTGAAACAAACAGTCTGAATGCTGAATGATTAAGAGGCTGATTAAGAGGCTACCAAACAGCCTCTAACTGTGTAAGGTTATTGTTGTTGATGTTTTATTTAATGGCTCTAAATTTGTTGTACATTTTAGGGCGAAAGTATTGGAATTAATTGACTGGCTATTGAAGAATTGAAGGAATTTACGGCTGAATTTTTTTGTATTTTTTTAGTTTTTGATTGTGTTTATTTTTTGGTTGTGGTTATTTTTTTAAAGGTCCAGTGACAATAGCTGATAGAGCTGCAGAGGAAGCAATGATTTCTGTATTACAAGAGAATTTGCCTTCTCATGCAATGTAAGTTGCTGCATTTGAGTTAAGAGTTACCAGTTTGTTTCTCATAGTCAGATGGATATTGAAGAAAGAATTCTTATGTTGTCAATGGTTTTGATGGCATTGCTTCTGTTGCAATGTGGATTAACTGATTCAAAACCAGAATGTTGCTTTGTTTCTTATAAAATGGATGAATATTCAAGGTAGCGTAGTTATTTTGTGTGTTTTTTTAACTGTGGAAAACCTAGATCCCTTATGCTATTATTAGTGATTTGATAGCATTTGCTTCTGATGCAATATAGATCAACTGATTCAAAAACAGAATCTGGCTTTGTTTCTTCTAAAATGAATGAACATGTAAGATATCATAGTCTTTACGTGTGTTTCTTAAACCGTGGAAAGCCTAAAATTCTTGTGCTATCAACGATTTTGATAGCATTGCTTCTGGTGCAATGTAGAACAATCGATTAAACCCCAGAATCTTGCTTCATTTTTTTTCCTCATAAAATGAATGAACATTCAAGGTATCATAGGTTTTTTTGTGTGTTTCTTAACTGTGGAAAGTGTACAGGGGAGCGTGTCACTCAATTAAAGATATCAAAATGGATTTGTTCAGTCTTGGCTAGCTTTTCACTTTATATTAAGTGATTGATATAAGTAGTGATTAGAAGTTTATTTGGCTTTAGTTGGCATCAAGTTTTTAAAGATTATGATCATACTAAGCATAATCGAATGGCCGAGGCTTATGTTTGGGTGTTGTCATGGAAGTATGGAACATCTTCCATAGAGAGTAGGCGGTGACAGAATCTCTGTATTGGGTGTTTAATTGGTCAAACTCTAGTTGGAATCTTTTTATTTGTCTTTCTTTGTAACTAAGACTATGAAAAACAAGAAAAGGTGAAACCAGAGTATTTGATGTCTGGTTACTTGTATAAATATGCCAAGTAGTTCATCTTGCTGCTCATAATTAAAGGAAACTGCTTAAACAAATGCAGTTATGGAGAGGAGAATGGTTGGCAATGTAAAGAGAAATCCGCAGATTATGTATGGGTTTTAGATCCAATAGATGGGACAAAGAGTTTTATCACAGGTAACTTTCTGCTATATATATTATGATATTCTAACCATCTATTTCAAGACTGATTCAAGGTGGTTGCTTTTGCTTTAATCAGGCAAACCTTTGTTTGGCACCCTCATTGCATTACTGGAAAGAGGTAAACCGGTATGAACGATTATCATTATGAAAATATGGAAATCATTCTGCAACTTTTGATAGGATATAAACATCTGAATGTTCTATTGAAGCCTGTGTATGTTATTAATTTATTATTGATATTTTCTTGGTTGATATCAGATTCTTGGCGTAATTGATCAACCTATTTTACGAGAAAGATGGGTAGGTATAACTGGAAGAACTACTAGACTAAATGGAGAAGAAATTTCCACGCGCAGCTGTCCAAAGCTTTCACAAGCATATATGTATGAATTGTTCCAACTGTCTTTTTAGTTTAACGTTGCAATTGTGTCATTATAATATCAAGTTCTGGCATCTTGTGCGGTTTTGTTTTTTCTCTTATATTTTTCTTTTTCTACTTAGGTATACAACTAGTCCACATCTATTTAGTGGAGATGCCGAGGTGGCCTTTGCTAGAGTTAGAGACAAGGTCTGTTGAGTTGCTTCTATTAATATGCAACTGATCTCATTTACCAGATACTAAAAGTGTGTCTGTTACTTGCATTCTAATGCATCACTTACTCTTTTTCTGAAAAAGAAAACGATGTATAACAGTCAAACTTCATTTTTATTCTTTATGACTCACAGGTTAAAGTGCCGTTATACGGATGCGACTGTTACGCATACGCTCTTCTGGCCTCTGGGCACGTGGATCTTGTGGTCGAGTCTGGTCTCAAGGTGAGATCTTCACATCATTATGTAAAATCATCTTAGAAGATTCTAAATTCTATGAATGAACTAAGGAATGAAAGAGATGACTTATACACACGTCTCACTAATTCCCTGAATTCGTTATTTTATATCATTTCCGAAATTTGTTTGGTATTTCTACAAACCAAGTTAAAAAGCTATATTGGTACTGTGTGATTGACATTCAACTTTGATGATGTTTTTCAGCCATACGACTTTCTCTCATTGATACCAGTGATAGAAGGGGCTGGTGGAGCGATAACTGATTGGAAAGGGAACCACCTTAGCTGGGAGGCTTCTTCCAACTCACAAGCAACGAGTAATCCTACCCTTACCAACTCAAGTCTCTCTCAATTAAATTACTTTTTCTAATTTAATAGAAATTAAGCCTGCCAAAGGGTGTGGGTCAAACTGAGCCATTTGATAAGGTATCATTTTGGTTCGGGTCAGAACAAGTTCTAACCAAAATGAGTTAAACAGGTTATTTTAGAAAGAAAAAGAACGCATCAAAATGTGTTCATTCACCCTCTGTTTTTATTGCTGTTGTGGTGTCAGTATTAACCGATACGTGGTAGTGGCAGAAAGAGGTGCTGGCCCATTTGAGCCCATATTTAGTTAGCAGCAAGCCATCATATAATTTGAGTAGACTAACGAACCCATAAACAAACAAAAGTCACCCAAATTAACCCATATATAAAGGATGGATCACAAGACTAATTTTGCTATAAACTTATTACACAATAGACATTTATCCTTGCTTTTTTTTATTTCCCAAACTAGATGTGGCAAATTTTGACTGATTTTGTTTTATTTTGATTTTGCGTTTGTCATATGTTTCCAGGTTTTAATGTTGTGGCAGCTGGGGATAAACAACTTCTCCAACAAACGTTGGATTGTTTAGAATGGCACTAACTTTCAACATGTTTCTGGGGAGATATGTGTTTTTAACAGTTTGTGCTATGAAACTTGTGCAGATCTGATCAGAAATTCAACTTAAGTTATCTCTACAAGATTTCATTTATTTGCGAAACATGTATTCGAAATAATTACGCTAAATGCGTCACTGGTAATGTATGAATCATCGCTGGTGTTAGAGGTCTACTTGTTTATTTGAAAACGGGTTAGAATGTTAGATCTTTATCAATGGATGCTCATGGTTTGTTTGTAATGCATGGAGTGACTACTCATGTGAGTGGTGATAGATATGATTTTATGACCCATCACCTCGGTGGACAGGTTACGCTTGTAAATGGTGAGCAGTGTGGGATGAGCGTCGTTATTATGCATGCCAAATTATAGTTTTCAGTGATGTTCATATTGTAGTGAATATACTACAATTTATGCGCAATATCAAGGTCCCATTATGCGGGGTAAGGTTTTATCAAAGATGAAACTGCCACGCCCTCGATGAGTGTAAACCCTCCTCGTATATTGCTACCTTAACATCACAGGCTCTGAATGGTAATCAATGTCCTTCCTTCGAATAAGCTGCTCCCAAATTGTCTAGTGGGGAAACCAATTTATTTAATAAAAAAGACAAGTATATGACTAATTATAATCAAAGACTTTACAAACCCATGTTATTCAAAGATCTTGTGCTTCTAGCCATACCAAATTCCTTACTAAGCTTACATATATCTCTGTTATGGATAAAAAAACCATTGTTCTTTGTGTCACTACCATTTAAGCAGGAATGAAGATATCAATCCTAAAAAGCCAGTCGTCCAGGAATAAATCCTAAACACTCCCAACTCGCAATTCAAGAATGCCTAGAATTGGTAAACCAATATCTCATCGAGCCAACATCTTCTGGTGGGCATGTGAAGCATTTTATGTCAATAAACGAAGTGAACAAGTTCGGGGAAATTTAAGGTTGGTAATCAACTATCAACCATTAAACTAATTAGAAGATGATAAGTTCTCATTACCTAAAAAGTTATTTCATTCATTCGTAATGCGAAGGTTCATCAAAGTTTGATCTTAAAGCCGGCTTAAGGCAATTAAGTATCAAACTATTTGGTTTTAAAAAATGCTCCATCAGTCATCCAAAAGGCAATGGTGCTCATATTTGAGCCTACTCTCAATAATGACCTGATATATATTGATATCTTCTGGAAAATGAAGAATCACATATGGAGTTACTTATAAAATTTCATTCCATAGTTAAGCAATATATAACTATGCTCTCTAAAAAGAAAACGGAAGTTGGCATTTGTACTATGGATTTTCTAGGAATGAAAATTGTTGATGGCAAGTATCAACAACCACACATTGCTAAATAATACACAAGTTCCCTGATAAGCTGACGTCACAAAGAGGTACAACAATTCCTTGGAATGGTCAAATCATACAGTACACGGTGCCCATGCTGAAAAAGAATCTACCAGCTTGGTCGAAAAAGCAACCACAGGCTGTCAAAGATATAAAGCTACTTGATGTGATGCCACCTTTAAAGATTTCTACAACAAATGACAAGAATCTTACAAACAGATGCCAGTGATGATCTTCTACATCCTAGGTCTTCCCGTTCCATCATCTGGCTTATGTTCTTCATGTGGCATTAAGACCGAATGACTATGAAATTACGTTGATGCTTCCACATATTATGGGTAACGTAGGAGACATCTCTATTTGAACAATCGGCAGCGGTCTTGCTCGCATAAGATGACAAAGGAGTTAGGGCAATATATGGCTACAAAAGTGACACGTTCAAGGAGTCGAAAAGACATTATCACACCACATAAAGAGATCCTAGCCGTCAAAAGATGAATAAAGAAATTCCAATTCCATCTGATTGGACATAATTTTCATATCACGTGATTAAGAGTTATAAAAGGTATGGATGAGCTCAATACCGATACCGAAAGTACCGATCCCAAAAATCATCATAATGGGCACCGGTTCAGTACTAGTATTTGAGGGTAAAAATCAGTAAAAAATAGAGGTACCCTATTGAACCGGTACCAACCAAAAGTACCGAGCAAAAACGCCAAAAGCTGGACACCGTATTGGTACTGAAAATCATTCGGTACAGAAAATTTGATACCAGTACCCGGTACCATTTGCGATCATCCCTAATAAAAGGTTTAACACACTGTTTTAACGATCACTAGTCATTTCATGTGATTTTATCATCATCGAACTAGAGAGCGATTTTAAAACGCAATTCAACAAATGGCTTAAACGAGAAAATATCCCAAGTTCGAAACTTAAAACACCACAATCCTTCTGTGTTCTGGGGATCTCTCAACACAACTATGATTGCTTGACATACATTTTGAATAAACACAACTCTCTTACAGAACATTAGCAGCAAATCATAATAAAGTAATTCCAAAACCAAACACCAAGAACAGGCATACATCTGTCCCTGTATAGTGTAATGGCCAACTACAAACTCCAACTGCTTTATGTTTCACCCTCTTCTTAATCTTTCCCAAAGTCAGCATTGTAATGAGCACTCGACTCCAGCTTCTTCGCCTCATTCAGTTTCCTCACAGCCTGTATACAATACAATATCATTCACTCAAATCAGATATTTTAAAGAATATCTAAATAGCCTTGATGTTCATGTTCTAATTCTAAACTGATTTAAAAAATCAGGTACCTTCATGAAATCTTCATGGATGACATAATCTCGTTCTGCACGGATTGCTGACATACCAGCTTCAGTGCACACATTGCGAAGATCGGCTCCATTGAACCCCTGAACCAAATACCATTGGTCAGAATTCAATCAAGTAAACAATAAGAGGTGTAGGTTAAAACTAAAAGTGGCTTTTTTATCACCTCAGCAAGCTTGACAACAGCCTCGTAATCGATTTCACCATGTTTAGCAATCCCTGCAGCATGGATTTTAAGAATTTCCATTCTTGACTGCTCATTTGGCAGTGGAATCTCTATTTTCCTATCAAGTCGACCTGGACGAAGAAGAGCTGGGTCCAGAACATCGGGTCTGTTTGTAGCCATTATCATTTTTACCTGGAAAACATTCATTGGATCATTATGTCTTTCTGTATGAATTAACCTCGATGTTAGAATTTTAAATGATAAGTCTTTTGGTAAATCAATAAAACATAGACCATTATCTAGAGGTGGCAGACTAGCAGTTTAAGAACTATTTACCTGTGTGTAGGTCGACTCAGGTTATGTTTGGGTAATTGGGTCAAAGGCGTTCAATGTGTCATTTTAAGATAGCTTCCTAAATGGTATTATTATCGAAACAATCGTAGCAAGGGATTCATGGATAGATGTGTTTGATGCATTTGACGGCCTCCATGGGGACTAATTTTTGTAAGCATATTTATATTAAAAACGTGTTTCAAGGTGATCTAACTTCCAACCAGTTCAACTAAAAAAGAATACCCATTTCAAGAAATATGGAGCAAACAATTGAGACTAGATATACTTCAAACCTTTCCAAGCTGATCAAATCCATCAAGCTGATTCAACAACTCCATAAGTGTTCTTTGAATTTCACGGTCAGCACTGGTTCCTTCACTGAAACGACGCCCACCAATGGCATCAATCTCATCCATAAATATGATGCAGGGCTGAAATAACCAACCAACAATCATAACACTTGTTAAAAATAAAAATAAAAAATAATGATAACTGAGAAAAGCTGTGCAATACAAAAAAATGGTAATGAAGAGGTTTAGGGCTTTAGGCAGTACTTGGTGGTCGCGAGCATAACTGAACATTTCCCTGATTAATCTTGCACTCTCACCGATGTACTTGTCAATAATGGCACTTGACACAACCTGTATTAAGTTTTGCACAGAAGTTGCATACATACACAGTTAACACTTAAATTGAGATCAATAATAGTTTATATATAAATACAAAAAATACCTTTAAGAAATTGGCATCTATATTGCTGGCAATTGCTCTAGCTAGTAATGTCTTGCCGGTACCAGGAGGTCCGTAAAGAAGAACACCCTAATTATAGGAAGAAAATACATATATGTCTAGATTATACATTTGTAGCTTCCATGGTGATTTCATAAGAAATTATGAAACAATTTAATTTTTTTTATAGCTATCAATTTGTACCTTGGGCGGTTTAATGCCGACCCTTAAAAAGAGCTCTGGATTCATCAAAGGCAACTCTATGGATTCCCTGAGCTCACGAATCTGATCTGATAGCCCACCAACTGCAGAGTAGCTAACATTCCCAGGGTCTTCATGAAGCATGTTATAAACAACTGGGTCAACCTTTAAATTGTTACAAAAAGTGTTAGTACTTAGTAAAAGCAATAAAATGTACAACAGCTGATTAAATTATTAAAAAAAATTCTTTTAAGATCTAGCGCATATACTTACTTCACGGGGGAGTGCTCGCATAATTGTCAGAGTTGTCATGTCAAGAACCACTCTAGTTCCAGCAGTTAGTTTTTCCTTGTCCACTTTACTGCGGCATCCAACCACATACCTTGGACCACTACTGGCTTTAACTATCACTGCAATATTATATATGATATATATTAATTCACAACTGTATTTTAGTTCCAAAATAGTATGAATTATCATCATGTACCATTGATTAAAAAACTGCAAAGTAACTCCACAATGGTTTTAAATTTTTGTTTCACACACTACATATTAACTTGCCTATTAGATATTAGATTTAGAACAAGAAAGTGAAAATTAAAATATAGTGTACAGTCAAGTCATAAGAAAGAAGAAAATTGGAAGTGCTAGTTACATCTTTCATTGTCCAAAGGTCTTAGCACTTCGCCAATGATCTGTCCAACACTTTGAAGGGACTTCAAATCATCTTCAGTTTTCGCATAATCCTTCTTTGTGCTCCGCAATGTCTCTCTCACTGCAAACATAGATTTTTATACAGTCAGTCACAATAAGAAAAAAATGTCACTGATGAAAATGTCAATATCAAGTAAACAAATATCCAAGTAACAAAAGCAACCAGATACAAACAGAATGGAACTGTTTCGCCCAGCCTAAGACCTTGGTCCTTGTAGACCAAATAAATGCTAACCTACAACCTGACTTGCTTATAGTAGTAATATAATAATATAATACACATACTGCTTTCTTTTTCAAGATTTGCAGCAAATAACCTAGGAAAAAAAACGGAAAGCAGGAAATCCCACAGTACAAGAAACAAGAACGAAAAGGAAAAAAAATGAAGGATACCGAATGTACTTAAATCCAGGAAAAAGTTCGTGCTTGAGGGAAAAAACCGGGTAATAAAACAATTCCCATCATGGAGCATTGGAGTGGAAACTAAAAAAAATAGGAAGTGATTATGCATGTATATAAGACGATATATTTCTTTGTGAATAACATTTGAGCTTGCGTAGAACAGTAGCTATGGTAAAAATCATATCTTTAAAGTATAACTTAGAGGATTACAACAAAATAATGGGAGATGTGATGATTGATGAAGCAAAGTTATCATTTTGGCCTTTCCAAACAAGAACAAAATCAGGGTAATGTTATGGATATCATATCAGAAATACAATGATGAGTGCTTTATAAAAATTAAAAAAAAAAAAAAAACCCAGCAACATCAGCAGTAACCAGGGCATCAGGCTGCGAAGTGAAGGTAATAATTCTTATAGGAGATATACACTACTACTCTTGCGCAGGCTAACAAAGTTTTATACTAATAGTCTAGGAAAGAAGCTTTCATGACACTGTTTGGCCCTACTTCAAGGCCAGGTACTACTTCGGATACAAATATACAATACAACCAATCACAATGCCTAGTCAAATAGTTAGATGATCATACAACAGTAAAACAGTTAAGTTGTGCATGTCCAGTTAATAATAAGAACACCTACTAATCTTCATTGAAATCTATGCAGATAATATCGGTGATATATTTATTGTCGACTATCGATCCCCATGTAAATAAGCATATTTCAAGAGTTCAAGGTTCAAACCCTAAATTAAATTAAATGTTAAATATTAAAGATATTATTATATATATACACAACCAGTTCATTCTACACATGAATCAGATATCTAATTAGGCAATAACAGAGGACGTGAATGAAGATATAAGCCCTAATAAAACAAAATTACATAATAAAAGTAAATAAAGATATAAAATAGACCGGTTCGAACTCTGGAGTCGAGCTCCTTGTGCTGAAGCATCTTTTTCCGGTAGTCGGTGACGGCTGCCCGTCGACGAACTGCATCTTCTCCGTCGGTCGACATCGGAAAATTGTGATCTGTTTGCTTGTTGTTCAAGAGAACTAACTCTGTTGCTTGCTTTACCCAAAATCAAAATGTTTATAAATAAATAGATAACTCTTTTATAGATAGATGAGATGAGATATGTAATATCTTTAGGCCCATATTTCAGGCCCAATTCAAAGTTGGAGACTTGGAGAGTACTGATTTTTTTTTATTTTATTTTTTTATTTTAGCTGGTTTTAAATTCAGGCAATATAACTGTTTATTTAATGCGAACACTTTATTCACACACTTGGTACTATCGGGCTACAAGGTCTTTTTCTACTTACTCTCACTCATGTGTAGTGTTTGATCCTTTCGTTGTTTCCATTGGACGTTAATTTGGTTGTCGTTGATATACTTGTTGTGAAGTTGATTAATTTTTTCGGTCGAGATTAGCAATGTGTTTTTCCATCAGTGACGAAGCTTGAAAAAATAGTGGTGGAGGCCGAAAATCACGAGGCCCAATTTTTTTCTTGTCAGTGGGGGATGGACTCAATTGATATAAAAATTACCTACGAAAATTGCAAATTTCCACCATTGAGAAAAAAACAAGGGAGCAGGGCACCCCGGACCCCATTATCCTTCCCCCTTGTTCCGCAAGTAATTTGTCATCAACTATAGCATTGTATAATGATACAACCCGAAATAGTATGGTATATTACAAATTCGTACCAATTTGTGTGATAATCTTGAACGGTCCAATAAAGCTTCAACTCAACTTACTCGGCTCTCTAAATAAACCATTAATTTCTACGTGAAACTTTCAACATTACACGGTCCAAACATCTAATTCACTTGGCCGTCTTCTTTTGTCAGCATAATACGTTTGTGAGCTGATAAAATATACACGGATTAAACCTTGGTTAAAATTGACCGCAATTGTCTTAGTGTGAGATGCATTAGGTCATATTTACATCTTTAACATTTAATTTAATATTTAAGTTGTAGTGTTAAACATGACAACATATTATACATATATTAAAAACATGGTCGGTGGTGACCATGCATTTTAGTTAGTGACCTTCAACTTTTTTAAAGTGACATTATCTACCCCTCAAGTTTATTTTTGATAAAAGCCAACTTTCTAACTTGACATAATTGCCCATATAGTTTCTAACTTGACAAAAAAAAGGCATCCTTACTTTCTAACATCTTTTTAACCCGCAAACTTTTGACATGTAACACATTATAGCCACCAACTTTTCTATAAACAATATAAATTCACGTTATATTTTTTTCTTTACTTTCTAACTTGACAAAAAAGACATCCTTACTTTCTAACATTTTTTTAACCCGCAAACTTTTGACATGTAACACTTTATATCCACAAACTTCTCTATAAACGATATAAATTCACGTTTCGACATATTTTTTTTTCTTTTCTAAAACGAGTTTGGTCAAATATAAAACGTTTTCATTCTTATTTTTACGTATGATATCGGTTAGTCTACAATTTTGACGTAAATTTTGTTCGAAAATGAGTCGGAATATAAAACGCTTTAATTTGACAGTTAAAATTCGAGTTACTTACGCTTCTGATAAAATACATAAACAACCCTTTAACTTTAGAAATTGGTATTTACACCCCTGCACTTTCTTAAAAACTTTATAAAACGTCATTTTCACCCCCCCCCCCCCCTTGAGTTCTAACTTCTCGAATTTACCCACCGTATTTCATTATTTAAGCTAAAGGAAAAACAATTTTTTTCTCACGTTGTTATTATTGTTTATGTGTCGGTATAAATTCATGTTTCGACGTAAAAAATAATTTTATGTACGCTTTCGGTTGGTCTACGTTTGCCATACATGTTGGTATAAATTCATGTTTCAACTTAAACGATATAAATACACGTTTCAACATATATTTTTTTTCTGAAACGAGTCTGGTCAAACATAAAACGTGTTCATTCTTAGATTTACGTATGATATCGGTTGGTCTACGATTCTGACATAAATTTTGTTCGGTAATGAATTAGATAAAATATAAAATCTTTTAATTCGACGGTAAAAATCCGAGTTACCTACGTTTCTGACTTAACTGTGTTCGGAAACAAACGACTCAGCTCAAATATAATTTGTTTTAATTCGCTGGTATAAAATTGAGTTATTGTACATTTTCGTACGTTAACGCATCCCATGACGTGTCGCCACATGAAAACACCTTAAATGTTTCCGCCGTAACGCGCGGCATATGTTAAGTATCTAGTCTTAAATGAAAATATAACATTTAACATCATTTACAAAATGAAGCACTATCAATATGTTACATCTAAAGTTTTAAGATGCTACAAATACAACGGTTTGAGAGGATGAATAGAAGAGAAAAGAATTCAACACGATGAGCGTTGGAAGCTATATATTTTTGTAACTTTTCTTTTTATTAAAATCATCTTTTACCAAGAATAGAAACTATAATTTTCAAGATCTAAAACATACAATCCATTACCAATTCCATAAAAACACAAATCCTCTTCTAATCCAAAATCCAAAACCATTATATATACTAAAATTGTGATCGATGGACACGACAAAAAGGGAGGAAAAACCAAACAAATGTGTAACAACAAAAACATGAATATCCCTCCCTTTGTCTTCTCCGACAACAAAACCTCACCTCCCATCCGAACCCAAATGGGATAACTATCATGGCCATTCTTCTCCGTCTTCTTCTCCTTTCCATCACCGTCTCCACCTTCTCCGCGGCCCCAACCAAACCCGACACCTTCAAACCCCCGGACAACTACCTTATCGATTGCGGCTCCTCCTCTCAAACCACCCTCCCCGATCAACGCACATTCGCCTCGGATTCCTCCTCGTCGCAATATCTCCAATACCACGGACGCGAAATCAACGTCCATGATCAATCCGCGAATGTCCCTCTTCCTATTTACAAAACCGCAAAAGTTTTTAATGCAAAAGCCACATATTCATTTCATGTTACGAAGCCTGGTTGGCATTGGATAAGGTTACACTTTAATCCTGTCAAAAACAATGAGTTTAAGTTAGATGAAACCAAGTTTACGGTCGTTGCATGCAATACGTTGGTTCTTTTGCATGAATACACCCCTAAAGGTGTTGAAATGCAAGAGTACCTTATGAATGTTACCTTGCAAAATTTAAACATAGTGTTTTTCGGCGAAAAGGATTCGCCTGCGTTCGTTAACGCGATCGAAGTCACTTCGGCTCCTGATATGATCGTTGCCGAACATGTTGATGCTCTTTTTCCCGTAGGGAAAAAGGTTTACGGGATGACTAAGTTTTCGTTTCAGAAAATGTATAGGCTTAATGTGGGAGGGGGTGAAATCGGGCCGGGTAATGATACATTAGGGCGGTATTGGGATAATGATCGCGGACATTTAAAGGTTCAATCCTTGGCAAAGAGTGTGTCTATTGCACCTAAGGTTGTTACGTATTTAGAAGGGGGTTCGCCTTTGATTGCACCGCCTACGGTGTATGCATCCGCGGTCGAGATGGGGAATTCGGAGACGAGTAACGCTAATTTTAATGTGACATGGCAGTTTGATTTGGATCATTCGTATCCGTACCTTGTTCGGTTGCATTTTTGTGATATTGTGAGTAAGTCGTTGAATGAGTTGTATTTTAATGTGTATGTTGGTGGGAAAATCGCAGTGTCTGCGCTTGATTTGTCGACGGTGACAGGTGGGTTATCGGTGGCGTATTATAAGGATTTGTTTGTGGAGGCTTCGTTGGTGTCGAAGCCGTTCTTGGTCCAGATTGGTCCGTTGAATGAACCGATGGGGACCAAGAACGCGATCCTGAATGGGGTTGAGATATTGAGGATTAATAATTCGGTTAATAGTTTGGATGGCGTGTTTGGTGCGGATGGAAAGTCGGCCACGGGTCCTAGCCGGGGCACGGTGGCGGCGGTTGGGTTTGCAATGATGTTTGGAGCGTTTGCGGGGTTGGGTGCAATGGCTGTGAAGTGGCAGAAGAGACCTCAAGATTGGCAAAAGAAGAATAGTTTCTCTTCATGGTTGTTGCCACTTCATTCCGGTGATTCGAGTTTTATGTCGTCGAGTAAAACCTCGTTGGGCTCGAAAAAGAGTGCGTTTTATTCGTCAACGATGGGTTTGGGTCGATATCTTTCATTTGCCGAGTTGCAAGAAGCCACGAAAAACTGGGACTCGAATTCGATTATCGGTGTTGGTGGTTTCGGGAATGTGTATCTTGGAGTACTTGATGATGGTACGAAAGTGGCGGTGAAACGAGGAAACCCGCAGTCTGAACAAGGCATACACGAGTTTCAAACCGAGTTGCAAATGTTGTCTAAACTACGCCACCGTCACTTGGTCTCATTGATCGGGTACTGTGACGAGAATGCTGAGATGATCTTAGTGTACGAGTATATGGAACACGGGCCTATGAGGGACCACTTGTACGGGAAAGGCTTGCCAACGATCTCATGGAAGCAAAGACTAGAGATTTGCATCGGGGCAGCACGTGGGCTTCATTACCTCCATACCGGGGCGGCCACGGCCATCATCCACCGTGACGTGAAGTCCACCAATATTTTACTAGACGATAACTTCATTGCAAAAATGGCAGATTTCGGGCTTTCGAAAGACGTAGGGATGGGGGAAGCCCATGTGAGTACCGCGGTTAAAGGAAGTTTTGGGTACTTAGACCCTGAATATTTTCGTAAGCAACAACTAACAGATAAATCTGATGTGTACTCTTTCGGGGTGGTGTTATTGGAAGTGTTGTGTGCCAGGCCCGCAATCGACCCGGCCCTACCAAGAGAACAAGTGAACTTAGCTGAATGGGCCATGCAATGGAAACGAAAGGGTCTATTAGACAAAATAATAGACCCGAATCTGGTTGGCCACATCAATCCCGAGTCAATGAACAAATTTGTAGAGGCAGCTGAAAAATGTTTATCTGAATACGGGGTTGACCGGCCAACCATGGGAGATGTTTTGTGGAACTTGGAGTATGCATTACAACTACAGGATCAAGAGAACACAGAGGAAGGAAGCAACGGGTTGGGCTCAACTTTAGCAAACGGCGCACCACTCGCTCCAGTTGTTGATAACAGGCCCATTACGACACCTGCTCAGGCTAGCCAAAATCCAGCTGAAGTTCAAGTCATTGAAGAGCATTCGGGTACTACCATGTTTGCACACCAGGCGAATCTAAACGGTCGATAAAAAGAGGTCGAATAATTTGGTCATGTAGAAGATAAGTTGTGTACTAGCATGGTAGTATTCAATCGTTCCTTGGTTAGTTTAGTTTGTATAACTGTAATTGTAGCTAATTCTAGTCGAACGGATGATATAGGACTCTGAGTTGTTCGTGTAATTTGATTGTTAGTGGCTTGATTATTCTGAGTTAAAACAGATCCTAGAGCTTCAAAAGTAATTTGTAAACAATGGAAATCACGCATATATTGGCTAACACCCAACTAAATATATTATGAAGAAACTAATTCCAAACTTATACAATGAATCCCTATTTGAATTGATATATAGTAAACCTAGTTAACCTATCATATTATAATATAAGTAAGCTACCATTTAATTAATTTACAATAATTATCTAACAATTAATATATCTCATATATACAAGTGACAATTCTTGGGACGATCCGCAATCTAATCCGAACACGACACGATAAAAAACAGGTTTGGGTCACAAACACAACGTTTAAAAAACGGGGTCGGGTTCGAGTTAACCCGTATTACACAGGCCAGGTTCGGATTGGCCCTATAAAACACAGGTTGACCCGTCAACCGGTTTAAGTATTTAGAAAAAAAAACTTTTGTATTTTTTGTTTTCGTTTTTTCCGTTTCCATTTTACATAGCTAGTTATAATAATGTTAGTCTTCGCTCACCATATTATTTACTTATCACATTAAAACTAACCGTTAAATATGTAATCGGTAACCTGATTACAACCCAATAATCCGCTTATAATTCGTCAACATTTGTGACTCGTTTAAAAATACAAGTTAAACGGGTCATGTTCGGGTTTACCCGAATTTGTGTGTGTGCGGATTAAGGTTGACACGGATAATAATATAATTGATTTTTTGTGATATATTTAACATTTAAATGCATGGTTCTCTGATTCCATACTTTTTGAAGTTCCCTGCTAAATCCATCATCCATATATATAAGGATGGTAAAAATTTAAATTTTACAGTTTTTTAATAGTTAAGTAATCTAGCTTTTAAAACATATTGGTGACTTTTAAACCAACAATTACTCACGATTTTCAAACTGTCATAACCTCTTAATACGTTAATAGTTTAAGTATAGTATTGCTATATGTTTTTTAAATTAAAAAAAATTAACATATTACCTAATTGCTAGTAACAATCAGAAACTTCTCATACGTTGATATTGTTTTTAAGAAAATTACATTATAAAAACGAACACTTTATTATATTTAATTTGAGAACACAGGACAAGGAATAAGATCAATTTAGAACATAATAGGATTCACATAAATATTCTAACATAGAGCAAAACTAACATTGAAGAGATTAGTTAACATCAATCAAAAGATGATTGTCTAGTTTTAATACAATAAGGGTTTATTAGTGCAAGTTATCTTAATTCCGTGATTGATGAGTGGGTAGGTGGGGTATGTGCACCTCTCATCCATCGGAAAGTAACGAGGCTAATCTAAAAATTAACCTATTACCAAGGTTTTTAAACCCGGACCGGACCGACCGGTTCAACCGGTCAGACTGGGGACCATCACTTCTTCCGGGCTGGTCCGGTAGCTAGGACCATTCCTGCAGAGGACCGCCTAGTCAAACCGGGGACCGGCGGTCGGACCAGAGAACCGCCGTTAAATGGGCCGGACCAGTCATGAAACTCGTTGTTTGATTTACAGTCATCCCTTCGATTTGCATATTTCCTTCGTTTTGCAACCTCTAACGTTTCATGTCTTGAAGTTCAAGTTGCATCATTTTCATCGAGTTGCAGGTCGCTTGCAGCCGGTATCACTCACACCATTTGTCTTCTTTTTCAACTCTCTATCTATGGTTGAAGCTCTATGTTGGAAATGAGATGGTACGATGGTTTAGTAGATCGGAGAGAAGACTACAAGATTGATGGAGCATGGAGCACATGAATATTAATATTTAGACGGGAAATAAATAAAATAATGTTTAGAAACCCAATGGCAGTACACACCTACACAGCTACAGTTGTCTCCAACTATTTTCAATTGATTTTAATTTCTATTTTTTTATTCTTAATTCTAATGATTTGATAATTTGTTTGTATTTTTAATATTAAAATTATATATGTTAAATCATATATATAATGTTATCTGATTCTAAGATTCGATTGGACCGGTCCGACCAGTGAACTAGTAGGGTGACCGATTTGATGTCCGGTTTGGTTATAAAAACAATGCCTATTACCTTATCTATTATAATAATATATATAGAAGAATTGATAGTTGCTATTCAATGGTGGCCTCAACCTCCCCTTGAATGTGCCACGTGGCATAATAATGTGAAGATTTTATTATTTTTGAATTTTTTCGTTATGTATATATTCATCATTCTCTCCCAAAACCCTAGAAAGCTTCCACCAATTCTCCTCCACCTCCAAAACCAACTCCGCCATAACACCTCCTCTCCTCTGCTCTCCTCTCCGATCCGACTCCACCTTTTCCCCAAATCATCTCCTCCCTTGGCTTATTTATCCTGTGATTTCTCCCAACCGAATCAGTCCCACAGTTCATCCTCCTCATCAATCTTCAGTGTTTCCCTCTCCTAAAGTTTTTTCATAGGTAAATCAAATCTCCGTTTCGAAATCTCCATTTCTACCTAAAGGTTAATTTCTATTTGACGAATGAATTTGTTTTTATTTTAATTTTTTAGTCATGTGTTTTAATCTGTTAATCAGGTCTGATTGATTTCGTTGTTTTAATCATATGCAATTGATTTGTAATATGATTTTGATTCATGTTCAGACACCCTAATTTACATATTACTTTGTGCCGCCTAATTATTCACCCACTGATTAGATCTTGCTCAGAGTTTGATTATTAGGCTTCGCGCTTACGGATTCTCTGTTTCTACCTCATCAAATCCTTAATCAGGTCTGATTTTTTTTTCGTAAGAATGTGTTCTGATTTTTATGGTGGATAATTTGCTCAGATCGGTTTAATGTTACTCATATTTTTGGAGATTCTTACATCTGCTATTCATATCTTTTGGTTTTAGGAATTGCTTCAATGTAACCTGTATGTGTATGTTAAAGTGTATGTATGTTTTATACAACATATTATCTTTGCTGATGATTTATGTGTTCTAAGTTATGTTGACGTTGTTAACAATGCTGACCAAACCCATGTTAATTATACACATAAAGATTAAAATTTGAACCAAACCCATGTTAAAGATTGAAAGATCTTTATCTTATGTATGTATTTGCACTTGCTTATATGTGTTTCACATATTGTTCATCCCCAATTCCAAGATTATGGGTTCGTTATATGGTATGTTTCTGCTGATCTTCGTGACAAAATCTGGCCATCCAAACCATTGGATACGTGTCTTTCATTTGAACAAGAATGTGGTTGTACATTGGATTTGGTTAATGAAGAAAAATAGGCTCAGGTCTCTGATATATTAGTATGTGCAAGTCCTTTGCGACAAAACATCCGATACCTGTTCCGAAATTTAGTTATGTTGTTGTATGTTTTACTCCATATTATCTTTTTTCACAATAATATCATCACTACCAATTTCTGTTTGTTTGTGCTTCTTTTTATTAGTTTCAATAATAATAATCGAATTGTGAATCGGTGCTCTAACATGGCGGCCGGTCGTTCAACCTTCTGTGCACTAAACAGGTAACATAACTCATATCCTAATCCTATACCTCTTTTTTCACTTCATACAAACCATAACAATTTTTGTCTATAAACCCTAGGAATCACATCAGGAAGACAAGAACTAACGGTTTACTGAGGTACTTATCTTTTTCTCCGTCTTCAGTTGCATCGAAACCGGAAATCGTTTTCCGTTGCTGACGTGGAATCAGCTGATGGTGATGATTCACACTCTCTTCTTTATGGTCTTTGTTTGTAAATCTTGCATAAAGTTGTTACCTTTTTTGTGGGTTTTGTTAATCTTGAAACAATTTTGACTTTTCTAAAGTCAAATGTTGTACTTTCTTTAGGGAGTTTGATGATTGTTTGCATAAAGTTTTTGTTTTTTTTAATGAGTTTTGTTTTTAATTTGAGATATGATAAACAACAGGGCGAACTTTTCATCTTAAATGCTTTGATTTATATGGATATTTTGTATTGAGAAAGTTAGTCTATTGATACTACACTTTGTGCCACTTTTGACCAGTTTGACATGGTTATCATTTATGCATTTGATTTGATCACGCGTCTCTCTCTCTCTCTCTCTCTCTCTTTTAATACTTTGAACAGGTTGAGGAGATTGATGAAGTTGAAGGCAACTTTGATGACCCATTTGTTGTTGCTGCTATTGTGACAGAGAGACAACTATATCTAGACCTTTATGTGCTCACTTAGTCACTTGCTGATGAACCAACTGGTAAAGGATCCCGCACTTTGCAGTGCTTTCATTGGGGACACACTGTACATGTTCAATTGGTGGAATTGGTGCAAATTGCTATAAAGAAAATGCCAGTTGCAGTCTTACGCTTACCTCTTACTAAAGTCTGACCCATTAACCATACAATCTAAGCGGTTACAAAAGGCCAGCTACAAGCACAATGTGAGCCATTACCATATGCAAGTTGAAGTATGAATATTTGATGCCACATTTAAATACAACGATCTAAGAACATACCATGTAGCATAGCAGCAATACTCCCTTTATTGGAATATTCAAATTATTAGCTTTTCATTAATGTTGTAATAAGCTCTCAATTCAATTACATTCTCATGTTTAATACACCCAACAATCTCTATTTGTTACTGGAATTAATATTTCCACTTAAGTCTTTCAACTTCTTCACCACAAACAAAGTCCCATCTTCAAGAGTTCACATTCTAAAAGTACCCTTGTACAAAACCTAAGCCGATGCCTTAACATATCTTCCAAATCAAATGCATAACTACAACCCTCAAAGTAACCCAGCATGTTTATCTTGCGTTCTTGAAATCGCTTTTGTAGCGGACATTCTATCTTTTTCGTGCTTTGATGATATCCCTTATTCGTTTTTAAGCAACAAAGTCTTTGTTATAGCGATTTTTATGTATATAAATATCTGGTTAATATATTAAAAAAATTTAAATAAAGTCATTGAAGCAATTGTTAGATAGAAGGGAGTCATGTTCCGTCTTCAAATACTTTTCTGTACATTTAGCTTTCAACCTAAAATGCTTACCAGGCCTTCGTCAGAATCTGTCTCTGACCGCCACCTCTTTAACCGCAACCACCGATCAGCGTACTCAAAGCAAGACCGACGCCACAATCGTTGGTTGTTGGTCAAAGGTTCTGGGTGGTTCAGTGCAGTCGTAACCGAATGGTTCAGGCATGTATAGCTTACACGCTAATCGGGCTAATACTAAGAAGGGTTCTAAGTATGAGACGAGTCAATTGGGTCAGAATGAGTTGAAAGTCACCCACAATGTTACTTAAAATTTCAACCACTTAAATAGACTCACAAAAACATGATTAAAAGAGCTTTTCATGATTCTCGCTTTATGTTCATGTGCGACACTTTAAAATTTCATTTTTATTGTCTTTTAAAAAAAGCGATTATTATGCTTTCAACTATGTTATAACCATAATCTTATCTTTGCTTTGATACAAAATAAAATTCTCCTTTCTTTTAAATTAAAAGAAAATTTATGGTCAATTCTATTCATTATTACCTTTTATTATGTCTTATTTTATAATTCTTGTCTCTGTTACAGCTCTTTAATTTATCACATTTGTAGACATTATCAATAATGGGGATATTAGCTTAAAGTTCTGTTATTCATCAGATTAGTTTAGTATGCTAAGAGCCATGAGGACCTCCAAAGATCAATACATGTGTCAGATTGCAGTCTTTATGCTTATTTCAAAGAAATCATTTCATGTATCTTGAGAGGTATGCTAATCTCGAAGCACACCTAAATTATATATTTTATAAAAAGAATGTTAGATTGGTTATTTAGTTGTCATAGTCTAGAATGTATTCAAGTGTGATATTGTTCTCTATATACAGAGCCCTATGTAACCCTATTAAATACATAAATCCATTTACAATCAGTTAATCACCTTCTGTGTTCAATTAAGAAAAAGGCGTTGGGTCTTATTGTTGAATGGGGTGTGCATATATATAATTTGTGATTTGAGTTTTCTTCTTTTATCATTTTTTATTAAGTCATCTTAAATTTTTCAACCCCGGGACCTTCTCGGAACAATTTTCTTTAAATTGGCACCTGCACAAAGAGGGAAATAGGGATTGCGGCTGAAGAAGAATCCAACCCTACTCATTCTTGACAAGTAAAGAACCGAGTGACTTACATCTTTCTTCGTACACCGATTAATTAACGAAAGCGATTAAACTTTATTAAACTTTTAAAAAAATGGATTTTAACTTGGAATACAATAGCCTAGGTGTACGGTTTTTATGCAAGGTTTGGTGTCTGATGAGGAAGCTTCATAAGGTTTTCACATCATCAGATATGCAGGTCAGCTGTGTTCAGCTGAATCATATTCTCTAAACCGGGAGAAAAATGTCAAAACCAAAGGAAAGAAAACTGTCACACATTCCAATATGTTTACCTATGTATGCATTATAATGTTCCCATCATATATTCTGCTTCGTATTCTTCGAGAGACATTCCACATTTCTAACATTAAATATTATTAAATTTCAACCCCGGGACTCTCCCGGATAGTAAGCTAGTTACTAGTATATTTGTTTTTTGTCATGTTACACGAGAAACCATCTAGTTTAGTCAGTAGTTACCACTACTTTAATCAAATAGTTAACATCAATAAAAAAAAAAAAAACTTCTCCATTAATATTATTCCCTTCTAAAGTTGTTGGAATCAAATTCCCCAATACCCATTTCAGTCCCTTCCATTTCTCTCGCTAATCCTCGTGTTCTTCAATCATAACCATTAAACTGACGTTACCTCTGAATTAGCGCTGATTAAGGGACTACCTCTAGATTAAGCAACAAACCTCTTATCAATGATGTTGAATGAAAATTTTATCCTTTGTTTCTTTACTTGTGTTCATAATCCTCACTCAACTACTCACGCATTATCTCCTCGACCCACCACCACATGGGTAGTATTCTTACTGGCTCAACATTTACTGGTTCAGTATCTCTTACCCATTCATACCTTTTACTGGTTGAACACTTACTAGCGCAGAGCTTTCGAAACAGCAAGTGTGCTTCGTCCGTTCACCAGAAGAACACCTTTGAATCAGGCAACAAGTATTTTACCCATTAAGTTTTAAAATAATGTTGAATGAAACATTTACCCCTTTATATCTTCACGTGTGTTTATAACCCTCACCAGGCTACTCACGCATCACCTCTTCGACTCCACCACATTAGTATACCCTAACTATCTTAACTCTTACTCGGTCCAGTCCCCCTTTGTCAAACAATTATTAACCCAAACAAAAGAAAAACAAAATATGATAACCTTTCCCAACAATATTATTCTCTTCTATAATGTTGTTGGCATCAAAAACCCCCCAATATACAATACCCACTCCAGTCCATCCATCCATCCCCTTTCTCCCACTAATCCTTGTGTTGTTCAATCATAATCGTTAAACTGACGACGTTACTCTTAACCTAATCACAATGTAAGTCATCTATGTCCTCAATTTTGTTAGGTTTTCGCTAGGTTTTGTTTTCTAATCTGTGTTTTGTTGTATAATAATAATAATCCTTCACAGTCAATGGACATCGAAGACCTGATGAACACTCCTTACACCACTAGCTCTACACCATCTGGTACCTTTTCTCTCACACTATATATCTGTAGCTACGCATAATATTATATGCATGGATTGAATTTGTTTTGTTTTGTTTGTTGGATTATCACTTGATCAAAGCAGTGTTGTGATGTATAATATTATGTAGACGTGTTAAAACCCTAGAAATGTTGTTAGGGTTTCAGAAATGGGAGTTTTGAGCTGGTTTAATGCTTTTTAGGGCGTCAAAGTGAATGAACTTTAATGGCTGTCATATATCAGCTATAGGTAGCTGTAAATGTGAATACAGATGTTGCAGTAGTTATGCTGCTCTTGGTTTAAAAAAGCGTGCCTCTGCGCTTTTGGTAGCATAAGGCGTGCTTAAGTGGGAGGTGACTTAAGGCGCAGAGAGCTGCGTCTTGTGTGACATAAGGCGAGCTGTGTACACGAAGTGCACAAAAAGCGAGTTTTTTTTTTGAAAAAAATATCGCTGAGGGGCATGCTTCTTGTACAAGGGGTGTTTTTTGTGCTTCAAAGTGTTATATATGTAGCTGAAAAGGTTGTACATTTAGGTGATTTATACATTCAAGCATATATAAACCTTTATTGTACCTGTATGGCTGTATTTTGTGTAAGGGATGCTAAAAACCTATAAGATATATACAAAAAAATTGTATGAGCACCTTGCGCCTTGGGTACGAAAGGCTCTCCGCTTTTGCTCTTTGATTTTAGACCTTGTCGCTTTTGTGTGCTTCACGCTTTTTAAAACCAAGAAAAGCGCACATGAGGCGCGATTTCTTGGCAAAAAGCTGACCTTGAGTCTTGCGCCTCATGTATTTACCATATTTTTGTGTAGTAGGTTGTTGTGCAACACGCTTTTCAGGTTGTAGATGTTTATACTTTCGGCTTTCCATATTAAAACATATATGAATCTTACTTGTCTCTAAATATTGGGCAAGTGATGCTAGAAATCTATAGGAAAGTTATAAAAATATATAATTATTTGTGCCTTAGGTATGGAAAGCGGTGTGGTTTTGTGCTTGACGCTTTGCCCCTCGGCTTTAGACTTTGTCGCTTTTGTGCGCTCCTCGCCTTTTAAAACGCAGAATTGTTGCTAGATTCATATTTTTACATAGAGCATCTTGCTTTAAAAGATCTATAATGTTGTACTATCAAGCATTTAATATTCAAACATTTGAAGACCGGTTTTTAATATGCATTGTTGGCTATAGTTGATTAGTTAGGATTAATGTTTTCTAAGAATTTAGCATGTCTTTGTTGATTATCTAGTTTGTAATTAAGGCTTGTAATCATAGGCTCATAGCCAAGCGGCAACATTTGCCACAATCTGCCACTTAATCGTGTTACAAGGGTAGAAAGTTCTCACTTTTTCGTATGTTTATTTCAGGAACATTAAAGGGACAGCTAATCAACACTGAAGAAAGTACATTTCCAAGCCCAGTGTACACTGCTTACACATTTGATGCAAAGAAGGCTAAGAGAACTGTTGACCACACTAATCCATTTGCTATTAGAGACTGGATGCAAGAGCTTGATTCAGCTAAATACGGGTCTGTTACAAAGGATATAGAAGATCTTATTTTGTTAAGAAAACAGATGTTGATGCCTTCTTTTAGAAGGTTTCCCTCACTTGCGGCTGATTTAATGGAGACAAATCCTGTGAAAAATGAGGTTGCCACCACAAATCCTGTGAGGGATATTGTTATGCACGATGCTGGCAATGTTCATGACACAAATGCACCAGGTACTGTTGTTACTATCGAATCAGATGATGACGAACCTGCAATTGGGAGGCCTTTTCAACCATATCGAGACGTGGTCTTAAATAAGCCTGAAGGGCAGTTTTCATTGAAACAATTTTTGGTAAGTTGTCACAATTTTTTGGTTAATTTCGATGAAGATCTGGTATAACCTTTCAAGTATATGTGATGCAAACTATGCCTGATAAAGATGTATGACATGCTTGCCCATAGAAGTGGCCAAGGTGCGCTGCTAAGATGTCAAAACAGGCCGGGTCGGGTCGACCCACTTCCCATTTTGTTTGAGTATTCTGTTTTTATTAATAATTGTTATATGACTTTATCAAATATAATTAACTAACTGTACTATTGAAATAGTAACTGAAACCTTTTGAATGAAGTGATTTCGATCGGAGGTGTTTGACCCATTTAATATGTTTCACCTTTTGCCTAGTTTTTAATTTGCTCATTCAACCTTTTGGAGATAAAATATATAGTGTAATGCAACCTATTTTTTTGGTGAACTGGCCGAAATGACCACCATCTTTACGTACTGATTTGCAAAATCATTTTTGTTTCTTAATTAGCTTGAGCGAGATCGTCAAACAGGTGACACAGGGTTCTGATTTGATTTAATATTATTGAATTTTTATATGATGTTTCGGTTTCATCATCGTGCAGGAGGGAGATATTTTCCAAGGTCAATCTTCAGGCGGGAGAGGAATAGGAGGAGGTGGTGGTGGTGGAGGTGGAGGTGGAGGTGGTGGAAGCGGTGGTGGACGAGGGAGGGGAAGAGGGAGAGGGAAAGGAAGAGAAAAGGGTGTAGAAGAAAAACAAACAAATATAGATGACAAGAATGTCGATGGAGATGCAGATGTTGAAAGGAAGCATGATAAAGGTGAATATGTTGGTGGCGATTCTGATTCAGATATGGAAGGAAGTGATCCACATTCTGATGCCAACATGGATGGTTTAGCTGACATATGGCAAGAAATGAACTTTGGATTAGAGTCCTCTAAGGTACACGTATTCTTTATTTGTTATTACTTATTTGCATGCTCACATGCCAAGTTATTAAATTCAAAGACAATCTATGAGGATACATGATGCACAAACAAAAGAATGAAAAAAATGCTTGAACAAAGGTTTAGTTCATTGATACATGTATTAGATGTGGCATTGACTACCCAAAATTAAAAAATAATAAAAACCCTGTCAATAGGGGTATATTTTACCCAAGGCATTATAGCCTAGTGGTATCTTGGTGGTGAGATAAGACTTAAGGGCCATAAGGTCCTGGGTTCGAATCTCACAAAGGGGGTTTTCTCATAATTATGAGTTTCCTCCTGAATTGGTGACTTGGTGGTGGAATATGATCGCGTGGCAACACTGGTGGCACGATGATACTCCAGTGTTCCGTGAGTGATTCCAATTTGTTGGCCGTTCAAAAAAAAAAATAGGGGTATATTTTTATGGTAATGAGTCAAATATGTGAACTATAAAAAAGCCATCTGAAATGAATTAGTCACATGAGTTGAACACATTAAACAAGTTAATAATCAACTACTATGTTCAGAGTTACGCTTACCAAATCATTTTACTTGCAAGAAAATAACATTGTTGCTAATTTGTTTTAGACTTTAGTAATATACTTACTGTACCTACATTTTACAACACATGTTATTTACAAAATTCGAGAAAAAGTGGACAGGTGCTGACAGGTCTGTCCAACCTGACCCGTTTTGACCTGCACAATGACAATGCACATAAACACAAACATTTTTTTACCCAAACTGTAGGATCTGTTTTTATAAAGTTATGTCCGCGTTTCACCAACCTCATGTCATTCAGATGTCAGCACACTGTTACTTCACATAGATCCTTCAGCCTTCAGGTAGTCCCTTGGGATGTAATAAAAATTTGTAGCAAGACCCTTTGAAGTTCCTTAATGGTTGATTTGCATTGCATCAAAACTGATTTTGTACATGGTTTACTTTTCGTGTAAATTTGTGGCACTAGAAAGTTTCATTGACCATGGTCAAACACTCAAAGTTACTTCTTCTGGTCTAAGTTCAAGAGGTGTAATTTTCTTTTATCTCTGTCAGGACGATATGGACCATTCAGTCACCGAACATGCAAAGGTAGATGAAGAATGTGACCATTCATATATATTGAAAGATGATATCGGTTACGTGTGTCGTGTCTGTGGGGTAGTTGAACGGAGTATTGATACCATTATTGAGTTTCAGCGCCCCAAGGTACACCCTGTTTCTTCATTTAGACATTTACTATGGTTCAGCATATGTAATCTATCTATATTTATTTATCTATCTATAAAATTTATTTGATTTGTTGGATAAATTTCCATTCCTAAATATATGATACACATACCTATGTTTACATATAGCTTATGTGATTATAATGTTGTATTTCATTCGAATTCAGAGCTCAAAGAGTATAAGGACTTATTATAATGAAGGCCGATCTGATAAATCAGGAGAGGCATCTGGTGCTGTTCTTGATGGAGTGAAAACTCCAGGAAAAGATTTCTCTGTGGTAGAAGTATCTGCTCATCCTAGGCATAAAAAGCAAATGAAGCCCCATCAAATTGAAGGCTTTAATTTTCTCCTCAGTAACTTAGTTTCTGACAATCCAGGTGGCTGCATCCTGGCCCATGCTCCAGGATCCGGGAAAACGTTCATGCTCATCAGTTTTATCCAAAGTTTTATGGCAAAATATCCAGATGCAAGACCACTTGTGGTTCTACCAAGAGGTATTCTAGCAACTTGGAAGAAAGAGTTCAAAAGGTGGCAAGTTGAAGACATACCCCTCTTTGACTGTTATTCCCAGAAAGCCGATAACCGGACTCAACAACTTGAAGTGCTCAAACAATGGGCCAACACGAGGTCCATACTGTTTCTCGGCTACAAACAGTTCTCCACAATAGTGTGCGACAATGACAGAAGCTCAGTTTCCGCCACTTGTCAAGAAATACTGTTGACATTCCCGTCACTTGTGATATTAGATGAGGGCCACACTCCAAGAAACAAGGACACTGATGTTTTTACGTCTGTTGAAAAGGTTCAAACTCCAAGAAAAGTGGTTCTTTCTGGAACACTCTACCAAAATCACGTGAGTGAGGTCTTCAATATCTTGAACCTTGTTCGACCGAGGTTTTTGAAAATAGATGAATCTAAAACAATAAAAAGACGTATATTGAGTAGAGTATCAATAGAAACACGAAGAAAGCTTTACAAGAAGAACAGTGACAACGACTTTTGCGAGCTGGTTGAACATACATTACTAAAGGATGAGAATTTTAAAAGAAAGGTTACAGTTATTGAAGATTTACGGGAGATGACGAAAAATGTTCTTCACTACTACAAAGGGGATTTCTTGGAGGAGCTTCCCGGCCTTGTGGATTTTTCTGTCTTTTTAAATCTCAGCCCGAGGCAAAAACGGGAAGTTCGAGATTTGAAAAAAATGGGGAGAAAGTTCAAAGTTAGTGCTGATGGTAGTGCCCTTTATGTCCACCCAGAACTCAAGTCTCTTGTAAAATCTGCAACTAATGACAAAAATGATGTCTATAAACCCAAAATTAACGCACTTTTGGAGAACTTGGATGAGAGAGAAGGCGTGAAATCTAAGTTTTTTCTCAATCTACTGCGCCTTTGTGAATCCAGTGGGGAAAAACTTCTTGTTTTTGGTAATTATCTACTCCCCTTAAATTTCTTGCTAGAGTTGACCAAGAAAGTCAAAGGCTGGACTGAGGGGAAGCAAATTTTTATGATATCCGGAGAGCATGACAATGATGAGCGTGAGGTGGCAATGGATACATTCAACACCTCCGCAGATGCCAAAGTGTTTTTCGGGTCAATAAAAGCTTGTGGTGAGGGTATATCATTAGTTGGGGCTTCTAGAATCATTATCTTGGATGTGCATTTAAACCCGTCTGTGACCCGTCAAGCAATTGGTCGGGCTTTTCGACCCGGGCAGGTGAGGAAGGTGTATACTTATCGATTAGTTGCTGCAGCTTCTCCTGAAGAGAAAGATCATACCACATGCTTCAGAAAGGAGTCCATTGCAAAAATGTGGTTTGAGTGGAATGAGTACTGTGGGCGTAACGAATTTGAAATGGAGACAATTGATATCAAAGATTGTGGTGATGAGTTTCTGCAAACTCCATGGTTGAATGAAGATGTAGCTGCATTATCTAGAAGGTTAGTAAAGTTACTTTTGTCTGAAGGGCAAAACGGGCAGGTCTAACGGTTTGGGTAACGGATCAAGATGGTTATGGGTTGAAACAGGGAGCCGTATAGAATGGGTTGGTCTGGTGGCTGGCCATCAACACCCCCTTTGTTTTCTTTTACTGAATTTTACATATAGTTGATTTTAAATTTAATTATAATAAGCCTTAATATTACAATGAGAATCTAATTTTATAAATAAAACAAACTGGATAGGTTTTAGCATGTAAACACTTTGGGTGAGACTTTCCAGTTTCACCTCACCCGCTCGATCTGTTCAATCTGTTTTCATTGTAGCTCGACTCTATAAATTTTGACCCGTTTGAGGCTAAGTATGACCCAAATCAACTTGTTTAACCTCAAACGGGTCGAAATCACCTTTATCCAATGCATCATTCATTCATTAGTCACAAGAGTGACCTGGTATCTAATTTTACTTTCTCATGTGTTCTGTGTAGGTCATAAGTGCTGACGTGGCAACCCCTGTTTATATTTTTTCACTTTAGGAACGTTTCTTGTTGCTGTGGTGGGGTCTATTTTGTGGGTTGCAATGGTGGTAATTTAAGATGTCATTTTACTGGAAGTTTATTTCAATTTTAGGGTTCACATGTTTGGTCTCCTGCTAATTCTGAAATAACAATGTCCATAGTTGCTGATGATATTTGAAATGAAATCATAATTTAGGCAGGGTTACATTTATATATTATTTAGTTTTTATTATTATTGGAAAATTATGTATAGGTTAAGATTAATATATATAGTTTTCTTATTTTATGTAGATTAATATAAATTATTCACTCTTTTAATATCGAATACACACACCCCAAAAATCTACTCCCCAAGGCTATGTGTTATGGTTTCGGAAGAAGGTGAAGGGAGGTTGCATCCCCTTAAAGGGGGCAAGGGGCGTAGTGTTCCCCTCCATCCCTACCTATGTATCATATTTCTATCTCGAAACCTCAAAAACTTATTTATTTTGCAAGATGAACGGACCTCCGTCTAGGGATGAGCATTTTGGTATTGAATACCAATACCGGTTCATTTTCGGTACCAAGTTTTGACGAAAATCAATATTGGTATGGCCACTAAACCAATAAGCCATCGGCAACTATTCACTTTACATTATGCTTTTTTCCACTATTACTAATGCAATTAGCCGGTCAATATGAATATATTTATACTATAAATGACCATATCTATAGTTTTTCATTTAAAAAAAAAAAAAGAAATCTCGTCTTTACTTGGTAATAAATAGACATTCGATTTTTTTTTTCCATAATCAAATAATTGGTGTTTTTCATAGGAATACCATTTATATATATCCTTATTCTTAAACCGATTGGTCGTAGGTTCGAATCCTACTTAAGGAGATTGGAAAATCAGCATCAACACTCTAGTGTCGGTTCGGGATACTCCTTGTTCCATAGCCGATAGCCCTCGGGCTATTTACAACTGTCCAATTTAGAATTATGTTTCTTTTAAGGATAACTTTCATAAAAACAGTCCCACTAGCAAGCGGCTAGCCAAGGGCGAAACAACAAATTATACATCAAAAGCTACCCATCTAGCCCAATCAAAAGATAATCCTTTTGACCTATTCTTGACCCATAAATAACTATAAGATTTATCGTCGCCACATTTTTTGTCAATTTTGATCAGGATGTTGTTAACCTAATTATTTCTCGCTTTCCAAAGGCTCCAACACACAACCATAATTATGGATTGAACAAGCCTTTTCTTTAACAACCGAACATTGGATAAATTTGTGCAAACTAAATAAATCCTGAATGAAGAACACACAAATTTTGGATGTTGCACCGAGAGCTTATACTCTGCCAAACGACAGAACCTACCATACATGATGTAAATAGGTGTTTCATCGATTCATTTGCTGACTTGCAATTTTGCAAAGGGCACACACCGAAGGCCCGACCAGGATGCCACGGATTAATATATTATCCAACATCTTGTATGATTGATAAGTTATGAAAAAAAAAAAGTTGAATTTTAATTTATTTATTTGTACGGCAACTAAATTGTAAATACGTATATGCTTTAGACAAATCTGGTGAATTCTAATACAACATGCTCCCGACAAGAAAATAATAATATTCTGAATAAATTATTCAGTCGGGTTATAAAAATACTTATAGTCTACAAATAAATATTTTGAGCTAAAACTAACAATCAAGGAGTGACTTGTCCTTTTTTTTTACAACAAACTTTTTTAAAAGACCCTTGATTCTATATTTTTCATGCATTTGTAAGGACTTAAACCCATAACCTCATAATTTTTTTAAACTCGATTAATATGCAAACGGTGTTAAAAGAAATTATTCAATATATTTAAGTCTTATTGTGGTAGATGATGTGAATTTTTGTAATGTCTTCTTTTCTTTGTAGGACTTGAACTCATGATCTTCTCAACTTAGATACTCCTAGAAACTTGCTTCTACTATTGGCCACCAACCCCCAATGGTAGAGGTTAAGTTTAAGGGTGTATAAGTTTGTCGTTTGAAATAATAATAGTAATCATTTAGTTTTTTTATTATCAACTAATTAGTTAAACGTACCTTTTTTTTTCAATCAAGACATTATACATTTTTATTCATAAACTGATAATTACTTTGTTTATTCTTTTCATTTATAGATCAACCCAGTATATTTCTTGATATATGAATTATGAATATATATATATATATATATATATATATTATTTAACTAGTAGGGTGTTCGCACCGTGCGAAAGGAAACATAAACACTTCTAAAAGTGTGCATGGTTCAGCTAAGTTTGATTATTAGCTTCAACTGAAACCAAAGTCATGGCTAATTGATCTTATTAGCCTATCCGTGAATTGGTTCGGTTTAGTTGGTTAGATTGTTGGTTTTCAATTCGGTTTAGTTAGTTTTGGTTAATAACCAAAACCAAACTTTGGCTAATTTTTTTGCAATCAATGGCAGTAGCGTGCAGGTGCAACCATCCCCAACCACTGACAGCCTCTCTGCGTTGCGTTTCTGGCCGCCTTTCAGTCTACTACCAACCACTGTCTACCCTTCGGTCTACCATCAATCACCATTCACCCTTATAAACAATGTCATTACTAATTGACATCATCTTCAAGATGCCATTTTTAATTCGGTTTTGGATATGCAAATTCAATAACTTGGAAATCTATTCAGTGATGCAACAACTACTTTAATAAAAAAAATATGTCGGGTTTAGATCCTTGTGATTGGTTTTATATGTTTGACCTATCGAAAAGAATGACATTTTTCTAAGATGTATCTGAATGATTTTAATACGATAAAAACATTGTGTCTTTTCGGTGATCTCAAGGTCTTCTATCACATTGTAAATGAAGATGATCAGTTTGTAAACTTGGATTGAATATGTGACCTTGCACGTCTAGTGATGAAAACTGAAAAAGATAGTACTTTCCTTTGGTTTATTGGATATTGAAGCTAGTGTTGATTTTGCCGGCGGCAGCCGCAAGTGTTTGAAATATGTTTTTTCCTGAAATAAAGCTTGTCAAGACAGGTTTACGCAATCAAATGGGTGAGTAGTATACGAACAATGCTCTAGTTTGTCTGGTCAAAAGAAAAACATTTGATAAAGTAACATATGACGATCTAATGGCTCGATTTTAAGCCTTCAAATGGCGAAAGATGATAACTCTATTAGTTGTTTGTTTAACTTTATTTATCATCGTGTCTTTTTATTATGTTGCATGAATGCAAGGTAAATTTTATTTTCTGAGTGTTGTCACCGAACTTCTGTTAGAGGATGTTTGGGATTGAGTTGAAAAACAGCTTGTTGACTTATTCAAAAAGCCAATAAGTTGTTTGGCTACAGCAGAAACACTTTCTGTTTTGGTTTTTTAATACGGGTGGAAAAGTTGTTTTCCATAAGTCACAAATCCTAGCTTTTTGTTTTATCTTTTACACTAAAAATTACAAATTTACAACCCATACAACTAATCTTCACAATAAGTTAAGTAAAACACACTTTAAAAAAAAAACAACTTATTGGTTTTTCCCATCACAAAAGCAAATTCAAACTCTTTTTTTTAAATTTATTTTCAAAAAGTCATAGGTCAATAAGCACTTCTGACTAAAAACACTTTTGGAGTTAAATAAGCAATCCTAAACACCCTCTTATATAGCCTCAACTGGTTAAGTAAGAGACGAGTACATGACTACATAAATGGGTTAACAGTTAAAACATATAAATTATATAAAATTTTCTCTATGTTATAAATTATGGATCATGGTATACTTCATTTTAATCATTAAATGCAGTTGACCTTGGAATTTGTGTAGTCAAAGGATTTATATACGCCTCCTGTGTTGTCATACGCCCCATATGGTGTCTATATGTCTCATATGACTTCATACGAGGCATATAGAAGTACAATGCATAAGTTTCTATGTCAGATATGTCACCTCGTACCTCTATACGCCTCCTGTGATACCATAAGCCCCATATGCTTCTCTATATGCCCCCTGTGATACCATACGCCCCATCACCCAAAACGTTTTGCGATGGCATGCGGTTTGTACCAAGAGGCAGAGACTGTTACCGATCTTTACACCCTGGCGGTTACGAGCATCCCATTTGATGAGCTGGCTGCTTGGTGACAAGCTGTTCGAGTTGAACGCGAGGGTCTCCAGCATACGGGATCCACTCTATCGATATTTGCACTGTTGTATTGCCAGCATATGGGATCTAAAATGACGTATTATTTACTAAGTTAAACATTACAAAACAGATAACTATTGATTATAACTCGTAACATATTTATGCCGTATACCGAACGTTTAAAATTTTTAAAAATAAACGTGTCAACCAAGGAAAACCATAGTTTATTCTAAAAAAACTTAGACATAATATATGGGGCGTATGGTGTCATCTGACACCCAATGATTGCTGACACAAAAGTAAATAAAGTGAAAGCTATATGAGACGTATGGTACCATACGCCCCATATAAATGTTTTAGGGTGTGTAAATAAGTGAGTGGAGCGTATAGATAGCCTAAATTATATTGTTTAACAATAAATATTTTTTAGCTATACATCTTTTACAAATAATATTTATAATATACAAGAAAAAATAAAAATATCTTGGATTGTAATGTTAGAACCATATAATTTTAGGTCAAGTCCTTCACATGTGGTCTGGTTGGCGACCAAAGATTCTTTTGGGATATCTACGGTTCGATTCCCACAGGCAATATATGGGGAACATTTGCTAAGTGATGGTCGAAACTAGCCTGCTTGCAGGTGTTAGGTTCGATTCTGATAGCCCCCGGTTTTCTACTATCGTGCATTTACTCCAGAGAGGTTTGCCTCTTGTGGAGGGTGCAACATTTGTCAAGTGGCATGTGGCGGGAAATTTTCCAGGTGGAAGCCTTAGTGCCCCCTTATGCGCAGCCTCGACTCGCTTGTGGGCCGGCCACTCTCGTGTCAGCGTGGGCCCGGTTAAGACAACATAGTCTGACCATTGAAGAGTGGCTAGGGGACTCCCCTTCTGAAGGATTATGATAATCTCTGCCACAACATAGAAAATTCGCTTCCATATAAAAAAATATAATTTTAGGTCAAAACATTTATATGCATATGCGGTCCTCTCTCTGATGTATCTGGTGTTGATGTCCCACGTGGAGTCATGACGATGGGGTCACTGTCATTCCCGCTCATTTCACGGTTATTTAAAACAAAAAAGAAATTAAACCTTGATACATTTTCATGGCGCCGTCACTTTCAAGCAACCAAAAACTCAAAAATTTAAATTTTCCAAACCCCTCCACATCATCCACTACACGCAAAGTCTCCTTTTTATTTTATTTTTTGTTTTTCCCTCTTTACAAAAAAAAAAAAATCAATTAAAAGTTCATGATTTCTATCTTTTATTACAGTATCTTTATTTTTTTTAAGTAACGTAATTAAAAATAATCTATTAACCATATTTTTTAAAGTCATTTGTTGTCATTAGTGAACAAATGAGATTTAAGTAGAATACTAATGAAACCAAATTAACTTTTGTATCCATTTGTTTTAAATTTTACATTTTATATATAAAACAACATATGCTACCCAACTTTTTTTTTTTTTCTCAAAAATTGTATTCAATATAAACGCTACATACCCAAGGCATTATAGCCTAGTGGTATCTTGGCGGTGAGATAAGACTTAAGGATCATAAGGTCCTGGGTTCGAATCTCACAAAGGGGGTTTTCTCATAATTATGAGTTTCCTCCTGAATTGGTGACTTGGTGGTGGAATATGATCGCGTGGCAACACTGGTGGCACGATGATACTCCAGTGTTCCGTGAGTGATTCCAATTTGTTGGCCGTTCAAAAAAAAAATATAAACGCTACATAATATTATGTGGTTATCATGTTTTCTACTTTAAGTTGGCTACGCATTGAATGTTTTTAATAAATTACCCCATGTAGGTCCTTAAAATAACGATGGATAAATGAAGATAATATATAATCTTCATCGTTTATTTTTATACCATTACTGAGTTAATTAAATGTCATTTTTCTCCTTCACGGGTAGCTCAGTTGGTGAATGGACCGGGTTCCCTCCTGGGTGTCCCGGGTTTGATTCACACGAGGAGCATAATAAGAAATGAAGGATGACTCTTGGCCTATGGTTACGAGTTCGAGTCCTGATCTCGCCCGGGTTTTACCAATCTTTCACCGTCGTGCCTTCAGGCGGGTGAGGGGTTGGGTTTTTCCCGGTTCAGAAACTACATGGGCGGGCCTTGGCTACCCAGCTGCTCAAGGTACATATGGGCCCTCCACTAGGTGGTCGTGAGGGTCTGTCCATAGTGTGGGATCCTCCTGGGTAGTCTGACAGAAGTGTTAGTTGGTCTTTCAAAAAATAAATGTTATTCTTCTAAATATTTTAAATAATAATCTTATTGAGTCCAAGGCATTATAGCCTAGTGGCATCTTTGTGGTGAGATAAGACTTAGGGGTCATAAGGTCCTGGGTTTGAATCTCACAAAGAGGATTTTCTCATAATTATGAGTTTCCTCCTGAATTGGTGACTTGGTGGTGGAATATGATCGATTGGCAACATTGGCGACACGACGATACTCCAGTGTTCCGTGAGTGATTTCAATTTATTGGTCGTTCAAAAAAAATCTTATTGAAGCAAGTTAACGTAAAAATCTATAAACTTAGATAACCGTAAAGAAATAAATATATAAAATGATACACACATTGAAGTCGCATAAATTGTGATGCAAGCATATTTCAAAAATAGTTTTTTTTTTAATCGAAATATTTAATATACATTGAGATACAATAATGGATTTAATTATTCGAGGCTTGATAATCATAATCATGCTTGACTTTAAATGTAACATTTTTGCCGTTATCTTATAAGGGAACATGTTAGTTCAAAAACAAACTAGTGTCTATGACCTATAAGATATATAACGTGCTTTTCAATTATTGATTGGTTCAAGTTTACGTATTAGTTGAAGAATCGGTATTCCATTGTTTAGTGGCGGATTCAAGATTTATTTTTTAAGGGGACGATGAGAGATTTAATCAAATTTTTAAGAAAAGTGATTAGGACTTTTGCCTACAAATTATCAAGGAAACGCCCACCCCTTCGCATGTATGTAAGTCCACCCCTTCCATTATCATTTATATTTTACATTAATATAATATAAAAGTTATTATAAGTTTCTATAAATGCGGTAGCTCATAATATATTTATATTGAAACATGAAAATAAGTAACATGTATATGTATATAAATGTTATAACGACAGTGTAACAAATCAATGCCAATCAAAGAACATCTGTATTATGTAAACTAATATTGGAATGTATTTGTATGGTTTTGATTGATGTAAAAACGTATTGCTATCCTTTTTAGCGTATCACAACTATACTTTTTAGGTCACATTAGGTCACATTAGACAACTTTATGTAACTTAACCATCATAAATAAACTTTTACTTTTGTAATACAAATAATCTTTTACCAAACTAATAGCATTTGAACATCATCGGCGTCGATACTGGTTTTCATTTATATGTTTTCAATAGAAGCCAATCTCAACATTTTTCACTAACCGTATCAAAACGTACATGACTTTCTAACTCACAACTTTACGTTATAGCTGTCATTTGTAACTTTCATTTCATTTGTATATATACCAAATTTCCGCTTCATCACCCAAAAAAGTTTGACTAGCTGTATATGTAACATCCCGTTATAAAATAAATAAATAAAATATTTGCTACTTTTATTTTAAATATTATTAAATGAGTAGATAGCGGGTAAAACGACTCATTTAAATTAGAGGCATTTGAACGAACGCTCGTTGTCGAGTATCGTTTAAAAGATATAATTAAATAGGAAATATCTAGACGAGTCATGGCTAGTACATGAGATCTAGAGGAGTATCTATTGTTATAGGAGACCATGGGTATGTTTGGCAATGAGCTTTTAAGAGCTTCAAGCTTCAAGTTTTTAAAAAAAAGCTCATACTCAATAAAAAGTTTTGTTTGGTTGAAGGAGCTGTAAGCTTTTAGGTTGGAGAAAAAGCTCTATAGTGAAAAGCTACTAGTAGTAGCTTTTAAGAAAAAGCTCTACTAGCTACAAGCTTTTAATTAGTAAATGACACAAATACTCATTCTATTTTAAAAATAAAATAAAAACCTTCTTTACAAGCTTTTAATTATGTCCATTTTGGTCATTTTGTACATTTTATTAAAAGCTCCAGCTACCCTGCCAAACACCAAAATATATTTAAAAAGCTTCCATCTACCAGCTTCCAACTAACAGCTTGCAGCTACCAGCTTGCAGCTACCAGCCTCTAGCTAGTTTTGCCAAACATACCCCATATAGTAATAATAATACAATATATTTGAACCCTATTCCGTTTTTAATGAAACTTAAGTTGACGCATAGATAAAAATTAGTTCGGCTTAGCAGTATATTCGGAATTTACTAAAACGTTATGGTTAAAAGTTATAAGAGAAAAACAAGTTGAGCAGCTTTAATTAATTAATTAATTAATAATAACAATAATAATAATAACTAGGTGTTAGTTGGCCCGCGCTTCGTCGCGGGCGCCGCTTTTGTGCGTACATGTTACGCACAATGGGCGGCGGTTCGCTGTCGGGAGCTCCTGTTGTGTTGAGAGTTTGGTGGACATAAAAAATAACATTAAGTGACTGTTATGCTCGCATGGGCTTCACAAAAATACTCACAACCCATTAAGTTCCACACCAGTATTAACACTTGGGTTGCCTATTTAATAATAAAATAATAACAAAAACTTTCACCACTTCCCATTTGAAAACCCAACAAAACAAATATTGCTCCTAAACCATTTAAAAGAAAACTAAAAGACAAAATCAATTTTAGCGGCGAAATTGATCTTGCAGTGCATGTTAGCAACAACCAACTGTTGATGTGTCTCATAGAAGAGAATAATAATAATAAGATTAAGAGCAGTATTACACGTATGAATGCATAGGATTGAGATATTTTTGAAAGAAACTTAGAGGCCAAGTTAATATTGAGATAAAACCAAATAAGACTTAGAGGCTACGCAAAATTTAGATGTAGTATAAAAGGGTAGTCATGACAATATTTTCACTCTTCCAAAATTCAAAGTTTCATTTTCATTCTCACACACTTAAAGAGCCAACCTATCGGTATGTTAGCCTACCCACATTACGTTTATACGATGATATCTGATCGAGTGAATGTTGATACTACAGTCTTGCACTGAATAAGAGCGAGACGGTCCTGACACTGAATAAGAGTCGGACCCGAGTATCGATAGTCTATCTCGTGATGTTCGTATTAAATACAATGAGATATGCTAACATATTGTGTTCTTTTTTTAGATAAAAATTTGGAGTTGTTTGCTAGAAAGCCACACTTACACCAAGAACCTCTTTTAAGGTGAGTTCATTCACGTCTTTCACGTGTGTGGGCTAAATGTTTTTGACATTGCTAGTAGGAGTTTTAAACCTGCTACAATGTGATAGTATAAATTGTTTAAAAATGTTTTGGCAAATGCTTTAGATACATTACAGGGATTAAGTTGCTTGCTAAATTGCTAATTAATTACCACCAGTACGTGGGGTTCTGTGCACATTACTTTATACTTTGGTATATCACGATACGTCATTTGGGTTGAGCAATTCCCTAAAATGGTATGACCACAACCATATAGATTCGGTCGAGTGGCAAGTACAGTGGAGGTAATAGTAATTAAAGCCAAGTGTAAAAACACTCAATACTGTAATGTAAATGTGTCATTTTTAAAGGAATATAATACAAGATGGTGTCATTGCGAACAGAGGGTGTGGTGAAGTGTAACATTTGTACTTTTCGTATTTTCCATTCTAGTCTTTGTACTCTTGTAACTTTCATTTTGTACCCTTGTACTCCCGAGCTTATTATCAATGGAATAATATTTTGTCAATTGCATCTAACTTTTAATCTATTTCAATCCTTCTATGTGTTCTATTTTACGCAAACTTTACACTTTACGCTTAAAAACGAGACTCTAATACGAAACCGAAACATAAATGAACCCGTACGACTTAGGAATCAAGCCCAATCCAAAAACATGTCAAAATGGGCTTAAACCTTAAGTTTTAACCTAAAAACACGTCCAAAACCAAGTCTGTTGGGCCAATCCCAACCAAAAAACATTTTTTTGGGCCTAAACACCTGGTCGCGTCGCATGACCAGATTCTGATCTCCCGTCACGTAGCGCGACGAGACCTTTCTGGCAGCACAAGAACCAACTCGTAATTACACCCGTTTATCTCACCTAAACACCTCCCAACCACCCTAATTACTGCATTAAACACCCAACCAACCCACCTCACCTATAAGTACAACTCCTCTCCACCCTTTAACCCCTTGTTCATCCTTAATCTCTCCACAATCACTCTCTAATCCTCCAAGTTTTGAGCAAACTTCCTGATTACACATCAGTAAGTTTTCCAAGCTCAAACCTTCCTTCTGTTCTGTTTTTCTTTCCCTTTTTCATCTAAAACTCCTTGGAGAAACCTCTAGGATCTTCCCCATAATTATCCACAGAAGTGTGATAAGGGTAGAGCACCTAAAAGAGGTCCCAAAGGTGGTTGTTTTCTGAATTATTTTTATGTCCTAAGATAGTTTGTTGTGATGGAACCAACCAAGTCTACTAACAATCTAATGTTAGAAAGATTTGTGTTATGGTATTGGGTGATAAAGGAGAGTCAAGACTCATCCAAATCAGTCCCCAAACTTTACTTAAACTTCTTAGTTATACTATATAATAATATAAACATATACTTTCGAATTTCTATCTTACTAGCTTATTATTAATCTTTGGAAGGTTTGTGGTTACACCCTACCTTACCAACTCTCTTGACCCTTCTTGTGCTACGGATTTATCCACACTAGAAAGGGGAAATCCCGTGTCTAAAACCCAAGTTTATTCCATAAGCGAAGTGGTTGTGACATGAACCCATCAAATGGATTCACATTCCTAACTTTATACCATCCGAATCATCTATGATGATTTTGTGCTTGGTCTAATTTAATCTCATGACCATCCGGATTGCCCTAAAGGAAATTTGTGCTTGGTTTGCCTAAAAGGCTTGCATGACTCTCGTGAATCTATAGTCTAAACTCGAACCTAAGACCTTTATTATCTAATTCTAGTTAACCAAGGCTAAGGAACTAATCTCTCAAGACTCGTCTTTGGAACCTTACTAAACGCACCCAAAGGTGAGTTCATACTTGTCCCCTTTTCACACTTTATCACTTTTGGGGTGTAAACATGTATCATATGCAAAACACACTAATGCTTTCATAAACACACATGCTCAATCTATTAAACATACTTATATCCATGCTTTTGATTCTTAGATACTTAGACATAAATCATTAACTATTATTAGCCCACTTAACATGTATAGCGTTATAGGACTAGCACACCGCCCCCTTTATGGGTCATTGTTAAGATTTAAACGGCCTAGCATGAATATGTTAGGTATACGCTGTGGTACTCGCGGGTTTGAGTTATGTCTTTTGTATGATATGTATGTGCAATGCTATAGTATGAGATTTGAGTAAACCATTCTAAAATACTATGTATGTAAACTAAAACTAGTATGCTCACCAATGCTTTATGTGTTGACGGATATTTTATACATGTTGCAGGAAATGTTTGATGCAGGATATTCAAGAAATCTACTTAGGATTGGACTAGAAACTCACGCTAGTTTAAGTTCTATATTTTGATGTCGTATTTCTCTTTTCATGAAAACAATTTGTATTCTGTTATCTTTTTAGACGATGATTATGCTATGAATGGAATTTTATCTTTAAATCATATTGTCACGAATTCTAGTGTCATGAAGTCTTTGAACAATCTATCCGAAGTCTCGCCCCGATGTATTCCGCCATCTGTTGGGGTGTGACATGAAGCACTCCGTTTAAATAAGTGGCTCGTCACATGATATTATGAAATATGTTTTATGAATTTCGCCTGTAAAATATAGGGTAGTATCCTTATGTAAATCTTCTGTACATTAGAGGGTTGGACCCTCCATTTTATCAATAAAATAATGGTTTGTTGAAGATTTTTCCTAACTTCGATCGCTGCAAAATAAATATATAAACACTGACCCGAAAGGGGAGAGTTAAGAGAGGGGGAAGGCGCCGCTCACGCTCGCAGTGTCCCCGCCTGGGGTGTGGGTCGGGGGCTGCAACAGTATAACTAAACATATACTAACGGAGGAAGGGCAGAAGCCTAATGTAGCCTAAAGTGCTCCAATCACAGACTGTAATGTCATTTTATCCTTTAAGTAACCTAAAACTGAAAATACATAGCTAAAAGTAGAATATTCTTTTCTAATATTAATAATTAAAACAAAATAAAACCAAACAAACATTAATTAAAAAAAATAAATAAACATAAATACAATAAAAAGAAATACGAAACATAACATAAAAAATAAAACTAATCCTCGTCCGACTCGAGTCCATCCATCGGCCAATTATATGTTAACGCAATTTCCCGTTTACGCACAATGGCCACTTTCTTCATCGGGCGGCGAAAATTGTCATGCGGTTTGTTAAAGAACTCAAAGTCGGTGTTAAAACTTATTTTCTTGATACTCGCCATTTGTGATGCTAGTAACGACATATACTCGTTGCGACTTTTTTTTCTGTTTCCGCCATCTCCTTAAGTGCCGCTTCTTTATTCTTTGTGTACTCTGATACTGTTTCGCCCAATCCATTTTTGCTAGACGACCTGACTTGTTTCCTAGGTTGTGTCGTGTGAGTGTCTTCGTTTGAGTCCGGCACTGACGCACCGGATGTCGCCCACGACTCCTCGTTTCTTGTAGAAAAGTGTGATCCAGATTCTGACAACCTTCTTCGCTTATCTGAACTACCTCCCGACTCCTCATTCATCAACGGGACTTTTGACCACTTCTCACTTTCCTTAACAATCTTCCATGCAGCTAAATGTTTGAAGGTGCTCTTTGTTTTTTCGTGATAATCATCTAACACCCTTATCATGGTTTTATAAAAAAACATTCAAAATAATAAAAAGGTAAAAAATTAGTACCGCTTGAATGTAACAGTCATTGAACGCATTCAAGTGCGTCAACATTTTACCCCACTTTGAATAAACTTGATGGATGGTGCGATTGGAACCACCAAGTTGTTTGTTGAATGCTTTAACAAGCCGTTCCACAAACTATTTATGCTTTGCTCGTTTCCTTTCACCTGATCGACCTAAACATGTACGAATGATTTCACCAAAACAACTTCTTCTTACTGAGTCCAATCGACTCGCTTAGCTCGACCACTAAATTTCACTTTGGGTCTTCTCAAACCTCAGCTTCTTCTCCAATCGACTCATCTTCTTCAAATTGGGCTTTGGGAACGGGACCATCAGCATCGTTATCTTGAACTTCTTGACGCGGCTCCCTATACGTCTCAAACACATTGAAAGATCCCATAGCCTTTTGTGAAAAGTCGAGCCGAGGGGGTGGCACCACCGGCACACCAGGATGAGGAAAAAATTGTGTGTTGTATGTTGGGCTATAGAAATTGGGTGGCACTTGTGTAAAACGTCCTTTTGGGTTGGGGTAGTGTAGGCCTATAAAAATCACCTTGAAATTCGGGAGGTAACGGACCACCATCACGTCGGTTCACGCCTCGTGAGCTTGCACCGCCACCCCGAAATTTGTTGTTTTTATTGCTTGACCCAACATTTTTTTTGCTTCTCCATGGTTAAAGATTAAAAAAAATGGATGGATTTGGTTTGAAATGGATTTGGATGAAATATGTTTGAAATAGTATTTAAAGGATTTAATATTTTTTTTTTAAAAGAGCAACGGTCACTTGACCGTTTAAAACATAAATCAAACTGGTAACCACAAGCCGATCGCCCAAGCTGTCTTGCCTAGCCGAGGGACTTGAAACCGTGTAGCCGATCGACTACTTAGGCCGATTTCCTCTAACCGAGGACGCCCCATGCTACCTAAAAGTTATAACAATAAATAGAATGATACCTTCTTGAACTAAAAAAAAAGAAAAACAATAATAATGTCACATTAAAAAGTTGAAACATTAATTACATGGGTAATACGTAGATAGATTCAGTCTTAATTTAAAAAATTAAATAAAGACAATTACTTCTATTTTTAAATTGTTCACTTACCTCCCTCCCACTATCCTTCTTATTCTTTCCCGGTCACTCTCTCTCTCTCTATCTTTCTCTCTCTACCATTTGCAGATCGTGTTTTGTCTTAAACCAGAAGAAAACACACACCCACACACACACTCTCTCTACACCACACAGTTTCTCTCTCTAAACGTATACATTCAACACATTCTCTCTCTACATTCAAATACATATACTGTGACTTTCTCTCTCTAAACGTATACATTCAAATCAATCACTCAATGTTCGATTCCGTTCTATTGATATTCTGTCAGCATGTGAACCTCTGACAAACCCTAAGTTATACACTTGTCCGATTATTATTATTATTATTATTATTATTATTATTATTATTATTATTATTATTATTATTATTAATAAATCATCCGGTCAGTTGAATCGGTCAATGGCAGCTTCCTCTTCCAGAGGACCAGTCAGCTCAAGTCCTTTCTCTTCGTCTTCTTCGTCTTCGTCTTTCAAGCAGTCTGTACCTCAATCATCTGCATCCACATTTTACGGAGCCTCTGGAAACGGTTACGGTTACAGATCTGATACTAATTTAGGTTTAAATACTTCCGATTCGATGTATTCTCGTGGCGGTGGTGGTGGTTATGGAGGATTATCGCCTGTAGGTTATCCTGATGAGATGATTGATGAGGCGGTTGATGATGTTGTTCCTAGATCTGGAGGTGGTGATAGTATTTCCGTGACGATTCGGTTTCGGCCGTTGAGGTAGTTTTGAGTTTTAGTTTGTTGTGGATCTTAATTTGAATTTGTTTTAGTAGTAAATGAAGTGTTAAGACAATGCTGTATTGATCTGTATTAGTGTTATTGATTTGGTGAGTTTGTGGTTGTTGTTGTTGTAGTGAGAGAGAGTATCAGAGGGGAGATGAGGTTGCGTGGTACGCGGATGGGGATAAGCTTGTGCGGAATGAGTATAATCCGGCTGCTTCGTATGCGTTTGGTACTAATTTTGGATTTTTGATTTTGGGATTAGGAAATGTTGGGTTTGTTTTAATTGATTTTATATTTGTGTGTGCTGTGTTATAGATAAAGTTTTTGGATCATATGCGGAGACTCAGGAAGTGTATGAAGTAGCGGCTGCACCGGTTATAAGAGCTGCTATGGAAGGCATAAATGGTGGGATAGAACTTGATCATGTTTGGGATTTGATATATTTATTGAATTATTGTTAAATGTAGTTGTTGGATCTAATGTAAAACTGGTAATGTAGGGACTGTATTCGCATATGGTGTTACAAGTAGTGGGAAGACGCATACCATGCATGTAAGTACATTACTTGGCATTGATTAATTGTTACGGTTTTCAGGTTATTTACAAAAGTAAGAATATTGTACTCCTATGTGAGGCCATTGTTAGAACTTAGAAGCATTTAAATACCACACATAATAGTTGCTCTGTACCTTTGAAGAACATGATAGAAGCATATGGTGTATATCAATGCATCAAACTTCTATTGGACTTTAACTCCTTAGTATTTGGCCTTTAACTTTTCATTTGTAGTTATTTGTCAAATTGTGTTGATGCAATGCTACCAAAAGAAACTTGTAAAACGTCTCAATACAAATTAGGTAATCATGATTTCATTGTAAGTTGTAACATAGTGTTGTATTTTTTTTTGCTCATTTGATGACATGAATGTTGAGATTGATGTGTGGCCACATGGCATAAATGATTGGATTAGAAATACGGATACATGTGAGAAGGTTGGGATGATGCATACAGAGAAGTTGAGGCACTGATAGAGTGATAGAGGTAGATTGCTACTCTCTAAAGTAGACCATGAATGGGTTGGTTATACGAGGATATCTGTACAAAGCTAAGAGAATGATTATAATGTGAGGGCTACTACATTTTTGGACTTTTAGTAGAATGATAGCAAATCTTGTAGGATTATCTACGGTTACAAGCTCTAGTGTTTAAAGAGTAAGTAAGTTAAATCCTAGATCTTATTGTCTTAAAGGAAGCATTTTGTATTCTATGGCTTCCGAGCTTGTAGTGGGTAAGCTGCCATTGGCAACTGAAAGTGTACCACTTGGGATTTCTCTGGTACTTAAAAGTCAGTTGGATAGGTATAGAAATAATCGACTCTTACCATCTAAAAACACATGCATTTTATGTCTCCCTTGTTTGCATTTGCGTGTAATGTATGTTGGTTTTTGATTTCTGTTTGTTACAACACAAAAATGTGTTCGATAAGGTTGCACGTTTTCTTAAGAGTTAAGACTTAAGAGTAGGACTAAGATTTAATATGAGATTTGATAAGATTGCACGTTTTCTTAAGAGTTAAGGCTAAGATCTAATATAACATATTTGAAAATTGTGTTTGAAATCTGTACCCCATTAGAGCCGAAGGCTAAGGCGTGTTTTCTTTTCAGGCTTTGGAAACATCAGAATCAAGTTAAAAAGTTATAATTAGTGATTGCTGTTTGCAAATTGTTGTAGACTAGTTTTGAGCTTTATTTATTAGATGCAAACATTTGCCAATACTTTTTGTACAATTGTACCTTGCTTTTACTTTCTTGAATGTAAAGTGCAAATGTTTATAGATAGTTTGCTGGTCTACTTATTATAAACTACATATGTGTAATGTGAACATATGTTTATTGTTCATAACTGTATTCTTCTCAATTGTCTTGTCAGGGTGATCATAATTCTCCAGGAATAATACCCTTGGCGATAAAGGATGTTTTCAGCATTATTCAGGATGTAAGTTTTTTTAGAAAGTTTCTAAATGCTTAAATGTAACATTTTGCAAGCCCTTGGCAACTTCTCTTATATTTGCTGTTCCCTTTATACCTACATATATGCATGTATGTACATGCAGATGACCAACATGCATGCATGCATGTACACAGACATATATATTGTATGCATAATTGGGGATGCACTTTTGGTACATTTGCTCTGTTAATTATTTCATTATTATAGTTTTTGAACAATGAACACCTTATATATACATTTCAGACACCAGGAAGGGAATTCTTGCTGCGTGTGTCATATATCGAGATATATAACGAGGTAAGCCATCACTTGGAAATTGTTTGCTTGCAATGGGTAGAACAAAGGGATTGAATACCACTGATACTTTAATTATTTGAAAACAGAAGTACAGAACACCCCTCCTTGTTTTTTTACTAGTGCTGCTAATGCTACATAAGAAGCTTGCTAATTAATATTTGGCATCCATCCCCTTCCATTTTTGTAGTTTCTGTATACTCTGTTGAGAAACTCAGATGAAGTTTATATGCTATGTAATCTGATTCACCTTGCTGCTTATGCTTCTCATGTCAGGTGATTAATGATCTGCTCGATCCAACGGGACAAAATCTTCGTGTTCGAGAAGATGCACAGGTTTCTGCAATAACTTGCTTTGCATCTTTCTTAGTCATATATATCATTAGGAGGCAGTTCAATGTAGAATACCTTTTTCTGTGTGTTGTTTGCTTAAATATAATAGTTCAATTACCTTTGGCATTGATTTGTCATGGTATAATTTCATCATGTTTTGTGGAGGCTATTCTATACAATCGTGGTATGATTGTGCTTTGTTTCCATTAACAGGGTACATATGTTGAAGGAATAAAGGAAGAGGTGGTTTTATCTCCTGGGCATGCTCTTTCTTTCATTGCTGCTGGTGAAGGTAATACTGAATCTCTTTTGAGCTAACCCATTAGATCCGGTAGCAGCTATTTTTTTATCCACATTGAAATCAGAAGTAACTATAGAGAGAGCTGATTGCGTTTGTTAGGGTGCAAATAGAGTTGAAACAGAAGCAACATCACTGGTTTTAATGTTTTCATTGATACCATTCAACTCTTTTTGCTATTTGCTGTTTCCAGAGCACCGGCACATTGGTTCAAATAACTTCAACCTTCTTAGCAGCCGTAGTCACACAATATTTACCCTGGTAAGTGGTTCACACAAAGTTTATCTCTATATGAGCTCAAGTTTCTCATTTGTGTTTATTAGTTAACACGTTACTTTGACAACTATACACAAATATAACCTATTTTCGAACTTGCAGATGATTGAAAGTAGCTCCCATGGTGACGAATACGATGGAGTCATATTTTCCCAACTTGTATGTACAACCTCTTTTACATTTTCCTAGGGCGTGAGTTAAATCTTGTTGTCTGCTTTATTGAATACTTGTTTATTTTGTTTTAGAACCTAATCGATCTTGCGGGTTCTGAGAGCTCAAAAACTGAAACAACTGGACTGAGGAGAAAAGAAGGCTCTTACATAAACAAAAGTCTTCTAACCCTTGGAACTGTAAGTGGTTATGAATTTTCGCAACATTAATCCCAGAAATTCTGTTAGAGTATTAACTTCAACTGAGATTTGGTTGTACATTTAGCTTGTTTGTTCATCCTTTTTTTTTTGTTAATAAATTTTACTAATTTATTTTCTTATCTTATTTATTTATTTTTAGGTGTTTAAGGATTAACAAGTAGATAGTATTATGACTATTATCTAAAATTAATTTATAAGTATTTATATATATTGGGCGGCTGGCTAGCGCCCTCACCTCAGCTTCCAGGACACTAAGCGCTTCAGAGCGCCTCATGCCTGTTATAACCAAGTGTACAAGCTGTTTAATGGCCACTTCTGCCACTTTTCTTGCTAGTTATGCTATTTGGATTAATGTTGGTGACATTTATGTACAGTCATTTGATGATCTGAATTGGACTTGCAGGTTATTGGAAAGCTTAGCGAGGGAAGAGCATCTCATATTCCCTACAGAGATTCCAAACTTACCCGTATTCTACAGTCTTCTTTAAGTGGTCATGGGCATGTTTCCGTAAGCTTTAAAAAACTCTCATCTTCTAGTTCTTCTGAGTATCACTTGTATTTCTTTCCCTACCCCTTTATATGCATAAGTGCTTCCACAACCAACTTCTCTTCTATTTACAGCTTATCTGCACCATAACCCCTGCATCTAGCAGTATGGAGGAGACTCATAATACATTAAAATTTGCTAGTAGAGCAAAACGCATTGAAATTTATGCTTCTCAAAATAAGGTTTGTTATCACATCAACATTTGATATGTTTTACAGCATTGTGAGAAAACAAGCATTCTAATCTCACTGTTGTATGTTTTTGAAACATCCATCTTGTAGATCATTGATGAAAAATCGTTGATTAAGAAGTACCAAAGAGAGATATCAGCTCTTAAACTTGAGCTTGATCAGTTGCGTAGGGGGATGCTTGTAGGTGTCAATCCAGAAGAGATAATGAGCTTGAAACAAAAAGTGTGCTTTTCTTTTCGTTATTTTCTATCACACGCACTGTTTGTTGCCTTTTCATTTAAGCAGTTTTTTGAACTGAGTTTCACTTTTAACTTTATCGTGTAATATTTGTATCAATAGTTGGAAGAAGGACAAGTGAAGATGCAATCGCGATTAGAGGAAGAGGAAGAAGCCAAGGCTGCTCTCATGAGCAGAATTCAGAGGCTAACAAAGCTAATACTTGTTTCTTCAAAAGATACAATTCCTGCTAATGATGATGATGTAGGTTAATCTTTCTAAATAAAATTTTCCATGTAACACTTTATATCACAACCACATGTAACCTTCAGCATCTACATCATGTATTCCTGCTTATTGTTGTGTTTATTTCATTTGGTATTTCATTTTGATCCATGAAAACTGAGCCTAATGATCCTTCTTGATGATGTCATTTGTTTCAGAATGGTTCTCTGCTCTTGCAAAGTGACCTTCAAAATGACTTAGTTTCCGGCGATTTATCAGCAGCGGGTAGCACTATCACTGACTCAAATCATGCGGGTGAAGTCATTAGTCGTGCTGGCAGTGGCGTGAAGCGTATTACAGTATGTTTTACAGTCTTTTCTATCTGGTGGTTTTATTTAAATTGGTACTAGGAGTTATATCTCAAATCTCAGTAGGGCACTTCAATTATTTGATAGTTTTATGTAAGAATAATGCAATACAACAGAAGATTTAAATTTCCTTTGTGGCATGTTATTAGTTTCTTTCCGTAGATGCTTATCATCACCAAAGGGCTTGTAGCGTAGTGGTAGCAAGGTGTGATAAAAATGTTTCCCTCCCGATGAGGTTGAGGGTTCAAGTCCCATGGTGGACAAAGGTCTAGATCTTGGAGTACAATTACTCGATTAGAGGGTGTGTAAGATACGTTTATGATTTATCAAATGCTAATGGTCTCAGAAATAGTGTTAAGAAAGGAAATATTTTGCAAGCTTTTGAACTAACCCTTATTATGGTTATAAGTCATAACTCATAAATGCATAGTTACACCTGCAGAGGCCATCATATTTGCCATGGTTAGCTGTTAGCATAATTGCTCTATATGGAACACGGAAGAGAGTGAACTATAAGTGGCTAAATGCCTAAATGAGCGGTTATTGCAGGTGTATTAATGTTCTAGGATGGGGCAAAATGTGATGGGTTGCCCTACCAACACCTTTTGTCAACTTTTTTTAGATATTAAAATAAGCATTGTATCAAGTATGATTATAAGGACTATTATTATTAAGGTAGTTTTTGATGAAACAATTTAAGAGTTTGTAAACATAGGAGTATACTTTGAGTGGCATTTAATCCGGCCGAGTTGTTTTGTTTATTCGGAAATTTATACTGTTACCCGTTTAAACTGTAATAGTAATACATAATCAAGTTAACTCATTTTCATGTAAATGGATATTGGGTTGAAACTGAGCATCTCTATGTTATGCATGTGGAAAAAGAGGCCAGCATGATGATACTTGATTTATTCCTAGTAACTAGTTTAATCAGTTTTTGCGAGTTACACATGCTATTGGCTTATTGATTGTGTGCACAAGTGGAACTTGTCTTATCTCCAGTTTCATAGCAAGTTTACAGATTTTTTCCTCCAAATTACACAAGTATAAACGCTAATTTTAATCATATTTTGTTTGACCATAGGGCGGACTATCAATAGATGAGATGGACCTTCTAGTGGAGAGAGTGAAGATGCTTGCAGGAGAGATTGCATTCAGTACTAGCACCTTGAAGCGTTTAGTAGAGCAGTCTGCAAATGATCCTGAGAGCTCGAAAACCCAAGTAAAGTTTTGTTTCCCTCTTTCCTCTCCCACATACCTTACACACACCATGGCTAATTCAGATACCGTTGTGGAAAATATTGATTTAAATGCTGGGTATAAAAATTAAACTTCAAAATGCGTACATAGATAGATTACTTATAAACATATGCTGGTCCACAGATAGAAAACCTGGAACATGAAATAGAAGAAAAAAGAAAGCAAATGAGAGCCTTGGAGAAACAGATCGTCGAAAGCAATGAAGCTTCAATTTCTAATACATCGTTGTCTGATATGCAGCAGGTACACATTTCCCTGTTGATTTTCTTTTAAAAGTTTGTTTCTTTCAGTAATTTCTGCAATCTCTACACTACTGACTTCTTACTTTTGCTCTCTAAAACAGACGATGATGAAATTAATGACACAGTGTGATGAAAAGGGTTTTGAGCTTGAGGTCAGTATGCTTTTTAAGATACCAGCAATGATTAACATAATATCTTTCTCAATCTAATAACTGAAAGTAATCATAAGTTGTGTACATGTTATTGAATTTTTTTTATCATTTTCCTCAAAACGCTGTTCATGATTGCAGCTCAAGACAGCAGACAACCGCATCCTCCAGGAAGAACTGCAGAACAAGGTATTGATAATGCAAAGGCGTGTAGATATTAAATCACATAAATCTCTATTTATAACATTTGGTCAAACACATTATTAATTTCACATGTGTATTTCATATACTATGTGCACTCATTGCCTTTGTTATACATATCAATGCTACATTGCACACACTTTGATGCAGGAAACGTTATCATCAAAGTTTTATGCCATCTACATAGCACAATCTGTACAGCATATAATAGCGATTGAATTTATTCCTTTTTTAATTACAGTGTGCAGAAAACAAAGAACTCCATGAGAGAATTATGCTGCTTGAACAACAGCTATCTATGGCTAATGAGAAGTCAAAGGCATCTTCAGAACATCATGGATCCAAAGAGTACATTGATGGACTGAGGACTAAAATTAAGATTCAGGTTATTACTACAGTATGATTGTATTGGTTTGCTTACCATTACGAACTATATATTTTTTGTGGTCGTACGACCTATAAATAAATTATTCATCATTATAGAGTTTTGATAGTTTTTTTTTTGTATTAAAAGTACACTTTGGTGACCTTTGAGTAGTTTAATTCGTTTGACCTTTGACTTATTCCCTTTCTTTTTATGTTATTCAATACGACCCTTTTGACATAAAACATAACCCAATCAACTGTTCATAACAAATGGGTTGGATTTGTCAAATATACTGCTTTACATCCCTTTTTAGTAGTTTCAACCATGATTTCTAATTTACAAGTTAGAAGGTGATATGGTTTTGTTGACATACTCTGGTTGCTTCAACTTTTTTTTTTTTGATTCAGGAGGTAGAGAATGAAAAACTGAAGCTAGAGCGTGTTCAAATTCTAGAGGAGAACAGTGGATTATATGTGCAGAATCAGAAATTGTCAGAAGAAGCCTCTTATGCAAAGGAATTAGCATCTGCTGCTGCAGTTGAACTAAAGAATTTAGCAGGTGAAGTCACTAAACTTTCACTAGAGAACGCAAAACTGGAGAAAGAATTGGTGGCTGCTTGTGAAATGGCAAACTCCAAATCCGCAAATGGTGGTAACCGCAAGTATGATCCAGTAAAACCGGGTCGAAAAGGACGTTCGTCTAGCCGAGTCAAAGATGCATATGACGAGTTTGACTCGTGGAGCCTTGATGTAGAAGATTTAAGGATGGAATTGCAGGCAAGGAGACAACGCGAGGCAAAGCTTGAGGCTGCCTTGTCCGAGAAAGAACTAATAGAAGAGGAATACAGGAAGAAAGTTGAGGAGTCAAAGAAAAAGGAAGCGTCTTTGGAAAATGATTTGGCAAACATGTGGGTTCTTGTTGCTCAGCTGAAGAAAGAAGCAAAAGGTTCTGTAACTGTTCCTGAATCAAACAATAATGAAAATCACCCTGAGAGATCTGAAAATGTGAATACCCTGAAAGTAGAAAATGGCGATGGAAATAACTCAGTGGTCAAAGAGAGCCGCATCTTGAGCGTTTCGCAAACAACACAGAATGTGACTAAGGAAGAGCCTCTTGTTGCTCGTTTGAAGGTACATACATACATTGGTTCGAAATGACTTTGAAGTAATTTCTGGTAGGCCAGTTGGGTGGATCGATTTACGGGCCGAAACATATATACTTTTTTTAGTACAGGTTGAAACGCTTTAGGTCAGGTTCACCCAAAACTTTTGTGTTCAAACTTTTCGAATATATTATAAAGTATTTGTGCATCAAATCTGATTATAGAAGTAAGAAGTATACCTTGTCTATAGTAATCTAATTGTTTGAATAAAATGATTTAGGATGTTTTATGCACTAGAAATACATTTTGGGCAATTTTCAATCGTTTGACCAGTTCCCTTGGAGTATCTTTTAACTACACATAATAAGAATTGACCCGCTCATAAATAAATGGGCCGAAATGTCACCTCTATTTTATACTTTATAGCTTTATCATAATTACAATATGCTCAGGCTCGAATGCAAGAGATGAAGGAAAAGGAGGTTAATTATGTTGGGAATGGAGATGCAAATTCTCATGTATGTAAAGTATGCTTCGAGTCACCAACAGCAGCAATGCTTCTTCCCTGCCGCCATTTTAGTTGTAAGTTTCTTTAAACCAACTTAGTTTTTCAAATGTTGTTTGTATTCAACCTTTTTATACCTCAACTTTCTTTTGCAGTGTGTAAATCTTGTTCACTTGCATGTTCCGAATGTCCAATTTGCCGAACCAAGATCACGGATAGAGTTTTTGCTTTCACTTCTTGATATATGCCTTTTATCTCCCTCAAATTGAAGGTACACCAAGTTTCTTTCCTTTTCTCTTCTTCATAAGGTTTTCTACAATTTTTTAATCATTTCTTTCTATTGTTTTTATGAAGCTAGTCATACCATGTGTTCATGGTCAGTTTTGACAAAAAAATTTGTCCGAACCATTTAACCACTCTTTTGACAAGCTATTTATGGAAACTTGTTTAAGTTTCTATTAGTTTCTTTTTAAAGATTCGACACGTATGCCAAAAATAAAAATAAAAAATGGTTAAAGGGCAAGTTCGATTTACACAGGCGGTTCCAAGTTTGAAACCACCAGCAGGACCCTTAAAACCTGTATAAAATCTCAATGGACGTCCTTGCTTTATTTGGGTCACTTTCATCGGTTTATGAACACTCCTAAGTGAAGGTGCTCTTCTGGAGCGGCATTGTAGTTTTTATATTATGTGCAAAACGACTTTAAATTAATGCATAGCAACATGTTCGTGACTCAAGTCATTCCAATTTCAAAGATTCGCTAACGTTCTGTGTTCTGTGCCTGCAGGAGTTGTTTTTTTTTCATGAAGGATGATTCACCTTTGGGTGTGGGTGTAATTTATTAATTTCTCAATCTTTGTCTGTATGTAAACAAGACACTGTTGGAAAAGGTATAATCTTCATATGTGTATGTTTTTGTTTCCAAACTCGTGACTAAAACATGCAATAGAAATATGTTCAAACCGTGATCCCTTTTTTTACTTTCAATAAGCACGGAAAAGTAAGTGGGTTGTGTCGGGTAACGGGTTGAAACATGTTCGAGTCAAACTGAGATGTTTAGTTTAAAAGAAGATCAGTCAAAGCAGGGTTGCGACCAAAACATGAACTTCAAAACTGGTTCATTTATTAATGGTGTTTGTGATAACTGCGGTTGTGATGCTGAATGACAATGCAATGGTGGGTGCGACTAGAATATTTATACTACTTTCCTAAGTTGGTATGTTTTATAAAAAAAATAATTTAAGTAATCCATACAAGCCTATCGAACAAATAAAGTTAGTTTAATCTTATTGAAAAATGAGTTATGATATATAATTGCTACCTTAATATATAAAAAAATATATTAAATATGACTATAGCTTACATAGAGATAGTTTAGGTTGGGACCCCTAAATCAAATCCCCTTTATGCCAACCATTAAGATTTGACATGATAACTTTTTTAAGAAGTTCAAGAAGTCCGTGAATAACTCAATATGAAAGTTACACTGAAATTGAAGTTGCTCACATGTAAATTATGCAAAGTAAAGTTATGTTAGTAAATACAAATAGTATACTGATGACGTTTGTTAGAGTATATATAGTTATTAAATTTATAAGCACGATAAGTTACTATCATTGTTTACTTCATATGAGAGCAAGTGCACTCATCGTTTACGTAATATAGTGATGGTAAAATGCCGATGCCGTCTAGATACTTGAGCTTGTAGTACCGAGTTGTCGTCAACGTCTAGTCAAGCCAAAAGATAAGTTGAGGGGGTTGATAAAATAAAACATAAAATAAAATAAAAATAAGTTTTGTAATCAATATTAAAAGGATGGGTATTTGAGTTTTTTACTCACCCTTGATGCTTCGTTGACTAAGTTTTACTATGGATAACAAGAGCTTATTTTGTTTTTAGGTAAGAAGTTATGTGTGTTAATGCTTGCACAAGTGAACTCCCTTTTTAGGGATCGTTTCACACTCAACCATATTGGAGTAGAATCAGTAGGGAAACCCTCTGCAAAGTTGGATTAAGTATAACTCGTTAACAGAATCAACAAGAAAACTATTCGGCCGTTGGAGACTTTACAAATTCAAGAAGAAAAGATAGCCATAAGGGGTTATCTCACTCAACTTGTTAACAGAATCAACGGGGAAACCATTCAACACCGAGTTTTAGTATTAATGTATTTTAATCCTAAATAAACCAAGTCATTTGGTGTCTTGATCCTATCTCCACACCAAGGCAAGAGTTACCAAACCTGAAGCCTAAAACCAAAACCTCTAATCCTCTATTAAAACAATTAACATGTTGGTCCTAGATACATATATAAACATGTGTTTAACAAAACACAAGGTTTATAATAAGGTTTTAATGATTTGAAACTCACTTTCAATAGCTTAATTTAGTTAGCCCCCTATCAAAGGGGTTGAATCCCCGTAACACCTACAAGAACTTTAGCCGCTCATAGCTTTAAAGATAAATCTTAACATACTTGGATATCACAAGATTGATAAATATTTATTTAGTTCATACAAATTTTAAATATTACAAAGTTTGAAAGAAGTGGGTAAAAGTAGAGTATGTTGTAGGACGTAAGCAAGTTGAAATGGAGGAGAAACCTATTCGTAGAAGTTGGAATCGAGGCATAGCGGCGCCTGGAAGACATGGCCCGTGCCTGGAAGACACGACCCGTGGTCTACTATGTGGGACCCCATGGATCTCGTATTTTCTTGAAAATATATTTTCGTTGTTTTGTGGATGAGGAACGACCTGTGCATCGCGAGGCACGGGGCGTGTCTCGCCCACCAATAGGATCTTCGCTTTTTGCCTGGTTTTGCTTTGTTTTGGGCACGATTTTTCCTGAAAATAAAAAATAAACTAAAACAAGTTTACTTGAAGTAAATTTCTAGAAAACCGTTTAAAAATGAGTTCGTTTTAGTAGAAATTAAAAACGTTTATGGATTTCTGTATTATTGAATTTTTTTTTTTGGAGAGTAGTGTTTCAGTGGTAAATCATGTGTTGCAAAGCGACCACTTCCCAGGATCGAATCCCATAGGAACCACACGGGTTTCTCCTTTCAAACCCAACGGTTATTTTTTCGGTGGAACGTGGGAATCAAACCTGAGACCAAACCCGGGCAGGAACCCTCCAAGGAGGTAAACCTTCTCACCTCAAACCAGCTGGGCTAGAGATATTGCCATTTCTATATTATTGAATGAATCAAGATGAATACAAAGGAGCCCTTTATATAGGGAGCAATCCTAATGAAACCCTAACACTATTTTAGAAAAAGATAAACATTGCTAATTACAAAATAAATCTATTCTAAATAAATAACTATATTCATAATATTATCGGTTAAGAGAAATATTACATATGTTTGTGTGCATATCATATACATGACCCCCAGTTGTAGGTTAAATATTAGTAGGGTACATATTTGGTTTGAAGAGTTATAGAATATGTATATTTGTTGTAAGTTGAATATTTTTTAGCTAAGTTTCACTTGTATGATCAACACTTACTTAGTTCATGAGTTTTTAGAATACTAATATCTTAGAGCGGTAGTTTTTCGGGTTTTTATGGGACGTGGTTTACACTTGTGCGTTGTTGTGGGGTACGTTTGAACTCTGTACATATATATTGAAAGAGAAAAGTAACGTTATCGAAGAAATGTTATGTTGCTAATATAACTCTATTTTCAATGAACTTTATAATGTCATATTGAGAAGGCTATAAAAACGATACTGATTTGATTCTCCACGATAAAGAAAATATCAATATACCAGTACCAAGCAATACCAAAAGTATCGGTTCGATACGGGTACCCGATACCAAATGTTAATTCCTAAAAAAAATCCAGTACCTGGTACAAAATGCTTATCCTTAATATGGGGGTGGGGGGGGGGGGGGGGTGGGGGGTTTACTAAAAATGATTTTTTAAGTATTAGTGCACCTTAGCAAAATAGGGACGATGCATGTTAGTACAGCCACACTATTAAAGTGTAGCATATATTATCCATAGCGTATTCGACCCGCGCGTTGCTGCGGGGACACGGTGAGAGTTCGATCCGGTACCGACAAACACTATAGTAATAGTCGTAGTATGACAAACGATATCCACAAGTGTACGGTTGGTTGTTTTTCTAACCGTCATAAGCAATGTGTTTGTTATTTTAAAAAAGTCTAAACAGTCAAATTAGATTAAAAATCTTATATCCTTGTACTTTTCATAAAGAATAAGTTTGTCAAATCTTATATCATATTCGTCTTGATTTGAAATCACGGTGATTCCATCTCTAACCAATAAAAATATGCCTTAACTTTCTAAATTTGAAATCACTTTTGTTTTATCTTTTAATCAATCAAGTTTATCATAAGTTTTCTAGAGTGTATTTTAATCAACTCTTATAGCTTTCGAAGTCAATTTTATTGCCAATATTTAAATTACTATTTATATAACATAAATTGTGTATTAAACGTCTTAAAATTGGCCCAATTTAACTTAGGGGTGAGCAAAAGCCAAAAACCGACCCGGCCCGAGAGTAACTCGACCCGACCCGAGAACCGAGGTGTATAAGAACATAGAACCGAACTCAAACCCTAGAACTAGGGTCGGTCATTGATCCTGTACCCGACGGTCCTGTCGGTTCCACAGAATAAACCCGACCCGACTTTGACCTCATGAACCGAGGCTGTAATCCGTTAATCTGTGGCTGGAATTCGTGAAACAAGGGTTGTAATCCGTAAATCCTCTTGCTTTATTGACATCGTTTGCAGTGGACTGAGAAGTGAGAAGAGCCAGAAACTTCTACATTTGAGAAAAGCTTTTGGAGAGGTATTTGAGTTATTCTCATTTGTTCTTCAGCTGCATTCTTAAATCCAACAATTGGCCTGTTTGAAAAACGTCTCTACTAAAGTAGAGCATAACATCCGTCAATACGTAGCATAACTTCATTTGCACTTATGACATACTTATTTTCTGCTTCCAAGACCCGACAGAAAATGGTATATATGCACATGTCAGGATTACCTCCAACTGAGATAATATATATGGAATACTTATTCCAGATGCACATATCAGGAAAACAAATCCAAACTTTTGTTTATATCGAGAATTCCACTTGCATAATTCCTGCAAAGATACATAACTCTGATTCAAATATATGTAGCTGTCCCAAACTTAAAAGCATTTTTTTAATCAAGAATAGTGAATGCAGTTGAAATTGTAGTAAAATTGAAGCACAACATAAGCTTGCATCTAAGTTGACAAATCACACATCTGTATATTCTCATTAACTCATTAATATAATACATTTAAGCTTTAGATTAGTGGACTGCTCCCATTTGCTCCATCTACAAACAGAGAAAGCAAAAACAATCGGTTAAAGAAGTAAGATTTTCGGTCTACATTTGTTGTTTCGGTTTTTAAGGCTTCCCGGACCGACCCGACCCGATACCCGACTTGGGGGATATACAAGGACCGACCACAGAACCTAAACTATAGGTATGGTTCCGTTCAGGTATCAATTCGGTTCGGTTCTCGGTTTTATTTTGGTTCGGCCCTATTATGCTCACCCCTAATTTAACTAATGGATCACTCGTAACAGATGTATCAATAGTAACAATGTTACTAACATAAAATAGTTATTACATTCTATTCATATAAAATGGTAAAAATGTAGTAGAGAAACTAAATTACAACTGCTTGACATACGCTTGTCAAGCTTCAATATAGAAGCACTTACAAAGACACTCAGTACTTTGTGAGGAAGTAAAAGTAGAGTATTTATTATACAGTATAGTAATATACACACAACAAAACCATTACATGTGTATAAGTTTCATTTTTTTTATTTGTGTAAAGTCACTCTTACTTGATTGTAACATACTAACATGTTCACATGAAACGCTTTTTAAGCAATTGATGTCATTTTGTTAGATCCCTTTCTTACCAAAGCCTACTTTTTGTCTAGTCCTGTAAAACAAAGTTGACACTTACATATGTCAAGAAAATTATGACACTTAGCCATTGCTGTAACCAAGCTTTTGTTAGAGGTCTAATTCCTACCCATTAGTCAAATTGGGCATTAATAATATCAAATAAAAGAATCTTACAAACCTAAAATTTTTAACACCCAATCTACAACCCCCCACGAAAGAAATAGCAGCCCTTTGAAACAAAATTTGAACCATAAAATGAGTATGGATCGAAACGGGTAGGCATTTTAAAGATTCATATTAAAAGATCCACTTGTAAATGCTAAAATTACCTAACTCAATCATAAATTTCATCCTCATCTTCTCCACCTTGTATTATGTTGTTCAAAATATGTGTTGCTTTCCATATCTATCAATTATTCCTTTTAATCACAATTGAGCTGTCAAAAAAAAAAAAAAGGAAAATGGCTCGAAACATAAACAATTTACTATCCATTAATTGTCACTCCACAACATAGAAGTTTATTATATGAATATTTTGACGATAATAAAGTCATAACCAAATTTATAACGGTTTAAATTCCAGATTAACCAATTTGTATGCTACAAACCAAAATGTCACATCCTTTTTAAGTGTTATATTGTTTATTGACCGGCTATTGACACATAAAAGAATTTTGAAACATGTATTTGTAAGTTCAGCTTAATAAACAAGAGATAATAATTACTAATAATAATTGTGTTTGTCCAACACATGTCGTATACCATCTATATACATTATAGATATACAAAACTTTTTTTATATTTTTGTCTAAAATTGGTGCCAAAATACAAGAAATCAGTTATATAATTATGAGCCAAAAGTGGTGTGTATAAGAGACATCAAATAGTTTTTACCTTGTGGGTTTCTTGGTTGCCTCTAAAGTTGTTGCTTCTGCGCTGCCTCCAGAACAACCGAAACACAAAACGGATGGTTGAATTAATTTAAAAAAAACAAATAGAACAACATTAGATTGAGCCCAATTAATTAAGAAAAAGTGCAAGTTAGATCTATGTGAACGTAAAGAATGACTACCATTACGTTTATTTTCATTCTATACGGTTTTGGAATGATTTTAAATTGGTAGATCTCCTGCCCTAAAAGAACGATGAGATCATTATACACTGCTTTGAAAGGGCAATTATAGTTGTTATAATGGCGAATCAATCAAATACTATATCCATACCAGATTTTAGTTACATATTTCATCCTTTGTGGCTCAAATGGGTATGCAACTGCAATTCAGAAAAAAAATTCACATAATTTCTAACATTTTATTTCTAAGTAATCGAGAAATTAAGAAACATCCAACACATTTTATTATCTGACTTCACAAAAGAAACAACAAAACATAACGGAACATTACGCGCTTAGTATTATTTGATTATTACCAATCTTAACCTCAAGTTTCCAAGCACCCATAGTTTCTCCTTTAACTTCACAAATAAAAACACCAAATAAAGTCAAAATTAATTTTTAAAACAAACGAATTCATATACAATAGTTATTATAGATTCAAGATTTAGGGTTTTCAAATTGTCAAATACCAAGAAACTAATCAACTATTTGAGTGTTATAAGTGTACCTGAATTAGATTCTTCTATAAGCTCAGAGCCTAAGAACATATTCATGGCCATTAGCAGGACTAATTAAGTCATCTTCACACATATGATGATGACAAACAACCCCATTTTTGTGTAGCTCCTATAAAATCAAACAAAAGAAGATCCACATTCATCAAGCTTTAAAAAGATAAAGGAGAAGAAATTGATTCATGCCTTTTCTTATTCATATTAAATTGCTCCCGTTAGTTACAATTAATCATTATCAATAGTGTTTATGAACAAGGGGTACATCTTGATAGGAGTATAAACTATGTATTAGAGACATATACAATTGGCATTATATGTTGTACATCAAGGGCATAAAGGGAAGGAAATGACCAAAAATTAGAGATTTATGAAGGTACCCTTTAACCCCTATCTTAAAATTTTAATGAAATTACCTTTGTGGACATATTTGGTCCTTAATAAGGTAATAGAGATTATTTTATATGTAATAAACCAATATAAGTTTGGACACGTGTCACTAATCGGAGCCATCTGTTTTTTGGTTTTGGTTTCCAATCTCTTTCTTCTAATGAATACTTGTTTTTTAATTAAGATATTATGTCTCCAATATAATTAAGAATTAAGAATACTTATATTTTAATCAAAGATGTTATTTCTTTCTATCTTACTTAATTATGGATAATTATGTTTTTAATTAAAAATAGTTATTATATATTTAACCAAATAAATTTAATATGAAATTAATTATCAATACCTTAAATAAACTTATTATTTTTTACTTAAAAACATTACCAAATTTAAACTTACTTTACATAAACTACTAAAAATGAAAACAATGGAGATAAGTGTTTTGATATGTGACATCTAAAATTTTTCAAATAAATGATGTGGTTGAAAGATAAATAATACTAAAAATACAATATATTAAATAATAAAAAATAGGTGGTATTAAAAAATCAAAGTATATTCCCATTTGAAAAAAAAAGTTTTTTAAAAATTAACTTAATTAAATTTATAATTGTCACGCCAATATTCATTTTTTTAAACACATATCTTAATGACTGTATATGTTAAAAAATACATTTTATTTTATTCAATTAGTAAAATACACCGATTTTTTCAATCGTGAAATGCATATGTTTTCTTAAACATAACTCTTTTTATTAATTATATAACATTATATTCATTAATCCGTATAATACACAAGATTCTAACTTAATATAATATTTTAAATAAGAAAGGCTTTAACTGAGAAAAAAAAAAGACAATAAGAGTGAAAAAAAATTATGTGTTTGCCAGAAACGTGACATGTGACACTCAAGATATAATAATAGATTAGATAAGAAAAATAAAAATACAACCGATAACGCATAGGACTGTATTAGTTGGATCCGTAAGTAAATAATAATAAAACCCCAATTCAAAAAATAAATGAATAAAAAAAAACCATAGAAAATATCAATATCAATCAAAATCTAAACAACGTGGCTGATGATAATACATATACCGCAACAATAACCCAAACAATCAGCTCTCTCTTGTTTATGTGTGCTATCGATCGAACAACAGATGGCGGATCACGGTGGTGGTGGCTGTTGTCCTCCGATGAGTAATTGTAAAGAACCTGAATGTTTTACAAAACATATAAAACAACCTTATTAAAATGCAATGCGTTTTAATCCAAATGAATGCGTTTTACAGAATTTTTACTTACACCCAGCAATGCAATAGGCCCATTATATTGATCTTGCTTCCACCCAACCTTTGTTCAGTTGAGACATCTTACAAGGTATGAGCAGCAGTTCATGTTTTGTATTTCTGATTCATCATCAATACTAACAAAAAATCTCTGGTTAACTTTTGTTGATTTTGTTATCTCTCTAAAAACTGTATTCCATAGCACTATGAAATTCAGTTTAAACATCCGTCCACCCTTTCCATCTCTTGATATCAATGGTAGAACCATTGACACATTTGGTTGAGATGTGTTGAATTGAGCTTTGAACTCATTTATTGTTGAATCTGCACCTTTTTTGGCCTATTATGTTCTAAAACATGTATCTTTCCCATTGGAATACCGAAAGTTTCGTGTACCAAAGAAGTTATTATCTTGATCATCCAATTCCCAACAATAAGTGTTTGTCTTGTTTCATTATAGTTCGACCACAACCAGTAACCCAACCTTGTTTGAATTGAATTTATCTTCAATTGTAGCATAGATCCAAAACCCATTGTCCTCACATTCTGTTTTTGTTCTTCTGTGTAATCCTTTATACTTTTTATAAAATCTGATGGAGAACATCTTAGTTTCAATTTGTTATCTCTGTATTCAACGAATGGCCTTTCCGTTGATTTCTTATCTTCTTTGTGTTTTAGTTTTTAGAAGGCTTCACAAAATCATCATCTGATTCACTCTATACATATTCCAGACTTTGTTTCTTCCTTTTTTCTTCATTTTGTAACAACCGGCAAAAATAAGGTAATTCCGTACTAATTAATTAAACGTGATTAACGTAATTAAATACAATTATGTGTTGATTATTTAACTGAGGCCTTAGAATAATAGCAATTCCCAAATAATGCATAGGAATGCATATGTTTAATGACAAAACATGACGGAATCATGTGCGAATAAATCTATCCGGTATGGACACTGTCGATTACCCGGTAAAAATTTAATAAGCGAAACAAATCCCGGACACCCGGAATATAAAATAAAACGTAATTTCACAAAATATGATGAGTTTTGGAACTCCAAAGCCATACGTGAAAGCTTGTTATACAAATCTCCCGGTAACGAATAAAGTGCGCGTACCGCACCCGATACGCGCTTAACTTATAATTTCACCCGGCAAAGCCTAAATAATTTATCAACGCTTAACCCGGACCATATTTAAAGGTTATTAAAGGTATTTTTAATATCCGGAGGACACGCGATAAAAACCCGAAAAATACCCGGACGGGGCCCGAACGAGAAGAGATTAAACATAATAATTATGGGTAGTAATTAACAAGATGGACCCCACCCAAACACCCCCAAGGGGCCGGCCTAGGGCCCTCCCAAGTGGGTAATATCTTGGATAATCTCATTAAACCACTAGAATTAATATTAATCATAAGGATGCATGAGATTTCATTGGGCAAGGAAATTCACCAAATCCACCTCTTTCTCTCTCTCAAACCCACGGCCAAACACCCTCTTGTGTGGTTTTTATATTTTTTTTTCTTTCTATTAATAATAACCCACAAAATCTTACTTAGATATCACAAATCTTTGGAAGATATGGTAAAGAGCTTATAAGACACATAATAGCATACTTGAATCAAAACCCACAAACTTCCTTCTTCTTCTTCCTCTTTGGCCGTAGCCTACCCCCACCGCCATATACATTTTCTTTCAAAATTTACACTACCAAATCATCTCTAGATCATAATCCTTCAAAACCCCATTGTGTGTTTCAAGAGCTTGGAGCTTAACCCATTGGAAGAACACACTAAACCCCATCCAATCCAAGGTTCTTGTCTTCCCTAGCCTTGAGCTAGTAGTAAGTGTTAACCTTGTTTTGATTATAATGTTCATACTATGTGTCCTATTGAGCAAGTTGTACATTGATGGGTTAAATATGGTTTTGAAATATAAAGCTTAATATATCTTACAAGAATAAAATCGATGAATAATAATATGGATGAATCATAGAGTTGATGTTGGTAGTGTAATACTTCAAGAAATGCGAAAATATGTACATGCATGTGAAGAGGATGATGATCTAAACATTATTTTTGAAAGAGGCTTGAAAGTGATAAAAGATAGTTTTTGATCATCATAAGATGACTAACTAATGTCAAGAATATAGTAAAATGTGTTAGATGATCTTGCATGTAAAAGATTCACGATTAAAGTCTACTCACTTAGATGAGTGAAATTTGAATATGTTGGATAAAAACATAATACACACATGTAAGTAGCATTAATAATGAAATAGAAGACTAATAGAAGTGGAAAAATGTAAAAATAACCATACATGAAAAATATAATTCTTCAAAGTCCACTAAGTTGGAGGAAAAATGCTAACATTGTAAGTTAGGATGGAAAAAGTAACATTTAGAAGTTAAAGGACTAATGATGAGACTTTGAAAGTTGATGGACTAAAATAAGTATTTTAGAAACCTTGGTCCAAAAATGTGTTACGGAAAGTTTGGTGTCAAAAACGTAAAAAGTAGTTTTCCAAGTATAGTTTTGGTAAACATGAGAAACCTACTCATGTAAGTTGTAGAAAAATGCATTTTTATAAAAATAGAAGTTTTATAAAAATAAGTGGTTAAGTTAACATAAGGATTTTTACGAAAATAAAGGTTTATTAAAATATTGGACAAAAGAAAAGACTTGGGAAAAACTTGTACGGAAATGGATACTTTTATATAAATGGGAATATAAAAGTATCGGAAACATTTTCGGAATACAAGGTGACGAGTTAAACTAAAGATACAAAAGTATATTTTTCCAAGTCATATACGTTCGGAATTGGAAGTATGAATAAAAATACCATAGGACGCATAGTGGAAGAAAACGCGAAAAGAGTTAGCTATCGGACTTAGCGACATGAACTAACTATGGCGTATAAACGGACAAACTAGAGAAAAATGCCATTGCGGCAAAACGTAAAAATATATATATTTTAAAAAGGTAAAATATATATATGACATGGGTGAAACTTATGTAACACTTTCCTAAGTGTTAGAACGAGTATTCGTGGGAGAAAACGTAACATAATGAATTGAAAACGTTAAACAACGTATGGACTTAGCAAAGAAAACTCACACGTTGATATATAGATACATGCTTGCCTCGACGAAATTCTAGTATATCTATTTAAATGGGAAAATAGATACGCGAGAAGGAAAACCGAGACGAGTAGGTGAAGTATATCTACGAACGTGTAAATACCAACAAGATCCTAGTATATTTATTTAAATGGGAAAATAAATGTACGGCATGGTGAGTTGAGTTGGGCGTTAAAATATATTATCGAACGACAAGAACTTAGCATATTTATTTAAATGGGAAAATAAATATGTGGCAAAGTGAGTCGGGTCGGGAAATAAGAATACATTATATCGAACGATACGATCCTAAGTATAATTATTTAAATGGGAAAATAATTATACGTTAGGTAGAGTCGTGTTGAGAGTAATACTCCCTCCGTCCCATTAGAAGTGTCTTAGTTTGAAAAACACAAAGTTTTAGGCACATTAAATGATTGCTTTTTTTGTTTGCCAAATGACAATAATACCCTTGTCATATGTGGGTCCATCATATTCTTTTTTTATTTTAGTTATGTATTTAAGGGTAAATTTGGAAGTTGGCTAATAATTTTTTAAAGTGGACACATGAAATGAGACAAATAAAAAAAGAAATATGGACACTTCTAATGGGACGGAGGGAGTAGTATACATGTTACAAAGAATATTAACAAGAATAATATATAAAGAAAAGGGTAATCCATCGCCAATGAACCTAGGATGCGCGTCTAATTAAACGGGAATTGGGATAACACGTGGTCAGGGAGTTGGGTGTACAACTTGCCAAGGCACATGCACTATAGGTGTAGTGACTTATACGCCTAGAACGTTTGTAGGTGCGAGACCACCAAATTTGCTATTTTCTTCTTTGAGCCAAGCACAGTTTCAGGTGAGTCTCACGGCCCCATCTTTAAACTATTTTATGTTTTCGGGGGAAAGATATGTTAGGGAAATGTTTGACGGGTTGGTTACTTGAGTTATGATCGCCACTCGGGGTTGAGTCCTCACTACTATAATCATTAATTCAGGAAGGTGAAACCGAAGGAATATTTGAATAGTACTATTGGTGCCTGACAAGGCCCACCCCTAATCGATAGCATCGATTATGCATCGGCGTATGCCTGGGGTGCACGTATTCTGAAATTAAGTCGTAAGAATACCGAGTAACGACTTGGAGCGGGGCATTATTATTTGTCTTGGTTTGATTATAGGCTCAAGTAGAATTGTAGGAACTTGCAACTCCTATAAAATGTCATAACATGGAAATTCCCAAAAGATAATGTTTTGATAAACTAAAACCTGTGAACTCACCAATATTTATATATTGACGATTTTTAAACATATCTTTCAGGTAATTGATGAATGATGGACAACATGGCAAGCTGGGTCGGGGGAATCTCTTATCGGGACGTCGGGTGTTATGAAGAGGCTTCTTCTCTTTATTCCCAAGGAAATCGAGATATACTTGAGAAGCCTCCTTATTTGAATCAAAAACAATTTCCGTTTATGTATGAATAATTAAACATGATTTTCGACGTCTTAATAAATGACCCATTTCTTTAATTACTTGTGATTTGCATTAATCTTGGCTTTATCCGTTTGAACCGCCGCGCCACGTGTTTCCGCCGTAGTCGTGGTGTGACACATTTTCTGTAAATTTTCCCTTTCAGCAACTTTCTTAGACTTTTCATTTTGTTTCCTCAGTTTACTTAGATCTTTTGTAGGTGTTTGGAAATCATCACCAGAACGATTTTGAATGATCACAGTCCTTGTTTCTTCTGCTTCACAAATAAAAACACAACAATGAAGAAAGACAAACATTACTATCACCATATAAAATGCGTTTTATACAAACACTAGATGCGTTTTATGTCATATTTTGTTCTTTGACTACTATCAGTTCTAAAGTGCGTTTTACAACATTATGAGTGCGTCTCATCAATATTTGATAGAGTTAATAGCCAAAATCGTCCCTAAGGTTTGGTCACTTTTGCCACTTCAGTCCAAAACCCAAACCTTTTACATCTGGGTCCTTCAGTTTTATTTTTCTTGCCAAATTCGTCCCTTACAACGTTTAGGTTGTGGACTGAAGTGACAAAAGTGACCAAACATCAGGGACGAATTTAGCAAAACCCAAAACTTTTCAGGGACGAATTTGGCAAAAAACTGTCAAACCCCGCCCAGGCCGGGGCACTTACAGTGACCAGTTGGCGCAAACTTAAAGCGGAAACGTAATTTCATTCCATAACTTAAGTATTTATTACAAGCCTGAGCGATCCAAGTACATCCAGCTACACGAAGCTCAACTATAATATAATATAATAAAACATCTAGAGTCATCCGACGCTTAGCTAAAAACTTCCAGTCCTCACATCATCAACCTGTATGTGATACATGTTCAAGTAATAAAAATACGTCAGCACATAGCTGGTGAGTCACATAAACTGACTCATTTGTAAAACACCCTATAAACAATTTTATTGATTAAGTATGAGCTCCTTGCATGTCACCATAATCATATATCCAGCCTAAGCATTATATATTCACACATACGGCGTAAAAATACCCCATATAGCCGTACATGTATGTCCACACCCCGGGAAAATATAATGATCATCATAATATATATAACACCCTGGATGCCACACCTATGGTTCGATGCATATACATGATCAAACACCATCAAAATAATTTTATGAGCAGGTATCAAGTTTTGAAAATAGTTTAAGTAACTCACCTCTTTATCAGTCCTTTTGCAATTGACAAAGCTAATACAATCAGGTAATATCTCAGAACCTGATACAATTATATCACCCCTACGTTAGGTAACATAACACCTAACTAATTATTATTACGGTTGGATATTGGTTAGCGCTACCTTATTTAAGCATGGATGATCAGTCCATGCCTAACTAAGGTTAGACCACCCGATATCCACCCCTGATAATAATCCTAACACCTAAATATAATAATACTAATACTAAATAATAAATTTAATTTAAACTGAATAATATACTTCGTACCTCTGCTTCTTCTGCTACTAGAGAAGTTAAAGTTGTGTAACTCAAATCTTATGATGGGTAACCTATATATTGAGTTGCTTTGGCCGACTTATTAACGCCGATCTAAACTTTTATTTATTTATTTTTTATTAAATCTTTGCTTACATATTAAGAAATATATATTATATCATATTATATAGTATATTAATTTACAAATGGTTTGTGCATTGTAGGGTTGTACTCCATGCTTAATTGATGTTGTGTGCTTTATGATATTGTACATAGCTTTGTGTTAGTTGTACATGATTTTGTTTCTTCTATGGGTTTTGCATATGATTGTTTCAATCTTTCAACACACAATCTACTTAGAGAGAGAAACATATATAGAGAGAGAGAAGCTGAGATGAGGAAGCGAAGACAAATCGGAAGGCTTACGGCCACCGCCAACGACGGAGCTGCTCTCAACGATGCGCTCACACACACACACATCCATATGGAGAGAGAGAATGGGACCAGATGGAAAAGTGGAAGAGACCGGCGGGATTCCAGTCGTCCATGGCGGTGCCCCACCACACACGGTTGAACGTCGGCTTCTTTTGGTGAGTGGTGATTATTACGGTTGTGGTTAATGATAAAAGAGTGACAGATGATTGGGGTGATTCCAAGTGCTAACATTAACCGAAACAAGGTGAAGGTGGTTATGATTCCGGTCTCTAGATCTTGTATATGATGACGGCGGTGATAGTGTTCTAGAGTTCCAATATGGGTTCCAAAGATGTACCATTAGGGGCTGTATAGGCTTGAGTTCAAGTAAGGCCCGACACCGACACGATCTATTTCTTTATGTTTACTTTATTCCAAGTTAGACACCTAATGTTTGATTCATGGAACCTTGGAGATTGTTGGTAGGATTAGTTGCCGATGGTGATGAACTTGAGATCATTGACCATATGAAGCTGCTAAAAGGAGTTGTGGTCGTTTTGGATAAAAGCATAACACAAATCAGGCTTGGACAAATGAAGGCAAAGTAAGGTATAAATGACTACATGGTTACTTAACTGATTATAATAAATACTACTTTATGCAAAATAAAATATAAAACGATGAGATCCTAGACCATACTTTAAACCAAGGCTTCGGTCCGTGTGTCTTCAACGTTCTTGGCCTGGTTCATCGCCGGATTGGTATCCTATGCCCGCCATGTGACGAGAGACCTCACTTTTTGCAGATTTATGTATATGATACTGAGAATGACATCTCTAATAGGCTTCACTCTTTCAGTATTGAAAGTCATTCCCCTTTAATAGACGAAACAACCGCGAAGCACAATAACCCGCCGCAACGCGCGGGATCACATTCTAGTATATTATTATTATTATAACTTTCGGAACCGACTAACTATATTGAATTTGTAGAAATCTTCACTGTGAAGATTTGCAATATCAATTCACATTCATATTACTATTACTAGCCGATTACCCCGGGAAGGTCCCGGGGTTGAAAATTTTAATATGTTTTAATAAAAAATGATAAAAAAAAGAAAAATCAAATCACGAAAAGAGTAAATAACTTAAACATAATCAATCTTAGTTAAAAAACATTTATTTAAAAAGTTAAAAAAATAAAAAGCATAAACCATATTAAACATAATAAAGTATTAAAAGGATAACCTTCAACATATAATCATCTTTACGTAAATTAAAATATGTTACAATTTGATTAATGAATAACCTGAACACTTTGTGTTTTTTCTGTATGAATATAACCTCACAAAAAGTAGTCGTTTTTTTTTCGTTTTTATATAGCACTATGGTACTCGTTGAAAAGATAATAAAACGCTCGTTAATTTGGTGTAATTTTTTTATTTAAAAAATCTCGAATATAAAAGATATTTATGTTTAAAAATTATGGGAGGAAGATAAGAGAGAAAAATTTAAATTTGTTTTTAAATTCTTTTTTCCTAAAATAACTCAATTTAATTTTAGTAATTGAGAATTAAGAGATAGAGAGATAAATTTAGAAAAATACTCAAAAACACCAAAAACACTCAATTATTAAGCCACGTGGCAATCTCAATGGGCATATATGCTTTCTTTTATATATATATATATAGATATAGATTATTATGCCAACATCTTGTCCATTAGTTTGCAAATTGTCATTATAACTATTTGAGATAAACATGCATCATTTTGAACACACGTGCACTCTAAATTTACATTCACAAATTCTCATATGTAATGTTTTAGATATTATTACTATTATTATTATTAACTAGTGTTTTTCACCATCGTGCGTTGCGCGATCACAATACGACGCGATTACAAAGCGACAAACGCGCGATCACAATACGACGCGATTACAAAGCGACTTTGTCTCTGGGGATAACTAATGCGCGCATTACAATACGACGCGATTACAAAGCGACTTTGTCTCTGGGGATAACTAATACCGTCGCCACATAGACGACATCCGAGTATCGATCTGGACAACCTCTTGAGTTGCCCCAAAAAACCTTCAGTGCAGAAACCTGGACAAAACCTTACCGGCCAATTGCTTCACCAATCGAAAGTAAACACATTAACAAAGAATCCAAAAAAGATTTCATAAAATCATTAAAACACCAAACAAAAACATAAGACGATTAACCAACTTTGTGTTTATCGACAAATAAGAAGAACCTAATCATGAAGTGAGAAACTGCATAAATGTTGCAAATCTAAGCCTTAGAAGCACTATTTCTTTTGCCTTTTTGATCTTCGACACCTTTCTCACGATCTTTTGTTCTTCAACCGAAAAACCTTGATGATCCTGAATTAACATCCATAAATAAATTCAGAAGCTAACATACCAGATATAAATTGAATATCAAAACATGAAAACCAAAATACCTTTCCCTCACGGAACCTACGGAAAGCATGCCCACTATAAGCACAACTAACAATTCTTACGTTCCTAGATAATCTTGACCGTTTAGCAAGCCTATAATGAGGAATCTCCATAAATTTGACACCTATGAAAAACTTGGTTACTAAACTAAGATTTAACAGCTACCATTAGAGCACGTGGCATTATAGCTCTAGCTATAAAGACACAAATCTATTTTACAATTATAGCTCTACCTAAAAACTTGAAAACACCATGATCTTTATTAAATGCAATTGAGACTTAAATACATAAGGATAGGAGAAAAATAGCAACAATAACACCTAAATAAAGAGGATAACCATGCAAAATAAGATGAGAAAAAATACATCTAGAACTGGTAAGAAATAGATGTGGTGGCACTTTGACTTCTTTTATACGTGAATCTCAATCGGCAAACGGAATAATCAACGCATAATCTGGTCTTCAAACCAGTAAGTTAGTTGGCGGCTTATGCTGGCCAACGGGTCGGTTCAGTGCTGCTCCGTGGACGACCCAGTTCATATAAAATAGTGTGTTATTAAGGTTAAAATACATCAAAACATTATTTTAGATAAAATCTCGATAACTATTAATGAGCCAGAATGAATCTAAAAAATATGGTTACGGAGCAACTTAGGTCTATTTTGGAAGACGTTGACGCAGTCAAATCCTTTAGCTTAACCCATTTGACCCGTTACACATGAAACATTACCAAATAGACCCATTTGATGTATAATCTAGGGAATATAATGAAAAATTAATTGATAAGTGAGAAGTGTCATACCCGCAGCAGTTCTTCCCTGTCAAAAGCTGCAACGCCAAACTCCCAAAATCCCTAACATCATACCTGATATCAGATTCATCATGCAAGAAATGTAGCCTAAACCCGTGTAGTTTTGCAATGTTATTGCAGTCCAGAAGGATGTTGGTGAGGTTTAGGTTTCCATGAACCATGGGTCTGGGCTTGGCTAGATGGATAAACGTTAGGCTTGAACAGACTTCAGCTGCAATAGATATTCTAGAATGCCAGTTTAAAGCTTGTTTTTTTCCTGCTGTTAGAAAAAAAGCACATTTCTTATGCAGCCTTGATGCATATATTCAAAGACGATGCATTTTAACTCTCTGCAAAAGCCGAGCATGGCCACCAAGTGTGGATGTTGTACACGGCTTTAAATTTTCACCTACAATGAAAAACATTTGCACTGTAGTTAGCGGGTCGGCTCAGAAAATTTTAGCAAAACCAGCTGAACAAAAATGTTAAACGTATTTACCTTATTATCAAATTCTTCATCTGAAACTTGCTTTATCCCGAAACCATACAACTTGACAACTATTGTGGTGTGGTTGATTTGAGCTCTATACACATTTGTGAAATCACCGAAACATTTTATTCTACAATGGCCTGAGAAGTTTTCTGTGCCTGCTCTGATATCGTCGGCTGTAAACTCTTTGTAAGAGAAGCGCAAATCATTCAATCGTGTGACCATTTCAATGGCGTCTTTGTCTCTGCAAAACTTTATTCTTCTCTGCATAACATCTTTTTGTTTCCTCAAATTTTCAATCTCTAGAATCATGGAACCCCTTGTGTGGATCATCTTCCTTAACTTTTCTTCAGAGTGTGATTTCGCTATCGTGACTGATTAAAGATTGTTTGCCAACTCTTTCTGGATTTCGAGTGTCGAATTGAGCTTGCCTCTGCATAGCTGAAGTCTAATCTGGTTTTCAGTAACTTCTTCTTTTACGGTGTCTAAATCCTTTTCAAAATCTCTTCGTTTATCAGTTTCTTCGTTTAATCGAGCTTTAAGATCCAATACCTGTGCACCCAAAAATGAAAATAATCTATCAAATAAATAAAGGCAACATGGATTTAGTATTCCAAACTATAACTCATTGGCCGATAATAGTCCATACCGGCAATGTGACTAATTGGTCATAGCTTGGATTATTAATAAATACACAATTACAACAATGAGATTGATGAATTACTCTTGAAGTACACAAATTAATCGCCCATTCTGCTTTTGAACATCTTTTCGTGCTTTCTTTGGCTTCTCTTCTGTACATATGAACGGCGTCTCTTGCTTCACCTACTTTGATTATCACGAATTCAGTTTTCTGAATGCGATTCTGGTTACATCCATAAAATGGTGTTTTACTTTCAAGATTTAATCAAAGAAACATAATCATTGGTCTAATATATAATCAATTATCAAATCTATAGGTATATCTGGTTTTGTTAATATACTATTCTCCAAGATATCACTTGAAACCTGCACAACTTCTGATTCATCATCAACATATGAACCCTCCAAATGATTGAAATACTCTTCAATCTCTTCTGCACATTTCTCCCAGGTTGGAACCGAATCCGTGCTTGTTAACGAAGATAAAGTCTGATGATTTTTCGTATTTTCTGGAAACAATTTGTCAATCCAACCTTTAAAACTACCCCTCTTTTTGCTCAATTTAGCCACCATTTCTCCTTGATCATCTTCAATAAACTCCTCACTGTTTTGCTCTTTCAAGTAAAACAATTTCCCTCCACTTGTCAAACACAATTCACAGAAATAAGGCTTATTTCTCTGAATATACTTCAATCCACTAAATACATTATTATACTTCCTTCAAGATCACAAATCAATAACATACATACATAAGTACACAGTTAACTGCAAGTCTACAATATCACAAAGTCAACATACATTGAAGATGATTTCAAGAACAGAAATAAAAACACAAATCTGGGTAAAAGGAAAAAAAGACGTATTTGCTTATTATCACAAATTTAAAAGGAATGCAAACAAACATAATCATTAATCAACAACAGGAATAGGCATATATTCGAATGCGATATACTTTTTATACAACAACTGATACCTAATAAGAACAAAGTGAAGTTCTATAACGTAAAGGTACCATTTCTTGGGACAGAGGATTGACGCCAGTTAGCTTGCATTTTCTGGAAACGATGTTTTATAGCTCACAGATCTGGTTGCTTACCAGATCGTTATAAGACTCCAACAATCCGTCGTATTATCCCTCTTCACTCTCTCTCTCCACTTTCTCTCTCTGAAATGGTATGTTGTGTGCCGCCTATGATGGCACTGCGGCGATGTGCCGGTGTATGGGTGGTGGTGTCATCGTAGCCTCCTCCCTCTTCTCTCTATTTTATGTTATGTCCAGAAGCGAAAAAAGGTTTAAGACAGAAGCATTTGAAGATGAGTTGAAGAAGAGATTATGAAGGTGAGGCGGTGGAAGACGCGTGGATTGAGGAGAAGATGACAGCCAGAGGAAGATGACACCAAATGACGAAGATGGCCATATCAGGCTTTAATATTACGAAAATACCATATTACTGTTCAAATACGAATGCTTATTAATATATTGTAATGTAATTCAGCTGCTTCACTTGTTTTTATTTTATAACTTTTAATATATAACGTTTTATAGAAATACAAATATACTGTTGAGATGTGCTTATTATTCTCTATGTTTTGACTTAAGTTTCATTAAAAACGGAGTATGGTCAAGGGTCAAATAAGATATGATATATTATATTAATACTAAACGGGCTCATATAATACTACTTAATCGCCTAGATCTCATATCTCAAATAATCATACTACCCGTCACTTACTCGATTACATATTTTAAATACACAAATATCCATCTCACCTGTTATTGGTTCGTTTTGACAGTTAATGACCCGTTTCATTTACTAATAAATATGAACCAACACATTTTATTTATATAACAAAAATGGGATGTTACAAAAACGTAAAGCATAAGGACCCAGATGTAAAAAGTTTGGGTTTTGGACTGAAGTGGCAAAAGTGACCAAACCTGAGGGACGATTTTGGCTATTAACTCTATTTGATATCATAATAATCAAACACAAACATTGTTTCAAATCAATCTATACAAACATAAAACGCCTCTATAATCATCTATACAAACACAAAATGCCTCTATAATCAAACACAAACATAAAACGCCTCTATAATTTTTATCAAACGCACTTTATTGTTTCAAATCCATCTATACAATAATATTCAAGCACAAAATACAAATACTCATTGGATTCATCCCCAAACACAAACTCACATTCAAATAACAATCACAAACATACCTAAATTCTTTATGTTTGAAGGCTTGTCATTATTCTGTTTGCTTCTTCGTTCTCATGCAACATCTGTTTCACAGAAACATGTCTTTAGATTTTCCATTTTTTCCTCATAAACGATCAAAATTAAAGTACGAATATGAAGATTTCCTTACTTGTTTTGCGTTTCGGACCCATAATTGGTTGTTAATCAAATGATCGTATGTCGTATGATAGTTTGCTTTGTGATTTTTGGTTACAGAGTAACGTGTTTTGAGTATTATTATTTCCACGATTGCCGCAAATCAAAATAAGTGAGAATTAATGAGATGATTTGGGCGGTATAATAAAAGAAATTTAAAATTGATTACTGTAATTTGTCTGAATTACCCCTTCGAACGATTAACTGCTTCTTAAACGCTTTGCTTTTTTACGTTCGTGCCACCGTTCTTTTCTAACCCTAATCAATAGCTGAAAATCCTTCTTACACTTTGTATGTTAAGGACGCTTTGTACAATACCTTCTCTCCTACCTTTTAATTGAGAAAATTTGTGTTTGCTAGAAGCTTAAAATGTGACACTCAAGATATAATAATAGATTAGATAAGAAAAAAATTCAAAGAGAAAGTTGTAATTTTCGTCCCTATGGTTTGCCTAAACTAACAGGTTCAGCACGCGTATAACACCCTGAGTATCTGAGGTTTGTTTTTCTAACACTTTACGTCCCTCGTTTTAACGGCCGTTAGGTTTTCTGTTAGTTTGTGGTGAAATGACTATTATAACCTTCAATTTTTTTTGGTGAAATGACTTTTATACCCTCCCATCTTCTTCTCCAACCTACCCACCCACCCACCACCACCACCACCACCTGCAACACCACCATCTCCACCTCCACCTCCACCCTCCCTCTCCTCCACCGTCTCCTCTCTCCTCCACCATCTCCAATATCATCAACTAAGAAACCCTAACCCTAGGTTACACAATAATTCGAATCTGATAAGATTAATGCCTGAAATCATGGGGCTTTTGATTGGAAATAGGTGGGGAACAAAATGGCATGATAAAAGAACACTTACAATACGTATTCGGTCAAAAAAGAAGAAGAACAAGCTGAAAGTTTTAGACCGAATTGCAGACCTTCTGATCGCGATTAGGTTATGATTTTCGTGGGTTTACAGTTTGTAAAGGCTAGGGAACGAAATCCAATTGCCAATTGACAGAGTTAAACGAAAAATCGAATGTTTGGACTTGTTTAAGATGTCGACGGTTACACACCATAAACTCGAATTAAACCATGATTAAACGCAATAACTACACCTTATAATGTTTGGAATAAGTTATATATCGATGGAGAGATGATCTTCAATAAAATAAATTCGATTTAAGGCTTTTAAAACAAGCTTTTACAGCTCGCTGGAATGTTCACCGGAGTCTGGCCGGTCTCCTTGCCGGAGACGCGATATGGAAAGGAAAGGTGGGAAGATTTTAATCGTAAACCGGAGAGATCTGTGTTTGTGTTGATGATAGGTGTTTGTGTGTGAGGATGACAGGTAGTGAAGGGAAGGAAGAAGAGAGGGAGGGATGGGAGAAGGAGAAGAAGGACAGAGGAGGTGGTGGGAGAAGAGGGAGGAGGGAGGGATGCGGTGGTTGGAGTTGTAAGGACACGTGGCGGTGTTGTTGTTGTTGTTGTTGTTGGTGGTGGGGAGGATGGTGGATGAGAGAGGAGATGGTGAGGAGAGGAGTGGGAGGGTGGCGGTGGCGGTGGCGGTGGTGGAGATGGTGGTGGTGGTGTTGCAGGTGGTGGTGGGTGGGTAGGTTGGAGAAGAAGATGGGGGGTATAAAAGTCATTTCAACAAAAAACTGAAGGGTATAATTGTCATTTCAGCACAAACTAACGAAAAACCTAACGACCGTTAAAACGAGGGACGTAAAGTGTTAGAAAAACAAACCTCAGGTACTCAGGGTGTTATACGTGTATTGAACCTGTTAGTTTAAGGAAACTACAGGGACGAAAATTACAATTTTCTCAAATACAAAAGATAACGTATAGGACCGTACTAGCTGGAGCTGTAAGTAAATAATAATAAAAAACCCGAATAAATAAAAAAGTAAAAAAATAAACAAATATAAAAACCAGAGAAAATATCAATATCAAGATCAATCAATCTAAACAACGTGGCTGATGATAATACATATACCGCATCAGCAATAACCCAAACAAAACAATCAACTCTCTCTCTTGTTTCTGTGTGTGCTGTCGATCGAACGACAGATGGCGGATCACGGTGGTGGTGGTTGTTGTCCTCCGATGGATCTATTCCGTTCAGAACCGATGCACTTAGTACAAGTTATTATCCCAATCGAATCCGCTCGATTGACCGTCTCCTACCTTGGAGATATCGGCCTCATTCAATTCAAAGACGTCCGTACACTACACTCCTCTTTGTTTCTAATTGTTGTTATACATAATTACAGATCGTGTGTGTGTGTTACGTGATTGATTTGTTATGATGTGAATTAATGTTGATTTGTTCAATTGGAAGATGAGGTTTGCTGTATTCAGCTCAATTTGGTTCTTATTAGGGTTTTAGTGATTATGTAATTATTATTCGTTTTATAATTTTATTGAAGTTGAATAAAGTTTGTTATCTACTGGTTTGATTTCACTTGCAAAATAATAAAAAAGGAGCTTTTTATAGTATGTCATTACCTGTTTAGTGTGTTTTTAAAGGTTACTGGTTCCTGGCTTGTTGGTTGGACTTCAAGCTTATTGTTTATTTGTTTTGTTGCCCTCCGATGGATGTGTTCCGTTCAGAAGTCAGAAACGATGCAATTATTGGTATTGAATTCGCTTGATTGACCGTCTCTTACCTTGGAGATACCGGCCTCAATTTAACGCAAAGACGTCCGTACAATCTGTTTCCGTTTGTGCGAGTGTGATGGAGTTGTAACAGTTGTAGGTGTTTTGTTGGTGGGTCATGAGTAGTTGTTTAAGATTTAAGGTTTGATTGTTGGTTGGTTTGTTGTGAATTGGGTAAAATTTGCTATGGGTGTTTATTGATTAAATTGATGAGGTTTGTTAAATTGAGCAAAATCTGATTTTTAGGGTTTTAGTAATTTGTAGATTATAGTGATCTCTCGTGATATGATGCTCTCATAAGTTATTAGTCACTTCATGGTTCATACTTTTTTTAGGTTATAAGACATTGATTTGAATTTGAATAAAGTTAGTTATTATCCTAAAAGGGATTTGATGGGATATATAGATGATAAAGGTTTGATTAAAAGACAAGGCTTGATTCCACTTGCAAAGTAATAAAAAGGAGTTTTTTGTTATATATTATAGAGTATGCCATCACCTTTTTAGCGTATTTCTAGTGCTTCCTTGTTTGTTGGTTGAACATCAAGGTTATTGTTTATTTATTTTGTTTTTCCTTTTTTCGTAGCTAATTTCTTTTTTGTTATGTGATTTGATTTTTTTAATGAAGGTCTAATATTGATTTTGTTGGTGTTCACAGCTGAACGCGGAAAAAAGCCCTTTCCAGCGGACATATGCTAGTCAGGTGAGTTTTTTCTATTATCTACGTGATTTTTGAAGGTTTTCTAACATGCATATTGTTACCCTTTTGAGTCTCAAACTAGAGATGTTTTGGAGTTTGGAGTTATATTTTGGAAATTAAGCTTTGAAATCAGCGTATTTTAATCTAAGTGTTGATGGTTTTAGATACAATTTAATAGGGCAACAAGTCATTGTTTTAATATGTTTTCATAAGTACTTGTTTAGACTACTTTTGAGACTTTTAATATACCAAAACCGGGTGGAGGAACTTTCTCGTGTTTTTTTTTACAAACTTTGGAACTTTAATATACCAACATTTGATCAAGGGACTTTTTCATTCTAAATAAGAATGTATCTTGGTTTTTGAATGCTATTATTCTATTAACCCTACTAGTGTAGTTCATTTTGAACAATCCACATAAACTGTAATCCGATGGACTTGGATTTCATAAAAATGCTTTATAAACTTGTATATGTAGTTTGTATAGGTAATGTTGCTATATAAGTGAAAGTGATAGAATCCCATAAATCAAAGATTGATTACGGGAAATTGATTACAAGGTTAACCCAATTCGTGATGGGTAATATCTCCGGTTACGGATTCAATTTGATAAAAGATAAAACATGAACATCAGAAAACAATAAACACAAGTCTGCTATTTCTACTCCTAGCAGCAGTTAAAAAACTGCTCCTGGTTATGCTAGAAAACTGCTCGTGAATTGCCCCCCAATAAATAATATCCCCGCTGATTATTTGAGTGAAATGTGCCAAAGCTGGGTTGACCCAATCTGTGGGTATGTATCAGAAAGCATCACATCACATCACATCACTTCACTTCATTTCCAGTGCATATTAGACATTTGTCACTTTTAAAGATCTGCTTGCATATATAAGTACCTCAAAGTCATATTATATACTAAGCAATGATTAATATCTATTGAAAGTGGAAACTCTACTGCTACCTGTTCCATATGTGTGAATTTCCTTTCCAAGTGGTAAACCATAGTGATATGCTACTCCAACATCAACTGGAGAGTTACTAGAAGATTTATTATATTTCTCACTTGTCATAACATATTCATTTAGAGCATATAATTCTGTGCTTCCATTACCTGGACTTTCTTCTAGTGGGGGATTTTGATTTAAGTTGCTTCTATTGTGAAGATTAAAAGATGTGCAGAATTGGCAAGAAAGCTGCGTTTCTTTAAAGATCAAATGTCAAAGGCAGATGTCAAATCATCAGCAAAGTCTGAGGCCAAAGCCGAATTTAATTTTGATGAACTGGAGGTATGTACAAGTATTTATGTGTATATGCATAAATCTGGACGATGTTAACTAATCCTTTCTTGTCTGTTGTGATGTTTTAGATAAAGCTTGGAGAACTTGAAGCTGAGCTTACTGAAGTCAACGCTAATAATGAAAAGTTGCAGCGTGGCTATAATGAACTTGTAGAATATAAACTTGTTCTGCAAAAGGTATTATTTCACCATAAAGCCACAAATTCAATTACTGAAATGCTATAATTTATAAATTAGGTTTGCTAGGTAATAGTAGGTACCTCCGTTTTGCTGTTTTTTTCTTTATTTACATTTTGAAATACATACTGTCCTACAGGCTGGGGAGTTTTTTAAAGCTGCTCAAAGCAGGGCTGAAGCTCAGCAGACAGAAGCTTCATCACAACAGGCTGCTGAAGATTCTTTGGAAACTCCTCTATTGAAGGATCAGGTACATTGCTATGAAGTAAATCCTTTATTTTCATCTTCAGTGTAGGTTCTAGTCCTTAACGATTTTGTTTGATGTTTATGTGTAGGATTCAACAGCTGATCAAGGGAAACAAGTGAAATTAGGGTTTATTACTGGCCTTGTGCCCCAAGGAAGATCTATGGCTTTTGAACGAATTTTATTCCGTGCTACTAGGGGAAATGTGTTTCTGAGGCAGTCTTCTGTGGATGAAGCTGTTATTGACCCTAATTCAGGAGAAAAGGTAAAATAGGATGTTATTTTTTTGATAGGATTTATTTTCCTTCATCTTAGTGGCATGTTTTTTGTTTGATCTGTTTGAATATAATAAACTGAAATTGACAATTTCTCATAAGCCATATCTTACTGATAAAGTTGTTTTTAGATTATATTTTACATCTCGGGCATATGATGATTTGCTAATGTCTTATGATATGGATGGTATGCACCTTTTTGGGATAATAAATTGATTCTTTGCTTGATGCACGGGATGCATTATGCTGTAAATCTGTTAGGTCAAAATAAATGCCTATGTATCATCTTTGTTGTATCTCTTATATGTAAGCCAAGCAGGTTGTTACTAATTCTTTAAGCTCCAATGAACCCAAACTCGGCCTTTTTCTGACTTACACTGAAAGTTCTATCTCCACAAAATACATGTATTATTTGCTATGTTGCAAAGATTACTGAAATTGACATCTTACAAATAACATGTGAGTATGCGACTGACTAGTTGACTTTGGTTTAATATCAGACAAGTATAGCAGCAGCATGCTCATCGCCTTTTCATTTCAGTTCAAGGAAATATGTCCATAAAATGTGAAATTTGTTTACTTAATAAAATATAATTACTGCTGTACAGGTTGAGAAAAATGTTTTTGTGGTTTTCTTTTCTGGAGAAAGAGCAAAGAGCAAAATTCTTAAGATATGTGAAGCTTTTGGAGCAAACCGCTACCCTTTTGCTGAAGATTTGGGCAAACAAGCCCAAATGATACTTGAGGTAAAAATCTTTAGTTTTTGATCATCACATGTATGAGAAGGTTAATAATGCTTCTTGTGCTCTCTGTCAATACAATACCTTAAATGCTTTGTACCTCCACGCTAAGTGGCTTTTTTAGTGCACACAATACAATATTCTTTTAGATTTTTTATACATATGAAAGTTAAAAAAAAAAACTCTATATATCATTATGATAGTTACCACTTGAATGACTAATTATTGTTCCTTTTTACAACTACTTGATTATTGGAAAATGTTAAATGTTGATGCAAGTTGGTCAAATAACACAAGTTAGTTGGGAGTATTTGTTGATCTCTGATTTGCAATTCTTTCCACAAGTCTACATAGTTTTTATTTTAAATATTTTGGGGGCATTGCACTTGTACTTTATGTTGTGTAGTTCTTCCTGTACAGTGATTTAATTGTGCAAAAATGTATTATTGTGTATCTACTTCAAAAGCCTTGATACATTTCAAATCACATAAAATAAATGTGCTGCATAATTTTATTGTTTTCCTAGAAATGTTGGAATCTCTGCGTAAATTGATGGGGCCTTGATAAAGACACTGATCATGCAAACTGTCACTTTCCAGGTATCTGGGAAGCTATCTGAGCTGAAAACAACAATAGATGCTGGACTTTCGCACCGTGCAAATTTGTTGGAAACCATAGGAAAACAATATGAACAGTGGAGTGAGCTGGTATGTCTCTTTAAGTCCTCTTGTTACCATTTTCATGCAGACACACATGCATAGACACATATATACGTATATTATAGATAGGTATAGCCTATACATAAATTTATTCTTATATAGATCACTGAACCTCATCATGTTTCTCTTGCAAGGTTCGGAAAGAAAAATCAATCTATCACACGCTAAACATGCTTAGCATTGACGTAACAAAGAAATGCCTTGTGGCTGAAGGCTGGAGTCCCATATTTGCCACCCAACAGGTTTGGTGTTCATGTTGCACCACATATGCCTTTTATTTATATAACTATTCCATTCTGGATGCTACAATTTGAATTGCTAGGGTTAATGTTTAGTTGATGTTACGTTTCAAATTGCAGCATGGATCAACTCATATCTAGCTCCATGGTATCATTAATTCAACGACCTTTCTTTTTTCAGATCCAGGATGCACTGCAGCTGGCGACAGTTGACTCAAAGTCTCAAGTTGGTGCCATTTTCCAAGTTTTGCACACAAAAGAGTTACCTCCAACCTATTTCAGGACAAATAAGTTTACCGAGTCCTTTCAAACAATTGTTGATGCATACGGGTAAACATTGTGTTGTCTCTATCCTGTGCCTTATTCATGACATAAATCTAGTCTATGTGCATGTTATACTCACTCCGTTCTCTTTACTCTTCTTGTAGTGTTGCCAAATACCAAGAAGCAAATCCTGGAGTATATACTGTTGTCACATTCCCATTCTTGTTTGCTGTTATGTTTGGTGATTGGGGACATGGCATATGCATCCTGCTGGCAACTTTATTTTTAATATTCAGGGAGAAGAAATACTCGAGTCAGGTAACTGGGCCAAAACAAAACTATGCATCTATACTTTTCTACTCTCGTAAGACCCAAAGTTGAAGTCTGTGTCAGAATAAAACACTATTCCTTTACACTTTTGGATCCAGTAATTTTCAGTTTAGTTAATGTGATCACTTATTTAGCAAGTAGAGGCTGATATTTTTAAGCATTTTCATGAATACAGAAGCTTGGAGACATAATGGAAATGACTTTTGGTGGTCGCTATGTTATATTGTTGATGGCCCTCTTCTCCATCTACACGGGTTTGATATATAACGAGTTTTTCTCGGTTCCTTTTGAGTTATTTAGTCCCTCAGCATATGCCTGCCGTGATGCTGCGTGCAGGTAGTTTATCAGACACCTACCCCCACACATACTCAGATCTCTGTTGTTCTATCTCTTGATATCTTCCTGCTTTTGTGCAGTGAGGCTACCACCATAGGCTTGATAAAGGCGCGTGATACATACCCATTTGGTGTGGATCCTGCATGGCATGGAAGTCGAAGTGAATTGCCGTTTCTCAACTCTCTAAAGATGAAAATGTCAATTCTTATTGGGGTAGCACAAATGAACCTTGGAATAATACTCAGCTTTTTTAACGCTCTGTACTTTCGGAATCCTGTGAATGTCTGGTAAGTTTGGTGAATTTCTGGATTTGTCTCTGCTCACATATGTCAACTTTGCTAATAATAGTTTCTAATTTTGCAAATTCCAGGTTTCAGTTCATTCCCCAGATGATCTTTTTGAATGGTCTCTTTGGTTATCTTTCCCTTCTAATTATTGTAAAGTGGTGCACTGGTTCACAAGCTGATTTATATCATGTAATGATATACATGTTCCTTAGCCCAACTGATGATCTTGGTGAAAACCAGCTTTTCCCAAACCAGAAGACAGTTCAGGTATGATTCTTGTAGCAACAGTAATATTCATTTTTGGATAAAAAAAATATACTATAAAAACATGACACGATTCATTTCTTTACCAGCTTGTGCTACTACTGCTCTCTCTAATTGCTGTCCCGTGGATGTTGCTACCCAAGCCTTTCATTTTAAAGGCACAACATAACAGGGTATGTTATTTTTTCCACCATGCAAACACAAACTGGTTTTGTTTTCTCATGATCATTTTCTAATTTGCACCTTTTGTTTCATGGCTTTCTAGATACATCAAGGTCAGTCCTACACACCCCTTGAAGGGACAGAAGAATCTTTGCAGGTGGAGGCAGGTCATGATTCACATGATCATGAAGAATTTGAGTTCAGTGAAGTATTTGTTCATCAACTCATTCATACAATAGAGTTTGTACTTGGGGCAGTATCGAATACAGCGTCATACCTTCGTTTATGGGCACTTAGGTATATAAATTGTTACAACTCTCATCTTTATCTCGGAAAAAGAAAATTATAGTTCGTTGGTGTTTTCATTTTCGAACAAGTAATGTGTTAAGTTATTAATTAATAATGAGGGTAAAATTTAATACTTATTTTTTGATCATCTGGAGAATTGGGAGTTCATCCACCATCGTATCCAATTGTGAAAAATTCAGCTGATCACATGTTTTAGGAGCCTAAAGATTAGGATTTGTGAGCTTTGTGTTCTTAGTTTGGATGTTAAAAGTAACGTGTTGTTGATTAGCAATACTATAACGGCGCAAAATAATCTTAAATGAACAAATTTGCCATCAAGAATATGACCAACAACTGACTTTGACTTAGTATGATGAGCAGTTGACTTTGACTCCAGTATTACTGTAAAGTTTTGACTGATGATGTGCTTCTCTTTCAGCTTGGCGCATTCGGAATTGTCAACTGTGTTCTACGAGAAGGTTCTGCTTCTTGCTTGGGGGTAAGTTTTTTCTTACATATAATCAATAGTTTTAATTTTTTTTTCAAAAAATGTCATATCAGTCAATTTACAAGACATAATAATATATGATTATTTAATTACTACTGCAAAGTGCAAACTTGAAACACACATTTTCCTTAATTGGAAACTTGTTTTGAATATGTGCAGGTACAATAACTGGATTATTCTTATTGTGGGCATAATTGTGTTCATTTTTGCGACGGTTGGAGTGTTGCTAGTGATGGAAACCTTAAGTGCCTTTTTACATGCATTAAGGCTCCACTGGGTGGAGTTCCAAAACAAGTTTTATGAAGGAGACGGGTACAAATTTGCGCCCTTCTCATTTGCATTACTGGTTGATGAAGACGAATGAGCCAATCGCCATCTTCAAACCTTCATCTAGCATCATCCAGCAATCAGCAGGCATGCTGGTTCTGTATGTTTGCATGTGTGATTTTACCTTTTTGCCCCTTTAGTTTGAACAATATTTAAGTTGGATAACAATATTTAAGCATTGGTTCCACCAATAAGCAGCATTCAAGTGAAAGCATGTGCCTTGAAGCTATCTGAAGTGCTATAACAATTTGTTCCATGGCTTTTTGGTAATAAAGATTTGTTTATTTATGTAAATTTCTGTAGACACAAAAAGAAACTTTAATTTGCAATAACGAAAATAATAAATTTTAATGGAAAATGATAAAGTCACCATGTCTTTAAATTGAAAATGAAAATTTAAACACATTAATCTACAATTTCATTCTCTTGATTATTTTCATACATGAGTTTCTACAACTTCAAAGATGATAGAAGTTTCACAAATTCAACTAAAAGAGGTTAAAAATCCTCTCTAATACACATGCCTTTCTTTTTCATGTTGACTGGCTCAATTACATATGCAGGGGGTTGAGTCAATCTTTGTGGATACCTAAATAAATACTAAAACTGGGGCCTTTTTTTAAAACTAAAAACACATCATAAAACGTAAAGGTAAACGATAATTATAGAATTATAACTATTTGCATGATAAATACAATTAAAAAGACTTACATACTACTAAGTTAAAGGTTTGTCACATAACTACAAACAAACACCATTTATGTTAACAAAATCTTTTAAAATTTGGGGGTCTTACTATTGGTGGCTTAAAGCGCTAGCTTTAAAGTACCCTCTCTTGAGCCGGTGTTGCATATGCTCTAAGAGTTGTACGTTATTGTATAGTTTTTAACGCCTTTAGACGGCAATCAAATTGATACTTAAATGCCTCTAGAATAATTATAATACAAGACATGCATAAAGACTTTATATAATTAAATCATATTTTTAACCATCTCAATAATATTAGGGGGGTGAGGCGTCACCAGAATTGATCATGGGTACCCCACTATCAGCACGACAACACCGTCACCATCGGTGCTGATAGTGGATTCGTGAACCAAATTCTGGTTCTATCTAATGGGATTTTTCCAGTGAGTTTCTCTCTCAAAAAAAAAAAAAATAAAAAAATAAAAAAATATATACTTGTGGTATAGAAGGTGCAAGGGTGGTGGCAGTGAAGTGCTTATTATTATTATTATTATTATTATTATTATTATTATTATTATTATTATTATGTGTGAAAACAATTAATTATTAGGTAAAAAATTAGTGAAGTGATGTGGCAATGCATGATTGGTGTAAGTCAGTGAAGTGAATTTTTTTTCAGTGGAGCGCCCCTCCCCCCTTAGACCATGTGTAGTGGAGGGGGTTATTTATAACGCACCTGATTCTGATTGGTCCACGTGGCAGCTGAGTTAGCATGGGGAAATGAAGTGAAAAAGGGGTGTAGTGGTAAAGGGGAAAATAGCGCCCCCCCTTTTTAAAATTCAAACGGTCCACTAGGCACGTGTCAAGATTTGATTGGTTGGTTCATTTGTGATTTGGCGTTATATTTAAAACGCCTGCCCTCATTTTTACCAAATAGCACCTCGCGTAGCGGTGTGGGGGGCGCTATTTTCCAATCTTACGCCACAATAACACTTGATTACACCCACTCTTATGCCTTGATATATGGGTCATTCCACTGTATTAGTCATAAATTTTCCTTAACTAGGTGGGGTTGCCTCATCACATGTTTCTGGTCCATAGATGATTGAAATGAAGTCTGTAACTGAACCTTGCATATAGCTTCCTGCCTTCCTTTCTCATTTCTGACTTGTTTCTAGCTTTTTTTCAGTTGACTTTACAACTTCACGGATGGACCACTTCTAGCCAGAAATACACATATCTATCGATAACTTATAATAAAAGAATTGAAATTTGATGATGTGGCATTCAATGGAGCCCTCAATCCTTTCTTGAATGTGCCACGTGGCATCATGTAGAATTTTTTAATTTTTGAGTTTTTTTAATAAATCTATATATATATTATATTAATTTTAGGAAAAGATAAGAATTCAAAAACAAAATTAAATTTTCTCTCTAATGTTTTTTCCCATAACTTTTAAACGTTAATATTTTTTATATACGGGATTTTTTAAAGAAAAAAATTACACCAAATTAACGGGCGTTTTATTATCTTTCCAACGAGTACCATAGTGCTATATAAAAAACGGAGAAAAAAAAAACAACTATTTTTGTGGGCTTTTGTTTTTAAATATATTTTACTCTACTAATAAATCACAAACGATAAACATAACTTCATAGGCAGTAATTTTTTTTTTATATTTGAATATGATAACTTATGGTAGAAATTTGTTTAGAATAATTAATAATAATAATATTATTATTCATTAATCATGTATTGGCAAATCATTAATAATGTTGTCATATTAGATATTTTATTATGTTATATTATATATTTCAACCCCGGGACACTCCCGGGATAAAATCTATAATCTATCTATAATTAACTTATAATAAAAGAATTGAAATTTGATGATGTGGCATTTAATGGAGCCCTCAACCCTTTCTTGAATGTGCCACGTGGCATCATGTAGAATTTTTTAATTTTTGAGTTTTTTTAATAAATCTATATATATTATATTTATTTTAGGAAAAGATAATAATTTAAAAACAAAATTAAATTTTCTCTCTAATGTTTCCTCCCATAACTTTTAAACGTTAATATCTTTTATATACGAGATTTTTTAAAGAAAAAAAATACACCAAATTAACGAACGTTTTATTATCTTTCCAACGAGTACCATAGTGCTATATAAAAAACGGAGAAAAAAAAACTATTTTTGTGGGTTTTTGTTTTCAAATATATTTTACTCTACTAATAACTCACAAACGATAAACATAACTTCATAGGCAGTGATTCTTTTTTTTTTTTTATATTTGAATAGATTATACCCCGGGAACGTCCCGGGGTTGAAAAATCTAATATGACATATTAATTTTACATATGAAATAGAATGATGCGCTTTACAGTTATATGCATGAAATCTTCGGGTAGCAGCTAACCTAAAACAATTAAAAATATATCTCCAATGTGAACGCCTAACCTTAAACAATGTATAACTCTAATATTAATATCTAATCTAAAACAATGTATAACTCCAATGCTAACGCATGTTGAAAATAAAATTCATATTTACTGATTTGAACATAATTAGTGACTTGCCTATACATGATTAATGATTTACCTGAACACTTTGTGTTTTTTTTCCTGTTTGAACAAAACCCAACAAAAAATAGTCGTTTTTTTCTCCGTTTTTATATAGCACTATAGTACTCGTTGGAAAGATAATAAAACGTTCGTTAATTTGGTGTAATTTTTTTCTTTAAAAAATCTCGTATATAAAAGATATTAACGTTTAAAAATTATGAGAGGAAACATAAGAGAGAAAAATATAATTTTGTTTTTAAATTATTTTTTTCCTAAAATATCTCAATGCAACATGGAATGACACATGGCACACTCAAAGAAGAGAATTGCTCTTTGAATGCCATGTCATTAAAATGACTTTGGTTTATTATATGTATAGATATGATAACTTATGGTAGAAATTTGTTTAGAATAAATAATAATAATAATAATAATAATAATAATAATAATAATAATAATAATAATATTATTCATTAATCATGTATTAGCAAATCAATAATTATGTTGTCATATTAGATATTTTATTATGTTATATTAGATACTAGGTTAGAGACCCGTGTTGACACACGGTGGATCCCTAAGGTAATGTTATAACTAATAATGTACATATACGCATATGATACGAAGATATTTACTGTTTGACTTTATATAAGTCAAATTTAGGTTGCAAGTTCTTAACCTAAGTTTTACATAACTATCATGAGGAAAGTCTTGTGGCCAATGTAAAATGAGAAAAGCTATAGTTGTTTTTTTGTTGAAAAGTATAATATTGCAAGTGTGTGATTTAACAACCATGAAATATCATTTGAAGAGAGTATATGAAATTTTAAACTCCAATAAACAAAGAGTTAATGTAGGAACTCGATCAAATAATAGTGTTCAACAAAAAAAGAAGCACATGAATGCTGAATCATCTCATAAAAGTTTAGATATATATAAACAAATAAAATTCATTATTGCTATGAATCATCTCAAGTTATAAACTTTCGTTTTATATATTCTGTTAAAAAAGTAATGAATTAACTTTTATGATAAATATGGCTTTTGAAAACTCAAGATTTTATAACATTTATAAAAATGTATAATTTTTTTTGAACTTTTGTATTAATTGATTTTTAGATGACCATCAATACACCCTTGAGAAACAACAAAAATATTAGGCCAAGTTGCAGACAATCATTTGGCTTCACGTTTTCACTTTCCATCACAAATAGTTCAATGAATGCAATTAGAAAAAGAAAAGAGGGGCCGGCTAAAAGTCGACCAAATATGGTCAACACAGTTCAAAACAAACTTGAACATATATATATATATACACACACATTCCCATTAGATAGAGAATGAGAGGTAGAATCACTCAAGACACTGATGATTTGTAGACCCATATGGAGAAACTAAAACGAATGAAGAAAAACAGGAATTAACGAAGTCTTGTCGCAAAAAAGATGACACTTGGCACCGCCTGCTACAATTTCAGCAGGAGGCTAAAATTGTCATGACAGCAACAAGTGCCATTTTTTTGCTACACGACTTCTTTTATATTCCTTTTTAGTACAATTTCATCTCATCGATCGTGTTGCCAGCACGTTTTTGGCATTTCCATCCAAGGTATGTAAATTTTCCGTCAAAACTTTTTATTAAACATATATAAAGATGGATACAACTTACAGGTCAAAAATGTAGATTGTCTTATGCTCAAAAGGTTTATATTTGGGGTGTCACATGGCCTGTTGTTTTAAAAGAAGAAGGTGCTGATGTGGCTGCAATCTTGCCTATACTTGTTCCTGCTATATACCCACCTGACCATGCATTCTGTAGCAAAAAAAAAACAGAAAAATTGTCCAACAGTAAGCAAAGGGTCTTTTAACTTTTTTAACAGCAAAGAAAAGTGGTGAACTCATGTTGGCATATGATTTCCAAGCCATAAGGAGAGACCAAGAGGTGGGCAATATTGACCCGTTTAGTTATGAATAGATAGACTCGGGTAAAATGGGCAAGAATAAAAAATAGCTAAAAAAGAACATGCCGATTATCAAAAGGGTCGAAAGGGGATCAAGGTGTTCTTTTATACAATAAATCAGATTATTATTGAAAAATATTTTTGTAATCATATTCGACATAACAATTGGTTTTAAAAAATTAAATTTTCAGGAGAAAAGTTTTAAGGTCGACCCAACACGACTTAAGCCCATCTTGTACAAAATTACTTGTTTTGACCCATTACCAACCAGCTCAAAAAGTTTTCTGATTGTAGATTTTACCTGGAAATTGAAACCTCCTGTAATTCCATCAACATTCAGCACCTACACATTATTTTATATTTTAGATGATGTAAAGTGTCCCAGACTTTGCTTAATCATACAAGATCATGCCTTTTAAAAGCTGTAAATATAAGTGCGCCAAACGGAGAAGAACGTTTCCATCTTCAAGCTCCTGAAGTGTTAGCAATACAACATTATCTGGGAGACTGTAGGTGGAATCCATCCCTGAAAATTTTGACACCTGGAAATTTGTCCCTTCGTTTCCATCCTGTAAACATGATATAGTTTTTATAAAATAACTTTCTATAAATCTTCAAAGCAACAATAAAAATTGCACTTCCATTTCACCTGTTCAGTGAAGGCCAAAAGAAGCGGAGAATAGATCTCTTGACCATATGACCGGCGCCACTTGGCACCCTCTCCAAGCGGGTCGATTCTAACATAGTATTTCCCTTGAACCTGTTCATACAAATTCCTTAACATAAGAACCTAACAATGCTAAATGCCAAACTCGCATCACTAATATGATTAATTAAGAAATGCTTATAAAATCAAAGAACTTGTAGAAAATGCTTACAGCTAATCCTCTACAGTCGTTACCAACACAAACTGTTTCATTAAGAGCTTCTGCAACGCCTTTTCCATCATCATACAGCAGTCTCCTACAAAAACGATTATCCGTAATCACATATGTATAATGTGTTGCTGGTTCAAAATTGTTTAACTGTTAACTGTGAGAACTAATGACATCATCAAGGAAAAACCTACCTATGGAGCATCAGCTCCAATTGCCCATCAACAATACTGGATCCACCAACGGATCTATCTACCAAAATCGAGAGCTCGCTTTTTTCGTCTTTTAGGTACATTCCAAGATTTATCTACGCAATAATCCAACTTGGGTTAATTACAAGAGGTCCAACTTTGAGTTATATATGCAAATGAAAGAAAAACATACAGGATAATAATTTCTTGCAATTGGTTGATTCACTTCAAGATCCCAGTCAGCTCTGTAGTCTCTAATCTGCAACAGAAATTTAATTTCAGTTATGACCTATGTGATTCTTCAAGAAACAGATGTTTAATGGCTTTTATAATATATTATATGGGATGATAAAAAAAAGTGAACCAAAAATCATATATTAAATTGTTGACATGATACTGCAGCACATAACCGTTTAATAAAATCTCGACCATTAGAATCAGAATAAAATGTTTTGTTGCTCTTCATGGTTGTTGTGATCTGAGTTACAATCTCTTTCCCAACTCCATCTTCAATGGGTATGGGGCCAACCTAAAGTTTAATGATTATGATAAACATATCCCAGAAAAACACAAGTAAAGAAAAAGGAACTTACAGTGAATTCGACTTCAGCATGTTCTTTATTTTTGTACACTCTAGTGACCTACCCAAGCATGAAAATTAAAATACTCAATAAAGATATTAAATCGATGGATTTATTTTAAAACTAATCAACAAAGGATGTTGATCAAATAATGTATCACCTGGTAAATCCACGGATTTATTTTCTGATATACTTCGTCATATATCGTCCCCCTCAAAACTGTTATATTCTGAAATTTTATTAAACTTTAGTAATTTGGAAGTCGTTATAAATCATAGGACACGCGTATCAGAAAACCTTTATACCTGCTTCTGAGAACCAATAGGATATGTACCATTTGGACGGAAAACATATGCTCCAGATGCCTAGACAAGAAAAAGAAACACTTACGAGGGCTCACTTTTTGACATGTACAAATAAAGAGTGTCCACATAGTAGAATATGTCCACGTAAACAACAACAACAATAATAATAGATGAAAATAGTAACAACAGTACCTGCAACCCCGTAGTGCCATCAAATCCAGCATAATAGCTATATGACTGCTTCACAGAGGCTTCAATCTTTCATAACCCAACACCAGACAGGTTAGATACACATTAGCAATACACATAATACAAATAATACATAGCTTAACCGACTATCGAAATGCATATGGCATGTCTTATGAAAAATACCGATTCAGTAATACTAACGTTCGTTCACCTTAGATGGTTAAGCTATATATATTATCAGTAATACTGAACCATAGAATGATTATGTACTTACAGAGCTTTGACTGTTAACATACTGAGAAAGCTTTCCGTCACTTCCAGAATATATTAACTTCAAATTTCCAGTCCCTATTTCTATATCATCTTTTCCTGTCCCAGTGTGCTTGTATAACGCTTCTTTTACAAAAGTGCATATCTTATAACAAATCTTTTTACATGTAAAAATTTAAACCAAATACCACCCATTCCGATCGACTCGTTTTTGACCCGTCAATATTAATCCCTACAATGTTGACATTAGTACAAGACGCAAATACAAAATTTTGACCTGACCCAATTATTGAAAAAAATAGTCAATGCCCAAAACCCCTTTCCATAGAATTCCAAAGTCCAGCAATGTTAGGTTATGTCAAGTCGTACTAAAGAGTAACTCGATTTCCTATGCAATACCACTGCTTGTTGGAATAAAAATTAAAATCACAAAAGGGATTTTGAAAAATTAATTTGAGAAGTTGCCATGTGTGATCTAGCTTCATTGAAAAATTAAATTTATAATCAGCTATATGTGACTCACTTAGGTTCATCTTCCCTTCTACTTCAATGGACAACAATGCCCCTACAAAGATAAGCATGTAGGGAGTTAGAAATGTTCACACCATTTCCTCAAACATCTTCCTAGCGTAGATACATGTTTGCTCGTAAAAAAAAAAAATAATAATAATACATATAATAAGCAGCAATATTGTTCATATATGGTGTCAGGGCCATAAGTTAATATTCAAAGAATGCTAAAAACAATAATCAAATAGATACATTATTACCAGTTTACTTAAAACTTGGTTTGTAAAATTTTTATTTAAACATGAAATCTTTAGCAACTACTAATCTTCAACAGAAGCATAACAATTTCTAATTATTAAAATACCAAAACAGATTTGAGCACTGAAACTTCATAGTCATAATAATCATCCAGTTCCGGTTTTTATATTCAAAGTCATATGTTGCGTTTCTAATTATTAAAATACCAGATTTGGACGTTCCACTCCAGCAGTTCCAGCAGACCGTGCATCCCCACCCGTTTGTCAACCTGGACCAACTCAATTCAGTAAAGTTGGTTTCCTTACAGATATAGAAATAAGCATCAGATTTAGATACTTACATTGTCCATGATTAGAGCAAACGGGTCGACTTTACATGAGCCTCAAACCTAATATCAAAGAATAGGTATAATCTTAGGAGCGAAAAGCATTGTTCATATTTAAAACATCAATTAGTAAACATAAAAAGTGTTTCTGGTTCCGCTTGACCCGTTCTGACACATTAGCCAACCTAACTATACATGTGATTCACTCACCTGTTCTCCATTCTGGCGACAGCCTGCCCTACAAACAGCAGCAAAAAGAGCAGCAAATCAGCAGTAAACCAGGTTGCTTCGTCTCATTTATGTGTTTTTTTTACTTATCATAAGGTTTCTCACATCAACTTTGTAAGAAATCATTCCAATTAGTAAGGATTCATCACTCGGGCATTTAGACAAACACCTGGTGTGCACATTAACTTAGAAACTTACAATTGCTTTATCCATTCCGGAGTTTTTTATGGAACTGAAACACTATTATTACATACAGATATATAAACATTATAATCTTTGAAAGCCCTAACGGTATTCGATGAAACACAGATATATTTATACGTATTGTATAACGATTATTAAGAACCATAAAAATAAAAAACCTAAGTTTTGAGTATCCATTTAAAAATCAGTAACAACAGAACATGCGAAGATCTATATTGTAGATTCGATGGATGTTGCTAGTAAATGAGGATTCGTATTTTATAATGATTATTAGGAACCTGAAAAAAAACCCTAACTTTAATCGGATCCGGTAAATAAAACTAATAGAAAAAGCGAAGAACTCAGGAAAGGAGAACAAATCGTTTTTGGAACAGAAGAAATCATATTACCTGAAGATCCGATGGAGGTCGCGAGTTTGATTATTTTGGAGAAGAAAATCCTAGGTAGCGGCGGGTGAATGAAACTAAAAAAAAAGATACGACTGGTTTGAATGAGAAGATCAAGGATTCATGGAGAGATTGAAGAATATAACATATTGGTTTGAATCGTACCTGAGAATAAGGAGGGGGTGGCGCAGAGAATTGAGAGTTTTGAATAGAAGATGTGTGTCTGAGGAAACCCTAGACATTTAGGCGAGAAAAAGAAGTATTTATATGCGGGTTAGTGGGTACCGTATGCAGTCTATGGGTCGGATCGGGTCAACCAAATTAGAGTTAAATGGGTTGAAAATTGCTGATGTGGACACCCTAGAAAGGTGACACCTCACCCCTAGATACTCCTTTATTATATGTATAGATTTCAACCCCGGGACACTCCCGGGATAAAAGCTATAAGTAATATACTTGTTTGCATCTTTTATAAACTATCAAAAAAAAAATCACTTTATATTGTTTCCTTAACTTCCAACGGTACCCGGTGTAATTGTAAGCGTTTGAGTCTCTCTGACAGGAAATACATTATTTTCATCGTAGGATCATAGTGACATAACCACGGCATGTGGAGTGTCTTTTGGCTCACATATTCAAAAGGTTTATTCGTTACACGACTAATTGTTTTATTTTCAGTAATGGTATGATGAAGAAGAAGATACATAACGTGCGTTTATAGTTGTCAAATACTTTCGATTTTGTTTCAAGAAGAAGGATTAAACATAAAAATTAGGTTAAAAAGAAGTTGATGAAGTTGGTGATAACAGACAGTTTTAAACGCACGTTGTAATGTTTAGACGCACTTGTTGTAGAATTTAAACTCACATGCCTTGAAACACACCTTGTAAGTATTTGGACGCACTTTGTAAGTGTTTGAAAGCACATTGTAAATGTTTAGAAGCACGTTGTAAATGTTTAGAAGGACGTTGTAAATGTTTATATACACTTACAAGGTGCGTCCAAACACTTACAAAGTGCGTTTCAAGGCATGTGAGTTTAAATTCTATAACAAGTGCGTCTAAACATTACAACGTGCGTTTAAAATAATGTATGTGCGTTTAAAACACTCGGTTATCACCAACATCGTTTTTTTTGTCTGCAACTTTTTTAACCTAATTTTTATGTTTAATCATGCTTATTGAAACAAAATCAAAAGTATTTGACAAATATTACGAGCGTTTATTCATAATTGTATGTTTTTCGTATGATTAATCGTCCCAGTGTAAAACTCTGTTTTTTTTATTTTGGGGAATTAGATTATAATAACCTAAACTATTTGAAATTGGCCATTGGCACCCCCAACTTAAAAATTGACCACATATAACCTGAACTATTAACTTGTTGGAATCTAACACCCAATTAATTGACACCGTTAGTGGGTTGCTGACGTGGCACCAGTTTCTGATGTGTCAATCCACTTGGCACCGGTTGATGACGTGGCATGCTGATGTGGATTGACACATCAGCATGCCACGTCAGCAACTGGTGCCACGTTAGCAACCCACTAACGGCGTCAGTCAATTGGGTGTTAGATTCCAATAAGCTAATAGTTCAGGTTATATGTGGCCAACTTTTTTAGTTTGGGGGGGGGGGGTGGGGGGTGCCAATGGCCAATTTCAAATAGTTTAGGTTATTAGAATCCAATTCCCCTTTTATTTTTTATGTTTTCGTTAATTGTAATCGAATGTTTTTTGTTATTTTGATTGTGTAATCATTCTGAACGTTTAAAACGATGAAAAATCAGGTTTCAATCGTAATTGAGTCTGTTGTTACGATTTGAATAAAATTTAAACGTCTTTACCTAATTTACCATTGGTTAGATTAACCCAAATATGATTAAGGTTGTTAATTACCATCTTGCCACCGTCTTAATCTAATGACTGAGAATGCTTGTTACGCTTGTCACGTTAAAGTTCTTTGTACGTTATCTCTTCAAAAATTATATTATTTTGAGTGCTCTCATATGTTTATAGACTTATAGTTTCTTATAATTAGCCGGCTAAACATTATGTTACACAAATTAAATCATTGGTTTGCTGTTGCTCCAACAAATTATTATTTTCTGACTAAAAATATTGCTTTCCATTTGAAATACAAAATAATAAAATAAATTGATTAATAATGAGGAGGAATTTCTAACTGAAATGAGAAAACTATGATATCTACATACACATTCATAGGTACGAGTGTGACCTTGACAACACGTTATCCACAAACCCTTTAATATATATAAAACATTTAAAAATAAATATTTATTTAAAAAACATTATATTTAAACTAAACAGAGGTATCATTCACAAAAAAAGGGTCACAAAATTTTAGTTTGTATATAAATATATAATAAATTTAATTTAAACTAAATAGATAAACATTGGCTCCTCCTTAAAATGAGGGATAATCATAGAGATTACTGCAACTAATAAAGAAAATGAGTGGCATAGTTGTAAATAAAGAGCGTTGACAAAGTTTTGGAATATCTTTTCTGCATATTCCCATTTGTTTTCAAACCTTAGCCTATAAATACATAGCAGATCAAGTTGTTGTTAAGCGTGCGTAGGTTAAGGTGTGAAGAGGCAGTGAGGTGCGTAGGATAAGATGGGTGGCGTATGGTGGTGGTCAGTTGTTGTTGGTGTTTTGGTTGTTAAGTCAGCTTTGTTTGTGGTTGTGAATGGTGGTTCAACAAGCAGTTTTGTAAGAAAGGTTGAGAAAACCATTGATATGCCTTTGGATAGTGATGTGTTTGCTACGCCGCCTGGCTATAATGCGCCTCAACAGGTAATGTTTTTCGTTATGATTTATGCAGTTATGTTATTTCTCCAGGTTATTTTATCTTTGGTTCAAATATTTAAAACCCATTTGGATTATTATTATTATGTTCACATTTTTAAAGATGATCATGAAATTCTAGTACAATATTTTAATGGCCTATATGATCTCAAAGCATTATGCAATCTAACCTGGAGTTTGTGGGTTTGGGTCAAATTTTTTTAATAAAATATTTCATTAAAAATATAAAAAGGATTTGCATCAAGGTGGTAGGTAAGTGGGCAACAAGTTGAGCCGTCACCTCTTTCTAGATAGCAAAACCTTATTCATTAGTTAATCCGTTTTTTTTAATCGGGTATTGTAAGCTAAAAGTGAAATTAGTTGGATGTAGTAAGTTTGTATTGGGTTTTTATTAATTTAACACCCTAATTTGCGAAATTTCTTTGTAATTTCTATAATTTAGATCTTTCTTTCTTTTTTTTTTCCATAAGTTTTTTGACATCAATAAAATAATGTTCATTGGTTTTTAATAATTGGAGTATTGGACTGTTATGTGCAAATTTCTTAAAGTCTTCGTGGGCCCTTAATCCCTTATATGTTTGTCTAACTAATTCGCGAGATAAAATAAAATTTAAAAAATAAAATAAAAGAACTTGATGTTTTTCAATATATTTCATTTGGACCCTAAAGTAGATATAAATGTTAGATTTTTTTCAATATATTTCATTTGTAAAATATGTAAAACTTTTTACAAACCGGAGAAACTTTAGTTAGTTATGTAACATTTTTTTATCCTTTTGCTACTATAAGGTCCATATAACACAAGGAGATCATGTGGGAAAGGCAATGATTGTGTCGTGGGTAACAATGGATGAACCCGGTTCAAATACAGTTCACTACTGGAGTTCAAACAGTAAAAGGAAGATGAAAGCCGAAGGCATGCTTACTAAATACTCATTCTTCAATTATACTTCGGGTTTCATCCACCATTGCAATCTTACTCATTTGAAGGTAATTCATTCTTCTTTCTTTTTTTTTTTTTTTTAGCTAAATCATAAACTTTATCATTAACATTGCAATCTTCTTCTTTAATATCAAACTTTAAAGAAATTGGCTACATTAACTCTTTCTATAATCATTCATTCATTTCATTTGACCCGGTTCACAAGAAGCACTTAGAAATGACCCGGTTCAAATGACCCCTAAAATTATATGAACTCTTTTTATAAGCACTCATTTGTTTGAACTTGGCAGCATGATACAAAATACTACTATATGGTTGGAATTGGACACACAACAAGGACTTTTTGGTTCACTACTCCTCCTGAAGTTGGACCTGATGCTCCTTATACTTTCGGCCTCATCGGTATTGTGTTTTTACCAACTTTTGATCCGCTTGCATGTTCAACATTTCGACCTGTTTTAGTTTTATAGTTGTACCCATTTGACCCGTTTGTATATATAACTTAATGGGTCAAAAGCGTCTGTTATAACACATTTTTTGTGACTTTTCAGGGGATCTGGGCCAAAGTTATGATTCAAACATCACACTTTCACATTATGAAATGAACTCTGTGAAAGGGCAAACAGTGTTGTTTGTTGGAGACATATCTTATGCAGATAACTATCCTAATCATGATAATAGGAGATGGGATTCATGGGGAAGGTTTGCAGAGAGAAGTACCGCGTATCAACCATGGATATGGACTGCTGGAAACCATGAAATTGATTATGCACCCGAAATTGTAACCTTTCTCCTTGCTTAGTCTATGCATTTGTCATGTCTTCATCGAAACAGTTTACATCAAGATTGAGTCCATTTGACTTCAAAAGTCAAAGCGGTTTGACCCGTAATTTTCATTGCAGGGAGAGGATGAACCTTTTAAGCCTTATACTCACCGGTTTCATGTCCCCTACAAGTCATCAGGGAGTACCGCCCCCTTTTGGTACTCCATCAAGCGAGCGTCAGCTCACATCATAGTTTTGGCTTCGTATTCAGCCTATGGTATATAAATATTCTTTCTAAATATTTATTCACAGAAACTGAAAACATTGAAAACACAATATCTTAATTGGCATATATATTTTGTTAGGTAAATACACTCCTCAATACAAATGGCTGGAGCAGGAACTACCTAAAGTCAACCGAACCGAGACTCCATGGTTGATTGTCCTGCTGCACTCTCCCTGGTATAACAGCTACAACTATCACTATATGGAAGGTGAAAGCATGCGAGTAATGTACGAGGCGTGGTTTGTAAAGTACAAAGTTGACGTCGTGTTTGCTGGTCACGTCCATGCCTATGAGCGCACGGTAAACTCTTGCTCATTTATCTGTAACAACTTATTATAAAGTTGCCCCTTAATGTTAACTGGCATTTTATTGTTTTTTCTTGACTGGTGCAGGAACGCGTATCAAATATTGCTTACAACATCGTCAACGGGATCTGCAAACCTGTAAAGGATCAATCTGCACCAGTGTACATAACCATTGGGGACGGGGGAAACCTCGAGGGATTAGCAACCAAGTAACATATTTATTGATCAAATGTTTTTATCATATATGTACATATACAAATGTATGTATCTAACTAGTTATTTTATTTTATGCATGATGGTGTAGCATGACAGAGCCTCAACCGGAGTACTCAGCGTTCAGAGAAGCTAGCTTTGGACACGCGACTTTTGACATCAAAAACCGAACCCATGCATTTTACGGGTGGCACAGGAACCAAGATGGAGCCGCTGTAACGGGGGATACAATGTGGTTTTACAACCGGTACTGGAAACAAGAAGATGAAGCTTCAAGTGCTTAATCACCAAATATAACTTGTGTATTTGTGCAATAACCATACTGCTTTCTTGCTGTTATTCTTTTCCACTTGAACTGGAGTTTTTGGTTGCTTCAAATAAATAATTAAAATATGGTTTTGGTTGCAAGCAAACTATTACTACACTCTTTAGTCTTTCTATTCTCTCATAAGTATATCATAGTTAATTAGTTATGTGTCTATGACATCTTTTATGGTGTACAATTTTTTTTTTTTTTGGGAAATTGGATTGTATCGCACTCAACTATTTGTTATTGGCCGATAACGCACTGAACTATAAAATTGATCACCAACGCACTGAACTTTAAACCTCTTGGATTGTGTCACACTAAGGCTGTGTTTGACAAGGTCCAAATGGAAGAATCCATATGTGTTAATTGTATTAATTTGTCACTAAGTAATCGTTTTAAACCTCTTTATCACTAAGTAATCGTTTTAGTGGTTCTGGACATGGTCAAACATAGCCATAGTGTGACACAATCCAAGAGGTTTAAAGTTCAGTGCGTTGGTGATCATTTTTATAGTTCAATGCGTTATCGGCCAATCCCAAATAGTTGAGTGCGATACAATCTAATTTCCCTTTTTTTTTGTCATCCTAGTTCTCTAAAAACACACCAAACATCAAAGCAGCAGTATCTCATGCAGTCATATATGCGCATACTTAGATATCTAAATGTATTATTAGTTATGGACTATCTACTAATTAGTATAATCGTCGATCAACCATTGGTTATTGTGTGTTCTTTCACTTCTTTGGATACAAACTCGTTAGTTGGAGTTCCAAGTAACAACATACGGTTGCAGGATCTAGTACAAAAATGGAGTATCTGGCCCTTGCCCACACATCAACTAAGATTCGTTGGATTATGTCATTATTATCCTAGTTATGTTTACCTTGTGTAGGTGCACCCACTCTATGGTGTAATCAGTGACGGAATTATGAGTTTTTTCAGGGGGTTCATTTTTGTTAATGCTCCAATTATAATGACCAAACATAAAAAATTTGGGTCGGGTTGACGGTTTGGGTCGGGTAAAGTTCATCACATAATAAAAATACAATACAATAATGAAAAAACATCGCCATTAGAAATTTAAAACACGTAAAATAAATACGATAGTCTTAAAAATAAAATACCTATAGTTGTTCCCTACGAGTTTTCATCTTTTGAAAACGTTGCATTGCATTCTCGATCGAAACTTGTTGTAGGAGCTCCTTTTCAATGTAACAAATGCAAGAATCGTTCATGTATTCATCACTCATCCTATTACGCAAGTCCGTCTTCACATGCTTCATTGAAGAAAAACTTCTTTCAACACTAGCCGTTGCAACCGGTAGAACTAGTGACAACTTTATTAAACGACACACCAACTGATAATCAATGTGTTTTTTTTGTTTCCACCATCCTTTTGGCAAGATCACTTATCCCATTGAGGTTGTCAAAACGACTATCTTTTTTCACATTACTAATGTAGTGGCCGAGTTCATAAATTCCTAGAAATAAACGTACAAAACAATTATATTTATTCGATTTACGAGGTGAGCCACGACTCGGGATGAGTTATAGGTTTGTTAATACTGGTCCAACGTGGGTTACACGCGAATGGTAACAAGTGCGCAACTTAGGTACTACGTCGTATCATAACGCATAAATTAAGATAAGTCGCGATCGGTTCGTTGAGATACAACACTTTTTAGACTCGGATTCGTGTACACGAGTCTAGATAGTTGGATAATAGGCTAGGGTTATTGTGTTAGACTTTAAGGTGTCTTTTGTTGGTAATTAGGACACAAGGAAGTCAGTTAAAGCTTCGGCCTTTGGTTGCTAGCTAAGCAAGAAAACTAAGGTGAATTCATGACCCCACTTTTTACTGTTTGTAACTGTTTTCGGGGGGGGGGGGGGGGATACTTGTTTTATGAAAACTTGTTTATTATAAAGCATAACAAAGTTTGAGATAACGTTTAGAGTTACAAATGCTTTTATGTATTCGTACATGGATAAAAAGGGAAAATAAATAGTATTGTGTGAGTTTCACGGTCCCTTTTCTTTTAAATGTTTTTGAACGTTTTTACAATTGGGGATTAACATGCTTGTATGATGAGTTAGACTAGAATTGTAGAACATTTGATGGCCTTAGGTCGGTGCACGGTGGGTGCGTTGGTTTACGTGACACCAGTCCCTTTGGGAGGACATCTTCCCCGCACTTCTTAATCATTAGCTCTTGGTTAGAGCCGTAGTTATGTTAGTAGATCTATTGGGTTGACGCCCCCTTTCCTTTCAGTAGACATTGTCTCATGGGAAGAACATAATTTTCAAAAAGGTCCTATTGGTCTAGGGGTCACACCTGGGAAGAAAAGTTATGGCTTGATTAGGAGCCTTAGGATACATCATACTTGCTAGATTTTCGCGAGTCTACTTGGTTCTCTTTTAGTAATACTTAATCATATGCCTTTTAAACAAGGAAATTTGTGTAATTGCTTTAAAAACTAGTAAACTCGCCAACTGTTGTTAATATATTAAACATGTTTGTGCTGAACGTTTTTTTTTACCGTTTCCGCTTTTAAGTACGAAATTGCTGGTGAGATTTACCGGAGAAGTTTACAAAAAGAAAGTTTTCAAAAGTTATTATGAAATGCCTGGCGAGGTTTTCACGGGAATAAAGTCTTATTTTGAAAATGGTAGTTGGATCGATAGGAACCAAGTATACTTATTTTTATGAGAAGGATAATAGGCGGTTAAGTGAGTCAAGTCGAAAGGTAAATAAAAAGGGATTTTTAAAAGGTTTTCTCAAATAACAATACATGCGAATGATAATAAACTTTCTTAAAATGTTTTACGAATATTTTCCCATTGGTTTAACCAAAAAGGGTTTTACGAAGAATAAACATAAAACCATGAATTCACCAACATTATGTTGACCCTTTTAAGTATGTCTTTCAAGTTTAGATTTTGGCAATGACATGGTTGGAATAGGCAAACATTTTGGGATTGGAGATCCAAGAGGTTTAGAAATGGCGTTCAGTGTTCTAAGAGTCTTAGGTGTATATATTTCGCTGCGTGGTAAAGGTGTTAAGGGTTCACAACCGCCGGGAAAATTCGGGGTGTGACACATTATACCGCTCGCATATCTAAAACCGCACCGCATAATGATCAAGTCCCTATAAGATGTCTTATACGATCTGGATAAAGACAAGCAGAACTTAAAAATGTTTGAATTTACTTCATTCTCGTATTACACAACATACCAAATCAATATCATATCAGTTTCTGTAACAAATTAACATGCCCTATTATCTACGTATCAAGCTATTTTAGCTCCCGGTGTCAGTGAATCGAATACAAGAAATCCACTTTCACCACATGTTAATTCTTCGTAACCGAAGAGCATCATTATCACTAACCAACACTATTTGATCACCATCACCTCCTTATGTCAGCTGCAAACACCATTTGTGATCAATGCCACGAACTAACCAGTTGCCATTGCCAAACACTTTCCTTGTTTGCCTTAACTCTCCAAAAACTCACACAAAGTATTAGAATCAGTTTTGGAGCTTATTTGTGAGTATTTTTTTTGGAGGAAATTGGTTGTGGTTGTGATTATACGTCTCATACGGCATCTGTCATATGGTTGTACATAAAAGTTTGGCAAATTATCATTTTTAATCCCCTGATCTTAGATTTTTTAAATTGCTTAAGTCCTTTTATACATAATCATAACATCCGTTTTAACCACCTCGAAACATAAATTTTATAAACCAACAAGCCCTTTATTTGTATTTTAAAAACAGAGGATGCTACAACACGTCCCAACACATGTGTATATATACTAATAATTGTAAGTAGAAAGCATTTGATAAAAAATGGGTTGTGACCAATGATCCAAGTTTTTAAACTTCCTAGTTTACATTCATGTAAATATTCTCATATTGATTGCTTTTATCTTTTATGTTGATTCCGTGTCTATTTTAAATGTGTTTAAACTATGATTTCTCTAAATCGGTTGATATCTTAATCGGATATGTTTAAGAATTATAAAAGTATGAACTTTTAATCATTTTTGTATTTCATTTGCATATTCATAAATTGTTTATTCTCTCTATCAAATACTGAAGAAACTCTCATCTTTTTTATTGCAAGTAGAAAATTGTTGTTCACAAAAATAAAGGAATAAAGCAACCAAAGACTTTATGTTGCTTTTCATTCCTTCACTCCAAGAATCCAGTAAATTAAATACTTTATTCATAAACCAAAAACATCCATTCCTAGTTTTCTCATACCATAAACAAGAACTACACAAGAAGATCACATCAAATATATCTTAATCATAAATCCCACAAATAATTAATCTAGTAATTGTTATTTTCACTACATAAACTAGACCCATGATCAGGATTGTGTGATTTCCAAAATAACAATGAAAGTAATAACAAAAGAAATCACCATGAAAAAAAAAACCTGATTGGTGTACACAGTCCGGTTTTCACGGTTTTTAGTTTAAATCGTGAACCAAACTGTTAATAATATATTTTAATTTTTGTAAACCAAAACCTAACCGTGTAACTCCTAAACTAAACCCAACAAATCAAACCATTACTAACGGTTTGGTTTCAAGGTTTGGCTCATTGGGCCTTTATCCAATATGTCTAAAATAACGTATTAAATCTGTTCTAAAAATGTGTTATATAATAAGTGAGCCTGTTCATAATGTGCTGAAAGACGACAGCTAGGTTATAAAAAGATTTGGTTTTGAAGCATGAATGTTTGATTAGTTTTAAATGGTTTGAAAATTTGCAATTTGAGAAACTAACAGATGGGGCCGACTTACTATGCTCAAAACTAACATATAATTTGGAAAACAATAATATTTTATTTATGTCAGTTTATATATACATATATATATAATATGAAATATTTTAGAATAACAATTACTTACGGCCTGGTCTGGCTTTATACAGTTGGTTTTTAGTATAAACCGTAAATTAAACTGTTCGCTACTGTTTAAGTATATCAAAACCGATCGACCGAATTTTAGATAAAAGACAATCGTAAAACAGAACCATAAACACCCTACACCGCATCCTATCACATATAGAGTAAAAAAGCCTTCGACAAAACAAGTCGATGCGGCAAATGACACTAGTTTCTTTAATCTTAAAAAAATTGATTTTTTTTAGATTTTATTTTATTTCCAGTTTTTACACAAACATGTTAAATCCATGATTTTCTCTTGATCACCTAATATCAAAACTATTTATTATGTCTTTTAAACTATAGTAAACTATTTTGTAATTTGGAAGATGTTAAATAATAAAAAATAAAAAATAAAAACTTAAACTTGTAGACATTTTTGTCATAAAACTAACTAAAGAATTTATGTTGCTTCCCATTCAATTTATCTAAATGCTTTTTTTTTCTAGGAAATTCCTTTCTTGTAACTAAAGATATTCTTATCCATCCCTATTTATTCATGCTTCCCCTTCTCATCTTCATTGCCTAAACATCAATCACACTTTTTTTTATAGAATTTGCTGATTAAAGAAAGAAGCTTTATCTTCACCACTACACTACACTACATGACTACAGGTATACATGTCTCTTGTTCCTCCATTTTTAGAGTTTCTTTTGTTTAGATAATTAATATACAGGCAAAGGATTAGTTTGGAAATAAAGGAAGTATACGATAAAAGGAAAGCAGAATGCACAACAAATGTTTTATAAAAAGCCCAAATGAGAAATATGTATTGTTACATACACCAAGTGAAGGCAATGTTAGTGATTATCAGTATCTGCTTTAAAATCATGCTATAGGTTATTGCAAAATAATTATATATAGTGCTTTGTTTTACATTATAAACATCCTTAATATTAGAACACAAATCATATGACTACAAGTTAGACATCTTTAGGGCCAAGAGGATAAATATTACAATTTACAAATAATGTACATTTGATGTTTCATTAATAAATTCACAATTTGCAAACAGAAGCCCAAACTACCGTCAGTTGTTCCTATATTATTTTTGAGGGGGCAAAATGTAAATTTATTAACTCATGCTTAACCTACTTTTACTAGGTGCTTGAAACACCTGTACACCTGAACAGAAGATGGACCACCCAAGTCACCCTCACCAACTACAACGTTCTTTCGATCGGATGACGTCTCGTTGTAAAGCTTGTGGCAATGAACATAGCGGCACCTTCTACCATTGTACCTCTTGTTCTTGCTTCAAGATCCACTTGGACTGTGCTTTGCTTCCAGCCAAGTTACTTATTCAACAGTCTACTACGAATGAGAGTTTCAGTCATTCTCATTTACTTAACCTTGTGTATTCCTTTCCTTATATTGAGCAAAAGGCTAAATTCTTTCCTAAATGCAGAGTTTGTGATAAAAATTTTCCTGATACTAACATATGGCACTACAGATGCAATAAATGTCGATACTACGTCCACATTGATTGTGCGACTTCAAGGAAAGAGGCATTTATGTGTTCTATCTTGACGCCCGCTGGTGAGCAATATACTATTTATTCTTTTCTTTTTAATACAAGATATTACGCTGGTCACTTCATGTTTATTAAATACGTCATTCATAATCAGGCCAGGGCAAAACACACATAAATTTCAAAGTTGAAGATCATCCTAACTTGATCCGCTATCCGTTTCCTGATGAAAGTGTCAACCTTGTGATGCACCATTTTATCAACAAAGGTGAAAAAGCTATTAAAGAAAAGATTGCTGGTGAAATGTTTAGCCATCCACACCCGCTAATTCTTGTTGATACGCTCCTGAACGGGTCAATCTCTCTTCATGATCCCATGAAAAAAGTGGAACTATTGTGTGATGGATGTGTGAGACCAATCACTAATGTGCCCTTTTACAAGTGTTGCCAGCAGGATTGTGGTTTTGTTCTTCATGAGTGGTGCACTAGGCTACCCTCTGAAATACAACACCACCCCTGCCATCATCCAGAGCATAAGCTTGTTTTTGTGCCAAAGGTCCCTGAAGATATGTTGGGTGTGTTTTGGTGTAAGATTTGTAAGTTACATTGCAATGGTTTCGCATATGGATGCAAGGAATGTGAATATTATTATGTGGATATCCATTGTGGGTTCATACCTGATATAATCACACATGAAGCACACCCAAACCATCTCCTCAAAAGATTTAAAGCTTCATCAGAAACGAAGTACTGTAAGGCATGTAACGTTTTTATTTATAAAGAGGTGGGGTTCCATTGTCCCACTTGTGATTTCAAAATGCATATAGATTGTGCATTGTTATTACCTGGAAGGATTAGGCACAACTACGATAACCATCCGCTGAGTCTGAGATATTATCCGGTGTGCCTCGTCTATGCACACTAGGTGTGCCCCCATAAAGCTTCAATGTGAGCGGTCTATACGTTGGTATGATAAACCTATCTTCTAGTATATAAATGTGAAGTTTGGAGGAAGACATGAGATAAAATTATATCATCCACACCCTCTCACCTTTCTACAAGGGATTAATGATGAAGATGACAAATGCATTGTCTGTCTTCGTCAATTGGAATCATATCATATGATGTTGAAGTGTATCCAGTGCAAGTTTGCACTTCACTGGCGTTGTGTGAAGAGGCTGATTGAAGGAAGGTTGTTCTAGTAGTACTTACTAGTGGGGGATGGGATCCCTGATAACAATTCCCAAATATCCAAAAGGCACCTTTCGATGATTGGTAAACCCAAAGCAGAAATTGTTATCCTAAATGTTTTATTACATCGGGCATTAATCATTTCTAATTAAAGCGAGTAGATAAATATTGAGTTTTATTACTACATTGTGTTTTATTACTATTGGATTATTTGATTTATAAGTGTTTATGTTTTCTTAATTTTTGGTTGACTAAGTGTCTTACTTTCAATCTATATTATGCAAGTTTAAGTTCGATCCAAATTTTTGAATGTCACTACATCACTAAAGGGGGGGGGGGGGGGTGTTTAATTTGAGGTTGATTGTGCAAGTGGTTCACGAACATCTAGTCTCTTTTTATTTTTCATTTCGTAACAGCCTTCTGAATCACTTTGTTTTCCTCTTTTTCTTCCTTTTTGTCGTCTTATAATCGGTGACGATATCCACCAAACAATCCTTTCCTTTGCTTGACGACTTGACACTCAATCTGTGGCAATTTTGGCACATTAAGTATAACTTGGTCAGGAAAAGTTTATTTTGTCAAATAAAGTGTACTGATCAATCAAAGTTAATTGTGCACAAAGTCAGGGTATTCACGTTTGGCATATACCTGCTCTAACCAAGATCTTTGGGGATGATTCCGTGGATCTTATATATATATATATATATATATATGGTATAATGAAGTGCCACATGGTGGATATATAGGAATCAAAATCTGCCGAATCACTCATGTTATGATCTTCTACATCCTAGGTCTTCCCGTTCTATCATCTGGCTTATGTTCTTCATGTAGCATTCAGACCGAATGACTCTATGAAATTATGTTGATACTTCCACATATTATGGGTAACGTAGGAGACATATCTATTTCCTCCCCCCCCCCCCCCCCGAGGAATCTTTAGAATTACCCCTGCTTAGCTTTCAATTCGTCTCTGACCATAAAATGAAATGTGAATAATCCGTTCTCTTCTTTTAAAAGAAGGGGCGCTTCCGGTTCTATCGGTGCTTGAAACAATTTGAATGTATCATTGACACATTTTTCGTTGCGACCTTATGACAACCGGTACTTTTCATGGAGATAATTTGAACGCCTATATGTGAAACACTCTAGACTTAGTTTATATAAAGTAGGTAATGATACGTGAAAGCATGCATAAAATAGATCCACCATTTTAAGTAAGCAATATTTACTATGTCATACAAGACAACCATTACCAGCACATGTAGTTCGAATTATAGAAAAGAATATCGCCTTGCTATCCTAAACCTTAGGCGACCACCCAAGTTCTAATTTAGTGTGTAGTTCATAAATGTATATATTTATTTTAGGCGAGAACTTACCCATATGCGCTTATACATATATTATTTTAGGTGAATACGTACTCATAAGCACCTATATATATGTATATATATATACACATTATTTATACTATATAATGGGTTTTAGATGGGCAATATAGTAATTTTTTACTCATTTAGAAGGAGAAAAATGTAATTCCATTTATTTAGTTAGACAACTTTAATACAACTCTTTAAAGACCTTCCCTGCCATCAATGTCACCCACACCTATAACTGAACACAACAAAGAATGCTTGACGGGGCAATGAAGCATCCTGGGTTATTAAGTGATCGGGATCAGCATCTGTCGGGTACCCTCAAGTATTGAAGGGCCATTCATCGACCCTCATTCAATCATGTCTGTTCACCTGACCCGTCAGGTACCATCCTTCAGTTCAATTTAATGTGTCCTTCGATTCACCGGCGATCGAATCGACTAAGACTTTTCTATTGAACCCTATTTGTGCGTAAACCGATCACCTTCTTTTGATTCCATACAACCGATCACCTTCTTATTGTTGCATGCTTTACTTTTTTTTTTGAACGACAAATTGCATTTCATTTCACCCATAACTATTTACAAGAATGCTAACAGTAAGATACTAGTTACACAAGTCGACAATCACCCTAGGAGACACCCAGAACAAGTTCAAAATAATACAAAAACAGAACAGGCAGACTATCAAGTGTTCGGTACGTTGAAGTTCTTCCATGACTCCCATGACCAACCCGAGACTTTGATGTTGTGGTTCATCCAACTGAATGAAGTCGATTGTAACTCCCCGAATAAACTATCCAGATTTATCCTTTTCCCTTGAAAAATCACCCCGTTACGTACGGGCCTTCCAAATACACCATGATGCAGCGAAAATCACAATTCGAACCCACTTTCGTTTGTTGCTTGAGATGTCCCGGCTGTTGTGTAGATTGAGTAGGTCGCGGACAGAAAATGCAAAAATTGGAGGTATGTTACACCATGAACTAACCTTGTGCCAAATCCACGAAGCCACATAACATGAAGTTAATAAATGGTCTGCATCTTCCATACAATCTCCATAAAGTTTACATTCAGCTGATCCGTGGATGATTCTTCTCCTGAGCAGCCCGTTTCTTGTCGCTAACCTGTCTTGTTCGGCCCTCCACATAAAAATAGACACTTTCTTCGGCACCCCTTTCACCCATTGAAACGGATAGAACGGGGTAGTATAGCTTTGTAACATTTTCCTGCAGGACGCAACTGTGAACACGCCATCCGAAGTCCCAACCCACTCCCAATGATCCCAATGAGAAGGTAAAATGATACCAGCAATCAATGCATTGCACTGTTGCAGTTCCGTCAATTCCATGTCGAATCCAACCCCAGTTTTGGATGCGAGTAGCCACGGTTACAGCCTTCGAATTTTCAAGAGCGAACAAGGACGGGAACCGTTCTTTAAGCGGCCCAGAACCGACCCACCAAATCTGTCCAAAAACGGATAGTCTCGCCATTACCGAGTTTGCCTTTGATGGTGGCTGGAACATTTAGGTTTTGTTCTAGGACTACATCCCCAACCTTATAAATTGCATTCCAAACCCCCGATAATCCCCTACGAACAGGTAGGTATGTGACCGAGTTGATGGTATGGTGGACCGCCGAAACCACCCTGCACCATAAAAACTGTTGTTCAAGTTTAAACCGCCACCACCATTTGACTATAAGACTCTCATTCATCGCTTTTAAGGATCCAAAACCAGGACCGCCTTTGGAAAGAGGACCAACCACACGTTCCCAAGCGACCCAGTTTACTTTCGACCTATCTTCATCACCACCCCAAAAGAAACGACGTCTGAGTGCTTCAAGCGCATTAATAACTCCAACCGGGGCCCCAAATAGTGAAAAATAATACAATGGCAGGCTATCGAGAACCGCTCGGATCAAAACCACACGACCTCCGAATGACAAATGCTTAGCCTTCCATTTCGAGAGTCGCTTTTTGAAAACTTCCACAACAGGATCCCAAAATCGACTACGGTTCATGTTAACGCCGACGGGTACACCCAAATATTTACATGGCAAATTATCCGTTTTACAATGCATCATCTCAGCCATTTGACCTACACTCGGCTGATCCACACCAATGCTGAAAAGGGATGTTTTACGGTAGTTCATTTTCAGCCCCGAAACCAGTGAAAAGCACCTCATTAGTCGCGCAATATTCTTTAGATTATCCTCCCCCCATTCGCCTACAAACACTATGTCGTCCGCATACATTAGATGCGTAATCACTGGCCCACCATTAGGTAGATGCAACCCACCAATGTAACCCAGATCACGAGCTCTATGAACGAAGCTAGTAAGGGCCTCCATCGCCAAAATAAATAGAAAATGAGATAAGGGGTCCCCTTGACGGACACCACGGAAGCATTGAAATTCTCTAGACGGCGATCCATTAATCAAGACCGACGCCCTAGAGGATTCCAGGATGCCTTTAACCCATGTGCGCCATCTAGGAGGAAAGCCCATCTGTGACAAGACTGAAAGAATGAAGCTCCAATTGATTGTATCATAAGCTTTACTTACTTTAGGGTTAATTAGTTTCTGCTAATTTGAGAGGCATGAGTTGCTAATTTGATAGGGCCCAACCAAAATCCAATAAAAAAATAGTGGATCAAGTTTGTACTTTACGAGCATTTTGCATCAGCCAACCACAATTTTGAAGTCAAATATAATAATAATAAGGCTTCTTTGTATCTTTACTATAATGAAATTCTCCATTTAGAATAGCTATCTGAGCTGAGAAATAAAATATATCTTGTTTCCATTATTTTTAGATTTCTTGTTTCATTTAATGTCGAGTGATGACTTAAACAAGCAAACAATTTTAGAAACTCAAGTTTTCTATAAATTTAATGTCGAGTGATGACTTAAATAATTAGTAATTAAACTTAGGAATTATAAAACTCATGATAAAATATATCATGTTTCCATTATTTTTAGATTTCTTGTTTCCTAAGTGTCATTTGATAGTGCATTCATATGTTTATATATTATTCTTTTGATTATAGCTTCTTGTTAATTTGTTTTGCGCTTTCAATTAGATGGAAAAAATTGAGGTGTTTCCAGTTGACCCTAATATGATTTAGGTGGTTCTTGAAGTCAAATTACCTGTCATTAGGTCTGTTAATATGTGAGGGGCTGAGAACTACCTCCAAAACATAAGAATTCACATGCTTATCTTTGTATTTGCTTATTTGTAGTGATTTAGATCTATAATTATCGAAACCTAGAGGTTTGAAACCTTACATGGTATAAAAAGATTTAATCCATGACAATTTGTTTTTATTTCCACATACACGAATACCCATCGATTTATTACTTCATTTATACCATTTCTTTAAATCAACATACAGCCGGACTAAACCCATTAGAATCGGAGTTTCAAGTTGTTACCTTAGGAAGGACGAAGGCGATGGCTAATACGCGACGGCAAAACGGCGGCGACAGACGGTTGATGTTGCCGGAAGTATCAGAAACCAGATATAATTTGATCATTATGAACAAATCCAAAATCCTTGTAGACAAAGAAAACAGAGTGACGGAGGGGTAGCTCGAAGGTTCAGCAAGGGCAAAAAGACTGTGTGAACACTAATTCCGTTGGCTTAGGGTTTCTTGGGGGAGAGAGAAGTAGGGAGAAAAGGTGGAGATTAATTGGGTGTTTAGGGTTTGGGTTGAAAAAGAAGATGTTTGATAGGTAGGTTTTTTTTTTAAATTCATAGAGAATGTCAAGTGGCACATTCAAGGGGGGATGAGGGCACCATTGAATGCCACATCAGCGAACATCAATTCTTATATATATATAGGTATAGGTTCCTGTACAAAGTACATTTTTTGTACAAAGTGTGAGAAGTGTATATGGTCATTGTGTTATAAAGTTTTGTTATAATGTTTTTGATTCCTTTTTATTGATTTATATAGAAAAGCACCAAATGTTACAGTTTAAAACACAATCAAATTTATTCTAGACATTAAATTTAAGACACACTGATTACTTTCTTCATAGGTTGTTTTAAATTGCATGTCGAGAATACATTAATTAGTGTTTTAAATTGTTAATTTTTGTGTTTTTCTATACAGTACTATACCAAAGGAACATAACACATCATGCCTAAAATTTAAAACACAATGCCTATATAGACTTCTCACACTTTGTACGAAAAATGCACTTTGTACAGGAACCCCACCCTATATATATAGGAATGGGATAATATGAGAACTCACCCAAGTTGTGAGAACTAGAGAACTCCTGTGGACCATTCACCAAGTGACACATCACCAACTTTATAGTTTTTTGTATTTTTTTAATTAGGGGTAGTAAAGTCCTTTTGCACACATTATGTATGGGTATTTTAGTAGTATCACTCCACCCCACCCCCACCCCCACCCCCACCCCAACTAATCTCTTTTAAATATCAATAATAATAATAATCATAAAATTCAAATGACTCTCTCTCTCTCACACACACACCAGACACACCCCCCCTCTCTCTCTCTCTCTAAAAGAACGAGGGGGGGGGGATGAATGCAGAGGTGGGTGGATTTGTGGTGGTTTGATGATGAACGAAGGGGGGGGGGGGTTGCAGAGGGGTTTTTGAAGATGGTAGGTGGTGGTGACGATGAAGATGACGGTGGGGAGAGGGGGGTTTAAGAACTGTGGACGCTGGTGATGATGAAGATGGGTTTTATTTGCAGAAGGGGGGGGGGGGGTGATCTGTGGGTCTGTGGTGGTTTCGCAAAGGGTGGAGGGGTTCGTCGTTTGACTGTGATGGGGTTGCAGAGGGGAGGACGACGGTGGTTGATGGTGGTGGTGGTGGGTTTGAAGTTGGTTTTGTACGGTTGTAGAGGGTGGGAGACGGTGGTGGTGGTGGTGGTGGTGGCTGAGGGGTGGTGGGTCGACGGTGGAGACGGTGGTGGTGGCTGAAGGTATGTTTTTTTATTATTAGTATTGTTATTATTATTATTATTATTATTATTTTTTATGTTGTTATTATCATTATTTTTTTTTTATGTTGTTATTATCATTATTTTATTATTATTATTATTATTATTATTATTTTCTGTTATTATTATTATTATTTTCTGTTTTTATTATTATTATTATTATTAATGAAGTTTATGGTGAAAAGATAGGTTTTTTATGTTGAAATTTTTGGGGTTTTTTGTCAGGAGATGATGTTGCGAAGAAGAGCCGATGCTGTGGAGACGACGATGAATGGTGTAGTATGTTTGTAATAAAACACTGGTGTAAACATCAGTTTACACCAGTTACACCAGTGTAAATATGAATGTATAATGTATAGTCGTTTTGATGTAAGAAAAACACTGGCGTAAAACACCAGTTACACCAGTGTAAATATGAATTTAAAGCACACCATCTAGTTTTGGTTTTTTACACTAGTGTTTTTTTTGTAAAAGTTGTGTATGGCTGATTTACACTGGTGTAAATCATCCTCATTATATGTTTTTGTTTTGGTTTTTACACCAGTGTAATTGCTGTAAATGTTTGTTTATGGCAGATTTACACTAGTGTAAAAAATTACAGCAGTGTAAAAACTGGGGAGAGAGGACAAAAACTACACATTTTTTTTTGTTTTTAATTTTTTTTTAAAAAGTAAATTATTTTAATTAAAATAATAAAATAAAGTTTAATAAATATAATTATTTTTAATAATGGAATAAAAAATAACATAATATTAGATTAAATCTTCTCTCTCATGGGGTTTTACCTAAATGCCCCTAATTGTACTTTAACATAATAAAAAATACTCCCTCCGTCCCAATTTAAATGTCCCAGGTTTAAAAACACACTTTTTAATAAATCTTTTGTTTGTATGTGGTAAAATGACAATTACATCCTCAAAAGTGGTGATTGTGTTTTGTCTTTTATGGGCAAAACTGAAAATTACATTTCCATTTTTGGAAAGAGACATTTAATTTGGGACAAACAAAAAAGGAAATAAGGGCATTTAAATTGGGACGGAGGGAGTACTTATTAATCAAATAAAGACAAAACTCACATCTTTTGATCTCAACCATTGGATCATCAAGATCAATGGTCCACAAGAGTTCTCTAGTTCTCACAACTTGGGTGAGTTCTCATATTATCCCAACTCTCTCTCTCTCTCTCTCTATATATATATATATTATAGATTTCTATTTTGTAAAAAATTAATTACACATGTTTTGTACTTCTTTTAGCCCCATTTGCGGTATGCACATATAATGTATATATGTGTGGGCCCACGTGTGACGAAAGTAAAATTGCACTAATTTTAACGTTATTTTACTACTTTTGTTAAAATAACGTTAAAAATGGCATACGGTTAATCATACATCATGTGGTGGGGCTGATAGCCAAAAGATAAGAAGGTACATGCATCATTTAGGCTTGGCACTACATGAAAAGAAGGTTTTAGCGACGACAAAAGTCGTCGCTAATACTTGAAAAAGTCATCGCTAGAGGCAATGGCGACAACAGTTCGTCGCTATTGCTATAACTTGTTATAGTGTGACAAACCCGATTGTTAAGTGTCATACGCCTTATGTTCAACGCTTGAGGCAAAATCACTATCGAGTCGGGGGGTCTCACTGGAAGCAACCTCTCTATTCTTATAGGGTAGAGGTAAAATTGTTTACATCTTACTTTTCTTAGACCATACCTTAGCTTTGTTATTTGAGATTACTAATGATGATGATGTTTTGTACGTTTTGTTATAGTTACCTAAAGTTCATTAGCTCACGACCGAATTTATTAACAAAATAAAAATAAGAGAGAATTACACAGATTGTCCTTTAGTTATACATGAAATTGCATCCTATGTCCTTTTTTCGAATTTTTAACTCCTTATGTCCTTTGTTTTATACAGTTGTTACATCCTATGTCCTTTAAGCCAAACCCAGTTAAAAATCTTGGTTAAGTAGGTCACATGCCCCTCACGTGAGGGGCAAATCTGTCAATTCACATTAAAGGACAAATTGTATTATAATAATAATAATAATAATAATAATAATAATAACACACTGAATTCTGATAAAACTTTAGAGAGAGAGAGAGAGAGAAGAATACCTAGAGAGAGGAGAGGAGCCGAGAAAGGAGGAGGAGCCGGAGGGACTCCCACCACCGCCGACGGTGGTTCTCCGGTGGTCGAACCCCACCCCCACAACGTTACTGTTTATTAGAGAAGAGGAGAGAGAAGCAGAGGATTAGAAGGAGAGAGAGAGAGAGAGAGACGAAGCAGGGCGGTGACAGAGTGATTCCGACGCCTGTGGATTCAGAAGCAGGAAGGTGCAGAGGTGACCGACGACGCCTGTGGATTCCGACGAACTAGGTAAAACCCCCTTTTCTTGCTTCAGACTACCTGTGTAATTCCGACGACGCCTGTGATTCCGACGACGCCGGATGACGGTGATGGTGGCAGGGGGGACGACGGTGGTTTTTTGGTGGTGGGTGTTTGACGGTCGTTGATGGTGGTCGTTGAGAGTGTTTTGCAGAGGAGGGGGCTGTGGTGTTGACGAAGGTGGGTTTCAGAGGTGGTTTGGGGTGGTTGTTGTGGGTGTTTTGCAGAAGGGTTTGGGGTGGTTGTTGTGGGTGTTTTGCAGAGGGGTTTGGGGTGGTTGTTGTGGGGGTTTGGGGTGGATCTGATGAGGGGTTCGAATGGTGGTTCGATTGGTGGTTTGGTGGATCTAAATGAGGGGTTTGGTGGTGGTTGATGGTTCGACGGTGGGGAGGTGGTGGTGGTCCGGCGATGGTTCGACGGTGGGGAGGTGGTGGTGGTCATCATGTTTGAGAGAATTACACAAATTATTATTATTATTATTATTATTATTATTATTATTATTATTATTATTATTATTATTATTATTATTATTATTATTATTATTAGAGAGAATTACACATATTGTCCTTTAATTATACATGAAACTACACAGATTGTCCTTCATTGAGGGTGAAAAGACAGGTTTGCCCCTCACGTGAGGGGTATGTGACCTACTTAACCAAGATTTTTAACTGGGTTTGGCTTAAAGGACATAGGATGTAACAACTGTATAAAACAAAGGACATAAGGAGTTAAAAATTCGAAAAAAGGACATAGGATGCAATTTCATGTATAACTAAAGGACAATCTGTGTAATTCTCTCTAAAAATAAAATAAGAAGATTGACAATAGTACGTGAAAAAAAAAGTCATTGCATGAATATGATAATACTTGAATATGTGAAAAAAACTATTGTAAAAAAAGGAAAATTACTAAAGTAAACCATTTTTACACATCATTTTACATATATACTTATTTTTGAACGAGTCATGTATGTTCATTGATCAAATGTTTAAAAGCCGAATCATTTAAGCGTTTTAAATGATTACACCTCGCTTTAAAGTTTTTGGTGCCTCTTTTGGCTTTAAAGATTTTGAACGACGCATATGATATATGTCAGTATATTCACTGGTCATGTTGACATGGAGGCGGGCATGCCACCCTCCATCAGGTAGCTTAATTACGGATGAACTACGATGTGATATGAACAAAGTTTCTAACCTTGAGGTACCGGGTGAAAATAATGATGGTGTAACACCAATCCCACCTTCAACGGGTAAAAGGAGCAGAAACGTAAGGAGTCCGCCTTCTTTGGGTTCCACTCAAGCCTCACCTACGAGGGCTTGCTATGGTGATATTTCCCCAGGATCAAAGCCTAATGGGATAAAATCCATAGGGAATCTGCCGGTGGAATCTGGGGCTGAAATGGCACGGCCACACGACGCCCAGTTGCAAACGGACGGGGAGACGGGGGAACAGCCTCATAAGGGAATCAACGCGCTACTTGGGGGAAGCGGGCCCCAATTTTCGAGTGGAGAAAACGCAACCGTAGGGGACCATATTAACCAACAAAATATCGGTCCAATTTTTTGTTTTGGGCCAAAAGAAAAGATGGAGCAGATAATCAATGGAGTTATCAATGCTCAATTAGATTCGCATGCACCAACGGAGACAGAGGGCCAAAGAGGGGAAACTGTTCGTAAAAAATGGACGAGGCGTATAAGAAACTCAGGCCAACAAGAACTAGCTTCTGTGAAGAATGGTGGGGAGCACAACAAGACTAGGAATGGGGGAGACAAAGTAGAAAAATGAATGTGGTGTGTCTGATCCATAGGGAGATGGAATGCTTTGCGGAGTGGGTGTTACGGGTTATTTTTGATGACATGGGGTAGATAGACTTTTTGTATTAATGTCTATGGGGTAATTCTCGGGTGTGTTACATTGTGTTAGTATCTTGCTTTTACAATGTAATGTATATTTGGTGACGAGTTAATGAAATTTGCCGTTAAAAAAAAACTTATATTAATTATTATAAACTTTGACACACATATATTAGTAATTATTAGGGACTTCACTTATTTCATAGGAAATATGATGTGATATGAACAAAGTTTCTAACCTTGACAACTTTTCAAATAAAATTGTTACTTCAACGTCAAATACTTTTAAATTTAAATACTTTAGTTGTTGTTGTTATTATTATTATTATTATTATTATTATTATTATTATTATTATTATTATTATTATTATTATTATTATTAAATACATATCATACTTTTAATTAAATTTAAATACTTTAGTTTTTTTTATTTTTATTATTAAGTACATGCTAGTTCCTTTTGTTCCTCACGTACATCCCATGATTAAGACATACACATACTAAAAAGATCAACTTCCTCCCCTTGATATGGTCCTAGACTACTCACGATGCTCATATAACTTTTTAACATGTGTTGATATTACTTTTAAAAGCTTTCAATTATCACATCGCGAAAAGCGGAATCGAAGAAAGTAGATAAGCATGCTAAAGCTTGTGCAGAGAACCAACATATCTTTATCCCTTTGGCCTTTGATACCTTTGGCTCGTTAGCACCAGAAGCTATTCGTTTCTTGACCAGGGTCCAACGGGTCGTCCACAACAATAATTCATCTCCAGGGGGCAAGGATTTGTCTTTGGTAGACTAGGGTTCGCAATTCAGAAAGGGATGGCGGCACAGTTTGTTGCCTGTCTACCTTCTATGATGACATAAATTTCGTATATTTGTTTTAAGTAAAAATAAACTTTGTGTTTCAAAAAAAAATTATTATTTTTTTGCATCCACTCTTTTACTCTATATATGACAATAATATAGGGAGTCAAATCATAACATCAATGATGTTACATGTTCTATTCATAAAAACTTAATTAAAATGATATTTCACTTGAAATACATGAAATAATTTGGTTTTATACTATTAGACAGTATTAGACATGTTTATATATTAAAGGGTATTAGTGTTTAATTATCTAGTCTTGTAATCTCTATTTATATCATTGTAATCTATACTCATGATCAATACAATACACAATATCTTTACACTGATTATCTTGGTACAAAGCCAAACCCTAATTTTTTTCTGCCGCCACCCTTACCACCACCACAATCGCTGCACAACCAGCATCATTACATCTCTATTACAATGGCCCTACTCGCTTCCTTCACCACTGCTGAAAAACAAAGTCACAATTCTCACAAATTTGGTTTTACTCTCTCTACCACCAATTATGGTCATTGGAAAACTATGTTACATTCGTTTCTTGTTACCAACAAGTTATACGATTATGTTGATCGCACAATTCCCTACCCTGAACCTGTTATCACTGTACCTTCCACTGACAAAGACCAACCACCAACCACTCGCCCAAACCCTAACCATGCTATCTGGGTATCTAATGACGCCCATGTGCGCATGTTACTCCTGTCCACAATTTCTGAAGGTGCTTTTCAGCACGTTCAAGGCGACACCTCTAGAGAATTTTGGCTTGCCCTAGAATGAGCCTTTGCCCCTCATACTATTTCTCGGGAATACACCCTCAAATCACAACTTCTTCGCATTAAGATGAAGCCTGATGAAACTAGTTCTGCCTATCTTATACGTGCTCGTGAATATGCTAATGCCCTAGCCAACATAGGCGAACCACTCAAGGAAAAAGACTTGGTTATGCTGGTTGTTACTGGTCTTTGTGATGAATATGGTGGTTTTAAATTGTTATTGGTCTTTGTGATGAATATGGTGGTTTTAAATCCCAAATTGTGGGCCGACAATTTCCCACTGCCTTTACCGATCTGCATGCCCTTCTCGCAGATCATGAATAAATGATTAAAAAGCCACAACTTGCTGCCACTTAGGCCTTTGCAGCCTCTGCTCAGCCTGCTCACTCACTCACCAGTAGCGCCTCCCACGCTGCCTCCTGACACTATTCAGGCCCTCCAACAGATCCTGTCATAGCTTGGTATTCATACTCAGCCGTCCTCCTCCACGCCCACTCACTCACAGCCGCAAGCTAACTATGCATCTCGAGGACGCAGCCGCGGCTCTTACTCTCGTGGTCGTGGTGGACGCAACAATTTTCGCAACAACAACTACAACAACTCGAATCCTGGTAATCGTGGGCATCTAATCAGAATACAGTTTTTGGTACTTGTAACAGGTGTGGCATTGGACATATTCCCTCTCAATGTCCCAACATGGATCCCAACACCATGAAGACTCAACCATCATCTGCAAACTTTGCTGATTATCGTTCACAGGCAACAACGAATTGGCTTCCAGACACCAGTTGTAATGGACACTCTGCCATTGATCAACAAAGCCTTGATCACTCAGAGCCATACTATGGTAAGGATTCTCTTCATGTTGGCAATGGTGAAAGTCTTCCTATTTTACATATTGGCTCCACAAAAATTTATTCCCCACACAAAACCTTTACCCTTTCAAACATACTTCATGTTCCATAACTAAAACGCAATCTACTTTCTGTTCAAAAATTTTGTTCTGATAATAATGTGTTCGTTGAATTTCACTCAACTTTTTTTGCTGTGAAGGACACATTTACACGGAAAACCCTCCTCACGGGTCCAAGTGAAAATGGGCTCTACTCCCTTCGCCTTCCGCTTTCTCGTTCAATTCACAAAGTTGCTTTCTCTGCTGTTCGGGCCTCCACTGACACATGGCATCGAAGACTTGGACATCCTCATCCAGATCTTTTGAAGTCTATGTTATTTACTTTTCCCCTTCCTGTTAGCAATAAAAGTTTGAGTCCCTCTTGTAACTCGTGTCACAAGGGGAAATCCTCAAAACAACATTTATTACCTTCCACTTTTTCCAGTACACATGTTTTAGACTTAATCTTTTGTGATGTTTGGGGCCATGCACCAGTTAAATCCTTTAATGGTGATTCGTACTTTTTGTTATGTGTTGATCATTTTACTAGATATATGTGGATTGTTCCGCTTAAACACAAATCTGATGTATGTGCCACCTTTAAAACCTTTCATGCAATGGTTGAACGCCAATTTAACACCAAACTTAAATGAATTCAAACAGACTGGGGAGGGGAATTTCGACCCCTCTCTTCTTTTCTTTCTTCTCTGGGAATTATTCATTGTCTCTCATGTCCACACACCAGTGAACAAAACGGGTTTGTTGAGAGACGCCACCGACATGTGGTGGAAACAGGTCTTACTCTACTTGCTCAGTCGGGTGTTCCAAAACACTTTTGGAACTTTGCTTTTGACACGGCTGTTTACTTAATTAATCGCATGCCATCTCGTGTAGCTTCCAAACTCTCACCTTTTGAACACCTCTTTAAACACAAACCTGAGTATTCCTTCTTAAAGGTTTTCGGTTGCCAGTGCTACCCTCATCTTCGTCCTTACAATCCTCACAAAATGGATTTTCGTTCCCAGTCGTGCCTCTTTCTTGGCTATAGTCCTGCTCATCATGGCTATCGTTGTCTTGATCTCAAAACAAAAAGGCTTTACATTGCACGCCATGTTCAATTTCATGAGCAATTTTTCCCGTTCCTTCAACAACATAATGCTACCACCACAAACTCACAACCCGACCCTTATGTTTCCACCTTTCCTATTTCATGCCTTTCTCAACCCTCAGAACATTCTTCCAACACCGAACCCATCACCTCACCAAATCACGACACCACAGAACACTCCTCACCTACTAAAAATAAGCCCTTTGCCACACCCTACTCTCCACCGGTTCCACCCAATACTACGGAACCTCCCACTCCACATACACACGGCCCACCGACCCCACCCGCTCATCACCCGGACCAGTCTGACACATCAGCCCCACCCATTCCTGTACCACCACCTACTTTGGCCCCACTACCACAACCCATACCCACACCCACGCCCACCTGTAATCCAGCCGTAACCTCCACTGGACCAGCCCATCTTCGACAAAATCTTCCTAAAACAAAACGTTATGATCCCTCAGCCTTTCACACCATCAGCGGACCACATGAAACTACTACTTTCACTGTTTCTAACAAGGATCCTCAATGGCAACAAGCCATGTCTGAGGAAAACAAGGCTTTAATGAAAAATGGCACGTAGACTTTGGTTCCGCCCGTCTCGAATGCTAATGTAGTTGATTGTAAATGGGTTTACAAACTTAAAAGGGATCAACATGGGGCCATCAAACGGTACAAAGCTCGTTTAGTTGCTAAAGGGTTTAATCAACAACCTGGTATTGACAATCATGAAACATTCAGTCCAGTTGTCAAACCCACTGCAATTCGGGTTATTCTCTCCCTTGCAATTACTCGCGGGTGGTCTCTTCGTCAGCTAGATGTACAAAATGCATTTTTACATGGTGATCTACAGGAAACTGTTTATCTGAGACAACCACCAGGTTTTGTGGACCCTGGTCGCCCAGATCATGTTTGTTTATTACAAAAGTCCCTTTATGGCCTAAAACAGACGCCAAGAGCTTGGTTTCAGCGTTTATCCAACGCTCTTTGTCTTTTGGGGTTCAAAGGGTCCACCACAGATCCCTCTCTTTTATTTACTCGTCTGCAGGTACTTTTCTCTACATGCTCGTTTACGTTGATGATATTATCTTAACGGGCAACAATACTGCAGCTATTGACCACGTAGTTAAAAGTCTAAGCTCCACCTTTCCTCTTCAAGACATGGGTTCTCTTTCCTATTTTTTGGGTATTGAAGTTACATCCTCAGGTCAGGATCTTCTCCTTTCTCAGAAAAAGTACATTCTGGAGATTTTACAAAAGGCTGGACTTTCCAAGTCCAAACCTGTCTCATCTCCATGCTCTACAACATCTCCTTTGACACTTGGTGACAGTCCAAGTTTTGACAACTTGGTACAGTACAGACAAGTTGTTGGTGCTCTCTGGTATCTCACTTTAACTCGTCCGGACATTGTCTTTGCTGTGAACAAGGTTTGTCAATTTATGCATTCCCCTACAAAAAACCACTGGACTGCTGTCAAACGTATTCTACGCTATTTACAAGGTACTATGCATCATGGGCTTCTTTTCAAACGAGTCTCTGGCTCTACTTTGCATGTGTATACAGATGCCGATTGGGCTGGTTGTCCGGATGATCGTCGATCCACGGGGGATTTGCTATCTATCTAGGTTCCAATCTTATATCTTGGTCAGCTCGGAAACAACGGACTGTCTCTCGATCATCTACTGAATCTAAATATAAAGCCTTAGCTGACACGGTTGCAGAACTTACTTGGCTTGAGTCTCTATTGCGTGAACTTCGGGTACCTGTGAAATCTGCTCCGATACTGTGGTGCGACAATTTGGGAGCTACATATTTGTCTGCGAATCCAGTTTTCCACGCACGTATGAAACATGCTGAGGTTGATTATCACTTTGTGCGAGAAAAGGTTGCTCAAGGACGCCTTTCAGTTCAGTTTATTTCTACACATGATCGGATTGCTGATGTGTTCACGAAGCCGTTATCTAATGACAGATTTGTGACATTACGGGACAAGCTACAGCTTGTTTCCCACGCTTAGCTTGAGGGGGGATATTAGACAGTATTAGACATGTTTATATATTAGAGGGTATTAGTGTGTAATTATCTAGTCTTGTAATCTCTATTTATATCATTGTAATCTCCATTCATAATCAATACAATACACAATATCTTTACACTGATTATCTTATACTGATCACAAAGATAATGATTCGTTATACTGGTTTATAAACAATTAACGTTATTTAAATTTACAGGTTAGATGTAGCATCTAATTTGTTGGGTTGCTATTGAACCCTTTGAAGAACAGATGATTGGAAAGCCAAAACTATCTTAATTGATCCATAATAATAAGTACATACACAGTTCCTTTCTATTACAAGACTCCACTCATGTTGGACAGTCAGGCAGCTGAAAACATCATTAAAAATCCAGTTTCTCATTCCACCACAAAGCACATTGACATCAGACATTACTTTGTGCGAGACAGCTATGAAAAGGGACTGATTTCTTTGCCCCATGTTCCAACAGAAGATCAGCTTGCAGATGTGCTCACAAAATCCTTGGATACATCCACATTTGAATGTTTGATCTCAAGAATTGGTATGTTAAATATGGATTAAAATATCCAAAATGGTAGCAAATTTTTCAAAAATCCCTAAAATAGCCCTGGTTGAAAAATCTGAACATTTGTTTCAAAAACATCTGATCAGATAAAACAACTGTTTTCCAAACATCTGTTGACTACAGTCATCAGATGTTCCATTAAAAGTTGAAAAATCTGTTTCAAACATCTGATCAGATAAAACAACTGTTTTCCAAACATCTGTTGACTACAGTCAAACAGATGTTCCATTAAAAGTTGAAAAATCTGTTTCAAACATCTGATTAGATAAAACAACTGTTTTCCAAACATCTGTTGACTACAGTCAAACAGATGTTCCATTAAAAGTTGAAAAATCTGTTTCAAACATCTGATCAGATAAAACAACTGTTTTCTAAACATCTGTTGACTACAGTCATCAGATGTTCCATTAAAAGTTGAAAAATCTGTTTCAAACATCTGATCAGATAAAACAACTGTTTTCCAAACATCTGTTGACTACAGTCAAACAGATGTTCCATTAAAAGTTGAAAAATCTGTTTCAAACATCTAATCAGATAAAACAACTGGTTTCCAAACAGATGTTACAAACCACTGTCATCCACCATCCACAGACGTCCATCAGATGTTTGCCACGTCTGCTCTAAAAGCATAGTTTTGGCCACATCAGCGGTTACTTTTCCAAACCCTATATAAACCCCTGTTTTACCCTAACAGAGCTTTCACAATCTCTTCGTCTTCAACCTTCTAAAAACCGCTAACTGTCAAGCATCCAAATCATTCGTCGTCTTCCTAACCCTAATTCCATTACAATGGATCTCCAATTCAAAGCCCCACACAATTATAAGCCATATCTTGCAAAAACAGATGACAATAGTCAATTCCACACCATCATCGATCTCCTAAATGGCTGCAAATACAAAACTGCCCTAACCTTTGATGCACTCATTTATGAAGATACACTACAAGCCTTTTGGCTAAAAGCAGAAGTTACCTACACTGATAAAAAGCCAACCTCCATAAATTCCCAAATTGGTGGAACCAAAGTCATCATTACTCCACAAACCATATCCACTACCTTCTCATTGAATGATCTAACAGGTAGTGAAACATTTCCTAAAAATGAACTCCACACAGAGTTCCAAGAGAGAGGCTGTGATGGCCAATTTACTGGGGCTACAATGTTTAAAACCCTCCCCCCCCCAAATGAAATTCTTTTTCTGTCACACCCCAACCGATGGCGGAAACATCGAGGTGAGACTTGTGATAGATTGTTCAAAGACTTCATAACACTAAATTGTGACAATAGATTAAAATAGATTTCATTCGTATCTAAGATTCAACAAGTATACAATTTGTTCATGAGAAAAATACATTAACCCAAACATGAAGTAAAATAAAAATTGTTTCGTTTGTTTCTAAGGCCAAATCCTAAGTGATGTTTCTTGTATCGTCTTATCAAGCTTTTCCTGCAACATGTATAAAATATCCGTCAACACATAAAGTATTGGTGAGCATACTAGTTTTGACTTGCGTACATAGTATAAGAAAGTTTTACTCAAATCATCATGTTATAGGCATATGCACGTAGAACCATACAAACGGCAACAACACTTGATAACACAAAAGACTTTAAACTTATCATGACCCATAAAGGGGGCGGCGTGTCAACCTATAGCGCTATACATGTAAGGTGGGTTGTTGGCTAATCGTACATTTGTATGTAAGACTTACAATTCTAGCATGGCATAGCATATACGCATTTAGATTGAGCATAATAGTTTTAAGAGTAGGAAATCGTTTAAGTTTCGATAGTGATACATGTTGAGCCCCAAAGAATAAAGAATAAAAGGGGGACAAGTATGAACTCACCTGAAATTCACCGTGTAGGTACTAGCAAAACAAAAGTCTGAACTTGAATTAATTGAACATCTTGTATCCTATTACAAATAAATGATGCCTTAAATTCTAATGCAAATAAGCGTGTTTCGTTTCTTGGTTGTAAAGATAGTTGATTCAACTACCTAGACACGTATTGTAAACAATACGTGCCTTAATGTGTATAACTTAACAAACCGATATGTGTGTATGTATTGTTATAATAAATATATACATTAACGAACTATTCGAAAAGTTTGTCTTGAAACTAGTTGCAAAAGAACCATTTTGGAGAATGAGATTAATGTTCACGTAATTCGACTCGATTGTTAAGTAGCTTCTTAGTTCAATAATATACATATATTTATATGCATTTCTTTTTAACAAAGTTTGTAGTTATTTTATATCTGTAATATAAAATCCATAACATCCTCATGCTACATAAACGTATTAATGATACACCTTTCCTTTATTTTTAGTTTAGAGAAAAATATACATAGAAATTCGTATTCATCTTATGAAAGAAAATAATTTATTATAGTTTGTTAACAAGAGGAAATCACAAGTTCTTTTAGATCATGGCTGGCCATGACCCACCAAAATATATAAAATTATATTATAAAATAAAAATGTTTGATGTCCATGGGTTTGAGTCTAACACATGTGTGCTAGCAGACAAAATGCAACCAATGGGCTAGTCTCTTGCATTTGCTATTTATAAACAGAACTTTTACGTGAGTGTGTATATATATATATATATATAAACTTGGTTTAGAACATCATCTTCCTCAAGTTGAACCCTACGACATACCAAGTTTTAACTTCAGAAAATTCTTATTCTGTGTCTCATATTAACTAACAAGTATCAAGGATTTAAATTTACATATCAAGATGAGTAAAATGATAATATTTTTACCTCGAGTTGGTACTTGTTTCAACGGTAGAGGAGCTTAACTCGAAACGAAAACGAACCGACCGGAACCAAGGACTGGACAACAAAACCCAACACCGCCTCCTGTACTCGTCCTGGTAGCCTTCCTGGAGCCAAGAAATCCCGAGTTCATCTTCGTATAAGAGTCATGGTTGTGTGCAGTGGACGAAAGAAAAAGGGTTGCGGCTTGCGGTGGTGTGGTGGCTACACGACGAGGTTTCCCCAGCCCTCGGAACTGTTGACGGATCGAGAGAGGAGGGAGTTTGGCGGAGGAATGTGGTGGCTCAGGTGGTGGTTATTGGTGGCTGCCGCCACTGCAACTCTAGAGAGGGAAGAGAGGAGGTTCAAGTGGTGGTGGCTAGGGTTGTGGATGCTAGAATGAGGAGGAATGAGATGTTATGTTGTTTATATAGTTAGGGTTAGTTAGGTGAGTTTAAGTTTATTATAAAACTTGATTTAATTTTATATATAATGCTTTGTTATAAATATTATAAATCTGATTAAATTTGATGACATTAGAAATTTCATTATTTTAATAAATAATAGGCTAAAATATATTTGAATAAGTAGTAAAACGTTTTAAATTAAATAATTTCTTATTTAATAATAAATATTGATCGTATTATATTTATACAATCCGACTTAAAACGAGTATTTGGACTATATATTTATTATATATTTTTAATCGCGTTTAGAAATTTACAAGGATAAGTGTCGGTTTACTAGAGTGTTATTACTTACAACGCGTTATTTAGCAAATTTAGATAACTAATTTTATAAATGAAATAAGAATGTATTTCTTGTTAACAGGATATTATTGTTAAAGGATTAAGATCGTTATGCCAATAATACATATATTTTATTATTATTGATATCTTTTTAATATTCTAGAAAGTAACGGGACGTTACATTTTCCTCTCTCCAAAAACCACATCTTTTAATGAAATACCTATGAAAGTCCAGTACTTGGGATTTGCAATTTTAACAAAAACTTATTACAACTTATCCCAAGCACTATTTTTGGATTTGGTACATAATGTGAAGGGGGTTCAGGCTGGGTCAAATAATGCTTTCTTGTTATATCCAAGACTTTTGAGTGTGATCCTACAAAAGCTTTTACCTGAAAAGTAATTGAAAAAGGGGAAAGCCCTTCAGATAAATAGCTTGACTACTGAAACTTTTACAAGGATGTTAGGTCCTAATTATGAAAAACCTGTACAAACAAAAGTTTCAAGCAAAGAAGGTTAAGACAAGAACTGTTGTCCAAACCTCTGTTGCTGAGCCCACTGCTCCTGGTGATCATGGCACTACATTCAGTGCTGTGAAACCCACACCAGCCACCACCAAAAAGACCACTCATCCAAAAAACCCCCCAAGAAAACAACCAAAAAGGTGACTCTGGAGGATGAGATACCAGAGGATATTCCTGTTGCAACACAAATGCAACAAACAACCACTGTTGATACCTCCTCTCAACAGATGGCAAAATCTCCCACCAGCCAAACTCCTCATGAATCCTCTCAAAAGGATCATGTTGTAAGCCAAGGGGACACACGTCATGGAGCAGATGACTCACTTGAGCATATGTTTACAAGTCCATCTCCCAGGGCTAATATTCTCATCACTTCACAACCCACACCCTCAATTCCCTCCACTATCATACCCTTGTTTGAGGCTATTGACAAAACTCTGGCTGACACCAGTTCCTCTCAACCACCCATCACTGGGAGTACACCTCATCATGTGATTGGGCCAGAGAAGACAATTTGTCATACCACAAACAGAAGAGGTTACACCCCTTGAGTTACATGTAACTCAAGGTGGTTTGTCAAGTGAAGCAGCCACTACTGCTATAGAGACCATTGTCTCACAGCAGGACAGTGGTTACATACCTAAGACTTCCTTGATGGCAACAACTGTGGATGCCACTAGAGTGACATTTATACCAGTTGGAAGTCCCCAGTACCAAGAACAAGGGGCATCTGGTGGGTTCTTCAGATCTGAAGGTTTCTTTCAATCTGAAGGTGTTTCCATGGATTCACCTCCTAGAACCCAACCAGATAAAACTACCACCTTTGGTAGGGACTCAGCTGATCCTATTAATTTAGGTGATGGGTTAAGATAAAAGGAATTGACGGACAGGGTGGATAAAATTGAGACATCAGTTAATGACATAAAGACTGATGTCAAGACCATAATGCAGACCCTTGTTGAGCTTACAAAGAAGCAGCCCTCCAAAGAAGACATTTCCTCTGAGCTCTGGAAGTCAGTGAGTCCTATTATAATAGCTCACAGAAAACTGGCTGACCAGACTCATGAAACCTATATGAAGGAAATCAGAAATATGGTGGATGCCAGATTCAACGATACAAAGGCAGACATCAAAGCTATCAAAGAGCACCTTCTCAAGACCACAGGCTCAGCTCCCACCACCATACTCAGTGATGATGATGATCATGAGTTCACAAGGGATGATGCCTAAAAGGGGGAGAGTGGAAGGGATCATCTCAAGAAGCTTGATCCCTTTGGAACTAAGCCTTCAGAAAAAGGTCAAGACAAGCAAAAGCAAAAGTCTGTTCCAGCATCCCAAACCACTGCTCCTGCCTCCCAAACCACTGCCCCTTCAGACAAACATGACAAGGCTAAAGGAATTGATAAATCCGCCAATGTCATGGCTGAAGAGGCTGTCCAACACAAATCAACAAGACTACAGGCTAAAGAAGCCAAGGCTGAAAAGTTGATTGAACAGAGAGAGATTGAGCAAAAGGAGACAGAGGGTGTGGGATCCTCTAAAAGGAAGACCCTCTGTCCTCAAAACCAAAAAGCTCACCTTTGAACCATCCATCACCACATCACAACCACAAGAAACACCCATCATATCCATTCCCACATCATCACCTAGACCACCATCTCCCACACTTAAATACAAAAGAAGAAAAACTACTTTTGTTATTCAAGAAGATGAGTCTGATGATGACACAGCTAAACCTTCTCCATCAACCCAATCACCCATTGCAGCTGTTCCCATTTCTTCACATCCACTAAAATCACCTACCACAAAAAGGCCACCACCAACCATTCCTATCACCATTTCCCTGGCAACTCAATATCCTCTTGAGATTAATGCAATCAAAGGAGAGATTGAGTCATTCTTCACCACTGATGACACATCTTCACTCACATTCCTTCCCTTCCTAAAAACCTTGAAAAGCCTAAAAACCTTGACAAATACTTAGATCTTAAGGCTCAACAGGCTGACATGATCATAATGGAAAGGTGCATAGGGAAGGATAATAGGGTGGCTTCAAGCATCACTACTGTTGTGCTCAGCCAACTTAGAAAGATTGAAGACTATGCAAAAGAGCTGAGCAACAGTATGTCTGAAAAGCCAATCACAGGTGAAGTTGAAAAAGAAATAAGGGAAGCCTGCATTGATCACATCATGACTCACAAGCCATACAAGGCCTCCAGACAACAATTTGTTGCCTGGACCACACAAGCTCTCAAGGCTGAGATTGACAAAATTCAAGAGATGTCAAAAGATCCAGTCAACAAGCCAATTCCTCCATATTGGTCAAAGAACAGGACAAATCCAAAGATGGCTCTAAAGTTCAAGAGGATGAGGGCAGAGATTGTGGAAGCCAAGTATGGTGACATGAAGTCAGTGGCAAGGTGGGGTGAACTCAGACTGGTTGAGACCTACAAAAAGCTTGAAAAAGCTAGGCTCACAGATCCAACACTTCCCAAGAAACCTGTGTACCCTGAAGATGTTCAGCCTTCCAAGAAGACTATAACAATGGAAAGTCTGGTGTCTAGTTCAGATATCAACACTGCTGCAATTAAACACGTGAAGAGACAAAGGGAAATGGCTGCTGCTGACACTGAAGAAAGTGCTAAAGAAAGTTATGAAATTTACAGAAAAGAGGGTCTGAAGAATCAAGTTCTATATCACTTAGACCTTGTCAGTGTTCAGCTAAGGGAAATGATTGGAAGGCCTCCATCACCAAACTCATCACCAATAAGATTGTTGGGTTGCTATTGAACCCTGGCATGTTCTAGGGAAAGATTGTTGGGTTGCTATTGAACCCTTTGAAGAACAGATGATTGGAAAGCCAAAATAAGACTATCTTAATTGACCCATAATAATAATAAGTACATACATAGTTCCTTTCTATTACAAGACAAACATCAGCAATTACAAGTACTGAAGACCAAACAACTGCTGAAGAGTCAAACAGCTGAAGACCAAGTACTGAAGACCAAACAGCTGTTGAGCACATAGCTGTTAAGCAAACCACTGATGAGCAAAGTGCTGGCGACCAAACAGCTGATGAGCAAACAGCTGTTGAGTAAACTGCTGATGAGCAAACAGCTGTTGAGCAAACTACTGATGAGCAAACAGCTGATGGTTGAACAGCTGATGAGCAAAGGTCTGCTGAGGAAACAACTGCTGAGAAGATCTGTTGGAGTCAAACAGCTGCTAGGCTCCAACAGAGGTTTCAAGTACTGAAGACCATCAGAGGTTTACAAACAGCTGATGAAGGATTAACAGCAGTTTCAGCAACAGCGGTTTCATCAACAGACTTTAATAGAATAGAATAGTAGTGCTTATGTGTCAGTACTTTATCAGTCATTGTCTAGCATGGTTTAGTGCGATTGGCTAGCTGTATTTGTAATAGTTTAGTATCCACTTGATCACGCTCCTAATATCCTAAAGCTCTATAAATAGAACAGTTTCACAACTGTTCTATCATCGCTTAGATCAATATTCATTAAAGGATATTACTGGGTGATCAGGCTGAGGGGGAGCTGTGTACTTGTAATGTTTAACCTTATAAGATTAATTGAAAAGTATTTAATCAACAAAACAGTGTTCCACTTGTTGTGATATTTTCCGCTGCACTTTCATTTATGCTATATCCATTTCATTGTTATTTTAATCTACTATCACAACAAGATAACCCTCTGATCCTAACATAATTAAAGGAACCCATGAGATTTTTTTGGCCATTTGACGTGAGATATTTGTGGTAGCGCTAATGTATTATTCGTTGAATATTGATTGTTTACCATCAACATTAATTCTCACTTTTTTTTTACCCTTTTACCGTGAATATTTTCAGCATATTAATCCAATTGACGTCTTGTGATTAAGTTATACCTTTTCTTTAAATAGGTGAGAAATCATCTAAAATGGTTTGAAAATATTTGTCAAATGGTCATATATGTAGCTAGCTTTTATTCCGGGAGCGTCCCGGGGTTGAAATATCTAATATGACATATCAATTTTACATACGAAATAGACTGATGTACTTTACAGTTACATGCAGGAAAGTTTCAGGTAGCACCTAACCTAAAACAATTAACAATGTATTTCCAATGTTAACGTCTAACCTTAAACAATGTATAACGTCTAACATTTTTTATATAGCACTATGATACTCGTTGGAAAGATAATAAAACGCCAGTTAATTTGGTGTAATTTTTTTCTTAAAAAACTCTCGTATATAAAAGATATTAACGTTTAAAAATTATGGGATGGAACATAAGAGAGAAAAATCAAATTTTGTTTTTAATTGGTAAAGTAAATCTTTTATTTTAAATTATAAGATATGCGTATCTTGTATAAAGTTTTAATTAATTTTATTATTAGATTTAATAATAATAAAAAAAATAAAAAAAATTAAACACTCTCACCTCTACCTGCCACGTGGCACATTCAAGGAGGGGTTGAGACTTCCATTGAATGCCACATCATCATAAGTCAATTCTTTTATTAATAGTTATTATAGATAGATAGATTATAGATTATAGATATGGTAGAATAAAATAACACCCCATACAAAAAAAAAAACAAGTTAACACTAACCATTTGCATATATATGCCTACGACTAAGAGTTAGAACTAAATTTAGTTAGAACTAGATCATAGTCGTGCTCATAGTCGTAGGCATATATACACATATATGAATAAAAAGTTAGAACTAAATTTATTTGAGGGGATGTGTTTGCGGTTTGAAAAAAAAAGCCTAGTTACTTATTAAGACCTAATACACTCCTAAAACTAAGTCCAAGAAATACACTCCTAAACTAATTAAGTTGGAAAATATGCATATAACTTTGGATTTAGTAATTTCAACTCTAAATTAAAAAATCCAACCAAAATTAATAATAATAATTTTATAAAGTTTAAAAATTGAAAATGATTGATTATCTGGTAGGCATTGAAGCAACTGAGACCTTTCATCCCATGCTTACTTAATTAAAGATTATATAATAAAGATGAAGGTGATGTTGAATTCTAGAGAGAGAGAGAGAGGGGTTTAAGGGAGGTTTATAGTTTAGGTCTACCAACTGGTTGTTAGAGATTACTCTCCTTAACCAAACATCATCATCAACAACAGCTAGCTAAGATAATATTCCCTCCTCTAGAGAGAGAAACATATATTTCTAGAGTGAGAAACAAAAACAGCCCAAGAAGAAAAAAACAAACAAAGCTAGAAAGTGATCAACCTCATCAAATAAATATCACATAATATATAGCTACAAACACACATATGTATGTATGTGTACATATAGATAGAGTGCATGAGAGAGAGATCTTTTTGCTAGAGTGAGAAAAGAGAAGCTGTTCTCACGTGTGAGTTGATGAAAAGACTTGAAAACAAGTTATGATATATTTTTGATTCATTGATGATGATCCTATGATACAAAAACATCATAACCATGCATCATCATAATATTCATTAAACTCTCAGAACTCAAAACACTTCTCTCTCTCACTTACTTTCAATGCTGGACACTACTACTACTACTGCTACTGTGGTCTGAATTCCGGGCAGTTCGGGCAGTCCCATAGTTATTGTGATTTTGCATTCCAAAGTCCTATGAAAATCTGGTCTTGGGATCATTTCTCTACATCATTTGTTCCCCACAACCACACATCCATGACATAAATTCAGGTAACAATTTTTTTTATATATATATATTTTTAAATGTGAATCCTAATATATATTGACTTTTTTTTTTTTTTTTTTTTTTTTTTTTGCATTCTATAATCTATGTGACCATCAAGAACATATTTTTCCTTTCATGTGGTTTCTTGAATTTTTTTGAACGGCGAACAAATCAAACTCGAGCACTCTTGGGGCACCTTTTTTCACAAATCGAGTACTCTGAGAGTAACCCGAGTTGTCAAACACAAATTCCAGGAAACCCCGGTAACCCTCCCGCCCGTAGACACGACGATGAAATTACCGGTATAACCCGTTTGGCTCAAGAATCAAACCCAGAATCTCCCGTAGGCACGACGGTGAAATTACTAATAAAACCCGTCTGGTTTCTTGAATTTAATCAAATCTTTAGTTAGAAAACAAAACTTTGGGCTGTGTCTTTACCTTTCACATGTAAGCTTTAAACATTCATCATAAATTGATGGTCTTTTTTTTTCTTACATCAAGGTTTGTTTCTTTAGCTTTGTTGTACATGTTTTAAAGATTATAACATAAATTCAAGGCAGTTTCATAAAACTGTTTTCTTTTCTTTACATGGGTTCATCTTAAAACTGATCAAGTTTCCATAGAAATTAATGTGTGAGATTGATGAAGATGAATGAAGGGCATTTTGGGAATATACAAAAAGGTTGGAAGTTATCTGCAAATTACCTTGTTTGATACAGGCAAAACAAACAGGGAATATCTTTATGCATAACATGTGAGGTTGTGTGTATACAAACAAACTTTCAAGTACTTGCTGCTTTTATGCTCATGTCCTCCCCTACTTTAATACTTCTTCTATCTTCTTTTATATAAAGTCGGATCTTTAATGTGTTTCTTTTATAAAAATTCAATCTTTTTTGTGTCTTTTATAAAAAACCAATCTTTTTTTTTTTTTTTTGCTGTGATGATCCATTATACTGATCAAAGTTCATGCATATAAGTTTACATTAGGTTATTCCTCATAAAGATCAATTTTTTATATTTTTTTTTTTGCAAAATGATTTGAGTTTGACTTTTCAAAATTATTGTATTAAGTTGACTTTTTTTTTGTTTACCAAACCCATTGTTCTTTAAAAAAAATACAAACTACCAATTGTGGTGACTTTTTGTGTTATATTGTTTAAGAAAATCTTTCTAGAATGTACAGAAATTTTCATCATTTGAATGATTTAGATTATTATTTAGTAGTACTTTACTTTAATGGTTTAACTTGTTGCAGAAAGTTGAATAAAAAGATCTGAAGAAATGTCATCTTACATAAGAAGTTCAGAAAATGGAAGAGATTCAGCTCCAATGCTCTACTTAAGAGAGCCTCTGCAGCAATCTTACTCGTCGGAACCGACCATTCTGGCTGGAAACGAGATGATGTACATCAACTATTCATCAGCTTCGGCCGGAGAGTTTTCTGGTACACTGGCTGGAAATTCCCAGCAGCTCAACAGCTGCATTGACATTCCAAACATAGGAGTTCATGATTCCAGTGTTGTATCGCATCAAGAACTCCTCTCGAGCATTGGCGAACCATGGAGAGATGGTAGGAGTCATGGAATGATGTTAATGGGTCAAATGGGTAGTCGAAATTTACAAGAACCTGCGCAGACGCAGACGCAGGGGCTATCACTGAGTCTTGGTTCGCATATTCCAACCGGAATCCAGTTCCATTCTGGTGATTACAGGAATCCCAGCATGGGTTTCTCTTCATTTATGAGTGCAGATTCCGAATCGATCAAAACAGATGTTTCGCCCTATGGAATGGGAAATGTTTCGAGGGCGATTACTGATTCCAGATACCTAAAAGCAGCACAACAACTGCTTGATGAGATTGTTAATGTTGGTAAAGCTTTGAAACAACATAATGCTAGGAAAGAATCCATGGATTATTCGAAAGAGATTGATAGTGAGTTGAAGAATGTAACTTCATCAAATCAACAAGAATCGAACGAGCTCTCGGCTACTGAAAAACAGGATTTGCAAAACAAGATGATGAAGTTAATCTCTATGCTGGAAGAGGTGAGTCACCTGTACAGTTTGACTTTTTTAGGTCAAACATGTTCCTTTTCATATACAAATTTAATACCAATATGTTTCAAAAGAACAAAAATTGTTCCTACTATGTAAGACCTACTTGAACAACCAACTTAATCAACATTTTTTTTTTATTAAGAGAATCAGAAATTCATTTGAATCCCAAAAATGAAAGTTTGTAAGTTTGACCCCTTAAAGTCAACTTTTACTTCTTGCTTGATGTAATCAAGGACTCTCAAAGTACATTTTACATGGGCAGGTTGACAGAAGGTACAAACAATACTATCACCAAATGCAGATTGTTGTATCTGCATTTGATGTCATCGCGGGATGTGGGGCCGCTAAGCCCTACACATCACTCGCTCTGCAAACAATTTCACGCCATTTTCGTTGTTTGAGAGACACGATAAACGGTCAGATAAAAGCGGTTCATAGAAGCCTTGGGGAGACTGATTCCACCACAAATGGGAAAGGAGTCGGGATTTCTAGACTTCGGTTTGTGGATCAACAGCTCAGGCAACAGCGAGCCCTTCAGCAGCTCGGGATGATGCAACAACATACTTGGAGACCACAAAGAGGCCTCCCTGAAACCTCTGTGTCGATTCTTCGTGCTTGGTTGTTCGAGCATTTTCTTCATCCGTAATCACTATTTACTTTTTTTTTGTACCAGTGAATGCATCTCTTTTCATAATTACAACCTTATCGTCCAAAATGGTTCTTTTTATTTCTTCAGGTATCCTAAAGATTCAGATAAGATCATGCTAGCAAGACAAACTGGGTTGACCAGAAGTCAGGTCAATTAACATACATGCAACTCTTAATTTCTAACACAACACAAACCTAACGTGGAATTTACCCATTTAGCTAAATGGGTCGTGTCCTTGTCAACCTGGCTGGTTCACGAATTGACCCATTTAACGCGTTCATTTTTTATGTCAAGATTTAAAAGCTCAAAACTAAGTTGGCATTAAAAATAGCATGTAAATTTAGATTTTTAACTTACTAATATGTAAAATATTAAAAACTAAATAAAAAATATTTTTTTTTGGGTTAAAAGGGTCGTGTTTGTGTCAATCGATGAATAGATGTGCCGTATTCGGGTTCATGCGCGGACACGGTTTTCAGTTATATATAGTGTTTCGGGTTCGTGTTAGGTTCAACCCCCCAATCTGCAGGCCACAGACCTAATTGGAACTGATTGAATTTGTAATTTTGCAGGTCTCCAACTGGTTCATAAACGCAAGAGTTCGTCTATGGAAGCCAATGGTGGAAGAAATGTACAAAGAGGAAGCTGGAGATGCTGAAATAGAATCAAATTCTTCTTCAGAAATTGCACTCAGAAACACGAAAGGCGATGAAAAGACTTGTGTTAACCAAGATGATATGAACCAGAGCACTGCAGCCTCTGAATTTGACTCGAATCAAGCTCCTGATGTTGAATTAATAGGAAACAGCAATGACTCGAATTTCCAACACATGTTGGTACAGTCTAACAACAAAGGTGAACACGAGCGGCTTATGGCGACATCATATCAGATGCTGCCACAGTTTGAAAATGGGAATGCAGGTGGGGTGTCGCTTACACTAGGGTTACAACACACTGAAGATGGCTGCTTACCACCAATGGCTCCTCATGGAAGAGGCGGCGGTAGCACTGGTGTGCACGACACTGGCTGTGATTCGTCGGTGGGCCCAGAGGCGGCCGATTTTGACAGTGTGAACTCAGATAATAACCAACAACAAAGATTTGGTTCTTCTCACTTGTTACATGATTTTGTAGCATGAGAGAACAATGGTGGGTGTCTTTATTCAAATGAATATTTTGTTAAACTTCTTGATCTATTGTCAAGTAGTGTGAAAAAATCTGGATGCATAACAGAAACTACATGTATAACTGTAAAGATAAGATGCATATAATTTCTTGATCATAATATTTCAATTGCCATTAAATGCATGCATGATAATTTACATCCAACAAGACTGGATTACAATATACCTCCTTAAAGCCAAAATTTTCAACTTCCAGTCAACAATAAATCCAAAAGTAGAGAAATGTCGTAATGGTTCGCATCATCACTCGTCATGACCTACACATTAGAAAGCTATATAAGACTGCAGGTCACATTTGTGCGTATACTGGTTGATTTGGTATAAATACGGCCGATACAAGTAAAGGAGGCACTTTCGACCCATTTGTGGGTAAAAGGGTCAAATAGAAAACTTATAAAAGTAACCCAGAATGTATTCAAAATGCATTTAAACCTCCTAACTTCTTAAAATAAAATTATCATTGTATAATATATTTCTTAATCATAACTTAAAAGTTAAAACATCATTTATCTGTATAAAATAAGAAAAGAAAACCTGTTTGTGAACCGTCGAAATCTGACCCATTCTAAAAAATTAGCCGGTTTGACAAGAAACCGTCATGACCCATTACTCAGCCCGCCTCACTTCTAGATAGAGCCTAGAGGTAGTTTTACTAACCTTCTATATAATGCAGTTACATCTTCATTCAACCATGGAGTCTCAAGAAACTCATCACCACAATCTTTTATATTGATTTTCTCCATCTCAAATTCATTTTGGCCACAATACTCGTTATATTCAAACCACATTTTTGCAATGGACTCCTTCCTGTGGCAAGTGGTATGATCTTCCTCTTCAGGAGAACCCGCAGCAACTAACCGATAAGTATACACCTTTCTCACCTGCCCGGGTCGAAAAGCCCGACCTATTGCTTGACGAGTCACAGAAGGATTCAAATGCACATCCAATATTATAATCCTAGAAGCCCCAACTAACGATATACCCTCCCCACAAGCCTTGATTGACGCGAAAAACACTTTGGCCCCAGAGGAGTTGTTGAATTGATCCATTGCCAACTCACGCTCTTCATTGTCATGATCTCCGGTTATCATGAAAATTTCCTTGTTAAGTCTCCACCCTTTGACTTTCATGGTCAACTTTAGCAAGAAATTCAAGGGGAGTAGATAATTACCAAAAACAAGAAGTTTTTCATCACTGGATTCACAAAGGCGAAGTAGATTAAGAAGAAATTTAGCCTTCACCCCTTGTCTCGCATCCAAGTTATCCAAAAGTGCATCAATTTTGTTGATATTCTCATCATTTCTGCCATTGGTTGCAGATTTTACAAGAGACTTGAGTTCTGGGTGGACGTAAATGGCACTACCATCAGAACTAACTTTGAATTTTCTCGCCATCTTTTTCACTTCTAGAACTTCCTGTTTTTGTCTAGGACTAAGATTTAAAAAGACAGAAAAATCCACCTGGCCTGGAAGTTCATCCAAGAAATCCCCTTTGTAGTAGTGAATAACACTTCTCGTCATCTCCCGTAAATCTTCAATAACTGTAACCTTTCTTTTAAAATTTTCATCCTTCAGTAATGCGTGTTCAACCAGCTCGCAAAACACGTTGTCTGTGCTCTTCTTCAAAAGGTTTCTTCGGGTTTCTATTGATACTCTACTCAAAATACGTCTTTTTATCGTTTTTGAAGCCTCCAATCTCAAAAACCTTGGTCGAACAAGGTTCAAAATATTAAAGACCTCGCACACATGATTTTGGTATAATGTGCCGGAAAGAATCACCTTTCTTGGAGTTTGGACCTTTTCAACAGCGGTAAAAACATCAGTGTCCTTGTTTCTTGGAGTGTGACCCTCGTCTAAGATCACAAGGGAAGGGAATGTCAATAGTATCTTCTGACAGGTGACGGCAACTGCGCTTCTATCATTGTCACACACTATTGTGGAGAACTGTTTGTAGCCCAAAAACAATATGGACCTCGTGTTGGCCCATTGTTTGAGCACTTCAAGTTGTTGAGCCCGGGTATCGGCTTTTCGGGAATAAAAGTCAAAGAGTGGTATGTCTTCAACTTGCCACCTTTTGAATTCTTTCTTCCAAATGGCTAGAATACCTCTTGGTAGAACCACTAGCGGTCTTGCATCCAGATATTTAGCCATAAAACTTTGGATAAAACTGATAAGCATGAATGTTTTTCCAGATCCTGGAGCATGGGCCAGGATGCAGCCACCTGGATTGTCAGAAACTAAGTTACTGAGGAGAAAATTAAAGCCCTCTATTTGATGGGGTTTCATTTGCTTCTTATGCCTTGGATGAGCAGCTACTTCTTCCACAGAGAAGTCTTTTCCTGGTGGTTTCACTCCATCAAGAACCGCACCAGCTGATTCTCCTGATTTATCATATCGCCCTTCATAACAATATGTTTTTGTACTCTTTGATCTCTGTATTAAAACGAAATATAATAACATAATTTCATAAGTTTCCGTCACATGCAAGATGTGTTTTTAATCGCTTGACCCATGAAATAAAGTGATTTTTAAGTATGAGAAACTGTCACATGATGTACTAATATTTTCATACCCTACCCTAGGAAGGAATAAGTATCTAACACATTGAATAAAGTTAAACTATTAGTTAAACTAGACGTACCTTGGGGCCTTGAAACTCAATAATGGATTCAATTCTCCTTTCAACTACTCCACACACACGGCAAACATAACCAATGTCTTCTTTCAATATAAAAGAATGATCACATTCTTCTTCACATTCATTTGCATGTTGATTGATTGAAAGGTCCATATCATCATCCTGTAATTACAGGATTGTTAATAATAATTTACAAAGTCGCAAATATACAAGAAAAATTAAGCCAAAATACTTGATGGATTGACTATTTTAGAATTGAATAAATAAATCATGTACCTTTGAGGACTCTAATCCAACAGTCATTTCCTTCCATATATCAGCTAATCCATCAAAGTTGGCGTCATACTGCGAATCATCATCCTCCATATCTGAATCAGATTGAACTCCAACATATTCACCTCTATCATCTTTTATTTCAACTTGTGCATCACTATCGACCTTCTTGTCTTCTATATCTGTTGAGTCAACAGCAGTATTTGTTTGGCTTTCTATTCCATCACCACTTTTCCACATTGAAGATTGGGCGTGTAGTGTAGGGCCATGATTATGTTTTTCACATATCACCCTTAATGTCCAAACATCATACATCTTCCTGTACTTTCCAGCCAATTCGAATGGACAATTAATCTTTTTGGATCCTCTATTTTTAATATTAGAGCTTTTACTTTTGTATATACCACCACGATCACACCTAAGTGCAATTTTAGTTGTGACCCCACTTGGTAGTGCCTTGGATCTTTTGATAACAATAACGTAACCAAGAGAACGCCCTACCTTTTGCACCCAATCAAGCAAATGTTGACGAGACTTGAACACCTAAAATTGACCTTTTTGTTAAAAAACCGGTTACATTACTAGATGAATTAGCAGGACCAAGTATATAGTAATAAAATTATATCATACCATGTTAGTGGAAAATGCTGATGTGTTGTGGACACCGAAAGTTCTTTCATTTTCATCACCTTGAATTGATTTGTTTGTAAGACAACTAGCCATTTGCTTGGAATCATATTGTGAATAGTCTTCCTCCATATCTGAAGTGGATTGAACTCCAACATTATCTCCTTTATCATGTTTTATTTCAATGTTTGTATCACAATCAACATTCTTGTCTTCTTTGTATGTCAACTCAAAAGCAGTATTAGTTTTGCTATCTCCTCTTTCTTTTAGACCTCCGGTTTTCCCTGTTGGAGATTGAGCGCGAGCAAAATCTCCATCCTGCAAGGTAAGTAGGTAACAAAACAAAAACATTAGATGAATGCAAACGAATTCACTGTTACCTATTTAACAAACTAACATATCTGCTGGTTAGTGTTGTGCACAAACAGTTAAAAAGACCGGCTGGTAACTGGTCCCAAAAGGCCAGTTAAAGTTGGCCTGCTCAGTGCTCATCTATGACATACTTAGGCCCAATACTCCACCTTCAGTCCACATACAGCATCTTAAATCATACCCCGATAAAAGCCTACCTCAGTTAAAGCCCAGCTATAAATAACTAAAACGTGAGGACAGCTTACCATATATTGTTTCATCAAAAACTGCCCTTCAGGCTTATGTAAAGCTACTTCTTGATACGGTTGAAAAAGCCTTGAAAATGTGGGTTCATCATCAGCATCTGGTGCATTTGTATCATGCTCATTGCCATTATAATACATAACCACACCATCCCTCACACGATCTGAAATGGAAACATCTTTCACGTGATTTGTCTCCATTAAATCAGCCTGAAGTGAGTGAGCCCTTGTAAAAGAAGGCATCAACATCTGTCTTATTTGAAAAGGTTCTTCTATATCTTTTGTACCCGGTCCATGTTTAGCTAAATCAAGCTCTTGCACCTGGTTTCTAATAGCAAATGGATCTGTGTGATCAATAGTTCTCTTCAACTTGTTTACATCAAATGTGTACACAGGGTCCTCTAGGCTTGGAGATGCCCTTTCATCACTGTTGACCACTTGTCTCGTGAATGTTTCTGAAGCAACATACAAAGCGTGGACTAAAAATGTAAAGCACCACATATAAATCAATTACTGATTCATAATTTATTATTATATTTATATAACTATCCTTTATTAGTATTTATATTTATCATATTTATATATTTTATTATCATTACCTGGGCAAATCCCACCAATAGCCAAGCTATTGGTAGGGTCTAGGGAAGGTGGGATGTAGGCAAGCCTTACCTCTATTCCAGGGGATAGATAGGTTGCTACTAAAAAACTCAATAAAAAACATACATAGCTACTCAAAAAATATACCCTGCAGAAAAATGAAGTGCTACAATATAAATTTAGTAAGCTACTAATTAGCAATAAACAAAAGCCAACGACATAATAATACAAGCTAAGCTCCTAAAGCAATAAATCTAATACAAAACTACACTTATCTGCATACAAATCCTTAACTTTAACCTTATGTCGGCACAAACTCCTATCCTAGACCACTAATCGTTCTATTATTTATATTATTACTATATAAAATTAATCGTATCTATTGTTATTATCATCATCATCATAACTACAATTCAGGTTTTTATCATCTAAACTGTAACTATATAGGTTATTAGATTAGTGTTGTTATTTATGTTAGATAGCATTCTTGCTACAAAAATGACAAAAGTTACATAACAACCTGGATTTGAGTTCTACCTGCATGTTGGGTCTTCCGAAATTTGTGGCATGCATTATATATGGTTTTGGTTGTGGACACGTTATTCTTATTTTGCTCCTTTAGTGTTGATAAAATTTCTTGGGGTTTCACATCCTTCCTTGACAATTCAAACACTAAACGTGTTTCATTAGTAGACAATCGTCTTGCATATGGATGATCCTTCATGTCTAGTGCAGGGTCATGATTATGTTTATCACATATCACCCTTACTGTCCAAACACCATACATTTTCAAGTACTTTCCAGCCAATTCAAATGGACAATTAATCTTTTTGGATATTCTATTTCTAATATTAGAGCTTTGACTTTTGTATATACCACCACGGTCACACCTAAATGCAATTTTAGTAGTGACCCCACTTGGTAGTGACGTGGATCTTTTAGTTACAATAACATAACCAAGAGAACGTCCCACCCTTTGCACCCAATCAAGCAAATCTTGACGAGACTTGAACACCTAAAATTGATCTTTTTGTTAAAAACTGGTTACATTATTATATGATTTAGCAAGACCAGGTATATAGTAATAAACTTTTATCATACCATGTCGGTCGAAAACGCAGATAAGTTGTGGTCACTGGAATTTCTTTCATTTTTATCACCTTGAGTTAATTTGTTTGTGTGAAAACTAGCCATTTGCTTTGAATCATATTGTGAATAGTCTTCCTCCGTATCCGATTTGAATTGAACTCCAACATATTCACCTTTATCATGTTTTATTTCAAGTTCTGCATCACTATCAACCTTCTTGTCTTCTTTATATGCCGACTCAACAGCAGTATTTGTTTGACTTTCTTCTCTTTCTCTTCCACCTCCACTTTTCCCCGTTGATGATTGAGCGTGAGCAAAATCTCCATCCTTGAAGGTAATGAAATGAAAAACATCAGATGAATGAAAAAATTCATTCAAATCAGAGTCCACTGTAATCTACTCAACAAACTAACAGATCTGCTGGCCAGTGTTGCATAGATGCTGATAGATACTAGAAAATATATTCGGCCTGATTCAAAAGGGGCTAATCTCCAATACAAGAACACTTGTATCAAAATAAACCAGGAAACCCAAAACTAGAATAGGAAATGGAATACTTAAACGTAAATGTGGCAGTTGCTACCTCCTAACATTCAGCCCCCCACTATTTCAGCCCTAAACCTTTGCTCCTGATTGGCTGGGTCCAAGAGTACCAAAAAGGGTTGGACTCGGATGAGTAGACCTGACTCTTTGTGTGTGACGGGCCGTATCAATACTTCCCGCCCGAAGAAACGGATTGACCTCAAATCGAGAAGATTGAACCTGCCTTGCCAGCTTGTATGTGTTTCAAAAATGGTTTGAGTGTGAGATGGTGGAAAGTGGCAGAATTTGAAGCTTCAACAACAGTCCTTGCAACTTGTAATCTTGACCATTGATGGTGAACACCAGGGTTTAGCGTGACATCTCGTTCCATGTAATCGGAGAGTTGTCGATGACTGCTACACCCTCCTTGTTCCAGTCAGGTGACTGACCAAAAAGTGTATGAAAGCTAATCTCAGCCAAGCGAGTGGGAGAGTTGTCGGTGACTGCTACTCCTTCCTTGTTCTGGTCCTCTACGTCATTAGCAATTTCGAGCAGTTTGCCCATTTTGCACCTTGGCCAGGTCCATATTTGTCACCACACCTAAAACATTCTCACCTGAAAAACAGGCTTTGTTTTCTATATCAGAAATATGAACAGGTAGCTACAACTCGAGTTGGAGAGTCGTTGCAGGTTCGAGTTATTTCTGGTGGTGTTTAGGATTGAGGCTCCAAGTCGTAATGTTTCTGGATCTGGAATGACCATCCTTGGATTCATACCCCAGCGCTAAGCTCATGGCATTATACACCATCCTTGGTTTCTGAATTCTGACATCGGTTTTGAGTTCTTCTTTATTTAGGAATATCGTGAGAAGGCAGTGATCAGGCAAGTTATAGACCCGAGCGGATCTCTTGGCAAACTCATGTCGTTATTCCTGAACAGTCCCTGTTTGTTTTATACTGCATAGGTACTCGTTTGGGTTCTGAAACTTACCCGGACCAAAATTAATCTGAAGAACATGGACATGATCTTCCCAAAAGTCGATCGCCTGGTCGGTAGATAGTCACGAATGCAGGGCTAGTGCATCACCTTCAAAGCGAATCGATGCCACATCCACCTATTCATCGTGGGGGAATGTTTTAATAAGGAAAGTATTGTTCCGCTTTAAGGATCCATCCACGTGGATCTCCGTCACTCAACAAAGGGAAATCAATCTTGTTGTAGGGCCGGTGATGTCAACAGGAAGAGTCGCCATCTTGAAATCACCTGTATCGCCGCTCGATTAACCTCTGGACTTGGCTTGAAACTTGAGGGCTGCAACGTCTTTCTGCAAAGACTCCATGGATTCACGTTTAGCAGCGATTCTGCCAACTGAGTCGCTATTAGGACAGGGGTAGCGCAACTACCCTCTGGAGTGCTCCGAGTCTGCACCATCTTTGCTTCGATTTCACGGAAATGGAACCAATGATAGATACTATAGATTCAAAGCTTGATTTATTGGAAAACTAAGATAGTTGGACCGATTCAAGAGGGGCTAATCACTAATACAAGAACATTGATAATCAAAATAAACCAGACAACCCAAAACTAGAACAAAAAATGGTGACTTAAAACGAAAATTTGACAGTTACTAACTCCTAACATTCAGCCCCCGCTATTTCAGCCCTAAACCTTTGCTCTTGGTTGATTGAGCTTAGAAAATAACTGAACCGAGATGGGTTGAACTCAGATGGGTCGACCCGACCCTTGCGTGATGGGTTCGCATCAGATGCACTAATAGTTAAAAAGACCGGCCAGTGATGAACTAACAGTTAAAAAGACTGGCCTGTAGGTGGTCCCAAAAGGCCCAGTTGGCCTGCTAGTGTATGACATGCTTAGGCACAATGCTCCACCTTCGCCATCGGCCCAACTACAACCTCTTAACTGGTAGCAGGTTAAGAGCCTACCACAGTTAAAACTTAAAACCCAACTAAAATCACTAAAAAGTAAGTATAACTTACCAAAAATTGTCCTGCAGGCTTATTTAAGACTACTTGATACGGTTGAAAGAGCCTTTTAGATGTGGTATCATCATCAGCATCAGGTACATTCATATCATGATAATTGCCATCATAATACATAACCACATTATCCCTCAGAGGATTTGCAATGGAAGCATCCTTCACATGATTTGTCTCCATTAAATCAGCCTGAAGTGAGTGGACCCGTGTAAAAGACGGCATCAACATATGTTTTCTTGGAAAAGGATTTTCGATATCGTTTGTACCAGGCCAATGTTTAGCTAAATCAAGCTCTTGCACCTGGTTCTTAATAGCAAATGAGTCTGTTTGATCAATAGTTCTTTTCAGCTTTTTTGCATCAAATGTGTACACAGAGTCCACTAGACTTGGAGATGCGCTTTCATCACTGTTGACCAGTTGTCTCGAGAATGATTCTGAAACAAAATACAAAGTATGAACTCACAATGTTAATCACTGCTTGTAGACCAATTATTGAAATTGATTTACTATTATTTCTATTTTTTATGAATATACCTTTTTATTTATAATTATTATTAGTTACATTTAATCGTATCAATTATTATTATGTATATCATCAACTTTCTTTGGATTTCATCATCTAAACCATATACATTCACATTATTTAATTATTACTCTTGTTATTTTCTATAATTATCGCAATCCAAACAAATGTTATATAGCATTCTTGCTACAAAATGACATAAGTTGCATAACAACCTGGATTTGAGTTCTACCTGCATGTTGGGTTCTCCGAAATTTGCGGCATGCATCATATATGGTTCTGATCGTAGACACATTATTCTTATTTTGCTCCTTTAGTGTTGATAAAATTGCTTGGGGTTTTAGATTCTTCTTTGACAAATCAAACACCAAGCGTCTTTCATTAGCAGACAATCGCATTGCATATGGATGATCCTCCATGTTTAGTAAAGGTTCATGATTATGTTTTTCACATATCACCCTTAATGTCCAAACATCATACATCTCCCAATATTTCCCAACCAATTCAAACGGACAATTAATTTTTTTGGTCCCTCTATTTCCAATATTAGAGCTTTTACTTTTGTATATACCACCACGATCACACATAAAATAAACTTTAGTCATGACCCCACTTGATAGTGCCTTGGACCTTTTAGTAACAATAACGTAACCAAGAGAACGCCCCGTCTTTTGCACCCAATCAAACAAATCTTGACGAGACTTAAACACCTAAAATCAACCTTTTTGTTAAAGACTGGTTACATTACTAAACGATTTAGCAAGACCAAGAATATAGTAACAAATTATATCATACCATGTCAGTGGAAAATGCTGATGCGGTGTTAACACTGAAACTTCTTTCATTTTCATCACCTTGAATCGGTTCGTTTGTAAGAGAACCGGCCATTAGCTTTGACATGGGGGAGGTGGCAATGCTGGTAGAACTGTAGAAGAGTGGTAACCACAAATTATAAAAAAAAATAGATTATAGATGATAGATTGATAGTGATTAATGACATGGTCATGGTTTTAAAAAACGGCTGAGGCGTGCGCCTCAAGGCGAATCGGGAGGAAAACGAGTCTGAGGCTGCGCCTCAGGGTGCTATTTTTTAGATGCGCCTCACAAGGCTGAGGCAGTAATAAAAACTGCGCCTCAGGGGTTTTTTAAGTTTATTTTTGATGTTTTAGACTTTTTGTTTCAATTTCAAGCATGCCATGCCCTTTTAACGTGTGTTTTTGATGTTTTTGATGCTAAAATTAGTTAGTATTTCATTTTCTATAAGATATATTACATTTATACATATTTTTCATTCCGCCTCGCGCTTACACCTCGGTTCGCCTCGAGGCGTACGCCTCGAGGCACGTTTTCGTACTTTTAAACCTTGGACATGGTTTAAAAAACGTTTTGAGGCGTGCGCCTCGAGGCAAGACGCTAAGAAAACAAGTCTAAGGCGCACCTCATGGAGTTCGGTTTGTACATACGCCTCTATGGGCCGAGGCGTTAAGAAAATGTGCGCCTGAGGGGGGTTTAGGGTGTTTTTGATGTTTTAGACTTTTCATGGTAAATTATTTTATTTTTATAAGATATGTAATTTTTATATTTATTTTTTCATCATGTCCCGTGCTTACGCCGCGGTCCGCCCGGAGGCTTACGCCTTGTGAAGTGAAGGGGAAACTCCTCGAGGCTTGTTTCCATTATTTTAAACTTTGATTAATGATTGTAAAAGCTCCAACATGAAAAAGCACAGATAAGAATTAATTTCATGTTTCACTAAATAAATAGCCTTTAGACCACATGTTGTGGCTTAACACCCCCTGTCAATCATCCGCTTAACGCACCAAACACCGCACCAGACTAGTTAAAGGGGGGCGCCATACCATTCACGGGCGTTATCCATTCCAATTGTGGGGACCACCAAAAATCAACCAATCAACCACATAGTCAAAGGGTGAGTTAGTTAAAGCTCATTGTCTACATGGCATTGACCTGGTGGGGCATTATGTTAAACCGCAACACATAGTCTTAGACCACAGATATCAAAGAGAGCAACTTAAACAATTTGTACTAATTTTCTCACAGGCAAAACAACAAACACTTGGTGTGCAACTTTAATTAATTGAGAAAAAAAAAACAACTTACAAATAGAAGTAGATCAGATCACGGGTTCAATTGCACAAGACTTCACCTTGAACAAGGATCGTTGATCGCATTGGGTTCTTGCTTCTCATTTTTTAATAGCTGCTGGTTCACACACTGAAACTATAAAATAATATTAAACTAAAAATAACATTTTAACTAGCAATTTTCCCGCCGATTATTAGTGTTTCACATTCGAGTTCTTGAGGAAGAAAAGATAAAAAAAGTACTAAAAAGCCCTGACTAGTTTTTACATACATGTTAGGGTAAAGTAAAGTAAGAGGGTGTTTGGGATTGAGTTTCAAAACTGCTTATTGACTTATTGGCTTTTTGAAAAACCAATAAGTCAATAAGCTGTTTGTGTAACCCAAAAGCACTTTCTGATTTGACTTTTGGCTTTTGGCTTTTGGCTTTTAAGGGTGAAAAAGTTGTTTTTGAAAAGTTAGAAATCCTGGCTTTTAGCTTTTGGCTTTTGACTTTTGGAAAAAAAATTACAAATTTACCACTCATACAACCAATATTCGCAATAAGTTAAGCGAAACACTTAAAAAATAACAATTTATTGATTTTTTGACGTTTCTCATCTCAAAAGCTAATGTAAACACTTTTTTTAAAACTCCTTTTCAAAAAGTCATAAGCCAATAAGCACTTTTGACTAAAAGCACTTTTGCATCTCTAAACTCAATCCCAAACACCCTCTAAGTGATGAACCGGTAAGAGTTTAAGTGGGTAACTGAACCAGTAAATGTTGAGTTAGTAACTGACTTTACTCGAATATTTATAAAATGTCGATTGCAATTAGATGTATTTTATTGGTCTTACAATGCGAGAGTAAAGAGTGTAACTCGCCGGAAAACTGGTCATTCGATCTTACGCTTGGTTGTAAATGAGCCGACCGGTTCAGTTTGGTTTGTAAACGAGCAAGCACGAGCAAAGATCAGTTCGGCTTGAATAAATTTGTTATTTATTTATTATATATTTAATTTAATTATGAATATACACACAATTACATATATATTTATAGCTTTATACGTAACTTCTATTGGAATTGGGCTCAATATATGCAAACAAAGTATAAGTAGCCCACTTAACGCAATAAAAAATTAACACTAAGTTTAATGGTAAAACCATAAGTCGTGAGGTGACAGTCTTGACTTCTTTATGTTATTAGTCATCCATCGCTAATTGTCGTTTGATATCACCCTACGTCATAACCTCACCAGCCTTAACCTAAGCCTCATCATCGGATACTCGGATCTCAATATTAGTGTTATGATCTGATATTTTGACCTTAGTTGTCACTTGAGAATGAAAACATTGAAGGAAACATTCCAATTTTATAGTTTTCCAAATTACTCTCCGCTCGACACTCGCTCAGAAATATTCACGCTCGAAAAATGATTGCTTGGTTTTCGGCTTGATTTAAAACGAGCTACTCCGCTCGGCTCGGATCAACTCGTGAACAGCCCTACTACTACGTAGACTATGTTAGTATACTATTGGGTGTGTTATGTATTATCCAATGAGCTATTAATAGTTATTATTACCAAGAAAGCGACTAAAGTTGTATTGTATTGTATTGTATTGTATATATAAAAAAGGCCTACAATTTATATCCATATATATATATATATATATATATATATAATAAAGCGATTGGAGTGGGAACACATGTTACTTGGTGAGATCATACCTACTCTTGAATTCCCGCCAAAAAATCTGGGCGATTATAACTTGATTAATGCAATATACTTTACTGTATTTATCTTTATCTTTATTATTATTTTATTATGTAATAAATACAAGTATTATAATTATCTTAATTCTCTAAATAATATTATTAAATCATAATTGCATGTTTATCTCTTATTTATTTCTTAACTAATTCTTTTTTTATTTCTGCTTATTAAAACCATTTATTAATTTATTGATCCAACCTCATGTAATATTAAATTTTCTAACTTAAGAATAAGTAAAAAACAAAAAAAAATGTTATAATTCGTGTGATACACAAGTTTCTAATGATTTTTTACACTAAATGAAACTGTAAATGAGAGTTCTTTTTCATCCAGTGTCTAATAGGTCAAAACCAGTCGTTTCTAAAAAACTACACCTTCAAGACCACTGTCTCACTCACGCCATGCAATGGTTGCTTCTGCCTCTTCTCCTTATCCAAACGTACATTTTCTCTTTAATATGCATTTTCATTCTTATTCACATGAATAAAATTGTTGATTTTTCATATTATAGTACATTAATTCATATGTTAAATAATAACACACATTTTATCACTTCATAGTTCATATTATAGATTTGTCTATTCGGAAAGCTCTCAGTATATAACCTAGTTATCTTTTATATTACAATTAGCAATTTGCATCTAAAGTAACCTCCACGTAGTGGCCTCCTAATTGTCCACTTGACAAGCATTATCTTTCCTTCTTCTTTTCGTTCAACAAAAAAATTCTAGCTAATGTGGTCTGGCTGATTGGTGCTTTCTTTTTTGAGGCTTGAGTTCGATTCTTGCACACAACATTCTTCTCTTTTTCCATTTTTAAGTTACTAAAATACCTCATACTCTTGACCGGTTCTTTTTCTACGAAGCTTTAACTTCTCTTCCCATTGTCATATTTTACTTTTTTTCTTCCCATTATCATATTTTACTTTTTTTTCGGAGAAACTAAATTCTCAATTTAATGTTAGTATTTGCTTGGCTCATATTCCATTGACATCGGACAAACAAATGGAATATCCTTAACGGATTTGCTAAATTAGTTACGGATTAACTATTATATTATACATTTATATCTAATAAGCTGAACTCATTTTTACTTTTATTTAATCGATTCAACGTATTCATTCTGTGATGCATAATAAAAAACTTTACTTACTGTTTATTGGCTTCCTTTTCAAGACTTTTTAGTTTCTTTGACTTTTTCGCGTGTTAATATGCCACAATGATTACTGTCCGATATAAGTGCATTTTTTATGGTTTTCGATCAAAGTAAAACGCATGTCGATGTTCTCTTTTACATTTCTTTAACTTTTTTCGCGTGCTAATATGCCACAACGATTACTGCCCAATATAATTTTCTTTTAATGGTTTTTGATCAAAGTAAAACGCATGTCGATTTTCTCTTTTACATAGTTCTTTCGATTGCTATACCGAGTGCCGTTGTTGTACCAAACAGACCGGAACCCCGCTGCATAACAGTATAACACGAGTATTTTTACTAGTTGAGTACATACAGCGTGGTGCTTGTAATTTATAATTTAAATACATCGGAAATAAAATAACAAAAGAAAATTGAATAAATGCAGTATTCGACAATTTTGGTGGTTGTCAAATGCTAATAAAATAGAATAAACTATTTACCTAAACTTCAAACACAATATTATCCTATTTACCAAACCTTAATAATATCATAATTTACATTATATAGATTGACTGTGTCTTATCAATGTTGTGGACACCTTAAAAATGTTAGAATAAAGCTCTATCTTGTTCATCACCTTATAAGGAAAATGTGTGTCACTTACAAAACCCATTTTTTATACATTTTAAAAAACGTATGATTCATTTCATTCTAACTATATGTACAATCAGGCTTAATAAAAAAATTGTATGGATCTATGACAATATCATAAAATATTTAAGTTTTAAAGTATATTATATACGATTCTAGTCATAAGTTAGATGACACATTTAATATCAGTAATGTTTTCTTAAATACTACAAAATAGTAAATGTAGGTACATGGTTTATTTGCACATGATCTCCTAACATTCCTACCAAACGGTAGACGTACCAAAACAAAATAAATAATAACCAAAAGCTTAACTATTATAGATTGTTATCAATATTCAATTTATCATTAAATCTACATCTTTAGTTATTCATTTAATTAAAAAATATGACTCACACTCCATAATTCTACAACACCCAAACTCTATCTAAATAGTTTACAATGGAGTTTGAATACTCACCACTTTGATGAGTAAAATTCACCAATGTCATAAGGCTAAAAGCCTCTTGACAAATCTACAACTATATATAAGTTTCGATTAATGAAATACTATATATAATAACAATTACAATTGTTTCAAAGTTCTAACCGTAGTTGGTTTTTAACATATTATTAACATTGTAAAGAAGAATATTGGATATTAAAAAAAGTACAAAATTATACGTCACTTGTTAGGTTGAACAAAGTCTACCCCTAATTGAGCTTGAGGAAAAGGTCAGAGCTCACACCAAATCGCTCCACATGGACATGAGCTTGGGAAAGGGGCCGAAGAATCGAATGGTACTCACCGATCGAGCCAATGGGTTGTGAGACACAAACCCCCTCCTTATGGGATCTGCAACTTTCTTCTTCTTAATGCTTTTCCCTATGCTCAGTCCGACCACCCTTATGATTGGATAAAGACCTATAAAATTATAAAAACACTATAGTAGGGGGGCAACGGGTAGGAGAAATGGAGGTTTGGGGTTTAGAAGGGTTTGGCGTTGCTTATATTTTACAAGAACCTACAAAATTATATGTATGTATTGCATAGTACTTGTATATGCCTAGTTTTTTTTTATATATATAAAAAATTAAACCACATGAAAGTATTTTGTCATTGTATGTGTCGTAACTTCAAATTTTCTTTTTAATGTATCAAAAGTTTAAAACTTATTTTTTATACATCAAGTGACATGTGCAATAACTAACCCCCTTCATTTAATATTTCTGAAATAAGAAATTAATATTTCAAATGTTGGTTGTGATCTAACTTATAAGAGATGCTCATATGCTTGCCAATGCCTAATATCAAACTTGAACTCCCAAGTCCCACCCCTTGATCTCACCACCATCAGCCACCTCCTGTCTCCGCCTTCGGCCGCCACCACAGGCGTCTCCCTCCCATTGTCTAAATGGGTAACTGCCTGAAACCAATAAGGAGACCAAAAGCATCCTATGAAGAAGACAAAGCAGAAGAAGCAAAACCTCTTGTAGTTTCCAGTGTACATGATCAGGTTGTACTCAGCGTCAGCGGTGACAACGGCTGCCAGAAAAGAAAGAAAGTGAGGTTCAAGGAACAATCAGACAATGCAGTACCCGAAGCCACTGAACCAGCCATGAGGCCTCATAGAATGAAGAAAGGTGTGAGGGTGAAGGTGGTGTTGACACAATCTGAGTTGAAGCGAATCTTGAACCGGGCCACCATATATCACCATGCACTGCCACTATCACCACCACCACCACCACTGTCGTCTTCCATTGACCAGATTTCGGGTCAAATAATGGTGAACTGTAGGAGAAGTAGAAGATCATCAGTTATCTGCAGATGCAGTTGGAATCCTGCTTTACATACCATACCTGAATATGACAATTATTAAACATTCACATGCTCATCTTTGAAGCTCTCTTGGTCATTATCTTGTACAGTTATTTTTATTATTATTATTATTATTATTATTAGCATTTCCTTCTCTTTTACCTTTGTATAATCATGTCCATATCACTGATTGAATTATATATTTATAAAAATATTTCTTTCAATAATGTTTGAACTTTGAAGACAACTTTTAAAATGCTTATTTAAGCATTATTAATTGATTATTGTGTAATCAAATTTTTAAGACTGATCTAAGTATATAACCAGTCCATGAGTGGAAAGGCAGATTCAATCAATAGTCTGGTTTCGACATTTTAATCCTACCTCAAACATGTCTAATCTAAAAAGTTAAGGCTATCAGGTAAGCAGACGCCCCAACCCCCCCGTCCCTTCCTTTTTGCCCCGTCTCACTTCCCTACACCGCCCCCCTCCCCCGTCCCAAGTCACCCCCGTCCCTCCCGTCTCTCTCGGGACATTAGAGACGCACCAATCACGTTTTTTCTTTTTTTTTTTAATAAGAATAACGGTAAGAAGGGGAGGAGGTGATTCCGGTGGTTGTGGTGGTTTCAGGGGGAGGAGGTGATTCCGGTGGTTGTGGTGGTTTCAGGGGGAGGAGGTGATTCCGGTGGTTGTGGTGGTTTCAGGGGGAGGAGGTGACCGGTGGTTGTGGTGGTTTCAGGGGGAGGAGGTGACCGGTGGTTGTGGTGGTTTCAGAGGGAGGAGGTGACCGGTGGTGGTGGTGGTTTCAGGGGGAGGAGGTGACCGGTGGTTGTGGTGGTTTCAGGGGGAGGAGGTGACCGGTGGTGGTGGTGGTTTCAGGGGGAGGAGGTGACCCGTGGTTGTGGTGGTTTCAGGGGGAGGAGGTGACCGGTGGTGGTGGTGGTTTCAAGGGGAGGAGGTGACCGGTGGTGGTGGTGGTGGTAGCAGATTGATGATGATGATGGGTTTAAAATTAAATGCTTGAGACATGGGTTTTTTATGTCTACACACCCCACCCATGTCTCAAGAATGGTGAGACACCACTTTGGTGATGTGGCAGCCTACGTGGCACTGAGACATGGCATTTTTCGTGTCTGCTCACCTAGTAGCCTAAGGATAATGGGTCAAAATGGTTGAACAAGTCAAAACAGATCAGAAGTCATTTCATTTGTACGTTTAGCCAATCTCCATTTCAACATGTTCAACAATTTAGCGCGTAATCTAGCCCATTTTAAATCTTTTGATTCAGTTCTCAAAACATAAAACAAAAACTTAAATTTGCTTCAATTTGCTTTGCATCAATCAAGAGTTGAACAGCTATCCAATAGCCACATATATGTAAACAATGAAACAAAAATAAATAAAAAATCAACACCCGCCCCGCCTCAGTGAGGGGTGATGATAGATTGATAAGTTATTCCAAAAAGAGTATGTTGACTATCGTGTAATCTGATTACACGTAACGTAACTGTGAAGAGCTCTTTATTTTTCACTTTGCTCAAACTAAACAATCAAAATGCATGGGCTGATGACAATCCTGCAGATCCACATCATTTTTGTGTCGTCAGTTGTCGGATGACATATGGAAGAATGCCACCATGGTTGAAGTATGCCAACTCCACCTGCATAAACCAAAATCCAATTGTAGAAGGTATCTGGATGTGCATTTAAAAATCGTATATTTGTTTATTCAAAGTTTTTCATACCTCTGTGTCAAAGCGGGCAGTGCATGTGAATGACTTTCCATTATCGGTAGTGACAGTGACATCTTGACCGGGTCGGATCTCATTAATATTGTTTGGGAGGTCAATGTTGTACCGTTCATGACCAGTCAACCCTAGTGTGTCTGCATCTTCACCAGCCTTGAAACAAAGAGGAATGATGCCCATTCCCACCAGATTACTGCGGTGGATCCTCTCAAAGCTTTTAGCAATCACTGCTTTAACTCCCTGTCAAAATATCCATAACCAAAAAGAAATTCAATCCAAAAACTTTAAAATGAGAATAAAGGCTCAACTTAGACCCATTTATGTACGAGTAATTGGACTCGAAATATGTTTATCAGCTAGATGTGTGATATAAAGCATCTTTTTGTTGTCCAAAGCGTATTTTTACAGCATAAAACCTCCTAAATCATTTTACTCAAAAAATAAAAAAAAAGTATTAAGATAATATAACTTAAATAATCAGGTTTGACACACTAAGTGATACAGGTAAACAATACGACCCAAACAAAAAGTTACTGGCCCATTTAGGCTCCTCTAGTTTCATGACTTACCAGCAACATAGGGCCTTTGGCAGCCCAATCTCTAGAGCTTCCACTACCGTACTCAGCTCCAGCTAAAACTATAGTATCTTGGCCAGCAGCCTTGTATCTCTGGTAACAACAACAGTGATTGCAACAATTTAGGGAAATATATATTTATATCTATGTTAAAAAATATATTCGATTAGTTATGAACTTACTGATGCTGCATCAAACACGGATAGTTTCTCTCCAGTTGGAATATGCACGGTCTTTGGGCCAACTTCTCCATTTAAGAGCTTGTTAACAATGCGGATATTGGCAAAAGTACCCCTAGCCATGATTTCATCATTACCTCTTCGACTACCATAAGAATTGAAGTCTTTGCGGTCAACCCCACGTTCAAGAAGGTATTTTGCGGCTGGGCTGTCTTTTTGAATGCTTCCTGCAGGTGATATGTGATCTGTTGTAATACTGTCACCAAAGTTTAGCAAACAGTAGGCATCCTTCACACCATGAGCCCCTGGAGGATCCATTGTCATGTTTTTGAAATATGGTGGCTCGTGAATGTAAGTAGATTTTGGGTCCCATGAGTATAGCTTGGATTCTTCGACTGATAAGTTATTCCACATGGGATTTCCTTTAGTGATAGCTTCATAAGTGCTCTTAAACATGTCGGGTAAAACACTTGATTGAACAGCCTGCAACATTTATTGTTTCAAGTTAAAACATAAATGTTTAAGACAGAATTGTTTTACTTTAATATTACTTTGTTTATAATCAATAAAACTATTGGTTGATTTCGAGAGATTTCAAAAGTGCTTACGACTGCAACTTCTAGGGTGCTTGGCCAGATATCCCTGAAATAAACATCCTTCCCATCTTTTCCAACTCCAATTGGTTCCTTCTCAAAATCAATATCAACCTGCAAACAAAATCAAAATGTCTTGAGCTGACACAATCAATCAGAAATAAACCTATTATGATAACCCACAATCCCTTCTGTTAACCATTTTTTATTTCACAAAACAATCACAATATATCCGTCTGCTACCATTTTATTATATAGGTTAATTAGACAGACATTCAAGCATGTGAAAACAGAGAGAAGTTTGTCTAATATTCATTTCACAAGTTTGTTGAAAATTTTATTTTTATGCTCTTGTATTATACAGCCAAATAAACTATAAATATTCAACAATATAAAATTCTTACTGTGCCTGCAAGTGCATAGGCAACAACCAAAGGAGGCGATGCAAGATAGTTTGCTCTTGTCAAGGCATGAACACGTCCCTCAAAGTTACGGTTCCCAGAGAGAACAGCAGAGGCAATTATATCTGCAAATGAATGCCACAAGTAATAGGAAATAAAGATCAATTTTTTAGCTTATATGGTGAAAATAGAGTAAAAAACGTATTAATATACCATTTTCAGTTATTGCAGCACCAACTGTTTCATCTAGATCCCCTGAATTACCAATACATGTCGTGCAACCATAACCAACAATGTTAAACCCTTGCTCATCCAAATACTTCTGCAACCCACTGTATGATTAAAGAACCATATCCTTGTCAGTTTTTTTCAATATGAAAAAACCCCAAAAATCTGCTCTCAAAAAAATACAAGTTATACCTTTTAAGCAAGTATTTTGTAACTACTCCAGAGCCTGGAGCAAGACTTGTTTTAATCCATGGTTTGACCTAAATGATATTCAAGGATACATTTTACACACATGCATATATATACACACAGAGAGGGTTCCACAAGTGGTGTTTAATTAAATTAACCAAATACAGGTAATACCTTTAGGCCCAAATCGCAAGCTTTTTTAGCAACAAGACCTGCCCCAAGCATAACACTAGGGTTTGATGTATTTGTGCAGCTTGTAATTGCAGCAATTACGACACTGCCATGCTTGAGTTCTGCCGGCTCTCCATGAAATGAAAATTTTGCAACTTTATCTTGGGAATCTTTTGGTATAGCAAATCCCTGCAAAATATATAAAATTATGTGGTCAAGTAAAGTGGCATAAGAGTTTCGAGCTGCACCTGTTTTGCCATCTCTAGTAAAAACGAATTTTTGTACACAAGTTACATAGATAAGGATCTGATACACACCTTGAATCCCACTTTGTTGTCAAGGCAAGAATGCCAATCTGCTTTCATGTCTTTCAAAGGAACCCGATCATGAGGCCTATAACAAAATAGTAAATAATCTTGGTCAACTAAGAATAAAACTCTAAAAGCATGATACAAGTATATACAATGGTTGGACAATTTGCACTAGTTTAAAGTACTCAAAACACACCTCTTTGGCCCTGATATACAAGGTTCCACATCTGCAAGGTCTAGCTCCAAGTAGGATGAGTATACTCTTTCTACCTGTGGCTGAAAACATATAAAATCATAATTACATCACACATTGATATCCACCAGACCATATTGCAGATAAGAGTCACAAGCAGAAATCTTACCTCATTATAGTCAACAAACATATTGTTTGCCCTTAAATATGCTTCAATCATTGCAACCTAAATTTCATCAAAGTAAAATAATGTCAACGAAGAGTATACAGCCAATTATTTAAATGATACCCCAAAAATTATAATCTCATACAGTATCATCACTTCGTCCGGTTAATCTTAGATACTGAAGAGTGACGTCATCAACTGGGAAGAACCCCATCGTTGCACCATACTCTGGTGACATGTTGGCAATAGTTGCCCTGTCAGCCAGGGATATTTTACCCACACCTTCACCTATCAAAATATAATAGATAATATCAGTATTTATCTAAATATATGTATCTGCTACCATGTGGCTATTAAGCCAGTCAGATTTACCTACCATGGAACTCAACAAATTTTCCAACCACACCATGCTTCCTCAACATTTGGGTGACCGTTAAAACCAAATCAGTTGCTGTTACACCATCTCGCAATTTTCCTGATAACTTGAAGCCAACAACCCCAGGTAAAACCATACTCATTGGCTGTCAATATCACAATGCATTATATTAGAAATAAACTACAGTAAATACATCAGATTAGTTATATAAAGAACAAAAAACAGGTTTACCTGCCCAAGCATTGCTGCCTCAGCTTCGATTCCTCCAACACCCCAACCAGCAACACCTAACCCATCAATCATAGTAGTGTGGGAATCAGTTCCCACAACACTATCCGGGTAGAGCACTCCATCAGTGTTGAAAACAACCCGACCCAAGTATTCAAGATTAACCTGAAATTGCATCGAGTTAAATTAGAAGCTTCCTTCACCAGTTGATCAAGTTAGACGGTGTTTGGTTAGAGGGTATGGGTTTGACAGTGTAAGGGTATGTTTAGCGTCAGGGTATGGGTTCGAGAGAATTCCGTACCAACCTAAAGGGTTGGCTTTAGAAATCCGTGCCCATTCCTCTCCCACCCTATTTATCAAACTCGTACTCATAGTAGTTCCTGACTGTTGATCAAGACTGGGTAAAAGTAGGGCTGTTCACGAGCCGAGCCGAACCGAGCGGACCTTTGCTCGTGCTTGGCTCGTTTACAAACCGAACCGAGCTGAGCGGCTCATTTACAACCGAGCCGAAAGCCGAGCGAGCATTCTTTGAGCGTGAATTATTCCGAGCGAGCGTCGAGCGAGCAACGAGCGGAGAGTAACTTGGGCAACCATACATTTATGATGTTTCTTTCAATGTTTTCGTTGTCGGCGTGACACCCAAGGTCAAATTATCCGTTGTTGACATTAATATTGAGGTTCGAGTGTTCGAAGATGAGGCTTATGTTGAAGTAGTGAGGGGATGAGCATACTGTAGAGAATAAGTGTCGCATTGTAACGTAGGGTGATATTAAGCGACGTTTAGCAACAGACGACTAATAACATAATGAAGTCAAGACTGTTTCTTCACGACTTTGGGTTTAATATTAAACTTAGCGTTAAATTTTTATTGGATTAAGCGGGCTAGTTATATTTTACTTGTTTATCTTGGGCCAAATGTCATATATAAAGCTACAAATATTACTGTTATTTGGGTGTTAATGTATAATTGTATACATGATACATAAATAATAATTTATTCGAGCCGAACCGAGCCGAGCGGACCTTTGCTCATGGTTGGCTCGTTTACAAACCGAACCAAGCCGATCGGCTCATTTACATCCGAGCAGAGGATCGAGCGAGCATCTTTCGAGCATTTTCCGAACGAGCGGCGAGCGATCCATGAGCGACGAGCAATTTGAACGGCCCTAGGTAAAAGTTGAAGGGACTCCTCAAAGTAATAGTATGCTTGTAGCACTTATATTGATGTAAAATTTAATTAAAAAAATGCTGAGCCCATAACCGTTTAATTAAAGACTGTACCTGATGCACGATACCAGATCCTGGTGGAACAACAAGCATGTTATGAAAAGCTTTTGATCCCCACTTAAGAAAGGCAAATCTCTCCTTGTTTCTTTGAAATTCAAGCTCCATATTTGCTTGTACTGCATTTTCTGACCTAGCAACATCAACTTGAACTGAATGATCAATCACAAGATCCACTGGAACCTGAAGCAAAACATCACAACAAATAAATGAATTTCTTCTATCATTCTTTTGAAGACGTGCATGGAAGCATAGAATGCCTTCGAATGGAACAAAAAGCTCCATTGATGTACATTGTTATTATATTTTACCATTAACATGCAAATACAGAACATACCAAAGGATTAATCTTGTTAGAGTCGCCACCTAGATTATTCATGGCATCACGCATACATGCAAGGTCAACAACAGCAGGAACACCAGTAAAATCCTGAAAAAAATGATACAAAAGTTACAACATGATATCTGCATAAATAATACACATGATCATGAAAGTCAATGAACTGAAACAGATGGAAGTAGATACCTGCAAGAGAACACGAGCTGGCTTGAATGGAATCTCAACTTGCTTTGGAGCAGTCTTTTCCCAATCAATAATCTTCTCGACATCCTCCTTAGTAACTTGGAAATTATCACAGTTCCGGATTGCAGATTCTAAAAGAATCCTAATAGAATACGGCAGCTTGTCTGTTTATTGTATCAAAAGAATTATGGTTATTCTTAGGTAAATTGCATTATAACTAGAGTGTTTTATGCCTTATAAAAGATTTTGTGAATCAAGTCAATGAACAAGTAATGTTTAACTACGAAGGATGTATTATGTATTTAAACATTGGTGATATCTAAAACTGCATGCAAGAAAATTACCGACTCTTGGATCATTCAGAGCAGGCAAACTATAGAACTTTCCAAACTCTCCACCTCCAGGTTTGGGAAGACCAGTTAGAATTCCACTAAAAGCATTCTGAGAAGCTGCACAGGCATATAAATACAGAAATCAGAAGGAAATAAAACTGTAAACAAAAGAAGTTTAATTTTAGGCAGTATTCATTAGAAAACAGATCCGACAAACATCATAAGTCAGTTTCCTCCAGTATCCATGAGATTGTGTTTATCACAATCGTTACAACCAAAATTTACAAAATGCGCCCTGCTTATCCTAAACTACTTCAACCTATATACCGTTTTACTTGTAGGATAACAGAAAGTTCTTTTCAAACAACCAGGAATCAAATTAATGACTGTTTATCAATCACAACAATCATATCTCAATAAAAAGTCTTACATGCCCACACACTAATAGCATTACTACAAGTTTTAACCATACTTATCAAAGGTGTTAGGCGCACTCAAGGCGCATTGGCCTCGCCTAGGGCCTAGGCGCAAAAAAAAACGAGGGCCTATGATAAAAAAGCGAACAAAGAAAAAGGGTAAAAAAAAAACACATTATGTATTAGAAAAATAATACTATTCTTCGAATAAAATAAACAATACCTATTATATGACATTTAAAATCATCTAATTAGTATAAAAAAATTTAAAATATTAATGTATTGGTGTATAAAAGTAGTTTTCCTTAGATAAAAGTAGAAGTTTGGCTGAAAGCCAACATTTAGAGAATTTTGTTGGAAACTCTCCGGAATTTGGGAATCTCGCCGGAATCTGCACCTAAACCATCACTTAGAGAATTAAGGCGTAATTGCCTCGCCTTAAAGTGAAATTGCCTCGCCTCGCCTGGAAAATACGCCTAGGCGCAAGAGGCGATGACTTTTAACAACTATGGTTTTAACAAGCCTTGCAAGACTTTCTTTTACATAAAGTTTTCACTCCACAGTCACTCTTTTACCCATTAGCAACAATAACTTAACATAAATAACTTTTATTCTAAACCACAAATTCCTTTGTTTAGTTTATAGTAGCAGTATTAGGTCAAAACCACCATAAATTTAAATCATACACCCAAATTTTGGAAGAAAAAAAAAAATGTACCAACATAACCTTCGTTGACCAAAAGGTTTCAAAAATAGACACGAATTGTATAACGCGTGTTAACCGAGAATGATAATCAAGGTGATCGAAGTGTTCGGGAGGTTACAGCCCTCGTATCCTCAAATCAGAACCCGCCACATCAACTCCACTAGCTAAGATAACTAGAATTTAGCCTACACTTTTGGCTCAAAGCCCGCTAGGAAAGCGCCAGCTAAGCTCGCACTTTTGGAAACGGCTAAAAGTCAACGTCTATTTTATAAAACTTATAAGTCAACTTTAACCGTGTCAGTAATATCCCCAAAATTTTGACAGTCAACGTCAACGATTAGGTTTAGAAACAGTTGTTGTATATGATATGATATGAAATAAAGCAAACAATACCTTTCGAATCAAACCATCACAACACTAGGTATTATTCTATTCTATTCTACAGACAAAAAAAAGCTAAAAGCTAAAAGCAAGTGAAATTACTAAATTACCCATAGTAGCTAGGGTACGGTGAAAGCGATCAAGCACAGGAGAAGCAGCAGTCCTGATCTGCGACGTAAGATTCGCCGGAGAGTTCCAATCCACACCGTGACTCCACCGAGGCACAGACGATCTAACGGTACGGAAAGCAGACGAAACACCGCCGTACGATCTGCACTGAGAACCGATCGGAGACGGATCTAACGGCGAAGGAGACGATTGAGTTGTTCTGGAGACGGTTGAGTGGAGGCGGGTGGAAGAAGACCTAGAAGCTCTGCGTAAGAGAGCTGAGGAATGATGGCCTGTTATATGCATAGTGGATTATAGAAGAGTACAAAATAGTGAAGGATAAGGATAAGGTTTGTTGTTGTGTTGTTCAGACAATTGGAGGGATGGAGGTGATGATGATGATGATGAAGGTTGATTGATAATGGCGGTTTTTAGGGATTTTGCAGGGAGGGGAATAATTGGGAGAGAAATGAATATTGTGGAAAGGCCTATGGGCGTGTGCCACTTTTATGTTGTGGAATAATAATTATCTGTCCATTATGATGTGTTTTCCTTTTTGAGATCTTTTTCCGATTTTTTTTAGGTTGAAGTTTCAATTGCCAATTTAGGTTTTACGTCTCTTTTGGAAACTTCTGAATGAGTAAGTATTGACTTGATAAGAGTCTGAATAGTTAAATGCTGAATTCGTAAGCGGTGTTTAGTTAAACCTCTGAATAAAATCTTTATATCTTTTTTTGTCAAAAAAAAAACATAACAAAACACGACACCACAGTCCACACAAACAATATCTTCTTTTTATTACACTCACCTTTCTCTTTAACTCACACACACACACCTCTGCTCTCTCCCTGATTCCTTTTATTTCATTTTCTTAAACACACACACTTGACACCACACACCCACACAAAACACAAAGCTAGAGAGATGAGAGTGGTAGGTGATCGGAGCAGGAGATGAGAGGAGGAAGGTGGGGGCAGCGACAGGTGATTGGAGCAGGAAGTTTTTTGCAGCCTGCAATGATCGAACACAAGCCTTCGTTTTTTGCAACCTCCAGTGATTTTTGTTTTGCACATCGATCTAACGTTTCCCTCTGAATCAGCCAGATTTCAAACAAAGTCTGACCGCGTAAGTGGTTAGGTTAGACCCATTTCTCGTTCAGACGCCACCAACCAAACGCGCTTGTCTTAAACGAAGTATGACCGAGTAAGACATTCACGCCAGTCAAACCCGTTCAGACCCAACCAAAAAGGTCCTTAGCCTTTGCGTGAATCATCTTTTTTTTAGTGACCCGGCCTATCTTCATTTCTATCGTAAATCATCACTCGAAGGTATATTGCGATGAGATTTGAACCCGTGACCTCCTTATTAGAAGGTCATGGGGCTATTAGCTAGGAATGAGCATTTTTTTCTTGAGTACCTATACCCGTACTCATACCGGTACCCGTACCTATGCCGATTTTGGGTACTCGGTATAGGTATCGGTACCCACTTTTATTGATTTCGATATTCGGTATTTTCGGTATCGGTACGAGTACGGATAAAAATGGTATGGGTGCCAAATTCTATATACTAATGAATTTGATAATACGTTTTACTTCGTATTAAAGTATTTATGGTATTCGTATCAATTTTATCTATTTGGTACATGTACCATATTGGTACTCATACCAATTTTATCAATTTAGTACCTGTATAGTATTGAAACTCGTAATGGTTTAAGTACTTGGTACCCATACGAGTGCTCAAAAAAAGAAAAATAACAAAGTGGTATCAAAACGGGTACCATACCGAAATACCGATACACGTACCTATATATTCAGTATAGTACTCGGTACCCACTTTTGTTCAAGTTTGGTACCGGTATTTTTGGTACGAGTACAGTACCGATCACATCCCTACTATTAGCTTGTTAATGCACCAGGTCATTGGCAAGGCGTGAATGATCTTATCCGACATATTGGGGCATCACTTTTGCATGATTTGGGCGTGGAGGGAGTGTGAAACATTGCATAGGAGGGGAGTGGATGGCTGGGTATGAGCCTGGTAACACCTGAAGGGGCTGAGGGGGGAAGGTGACGCAGGGGAGGCTCAACGTTTTTAGAGGATCTAAACAGAACTACAAACTCAATACCATTTTGAAATGGTATAAAGAAAACATATGTATGTCTTTCTATTTGCCAAGTCTCAATCGTCGCAACCACAATATAAAAATTCAAAGATTCAAAGTATCAATTAGGGCTTAGGGCAAACAGAGATTAAGTAATAGCGCATTTCTGTCTCAATGGCAGTTTTGTATTATTTGTTGTTGTTAGTGCACTTCGTGTGATGTCCTCAGCTAGTGATCTGGTACTGTATGTCGCAGGCTAGTGATTTGAAGTTAGTATTAGGGAGAGGTCGAGGGAGGCCTATAAATAGGAGATGTTATTATTCATTATTAGACTTTTTCCCATTAGAAACCCTAGCTCTCCCTCATTATCTCTAGTTTTACTCTCTGTATAGGATTGTGTGTGTACTGTATATCTAGAATCTAATACAGAAAGTGTTTTTGGAGATCGCTTGGTGTTTCGTATTCTGTTTTCATCTCGTTCTGTACTGATTTTATCTTGTTCGATTTGCACAACCATAGGGGATTTCGCACCCAAACGTTTGAGCGAGATCTTGGTTCGTATAACGATCCAACTGTTGTGCATTTCTTTTTTCCTCCTTAAGACATTTAGAAAACCCTAACTGAGCTAGAAGACGATATGAGAGAGAGAGAGAGGCGCGCGACAGAGAAATTGGACTTGACCATGGCTTCTAGTCGGCCTTCTCCTCTATCCGGTTACGAGAGACATAGGGAGATGATGGTTGGGTTATGGTGCACATGCTGATTGTTAGAGAGAGAAATCAATGAAATATATAAAGACACAAGAGAGAGAAGGATAGTAGAGCGACGGAGAAAGGCGCCAGCCATGGGTTCTAACCTGCTTCCTCCTTCTATATAGATTACTACGAAGATACCGATTAACCAACCTAGATTATCCTTGCGGCACAATCACTTCCGCCTCTAATTTCTCCTCATTGGGCTATGCCATTAAGCGGAATGAGCGTGAGCGGCGTTACAATAAGCGAGAATGATGATGACAACCTATATTAAAAACGAACTGCATATTGCTTGTAGTTAGAATGGGCCTTTTTTTTTATTCTAACACTGGTTCTCTCGGTTAGGCCTTGCAATAAATATAGTTTTTTTTTGCATTTGGACCTAAAATGCACATATACTATAGGAAAGATTTTTAAATACGGAGCCTTTATTTTTAGGGAAAGATTTTTAAATACGGAGCCTTTATTTTTAGGGGACGCTAGGCCCTTGCCTAGCTTTTAAAGCCCATATAACCGACCTTAAGATGACGTGGTTGGTTTCATGGTTTGGTTATGTGGCTCCAACGTGGTGATGATCATGCCTTGGTGTGGAATTTTATTGTTTGATTTTAATTTTTACCATAATATTTTTATATAAAATCCTGATATATGTGTGTGTATATATTGTAGGGTTGAATTTTGCAAGTGCTAAAGGTATCCACAACATTAAATAATACTTTAGCTATTTGTTGATTAGTAAGTTAGGATTTTGATGCTTACGGTAGCATTGTTAGACACCATTTAGTCCGTGTATGTTGTTAAAGTCAGATTTTTTTTTTTTGAACGATCAAACGGAACACTTTTATTCAACTTCGCCAAAAACATACAAACTTCAAAACATTACAAGTAGAACGCCCCAAAGCCCAATTAGCGAAGTACTACCCGGGCCACCTATCGGTTGACCCATACATTAATTACATAATAGTATTGACCGAAAGGAGATAACGCCCAACTCATTGTATAAAGCGATTATCCATTATCGTACACCGAAAAGTCCCACCACTTTGCTTTGTCTAGAGCCGGTAGTCGTCCCCTCTTGATCATCCATATATAGGACTCCAACTTAATTTCTTCTAGGATCATTGATGTTGATTTGTGGCCGTTATTAAAAATCTTTTCATTTCTACCCAACCAAAGCTTCCAACACGTGAGAAGAACTACCGCATAGATCGTTTTGGCCACTTTGGTGCAGCGATTCAGACCTGTGCAGACACTGATGGTCTGTGACAGCGAGTTAAATTCCGGGGCGTCCTCCATCTTTAGCCACTTTCGAACATTCCACCATAATGCCCTAGCCCAAACACATTCCATAAGAATATGATTCGTTGTTTCCGGCTCTGCGCTACATCTTTTACACAGACCATCTCCCACAATAACACCTCTGTAAGACAGATTCTCAGCTGTTGGGATTTTGTTGTCGAGTGCACGCCAGACAAAGCAATTTACTTTCGGTGTCGCGAGGCGGTTCCAAGTAAACTTCTGCTGCAACTGACCCGGGTTGTTCGGGTTGACCAAATCCAGACGCACGTTCTTAACCGAAAATTCCAGCAGCCCAGTACGTCCCTGCCACCCCCATACATCTTCACCAGCCCCCACTTTAACAGAGTTGACCAGCAGCCATAGGTTCGACGCGTCATTCAATTCTGCAGCTGAATTCGGAAGCCTACTCCAGGGGATATCCCACCATACCGTATTATTAAGAGTCTTATAGCAATCGCTGACAGACACATGTTTCAGCCTGCACAGATCATATAAACCTGGGTATAAGTCTTTCAGCCTATTTCCGTTGCACCAGACATTATCCCAGAATTTGACCGTGTCCCCTGTACCAATCTTGCAGACTATTTTCGTGTCCAAACTGAGCCCATATTTCTGAAATTCGTTGTTAATTGCTGCAATCGTGTGCCACACCCCCGGAGCCGTTTTCTTAATCGGAATGAAATTGCTTTTACTACGTCTCCCATGAATTGATTTAACAACTTTGTACCATACTTGGTCGGCTAAGACTCTATATCTCCACCACCATTTAGCGATTAATGCCAAGTTAAGTTGTTCAATACTACCGACTCCCAAACCCCCCAAACTTTTTGGCTTCATAATATTTTCCCATGCTACCCATCTAATTTTATTGTTACCCAAGGCCCCTCCCCATAGGAACCTTCTCCTTAAACCTTCCAAAACCTTCAACACACCAGCCGGGACTTTGAATAATGACATATAGTAATTTGGGATGGCACCCAAAACGGACTTAACAAGGACGGCTCTTCCTGCGAATGACAAAGTCTTGGCTTTCCATGATGACAACTTAGATTGAAACTTATCAATAATAGGTTTCCAACTCTTGATACTTTTCATGTTTTCACCAACCGGCATGCCCAAGTAAATAAAAGGTAGTGAACCTTTCAAACACTTCAGGTTTAAAGCAACACTTACCACCTCTGAATCTGGTACATTAATACCGAAAACACAGCTCTTGAGCAGATTTATTTTGAGACTAGAAGCTAAAGAGAAGCACCGTAAAATCCTGTTAAGATTAGATGCATTCTTGGTTGTCCACTCCCCAAAAAATAACGCATCATCGGCGTAGAACAAATGTGACATTTGTGGACCTCCATTCGGCAATTTGATACCCAAAAAAGTCCTAGCTTCGGCAGCCATAGTGACCATTACGTGCAAGGCTTCCATGACAATGGTGAACAAAAATGGGGACAATGGATCGCCTTGTCTAAGGCCGCGCTTTAATTGGAATTCTTCCGAGGGTGACCCATTCACCAAAACCGCCGATCTTCCGGATACAAGAGAGCCCATAATCCATGTTTTCCACCTCGTCGGAAAGCCCATGTGATGCATTATGTTGATAAGAAACTTCCAAGCAACACAATCATAGGCCTTTTCGAAGTCCGCCTTGAATAATAATACTTGTTTTTTCGCCTTTTTTGCCCAAGAAACAATTTCATTGGCAATTAACGGGCCATCAAAAATGTTTCTACCCTTAATGAAGGCCGTTTGTTCCGCGGAAATAACCTTTCCAAGCACCGATTTCAGTCTACCAACAAGTACTTTGGAGATGATTTTACCAATAACGCCCACAAGCGATATCGGTCTAAAATCGGAGAACGATAGCGGGTCTTTCACTTTTGGAATTAACGCCACAAAGGATGAGTTACAAGAACTATGGATCGAACCATGTTCATGAAACTCATTCAATATTTCACAGACATGATTTTCCATTTTACCCCAATATTTCTTGACAAAAGCAAAAGTGAATCCATCCGGCCCGGGGGACTTCTCATTATCACAATCCTAAACCGCTGCCCGTATTTCCTCTTAAGTGAATGGGACTACCAACCCGGCTGCGTCATCTTCGGACAACCTCTTGAATCCCACCCCGGATAACCGAGGCCTATCGTTAAAAGGTTCGTCAAATTTCTTTTTAAAAATCTCCACCGCCTTTTTCTTGATGATGATCGGGTCTTCAACCCAAACCCCATCGATAAACAGCCCCGCAACTTTATTTGTGATTCTACGACAATTTATAATGCCATGGAAGAATGCCGTGTTCTCGTCGCCATTGAGGATCCAGTTAAATCGAGACTTCTGCTTAAGATCTTTCAGCTTGTCCCAATCTAACTTTTTAATAGTGAGTTTAGCTTCTTTCCACACCGAAATTTCACTATCAGTCAATGGTCTGTTTTCGGCTTGTGATTCCAGCCAGGCAAGGCTGTTATGGGCCTGTGTTGCCACACTTTCTTCAACAGCACTTGTCTCTTCTCTCCACTTTTTTTATACAAAGTTTGGCCGCCTTCAATCTCTGTATCACACCGACATCCGCTCTATTGGCCTCCACTACAGTATTCCAGCCCAAATTTACCGCCTCGTCAAGTCCTTCTTTGCCGATCCAAGAGTTGTAGAACCTAAAAGGAGCAGGCCCAAAGTTATAATTTGTAAGTGACATTACAATCGGTGAGTGGTCCGACACGTCCCTGTCAAGAGCAACCACTTTTGCATTCGCCCATCTTGTTAAGAATCGATGACAAACTAAAAATCTGTCAAGTTTACTTTGCTTCGAACCATCTGGCGACATGTACGTGAATCTTCTACCGCCCATATTATACTCGTGTAAACCCGCTTCTGAGATGAAGTTATTGAAAGCCATGGCACTTGACGAAACAAACACCGAGTTTAGCCTTTCTTGTTCTGTTCTAACGTCATTAAAATCACCTGTGAAAACCCAATACCCATCTAGCTCCCTTCGAATATTAAGCAATTCAGCCCATAAGTTTCTTCTTTGTACTAGATCGTTTGGTGCATACACATTTACTATGATCAACATAACATCCACACCACTTATCATCCCACCTGTAACAATATAATTCTGCCCCTTTCGAACCAATTGGACTTTAAAATTCACCGGGTTCCATAACGATAGTAACCCACCCGATCTACCAGCTGCATTTACCAATTCCTTTTGAAACATGGATCTATCCCAGAATCTTTCTACTTGGAAATCCGTCATAGCCGCTAATTGAGTTTCTTGGATTGCAATAAAAGAGATATTGAAATTGTTTTTAATTTTCCTGACCTTAGTCGATTTCTCGGCTCCCCCTGCGCCCTTAAGGTTAAATGATAGGTAATTCATCTTGGTCCCTCAAGCACCAATTCCGCAGTAATCTTGTCTTCAACCTGTGCCTCGAACCCATCCAGACAGAGTCCAACTACACACCCCACCTTCTTTGTTTGGATCACTTCCTGTCCCAAAATTTCCGGCAAAATCTGTATCGTTTGCTCGTTCTCAACCGGTGCACCAGCATCATCGTCAGCACCCGCATCCTCAACCCAGTCCGACTCATACCCATCCTCCATACTATCACCATGAGCAAATTCAGGAGCAGAGAGGACTTGGTTACCTGAAGGTTCGGCTTTATTCTTGTATCTCCTACCCTTCTTTCTCTTCTTTTTGATACCACCCGAGCTGGAGCTTGGATTGCCCCCATCTGAGGTTGAGTAGTTTAGATCAGCAACCAGGAGTCTGCCTCTACCCATGGCTTTCCCACCTTTATTTTTCATCCCTTTGACTCTTTTCCTTTTGTTTACAGAGCTTTCCCCATTAGCAATTTTGGCCCAAAATTGACTTATTTCAGGCTTGGACAGGCCCAATGAGTGTAATAGCCCATTTTCGTTTGAGTCAAGGCCATGCCCCACCGTTGTGTCATCCTGATCAATTAATTTGTTTGTGTCCATATTATTATCAATATTAATATTAGTATGGCCCTCCGGGCCCACTTTGTTGTATTCCCCATCATTTTGTTTGGTAGTGTAAGTATTATTATCAATATGGTTATTATAATTAGAGTTGATAGTACTATTAATATTATCATTATGATGTCCCACCATAGGCCCCACAGGAGTATTAGTTTCTTGGATAACCTCAAAGGATTGTTCCCCATGCAATAAATGCTTCTCCATATTCCCATGCATGCAAGGCTTTTGATATCCCCCTGACTGTTCAGTTTCCACCGGTAATTCCTCCACTGCCGGAGCTTGCTGACTTCCGATCGTAACTTCAGGTGGGTTTTCAGCTGTTGGGACTTCCTTGATTGCCGGTTCTTCAGTACCAACCTGAGCCATATATATATACACATTTACAATTGCTTCTACAGTTCTAAATCAGTATTGGTTGATTTTGACAGGTTTACCAGGTGTGCCATGATGACATGACCTTTTTCTTAGACCATCCTTAGTGATCTTTACAAAATTCACACCCCTCTCCAAATGGATCACTTTGATTGGCTCAAAAAAAAAAAAAACTCCACAAATTCCATGGCGTTTTGTACATAACGCCATCACCAAAAAAGGATCCAAAACACTCTCAGGGCAGTGTAGCCCAACGTTGTGGGGTGTTTTTGGCCCCTTTCACGCTCATTCCACTCACCGTTATAGGTGGTCTTATACACATTTACAATTGCATCTACAGTTCTAAACCAGCATTGGTTGAGTTTCACAACTTTACCATGTATATCATGATGACCGAACCTCTTATGATATTTCGTTACTAGTTGGGTTAGCGTTGGATCCCATATTTAGACTTGCTTTTATTAAATCTTTTTTTTTTTACTTTGATTTGAAACAAACATATATAGATATAATCATTTATTGTTATTTTCTTGCAAATTTGTTCTTGTATTAAAAGGTAATGGTGCAGATGTTGCTAAACATTGTGTGCCTATAGTTCCAACTAAAAGGTTATAATTCTTGGTCTTCTTAAAATTATTGTTTTTCAACGTAGACTTAGGGGGCTGTTTTGATGTGTGTTTTGAAAGTAATATCTTTTTTATTATCGAGTAAGCAGGATAATCAACTAGCAATAAAATGCGTGGTAAGAAATAGTGATTCAATGAGCTTTTTTTGATTTAAGTTGTGATACTAAGATAATACAATTTTCATGTTTGAAAGCTTTACAAATTATATATGCTTATCTTAACGAAGTAATACACAAAATTACATTTTTAGTGGAAAAAAAATAAATGGAAATGGAAGTCTCAAATCACATTTAATCATTTCCAAAACACAAATCCAAACAAATGGTCCAAAAAGGTCGGTTTTTACTTTTGATTAGGGCTTGCAATTTTAGACACGAACACAGTAACACGACACTAACCTACACAACCTTAACAGGTTTCGTGTTTGTTCTTAATTGGTTTCGTGTCTTTGTTAGTGTACTTATAATGTATCTGTTTGTACAAGTCATTCATGTTGCCTGTACAATCTCCCTTTGCTTTCCCTAAACCGGTAGAGCCGGTAGCCTTTGGATGTTGGTACAGGTGTTTCAACCTCATGTATTAGCAGTATCCTACCTATCATTATTTTTCTCTCTCCCAAAAGATACCCTTTGCCTTCTCTCTACACACTCTCTTCTTCTTTGTCTTCTATCTACATACTCTCTCATTTCTCTCTCTAAAGGGAGTGAGGACAACCACCGTTAACGTCCTTTGACAATGGTGGCGAAGGGTGTGATGCGTCTCTTTTCCCTACAATTGTATTTTGGAATTTTGAACCCCGTCACCGTATCATTTTTGTTGTGATGTGAAAGGTATGTGATGTTGTTTTGTGTTTTGGGGGTTTGTCTCTCTTTGTTGAGGGTTATATGTATATCTAAGTCATTGTTTTCTCTTTCTTTTGTTCTATAGGTTTCATAAACTGCTTTGTAGTGGCTGTGTTGGTGGTGGCCGGAATTTTGTGGACAGGATGATGGTGATTGTGTCGGTGAAAATGTTGGTGGTGGTACGGTGGTGTTGATAATGTTGTTTTATTTTGTGTATGGTCTTCAAACCTGTCTTCGATAAAAACTTATCTGAGTTAAATCCAACTTAGACTAGAGGGAGTGGAGGGGCGGGAAAGAGGGGCGTGATGCGCCATATGGCACTTGTGGGGACCATGTTTGAAGGGTGAAAATTGTGGGGAGCGGGGGGGGGGGGGGGGGGGGGAAGGGGGGGGGAGGGAATAATATTATATTGTGTTAAAGTTAAAAAAAAACAAAAAAAAAAATTCAGCCCAATCAGAAAGCACCACCTCATCTCCACATCTCCCCCCCGCCCGACAAGAATTCCCCGCCCAAGGGGCTCCCGCCCACTTCCACCCCACCACGGGACGGTGTTCCCGCCCATGAAGCATTCCCGCCCCTCCCTTCCCCGCCCCACTCCCTCAAGTCTTATACATGAGTGTCTTGTTTATCAACAATTTTCCTTCCTTACCAAAAAACAATGACAATAATTTATTTGGAGTAACAAACTTTATGTATACGAATACTTAATAAAAGAAAAAAATCCTATGTATTTTGTGTAACCATGGACGTTTCCTCCGATTATCTAACGTTTATTATTTGTATCACTAAAATGCATCGTGTATTAACAATATGGCTCAATTACTAAACAAACTTATTTTTCTAAACTCAAGCTTAATCTACCCCTATTTATATTGAATTAAATATATAGTGACCCTATTTATTTTTCTAAACTCAAGCTTAATCTGACCCCTATTTAAGTGCAGGGCAATCATGAGAAGGACATAGGTGATACCTGATGTGCCGAGATTTTAACATGTTTTATGCACATATTTCACCCGTTTGGTACCCAAAATCGTGCTTCTATCTTAATTTTATCAGGATTATCTTTCTTTGTTGATAATTGCAGGATTTGAGGCTGAAAGGTGAAAAGAAGTGAAAAACGGCACAAAAAGGGCAGAAAATTGAAGACTTTGAAGCTTTGCCAGATGCAGCACAGCCGTGCACGGCCGTGCAACTGTCCCGGGTCAACAAGTCAACATTTCCGAGTCAGCAGCAGGCAAAAAGTCAACCTTTCCAACCTGCACGGGCGTGCACACCCCTGTGCACGGCTGTGCACCTTTATACGTGTTCCCCAAGGCTTCAACCGACCAAGACTGGCAGTGTACTGACCTGCACGGGCGAGCAAGACCTGAAGCCCAACATATTTTGCTTGAAAGGACTCTGCAACAGTACCAATTGTCGAGCAGGGGTGTGCCACATCAAGACGCACGGGCGTGCAAGGCCTTATTTGCCTATAAATAGAGGCATCCACTCCACACTTTGATCATCCCATCCTACCCCTAAATTTCCACCTTCTACACGAAGTATCAGCCATCTTTGGGACTTATAGGTGTCCTTTGGAGATTGGGATCACTCCATAAACACCACACTTTATAGAGCAACAACCCGAAATCACCCAAAATCACTAGAAATCTCCATACAACCCTCACCATGTTTTGTACACAAAACTAACCTTGTGAGATTGTTGTATCTACCATGCTAGGATAGATTTCTCTTGGTATTGCTAGGGTGATGATGGAGCTTGGTATGAAATAAATAGTTTATTTATGTTTAAAGTGGTTCTTTTGTGTTCTTAACAATTTTATCTACTATTTATTTGTTTGATGAATTAACCAATTAATCACTTAGTATTTGGTTTTGTGGGTGTTTTGATAGAAAGTGGGGGGGGGGGGGGGAATTATAAGTGTAACCGTGGAGTGGAAAACCCACGCACTTGTAAGCTAACCTAACTCCGTGTGTAGAGATTGGCCCATTTGTGTTTGGAAACAATCACACTTTGTGGCTTAATCCTCGGCTACCAAAATCTCACTTAGGGTCGGTACGGTGTTTATACTTGGTCATAGTGATAAGCTGATAACTCACTGAATTAACATATAAAACAGGCATAAACAGTCCCAAAATAGGTCACAGTTAGGCTTATATTAGTTATAATTGATACTTAATTCGTTCCTATTTGATTATCTCAGGAAACTGGAGCTCCAAGACGGAAACAAAGGATTTCCGGGTGAAAACATGCAAAAACTGGAGATTCCTGAAGATACCAGACTTCAAGCCTGTTCCCTGTATGTTTGGAAGACAATCCCGGGACTTAAACAATGCTAAAATCAGTCCCGGAGTGACCTTGCACGCCCACGCTCACCTGCACGCGAGAAGACAACGCAGGAAACTTGGAGGGCAAGAAATCAGAGACTGGGCAGCAGTGCACGGCCGTGCCACATGCACAAGCACGGGCGTGCCAGACAATGAAGTACAGACAAACTCTGCCATGCAGCAATAGAACATACGTGTAACTGCAAGCACGCCCTCGACACTCATGGCACGGTCGTGCTACCCCTGCGAGGTCTATAAATAGCAAGCTAACCCTCACCATTTGATCATCCCTTCTTGTGCTCTCTTGGGGCCGAACTCCAAGCTTCTTCCAGAGATCTTGGGGTCTTGTGGGAGGCCTTCTGGCCATCCTAACATCCCTCAATGGTTAGGCGTCGTGCTACCTTGATCGGCTTGGCCAAGAAGAGGATCGTAGAGTAGTTATGCAGTAATATCGAGGGTTGTGAGGATCAAGAGAGCTACATATCACTTGAAGATGGATAGCTTGTCTATGAGCAGCCATGTTCTTGTGTTGATCATGTTCTATGGTTGTATCTTTCTATCATCATGAACCCACTTGATTTGTAGACTTTTATTTTTATTATTAGTAGTTTATTTTTAGCTATTTGTGGTGTCCTCTTCTTCTAATCCTTATTTGTTTATCTTTGTGACAAGTTTCCATTGATGATAACTTAAACTTAAAATCAATATTAACTTATTAGGAGAACTCATGAGTGTACCCATGGTGTGTAATAACCCATGCACTTGTGAGCTCATCCGAAAATATAAAATAATTAATTGATTAACTTAACTAAATAACTAGAGGTTTAATCAGCTTCTGATAGTCCCGAACTAGATCCAAGGCAAGGAAACCGGTAGTGAGACAGATGCTTCGGGCTTCTGATATCCGAACCGGGGTACTAAGCAATGATGATTGGATGATCTTCTTGGTAAAGAGAGGTTTCCCTAAGGGCGCACCAGTTATCTCTTGTATCATACGCCTTTAGGATTATGTGCCACCTTTATCAAGGGTTTCATCCAGTTCAGGAGGTTAAGGGTTGGGTAATTAAGTTATCATTGATTAATCCAACTTGATATTTAATTGATCACTAAATATTAAGTGTCACAATAAAGATAAACAAATAATGGATTCTTTATTTAGTTCTCGTTAGTACAACGCCGTTAACCAATGGGGGTACGGTCTCCTGATATCAACTGTAAGAGAGATCCTTCGACCTAGTTCGTTAACCAATGGGGATTCGTTGTTGACCTACTCGGGAATGACCCTAAGGCGAGACCCTTCGGTACGAAACGCGAGAGCTAAGACGAGGTGTACGGTGTTCCAGGTCGGAAGTGAAGCCTCCTCTTATGAAGAAGATGAGCTCGAAGACCAGATACTTGACCGCGGTTTGAGGAACCCGCTATACGCGAGGCCCTGGCGGAGACCCCAGGTGGACGCACGCTGGAGAGGTTTAGCATTCTACGCAGTAGTAGCCCCCGCTTCTCTATCAAAGAGTCAACACTTCAAGATCCCTCTTGTCCTCCTCACAAAATTAACTAACTTAAATTATTAATTATAATAATAAACTTAACTATTAATCGATATGCATAATTTACTACTCTACTATTTTTTTCTTTTTATTTTACAAAACCAAAACCTTTTTCAAAAAATATTTTTATTAAAGAGCCCCTCCGTTTTATTTTTTTTTAAAACCAGATCAGTAAATTGATGTAAGGTTGAGTATGGGAAAATGTGATCCTTGGGGATACGATACTCAATACCTACCCAAGGAATTATACTATGCATGTCAGGTTCTCTGCCTATGTGTTGGTTTTACTTTCAAAAGTAAATATTGTTTACTTTATAAATTTAAAACCTGGTAAAACTGGTTTAGTAAAAATCAGTCATTTGACCAAAACCAAAGTTTCGGGATTAAAACACCAAGTTTTTGGCACCGGGAAAATGATATCTTTTTAATTACTAAAACCACGCACACCAAGCTTTTTGGCGCCGTTGCTGGGGACCACATTTGTTTCATGGAAAGACCCAAGTCACTTTGCTAATCGGTTTATTTTTCTTTTTCATTTTTCTTTTCACTTTATTTTTCCTTTTGTTTTTGGTCTTCTTTATTTTTCTTTTTCATTTTATTTCTGCTTTATTTTCGATTATTACGGTAGTTTTGGTTTTTCTTTGCAGGTTTGCTTCCGGATTGGCCACCTTGGAGAATTCCAGTGAGGACAGCTGAGACCACCAAAGTCATCAACTTTTATTTTGGAGGGTTTTTATTTCTTCTTTATTTGCGTTAGAGGTCGGTTTGTCATCCCTTGAAGATCGCCAGGTAAGTGCAGAAAATGTGGAAAAATGAGACCGGGTGAAGTTTTTAAAAAATTTAAACTGTTTTCGAACTTAAAATGGGGTTTTAAAAATTATTTTGGGGAAACCCGACTAAAAAATTTAAAACCGAACCCTTAAAAACAATTTTAAAATGGAAAAACGCGTAAAACGGGGATCTGAGCAGAGGAGCACGCCCGTGCCACCCTAGGTGGCACGCCCGTGCTTAAGCGTGCATATCAGAATTGGGGTTTTTAAGTCACTTTTTGACTTTTCAAAAACCAATTCATCTTCTACCTCTTGCTATATCCGTCGCCACCACCCTAAAATCCACCATTTTTCACCATTTTCCTTCATTTCAGGCTCCATTCTTCACTATAAGGTATGTATACTCAACCCCTAACATCTTTTATGTGTTTTATGTACATATATGTCCGTTTTCTTGAGTTTTAGAGTAGTTTAGGTTTTTGATGAAAATCTTAGATTTCTAGTGTTTGTGGCCCGAATTTGTGCATGATATTGTAGGAAAATTGTTAGGGGAACACTAGGATTGTAATGGTTAAGATTTTTTTGAGAAACCTTGTGAAAAATTTTTCAAGAAAACTAACAGGTCTGAAAACCCGTAGCATCAGTCAGGAGCACGACCGTGCACAACAGTGTGCGAGGGCGTGCTTGACTAGAAAACCGTTAGAAATTTCCCGCGTAACCAATCTGACCCACCAGACTAAGCACGACCGTGCACCCTAGGTGGAGGGGCGTGCTCAGCCCTAAAAAAACCCACCAGAACTTTTTAAGTTTTAAATTGAAGTTATTTTTGAAGTTTAAAATCAGTTTTAGGGTATTTTAGGCAAAAACCAGTTTAAACAGTTGAACCAGTAGGAACACGGATTGCAGACCGAGCCGCACGGCCATGCTCATCAGTTGAGCATGGGCTTGCAGCCACTGGACCTAAGCTGTTTATTTCTGCAAAAATACTTAAGTTTGTAAAGCTGAACTGATTCTGTTGTTTTGCAGGTTCATGCCTAGCATGAAGAGGCCAGCTTTGAGATCACCTTGAATTTTGTCAGATTCCCACCATTCGCCTCATTCACATCAGTCTGGAGAGTCACCCCCACTACCCTCACCTCATACATATACTTTTCAGCAAGAGGGTTGATATTCCTGATGTACTACACTCGTGGACGTACTTCAATAGGCATGGGACAGAGAGTTATGCTCGCAACCGACTGAGATTGATTAAGAGTAGATCATTGGGACCTCACCACCAGTAGACTATGATGCTCTTGAGTAGGTTGGGCTTGAGCCCAGGTTCACACACTTGCTATCTCATCAGTGGCACCGGTTCTTCAGGATCAGGGAGACGGTGTACAGGGAGCTCACTCTTGAGTTCCTTGCTTCATTTGTGTACGCTCCTCCTGCTGCAGGTGTTGACAGAGTTTTTACTAGGTGCATTGGGTTTAGGATGGCACAGAATTGATACATGATGACTTTAGCTGAGTTTGGGGTACGCATGGGATTATACAGGCAGAGAGAGACTACTGAGCCTATCTTTACTGACAGTCTTTACTGGTGGCCTGATGGCATGCAGGCACAAGAGTTCTGGACCACTATTTCTGAGGGTTGAGTGGGACCCAGAAAGCATAAAAGATCCAGCTTTTCTGACCCACTCCACAGGTGGATCCATATGATTATTGCCAGCACATTGGGGGCCAAGAAAGACAGCACAGGGGGCGTAAATGAGTGAGAGGCTTTCTTTCTCTACTGCATCATTGACGGGAGGCATTGTAATCTTGCCCACGCTATGGCCGAGTTTTTCACCCGCAGCTTCGGTACTACTACATCCAGTCTCATCTTCGGGGGCCCATATATCACTCGCCTCGCCACATCACTAGGGGTCCTTACCCCTGAGGCAGTGTCTGGACTGAAGGCCTTTGAGCGGGTCCGCTCCCTGGGTATTGAGACGATGAAGAATGTTGGGGTCATTGATAACGAAACGCTGAAGCTGATAGACAACAAAAAGGAGCTGTAGGATGAGAGAGCTGCTTATGAAGCAGCACGTGGGGAGAGAGACCTAGAGGAGAGAGGCGGGGCAGAGTCTTCAGCAGCAGCTGTTGTCAGAGGTCCAGAGTCATCGGCTGCTGCACCCAGACGCCAGAGCTCTAGACGTCGGATCCCCAGACGCCAGACAGTGCCATCAGCAGCTGCCACGCCCACAGTCAAGAGGTATGTTTCGCACTATCATGGATCGACTTGACACGTTGACTGCTGAGTTCCGGTCCTTCCGCGAGGACTTTTCCAGGAATATGGCCTCCTACCCTGGCTCTACCTCTACATCCCGCTCCAGCCGCCACTCCCGCCATGCCCGCTCGGTTTGATTTCTTTCTCTGCAGGTTTTCATGATGATGGTTTGTTGACATTAAACACTATTTTTATTTTCTTTTCCTTTTGTGGTTGTTTGTTGGATGTCTGTATTGACACTTTGGATGTTGTTTTATGTGGCATGCTTGGCGCATGCTAAGACTCGTACCACCCCGCTAGTGCTTCGGCACTAGTATCTATCTTAGGACGTAGTTATTATTTATCAAGTGGAAGTTGATTCGGCCATGCACCTGCCGCCGACAAGTTAATCCTAAAATAAACTAGTAGTTAAATGTCAATATTACAACTTTGGGACGTGGGTTTCTTAGGGTTGGATGCATACTATTTTGAGGTGATTTGTCCCTCACTGTTGACAGGTGAGCTTACCAGACCTTGAAGACCCTCGAAATAACATTAAGAACATAAATCATTTTTTGTAGTTTGAGCGGTAATGCGATCCTCGAACACACAACATAAACAAGAATCTACTATTGTTTCATACCAGGCAACATCAGACCCGAAGCAACACCTTTTTTTGCTATTGATTTCTCTTACAGTTTACATCTGCCTTTTACTTTTCTTCTCACACATTTAAAACTCTTTTTAGTAATATTTACGAAGCTGAGTAGTAAAAATTGTGTCCTTGGATTCGATACTCGGTACTTGCTCATTTCTATACTACTCACGATATGTACACTTGCATGTTGTGTTGGGCTTAGAATGTTAAGCAACTATCGTTTTAAACTATAAATTTAAAACTTGAAAGTGTCACATCACTTTTTTCGACTAAATTTCCTTTTTCACTAAGTTGTTGGCACTCACGCCGGGAACTTACCATTTTAAAAGAAAAGAAGTTTTAGTCTTTAAAACCCCACACTATCAATAATATGTCATATCGAGTCAAATCTAAGCATACAAACCTCAGGAAACAAGTGTGAGACCCCTGGAAAAACATGCTTAGTGTGAGACCCCTGGAAAAACATGCTTAACATTTGATGAGACCACATATTTAATCTACGTATACAAATCCTTTGAGCATTAAATTAATCCTTCTTCTTCAAACATGTTCTTTCCTGGTAGCTCTGATTGTGCTTCTTCCCAGCAGGAGACAGCCAACATGAAGGACACATCATAGTCACAGTCACAGGGTAATCTTGATGCTACCAACTCTTTTACATGCTTAAGTGCACCAGGCATCATCAACGACATGTTCTCACAGGGTTATGTCACCAACTTGAACCACACATCATTTACAGGCTTAGTGAATGCACCTGCAACCACACCAAATGATACAATCATCATGCACGACAGTTGGACTGATTTTGATTTCAGTGCTTTTAATTTCCTTACCCACAGCAATAACCACATACCAAATGTATCACCCGCATTAAATTCTCCTCATGGTCATAATTCCCTCGAGGCCGATACCACACACTTACGACCACTCGATTCTGACCATGTAGTTTCAGTCAATAATAATACAGCCCCAGCTCCTTTAACCCGCCTTACAGTTTCAGACGCAAAGAAAGAGAAATTAAGAAAGAACCAAGATCCAGCGAATCAGAGGATTAGATTTTCCCCTGAAACTAGCCAAACGGTTTTTCTTTTTTATTTTTTCGGTTGGGGTGTTACAACCTCTTTATTGTAGCGGACGATGTAATCTTCCACAGACTCATGATCTCGGCGTTGGCATAAGTGGATGTGCGCCTTGTCCTTCTTATGTTTCCGCTACTGGGAGAAATGTAAATCAAACTTCACGAGGAGAACGTCAAAATTGTCAATGGATCCTACTGGGAGGTTGTCAAACCATATCCTAGCAACGCCAGTGAGGGTTTGGACAAAAAGATGGCACCATGCGGGTATGGGCCATATAACAACGTTCCCGACCGCATGAAAATCGTTCAAGTGATCGTCCGGGTCCACGTAACCATCGTATTTCCCGATGCTGTTGGGAAGTTTGCACCCTTTTGGTATTGGTGCAATCGCTATCATCTTTGCGAACTTGGACCTCCCCGCGAAGGCTATCGGCCTATACGGTCTGGTCAATACCATATGTCACATCGAGTCAAATCTAAGCATACAAACCTTAGGAAACACGTGTGAAACCCCTGGATAAAAACATGTTTAACATTTGATGAGACCTCATATTTAATCTACATATACAATTCTTTTCAGCATAAAATTAATCCTTCTTCTTCAAACATGTTCATTCCTGGTAGCTTTGATTGTGCTTCTTCCCAGCAGGAGACAACCAACATGAAGGACACATCACAGTCACAGTCATAGTCACAGTCACAGGGTAATCTTGATGCTACCAACTATTTTACATGCTTAACACCAGGCATCATCAACGACATGTTCTCATAGGGTTATGTCACCAACTTGAACCACACGTCATTTACAGGCTTAGTGAATGCACCTGCAGCCACACCAAATGATACAATCATCATGCCCGACAGTTCGACTGATTTTGATTTCAGTGCTTTTGATATCCTTACCCACAGCAATAACCACATACCAAATGTAGCACCCGCATTAAATTCTCCTCATGGTCATGATTCCCTCAAGGCCGACACCACACACCTACTACCACTCGATTCTGACCATGTAGTTTCAGTCAATAATAATACAGCCCGGCTCCTTTAACCCGCCTTACAGTTTCAAACGCAAAGAAATAGAAATTAAGAAAGAACCAAGATCCAGCGAATCAGAGGATAAGATTTTCCCCTGAAACTAGCAAAACGGTTGTTCTTTTTTATTTTTTCGGTTAAGGTGTTACAGCCTCTTTATTGTAGCGGACGATGTAATCTTCCACAGACTCATGATCTCGGCGTTGGCATAAGTGGATGTGCGCCTTGTCCTTCTTATGTTTCCGCTACTGGGAGAAATTTAAGTCAAACTTCACGAGGAGAACGTCGAAATTGTCTATGGATCGAGCTGGGAGGTTGTCAAACCACACCCTAGCAACGCCAGTGAGGGTTTGGACAAAAAGATGGCACCATGCGGGCATGGGCCATATAACAATGCTCCCGGCCGCATGAAAATCGTTCAAGTGATCGTCCGGGTCTACGTAACCATCGTATTTCCCGATGCTGTTGGGAAGTTTGCACCCTTTTGGTATTGGTGTACTCGTTATCCTCTCCGCAAACTTTGACCTCCCGGCGAAGGCTCTAGGCCTATACGTTCTGGTCAATACCATATGTCATATCGAGTCAAATCTAAGCCTACAAACCTCAGGAAACAAGTGTGAGACCCCTGGATAAAAACATGCTTAACATTTGATGAGACCGCATATTTAATCTACATATACAAATCTTTTGAGCATTTAATGAATCCTTCTTCTTCTTCAAACATGTTCTTTCCTGGTAGCTCTGATTGTGCTTCTTCCCAACATGAGACAACCAACATGAAGGACACATTACAGTCACAATCACAGGGTAATCTTGATGCTACCAACTCTTTTACATGCTTAAGTGCACCAGGCATCATCACCGACATGTTCTCATAGGGTTATGTCACCAACTTGAACCACACGTCATTTACAGGCTTAGTGAATGCACCTGCAACCACACCAAATGATACAATCATCCTGCACAACAGTTGGACTGATTTTGATTTCAGTGCTTTTGATTTCCTTATCCACAGCACTAACCACATACCAAATGTATCACCCGCATTAAATTCTCCTCATGGTTAAGATTCCCTCGAGGCCGACACCACACACCTACTACCACTCGATTCAGACCATGTAGTTTCAGTCAATAATAATACAGCCCCGGCTCCTTTAACCCGGCTTTCAGTTTCAGATGCAAAGAAATAGAAATTAAGAAAGAACCAAGATCCAGCGAATCAGAGGATAAGATTTTCCCCTGAAACTAGCCAAACGGTTGTTCTTTTTTATTTTTTTGGTTGGGGTGTTACAACCTCTTTATTGTAGCGGACGATTTAATCTTCCACAAACTCATGATCTCGGCGTTGGCATAAGTGGATGTGCGCCTTGTCCTTCTTATGTTTCCGCTACTGGGAGAAATTTAAGTCAAACTTCACGAGGAGAACGTCGAAATTGTCTATGGATCGAGCTGGGAGGTTGTCAAACCACACCCTAGCAACGCCAGTGAGGGTTTGGACAAAAAGATGGCACCATGCGGGCATGGGCCATTTAACAACACTACCGGCCGCATGAAAATCGTTCAAGCGATTATCCGGGTCTGTGTAACCATCGTATTTCCCGATGCTGTTGGGAAGTTTGGACCCTTTTGGTATTGGTGCACTCGCTATCCTCTCTGCGAACTTTGACCTCCCCGCGAAGGCTCTAGGCCTATACGGTCTGGTTAAGTCACCGTCAGCGCTGTTCGCATGGGTATTATGCGTGGCTATGATGGAGCGGGAGTTGTGCTGGAAACTTCGAGAGTTGTGACCTTCAATCAACTTATAAGAAAGGAATGATGGGGTCATACGAAGGGAGACGACTGCTAGGTACTTAAAGAGACTCCAATGTACAGGCACAAAAATGGTGTTGGCTTACTAGGTGTAACATAACATGTCCATACAAAGAACGGCTGACCTTCTTGATATAGGACATGCATGGGCCAAACATCACTAACCCTTAACCCGTCATGGGCCTGGGCCCGAGTTAAGGGCTTGCCTCCCTTCGGCTCAATATATTAATACAAGAGCTGTAACACCCCGTTAATCTATTTATGACTAAAATTGAACAAATACGGTTTTAACTCGTACGTGATACAATAACGAGGTTAAAACATACTAGATTAACATTAGAAGGTTTAGAACTTAAACATTCTTAAGTTATGGTAGTGTAAGAGTAATTTATTTACACAACTATTTCGTTCGACAACCCAAAATAACAAAGTTTTAAAACCCATGATTACAAAAGTCTTTCGGAAGCGTTTGATATTTAAGCATTCGGTTCTTGTATCATCGATGATCACCTTCGACTTCCCAATCTTCGTACCTAAGATTTTTACACATTATACAAACTATTTATGATTAGCGAATCGCATGGGATTGAATAAAATCAAGGAACTAATCAAGAAAAAGAATATATATCCTGCCGTAGGCTACGGTTCGTGCCTTCTGAACCTCAACAACTCAGCCGTAGCCTATGGCCATCGAGCCGTAGGCTACGGTTCGTGCCTTCTGGTCTAGTTTCTCAACTTGATCGTAGGTTACGCCCTTCAGACCGTAGCCTACGGATCTGCTGGAACCCTTTAAAACTTGTTCTAAATGGGTTGAATCCGCGTATACGTTCTATGATTGAAGTATGTATCCCATGACTTTCATATAGGAGCTAATTTACCTCTTTTAAGCCAATATCAAACACATTTGAACCTCCTATCACTAGATCAACATCCAGGTTTTACAAAATCAAATAGGGTGATAATAATCCTTCTTGACCTGTTTAAAATCCAACAAGCCAAAACGTGTACGTGGCGGATCCCTAAGGTTTCCTATGTATACCTGATGCTCATCTAACCAATTCGCTTGCATTATTCGCATACATGATTACCAGAATCATCAATGATAGGTTAGGTAATCTACATATGACACGGTCGAATTCATTATCTCTTATTCAATTAAACGCAACTACCTGAGATTCCCTGCCATGTGATGTGTCCTATCACTAAGAATTGAGTCGTGACTTGACAATGGAAATATCCATTCAATTCTTTATACCGTTGTGGCAACGCCTCATGTCTATGGCCACATGTGCCACTTCTCGCGGTCATACTTTCCTGGTCCGAGTGACTTGTATATCGGATCCACTTATGCATCACAAGACATTTGGGAATCACAAGAGCGTTACATTGTTATGGCCTTACTATTGATATAACTCACATTTACCCATGTAAACAAGTCATGGTGATGACTTACCTTACTCGTGCCCCTTTAGCTTCAATTCCTTGCCCGATCTACTCCCTGAGGTCTCCTTCTTGACACCTAAATCCATTCACATAGACATTTAGGCATTGGTCGTTAGTCATGATTTCAAACAACCAAACGCATTTATCTACAATATGTCTATGCTAATCGTATCTATAAGCGTCTCAATGAAGTCGAGACTCATTGTGGCGTTTGTCAAACACTTGGTGGACAATATTTTTCAAACTTTATGTATTGGCCATCTAGACCATGAAGGTCCTACCCATATAAATTTTAAGGCTCATATCATATAATTAACATTATTTTCACCATCCTTCACAAATTAAAGATTTCAACATACACTATATTGTCAAGAATCATAGGTTCTTACTTACGACCCATAAAACCACCAAGTTCATAAGATGATATTCAAAGATTTCCCCACCTAGGTTGATATTTTCATGATTTTACTCAAGATTAATTCGTGTTAAGGCTCTCCAATACCAGAGACGCCTTCCTTAGCCAACAATTCATCAAAATCATATACCCTAGAATCTCATCATCACCACATAGGCCAATAATATGACAATTTGGATGGGATTAAAAGTTACCTAAATGATGGTTAGGCCTTAGATGATCAGGATTTGACGCATGCAAGGATCAACACCTTGATTTGGCTTGCAATTGGACTAAATTCAGGCTTGGGACTTTTGTGTGTGTGGCTTGGGTTTCTTGATGAAAAATAAACCCCCATATTATTATTTTTTTTTTTGTTTTATTAAACTCTTCCATTAACTATGGTATATTAGCAGTTTCAGTTCCTCTAGTGTTCATGACTTGTTTTGGTTAAATCACTAACCAAGTTATGTTACAAGTCTAGCTTAACGTATTCTACTAATGGGGTTAACCCGTTTTTATGCCATATTGGGGAAATATTAATGTTTTCTCATCCCGAGTTTTATTAATAGACACCTTTTTTATTTGTTTAAGTAAGGATTATGATAAAACGATTTTTGGGGCGTTACAAGAGCACGTGGTAATTAATGCTGATGTGAGAGAAAGAGTGTACCATGTTATAGAGCCACGTTGCGCACCTGGAGTGGCTGCAGGCGGGTACTTTTATGACGGGCAGAATGCTTTGACTTGTGAAGGCGTCTGACGTGACATCTGACGGGTTGCAGAGCGACGTGTAGTGTACAGTACCCTAGCAGTACTGTACGTAACATGGCTTCAGCATGTTCCGCATAGGGGCTGTCATGTCGTTGTACATTGGCAGGGTGGTTTGTCTACCCCTGACACGCGTCGTCTTCCGGTTGGACGAGCGTGCGCCCAGGCTCTGACCGGATCTTCCTAATTCAGGATCATCCGTACATCCTCGTACTTGCATACGATGTTCCCGGTTTGTCTCGCGCGTGTGTCCCCGCACGGAGGATCATTCTTGCCAATGACGTACTTGTGCGCGGATGAAAAGTTGCGCAACATTCATGCGCATGGAAGCTTCCGCCGACGCTTGGGAGTTTAGTTAGTTTTATATATAGGTTAGGGTTATCTTTATCCGCGCGAGGATTTGGGACCCTATCCCTTCACGCATACTATGAGATGTTTTTATTTATTTGTTTATTTATATATAGTTTTTAAGTTTCTACGGTGCAAATCCACTTGAGATTTCTTAAACATTTGATTGATAAGTGTTTCTAGATGAATTTCACCACAATTTGTGTCATGAGTTTTGTATAAAGCATAAACCCAACCCTTTAAAACAAACATCATCATACACTTTCATTGCCAACTCTCCACTTCAACTCATCAATAAGGTCCTCTCTCAAGGTTTGAGCCAATTCGACCCTTGGCTAACACAACTCAACAATCAAGTCCTTTGTCAAGGTTGAGCACTAAACCATGGCACTTTGTCTAGACATGTCATCATTCATCAGGAGCACTCTATGACTATGAAAATAAATATAAAACTCACAGCCTTTCACACCCATGTCTTCAAGAAAAAGAAATGCTAGAAATTGTGCAATACCCAAAGAATGTGTTAGTTTGCATTAATTTGTGAAGAGCTCAAAGCAGGAATTACATAAGAAGGATACCATACAAAATATTGGTCTGCTATGTCACCTCGAGAACCATGGTGGGTCACAGCCTTGCACCCTTGCTTCATGTTTAACTTGGGTAGGCAAATGTAGCAACTTTGAGTCGTTGCTTATAACCGAGTCACATTGGATTATGTTTCATCTCACACAAAACCAATCACATTAACAAAAGGAAAGAAGCCAAACAAGTCAAAGGTTGCCAAAGGTGTGTTTGAACTTTGAAGGCATAAAACCTCTCTTAATTAGATCAATTTATTCAAACTAGTTATCATATTTGACATAATAATTGTAGTAAGAAAATTTGCAAACACATATTTTGGACCAACCCAACCTTACATGTTTTGAAATGACACGTTACCCAACATCTCGTCTGACTCATTATGTCACATCTAATCAACAGGTTTAGTTTGCACACTCACCATGTAAAGGACTAGTTTCTCTGCTAAGGGTGGACTCTGATTTGTAATCAGGGGGTCAAAGGCGCCACTGCTGTAGAGAGAGTGGGTGTCAAGGAGCAGCACCCCTAGAACGAAAACCAGAATTATAGAGAAGAACCACATGGATATTTAAGAAACTGTACTTCAAAGATCCCGCCATTAAACTCAACATCTGAGTTGAATTTGTTAAACATATGGCGTGTTAACTCTTTTCTTCAATAAGACGTTTGCAACATAAATGGCATTCAACTAAACTACCATAACGGTTCTTGGGCGTTTGCTGTGACATCAGTATATATAACAACAATCTAACCGCACGATTTAGCTTGTATAGTAAAACAACAGCACATGAGTTCAGTATTAAATACACTTACCAATGCAATGAAGTTCCCTGTATGACGCTTTTCAATTCTTGCGTGTGTTCCTAGTTGCCCCAAGTACTTTCTATGAACTAAAATACAAGAACCAGTTAATATCTTTTAGTGATGGCAATAACAAAACCATTATTGTGTTTCTTACAGAGCATAACATGATTATCTTGCAGGCATTTACAACATAACCAATGTAAATAAATATAGAAGCATCTTTTCTTCAAGAGTATATTGGAATTTGTTAAAGAAACTGGAACTGAAATCTCTCAAAGCTGGTTTCTAAAGGCTTGAGGCGCTTACGAGTCTAATACGTAAAAACAATCAAAGGGACAAAGAAATCAAGAAAAACCTTATTGATAAAAAGGTGGATTTGTAAAACACATTAGACAGAAGCGAACTTCCGATTGTAAAATAAAGTTTATTTAGTTATACATAGAGCAGCGCCTTGGCTTTTAGGACCTAATCGGCAATTCCTTGTGGTGCACTGAGAGTCCCATAACCTTTGAGTTTGAAGGTCGTAGGTTGAAGTCTCACTTAGAGCAAAAACTAAGTCAACGGTTTACCAAAGTAGGCCTTTGAATGGTGGTGGGCTGGGTAACCAGCGCGTCAACGTTCAAGGGCGTGGGTGCCTTTTGTCATTGGGTTTACCCAGGTGATTTTGCTTTCTATTGGTTGTTAAAAAACAAATACATTGCATTATTATTAATCAATGAAGACACAACTTCTTTAATCACCAATTAATACCACAACACAATCACAGCCATCAATCAAAAACCCTAATGACCATAACAATTAAACAAATTTAACAACAAAACAAATCAATTAAACAGTAATTAACTTCATTTATTATATCCCAAACCCTAATCAACACATTCCACAACCATACCATATAATCCGATAGCAACAACGATCTACATAAAAAAAAATGTCCATCTCTTCTACATATTAATCCAAACCCCCACTACAAAACATCAATAACATTAACAGAACCATCAGAACTCAAACTATTCGAACCATGACTCAAATAACACATCGATCTAACAGCCGTTAACTTCTTCCGTTGCAGACACCGAGGCGCAAAAGATCTCGAGGGCAAAAACGGTAATTCACTGTCGGTAACGGTTGTTAAACCTCCGGTAGGTTCTTGTGACGAGATGGGTGACGATGGTGTGACGCGGTGGAGATTGAGGTGGATCTGGTGGTCCGGTGACCGGAGATGGGATCTAGCGTTGATTTTGGAGTCACGGAGTTGGGCTAAGGCGCCGGGTTTAAGGAAGCGGAGGTAGTTGGGTTCGGGTTTAGTGGTGGTGGGGTGTGGTCTGGTGCGACGGTTCATGGTGGTTGGTGAGGGTAAGGTTAGAGAGAGAAAGTGGTTTTAGAGAGAGAGAGAGAGAGGTGTGGGGAATGGAATGGGAAGGAGAGGCGGGATTTTATTAGGAGAAGGGGCGGGAAGTGGAGGGAAAGTTTGGGAGATTGGAAATGTTAATTGGAAAAATAATAAATGGTTAAATGTGGTCCTCAACTCAATCTTTTTTTTTTTGCAAAACGAGTCCTTGTGTTTTTTTTTTAACTTGAAAGTCGACTATTTTGTATGATGATGACAAATTGACAATCATTGTTAACTTAAGACTAACAAGGGACATGATAATAATAGACTTTTTTAACCTGGGTGGACTTGGAATAAGGCACATGATAGTATGATAGTACACATTTGGGTGAACTTGGTATTGTATTGATAATGATATTGAATTGTATTGTTATAGTGTTGATCCGGTTAATGATAATAAGGTACATGATGATAATTAGGGGCGATAATTCTTAACATGATATGAGATATGATATGACCTGAACCCAATATGAAACAAATAGGTTTGGGTTAGATGACACGCTTCTGTTTTCTTAAATAGGTCAATAGGAATGAGACTTGTTAAACAGTGGGTTGACATGTTAATCTGTTTAAAAGTTTTTAGACTAATAAGGCAATAATTGGCTTTTTTAAACATGGTGGATGTGGTGTGGAGCACATGATACCATTGTGACGTGTGTAGTGTAGAACTTGAAAGGTCATAAGTTTTTTTTGTTTAAAATTATGCAAGTGTCTAATTGTAAGGGTCGGGATTCATCTTATGCGGTTTGATGGTAAGTGACATCGTATGTTTTTGAACAATAAGCTTGTAGAAGAAATTTGCGACCGTAAACCAATTTTTTTGTTGGATATTGGTTGGCCCGTTAGAAAATAAATATTATGAAAAAATAAGATTGATAATGTATTTCAATTGAACATGGTAAAATCCGAATTATAAAAATCCAATGACGATTTATATCTACAATAACTTAGAATATAAAACAGGTTAGATATGCCAACTTAAGACTCGACTAACCTAGTAGTAGAGTTAATAGAGGATAAAGTCGAGTATGTGTTTATTTAGTTTGAAAAGTTTTTGTATTTATCAAACTGTAAATCGAATGTTAGATTCAACTTTCCAAAATAAAATTGTGATCTGGTTACATATATCGGTTGTTATCCATATATAACAGCCAACACTAAGATCCAACTTTGTTTTTCCGAAGAATTTCATACATCCCTTTACAAACTTGCTTACCATATATGTCCAACCAACACTAAGATCCGACTTAGCAAACACCATACGCCTTTGGAAGGTTGTTCAGATTACTTTACGAGACAACCAACCAAAGTTGTTCTTTTAAGATATAGTAAAAAGTTTTGTTATGTTAATGCATAAAGTAGCAGGATCCTTTTTATGGCATCATATCTCAATCATATTTGAAAGAAGTAGCCAAGTGATCAATACCTAATATGTTATTAGAAGCCAAAGAATCTTAACTAAATAGGTGGCATATATTAGAGGGGACGGGGCGTCACTAGAATTGGGCAGGGGTACCTCACTACCAGCACGGTGACACCGCCGTCACTCGTGTTGGTAGGGGTCCCGTGAACCAATTTCTGGTTCTTGTTACCGTGCTGGTACAAAGAAACGGTCTTTTTTCTTGACCAATAAATAGTTGCCACGTTTTTTCCCCTTTGACCGTTAAATTATGACAGTTTTTTATTTTTTGACCGTTTAAATTTTGACTGTTTTTTATTTTTTTACCCTATATAAATCATATCTTCACATAAAATTTTACACAACTACATCTTTTAATATGGGTGGTGGTAGTATGTTTCCGAATACGTATCGTCGTCGATGAAGACGATCATCCCGTCCCGCAACACATCAACCGACTACACACACCAATAACACAACCGACTGCACACACACCAACACAACCGACAACACATCAACCAACTACACACCCACCCACTATACAACCTCCCCCCACATTTGAATATTACGAGCCACAAGATCCTGACGATTTGACCACCGGAGAATTGATTTACGCATATGATTACGTAATGAATCTACTACAACTAGGAACAATACGGGTTGGAGATGTTGTCCGAGTACCGAAGCGTGTCAATCCTCCTATAGTGCGAAACCCACCGGTCCCGGTACAAAACCCTCCGGATGAAGGTTATGAAAATGATCCCGAGGCCGAATACATAAATAATTCGGATGAAGAAATGTATTGCCCGACACCCGAAAGTGAGGGATATCAATATCACTACGAGAGGTCGGACGGGCGTGATAGTGATCGTGAATTCGTGACGTTTCTTCGCCCGAGTCAATTGCGTATTCTTTCTTTTTTAGCTATGTTTAAGTAGTATTTTAATTAGGTTTATGTATATGCTTAATTAATGTTTTAATTAGGTTAATTATGTTTGTATTTTGAGTGTTATTTTTTTAATGGTTAACTTTCATTAAAGATTAAACAACATTAAACATTAAACAACGTTAAACATTAAACAATAAACAACATTAAACATTAATCATTAAACATATCGCGCAACAATCGCCATGTCGCAAAGTGGATGAAGTTATTCCCGTGTGCATGGTAATAGTCGCGGCGCGTGAGTTGGATTGCAATGTTTTCTTGAAGTAGGGTGCCTCTCCATCGTGGCGTCATATAGGGCGTTCCAATGGATACACTTGAACCAGAGAGCATGCCACTTACTAACGAGCGAATCCTTGGGGCGATCATTTGCGCCGGTTATTTCATTGAATTCCACCGACACCCAGTTCCAAAACGAACCTCTTCTCAAATCGGTAGCATCGTTTGAGTTTCTCACTCTCAAGTATGCCCTAGTTAACACGATCTCCTCATTTACATTCAACGAGACCATTTTAACGATATGATTAAAGATAACCGGTTTTTGTGTGATTTTGGTATTGAGGTTTATGGGGTTTTTATAGAACAAAATCTAACAGTAAGAATTCTTGAATTATGATTGTAACGGTTACTTTTGTAAACGATTAGAAAATTAATTACCGTTTAAAAATAAAAAAACGGTTACTTTTTTTGAATTTAAATGAAAATATAAAATGAAAGAATCAGTGGAGTTGTTGCCTCTAAAAACGTGTTTGAGTAAAGTAAATCAGTGAAGTGAAGTGATGTGGCAATGTAGGATTGGCTAAAATCAGTGAAAGAAAAAAACTAAAACTAGGAGTGCCCCTAGCTCCCTTAATTAGTAAGTTATTTTTACCCCATAATTAAACAAACTTTTCATTGCAATTAAAACCAAAGAATCTTCTAACAAAGAAAAATACAAACAAATAAAATGGAAGTTTCAAAACACGCCTATGAAAGAAGCAAAACAATCACACATTACAATTTTTGTTACTCTAGAATTTTGATTGTAGCTTTTCCACAACACTTTTATCCACTTGGAATGTCTTTGCCAAAATATCCCCTGGAATTGGAGGGTTTGCACCAAAAACAGCATTTGCAATTGTTATGGCACCCGGGTTTTGACTGCTCAATGCAGCAATAGCCACTGCATACCCATTCCCGACATTCTGTTGGAAATGCACAAGTCCTACCGGGAACACGAACACATCACCCTTTTGCAGCACCTTGGTGATAAAACGGTTATCGGGGTTAGATGTCACAAACCCAACTCGTAGAGTCCCTTCAATAACTGTAAGAATCTCAGTGGCTCTTGGGTGAGTGTGAGGTGGATTGAGTCCCCATGGTGCGTAGTCAATACGAACCATTGAGATGCCTAAAGTGTTTAGCCCAGGTAACTGAGCTGCAAAGACCGTGGTGACCCTTGATCCCACTGCGTTTGAAGTGTTACCCCTAAGGTGTAGCCCGCTGAAGAAGAAATCCTCAGCTTGAACTTGCTTCGGGTCCTTGCATACTAGACCATTTACTTTCACTGTGCATTAATTAAACATGATATTATCATCTGACTATTTGAATAAGTTAATTTGTTAAAACTTATAAGAAATATACCTGAGGTGTTGGGATCGGCTACGCAAAAATCTTGGAGGGGTTTAGGCTCGTAGGCGAAGGCAAGGCAGGCAAAAGTAAGAGCTACAAAGCTCAAGATGATGAGTTTGCTTGACATTTCTTTTAATTTGCTGAACTATGTAGGTTGAGATGTTTTTTGGTTGTGTAAAAAGCTGCTTTGTGTCTTCATATATATAGAGCTAATCTGCATGGAGGAATGGTTCTTGAATAGTTTGAATATTATTGTTTATGCAGCGTCCTTCTGCATACTAAAATACCATTAAATATTGCCGTCCAACGTAGGCTTATCCTGGATTGTATTAATCAAGTATGTTGAGAATCATGATATATAAGCTGGAAGTGGTCAGCCGGTTTTTAAAAATTTAGCTAGTGATCCACTCGGTTTTTGGTGCCAAGAATTGGTCAATTATTATTTGTTAAGGCCTTGAATTTTCTGCTACGTACGTAACTTTTAACTAAAGTTGCATTGCATTTTTTTGAGAACTCATCGTCACACTATAACCCAAATAAGAGAACTCATCTTAAAAGACTGGTCTAATGAGAGAGAGAGATAGAGAGAGAGAGAGAGAGCCCATTTGGGTTATAAACCCCACAATTGTTGCTCATACGAGAGAGAGAGAGAGAGAGCGAGAGAGTGTCCTGTACCTTGCAACGGTTCCGGTCTATAACAATCGACCCTCCTTAGGGGCCAACGTTCTCATTGGTTAGGGTTTGCTCCATCCAAGCCACCACTCTGTGGGTCACCACTACGAGACTCTTTGGTCACGACTGGCTCCCCCTACGCCACCACACAGAGTCTGGCTCTTATACCAATGTTACAATCCAAACATGAGAACTCATCATAAAAGACTAGTATGATAAGAGAGAGAACCCATTTGTCACACCCCGACAGCGCACAACGGAAGGCAAGTCATGAGGTAACGGAAGTTGTTACCATAAAGTTTAGCAATGCACATGAAGATACGTATGGACATCTTGCAACCACCCTCTAGCCAACACATTTACGTTTCCGGTCTTAAGAAAGTTAATAAAAACATGTCATGACCAAAGTGAAGTGGAGTTACATAGTTATTGTTTTACAAATTATTTAAAATTAAAACAAAAACATTGTTCATAGTTTTATGGACCCAACATCATGTCCAATGTAGTGCCCGCTAAACCCACTCTCATAATCCCTAAGCATCATCAGTACATGAAAAACATGCTTTTAAATATCAACAAAATGTTGGCGAGTTCACAGGTTTTATAGCAACTAAACATATATGTAATCTTAATTAAAGAGTATTTTAGATTACAACTCGAAGAGAACCAAGTAGACTAGCTAGGTCTAACAAGGATGATGTTAACCTAAGGCTCTTAATCAAACCATAACAATTTGCTTCTCGAAACCTGACCCCTAAATCAGAGGAATTTGTGGGTTATGTTTTTCCATTAGACCCACTCCAGTGGTCTGAAAAGGGGCGTCAATCCAATAGATCTACTAACATAAACCACGACTCTAATCTTAAGAGCCAATGATTAAGAAGTGCAGGGAAGTGTCCTTCCGGTGGGACTGACGAGGTACTCGTAGTAACAACTCGTACACCTGCCTAAGGCCATCAAATGTCCTACAATTCTAGTCCTACCCTTCATACAGCATGTTAATCCCACGATGTTAAAATGTTCAATAACATTTAAAGAAAAGGGGTTGTGAAACTCACCTTAACCGTAGCAATTCACGAAATCGACAAACCTCGATCCTTTACTTAGTACACCCTATAATCCATAAGGTTATTTTAGTAATTACCCTACGTCTAATCAAGTCATTCACCAAACCTCTTTGACTTAGTTTAGCCAAAGCGATTATGTTTCCATTGACCCTTACCCTATCAACCCTTTGGTTATTCCAATATCCGATTTAGTTTTAATCCTTTCACACATGAATATCATAGCAAATTATCCATTCCTTAGGTCTACATTTACACATATGATCATTCAATGCTAAAATCCTCATAACCCATTACCATAATCTATCATAATGTAATCATACACATGCAAGTAACACATATCCTTTGCTACTATATTAAGACTCATATTTATATGGAGCCGTTCCTAGTGAAACGTATCCTCTACTAGTAAACACGATTTACATATAGACATTTCTAGGCTTCATGATAATATTCCCAAAAAGTCATTTCACATATGAATCATCGATCATATAATTTATCTTATATTACCAATCCTAGTTAATATACTGTTCGAATGCACAATAAAGCCTATCCTAGCAACTTTCATATTAACCAAGTTCCCAAATTCATCGTATCAACTTAGAAATCTTTTATACACTTAACTTAAGTTCTAGAATCTGTATTTAAGTTATAAAAGAAGACTAATTTGCTGTTCCAATCGAATCATAAAACTTAACCGTTCTATGCCTTAAAAATCACATTTCGGTGACTTTTATAGCATAGTTTCGCACTGTATTCATTTGTTACCATGGTAAACATATTATACACCTTATATAATGACTTTTATATCCATTTAGACACATAATAAGCTGTTTTGGATCAGATCTAAAAATAAGTGTCCTAGACACGTAAAACTAGTCGAAAACATGCGTTTTTGCGCATCTTTTGTAACCATACTTAGACTTTTAACATGGGTCGTTCATGTATACCTTATTACACTCTAATTTACATCCAAATAATTTGTAAAAACTTGTTCTAAATCAGTTTTAGAAAATCCGTTTCAAAAGGTCATATCTTGGCGTTTTAAGCCGATCAACATTTGTTGATCGTACATGCAAGGTCTTTCAAGCGTGTAGATCCTACTTAAACTTGTTTTATACTATTTTAGGCTTATTAAAACTATTAAACACCTTCATGATCAGATCTGGAAATTAGCTTATTATCACCCAAAATTCATCATCTATCATTGCACAAACATGAACTTATAACTCAAACCAATTATATTTCAATATCTTCATCTCTATACCATTTATCTAAACCATCATAAACATAAAAATCTCTTTTCATTTCAGATCTAAAACCCTTTTGAAAATCCAATTGCATGTTAACAAAATCAAATGATCTAAGCTCAATCTATCATCTAATCACATAAACAATCATCTTCACACATAAACACACACACACACACATACATACATACATACATACATACATACATACATACATACATACATACATACATACATACATACATACATACATACATACATACATACATACATACATACACACACACATATATATTCGTTACCATTTTCCATTTTATCTTAGTCCCATTGTTTATCTTACAAGACCCACTTTTATATCTTTGTTTTATTTGGTGAAAAACTTGACTAATACAGAAAATACCTAAGATTTAAAACAAGATTTTTGGCTTATGAACATACCTTAGAATTTCTTGTAATGTGGTGGGTTTTGATGTTCATCTCTCTAAAATTTTGGGTTTTTGGCTTCAAATCACCATAAAAGATTAACCTATCTATTCTTGTGAGTCCATTTTTATAATGATATATGAACAAAAGAAGAAGATTTGGGTGTGTGTGTGGGTGTTTCTCAACCAAGAAGAAGAAGAAGAATAGGGAGTTGAATGTGTGTGTGATAAAGTGGTGTAAGAATGAAGAATGTTTAGTGTAGGTGGGGTTTATGGAGAAAATCCATTGCAATTAAAACCAAAGAATTTGAACTTGACAAAAAAAAAATACACACAAATAATTCAAATTGGAAGTTTAAAACACCTATGAAAGAAGCAAAACAATCACACATTACAATTTCTGTTAATCTAGAATTTTGATTGTAGCTTATCCACCACACTTTTATCCACTTGGAATGCCTTTGCCAAAATATCTCCTGGAATTGGAGGATTTGCACCAAAAACAGCATTTGCAATTGTTATGGCGCCCGGGTTTTGACTGCTCAATGCAGCAATAGCCACTGCATACCCATTCCCGACGTTTTGTTGGAAATGCACAAGTCCTACTGGGAACACGAACACATCACCCTTTTGTAGCACCTTTGTGATAAAACGGTTATCCGGGTTGGATGTCACAAACCCAACTTTTAGAGTCCCTTCAATAACTGTAAGAATCTCGGTGGCTCTTGGGTGAGTGTGAGGTGGATTGAGTCCCCATGGGGCGTAGTCAATACGAACCATTGAGATGCCTAAAGTGTTTAGCCCAGGTAACTGAGCTGCAAAGACTGTGGTGACCCTTGATCCCACTGCGTTTGAAGTGTTACCCCTAAGGTGTAGCCCGCTAAAGAAGAAATCCTCAGCTTGAACTTGCTTCGGGTCCTTGCATACTAGACCATTTACTTTCACTGCGCATTAATAAAACATGATATTATCATCTGACTATTTGAATAAGTTATTTTGTTAAAACTTATAAGAAATATACCTGAGGTGTTGGGATCGGCTACGCAAAAATCTTGGAGGGGTTTAGGCTCGTAGGCGAAGGCAAGGCAGGCAAAAGTAAGAGCTACAAAGCTCAAGATGATGAGTTTGTTCGACATCTTCTCTTTTAGTTTGCTGAATTATAGGAACACACAGTAGTTTGAGATGTTTTTGGTTGTGCAATAAGCTGCTTTGTGTCTTCATATATATAGAGCTAATCTGCATGGAGGAATGGTTCTTGAATAGTTTGTTTATTAAATATATGCCGTCCAACGTAGGCTATATCTTGTGATTGTATTAATCAAGTATGTTGAGAATCATGATATATAAGCTGGAAGTGGTCAGCCGGCTTTTAAAAATTTAGCTAGTGATCCACTCGGTTTGTAGTGTCAAGAATTGGTCAATTCTTATTTGTTAAGGCCTTGAATTTTCTGCTACGTACGTAACTTTTAACTAAAGTTGCATTGCATTTTTTTGGAAAGATTTATATTGAAATGGGACATTATATTACGGGATTAGCTAAGGAGTGGAATGAGCTTACACAAGATTAAGTTGACAAATAATTAGGTGGTGTTTGTTTTTTTGTTGGAAGCACTTCTAACCACTTATGTCTGCACCGTGCAGACGCGGGCAGACATAAGAGACGCGCAGACCGTTTGATTTTTAGAAGACAAACCCCTTGAAAAGTTCTTCCAAGCCTCTTCCCCAAGCAGACATGGATCATTCACTTCTTACCTCTTCTCACAAACAAAACACTCTTCCCCTCATCCTCCTCATCAAAACCCTAGAACCCAACCCGCCTCCCTCCCCCCTCCGCCTCTCTCCAGCCACCTCCCTCTCTCTCCGGCGTCCTACGGCCTCCTCCGCCCATCTCCTCTCTCCTTCGCCCTCAACAGCCCACGTCGGCGATCCATACCCACCACCTTGCTGCACCGGAACACCTTCCGGCACCGCCACAACCGGTGGCTGTAGCGGAGGTTCACGACAGTTCACTCCACAACCGAATTAGTACCAGACCCATCACAGTCTTGACAGAACAAAGCACGATTCTTTATTGGTATGTTATTAAACTTTGATATTTTGTTAGTTCAAGCGTTATTGGTTCATCACAGTCATGTCAGTTCAAGCTTTATTGGTTGTAGTGATATGTTTGTTCATATGTATTTTGTTATTAGTATTAATTAATTAATTTTGACAAATTAAAATACATTGTTCAAATGTTTAGATTTTGTTATTAGTAACAGATTTGATATTTTTTGTTTTGGTTATGGTATGTTTAGATTTTGTTATTCGCATATTTGTGGTGGATTATGGTTATGGTTTTGGATTATGCTGTAGAGTGCAGACGTTAAAAAACAAACAGTCTTCCTCTTGCAGACTGCAGACCTTTGGTCCACCTCTTCTTCTGCAGATGTCTGCAGATATGGTCCGCAGACTGCAGACATTTTTACCTCTTGAAAAACAAACACCACCTTAATATGCTCAATGTAGGAGGACGAATGAACTCTTATACTCCATTTCTACAAAGTCCTCATGGTCTCCATGAGCAATTACTAGTGATATATGTTTAATACACAGGGCATGCCATATATTATGTTAAAAAGAATGGCAAAGCGTTGGAGTTAATTAAGAGTGGGAGCTCAACGGTTCGAACCTCAGTAACATCATCACACTACAACCCAAATAGGAGAATCATCCTAAAAGACTGGTCTAATATGAGAGAGAGAGAGGGAGAAGGGAGGGATAGAGGGAGAGAGAGAGAGGGAAAGGGAGAGGGAGAGGGAGAGAGAGAGCGCCCATTTGGGTTATAAATCCCACAAATATTGCCCATACGAGAGAGAGAGGGAGAGAGACCATTTAGGTTATACACCCCACAATTTTTGCCCATACAACCAATCGATGTGGGACAAGTCATGTACCTTGCAATGGTTTCGGTCTATAACAATCGACCCTCCTTAAGGGCCAACGTCCTCATTGATCACGGTTACCACTCTGTGGGTCACCACTACGAGACTCTTTGGTCACGATTGGCACCCCCTGGCCACCGCACAAAGTCTAGCTCTTGTACTAATGTTACAATCCAAACATGAGAACTCATCATAGAAGACTAGTATGATAAGAGAGATAACCCATTTGGGTAATAAACCCACATTTTTTGCTCATATAACCAATGTGGGACTAGTCTCATATCTTACAATGATTCCGGTACATAACATCATCAGGAAGAGAGAAAGACACTAGGAGAAGATACAAAGACGATATATAATTCACAAGGAGATCAAAATACCTATTTTATTATACTTTTAATCCACCTTGGACAACTTTTCATTCTTCTTTAATTAGAAAATTAGAAATTATTCGAAATATTTTTTGAAAACTCTCTTAGACCGGGTGTAGTGGGGCGTTATTGCCCATGTTTTGATTCCATAGCGCCCGGGAACACTGCTACACCCCGGCGCTATGGAGTGTTTTTGGCTTGGGGCTTCATGGGCATAACGCCTGATTCACACAATGCTGACCAATCAGATTCTGCCACGTGGACACTTCAAACGGTCAAGTGACCGTTACATTTTGAACGGCTATTTTTTTTTTTTTTGATTTTTATATATATATATATCTACTACACACTTAAAACTACACACATTTATAAAAACACACACAAAACACATATATAAAAATACATCATTTACTTAAAAAAAATGGGTTCCCCCGCGTCCTCATCTGTTGCGAGAGAATATTATAAAGAGTTTCTAGCCGACGAGGGTGATTCGACAGACGAAGACTTGGAGCAAGATGCGGTTACGAGTGCGCTTGCGCTTGCGTCGAGATATATGGAACAAACTAGTGCGCCTACCACTACACCAAAACAAAGTAGGCAGTATTACGAACGAGATCGGGTTGCGGCAAATGCTCGATTGATGAAGGATTACTTCGATGAAAACCCGACTTACCCCGACCCTAAGATGTTTAGGCGTCGTTTCAGGATGAGCAAACGTTTATTTCTACGTATATCCGGAGATTTGGAGAACGCGTTCCCTTACTTTCAACAAAAACCGGATGCTAGGGGGAATATGGGATTCACGTCTATTCAAAAGTGCACCTCGGCACTGCGTATACTCGCTTACGGCAACTCGACGGATATCAACGACGAGTATTTAAAAATGGCCGAGAAAACAACACGCGATTCTTTGGAGTATTTTTGCCAAGGTACATCACTTTTTTATATATTTTTATATATACTTAGATCAACTTTTTTATATATTTTTGTATTTAATTTTTTAGGAATAATAAAGTTGTACGGAGCCCGTTATCTTAGACGGCCCACTTGGTACGACTTACAGAAAATTTACGAGGTGCACAACAATGAACATGGGTTACCAGGAATGCTGGGTAGCATTGATTGTCGTCACTGGCGTTGGTATAATTGCCCAACCGCTTGGAGAGGTCAATTCACACGTGGTGACCAGAAAGGACCATCAATCATTCTTCAAGCGGTTTGTTCAGTCGATCTTTGGGTTTGGTCGGCCTTCTTTGGTGTTGCGGGTTCATGCAACGACTTAAATGTTTTTGAGGGGTCGCCTATTATTGAAGATTTCATTTCTGGCCGGGCGGCAAAGGCGTGTTTTTACGCTAATGGAAACTACTACCCACACGGGTACTATTTGGCTGACGGTATATATCCGAGGTATACCATTATCGCTAAGACCTTCAGTAACCCGTACGATGAAAAACGGGCACACTTCAAACAGGTTCAAGAGGCGGCGCGGAAGGACATAGAGAGATGTTTTGGGGTTCTTCAACAGCGTTGGCATTACATAAGAAATCCTGCTCGTGCATGGACCACAGACAAGCTGCGAGATGCTATGTATGCATGTATAATCATGCATAATATGATACTAGAAGATGAAGGTAAAGCGATATGCCAAAATTATGTACCGGAAGCCGTTCAGGATCTACCGCAAGCCAGTCAGGAAGAAAGAATACAAAACGCATATGCACTTCGTGACCATGAAGCACATGACGAGTTAACGGCGGATTTGGTCCAACATGCGTGGTCGGTTAGGTATATTCCAAATGAAGGCGAAGGTGGAGGCGAAGATGAAGAAGAAGGTGAAGAGGAAGGTGATGATGAAGAAGAAGAAGAAGATTACGATGAAAGCGGAGATGATAATTAATATTACTTGTAATTTTTTTTATATTTATTTACCTTTTGTTTGTGTGCTTTTTTAATATTATTTGTATTTTTTTTAATTTAATTAATATTAGTTGTGTGTTTTTTATTATTATTTGTAATTTTTTTATATTTATTTACCTTTTATTTTATTTATTTTGAGTTAAAAGAAAAAAAAAAAAAAAAATCCACGTGGACCAATCAGATTCAGGGGCTTTATACATAAAGCCCCACCACTACACCCCTTTTTCAGTTTCTCTCTCCATGCTGACTCAGCAGCCACGTGGACCAATCAGGGTGAGGGGCTTTATACATGGAGCCCCATAAAGCCCCCCACTACACATGGTCTTAACCGATGGATTTTGTTAGCGTGTATTGTTTATATTTTCTGTAATCTTTATTTGATTGATTGTACATTCATAAGTGGATTTTTTTAATCGACCCTGCTAATCCTACATCAACCCAAACTTCTCTTCGATGAACAACCATTTTTTTAAACAACCATTTGTCGGATCATTACACGGGCGTGTGACGCAAGGCACCTACACACGACCATTCGATGCTTCATTAATTGGTCATTAATTTGAAAACGGTGTGATAGCAGACTTTTTTAAAAAGATGATTATGTGAATACGTGAAATCACTATACGGTGGATTTTTAATTTATATGGATTTATATGGTTCGTAAGTTTCTGGACTAAACGAGCTAGAAAGCCTTTTGGATTCATTGTGGATGGTTGGTTCTTCATAACTAAATTGTCACTATGGATTGTGTTTGTTTGCATGGATTGTTGTTTTACATCAATGGCCAGAATATTCACATGTTCTCTATTTGGATTAGTACAATATTTGGATATCAAAGACCAATTATTATTTTGTCCAAATATTCAAAAGAACTGATATCGTACAAACAAACTGAAAAAACAATGGTTAAATACCTATATGGACGAGCAATATAAAGAGATATTGTATTGATAAACGATCAGACGGTTACAAAAGATTCGTTATAAGTGAATACACATATTTCGACTATAATATTTCCTTCTAAGCTATTACAGGAATTCTCTAAGTGTTTGTTGATGGAAAACAGCATGTCCCTCCCCTTTAGGGGAGGGGTATTTATAGGCTTGGAATGTGTCTTGTGATTGGCTCGTTGGAGAATGACAACTGTCTCGCGCGGGTCCCACAAGGTTGACAACCGTTGGAGCTATGTCGTTGTCCTTCTGTGATTGGCCACACGTCTTTTTCAATCTGTCCTTTTCTGTATCTCGTACCCGCGAGGAGATCATGGAGAAGGGAATGTTGGCCTCTGATTGGCTGCACGTCCTTATCCTTGTCGGGTCATAGCTGGCATGTACTAGGAAACATGTAGAGGCTTCTAGAAGCTTTGCTTAGCGGTCTTGACGACGTGGACGTAAATGTGGGGCCGTACGCACGGATATATATCTCTTCACAAACTAAAACACACTTTTGCTAACAGCCAACTTTTATTAATCAAGACACTTTAGAAAAACTTGATTACAATCCTTAATCATGACTCAATTATTTATAATCTAAACTATCATTTGACCACAAATAGGTTTTGTTTTTTTTTTTGAACGTTTAACTTCATTAGAAAAAGGAGAAGACCTCAAAATGAGGACTTAAGCCCACCATTACATCAAATACGTGGGGTCTTTCCTCCACTCATTCCAAACTATATTTTTACAAGAAGCTCTATATTTGAACCAATAAAACGTCTTACGTTTAATCTTTTCTACCAAAACCGTGGGGCTACAACTCTTTCTATTGAAAACTTTATCATTCTGGTTAAGCCAAAGACTCCAAATCGTAGCAATAATAATACCGTGAATAATCTTCTTCCTCTTCTTATTAGCTGCTACATTCTTGTATAAAACCAATAAGTCTCAGACATCGAAAGTGTAAATCGACGCTAATTTACTCCAAGAAGCAACCCTCGACCAGACTTCCAAGGCAACACAACAACCGGTGTACAAGTGATCAACTGTTTCTTCGTACTCTTTGCACATGGGGCAATTTGTATCTCCTGAAAAAACATTCCTTCTTGAAAGCTTGTCTTTGGTAGGAATACGATGATCAGCCGCCCTCCAAGCATGAATATTGCACTTGATCGGCACCCATTTGACCCAAAATAAACTCGGACCAAGCTGCAAGCGATCTTCAGCAAGTATATCTTCAAAACTTCTAATAGTGAAACTCGATTCCTTATCACCATTTCCTGTCCATCTACGAGAGTCTTCCACAAAGGATAAAGATGTATTGGCCATCTCCTCACTGATGCAACATAATTTGCTGATTCATTATCCGTTTGTGGCCTACGTGTCCAGTCCCAAGCCAAAACCATCCTGTCATCCTTTTTCTCTCTTATGTTTCCTCCCATAATTTTTAAACATTAATATCTTTTATGTACGAGATTTTTTAAAGAAAAAATTAAACCAAATTAACGAACGTTTTATTATCTTTCCAACGAGTACCATAGTGCTATATAAAAAACGGAGAAAAAAACGACTATTTTTTGTGGGGTTTCGTTCATACAGGAAAAAAAACACAAAGTGTTCAGGTTAATCATTAATCATGTTTTTCTTTTAAACCAGATTCTTATCTACAATGTTGAAATTCAGCCCAATCGTCATGCTATCATTGGAATTTTACTCTTCTAAAAATGGATAGGTATACTTCATCAAGAGAAACTAGAAGAAAGAATCACGCAACACTGCAACACATAGTGTCACCTTATAGCAAGGTTATTTTTTTTATTTATTTAGTTACAAGAGTAATAATTATTACTATTAGTATTCGTATTATTAAAATGATTATATTTTTCAACCCCGGGACGCTCTCGGGATAAAAGCTAGTTACATTATATTTTATCCATCTCGTGTAATATACTGGTTTTTTAAAGACATACTCCACATCATAATCCCCTCCATCACCATCGCATGAGCTGTGGTGATGATCAACAAATCCCCTTCCCTCTTTTAATATTTAAATATTGAATGATGGAAGAGAAAAGATAGATTGAAGGTTCTATTTGGTATGTGGTAACAAAATGAATGAGAGAATGAAATAGAAGAGGTAATGGAATGCACAAGGGAATGAAATGGATCATTGCCATTCCATGGTCTTGTTTGGTTACTATGTGAAAATGAAATGAATCATTACTTTGTATTGTTTGGTAGACATGAAAAAACGAAGGAATAACATTAGCGGTGGGTAGTGGCGGTGGGCGGTGGCAACAGCGGCGGTCGGTGGTGGCGGCGGCGGTCGGTGTGTGACGACAGTGGTGGTCAGCGTTGATAGCTATGGTCGGTGGTGGGGTCAATGGCTTGTGGTGGCGGTGGTCGGTGGCGGTGGTTGTCGATGGGTGGCGGTGGTTTCGGTAGCGGGTGGCGGTGGTGGTCGGTGGGTGGCGGGTGGGTGTCGGTAGCGATGGTGGTTGGTCGCGGTTGTCGATGGGTGGCGGCGATGGTCAGTGGTGTTGTCGGGTGGTGGTTATAGCTGTGTGTGGTGGTGGTGGTGGTGAAGGGTGACAGATGTAGGACCGGTTTTAGATCAATTAACACGTAATCAACACGAATACTGAACCGTCAGGTGCAGAATCCCTAACGCTCATGCAAAATGACAATATTCTAGATCAAAACACGTAAGATTTCATTTTCATGCTTTCATTAATCATTAACTTCAAAATAATCATTACAGACGTTGTTAATGATAATACAAACTTCTAGAACTCTCTGGACAGAGTTTGGACTCCAATGGAACCTGACACAAATGACAACTAACTAATAACCGTCAATAACCAACTATTATATATAGATAGTTTCCATTCGTGCTTGCGTGGTTCCGAACCAGTTGGTTCGACCCTGTGTTGTCCCGAACCAATTCTTCTGATTTTGGTTCGACCCTTCGACAACTCGAACCAAAAGTCTAAACACAAAACATAACTTTACAAACGGCATTTTATCAACTAGATGACCCGAAATCTTGAGACACATATATGAAATATGCATCTACAATAGAAGGAATGGAATGGAAAAAAAACATGGGGTATGATTGGAATGATTTTGGGTTTTTAGAAGGAATTGAATGGACTAGTTAATGGGTGATTCCATTACCTTGACCAATCAAAAACCCATTTTTTCATTTCATTGCAATAATCCAATCGATTCCATTCCTGCATACCAAACGCTATCTGAGGGTTGTGGCGGTCGTGGAAAATTCCATGTCTATGACAGACCAAGGGGCGTGAGGGTGGTGTTTCCGGTCCTCCACTACCCGCATGGCACCTCCACCATGCCCTCCACGGTCCCCATATCATAGCCTAACATTACAAATATATAACTTGTGCAATACACGAGATTATACTAAACACCAGATTCCAGAAGGCCGATCATCCATGATGGTCCTCCACCTAAGCTGCCACATCACCATGGCCTAAGAACATCATCACCATGATGGTCCAAGGGTGTGGAGTTAGAAGCATCATCACCCTTTTCTTTTTATATATATATATATATATATATATATATATATATATATATATATATATAGGGTGGGGTTATGATACAAAAGAGGTGTTTTGTGAGAAAGGTAAGAAGCAATTATGTCCATTAGATGAGATTAATCTAGGGTGGAGATTAAAAGGATGGCAATCCTGTAATTAGTGTGTTAATTATAATTCTTAATTAGATGTCTAGGGGTATATTTGTAAAATTGCCAAGCTTTTTAATTAAAAAAAAATGAAAACGTCAGATTTTTTTCCTTGATTTGCGCTCAAAAACCCACCAAATATTGAAACAAACAAATCTCATTATTTAGGAATTCCATATAAAGGTTTTTATTTACATCCAAGATGATTCAAGATGTTATTGAATCTACGCCTAATGTGAGGAACAAAGTTGAGCTTGTATTTATTACAATGTGTTTTCTCATCATGGTTAAGTGATTGTTTATCAAAATGTGTTTTATAATAACAATTTAGTTGGGTTGTTAATAAATATGTGTTTTATGTTAAGTATTGGTTTATGACGGAATCTACTAATATATATAAATAAAAGCATATGAGGGACACTTGGCACTTTGTGAGGGCTTCCTATTATTTTTTCCCGCTCATTTTAATGGGTAAAAAGTCTGGGTTATGGATACTCCATATACCCATTATGGTTATTTCATTAAACCCTCCCGACTTTCATGGTCTGCTTAAATTTTGACTTTTTTATTTTTTATTATTTCTCTTTTCCTAATATAACTAAAATAAGTTGTTTAAATTTAAATTGATATCAATGAGTTAATTTATTCGAAATTTGAGCTATTTAAATTTTATCTACTTGGTTTAAAAAGAATGTTAGCTAGAAACATTAATTCTGTATATACATTTATAAAAATTATATTTTTATGTACTATATATCCTTACCTTATAAATGTTGAAATTCTATTTATATGTGAATCTTTATCTTTATATTGTGATATAACCAAGCTAAGTAATCGTTTATTTAATACTAAGCTTACAAATAATGATAAGAATTCGTATAAATTTTTATGTTAACATTCATGTCTTTTTTTTTTTCAAAAAAGAAATTCACCTAAGTAGATGTATATGTGTTACAATTATGTGGAAACTTTAAATTCAATAAGATTATGAGGGGATGCATGTAGAAGTAGGGCATTAATGTTAGATGCTTTTACTTCATGTGTTATATACATCAAGTTACTGGTCCAAGAGGTTTGTGAACAAATGTGCTCTTTTGTTTTGTATCTTATCAAATTGTACAGTGATGGTGCCCTGCTAGATGCGTCCATTGCTACATTGGTTGTTTTCGGGTAGCACTAGATATAATAGAGGTGCACAAAGATTAAGAACATATAGCTTGGCTTTGTTCCCAAATTAGAAGCATGTAAATGACGTTGCAACATGTATGTATAATAAATTGAACATTTTTATTTTTAAGTATTAGTACTAAAATTTGTTGTAATTCTTTATCTGCCTTTGTCAGGGAAGGAATGGGGGCATTCAATTGCCACGAAGCACAAGCCTATTAATCAATTTAAAGTTCAATCCCAAGCTTCCTCCTAGAGGTGTAAAAAAAACCGGTTTTAAAAAAAAAAACCTATATTGTAACCGAAACCGGTTTTAAAAAAAACCGGTTTTTTAACAACCGGTTTAAAAAAAAACCTATTAAAAAAACGGTTTTTTTTTCAGTTTTTCATCACCAAGGAAGAACCGGTTTTAAAACCGATTTTTTAAAAAAAAAAACCGGTTTTTTAAGTTAAACCGGTTTAAAAACCGACCCTAACCGGTTTCACCGGTTTGGGTTTTAAGCACTAAAAACCGGTTTTAAAACCGAAACGGTTTTAAAAAAAAAACCGATTTAATCTCGAGTAAAAAAACCGGTTTAAAAAAAACGGTAATTATGGGAGTTGTAAGAATTTCATAAAATTTTGAATCTTATGGTATGCAAATAACTAATTCATTGACATAATTTCTACTATTGCATGTTAATATTATGTTAGATATATTGATAAAGGTCTCAAAAAGGTTAAATGAATCGCAAAAGTAACCAGTTTACACAAATCACTTTGTGTTAATCTCCTCGGTATAAGTTGTTAAGAGTTATATTAACACTCATTAGTAAAATAGATAGAAATCATGTCAAGTTATTTAAAATATTAATTTAATCCGAAAAATATTCGTTAATCTGAAAATGTCAATAATCAACATTCATCGTAACTTACTTCCTTTGTATAATAAGTTATATTCGTTATAAATAATAATGTAGGGAATCACGTGCATCGCACGGGTACTAAGCTAGTATGAATATAAAACACAACCTATTTTCGTTGTGTTGTCATAGATGAACATAAAACAGAGTGTATTCTTATAAAACACCATATAATGATGATGATAAAACACACGGGACTGTAGAAACACAAAGTTGATCTGATGATGATAAAACACACTAGATATTTGAAACGATGGTGATAAAACATACTAGATTGTTAAAACACAAACATGATATGATGGTGATAAAATATATATAAATTAATATAAAATACATTTTTGGGTATGAATAATAATAGGTTGAATATGGTTAAAATCAATTGTCAATATTAGTGGGCTATATTCATTAATAAATTATATATGCTTCATCTCCTGTTCGTCGGAATTTCATAGAAAAATGTTTTTCTAGTATCTGTAAATGTTAATCAAATATGTACAAGAGGTTTAAAGTTAAAGATGAAGTCGGCCAACAAAAAAATTGATAGAACTTTTAAAATTAATATCCTTATAATCACTCCTTAATTAAAAGAAGATTTAAATTTAATAAGTTAATTATTTGTGTATAATTACCTTTGTATCCTTTACCTTAGTGCCACTTGTCACTATGAGGGCCCTTCTTACCCTTCTCACAATAACAACCTTTTGTACCGGAACCCTTACCTATATATATATATATATATATATATATATTTGTTTTTTAATTAATTAATATTGTAATATTAATATTAAAAAGTTAAAATTACATTAATAAACCTAAAATTACAAATAAAAAAACACTTCAATAAAACTAAAAAAAACAAACACTTAAATAAAACTAAAAAAAAACCGAACACTTAAATTAAAAAGCCATGAATTATATTTTTTTTGGCGATATTCTCCTTCAGCTTGAGCAAGACACGACAGTCTTCTTCGGGATAGTCGTTGATGTTGGTTGTCATTATTCTCCATTCTTCTGGTTGCGCAACTTCATTTCGGGAACGAATTTTTTCCTCCACTTGCTTTTGCTTCAACCGAAGTTTTTCTTCAACTTCTCATTCCTTCAGTCTTACCTTCTCTGCTTGCGTTTGACCAAAAGTTATGTTTGAACGCTTCCAATTCAGCCACCAAACTGTCCATTTTTGACCCACTCCTGCTCCTTGATGCGGCTTGTTTTTTTTTGCAGCCGCTTACTTTTTAGCTTTGTCCCTCCCTATGGGTCGTGCCTCCTCTGGAATGGGATCTTCCTCGAACTTTGGGTCGTTGTTTATATTAATTGACAATGACCGGTCGACCCGCCTCCCATGCTATAGCTGCCCGATTCTGAAGTTTTGGATTGTTTGGCGATTGCAGCCTTGTTTGGAACCGGTGCCCAATTGGTAGATGTCTTCAAAATCATCCACGCACAAACGTGAGGGAAAACTTGCCCATGCTTGTCTTCATATTTACGTATCGCCTCTTTGAAAATCATAATTTCTCGTTCCACCCACTTGGAGGATTGACAAACAACGGATTATAATACTTGATGAAGCGGTTGATTGTAGAGTTCATTTTCCTCCACTTGGAACCTATCGACTCGAAGTTGCGATATGGAGGTTGCTCCATTATTTCGTGAAATCTATCGGTTACTTCAAGTGATAAACTATCTCCCGTTTGATTGTTCCCTACATTTTTAAATATAACATATATTTTATCACTTAAAAAAATTAAAAAATTGTAACACTACGACATTTTTTTATCAACTATAGGAGTTTCACGTACATGAGCCCGACTTTTTTTTCCCTTCGAAGATTGGGATTGCGTTTCAGGCACGAACCTCATCTTCTTCTTTGGGTTCGGGTGAAGGTTGTGGTTGTGGTTGTTGTGACGGTTGGAATGGCACATTAAGAGGGGTTTACAAAAGTTGGGTGAAAGATTGAGGGTTTTGGTGCATTTGCATATGGCCAAATTGGTTAAAAGAAGTGGGGTTTTGGTGCATTTGCATTTGGTTGGAAATATTGGCAAATAATTAAAAACAAACAAACTAACTTTTTCATTGCAATTAAAACCAAAGAATTTGAACTTGACAAATAATTTAAATTGGAAGTTTCAAAACACGCCTATGAAAGAAGCAAAACAACCACACGAACACACATTACAATTTTTGTTACTCTAGAATTTTGATTGTAGCTTATCCACCACACTTTTATCCACTTGGAATGCCTTTGCCAAAATATCTCCTGGAATTGGAGGGTTTGCACCAAAAACAGCATTTGCAATTGTTATGGCACCCGGGTTTTGACTGCTCAATGCAGCAATAGCCACTGCATACCCATTCCCGACGTTCTGTTGGAAATGCACAAGTCCTACTGGGAACACGAACACATCACCCTTTTGCAGCACCTTGGTGATAAAACGGTTATCAGGGTTAGATGTCACAAACCCAACTCGTAGAGTCCCTTCAATAACCGTAAGAATCTCGGTGGCTCTTGGGTGGGTGTGAGGTGGATTGAGTCCCCATGGGGCGTAGTCAATACGAACCATTGAGATGCCTAAAGTGTTTAGCCCAGGTAACTGAGTTGCAAAGACTGTGGTGACCCTTGATCCCACAGCGTTTGAAGTGTTACCCCTAAGGTGTAGCCCGCTGAAGAAGAAATCCTCAGCTTGAACTTGCTTCGGGTCCTTGCATACTAGACCATTTACTTTCACTGCGCATTAATAAAACATGATATTATCATCTGACTATTTGAATAAGTTAATTTGTTAAAACTTATAAGAAATATACCTGAGGTGTTGGGATCGGCTACGCAAAAATCTTGGAGGGGTTTAGGCTCGTAGGCGAAGGCAAGGCAGGCAAAAGTAAGAGCTACAAAGCTCAAGATGATGAGTTTGCTTGACATTTCTTTTAATTTGCTGAACTATAGGAACACAGTAGTTTGAGATGTTTTTGGTTGTGTCAAAAGCTGCTTTGTGTCTTCATATATATATAGAGAGCTAATCTGCATGGAGGAATGGTTCTTGAATAGTTTGTTTATTAAATATTGCCGTCCAACGTAGGCTATATCCTGTGATTCTATTTATCAAGTACGTTGAGAATCATGATATATAAGCTGGAAGTGGTCAGCCGGCTTTTAAAAATTTAGCTAGTGATCGACTCGATCGGTTTTTGGTGCCAAGAATTGGTCAATTATTATTTGTTAAGGGCAAGGCCTTGAATTTTCTGCTACGTACGTAACTTTTAACTAAAGTTGCATTGCATTTTTTAGGAAAGATTTATATTGAAATGGGACATTATATTACGGGATTAGCACTAAGGACTAAGGAGTGGAATGAGCTTACACACGATTAAGTTGACAAGTAATTAATATGCTCAATGTAGGAGGACGAATGAACTCCTATACTCCATTATGTTAAAAAGAATGGCAAAGCATTGGATTTAAGAGTGGGAGTTCAACGGTTCGAACCTCGGTAACATCGTCACACTATAACCCAAATAAGAGAACTCATCTTAAAAGACTGGTCTAATGAGAGAGATAGAGAGAGAGAGAGCCCATTTGGGTTATAAACCCCACAATTGTTGCTCATACGAGAGAGAGAGAGAGAGAGAGAGAGAGAGAGAGAGAGAGAGAGAGAGAGAGAGAGAGAGAGCGAGAGAGCGAGAGAGTGTCCTGTACCTTGCAACGGTTTCGGTCTATAACAATCGACCCTCCTTAGGGGCCAACGTTCTCATTGGTTAGGGTTTGTTCCATCCAAGCCACCACTCTGTGGGTCACCACTACGAGACTCTTTGGTCACGACTGGCTCCCCCCAGGCCACCACACAGAGTCTGGCTCTTATACCAATGTTACAATCCAAACATGAGAACTCATCATAAAAGACTAGTATGATAAGAGAGAGAACCCATTTGTCACACCCCGACAGCGCACAGCGGAAGGCAAGTCATGAGGTAATGGAAGTTGTTACCATAAAGTTTAGCAACGCACATGAAGATACGTATGGACATCTTGCAACCATCCTCTAGCCTAACACATTTACGTTTCCGATCTTAAGAAAGTTAATAAAAACATGTCATGACCAAAGTGAAGTGGAGTTACATAGTTATTGTTTTACAAATTATTTAAAATTAAAACAAAAACATTGTTCATAGTTTTATGGTCCCAACATCATGTCCAATGTAGTGCCCGCTAAACCCACTCTCATAATCCCTAAGCATCATCAATACATGAAAAACATGCTTTTAAATATCAACAAAATGTTGGCGAGTTCACAGGTTTTATAACAACTAAACATATATGTAATCTTAATTAAAGAGTATGATAGATTACAACTCGAAGAGAACCAAGTAGACTAGCTAGGTCTAACAAGGATGATGTTAACCTAAGGCTCTTAATCAAACCATAACAATTTGCTTCCCGAAACCTGACCCCTAAATCAGAGGAATTTGTGGGTTATGTTTTTCCATTAGACCCACTCCACTGGTCTGAAAAGGGGCGTCAACCTAATAGATCTACTAACACAAACCACGGCTCTAATCTTAAGAGCTAATGATTAAGAAGTGCAGGGAAGTGTCCTTCCGGTGGGACTGACGAGGTACTCGTAGTAACAACTCGTACACCTGCCTAAGGCCATCAAATGTCCTACAATTCTAGTCCTACCCTTCATACAGCATGTTAATCCCACGATGTTAAAAATGTTCAATAACATTTAAAGAAAAGGGGTTGTGAAACTCACCTTAACCGTAGCAACTCACGAAATCGACAAACCTCGATCCTTTACTTAGTACACCCTATAATCCATAAGGTTATTTTAGTAATTACCCTACGTCTAATCAAGTCATTCACCAAACCTCTTTGACTTAGTTTAGCCAAAGCGATTATGTTTCCATTGACCCTTACCCTATCAATCCTTTGGTTATTCCAATATCCGATTTAGTTTTAATCCTTTCACACATGAATATCATAGCAAATTATCCATTCCTTAGGTCTACATTTACACATATGATCATTCAATGCTAAAATCATCATAACCCATTACCATAATCTATCATAATGTAATCATACACATGCAAGTAACACATATCCTTTGCTACTATATTAAGACTCATATTTATATGGGGCCGTTCCTAGTGAAACGTATCCTCTACTAGTAAACACGATTTACATATAGACATTTCTAGGCTTCATGATAATATTCCCAAAAAGTCATTTCACATATGAATCATCATATAATTTATCTTATATTACCAATCCTAGCAACTTTCATATTAACCAAGTTCCCAAATTCATCGTATCAACTTAGAACTCTTTTGTACACTTAACTTAAGTTCTAGAATCTGTATTTAAGTTATAAAAGAAGACTAATTTGCTGTTCCAATCGAATCATAAAACTTAACCGTTCTATGCCTTAAAAATCACATTTCGGCGAATTTTATAGCATAGTTTCGCACTGTATTCATTTGTTACCATGGTAAACATATTATACACCTTATATAATGACTTTTATATCCATTTAGACACATAATAAGCTGTTTTGGATCAGATCTAAAAATAAGTGTCCTAGACACGTAAAACTAGTCGAAAACATGCGTTTTTGCGCATCTTTTGTAACCATACTTAGACTTTTAACATGGGTCGTTCATGTATACCTTATTACACTCTAATTTACATCCAAATAATTTGTAAAAACCTATTCTTACATGCAAGGTCTCCCAAGCGTGTAGATCCTACTTAAACTTGTCTTATACTATTTTAGGCTTATTAAAACTATTAAACACCTTCATGATCAGATCTGGAAATTAGCTTATTATCACCCAAAATTCATCATCTATCATTGCACAAACATGAACTTATAACTCAAACCAATTATATTTCAATATCTTCATCTCTATACCATTTATCTAAACCATCATAAACATAAAAATCTCTTTTCATTTCAGATCTAAAACCCTTTTGAAAATCCTATTGCATGTTAACAAAATCAAATGATCTAAGCTCAATCTATCATCTAATCACATAAACAATCATCTTCACACATAAACACACACACACACACATACATACATACATACATACATACATACATACATACATACATACATACATACATACATACATACATACATACATACATACATACATACATACATACATACATACATACATACATACATACACACACACATATATATTCGTTACCATTTTCCATTTTATCTTAGTCCTATTGTTTATCTTACAAGACCCACTTTTATATCTTTGTTTTATTTGGTGAAAAACTTGACTAATACAGAAAATACCTAAGATTTAAAACAAGATTTTTGGCTTATGAACATACCTTAGAATTTCTTGTAATGTGGTGGGTTTTGATGTTCATCTCTCTAAAATTTTGGGTTTTTGGCTTCAAATCACCATAAAACATTAACCTATCTATTCTTGTGAGTCCATTTTTATAATGATATGAACAAAAGAAGAAGATTTGGGTGTGTGTGTGGGTGTTTCTCAACCAAGAAGAAGAAGAAGAAGAGGGAGTTGAATGTGTGTGTGATAAAGTGGTGTAAGAATGAAGAATGTTTAGTGTAGGTGGGGTTTATGGGGAAAATCCATTGCAATTAAAACCAAAGAATTTGAACTTGACAAAAAAAAAATACACACAAATAATTCAAATTGGAAGTTTAAAAACACACCTATGAAAGAAGTAAAACAATCACACATTACAATTTTTGTTAATCTAGAATTTTGATTGTAGCTTATCCACCACACTTTTATCCACTTGGAATGCCTTTGCCAAAATATCCCCCGGAATTGGAGGATTTGCACCAAAAACAGCATTTGCAATTGTTATGGCGCCCGGGTTTTGACTGCTCAATGCAGCAATAGCCACTGCATACCCATTTCCGACGTTTTGTTGGAAATGCACAAGTCCTACCGGGAACACGAACACATCACCCTTTTGTAGCACCTTTGTGATAAAACGGTTATCCGGGTTGGATGTCACAAACCCAACTTTTAGAGTCCCTTCAATAACTGTAAGAATCTCGGTGGCTCTTGGGTGAGTGTGAGGTGGATTGAGTCCCCATGGGGCGTAGTCAATACGAACCATTGAGATGCCTAAAGTGTTTAGCCCAGGTAACTGAGCTGCAAAGACTGTGGTGACCCTTGATCCCACAGCGTTTGAAGTGTTACCCCTAAGGTGTAGCCCGCTAAAGAAGAAATCCTCAGCTTGAACTTGCTTCGGGTCCTTGCATACTAGACCATTTACTTTCACTGCGCATTAATAAAACATGATATTATCATCTGACTATTTGAATAAGTTAATTTGTTAAAACTTATAAGAAATATACCTGAGATGTTGGGATCGGCTACGCAAAAATCTTGGAGGGGTTTAGGCTCGTAGGCGAAGGCAAGGCAGGCAAAAGTAAGGGCTACAAAGCTCAAGATGATGAGTTTGTTCGACATCTTCTCTTTTAGTTTGCTGGATTAAAAGAACACAGTAGTTTGAGATGTTTTTGGTTGTTGTAAGATGATAAAAGTGATTGATTGATTCCATTCAATAATAATTACAATATATAGAGATAAACCTGGCCCGTGGGCCTGATACTAATAAACCCTAAATACTGTAACACCATATGTTCCAATACTCCCCCGCAGTCAAAGCGGCAGAATATCGGATGCTTAGACTGGAAACAAATATCAACATAAACAAATGAACAAAACAATATTAAAAAGAAAAAGTCTTGATCTCGGTTCTTGATATATAGGTTCAAAATTCTGCCAAAAAATCCACAAGTTGTTTGATTTAGCCAAAGGAAGTCACCCACATTCTTCAAAGTCATTGATCCCATAGTTCTGCAAAGGGTGTGGCGTGACCGTGGTCAGGTAGCGCCTAGTCACAACCACAAAACTCCTGGATCGAGGAAAATATTGCTCAACGGCTGCCATGGGTTTTGGTTCTTGATTCCCGTAATGATAAAAAACAATCAGCTAGATACCAATCAAGTGATGGTACCATCTTTGTCGGCCATGGCTAGGGGAAAAAAAAAAAGAAATCCTGCTGGAAAAAGAAGCAACTCGACAACCGGTGACCGTGGTTGCGCGACGGTGTCTTGAGGCTGGCAGGTGGCGATCTTTTAGATCCGTAGATCAAGAAACGAGATTTGTAGATCTAAGAAAGAGAGATGGTGAAGACCGGCGACTGTGGTCAAGCAGCAACAAGAGGGAGAGGGGAGATCCGTAGATCTAACCGATCAAACCATGACCGGTGGCGGACCTTAGTCCGACGAGAGGAGCCAATCCGAAAAGAAACTGACGGCTTAAGGTCCCAGACCGTGATCAGGCAGGTGAGATCCTTAGTAGATTGAAGAGAGAGATCCACTCAAACCTTGATTTGAGCGGTGTCGGTGGACCGTGGCCCGACACATATAGAAAACGAAATCGAAGAAAAAGAATGTGATAGACGACAATAAAAAAAAACAATTAATCACAAACCAAATCAAGAAATCCCAAGGGTGTATTGCCGTGAGTGAGGTAAAGAAAAAAGCATAGATGATGATGGATGATGAGTGTGGATGATGGTGGATGATTAACAATAACCAATTGATGATGATGTAATCATGTAACCCATGATCAGTAGGAAAAAATAATAAAATCTCAAACCAATTCAAATTGATTTGTCGACCAACTCAAACCAACAATAAAATATTGACGAACAAGACCTTGAAGATTGAACCGAGACCAGGGTTTTATTATTAGAACATTGAAAAGAAAAGAAAAAAAAAACGAACAGTGGACAGGGCGGCGGTGACGGCGGTGGCGGCTCGCCGCCCTGTCTAGGGTTTTTCTAAGGCGGTGACGGCTAGGGTTTGTATTTTCTGGTGGTGCAGCGGAAACGGTATAGAGCCTAGGCTGGCTCTGATACCATGTAAGATGATAAAAGTGATTGATTGATTCCATTCAATAATAATTACAATATATAGAGATAAACCTGGCCCGTGGGCCTGATACTAATAAACCCTAAATACTGTAACACCATATGTTCCAATAGTTGTGTAATAAGTTGCTTTGTGTGTGCATATATATAGAGCTAATCTGCATGAACGCATGGTTCTTGAATATTATGTTTATTATTTTTTGTAGCTTCTACTGTTCTACATACTAAAATACCATTAATTGTTTTTAATTAAGGATTGCCGTCCAACGTGTATCTATATACCCTGCAATTATATTAATAAAGTATTATTATGTTGAGAATCTTGATAAGGAAGTGGTCAGCCGGCTTTTCAAGATTTAGAACTCATTTTTTCCAGCTACGTTTCTCTTAGCTATGGTTACAATTTTATAAAGATTATTGAGACGTGATTAGCATATTGGTGTCTAACGAGCTAGAAATGCACTAGGCTTCTAGCCCTTTTGGCTTTGAAAATTAAATTCCTGATAATGTGGTTAACAAATGACCGTTTATGAATGTAGGAGGACGAATGAACCCCATGGTCAATTTCTGCAAAGTCCTCATGGTCTCTATTAGCAATTAATCTATAATCTATAAAATATAATAAAACAAAATAATTTTGTCCACGTGGCCCCTATCTAAAGCCGTTCCGTTTGTAATGTTCCGCCTAATTTTTTTGCCACGTGTCTGTTCCACCATTTTGATAATATTCTGCATTTACCCACCTCACTTTCACCCAAATCCCTTTTTCTCTTCACTTCCTAGACACCTAATAGCTGTGATTTTTATCTTCTCAATAACGATTTGTAATTTTTACTCATTGCAGATCAGGGTTTTGATTTGAGAAACCCCACCTCTCCGTACGTGTTTTGTGTCGAATAAACCCTACCTCTCTATCGTTTTCAGAAACCAACTCAATGACGATTTGTATCAATCAACGTGTTTTTTATTGTCTCTTTACAAATCGTTTTTCCTTTAGGGTTTTGATTTGAGAGAAAAGCCCTAACGAGCGATCGACAAACCAGGTATGTTCAAAGCCCTAGCTTTTATTGTATAGATATATAAAAATTATACATATCTTACAAGAACATGAACCAATTGAAGCAAAATATGTTATCTGCTTCGGTTTTGATGATTTGAATTTGTTTATGTTCGATTTATCTCCGTCAACCTTCGATGGCGGCGGTGCTTGATGGATGGGTTTATCATCTTTGATGTTCGATTTAGGGTTTTTTGGGGGTTCATTATATTTGAATTTTGATGTATGTAAATGGTTTGTGTTCCGTTTTATATCAACTAGGTAAATCCCACAAAAGATAATGCAACATCTTTGTTGTTCCTTCCTTATAATGACCAGTGTGTGTGTGTGTGTATATATAGTATTTTAGAATGATGATAATAACTGCAATGGATATACAAAATCCTTGGGGTTATAATTATTCGAATGCTTCTAAGGTAATATGTTGTGTAGCCGAGTAGGTTAATAAGCATTGTAGTGGTATTGTCTAATATTATATATACTTATAAATCAGATGTATACACATATTACATGAAAATTGGAAACTATATATTAGTGATCTAAATATCTTAGTATCGAGCTTGATTTGCTTCTAGCTTTATATAACTATATCAAATCTTATATGTAGTACCGACCGACTGCTTAATGGACAATAATAATATTGTTGGCAACCTAACATTTTACTTATGAACTGTTATTGGGTTAGGTGATGGTTGAAACAATGTATATGGCCTTTACACTCAATCTCCCCAACCTTGGCAAGACCAAACATCCTGGATGCATTGAAACTGTTACTCTATCATTGCTGTTAAATTAGTGTTTTAAATATTCTGTGAGATATAGTCCTCATAATGTTACTATGGAAACTATGAATGATTTAGGGAACTAGGGATTTTCATAGTCCAGTTTGGTTGGTTTTGAAAAAAATTCCGAATATTCGATTTGCACTACCAATTTTTGATTTTGTAAAACGGCTAACTGAACAGGCCGGGCTGGTTGGGTCAGGCACTCATGCGGACCAGCCAAAACAGTTTGGTTGGTGGTTTGAATTGCTTTTTAATCTTTACAATCATTAGTTTGTTTAAAGTTTTTAAAAATGATAAGGATGGTTTATAATTATTCGCATAATCATAACTGCTTTATGTTATTGATAAAGATAGGGATGCTTGATTTTTTTAATGAGTTTGTGTTATTTCGAATAAGAGGAATAAGTGAGTTAGTTCCAATTGAAGCGGCGATTTTGAACTGACTTGGTTTTAGTAGCTTTATTAATGTGTTCTTTTATTAATAATAAGGTTAGGGGATGATGTTGTTTTGACCCGTTAGTAACCAAGTGTGTTGGATAACCTTTTATATATTTATTTTGCTATAGGGTGCCCTGATAAATGAAGATGGTAAGGGAACATCATGGAATATTCGTGTTTTATAACTGTTAAATTTGTACAGAACCCATTTGACCCGCCATATTGCTATGATAATAACCAAAAAGATGTATTTGAAATATATGTACAGCTCTTGGCTGTCATAGATGGCGATAGTTAGTGAACTTGCTCAGAGCATGATAGCTGTTTGCATCAACTATAAAGACCCACTTCTATTTGGGTGCGTGCTTTTGCCAAGGGGTGTAGCCCTTTTTCTCAGCAGGTACAATTATAAAAGCATTGAGTTTATTGACATTTTTAAATGGCATTATTTAACGATCATTTTTAAGAACATAAGTTTACATATTGGCAACCTGTTTAGAGTGATATTACTCAAGCTCCTCAAATATTTAGGGTGTAACATGTAATATGTGAATGTACATTGTATTGTTTAGTTTGATCGTTCAGTTATGTTCTTTCACCTTTTTTTTAATCTTTTTTCATAATTGATTATAACCAACTTTCTTTTGGAAATTTTTCATTTTGATTAATTTCTATCTTTTCTGATATAGGTTTTAGTAGATTTTTTATAGAGCTAATTTAGCAATAGGTAACACTAATTTGTACTTAAACATTAAAGATTTGTGCATTGCTCCAGTTTTGTTTATTTTTTTTTCTTCTTCTTCTTATAAACATGTAAAGATTGATGTAAGTGCCTCGTAAGCATTATGAGCATACACTCTTAACTTGTGATCATGGTGCAAGTACTTGATGGATGTAAATTGCTTATAGGTTGGCTTTATAGGCTTTAATAAAATATGTGGTCTTCAAGATTAATTTCTGAGTAAATACTAATCATATTTGTCTTTATAGACATGTTATTGCAGGTGAGGACTCTTAGATGTGTGGAGATGGTGAATGAGTTGAGCAGTGTTTGTACCAAAGAGCATGACAAGTAGTACAGGGTCACAAAGTCCCATTGTTGTGCTTGAAGCAACATGTTTTGAGTTATAATAACAGTGATGATTTAGGAGTTTGATCAACAACTAGATCCTCATAATAATAGAACACCTCCTCATCTGGATCTTTAGATTGATTTATTATTTATTTATTTTGTTAGGATGTATGTTTGATGTGCTTATATATGTCTAGAGACCAATCGGTTTCACAAGTCATATTCTTCGGAACTTAAAAAAAATACATATACATTTTTTTTTGTTTTATCGGTTACGCATTAATTTCAAAAGTTATCAAAATTTGTTTACGGACTTATAAGTATACAATTAATATTGTGCAACCCGTGTAACACACGGGTACTTAAACTAGTAGTGATATGTTTCATACATATTATGTTACTATATATACTAGATTCTACCCCGGGAACATCCCGGGGTTAAAAATCTAATATGACATATTAATTTTACATATGAAATAGAATGATTCACTTTACAGTTACATGCAAGAAAAGCTTCGGGTAGCACCTAACCTAAAACAATTAAAAATGTATCTCCAATGTTAACGCCTAACCTTAAACAATGTATAACTCTAATACTAATATCTAACCTAAAACAATGTATAACTCCAATGCTAACGCATGTTGAAAATAGAATCATATTTACTGATTTGAACATAATTAGTGACTTGCCTATACATGATTAATGATTTACCTCAACACTTTGTTTTTTTTCCTATATGAACAAAACCCCACAAAAATTAGTCGTTTTTTCTCCGTTTTTTATATAGCACTGTGGTACTCGTTGGAAAGATAATAAAACGCTCGTTAATTTGGTGTAATTTTTTTGTTTAAAAAATCTCGTATATAAAAGATATTAATGTTTAAAAACTATGGGAGGAAACATAAGAGAGAAAAATCCAATCTTATTTTTAAATTTTTTTTTCCTAAAAATATCTCAATGCCACATGGGATGACACATGACACACTCAAGGAGGAGAATGCCTCTTTGATTGTCATGTCATTAAAATGGCTTTGGTTTATTATATGTATAGATAGATGCTTATCTTAATAGTTGTTATTATCTCATTACTTTGATACGTTTATCCTTGTCTATTTATTACGTCTCCACGTATAAAGAGATCCACATGTTTGATACAAGGGATGGTAATGGGTTGGGTATGACTGATGTTAATCCTAATCCTACTCTTACTCCTAATCTAATACCCGATTAGAAACCATGTCCCATACCTGCTGGGTACTTCTTGGGTAATTACCCATCAGGTATCAGACATACCCGCTGGTATCATGTATATCCAATTGTTATTTTTTATAAAAAAATATCCGTGGGGATTTTCAATTTTTTTCTTTCATTTGTAGTTTTTATATAATTTTATGTTTTTAAAATATGAGAAATCATATACATATCACAGTCACCATAAAATATGAAAATATCACGATGATATAAATCACAAAGATAACACATTTATAAATTATGGCATCAAAATATATATCCTAAAAGAAAATGTATTTTCCCAGTAATAAAGTTACTATAATAAAGTAGAGAGAGGTATTGTACAAAGGAACTTCAGGTTAGCCAGACGTTTTGTCAAAAAAACATACTTGAAATCGATGGGAACGTTAACAAAATCGTGTAAAATCAATGATAACTTCTCTTCAGTAGAAAGGTGTGGACTATCGGAAGATTGATTTTAAGAATTGTTTGAGAATATATTTTTTTATCAAGGGATCCATAATGTTGTTTATGCAATCAATAACACAAGTCCTTCTTTAATATTGTTTATAATTAAAAGGAACTAGGTTGCAAATAACACAAGCCCTTCCATTGATCCCATGTGCATTTGTGTGTATAAGTTGGGACTATATTTTTCTAAATAAGTATCATACAATGCTTATAAGACACACATAAATCATTATTGAAAGTAATTTTCATGTTTCTTGCCCAATTGGTTTTGATAAATACAAATGTAAAGCCAAACTTATTTCATCATCCGTAACATTTTAGCACGTGTTTAATATAAGACACACATAAAAATATGTGGTGTTTCTTCAAATTATTTTAGAAAATTTTCAACCATTGAGGGTATCATTTTCTCAAACAAATCATTTTTTCATCAAAGTCATATATTGTTCGAACCATTAAATATAATTCTTGCATTGCTTCCGATTTAGTTGGATAATAAACCCCAATACTTTTGCAGTGACGTTTAGTGTTGCTAAACCCGGACCGGACCGATCGGATCAAGAACTGGGGCCTGGGCCGGGGTTAGTGGGTACCGGTCAAGCATCAACCCGGTGTCGAACCGGAAATTTATAGAATTTTTTTCGTTTTTTGTTGGCTCGTTGACCGACCAAACCGTTGACTAGGTGAGGTGTCCGGTTTAATGTCCGGTCTAATTCTAAAAACATTGATGACATTTTTAAAAACCTTAAAAAATTCATTAAGTTATATCCAATAGAATCCCAGCCCACTTGGTAGAGGCTTATGCTTTTTAGAGGGGGGGGGGGGGGTCCTAAGTTCAAATCTAGACAAGTGTGTATTTGATGTAATTATAATGGGAGTGTAACATTAACCGTTAAAAAAAATCCAATAGAATCCCAACCCTCATTGTGACCTTTACAAGTAACCCAGTCTAAACCATTTCATGATTTTCATCTCAATAAGCAAAAGTTTTAAACTTTTTAACCCTCATAAACCAAAAAAAAAAGGTTGACCATGTGTAGTCAACTAAAATCCAGCAAAAGCTAATTGAGACATATCACTCACTTCCCATCCTCACACCCAAATCCACAAATTATCCAAACAATTTTTTTTTTAAAAAAAAAAAAAACTCTAAACTCCATCATCTCCTTCCTCTGCAACTCCTCCATTAAACCTCAACCTCCCATCATGTTAACAAACCTCTCTTTATTATCCCCACCTTCTTCAACCTCAACCATCAGACTCTTCCCCACCAAACCATTCCACCCTTTACCCCTATACCCATCTCCAAACCTTTCTTTTCTTGATAAAAAACCATACCCACATCAACCCATCACTTACTTTCCTTCCAAACACAAAAAGATCAAACCTTTAGCCTCTTTATCTGACTTTGGGTTAGGTAACTTCCAGAGTGCTCAATCAGTTCTTGAAGCTGTTTCTGTTTTAACAGCAATCATTGTTGTTCATGAAAGTGGTCATTTTTTAGCTGCTTATCTTCAGGGTATTCATGTAAGTAAATTTGCAGTTGGGTTTGGTCCAATCTTAGCTAAGTTTAATGCTAATAATGTTGAGTATTCTTTAAGAGCTTTTCCTTTAGGTGGGTTTGTGGGGTTTCCTGATAATGATCCTGATAGTGATATTCCTGTAGATGATGAGAATTTGTTGAAAAATAGGCCTATTGTTGATAGAGTTGTTGTGATTTCAGCTGGTGTGGTTGCAAATATAGTTTTTGCATATGTTATTATTCTTGCACAGATTGTTTTTGTTGGGATGCCTGTTCAAGAGGCGTTTCCGGGTGTCGTTGTGCCGGAAGTTCGCCCCTTTTCGGCTGCTTCGCGAGACGGGTTGGTTTCCGGGGATGTTATTCTTTCGGTTAATGATGTGGAGTTGCCGAAAGCGGTTCCGAATTCGGTGAATTCGGTTAGTTCGGTTAATCCGGTGTCGCAAGTTGTTGATGTTATTAAGAAAAGCCCGAAAAAGGCGGTGTTGTTTAAGGTAGGGAGAGGAGGGGAGGATTTTTTGGTTAAGGTTACGCCGGATGAGAATTTGGATGGAAGTGGGCGGATTGGGGTACAGTTAGCGCCGAATGTTAAGATTTTGAATGAGAAGCCGAAGGACGTGTTGGAAGCGTTTAGTTTCACGGGTCGTGAGTTTTGGGGCTTGACGTTTAACGTTGTGGACAGTTTGAAACAGACGTTTCTTAACTTTTCGCAGACTGCAAGTAAGGTTTCGGGCCCTGTTGCGATTATAGCTGTAGGCGCAGAAGTTGCAAAGTCGAATGTTAATGGATTGTATCAGTTTGCAGCTATATTGAACCTGAATCTTGCAGTGATTAATCTGCTTCCTTTGCCTGCTTTAGATGGGGGGTCTTTGGCTTTGATTCTTGTTGAGGCGATACGAGGTGGGAGAAAGCTCCCTTTAGAAGTGGAACAAGGGATAATGTCGTCTGGGATCACACTCGTCTTCGTTCTTGGTATTTTCCTTATTATTCGTGACACGTTAAACCTCGATTTCATCAAGGATTTGTTGTGATCAGGTACTGTTTCGATCCGTTGTTGTGTTAATTGTGTTATATCCAGTTGGATGTTTTCTAAATGTGATGTATGTTATACATTTGATGTTATATTCATCTCACTGGAATTGAAGATAGAAAAAGATACCTCTACATACTTTAATTTGTGTTAATATTACAAAACTAGATTCATTTGCAGCATCTGTTGAGGTAGCTTGATTTCATATTTTTCTGCTAACAATTTGATGATGTTTTTTTTTGTTTTTTCTAATCCTGCAATAAGTCATGTGTTGCTGGTACTACAGATTATAAATTGTACTGTTCTATGACATGATACTCAGGCGAACGGTCTATGTCCATTTGTTCAAACGTCCAATGTTAAAGACGTTTCTGTCCATTACTTATAAGTCCTGTATCAGTTGCGTCTTGCGGTCATGACTCGTCCATGTATTTGGATTTGGGTAAAAAAAAATTTTGCATTCCGGTTCATTTGGTTCTACGCAAATTATAAAACCGGTCAATTTGAGCCAACTGTAGCGAAACAAAGTGGTCAAAATGTCGCTCGTTAAAGACTTTGCCAACTTAAAATGTGTTCAAATGGCGAGCAACACCCTAACACCGCTATTGGCATTAGTGTCGCCGTTTACCCTCCCCTGATCTCCTCTCCAGCTCTTCAATTGTTTTTCTCCAGGACAGTGAGTCAGTGACTATTTTCTGCCTATTATCCTGAACCCCTCTTGACATTTGCTGACGTGGATTCGCCTGCCCACAACCCTGCTGGAAAGGCTATCGTGTATAGTTAGGCATGACTTAACTTGTTTGGTCCAAAAGTAAAACCATTAGTGGTTAGTTGAAGATAAAGTGGTAAACTTGGATTGTTTTGAGTTCGGAAAGCCCCTTGTTTATTATACCGACTAGGTTACAATCTTGTCTATTATACGGTTTGAATAAATATAGTGTTATATACTTGGTGATAACAGAGTTATGTTTTAGAAAATCCGTGTATTGCACGGGTTGAAGAAGTGTGTGTATTACACGGGTTGAGTAAAATATAATGTGAAATCTTAACACATAGAGTTGTCAAGATTTGTCTTTAGAAAATAAACTTTAACGTGACATTTATAAATTTAACAATGGAGTTTATGTCAATGATAATTGGTACTACTTCCAATCTAAATATAATAATGGAGTTTAAGCGGGGAATGGCAAAAAACTTCGAGATGTCTGATTTGGAAAGCTTACTTATTAATTATTATCTTGGAATTGAATCGGAAATCAAGGACGAGATAAAAGTTAAGCAAAAGGCATATGTAACGAAAGTTTTAAGGGAGGCCATGGATCCAAACGTGAAAGTTTAAAACCTTCCCACCCCAACATTCACCCTTCCCAGCCCACAGTTCCCAATGGTCAGCCCCCCCATGCCCCTACCCCACGACAACCAGGCCCAATTACAGCCCATCTTCTCAGCCCGGTCTCCTAGGCCCGAAACCACAACAGGCCAACACCGCGTACTGCCCCACTGATATTGAACAAGCCCTTTACACCATGAGCCTGCAACAACCGGATCCAACCCAATACATGGACACTGGAGCATCTTCTACCATGTCTCACGAGTCAGGTGCCTTTCATACCTTTTCTAATTTTTGTGTTTCTCGTAATATTATTGTAGGAAACGCCGATACCATTCCAGTTATGGGTCAAGGCACAAAATACCTACACAAACCATTCCCGCCCTTTATCCTTAGAAATGTCCTATACTCACCCCACCTTGTTAAAAATATAATTTCCGTCCGTCGTTTTACTACGGACAATTCCGTTTCTGTTGAATTTGACCCTTTTGGCTTTCTTGTGAAGGATTACAAGACCAAGGCACCTCTCCTGCGATGCAACAGCAGCAGTGATCTCTACCCCTTGGTATTCGGGTCCTCCAACAACCAACCTTCCGCTTTTGTTGCTATTTCTTCACAAGTCTGGCATCACCGTCTTGGCCACCCAGGACGTGCACCTTTGAATAAACTTAAAACTTCTAATGTTTTAGACTTTGATTTTAATTCCAATAATGTATGCCAGTCTTGTATTTTAGGAAAAAGTATTCGTTTGCCTTTTATTGATTCTTCCAATTTTACTTTACAACCGTTTGATATCATGCATAGTGACGTGTGGACATCACCCATTATTAGCTCCGCAGACCATAAATATTATTTGTTGTTTCTAGATGATTATACTAATTTTTTATGGACCTACCCCCTTATCCATAAATCACAAGTCTTTCAAGCCTTTACCCAATTCGCCACCACCATAAAAACACAATTTAACAAAACCATTAAAACCTTTCAATGTGACAACGGACGTGAATACGTCAACTCGTCCTTTCAAAAATTTTTCACCACTAACGGTATCCTATACCGTCTTTCTTGCCCCTACACCTCATCCCAAAATGGCAAGGCCGAGCCAAAAATTAGAACAATAAATAACATGATTCGCACCCTCCTTGCCCATGCCTCCCTACCCTCTCACCTTTGGCATTTTGCAATTGAAACCGCCACATACCTACTCAATATCCTACCCTCAAAAATCACGAACAACAAAACCCCCACGGAGCTATTATACATGTCCACACCTACCTATGACCATCTTCGCGTCTTCGGATGCCTTTGCTATCCACTCACCCCGTCCACTACCATTCATAAACTTGAAAACCGTACACACCCATGTGTGTTCCTCGGGTACCCTCCCACTCACCGAGGGTACCGATGTCTATACCTCTCTTCTAAACAATTTTTTATCTCCCGCCACGTCGCGTTCGACGAAACCACTTTCCCGTTTGCTCAAGCAATCGGTCCCACTCCTTCCTACCAATTCCTCAATGACAATTTCCCACACCATCTTTGCCCTCATGTTCAACAGACTAGGCCCAATAACCCCTTGAGACAACCTGCCATTCCTACCCATTCGAACAGTAGCCCACCCGTTCCCACCCATACCCAATCCCCTGACCAGCCCAATAACACTTCCCCTGGCCCAACGACTGTACCCAGTAACCGTCCCACATCACATTCCCAGCCCGTCACCCAACACCCACCGCCCTCTATGGCCAACCCGCAACCCAATACGCCCGGCCCACCTCATCTGACCATCCCACCGTCCACCCGCACCATCCACACAAGGTCCATGAGTGGCATTTTTAAACCAAAGACACCTTTTAACCTCACCACCTCCACTATCCCAACCGTCCTTCCCATACCCAAAACACCCACCGATGCCTTGGCCACTCCGGAATGGTACTCGGCGATGACTACCGAGTATAACGCATTAATTAGAAATGGTACATGGGAGTTAGTTCCTCGTGAGCCATCAATGAATATTATTCGTTCCATGTGGTTGTTTGAACATAAGTACAGGTCGGACGGGACACTCGAAAGGTACAAAGCCAGATTGGTATGTGATGGGCAGTCACAACAGGTGGGCATTGATTGTGGGGAGACATTTAGTCCGGTTGTTAAACCGGCTACTATATAAACTGTTCTTTCTCTGGCTTTATCCAAGGGTTGGGCCGTGCACCAGTTGGATGTCACTAATGCATTCCTGCACGGAAATTTACATGAGACTGTTTACATGCATCAACCCATGGGGTTTCGCGATCGACGATTCCCTGACCATGTCTGTCTGCTTCGTAAATCTCTATACGGGCTCAAACAAGCCCCCCGTGCATGGTACCAGCGATTTACAGATTATGTGCTTCAATTGGGGTTTCTTAACAGCCGATGTGACACTTCTTTATCCACTCTTCATCGGGATGGTGATACTACTTATTTATTACTCTATGTGGACGATATTCTTCTCATCACGTCGTCTGACACTCTCCGCAGGAGCCTTCTGGCAAGCCTTGTCAGTGAATTTGCCATGAAAGATTTAGGCCCTCTCAGTTATTTTCTGGGTATCTCTGTCTCTCGCCAGAAAACACCATGTTTCTGTCTCAGCAGTCATACGCGGCAAACATTATTACTCGTGCCGGTATGCAATCTTGTAACCCCGTCGCCACTCCCGTCGACACTAATTCTAAGCTCGGTGCTGCTTCAGGTGAGCTCTTTCATGATCCAACGTTGTACAGAAGTTTAGCAGGGGCACTCCAATATCTGACTTTTATCAGGCCCGACATCACATATGCCGTACAACAAATTTGTATGCACATGCACGCTCCTCGCACCAAGCATTGGAATGCTTTAAAACGGATCATACGGTATATTCAGGGCACAAAAGCATTCGGCTTATTCCTTGGGCCCTCAGCCGTTTGTACTTTGACAGCGTACACGGACGCCGACTGGGCCGGGTGTCCCGATACTAGACGCTCCACTAGTGGGTATTGTATTTATTTTGGTGATAATCTGATTTCGTGGTTGTCTAAACGTCAGCCTACAGTGTCCCGTTCCGATGCCGAGGCTGAATACCGGGGGGTGGCTAATGTAGTGGCAGAGATCTGCTGGTTACGCAATCTATTGCTGGAGTTAGCTGTTCCCATCTCCCGGGCCACTATGGTATATTGCGACAATGTCAGTGCAATTTATTTATCAGGCAATCCCGTCCAGCATCAGCGCACGAAGCATATTGAGATCGACATTCATTTTGTCAGGGAGCAGGTTCAGTGCGGGCATGTTCGTATTCTTCATGTCCCATCCAGATACCAAGTAGCGGACATCTTTACCAAAGGCCTCCCGCGTGTCCTGTTTGAAGATTTTCGGTCCAGTCTCAGCATCCGGCCTCCTCCCGCTTCGACTGCGTGGGTGTAATAGATAATGTATTTAAATAAGAGATTGATTTGTATTTATTGTAATTATCTCTTACCAAATTATAGGGATCATGATGTATTATTTATAGTTGATTTTGTCAATGAAAGAGATCAAGGGTTAATCTCTAATAGATCGTAAAGCTCAGAGAACTGATAAGTGAGTTAACCGGCAAGAAAATCCAACCAATTGTGTTATGTGTTGATAATACATCGGTGATAGCTCTCGTGAAGAATCTGAATTATCATGGACCAAGTAAGCATACAATGGTGTTATGTCCAAACCATTATCACTACATTCAAGAATGTATTGAATGCGAAGAAATTAGTGTCGAACTTGTTAGTGGTGTTAATCAATGTGCCGACATCCTAGCAAAAGCTTTTGGGAAGATCAAGTTCAAGGAGTTGCATTAATTTCTTGGAGTTGAAGACTTGTCCGATTCGAGTACGAAATTCCAGGGGTGATTGTTGGAGAATTTCGTATAGCCAAGCTTTGAGTGCAAAGCAAGATCGGACGACAATAATGAGTGGATAATTATAAATGGTTTGAACGTGATTAGGTTTAAATCGATACGGGTAATTATAATTTCTTTATCTATTAATTATTTAGCAATCCTAATAGTCGTCTAACGTGATACGTTAGGTTATAATGAAGCAGTCAAGATTAAGGATTGTAATCAAGTTTCGTGAGGTTTTCTCATCAATATAATTTGGGTGTTAGCCAAAGTAGGGATGAGCTCGATATTGAACTGTACCGTTACCGAAAGTATCGATCTTGAAAATCGCAAAATATAGATACCGTACCGAAAACACTCGGTATGATACGATATTCGAAGGTAAAACAACCTAAAATACCGGTACCGTGCTGAACTGGTACTAAACCGAAAGTCACGATCCCAAAAACGGCAAAAATTTGGTACCGAAAATAGTTTGATATGGTACTTGTTTGGTTTCAATACCAGGTACTATTTGATCATCCCTAAGCCAAAGTGTGTTTCGATTTGTTAGTATGATATCAGTTCTTTTGAATATGTGGACAAAATAATAACTGGTCCTTGATGCCAAATATACTAATTGGTCCTTGATGCCAAAGTGTCTTTAACATCGGACGTTTGAAAACGTGCTACCTTTGCACAAGACTTAGCTGTTTGGTTGATTAAGTGCTGAATCATTAAGATGATCTGAATAGTTAAGAGGCTCTGAATGGTTAAGAGCTGAATCATTCAGCATCCCTTATTAGCTTAATGGTTCAGCACTTAATCATTCCATTCAGATGCTGAAACAAACAGTCTGAATAATGAATGATTCAGAACTGAATGGTTAAGAGGCTGATGAAGAGGCTACCAAACAACCCCTTATATTGATTAAGATCTCACTGATTTGGTGAGATCTAGGGTTTGGGGGAAGTTTTCTAGTTTGGGTTAAATAAGAGTTTTGTCATCTGTTTTTTGTCGCTTATCTCCTCATGTTCTTGTGTTGATTGAGATCTATTGGTTTGGTATAGTTTAGTTATAAAACTTTACAGAATATAATGTAGGATCAATCAAATAAATTTATATTGCAAAAAATCTAAACAATATACATACGCTAGCTATCAAATGGATTATGTAAAATAATATTTCAAAAAATGTTTCGAGTACTGATACCTGATTTTTCTAATGAAAGAAGAATGAAAAGTGTTCAAGGTGAAATAAAAGAAGAATAGACAAGAAGAATAAACATAGTTAACCAAAAGTTTTGCAAAGTAGACAAGGATTTTCAACTTTTTAAAACTAGACCAACCAATCAGAGTGTGCACGTAATCCTTAGCTGGCCTTTTAGCTGGTGCTTTTGGTTGCTGGATTTTGGATTTTTAACAAGTGGAGTCGACTAAGTACCCGGCTAAACAATATTACATGGTACCAGTTAAGCCGTCAAAATTGGTTAAGTCGACTTAGCCACTTTTGAAAATTCTAAAATTCAGTGCCCCAAAGCACCGACTGGTGGTTGCCTAATTGCCCGCTAAGGTCACATGTCCCAATATGATTGACTGGTTTTGTTTGAAAAGTTAGAAAAGCATTGTCTGTTTTGAAAAACTTTTGGCTAACTACATCTATTCTTGTAATTTTCCTTATAAAAGTTTTATATTTGATCTTCTTGGGTTCATCTTAAGTTTATTTCTTTTGACCCAACACAAATTTTTGCGTAGACGATCCCAACACCGAACCATTACTTGTCAACTTAATCATGTGTTGGCTCTTTCCACCCCTAGATGATAATCACGTAATATCCCCTTTCACTAAGTTTTTTAAAAAAGATACAAATATAGTCTATGGTTAAAAGTAACGTAGCAGAAAAAATTCAATTTAATGCCTTTAATATATAAAAATTGACCGATTCTTGGCACTACAAACCGAGTCACTAGCTAAATTTAGAAAAGCCGGCTGACCACTTCCTTATCAAGATTCTCAACGTATACACTTGATTAACATACTTACATGACACATTCTGCGTTGGACGGCAATCCTGAAAAACAATCAATAGTATGCAGAAGGTCGTTAAAAAATAATAATATTTAACAAAATATTCAAGAACCATTCGTCCATGCAGATTAGCTCTATATATATGAAGACACAAAGCAGCTTTTACACAACCAAAAAACATCTCAAACTACTGTGTTCCTTTAGTTCAGCAAATTAAAATAAATGTCTAGCAAACTCATCATCTTGAGCTTTGTAGCTCTTACTTTTGCTTGCCTTGCCTTCGCCTACGAGCCTAAACCCCTCCAAGATTTTTGCGTAGCTGATCCCAACACCTCAGGTATATTTCTTATAAGTTTTAACAAATTAACTTACTCATATAGTCAAATGATAATATCATGTTTTATTAATGCGCAGTGAAAGTAAATGGTCTAGTATGCAAGGACCCGAAGCAAGTTCAAGCTGAGGATTTCTTCTTCAGCGGGCTACACCTTAGGGGTAACACTTCAAACGCTGTGGGATCAAGGGTCACCACTGTCTTTGCAGCTCAGTTACCTGGGCTAAACACTTTAGGCATCTCAATGGTTCGTATTGACTATGCACCATGGGGACTCAATCCACCTCACACTCACCCAAGAGCCACCGAGATTCTTACAGTTATTGAAGGGACTCTAAAAGTTGGGTTTGTGACATCCAACCCGGATAACCGTTTTATCACAAAGGTGCTACAAAAGGGTGATGTGTTCGTGTTCCCAGTAGGACTTGTGCATTTCCAACAAAACGTCGGGAATGGGTATGCAGTGGCTATTGCCGGATTGAGCAGTCAAAACCCGGGTGCCATAACAATTGCAAATGCTGTTTTTGGTGCAAATCCTCCAATTCCAGGAGATATTTTGGCAAAGGCATTCCAAGTGGATAAAAGTGTGGTGGATAAGCTACAATCAAAATTCTAGAGTAACAAAAATTGTAATGTGTGTTCGTGTGATTGTTTTACTTCTTTCATAGGTGTGTTCTGAAACTTCCAATTTAAATTATTTGTGTGTATTTTTTTTGTCAAGTTCAAATTCTTTGGTTTTAATTGCAATGAAAAGTTTGTTTGTCTGTTTGTTTATGGGATAAAAATAACGTGGCGTAGTTAAGTAACTAGTCGTGAAATCAGAAATACAACTAAACCGAGCAATTTAATTATATTTTCGTCACCCGATGCATGAAATCAGAACATGCGTTAAAATCACGTTAATTACTGCAGTCGCGGTTTCCTTCATTTAAACGATCTAAATACGCAATAAAATCATATACATATACATATACATATACATATACATATAAATACGCATTCACATACACATACACATATAGCTTGCTAATACTTTTCGTAAAATATTTAAATACAATAATCAATGTTACTATTACATATACAAGTATACATACAAACACATATATACAACAAATATTTTTATTCTACAGATGATTTCACAGTTTTGACGACTGTATATTATTGTATGTTTGTATATACACATATACATACGTAAACATGCATATGCATATACATATACATACACGTACACATATACGTATACATATACATATAAATACGCATTCACATACACATCCAGATACAAGTTGCTAATAGTATTAGTAAAATATATAAATACAATAATCAATGTTACTATACATATACAAGTATACATACAAACACATATATACATTAAATATACAATGTTCCGTCACAAATGCGTAGCAAATTCCTACACCTTTGCTACGCATATCATACTATTGTCACAATTGTGTAGCAAGTTGCTACACACTTGCTATGCATTTTTCAATATTTTAATAAAAAAAAGAACTTGTCACAAATATGTAGTAAGTTGATACTCATTTGCTACATATTTCCTACAAAAATACATTATTGTTAAATTTTCAAGGTACAAACATCATTTTTTTTCCTTTGTGCCTTTTGTGTTATTTCAATATACAACAAATACTTTTATTCTACAAACAATTTCATAGTTTTGAAGACCGTATATTATTGTATGTTTATAAATACCTAAACATATGCATATACATAGGGGTGAGCAACGGGTCCGACCCACTTAGACCCGACCCGGAACCGACCCGACCCGGAACCGTTTATATTAAAATTATTGGAACCTTACCCGAACCGACTAGTAATGTAAAGGTTCGGGTCCTAGAAGGGTCTAACGGGTCCTAGACCCATATGGTTCCACTGGACCCGTTTTTTTATTTTAATAGCCTCTTGCAATAATCAATATGAAAGCAAAATTTCATATATAATAACCCGATTTACATTTGACATGTAAAGATATATTGATATGTTTTGAGCAGGTTGTGACATTGACATTGGGTTAAAGGGAAAACAATTGAAATATGAACTGAGACAAATACAAAACCAAAACAAAAGTAATAACATAACATTATTTTTAAAAGTAGCATAAATATAAAATCCAACATAAATAAGTAGCATTAATCAAACTAATCTTCAAGTTCAAAGTATAGAAATAAATAAAACGACAGATCAATTTTTAAATTAACTGTTTAAATAAATTATTTCTTTGTTCCTTCTTCGATCTCCAATATGTTATTCATGAGTCTTCATTCTATCTTCATCTTTTCGACCTTGTCAAAAACATCTACATAAAACAAGCAGTTAGAAAAATACAAAATAAAAAGAACTAAATGAATTTGTTTGGGAAAGTAATAAACTTTACCTTTTGCGTACTCGTGGAATTTCTCATCTTCCTCCTCCTCGTGTATTTCTTTTCTCCCAATGCGAATCCAATCTTGGGTGCAAATTAACGCCTCAACAATGGTGGGTGATAACGAACTTCTGTAGGACTCCACTACCCGTCCGCCAGTGCTAAAAGCAGACTCGGAAGCTACAGTTGAAACCGGAATTGCCAACAGATCTGGAAAAAAAACAACTAGATGAACTTGTATTTATAAAATATAATACTTCATATAAATAAAAGCTATTACCTTTCGCCATCCGCGCCAAGGTAGGATATCTAGTTGAATTTACCTTCCACCAAAGTAAGATATCAAACTCATCGCTCATCAATTCCAAATCTTCTAGGAGATATCTATCAAATTCTGTCATATTACCAGACGACTGTCCATCAACACCCCGAAACTGTTCAAGTTTATTCATCCATGTTTTTTTACCTCGACCTTGTTCAGTTCTATTCCCTTGACTAACTGGAATGCTTGAACCGTTTGGTTCCAAATCCTCATATTCTCGTAACAGTTGTTTCATTTCACCTTTAACCTCATCAACCATTTCCTTAACTTTTTCTTGAAACTCTTCCTTTGTCTTCAACAAATGTGGTTTCATCAACTCACAACTTTTTGCACAACTATACTCTACCATTGTAAGTTTTACTCGCGGATCCAAGATAGCCGCAAACTCAAACAACTTATTACTTCTATCACCATCATCTTCATAATATTTTTCAAATTTTTTTCTCATCATTGATATCATCGTTAAAAAATCAACATGTTGGTCCTTTTCATCAAACATTTGATCAAGGCTATCACCAATTTCTTTAACCTCGGCATAAACCTCATGTGCTATCACATAATTTGAACATGACAAATCAATTGTTTTACGTTTAAACAATTCTAGTATTGCTGTCATTTTTTTTGCGAAAAGCCAATCAGTACGACTTGGAGCAACATTACGAAAACTACTTTCCTTACGACCAAACAAGTCAATAGCCTTTTCTAATTGAAGAGCCCTCTCCAACATATCATAGGTGCTATTCCATCTAGTGCTAACATCTAAAGACAACAAACCTTTTGTCTCTACTTTGGAAGAAACAACACATGTTTTGAACGTGTCAAGCCTAGATGGTGATGCTCTTATGTGTTTAACAGCATCACGTATACAATCAATGGTGTTATTTTGCACTTTCAAGCCATCCTGAACTATCAAGTTAATGATATGGGCCACACATCTAACGTGTAAATACTTGCCTTTATTTATCAAATTTGACAGCTTAGATTTTAATATTTCAACCGCAGCATCGTTTGATGAGGCATTATCCATGGTAATGGTCATAACCCGCTGTATCCCCCATTCATCAAAACACTCCTGAAGGGACGTCGCAATATCTTCACCCTTATGACTAAATATTGGCTTAAAGTTTATAATTCTCTTATGATATTGCCAATTTTCATCAATGAAGTGAGCAGTCAAACACATATAATTAATACGTTGGATTGATGTCCACGTGTCAGTAGTAAAAGATACCCGTTGCTTATTTTTAACAAAAAAATCTCTAAGTTTCTTTTTCTCAACCAAATATAAGTCAAGTATATCACGAGCTACTGTGAAACGTGATGGGACCTTAAAACTAGGGCACAAAGCTTCCATAAACTCCCTAAACCCTTCTCGTTCAACAAATGAAAAAGGAAGCTCGTCGACAATAATCATTTTAATAAGTAGCTTTCTAACCTTAACTGGATCGAACTTCCACGTTTTTAACGTACCCTGTCCGTCTTCATTTTTCTTAATCACCAACTTAGGTTGATTTTTTGCCTGATTTTCCGGATTCTCTTTACAGTTTCTAACATGCTTATTTAAGGATGAGGTTCCGTTCGGTCCGGAATCCGCACGCAACTCCGCGAAACAATAGTTGCATCTACCTTTTCTTCTACCATCCTCGTCATAAAATTCCGTCATATGGTTCCAACAATACCCTGTAAGCTTCCTTTTTCTTGTACTCACTTTTTGTTTCTCGACATTTGTTTTTTTTGCGGTTTCTTCGTTCTCATCACTCGAAACAACATGCGGATCCATTCTACATACATCACAACACAAACATACATGTATACGTTAGAACACACATAATTATTTTTTATTGTATTTCAATAACTTACATGCATCAAATATATACATGCACTTCTTAGATGGATACTTGAAACATATAAACTATATATACCGAAGACGTCAACATGCATCAAATAAATAGAGCACATGACAAACTAAACAATAAAAAAAACGGATACGATCATTAAAAAAATCCATCAATAACTAAACAAAAAAACACATCACATTTAACTTTTAATATCTTGAAATTAACTCAAAACCTCACCTTACATTACACATTAAACATATCAAATATGCAGTGGCAGTAGCTTAAACCTAACAATCAACAAGTGCTGCCATAATACAAGATTAAATTGGACAAACAGATACGATCATTAACCTATAGATGAAAACCTATTGGAGTGAAAATAGATAGATCATTAAACTACATGTACTTCTTAGAGCCAATAATACAGGAAAGAGGTAAGTTGAAGCAAGGAATTAAAGATAGGGGGACATGTGTCAAGTCAGGAGAGTTGACTCATACATACTACATTAGATTTTTTTTCTGACATGTGCTAAGAACCAAACACCTCATCAAAAAAATTCCATTAATATCAACAATATGTAGTACCCCCATAACATGCTTACCAAAAGTCGAACATACATATATATATATATATATATATATATATATATATATATATATATATATATATATATATATATATATAACATGCATCAAATATGTATACGTCTAGAACAAAGATACATGCATCAAATACATACAAATCGTTGAACCAGAAGACTAAACATAACTTAATGATATATTAGATTGAGTTGCAGGTTCGAACGAAGAAGATGAAGTAACAAGTTACGACTGCACGAATATCATATACATAAAATAAAATCGAATACATACAAGTAAAGAAGTTGATGCTGGATATTGGATGATGATGAGGTGATCGATAAATTGAATGAATGGTTTGTTGTTGAGAATGAGTTACGATTTGGATTGGAGGCAACGATGCGGATATATATATATATACGTAATATCATATCAATTGTATTTGATTTGAAATTCACTTGCCTAAAAAACGTGATATTGTTCATACGGGTCTAACGGTTTTTAAAAGGTTTCTCACGGGTCGGAACCGGAACCGACCCGGAACCGTTTGTATTGGATTTCTAAGACCCTTGGACCGACCCCTATATCTAAATCAGTTCTATCCTATGGTTCTAAAGGGTCGGGTCTGCGGTTCTGACGGGTCTTACCCGTTAGCTGCTCACCCCTACATATACATATATACACACAGACACGCATACCTACACACACACACACATATATATATATAAATACGCATTCACATAAACATCCGCATACAAGTTGCTACAGACTTGTCACAAATGTTACTATTGCATACATAAGTATACGTACAAACGTACCTATATACATAAATATACAATGTTCCGTCACAAATGCGTAGCAAGTTCCTACACATTTGCTACGCATATCATACTATTGTCACAATTGCGTTGCAAGTTGTTACACACTTGCTACGCATTTTCCAATATTTTGATAAAAAATTTTTTGTCACAAATACTCATTTGTTACGCATTTTTGACGCAAAACCAAATATACTTACAAATAATAAATGTTTGTCACAAATGCGTAGCAAGTTGCTACGCATTTCCGACGCAATATTTAGAAGCAGTGAACAAATATGTTTTTTGTTTGGTTTGGGTCGCTTTTGTGTAACAAATTTGACAAAATAATTTGGGTTTTTTTCATAGTAAATGTGTAGGAACTGGGTCGAAATTTGCGACACATTATTTTGCGTAGGAATTTTTTTGACAAATTTATGACGCAACTTTGAGTTGATTTGGGTGTTCTTATTTTCTGTTGCTGTTGGGTAGAAAATGTGTCATAAAATCTTGATTTTTTTCGTAGGAAATTCGTCACAAGTAGGTAGGAATTTGTGACGAAAAAAATTGTGTAGGAAATTTCAGTAGGAAAATCCATTTTTTCTAGTAGTGATATATACTAATTGTTCATGGCATGTAATTCGCTTTTAACAATTTGCAAATATATATCCGTACTTAGTTAGAATTTTTTGTATTGTACAAGTTGAATAAATATACAATGTTATATATACTTAGTAATAAAAGGATTACGTCTTTAAAAAACCAGTGCATAATGTATTGAAAATAAAAAATGATGTAATCGGTTAACAAATATCATGCGTCAATATAGTGTAACTACCTAGTTTCTTACACATAAATATCACCTAACGTTATAGTTACAAATATTTGAACTCACATCACTTTTGCAGGAATATACACCTAGACCAATAGGTCCGGGTATTTATACACTAGTTGATTAAGATTATATTGTTATTGTTTAGGATATATCCCTACAAACTTGCTTAATTTTATATATATTCAACCTAAAATCAAAATTACAAATATCTCATAGCTTAAAAACTTTTACATAATAACCAATATATCCTTTTCTAAATACCGTATCACCCCCATCATTCTCGCTGCAAACTTTTGGCATGCGAACATGTAGTTTTGAAATTGCGGTTTCATCTTCCAATCGCCGCTTATCTCCATTGATATCGTAACAAGGGTTTTATTCTAAGTGGGTTGATTGTTTGGGTTCATTTATCTCTTGATAGGACTACAAACGTTTGGGTGAGCTTTGTTATGTATTTCTTATTAGCATTTTTATAGATATGAAGTTAAGTAAAAAAAAATTACAAGATGCTACACTAGATCGATCAACCATGTTTATTTATGTGTGGTGACGTGAACTTCTTTATCATGTGTGTGGTGCATCATTGGAAAACAAAGTAAATGTCATTTATTTGATCAAATGTGGACTATAAGTAATTTACTTTAACTAACAAGTGTTTCTTCAAATATGTTTAAGGTGCCAAAAAGACTCAATTTAAGAACTATACATCGTAGGATTCCATAAGCATTAATGATACGCTAAACAATTTAATAAACATGATTTTTCTGGTAGTGGTTGGTGTCGAAGTACTAATGTACACTAGAGAGTAGACTGTGTGTTCTTCCATGCCTTAAGTAGTTAGTGTGTCGAATCCACAATGAGTTAGTAGATGATGCTTTGCTACAATTAATTAATTAAATTAGACATGTAAATTAGAAAGATGATTTGGTTTAATTGCTTTATCAAAAATAACTTAAAACTAATTAGAAAACTATAACTAAAAAGGTGAACCACCCGGGTTTAAGGTTTAGAAGCACAACATATAATTTAAAACTACATAGACATAGTTGGATCAGTGTCGATGTGAAAGGGTAACTCAAAGGCTAAGTAGTCTAATCGGTTACTTAAGGATCTGAAACTGAATAAGGACTTGAGCTAGAATGTTGTCTACACATCTACCAACCTAATCTTCCTACACTACATGGTATCATGATTATTAATGATTGAAAAACCAGTGATATTGACTTATATGATTGAAAACCAAAAAGACATTGTTGGATCAGTGTTAAGTAGGGGTGTTCACGGTTTGGTTTCAAACCATGAAATTGTCTAAACCGGTCAACGGTTTGGTTTCATGGTTGGGTTTTTCACTTAACTTTTGGTTAGTTGGTTTTTATATTTTCAAACCGTAGCGAACGGTTTGGTTTACAGTTTATATAAAAAACCAATCGTATAAAACTCTAATTAGTCAATGATGTTGTAGCCTAGTGGTTGCAATGGAGGTGGGAAGGTTTACCCATTTTGTGAGGGTTCGAATCCCACTTAGAGTAGGGTTATTCTGAAATTAGGGGCTGGACCTTAGGGGGGCACGGGGACCGGATCTGAAGGGTGCGGGGCTTCGTTATGGATTGTAGTGTTGGCTGTTCAAAAAAAAAATCAAAGTAAATTAGAAGGGAGCTAAGCTCATTTTCATTGGAAGTCAACCCCTGTTTGTTTTTTGTTTCAATAAACATTAATAAGACATGTAGATGTAAAAAACTAAGCGTTTGAAACCAAGCTTCTCTTATTCTTCTATCAGGCGAAGATACAAATACATGAAGAACACGGTAAATAATAAGCTAAATGTTATTCTTTTTAACAATCCCAAATCATGAAACCAAACCAGAATCAAACCGTTACTAATGATTTGGTTTAAAAGTACTTTGGTTCGGTTTTGGTTCACAAAAATAAAGGAGGTTTGAGATGAAAAGGACAGAACAATCTCAAAAACAACTAAGATGACTCTCTCTCCATCATCGATAAATGAGGTTTGAGTTGAAAATATATAAATATAATTAAAACCTAAATTATACACTGACTCAAAATAAGCCCAGCAAGCTTCAGTCAAACCCGGCAAGAGTTAGGCCAACAAGCTTCTTCAGTGTCCAACTCACAACCATTCCATTTAAGCCCACTATTAGCAGGTGCAATGCGTTACAATTATATTTATATTTATATACACACAAACAAAGTATTAAAAAGGGTGATATTATTTACACAACCAACAAAAAACCCTAAACAACCTTAGGACGGGTCGTCGAGGCCTAGATGGGCCGTTAAGGGAAATTAGGGTTTCAGGACGGGTCGTCCAGGCCGTGACGGGCCGTTTGTTTACAGAAAAGACAAAAACTACGGGCCGTCCAGGCCCAGACGGCTCGTATATGTACGATGTAACAGGTTATCAGTCTGAACTCCTGCAAAAGCAGGCAGTTCAGACTGAAAAGTCTGAAAAAGGCACATTAGGACGGGCCGTCCAGGCCCCGACGGCCCGTAGAGATGTGTTAGGTTAGGGCATTTAATCCCTCGACGACCCATCTAGGCCTCGACGGCCCGTTGAGATTTCCAGATTTAACCATTACACGATCAGCTTCTTCCCCATTTGAACCAAACCTTAAAACATCACCACCACCAAAACCCTCGACCCATTTCGACTTCCCGGTCTCACGATGACATATTTACAAAGCTTTTCAACCGTTGACCTGTCTGAGAACGAGTCTTACGTCTCTGAAAGCGTAGGGTATGAACCCGGGGTTCAAGTTGGTGAAGAGGAGGTTAAATCCGGGGTTCGTGGTAATGACGGGAACATGCTGCCCGATCTCAACGAGGAATATGTAGAGGAACAGGAGTCATTTTTCGTGCCACCAAGCTACCCGCAGTACACGTACGGGAGTTACCATTCGCGCGGGAATCGTGCTAAGGACTTAGAGGAAGATTATAACGGCTCTAACCCGAATGATGACAACCAGGAAGATGCTTATGAAGATGTTAACATAAAAGTTGAACCTAACCCGGATGTTTCGTATGAAACCGAGCAGGTGCGTTTATTTATTTACACTAGTATATCTTTACACGTTTTAGGGTTTGCTGGATTGAACTAGTATATATTTACAGTAGTATATAATTTAGAGTAGTATGAATTTAGACTAGACTCTTGTATAAATTTTCAGGTATTCGGGTCTGTTGAAGAGATGAAACAATGGGCTTACGATAGAGCCCTTGCTAGCGGTTACGTCCTAGTGACAGGACGTTCTGTTTCAAAAGGCAGTGGAAATAATGCAAGAAAAATTAGGATAGACCTGAGATGCGACCGTGCTGGCGAATACCATACTACAGCCACAGTAAGGTCTACGGGTAGCAAAAAGATTAACTGTCCATTTATGTTAATAGGGAGGCTACGCAAAGAGGGTTGGAAGTTGGAGGTTAAACACGCGAATCATAACCACGACCCTTTTATACATGTTGAGGGTCACGCTTTTGCTAGGCGGCTGACACCACAAGAAGAAGAAATGGTGGAAACGCTTTATTTTCAAGGCCTGGAACCGGCAAACATACATTTGGCCATCAGAGCACAAAACCCGAATAATGTATGTATTCTACGAGACATATACAATACAGTGAGCAAGATTAAACATATAATTTACGGCGATAAAACCCCAATGCAGGTATTATTATTAATTACTATTATTGTGATAGACTATTATTAATTTTGTTGTTAAATATTAAATATTGTTATTATTATTGTTATGCAGATACTCGAGAGTATCCTGGTTGAAAAGAAATTTACTTACTTCACCAAGCAGAATCCAGAGACAGATGCTGTTGAGAATATTTTCTTTTCACACCAGGTCTCCTACAATCTCTGGCGTGCCTTTCCACATGTGATGCTGATCGACACCACCTACAAAACGAACGAGTACAGAATCCCGTTTGTTCAAATTGTGGGTATGACGTCGACAAACCAGTCGTTTTGTATCGGCCATGCATTTATCGTTAAAGAGAAAACGAGTAACTACATATGGGTGCTTGAGAGGCTCAAAGAATTGCTGGAGAAGAGTATGGAGCCACGTGTAATTGTTACAGATAGAGATCTGGCTCTGATGAGTGCATGTGCTACAGTTTTCCCGGATGCTACGAAATTGCTTTGCAGGTGTCATATTCAACAAAATATTATTATTATTATTATTAATATTAATATTATTATTATTATTATTATTAATATTATTGTTGTTGTTTTGCAGGTATCATATTCAACGAAATATTGCAAAATATCATAAAGCAGGATTTCCAAAAGAAGAATGGGAAATATTTTTGTAGTATTTTGGTCGACTGTGTAAATCTCCTGACGAAGAGGCTTACGAATTGAATCGGGCAGCGCTCTACAGACGACTTTGGGGGCAGGATCGAACGGGTATATATTTTATTTTTTATTTTGCTTTACAAGCGTACATATTTTCTGTATTGACATCACTATTCTGTTTTTTACAGAGGTTTATGAGTACATGGAGTCAGTTTGGCTCCGAGATTATAAAGAAATGTTTGTGGAAGCATGGGCAGATAAAAACCTTACGTTCGGTCAGACTACGACCAACAGGGTCGAGAATCAGCATGCTCTGATTAAGAGGTACATAAAAGGCCCGAACAGCTCGCTCCACGCGCTTGTGATGGAAATAGACAAAGTTATGGAGTCACGGCGCGTAGCGATAAAGCACTCCTTCGAACACAGCCGATCAACAAAAATGTGGAAACATGAACTACCGTTGTTTCAAGACGTAATCGGTAGGGTTTCCCATCTAGCGCTTAATTTGATGCTCGGAGGGGTCAGCAAGATAAATTATTATATGGAAAAAAAGAGGTCTTGTGAACACCGACTCAAGAAGACTTATGGATTGCCATGTTCCTGTCAATTGCAATTGTATGATGCGAAAGGTAACATCATTTTTTAGACTTATTATTTTTCTTTAGGATATAATAGTCAAATTTATAAATGTTTGAAGCGTTTTGTAGACGACTTGTGTTGTCTGATTCGTACAAAAACAGAGGAAACTCTGCCAAAATTTTTATAAAAATCCGAAATTTTTGTAGATTATTGATTGTTGTTGTTGTGATTGAATATATATATCAGATACACGAGTGTCACTGGCTGATATCGACGTCTTCTGGACACGACTTGACTTTATGCCAGAAGTAGCTGAGGATCCCGAGTTTGACTTTCAGCACGAAATGAATGCATTCGCTGAGCAACTAAGGTCGCAACCGGTGCAAGTGAAAAAAAGCATGTTGCAGAAGATGAAGGAGGTGTTGAATCCGATTATGACTAAACATAAACCTCCTGAGGTACAAACCGATACTCGGGGTCGGCCAACAACAAGTGAAAAGGAAAAAAAGGAAGATAAGGCTGCGGTTAGTATTATTATTATTATTATTATTATTATTATTATTATTATTATTATTGTTATTATTATTATTATTGTTGTTGTTGTTATATAATTTTTTCAACGTAGGGCAAAACGCCTTCTAGAAGAGGTAAACAATCAAGGGACAAACCGATTGTTTACGATGAAGATTTTCCACTGTTGGAAAGGGATAGGTACAAACTACTAATATATAAATTCACACATGCATACATATTTATACACATATTAAATCTCACTTTTTGATGGTTACAGGTACAAACTGGAGATCGAAAGGTTTAAGAAATGGTTTCCACCTGCATATCATAGATACATTACAGACATTCGGGATGTCCATGGAGACGGTCACTGTGGGTTTCGATCTGTAGCTGTGTGCTTAGGGTGGCAACAGGATATGTGGGGATTCATCCGCACACAGCTTAAGGAGGAGATCGTCGAGAATGAAGACCGGTGGAGGCCAATTTTAAACGAAGTAGATTACGATACTTACGACAGAGTCTCCAACTCATTCGATCACATTGGAGTGGGACCAGCAACGCGCGACCAATGGATGGAGATGCCCGCCGCAGGATTACTGATTGCTCAGAAATTTAGGGTGGTTGTTCAATTTCTCTCTCCGTATGATCTAAGTGAGACGTACTTCCCTATGTTCTATGGTCCACACAGCGTTGAAGAACATGCGTTCGTATCGTTTGGTTTTGTTAACAAAAATCATTTCATCAAGATTGAGTTAGCAGAAGGCGCCCCAATGCCAAAACTGAATCTGTCATGGCGTAAGTGGCGATATGAAGAGGCAAGTGAGTGGGAGACGGTATATGATGACCGTATACAAAGGCTTGATATTCCATCACCTCAATACTGCGACTTAACTTAGCTTATCGTATGTTACCGGACCGGACGAACGAAAAAATTTGTTGTATGTGTTCATTTATACTTATTATAAAAATATACTCCTTTTTTTTATAAAAAATACAAATACCAAGCTTAAAATATATAAAATACACTAAAATTTAAAAAAAAATAAAAATATAAGGGTCGTCAAGCCCTTAATGGGCCGTCCAAGGCCAAAAAACCCTCCAGGACGGGTCGTCTAGGCCCCTATGGGCCGTCTCTAGTGGGCCTCAACGGGCCGTCCAGGCCTCAACGGCCCGTCCATAAATTCTAATTTTAAATAAAAAAAAAACCAACATAACCAAGGCTCGTTGAGGCTAAACGACCCGCCCTCAGCCTTCTTGATGGGCCGTCTAGGCCTCAACGGGCCGTCTAGGCACAAAGCTTCCCTTGGAAGCTTCTGTTTTTAAATTAAAAAAAAAAATTGAATTCCAACGGACCGTCTAGGGCTGGACGGCCCGTTATGAAATAATTCAAAATTTTTTAACTTCCCTACGGCCCGTCTAGGTCTCGACGGCCCATAGGGAAAATTTTAAAACCCCCAACTACACACAGCAGCCCTCCTTCTCGTCCCATTTTTACTCTCTCTCTCTCTCAACCATACTCTCTCTCTCTCTCTCGTCGCCTTCAACCACCACCACCACCACCGAGCCTCCTCCACCCTTCCACCACCACCACCGAGCCTCCTCCACCACCACCACCGAGCCTCCTCCACCTCACCTTCCCTTCACCACCACAACCACCACCGAAGTCCTCTTTCCAACACCTCCAGCCACCACCACAACAGGTATTATTATTATTGTCATTATTATTATTGTTATTATTATTATTGTTATTATTAGGGTTTTTTTAATTATTAGGGTTTTTTTGGGAATTATTGTCGTGGCAGTGGTGGTTGGGTGGTGAGGGTTGTGGTGGTTGGTGGGGAGGGGATGGTGGTGGGGCTGTGGTGGTGGGGTGGGGCAGTGGTGGTGGCTGGGTGGGGTGAGGGCAGTGGTGGTGGGGTGGGGCAGTGGTGGTGGGGCTGTGGTGGTGGGGTGGGGCAGTGGTGGTGGGGTGGGGCAGTGGTGGTGGGGTGGGGCAGTGGTGGTGGGGATAGGTGGTCAGTGGTGGTTGGGTGGTGAGGGTAGTGGTGGTTGGGGTGGTTGAAGGGGATGTTGGTCAGTGGTGGTTGGGTGGTCAGTGGTGGTTGGGTGGTCAGTGGCGCGCGTTTGTGTTTAGGCGCCTAAACCTAAACGCGCGCCTAAACATAAAGGCGCGCGTGCGTGTTTAGGCGCCTAAACCTAAACGCGCGCCTTTATGTTTAGACGCGCGTTTAGGTTTAGGCGCCTAAACACGCACGCGCGCCTTTATGTTTAGGCGCGCGTTTAGGTTTAGGCGCCTAAACACGCACGCGCGCCTTTTTGTTTAGGCGCGCGTTTAGGTTTAGGCGACTTGTTTTTTAATATAAAGGCGCGCACAAAGTGTTATTGTTCTTGTGTTTGTTTAGTTCCTTTTAATATAAACGCGTGCCTAAAGTGTTTTGTTTTTGTTTTGCAGATATGGCAAACAGAAACAACAGAAGACGCCGTATCCAGCCTGACGACGGGAATCCTCTTGCACTGGGCGATATGAGAGATTGGCCGTACAGGCACGATAACGACGACTACGAGATCGCGCGCTGGGAGAAGATGGAGCTGCATCCGATACACGGATCGCGCAGTGTTGACTGGTCTGCATTACGCGCGATCAGTGCTGAGGAGAGGTTTGAGGAGTGGATCCCAGACGACAGCCCCTGGGAGCGGATGTTAGCTGACCTCCAGAATGACGCGTATCGGCAACTGACGATCGAGTTCATCTCGACATTCCGCTACGTGCCGCATCCAGCAGGTGTTGAGCCTCCAATAGGTCCTGACGGCGAGCCTGAGCATGAGGTACAGTTCCGATTATTCGGACACTGGCCTCTACGCATATACGATCGACCAGTGGGCTACGACTTGCTGCTGGTACAGAGAGGAGGAGCTTGTCCAGGATATGTACACCACGGCCATCACGACCTTGCCAGACGACATGCTGATGGCCTGGTGGCCCACTATCGGTGGTCCAGAGTATGGGGAGGAGGGCGACAGGTATTATTATTGTTATTTAGTTCATTTAGTTCGTTATTATTATTGTTACTTAGTTAGTTTAGGTTGTTTGTTTTTGGATTTTGTAGACGACTTGTGTTGTCTGGTTCGTACAAAAACAGAGGAAACTCTGCCGAAATTTTTTTAATGTTAGTATTATTCTGTGCAGGATGGATAGGGCCAGCAACATCCGGGACCCTGTGATCCGTTACATACACCGTTTGGTTACCTGGTCGATTGCCGGACGGTGTAACTGTAACGAAAGGGTCCAGCAGATTGACCTTTTCTACCTTTACTGCATCCTGAGGGGTAGGCCGGTTGCGCTACACAGGTGCTTTGCCGAGTACATCGCGACCTACCCTCATAGGAACCCGGCGGGGGCTATTCCGATTGGTGGGATCATCACCGCCATCGCGCTGCGTCTTTGCCCGGGCGATTTGTGGACGCATGTTGAGGAGAACAACTTACCAGCTCCGATGAGACCCAAGTAAGATTATTATTATATATTATTATTTAATATTATTATTATTATTATTTATTATTTTTTAATTTTATATATTATTATTTAATATTATTATTGTTGTTTTGCATTTCAGGCCGTTAAATATTCAGACGATGCAGCAGATGAGGGTGGCAGCACGGGTCCCGCGCAGCAACCCACCCGCTTATTACCAGCGTGCTTTCGACGAGGCTGGCGACCGTGGCGAGCATTTTGTGCCACAGCCGCTGGTACATCTCGATGGGCCGAATGCCCGTGAGGTCCGGATGCCACGCGTTGCCGACGGCGACCCACCGGTGGATATAGAGATGCCAGATGCTCCCGTTGATGAGCTACAGCGTCCTGCCCGCGTTTATCATGCTGTCAGGTTGCATGGTAGCACGACCCAGGTACTTCAGCAGATCCCGGATCAGTTGGGGTCGTTGCGGGCTGATGTGCAGACGATGGGAGCTGACATGCGGTGGATGTTAGAGAGCGAGAATGAGAGACGACGGGAAGCTGGTTTGGAGCCGCGTCCACTTCTGGGTTGGGCGTCCAGCAGTCAGCATGGTGGGGCGTCCACCAGTCAGCCGGGTGGGTCGGATCAGCCGGGTGGGTCGGGTTAGACGGGTGGGTGGTATTCTGGTTGTACATTTGAACTCTTAGTTTTATGTAAATTTTTGGAATATTATGCTTATTTATGCTTTAATGTTCGTATTTTGGGTTTTGTTTAGTTCGGCAACATAAACGATATTCGTTCATATTCATATACACAATTATATAAAAAAGATCATATTATACAAATAAAAAAATAACATTTATAAAAAACCAAACATTTATAAAAACCAAACATTCAAACCCATTTTAAACATCCACACTCACTACACTTAGAAAAAAATCAAATAATCATCACCTAATCATTGCCAATGATTACCAATGATTGTTTTGGATTTGGATGCTATTGGACGGGTCGTCGAGGCCCCAACGGGCCGTCTGTTTTAGGGTTTAAGCCCTTAGACGGGCCGTCTGGGCCTGGACGACCCGTCATTTTGCCTATTTGGCCCTCCACTGGCCGTCCAGGCCTCGACGACCCGTGGAGGGGTTGTGCAAATAAAACCCTAGGTTGTGTATATAACCGGAGCCATTAAAAATTGTTAGTATGAAAATGTGATAAGGGTCCAAAGTGTAATAATAGATAAGTACAAGGGGTATAGTTGTCAATTAGTCATAGATGTTGTTGGGACAAAGAGGATTGAAGAAACCACCTTTTGATAACCTTAGTCCAAATCATATTCTGCTTATGTATAGAAGAAACTGCTGAAGAAGAAAACAGAAGTACTGAAGAATAGAAGAGCAAAGTACTGAAGTAGAACTGATCAGTAGTTCTGAGGTCTAACCAGACACTTCACTTCAGAACTACTGAAGACAAAACTACTCATCAGTAGTTTGTCTTTTCATCAGTAGTTTGTTGATCTTATCTTCATAACCGACCCTGACTTCAGTAGTTTAGTATTATATTGTTTTGTTAAAGTCTTGGATCAAGTTTCGATGTAAAGCCTTTTGTAAACATTATCCTTAGTATAATATCTTAGCTAAATATCTTAGATTACTTAGTGCAGCAGTCTTTGTATCTTTGTCTATAAATAGATGAGCTTGTTCATCTATTTTAGTACATGTGATTTACTTTGAATTAATTGAAAAAACCTTCGAGGCTTTTAAACTTATTATCCATTTCACATCTGAGAATCATAACTTGTATTTATTGCTTTATACTTCAACTGCTTATTGATTCTCATAAACTGCTCAGTCAAGGGGGAGTAATAACTCCTGTTAAAAGTGATAATTTAACCTTAGAACATTTACTATTCCGTTGTGCAATAACTTTGATATAAAACTGCAAACACATAAGTGTTCTGAACTGATTAAAAGAGGCCACTGATCCAACAATTGGTATCAGAGCTCTGGTTTATCTGATCAAATATCAATCTAACAAATTGAGAATCAGACACAAGCTCTTATTAATATCCAATAAAGGATTAAAAGGTTCACTTTTTCATCCATCACTTTAAAGAAGTATTGAAAAATCCAAACTTCTTAAAAATGGACCCTTATAATACTGGATCTGCCAATAAACCTCCTATGCTGGTCAGAAATGAATATAACATCTGGCAAAGAAGGTTGGCACATACAATTTCTCAGACCAACACTGGTTGTTGGAGGTCTGTAATATTTGGACCTCACAAACCAGTTGTTACTGATCCAGAAGGTAAAACTGAGAGACCAAAAGACCCAAAAGACTACACTGAAGAAGATTTCCAAAAATTTGAGCTAGATGCAAAAGCTTTTTCTATGTTGGCTATGGCTCTCCCAAACGAAATTTATGCTGGACTTTTACACTGTGAAAGTGCCAAAGAGCTGTGGGATTGCCTAAAAGAACAGTTTGCAGGAACTGAAGAGGTGATAGCCAACACTAGAGAAATCCTGGCTCAACAATATGAAACTTTTACTCACATAGATGGTGAAACTTTAACACAACAGTTTGAAAGATTTTCTTCACTCATCTCTAAGTTAAAAATTAACAATCAGACCTATACAAATGCATCTATGTTACATAGATTTTTAAGGTCTTTGCCTTCAAAATGGGAAACTTATTCTATAGTTCTCAGATCAAGTACAGATTTTAACACCCTGAACCTAACTAGGTTACATGGAAAATTACTAACTTTTGAAAGAGAAATCAATCAAAAGAAAAAGTTACAAGAATCTGGTAAAACTGCTGATGACTATACTCCAGGTAGCACAGCCTTATTAGGACATGACTCACCATCTTGTTCTAATAATTTTGGATCTTTTGACCACATTGACATAACTGCTGGGATCTCATCAGATGGATCTTTCCCAGCTTATGACAATGAAGACCTAAGTCAAACTGCTGATAACATGTGTTTTATCATGGATGACTTAAAATATTTTAGCAGTGATGACTTAGAGGAAATGGATATTTTACACCAATTGGCCTTGTTAAGCATTAAAACTAACAAATTTTACAAAAGCTCAGGAAGGAAATTTCCAGGACTAAACAACTCAACAAAAGTTGGTTTTGACAAATCAAAACTGAGATGTCATAAGTGTCAAAAGTTGGGACACTTTGCTAGAGAGTGTAGAACCTCTAGCTACAACCAACCCATGTCTGGAAATCAATTTAACCCCACTTATAATAGGAATAATGGAACTCAAGGGAGTGCTCATTTTGTACAGGCACAAGCTCCACAAGTTCAATATGTGCCACAAGTGCAATATGTTCAAATGCCTGCTGTTGGATCAGTGGCCTCTATTATGAACACTTGTGTGTATCAGATTTATGTAAGAGTTAATAAGCAGCGGAATAACAAGTGTTCTAAAGATTAAAAGATCACTTTTAAGAGGAGTTATTACTCCCCCTTGACTGAATAATAAATGAGAAACAATAAATACAGTTCAAGTATAAAGCAGTAAAGCAATTTATGTTTCTCAGATGTGAAATGGATAATAAGTTTAAAGCCCGAAGGATTTCAATTTATTTCAAAGGAAAATACAAAATATCACATATATGAAATAGATGAACAAACTCATCTATTTATAGACCAATATACTAAACCGTTGTCTGAAGTTATCTAAGATATTTAACAAAGATATTGATCGCGTGTCGAGTGCTAATCAAAAACTATTTTAAAAACAACTCCTTAGCTACAAGGACTGCAGTATAGGGAGTAGGGTTGTCGAACCACGAGGAGTATGTGGTTAGTGTTAGATAACAATTTTATTACTTAAACTAATTAATTAAAAATAATATTTTATGAAGTAGAATGTTGTTGTGCTTGAAAAAGTTGATTAAGTTATTTGAATAGAAAACAATAATAATAAAGAAGTAACTCCCTCTAAACTTCAGGTTCTAGGTTTCACACAGTTTTCAGTTTATAGATTGGGAACCACATAGACATAGTTCTGGAAATTAGTTAATCAACTGGTAGCACAAGTTCTTGTCATCAAACCCTATTAACTACCCAATTGTAAGCGTCAAGTCAACCCTCTTTATGTCACCCAACCCGCTACTAAGTTTTGTCATCAACCGAACAAGTTGTAAAGAAGGGACTCAAAACACAAATCAATTGTTTGCTCAACTAATGCATCAATAATGTTTTAATTGTTTGTCATCACAAGCAAAACATAATCCAATACTTAAATAAACATAAAAAGTGTAAAACCTAATCGAACCGTTCGTCTAGAGGAAGTCACAAAAGATTTAGCCTATCATCTCGCCCATTAAAGGTTCTTCCTTTGTGATTGCCTTCTGGTCTTCGACTATTCTCTTTTTCTCTTGCTCCGTGCGACTGTGCGTCCAAGAAAAATAATGTCCAGTCACCCCCAAGTGCAGCCGCCCAAAATACTAATCATGAATATCCACCATTTCCCACAAATTGGGCCGTAGCCCATTTATCTCATATGTCCTTTTTTATATTCAAGTTATTATTATGATTATTATTATTATTATCTTTCAACTCGGGTGTTCTTCACTTAACCAAAATTTCTCGTCTATGTCCGAACGTTTATGAACACCTGCTCTCAAGTGTTTGTGTCTCGATTAAAATTCTTTTGTTTTGAGCTCATTTTCCACGAACACCTACAAAACACATGCGCACTATTAAATAACCAAGACTGACTAGAAGTACACAATAAAAGACTAAAATATATACAAAACTAACATATTAACAAGGTGTTTTCACCAACACATCACACCCCCACACTTATCTTTTTTCGTCTCGAAAAAATTATATATATATACTCTGCTTAAGACATTATCACAGACTAGCACCCCGAGTCGCCCATCATACCTTAGCTAAGGTCCAAAGTCATACCCCATTTATAGATCAGCATTAGATGTGTTAATTCAGCAAGTCAAATTAATTTTCATTTAAAAACAGACTTAACCCTGACTAAACCTAACATGCTTTCGGTTTTTATTCTCATGCAACACACCCCTCACAATTTTTCACTCCACTCGGTTTAATATCTGGACTAGCATGTAATGTGCTAGTATTATTCACTCAAAACCAAAAATGTAACTTTGTTATCATAGGCTTGTATGACAATCACACCTTTACTGTAAACAATGCACGTATCTAAAGGACTTACGGGTTTTGGGCTTAGGGTAAAGGTAGGAAATTTTGCTAAAAGTGGCTAAAACAAAATGGTGAGACCAACATGATTGACAATCCTTATTCACAAATCACAATAACACACAACTTTGGTCATATTTGACCCATAACACATACTTCTATTTTTTTTTCTTTTCTTTTTCTCTTTTCATTTTATTCTTTTTTTTTTTTTGTTTTTTTACACATATTTTTTTCTCTAACATAAATACAATCACTTAACACTTTGGATGTCATCAACACTTGGTAAAGGTACTGGTTTATTTGGGTGATTATGTGGTTTAGCAAACGAAAGGGTATAAGGCTCAAAATTGGCTACTAATGGTAATATTTTGGTTAAACGGGTCAACACATAACAAATAAAGGGTGTCAAACAAAAAAGGGAATCCTAAATCGCCTTTGTCATGTACGTGCATATCTAGTCTACAACCTCGGCATGTATCAAATCACACAAGTTCTGTAACAGAGAAACATTTGGCCTACACTCAACAAATGAAAATATATATGTATGAATCTATCATCTAGTAGGCTCAAGATCTCACAAAAGTGGGGAAATGGGTTACCGATGTGTGCATGTATTTATTACCAATAGCTTGTTAAACCTAGTCAGGCAATTCTAAACTTTTTTTTTCTTAAAAACACCTGCTGAAAACGGTTCATATTACTTTTCCACAAATTAGACCATGACTAAGAATCTAAAGCCAAAACAATCAAGAAGCAACTGGTATGTACTGAAATTATGTCTGATTAGAATGCTTTTTAGGAACAGTTTTCAAGACGTTTTCTCAATTTTTTTCATTTTTTGAATTTAAATTTTTTTTAAGACACAAAAATAAATAAAAACGAAGTTTCCCCACCCCCACACTTGAACGACACATTGTCCTCAATGTGAACTAAGGAATAAAATAAAGCAGAAATAAAAATAATATACAACAGTAAAAGGAACAGACTCCCCTGGATAAGCAATGCACGTATGAGTCCGTTCAATTCCTTCCAATGTCGGCCGTATAGCATTTCATTCGCGGCCGGTAAACATACCTGAAACTAAGACTCAAAAGAAAAATAAAAACATAAAATTCTGGGATGCTTTATACACCGATGGTGTACAGATCTATCCCGCCTGAATGGAGATTGAGTACAGACGAGGTTATCTGATTGAAAAGTTAAACTCCAAGCATTCCCAGAAAAACCAAAAATAGACTCAAACTCTAAAAATAAAATAAAAAAAACGTACCTTTAATACTCTACACAACTATACAAACTCTACAAGTAAACATACCTGACACATCTACTCATGGTGGTCTAGTGGGATGTTTGTGTCCCCACACCTCTAAGTGTGTGCTCCTCCTACACCCAGGTAACTCGTCCACAGTTTTCCCTATTAGCCCCAACAATGCCAACCTTTCCTTCTCACTATCTGGTTCAGGTGGCTTCTTGTCCTTCTTCTTCCTTCTCTTTCGTTTTCTCTTAGTGTTATTCTTGTTCACTAGTTCCATCCTGTCAATCACAAAACATTCTTTCTTTTCTTTTCCATTCTCCTTCACAGGAGATCCACTTTTGTCAGTTTTATGATTAGCGGTATTTGAGAACACCTTAAGACTCATCTTCCTATCCCCAAACCTCATCTTTACCGTCCCCTCAACACAATTAATAATGGCTTTAGCAGTAGCTAGGAATGGTCTACCCAGAATGACAGTTGGTTGTGTGTTTTTAACACAATCAAGCACTAAAAAATCTACCGGGTAATAAAACTCTCCAACCTTAACAATCACATCCCTTACAATCCCCCTAGGACACGAAGGAGTTTGATCGGCCAACACCACAGTTGTGTTGGTTTTCTGTAATGGACCAAAATCATACCGATCATATAAGCTCCCTGGTAGAATACTCACACTAGCTCCTAAATCCAGAAGCGCTCTATCCACTTGAAAATCACCAACTTGTATAACAATAATAGGCGCTCCCGGGTCTTGGAGTTTTGGGGGAAGGGTGCCCAACAACACGGCATTCACACTGGCACTTAAATCTAACTGTTTAGGAAGTTTATGCCGTCGTTTTTGGGCACTCAATTCTTTCAGAAACTGAACCTGATCGGGACATTCTTCAATTTTATTAATTAACGGTAAATTTATTTTGACAGTTTTAAAATTTTCCCACTTCTCATCCTTTGGTGGGTCCCGTTTAATTAAATCTTTTCTCTTAGCAGGATCTAATAGAGCCATAGGAAAGGGTACCTTTTTCACCTTCTCACCCCCACACTTAGTCTCATTAAACCCATTCTTCACATTCTTACTCTCAAGATTTAATTTGAAAATTTTTTCTTGTTCAGGTTCAGACTCAGATTCAGTGTTACACTCCTCCACTATTCCCTCAACAAACTTTGGTGGAGTACTGTCTACACTACCTATTTCAGAGGTGGGGAAAATACTTACCGCGTTGATGTGCAGACTTTTGGAGGAAGACTGGTGAGCAGGATTTAGTGCAATATCACTAGGGAGTTTACCTGGGTCTCTCCCTGACATCTGAGCAGCTAGCTGGCCTACCTGTTTTGACAAGGCTTCCACAGTCCTGTCCCGCGCTTCATTATCCTTCCTAATTCCCTTAACATCCTCCTGGACTGCCTTGATAGCTTCAAGAATCACATGTAACTGATTACTGCTTCCATCTGAAGTGCCCTGCTGTCGGTTCCAGTGCTGTTTCTCATTTCCACCCTGCACATGAGAATTAGAAAAATTAGGATTTAATTGGTTATTCGGGTTACCATACCTGAAATTGGGGTGATTGCACAGTCCAGGATGATATGTATTTGAATTCATGTTATACTGTTTTCTTTCTCCATAGACTTGATTTACCTGTTCACCTGCACATTCGGCTGCAATATGACCCAATTCATTACATTCAGTACAAACATTAAAAGCACTACCTACCTTCACCTCATCACTTTTACTTTTTCCTACTCTCAATTGGGCTACCTGTTTTTCTAAGATCAAATTCTGCTGCTTAAGTTTTTCTATCCTCTCTTCAGCCTCATAATCAACAGCCCTAACAGAAGATGATTTAGATTTCCTACTAGACTGTGCCTGTCTCTTAGAAGTTGCACTCATCCTCTCTAAGTACCCCCAATCTATAGCAACCGTGTTAGTGAAAAAAGTACCATTGCTAATAGCTGTTAGATCCCTAACCTCATCAGGCAATAATCCATCATAAAATGCTTTAATAAGCTCCCAAGTCTCAATGCCATGATGTGGGCACTTCCTAAGCAACTCCTTAAATCTAGTAAATGCCTCATGAAATGTCTCACCAGAATTCTGCTCAAAGGCCCTAATTGCTTCTCTAGCCTCAGAAGTCTTACTCATAGTGTAATACTCTTCTAAAAACACCTGTTGCATTTCTTGCCAAGTAAAAATGCTACCTGGGGTCAGGGTTGCAAACCACTGCCTAGCCCTATCCTTCAAAGTGAATTGAAACAACATAAGCATAACCTGATCCTTAGTAAACCCAGCCCCTCCTACAGTGTTACAAATAGACTCAAAAGCTGCAATATGTAAGTAGGGCTCCTCTGATCTCTTACCATAGAACTCAGGTAAGTGGCCTAAATAATCGGGTTTAACCTCAAAAGCTCTACCATTCCTACCTACGGGTGTCACTACAGCTGATGAATTAGGCATAATGATTGGCCTAAAGTGACTATCTACCCCACCCCTAGCTGGTGCCCTCTGAACAAGCTGTGGGACACCATCTACAAACTCTAAATCATCCCCCATATCACCCGCATCAAATCGTGGCACACCTCTTGGTGCCTGGTTATTTACCCTTTGCTTCCCAACCCGGTTCCCTTGATTAAAGTGACGTACCTGATTACGTGGGATTGGACGCCTAGGATGCAAGTCGAACCCATCCTGATCAAAATCATCATACCTGACGTCGGCATATCTGCCGTCATACTCCTCATGCTCAAATTCTCTGTCCCAGTCAGTCTGCCATGTACTGTGAAAACTCTCCTCATCAAACTGTTGAGGGATGCGATGCAGCTGTTGGTTTTCAAGGTTTTGCTGCTGCTGTGGTATGACTGGTCGGTTGTTTCGGGCAGGTTGGAATTGTGGTACTTGTGGTGGGTTTTGTGGTTGTGGTGGAATGGGTGGAATAGGTGGTGGTGGATTTTGAGGAGGTGCATCCTTAGGGATGCTGTGATGGCTGTGAATACTCATGGTGTGGTTAGGGTGGTGAAGGGATCGGTTTCTTCTGGCGGTTCTCTCAATCTCCGGATCAAAAATCAAAGGTGATGTTTTCCCCGACCTTCGTGTATGGTGCATACAAGTAAAGTAATCTGCACACACAGAAACAAGAAAACCAGCGTAGTACTGAACAAAGAAAAATAACTAAATAAAGAACAAAAAGTAAATAAACAAGAAAATATACTATTTTTTTTTAAATTTATTTTTTTTGTTTTTTTTGTTTTTTTTGTTTTTTTTCTAAAACTAAAGACAACTAAAACTAAAAACACTAAGCGCACGCACTCCCCGGCAACGGCGCCATTTTGATCGCGTGTCGAGTGCTAATCAAAAACTATTTTAAAAACAACTCCTTAGCTACAAGGACTGCAGTATAGGGAGTAGGGTTGTCGAACCACGAGGAGTATGTGGTTAGTGTTAGATAACAATTTTATTACTTAAACTAATTAATTAAAAATAATATTTTATGAAGTAGAATGTTGTTGTGCTTGAAAAAGTTGATTAAGTTATTTGAATAGAAAACAATAATAATAAAGAAGTAACTCCCTCTAAACTTCAGGTTCTAGGTTTCACACAGTTTTCAGTTTATAGATTGGGAACCACATAGACATAGTTCTGGAAATTAGTTAATCAACTGGTAGCACAAGTTCTTGTCATCAAACCCTATTAACTACCCAATTGTAAGCGTCAAGTCAACCCTCTTTATGTCACCCAACCCGCTACTAAGTTTTGTCATCAACCGAACAAGTTGTAAAGAAGGGACTCAAAACACAAATCAATTGTTTGCTCAACTAATGCATCAATAATGTTTTAATTGTTTGTCATCACAAGCAAAACATAATCCAATACTTAAATAAACATAAAAAGTGTAAAACCTAATCGAACCGTTCGTCTAGAGGAAGTCACAAAAGATTTAGCCTATCATCTCGCCCATTAAAGGTTCTTCCTTTGTGATTGCCTTCTGGTCTTCGACTATTCTCTTTTTCTCTTGCTCCGTGCGACTGTGCGTCCAAGAAAAATAATGTCCAGTCACCCCCAAGTGCAGCCGCCCAAAATACTAATCATGAATATCCACCATTTCCCACAAATTGGGCCGTAGCCCATTTATCTCATATGTCCTTTTTTATATTCAAGTTATTATTATGATTATTATTATTATTATCTTTCAACTCGGGTGTTCTTCACTTAACCAAAATTTCTCGTCTATGTCCGAACGTTTATGAACACCTGCTCTCAAGTGTTTGTGTCTCGATTAAAATTCTTTTGTTTTGAGCTCATTTTCCACGAACACCTACAAAACACATGCGCACTATTAAATAACCAAGACTGACTAGAAGTACACAATAAAAGACTAAAATATATACAAAACTAACATATTAACAAGGTGTTTTCACCAACACATCAGATATTCGGCTAAAGATAAGGTTACAACAGTCTGTACATCGAAACTTGAAATCAAGACTTTAACAAAACAATATAATAGTAAACTGCTGATCTTCAGTCGGTTTAGAAGCTTCTGATCACAAAGTGCTGATGAGTGACAAACTGCTGATGAGTAGTTTGTCTTCAGTAGTTCTTCAGTGAAATGTCTGGTTAGACTTCAGAACTTCTGATGAGTTACTCTTCAGTACTTTGTACATTTGTTCTTCAGTACTTCTACTTTGTTCTTCAGCAGTTGTTTCCATACTTAAGCAGAATATGATTTGGACTAAGGTTATCAAAAGGTGGTTTCTTCAATCCTCTTTGTCCCAACACCTGCTCACCAACAGCAGCAGATGCCTCCTTTTCCAACTGCTCAACAACCTGCACAAACTCAACAACCCCCTCAGTAACAAAGCTTATTTACACCAGGGTATGTTGACTGGAGCAGTCTTCCTTTTGACACATCTGAATGCAGTCAGGATGCAGACAACAAAGTCTATGATGTCAACTGGGGAGAACCTAACAATGAAACAAAGAACTTTGCCTTAATGGCTTTTGAGGGATATTCCTCCAATTTTGCACTCACTCAGGTATCACAACAATCTCTATTAAAGCTTTGCTCAAAATCTTGCAAAGAATCTTTTGCTTTAATAAGGGAAACCAATGTGCATTTACAAGGCAAAACAAATAATATGGAGAGAAAATACACCCAATTGAAGTGTGATTTAGAAAGAAAAATTGCTTTGAAAAATAAAGAAATTTCTAAATTGACTGATAAATCCATAGAAACCCAGGCACAAATTAAAACAATGATAGACAACCTAGGAAATGTCAGAAAAGAGCTTGCTGACACCAAGGTTGATTGTGAAAAATGGGTTGAGTCTTGTAAAGGGTACCAAATGCTGCTTAACAAACAAACTGCAGCAAATGTTAAGTTTGGCATAGGGTATACCCACACTGAATCACCAACAGATTTCACCCACAAAACTGATAATGATGGGATGAAATTGATTCAAACTTCTGTTATGGAGGAATGCACATCCTACCATCAGAACTTTCTCAAAAAGGAAAGTACTGCAGAAGTTAAAACAACTGAAAATAAGCCATCAGTAGTTTCATCTACATCAGGAGTTGAGACCCTGAAAACTACTGATGACCTATTTCAAAATACTGATATTGTCAGTAAATTGCCTTCCAACTCTCTTACTTTATCTAAAAGGAAAGAGAAGGCAAAAGCATGTGAAATATGTGGTCTGTTTATCCACATAACTGAACTTTGTAGATACAGAAAGGCAAATCAGCTTAATAAGAAAAATCAACAACTGATTGTGGGAAAACAAATAAAACAAGATTTTGAAAACACTTTCTTTCCCAACAAACAACAATCAAATAAAAACCTTTCTCAGAAGAAGTTTTTATCTCAACAAAAGTCTTCTTCTCAAAGTTCATCTTCAGAAGTTACACCTAACTCATCAGTAGTTTCACAAACTACTGAAGTTAAAGATTTGATAAATTTGGTTAAACTTCTGATGACCAAAGTTGATGGTGGTCACCAAAAAGAACCCACCATTGTTCTTAATGACAAATCCATTTCCAAAAAGACATGGATTTCAAAAATTGGTCCTCAACAAGCTGCACCTGTTCTCAAGAGCAAACCCAAAGCCAAACTGGCTTGGGTTGCCAAATCTAACTACTTTGCTATTTTGTGCAGAGGGTCTCTAGAGGTTTGAATAGCATATGGTATGTTGATAGTGGAGGCTCAATGCACATGACTGGATGCAGATACCTGATAAACAATTTTATCAGTCAAAGAGAAGGATCTATGTCCTTTGGGAACAATGCCAAGGGATATGTGCTAGGATATGGCAATGTATCCTCAGGCAAAATGCAGTTTGACAAGGTCAATCTGGTTGAAAACCTTGAGTACAACTTGCTGAGTGTCTCACAAATGTGTGATAAAGGATATTCTTCCTTTTTCACAAAGACAGCATGCAAGATCATATCACCAGAAGGCCAGAAGTTGATAGAGAAGATCATTGAAGATCATACTTTGCTGATTGCCAAAAGATGTGGCAATGTCTATGCAGTGGACATTGAAAAAGACAAAGTATTGAACAACACTGCCTGTTTCTTCTCAAAGGCATCAACTTCAGAAAATGATCTCTGGCACAGGAGACTTGGCCATGTGAACTTTAAAACCATCAATAAAGTCACTAAAATGGGCTTGGTCAGGGGTCTACCTTTGAAGGAATACCAGTGTAAAGAACACTGTGTTTCCTGTCTTAAAGGTAAACAGCATAAGTCCTCCTATAAGTCTATTGAAGAATCTAAAACAACTGCATGTCTTCAACTACTCCATATGGACTTATTTGGACCAGTCAAGATTATGAGCCTTGGTAAGAAGAAGTACTGCTTGGTCATCATTGATGACTACTCAAGATTCACATGGGTCTTTTTCTTATATTCCAAGGATGAGGCAGCTGATATCATCAAGTTCTTCATTCTACAAGTAGAGAAGTAATATTCTCTTTCTGTCAAAGTCATCAGGAGTGACAATGGGACAGAGTTCAGGAACAAAACTCTGGATGAATTCTGTTTGTCTAAAGAGATTGTTAGACAATTCAGCATTCCCAGAAATCCAGAACAAAATGGTGTGGTAGAAAGGAAGAACAGAACTTTAATAGAAGCATCCAGAACAATGTTAGCTGATTCAGGCCTACCTTTGTATTTTTGGGCTGAAGCAGTCAACACATCTTGTTATGTTCAGAATAGAGTTCTTATCAACAAGAGACATACCAAGACTGCCTATGAAATTCTTCATGGCATAAAGCCCCTTATCTCATTCTTCAGGGCTTTTGGATGTCAATGTTTTATCCTCAACATCAAAGACTCTATCTCAAAATTTGCTGCTAAAGTCGATACAGGTTATTTTCTTGGTTACTCTCCTTTGAGAAAAGCTTACAAAGTATTTAATTCAAGAACCAAGATAGTTGAAGAAACACTGAATGTCAAGTTCAATGAATCAAAACACACTCTTATTCAAGCAAATCCTGCTGAATTATTTGATCTTGACAACTTTCATTTCGGACCTGAAAAGACTGTTGAATCATCCAAACCTCCTCAAAATGGTTTTCAAGGATTTGAAGATGATAGTCTTGCACCATGGACTCTAAAAACAGTCAGCAGATCAACTTTTAAACCTTCAGAAGTTTCAAAAGCTTCAACTTCAGGAACTACTGATGAACAACTTGAAAGTACTGATTCAGCTGAACCTAAAACTCCTGAACCTCAAACAACAGCTGAACCAGATATTATCAATCTCAGTGGTTTATTTGAAGAAACAGTAGAGCCATCCTCTAGTACAGGTCTACAACAATTGATTGAACACAAGGATCATCCATTGGATCAAATCATGGGTAATATTGCTTCAGGGGTGCTTACAAGAAACCAGCTTTCCAACTTTTGCTTTTTCTCAGCATTCATTTCTCAGTTGGAACCAAAGAAATATCAAGAAGCCCTCAAAGACAACAATTGAGTGCAAGCCATGCAAGAATAATTGCTTCAATTCAAGAAGCAACAGGTTTGGGAAATCTGTCCCTTACCTCCAAACAAGCAACCAATTGGTACAAGATGGGTCTTCAGAAACAAGTCAGATGAAGCTGGTATGATCATCAAGAACAAGGCAAGATTGGTGGTACAAGGTTATTCTCAAGAAGAAGGAATTGACTATGATGAAACCTTTGCACCAGTTGCAAGACTTGAAGCTATCAGGTTATTTTTAGCTTATGCAATTTCCAACAACATTAAAGTTTATCAAATGGATGTCAAGAGTGCATTTTTGTATGGAAAAATAAAAGAGGAAGTGTATGTCTGTCAACCTCCAGGGTTTGAGGATCCTTCTCATCCTGACTGGGTATACAGACTTGATAAAGCTCTTTATGGGCTAAAACAGGCTCCAAGAGCCTGGTATGAAACACTTTCAAACTTTTTACTTAAGAATCACTTCTCAAGGGAATCCATTGATAAAACTCTTTTCATAAAACATGTTGGAAATCATGTCTTACTTGTTCAGATTTATGTTGATGATATCATTTTTGGTTCAACAAATTCAAAACAGTGTGAAGATTTTAAGAAACTCATGCAATCAAAATTTGAAATGTGTACAATGGGAGAATTGCAGTACTTTTTGGGACTGCAAATCAAACAACAATCAAATGGAACATTTATACATCAATCAAAATATGTTAAAGAATTATTAAACAAATTTTCTTTACAAGACTGTAAATCATGTTCCACTCCCATGACACCAATCACACAAGTTGAACCAGATGATCAAGGGAAACAGATTGATCAAACCATGTATAGATGTATGATAGGTTCTCTTCTGTATTTAACTGCTTCTATACCAGATATTATGTTCTCAACTTGTGTCTGTGCTAGATACCAATCTGCACCAAGAGAATCACACCTAATTGCAGTCAAAAGAATCTTCAGATATCTGAAAGGAACTCCTACTTTAGGAATTTGGTATCCTGCTTCAAGCAATACCAAGTTAACAACTTTTTCAGATAGTGACTATGCAGGGTGCAAAATGTCAAGAAAATCAACATCTGGTGGTTGTCAATTCTTAGGAAATTGTCTGGTGTCCTGGCAATCAAAGAAACAAACATATGTGGCAACTTCAACAGCTGAAGCTGAATACATTGCTGCTGCAAGCTGTACATCACAGATACAATGGCTCCAATATCAACTGCTTGATTATGGAATCAAAGAGACCAAGACTCCACTCTTAGTAGACAGCAAATCTGCCATTAGCATCATTCAAAATCCTGTTCAGTTCTCAAAGACTAAACATATTGAAATCAGGTATCATTTCATAAGAGATTGCTATGAAAAAGGCAAGATTGAGGTGAAACATGTCACAACTGCTAATCAAATAGCTGATATTTTCACCAAACCCCTTGATTCAACAACATTTCAGAGGTTCGTATCCATGCTTGGGATGTTAAACTTGGAAGAAAGTCTGTAAGTGTTTTCACTTTTTAGTTCTTCACATATTTTATTTCACTTACATACTTATCTGTCACAAACCTCTGATGAACAATTTTAAGAGAGAGAAACTACTGATAATTTGAAAAACATCAAAATGGGAAACTTTTAGAAAAGAAGTAACTACTGATGATAATCAGAAGTTATTCAAGTGTTTTGAAAGTCATTCTCATCAGTTGTTACAAACTACTGAAGAGATGACCATAACCACTGATGAAGAAACCTTCTTCATCAGTAGTTTCATTAAAAAGGGTAAAACTGACATTTCACTCATCAGAAGTTTGACCTAGTCGGTTAAAAACTTCTGAAAAATACCTTTTTCAAACACTTATCCATTCAAAAAGCAAAATTCCCTCTTTCTCTCTCAAAGCAAAACCAAAACCCCCTCTCTAACCTAAAAATTACTGTTCGATCAAACATCCATGGCTCTCATTCTAAAACAGGGACACAATCAAAGAGGCTACTTCGAGAAAGATGATGCATGGTCCCATTACGATGAAATCATTGATCTTGTCGTCAAATCCCAATATTATCAAGCTTTCACCATTGATCCTCCAATACATGAAGAAACTCTCAATGAGTTCTGGGCTAATGCAGAGGCGGTGACAGTTAATAATGAAGTGATTTCCCTCAAATCATCCATTCAAGGGAAACTGATGGCCATATCACCAGAAACTTTAAGCATAAGGCTTGGTTTGAATGATTCTGATGCTCCAGAGCATATTTCAAATTCTGATATTCATCTTACCATGACTGAATGTGGCTATCAAGGTACTTTAGCACAGGCTATAGTTTATAAGAAATATCTTGATCCACAATATAAACTGTTATTTCATTATATTATTATGTGCTTAAGTCCTAAAACTGGATCTTATGATCAGATGCCTTCAACTTTTCAACCTATTTTTCATTCAATAATAAATGAAACACCTTTTAAGGCATCAAAACTGTTCTTTAATGAGTTGGTATTGCATCATGAAAATCAAAAGAAAAAGTTTTTGTTATACCCAAGGTTTGTATGCAGTGCATAATAAAAGAACATGGAGAGGGAATACTTGTGGGTGAGTCAAAAATTTTAAAACCATTAACTTCCCAAGTATTCTCAAGGCACAACAAACCGGCCACAGTGCCAGAAGATGACCAAAGGGAAGAACAACCCATCCCTGAGGAACCCACATCTTCAAAAACCAAAAAGAAATCCAAAAAGCCTTTACCTCTCAAACAAAAACCTACCAACCCAAAGAAACAAATAGTTCAGGAAGTGGAGAACCCTGAAACTACTGATGTGCAATCTGCACTTGATAAGGATGTGGCAGAAACATCCTCTCAGCACACACCATCTCCACCACCCAAAATAAAACCAGTTACAGTCATTTTTCAAAGAAAAAGACTCAAAAAGACTGTAACTACTGACCAATCCTTCCAAACTACTGAACCTGAACCTATACCAACTACTGAACAACAACCCATTACAACTACTGAACCTGAACCCTCCCATACAACCATGGAAATAGCCCAACTTCTCTCAGGACTAAAAGGATCCCATCCAACACATGTCACTCCCCTAGAAACACATCAATCAGGGGAGATGCCTTCAGAACTTGACATGGATGTGGACCTTATTAGCCCTAACCAGGGAGATGAGGATGGACCAGAGTATCTAAGCCCAAACTTAGAAACTCTTGGTACTTTTGAGGCTCCTACTACTCATTTATCACCCAGTGGTGAACCTGAGGACAGTAGTAACATTGCTAAGACCTCAAATTTGGCAACTACTAATGAAGGCTTATTGCCTGAAGTAGGAAAACCTCAGTTCCAAGACAAAGAGGTTCATGAGAAGACTAGTTTGGAGCTAGCTCATGATATAACTGATACTGCCCTCATTGAGGACACTATTAGGGATTCAGATGATTCCATTAGCTTGGATGATGAGTCACAAATTCCACAAAAAGAATTGACGGCTGATGATGAAGATCCTGAATCTGAGGTCTCTAAGCTCAAAGAGCTGGTCACCAAAGGTCAGGTTAAAGACCACTTAAGCCCTATTACCCCAAAAGTGGCATCTTCAGAAAAATCTGAAGATCACCCAAAAACACCCCCTTCACAAAAACAGCCTACCCAATTCCCTGGGCTCACTAGCATAGATCTGAACCAACTATGCAGCCCAGATGGTCCCCTGTTCGAGATGATGAAAGAAATTCTAACTGCTCAACTCAAATCCTTCACAACTGCTTGGGAGTTGAAGGCAAACAATCAATTTGGGTTGATTAATTCAAGACTTGCAAAGCTGAACAAGAAGATGGATGAGACACAAAAACAGCTTGCAACATTGTCTGCTGCAACTTCTCATTCCTTGAGGCTTCCAGAAGTGGATGAAGCCAAAAAGGGGGAGAAGATTAAGGAACCAATCACTGAAGTATCTTCTGAAAAACCTGATGCTGAGAAGACAATCAAAAGACCAGGAAAGGAGATTCTACAGGAGTTCAGTTCATCTAAGGCTGCTGAAGAAACTACTGAACACATTTCTCAAACTGCTGAAGACCATCCTTCAGTAGTTGTGAAGACCATTCACCCTTCAGAAGTTTTATCTTCCAAAACCATTCAAGGACAGTCTTCAAGGGCAACTGAAATGGAACCAACTTCTATTCCTAAGCCAACAACAATAACTACAACTGTTTTAAACCCTACTCCCATCTCAATGTCAAAAGAACTATTGGAGAAGAGTTTAAAGGAGGCTCAAAAGAAGGCAAAGGAAGACAAAGTGTGGAACAGCCTTGAAGCTAGAGATGATCTGAGCTTTGAAGAAAAATTAGTCAAGTATCAAGAAAAACTTGATGAACTTGAAGCTGAAGAGAGAGCACTTGAGGCTGCTGCTGAAGAAGACAAAAGAGCACAGCTGATTATATTCATTACAAAGAACTCCAAGGCAAAACAAGTCTCTCTGAATAGACTCTCAACTGAAGAGCTCACAAGAAGAGCTCAACTTATATCTGATAGGTTGGCAACAGAAAAAGAGAGAAAAGCTAGAAGAGTTGAGATAGTGGAAGAACTTGTAGCTAATGATTTTGGTTCAAAGGCCTCAGTTTCAAGATGGAAAGAAAAAACATTATATGAAACTTACAAAAAGTTTAAGGCCAGCAAAGCTGCAAATCCAGATAGATTTGAAACTCCTGAAGCCCAACAAACTTCAATCATAAGGAGATCATCTGGTGCATTAAGAAGACCAGCTACAAAGAGAAAGGCAGAGGAGTCTGTGAACACTGATTTCAAGATGGTACTCTTGGAAGGAAATCAGTTAGTTCATGGTGACTTTGATGCAGAAGAGAAGCCCCTGCTTACACAGTTCAGAGATCCTGCTACTTATGCTTACCATCTGCAACAGTCTATCAAAAAGACAAAACTCATACCAAAGTTGTTACAGAACATCACCTACCCAACATTGCATTTCAAGGTGGTGTTGACCTTCAAGCTAGCAAGGATTCTCACCTGAGAGTCACAGAAATTGAAGACATTCCCCAATCATCCTCAGGTCAACCTCAGGAAACTGGCTTGGTTTCCTATACCTCTGACTTTGACAGGTCAAAGGTAAATATCATCAAATGGTCATTCACTGATTCAAACTCAGTGTTAGTGACCAGAAGAGATCGTTCAAGTAAGGTCTACAAGAACTCAAAGGAGTTGAGCATATTGTCATCAAAGGACCTTCTTACCATTCAACATCTCACACCTGAACAAGGATCTCTTACAGAGCAACAAAAAGATACTCTTACTACCAAGATGACAGCAGAAATCTGGAGGATACTAGAAGAGAGAAAGAATCAAGAACAATAAAGATTGGATAAGGTTTTGGCTTCATCAATCCAGGGGAGATTGTTGGGACAAAGAGGATTGAAGAAACCACCTTTTGATAACCTTAGTCCAAATCATATTCTGCTTATGTATAGAAGAAACTGCTGAAGAAGAAAACAGAAGTACTGAAGAATAGAAGAGCAAAGTATTGAAGTAGAACTGATCAGTAGTTCTGAGGTCTAACCAGACACTTCACTTCAGAACTACTGAAGACAAAACTACTCATCAGTAGTTTGTCTTTTCATCAGTAGTTTGTTGATCTTATCTTCATAACCGACCCTGACTTCAGTAGTTTAGTATTATATTGTTTTGTTAAAGTCTTGGATCAAGTTTCGATGTAAAGCCTGTTGTAAACATTATCCTTAGTATAATATCTTAGCTAAATATCTTAGATTACTTAGTGCAACAGTCTTTGTATCTTTGTCTATAAATAGATGAGCTTGTTCATCTATTTTAGTACATGTGATTTACTTTGAATTAATTGAAAAAACCTTCGACGCTTTTAAACTTATTATCCATTTCACATCTGAGAATCATAACTTGTATTTATTGCTTTATACTTCAACTGCTTATTGATTCTCATAAACTGCTCAGTCAAGGGGGAGTAATAACTCCTGTTAAAAGTGATAATTTAACCTTAGAACATTTACTATTCCGCTGTGCAATAACTTTGATATAAAACTGCAAACACATAAGTGTTCTGAACTGATTAAAAGAGGCCACTGATCCAACAGATGTTTGAATGTCTGTTATGGTAGTTAGTTAGGGGAAACTTTGTATAAATAGGGAATGGTTAGATTGTAATCAACTAGCTATGATTGAATAAGAAATTCCCTTCCTGCTTCTCTCTTTCTTGATTTCGTAGCTAACAAATTGGTATCAGAGCGTCGATTCTCTCGACCTCAATACCGTTATCCAACCGCTTTAACCGTCATAACCACCGTCTTCCGCCGTAACTACCACTTACAGTCGTCTTTTTCGATCAATTCATTCATCTTCTTTCGTTCATTTCTTTCATTCAATCACTCTGTTTTTCTTTTCCTAACACTTTGTTTTCAAATTCAGCTGGGTTTTGATCGATTAAGATTAAAATCATTCCATTGATTGATCAATTAGTGCTCAATCAATTCTGTGAATAGATCAATTCGTGATCTATTTACTCTTCATTCGTCAATTCAATCAATTACTTCCTAATTCTATCATTGTTTTCTTAAAATGACAACAACAAGAAATCAGAATTTCGAACAGAAGATTCAAGAACATGATGTTACCTTGAGTAGATTAGAGGCAGCTGCAGGTCAGAATTTGACTGAGATCGAAGGTTTGAAATCTTTTGCATTAAAGAATGCTGAGAATCTGCAGAAGAATGTAGAAAACTTGGCTGCCATGAAAACCCAGATGGAAAATCAAATGAATGAAATCTTAAAGACTATTCAGAATCAATCTTTAGGTAATAATCGACTTAATAATAATAACAATAATGATAATAATAATAATGTGAGGGATACTCACAATCACCCACACAATCATAATGATAATAATAATAATAATATGGTTCTTAACAGTCCAATAAACACTGGTATGAATCATAACACTCATAACAGTCGATTAACTAAGATTGAATTTCCCAAGTTTGATGGGGAAAATGTTGAGGGGTGGCTTTGCAAAGCTGAACATTTCTTTGTAATTGACCAAACCCCTGAATCTTTGAAAGTGAGGCATGCTATTGTACATATATATGATATAGCCTTGCTTTGGCACCAATCCTTTGTAAAATCTAAAGGAGGCAATATAGATGGTGTGACTTGGCCTGAGTATCAGAATGCAATAGTAGCAAGATTTGGTTTATTGTTGAATCAGGATGCAATGGGTGCCTTGGCCTCAATCAGACAAACAGGTACATTAGACAAACTAAATCAAGAATTTGATTTAGCATTGACTCGTGTAACCATTTGTGATGAATATGCTGTTAACCTTTACCTAAGGGCTCTGAAACCAGAAATTGGTTATCAGGTAAGGATGTTAAGACCAAAGAACCTACCTGAAGCCTACTTGCTAGCCAGGATGCAAGATGAGGCTATAACTGCCATTCAATCCTCACAACCAAGAACAACCAGAACCACTTATAATACTCATAAGCCATTTACCATGGCAAACACCAACAAATTGGCCTTATTACCCAACCCTAAACCTCTTAGTTCCAAGAAGTGGACTCTGACCCATAAAGAAATAGAGGAGAAAAGGGCAAAAGGGGAGTGTTTTGGGTGTAATGAGAAATACACCCAAGGTCATGTTTGTAAAAATAAACAACTCTTCTCAATAGAATTGTGTGAAATAGAAGAGAATGATGGTGAAGTAGAATTGTCTGAGTTGTTAGATCAGGACTTACAAGATCAAGAACCTAAGATTTCTCTGCATGCAACGATGGGAGTTCCCTCCTATTCAATTATGCAGGTTAAAGGTTCAATTGGCACAAAAACATTACACATCTTGAATGATCCAGGTTCTACTCATAGTTTTTTAGATATAAATTTGGCCAAGAAAATGAAATGTCCTATTAAAGAAATTCCCGAGGTTAGTGTCACAGTTGCAGATGGCAACAAACTGAGATGTACTCAGTTGTGTAAGGATTTTCAATGGATGATGCAGGGCATTTGGTTTAAGACTGATGTTATATTGGTTCCTCTAACCAATTATGATATGGTCTTAGGGGTGCAGTGGTTGCAGACCCTAGATGATATAATGTGGAACTTTAAAAAGTTAACTATGAGGTTCAAAGTTAATGACCAATGGGTGGAACAAAAAGGGGTAGAATCTAATAAGATGAAACTGTGTTCTGTAGAGAAAATGGAAGATTTGTTGAGTCATGAGGATGTTGTATCTGCTCAGATTTTTAGCCTACAATCATCTAATGATGGTAGCTATCAACATGAGACTAAGGTATCTAGTGAAAGTGAGAATCCAGCCCTGAAGCAATTGTTGGAACAATATGCTTATGTGTTTGCAGTTCCAACAGGGCTGCCACCACAAAGATCTTGTGATCACAGGATCCTTCTGAAAGATGAGAATATTAACATTAATCAGAGGGCTTATAGGTATCCTGCTGGTCAAAAGGATGTGTTGGAAAAGTTGACCAAAGAGTTAATGGACTCAGGGGTGGTCAGAAGCAGTCAAAGTGCTTTTGCTTCCCCTGTTGTTCTGGTCAAAAAGAAAGATGGTACCTGGAGATTCTGTGTAGACTATAGGAAGCTTAATGAAGCTACTATTAAAGACAGATTTCCTAAACCTCTTATTGAGGAGCTATTAGATGAACTTGGTGGGGCCACAGTCTTTTCTAAGTTGGATCTTAGAGCTGGCTACCATCAAATAAGAATGCATGAAGCTGATGTACACAAGACTGCATTCAGAACACATCAGGGCCTATTTGAGTTTTTGGTTATGCCATTTGGGCTAACTAATGCTCCTGCTACATTTCAAGCATTAATGAACCAGACTTTTCAGTCCTTAATGAGGAAATGCACATTGGTATTTTTTGATGACATCTTGGTATACAGTCCTACCATTGAGCAACATGTGGTGGACTTAGAACAAGTATTATCTCTTCTTAGAAAGAACTCTTTGGTAGCTAAGCAATCTAAATGTTCTTTTGGGGGGTCTACTGTTGAGTATCTGGGTCACATAATATCTGGGAAGGGGGTACAGACTGATCCTTCTAAAATTGTAGCTGTAAACAATTGGCCTACTCCTCAAAATTAGAAACAATTAAGGGGGTTTTTGGGCTTGGCTGGATACTACAGAAGGTTTATAAGAAACTTTGGGGTAATAGCAAGACCTATGACTGATTTACTTAAGAAAGACTCCTTTGTTTGGAGTGATTTAGCCCAATCAGCCTTTGAAACACTCAAGAAAGCACTCACAACTGCACCTGTGTTGGCATTACCAGACTTTAATAAAGTCTTTGTAATAGAAACTGATGCCTCACCTAAAGGCATGGGTGCAGTGTTAATGCAAGATGGCCACCCTTTGGCTTTTGTGAGTAAAGCTTTATCAATAAGGCAACAGAACCTATCAGTCTATGAAAAAGAACTTTTAGCTATACTTATGGCTGTTAAGCAGTGGCATCACTATTTAATTGTTAATAAGTTTCTAATTAAGACTGATCACAAGAGCTTGAAATTCCTACTGACCCAAAAGATAACTACCCCATTACAACAAACCTAGTTAGCTAAGCTAATGGGCTATACTTATAAGATCATGTATAAGAAGGGGTCTGAGAATGTAGTAGTTGATGGTTTATCAAGGGTATCTGGCATGGCATTGTTTGAAATGAGTTTAAGTGCACTTGACCCTATGTTGTTAAGTAGGATCAAAGCTTCTTGGGAAAATGATGAGAAGGTACAATCTATGATTCTGAAGTTAACTCAAGGGGAGCAGATTAATAATGTTACTTGGGATGGGAATGTGTTAAGAAGAAAGAATAAGTTGTGGGTGGGTAATGATCCTGTTCTCAAGCAGGACATACTCAAGCTTTTTAACAACTCAACTGTAGGGGGTCATTCAGGTTTTACCCCTACTTTGCAAAGAATTAAAAATATCTGTTATTGGAAAGGCTGCTACAAGGATGTGTTTAACTATGTGAAAGAATGTCATGTGTGCCAGCAGTCAAAGTATGAGCCCATCTCAAATCCAGGTCTCTTACAGCCATTGCCTATCCCTACACACATTTTCTCAGATGTGTCTATGGACTTCATAACTGGCCTTCCAAAGAATCAAGGCAAAGATACTATCCTGGTGGTGGTTGACAGATTAACTAAGTTTGCTCATTTTATGCCTTTATCTCATCCTTATTCAACCTCTCAAGTTGCTCAGGTTTTTCTAGATTCTGTCTTTAAACTGCATGGTAACCCTGTGACCATTGTATCAGATAGGGATCCTATATTCTTAAGCCAATTTTGGAAGGATTTCATGAGATTACAGGGTATTCAATTGTCATATTCTACTGCATACCATCCTCAGAGTGATGGTCAAACTGAGGTTCTAAACAGATGTTTAGAATCTTATCTCAGGTGTATGTGTTTGCAGACTCCTAACCAGTGGTTAAAGTGGCTTAGTGTTGCTGAATGGTGGGATAACACTACCTACCATTCTTCAATAAAGACCACTCCTTTTGAGGCTCTATATGGCTTTCCACCACCCCTACACATTCCTTATATCCCTAATGACACTAATGTGGCTGCTGTTGAAGACTTACATAGGGATAGAGAGGCTATGATCACTAAATTGAAAGAGGCACTAGAGCAGTCCAGGAATCGAATGAAATAGTATGCAGATGCTAACAGGACTGACAGATCATTTGAACCTGGTGACTGGGTCTATTTGAAGCTTAGGCCTTTTGTGCAGACTACAATGAGCTCCCAGAAGCATAATAAGTTGGGGCCAAAGTACTTTGGTCCATTTTTGGTCTTAGCTAAAATTGGAAAGGTAGCCTACAAGTTGGATTTACCTGAGACAGCTCAAATTCATGATGTTTTCCACATTTCTCTGCTGAAAAAGGCTCATGGGCAGCATACTCCTACTTTACCTCTTCCAATTGATCACAGATTTGTGCTGCAACCTAGGGCTATCATCGACAAACGACTAGTAAAAAGGAGCAACCGCTAGGCACAACAAGTATTAATCCACTGGAAAGACTTACCTTTGGCTGAATCAACTTGGGAATTTGCTGATGACTTTGCTCTGAGATTTCCTCATTTTCAGTCTTGAGGACAAGACTGTACATGAGGGGGAGAGTTATGTTAGTATGAAAATGTAATAAGGGTCCAAAGTGTAATAATAGATAAGTACAAGGGGTATAGTTGTTAATTAGTCATAGATGTTTGAATGTCTGTTATGGTAGTTAGTTAGCGGGAAACTTTGTATAAATAGGGAATGGTTAGATTGTAATCAACTAGCTATGATTGAATAAGAAATTCCCTTCCTGCTTCTCTCTTTCTTGATTTCGTAGCTAACAAAAATAATAAAACAATGAGGGGCTGTTTGGTTGATTAAGTGCTGAATTATTAAGATGGTTTGAATGGTTAAGAGCTGAATCATTCAGCATCCCTTATTAGCTTAATGGTTCAGCACTTAATCATTCCATTCAGATGCTGAAACAAATAGTCTGAATACTGAATGATTCAGACCTGATTGGTTAAGAGGCTGATTAAGATGCTACCAAACAGCCCCTGAGTCTTATAACCAAAATGCATAAGTTGAACTTTTAAAAGTTAAAACTATATAACATGTTGGAAACATCTTCCTACTACGGAAGATTTTTTTCAACAATTTTATTTTTATATTTCTAGTTTATAAAATATACTAGGTTAGAGTTCCGTGTATTACACGGGTTGAACAAAAAATAAAATGGCATATTTTGTTTAGGAAATAAAATTAGATATATGTTTTTTATTAAGAACAGTAACATCAAAAGATTTAATTCAAATTATTTGCGGCACATGTCATAAAGGAGATAAAAATAACCCTAATCAAAATCAAACCTCAATGATAAAGTATTAAGATAGAGTATAAATGCATAATATTAAAAAAAAAGTATAAATTTGCCTTGATGATATAGTATTGGAGACGAAGAATGAAGAATTTACAGATTTAAGGAATATAGATGAACTTGTTTAAGGTTTTAAAAAGAAAGAACGATGAGTAACATTTGGGGAAGAATGAAGGGATCAACTATTTTGTTAAGCTTTGTGAGAAAAATAAGGAAAAGAAGAAAAAGAAGTGTGCAAAGGAAGTAAGCGGGAAAACAGAATAAGAAGCTTTGAGAAAGTGCCAAGTGTCCCACAATATGTTTTATTTATATATTATAGTAGATTATGATAGAAATCGGCCCCTGCATTGCATCGATGCGACTTGGTTATCGGATGAACATTATATGATTGTTTGAGTATGCACAAATCTGAATGTGCAGTGACTTTTTGATGAACAGAGGGTGGGAAAGGATATGATATGCACACACAATTCTTTATTTCCACACAATACAAATGATGACACATGAACCTATTTATAGTTGAACAATGACGGTTAAATAACTGCCCTAACATAACTAACCGACACATCTAAATAACCGACAATAATAATACAGATATAATGTTCTGTTTTGGCGCCTTTGACTTTTAGTTTGACTTTTCTTCTTTGACTTTTCATTTCTTGATTACCAAACTTCTAACAATCTCTCCCCTAATCAAGAAATGATAATCTTTACTTTGTTCGTGTTCATCCAAATTGCGCAGCCTTATGTCTTCTTTTGTTCTATTGATCTTGAACCATTCTTCTATATCTTCTAATCTTTGATGATGAAACGATATTAAACTTTGAGAAATTGATGTTAAGAGGATTATCACAATCCTTTCTTTCTTCTATAATAGCCCTCTCGGCTTTCAAATGGTTGATCCTCACGACCAAATTCTTACTTTGGAGATTAACGATGTCTTCCTCTACACTCGTCTTCTGTCTCCACACAATAAACATCTTCTGATTTCTCTAATATCGAATAAACTACGGGTTCTTGATCGAAATTCCGGTCTTCTTCTCTTTACCGGAAACTTGGTCGGAAAACGTTTTTTTCTCTGTTTTCATCTTCACTTTCTGTTACGGCCCTTCTTGACTGCATCTCTTCTAATTAATTGATGATAATAACCAAGTTTGAATTGTTTCTATATTGAACAAGCAATCACTGCTGTTCGATTTCGTTTGTACTATAACTTCAGATTAACCTTGCAAAAACAGGGGATCGGTTCTTTTCTCCACAGGTAACGTGGCGCTCTAATACCATGATAAAAATCGGCCCTTGTGTTGCATCTATGCGACTTGGTTATCGGATGAACATTATATTATTGTTTGAGTATGCACAAATCTGAATGTGCAGTGACTCTTTGATGAACAGAGGGTGGGAAAGGATATGATATGCACACACAATTCTTTATTTCCACACAATACAAATGATGATACATGAACCAATTTATAGTTGAACAATGACGGTTAAATAACTGCCCTAACATAACTAACCGACACATCTAAATAACCGACAATAATAATACAGACATAATGTTCTGTTTTGGCGCCTTTGACTTTTAGTTTGACTTTTCTTCTTTGACTTTTCATTTCTTGATTACCAAACTTCTAACTAGGGCTGTTCACGAGCCGAGCCGAACCGAGCGGACCTTTGCTCGTGCTTGGCTCGTTTACAAACCAAACCGAGCTGAGCGGCTCATTTACAATCGAGCCGAAAACCGAGCGAGCATTCTTCGAGCGTAATTTTTTCCGAGCAAGCGTCGAGCGAACAACGAGCATAGAGTAACTCGGACAACCATAAAATTATGATGTTTCCTTCAATGTTTTCGTTGTCGGGGTGACACCCAAGGTCAAATTTTTCGTTGTTGACCCTAATATTGAGGTTCGAGTGTCCGAAAATGAGGCTTATGTTAAGGTAGTGAGGTGATTAGCATACTGTAGAGAACAAGTTTCGCATTGTGACATACGGTGATATTAAGCGATGTTTAGCAATGGACGACTAATAACATAATGAAGTCAAGACTGTTATTTCACGAATTTGGGTTTATTATTAAACTTAGTGTTAAATTTATATTGGATTAAGCGGGTTAGTTATATTTTAGGTGAATAGCCAAATCCGTCCCTGGGGTTTGTCCCATTTTGCCACATCCATCCATTTTGAGAATTTTTGACAACTGAGCCACTGTACTTTACACTTCTTTGCCAAATCCATCCAATTCACAAACCCAGTTAATTAATTCTGTTAACTCGAGGGCATTTCAGTCATTTCACCTATAAAAATATCCCACCCCCTTTATATACCCAATCCATCCACCCAACCCTTATTGTTTCTTGACAAAACACACTCACACCACCGAAGAGAGAGAGAGGAACATGGAGGAGGGATTTCGGCCACCGGATCCGGCGGAGTCCGGCAGAAACGAAACCAAACCCCCACCCTTTCCCCTGACTGTGCACACTCCTACATACCTAGCTGTTTTAGAGAGAGAGCAGAGAGAGAGAACAGAGTTAGAGAGAGAAAGTGACTGAGAGAGAGGGAGACCGAAGAAGGAAGAAGCAGAATAAGAGAGAGAGACGAGACACAGAGGAGAGAGAACAGAGGCAGAGGGAGAGACCAGGAGACTTCCGGCCACCACTGACGGTGGAGCTGCGGCGGCGCAACCCAGTTCCGGCTGACCTGGTGGTTTTGAATGAGGGCTGTGGTGCTTATTAACGACGGCAAGGGGTTCGAGTCGGGTTTACAGGTATGGTCATGATGTTGTTTATAATTATTGATGTTGATGATAAGAAGATTAGAGGTTAAGGGTTATGGTGGTGATGCTATTGGACGAGGAAGACGACGGCGGGCTTGAAAGGGATGTTGTCTGTTGGATTGATTCAGCTGGGCTTGAAAGTGTTCGGATATTGCTTAATTTGAAAGGGATGTTCTGGTTATGGACTGGGCTATACATAACCCTCCGATGGACCACCTTTTTTATATATTTATTTTTAATTTTTATTTGAATTGGATGGTGGTGGTTGTGCGGGTGGTGGAGACGATGGTGGTTGTGCAGGTGGTGGAGACGGTGGTGGTTGTCCAGGTGGTGGAGACGGTGGCTGAGGTGGTGGTTAGTGGTGGTGGTAAAAGGTGAAGAAGGGCTTGGGTGGAAGGTGAGGAAGAAGGTGAATTGTGGGTCCCACTTAAATGTTTAAAATATTAATTTAATTTATTTTATTATTTAAATATAATAATAGGGGTGGGAAATTTAATAGATGAAATGACTATAATACCCTCGAGTTAACAGAATTAATTAACTGGGTTTGTGAATTGGACGGATTTGGCAAAGAAGTGTAAAGTACAGTGGCTCAGTTGTCAAAAATTCTCAAAATGGATGGATGAGACAAAATGGGTCAAACCCCAGGGACGGATTTGGCTATTCACTCTATATTTTATTAGCATGTTTATCTTGGGCCAAATATTATATATACAGCTATAAATATTACTATTATTTGGATTGTATGTATAATTGTATACATGATAAATAAATAATAATTTATTCGATCCGAACCGAGCCGAGCAGACCTTTGCTCGTGCTTGGCTCGTTTACAAACCGAACCGAGCCGATCGGCTCATTTACATCCGAGCAGAGGACCGAGCGAGCATCTTTCGAGCATTTTTCGAACGAGCGGCGAGCGATCCACGAGCGGCGAGCAATTTGAACAACCCTACTTCTAACATATTATTTTTAGCACTAGTTGATAAGTTTTTCAACAGTCTCTCTCTTAACACAATTGATTTATTTTATAATTATTATATAATATAAAAAATGGGTTGCGACACTACTTGTTGCCCGTCTACCTGCGATCCTTATGGAATTTATCCTTTATATAAAAAAAATATTATATTATTATATTATCATAAAACCCTTTTGATTTTGTAATGCTAATCACAATATTGCAGGCGTTCCTTGTCAATAATCTATTGTAAAATTGCAACCATAGATAAGTGAAACGTATAAGCAGCAAATTTAACGTTTAAGCATATAAGGATTGAGAGATTGACCAATTCTTGGCACTACAAAATGAGTACTAACTACTAAATCTTGAAGGGCAGGCCGACCACGTTGGACGGCAATCCTTAAATTTAATGGCACACGAAAATAAAATCAATAAACAAAAGATTCAGAAGCCATATGCATTCATGCAGATTAGCTCTATATATATGCAAACACAAAGCAGCATATTTCACAACCAAATAAATCTCAACTTCATTCCTATTCAGCAAAAAATAAAAGAGATGTCGAGCAAATTCATCATCTTGAGCTTTGTATCTCTTACTTTTGCCTGCCTTGCCTTCGCCTACGAGCCTAAACCCCTCCAAGATTTTTGTGTAGCCGATCCCAACACCTCAGGTATATGTTGTATTCAGTTTTAATTTAAGTTTTAACTTAATACATATTACTTAAATTATAATGTCTTTCGTGTAACGGAACATATATATCATGTTTAATTTATCTGCAGTGAAAGTAAATGGTCTAGTATGCAAGGACCCAAAGCAAGTTCAAGCTGAGGATTTCTTCTTCAGCGGGCTACACCTCAGGGGTAACACTTCAAACGCAGTGGGATCAAGGGTCAACCCGGTCTTTGCAACTCAGTTACCTGGGCTAAACACTTTAGGCATCTCAATGGTTCGTATTGACTACGCACCATGGGGACTCAATCCACCTCACACTCACCCAAGAGCCACCGAGATTCTTACGGTTATTGAAGGAACTCTAAAAGTTGGGTTTGTGACATCCAACCCCGATAACCGCTTTATCACCAAGGTGCTGCAAAAGGGTGATGTTTTTGTGTTCCCAGTAGGACTTGTGCATTTCCAACAGAACGTCGGGAATGGGTATGCAGTGGCTATTGCGGCATTAAGCAGTCAAAACCCCGGTGCCATAACAATCGCAAATGCTGTTTTTGGTGCAAATCCTTCAATTCCAGGGGATATTTTAGCCAAGGCATTCCAAGTGGATAAAAGCGTGGTGGATCAGCTTCAATCAAAATTCTAGAGTAACAAAGATTCTGATTAGTGTTCGTGTGATTATTTGATTTCTTGTTATGTTCTAATTCTTTGGTTATGCAATGAAAAGTTTTTTATAGGATTAAAAAATAACCTGGCTTAGTTACGAAAATTGCAGTATGCATTTCATTTGATCTTATCACATATAAAATAGTATAAATTACTTAATCTGATATCACATTATGCCATTCAGCCGTTCTGAGGAAAACATAATGCCATTCAACATGGACACACAAGTTTTTACTCTTTCATATCAACGGTTAGAGAAATACAATTTCACTTATATTTGTTGGAGATGTTGCATTCGTCAGCCCACACATAGGCCCGACCTAGTATGATTAACTTGGTGATTAAGTTTAGCATAGAGTTTTAACCTAACTAGTGCCTATAAATATATCTTTTGTACTTGTAATATGGTATCACTCAATAATAAGAAAACCACAGTTGCCCTTATGGACGTAGGTCAGCTTAGACCAAGGTACGTAAATTTTCGTGTTCGTGTGCGTGTGTGTTGTTGATCCTAACAATATTTTACTTATGAACTAGTGTTTAATGATATCCAAGCTGAAGATTTCTTACGTGAACGCCAAGAAATGACCGCTTTCATAATCAACTATGTAACATCTTAATTAGAATAGGCTCAATACGCCCTATTATTCACAAATCAAGCATATGCACTTTAATTAATACTTAAAGCATTACATTGTTTAAAATTAAATACCATGTCTCAATATCCTATTAAGTAACATGAACAATATTCTTGAAACTTTTATTATGGATATATAGTCTTGACGTGTTTAGTTTGAGGGATCTAGGATTAATACATCCATTTGGAGTATAATTTAAGGAAAAATCATAGTTTTCTAAATTTGCCTCTCACTTTTTCAAAGTCTCTCACATCCCATTCCCCATTCATATCCCATGAAAGCTTTTTTTATTATTATTTTCTTTTTTTACAACCAACATCAAACCACTCCACCTTCAATTTGTATTATTTTATTATTATTAAATGAGATGGGGAAAGTATGAAAGACCCCATATATGGGGGCTCAACATAGGTTTTTTGCAAATTTTAGAAATGGGGTATATGGATAAGGGTTGGGATTGAGTGAGCTTTTGTGGGATTTTCTTAAATTTTAAGAATGGGGGAGGGAATAGGGGATGGGTTGTGAATGCTCTTACATCATTTTCACATTCACACACCCCCTAAAATAGGTACTTTTTGAAATGTTACTGAAGGGATAGGGAGCCTAATCCTCGCGAAGGCGGCAACCTTGTCCCTATTTACAACCCTGGCGCCAATTGGTTCCAGCGCTAGGAAATATCCACAGCTCGCGGAACCCTCTGGTGGAACTTACTCCGCGTAAGTCATCAACCTGCACGTGATTCAACCATTATCCACATCACTACTTCAAGAGAATGGACGCGTGTGCGCGCACGCGCTGAATATTCACTCATAACCAGCTTTCGGTACGAGGTACAGGAGATCAAGCATCAGAAAGATTCACTCAGATCTGGGTCAGAGTGCACGCCAACCACATGGCGACACGTGTCACAGTCAGTCCAACAACCGCTGACATGAACAACGACTTGACTACTCTCATGCTTCCACCATGTTGCCGTCTACAGTACTCAGAAGACATGCTTACCTGCTGTTAGACGTCACGTCAGATGGCAGCAGGTAAGTCAACCATACTGTGTCAGACCAGCATGCCACCGGCGTCCTATTAGAAGGCGCAACATGTCATCTTCGCAAGAACTGGTCAACTACTAATGATGTCAGCAGGCAAGGCCCAACGTTTCCCGCCATTTTACTGGGCCGGTCACCCCAAGCCCAGGATTAAGCCCAGATCAGAAGTGCTTCTCGTGGGCCGCTTCACTAGGCCCACGATTTCTCCTATAAATGGAAGACATCAACTCCTTTGCAAAGGATCCGAAAATTACTACTTGTACTAGAGAGCTAGGTTATTCTTGTAACACTTTGTAACTCCAAAGTAATATACAACTAGCTCTTCACAGTGGACGTAGGTCGAACTTGACCGAACCACTTACATCTTCGTGTTCATATTCTCACACTCACACACACACACACGCTCACTCTTTCTTTACATCTCAGGTTAAACCAACGGTGTGGGTGAATGATAACTCTTGGATAAACAAAGGTATCAACCAATCGGGATTAGTCTTAATCCCGATATACTTATTGTTTCTTCAGTTATTTTTCTCACTCCTAATATTATTGGGTAAAAATAAATTTTTTTAAATATATTATTTAACAAGAGTTAGGAAAAAAAATTAATAAAATTAAAATACATTCTGTTTGTATTTTGAAAATTTATAAGAGGTGTATTTAATACTTTTTAATAGAAACGTTTTATTCTTTCACAAATATTTCCTTAGCACACTCTTTGTGTTTCGGTTTCTTTTTTATTTTTTTAATATTTAAATACGTTTTTTTATAATCTAAAACTAGATTATACCCTGGGAACGTCTCGGGGTTGAGAAATCTAATATGACATATTAATTTTACATTTTAAATACAATGATTCGCTTTACAGTTACATGCAAGAAAGCTTCGGGTAGCACCTAACCTAAAACAATTAAAAATGTATATCCAATGTTAACGCCTAACCTTAAACAATGTATAACTCTAATATTAACATCTAACCTAAAACAATGTATAACTCCAATGATAACACATGTTGAAAATAGAATTCATATTTACTGATTTAAACATAATTAGTGACTTGCCTATACATGATTAATGATTTACCTGAACACTTTATGTTTTTTTTCTGTATGAACAAAACCCCACAAAAAAATAGTCGTTTTTTTCCTCCGTTTTTTATATAGCACTATGGTACTCGTTGGAAAGATAATAAAACGCTCGTTAATTTGGTGTAATTTTTTTCTTTAAAAAATCTCGTATATAAAAGATATTAACGTTTAAAAATTATGGGAGGAAACATAAGAGAGAAAAATCCAATTTTATTTTTAAAATTTTTTTTCCTAAAATATCTCAATGCCACATAGGATGACAGATGACACATTAAAAAAACAGAATTTCTCTTTGAGTGTCATGTCATTAAAATGGCTTTGGTTAGTGCCACATGACACATTTAAGGGGGGGAATGCATCCTTAAATGTCATGTCATTAAAATTGCTTTCTTTTATTATATGTATAGATTTGTAATAAGAAAACAAAGGCATTTTATTAAAAACATGACCATGATTACCTTTATTTTTTTATTTAAGGTTATGAAGCATGGTGTAATTCTTACACATAGAGATTCATAATGCTTTTGGAACAACTAGTAGGTGTCCGAAAGGATAACTAATTTACTTTTTATTTGCCCATTAGCTATTATTTCAAGGGTGTCTAATTCTTGATTCTGGATGTCCAGGCCATGTTGGTGTCTGCGTAACTCGGGCCTGTTTTGTAGTGTTTTTTTGGCGACTTGCGAGTTGAAAGGAAAGTTATACGATATTTTATTTAATTTTTCATGTGTTCATGATTTCATCTACATAACTACCTACATTATGACATTGTTATTTGTTTCAGATCTGCTAAAGTAGGACGGAGGCGATTATTAACAAAAACATAGCAAAATGCTGTCGTGGACAGGGGTAAAAAGCATAAAAGTCAATGAAGTATCCCAGTAGGCGTTTTATCTTTTGTGTAGAAGGGCAAATCAAATGACCCATGTTAATATATGTTTACTAGGACGGATATAAAAAACCTGCTTTTGGCAAATGTAACCTATTTTGGATCACCTTTATGATCATATATTATGAACTCTTGCTTAATCTCGACTTGCTAATGTTTTGTGTAAGTCAAAATTAAAAGGCGCGCAACGCACGCCTCAAATCCCAGTAGTTATTCATTTATGATACCAATTTTATCAAACTACCTCCATTATTCTTTTTTGACAAGCCAAACGAAACTTTTATTCATACCCAAACGACCAACAAGAAGCTGGCCAACAATATACAATCCACCCCATGTCGCCCTACATATTGTACCCAAACTCAAAACCTGAAACATCGACCCCCCTAACTACCTCCATTATTCAAGTTCATCCCTAGCAAATCTTTTCTCTTCATTTACTCCATTGTTAAGCATTGATGGAGCTTGATTCCATGGATCGTTTCATCCATATATTAATCAATGAAATACCAATTTAATGCAATCTCGTTTATACTTTCTATTTTTTTTTAATCTGTTTTCTTGTTTACTTTTTTTTTTCTTTTAAAACAACGTAATGCTTAATAGCTTTCTTGTTTATCCACAAGATGTGTAAAAAGTTTTTCTCATAATCAACTAAGGGGCTGTCTGGCAAGTGGTGAACTGGTAAGTACTGAATCAGTAAGAGGTCTGAATGCGTAAGAGGCTCTGAACCAGTAAGTGCTGAACCATTAAGAGCTGTTTGGTTGGATCTCTGAATGACTGTGCAGAATGACTATTTTACCCCTCTGAACTATTATGTGCTGAATGAAATGTATCTGTTTGGCTAGAGCTCTGAATAGCGTACAGATTGATGAAAAATTGTAAAAGGTAAATACAAACGTCATAGAAAATCCAAATTACACATAAATCCTTTAAAATCCATGGAACATACGAAAATCCAAATACAAAATAGCACAACATACGAAAATCCAAATAAAAAATAACTGTTTTTCTTATAACAGTTTTCCATTTTTTTTATTTCGTACTAGATTATACCCCGGGAACGTCCCGGGGTTGAGAAATCTAATATGACATATTAATTTTACATATAAAATATAATGATTCGTTTTACAGTTACATGCAAGAAAGCTTCGGGTAGCACCTAATCTAAAACAATTAAAAATGTATCTCCAATGTTAACGTCTAACCTTAAACAATGTATAACTATCTATATCTATATATATAATAAAAGAAAGCAATTTTAATGACATGACATTCTAAGAGGCATTCTCTCCCTTGAATGTGTCATGTGTCATGCCATGTGGCAAATTAAAAAAAACAAATAATAATATAAAATCCAATCTACTAAAATTAAATTGAGTTATTTTAGGAAAAAAGAATTTAAAAACAAATTTAAATTTTTCTCTCTTATGTTTCCTCCTATAATTTTTAAACGTTAATATCTTTTATATACGAGATTTTTTAAAGAAAAAAATTACACCAAATTAACGAGCGTTTTATTATCTTTCCAACGAGTACCATAGTGCTATATAAAAAAACGGAGAAAAAAATGACTATTTTTTGTGGGGTTTCGTTCATACAGGAAAAAAACACAAAGTGTTCAGTTATTCATTAATCATGTTTTTTCTTTTAAACCAGGTTCTTATTTACGATGTTGAAATTCAGCCCAATCGCCATGCTATCATTGGAATTTTACTCTTCTAAAGATACATAGGTATACTTCATCAAGAGATGCTAGGAGAAAGAATTGCGCAACACTGCAACACATGGTGTCACCTTATACCAATGTTATTTTTTTATTTATTTAATTACAAGAGTAATAATTATTACTATTAGTATTAGTATTATTAGAATTCTTATATTTTTCAACCCCGGGATGCTCCCGGGATAAAAGCTATCATAATAGATTTCTCAACCCCGGGATGTTCCCGGGGTATAATCTAGTTAATATCTAACCTAAAACAATGTATAACTCCAATGCTAACGGATGTTGAAAATAGAATTTATATTTACTGATTTGAACATAATTAGTGACTTGCCTATACACCCTACAAAAAAATAGTCGGTTTTTTCTCCGTTTTTTATATAGAACTATGGTACTTGTTGGAAAGATAATAAAACGCTCGTTAATTTGGTGTAATTTTTTTCTTTAAAAAATCTCGTATATAAAAAATATTAACGTTTAAAAATTATGGGAAAAAACATAAGAGATAAAAATTCAATTTTATTTTTAATTTTTTTTCCTAAAATATCTCATGCCACATGAGATGACACATGGCATATTCAAGGAGGAGAATGCCTCTTTAAGTGCCATGTCATTAAAATGGTTTTGGTTTATTATATCTATAGATATAGATATAGATAGATTTTGTTTTCTAACAATTTTAGAAGCATTGTTTAAGTCATGCCCATTGCTACTCCATAATTGTTACTTTTTTTTGCTATGACCTTTGGGAAGTTGGCCCCTGTTACACTTTTAAAGTATATTGTTCTTCACACTAACGAACCACGTTTTTGATGCTTTTTCACGTTGTTGTACAACTTGATATTTTTAAAATAAATACATTACGTATTTTCATTATTTTTCCCCTTTATTATTATTATTATTTAATTCCGAAAACAAATCGGTGTACAAGTCACCAAAACATATGTATAACACTATTACAAGTCACACATGATCACCTATTGTCTAGCTTTATGGTGTTTTTCCTCATAAATGTGAGGTGATGATTCAATTCCTTACGTAACTAAAAGATTAAAGATTTTAGGTGGAAAAAAAGTTTTTGTTGTTAAGAAAAAGTTGTATTACAAGTCAACTGCAAAACAAATTAAAAATAAAATAAAATAATTCCTGACCCGTCATTGTTCGGATGACGCTCTCGGAACTTTCACAAAATTAATGGCTCCTAATAAACCAAAAATAAAAAAATAAGTCTAACATGGCGGGTAGGAAATATGAATATGAATATGCATGGACTGTAGCCTTTGGGTGGTCTAATTAATTAATTAAGGACAAGATTCAAGGTGTAGAATTATTGTGAGTCGTCGCATAGTCGTTTCCAGTCTAGGTATATAAATAAGGGATGCAATTGGGAAACTAATGAACTACATCATAATAATAATAATAAAAATGGCGAAGCAAAGAAGCGGAGATGAGCGTGTTGATGTCCGCGGTGGCGGTAAACATCGTTTAAAGCTTTTTCCGAACACTCCTTTTTCTACTTGGAGTGAAGGGGGAGGCGGTGTTCGTGATGGTGGACATAATGCTGCAGCCCATAATGGTCATCAACATGAACCACAGTCACAAAATCCTGGGAACCAAAGCTGCTGGAAGAGATGTTGGCTGTGTTCTTGAGATCATGTATACAAAATTAATCTGTGTTATTGCAATAATATTAATTAGCATCTGGTGGTTTTGTTGTTTATTACTTTCAAATGTAAAGTGTTATTCCTTTTATGTAATAGTTTAAACTTCGCTTTAGTTGCAAACATGCAATAAAATTTGTTTTTTGTTTAACTAACTGATCAACCAATTCCTTTTCATAGACTGCTATAGTTTAAACGGAAGCAATTCGGCCGATTCTGGATTTATACCGTACCGACACCGTACTGTATATTTTGTATTGATATCAGTACCAAGTTTTGGTAAAAAAATATGTATTTTTGGTAGCAGGATCGGTTCAGTACGGTTCGGTACTGAGCTTATCCCTAGTTTGACGGTTTACCAGTTTTCCAAACCGTTAATTTGGAACTTCATCAGATTGTGTAAATGGAGCCAATCTGTTAAAAGTTAGAAAAAACAAATTAATTGTCTTTCATATTAACGATTTTAAATTTATTTTAACAAAAATAACGCTTTTGAATTAGAAAAAAAAAAAAACCTATGTTTGCACTGCCAAACTGATAAAAGTTCAAATTGGCAGTTGATGTTGGCTCACTCAACCTGACCGGTTTGCTTTGTTATTTTCCAAAATTGTAGTTAGCGTTTGGCCCAAAACTTATGCCTTCACCGATCAATTGAACGTGAACACCCTTTGCATTTAGTGTACCATATAATATCTTTGAAGTTTTATGTAGTTTTTATTTTTAAGATTTAAGTCACTAAACCAACAAATTTGTTTACTGATGAGGACATGTTTATAAATTGGGTCTCGAATCCGTTATTTATTAAGCATTGTTCGGGGAAATTTAAAAGATTCTATGGGGAAGAGCTGTGATAAGTAGAATACCATAGTTCAAATCTCTGAAGTCAACCCACATTTCTTTTGAGGAAGCTGAAGTTATGTTCATGAGATTAAGGAGGTTGTGTGGTCCCGTGGAAGTGACAAATCTTGTGGACCGAAATACCGAATGTGTTTTCATTTTGTTTTATAGAGTTATTGGGTGATTTTTCATTTGGATATTTTGTCACTCATTTAGGATTTCCTTTGAGATTCATCCATTCCATCATTCCTAGCCGTGATATCTATTTTCTTTTTTCTTTCTTTTTTTTTGCTCAGTTTATTATTATATTATCATAGGCCTATTGCCTTTATTAATCCGCAGTATAAAGTTATTGCTAACTTACATAGCGATCTGAAAAAACATGTTAAAAGTGTTAACATAATATGCTGGTGAGTTCACTGATTTTCTAAAAACAGTTAAGCAAGAAAGATCATATTCGTTATTAATATGTTATATGAACGTTAGCTAGACGTTAAGCAAGTTACTACTGCGATTGAAACCATTGCTGACTGTGTTGTTTCATAAGTGTGTACCCTTCTGACTACCGTCATACCCACTATGTGTTTGAGACAATATGCACTCGTCCAACCTTTAGTTGACCCTGGTGGGGTTTGTCAGGCTCAATAGATCTATCCACATTTCCCCGCTATATATACATATTAGTGGTTTCCTTGGGATTTAGATCAGTCGCATACTAAACAAATGATAACACTAGTAATACATGATCATTATGTAACTAAAATGTGTAGCATGTTTCTCCCCCTGAGAAAATGTATAAAAGTGGGGCCGCGAACTCACCTTAGGTTGCATTCTTCAAAATAGGTAAACCAACAATGTGATGATAATCCGTAATACCGACGACCTATTATGAAATGTTTATAAGTGTGCTGACTACTAACCCTTATGTTAACTAGCCCCGATTGTCCAGACTATGACTGTGTACGTTTGAAAATGAGTTTGAATGTTTGACACAACCATACACAAGACTCGACATCCCGTTGGTGACCCGTTATATCAGTTCATCAAGTAGATACAGTTCACATAAAAGTAATGCACGTAAAAGGCTTAGTTTATACCCAAGATTTACAATTTTACATGTTGGTGAGAATGAGACTACTCCACTCTCATTCACATCCTTAGACCAAGTGAATGGGTTTTAAAATTAGTCATTCACATTAACAGAATGGACTTTTGGTAAGAATGAGCTGATGTGATGAGAATGGGTTTAAGTTTCTCCCATTCACATCCTTAGACCATGCAAATGGGAAAACTTTCCACTCATTCGCACAGTCCATCTTACGAATGGGAAAACTTCCAACTCATTCGCACGGTCGGCCATGAGAATGGGAACTCATTCGTACCTACACAGTTGTTAAGCTATTTTGACGAATATAAGCCCTTCAAACCCAATCGAAAACTTCACAAATAGTTATTGCTAGATCCACGATGGAATCAGAATTCATCGCTTTAGATAAAGCGGGTGAACAGGCAGAATGACTACGTCAATTTGTTGAGGATATACGAAGGTGGTCGAAGCCGGCATCGGCCATATGCATACTTTGTGATAGCCAATAGGCAATTAGCAAAGCTCATAGCACAATGTATAATGGTAAGAACATGCATATAAGACGTAGGCGTAACACGGTACGACAACTAATATTTACAGGAGTTATCACTATTGACTATTTGAGGTAAAAGAATAACATCACGGATCCGCTACCAAAAGGTTTAAGCAGAGAGTTTGTTTAGAAGTCGTCCATGGGAATGGGACTAAAGCCCTTGAAAAACTAAGTTCATGCGAAGGAAACCTAACTCAGCTCACTGGAGATCCCAAGATTCCAGTTCAATAGGACAACCTAATTGTGTGAACGGGTGAGGTCACTATGGGGGAGAGTTGATGGAAACCCCGCGCTTTGAAAAAAGGGAGTTTTCCATAGGAATTTGGTAAGCTTCCTAGTCCATTCCTAAAAGTGACAAGTTTGAGGCTAAGCTTATGGCTTTTAATAATTTGACTAAGGTAACTATTCCTAGTGAATTACCTATGTGAGAGAGAAGTGGGGTCGATTCGAAGGGTATTTTGGGGGCACAATACTTAAAGTCTCTCACAGAACCAGGCACGTGTCCATGACCATAACGGACATATTTATGAGGACTTGACGTTGTCAGTAAGAGTCTTGTGTGAAGCGTAATGTTGTCTACACAAACGGCAAACGAGTTCAAAGAAATCGCTGTCTACTCAGAGCCATTGGACTAATTGCGTTTTATGAGCAAATGTTCGAATGGTCTCGCCTACCTATCGTATGCAAAACTAAACTTTTGAAATTTAATCTAAATGATGTTGTTTTTGATAATGACTCCCATTCATGTGAGGGTTTGTTGGAATTTATGTGTGTGAATGTGAGTCACCTAGATTCCTTGTCCCATATTGGTGTGGGAATTAAAAATGGGTTGGTTCATATATGGAAACCATTTGGAAGGTATTGAATTCTTCTTGTTACATTTTAATTGGCAACCCCCCCCCCCCCCCCCCCGTGCAAAAACGGGTTCTGGGTCGTAAAAGTTTCTGAACCAACGTGACCTACGGACACAAATGCTGCTCCAAAAACCCGAGTCCGCGTGATATTGGGTTTTTCTAACCGTTTTTAGGTTTTTGATTTCTGTGACTATAAGTTCCTAGAATGACAGTTTTGAGTCCCTTGGTTTTTCGCTGGCTGCAACTAAGCGAGACATTACTCGAGAGTCTCCTGGTCTTCCACTGGCTACAATTAAGTGAGACATTAATCGATATTAATTGAGATTATTATTTAGGACTTATTTAAAACTCATTTTCAAATTCTATAAGAGCACAGTAGTGTTCTGTGCAGTATACACACATATACACAACAATGACAGTATCAAAGGAACCAGCCATATTACGATTTTTCTTCAGGCAAATGACAAGTGATCTAGCAACAGTGGCAGATTTAGCTTAAAACTTCAGGGGTGATGTTTAATTTTTTTTCCTGTGCTTTCATTCAATGTAAACGAAACAAAAATAAAAACACGATAACAAATAATGTTCAATTATTTTTACCATAATTTCATAAGCAATATCTTTTTATTATTTTGGGCTATATTCTAACCAATGATTTATCAAACCATTTTACATCAACACTTCACCACCAATAATGATAGTAAATTACACTTTGTGTCCTTAATGTATCACTGAAATAATGAAACGTGTCCTTAAAATTTTTTTTTTGCATTTTATGTCCAAAATTTGCTTTTATCTTGCATTTTATGTCCTTTATGACTAACTGGGTTAGTTTTCTCAGTTAATCTCAAAAGCATCAGGGGTATTTTTGTCCATTCACCACATTAAGGACACAAAGTGTAATTTTATCATTTTTTTTATTATACTTTATTTTTATTGTGGGACCCACCCACCACCACTTCATCTTCAACCTCCACCTACCACCACTTCATCTTCAACCTCCACCACTTCATCTTCAACCACCACCATTTTATCCTTTTTTTATTATACTCGATTTGACTCATCTCCTCTGACCCGAACCCAAACACCCAAAACCAACCACCACCAATCATCAATCACCACCGGTCCCTCTGTTCACCTCGGCTTCTGTCCACCATAACCACCACCTGAGATCGCCAAGACCACCACAGCCCATAGTCTCCCTTCACCACCAATCGGTCACCATTACCCCCACAGATAACCCACCTTCCTACAACCCTACTGCCACCGTCAATCATAACAATAGACCATCAGATCTAGATATCGAACGGAGGTGGGTTTGTTTTACCTGGATTGATGATTAATCGGGTGACAAGGCGGTGCCGGAGCCACCGCGTCTCCTCCTCTTTTCGTTTGTCTCTTTCTCTCTGTCGACTCTCTCTTTCTCTCTCTATTGATCTCTGCTTCTCTCTCTTCCTCTCATATCTCTCTCTTTCCCTAACAATAATAATCAGTTGAGCCAAATGTGTAGGGATGAGGGTGTGGTTGTGGTTGTGGGGTTTGCTCGGCCGGCGCAGCTGTTGCTAGAGGTTAGAACCGTAAAAAACGCCTGAGAATCAATGATAGATCTGTTGTTTGGTGATGTTATCGGAGGAGGATTCCACGTAGGGGTTTGGTTCGGTGGTTCACGACAGAGGGTCAGTGGTGGTTGGAGATGGTGGTGGGGTCACGGTGGTGACTGGTGATGGTTAGGGTGGTGGCAGGTGAGAGAGAAAAGGGGTGGGTGGGTGGCGGCAGGTGGTGATGATGGTGGTGGAAGGAGTATGTGGTGGATGTGGTGTTGATATATATTCTTGATTTGGATGAAGTGGTGGAGGTTGAAGATGAAGTGGTGGGTGGAGGTTGAAGATGAATGAAGTGGTGGTGAGTGGGTCCCACAAAAAAATAAAGTATAATAAAAAAATGATAAAATTACAGTTTGTGTCCTTAATGTGGTGAATGGACAAAAATACCCCTGATGCTTTTAAGGTTAACTGAGAAAACTAACCCAGTTAGTCATAAAGGACATAAAATGCAAGAAAAAAACAAATTTTGGACATAAAATGCAAAAAAAAAAAAATTAAAGGACACGTTTCATTATTTCAGTAATACATTAAGGACACAAAGTGTAATTTTGTCTTTTCCATTTAAATTGATGATCTCGTGGTTGAAAAATATTTTTTAACAATACACAATTTTTTTTTGTTATCTATCTGATTAGGGTGATAACTATTAATGGTTGACCCAGTTCTTTGTTGCATCTTTTTCCCTCACTCTTGATTCTTTTCTTTTATTTTTTACTAGCTCAAAACTAGGGGTGCAAACGAGTAGAGCCTCAGATTTACCAAGCTCAAGCTCAGCTCGTTGGTAGTTTTAAAAGCTCAAGCTCAGCTCGTTGGTAGTTTCTTAAGATCGAGCTCGGATCGTTTATTATTTATTACTTAATATAATAATAGACTTGTTTAGGCTCACGAATTCGATAAGTGAAAGGCTTGGCTCGTTGGTAGTTTCTCAAGCTCGAGCTCGGCTCGGTTAGTAGTTAATATATTAAATAAAAATAATAGACTTGTTTTGGCTCGCGGGCTCGATAAGTGAAAAGCTCGGCTCAGTTCGCCTCGTTGGTAGTTTCTCAAGCTCGAGCTTGACTCGTTTAATATTTGTTAGTTTACATATATATGTTATATAAAAATAATATAAATAATAGACTCGTCTAGACTCGCGAGCTCGATAAGCGAAAAGGTCGGCTTGACTCGTTTCCTAAACAACTTAAATGAGGGGTAAATAATATAATATATCAATAACACTAATATTACGAGCATGACGAGCTTCACATATTAGGCTCGGGCTCGGGCTCGAAAAATAAACGAGCTTTGTTTTAGGCTCAAGCTCGGCTCGGGCTCGCTAAGGCTCGGCTTGTTTCGAGCTTTTTATTAAGCCGATCTCGACTAGTTTGCGAGCTGCTCGGCTCGTTTGCAGTCATAATATTTAATACTTTAATCATGGTCAATGGACTTGTATATTTTAATCAAGAAATTACAAATGAAATGGGCTATGGCCTATATGTTTCTTCCTTTTTTTATGTTAGGCTTATATTAAAATCTTTGAGGGCGTGTTGAGTTTTAAAAAAATTGAGAGGTAACGTTGCATAATTTTTAGGGTTAAAGTAATACAAAAAACGTAAAGATACGTAAAAATTTACACTACGCAGGAAAAGTTGAGGGGTAGCGGGCGCCACCTGTCACACCCTCAAAATCCACTTGCGGAGTTTTACCGCGAGGCGCATGACAAACCAGGATCCAAGTCAACGATCACAATAAACAAGTCTAAATGAACATATGCAATTTCAAAAAAACAAAGTTTAAAATCCCCAATCACAGCGGAAGCTTATTCTCAAAACATAATCCAAAAGTAAACCAAAATATTCAATGTTCGAAAACCATGCAACCCTAACTAGACGCCGTGCAGACGCGTGCGCCCTAGTTCCATAGTGCTACCTTAGCGACCTGAGAAAACATGTAAGAGTTACGTCAGCACAAAAATGTTGGTGAGTTCACAGGTTTGTAAATTAAGTACCAAGTTCAACCTGTCCATACTATAACAATTTGTAAACCAAAGTACGCTAGCTAGGCGTATGTTTTGTTACTACTACGATTGGAAAACCATTACTAACTCGCAAACCAGATGTTGTGCCCGAATAGTAAACCTGTTCCAGTTTGAGACAATATGCACTCGCCCGGCCCTCCAAGCCGACGAGCGGGGTTGGTCACTCCCAATAGATCTATTCACATTTCCCCGTTGTGCTAACCCGCACATTCATGGTTCCCCCCGGGACTTCCAAAGATCGTATAGTAAACCATAGAAACCCATAGTATGACAGTTGTTACCAAAACATTAGTTTAACACATGTTTTCTCCCCCGAAAAGTGAAACCAGTTAAAAGTGGGGCCGTGAACTCACCTTAGGTTGCGTTACTTCATAATACGAATAAAGTCAGCAAGCTATGCTAGCCCCGTAAAGCGGCGACCTAACATATGACAGTTACAAGTACTTAGACTAATAACCCGTAGGTTAGTTAGTCCCTAGATGTCCAGACAATAACCAAGTTCGTTTGAAAACACTGTGACTGTTAAACTAACCCAATGTACAAGACTCGACATCCCATTGGTGACCCGAGACTCCCCGTGTTATACTAGCACTCTCAAACATACAATCATGCAATCACACTTAACATACGTTAAAGTCCAACAAGTTATAGCACGTAGTTCAAGTATCACATAAATAAGTCCGAGCACATGTTACCAAGTTATTAGGTATGTTACGGGGTTCCTAGCATGTTCCTAGGTGTCAAATCGGGTCCCGGAATGCTAAATTACACTTACAGCAGCAGTACAGGCGATTAGGAAAAGTCAACTAGCAATTACGTTGGTCAACATGCAATTAGGAAGGCTAATCGCCTATACTATAGGCAATTAGGGTCATGTGGTATGCAAATCAGGAGTTTATAGGCGATTAGGGTCATAAGACATGCATTTATAGGCGATTAGGGTCATAAGACATGCATTTCAGGACTTAACTAGCAATTAGGATCACAATTGCATGCAACGAAGGCAATTAGCCCCCAATCACCTATGCTATAGGCGATTAGGGTGTCATAGCAGGCGATTAGCCTCCTAATCGCCTATAGCATAGGCGATTAGGGTTGCTAATCGCCATCAACCCAGCTGTTCCGGTTTTTCGCGCGTTTAACACTCCAAATCAAACCCAGAACGTGTGTAAACATCAAATATCAATCAAACAACCATATCAAACATATTTCAATCAAAATCCTTCGATTAACCTCGTTCTATCAGCCCTGAATGCAACCATGTATTCCAAAAACAATACACATAGCATGAAACATCACATTAACATGCATAACCGTAACCCTAATGAACAATTACTCAGATTTCATCAACATGCTATCATCATCAATCTGTAACTACCTTAATATCATGTTAACAATCCTTCTTGAATCACAAAAACCCTATCTTTTAATTATAAACACACATACAACATGCATAATAGCTAGAATCCAATTAACAACGATTATTAACGAATTTTAGAAGACACAAACGTATATAAACAGGTCTGGACCATTAGGGATTCAATAAAAACATTATTAAAGGTTGCATGAATGAAAACCACACCTTAAGTTTATGATAGATTGATGTAATAGGCTTGAAATCGTGTGTTTTGATCCAAAATTGTGTTCCAGAGGTTGTGTGTGTGTTGGGGCGAGTTGTGGGACGACTAGGGTTGTTATTATGAAGTTTAGGAGGTCAAGTATTGTATTTATAGTCGATTTTAGTCGCCAGGTACGTTGCAGGCGATTATGCAGCTTTTGCAGGCGATTAGGGCTGCTAATCGCCTTCCCAATAGGCGATTAGCCTGCTAATCGCCTAAAGGCAATGCCCGGTCGCCTAATATACCCAGCTAATCGCCACCCTATAGGCGATTAGCCCTCCCTAATCGCCTATAGGGGTTGGTTCTGCGTATTTTGCGCGTTAAACCCCGTTTTAACATATGTTAACACATTTTCACATACCGACAAGTCACATAATGATTGTAAACACATAATACTTGAAAACAAACACATTCACACTCGTTCACCAATTCCCGGGACTCGAGACTTGTATGTTCCCTATGCTTTGACGATTCTACGAATCGTCACCACTTGTACACTTGGTTAAGGACTGACATCTAATGATCCTCTAGACGGACATCTAATGATCCTCTAGACTAAAATAACAGTTCCCGATCCATAACACGACTCAACTAACCCAGTTAAGTATAACATACGCGTGACTCGCTAAGGTAGACTTTAATTTAGACAACGTTGTTAATCTGAATTTGCCGGGTGTCACATCATCCCCACGTTAAAAGAATTTTCGTCCCGAAAATTGCACAAGTACCAAAAGGAATAACAAAAGGAACAGACAAAAGATAGAAACCAAGAGAGAGATTTACCCGAGTTGTCACATCATCCCCACGTTAAAAAGAAATCTCGCCCCGAGATTCATTCAGCTGCAGTGGTAACATATCTCGATTCGAACGCTTCCTTAGGAAAGAGATGAGGATACTTAGACTTCATCTGATCCTCCCGTTCCCAAGTGTACTCTGGTCCCCGGTTCGAGTTCCAGCGAACCTTAACAATGCGAATCTTGCTATGACGTAGGCTACGAATCTTGTAATCAAGAATCTCAACAGGTTCCTCCACAATCCGAAGACGATCATCAACTTTGATCTCTTCCAGTGGAACAATAAGAGACTCGTCAGCCAGACACTTCTTTAAGTTGGACACATGGAAGACGTTATGTACGTTGCCGAGCTCCGTCGGTAAATCAAGACGATATGCCACCGGTCCAATCCGTTCCAGGATCGTAAATGGTCCGACATACCGAGGGTTGAGTTTGCCAAGCTTCCCAAAGCGTATGACGCCCTTCCACGGTGAAACTTTCAGAAGTACTTTGTCATCAACTTGGAATTCCAATGGCTTGCGACGCTGATCGGCATAACTCTTTTGCCGATCCCGTGCCGCTGCCAACCGGTTACGAATCTGTACGATCTTTTCCGAAGTTTCATACACTAGCTCAGGCCCAGTGAGTTGACTCTCACCCACCTCAGCCCAACAAAGAGGAGACCGGCATTTCCGCCCGTACAATGCCTCGAACGGAGCTGCCTTGATGCTCGTGTGGTAACTGTTGTTGTAAGAGAATTCTACCAACGGTAAGTGAGCTTCCCAACCTTTGCCAAAATCGATCACACACGCCCGAAGCATGTCTTCTAAAGTTTGAATCGTGCGTTCACTCTGACCGTCAGTCTGTGGGTGATAAGCTGTACTCATGTCTAGCTGGGTACCCAAAGCCTTGTGCAAAGACTTCCAGAAGTGAGAAGTAAAGTGGGAGTCACGATCCGAAATAATAGAAACCGGCACCCCGTGCTTAGAAACAACTTCCTTCAAATAAAGACGAGCCAAATGATCCATGGTGTCGGTCTCCTTAATAGCGAGAAAATGGGCTGATTTCGTCAACCGATCAACAATCACCCATATCTTATCATTCCCGCTCGGTGACTTAGGTAGTTGTGTGACAAAGTCCATCGTAATCCGTTCCCATTTCCACTCTGGAATTTCAGGTTGTTGCAAGAGACCCGACGGTTTCTGGTATTCCACCTTGACCTTAGCACAGGTCAAGCATTTGCTCACGTATGAGGCTATATCCGACCTCATGTTTGGCCACCAGTAAAGCACCTTTAGATCTTGGTACATCTTATCCGTACCAGGATGAATAGAATACCGGGACTTGTGAGCCTCATCTAAGACAAGCTCCCGAAGTCCCCCGAATAAAGGAACCCATATGCGTTCTGCGAAGTAGTGCAGGCCGTCAGGCCTTCTCTCGAGGTGCTTGTCGGCACCGTGCATAGTCTCAGCTTTAAGTTTTTCCTCCTTCAAAGCTTCTAACTGAGCAGAACGGAGTTTGTCAGGTAGAGAGGAATGAATGGTGAGCTGCAACGCCCGAACGCGGCGAGGGTTTGGTGTTTCCTTCCTGCTCAAGGCGTCTGCTACAACATTCGCCTTGCCATGATGGTACTTAATGGCGCAATCATAGTCGTTCAGGAGTTCAACCCAACGACGCTGTCGTATGTTCAAATGTTGTTGGTCGAAAATATGTTGAAGACTCTTGTGATCGGTGTAGATGGTGCATTTGGTACCGTACAAGTAATGTCTCCAAATTTTTAACGCGAAAACCACTGCACCCAACTCCAAGTCATGGGTGGTGTAGTTCCTCTCGTGCACCTTGAGTTGACGAGAAGCATACGCAATCACTTTCTCGCGTTGCATCAACACGCAACCGAGACCATGGATAGAAGCATCACAGTAAACAACGAAATCATCAGTGCCTTCAGGCAAGGACAAAATAGGAGCAGAACAAAGTTTAGTCTTCAGTTTTTGGAATGCTGACTCTTGTGGTTCACCCCAGTCGAATTTTCTATCCTTCTGAGTAAGAGTGGTGAGGGGTTGAGCGATCTTCGAGAACCCCTTAATGAAACGACGATAATAACCCGCAAGGCCTAGGAATTGCCGCACCTCAGTTGGCGTCTTTGGTGCTTCCCAGTCCTTGATCGCTTCGATCTTAGCTGGGTCGACATGAATTCCTAGTTCATTAACCACATGTCCTAGGAATTGAACTTCGCGTAACCAAAAGTCACACTTTGAGAAATTAGCGTAAAGTTGTTCCCGTCGCAAAAGTTCCAAAACCAAACGCAGGTGTTCCTCGTGTTCGGTCTTGTTCTTGGAGTAAATCAGGATGTCATCAATAAACACGATAACGAACTTGTCAAGATATGGTTTGCAAACGCGGTTCATCAAATCCATGAAAACCGCCGGTGCGTTTGTGAGACCGAAAGGCATGACTAAGAACTCAAAATGGCCATAGCGTGTACGAAAGGCAGTCTTTGCAACGTCAGCTTCCCTTACGCGTAACTGGTGATAACCGGACCTCATATCAATCTTAGAGTAGTAGCTAGAACCCTGGAGTTGGTCGAATAGATCATCAATACGTGGAAGAGGATAACGGTTCTTGATGGTCACTTTGTTCAATTCTCTGTAATCCACACACAATCGAAAACTTCCATCCTTCTTCTTAACGAACAGAATCGGGGCTCCCCAAGGGGAAGAACTTGGTCTGATGAAACCCTTGTCCAAGAGTTCCTGTAACTGACTGGACAATTCCTGCATCTCGGGAGGTGCAAGACGGTAGGGGGCCCGAGCAATAGGAGCAGCCCCTGGTACAAGATCAATACTGAACTCAACCTGACGATGGGGAGGAAGACCAGATAAATCATCGGGAAATACATCAGGAAACTCGCGTACAACAGGAATATCGTCGATCTTCTTCTCATCGGTAGAGGAAACAGATAAAAGTGCCAAAACGGCCGAATAACCCTTTCGAAGATACTTAAGGGCTTTCATGCTGGAGATGAGATTTAGCGGAGCACCGCCCTTGATACCGTACACCGAAAGGAATTCTCCATCAGGGAGAGGAATCCGAATAATCTTGTCGTAACAAACGATCTCAGCGCGATACAAAGACAACCAATCCATGCCTACAACAACGTCAAAACTACCCAAAGGTACCGGCATAAGGTCGATGGGGAAAGACAAACCCGACAACTCTAGTTGACACTCCCGAAGGATACAAGTAGCTTCAATCTTTTTACCGTCAGCCAACTCAATTACATACTTAGCCTCTAATGGTACGGGTACCACATCTAGCAGTCGACTAACTTCCATAGATATAAAACTTTTATCGGCACCGGAATCAAATAAAACACTAACAGAGCGATTATTGAGAAGGAACGTACCGGTAACTGTGTCAGGATCCTGTCTAGCCTCCGCGGCTCCAATGACGAAGGCACGTGCATTCCTGTGAGCCGAACGGACCACCTCTGGGTATGTAGGAAGATTCCCCGCAGCCACCAACCCTGCGATCTCTGGTACTAGCCCCGAGATATAGTGTTCAATCCTCCTGTATTCCGGCACATGCAGATCAGGACACAGCACTGCCAACTCATTACGCCTTACCGTATACTTCTCAATCTCTGACCCGGTCATCTTGAGGTTCCACACCTCATGCTCTAGCTTCTGAATTTCTTCTCTTGGACAGTACTCTCGCTTCAGTAGTTGCACAAAATTTTCCCAAGGCATAGCATAAGCGTCCCCTATACCCATATTCTGGGTGATATTGTTCCACCAGGTCAAGGCGACATCCTGGAATAATGCAGCAGAATACTTGACTCGATCCTTTGGGAGACAGTTGCACATCAGAAACACTGACTCCACCTTTTCTAGCCACCTGAGCAAGCTCACCGCACCCTCAGTGCCAGAGAATTCCTGGGGCTTACAGTCCCGAAACATCTTGTAGGTACACATAGGTGGGGGTGGGTTAACAGGACCACCTGAAATGAAACACATGAGAAACCACGAAAGATGTAAACAAAGTTCACCAACGAGGCAAAAGTTGATAAGTCAACTTACCACCACCATTGTGCCCTAACTGCAAGGCAGCTTGCAGCAAGTTGTTCAGATCTTCTTGTGTTAGGTTCACACCTCCACGACCACGACCACCACCACCACGCCCACCAACGCGGCCACCTCCACGTCCTCCTCGTACTCCAGACATGATTCTGACAAAAAGGACGAGAAAATTTAGTTTCACAGCTAATGATAACCACTAGCGTTCACAAGATCAAAGCTAGATCCAACCCAGGACTATCCATTCAAACCCAGAGCTCACTAGGGCTTTCATGCATTTCGGTTTATGATTTTGTGTGCACCCAAAATGATAAACCGCTCTACATGGTCCTCCAAGTGTTCTCCTAGTTCAAAGTTCAAATCACCGGACATAGACTCTTAGCTATACACCGTAATGCTACGGTAGTTTATGGCAATTATTTCTATTGGAGTATGAAAGGGAGATGTCCGAGCCTTGGACAAATCTCAAGAGTACACGATTTACCCCAATATACCACACTGCCTAGAAAGCAGGTAACCCGACATAAGATAGAACGGATGATGTAACATAGGAAGGTCAGATGATTTAGAGACACCCCGACAAGCCCATTCGTAACCCACCATAACGTTTAGTACTATGTGATCGTCTAGTGTGTGCGACTCGGCTATAGACTAGACTCTACATGCAGTCCTAGTTCACTATAACCTGGCTCTGATACCAATCTGTCACACCCTCAAAATCCACTTGCGGAGTTTTACCGCGAGGCGCATGACAAACCAGGATCCAAGTCAACGATCACAATAAACAAGTCTAAATGAACATATGCAATTTCAGAAAAACAAAGTTTAAAATCCCCAATCACAGCGGAAGCTTATTCTCAAAACATAATCCAAAAGTAAACCAAAATATTCAATGTTCGAAAACCATGCAACCCTAACTAGACGCCGTGCAGACGCGTGCGCCCTAGTTCCATAGTGCTACCTTAGCGACCTGAGAAAACATGTAAGAGTTACGTCAGCACAAAAATGTTGGTGAGTTCACAGGTTTGTAAATTAAGTACCAAGTTCAACCTTAGCGACCTGAGAAAACATGTAAGAGTTACGTCAGCACAAAAATGTTGGTGAGTTCACAGGTTTGTAAATTAAGTACCAAGTTCAACCTGTCCATACTATAACAATTTGTAAACCAAAGTACGCTAGCTAGGCGTATGTTTTGTTACTACTACGATTGGAAAACCATTACTAACTCGCAAACCAGATGTTGTGCCCGAATAGTAAACCTGTTCCTGTTTGAGACAATATGCACTCGCCCGGCCCTCTAAGCCGACGAGCGGGGTTGGTCACTCCCAATAGATCTATTCACATTTCCCCGTTGTGCTAACCCGCACATTCATGGTTTCCCCCCGGGACTTCCAAAGATCGTATAGTAAACCATAGAAACCCATAGTATGACAGTTGTTACCAAAACATTAGTTTAACACATGTTTTCTCCCCCGAAAAGTGAAACCAGTTAAAAGTGGGGCCGTGAACTCACCTTAGGTTGCGTTACTTCGTAATACGAATAAAGTCAGCAAGCTATGCTAGCCCCGTAAAGCGGCGACCTAACATATGATAGTTACAAGTACTTAGACTAATAACCCGTAGGTTAGTTAGTCCCTAGATGTCCAGACCATAACCAAGTTCGTTTGAAAACACTGTGACTGTTAAACTAACCCAATGTACAAGACTCGACATCCCATTGGTGACCCGAGACTCCCCGTGTTATACTAGCACTCTCAAACATACAATCATGCAATCACACTTAACATACGTTAAAGTCCAACAAGTTATAGCACGTAGTTCAAGTATCACATAAATAAGTCCGAGCACATGTTACCAAGTTATTAGGTATGTTACGGGGTTCCTAGCATGTTCCTAGGTGTCAAATCGGGTCCCGGAATGCTAAATTACACTTACAGCAGCAGTACAGGCGATTAGGAAAAGTCAACTAGCAATTACGTTGGTCAACATGCAATTAGGAAGGCTAATCGCCTATACTATAGGCAATTAGGGTCATGTGGTATGCAAATCAGGAGTTTATAGGCGATTAGGGTCATAAGACATGCATTTATAGGCGATTAGGGTCATAAGACATGCATTTCAGGACTTAACTAGCAATTAGGATCACAATTGCATGCAACGAAGGCAATTAGCCCCCAATCACCTATGCTATAGGCGATTAGGGTGTCATAGCAGGCGATTAGCCTCCTAATCGCCTATAGCATAGGCGATTAGGGTTGCTAATCGCCATCAACCCAGCTGTTCCGGTTTTTCGCGCGTTTAACACTCCAAATCAAACCCAGAACGTGTGTAAACATCAAATATCAATCAAACAACCATATCAAACATATTTCAATCAAAATCCTTCGATTAACCTCGTTCTATCAGCCCTGAATGCAACCATGTATTCCAAAAACAATACACATAGCATGAAACATCACATTAACATGCATAACCGTAACCCTAATGAACAATTACTCAGATTTCATCAACATGCTATCATCATCAATTTGTAACTACCTTAATATCATGTTAACAATCCTTCTTGAATCACAAAAACCCTATCTTTTAATTATAAACACACATACAACATGCATAATAGCTAGAATCCAATTAACAACGATTATTAACGAATTTTAGAAGACACAAACGTATATAAACAGGTCTGGACCATTAGGGATTCAATAAAAACATTATTAAAGGTTGCATGAATGAAAACCACACCTTAGGTTTATGATAGATTGATGTAATAGGCTTGAAATCGTGTGTTTTGATCCAAAATCGTGTTCCAGAGGTTGTGTGTGTGTTGGGGCGAGTTGTGGGACGACTAGGGTTGTTATAATGAAGTTTAGGAGGTCAAGTATTGTATTTATAGTCGTTTTTAGTCGCCAGGTACGTTGCAGGCGATTATGCAGCTTTTGCAGGCGATTAAGGCTGCTAATCGCCTTCCCAATAGGCGATTAGCCTGCTAATCGCCTAAAGGCAATGCCCAGTCGCCTAATATACCCAGCTAATCGCCACCCTATAGGCGATTAGCCCTCCCTAATCGCCTATAGGGGTTGGTTCTGCGTATTTTGCGCGTTAAACCCCGTTTTAACATATGTTAACACATTTTCACATACCGACAAGTCACATAATGATTGTAAACACATAATACTTGCAAACAAACACATTCACACTCGTTCACCAATTCCCGGGACTCGAGACTTGTATGTTCCCTATGCTTTGACGATTCTACGAATCGTCACCACTTGTACACTTGGTTAAGGACTGACATCTAATGATCCTCTAGACGGACATCTAATGATCCTCTAGACTAAAATAACAGTTCCCGATCCATAACACGACTCAACTAACCCAGTTAAGTATAACATACGCGTGACTCGCTAAGGTAGACTTTAATCTAGACAACGTTGTTAATCTGAATTTGCCGGGTGTCACACCACCCCTCGTTATATTGTATGTCCGCCCCTGTCTAGCAGTGCACGACCACTGTTACCAATCGGTGCACCATAAGAACGGACCTCGAATTTGTTTAAGGAAATTGTATCAAACACAAGCCCAGTTAATATTAATGATTTCAATTATGTTTACTTTGCTTTCAGTTTCTTCTTCGATTTCACCATAAGATTTTCTGACATGCACAATTTTTATATATTTAAGTACCGTAGGTTTAATGTCCCATTCATCAAGTTAGGGTGATGCTATCTAGACATCCCCCTCTAAAACCCTAAACACCCTTCCCAGACGGGCCGTGGAGGCCTTCATTGGCCGTGTAGAGCAAAAAAACATAAAACCACGGGCCGTGGATGCCTCCACTGGCCGTGGAGAGCAAAAAAAAAAACATAAAACCACGGGTCGTGGAGGTCTCCACCGGCCGTGGTAGCTTCTGCAATGATTAGTAATCATTAGCAATGATTTGTTATTTATATAAAATGTTTTTTTGTGGATGTTTTTTTTAAGTTTGTTTTTGTTATTATAAAATGTTTTTAATGGATGTTTTTTTGTTATTTATATAAAAATGTTTTTTGCGGATGTTTTTTAAGTTTGTTTTTGTTATTTATAAAAAAAAATTTGGATTTTTTTAAGTTTGTTTTTGTTATTTATAAAATGTTTTTTATGGATGTTTTTTTTGTTATTTATATAAAAATGTTTTTTTTGGGGATGTTTTTTTAAGTTTGTTTTTGTTATTTATAAAATGTTTTTTTAAGTTTGTTTTTGTTATTTATATTTATAATAAGAAATGAATATTTTTTTTATATAAAAACACAAATATCATGGTATTATTATTATTATTATTATTATTATTATTATTATTATTAATGAGAGCAAACACTTTTATTTCACCTCTTAATTAACCCATCTTAAACACACACATCTGTTTTTCACAACCCCACTCACTACCAGTTTTTAAGAGAGATGGACGAAATGGAGGTTAACAGACGATGAGAATTATACCTCTTTGCCTAAAGCTTCTAAGAGACAAGAATTCAATGTTCTATCATAAGGATGACCAATCTCAAGCAAGCATTACCTGAGAACCTATATTGACTTGTTATAACTTATCGTATATATCTGTTTTATCATGTATAACGAATTACTAAGTGGAAAAAAATTGTTGTGTACGCTAATGTATATTTATAATAAGAAATGAATCCTTTTTTTTATAAAAAAACACAAATATCATGGTTAAAATACATAAAACACACTTAAAAAATAAAAAAATGGGTCTCCGCGGCCAGTGGAAATGTGGCAGAATGGGTCTCCACGGCCCATGGAGGCCTCCACGGCCATTGGAAATGTTTCCTCCACAAAAAAGACATTTTATATGAAAAACAAATAATTGCCAATTATTACTAATCATTGTCAATGATTACTAATCAATGCAGGGGCTACCACGGGCCGTGGAGACCTCCACGGCCCGTGGTTTTATGTTTTTTTGCTCTCCACGGCCAGTGGAGGCCTCCACGACCCGTGAAGGGGATGTCTGAATAAAAAACCCTAGTTTCTGAATATCTAAAGCCTCAAGTTATTATAAATTCAAGTAAAAAATTAATAATATCCACCAGCAAGAAAAGTCTTATATGGTAGATACGAAGAGGCATGTGCCATTGCCTCTGGGTGGTCAAAGGAGAAAGATTAAACTTGTAGAATTATTAGGAGTCGTCGCATAAGTCGTTTCCTCTGGGTATAAATAATGGGGGCAATTAAGAAGTTAATGACCTACATAATAATGGCGAAGCAAAGAGGTGGAGATGAGCGTGGTAGCGGTAAAGATCGTCAAAGAGTTTTTAACGTCACTCCTTGGCCTTGTTGGAGTTGTTGCAGTGGTGGAGGAGATGAAGATGATTATGCTAGTGCTTACAATGGTCATCAACATGAACCACAGCCACATAACCCTAGGACCCAAAGGTGGTGGAAGAAATGTTGGCCGTGTTGTTGAGATGAACATAAAATTAATCTATGTTATTGCAATGATATTAGCGTCTGATTTTGTTATTTAGAAAATTTAAACGTTGTATTAATCTGTAATGTGTTATTCTTTTAATATAAAAAACTCAAACTTCACTTTAAATTCAAAACATGCGTGAATCATCAACATATAAGAATTGAGAGATTGGCCAATTCCTGGCACTTCAGAACGAGTTACTAACTTGAAGGAACTCTACAAGTTGGGTTTGTCACTTCTATGTACCCCAGTAACTGTTTAATCAGCAAGGTACTGTAAATTAAAGGGTGATCGATGTATACGTGTTCTCGGTAGGAGTTGTGTGCATTTCCAGCTTAACGTCGGGAATGGGTAATGCAACGGCTAATGCTGGATTGAGCAGTCAAAACCCCGGTGCCATAACAATTGCAAAAGCTTTTTTTGGTGCTAATCCTGCAATTCCAAGGGCTATTTTGGCCAAGGAATTCCAAGTGGATAAAAATGTGCGGATCGGGTTCAATCAAAATTTTAGAGCAACAAAGATTCTGATGGGTGTTCGTGTGATTGATTGATTTCTTGTTACGTTTTATTTGGTAAAGCAATGATTGAAAAGTTTTTTATTGGATTAAACGAGTTATTTTAACCATAACCTAGTGCTCCAATGGTATTGCATGGCTCACGGTGCCGATTATTACAGAAATCAAACATATACAGTTTAATTATTACTTCTAACTTTACACTGTTTTAACTAGCTAGCTAGCTAATAAGAAAAACCTGTAAGTAAACGATATTCCTTCATTCAACAGAGGAGGATACAATGCTTTAAATACAAAAGGGAGAGCTATGCTAAAGGCTAAGATTACGGGAGACTAAACTAAATTAGCTACAATTAGGGAAGACTAAAAATGTCCGCCGCAGTTTGAGCCGTAGGAGTGCGGAGGCATAAACTAGATCGAAAGCGTTGAAACAAGTGCTTTGGTAACCCCTTGGTAAAAATGTCCGCGTACTGGTAGTCAGCTGGAACGTGAAGGACTTTGATGGTACCGGGTCGTACTTTCTCCCGAACGAAGTGTACGTCCAGCTCGATATGTTTGGTTCTTTGGTGTTGTACTGGATTTTCGGCTAAGTAAACAGCTGAAATGTTGTCACAGTAGACAAGGGAGGCATGCGTGACAGGAAGGTGTAGTTCCAACAAGAGGTTACGAATCCAGCTGAGCTCGGAGACTGCGTTGGCGACTCCTCTATATTCGGCTTCGGCGCTTGAACGAGAGATAGTTGCTTGCCGTTTTGAGGACCATGAGATGAGGTTGCCGCCCACGTATACGCAATAACCGGATGTTGATCGGCGTGAGTCGGGACACCCGCCCCAATCCGCATCGGAATATGCGGTTAGCTTAGTGGACGAGGTGGGTGTGATTAGGAGACCTTGTGTAATGGTGCCTTTAATGTACCTCAGTATGCGTTTCAGAAGTTGAAAATGCGGCTCGCGAGGGTCGTGCATAAAGAGGCATATTTGCTGAACCGCGTAGGAAATGTCCGGGCGTGTGATTGTCAAGTATTGAAGCGCCCCGGCCAGTCTACTAGTAAAGTGAGCTGTCCGAAAAAGAGGCACCGTTCGTGGCACTTAATTTGGATCCGACTTCCACGGGTGTGCTAACGGGTTTGCAATTTGTCATGTTGGCACGGGAAAGGATCTCCAAGGCATATGTGGACTGTGAAAGAAATAAACCATTGTTTTGTTTAGTCACTGAAATACCAAGGAAATGGTGCAGGGAGCCGAGTCCGGTCATGTTAAATTCTGATGAGAGTGATTTTATAATGCTCTTCAACAAGGTTGTGCTTGAGGCAGTGAGTATAATGTCGTCCACGTATAGAAGTAAATAAGCCATTTGGTCGCCCTTTTTATAGATAAATAAAGATGTATCACAAACACTGCCTTTGAACCCACAACAAGTGATGTACCCCACAAAGCGTTGGTACCACGCCCGAGGGGCTTGTTTGAGGCCGTATAAGGAGCGTTTAACCTTGCAAACATGTTTCGGATGTGTTGGAGAAGTGAAGCCCGGTGGTTGAAACATGTATACCGTCTCCTTTAAGTGACCGTGGAGGAATGCGTTTTTGACATTGAGTTGATGCATGGGCCATTTTCTTGAGGTAGCTAAGCTTAAAACAGTGCGAATTGTAGTTGGTTTCACGACAGGACTAAACGTCTCGTCACAATCGATGCCCACGGTTTGACTTTTACCATTGACAACTAGCCTCGCCTTATGTCTTTCCAAAGTACCATCTGCATGAAATTTATGCTTGAAAAGCCACATACATCGGATCACGTTAGCATCAACAGGTCGGGGAACAAGTTCCCACGTATTATTTGCCAATAGTGCTTCATATTCGTCTTTCATGGCAGCATTCCAGTTAGGGTCATTAAGGGCAGTAAGGTGCGATTTTGGTAATGGTGAAAAGGGCGGAGTCGAGGTTGTGTTAAGGTTTAGAGGCTGCCGAGGTTTGTATATCCCGGATTAGGACCGGGTTTGCATGGGATGAGTGGAGGAAGTGGGTATGTGGGAGTTGGTATTTGGTACTGGAATGTGTTGTTGTGGTATGGGGTGGGTGGGTATGGGGTCCGTAGGTAGGGATTGTGGTGTGTTAGGTGATGGGTGGTCAACCGATGGAGAGGTGTGGTTAATATGGGGTGAGGTGGGGTGTATGTTAGGTGATGGTGTTGAGGGAGGATAAGTGATAGAGGTCTGAGTAATCGGTTGGGTTGGAGAATGTTGTACAGATGGGCTGGTTTGTGTAGGGTCATTGGTTGGGCCTTTTGAGTAGATGGTTGGGCATGTGGTGGTGTATGAGAAGGTTGGGTGAACAGTAAAGAGGAAGGGTCAAGAAAAGAGTGTGAGGGGGCTGGTTGCGATGGATTTGCAAAAGGGAAAATGGACTCGTCAAAAGTAACATGTCGTGAAAATATGGTTTTTCCCGATGAAAGGTCCAAGCACCTATAACCGCGATAGTTGGCTGGATAGCCTAAAAATACACACGGAGTGGAGCGGAGGGCGAGTTTGTGTGGACGAGTGGAAGATAGGTTTGGGTAGCAAATGCATCCGAACACACGCAAGTGGTCGTATGTCGGTTTTCTAAGGTAGAGGAGTGTCATAGGTGTTAAATTTTGGTGAAGTTTTGTGGGTAGGATATTGTGTAGGTAACAAGCGGTGTGTAGAGCTTCGACCCAAAAAGAAGAGGGGAGTTTGGCATGTGTGAGAAGTGCGAATATGATTTCATTGAGACGTCTAATCATGCGTTTGGATTTCCCGTTTTGTTGGGAAGTGTGTGGACACGAGAAGCGAAACTCGATGCCGTTTTGATTTGCAAAATTTTTAAAACTTGTGTTTACAAACTCTCCCCCCATATCGCATTGAAAAGATTTAATTTGTAAATTAAATTGTGTCTTAACAAAGCGATGAAATTGGATAAATTTTGTGAATGTCTCAGATTTAAACTTTAACGGGTAGACCCACGTATATTGGGTGAAGTCATCCGTTAAAACCATGTAATACTTATAACCTTCATGACTTAAAATTGGTGATGTCCATAAGTGGCAACGTAAAATAGCAAAAGGTAAATAAGTACAATTGGTTGAATCCGAAAAAGGTAGACGTTTATGTTTCGACAATTGACACGATTGACAAACAAATGGTGACTTTATTTTATGACAAGAAATAAAATGCTTTGCATTGAGAAACTCCATCACTGGACGACCGGGATGCCCAAGTCTGTCATGCCAAAACGGAGAGTCTTGTGTAGATGCAAAGCAAGCGGTTGCGGAAGTGTTGGTGGTGAGCGGGTAAAGATCACTGGTACTGTTGTGACGGCTCAGGATCGTGCCATCCTTGAAATCCTTCACAGAAAAACTAAACGGGTCAAACTCAATGGATGTCCAATTATCAACGTTGAATTTTCGAACAGAAATTAAATTTTTAATAAATTTCGGGGTATAAAGAACGGATTTTAGGTGCAATGGTTTGGACGGGGTGTGTATGGTTGAATTACCCGAACCCAAAACTGGAATGCGATTACCATTTCCAACAAATATTGACGCTATAGGTGAATACATGGAAAAAGTGTTAAGTTTGTCGTGCTCGTAAGTCACGTGATCAGACGCACCTGTATCAAAATGCCAATCATCATCAACTTTGTTTCCATGCTCCAATGAAAAAGCTTCCACAGCATCAGCTAACTGGGTGGGTTCCATTGGGTCAGTTTCTGTAAGATGAGCCTGGGCCGAGTGGGACTGCTGTGAACCGGAGTTCCGATTGCCAGATTTGGTCGTGGGTCTGTAGTCCCACGGTTGCTGCCATGGTTGGGATGGGTATGGGCAGGGTGGGGGAGCCCAGTAAGGGTAGGGTTGTTGTAGATGAGGCGCCCAATAGGGTGTATACTGCATCAGGTGAGGAGGGTAAGGGCGAGGTGATGAATTTTGTGGGTTGCGGCTGGGGTTTCTGCCTGAGCGATTATCACGCCTGGAAGATGGGTCACGGGTGTTGTTACGGCGCGTTGGTTGAGAGTTCCGGTGGTAGGAGGGACGAGAGTCGGTTGGGGATGAAGGAGGTGAAACGATATTCCTTCATTCAACAGAGGAGGATACAATGCTTTAAATACAAAAGGGAGAGCTATGCTAAAGGCTAAGATTACGGGAGACTAAACTAAATTAGCTACAATTAGGGAAGACTAAATATACAAGGAAGTTACAAAAAATACATGCCAATAATATGTTGTGAATATTATTGGTTAACAAAACCATGTCTAAATATCCTATTAAGTTAACTATGAACAATCTGCTTAAAATTTCCATTATAGATAAGCTTTAATTAATAACCCTCATAAACTAAAATATAGAGTGATTAGACGGATCAAGCAAAAGCTCATAAAAAAATACATTGTCAGACGTCCAGCTAGTGTGGTTAAAAACCCTAGCTCCGAAGAAGTCGGAGGGCGAAAACGGCGATCTGCGGCGGTAAGGTTTTTTCTTCAATAACATGGCGGGTCGGGAGCGATTTAAACCTAATACCTGGTACGATGTTCCTTCTAAGAAGAATCGTAAGAGCGGTCAACAACAGTTTCACAAGATTTCGAATGATGAGGTGAAGTTTTTCGTCTCAAACCTTCCTGAAGGTTGTTCTTCAAACGATCTGAAGGAGGTTTTGTTACGTTATGGGGATGTGCAAGGAATATACATTGCTAGAAAATACGATAAGCTGGGCAAAAGATTCGGTTTTGCGACGTTCAAAGTGACGCGAAACAGGGCGGAATTGGAAGAATATCTTAAAGACGTTTGGATTGGAAGCTATAAGCTTTATATTGTTCCAGCAAGATTTGTGGGTGGTCAACAACCGGCAGGTGACAATGGGAAGAAGATTGATCCTTCGGTGCATAAGGAACCTGTCTGGAAACCGGTGACGATTCCGGAGGTTCAAGAACAGGTGGAGAGCCAGAATGACGGAGATAGAATGGATGTTGAGGGTGCATCGTCGGAAGGAGTAGAGCAAAGATCGTTTCGGGATACTCTTCTTAACAAAAAACCAGACAGGATCATTCCTGAAATTCATGTTCAATCTGAAGGGAATAACCTGCATGATTTGTATGGATGTAGTGTCGTTGCTGAAGCCTTTTCTTTGGATGATCTCACATCGTTGAAGACCAAGTTAGAGGAGGCAGCGTTTACGGGTTGTAAGATACGTTACGTGGGTGGTTTAACAGTTCTGTTGAGCTTCGAGAATGGTGCGGAGAGGGATAGATTTATGATTAGTAATGATGGCTGGAAATCATGGCTTAAGACGGCTGAACTATGGAGTGGTCAATTGGTGAAAACGGATAGGGTTGCATGGATAAAAATTCGTGGTTTGCCAATGCACGTGGCTGAGATGAAGGTGTTTAATGAGATCGCAGGAGTGTTTGGTACGGTGATAGCTGAGGCCCATTATCCTGAGGAGGGTGACTTGTCATATGCAATTGTGGGGATTCGCCTTCAATCGCATGCTCGTGTGGGTGGTCCTGTAAAGGTTGCTTGGAAAGATAGTTCGTTTTTGGTTAATGTGGAGGAAGATCTGGAGGAGTGGCTTCCCGATTGTGTGGTGGATTTAGACGAGGAGGCAGAAGATTTGATGGTGGATTCGGTGGAGACACCACCGGCTGCCCAGATTACCGCTGAAATGCCTTCGGATGGGATTCAAAATGTGGCAGAAAATCAGGAAGAATTACCACATCTCAACGGTCACTTTGATGATTCGGTGGGAGCCGGTTCAACGTCAAAAAGTTGTAAAAGGAAAGGTGGTAAATACTCGAAGAAGAAAGGGTGTTATCGACGATCTACATCGCCTTTGGATAAAGATAGACCAAAAAAGAGGGTACGTGAAGACAACGATATTTTTGACATTGATAGACTTATTTTTGTTAACCCAGTGCAGGTGGTGGTGGAGAAAACTAGTGAAATTCAGCCTCAACAAGAGGAGTTTATTACTCCTGATCTCAACAGTTCCGTGGTTAATTGTCCCGTAGTTGAGAATGCTCGTGAGGCTCATGCTGAGGTGATAAGAAGGGAGGTGGAAGATACGTTATTATTCGCTAGGGACCTTGGCGTTTCTAATATGGATAGCTTTCAGGAACCTCTAGCGAATGCGGTCAATGAAAAGAGCTTTCAAAGGGTGGATCAATGAATGTCATGTCCATAAATATTCGAGGTATGGGGAGGGTGGATAAGGCGGGTTGGATTTCGAATATTAGAGTGGCCAACGAGATTAGTTTTGTAATGGTTCAAGAATCTCAGTTGGTGTCTATGCAAAATGTGAATTTGGATAGGTTTTGGGGTAGAGGTGTTTTTGATGCCGATTGGGTTGAAGCTACGGGTAGATCGGGTGGGATTGTTTCTATGTGGGATAAGAAAGCTTTTCAAAAACTTTCGGTTTCTAAGCATAGGAATATTCTTGTCATTCATGGTATTCTTAAGAGTAATGGTATGAAGGTGGGTATGGTTAATGTCTATGCCCCCCAAAAGATTGAGGAGAAGCGAGTGGTTTGGAGGGAATTGGAAAGGATTATTCGCCAAGATTCGTGTCTTTGGATTGTTGGCGGAGATTTTAATTGTGTTCGCGATAGAAGTGAAAGAAAGAGCTCGAAATTTGATGCAACCTCTACTAATGAGTTCAATGATTTTTTAGATGGGTTGGATTTGCATGAGTATGGGTTACAAGGTAGAAAGTATACGTTCGTTGCGGGTAATAAATGTAGCCGGATTGATAGAATTTTTGTATCTTCAAACTTTTTGAACGATTGGCCTAATGCGGAGTATCGGGCTTTGCCTAGGGGTAAATCGGATCACAGTCCGCTTATTCTTAAAATTGAGTACAGGAATTTCGGTCCGAAGCCTTTCAAGTTTTATAATTCATGGTTAGATCGAGAAGGGTTCGAGGAGTTGGTAACTAGTAATGCTAATCGGTTTACTGAAAAGTCTTGTCCGGATTTATTTTTGCTTCATAAATTGAAATATATCCGGAAAGTTATTTGTGAGTGGAAGTCTCGGGTTATTAAATTAGAGGAGGAGGAGGTTCAAAGTATTCGGGTGGATCTGGAGGAGTTAGATGTGGAGGTCGAGAATCGTGATTTAAGGGAAGAAGAACAATGGGTTTATTGTGAGGGGAACAGACGGTTACGTGAGATCGAAATTGGCATACAAAAAGATTTAAGACAAAAGGCGAGGGTGAAATGGGCTAGAGATGGGGATGAAAACTCGAGTTTTTTCCATGGAGTGGTTAATAAAAGAAGGGTGTCGAATTGTATCCCGGGTATTATGGCTAACGGGGTTTGGGTAACCAAACCTAATTTAGTTAAACGTGAAGTGTTTTCTTTTTTCAGGGATAAATTTGTGGAAGACATGGAAGTCAGACCGAATCTGGTCTGCGATGATTTGAAGACGATTTCTGATGCGGAAGCTGATTCTCTGGTGTGTCCGTTTTCGCAAAAATAAATAAAGGAGGCGGTTTTTGATTGTGGTAGTGACAAGGCGCCGGGTCCAGATGGCTTTAATTTTCGTTTTATCAAGCGATTCTGGCATTTATTCGAAGGTGATTTTATGAAGATTTTCCAACACTTTTACGAGTCTGGATCAATAAGTAAGGGGGTTGGGTCTTCGTTTATTACTTTAATTCCAAAGGTGGAGAATCCGGTGGGTCTAGGAGAATATCGCCCCATCACTTTGATTGGGGTTATCAGCAAGGTGATTTCGAAGGTTTTGACGAATAGATTGAAGACGGTGATGGAGTCAGTTACTTATGAGACGCAGTCAGCCTTTCTGTCTGGAAGGTATATTCTAGATGGGCCTTTGATTATCAGCGAGGTTATGTCTTGGGCAAAAAGGAGGGGTAAAGAATTGTTTTTGTTCAAGATTGACTTCGAAAAGGCGTATGATAATGTGCATTGGGGGTTTCTTATGTCTATTATGAAGCAAATGCGATTCCCGGATAGGTGGTGTCATTGGATTCGTGGAGTGTTAGCTTCGGCTGCTTCGTCTGTTCTGGTGAACGGATCTCCTACCTTTGAGTTTTCGTGTTCTAAAGGTATTAGGCAAGGTGACCCGATCTCCCCTTTTCTCTTTATTATTGTCATGGAAGCGTTGTCTAGTATCATTCGCCGTGCATGTCGTTTGGGTATGTTCGAAGGGGTTCGCTTGCCTAATAGTGGCCCGATGTTGTCTCATTTATTGTATGCGGATGATGCGATGGTTATGGGAGAATGGACACAAGCTAATTTTCGTTCCCTTCGGAGGTTATTGTGGGTTTTTCGTTTGTGTTCGGGGCTTAGAATAAATATTAATAAATCCATGTTGTATGGGATTGGGAAGCCGATTATGGAGGTTCAAGATAAAGCGACCTGGCTAGGGTGTCGGTATGGTGAGGTGCCGTTTAAATACTTGGGTATTCTAGTTGGTGGTAATATGTCGAGGATAAATAGCTGGGACCCGGTGATCCAAGTTTTTAAAAAACGGCTCTCTTTATGGAAGGCTCGTATCTTATCGATGGGTGGTAGATTGGTGTTGATAAAATCGGTATTGGAGAGTATTCCTACATATTTCTTCTCATTGTACAAAGCTCCGGTTACGGTCATTAATAATCTAGAAGGTCTTATCAAGCGTTTTTTGTGGGGAGGGACAGATGAGATCGGTAAAATACATTGGGTGGCATGGGACAAGGTTGTGCGTTCCAAGGCGCATGGTGGTTTGGGTTTGAACCGGTTACTGGATTGCAATTATTCTTTGATGTTCAAGTGGATTTGGCGATATAAAGTGGAAGGAAAAGTGTTATGGAAACGGGTCATTGAGGCGCTCCATGCTTCCAATCGTAGGTGGGATCTGGTTCCGTGGAACAAACAATCTAGTGGTCCGTGGAGCAAGATTGTCAAGACAGCTTATGCGACTCAGATTCAGGGCACTAGGTTCATTAACATGATTCGCGGATCGATTGGGAATGGGTTGGATATCCGATTCTGGGTAGATACGTGGGTGAGTGATGAACCTTTAAAAGATATTTTTCCGAGTTTGTTCCGCCTTGAGAAAAACAAATGGTGCAAAGTGGTTGATCGGCTTGGCAATGATAATGGTGGTGGTATTATTCAGTGGGAATGGAAGCGGTACCCGGCAACGACTGACGAGACACGGGAATTAATAGATTGCCATCGCATGGTCTCGGCCATTCAGCTTCAGCAAAGAGACGATTCGTGGAGATGGAATTCAGGATCTAATGCTATGTACACAGTCAAAGAAGTCAGAAGGTGGCTCTGCAGTGATCAAGGTAGTTCGAGTGGCGATGTATACAAGTAGTGTAAGTGGATCCCGTCTAAGTGTAACGTTTTTATGTGGCGCACTAACTTGGATAGAATACCTACGGCGTCTAACTTGGCGCGTAGGAATATTAATATAGGAGAGGGGTCGTGTCGTTTTTGCGGGGAAATGGAGGAGTCATCAGAACATATTTTCACGGCGTGCTTGTATGCGAATGGGTTATGGAGTGGATTGGTTGCTTGGATGAAGATTCCACCACTGCTTTTGTTTTCTGTCCAAGACATACTTCGAAGTGTGGAGGGATTGCCGATATCTACTACTAGGAAGGAGACAATCTATGGCATTTTGATCATTATGTGTTGGAAGATATGGGTGAACCGGAACGAGATCATCTTCAGACAAGGAAAGGCTAACGTATCAAAGTTAATAGCGGATGTTAAGGCTATTAGCTTTCTTTGGTTTAATAGTAGATCGAAACAGGATAAGGTAGATTGGAACAAATGGTGTAACTTTGATGTAACTTGATGTATTGGTTTGTGGTTATCTCCGGCTTGGAGATAGCCCGGTGTTTTGTTTAATGAAGTTAGCCTTTCAAAAAAAAAGCAAAAGCTCATAAAGGAACACTTATTTTTTTTTTCTATTTATTGTTAGATAACTTAGACATGCACTTGTACTTAGCTTGGATGTACTATTATATTAACTAGTTGAATACCCCGCCGCGAAGCGGCGGTGGAGTGGTGTTGTGTCAAGACCTACATCACTTATGGATGTTGTTTAGATCGAAACATGCAGTCTCGTCGCCTTGTGACCTCTCGTTCGGTTTCGTTGTTATCAATGTGATGGGGCTGTTCAGATGCCGCCGGAGAAGGAGGAGTAACCGCGAAATTAGGCGAGGCAAGCAAAAATCAGCAGACGAAGCGACGATCGAAACATGCAGTCTCGTCGCCTTGTGTTCGTCGGAGATCCAGCTGCAGCCTGTCGCCTTGTGTTCGTCGGAAATCCGCCTCTGGTGGATGTCGGTGTTGCAATCGTGGGTTTGTGGTGAAAGTTATAAGCGGCAGATGGAAAATTAAAGTTGATGTAGAAATCGACTTGATAGCATCAATTTATGAATGTTGGCATTCATTAATATGGGATTGAAGTAGTGGATCTCGTAGAATAGAAGGGTATGAATCTGATTTTTGAGTTGGAAAGAAGCAAGCAAGTGGCAAAGAGAAGAACTCAGAAGCAGCAGGAAGAAAAGTAAGGAAGAAAAGTAGAGAGACAGTGGCCAAATTATGAAAAAAAGAAACTAAACTATTAGGTGGCCAATTTTGGGAAAACTAAAATATCCTATTGCCTAACATGATGTGAATTAATATATAGTATAATCTCACGTTTTTTTAAATATAAAGTCATTATATTAAATGCATCTAGTAATATTGAAACAATTCAAATTACAAGTTGGTCTCATATTCCAAAATGTCGTGAAATGACTAATTAATATAGTCTTCCAAAATGTCCCTTTTCTAGACAATCAACATGTTTTTATAAAAGAGTAAAGACATAAGTGTTTTGAATAAATGAAACATTAGGTAGGTATTTTTAGAATTCACGTGCAATATAAATCAAGTTGTTTGGTGTCTTGATTCTATCCCCACACCAAGACAAGAGTTACCAAACCCAAAGTCCGAACAATAATCTTTAACCCTCTATTAAACAAATTAACATGTTGGTCCACTATAGACATAGGCAACATGAATGTTTTGAACTAACAAAGCACAAGTTGTTATAAGATTTTAAGAATTTACAGAACTCACTTTCAATATTGTATTTACTGCTTAAATTCATTCAATACACACATGCACAAACCCCTTGTTAATCCATAGCTTAATTTAGTTATCTCCACATCAATAGGGTTGAATCCCCAGAACACCAACTGTAAGACCCTACCCATTATGCGGGTAATTAAGCGATAATTTACATGTAATTTACTTGGTTTGAAAATACTAATTCAAAACTTTGCATAGTTTACATAATACACCAACATTTAGTTTATACGCATCACGTTCCAAAACATACGTAGAGTAAAGTTAGTGTTAAACATGATAACAAAACGCTTTCAAAAAAACCAAGTTTTAATAGATTAATTTAAACGTTGTGGAAGCAGACGAGTGTTGTGCGTTCGGTTCTTGTTCCGTGGCGTGATCATCATCTGTTATCCGCGATACTGATTACCTACTTCAAACCCATAAAAAAAATCATTAGAAATCAAGTTTGGGGCTTAAATGTAAGAAAAACGAATTTTCCTTGACCTGATACCCCCTCGCGCCCCATGAGGAACTCCTCATAGGGTGTGGGGAGCTCACCTTCTCCTCGCGCACCATGAGGAGTTCCTCATGGGGCGCGGACAGCCTATTTTGGGCAGAAAGTTTCCAGATCTGGCAAAATTTGTTCCTTCCAAGTGTTAGCCAAATTTCATGGTTTTTTGCTGCATTTTTCCCACATTTTCAAGACCATTTTTTTGGGGCTTCTTAAAACTCGTTTATGGGTCATAATACGTATCTCTTACATGTTTAAATCTCAAATGTAATTCCTTGTTCGGTTTCTAACACATTAACCATGACTAACATACCCATCTTTAACATGACCCGTTAAGATTTGAACAAGTTGAAAACATGAAATTTTATGATTCCCAAGTTTTTAATTGTGAATAACACTTAACTAGTCAAGCCTCGACTTGACAAAGTGATTTCCGCCCAAGCCATTTTTACCGTGGTACCGATGCCTCGTGTCCATGGCCACATGTGCCATTTCTCTTGGTCTTACTCGTGCGACCTATATGACTCGCGACATGGTTTTTATATAAGATTTTCATGCTTCTTGGGAATTACAATAGTGTCTTAATTTACATGACATCTTCATAGTTATACCCTCCTAGGTATGCATATATATATATTTTTAAAGTCATAGTTATGACTTACCTTAGTCGACATCCTTTTAGCTTCAAATCCTTACCCGAGTGGCTTCCCGTGGACTCAAGCTTTGCACCTAGATGAGTATTGCACACATACATTTAGGTACTTACTCATAGGCATATTTGCACATATTCATACAAGTTTTTATCACAAGAATGTAGCCTCAAATGAAATCGGGTTTCTTTGAGGCGTTTCATCAAACACCTTGTAGGCGCCTTTTTAACCGAAGTTATTTACATGGCTTCAAGGACTCCTTGATCCATTTTAGTCTTAATTACAACACCCATAGTATACATTTAACATTAAAAGCAAGGATTTCACTCATGATTATAACATAGATAATCTCTTTCTAGTTTTTAGAGCAATTCTTACCAATTTATCCATAACCCATGATTTCTACTCTTAAGCATTCTTATGAATCCTTCATCATGCAAGTATTTCACCAAATACACACTATTTAGCTTATATTGAGTCACCCTTATACTAGAGAAACCTCTATGAACTCCCAATTCCACGTTTTTTGAATAACCCACAAATATCACATAGCCATCTATGACACAAATCAACAATTAAAGCTAAATAGATGTTACCTAGATGATTGTCAAGCTTAGATGACCCGATTTAGGCCAAATGCAAGCAATAATCCTTTGATTTAGCCTTGGATTGGACTTGATCTTGAGTTCTAGGTTTAAGTGTGTGTTTGTGTGTGTGTTTTGTTTGGGGAAATCGATTCCCTGCATATGAGGTCCATCCCTCATTTTTAATAATAATAATAATAATAATAATATTCACTTTAATTAGGAAGTTGTCAAGATTGGTCCCTCTAGTTAGCCACTATGTTTGTATTATTATGGCACTAAGCAAGCTAGTATTATGTGGTTAGTTAGGCCAAGATATTAACGAATTTAACTTAGTCACTAGGCCAAGATGGAAATACTAATATTTCCTCGCCATGTGATCGGTTAGTAACTTTCCTATTATTCGCTTTAACAAGATTATGATAAATAAATGATTTTGGGGCGTTACACCAACAAGAATTTTAGCTGCTCATAGCTTTAAAGATAGATTTGTAACAAACTTGGATAAATTATCACAATGTTGATAAATATTTATGTAGTTCTTACAAATCTTAAAGATTACAAAGCTTGAAATAAATGGGTGAGTAGAAGGTGTTCTAGGATGTGAGAAAAGAATTAAGCAAGCTAAGGGGGGGGGGGGTAGGAACCTTCTTATAGATTCTAGACATGAGGCATAACCCGTGGTCCACTTTGTTGGGCCCGCATGATCTTCAAATCTTTAAAATATCTTACTTTTTCATTATTGGTCGAGGCATGGCCTGTGTCTAGCGAGGCACGGAGCGTGTATCGCCTCCAGATCATCATGATCTTCGTTTTTCGTCTAAATTGCTTCGTTTATGCGTTTTGGGCTGAGTTTGTCTCTGAAAAATAAAAAACAAAAAACTAAATTAAGCTTATTTCCAATAAATTCCAAGAAAATATTTAAAATATTAGTTTGTTTTGACATAAATATTATGTATGTTTATGTGCATATCACTACCCCAAGTGATGTAAGAACTTAGCCAAGCATGACTATATAGATGAACAACACCAAACTTGAATAAGAAAACACTTTAGACAAATAAGTACAACAACATCAAACTATGACAAAAATATGAAGAATTATATGGCGGGTGACGGTGGTAGGTGGTAAGTGGTGGAAGAAAGTGGGAGAGAATTATATGGAGAATTACACGACCCGGTACCATTGACTGTACCTTTAGTATATTGTGATAGCTGTGAAGATCTCGAATCTTGTAAGCATGGGGCCGTGTCAATCGGACACGTATGTCAACTTTGTGGGAACCATAGAGAATTTTGTCTTCATTTGGATTCTTGAAATGGGGACATGTTTGATCAAGCACGACCTCGTGTTTCTTTGCTTCTTTTTTTTCTTTTTTGCTTGGAAGACACACGAGGTCATGTTGGAAGGGCACCGGGGCATGCTAACTTGCCGTCCTCTTGTAAAAACTTGATTTTCAATATGTAATTGCTTCATTTATTGTTCTATGGCTTGTTTATCCTTAGAAATTAAAAGTAAACAAATGAATAGGTTATTTCTCAAAGCCTCAGAAAACTTTGGCGAATGCCCTTTTTGGCAAAATTGCTCAGAGCCTGGGTGAAGTTTTTGGTCTGTCCCCTGTCAAAGGGCAGTTATTGAATGCTTGCATAGCCCCCACGCCCAAGATTTCCTGACTGTTATCCCGATCGAAGGTCTAGGCCAAAGCATGTCTGCTATTGAATACAGGGCCATTCTTAAATATCGTCTGATGATCCCTATGTACCAGAAGGATGAAATCTGTCCGATTTGCCGTAAGGCCTGCCTGGATGAATACGGGGAACATGCGGTTCATTGTAAGGAGTTACCCGGTTTCAAATATCGGCATGATTGGGTTCGAGACATTCTGTGGGACATTTTAAGACGGGCTGGGATCTCAGCCACAAAGGATGCCCCTGTGAACTTCCTCTCGGATCCAGCAGAAGAGAGATCTACCCTACGACCAGCAGATCTCCTTGTCTTTGGGTGGGTTGGGGGGAAGCATGCTTGTGTTGACCTAACGGGTGTATCTCCCCTAGTTGGGTTGAGAGATAGTGGCTTTTTAGTATATTAGGATTTGCTATTCAGAAAGGGGTGGCGGTGCAGCTTGTTGCCCGTCTGCCCGTTATCCTGATGTAATTTTCTTTGTCCGGGAATGAAAGAAGCTTTAAAAAAAAAGATTACTTCTTTTTTTTTTGAACGATCAACTAAAGTATTGCCAGGTACTCTGTACGCGGCCCCCAATGGCCGAAAGGGGCCCCAGACGGCCTCTAGTCCATACGGACAGAGCCCTTCGGCCCACCCGTCTCCTGATCCAGGGAAAACCCGGCCCGCATACCCGCCTGAAGGCACGACGGTAGTGAACCGGTAAAACCTGGAGGGATCAGGAGTCGAACCCATGACCACAAGGATCAAGGGTCTCTCCATCACTTCCCAACACCTACCCCACCACAAGGGTGGGGGTTAATATCCATCAAATTAAGACTTGTGGGGATTGAACCCATGTCTCATGAACCCATGTCTCATGAATGAGAACAAAGGCCTCCTATTACTTATTGTTTTCATGTATTTGTGTGATCCCAGTGAAATTTGTTTTCATATATTTGTGTGGTACGTCCCAGTGAAAAATTATTTGTTTCCCAAGTTATATCCCATCATTTTGTTTCACTTTTTTTATAGTAGTATCGATTATAAGCAAATTACGTGGGTGTTTGTATTATTTTAGTGATTTGCAAGAGGCCGGTGGCTCTAAATGAGTTCCATTATAGTGAGTTAAACTTGATTTTGTTAAACTTATTTTTTGTTCACCTGACACATGTAACTATTTATTGAACAGTCTGTAAACAATTTGCGAAAACTTATTTTGCCCAGCCCAAATCGTTCAGAAGTTTATCTCTATGACCCGTCCATTTTACAACTTTAATAGTATTACCATCTATTTAAAAATATAACTTATAGACCTATTTCCATTGACTTGCTCAGAAAAATTTAGATGATCCACATCTATATGCTCTCAAACCAATTACATACTTTGCCGTATGTGTGTGGTTTTTTATACAGTGGGATTTAATATAGCGTTTGCCCCATGCTCATGTGTGTTTATTTATTGGGGAATTGGATTTTAATAATCCAAACTTTGTCTCGTTGGCTGACAATAATCTGTACTTAACAAATTCCTCATAACAGTCCAATTCCCCTTATTTATTCAAGGCGATCAAAAGCTTCCTAGTGTTAGCATGATTGATCCATTTATTTTAATTTTAAATGTTATAAAAATATATTAATTATGTAAACTTTGTTTACATATCATAGAATTGTATCATATCTATTATACAACCCATATAATACACGGTCTATAACATAGTATAATAATAAATTTAAAACTTGCTTCAATTTCTAACCGATCTTATTTTACTACTATTTGAAGCAATACAGGTAACTAAAACATAACGACTCATTATATTTGAATTCCCAAATAGATTTCAATATTCATTACTAGCGATTGTAATTTGTATAAAATGTTTACCAAATGTTCACTCACATGCCTTTGGAATAGTGCTGTTAACGGTGGCTCACCATCTTTCATGAAGTCACACTGAAAATAAAGAGAAATTAGATCAACAAACCAGACATGGAGAGTGTTTCTAAATAGGTGTCCTTAGAAAACTTTTTTTTTATCGGCAAACTTCATTCATTCATCACCAAAATTGAATACATACTAGGCTTGTAAGGTACTAGTCCATACAACCCGGATCATCACCTATTTTAAATCAAAAATACGCATAAAAAAGGACAACTATGTGATCGGAACATTGAACGATACCCAATCTCCCCACGTCCAGCTATTTCTTTTGCACTTGTGCTTCGCCCAAAGGTACGTCATAGCTTGGATTTTAGTAAATACGCTTTGAACACATACACATGTCATTAGAAAACTTATTTACCAAAATTTATGGTTGGAAAAATATCTATTTCTAATATTTTAAAAGTAAATATCTATTTTCTAAAAAAGAAAAGAAAAGTGAATTGACATGCATTTTCGTGATTTTTCTTAAAAGTAAAGACGTACACGTATTTATTGTTTATTAAAAGTCAATACTACGTACTAATACTAATAGGTGTGAATGTGAGAAACAATGCTTTTGTCTCCAAAAAAAAAAGAAAGAAAAAAAATCTTATATATAGCATTGTATTTTGTCAAAATTCATGGTATCAACTCAAGTAATACTCAAAACCTCTTTATTATGAAAAATACTTACAAAGACTCTCAAGTCCCAATCGGTATTATCACACACACAATTAAGGAATTTGCTCTCCTTTATTCAGAAAATTACTCAAAACTGAATCTCACTCATAACCACAAAAGTCCTATGAAGGATTGGTTATATAGTGGAAGAATTCTAATTGTAACACAATACCTATTCTAATCAAATACATATTCCTTTATTATCTAACTAGAATAAATATCCCTTTGATAATTATCTATAACTCTTATAATTATCTACAATTAGATTCTATAGAAATTACTTAAATACCCCTGCTCCTTTAGGAATATAATCGACCCAACCCATCTGCTCGGGTTCGGGTATTAGACGATCCGGTCCAACATTCACCCCCCTAATGCCCGAACCGGGCTAGGGTAATCTTCGACTCCAAGCAACTTACGCATTTCACCAAACTTGATCCTTGCGAGTGCTTTAGTTAGAATATCGGCCTTTTGCTCTTCTCCACGTACATACTCGACTTCCACCGTTTCTTCTTCAACACACTCCCGAATGAAATGGTATCGTATAGCAATGTGTTTACTTCGACCATGAAAAACGGGATTTTTCATTAACGCTATAGCCGACTTATTATCAACCCGAATGGTTATCTTTTGCTCTTTCTCACCTACGATCTCCGAATACAAACCTTGAAGCCAAATTGCCTGACAAGCTGCCGAAGTCGCTGCCATAAACTCTGCTTCACAAGATGACAAGGCCACTGTATTTTGCTTTTGCGAACACCATGACACGGGTGTTTCACCGAAATAAAATACGTGTCCTGTAGTGCTTCTTCCATCATCAAGACTTGTATTATGACTACTATCACTGTATCCCGTTATCTTGTGACTTCCTCCCCGTTTATACCATAACCCATAACTCGTAGTACCGGCAATATAACGAAGAATTTGTTTTATTGCAATTAGGTGAGATACTTTAGGAGTTTGCATATACCTACTCGCAATCCCCACTGCATAAGATAAATCCGGTCTCGTATGTAGCAAATAACGGAGACATCCGACCAACCTTCGATAACTTGTTGGATCCACCGGCTCACCCTTTTCGTCATTCGTTATCTTTAAACCTGGATCCATGGGACACTTTGCTGAATTGCAATTTGACAAACCCGTTTCCTTTAGAATCTTCTTCGCATATCCTTCTTGCTTGATAGCGATTCCATTCTCGGTTTGCTGCACCTCAATTCCAAGATAATATGAAAGCAATCCAAGATCACTCATCTCGAATTTGTCTTCCATTTGCTTCTTGAACTCCTCGATCTTCTTAGTACTTGAACTTGTAACAATTAAGCCATCTACATAAACTCCAACAATGATTAAATCACCCCCTTCTCGCTTAGTGTAGATTGCTTGTTCTCTCGAGCACCGCTTAAATCCGAGATTCTTTAGTGTCCCATCAAGCTTGAGATTCCAAGCTCGTAGCGCTTGACGGAGTCCATATAATGCCTTAGTTAACCGATAGACCTTGTTCTCTTGTCCTTTCTTTACGAAACCTTCCGGTTGACTAACATAGACTTCTTCCTTTAAATCGCCATTCAAAAACGCTGATTTGACATCTAGATGATGCACTTGCCATCCTTTACAAGCCGCATGAGCAAGTAGTAGTCAGACCGATTCCATTCGTGCCACCGGTGCGAATACTTCATCAAAATCAATTCCGAATTGTTGAACATACCCTTTTGCGACAAGTCTCGCCTTGTACTTAACAATCTTCCCGGTCGCATCACGCTTCACTTTATAAACCCACTTCAGTCCAATGGGTTTAGTCTTCTCCGGGAGTTTTGTTAGAGTCCAAGTTTTATTCTTTTCGATGGACTCCAACTCGACTCGCATTGCTTTTTCCCAATGCTCGTTCCCTTTGGCTCGGGAATAACAATTCGGCTCATCCTCTGCTGCGAGTAACAATTCTTCTGGTCCATCTCGATTAACACCATCATTTATTATAAACTCCTTAAGTTTTACTGGAATGCGCTTTGGTCTCGTTGAACGCCTTAATGGAGTTTCCGTTGCAGCATCATTACTGATATCAGGAATAGACTCGCCCGAATCAGCTTCGTTTTCTGCTGCAGCCTCTGCTGCTGAATGCGCAGACGCATCAGACTGTTCATCAGACTCTGCTGCTGTCTCCGACCCATCTTCACTCGCTTCCTGTTCCTCACTTGCTGCAGCATTGTTCATGTTCTGCTGCGGGTCAACTTCAGCTTCTGCACCTGTCTCGGACAAACCGTTTTGACCCGAGTGGAAAACAACTGTGAAATATTTGGGTTCATTCAGATTTCTTTTCCATATCCAACCTCTTTTTTCATCACACTTGACCGTCCTCCGAACACATATTTTGTTCTCAACCGGGTCATACATTCGGAAAGACTTTGAGTCTGGTTCGGAACCAAAATACACCATCGGTACTCCTCTATCGTCTAGCTTGTGTAACTTAACCTTTGGTTCAGTTGCGAAACCCACACAACCGAATACTCTCAGGTATTCCAGATCTGGTTTGCTCTTCAGTAATGCCTCGTACGGTGTCTTTGAATCAATCGATCTAGTTGGGCTTCGATTTAAGACATACACTGCATGCCTTGCAGCCTCGCCCCAAAACCTTTGTGGAACATTTGTTTGCTTTAACAGGCACCTTACCATACCTATTACTGTTCGATTTCTTCGTTCAACGACCCCGTTTTGTTGTGGTGAGTATGGAGCTGTTAGATGTCTTCGGATAGCTTGAACTTCACACCAATCATTGAACTCGGTTGACGTGAATTCGCCTCCACGATCTGTCCGAAAAGTTCCAACTTTTGTTTTCAATTCTTTCTCGACCAAAGCTTTAAACCTCTTGAACACTTCAAACGCTTGATCCTTGGACTTCAAAAGATAACACCACATATAACGTGAGAAATCATCAACTATTAAAAACATATACCTGCACCCTCCTGGTGTGGCTGGAGTAATCGGCCCACAGAGATCCCCATGTAGTAGTTCGAGCGGTCTCGTTGCTCTAAACATAGCTTTCTTCGGGAACGGCTTCTCGGACTGTTTTCCAATCAAACAACAATCACATATGTTTGACTGATGGTTTATTACAGGCATTCCCCGAACCATATTCTTCGAACTAAGTCTCTTCAAAGATTCAAAATTTAAATGCCCTAGTCGAGCATGCCAAAGCCAAGAGTCTTCATCAATCTTTGAGAGTAAGCATACTGGAGTACCCACTGCAAGCTTTATCTTGTACAGCCGATTGATGCTTCGAAACACCTTCATCATTAGTTTCCTCCCTTGATTGAAAATCAGCAAAAGATTGTCTTCCATCACAATTTTGCAGCCCGTCTCAGTGAGTTGACCCAAACTTATAATGTTCGAACGAAGGCTCGGTATATAATATACTTCCATTAGCACGATATGCTCACCAGTTTTGCTTGTGAACACTATCGAGCCTTTACCTGCAATATCAACACAAGAGTTATCTCCAAAGCGTACCTTGCCGGTTACACGCTCATTCAGCTCTGAAAAAAGTGATTTGTCCCCTGTCATGTGATTAGAAGCTCCATTATCTAAGTACCACGAATTCTCCTCCACTTTCTTGGATTCGAACTTCTTCGGGATTACACTATCTTCATTCAGGTACACCGTTTCGTTCGTACACTCCATCATGAACAAACTCGGGTCCAACTTTTCTGTTTCGGCCAGGTTAGCTCGCTCCGTCTTCCTTCGATCCGGACAACTAGAGGCAAAATGGCCCATCTCATCACACCTGAAGCATTGGATTTCAGACTTATCTTTCTTTGGTCTTGGCCGGTTCCCATTATGCCTTTGACCCGAGTCTTTTGTCCCTTGGTTCGGACCATTCTCTCGGTTCCGACCTTCATCTTTACCTTGACCCGAACCACGTCCACGACCTCGACCTCGATTATTTGAACCTCCTTTCGTACGCCCCCACATATTATCATTGGGTTTGTTTCGAGAGGAAGATTCGCCACTTGCAAACATTAATTGACCTTGAGTTTCAGACAGAGAATCGATACCTTTGATTCTGTCTTCAAAAGTCTTCAGACGACCAATAGCTTCTTGGAAAGTCATTGTTTTTAAATCTGCAAACTGTTCGATTGACGCCACTATCGGAATGAACCTGCCTGGGACAGATCCGAGCAGCTTCCTGGTCAACTTTTTATCTTCATAGGTTGTTCCGAGACTTGATGCTTTCGTAGCCAATTGACTAATTCTTCCTGCGAATGAATCAATTGTCTCCGAATCCTTCATCCTTAGGACTTCGAACTCGATCTCCAATTGCTCAATCTTCGCTTCTCTGACTCGTTCAACCCCTACGTACCGGGTTTTCAGAGCATCCCATATTTCTTTAGCTTTTTCGAACTGGGCTACCTGAAATACCAAGTCCTCGGGTATTGCTTGAAGTAATAATGCGACTGCCACGTTGTTCGTCTTCTCTTCAACATCTTGTCCGGCTGGTTCGATAGCTTGCAGTATTCCATGTACTCGGAATACCGCCTTAATCCGAACAGCCCAGATATTGTAATTGGTTGCTGTCAACATAGGGCACTGTAATCCAGTCCCATGTTGTTCCTTTGGTGCGAACAGAGGGGTTCTTGCCGAATCATTAACAGCTTCATCACCAGCCATCTTCAAGCGATCGGGTTTTATCTCCTGTCTTTCCTTCGACTCGGAAACAAACAAACCAGAGCTGGGAGTTTGAATGGCTCTGATACCAATTCAAGTCCCAATCGGTATTATCACACACACAATTAAGGAATTTGCTCTCCTTTATTCAGAAAATTACTCAAAACTGAATCTCACTAATAACCACAAAAGTCCTATGAAGGATTGGTTATATAGTGGAAGAATTCTAATTGTAACACAATACCTATTCTAATCAAATACATATTCCTTTATTATCTAACTAGAATAAATATCCCTTTGATAATTATCTATAACTCTTATAATTATCTACAATTAGATTCTATAGAAATTACTTAAATACCCCTGCTCCTTTAGGAATATAATCGACCCAACCCATCTGCTCGGGTTCGGGTATTAGACGATCCGGTCCAACAGACTCTTAAGGTTACAAAGAAAACCCTAACACCTAACCTGACCAGACAAAGGATTCAACTATCATACTCAAGATCTAAACAAGGATTACTCAAGAACACAAGATCTATGACAAGATGTCAAAGATGAACTCAATCCTAACGACCTTATGACTGAATCGTCTGATTAAAGGTGAAAATACAGAGTAAAGTACACGAGACAACTTTCAGGGTGTTAACCCTAACTCAGTAGACGAAGCCTCTTTTTATAGAGGGATGATGATGTTGAGAAAGCACAATCTCCTGCTTTCTCAACCATTAGATCACTCTTAATGATCCGGATTGCCAACGTGTACCAGATCAACGGTCCTCCTTTCTTTTCGAGTAACACAAGAGCTGGACTTTGACCTGGGCTTCTAAACACTTGCACGAGCACACGAACTGGACTGCTACGTGGACTGCTACTGTTGGGCTATCTCAACTGGACTAATAATTCACTAGGCCAACCTGCAAAATCCTTAACCCAGAATTCAGTTTAAGTAAAAAATTAAGAAACTAATAAACTAAATATTAATGAGATAAAATTGAAGTATAAAATTATATATAAACTATATATAATTTTAACACCCCTCCTCAATTTTATCAGCCAAACTCATCACACATCTTAACTTGTTCACACAAGATGAGATGTTGATGAGTTAACAAACCTTTTGTGAATAAGTCAGCAAGTTGACTTTCTGAGTCAACCTTAACGGTTTCAATAACCCCCATAGTAATTAGATCTCTTAAGAAAAACAAGTCCAATCCAAAATGTTTAGTTTTGTCATGAAAAACTGGGTTTCCTGCTATAGATATAGCAGCAGAACTATCACAATGTAACTTTACAGGTAATTTTACCAACACATTTAGTTCAGAAAGTAAGTTTTTTATCCAAACAGCCTCACAAGCCCCAGCACACATAGCTCTATATTCTGCTTCTGCAGAAGATCGTGAAACTGTAGTTTGTTTCTTACTTTTCCATGAAACTAAACAATTACCAAGTAATACACAAAATCCAGTAACTGATCTCCTAGTCTCAATACACTTTGCCCAATCCGAATCAGAAAAAACATTTAAATCAAAGTGATTACATTTTGAAAATAACAGCCCTTTTCCAGGAGCTGATTTCAAATACCTAAGTAATCTAAATGCAATTTTTTGATGACCCATAGTGGGCTTATGCATGTATTGACTAAGATAATGGACAGAATAGGCTATATCAGGTCGAGTGTGGGATAAGTAAATCAACTTTCCCACAAGTTTCTGATAGCCTGTTGCATTACTTAACACCTTGTTATTAGTTTCAACTAAATTTACTAATGCATGATGTTGTTCTATGGGATTAGTTATGGGTTTACACCCCAACATACCATACTCAGATAACAACTCAGTGCAATACTTTCTTTGTGACAGACTTAAACCTTTTTCAGTCTTAACAACTTCAATTCCTAAGAAATACTTCAACTCTCCAAGATCTTTTATTAAAAACTTTGATTTGAAATTAAGTTTAACCTTATTAATTTCATCATCAGAGTTACCTGTGATGATAATATCATCAACATACACCAATAACACCACAAACACAGAACCAGTAGACTTTACAAACATAGAATAATCACACCTACTCTGAACAAAGCCAAACTCAACTAAGGCTTCAACAAGCTTTTCATTCCACATTCGTGGAGCTTGTTTGAGTCCATATAAGGACTTTTTTAGTTTGCAAACCTTTGTTTCAGAGTCAGAGTGAACACCTTCGGGTAAGGTCATGTAAACATCTTCATGCAAATCCCCATAAAGGAAAGCATTATTAACATCAAGTTGGTAAATATTCCAGTCATTTTGAACTGCTAAGCTTAAGACAATCCTAATGGTAACCATTTTCACTACTGGTGAAAATGTCTCATCATAGTCCAACCCTTCTCGTTGGCTATAATCCTTGGCTACCAACCTAGCCTTAAACCTATCAATTTCACCTGAAGACTTATATTTTATTTTATAAATCCACTTACACCCAACCTTATGTCTACCCTTTGGTAATTCAACCACATCCCAAGTATCATTTCTATATAAAGCCTCTAATCCTTCATTCATGGCTCTAACCCAATTTTCATCCCTTACAGCCTCATGATAATTTTTAGGTTCAAAACTTTTATCCAAAACAGAAGAAAAACACTTGTTTTCTAATGAAAGTTTAGAAAAATTCACTACTTTACCAATGTCATATTTTACCTTCCCCTCCACCACAAAATCACTCAACTTTCTAGGAAAACTAGTATTCCTAGATGATCTTCTCAATTCAGACCTTTCTTGGACAGTGTCCCCCTCAGAAAGGTTTGATTGATCATGTTCAGTACTCACACTATCAACCCTACCAGGTTCATTAACAACACTACTAGGCTGCTGGGTTCCAGCCTTGCCTTCAGTAGGTTCTTGAACATCTGGTTGCTGATTTAAGTGTGTTCCTGAATCCTTACCTTGTCCCTTTCTATCATCATCATAGGGATCATCCACATCCAAGTTTAATTGTGATTCTGTGTTTTCATAGAGGTCAAAAAAATTTAAACTGTTTATATTTTTATCATTATTGACATTATATTTTTCAAAAACAGTTGGTTGTTTAAATGGAAAGCAATCTTCATAAAACCTTACATCTCTTGAAAACAAAATAGTTTTGGAATCAAGACTAAATGCCTTGTAACCCTTTTTTTCTTGAGAGTAGCCCAGAAACACACACTTTTCTGCTCTACTCTCTAGTTTATTTGATTCATTTAAGACTGTACAAAAACACAGACACCCAAAGACTCTTAGATGTTCTAGAAAGGGATTAAAGCCATAAATCAACTCATAAGGTGTTTTTCCTCCTAGCACAGAAGATGGTGTCCTATTAATAAGATAAGAAGCAGTCAAAACACACTCACTCCAAAATCTTATTGGCACATTACTTTGAAACAATAAGGCTCTAGCAACATTTAATAGATGCCTATGTTTCCTTTCAACTACTCCATTCTGTTGAGGAGTATAGGCACAACTAGTTTGGTGAATTATACCTTTTGACTTACAAAAACCTTTGAATTGGTTGTTTACAAATTCCAATCCATTATCACTTCGAAAAATTTTGACAGTTTTACTAAACTGATTTTGAATCATGTTAACAAATTCACAAATACTTTCAAACACTTCTGATTTGTGCCTCAACAAACTGACCCAAACAGCCCTGGAGTAGTCATCTACTATGGTCAAAAAATACTTATGACCATCTCTATCAGCAACTCTATAGGGCCCCCAAACATCCAAGTGAACAAGTTGCCCTACTTGGGTACACTTTTGATCACTAATGGGAAAGGGCTCTCTATGTTGCTTTGCCCTGTGACACACATCACAAGGCTCATGTTCATTTTTAACATTGAGACCAGGTTTGACAATTTTCATAACCTGCTCAGATGGGTGTCCTAACCTAGCATGCCACATATTAAAATCAACAATACTACTGTAACACACCTTAGTTAAAGACCTAGAGTGATTACACAAATACAGCCCATCAAATTGTTCACCAATCACCAGGACTTTCCTTGTTGACAAGTCTTGTAAATAGCACTTATGTTCATCAAACCCAACAAACAACTTGTTATCCCTAGCAAGTTTGTGTACAGATAGGAGGTTAACAGAATATTCAGGAACCACTAACACATCTTGTAAAATAACATTTTCAGCTAATTTTAATTTCCCAATTTTAGTTACCAAAGCAAAGGTTCCATTTGGATGTTTGACTTTAATATTTAATTCAGAAACATCTACAAAGTCAAATAATCCTTTCTCACTATTAACCATATGCTCATTGGCTCCTGAATCCACTAACCATCCTATTCCTATTAAACCTTTATTAACACTAGCAAAACAAAACAGTCTGCCACCAAAACAAGCAGATGAAGCACAGAACACTCTACCAGATAAATTGCAGCTTTGAGAAGACTCTCCAGTTTTATCCCCTAGGAGACTCAACAACCTAGAAACTTATTCACTAGTGAGAGTAGTCACATTAGTATTAGAGAATTCAGATGCACTATTGTTAGAAACTGGTTTCTTCCCTTGACCCCCTTTTGGTCTTAACCAAGAAGGGTATCCTATAATCTCAAAACACTTATCTACTAAGTGTCCAGTTTTGTTACAATGAGTGCATTTTAAAGATTGATTATTATTTTTAGAAAACCTTTTGTTATTGCTGTTGTTGTTTAGAAATTCATTACCAACAGCCTTACTTGCAAAATTAACAGTTTGTGACTGTTTAGACCCAATGCTAGAGTTCCTATGGGATTCCTACCTAGAAACAATAGCAAATGCTTCTTTAACAGTGGGAAGTTCAGTTCTAATCAATAGTGCAGTCCTAACATTTTGATATATATCATCTAAACCCATTAAGAATTGCATCAATTTTATCATATGATTATAACTATTGAACTCCTTAGATGCATCACAAGTACAAGAAGGTAACTGTAATATCTGATCAAGTTGTTTCCACATAACATTTAGCTTATGATAATAATCAGAAACAGACATACCATTTTGACAGAAAGAGTTTATTTTCTGATACAGGTTATAAACTACTGACCCATCAATTTTATTATATGTCTCTTTTAAGTCTCTCCATACATCAGAAGCTAACTTAGAATATACTTGACCCATATACAGTTCATCAGACACAGAATTAAGTATCCAAGTAAGTACTACAGAATTGCACCTATCCCACTGTCTAGCAAGAATATCATCATCAGTAGGTTTAATACAATCACCATTTATGAAACCTAGTTTATTTTTAACTTGTAAACCAAGAATCATAGCATTGGCCCATACAGTGTAATTTTCTGTACCTTTTAGTTTTATACTAACTATGGTCAGATTTGTAGAATCACTTGCATGTAAGTACAGTGGATCACTAGCATCCAACTTACTTACAAGAGTGACTCCACCAGACGCAGGATCAACAATGGGACTCTGGTTATCACCAGACATGATGAAAGCAAACAAAAATCACAACCAAACAATTAAGCAAGCAACAAATCAATCAAACACACACAACCTAAACAAAACAATCAGACAAGAAACCAACAATCCAAGACAAGAAAGCAAAACAACAAATAATGGCGAAGCTGTACAGGTGTTCCAGATCACTGGTTCATCACTCAAGGTGCCAGTGCAGGTCCTTGTACAGGAGCCACCTAAGACCTAGACAAGCCCTAAAGCTAATCAGGGACTCAAGCCCTGAGCACAGACTCCTTAGGACAAACTCTACAATAGAGAAAATAAAACGATCTCACCACAGTGGCCCAAGTTAGGGTTCGCCAAGAACTCGTAACCTGTAACCTTCACTTAGGGTTACAGGTCAGAGAGCAAAAGAGAATATGCTTTCCAATCCTCACACAGATCTTGAGAATAGATCTGACTCCCACTAATCCAGCTACACCAGAGTGCAAAACCCTAGATCTGATTTATCAGATCTACACAGGATTCCTTTCAGGTACACCACAGGATCCTTCTCAACCAAGAAACCCTAATCTCAGCGGAAGACAAACAGTACGAATACCAGACCTATCGCTCTGATACCATGTCAAAATTCATGGTATCAACTCAAGTAATACTCAAAACCTCTTTATTATGAAAAATACTTACAAAGACTCTTAAGGTTACAAAGAAAACCCTAACACCTAACCTGACCAGACAAAGGATTCAACTATCATACTCAAGATCTAAACAAGGATTACTCAAGAACACAAGATCTATGACAAGATGTCAAAGATGAACTCAATCCTAACGACCTTATGACTGAATCGTCTGATTAAAGGTGAAAATACAGAGTAAAGTACACGAGGCAACTTTCAGGGTGTTAACCCTAACTCAGTAGACGAAGCCTCTTTTTATAGAGGGATGATGATGTTGAGAAAGCACAATCTCCTGCTTTCTCAACCATTAGATCACTCTTAATGATCCGGATTGCCAACGTGTACCAGATCAACGGTCCTCCTTTCTTTTCGAGTAACACAAGAGCTGGACTTTGACCTGGGCTTCTAAACACTTGCACGAGCACACGAACTGGACTGCTACTTGGACTGCTACTGTTGGGCTATCTCAACTGGACTAATAATTCACTGGGCCAACCTGCAAAATCCTTAACCCAGAATTCAGTTTAAGTAAAAAATTAAGAAACTAATAAACTAAATATTAATGAGATAAAATTGAAGTATAAAATTATATATAAACTATATATAATTTTAACATATTTTAACATACATTTACGTATGAGTTTGAGATATTCTTTGCAAGTTAAAACAACCGCTAGAACCCAACTCGAAATAACAAACGAAAAGGTCTAATCTGAAGTATTTGAATATGCGTGCTCTTCTAGGTGGTCCAAAACGTGTGTATTTGACCACTCCAAGGTACTAGAAAGTGATGGGATAGTAAATTTAATGAAATCCACTGGAAGTCATCGCTTTATAAGTCGTTGCCTCTCTTTCCATAAATAACAATATTAAAGAAATTAACAAAACTACTAGTACTTCATGGGGACGCAAAGAAGCGGAGAAGAGCGCGGTGGCAGTGGGAAAAGAAGATACAGGTTTTTTTGTGTCTCTTCTTGGCCTGTTAACGATGGTAACGATGGCGAGACAGGCGATGCGTCAGGACCTAGTGCTGCCGCCAATGGTGATCAACAAGAATCGCAGTTGCCTAAACCTGGCAACCAAAGATGGTGGAAGAAATGTTGCCTTTGTTGTTGAATGTTGAGGTGTTCACAATCTGTGTTATTCCAGTAATATTAGCATTTGGTTATGTTTTTATCAAATTTAAACAACGTTGTGATAATATGTGATCAAAGTTGACTCACATAATGAAGTTTGTGTAAATTATTCCCTTTTTATGTAATTATTTAACACTTCACTTAGATTTATAATAAAAACTAGTATTTTGACTACATCGTGACAACGTCAAAACTTAAAGTAATTCAAATTTGTACTGTAAAATATTTGACCATACTTGTTTCCAAATAAAACTTACGTTTAAACGTACATCAACTAAAAACGCACATAAAATAAGCACGAAAACACGTTATGTTTTACCTGACTTATTATTGATAAAAATTTACATTGAACCATAAACCAACTTAAATGTATACCAAAATATAGTTAAAAATAAGTACGTAAAAAAATAGTGCTTTACTAAGTTAAAGAATGGTATCATGCGTCGTGGCGGCATCAAAAGATAAAGTAACTTGAATTGTATTTGACCTGACTCGTTTTCGAACAAAAATATATTGGACCTGACTCGTTTTAAAAAATAGTGTTTTACTAAGGTAAAGAATAGTACCATGCGTTGTACGGCCAAGTGAAATTGTATTACATTTGACCCAATTTGTTTTTGATCAAAATTTATGACAAAAACGTAGACTAACCGAAAATGTATATAAAAGTTAGCACAAAACTGTATTATATCGGACTCGCATACATAAAAATAAAAAAATATGTAAAACTAGAGGGAGGTCAAAAATGCCATTACAAAATTTTAGATAGCTGAGGTGTGTATATGACGATGCTTAAAGTAGAAGGGTTAAGGTATACGAAAGCCAAGTTATTGAAACCAAATTTACGTCATTGTGTACGAAAGCCAAGCCATTGAAATAAGATTTACACTAAAACGTATACAAAGATAAATACGACATTCTTGTATTAGAGTGCTTCAGTTGAACGTATATATAAAAAACATGTTGCAATGGTGTATTTTGAAATGAGCATAAGATGATTTAAAAAAACCCAATATATAGTTTAAGTAACAATTAAAATAACCAGTCAGTTTAAAAACATTGTTACGAAAATTCACATTAAGACTTAGTTAAAGAATGAAACCGTTAAACAAATCAATCAACTAAACTACAATTGGTGTAAAGAAAAACTAAATTAAATTGTAGGGGGGAAATAAATTTATTAAACTTGGTAGGTCAAATGAAAATGAAATACATATTAAAGATTAGTGGGTGTAATAAAAATAAGAAATAAACAAGTGGATGTAATAAAAATAAGGAATAAACAAGTGGGTGTAATAAAAATAAAAATAAACAATCAAATACAGACACACAAAAAAACATGAGTTACAATAACCTAATGCATAGTAAAGTTGATAATTATAAGGTATCACAACCTAATGCATAACATAATAACAAATTAACGGTATATAAATATAAATTTGTTTCTTTTTTATTTTATGTAACTCAACCAATTCCTTTTTATCTCCGAAAACACTCTAGCGTATGGTTGTTCACAACTCGAGCCGAGGAATTTGCTCATGCTTGGGTTGTTTACAAATTGAATTGATGAGTCGAGCGACTTGTTTACAACCGAGTTGGAAAACCGAGTGAGCATTTTTCTAGCGTGAATTTTTCCGAGCGAGCGACGAGCGGAAAATAATTTAGAAAACCATAAAATTGGGTTGTTTCCTTTGGTGGTTTCGTTTTCGAGTGACGACTAAGATCGAATTGTCTAATGATAACACTAATATTGAGGTACGGGTGTGCGAGGATAAGGCATAGGTTGAGACCAGTGACGCGGTAGGCAAACTGCATAGAACAATTGTCGCATTGTAGTGTAGGGTGATATTAAGCGACGATTGCCGACAGACGACTAACAAGATCTAAAAGTCAAGACTTTCAATTCGCGACTTAATATTTTACTATTAAACTTATTGTTAATTTTTGTAGTAGGTTAAGTGGGGTAATTATATTTTATTTGGATATATTTGGCCAACCACAATAGAATATTATGTATAAAGCGATAAATATAATTGTAACTTGTGTGTATATATATAGTATATTAATAAAAATTGATTCGATTTGAACCGAGCGGACCTTTGCTCGTGGTTGGCTCGTTTACAAACCAAACCAAGCTGATCGATTCATTTATAACCAAGCAAAAAATCGAGCGACCAATTTCCAAGTAAGTCATGAGCACCAAGCGATATGAACAGCCTTACTCTAACAAGAGAAATATTTGGTTGGTTACTTTATTTGGACATAAGTAAGGGGTGCATAAAACCAATGAAATCCCTAAATTGACAACAATATACCAACCGATTACCAAAATATGTGATTTTAGAATTATTTACTAAAATAGTTGTTTTTTTTAAGTTACTCGTTGTAAGAGCATTCGCATTAGGTTTTCCATTTACTCACAACCACATATTACACTAAAAATTTTCATATTTTCTTTCTTTTTCAATTAAATAATTCTTTTAGATACTTTTATTATTACCTTTTTTCCCTCCTCTACTCACAATCACTTTCAAAATATAATAAAAAATAAATGCAGAAAAATAGTGTTTCCCCAAATATACCGATGAACAGTAGATTCCCTCTCTACTCACAACCACTCATAAATTCATCTTAAAATATGGGGGTTTCTCACACTGAATTATAGGGGACATGGGGATTTCTACTAATTTTATTAGAAACAAATATATTATAGTATATTATACTATACTATATTATAATATAATCTTTTGAGAATGACATTTTAAGATACCTAAAAGTTAAAAGACTTATTTTAGGTTAATACATAAGGTACAACCCTAAAATATTAAAAAGAGTAAATCTTAATTTTTGTCCCCGTGGTTTGCTGATTTTAACACTCTCAGTCCAATAGTTAAAAATTGCATTTATGGTCAATTAGTTTGCTTATTCGTTTCAGTTTCAGTCCACACCACTAACACCGTTAATAGTTCCGTTAAATCATGATATAAAGACTATAATGCCCTTGATATTTACATTTATTTTTTCTTTTAATAATATATATATATATACACACACACACACACACATTTATGTAAACACACATTTATAATCTATACACCCACTCTCTCTACCCCACTCTCTCTCGCCTTCTTCTCTTCAAAACTCTAACCCTACCAAGTCGTTCACCACCTCTGCCACCACCATTTACAACCGCAACCTTCCATCAGCGTTCATAAATGATTTGGGATATGAAGATTTCGCGACATGAACACCGCCACACCATTACCATAACCAGAAACTGTCGCCACCATCACCATAACCTGCATCACTCGAAGCTTAGTAGACCCCTTCTGTTTTCCCAATCCATCACCGGCTGGGTGGGGTTAGGGTTTTGAAGTGGTAGTCGACGGTTGTGGAGGTGGGGTTTCAGAGGTTGCTGACGGTGAGGAGTGGTAGGGTTTCGAGTTTGGGTGGGTGATGGAATGATGGTGGTGCCAGATTTAGAGATGCAGTGACGAAGATAGGAGGTTCTGGTGGTGAACGTGGTGGCAGAGGTGGTGAACGACTTGGTTTGGTTAGGCGCGCGCGCGCGGGAGAGAGAGAGAGAGTATTGACGTGTGCGACAATACACATAATTTTACAATGAAATAACACACGTTTCTGCTTTAATATTTATAAAAATGGTTTAGACCTTAATATTAAAACACACACAATAGGGCAAGTGTACCCTGTCATATATATAGTAAGTACAGATAAGAACCAGATATCGATCTATGGACGCGCGCGGAGCAATTGTACTAAAACTCTATCCTCAATTTACCAGTAGGAAAAGATGGTGGAAGTTTTGTTTAAACTAAATTAATTCTAAAAACATATAAATAACATATGTAAGACTCCAAATAGAAAATATAACTACAAATACACAATAATATCAATCCTAGCATGGTCATCTACATATCATATGATATAAAGGCGTGTGATCAACATTCCCATTTTCAGACAATTAGTATCCCTTTCGGGAATCCTAACATGACAACTATACAGAAAGCTAACACGATAAACACACGTTAACCACCTCAAATTGTTCATTAGCGGGCAGCTGATATGATCTCATGCAAATCTTCTAAAGATAAGTTAGTCATCCGTTAAGAGTTTTCTAACCTCACTAATAAAGGAAAGCAATACCGAATACACAATACAACCACCGAGACTAGCATAAAGTAGAGCATTTCACAACCTATTCCATTTTACCAACTTTGAACACAAATCTACTAAGATCGCCATTTTAACCAAAATAACTAGCAAAGATCATTAACCGTGTCAAAGATTAGTAACAACATCATTAAGCTTTTTAAACCCTTTTACGTGCCGGTAAACATTTATAATCATTATCCGAGTGACTTTAACCAAACCAATACCCGGTTACAGTTTCATAGTGTAAACTTATTAACATGTTAACTAGTCTACTACCGGGTGATTAAACGAATGGTTTTTCAACATGTATCCGCCTAACACACACGATAATCATCAAAGTCAATCAAACATAACTACAAATCCAATAACAATGAAACAAGGTTGCATTATGATCATCAAGATTAAGTCATGAAAAACGCCAAATTCATACAAGACATGATTAATTATACAAACGATTGTTTCTACGTACTACATACTAGTGTTTTTGCCCGTAGGCGTACAATCTACTAGATAAACATCACAAGTAACATAAAAAATCAGATTTGGATCATAAATAGATTATAGGATCAAACCATAAAAATGTAAATGTGATGAATTGGATGATGATAGATGAATCGGACGGCTTCCTGAGCTTGTTCCTCGCCTTTCCAGCAATTCTTTAGCTCCAAAAATCGCCCCAGATCGTCCAGCCAAAACCCAATGTGAATACAGAAGCTGAAAACTCTGTTTTAACAACATCAGGGGCCTGTGAGCGGCGCTCGGTCTCTGTGAGCGGCCGCTCACTTTGCAAAAAGTCAGAAAAGTAGCCCGGGTGCTGATGTAGGGCTTCTAGAAGGCAACCATAAAGATCTGGAGGAGCGAGCGGCCGCTCACAGGACCCAGGGTCCCGTTCGCGCGCCGAAATCTTCGTTTTTCCTTCTGTTATGCTTCCGGGACATCGTTTAAGACCTGAAATCGTAAAGATACCCAAATAAGTATCAATTCCTGCGTATAAGGTCAAAAACGTATATCAAGTACACAGATATATAAACGTGTGTGTATATAAATGTGTGTGTGTATATATATATTATTATTAAAAGAAAAAATATAAATATCAAGGGCATTATAGTATTTTTATCATGACTTAACGGAACTACACTAACGGTATTAGTGGTGTTGACTGAAACTGAAACGTATCAACAAACTAATGGACTATAAATGCAATTTTCAAACTATTTGACTCAGAGTGTTAAAATCAGCAAACCACAGGGACAAAAATTGAGGTTTACAATTGAAGGGGTAGGGTACCAATTTTAGTGCACAGGTGCACCATACCCCACAACATTATCATCATAATACACCCGCGGAGGAATAACCATTCAAAATGGTTAAGTATAAGAAGATACCACTTCCCCGTGGAAGTTCATCCGCTGAGCCTCAGACTCGGAGGATCTCAGTGCTCACAGAGATCATATGTGGAGTGCAGTCCACCCACACCAATCCATGCGCCCAACTCCACGATGGTCCCCCGCAGACTGCTCACAACCTGATGTGCCTCAGGCCTAGTCCGCCATAAAGGCGCGCTAGCAGAAAAGGTGCAACTCCCCTGAGCCCCACTACTGCATTGTTCCCTTGGTGTCAAGCGTCACTTCGGTCAGTCTTCCAGAAGGAGCAGAGCCGCCTAACACACTCTGAAGCGGGAAGAAAATGAAGCCCCTGCAGCCAATCACAGCGCGCCACGTGGACCAATGGCAGGGCGCCAATCCTTATCTAATTTGCTTTATGCAAAAAATCCTAGTCCAAATCCAACTTGATGGGCCAAAGGAAGACAGGCCCAGAACCCGGGCCCAAGCCCGTTACTTCAATTATGGGCCACAGCGCTTGGCCCATGCGTTCCCTATAAAAAGGAGGCTACTCCTCCTTTGAAGGGGTCAATGCATTCTCGATTAAACATATAGACTTTGAACACACTTTATATCCCTCTCTTTATACTTGTAACTCTTTCGAGTAGTAAAGATCACATATTTCACGGTGGACGTAGGTCAACGAGACCGAACCACTTACATCTTTGTGTGTTTACATACGATTGTATCTCTCTCTCTCTCTCTCTTTTCTCTTACGGGCCATGGATCTAGTCTCGGTGAAAGCAAAGGATTATATCCTACAGCGAACATGAATAGCCACCCCACATACCACACTTATTGCACTCGTTTCTTCAACAATATTATAATTAGTCTTCTAAACACTAACTACAATTTATTTGTTTATCTTAATTACAATTTAATTCCTTTATCTTTATCAAAATTTCGGAAAACTAGTTAGTAGTTACTTGATCTTCATTATAAAAACCAAACTACCCCACGATTTTTAAACGGCCATAAAGTTTTTGTATGTAATATTCTTTTAAAAAAATACATCATAAAAACGCACATTTAATTATCTTTATTTTGAGTATAATATTTATATATTATTTTAATTAAAAATTGATATGTTACGTGATTAATAGTGTGTTGGAGTGAGCAACAATCGAATCGTTAACAGAGAAAACAAAAACATACTACACCGAACAAAAATTAACCAAGAACCGAATTTCTGAAAACAGAATTAACTAGAAGTCGGTTATTTGGTTTTTGTACCATCATTTAACCAACATTAACTGAACCGAACCATTTATATTTTCATATATTTCTAGCTTTTATACCTCTAGTTCATGAATTTCATATTTTATACCTCCATTTCATGTATTTAAACAAAAGTTTTAGCCAAAATTCGGTTTGGGCTGTTAACTAAAATTAAATGAACCGAACTAAAAACTGTCAATCTAACTGAATAAAATGATTAACCAAATATCAATTCGATAATAAAATAAACTAACCGATGATTTTGCTTTCGACTTTAGTTCAAGTTAATGACCGAACCATGCACACCCGGCCAATGTCTGCGTTTCTCGCCGAATTGCACAGGCACTCCACTAGTTATATTACATTTGGGAAAGACATTTAAGATACCCAAGAACTTTTTTTTAGTTTAATGTATAACGTAAAACCCTAAAATAAGGGTAACTTAATCTTTCAAACACTAATTATACTTTAATCCCCTCATCACAGTTACAATTTAGTTCCTTCATATTTGACCAAATTCTAGAAAATCTCTAAGTAGTTACACTTTATCCTCCCTATAAAAAAACTAACCATCCTATAATTTTTAAACGTCGTAGCTCTTTTTGTACGTAAATATTTATTTCTAAAATACACCATAAAAAAAATTTTATTTTCTTTCATTTGACTATTTTCTTTAACTTAAGTATTTGTATTTGGTTTAGCAAGTTTCGTTATCAAAAATTTTTTCTGCATCTGGATATCTTTGTGGTTTCAGAATCTTGCTATTTTCATTCACTCTGCTAACACCATCCACGTTTTAACGTTAAATAAAGGGTGTATATGTCTTTTTATCCATATGTTTTTTCTATTGGTTTTTTAACTCTCATCTTTTTAATTAATATATAATATAAATTTTCCCTTAAAAGTTATATTATTAACCTTCTCCATACCCTCTCCCTACCCAGCTTTTCTTCTCTCCCGACGAACGCAACAACGCAACCACCATCCCCGCCATCTGCTACCATTTCAGAAATCATGTTGGGCCATGGCGTGATGTTTAAAACACCCAAAACAAAGCAACTGTAAAAAAAATAACGGCTATATGTTTTTTTAATTCAATTTCGAAGGGCATTGTGAGGCATTATATACTACACGCCTTTTTAACTTCAATTCCTATAATGCCCATTTCCTAACTAGGATGTCACATGTCAAATAATATCCAAAGAAGGGGCTTGAAATGAAATTGTAACTATAAATGGTCTAAGTAGGGATTAATGTTAGCTGACGGAGCATAAGTTTAATTATAAGTATAACTATTAAAATACACCCCCACCCACCCCACACACACTTCAACATGTCTATTTTGAGAGTCTTCCCTTCTTCCATATCTCTTTCAATTGTTTAAATGCAAATTGTCATTTGGGTTTAGCATTGAGGAATCTGCTGGGAAAACGAAAAAGATTTTACATACTTCTTGACCAGTTGTAGGTACTAGAAAAATTAAGTTACGCGTAAGTACGTCTTTGACTCTGGGTATAAATAACGGAGATGGTAAAGAAAGTAATGAACTAGATCATGAGCAAGAAAAGAAGCTGTTTCGGTTCGGGAGGTACCGAAGAACCTGGACGGGTGTCAACTATTCACAAGCTTTTTAACGTCTCTCCTTTTCATGTTTACAATGGACAAGAAGGTCCACAAGGCACAGCTAGTCACAGTGGTGGTGGTAGCAATAGCGGCATGACTGGAAATGTGTCTGGACCACAAATGTCGATATCTGGTGCCCCAAAGTGGTGGAGAAGGGCAAAGTTTCGGTTGCATTCAATTATGCCTTGGTGTGTTAACAATGGAGGTCCACAAGCAACTGTTGGTGGTAGTGACATGACTGGAAATGCTCCAGGACCACAAGGGCCAAAACATGGTACTACAAAGTGGTGGAAGAAGTGTTGGCCGTGTTGAGATGAAAATCTGTGTTATTGCAATAATATAGTTTAATTAATTACCAACTTTATGTTTGTATACGTAATAAACTTTATGCGTATTTGACTTTGTAATAAACTTGATTCTTATTTTAATTCCTAATAAACTTGTCTAATATTGTACAAAGTAATTCTAGTCTTTTTTGTTCTTAAAGGTTATGGAATAGCTCGAGGAAAATTTTCTCGTCAACTAGTTATTTATTTATTTTCATTTTATATATAAATAATGTATATATAATGTTGGTTAATATATACATGATATTATTTATAATTAGGTAAGACACTTGCGCTATGAATTATGTCATAAGCAAGAGAGGATTCTAAGTTAGCAAGTTTTCTACACAATCCAAAGCTCAAACTTTGCTCCACTACACCCTGGCTTATAGATTTTATCATAAGCAAGAGAGGATTCAAACTCATCATTGATCCTGATTTCAAATTTTACCTTTGGCATAACCTTAAGACGAACTCGATCAATTTCCATCTTACCAATCTCCATTTACTTTGTCGGTGAAGAAACACGAATCCTAGATCATCGGGTTAGGGTTGATCTTGGTAGTGATTCTATAGGGTAAATAATTTGTAAAATGTGTTTTAGGGAAGTGTGGGTCTAAGGATAAGACCAAGGAGGTTAAGAGACCACCGGTTAGAAGAGCCGAGCCTCTAAACGTTGGAAATAAAACAAGGGTTGGAAAAGTACGATGTGTTCGTAGTTTTTTCAACAAAAGTTCTAGTGAATTTCGGATGCCAATAAAAGGATAAGGGACTCCTCCTTTTATAATACCTCGACACTCAACTTTTTTAAGGTTCAAGCACTTTTTTAGTAATAATTATATATGATTTCATAATAAATAACAACATGGCTTACATGGGAAGGGCAAGGGACGACTCATTTTTTTCCCATTCACAACATGTTATTAAGTAATAAGTACAAATATATCCATGTTTGTGTGAGATGTCGTTTTTAAATTATGATATGAAAATTGGTAGTTACTTTGTTGATAATAGCTTCTTAGTGTTTTGGATACGACAACATTGTAAAGCGCGCAACGCGCGCCTTTAAACACACTAGTTTTTTTATAGAGATAATAAGCTAGGGTATGATGTGTTGGGACTAAACTACGGGCTTGTGGGGCCTTTTCTGGTTAAACGAACCCGTTAATAAGACTTAGCCCTGGAAATAATCCAAATAATATTATTCCCACTAAATTACATAAAAACTATAGTTTCAATAATCCTGTAACATATTAATTACATACCGGTCACAAAGTGCATATAATTTGCACGATTAACGCAACGGTTATCTATTAAGCAAAAGTTCACATAATTATGTTAATTCACATCTACTATCAGTCAATTACACATACGACCATGTATGTTTGACATATCACCGACGTTCGGGGTACATGACTCGTGTGTGTGTTTTGATAATAACTTTCCTTATTATAGTGTAACATATGTTATTATGATATAACATATGTTATTACCCTACAACATATAGAAAGACCTTCTTAACTAACCCTAGTCAAGTGTTTAGCTACGTATGCACATGCAAGTTAAATAGAGTTCAGTTAAAGTGGTAATCTGAAGTTGTGGGGTATCACAACATCCCCAAGTTGACAGGTACGTGTTCCTTAAACAACAACCTTGCTTCTGTTTTATATGATACTGGTGCGGATTATAATTTTGTGTCAATGAAACTCAGCAAACCCCTAGGGTTAGCCCCTACTCTCCTTGAACCCCTACACTCTGTATAGTTAGCTGATGGTAAGTCTGTTGAGGCGACCCATGTTCATCGCGATTGTAAACTCGAGCTAGATGGTCATTTGTTTGACACCTATCTTATACCTATCACTCTGGGAAGCTTTGACATTGTGGATGGCATGGAATGGTTGTCCAAGCATCATGCTGAAATTCTCTGTCAAGAGAAGATTGTTCGCATCCCTCTCCCTAGTGGGGAGCTCTTATCCAATCATGGGGATCGTGGTGGTGCCATGGTGAGCATCTTCTCATTCTTGAAAGCTCGAAAGTGTATTCGGAAGGGCTATCCAGCCATCCTGGCTATTATTTGAAACACTCAAGCTGAGGAGTAACTGAAAATCGATGACATACCCGTAGTTCATGATTTCCCATATGTCTTTCCAGAAGAACTTCCAGGACTTCCAAATTGACCTTGCACCTGGAGCAGCCCTAGTTGCACGCGCACCATATCATCTTGCACCCCAGGCGAACTACAAGAGCTATCCACTCAACTCCAAGAGCTATTGGATACGGGTTTCATTAGACCTAGCTCATCACCTTGGGGAGCCCCAGTCTTGTTTTTTAAGAAAAAGGATGGGAGTTTCCGCATGTGCATCGACTATCATGAGTTGAACAAGGTGACTGTCAAAAACCGATATCCACTACCACTTAGTGATGATTTGTTTGATCAGCTTCAAGGATCAAGTTTCTATTCCAAAATTGATTTGAGGTCAGGGTATCATCAACTGAGAGTTCGAGAAGATGATATAGTCAAGAAAGCCTTTCAAACTCGATATGGACAGTATGAGTTTCTGGTTATGCCATTTGGGCTAACCAACGCACCAGCGGTCTTCATGGAGCTTATGAACCGGGTGTGCAAGCCCTATTTGGACCAATTCGTTATCGTGTTTATCCATGACATCCTAATTTATTCCAAGAGCAGAGAAGAGCACGGGCAACATCTGCAGTTGATCTTGGAACCTCTGAGAAAGGAACAACTTTATGGTAAATTCTCAAAGTGTGACTTCTGGATTAGAGAAGTCCAATGGGGCATGTTGTGAATGAAGCTAGCATACATGTCGAACCCGCAAAGATATATGCTATTAAACGATAGGAGGCACCTAAAGCTCCTACTGGGGTGAGCCAATTTCTTGGTCTTGCGGGATATTATCGCAGATTCATTGAGGGTTTCTCAAAAATTTCTCAACTCCTCACTACTCTAATGCAGAAGGTATTACTTACAAGTGGGGAGATGCCCAAGAATCTGCTTTCCAACTGTTGAAAACCAAACTCTGCAGTGCACCGATCCTATTGTTACTTGAGGGTACGGACAATTTCGTGGTGTACTATGACGCTTCTATCCAAGGTCTCGGGTGCGTGCTAATGCAGCGTGAGAAGGTGATCGCGTATGCTTCGCGATAACTGAAGGTTTACAAGAAGAACTATACTACTGATGACTTGGAACTGGGGGTAGTTGTATTTGCTCTAAAAATCTGGATGCACTACTTGTGTGGAACGAAGTGCACCATTTTCACTGATCATAAGAGCCTCCAACACATATTCAATTAGAAGGACTTGAACATGCAATAACATCGCTAGGTCGAGCTCATAAACGAATACGACGGTGCCATTAAATATCATCCAGGTAAAGCTAATGTGGTAGAGGATGGCCTCAGTCGTAAAGCTAAAATAGCAACTTATGTTAGTAAGTGCTTGATATGTGCTAAGTTTAAGATTGAATATCAAAAACCTTCGGGCGTGCTTCAACAACCAGAAATCCCCATGTGGAAATGGGATGGGATTTCGGTGGACTTTATTACCAAACTTCTAAAACACATAGTGGATGTGATACTATTTTGGTCATTGTTGATCGTTTGACTAAATCCGCACATTTCTTGGCAATTAAGGCGACAGATAAGTTAGATCGTCTCGCTGCTATCTATATTAAGGAAATTGTTTCTAGGCATTGGGTTCCTACTTTGATTACATCTGATCGCGATGCACGGTTTACTTCCCGTTTTTGGACTACTCTCCTCGACGCGTTGGGAACTCGATTAGATATGAGCACGGCTTACCACCCTCAGACCGATGGTCAGAGTGAACGCACTATTCAAACCTTGGAAGACCTACTAAGAGCTTGTGTTGTAGATGTTGGTAAGGGTTGGGAGAAACATTTGCCCTTGGTGGAATTCTCATACAACAATAGTTATCACACTTCCATTCAGTGCACTTTTGAGGCGTTGTATGGGCGCAAATGTCGATCTCCTATATGTTGGACTAAGGTTAGGGATAGCCAACTGACAGGTCCTAAACTCGTGCATGAAACATCGGAGAAAATCGTTCAAATCAGAAACTGTATGGATGTTGCTCGTGATCGACAGAAAATTTACGCTGATAAGCGTAGGAAACCTTTGGAGTTCCAGGTCGGGGACAAGGTACTTTTAAAGGTGTCACCTTGGAAAGACATGATTTGTTTTGGGAAACGAGGCAAGTCAAACCCGCGGTATATTGGACCTTTTGAGATTATGGAAAGAATTGATGATAGTTTATAAAAATTGGTTTTGGTTTGATAATTTATAAAAATTGGTTTTTGTAACCTACAATCTGTCCAGAATATGCAGGTTTGAGAAACATTGATTATATGATGATTTGAATGTGTTCTTGAGTTATAAATTGTGAAATTGCATATGTGAACTTGTGTATATTATATATATATATATATATATATATATATATATATATATATATGTTATGTGATGTAGTTGATATGATAGGTTAATTGTATGTCATGTGCAATATGAACATGTTATGATGAAAAGTCTTAACATGTTACACTATGAATTAATCACCAACGGTTTAACGGGTCATACATGGTTTACTTATGTCAAGTCCACTTTCATGAAATGTCACTTAGGTCAATGTAGAGTACAATGGGTTAGGATAAGCAACAAGTGCAACCGCGTTCAAACACTCATAATTCTATATTCGCTAGGTTATCGGTACACGGGTTGTCTTCCACATTAGCGGTTTTTGCTGTTTTACTTAGCACGCACTCTAAGGTGAGTTTCACTACTCTTTTCTCAAAAGCATGCGTCTCGAGTTTGAGACAACTTACTTAACTTTTCTAGTCCGGTTTGGGACAACTATTTTATCATGGGTTTGGGGATACATTGATTCCTTGTGTGAATCGATTTTATCAGTTTCGCAACTTTTTATCCTCTATGAACTAAAATAAACAGCTCTATCTCTCAAAGTCCTTGCTTTTATCGAGTTAATCGCTGGAGGCAAACGGGGTATTAGTTAATAGTGCAATTAGGTTGTGCAACAGCCTCATGCTTGATGTACTTGGGTCACAAGCATGAACTATTGACCACATTTTCAACTAGTGTTGATAGACACTAGTACTAAGGCAAATTAACGTCTGTATGTTCCCGATACTTCTTGGTTTAGTTACATTGTGTGGGTTAGCTACCCCTGGCAAGTATTGAAACTGATGCTTGGTTTGTAACTTGGAAACTTTACTTTGCTTACTTGATCTGTGAGCTTACCGACTTTATGTTGACACACGTTAGCATGCTATTGCAGGTCGCTAGGTACGGAACACTTTAGGACATGCATCATTGTGTCATGGGCATTAATCATTATTAAAATATCGTTTTGCTTACATTTACATTTACATTGGTTTTGGGCGCGTTGTTTGCGCATGGTTTTAAGCTGTTGTCGTTTGGTTTACGCTTCCGCATTACTTTAAACTTTTGAATTAAAACGTTAAACCATATTTTTACATACAAACTAAATAGTTTGGGCATTTAAAGTCGTTCATATGACTTATGGCTATGGGGATCCTGGTGTGTCACGCGTCTCGCAGTATAAACCCCGCACTGAAATTTGAGAGTGTGACAGTTTGAAAATCATGTATGAATTTTAATTCAACATTAATAATATTTCAACTTTAATAGTTTGATGAGCTTATGAACGATCGTCACTACGTGACAACCCGATGTTTCGGCCATCGGTTGGGGTGTTACAGTTAACGATCAGGTTTCAAGACATTTAAATTAATTGAAAAACTATAATAGTACGTATTTCATCTATACTCTATATAATGTATTTTAGAATGACATTTTAAAATACCTAAAAGTTAAAAACTATTTTCTTTAAATTAATGCATAAGCTACAACCCTAAAATAGGATAAATTTGTCTTTCAAACACTAATTACACTTTATCCTCTCATCTTATTTACACTTAGCTCCTTTAACTTCGCTAAAGTTTTGCTTATTTTGATCATAGTTACGTCTTTTCTTCTTATTTTTAATTAATTGTTCCACGATTTGTAAACGATCGTGATTTTTTCATAGATTAATATTATTCAAAAAAATAAAAATGAGTATTTTATTATCTTTAATACGTTACATGATTAACAATATTTAGGGGTGAACAATAACTAAACCGTTAACCGAAATACAATAGAAAACAGACGAAACCAAATCGAAATCAATTGATAACCAAATTAACAAAAAAAACCGAAATACCTTAAAGTCGGTTATCGGTTTTTTGTACCCTTAACTAAACCGAAATTAACTAAACCAAAACCAAACCATTCATTATATTCTTAGCTTTTATAAATGTATTTATATCTTCATTTCATGTACTTTTAAACAAAATAAAACGAACCAATTAACTCATTGGTTAATAAAATCGATTAACCAATGACTTTACTTTCAGTTGAAGCTAATAAACGAACTTAACAGAACCATGCACACCCTTAAAAATGTCTGTATTCCCCGACACATCACGCGGACACATTTAAAACAAAACAAGAGATAAGTGGCATGCAAAAAGGGTTGTCGGACATTGCAGCAGACATGATAACCTTTTGTGTAGTCTATGATTATAAAACTATATATGAATATGATCATGAACCTCAAATGAACAACACGCCATTCTTGAACTCTTTCAAGATTCGATTAAGATATTGAAATCAATAAAGTAAACTAAACTAAAATAAACACCCCTTAACCACCAAGATCCAAGATCTTTTGCATGACCTTTCTTTGTATGCTTACCATATAAATATACTTCATATAGAACCCTACAGTTCATCCAACAAAGCAACCCTTTTCTTTCACCTCTTGTAACTGTTCTTCAAATCAATGGCAAAATCTTTTATCTTGTTCATCTTGTCAGCAGCATTTAGTTCCTCAATCCTAACTACTGTGTTTTCATATGAGCCTGCACCCCTACAGGATTTTTGCGTAGCAGATCCGTCTAATCTAGGTTAGTTATATGGGTCACACTACCCCCAAATCTCTATATCATCATTTATGTCTCATCATATGGGCCGTGTGATGTCGAATCAAGTATGCACATCAAAGTCTGTCCACATCATGCTAGTCATATGAAAGGCCACAAAAATAATCATATAGGCCATATGACTTTGTCAGTAGTCACATTAAATTAACATATTATACGGGCCTTATGATGATATACGGGTCGTATGATGTCAAATCAAGTTTGCACATCAAAGTGTGTCCACATCATGCTAGTCATATGAAAGGCCAGAAAAATAATCATATGGGCCATATGACTTTGTCAGTAGTCACATTAAATTAATATATCATACAGGCCGTATGATGTCATACGGGTCGTATGATGTCAAATCAAGTTTGCACATCAAAGTCTGTCCACATCATGCTAGTCATATGAAAAGCCAAAAAAATAATCATATGCGTCATATAACTTTATCATTAGTCACATTAAATTAACATATCATACATGCCGTATGATTTGGCGAACACTACCTTATACGACCCCTCATGCGACTAGCCATATAACCATTTTTCTCCAATCATACGACCCATATTAATTTTTTGCATGTCCTACGACCCAAATGACCATACGAGCCCGTATGATACATCAGTGGTGTCTGGATAATGTGCTTGTGGTGTTTGTTTAGCTTCACCCTATTATGTTTTGCTCGTTTTATTGTCCCCGATTATGTTAATTTCTTTTTATCTTATTTAATAATTGCAACAGTTTTTCGTTTAGGTGCAGTTAGAATAAACGGTCTAGCTTGCAAGAACCCATTGTTTGTCCAAGCTGATGATTTCTACTATAGCGGGCTCCACATCGCAGGGGACACACAAAACTCTTACGGGTATCGTATCAGCCCCGTATCAGTATACCAAATACCCGGGCTCAACACACTTGGGATCTCAATGATGCGAATTGACTACGCCCTTTGGGGAGCTAACCCACCACACACCCACCCTCGAGCAACCGAAATTCTCACTGTTTTAGAAGGAACTCTTCAAGTTGGGTTCATTACATCAGACCCACAAAACCGTCTCATTACTAAAATCCTTCAACGTGGTGATGTGTTTGTTTTTCCAGTTGGGCTCGTCCATTTTCAAAGGAACATGGGTCATACAAATGCGAGTGCGATAGCTGCGTTGAGTAGCCAAAATCCCGGAGTTATTAGCATCACAAACACGATATTTGGGTCCACTCCGCCGATGTCTACGGAGATTCTGTCACAAGCATTTGGAGTTGATAACAAAACAGTGAATCTCCTGAAAAAGAAGTTGATACATAGTGTAAAATTTAATTAGGATGGGTGTTTTGAGTGTTTGCTAGCTTATGGGTGTTGGATACTTTCCCAACCTTAACTATGATAATTAATAAAGTTTAGAACAATAATTACCAAGATTGTGATCCCCATTTATATTTACCTAGTTATGCCTCTATCAAAAAGGTGGATTTGGCAATTAGAACATGCATATATCATTTTCCAACTTAAAGAAAAACTCTTGCCTGAAGTTTTTTTAGTACATAAAATCTCATATATCATTTGCCCAAAATTAAAAATGATAATTGGATGTTCGTTTTTGTGTATGTGATTGTTTGTTTGCTTCGGTTTGGTTTATGGACAGAAACTTGGAGGGAAATAATTAAGAGGGAAGTTTGAAAGTTGGTTAATAAATACAATACTTTCACATACAATAATGATTATGTTTCAGCCTATTTATACTTGTGAATCGGTGTGTGTTAATAATCACAACCGTTCACTTACAATAACCGTTTGTAACTACCCTAACAAACCGGTTCATAATTAAAATAACTAAACTTAGGACTTTATTCTATATTTACACGTATCCTAAGTTTTATATTAACATAATATGATGATGATCAATGTTTATATCTAACGTTGCCTCCCTTAAACTTGATCATCATAGCAACTAATCTTCGCTGCTGCTCGTCTTTGATCTTTTCTTCAGTGGAAGATCTTCATCACTCCATTCCTTCTTTCTTGAATTGTTGCTTGATTCTCCTACTTCAACGGTCAACTCTCGGCCTTTATATTTGAGATGATACCACTCTAACATCTCCAAATATCTTATATATGCCTTCCTCAATATCTTGACTATCTCATCTACATAAGTTAGTGTTGGCATCCCTATTCCATTTCCCATGGCCAATGCTATCACAACCCAATTTTCATCTTTTGTGACCTTATGATAACCATCGAAACGTTGCACAACCATGTACAATTCTAAAAGACTAATAGGGTAGCCTTTGCAATCTAGTGGTAGTATAGGAGCGTTTATTCTAATTTTCATGAAATCTTTCATGAACCAATATACTATGCTTTTAAATTCTATCTCGAACTTCCTTTTGAATCTTTGAACCATAGTACCAATGTGGATTAAATCCATAAAAACAATGCAATCTTATAATCTTGATTTTTTGGTTGGATACATAATCGGACCTCTTTCCATATACGTATTGGTATCCATTTCATCTTGTTTGATGGAGAATGTTTTGAAGTGCTTGTACATGTTTGCTCTCTCAATATCTTCATTTGTTAGACCGTCCATACACTTCTCTTCTTCTGCAACCCTTTTCCCTTTGTCCTCGTGCGCCTTGCAGCCGCCTCCTGTAAGGTTGCCTTTTTCTTCAATATTTAGCGGACACTTGAAAGTAAAATGGTCTTCCCCTTGACACTTCCTACATATTATAATTTTAACCTTCCTGATTTCCTTTGGTTTCTGTATAATCGGCCTAAACACATGACAAATATCCCTATCAAACTCTACTCCGTATCCTTCTTGAGTGAGTTTATAAATGGTTATAACATTCTTTCTTAAAGTTGGTACATATTAAACCGAATTGATCTTGTTGATTTGCCCTCCACCCGTTATAAGGACACTTCCTTTCCCTCTATAATATTCCTTCTATATCCCTCCGGTGATCCTTCTATTCCGAATGATTTAGTCATAATCGTGAATAGATCTTTATTGCCACAACCATGTTCCTTTCTCGTAAGGCTTGCATACCATATGGCATCCCATGCTTCATTATCGGTCCCCTTGACCACAAACTCTATTTTCCCAATCCTTTTGGGACAATTCTTTCTATAGTGAAACGGTTGTTTACATTTACTACAACACATTCCTAAAGGGTATTCGCAGATGAATTGTTTCTTACTTACTTGGTGATTAAATTCTTGTTGGGCCTCTTTTTTCTTCGATTCTTTGTCATTCACAATAGACTTTGATGATGATCCGATGTTGAAAGTTGAAAATCTGATGTTCAAAGGGTCTTCACAGCCCTCTTGTTCTTCATAACTGCTCTCGCGGCCTTCTCCTTGTGATTCTCATTATCACCGACTAATCCGGGGAATAATGGTGAATCCTCACAACCATCTTTTGTCAATGGACTATAAACATCTTCTAATTCTTCAACAGCATCGAATATCCCACAGGTTCTTTGGATCTTTGGCTTTGATGCAATGTTCATTTTTTGTGTATGCGATTGTTTGTTTGCTTCGGTTTGGTTTATGGATAGGAGTTTGTAGGGAAATAATTAAGAGGGAAGTTTGAAAGTTGGTTAATAAACACAATACTTTCGCACACAATAATGATCATGTTTTGGCCTATTTATACTTGTGAATCGGTGTGTGTTAATCATCAAAACCGTTCACTTACAATAACCATTTGTAACTATCATAACAAATCAGTTCATAATTATAATAACTAGACTTAGGAATTTATTCTATATGTACACGTATCCTAAGTTTTATATTAACATAATATGATGATGATCAATGTTTATATCTAACAGTGGAGACTGCATTTTTATAATCCTGGACAAATTAACATTTTTCAAAGGTCATGTCGTAAACAAGAATTTTAAGATTATCTAAGCATGGAAGGGGCGTATTCTAGCTCCATCTTGTGAACGCACACCATCACCCAATTATACTATGTTACCACATCTCAATCTATTTCAACCCAAACGAACCAATACCACTTGTGGCGGCATTCTAACTCCGTCTCGTGATCCCCACTCTTCGTAAAATGTTCAGTAACATCTTTCACCTTCCTTCCACCATCTTGGACCTAGATCACGAACCCGTGAACCAGCTCGCAACCTCATCTTGCAACGGTGTTCTAGTGTGATCTACTAAACCAACTCTCCCATTTAGCCAAATCTTTGATAAACAAAGAAGAGTGGGGGCCTTGTTAGATGACACTTGAAGACGAGGGAATTCACCATTAATAAAATTAGAGCTAAAGTGTGCATATATATGATGTCGGCCATGAAAACAGTACCTATATATATTTAGGGTATGGATCGTAAGAGAACCAACCTCTATTTGAGAATTGAGAGAACCATTTTGGACCACACATTTATCTAATGCCATTTTTTGCTAAATCGCAACTTTATATGCAAGAACAAATTATTATTTTTTTTTTCATTTAAACATATGTGTATATTACATTTCATTTATACATATGTGTATATTACATTTTCAGTTATACATATGTGTATAGTGTCAAACATATATGTATGATATTTTTTTTTTAAATTCTAACAAGTATAGACACGTATGTACATTACAATAACATGCTCTTACCCACAATCTTTGTTTCTATACATGTATGTGAAATAATTTCAAAATATTTGCCATGGTTGCAGAACTCGCTAGACGCTACCAACTCGGCCAACTGGGGAGTTGGTAGTACTCGACCTAGTCGGGCGATACTCGGGGGGTCTAATCGGCCTATGCGGGGAGTACTCAGAGCATTCGGCCAACTCGGCTATACTCGACCCACCCTGTAGCGAGTACTCCGAGAGTAATCGGTCAACTTAGACGACTTTTGCAACTATGATATTTGCACATGTGTATACATTACAAAACATGTATGTACATATATATATATGTAGAACACTAGTTTTTGGAGTTTTGAACACATATATACACATATGTATAAATAAAAAAATTATTCTTTTAAAAAAACATGTGATTACGAAAAAAAATTTAGAGAAATGTGTGGTCCAGAATGGTCCTCGCAGTTTTCAATTTGGCTAAAGGTTCTCATTTTTGGTGTATAATTAAATAGAAGATAATTAATACAATGGTACCTTATTCATGAGTCAAAAGTTGATCAGATATACGTATTGTGTCGGATGTTTGCACAATTGTTTGATGTACTCGATGGTTAACATCTGCTTCTAAAGCGAGAGAGATGAGAACTTTGTGAGACTCGATTAGGTTTGGTTTGTGTTTTAAAAAGTAGGTTTGTAGAGTTGAGAGGACAAAGGTTTTCTCGGCTTGCATGTACCAAGTACAAAGGGTTTTCTAGGCTTCTACTTGGACGAAACACAATCAGCACAAGATGAGGATGCTCATGTGTCTAATTTGATACCCATGTGAACAGGGTGTGGAGTATCGACTTTCACTAAAGCAATAAAAGAATAAATTAATGGTGAGCGAAATGGGAACAACCGAGATGGCGAAAGTCTAGAGTTTATTAAGGGCTTGGGTCGAGTCATCGAAGGACACAGTACATAGGAACAACAACGATCAAACTCTTTTAAGAAAATGGTTCTTAAACATTTTGAAAGGTCTTGTGAGCATTGTTACTCACTTGCCCACTTTCACTCGGGGAGAAGTGGATGACATAAAACATGTTTGAGCGAATAAGTTACGCATCAAATGAGAGAAACAAGTTAAAATCCGCATAATTAAGAAGGAAAAAAGATTTGTGTGTTCTTCTTTAACCCGCATGCTCACTTGACCAGATCGATGTTGCGTGTGACTCTAGGACAAAAACATGATATAACACATAGTTGGGAAGGGGAATAAACTATTTTTTTTCTAAGTTGTTTATTTACAATTTTTATATTTTCAAATTGTGTTTTTGTAATTTGTTTTTATCTAGTTTTTGTAACTTGTTTAGTTTCATATTATTTACTTTTGAAAAATGGTTTGAGAATGATGAGGATGGATAACTTGGTCTCTGGGAATGAAAAGGGTTGAATGGAATTAGTGGTGATTTGGAGTTAATGTTGCTTGGGTAGTTGGGTTTAATGACCCTGAGCGTTGTGGGACGTGAGCCGAACACGCGTGAGTGAGCCAATGAGGGCTCGTGAACATCACAACCCTCATGCGTTAACCGTTCAACAAGCGAGCGGATGTGACCGTGGTCGTGTCCGCTAACGGCTCTTTGACCGTTTGAATTAAAAAAACAATTTTTACTCTATATATATACCATATACCATTTCAATTTCTTCTTCTACTTCGACAACAACTTCAATTTCATTTTCTACTTCTACAACAACTTCAATTTCTTCTTCCATTTCTACAACGACTTCAATTTCTTCTTCTACAACAATATTCAAAATCATGGTGCAATGGACTAAAGTGGAAGAACTCGTGTTGATAATCGCGTACAATCAAGTCCGCGGCGATATTGGAGCATCGATGAGTCGTGGTGTTCAAAGTCAAGGACCACAATGTGCTAAAGTGCTAGTCCAGTTTGGTAAGCTTGTCGGTGGAAGCCAACGTACTTATGATTCAATCTCCCACAAGTATGGGGATCTCAAAACGAAGCGTGAAAATTTCAAACAATCTTATAAAAAAAAGTTTCAAGGGATCTCCCAATGCAGAAGAAGACGTGCTCATAGCATTTATTCACGTCGAGTATGTTTCTGAGATTGGGCGTGATTTCGGCTTGGTAAATGTTACGCCCAACATTACCTTAGGGTTTATATTTTTAGGACTATGTTTTTTATTTTTAATCTAATGTAACCTTTTTTAGTGCAATGTTTTTTTAGTAATGTTTTTAGTGTAATTTTTTTAGTTTAATGTTTTTAATTGTATGTAAAATATTAATGTTTTTTATTTTATTTATTAATGTTTTAAAAAAAGTCATCGCTCACCTGAGTCATGACAGAATCAAGTGAGTAGGATTGAGGCTTTACCCAATGTTACGTCAACGCCAAGTTGGCATTATATGATAGGATAATATTTGAGCTCACTTGAGCCACAACACATAGTCTTAGGTGGGCCCTCCCATTTGATATGTGGTCTGTCTAAATATACTTGACACTATATTAGGGAACAACCTGCATACCCTTTTTTCAACTTCACTGATTTTCACCAATTATATACTGTCACATCATTTTACTGATTCACTTCATTAAAACACAGTTTTGTAGGCATCACTACACTGAAATACTTTTTTTTTTCATTTAAAAAAAATAATAAATGCAAATTAAAACTTACCACCAACCATGGTAGAAAGGTAATATGACCGTAGCCAACAGTTGGTTTTTTAAACCCAGTCACCATGGTTTACCCTTATAAATACTCACCATCCTCCTCTTTTTCCCTAAAAATAAACCCACGGTTACCCTAAAATCCACTCAAAAATGACACGTTGGAACGAAGAAGAGGAGATAGCGTTGGTGGTGTCCTACCAAGACGCCCAAACGACCATATTCAATAACAACAAAATCGCCGCCAGCTTTCGGGGGATGACTTGTTTTGGAACAGCGTTTTGACTGAGTTCACCCAACTAGTCGATGAAAACGACCGCAGTATCGAATCGCTCCAACGAAAATGGACGGATCTCAACAACATGTGACCAGTGAAACACCTTATTTGCATCCATTATGAGGGAGCACCAAAATCTTGCCAAAGATTTGGCCATCGAACTCACACAAGTCGACTATGTCGCTAGGTACCGCGACATTTCGACCATGTTTCAGCATGACAATTGTTGCGTTAGGTTAAATAATTATATTTTGTACTTTAAATATGGTTTTCCTAAAATAATTGTGTGTTTAGTTATGTACTTTTAATATTTGTTTTACGTTTAATATTAATGTTTAGTTTTTGTTTAATATTTATTTTCTTGATTTAGAAAAAAAACATAACCGTGCATTTGGAGGGTTCAAAATTTACAGCGATCACTTTTTTTAAAAAAGTAAACAGTTACAAATGCACTCCACGCCAGTTGCCTAGTATCAAGTTTTACTCCACGGGAACCCTACCCGTGATCACGACGACGGTGTTCCTCTGTGGATAAAGGGGTACACGTAGCCAACACAGGTTGCGTCCCATCCTCCCTTAGTGCTGGGACAACAAAAACGGAAAAAGTCATTAAATAAATCATAGGGGAAGGCCGAGTTTGCTTAACTTTTTGCTATAGGGACACAGTGAGAGCAGAAACAAGGCGTGCAAAAACTGAAATGATATGATGCAAATTGTTAGAATAATTATTAACAACCAAGTATAAAGAATCAACATATATAATAGAATGCTACACAACTTTTTTTTTTAATCACAAGTACAAGAAATGATACCATAACCATTTATACTAGTTTACACGTACGGTATGTTATGAAAGGTAAACCAACATACTTACAAGTTATATAGTACATCTATAGAACAGTTCATCTAGCAAGCCAGATACACATTATTATTATTAAAGACAAGGTGCTCCACCAAAAGCATTAATATAAATCGAGTACATCAACTGCTTTGAGCTTTCTCAATGGCCACGTCAAAAATACAGCAACAGGCTAGACAAGATGCCATTCATAATAATAATGATATGTCTGGTAAAGTAGAAATTATCAATGTTTTGGTTCTTATGAGGGTCTTCATCATCATTTGGATCATATGATGTGTACACAAAGGCATGCTTCACCAATTGTTTGAGTGCTACATTCTACTACACTACAAGAACAGACAATCTCAACTTGTTTTTTTTATGTGTTCGTGCAAATGCTAACATTTATCATGAAATCCCATGTCCTCTTCTTTAAATATGTTACATATTTGACTTCTTATAATTACATAGCCCTTTATATATAGGGATCTCAAAACCAAATCTTTAAACATTCCCGGCACAGTTTCTAGTGCCTAGTTCCATGTGCAAAGTATTTATCCAACAATAACAATTAGAATTGCAGGCTCGGTTATGGCGAAACAGATTGGCCACTTGATCAGTTTATTAGTTCTTGCTTTCTGTTGTTTGGCTTTTTCCTTTGAGCCTAAACCCCTTCAAGATTTCTGTGTAGCCGATCCGAATAGCTCAGGTGTGTACTTAAGATTTTATCTTTTGTTCCTTTTTTGTTAATGAAGAGGAAAAAACTTACGATCAGCAGGGCCGGCTATGGGCCAAGCCGGGAAGTCCACACGGCTCAGTCCCATTTTTATCGAGGGGCACAATTGTTTTTATAAAATTCCTATATATGTGTGTGTGTATTTTTAAATAAAAAACTCATTTAACACTTAAAGTTAGGCCCAATAATGATCCATTAAAAACTTAAAAAATTATTAACCCATAAAGCCCCATACCCATTTATAAGCATATTACGGTATGTAATTCACTTATTCTAATACTATGATTTTGCTAATTGCCATGTTTATTACATAACTTTGATCGTCGAACATAAAAATTAGTTTAAATTATTTAATTCATTAAGGACTAGGGGACTTATTTTTAACGGCTCAGATGGGGTACATAAATCCTTAGAGACGCCATAGACAATAAGGTAAATCGCACCTTGTGCTAGCATTGCCTTAATTAGGTTATTGCACTAACCAGCAAAAGCAAGATTCGAATCTAAGACATCTGCTATTTGTCATCTAAAAAATGTTTCTTTGCATGCAGTTTTTATAAATGGCATGGCCTGCAAGAATCCTATGCAAATTCAAGCTAATGACTTCTACTTTAGGGGTCTCCACCTTAAAGGCAACACATCAAACCCTTTTGGATTAATGGTGCAACCGGTGACCGTGGCTCAGTTACCTGGGCTCAACACTTTAGGCATCTCAATGATCCGGATTGACTATGCACCTTGGGGAATCAACCCACCTCACACTCATCCACGAGCCACTGAGATCATAACCGTTATAGAAGGCACACTTCAGGTTGGATTTATAACCTCATATCCAGAATACCGTCTTATCACCAAGGTGCTATATCAGGGTGATGTGTTTGTGTTCCCAGTAGGACTTGTTCACTTCCAACAAAATGTTGCAAACAAAAGTGCTGTTGTTATTGGTGCATTAAGTAGTCAAAACCCTGGTGCTATAATGGTTGGAAATGCTGTTTTTGGATCAAAGCCTACAATTTCAAGTGAAATTCTAGCTAAGGCGTTCCAAGTGGATAAGAAAGTGGTGGATTTGCTCAAGGCAAAGTTCTAAAACATGTTTGCATATTTTTTTTCTTTTATTTTAAATTTCATTTTTGTGTGAGGATGGTGATAGATGTTAGGATTGCTTATTTATTTTTTCCCTTGTGAAATGCACATTTGATTGGTTCGTGATGGCTTTAAAGAAATCAAATTGAATGAAAAAAAAAACAGATTAATCAGTGAATGGTGATGTTGAAGATGTTGCCTGGAATCTTGATGAACACAATGATAGAATGCAAACACTTGATTTCTAATAACACCTTAGTGTATCTGAATGATTACAATTGAAATATACAAACCCTATATATACTTATTAAAGAGACACCTTCTAACCATCACAACGCTTGATGAATAATTGCAACCCTTGATGAATTTGATGATGAATTGGAGTGATCCTTTGATGATCAACGCCCCCCATGTGTTTGGCGCCTTTCTTTCTTGGTCGATGCTACTAACCATTGCATTCTTTAACTAGGTGTAGGTTCTAGACTTTGATACAATACACCCCTAGATATTTACATAGTATACTAAAACACACTTTAACTTATTTACATAAACGACCCATATGGATTAGAAAATTATATACTCCAATATTCCCCCCTAATTTCTTAAGTCATGCCTTCAACATCTTCATATCTTTGAACTTCGGTTTCCTGCCCATAACTTGCTTCTCACCTTGATCCATATCTTCTTGACTTGTGGCACAAACTCTGTCGTCACACATTCCATGAATGTCACCACCTTTAACTGACATCGTCTTCTTTTGCTTTAATGGTTCCGTCTTTAGATAGTAAGTCACATATTGCTTCTTGTTTCATGGTAATAAGACATTCTTGGATGACATCTCTTCACAACCTTTGCATCTCTTTCTTTCTCTATCGGGACCCTTTCCAACTTCAGTTTTTCAAACTCTCTATTCAGCTTATCTACAAATGACTTCTCTTTTTCATCCATGTGCATTTTAAACTACATTTCTTTGTTTCTTAACTCAGTCTCGAATGCTTGTTACTTCACTTCAAAATCTTAGAGCTTACTTCCAAGATTCTAATTATCTCTTCATGTCTTTCTCTGGTTCTGACTAATCACGTCCATTTTGGTTCTTCGTCGCCGAAATACTTTGACAATGAAACCCCGTCATTGCTAGATTCTTTTTCCCCCTCATCTAAGGAAACCTCTTTTGTGATCATTGCAGTCTTATCTAATTGCCATTAGCAGTGCTAGTTCCTCGTCTTCTCGCATTAGATCTGATTCCTCTCCTCTTTTGTTTGACGGGTCAATTTAACGCACAATGTCCAAACTTCTAGCAGTTATAACATTTTATGTTGCTTTTATTCTTCCTATAATTTTTTTTTTTTTTTGCTTTGATTCTTGTATGTATTTTGTGAGGCACTCTCCTCCATTATTTTTTGTCTAAAGTTATCATGGTGGTCTATGAACACAAGAAGGATAGAGGGAGAGAGATGTGTGTTGTGGGGGTTTTTCAAAGTGGAAGAAAACCAAAACCAAAACCACAACTATACTCATAGACATGGAAGAAAACATAATAGATCTGGAGTTTTTTCAAACCAAGATGAGTTAAAGTGGATTGTGTGGTGTTAGATCTTCCCTTGGAGTGCTTAATCTTCAATCTTGGCTTCAAATTCTACAAGATTTGCTTGGGCCGACTTTTGGGGCTTGCGAGAACGAGGTTTTGGCCCCCTAAAGTTAGACAAATGAGATGAGACCAAAAATTAGGTTAAAAAAACATATCAGGCGTTGTGCACAGCTATGTCGCTAAGTGAAGCTGTGTGAACCATTGTTGCGGGCTGTTAGGATCAGGGTGCGTGGGCTGGGCATGACTGACTCAGGTGTGTGACATTTTGACACGGTTGTGTCTGGAGCAAAATTTCCACAAAACTTCATTTTTTTTCTCGAGTTTTCCTCAAGGAATCACCAACAAACCATCAAAAACTACAAAACTCAAATAAAACATAATTAAATGTTGGCCTAGTGGTAGGGTGATAAGGTGTAAAGGTGATTGGGATGGGGTTCGAGTCCCCTTGGGTGTATGTAATTAGCCATTCAAAAAAAAAATGTTGGGGGATGATATGTGTTATTAATTAATATGTATAAATATTAACATATCACATGTATTATATATTATCAGTATGTTTGTATAATATACAACACCAATAACATGATTTACCAAAGCAACCACCAAGTACAGTGCAGCACCATCATAACACATGGATTCTTGCTAGCACTATAAATTATTTCTAAAGAGTATGCATTTATAAAAGACGTGTTCCTATTATCTTTAATCAGTTAATTTCTTAACTAAACAATATTCTTTTTTGTGTTGTTTTGGTGAGGTGACAGTGACCCCCGAAGGGGAACCCCCCCCCCCCCCCCCCCCCCCCCCCCACACACATTAATTCAGTGCCCATTGGGATAATTCCCCTTCCTCGAGTTATTGTTTTGACCGTTAAAATGAAAAGGACGGTTGGTAATGGTCGGATTTAAAAAAAAATCACTTTTTCACTTTATTTATATATCAAACCATCAGCTTCTTTTACCAAACCAATTCAGAACACCTACTAAAAACAAACCATTTACATTCTTATTACCAAAATACGCTATGGATCTAAGGTGCTTAAACATGCAACCATTTTTTCCTAAACACACCTGCTACTCCCTCGAAACAAGCCCCATTCGTATATTCCATTACACCGGTTGACCCGACTATATACACGTTTGGCGGTTTTAGTCAACCCCAAAACGCATGGCAAATGCAAATGCAACAACAACAAATACAAATTTCCCGCTGATACCTCAATCACAACCTGAACAGGATTTTGTATCTTTAGGCTTCGATGACGACATTATCCCCGAAACCGAACCAACCTCAAAAAAAGATGCCAAAGGGGAAGACTTGCACAAGAAGAAAGAGCTACTACAAAGGCGGGTATCATTCCTTGGAGTCCAGTCGAGTTGGAGGCCCTCGCACGAGCTTGGGTGAATGTGTCTACCAATTCTATAATAAGTAAGAATTTTTTTTATATAAATATAGATTGTCTTTAAAAAAACTATTATATTTACGTATGGTATAAAAAAAATTATTAACATGTAGGCACAAATCAGGAAAGGGTTAGTTTTTGGATAGGAAATGACTCGAATTTGATATTTCTTGACAGGAGTCGGAAGAGTTTTAACATCATGTTGAGAAATGTTGGGGCCTTCTAGAGCGAGATCGTATGGTATTGGAGAGGATGAAAGACAGGATTGCGGCGAAGTGACTAGGAGGAAATATGCATTAGTTTTTTTATTATCTTCGTTGTATTTTTTTGGTTTTTTTTAATTTCTATGTATTTTTTAATTTTAATGAAAAAGAGTTTCACTAAATATAAAATGTATAAATAAATAAAAGAGAAAAAGAAAAACAATGAAGGGGAAAGAAGGGGAAACCATTTCCTTGATTTAAGGGAGGGGAAGAAGAAAATGGCGTGGCGCTGATATAGACTTGAGGGAATACGGGGAAAGCGTCAACCACATTCCATAGCCTAATGGAGTTCAAATCGTTTACAAGTCAGGTGGTATGACTGTTTTAGTCTTTTAGGTTCTCAGATTTAAAATCTAAATATGAGACTTCAAAAGAATTCTTGAACGTAAAAAGAGTACACGATCGTGTTTAGGTTAACATGTTTATTGCATTAATCATTTTCAGATTCATCTATTTTAATTATCGTCCTAATGGTGGGTGGGGTGGTCATCACCCCATCACACTACCTTCAACCAATTTTAACACGTGTTACCTTATTTCATCACATTTTATCACATCTATCACATTTTACATGGGATGGTCGTCACACCCATTACTAATTTTTATTAGGTAAACTATAAATTAAATAACATTAGATAAAATAAAATAACAACATTACGTAAACTAAAATTAAATAACATTACATAAAATAAAATAAAAACATTACATAAACTAAATTAAATAACAGTAACAACAACAACAACAACCATACCTAGTAAAATCCCACAAATAGTGAACTATTGGTAGGGTCTGGGGAGGGTGGGATACTGGGATGTAGACAGACTTTACCTCTATCCCTGAGAATAGAGAGATTGCTTTCAGAGAGACCTTCGGCTCAAAAAATATAAATAATAATAATAATAATAATAATTTAAACTACCAATATCACAGAAATGGAGGAAAAATTACATTGTAAAAAATAGAAAAGATATACAACTAGAAACAACCTATAAACCACAAGGAGACAGTCATATGTAAAAAAAGGGTGAGTGAAATCTTATTTCCTATGACACATCTAAAAACTCATATGAGCCTATCCTGACAGTCTTTAACCTTAATCATATGTCTCCACAAGCTCCTATCCTGAACCATGTCCTCATAGAGGTGTAACTCTTGTAAATCTTTCCTAATCCTCTCATCCCAAGTCAATCTAGGCCTACCCCTCCACAATGAGAATTTCCACTGCCCTAACTAGCTCTGTCATCTATCTCCTCTTCACATGCCCAAACCACCTCAATCTAGCCTTCTTAATCTTATCAAAAATACTAGCTACTCCCGACCTTTCTCTAAGAACCTCATTTCTTATCATCTCTAACCTTGTGTGCCCACACATCCACCTCAGCATCCTCATCTCTGCTACGTCCATCTTATGTGCATGTGTTTTCTTGATGGCCCAACAATCTGTCCCATATAACATAGCTGGTCTAATTGTTGCCCTATAAAATTTCCCCTTTAATTTAACAAGAAACCTCCTATCACACAATACCCCAGTTGCTGCTCTCCACTTACACCATCCAGCCTGGATGCGGTGACTACATCACTATCAATCTCCCCATCCCTTTGTACAAATAATCCTAAATACTTGAACTTAGTCGCCTGCGGGACCACTTGACCTTCAATGGTGATCTGGGTGTCCTCACCATTCCCTACGCCACTGAAATCACAATACAAATACTCGGTGTTAGATCGACTAATCTTCAAACCCTTACCCTCTGGAGCTAAGCGCCTGTCCTCTAACTTCTCATTTAAACTCTGTTTACTCTCTGCAACTAATACAATATCATCTGCAAAAAGTAAACACCACGGAACCGTCTCTTAAATCATCTTTGACAACTCATCTGGGACAACAGCAAAAAGGAAAGGTCTATAGCCATATCTTCGACTGTGTTGGGGTCTTTATCCTTAATTTTTTTAAACATTTTTTCAAGCTTTCGTATTTCCTTTTGAGATCCGACCACTTGTGCGAAATTGAATCACAAGTGCGTTTTGTTCCCCCAACCTGACATTAAACTCACCTAAAACGTTAGCCCAATGTGTAGCCCGACTGCCTTGACTAGACGAGCCCGTATTTCCGTGTACGTTATTATACGCAATTACTAGCACAATCTCCTCCACTTCAGACTAATGCACCGTTGTTGAAACAAAATTAGTTCTGCGAGTTAAAAATGGTAGAATAGATAATTGAAAATGGTAGAGACAGAGCGTTAAAGATTGTAGGATTATGAATGGGTTAAAATTTTGGTTGGATTTGTTTATATATAAGTTAATTTTTTTAAAACGGTCAAGTGATTGTTGCCCAACGGATACTTTTCATTATCGTGGGCGTAATTTACATCGTGGCCCCAGAACACTTTCACCATCATGGTCAGGGCTGGGTGATGTTCGCGGTGATCACAACATCACGGGTGATCTATCGCGGACTCTTACATCCACCCTAACTAACAATATATGACCAACAAGCAAAAAAACAAAATTCACGCTTGCACATTTTTCGCCTCGATCATGTGCGGAAATCATGGAGAAATCTGATGTTACGTACTAAAAACAACAATATTGTATGGATCATGTAAAATATTTATATTACATTTAATCAAGTCGGATGGGTCCTTTTATGCAACTTTTGACTAGTCGTGAAATCATATTACTTTAATTTTCTTTATCCAATAAAGAGTTTCAATGTTTTAGTGAGAAACAAGTGGGATTACTTGCGTTTCACAACGGAATTTCAGTCAGTTCAATTCAGTTTGGTATGATATGGAATATAGAAACAGAAAAAATATAGTTTTATATCGATCAAAAATCATAAAACGAGTACCACTATTGATGTTGTTCGGTTTGTATCATTTCTGTTAGTCACGGGGTACAATAACCGTACTGGCACTCACCACAGCTTCCGAAACAAAAAAAGAACATTATTGTGCATACGACTATGTATTCAATGAATTTTAAACCGTCACGTAAAAACCCATACAATTAATACGTACCAATACCGATGTTCAAATGGTACCGGTTAAGTTTCTTAAGGTAAAGAAAAAAAACATATATGCTTGACATGTTCAAAAAAGCTTTTATTGAAGTGTAAATAAAAATAAGTAGGTCACTATATATTCTAAATTTTATAAAAATTATATTATTAAAATAACAAAAATATGTAAACGACGTAACTCATATAAAAAAACAGTAATCCACAAGAATTTTTGACTTCTACGTTTATGGTTTGATCATTTGTACATTAATATTTACAACTCGGTTTCAATACAAGTTTATGTCTATACATACATAAAAATAAGCACGTCACAATGGCATTGTAAGAACTTTATAAAACATTGTATCTAAAAGACTACAGGCAAAAGAAAAACAAAATATGCTTAAACTTAATTATAATAATATTATAACAATAAAATAATGAGTATTTTTTAAATAACCACGTATCCATTTCATTTGTTTAACTTTACAAAAAGTTAATATCCATTTCTTGACTTATGGGTCTAATTACCATACGAATCTTTAGAAACTATAAGGCTATGTCCATCGACATAGTCTTACATAATAACTACAAACAAATCCAAGTCGAGTGCCTAATTACATTTTACTTACATAATAACACATCGACAAAAATATCTTATTCCAATCGACAACAATCCATCAGTGAAATTTCTTTGGAAATTCAGGTGTGGATAGAGACATCCCGGCGGATTTCGTTAGCATCCCACCAATATTTCATATCATTTGCCACTGAATAACGTATAATGCACAAGTCCAGCTTGTGATGCTAGACGAACGACTCACTGGCCAATTGTAAACCCAGACTTGAATTTATTTCGACTAAAACATGTTTCAAGTCGACTCTAACATCTTGGCTACCATCAAACCATGTACACATGCAAAGCACAACAATGCAACGATCGGTGACGTAGTCAAATTTATACACATTGTGAGAAGCCTCCTTACACATGTTTTACGCCACTATTATGCGTGATTCTTCTAGGAACATGGGTAAAAGTATAGAATGTGTATCCATTAACAAAATATCACTTGTACGTACAAACATGATGGCTTGATTCACATGCTATAGGCCTTTCAACTGTTTGTTTGAGTAGTCCGCCTAAGAGTGTATGTAGTGGGGCTTTATATGGGCGCTATATTGAAAAATAAAGCCCCCCACACTGTTACGGGGGAGCTTTATATTGCAAAAATCACTCCAGGCTTTATATATATAACGCCACAACCCATAGTGCCCAACCAATCAATTGTTGCCACGTGTATGTTCAAGTTTTATCATTTTTTTTATAAATAGCGCCATTTTTTTTCTTCCCCCACTATACCCCTTTTCACTTTATTTCTCTATGCTGACTCAGCTGCCATGTGGACCAATCAGAAACAGAGGTTTTATAAATAAAGCCCCCCACTACACATGGTCTAACTATTAATCTATTTACAAAATATACCTAAATTTTATGATCTAATATTTTTTTACTTAATTATTGGTTATATATTATATTTAATATATTTTAACACTGAAAACAGTATGTTTATTAATATCTTAAGTCTTGGTTGGCTTTTGGAAGTTGTTTTTGGTTGGGGTGGTGTAAGTTTTCTAGAAGTATTAGAATTTATTTAGTTATATATTTTATATTAATTAAAATTCATAAGTGATTGAGTTGTGCTTCTTTATTTTTTTATCTGTATGGTGTTCTTTGATTAATCAACCTTTATGTATTCATATATGCATAACTAGATTATACCCCGGGAACGTCCCGGGGTTGAAAAATCTAATATGACATATTAATTTTACATATGAAATAGAATGATGCGTTTTACAGTTACATGTATGAAAGCTTCGGGTAGCAGCTAACCTAAAACAATTAAAAATATATCTCCAATGTTAACGCCTAACCTTAAACAATGTATAACTTTAATATTAATATCTAACCTAAAACAATGTATAACTCCAATGCTAACGCATGTTGAAAATAGAATTCATATTTACTGATTTGAACATAATTAGTGACTTGCCTATACATGATTAATGATTTACCTGAACACTTTGTGTTTTTTTTTCCTGTTTGAACAAAACCCAACAAAAAATAGTCGTTTTTTTCTCCGTTTTTTATATAGCACTATGGTACTCGTTGTAAAGATAATAAAACGTTCGTTAATTTGGTGTAATTTTTTTCTTTAAAAAATCTCTTATATAAAAGATATTAACGTTTAAAAATTATGGGAGGAAACATAAGAGAGAAAAATCTAACTTGGTTTTTAAATTATTTTTTTCCTAAAATATCTCAATGCCACATGGGATGACACATGGCACACTCAAAGAGGAGAATGCCTCTTTGAATGCCATGTCATTAAAATGGCTTTGGTTTATTATATGTATAGATAGATAGATGCATGTATCGCGTAATTAACAATTGTGTGCCTCTTTCCAACGCTATCGATTCTCAAACCGTCTCTTTTTTGTATAACATCGCATGGAATAATCAGTTTTATTGATATTTTTTTCTTCTTCCACATGGGTGATTTTATATCTTCAGTTGATTTCCGTTCCTTTTTTTATATTTGTAAATTCCTTAGTTTATGCCTCATGTATTGTTTCACACACTAAGAGCATTCACAGTAGAGCTTCCATATTATTGTGAGAGGGGCCTTCATATTATATAGAGTGTGTATAAGTGGTTGTGAGTAGAGGAGATAGATAATATATAGAGAAGTTACTGTTCATCAGTAAATTTGATATGAAACTGTTCATCCTCCATAGTTGTTTAATATTTTTTAAAGTGGTTGTGAGTAGAGGAGAGGGAAAAGGTAATGATAAAAGTAAAGAATAAATACTATTAAAAAGAAAGAAATAAGAAAAAGTAGTGTTTTTAGAGTAATTATGGAGAAAATATAGAGAAGCTACTGGGAATGCTCTAAAGCACTTTGCATATTCTACTTATAATTATGATAAAATTACACTTTGTGTCATTTATGTATCAATGAAATTATGAAATGTGTCTTTTATTTTATTTTTATTCATTTTATGTCTAAAATCTCTTTATTTATTACATATGGTGTCGTTTATAACTAACTGGGTTTAAAATCTCAGTTAACTTTAATACACCCAGGACATAATTGTCCATTCATGTCCCTCATCATCTTTCCCCCTATTATAATAGACCTGCATACAATTTTACACCCTAATCGACCATCTGAAACTCTAATCGACCAAAACAAGCTATTACCTCCTCCAATGGTAATAGAACAGTTAGATTAGAATAGTATATCATCATTAGACGGAAACTGCTCGCCATAAAAGTTCATTATAAGAATCAACACAGTTAGATTAGAACAGTGCTGCAGGATTTTAATAGATGTCGAGAGGTTACTATGTAACGCCCCAAAACCCGAACTTTAATTTAGTAGCATGTTTTAATGTGTTATGGCATGGGGTGAAATAACTAAGTACCTATCCTAGATAAATACACAAGTTATGTAGAAATTCAATAAAGATTGAGTCAATGTTGGAAGGGTATCAAACTAGAGGGACTAGATTTGGACATGGGGAAAACTAATGGGTTATAGATAGGGGAAAGTAAGATGTCAACATACACACTCTTGTGTATGTCGATCATCAAGAACACCCAAGACCCAACCCTTGCTCCTTCATCTCTAGCTCCAAATCAAGAGAAAGTAGAAGCCAAGATGGTGCATGAAGCCAATTATGGGTCATCTAAGGTTTTATACACACTAAGGTACCTTTAATTTGGCTTATTATGAGGTTATGTTTGTTTTAGAATATGGTGAAAATCTAGGGTTTATGTGAAAACATGAATCAAGGATGGATGAAGGTGTCTAGAGGTTGATAGACACTAAAGGAGCCATGATTTGTGATACTACATAAAGCTATGCTTAATTTATGTGCTAATTAGGTTGTTTTACACCTATGTTGGAAGTGGGTATTGCTCTTGGGGTAATCCAAGACCATTCTTAGTTAATTATTGAATGTATTGAAAAGGAATGTGATGATTTGCTATGTTGATAACTATTGATATGAATGGTATGTAATGTAGGGAAGAAATATGATGAATTGTGTTATGAGCTATGGAAGTATGCATGAAATACTTGTACAATGTGTTTTAAATGTTGTACGCACACCATGTGTTTGATGAAATGCCTAAATAGGTAAAATGTGTGAATTTGTATGCAAGACTCGACAAGTATGAAAGTAATGTGATAGTTGGTGCAATTGATAGTAGGTTGACATGTGGATTTCGTCTTAGAGAGAAATCATGTGTGAACTAGTTGATTGTATGTTTTGGTAGGAAGTATGCATTAGTAGTATGTACACTCTAACGCTTAAATACTATGATTGGAATGACGAATAATCTTGCATGATAATGAGATAGGAATGTGATGTTTATGGTGTGTTTTATGTGATCTAGTCATCAATGTGAACATATGTTCTAAGTAGGAAGTTTGTATAGTTGGAAGTTGACTTTCTGAAAAGTCAACAATGGATGACTAACATGGTTATGTTTGCTAATAGATTGTGGGATTGAGGAAATCATGTGATATATGTTAGATTATCTAGGTGACATACTTGATGATATGTTGGATTGCTTGATTGATAAACAAGGTGGTAGTTAATCATGTGATTTGCATATTAGTAGTTGACCAATGAAAGTCATGGGAACAAGTGAGTGTAAGACGATTGATAGTATGCGTAGTTGTGTATACTAACGGAATGGTGGGAATGATAACATGAATGCGTAGGCAACATGGGCTCAAGCACAAGTGGCTAATGGGTCAAGTGGAGGCAAGTAGCAAGCATCAACTTGGAGGACATAAGGTAAGTGGTTCTTATTCCACTTAGGATAATGAATCTTAACATGTATATGTGTTTGTAAGTAGTATGGGGACCGTGAGATGATGGAACGTAAATAACAAGGTTAAGGCTTGAATTGGAGTTTATAATGGTATGAACGTGGCTTCGAATGGATCGGCTCGGATGGGTCAAGAAGAAATGGAAAAAGAAACAAAGTGAGGAAAAAGTGCAGAGCCCACCGTAAGGGTACGGTGGCTACCGTACCCCTACGGTAGCCCCTGCACCCCTTTTTCCACCGTATGGCAGCCTATACCCACCGTAGGGGTTTTGAGGCCCACCGTAAGGGTACGGTGGCCACCGTACCCTTACGGTGGCCCCTGGGGAAAAATGTTATTTTCTATCACTTGTTGATGTTTTGCTTATGTGCGCGACCCGAAATTGCGTTTAACGCACCAATTAACATTGTTGGACCTCGTGTGGGGCCTTGTAAGGGTGTAGCATGTAATAGTAATGTTGGTTTTGTAGACATGATCGTAGTACGGAATGGTACAAGGGCGTGTAGTTTAATTGATGCATTCTTCGACGGCATCAAATACGGTAAGTAGATTACCATGATTATGTAGATTGTAGATGTGATGTACATATGGGTTCTCATGCTCGGGTTAGAGGGAGAGAGTTACTTGTATGTATGGTGGTATCATAGGCGGAAGTTGTATGCTTGTATGTATTGTAGAATTATACGAAGGACTTGTATACTTGTATGTATGGTGGTATTATAGGTAGAAGTTGTATACTTGTATGTATGGTGGTATTATAGGTTGAAGTTGTATACTTGTATGTATGGTGGTATTATAGGTAGAAGTTGTATACTTGTATGTATGGTGGTATTATAGGTAGAAGTTGTATACTTGTATGTATGGTGGTATTATAGGTAGAAGTTGTATACTTGTATGTATGGTGGTATTATAGGTTGAGGTTGTATACTTGTATGTATGGTGGTATTATAGGTAGAAGTTGTATACTTGTATGTATGGTGGTATTATAGGTAGAAGTTGTATACTTGTATGTATGGTGGTATCGTAGGTGGACATTGTATGCTTGTATGTATGGTGGTATTATATGAGGAAATTGCATGCTCGTATGTATTGTGAAAACTTACGAAGGAAGTGTATGCTTGTATGTACTGTGAGAGTATAAGGAGGAAATTGTATGTTTGGACATATTGTGAGGTTATTAACCTTTGTTTGAGAATGATGAAAATGTAGGTATATAAGCATGATTTGCAGGAGATGTGGAGATTCGGGTCGGGGTAACCCACCCGAACTTGAAGGAAGGATCTTAGACAGGATCACAGACTATTGTGGGATGCTACTTCCGCATCATAAGTAGATTTTATAAAGTTACCTATTGAATTAACGGATTGGTTATGTGGTGATTGCAGGATGACTGGTTTACCAAGTAGAGCAAGGGATGGAGATCGAGCGAGGAGGCGGATTGTACGTGGTTACGGTCTTCTGATCTAGTAGAAAGGAGTCACGTCGATTGTATTACTAAATATTATAAGATGTAACACAAAAAATACTTAGAAGATTCGGTTTCTAAACATTTAAGTTGTTTTTAAAGAAATGAATTTTTCGGTTGGTATTTTCCGCTGCGGGTTATCTGTAAAACAGATTTAGGGTGTTACATACTAAAGCTGTAATTGGAAACCGAAAGGAAAATAAGAGACTCAAAATTCTTGAAACTTCCTTGTATTTGGGCCGTGAATATGTTTGTTGCAAGATTTAAACCTTTTAACTTCCTGCAAGAAACAAGATCGGCAAGAATCGTTCCCGAAAAGTTATTAGTCCCCAGATCAACTGAAGTGAGATTATCCATCGCCGAGCAGTTGAAATTCATTGAACCATCTAAAGAACTGTTTCTCAAGTTCAGTGAAGAAATAGTTTGCGAATTAGTCAACGATCGAGGCATCTCACTAAAATAATTCATAGCAAATCTAAGATCACGAATTCGGGTCAAGTTAACATATAAACCAGATGGAAGTAAACCTCTAAACAAATTATCAGAGACATCCAACACTTGAAGTGCAGGCAGATTAATACTAACAGGTAACTCCTCAATGAAATGATTACTACTCAAATCTACTACTTCAAGATTTTAATGATGAAATAATACAACAGAAATAGGGCCTTTAAGATAATTATGTGAAAGAGTAAGGCTTTTGAGATGAGCTAAATAAAGAACAGAATCAGATAAATAACCAGTTGATATTTTCTTTGGTCGATTAGGGTGGAGGTCTCGCTCAGTATCATAATTATTTGTTTGACGAGGGTTTGGACTCCTCATTGCATACAAGTAGAAGTCCTCTAGTTGTTGTTGTGGTGTTAATTAATGCGGCGTAAAAAAATGTGGATAAAAATTGGGTTGGCTTTGGGGTTGTTGGTATTGTGGGAATTGTTGGAATTGTGGGTAAAATGGTTGTGGTGGTGGTTGACTTTCTCGAAAATTTATCACTGGCCTATAGGGTTCACCATACCCGAGCTCGAACCCAAACCCAAACCTCTACCTCGACTACTAGAACCGCCCACTTTAGATTTCGAGGTTCCACTCCCACCCTTTGAAACACTCTTTGATTTCCTTGGATCCATTTGTTTGTGTTTTAAAGTTATTTAGTTAAACAAATCTTTGTTTGTGTGTTTTTTATTTAAATCGTGTACATTTTTATAGAATTTGAATGTAACGGTAAAAAATTGTTACCATTTCATATATTAATAAATTCAAACGGTCAAAAAGGAATAAAATAAATACCTGAAATTGACCGTTGCATTTAATTATCAACGTTTACCAGCCCGTTAACTAGAACCAAAATTTGGTTCACGGGCCACTACCAACATTGGTGGTGGCGGTGTTACCGTGCTGCTAGTGGGGTACCCGTGACCAATTCTGGTGGCGTCCTGTCCCCCTCATTTGCCAAACACTTTTTTTTGTTTAACTTATTAATTTTTTGGAAAAGTAATAAGTTATAAGGAGGTGGAAATAAGGAGAGCTGCTAGTAATTTTGTAATCTATTGCATTCTAAATTTACATCAATATTTATCATCAAACTCGGACCCCTAACCATTGGAGAACAACATCATTCAACATACGTACATTGGCAAAACAAGGATTTTACTTATTACTTTCTTTAATTGAAAAATATTTAACGAGATAAAAATTTTTAAACGTCAAACTAACATATTCCTAAACTAGGTTACAATCTTATGTATTACACTGGTTGATAAATGTAACATTATATGTTACAATCTCGTCCCAGTGGTTTTAGAAAAATTTCTATATCAGTCCAAAATCAAAATGTGTGTTACATCTGTCCCTAACGTTTCTCAAAATGTGTTAGATTAGTCCAAAATCCTAACAACTTAAATTTGATTGTTAATTTCGGAATGATCTAGCAATTTCTCAAAACCACAGGGACGAAAATGGCAATTCCACATTTTTGTTTTCTTTTTCATATTTTTTAATTAAATAATACTTTTTATACCTTTTTATCATTACATGTTCTATGTCATTCACTCACTTCCACTTTCAAAAATATTAAAAAATAAAGGGAGAGGAACAATGTTCCCTCAAATATATAGATGAACAGAGAAACAACTTGTTGCCATAACCTCCACCATCGGAAATCACCAGCTCTCCCCCCATCTCCCTTCTCTCGTCCGGTCTCTCTAGGTCTTGATGATGTTTTAGCTCTCTCTCTCTCCCCTCCCTGTCTCTACGATTTATGTCAATAACTGAGGTGGTGGTGGTTGGGGGGGGATGATAGGGGCTAGTGATGGTGGAGAGTTTTTAATAAAAGGGGAATATAATACAAGTGTAATGATTAAAAATTTAAAAAATCATAGAACATGGAAAAAATTATTATTTTACACTTTCGATCAAAGTGTGTTTAAAGTTTGTGTGATTTATTGTGATTTTTAGTGTAATTTGATGGATGAAGATAGGGTGCTGGATATGAATGCTCTTATATATTAGTTTTCTGAAATAGGTAAAAAATATGAAAAAGAAAATACAAATACGGAATTACTCTTCCTCTCCATTTATTTTTTAATATTTTTAAAAGTGGTTGTGAGAGAATGGAGGGGAAAATGTAATGATAAAAGGGTATAAAAAGTTATTTAAATAAAAAGAGTTAACTGCCAAATTCGTCCATGAGGTTTGGTCCAGTTTGCTGCTCCAGTCTAAAAAAGTTTTTTTCTTTTTTGCAATTGAACACCTGACGTTTGGATTTTGGTACTATTTCCATCCATTTTGCTAAATTCGTCTATATTCATCGTTAAGTCAAGACTATTCTCTCTCTCATCACAGTCTCCATCTCTTCTCTCTTGTAACCTCACCACGGGTAACGATCAATCAACCACCACCTCTAACCTCATCACATTTATCTCTGTCGTAGACCACCACATTCTCCTTAAACCCACCACCGTTGCATCAACTCCAGATACCACCACCTAATCTTCAACCACCATCTGAAACCACCAACAGAGAGTTGTCGCCGACCACCACCCTGACTGGAGACTAACCACCACCACCACGAGAAATCAACAGATAAACTAAGTTTTATAACACTAGAACTAAACACAAACCATGACCCTAACAAACCAACACCATTGATAACACCAACAGAGAGCTGCCGCGGTGACGTCATTATTATTGGGGAAGGTGAGGCAAACACCCAGCCGTCTAAGGATGTGGCAAAGAAGGTTTCGCGGTGGCGGCTTTGACTGGATCTGAAAAAACATGTCTCGGATCCCATCGACGGTTTCGTGTAGACGAAGACGGGAAGTCACGTATCTCGGATCTGACGACGAAGACACGTATTTCGATAGTTTTCCCTATTATCGACCAACGAGATTTGGGAATGTGAGATATGAGATGTGGGTGTATAGGCATGTGTGTATCATTCATGGAGTACATGTGTGTGTGTATTATTCAGTTTCATTGAAAGGGTGTGTTGATGATGGTGAAGGGAAGGATGATGAGGGAGATGAGGTTATTGATGATGATTGGCAGGAATATGAGGGTCATGGTAACTATACATCCCCCATTTTTATCTACACACCCTTTATATGGGACGTATGGCACCATACACCACCTATATGGGGTGTATGACACCATACGCCCCATATAGTTTAACTTTAATCATTAAATGCAGTCAACCTTGGAATATGTGTAGTCAAAAGGTTCTGTATACGCCTCCTGTGATGCCATACGCTTTATATGGTGTCTATATGCCTCATATGACCTCATACGAGGCATATAGAAGTACAAGGCACAAGTTTCTATGCCAGGCATGTTACCTCGTACTTGTATACGCCTCATGTGATCCCATAGGCCCCATATGTTTCTTTATATGCCTCATATGACCTCATACGAGGCATATAGAAGTACGAGGCACAAGTTTTTATGTTAGACATGTGACCTCGTACCTGTATACGCATCCTATGATACCGTACGCAGCGTATAGGCCCTTTCTGGCTTGTTTCGTCGACAAAACTCCATGTTTTCCGGGAGGTGACATTGTATCCATACGTGGGGTATGTAGCCATACACCCCATATGATTGTAGTATTTGATTGCAGGAACACCTCGCCTGTTCTTCATGGAGCCACGTAACATACATTTAACACTAAAATAAGGGAACTCAAAGAACGTTTCTATTCTGAAAGACATACACAATGTTATAAAGAAGATCAAACAAAAAACGCAAGGCGGTCAGAATTCAATGTAGAGATTGGAGAAGTTGTTGCACGACAAAAAATATATTTATTACACGCAGGAAAATCCCTCCACAGATGAGGTGATGGGGGGGGGGGGGTCTTTGTCCATCCCCACTCGTACGAGCGGCGACGTGCATTCCCTCCTATGTTGATGATCGACACGACCTACAAAACAACCATCTATAGACTTCCATTTGCTCAAGTTGTGGGTGTGGCCTCGACACACAAGACCTTTTGTATTGCTCACGCATTAATAGCGAAAGAACAAGAGGAAAACTTCATATGGTTGCTTTTAAAAGATTAAAGACATGTTGCAAAAGGTGCAATTCCGAAATAACAAAAATAGTTCCACCAAGCCCGAAATTTCGATTAGATTGGGAATGTCAAAAATATTGTAATATCATTGTAAATTTTTTGTTAGTAATATATTTTACTTAATGTAGTTTATAACATTTTATTTAAAAAAAAACGAACCCATACGTACGTTTAAGTATTATGTTGTAGTTAGAAAAAAAGGACAAAACCAAAAAAAAACAAACAAACATTCGTTTAAGTATTCTTTTATAGTTAAAAAAACAAAACAAAAAAACCACATACGGCGTATGTGTATACATGCCCATATAGTTAGAGCGGGATTCCCAAAAGTTAATTTTGGATTTCCGCCTACACCTATATGCCGGGTATACGCTCTATTTGTCTTATTTGATTTGGGTCGTTACTTAAAGTTTTGTTAAACTTGTTAAAAATGTTAATAATAAACAACAAACATCTAAAATGACGTATTATTTACTAAGTTTAACGTATAAGTTGTTTGTAAGATGTTTAAAAAAAATGTGTGTGTCATTAAGAAAATAATTCGTAATTTTTTACAAAGTATAACTTGTAACATATCTATGTTGTGTACCGAACGTATAAAAGTTTTAAAAAATAAACGTGCTAACCAAGGAAAACCATAATTTCTTCTAAAAAATTCAGACATAGCATATGGGGTGGGCATATAAGATGATTGATCTAAGAGCATTCAAAACCCACCCACCAAACCCCCCCCCCCCCTCCCCATCTTTAAAGTTTAAAAAAACCTACCAAAAACACATCACAACCCATCCACCATTTTATACACCATCTCGGACCCCCCCCCCCCAAAGCCTCAGAAAACTTTGGCGAATGCCCTCTTTGGCAAAATCGCACAGAGCTTGGGTGAAACTTTTGATCTGTCCCCCCGCCAAAAGGCAGTTATTGAATGCTTGCAAAGCCCCCATGCCCAAGATTTCCTGAATGTTATCCCAATTGAAGGTTTGGGCCAAACCATGTCTAGGGTTGAATACAGGGCAATTCTTAAATATCGTTTGGTGATCCCCATGTACCATGAAGATGAATTTTGTCCGATTTGCCATAAGGCATGCTTGGACAAATACGGGGAACACGCGGTTCACTGTAAGGAGTTGCCTGGTTTCAAATATAGGCATGACTGGGTCCGGGACGTTCTTTGGGACATTTTAAGAAGGGCTGGGATCTCAGCCAAGAGAGAGGCTCCTGTGAATTTCCTCTCGGACCCCGCTGACGGGAGATCCACCCTACGTCCAGCAGACCTGCTTGTCTTTGGGTGGGCCGGGGGGAAACACGCTTGCGTTGACCTAACAGGTGTATCTCCCCTGGTTGGTTTGAGGGATAGTGGTTTTTTAGCAGGGCAAGCGGTGCGGAAAGCATAGGCGAAGAAAGTTGAAAAGCATGCTAAAGCTTGCGAGGAGAACCAACACGTTTTCGTTCCCCTGACATTTGATACCTTTGGCTCTTTGGCACCGGAAGCCATCCGGTTCCTGACTAGAGTCCAATGGGTTATTCATAGCAATGTCTCGACTTTGGGGGGGCATGGGTTCGTTTTTAGTAGGTTAGGGTTTGCCATCCAGAATGGGTTGGCGGCGCAGCTTGTTGCCCGCCTGCCCGCTATCTTAATGTAATTAGTCGCGTTTATGTGTTTATGAATGATAATATTCGAATTCGATTTAAAAAAAAATAAAGTAAAACCTTATATGGAGCGTATGGTGTCATAGATGTGTATAGATACGAAGAATAAGACTAAATGGTGTGGGATCGGGGAAGGGGGACGGGGTGGTGAGGTGGCGCTCGGGGTCTCGGGGAACACCGCCCCCCCCCCCCCCCCCGTTTTTTTTCCGGTGAGATAGTGGGGAAAAGCCCGCCCTCCCCGTGTGTTTTGATTGGACAAAATTTGGAGCCGTTGAAAAAAGGGGGGCCCACCCCAATTGACCGTTGCCTTTTTTAAAAAAAAAAAAAAAATCAAAAATTTACTTTATATATATATTTACCATTCAAATCACAATTTTCATCCAATCCTTTTAACCAAACCACCAAAATTTATAAAAATTCTACCATTCTTCACCAAAAAAAATTACCAATGGATCCAAGGCGTTCAAACCCGCAACCCTTTAACCCGAACACCCCCGCTACTCCTTCGACACAAGCTCCAAACTTTCCTTACTCCACTACACCGCTCGACCCTATGTCATTCGGGTTTGGCCATTTTACTCAACCCCAAAACCCTTGGCAAATGCAACAATTTCATATGCATATGTCACACCCGAACCCGAATCAAATGCCAATGCAAATGCAACTATTTACGGTTTAAAAAAAAATTAAATTATATGTTTTTATACATTTTTTATAAAAAAATAATTATGAAATATAAAATATATAATCAAAAAAAAAGGAAAAAGAATAAAAAAAGGAAGGGGGAATGGGGGAATTGGGGGAAGGCATTTCCAAACTTTGGGGGAGGAAATGAGGGAAATGATGTGGCAATTGGGGGAGTTGGGGGAAAGGGGAGGCACACCAAATAGTCTAAGAACGTTATTAAAAACCCACTATAAACGCGTATAAAATATTGTGACGAGAACATTAAAATGCACGCGGTTATTTTCCCAATATAAACAACCACCGACGGACACTAGTCAATTTATTGAGTCGGTCCCTCATTCGTCACTCCTTTAATTTTACACTATTATAAATTCAAAGAACCCCATAAAGCAGAAGTATATCTCACTAAAATACTTCAAAGAAAAAGAAGTAGAATAAGTCCAGAAGAGATTGTTTGTTGCCCACATTAAGCAAAGGGTTAAAGATTTAAAGCAGTCTGTTATCTTATATAGATACATAGATCTGTCTCTCTATTATTTTCTCTCTTCTGTTCTTTGCATAACAATGTTGGAACAGAGGATCAAAGCGTCGTCGTTTTTGGTGTCGGTGATTTTTCTTCTTGTTTTTGTTCTCCAGTTGGTCAATGGTGAAGACCCATATAGGTTCTTTACTTGGAATGTCTCTTATGGTGATATTTACCCTCTTGGTGTTAAACAACAGGTTACAAATCTTTTTTTTGACTCGCTTCGAGCTTTTAGTGTCACCTTGTTTCATTACATTATTTTTTTTAGTAATGTTTGACATTCTGTTTGTGGGTGCAGGGGATATTAATAAATGGACAGTTTCCAGGCCCACTGATTGAGTCTGTTACAAATGATAATTTGGTTATTAATGTTTTCAATAGTTTGGATGAGCCATTTCTTCTTTCTTGGTTAGTTTTTTCACATTATTTGTGTGTTTTTGCTTTCTAGAATTTTGTTTTAGTGACTTATTATGTATGCTTTAGTGACTTGTACTCATGTTACTGTTGCTTGAGCTGGGCTTTTAATTGCATGCTTTAATGACTTGTACTTGTATTAATGATTTTCTAAGATTAGCATTTTGGGTTTACGCGTTGTTCTTGGTTAACATGCTGTAGCCACCCTGTACAGCTGTACTCAGATTGTACCGGCCTTGAGGGTGTAAACGAGTCGGCCCAAACTTGACTAGAGTCGAACTCGGCTCGTTTAACTTATGAGAACTCGTGCTCGACTCGTTTCAAGCTACATTTCCTGGCTTGAGCCTCAAGCTCGGGTCGTGTATTATTTATTAATTTATTTATTACATTTTAGTTTTTATTTTTTTATATTTTAATTATAATTTTTGTATATAGCATAATATATATTATTTAGTTAATTTTATCATAATTAAATTTAAAATATATATTTTATGTATTAAATATTATTTATATAAATAAAAGGATCTTAGGCTTGCAAGGCGATCCGAGCTCGATAAGTTAACTTTGAGGTCGTTTATTAGACAAGCTTATTTTTTAGGATTGAGGTTGTTTAAACTCGGCTCAATTCGAGCTTTTAGCGAGTCGATCTCGACTAACTCACAAGCAGTTTGGCTCGTTTATACCCATACCATCACTGCTTCTTGAGTTGAATGTTTTTCTTACCTGTACTCGGTATTACTGTTTCTTGAGTTGGGTTGTTATAGATTGTAAGTTGTAACATTTGAACTTGTTAACTGGAGTAGGAATGGGATTATGCAAAGAAGAAACTCATGGCAAGATGGTGTTTTCGGTACAAACTGCCCGATCCCACCCGGCCGAAACTTCACTTACAATCTTCAAGTGAAAGATCAGATTGGTAGCTTCTTTTACTTCCCATCTCTTGCATTCCACAAGGCTGCAGGAGGCTACGGTGGCATCAAAATCGCTAGTCGATCCGTTATTCCAGTCCCCTTCCCACCTCCAGCTGGAGATTACACCGTACTTGCTGGAGACTGGTTCAAGCAAAACCACACTGTAAGTTTAAAGTATATGAAGTTGAGTGTAGTCCAACTTTTTAGTGTAACGCCTAGCTGAAAGTGAGCCGGTTTGTGTTTGAATTTGAATTTGCAGGATCTAAAAGCGATATTGGACAACGGGCATGATCTTCCTTTTCCGGATGGTCTTCTGATTAACGGACGAGGATCAAATGCATTTACATTTAATGTTGAACAAGGTTTGTAAAGTTTAAATCTTGAACGGATCGTTGCGTTTATACAGTTATATATAAATAAGATTGTTTTGTTTGAATGATTTACGGCAGGTAAAACTTATAGGTTTCGGATATCGAATGTTGGTTTGACTACTTCCATCAACTTCAGAATCCAAGGTCATAAGTTGGTTTTGGTTGAGGTTGAAGGAACTCATTCACTACAAAATACGTATGATTCGATTGACGTCCATTTGGGGCAGTCTTATTCGGTTTTGGTCACTGCTGACCAACCGCCTAAAGACTACTACATTGTGGTCTCGTCACGGTTCACCTCTCCAGTGCTCACAACTACATCGGCTCTGCACTACAGTAACTCAGCCGGTGGTCTAGATGGTCCACCTCCTGGTGGACCAACCACTCAAATTGACTGGTCGATCAACGAAGCCCGGTCACTCAGGTAAACCGCATAACTGGTTGATAAAATGTTTCAGTGAATGCAAAAGTCATATAAGTGTCTAATTTGTGGTACTTGATCATTTATGCTTCTACAGACGAAATTTAACTGCTAGCGGGCCGAGACCAAATCCTCAGGGTTCTTACCACTATGGAATGATCAACACCACTCGGACCATTAGGCTCGTGAATTCTGCACCCGTTATTGATGGGAAGCAGAGATACGCTGTGAATAGCGTCTCGTTTATTGCACCAGACACCCCGCTTAAGCTTGCTGATTTCTTCAAGATTTCTGGTGTGTTCAGCCTTGGTGGCATTCAGGATTATCCAACAGGTGGTGTTAGCCTTAAAACCGCTGTTATGCCGGCAGACTTTAGAGGATATGTGGAGGTTGTGTTTGAGAACCCTGAAGAGACCGTTCAGTCCTGGCACGTCGATGGCCACCACTTCTTTGTTGTCGGGTAATTTTTTTTTTTTTAATATTCGAGTATGCCTAAATGCAGCTAGTGATCCCAAATAACTTGTATGCTATTGTGACATCAACAGGATGGATGGAGGGCAATGGTCAGAGGCTAGCCGAACCGGCTACAATTTACGGGACACAATTTCTCGGGTCACCGTACAGGTAATGTCAATTAAAAGATGACAAATGAATTGCAAGAACACACACATATTGACACGTATAAAGGGGTGTTTAATGGGTCGTGTTTGCTGGAAAATCCTAAATTTTAACATAACTCGCAAATCGTGTCAAACACATGAACTTGGTCCGACACTAGTTTTTGCGGGTTGACATGAACACGACCCACTTAACAGGATATTTTTCTTTCTTTTTCCATATTAATACTCTTAAAATTACAAATTTACAACAATACACAAGTATATAGAATATACGAATTAAGTTTATACCATGAAACCTGAATAACTTTTAAATTCTGACATAAAAAACCCAATCAGTTTATGTTACAAGTGTAACTTTTTTTTTTCAAAACATAAAAAAAATAATAACCGGTTGATCAGGTCAATACCATTTATAATCCTGTCCAAAGAGTTTAGAATAGGTTGATGGATAGGCACACATAATTATGAGATGGTACATCTATACACATACATTGATGCAATGCTTGATTTTTCGGTTGTGACCATGTGCGCATATTGATGATGACGTTTATAATTTCTTACATTTGTTTAGGTGTACCCAAAATCATGGACCGCGGTTTACATGCCATTAGACAATGTGGGAATGTGGAACGTGCGGTCAGAGAACTGGGTTCGGCAGTATTTAGGTCAACAGTTTTACCTTCGCGTTTATTCGCCTGCTAATTCTTGGCGAGACGAAGCTCCTATTCCAAACAATGTTCTTCTTTGTGGACGGGCAGTAGGACATCAACCTTGAACTTTTTTTACAACATAAGCATTTGTTATGATTAAGGCTATGATAAATATAATCGATACATGTTATTCAGTTGAGTTTGATTAAGGCTTTGATAATTGATATTTGTTGAGTTACCAACTTTGGTTATGTTTTTTTAATTATTCATTATATAACATTTATATTGCTATATTGGTAAAGTGAATTAAAAACTTTAATGCATTATCATGTTACATTAACTATAACTGTAATATTCCATTTGACCGTGTTAATATAACCTCGTATATACTCTTAATTTTTCTTTTTGGAATGGAGACAATCACACTCATCGGACCTACTCATAATTCATTAACATGTCAAGATACCATTAAGTTATATGCCCTTCAGTAAGTATTCATGATTACTTAGGGTCGTAGTAAGCTTACGCTTTGCGATGGAAGGCATTCTTTTGTGTGGTGCGGTGGTGATTTAGTCAATATTATGTTGGTTCATTGCGCACAAAAAATTCAATTAGTATCGTTTCGGTTCGTTTATGTCCCATTGTAACAATAAACAAACGCTAATCCACTTGGTTACAATGTTGCTTTACACTGCCAACCCTTAATAGGGGCGGTTCAGCCGACGGCCCCAGGCCCGAAAACCCCGAGGGCCCAAAGGTTTTTATATTTGAAAAAAAATGTGTATATATTTATGTGTTGTGGGCTATTGTGATTAATTCTTTTTTAACATCAACCCATATAACAAAGCTCAAAATCACTAAAAGTTTTAAACCAATCAAAACAAACTCAACCCAAATTGAAATTTAAACAACTTATAAACAATTTTATGGGGTGTGGGCCTAATATGTGAGGAGCGAGAGAACTGTATGATTCGCTTAAGTAAGTAAATTTTGATCATTATGATTTTTTATATATGATGATTGTGTTTATAAGTTATATGAGTCCGATTTATTTGTAGTGGCCCAAGACCTAAAACATTTTTTTATTTTCTCGGAGACGGCTCTATTGCATTAAAACAAAGTGGTCTCGAGTTTGATCCCCACAAACATCAATATTTTAGATAAATAAACCGAAAAATTAGAAACTGTTTAAACTTTGTTTTAATAGTATATAATAGAATTTTTCTAAAAATACCTTTAAGTAGTTTCGTAGAGCATAAACAAATAGACCTTCACATATACATTTCATGTAAATTTGGTAATTTGGGAAAAAAGAAAGAAAGAAAGAAGAATGACATCTACCCATCGGTTAGGTACATTTTAGCAATACCACATTATTGAACCTTTTCTTCTTTAATATATAGGATAAATATAGGATAATTGATTTTTATGGAGTAATTGTGGTTCATAAGAAATTAATGGTTGGGTCTATAATATAATCATTAATAAAAACCATAATAAATTACAGGTGGATAGCTGGTAAACGGGCAATAAACTGTGCCGCTACTCTTGTCTATAAGTTCAAAAAGTATGTTGTTAGGTTCATGTTTCTAAAACTTTTTTGTGTGGATGGTCCCGGACTAAATGGTGGTCTACATGGTTGTTAAAGGTTATCATGTGTGACACATATGGAAGTATAACCGTCTTTCTTCACATCTCTCTCACTTTTAATCTATTCTTTAAAACGAGACCCCTACCACTTTAGCCTATATTTTTTTTGGTTACACCATGTTTGTTATGGATTTAAAAGACAATATGCCAACCAATATGTACAAATAAAGATTGTTTACATCCGCTAAGAACTGTTTGGATTGGCACCCAAACACCGAACACGTTGTGTTTAATGAATTAGTTACAAGTTTGTGTAAGATTTCACCTGAACTCACGACACCGTGTATTTAACTCGTGAATTATGCCTTCTTTTTACTAATGTTTTGTTCCAATTTACTACGTTTAACCTCCATGATGACTTTTTTTTTTAAACAACAATGACGACATGTCAACCATCGTGACAGGGGTGATGTGGTTAAGGTCGACTACTTGACCACCGTAGTGGCTCTCCCATGCTTTCCTTCTCTGTTTTTTTGGACTTTTTTTAATTGGTTATGATGCATTGGTCGGGTGAGGCTTGTTGGAACTTGGGATTTTGGCCCCATGCTTCTGCCATTGATTGGATCTAGTATAAAACTGTACACTTTTATCAACATGTCTAGCCGAGGATAGGACCCAAGCTTATAATGAAATACATGTGAAATTTAATAGAAATTAATAATAAAAAAATTATAATAAAATTTTATTTTTTGAACGGATCTTCTATATCTATATACTATATTATATCCTGGAATCTTTCTGAGATAGACAAATATAATATAAAATGATAAAATACGTGTTATGATGTAACATAAAAAATTAATTTACTATAATATGAGAAAACAACAATTTTAATCATGTGAATAAGAATGAAAATGTATATCCAAAATAAGACGTATGTTTGGATGAGGAGCAGAGCTAGAAGCAACCATTGCAGAGCATTGATTGAGGCGGTAGTCTTGAAATGGTGACTTTTTTTTAGAAATAAGTGGTTTTAACCTATTAAATATAATTCTTGTTTAAACATCATTAGTGATGTGGCTAAACATGATTAATGAATTATCAAAACACATTGTGTTTTTTTTCCTGTATGAACAAAACCCACAAAAGTCATTTTTTTGTTGTTGTTTGTATCGCTCTATGGTACTCGTTGGAAAGATAATAAAACATTCGTTAATTTAGTGTAACTTTTTTTTTAAAAAAAAATCTCGTATATAAAAGTTATTAACGTTTTAAAATTGTGGGGGAAACATGTGAGAAAAAAGGCTTTTAGAAGGAAATCTTTCTCTTTCCAACGAGTACCATAGTGCTATCCAAAAAAGAAAAAAAAATGACCTTTTTAGTGGATTTTTGTTCATGTAGAAAAAAACACAATGAGTTGAGATAATTCATTAATCATGTCTAGGCAAATCACTAATCATATTAAGATAGTATATATGTTATTGATCCTACTATTACATATAAGAACCCACTAACTACATATATATTCACATATGTAGTCAGTTTGGTAAAATTTATTTTATTTTATTTTACAATAACAAAGTTGATGACAGATCATTGCTAATTAAGTACGTAATCTGCATGGCTATTGGATTGTGTAATGTTAAAAAAAAAAACTTTGAAAGCATTTATATATTGATAGACATACAAGTTCCATCAACAACATGTATATACTAGTGGGTTTATCCGCGCGTTGCAGCGGGATCCACAAATGGGTTGCAATACAACATTATGATACTTAGGTTTTTTGCCGCAAGTTACGCAAAAAGAATAGAAATGTGCACACTATGTTTTAACAAGTATTCGTAGCAAAAGAATAGAAATGTGCACACTATGTTTTAACAAGTATTCGTAGAAAGAAAAGAAAAAAAATGTGCACCGCCACTTACAACTGATTGCAGTTCCCCATAAAAACCATGTACCCGTTATTGAACAAATCTTAATAAACAAAAGGTATGTTACTGTAACAGACCAATATGAACATAAACATCACTTTGTGTAAGTTGTCCGGTCATTGCTTATCTACATAACCGTGCCATTGAAGACACCTTGCTAAATGATAAAGTTCATTTACATGACAAAAGCATGTAATAATAATATGATATTGTATAAACTATCATATGAAGGTCATTGTCCATTTAGAAATTAAAAGTTGTGATTTGTAAGTTTGTAATAGACTTGCCCAACTTGACCTAGCAGCTAAAAAATTGCCCAATGTAGCCATTGAGCCGAACCATCCCGTCCACTTTGCCGCTGGATAGACGCATATATATGAAAAGGGTTTATAATATAAGTATTATTATGACAAAGTTTTATAATTCATACAAGTTTAGCTGAGATAAAATTATTCATTGTGGTAATATAAATTATTATATTTCATCGCCATTATATGAAATTTTTTCAAAATATTGCTATCCCGTGTGTTTATTTAGTTTGGGTGAGTTCCATTTTCATATAAAACTTAATTATCTTCTAGGGACATTTAGGAAAGAAAAGTGCTAAAATTTAGAAAATTGTAAAGAAACCCTTGGTATGTCATCTCTACTTTGGACAATTTGAACATATTTACCTATGTCTCATCCTTTATAATGTAGTATAGATTATAGATATAGATTATATATAGTATGTGATTAAAACCAAATAATGTCATAGAAAATTTCAATGAATACAAATAGTAGCAATAATTTAAATATATAAGAAAACATATATTTATAAAACCAACAAAGCATGCAAGTAAATGCATTGTTTATGTGAAAGATGTTAATATTTTTTCATACACCATATATAGTAATTCCACTTTAAAAACATTTTTCTTAAAACATGATGTGTGGTCATATGGCACAAGTCCGTCTATACTACAACCGAAAACTATCTTTCTAAATAAACATGAAATTGTGGTGGATATCATCGCTGAGGTGAAATCGTGTAGTTTTTTGTGGTACAAACATAGAAATAAGGATATTATAGATATAGATTAATGGTAATTGAAAGTTATGATAAAAGAATATGTACAAGTAGGTTTTGCATGAATGGTAGAAAGGAAAAAATTACATGACATTTAGGTTTTAAGCATGAGACTTTTTCTATGCCATCTTAAAATTCATGTAAAATGATATGTGAAGAGTGAAGGCAATGAATGTACAAGTAACAATGCATCAAAGGGTAATATGAGAAAGATTTATATGACATTATAGGTTTAGGGTATGTTTGGCAAAACTAGCTGGTGGCTGGTAGCTGGAAGCTGGAAGCTGTTAGCTGCAAGCTGTTAGCTGGAAGCTGGTAGCTGGAAGCTTTTTAAATATATTTTGGTGTTTGGTAGAGTAGCTGGAGCTTTTAATAAAATGTATAAAATGACCAAAATAGGCATTATTAAAAGCTTGTAAGGAAAGTTTTTAGTTTATATTTAAAATAGAATGGGTATTTATGTCATTTACTCATTAAAAGCTTGTAGCTAGTAGGAGCTTTTTCTTAAACGCTAGTACTAATAGCTTTTCACTATAGAGCTTTTTCTCTAACCTAAAAGCTTCCAGCTCCTTCAACCAAACAAGGCTTTTTATTGAGTAGGAGCTTTTTCTTAAAAGCTTGAAGCTTGAAGCTCCTAAAAGCTCTTAAAAGCTCCTTGCCAAACATACCCTTAAAGCACGTGTTTTTTCAAATGCCATCTTAACTTTGACAATTTGGACATATTTGTCTATGCCTCCCCCTTTATAATGTAGTACTAGCTTAGTACCCGTGCATTATTATTCATAACGAATATAACTTATTATACAAAGGAAGTAAGTTACGATGAATGTTGGTTATTGACATTTTCAGATTAACGAATATTTTTCGGATTAAATTAATATTCTAAATAACTTGACATGATTTCTATCTATTTTACTAATGAGTGTTAATATAACTCTTAACAACTTATATCGAGGAGATTGACACAAAATGATTTGTGTAAACTGGTTACTTTTGCGATTCAATTAACCTTTTGAGACCTTTATCAATATATCCAACATAATATTAACATGTACGGAGTAATACCAAAACAAACAATCAAGTACCATGATAAAATAAAACCAATCATAATGTCATAGCTGCATTGGTAAGTTCACATATTAGCCAGTATTAAAAAAAAAAGATTACTATAAAAAAAACACGGAAAAAGACAATACGACGTAATTATCAAACATTAAAAATTTGTCTTTTGGCCTTGCGCTTCTTAATTTCTCGTTTCTTTAATTTGGAAACTGAAGTTAGAAGAAGGACCCCTTCAGTCTTGATGTAACTAAATGTGGCAATATTACCATTTTCTATTCCATTTGCCTTCAACCATTCACCCCAATTTTGAATAGCAAACCTAATTTCTTCTTTTGACTTTTCCATACGAAGCGACATTAGAACTTCAACACCGTCAAGATTCCTTACAATCATGTGACTGCCTTGTTCAGGTTCCGCCATCTTAACAACTGCCCTTGGCAGACGCTAAATAATGTAAACATATAATGATTTATAATGAAATCTAAACTAACATATAAGTAAATAAACTTTTTGAATAAATTAGTAAGGATGTTAATATAAAGAGGAAAAAAATACTCACAATGCGATTCCTAGCAATATTAATAGTGAAGTCATGATATTCTAAGCAGACCAAATATTATAAGCAGGACAAATTCAGATCGCCATTTTATATGACATATTAACCGCCAGCGAACGATATAGCTTAATCTAACAAATGTAAATATAAACTCAGGACACATATTGTAAGTAACAACAGTTCGATAAGAACCATCAACTGTTACATTCGTTGTAAAGATTTTCATTAGTTGTATACTCACATGTACAGGTATATGGCTACCATTATTGTTCTGGAACAAATGATGTTACTTACAATATATATTTAAGGTTTTCAATCATATAGCTTAATAAAACATATGTGCATATCAAGTCAGGACAACTACAGTCAAAATATTATAAGCAGGACAAATTCAGATCGCCCTTTTATATCACATATTAACCGCCAGCGAACGATATAGCTTAATCTAACTAATGTAAATATAAACTCAGGACACAATCAAACCAAATATTATACTCAGGACAAAAACAGGGATCCCCAATTTATATCACATAGAAACCGCCACCAAACGATATAGCTTAATAATACAAATACATATCGACATATAAAGTCAGGACACAATTCAGACCAAATATTAAACTCGGGACAAACTCAGATCCCACTTTTATATCACATATAAAGCGCCAATGAACGATATAGTTTCATACAACATATATACATATAAAGTGTTCAATAGAAAGTAATAAACTGCATTTAGACTGTAAAATATAAAAAATAAGAAAACAACTAAAAATTAAGAATAACAGCTAAGACATAAAAAGCCCTAATTTTTAAAAATAAAAAAAAATAATAATAACAGTTAAAAGGAAAAATACCATACCCTAATCCGGTTGATCTGAAGTAGAAAAACACGGCTAACGATTGAAGGAAAAAACGCCGGCTCCTGAAATTTGGAATGAAGGAAGTAAGGAACCCTAATTATAATAACATAATGTGGATTGAGTAGAAAAAACGTCTGATAAATGTAGAACAAAATGACGTTACCTGAATTTGTTGATGAAGTAATAGAGGAACCCTAAATCGCTTTTAGAACCGAAGGATTACATAACATAACACATAAAACGACGGCAATACATTATAGAAGATGTGGATTGAGATAAAGGATAAAAAGATCGATGATAATTGAAGGAGAATTAGACGCTTGAAGAATCAAATTTAAACCCTACATTTGATGTCGTTAACTTCATGAAAGAAAGAGAAGAGGAAAAGTTTTTTAGGTGAAATTTGTATCGTCTAATGAAAGAAAGAGCAGATGGAAACGATTTAGATTAATAAATAACAAAAACCCCTATTTTAATGGGACCACAATAATTAGTATTAAAAGTATCCATAACCCATTAGGAGTATCCATAACCCATTTTCATGACCCATTAAAATGAGCGGGAAAAAGTAAAATGAAGCCCTCACAAGGTGCCAAGTGTCCCTCGTCTACTTTTATTTATATATAATAGTAGATAGTATAGATATAGATATATCTAACATATGTCTTTCATATATAGCCTTAACTAAAAAATAAAAAAGTCCACACTTAGAATTAGCAGGCTTTAAGTTATCGAGTGTTGATCTAATACATTTTTTTTCCTAAAAAACGATTTATTCCTTTTACGTTACACACATTTTACCACTTCATATTAGATTTGTCTATCCCAGGAACCTTCCAGGAGATAATCTAGTAAAAAATATATATGTATATTCACGGTTTGGTGATTAGTGATATTCTAATATTTGAAATAATTATACGAAATTGAATATTTTAATGATACTTGTATATATGAGAAAATAATAACTACTATTACCTAGGTAAGAATAAATAAAGTTACAAAGTTTATAATAAGTTTGTAGAAGAAAATAAAACGGGAAATAGAAAAGAACAAAACAAACAGATCAAACGAAAACAAACATGCCAGAATTAGGGTAGTCATGAGCCGAGCCGATCTAAGCTTGTGTTTGGCTTGTTTACAAACCAAACCAAGCTGAGCGGCTCGTTTACAACCGAGCGAGCATTTTTCAAGCATAAATTTTTCAAGCGAACATTGAGCGAGAATTGAGTGGAGAGTAATTTGGACAACCATAAAATGGGATGTTTTCTTCGATATTTTCGTTGTCGGGTTACAACTAAAGTCGAACTGTCTGTTGATAACACTAATATTGAGGTCTGAGTGTCTAAGGATGAGGCTTAGATTGAAGCCGGTGAGGCGATGAGCATACCGCTGAGAACAATTACGATGAAAACAAGTTAAAACTTGATTCAACAATAAAATAGGCATAAAAATATCTATCTATACTACTATATAATGCATTCTAAATGGGCAATAAGGTAATTTAACTTTATTAGATGAGGGCATCATTGTAATTTACCTCAAATCTTAAAACATAATATACATTATTTAATATAAACTTCTAATTAATTAATACTTTATTAATAAACTTCTAACTAAATGAACTAAATGCATTTTCTTAAAAGTAATTTGTATACTTATATAAATAAAAAAAATAGGTAGAAATACATATATAATTAGAACAAAACAAAGATAAAGAACTTCATAAAAACAAAATAAGTAATAGCATTATGTTATTACATATAACTAAGGAGCAAATAAATAGACTTAAAGTTATCTATTTTTTAATATTATACCATTGAAACGACACATAAAATTGAAAATATTATATTCTTTAAATTAAAGTAACATTATTAATTATATGTAATAAGGGTAAGTTATTTAGTAGTTTATCATATGCATTATATTTCTTTAAATTAAAATAGCAATATTTATATGATATGTAATAATATTAAGTTATTTAAGTGTTTATCCAATGTTTAAGAAATATAACTTGTCGACTAAATCCAACTATAGATTATACTTCTTTTTTTACTGACAGTCCTAAAAAGCATCGTATTACTTACTAGAAACATTATATAAAAAATCACCCTTGCACAGAATACAATTTGAAGGTACGTGAGGAAATGGACTTGTTGCAATTATTACTAAATATTCATATTGGTTCAAGTTTTGTATTCATTCTTCTGAATACATGAAATTGTTGAAACTAATTGGATGATGAAGTGATGTTTTAAGAAACTTATATTTCAACTTCTTTGACAATAAAATAGAAAAAAAAGCCCAAAAAGCTTCTATTACATTAAATTAGCCTAGAGATAACCCCTTTTATTGTTCGTGTTGAAAACAAGTTTTGTTTCTTTTAAGTCCTTTTGGCCAAATCGGCACGGGCTAGAAACCAGGATGGACCAAAAATAAACCAAACATCCTAGGACCGACTGGCGTTGGGGGAAACTAAAGCATTTTTTTATTTTTACAATATTTCAATTTTAGGTTTTTTATTAGTGTTATTGTTACTATTTCGTCTACATTTCCATTTAACTTTCATTTAAAATTGGTTTGTCCTGCCGCAGAACGCAGGATCAGTTCTAGTATTAATAGTTAATTGATGTCTAACTAAACTAGTTAGGCAATTTAATTAAATAGTGGGCTAAAATCCAAACTCAAGTTGGGCTAAATTAGTAATTAAATAGTTTGAGCTATTGGACAAATAGTTAATTTGGGCTGCAAGTTAAAAGTCATAAGAACTCAAATGGGTTTATGGCTTAGCTTAATGGGCTGTGCAGTTCGTTTACGAAGTAATAGAGAAAAGGGTTTATTTTTAGGTGTGCACAAATCGTTTTCTATTCTTTAAAAAAAAAGAACCCGGTTTCGTTATTAACCGGTTTTAGACCCTAAAATCCATAACCTATTACAAACGAACAGTGTATTACAAACCGGATAATCTATTACCGACGAGACTCTACTAAAGATAACACCGAATTTTCAGCTTAGGAGAACCCAAGAGGTTTCACTACGTCCAGAATTGTACACATTCATAACATATTACATTTTTTACTTCTAAAATCTCACAACATACCATGTCAACATGAAAGATGGTTAACTAAAATCTCACAACATACCATGTCAACATGAAAGTTGGTTAACCAAAAATCCGAAAAACCAAAGAACCAAATTTAACCAATGGTCGGTTTTAGGTGTTTTGTTAACCGATCTTTTGGCTTAGTTTTGGTTAACACATATTCACAAAACCGCAGTGGCGGATCCAGAGGGGCCCCCTCGATTTGGAAAAAAATGAAAATTTTAGTGGAAAAAGTTGAAAAATTAGTAAAAATCAATGAAAATCTACGAAAGGAACCCCATGAAAATCATTCCTAGATTCGCCACTGCAAAACCGAATTAATAAAGAGGCATGTTATTTACACAAGAACAAAAATTAGGTTTGCACAACCCTCTACGGGCCGTAGAGGCCTCTACGGCCCGTAGAGGGTGTCAGTGCATTAAATGCAAAACCCTTTATGGGCCGTAGAGGCCTCTACGGCCCGTAGACATGGGGACCATCAATGAAGAGACTGACTTGCAGTGTGTCAGTCTGAAAAGTAACCCATCTACGGGCCGTAGAGGCCTCTACGGCCCGTAGACAGAGATAGTCCTCTACGGCTCGTAGAGAAGATGGCCTCTACGACCCATAGATGGCCTATACGAGCATTTTTCAGCCATCTATGGGCCGTAGAGGCCTCTATGGGCCGTAGAGAGTTTTTTTTTTTTTAGATTGTGTTGGAATGGATGTGTTGAGTTTTTTATAAAAAAAGTAAAATAGCATAAAAATATATATTTCTCACTTAATAAGAATTTAGTACTAGATTATACCCCAGAGTTGAGAAATGTAACATGACATATCAATTTTACATATGAAATAGAATGATAATAAAACACTCTTTAACAAAAAATAATACTCTCAAACAAAACAATACCTAATTAGACATCTTTATCTTAACCATAAATTGTTAGTCTAATATCAAGCAGCGGAAATACATCCGTAACAATCTTATAGAACACGCTCTTGATTCCTACTAGCTAATATAGGCTTACACAAACAAAGAAGACCCAATATGTTACGTATTAAATGAAAAAAATAAAAAAATTGTAACTGTCGATACGGTTGGAGTTTCAGGGACCCGAATAAAGGAACTGGAAGACCCAATATGTTACATATTAAATGAAAAAAAAATTAAAAAAATTGTTGTTTATGCTATTTTACTTTTATAATACGAAATGAAATTTTTTTTTTATAAAAAACTCAAATAATATGCTTAAAACTAATAAAAAAACACTTAAAAAAATAACTACGGCCGTATAGGCCTCTACGGGCCGTAGATGTTTTTTATAAACGGGCCGTAGAGACCCTTATGGGCCGTAGAGAAGATGGCCTCTACGAGCATTTTTAAGTCATCTATGGGACGTAGAGGGTTTTTTTTTTTTTTTTTTTTTTTAAGATTGTTTTGGAATGGATGTGTTGAGTTTTTTTATAAAAAAGTAAAATACCATAAACAAATTTTTTTTTCACTTAAGAATAATTTAGTACTAGATTATACCCCGGGAAAGTCCCGGGGTTGAGAAATCTAATATGAAATATCAATTTTACATATGAAATAAAATGATAATAAAACGTTATTTAACCAAAAATAATACTCTCAAACAAAACAATTGTCTGTATAAACTAGGGGTGTGCATGGGTCGGTTTGGGTCGGTTTTTACCATTAACCATAACCATAACCGCTATTTCGGTTATGGGATTTTCGTAACCATAACCATAACCAAACTTCGGTTATGGTTAATCGGTTATGAATTCGGTTATGGTTCGGTTATGGTTATTTCGGTTATTAACCAAAAAAATCAACCAAAGCTGACTTTCGGCTAAATTATAAAATTAAAAGCCTATGGGTCTTAAAAACTCAGAACCTACAATGATAGACTTAGCTTGGGTTATTATTTATAAGTTAATCAAGACTACACTTTCTAGTTAAAGTACCAATGTGAGATCCCTTATAATAAGATATTAACAAAAAAACATATTTAACCCCTTGGTTATAACTTACAATTTTAATTCATCATAAAAAAAAAAAATACTACATCAATATCATGTTGTTAATAACTTACTTTTATTATAGTAAAAAAACCTCTATATAGTTAATATAGAACATAAATCTATTACATAAACTTAACAATACAAGTTCGGTTCGGTTCGGTTATATCGGTTAACCAAAGCTTCATAACCATAACCATAACCGCTCGGTCGGTTATAGAAATTTCATAACCATAACCATTGGTTATGTTGGTTATCGGTTAAAATCGGTTCGGTTATGTCGGTTATGGTTCGGTTATGTCGGTTATGGTTAATTTTGCTCACCCCTAGTATAAACTAAATTCCATACCTAAAAAAACTATTAAATTTAAAAACAAAACTGAAGAAATGACTTATCTATCCAATTAAAGTTACTATTGGAACAATCAAAAGTAACAAAATTCAATACCTAATTAGACATATTTATCTTAACCATAAATTGTTAATCTAATATCAAGCAGCGGAAATAAGAACTCAAAAATTTTATATAAAAAAAATTGTTGATTATGCTATTTTACTTTTTATAAAAAAAAACTTAACACATACATTCTAACACAATCTAAAAAAAAAAAAAAACTCTCTACGGCCCATAGAGGCCTCTACGGGCCATAGAGGGGATCACAATCATTGGTAGTGAGGACTGAACCTCGTACCTCGTTTTTCATGTTTATCTACAGCCCATAGAGGCCTCTACGGGCCGTAGATAAGTCAAAATTTGATCTCTACGGCCCGTAGAGGCCTCTACGGGCCGTAGACCGTAGAGGCCTCTACGGGCCGTAGAGGGTTGTGTGAATGAAATTCACCCTTGTGTGAATATCCGGAGCCTTAATAAAAGCCAAATAGATCCACCATATTAAGTGATTTAACCGAGTCAAAATAGATTCTCCTCATGAAATACAATGAAGTTTGTATTAAATCAAGTTGTTGGTCAAAACAAGATTAAGAACATTGAGTTCCTTTTTAAAATTTGAGATGGGGGCTGTTAAAACTTAAACGTACCTCCCTCTCATTTATTTTTACTGAACATACCCCTTTCCTTAAGTTTTACATTAACACAACTCAAACCTTTTTATATTTATATTGCCCATTTTTAATATTCTCTTATCAACTAAAAAAAGCTTTTTTATGTTTTATTAAAATTTTTAATGTTTTTTAAGAAAATATTTTATTGTTTTAAAACTTTTTCTTTTAATTTTCCTAATTACGTTTTTTTTCTTATTTCGAACAAGGAAAACACTTTTTTCTAAACATTGATTAAATTACATTAGAAAGCTTTTGCAAATGATTTTTGGTAATAGTTTTTATGATTTTTTAAAAAGATCTAATCTTTTATTAATGAACTATAATGGTTAGCTCACCCCCTGAAAGCGCCTCGCTTAGGCCTAAGCGAGACGCTTTCCTTACTTTTTAACTACCTCGGTACGAGGTCAGAAAAGTTGATTTGTGACCTGAAGCGCCTCTCTTTGGCCTAAGCGAGGCGCTTCGAATCAATTTTTTTTTTGTTATTTTTTGGTCTTTTGAGTTAGTTTTTTTTAATATAATTATTTAAAAAAAAAGCAACCCATACAGAGTTCGTTGTACCGGTTGCAGAAAGAAATCAACAGTCGGATCGACGATTTTGTTTACCCATTCAAAAATGTAATTAGTTTTTTTTTAATATAATTATTTAAAAAAAAAGCAACCCATTCAAAAATGTTCTTTTGACAAACGTCTGGCTAACCTGAAGTTCCTTTGGATCAAAATGTCAACTTTTTCCTGCCACCTCGTATGATTTGGCTAACCTGTCCAGTTATCAATCTCACTGTCCAACAACTGAATTTTACTTGCTTGCATGAAAAGTTATTTTTAATTGTTTGAGAATATATTTTCTGATCAAAAAAGGCATAATTGTAATGATCAGGAACATTCCAAATAACTGTTCAATTTCAGCTTTTGTTTAACTATTTTAGCAACTTCCATAAAGAAGTTATCAATCTCACTGTCCAGTTATCAATCTCACTGTCCAACAACTGAATTTTACTTGCTTGCATGAAAAGTTGTTTTTAGTTGTTTGGGAATATATTTTCAAAACATTTATAACCTTTCTGTACCTGTGGCCAAAAGAACTAGGCTTCAAACACTACGGGCATGGCCAGCTCCCATTTCCACCAGTAATGAGGAACCTACCAACCTCTATAATAGACTTCATTTATTCTTCTTCATCTTCTTCTACTTGAAGTGCAGAGTAGTAACCCTTCATCTTCTCTTATCGGAGAGATATCTGTCAACGATGAAGGAGGTATATGTACAATGATGTTTTTACGCTAAATAAAACTTACACATAACTTTTTGCTCTAGTGGTGTGGTCTACCTTTGTTTCTTGAGTTGAACTTTCCATGATCTACCTTTACAGTATTATTATTATTATTTACATTATTATCGATTTGCAACTTAGTTCCTTTCTATCAAAAAAACAAAAACGAAGGTTTGCGCGTTAGCGCCGATCCGATTGTTAAAAGTATCAAGACTATGAAATTAGTAAAACAACTTTTCAGGCAAGCAAGTAAAATTCAGTTGTTATCGAAGAGATAGCTTTCAACAATGAAGGCAACCTGATAAAGGCTGAACACGAGTATAATCAAACAAGGGTTCCCCTGAAAAGACATCGTACAATGATTTAGACTTGCAATATTTGAAAATTATCATTTCTTGACATGCTTGGTAACACCTTGATCTGCAATATGTGAAAATTATCATTTCTCGACATGTGGTTGTTCTAAATCCCATTTAATCTAAAATGTTACTAAAATGTAAGGACCTTGATTGGTTGAAAAGTAATTAAAAACACTTAAAAATGAATTAAAACAAATTGTTGTGTGTTAGGTTTAGTCGGAGGACCACGTACAATGATTCATCAAAGTTGTACAAAGCTGGATGATTCTACTGAAAAACCCAAACGAGCAATAAACGAAGCGAAATGCCTCAAACAAATTTTCTTGGCTTGGAAACAACTTAAAAGAACTAAAACTGAATTAAAATTATTTTTTGGTCAATAACAAATAATTTTAAAGAATTAAAATAAATTCATTTTTTTAAAAAAGGCCAAAGCGCCTAGCTTTGGCCAAAGCGAGGCGCCTGTGGTCTAATCAAACCACTCAAGCGCCTAGCTTTGGCCAAAGCTAGGCGCTTTAGCCTTTTTTAAAAAAAATGAATTTCTTTTAATTCTTTAAAATTATTTGTTATTGACCAAAAAATAATTTTAATTCATTTTTAGTTCTTTTAAGTTGTTTCCAAGCCAAGAAAAATTCAGTGGGGGGTTTCGGTTCCTTTATTGCTCGTTTGGGTTTTTCAGTAGAAACGTCCAGCTTTGTACAACTTTGATGAATTATTGTACGTGGTCCTCCGACTATACATTCGATACCCATATTTTTCAGAACATATTTTTTGGATGTTTAATTGATATGCTTGACCTCCGGACTATACTATAATTGATCGTTGGTGGTTTTCATAGCACCTTGTTTGATTACACTCGTGTTCAGCCTTTATCAGGTTGCTTTCATCGTTGACAGTTATCTCTCCGATAATAACTGAAAAGTTGTTTTACTAATTTCATAGTCTTGATACTTTTAACATTCGGATCGACGCTAACGCGCAAACCTTCAGAGTTCGTTGTACCGGTTGCAAAAAGAAATCAACAGTCGGATCGACTAGATATTCCTCATGATGAGCAGGAATTGTTTACCTTCCCATTGATTTCAAGTATGTTGCCTTGATCGTTGACAACTATCTCTCCGATAACACATTCATCAAAAAAGACCCTCTCTTTGTTAGTCACCCTCAAAGGGAAATTGACTCTCACACTTATGCGTAGAGCAAGGAGATTGATGAAGATATTAATCAAGACCTTTGGCAATGTAAAATCCAAGATCCTGGATGAGCTAGATATTCCTCAAGATGAGCTGGAATTGTTTACCTTCCCATTGATTTCAAGTATGTTGCCTTGATCGTTGACAGCTATCTCTCCGATAACAATTGACTTTTACTTATGGAATCTTTGTACGAAAATCGAAATCATCTCGTTCCATGTTCTCCATATCCATACCTTGTTTCAACACACACCTTCAACCCATTCCGAATGGTTTATCCCTCAACACAAGCTTTGTCATCACAGTTTCCAACCACTAATGCCAGATTGATTTATAACCTTTATGTACCTGTGGCCAAAAGAACTAGGCTTCAAACACAACTTTTTGCTCAACGTAATATTACTGTAATATAATATTCAGATTCTGATTGCACCGAATCCAGTCTTCAAGGTACCTCTTCTTTCAAGTTTCTTAGAATCATTGAAGAAAACTCTTATGTTATCAGAGAGATATCTGTCAACGATCAAGTAGGTTGGTGGACTTAAGCACCTGAACGGGAAGTTGAAATTTTGAATGATGTTCGTCGATTGCACCGAATCTAGTCTTCAAGGTACCATGGATCAGAGAGATTTAAGCTAATCAAACTCATATCTCAAGCCGGTGCAAGTTATGTTGGAGCACTTTTCATCTATCTCATCACCTTCTTCTAACTCTTCTATTATCGGAGAGATATCTGTCAACGATCAAGACAACCTGAAAGTGGATACCATGGATCATAGAGATTTAAGCTAATCAAACTCATATCTCAAGCCGGTGCAAGTTATGTTGGAGCATCCTTGATCATCTTCTTGTAATTACTTTCAAGTTTCTTATAATCATTGAAGACAACTCTTTTGTTATCGGAGAGATAGACGTTAACGATAAAGACAACCTGAAAGTGGATACCATGGATCAGAGAGATTTAAGCTAATCAAACTCATATCTCAAGCCGGTGCAAGTTATGTTGTAGCATCCTTGATCATCTTCTTGTAATTACTTTCAAGTTTCTTATAATCATTGAAGACAACTCTTCTGTTATCGGAGAGATAGCTGTCAACGATCAAGACAACCTGAAAGTAGATACCATGGATCAGAGAAATTCCTCGTAAACCAGGGAAAAATGGGTGTATTAAAAAACTTCAAGATTATTGTTTTGTTTTGTGGATCAGACGAGGACTTGCCTGTGTTGTTTCAGCATTGTAAAAACCCACTAAAAAGCACAAGGATGAAGTCTTGGAAAAACCCACTAAAAAGCCCTAAAATTTCGGACCCTAACACACACAAGACGAATGTTGCAACATGAGTTCGACCAAGATGACACACGAAGCTTTAGACTCCAAGCGGATCCCTTGATTGCCACATTTAATGAAATTTAACGCGCATACCGCATTCGAAGATCAAGTTCTTCACATACTTGAAATCGATTGGAAGGTAAACAATAACTAACAAAAATTGTACAACAAAAGAAGAATTAACGAAGATTAACGTTGTATCTTTTCCCGGAAGACTATACGTGGTTGATGATGTCAAGTTTAAGTCGTTGATTCATTTGGAAATCGAAAACGCCTATATAGACGTTTGATTAAGGTTATTACTTTGTTTTGTGTTAAAATCTTTGACTATACGTGGTTGATGATGTCAAGTTTAAGTCGTTGATTCATTTAGAAATCGAAAACGCCTATATAGACGTTTGATTAGGGTTATTACTTTGTTTTGTGTTAAAATCTTTGACTATACGTGGTTGATGATGTCAAGTTTAAGTCATTGATTCATTTAGAAATCGAAAACGCCTATATAGACGTTTGATTAGGGTTATTACTTTGTTTTGTGTTAAAATCTTTGATTATACGTGGTTGATGATGTCAAATTTAGGTCGTTGATTCATTTGGAAATCGAAAAAGCCTATATAGACGTTTGATTAGGGTTATTACTTTGTTTTGTGTTAAAATCTTTGACTATACGTGGTTGATGATGTCAAGTTTAAGTCGTTGATTCATTTGGAAATCGAAAACGCCTATATAGACGTTTGATTCGGGTTATTACTTTGTTTTTTAATTTTTTTTAACTTTTTAAATTATTAAATTAAAAAAAAATAAAAAAACCAATTCAAAACATCAAAAACCACTCCAAAATAAATCCCCCCCTCAAAGCGCCTCGCTTAGGCTTCGCTTTAAAAATTCAGCTTTTTCTGCCCCTCGTACTGACCTTCTCGAAATAGGGGCAAGCGTGAGGGGGGTTGAAATAGAAGGTCGGAGGTTGAAATAGACCGGGCCACCTTAAAACTTAAATGACGCAACTAAACCAAATAAAAAAGTTTGTATATAATGCTTATTTTTTTCCCGTTTAACGGTCCCGTCACAATGAGGGAGTCCTAGTTATTTTTTTAGGGAGTCCTAGTTATTTTTTTTAGGTTTTATGTCCCGTCACAATCGTTTTGCGTCTACTTTTCGTTCGTCTTATTTTCATTTTTTTTAATTATAGTGTTTTACAAGGTTTTTTTTTTGGTATTGATGGTCGCTGACGGTAGTATGACATTAATGCTAATTGGCATAATTTTACACCCCCACGGGACTTAATACTAGTGTATACATTAACCAACCGGGGATAGTATTCAGGATTGGTAGTTAATCCGTGGCCAACAATTTAAGTGTAAAGTTTCCACTACACTCACACTTTCTTTCAATAATAATGGCCAACAACAACAACAACCTCTATGCTGCAATAATCCATCGTCGCCCTGACTTTAAATTCTCCTTTCCATGGGCTAAACACATCATCTTCAACCCGATCGAGCCTTCGGATCCTTTATACCCGGTCCACCGGGCATCTGCCCGGGTCGTAATCGTTATCGGGCCCAGCCCGCTTAATTCCGAGCACTTGGACCAGTATCCTTGTGTTGAATTGGTTGTTGGAACATCAGCCGGGGTTAACCATATTGACTTAGCCGAGTGTCGGGCCCGTAACATCCGTGTTACTAACACCGGCTCCGCCTATTCTGAAGACGGAGCCGATTACGCTATAGGCCTTTTGTTGGATGTTCTTCGGCGTGTTTCTGCTGCCGATCGGTTTGTTCGGGCTGGCTTGTGGCCAGTTAAAGACAGTTATCCTCTTGGAAATAAGGTATGTATACCAATATACCATCGTATCCACGTTTTTTTAATCGGTTTAGATTTAAAGTTTGTTTGTGTTTTTTTTATTTAATACACAAGTGAACATAAAAAAGACTTTATTATTTAGTTACACGAACAAATAAGAATATATGTTTCGATTTCTTTTCTTTTTTTTTTTTAATTTTTGCCATTTAACAGAAGAATCAAACCTTTTATTTTACAAAAAAAAAAAAAAAACAAGGGGGGGGGGGGGGGGGGGGGGTTTGTCTTTAGCAGAAAACTAGGGTTCGCAATTCAGAAATGGGTGGCGGCGTAGCTTGTTGCCCAGTATTTCGTTTTAATAAAATAGCTTTCTATTTAGAGTCAATTTTTGAGATTTTTATTCCAGGACAAAGAAAATTACATTAAGATAACGGGTAGACGGGCAACAAGAAAATTACATTAAGAAAATTACTGATCCTTTCTATTAAAAAAAAAATTGCAACTTTGTTGATTTTATTTGTAAACAAGGGAATGAACACAAACAACATTTTTTTTTACATTTAGTTAAACGAACATGAACACATGTGTTCTTGTTCTTTCAAAAAATCAAACCTTTGTTAACAAGTGAACAAGGTTAATTTGTGATTTTCTTTAATTCGAAAGGATCAGTGTTTGAACCAAAGTTGATAAATTAGTTCCATGAATACTTGAAATGGGGTGGGATCCGATACAAATAACATTGAGCATGCAAAATGAACGGAACGAAGGGGAAAAAAGAACGCAGTGGCATTTCGTAGTTATGAGAATCACATTGTTCTGCAAATAAACACCCAAATTGTACTAGAGTAATCAATTACGTTACTTATAAACTTCAGTGTAATTATTATTACTTTGGTACAAATTTGTTAGAGCGTAATGACGAAAATGTCACCATATGGATTTCTTCTTTATTTTGTATCTTTCACACGCTAAAATTTATTTGTATTTTGTAAAACACGTAAACATATTATTCGAAATGAAGGAGAGATAAAGTTAACTTTCAGAGACGAAGGAACATAAGAGGGTGTTTAGGACCCTTTATTTAACTCCAAAAGTGATTATTAACTTATGACTTTTTTAAAAGAAGTTTTTAAAAAAGTATTTGGAATAACTTTTGTGGTGAGAAAACCAATAAATCAATAAGTTGTTTTTAAAAAATTGTTTGTCTTGACTTATCTATGTAAAATAATCAAAATACATTCTTATATATTTAAAACCATTTATTACGTTTAGATATAATATATTTAACAAATTTTGTGGACAAATGATATAACTAAATCGCTATAAAAATATAATATAAAATATTTATACAAATTTTATAATTTCTTAATTTTTAATTAAAGTATATAATAATAAAAGAAATAAAGAGTGGGTAGATTAGTAATTCGTTATTCCATAATCTAAAAGCAGTTATTGAAAACAATTTATTGAAAAATAGTTTTTTAACTCATAACAAAAAAAAAGACTTTTATCAAAATCAAACAAGTTATCCTATTTCTAAACTTAATCCCAAACAAATAAAAACAGAGAACAAATGGTAAAAGACAAAAATATGGTTGGTACTTGGTGGTGAAATGGAAAAGGCGAAATAAAACATGAAGAATACCTTATCGCCGTTCTAGATATTATCGCCGGTCATATGGGCTGTTTGATTGCTACGTACTTCAATAATGAATAGGTTTGGGATTGCAACATTTAACCTTGCTGAAGTTTTATATTATATTTTTTTAGTAACCAAATGGAACTTTTATTCCTATCACCACACCATTACAAAATTAAGTAATTAACTACACCCACCCATTTAGCCAGTATCACCAACCACAAACATTACAATACAAAACAAAGGTACGATCACCCATGCAGTGGCGGATCTAGGAATTTTCTTCAATGGGTTCACTGTTTTTAGATGTTCCAATTTCATTCGACCGGGCATAAAAATTTTCGGGTCGGTTCAGCGGTTCGGGTCGGGTCAAGTTGGGTAAGATTAAACAAATAATAAAAATACCATATAATAATTATAAAATATCATTTGCTCCTCATCTTCTCATGGTTTTCCTTTAAGTACTCGGTTTGCTTCTTTTTTTTTTCAGTTTCTGACTTCTATTAAGCATTTAAAATATCTCCACTGGGAATTCATTTACCACTCTTTTCAATCTTGTGTTGCGCAACTCAATCACAAAGAGGGTCTTTAAGCATTAGAACTAAACAAAACAACAAACTACCTAGCAGGATTAACAGCTGTATCGGTAGTAATTTTAGAAAACAGAAAAGAGTATAAACACCACATCCATTGTTCCACAGTTTGTCTAATTGTTAAAACACTTCAGTAGTCCTAATTCCCAATGATTAACCAAGTTTCCTACTCCTAAGCATTAAAATACCAAGGTGTCTAAAACTTACAAAACTCTCAGTAGAATCAAATGTGAATCAAATTACATCTCTAATTAAATCATATCAATTTAACAATTTACCTCATAAGAAATTGGAGTGGAGTAAAATATATAACATACTCAAGGAATCTAACCTAAATCAAATCAATTCTCTGATTCAAACATAAAACATATAAAATTTAACAAATTACCTCACAACAAAATTACACATTGAGAAACAACACGTCAACACATATTCCTAAATCCTCAATTCTGAATTAGTATAGAACTTCAAACTTAAAATAAAAACTTGAAACTAAGATGGTTCAATAAGTTATAAAAAAATTAAAGTTAAAAAAACAAACCTGCTGCTCACTCCTGGATTGGAGAACGAGAAGGAAGATGGTTCACTGCTATATGTTGTTTAACTTGTTTAGATTTTAGGAGTTAGGGAAGGAGTTAAGCTTCTTTAGTTTAGATTTTAGGAGTTAGGGATTCGAAAAATAATAAAACCCTAGGGCTGCAGGCTGTTCCAATTTGGGAAAAAAAGAAACAAAAACGCGTACAGGATTCGAAACAAGGACCTATTGTTTGGAAGGTGGAAGACTTACCCATTGTGACACTCAACTGATATTGTAATGGGTTCATGCCAATTTTTCTTATGGGTTCATTGCTTATTTTTCTTATATATTTCTACTAAAAATCGAAAACCGAATGGGTTCGCCTGAACCCGTAAGCCTCTTCTTAAATCCGCCCCTGACCCCATGCATCAATACTATACAATAACTCCCCATTATCAAAAACTGAAATTGGTACCAGCTTGCCATATCCATCTCCGGAAGCTTCGCCCAATATTATATTTAGGGTATGTTTGGCAAAACTAGCTGGTGGCTGGAAGCTGGAAGCTGCAAGCTGTTGCTGCAAACTTTTTAAATATATTTTGGTGTTTGGCAGAGTAGCTGGAGCTTTTAATAAAATGTATAAAATGACCAAAATAGGCATTATTAAAAGTTTGTAAGGAAAGTTTTTAGTTTATATTTAAAATAGAATGGGTATTTATGTCATTTACTCATTAAAAGCTTGTAACTAGTAGGAGTTTTTTCTTAAAAGCTTGAAGCTTGAAGCTCCTAAAAGCTCTTAAAAGCTCCTTGCCAAACATACCCTTAGTGACAAAATAATTCGGTTCATAAAAGCGTTCACATATATTTTTTTGAATGGCAAACTTTTTTTACACCCTTAATTCCATATTTACTTTGCACTTACAAAGATTTGAACCCATAACCTCACATTTGTAAGGAGAGACACCATACCACTAGACTAATAGGTCATGGTAACGTTCAAATATATTGATATTTAAAATCACTGATTATATACAATGTTACTTTCATGATGGATATTGCTTCTTTTAGGACGGAAATACTAGATTTCGCATCAATAAGTTTTTTTTCTTTAAAGAAGATTCTTTAGTCGCAAATTATATGACACTGTAATTAGTTCCTACGTGTAGATTGACCTAGATATGAACATTTATTAAATTTAGTTACCTTATATGGCACTAACCTATAACCAACTTTTATTGTTTAGTTAGGGGGAAAACGAGTTGGGATTGTTGGGCTTGGAAGTATCGGCACCTTGGTTGCCAAACGGCTTGAGCCATTCGGTTGCACCATTGCCTACACCTCAAGAAACAAGAAGTCCCAAGTTCCATATGCATTCTACCCCAATGTTCTTGATCTTGCAACCAATAGTGACTCTTTAATTGTTTGTTGCGCGTTGTCTGAAAAAACTCACCACATCATCAACCGTGATGTCTTGACTGCCCTAGGGAAGAATGGCATTATCGTCAATATTGGGCGTGGGGCCCTTGTGGACGAAAAGGAACTAGTGAAGTTTTTGGTTGGAGGTGAGCTTGGAGGAGCAGGCCTTGATGTGTTTGAGAATGAACCGGAAGTACCAAAGGAGTTACTTACGCTTGACAACGTTGTTATATCTCCACACAAAGCTGTTCTAACACCGGAGTCATTTGCTAATGGTATGGAGGTTGTGACCGCGAACATAACAGCTTTTTTCTTGAATAAGCCATTGTTGTCTGAAATTAACTTGTATGATTGATGTTGACATGGATCAATGTCACATTTGTAATGCTTTATCAATTGGTCATATTATTGTAATTGTTGTGTATGTTGAACTTTCAATAAGTAAGAACAATAATCTGATTAAGCTAGAAATTAAGCTACAAGAAACAAATAAAGCAATGAGAACTTTAATTAACTATGACCGGTCTGATTTTTTAAAACATTTGATTAATTCTCATCAATTTTCAACATTCCTTTTCGTATCGGTGCCTTGCAATTTCTACATACACGTAAACTCAAATATTTTTATCCCAAAAAAAAAAAAAAATCAATTGAAAGACGATGTTTAAGATACTAATAATTAAGTTACTAATTATGCCTTGATGGATTTTTTTGGGTTGGAGAGTTTCGAAGTATATGTAAAAACTAAATCTAACAAATTAAACCCGATCATTCAATTATGGGTCATAAGTTGTTTTTCAATGGGCATACATTCAAACTGATCAGAATGGGCAAGAACTAGACACAGACGTGAGCGAAACCCGGATTGGGCCCAAACCAGTTTGGGTTGTGGGCCTGTCCAGTTTTTTTATACCTTGGGCTCAAACCGATTTGGTTCGGGTAGAGATTGATTTTAAGGTTGAAAATCTCAACTCATTCAGACCGATTTGAATTCGGGTCAAAACCGGTTTAACCTTTCAAATCAGTTTATTTGCCCGACCCAAACGGATTGGGGAAAAACCGTTCGACACATAAAAAACTAAAACCTCTACCAAACCGTTTTCACCCAACATGTTTTCAGGCTATCGAATAGGACTCTAAATTGATTCATTAGGCCCAAATCCGTTTTTACACCTATAATTAGACATTACACGAGTTAGAATAGACAATAATTAAAATTACAAAAAGAAATAAGAACCTGAATCACAAACGCACAGTTACGAAACCGGTACGGTAACAACACTTTAGCTCATGATACCAAATAATACTATATGTTGAATACAACTTCTTTCAACAAAACTAGTGTTTTCGAAGTACGGCGCGTTGCGCCGTTAGACATAATCTACGCAATGGGAGATCGAACGTAGGCGAAAGAAGTATACGAACGTAGACGACAGGACTATATGAACGCACACGAACGTATGCAAAAGTACTATACGAATGCAGACGAACGTTGGCATAAGTACTATACGGACGTAGACGAAAGAACTATACGAACGTGAACGTAGACAGCAGAATTATACGAACGTACACGAACGTAGATGAAAGTATTATACGAACGTAAACGAAAGTTGGTGGCCAAAATGGTAAGAAAAAACCTAACCAAAAAGTCGGTGTCCAAATTGGGAAAGAAAATTAAAACAACTTACGTTGACGAACGTACTATACGAACGTAGAGTAATGCCGCATAAAAAATTGCTATACGAACGTAGACGAAAATATCATACGAACGTAGAGCAACTTGGGTTAAAGATCGGGTGTTACAGAGCAACAGAGACGAAAGTATTATACGAACGTAGGCGGACACTACGTAAAAAAGAAATAAATAAAATCTGACAAAAGTAGGGGAAATAAAACCTAACCAAAAAGGGTGTTACAGACGAACGAAGACGAAAGTACTATACGAACGTAGACGGACACAACGTAAAAAAGAAAGAAATAAAATGCAGCAAAAAAGGGGTAAAAAAACCTAACAAAAAAGTTGGTTGCCAAAACGGTGGGAAAATAAAAATTATGAGAGAAAAACCTAACCAAAAAGTTGGTGGGAAAAAATGAGGGAAAAAAAGACATACCTAAAGAAAGGAATAGAAAATGTGGCTAAAATAGGAAAAGAAAAACTTAATAAAAAAGTTGGTGGTCAAAACGTAAAAAAAAAACTTAATAGAGAAAGCAAAAAAAAAAAAGATGCGCAAACGAAAAAGTAAAGAATGAACTATTTGCAACACCTCTCGCTTTAATATATATATAATTTTAATAGAAGGTTGAGAAAAAAAAGTTAAACACAAACGCTTAGGTAGTTTTTTTTTTTAAAGTTAATAAACGCTATCAGAGAAAACTCAAATTAAATGGGTCAAATATGTAGATTATTTATAGTATAAGAGTGAAGTTAAAACTTAAAAAAAACGCACCATACTATATATAAATTCCATGGATCACATGTTACTCTTGAACATTTTTCATATCACCCATTTTGACCCGACCTTATTTTGATCAAAGTTTGTTTTGATACAAACCTAATTCTGAGCTGATATTGTTTTGACCATAGCTTATTTTGAGCAAAACTAATTTTTATCCTGTTGCTACAATACAAGGGGGTACATGTACGAATCGAGTTTGTCTCAATTGCTAAGTGATATGTGCCTTATGTCCAAGGTTTGAAACAAAACCACTATCGAGTCGGGGGTCTCACTAGAAGCAGCCTCTCTATTCCCTTCTCAGACCATACCTTAGCTTTTGCTATTGGTAGAATTAACTGAATATGATGATGATGATGCTACACGACTGATCACCTAGAGGTTACAAGCCCTGAAGTACTTTGCAAGATTGGGGTCGATTCCTTCAACCCGGAGAGTCTCAGATGGGTTGTTGATCCAGGTTTTGGGTTGGAGAGGAGATCGGAATGTACGTGAAGAGGGGAAGTGAGTTGTGTAGGATGTGATGATCGTTACTTCGGGTTGAGGGTGACATTTATAGATTTAATGGCCCTTAGGGCTCCAGGATTGTGCCTCTATTTTGGGAATCCTTTAGTCTGCCTTTTTCGTCCTCGAGTCCTTGCAGGATGATTGCCCATTTTGGTTCAAAGGGGCCTCGAGCTCCATTGGTACCCTTTGTCTCTTTAGTTGACATTTTCGCTTTAGTGTCGCTGCGTTATTTTATGTCGAGACGTGGTAGCATAGGTTTTAACTGTTTTTCCTCTTAGCGATTTGCCACCGACCACTAAGAGTGTGTTCTTGTCAATACTTTTGGTCACTTTTACATTTTCTTGAATATTTTCTAAGTGTTGCATCCACACTATAGTTATGTCACACAACACTTGTTGCATTATGAGATCTCCAACGTTGAGTTGAACCTTTTGTTATCTTATCAACATGGCACTATGGCCGTAGGTGAACTCAAGGCCACAACTAGCTTTTTAATCATACAAAAGAACAAAGAGTAAACAGCCGGTACCATCATGCAGGGGCGATGCTTAGTTGGGGCGGGAGGGGGCGACCGACCCCCCGAATTTTCGCGCAGAAGTTCCGATTATATAGTATTAGTATAGAAAATTTTGGAAATATAGGGTTTCGACCCCCCGAAACTGGTTTTCGACCCTCCGAAACTAGTGACTTCTGACCCCCGGTGACTTCCGACCCCCCGAACCTTCGGGTCAAGCTTCGCCACTGCCATCATGTATTCATGCCGCGGGTTATCACTTCCTTGAGCTTCCCTCCATCGAGTTAACCACGTGGTCGTGAGCCGCATCCCACGGTTGGTTGTGTATCACGGCTTGGCCCTTTTTTCCATTGCCATGGTTGGGTGTGTTCATCTCAAAAGTCAATCAATGACTTTTAGTTTCCATATCTCAGTTAGTCCAATTCCCACGTTGGTCTACCCTTTCAAAACACATGTTTCTTTCTCTTTTATAAATTTGCAAGTAGTCAAGTACCCATCCCATATTGCTCTCATCTCAAACTTAAGGACCATCTCCTTCTAATAAATGGAGACCTAAGAGACGAATGAGCTTAAATCTGGTCCAACCTCTTCTAACAATAACCGATTCACCCTGGTTTAATAAAAAAATTGATTGGCTCTATTTTTTCCAATACACAAACCGAATCCGTGTCCAGTTTCAAGTTTAAACAATTCAACCGACTGGTCTGGTCCGCTTTTAATAACATTGTACGAGAGTATTTGACTCCTTTTCCATAAATATCAAACTAAAAGTTATATAATCTCTTAAAAACGTGAGCTTTATTTAAAATACTATGTTTACTAGCTTTTATCCCGGGAACGTCCCGGGTTGAAATATCTAATATGACATAATAAAATATATTATTATTATTATTATTATTATTATTTATTTTGAACAAATCTCTGCCATAAGTTATCATATTCAAATATAAAAAAAAACGATTATTATTATTATTATTATTATTTATTTTGAACAAATCTCTGCCATAAGTTATCATATTCAAATATAAAAAAAAACGAATCTCTGCACCAGGGTATAAATCTAGTGCCATTACAAAATATTATATAATGTCAAATGAATTCGGAAGTTTATAATCGATCATTATAAAAAGAACTAACATGAAATAAGAAAAAAAAAAGTTAATTATTGAAATATCGAACGCATTAGTTTAAGGGTTATGTGATGCGTTAAAAAATTCATAGGTATATGATCGGGTATATAGTTCGGGTATTTGGGTATGTGGTTTCGGGTAATCGGGTCAGGTATCACCTAATCCAAAACCCGACACAATACCTGTCGGGTTACAAAAAATAGTCATTTTTTTCTCCGTTTTTTATATAGCACTATGGTACGCGTTGGAAAGATAATAAAACGTTCGTTAATTTGGTGTAATTTTTTTCTTTAAAAAATCTCGTATAATAGTCGTTTTTTTCTTCGTTTTTTATATAGCACTATGGTACTCGTTGGAAAGATAATAAAACGCTCGTTAATTTGGTGTAATTTTTTTCTTTAAAAAATCTCATATATAAAAGATATTAACGTTTAAAAATTATGGGAGGAAACATGAGAGAGAAAAATCTAAATTTGTTTTTAATTCACTTTTTTTATTACCTAATTATCGCTCAACACATGATGCCACATGGATCCTACATGGCATCTTAAGAGGGAGAATGGCCTCATTGAGTGCCATGTAGGATATATCCCTTTGGAATATTATAATATATAGATTATTGTGATAACAAGTTCAACACTTGTGATTAGATTTAAAACCAATATAAACGTTTATTTACAATCTAAATATCTTGTCCTATATTAACTAAAGAACATAATTTTTTTTGAAAGGTAGCTAAAGAACATAACTAAGCTCCATTATCTTCCTATACAAGAACATTCCACATCGTCCAACAATAAACACATGATAGCCATTACTAATTTATAAATCGCAAGCCACCATGATTGTTGATTCCGGTCCAGCTGACCTGAGTCAGTTCATGTTCAACCTGGGTTATTTCAAACGGGCCGGTCCGGCCTTAATAACATTGACCACAACAAAAACAATATCTATACTTGACCGACCTAAGTGTTGTGTTCCTCCCTAGGCATCACAGGGGCACCCTACTATTCACAAGTTCACGTTAAGGAAATTATTTGTTCACAAACAGTTCATGAACACTTGCCGAACGAGATTTTATGTTTGTGTTTGTTTGTTAAGAAAACACTTGTGTTCGTGCTCGTTTGTTAATTTTGTTCATGAATGCACGAACAAAAACAAACATTAATGAACACAAACAAGTGCCCATGAACACAACGCAATGAAGTGTTTATGAACGGAAACAAACACAAACGGACATATATTAACATTCAAATAAGATATAATTCACAAACATTAAGACATTAGGTAGATCCACCCAAATTATAACGTAATTATCCAAACATACTTAGTACTTAACATATATTGGTAAACATAAAAAAGTAGTGTCTCAAATAACTAAGTTCGCATCGGAGGTGTATGGCAAAGGGCATCGAAGGTGGAGGGTGTTGACGATAGTAGGTGGAGACATATAATGTGCGAATATAGGTTTATTGATATCATATAGTCATAACCTCACATATATTATTATTTGGGTAAAATAAATAAAAGAAAATAACAAAATTATATAAATTAAAAGCCCTATTAAACTATCGAACATAAACGACACGTTACCGAACGTTCACGAACATAAACATACGTACGTGGCCTCTATTAATGTTCGTTCATTTAACTAAACAAACAAAATTTTTTGTTCGTGTTCGTTCATATATTAAACAAACGAACTTCCCTCCGAACGGTTCATGAAATGTTCACTGAAAGTTCAATTCGTTTGCAGCCTTACTGGCAAGTTCGGCCCACCAACCTACGAATATGAACCATCTAACAAACCTACGTACGTCTAATTACATATGAAAATTTTATTTTGAGATAATGTATCTAACATGATACCAAATGAATGAAATATTGGCCTCAAGTAAAATATCTCATTCATACCGATTATTTTATTAAAAGTTGTGCTACGTCCTATTTTTTTTACTAATACACCCATGCTCGTCTAAAAGCTTTTATACCAAACTCTACACTTGTATACCATCTTCTATACAACCCAAGTTTCATTGGCTCCGATTTGACGCCCTTTTTGGACATGAGACATTGACATCCCAACACAATTAAATCATGAATCTTGAATCATATAGTTAAAGAGCATTTAATTAATTTAATTCTTTATACGAAAAATGCAATATTTATTAAATTATAACCCACCAAAACAAATAAACTCTTGTATCTTCGTATTAAAATTACACCAATCCTTCCAAGATAATAAAATTAAGAAACCAGGCTCTATTTTTTTATCCAGACAAACGAGCTCACTTTAATCTCCTCCGCTATTTTGTTAATTCCTTGCGAAAACTATTAAAAACTTTTGTTGGTCATTGGCTCATTGCCTTCCATATGAACCATAGTGTTACCAAGATAATACTTTACCGGTCTTTCTAAATATATTGTTTTCTTGACATTTTTCTTCGGATTTTAACTTTCCCTTCCCAAGTTATTTAAACTAGTACTCATTAAAAAAAATCAAACAACATAATAAACTATTATTACTAGTGGAGAGTGGAGTGGGCCTTAATGGGGGCTTGATACACAAAAAAGAAAAAAAACGAAGAATGATATAATGGAGAGTGAAGTGGACCTTAAGGGGGGCTTGATACAATTTTATTGAATGTGAACCATAAAAACTTAATTGTATTTAGGCCATTGGGGGAGGCTGGACACCCCTTGGTCCCTCCCCTACCTCCGCCACTGGTGTTGGGGTTTCCAAAGGGGAGGTTGGAAGTTCAAGGGTGTGTTTAAAAGGGGTGTAATAAAAGGGTGTAAAGAAGTGGTGTAAAAAATGGAGGAGGAAATTAGTCGTCCAAAAAAAAGTCAACCTCCTAGTTTCTTGAGTCAAACTAACGTTGTTTTCTGTATTGTCAATATTTTAATTCAAACACTAGAAACCTTTTTTTTTTGAACGGTCAACAAACATTTCTGCCCGACTACCCAGGGGAGTTCCCACACTATGGACAGACTCCCACGACCAACCCAACGGAGGGCCATAGGTACCTTGGGCGGCTGACGTAGTCAGGCCCGCCCATTCAGTTCCCGAAACCGGGGAAAACCCAACCTCTCACCCGTCCGTAGGCACGACGGTGAAGGATTGGTAAAACCCAGGCGAGATCAGGACTCGAACTCGTGACCATAAGCCAGGAGTCATCTATCATTTCTCATTTTGTCCCTCGTAGAAATGTAAAGAACCAAACACTAAAAAGCTAATTGCCGATAATGAATGACATCGCTGCCATTGAATGCTTAATAAAGACATTAATAATGGACCAGAATTCCATAATCAAAGTCGTAGTCATAAAACCTACCTAAATTTCTTATTTTTCATATTTAATAAATTAATTTAGGCTTCTAAGTTGTACACTTGTACTTTATGACACCACTTGCCATGTAGCGAGGTAGCGTATATGTTAAAGCTTGTACATTTGTAAATGTTAATATGGTTTTGTCGTCACTTAGACTATGGGGTATGGAAGGGGGAAAGCTTCGGGATGCTGACATGGAGGGCTTTCCCCTCGGGGAACACCGCCCCCCTCCTTTCCCCTTCGGTGTACTCGGTAGAATTCTCCCGATCTCCCCGATGTGTATTATATACATATAATATTATAACTTTACTTTATTTATATATAATATTATTACTTTACTGTACTATATATATATAATATTATTACTTTTTTATATAATAATATAATAACAATACATATAATAATATAGAAGGAGAGGGGGAAGGAGGGAGAACCATTTCCCCTGTAAAGGGGAGGGGAGGGGGAAAATGATGTGGCGCTGATGTGGACAAGGGGAAGCAAGGGGGAAGGGGAACCACACCCCATAGTCTTATAGTGGGTGAGCTGGTCACAATTCTATCAACACCCATCACACTCAATCTCATTGTGTCACCTCATTTCATCACTAAACACATGGGTGGTCTAAATTTCATTAAACTATCACATTCCATTTTCTTTTCTCCACGATGGCTGCCACGAGATGGCTATCACGAGTTGTCTCGCGCCCGTGATGTTGGTGGGGGCAGTGGTCGTGATGGTCACGGCCATCACAGACCACCTCGCCCACCCCTATGAGTTATAATGGAACCAAAGAAATAAATTTATAACGCAATATCACCATCTGAAAACAACTTGTAACAATCATTTCTATATTGAAAGCACAAATATTTTGGGATTTATCTTCACGTCACGTTGAGCCGCCTCTACTCTTGCCACTTGCCGAAGCTTGGACTCTTGCCAATAGTGGTGAAGCTTGGAGATCGAATCAGCGGGGCTGGACTCATTTTTTTTCGATCGGTAGGGGTCGGAAGATCAAATCCGTGGGGGCACACTCAATTCGTATAAAACCTACGTAAATCGTAAAATTCCACCACTGCGCAAAAAAAGGGCAGGGCCGAAGCATCCCTGGGCCTCCATTATGCTTCGCCCCTACTTGCCAGTTGTCGAAGCTTGGAGTTACACCACAAAACATCATAGTTAATATCTTAATAGTCTACCCATTAGAAGGGTCATGTAGTCATAGCATCGATAAGAATCTTTGACAACCAAGTAAGTCGGTTAAATTAGGTAAATATGTTTAATTGTTTAACAGACCTAAACTAAATTTGTATATCAACCACACCAAAAGTACTTTTATACCCCTATGTCATAACATCAATCAAACTAAGACATACCAAAAGTACTTTTGTACCCCTATGCTATCTCATCCGTCTACTATGGCTTTTCCCCTTTCTAGACAGAGTGAACTATGCAAACTAGCATTACCATTTACCCTATATATCTAATGAAAACTCACATGAGTTGTGAAAATTCTCCAAACCATCTTATGGTTCACATTTGCCACCTCAACTTGTTATATTTAACCCTGTACTAATAATTTTGTCATTGATTCAAAAGCAATATCAAGATCTATTACTGATAATGTGGGGCTAACCCATTTGATAGAGATATAGCCTTCTTACTGTTTTCCTGTTGGGGGAGAAACATGCTACACAAACATACGAACATTGTAGATCACAATTACTGTTATATCACTTGTTTACTGTAGCGTAATTTCCATTATTAAGTCCTTACATTATAAACCATAGTATGTGTAACATAGCGAGGAGATGTGAATAAATCCATTGGGTATAACAACCCCCACCTGTGTCGACTGGAGGTCGAGCAGGTGCATATTATCCTAAACTCTTGTCATCGTGTAATGGACGGTGACAGAAGGCAACCAACTACCAATAGTCAGCAACAGTTTATGTACGCCTAGTAACTTTTTAAACATCTAGCTAACATTGGATATAACTAGTAAACTGATGTGAGTCTAAACAACAAACAGACAAACAGATTTATTTTGATTGAAACTTGTGAACTCACCGACTTAATTGTTGACACATTTTAGCATGTTTTCTCAGGTCGCTAAGGTATCGCTGCTAGGATGCACTTCGAGTCTCACTTGCATTATGTTGGGTCTGCTGACCTGGAGAAGAACAGATGATTAGAAAGCCAAAATATTCTACTTAATTGATCCTTTGAATAATCAGTAGTTTCAAGATACTTCTCCCAAAAGACTGTTGACCCTAACAACTGCTACACTAAACAACTGATGAAGACAACTGCTGCTGCAAAGGTCTGCTGAATAAACAACTGATGACTAAAGATCTGATGAAGAAACGACTGTTGATCAAAGTACTCAAGACTAAAGGTCTGTTGGAATCAACAGCACTTTGGTTCCAACAGATGATACAAGACCATCAGAGTTTCCCTCTACAGCAGTTTATATTAGGAGTGTTTTGAATGTAACAGTAGTTGTTAGTTAGCAGATGTTTTATGTTGTTATTCTGTTAGAGGTCGCTGTCTTAGGTGACGTCAGCTGAGATCATCAGAGGTTTAGATTTGTCTATAAATAGAACAGTGATTGTACTGTTCTATTCATCACTCGAATCATTCTCTTAAACAAACATTCACTGAGTGATCAGGCTGAGGGGGAGTACTTGTACAATTGTAATCTTTCAATCAATGAAAGCTTTCGATTAAAAACATTTATTCTCTTGTTTTGATTTACAGTTTATCATTCCGCTGCACTTTCCATTTATACTTCACTTCATTTATTTCATTATTCATCTAAACTATCAAAACAATCAAACTCAGATCCTAACACATTACAAACATTATTTTGGGTTTTTCAAACATTTTATTATATTATGTTGGTTTTGGTAAACTCGTACTGTTTTACGAGATCGTTTGCGTGAACTTTATTTACTGCTTCCGCTGAACTTCTAAACTTTTGAACTTGATAAACTATTTGGTTTTATTACATGTGATTTTGAAAGCATATAGAGGTCGTTCATTCGACCGTTAACTAGATCCTGGTTTATCACGCGTCTTGCGGTAAAACCCCACAGTGGAAATTTGAGGGTGTGACACATCTTTATCAAAAAAAAAAAAAAACTCGTATTAAAAAACTGGAACTAATACAATAACGAAAATAGGAAAGTATGAGATGATTGAGAAATTTAAGTAAAAGAATTAGGTTGTGTTTGTTTTTTTACAAAAGCACTTCCTGGCCTCTTTTGTCTGCTCCGCGCAGACACGGGCAGACATTAAGGTGTAAAAGAGCGTTTGTTTTTTGGAAGATATTTGCTTAAAAAACATCTGCCCTTCCTCTTCTAGGGAAAGACATTTTCAAAAGTCTTCTCCTATCTTTTCTCTCTTCACAAACCCTCATCTCCTCTCCTTCTCCAATGGCCTCCTTCACCACCTGATCTGCCTTCCTCCTCCACGACTCCCTCCACCGTCGTCAGCCTTCCTCCTCCACCCTCCTCCCTTTTCCCCCACGCGTCCTCCTCCCCTCGGTCCCCTCATCCTCCGCGTCCTCCTCCCCTCCTCCTCTGCGTCCTTCTACCCTCCTCCGCATGCATCCTCCATCTTCCTTCTTCCCTCCTCCGCCTCTCCCTCCCAGGCCGTCGCAGATCTGTCTCATGTACGTTTTTTATATATATATATTGTATTTCTTTTTATACCAGGATATGATAATGGTTAGGTCCTTTTTTTTATTTAATTTTTTCTTTTTTGATATGTATATTGTATTTTTTTTATAGATCTGTTTGATATATATTGTATTTTTGTTTTATTTTTTGAATGTTGTTGATATGAGTTTAAATGATGTATTTTTTTAGTTGTTGATATGTATGGTTTGAATGATATATTTTTTTACTTGTTTATTTGTTTTACTTGTTGATATGTATAGTTGGATGATGGGTATTATTGTTGATATTAGTTGTTGATATGTATAGTTGGATGATGTATTTTTTTACTTGTTGACATATATAGTTGGATGATGGGTATTGTTGTTGATATTAGTTGTTGGTATGTATACTTATTATCCTATATTAGTTGTTGAATATAAGTATACTTGGATCATGGGTATTGTTGTTGATATTAGTTGTTGGTATGTATACTTGTTATCCTATATTAGTTGTTGAATGTATACTTGGATCATGGGTATTATTGTTGATATTAGTTGTTGGTATGTGTACTTGTTATCCTATATTAGTTGTTGAATGTATACTTGGATCATGGGTATTATTATTGATATTAGTTGTTGGTATGTATACTTGTTATCCTATATTAGTTGTTGATACTTGATGCTTTTTATGTTAATAGAAATGGGAGAAAAACAACAATGGTCAAATGAGCAACTAAAATGTTTGTTAGAGACTTGCATTGAAGAAATAGGCACAATTGGTAGAAAAGGCTTGAGTATGCATAAGGAATCTTGGAATAAGTTAAGAAGAACGCTTAAGGAAAAGTTTGGCCTTGAGTTGACCCAGAAGCAAATGAAAAATGCTTATGACAATCTTAAGGCCAAATACATAAGTTGGGTGTATTTAAATTAGTTCAAACATTGTTATTTGTAGTTTTATGAATATTATTTCAGTGTTGTATAAGTATTATATAAATTTTAATGTTGAAAAAATATTGTTTGCTTTAAAAAATCAGTTTTTTTTTTTAAATTTCAGCAGCCTGCAGACGTTAACAAACAAACAGTCTTCTTCTTGCAGACTGCAGACCTTTGGTCCACCTCTTCTCCTGCAGATGTCTACAGATATGGTCTGCAGACCTTTTACCTCTTCAAAAACAAACTAACACCTTATACAAAAGAATTCTTCTTCGTATGTTTTCGTCATAAGAAAAATGTCTAAAATGCCCTCTTGATACATTCAAATAAAAATAAGCCTTGTACTTGCAAAAATTAATTAATTGGAAGGAATGAGAACCATGGATTGAACTAGATCAAAACCTAAGATAGAGTTTTAGAGTTTTCATAGCTAATTTGTGTTTGCAATAAATTATAACTCTCTCTCTCTATATATATACACATATATAGTGTGAAATTTAATGGGAAACATTAAAAACGTAAGAACTAGAGAACCATACATTTAACATGTCATATATATATATATATATATATATTATATTAAATTTAACATGCAAAAAATTATTATTTCTTAAATTTTTTTAGAGTTTTTGCATATAAAGATATTTAGAAGCCATTCTAATTAGAAAAATAATTTTTGTAAATTTTTTACCTTTTTTAACTCATTTTAAGCATTTTTTTATTTTCTTTATTTTTATTTTTTTATTAAAAAGGTTTCTACATGTAGTTATTTGTAAAAGTTCCAAAAAAAATCGAAAAAAATAATGTTAAACACATGGTTCCTCCTGTTTGTATATATGGAAGGAATTCTAAGAGAACTATAAGGTAATTGAGAACTGAGAAAACCATTCTGAACTGCATATTTCTTTAAGACATTTTTTTTGTTGCTAAATCACAAGTTTTCTTGCAAGAATATTTATTTATTATTTTTTTTTCATTTATTCATATTTGTATATTGTCAAACATATATATATATATATGATACTTATGTTTAAACTCTAGCACTTATGTACATTAAAATAATATGCTCTTACCCACGATCTTTTTTTACATACATGTATGTGAAATCGTTTGTACACGCTTACACATGTATGTACATTACTAAACATGTATGTGTGATAACTCACAAAATTAACATATAAAACAGTCATAAACAGTCTGATAATAGGGGTACAATTAGGCTTATATTATTGATATTTGGTGTTTAATTCGTTCCTATTTGTATTTCTCAGGAAACTGGTACTCCAAGATAGAAACAGAGGATTTCCAGGTGAAAACAAGCAAAAACTAGAGATTCCTGAAGATACGAGACTTGCAGCATTATCACTGTTTGTTTTGAAGACCATCCTGAGGCTTAAACAGTGATAAAATCAGTACCAAGCACGCCCATGCTCACTTACACGGAGGCTCTGCACGCGAGAAGACAACGCAGCAAACTTGGAGAGCAAGAAAACACACTTAACAGGAGGTGCACGCCCGTGCCCATGCACATGGCACGGCTGTGCTAAAAGACAAAGGTACAGACAGGATCAGACTTGCGGCAACAGAACGTACGTGTGACAGCGAGCACACCCCTGACTACCCTTGGCACGACCGTGCTTCATCTGGAGCTCTATAAATAGCAAGCTAACCCTCACCATTTGATCATCCCATTCCACCTTGACTTGAGCTCTTCTTGGGTCGACTTCCAGGAGTCTTGCAGAGATCTTGGGGTCCCTTGAGAGGCCTTAGGGCCCTCCTAACACACCCACCAAGGTTAGGCCTCGTCCTACCTTGATCAACTCGGCTAAGCATGGGATCGTAGAGTAGTTATGCAATAAATATCGAGGGTTGTGAGGATCATGTTAGATACATATCACTTGAAGATGTAGAGCTTGTCTATGAGTAGTCATGTTCATGTGTTGATCATTTGTTATGGTTGTGTCTTTTCATTATTCTCGAACCCACTTCGATTTGTAGACTTTTTATTATTAGTAGTAGTAGTAGTTTATTTTTAGTTACTTGTTGTGTTATCTTTTTCTAATCCTTGTTTGTTTATCTTGTGGCAGGTTTAAATGATGATTAACTTGATAACTTAAATTACTTTAACTTAATTAAATGACCAGAGGTTAAATCAGCTTCTGGTAGCCCCGAGCTAGATCCAAGGTGAGGAAACCGGTAGTGAGACAAATCCTTCGGGCTTCTGATATCCAAACCGGGTTCTAAGAAATGGCTTCTGAAGTGGACCAGATCTGAGTGACACATTTATGGTACTTACCAGATGACTGAGTGATCTTCTTGGTAAAGGGAGGATTCCTTACGGGCGCACCAGTGATCTTCGGATTGCACGCCTTTAGGATTATGTTCCACCTTTATTAAGGATTTCATTCAGCTCAGGAGGTTATGGGTTGGGTTATTATGTTGTCATTCATTTAACCAACTTTATATTTAATTGATCACTAAATACTAAAGTGTCACTTTAAAGATAAAGTGAGTAGGGGGCCCACATTGGAAGGTTGTGCATTCTACTTAGAAGTGACCCCGCTTCTCTATAAAGGAGTCAATACTTCAAGATCCCTCTCGTCTTCTTCACATTTAATTAATTTAAATTATTAATTTTAATAATAAACTTAACTGCTTATATAGAGGGCCCCGAGATGGGCATATTAGTCTACTCTACTATATCATCTTTTTATTAAAACCAAAACCTTTTCAAAACTATTTTCTTTTAAGAACTCATCTGTTTTATTTTCTTTTTAAAACCCGATCAGTTATCTGATAAAAGGTTGAGTACGTAGGGGAAAGTGTGTTCTCTTGGAATACGATACTCGGTATTTACCCTAACAAGCTATGCTATACACATCAGGTTCTTTGCCTATGTGTTGGTTTTAGTTTCTAAAATAATCATCGTTTACTTTATAAATTTAAAACTTTGTTAATAAGGTTTAGTAAAAATCAGTCGTTTCCCCCAAACCAATGTTTTGGGATTGACACATCAAGTTTTTGGAACCGGGGAAATTGACATCTTTTTAAACTACTAAAACCAAACGCATCAAAGTTTTTGGTGCCGTTGCCGGGGAACACAATGGTTTCCATAAAAAGACCCAAGTCACTTGACTGATCGTTTTCATTTTCACTTTATTTTTTCTTTTTATTTTTGGTCTTCTTTATTTTTCCTTTTCATTTTATTTCTGCTTTATTTTCGGTGATTGCGGTTGTTTTAGTTTTTCTTTGCAGGTGTCCTTCGAGATTCGCGACCTTGAAGAATTCCCGTGAAGGAAACCAGAACCACCAATTTCATCAACTTTCTTTTTGGAGGGTTTTTGTTTCTTCTTTATTTTCGTTAGAAATCGGTTCGTCATTCCTTGAAGATCGCCAGGTAAGTACTGAAAATGTGAAAATGAGCCGGGGAAGGTTTTTCAGAAATTTAAAAACTTAAACCGTTTTCGAAATTAAAATGAGGTTTTAAAAATTATTTTGGAGAAATCCAACTAAAATTTTAAAACCGGACCCTTAAAAACAATTTAAAAATGAAAAAACGCGAAAAACGAGGAATTTTCTGTTGAGCAGGCCCGTGCCACAGTCATGAGCACGGGCGTACCAAAGGTGCAGACAGACTCGAATGGGTATTTAAAAAGCCTTTTTGACTTTTCAACTCATTCCTTCTTCCCCAAAACCGAACACCCCGTCGCCATCCACTCTAAACCCACCATTTTCTTCCATTCCAGGCTCTATTCTTCAATAGCTATGTATAATCGACCCCTAACATCTTTTAAGTGTTTTATGTCCAGATCTGTCCAGATTCTTGAGTTTTTGAGTAGTATAGTTTCTCTAAGAAAACCTTAGATTTCTAGTGTTTTTAGCCCGAATGTTTGCCTGAAACTTTAGGGAAATGATTAGGGTAGTGCTAGGAACGTAACGTGGTTAAAATTTTTGAGAAATCTTGCGAAATTCTTTTCAAGAAAACTGACAGGTTCGAAAAACCGTCACATCAGTCACATGCACGACCGTGCACAGCACTGTGCAGGGCGTGCTTGGCTAGAAAAACCATTAAAAAATTTTCACGTAACCAGTCTGGCCCAACAGACTGAGCACGGCTGTGCACCATAGTGTGTAGGGGCGTGCTCGTCTGTTAAAACAGCAGAACTTTTTAAGTTTCAAAATTTAAGTAATTTTTGCAGATTAAAATCAGTTTTAGGGTATTTTAGACAAAAACCAGTTAAAACCCAGACTGCAGACTGAGCCGCATGGCCATGCTCATCATCTAAGCATGGGCGTGCAGCCACTGGACCAAAGTTGTTTATTTTCTACAGAAATTTTTTGAATTTTAGTGAAGCTGAACCGATTCTGTTATGTTTTGTAGGTTAATGCCCAGAATGAAGAGACCAGCTCAGAGATCACCGTCCGTTTCATCCGGATCACACCATTCTCAGCAGTCGGGAGAGTCTGCTCCCTTAGAGTTACCAGAGACACACTCGTTTGAGCCCGATGGGCCCATGCTTGATGATGTCCACCCATGGCTATATTTTAACCGATAGGGGACTGAACAAAATGCTTATAAGCATTTACGGGTGATTGAGAGGAGGCAGATAGGAGCATACCTTCCAGTGGATTATGAGGCACTAGAAGCAGTAGGACTGGAGCCCCGTATCTACAACCTGTTATCTCACCAGTGGCACCGCCTCTTTCAGATTGCAGAGACCACCTACCAGGAGCTCACTCTAGAGTTCTTAGCCTCATTTGTTTACACCCCACCTGCTGCTGGGATTGACAGGGTCACCACGCCTTGTATTAGGTTTAGGATGGCGAGAAAATGGTATAGGATGACTTTGGCTGAATTTGTGGTACGGGTGGGATTATATACGCAGAGAGAGACTACTGTACAGTTTTCACTGACAGTCTGTTCTGGTGGCCTTCAGATGTACAACCACAGGATTTATGGGCCCAGATCTCGGATGTTCCCTACAACCCAAGGGTTCATAAGAGATCTAGCTTCCCAGATCCTCTTCACAGGTGGGTCCACATGATCATAGTTAGTATACTAGTGGCACGTAAGGATAGCACTGGTGGCGTCAATGAGAGAGAGGTTTTTCACCTGTACAACATTATCGAGGGGCGGCACTGCAACCTCTCCCACGCTCTTGCCGAGTTCTTCACACGGAGCTGGGGCACCACTACCGCCAGCTACATCTTTGGGGGACCCTATATTACCTGCCTTGCCACTTCCTTGGAGGTTCTTACACCCGTGGCATTGGCTGGTTTGACAGCTGTTGATCAGGTCCGCCCCCTCGATACCACCGTGATGAAGAACATGGGGGTTTTAAAGCAGTTTGGGAAATTTCAAAAGTTGGCAGATAACAGAGGAAGACCTTGGGACGAGGAGGCGGCATTCGAGGAGGCTTGCGGGGAGAGAGCACCGGAGGAGATTGGGGGAGCAGAGTCCTCAGCAGCAGCTGCAGGCAGGGGACCAGAGTCATCGGCTGCTGCAGTTAGGCGACCGGCAGGACCACCACCAGCCACAAGGGTAGATCGTCATCAACGGGGAGGCATTTTCCGCACCATCCTGGAGAGGCTCGACACCCTCACTGCTGAGTTCCGGTCGTTTCGGGAGGATTTCACTAGACATATGGCCTCTTGCACTGGCTTCACCTCCAGGTCCCGCTCCAGCCACAGCCACCGCCACCGCCCGGTTTGATTATCTTTCTCTTTGCAGGTTTATTGATGACATTTGATGGTTTGTTGACTGAAAATACTATTTTATTTTTCTTTTGTTTGTGGTTGATTATGGAAACTTGGATGTTTGTACGGTTTGCATGCTTGGTGCATGCTGGATATGTTTCACCTGCTAGCGCTTCGGCGTTAGTATCTATATTAGGACCGTAGTTTTATTTTATTTATCTTTGTTACTTTTATTTTGTTTTTTAGTTATTTTAGGACAAGTTGGGGACAGCTTGATATTTTGGAGCCGCCTAATTGTTGCATCTTCTCGTCAATATGTCGCCTTTCACAGCTAAACTGACGGTCTATCATCATGAACGTTAAATTTGTTTTTCATATAGAAAACCTTTATCATAGTGCATCTCAAAAACAACTTATAAATCCTTCAACTCATATTTATCAATAGTCCATATAACTTGTATGAGTTTTCATCATCAATTAATCATACCTCCTGATGTGGGGTTATCTCACTTGGTAGAGGCACATATCTTTTAAAAGGGAGGTCACTGGTTCAATTTTAGACAAATGAAGTAATTTAAAATATTACTGTAATGTAAAGTTGAAGCGTAAGTAGTGACATTAAAAATAAAAAATTAATCATACCACCTACACACCAAATCATTCATAACATATCATCCCATTTTCTCAACCCAAATTTTGTACGATTTTGTAAGTATGGTATTCCATTATTTAATCTTAAAACATTATAGTTATTTTCTTAATCGGGTTCTAGGCCTAATCGAAACTTGTTAGCTGATTTTTTTCATACACAAAATGTTATCTTCAAAAATTCTTTTGTTATGCTTCAAATTCCAAAGTGGTGGTCAAAGGCAAAGTAATACCCGACTCTTTGTTGAAGTCGATAAGCCGAAGTCAAGCACTTGGTCCCATATATCTAGCTGTAAAATGAAGTGATGAATAGAGACAGCCCCCGTACGTTAGTCCAATAAAGTTAGCCGAGCTATCGAGTGAGTCCTTATCGATCGATATTCATATATATAGGAGACAAAATATCTTCATTTAGAAAGTACTAAAAATATTTTACACTTTTAAAGAAAACGACTGAATTTTAGAATAAAACATTAATTTATCATAAGATAACTAGATATGATTATATGAAATGTTTTTACAATTAATAAAGTGTGATGTTTTTATCGTATACATATTAGTTTTAATCAAGGGTGTTTTGGAGACTTGTGTGTAAAATTGTTTGATTAGAAAGGGAGAAGATTAAAATAATGGCTAAACACAAACACCAAACAATTGAATAGATTGGTATGAATTTTATAAAATTTTCAGAATTTAGACTTAATAAATTATTTATTATTATTATTATTATTGTTGTTGTTGTTGTTAAAATGGGTTCTAAGATATTTTTTAGGGTTCTGGGTTTCATACACCCGTGACATCACATTTTGGGGTACATGACAACATATTCTGGGGTATGTATAAGTTTTTTATTGGTGTATGATGTGGGCCAGGGTGCATGATTTCTTAATTTAGAGGTGTATGATTCCTAAATACCATTTTTTTTATTGTTATTTTAGTTTGTTAGATGCCTAGTATGAAATATTCTTAACTGTGGGGTGAGAAAATTAGCTGATTTCACTCGTTTTTTTATAGACGAATAATTGGTGAAATTCACTTATTTTTTGAATGATCATTAATTATGCTTGTATTTTAAATTCCAGAACGATATGTTACCAATAAATGAGAAGGAGTGTCACCATAGTACAAGTTTTCCCGGACCTAAAGAGATTATTTAAAACAAACCATATTATTAAAAGATAAGTAAATTGTGTTATAAGTTAGTTACAGGGTTTTCATCGAATCGAATATTGAATTTTTGAATTAATCGAAACAAAATTTTCAAATAATTTTATTTTTGTTTACTAAATTCGAATTCGATTAAAAGTTGACCAATTCGATTCGAATTCGTATTCGAATAAAAATCTCAATTCGAATTCGGTTCGTATTCGTATTAGCAACTCAAATTCGAAGGGAATTCGAATAAATTCGTTTTACTTTAATCATTGAAAACATAATTGGGTTTGGTAATGAGCCATTTTAAGAGTTATGTTACTTTTATAGGTTAGCCCAAATTTAAAAGTTATATATGTGTGTGTATAATAAATATGTATTATTTTTATACGAATTTTGATTCGATTCAAATTCAAAATCACAAATTCGTGTTCGGTTAACTGGACTCGAATTCGAATTTTTGATAATAGAATCGAATATTCGATAATAGAATTGATTCGAATTTAGAATTGTCAAATCCGAATCGAATTCTGAACACCCTATCTATTACATATCGTGCACCATGTAGTTTGGTATCGCAATAGTGATCGAAGAACAATCGGAGCCACGCGACATCACTCATGCCCATAATTGCATTAGGAATAGAAACCAGAGTCGTCTCTAAGATTTTTTAAAAGTTTTGGTGGGGGTGAGTAGAAAAAATGAGCCTCTATTGAGTCAATTTTAATTTGGTTTTGACTTTAGTTGTGTTTAGTTTAAAATGATTTGGTCATTTTTAAATGGTTTAAACTTTACTAATGGGAATTGACAGAGTAAAAGGATAATGAGCTTAATTTAAATGAGTTTTACTGTTTAACGGGTTTAAAATAAATAAAATGTTAATGGGTGTAAGTGTTTAACAATATACAAGCATGTATATTTTTATAAAAAAATAAATATATAACATACATAAGAAATAAAAATCCGAGCCCTCAGAGAGATCGGACCTTAGGCCGTCTCCCACCTGGCCCACCATCAAAGTCGGCACTGATAGAAACACTGTCCCAACTCAACCCAACACATTGTTTTAAATCATTCAAGTAGTACATGGGTACCTAGTGGTTCGTTGAATCTGGAAATTAAGAGGGTACCACCACATAAAAATAATAAATACAACCTTCACTACTAGAAAAATGAGTAATTGCAACCAGAATTTGCGACTATTAAAAACGGTCGCGAAATTGGCAATCGTTTTCCGACCGATCTCTTATTTGTAGCAATATTTGCAATTGACAATAAAACGGTTGCAAAATAGTTACAAATATTGCGACCGATTACTTTCGGTCACAAAAAAGTTGTAAAATCTTAAAATATGATCAACATTGTGGCATTTGCGACCGCTTTCCGATCGCTTATTATGCGACCGTCTTGGCGGTCGCGGTAATAAACAAAAAATTGTGTTCGCAGTTCGCAGGCTTCTTTCCGGTTTACAATATTTACCCCACATTATATAATAATATCCTTTTACCCCGTTTACATCACTATTATCGTACATTACCCTATAACAGTTTGTGTTTCTGTTAGGGCTCACATTTTAGGCACCATCACCATTTGATCTTGCACATCACTATTATCGTACATCGAAAGCTCTGTACATCGACTAACTAACGCAATTGTTGTCGTTTGAAGAAAGCCCTAATGACCACCATTATTGTCGGTTGAACACCATCGAAGCTCTGTCCATCACCATTGAAGCTTTATACATCACCATCGAAGCTCTGTACATCACTATTGAAGCTCTGTTAATCTGGTTGAAGCTTGTGAAGGTAAACCTAATTCGATTGAGATGCTTATTGTTTTTTTATTGTGTGAATTCACCATTGAAGCTCTGTTACTCTGGTCGAAGCTAGATTATTAAGATGTAGGTTTTGAGTTAAAACATCAACCTATTTGGTACATCGATAAAAATTAACCTCATTCACTTCGTTTGCGATGACGATTAATATAATTGATTGATCATAACAACTGATAAGGAACATCGATAACAAAACCGTAGCTCCACATTATCAAGAGTTGTTATCGATTTTGTGAAGGTAATTCATTGATTCTTGTAATTTTAGCTCTTTTTTGGATTATTCTCTCTGTTTAGGCTTCAATCGAGGTCGTGTCTCACTGATTTAGCTTCTTTTCGGATGATTTTCTCAGTTTAGGCTTCAATCAGTGTCGTCGAGTCTCACTGATTCAGATTTTTTTTTTTATTATTCTTTGAGTTTATGTTGTCGAGTTTTTTACAAGCTGAGCTTGAGCTCAACTTTTCAACTTGCTAACATAAAGGAACTTAGCACAAGCCTGACTTGGCTCGGCTTAGTTAATTTGCAGCCATGGTTAGCCAAAAACTAGAAACTGTTAAAGTAATTGAATAACTAAATTAATTACTTGAGATAACTTTGTTTCAGGTGGGAATTCAGTGAAATATTAACACAATTCACTTCTGAGCTGTAAGAGTGAAGTTCACATGATGAGTTTGGTGCCATTGGTTTGGTTTTGCCGGCCCGAAGAAAATGGCATTTGGGCAAAGACAACAGCTAGTGCTCTTGGTGCTTATACACCATGTGGCATTGAATCCGTTGTGGGTGGTATATCGAATGTGGTCTTGATGGCCTTGTGCTTGTATAGAATGTGGCTGTTCATGAAAGATTTTAGAGTCCAGAGGTTTTGCTTACGTTCCAATTACTATAATTATATGCTGGCCATTTTAGCAGGCTATTGTGCTGCAGAGTCCTTGTTCAGATTGCTTTTCGATGTGTCGATGTTTGACTTTAGTGCACACAGTAGCCTTGCTCCATTTGAGGTATATATTTCATTCTTGTTGTACTTGTGACACTTGTACATTGAAAGGGTAAATTGCATAAAATGGTAAACAGACTTTGGTCTCTTTTCTATTTCTTGTCCCTTAAAACTTCCGATTCATGCAATCTTCAACCATATTAGTGGGTAGTTGGTTACTCAATGCCAAAGTCAGAAAAAAAAGTCAACATGGTCAAAGTTACTAACATGTCATCATTTTGACTGGTAACTTGTATGCAAGACCTTAAATTGTAGCCTTTTAGAGATCAAGGATTTTATTAATCAATAATTTAAATTTTAGTAGTTTTTTGTTGGCAAAGAAAGACGGTTACCTTACCTGAAACAGATATGGGACCCAAGATAACCTTACCTGAAATAGAAATGGGGCCCAAGATGGATACCTTTCTATGAAATTACCCTTAATCAAAAGATTAAAAACTAGATATGATGGACCCAAGATGTCGTCGAGCACAAGCTCTTTTATGTGTCCAATATTTGTCTAGTTTATGATCAGTCTGAAATAATTTACAAATTCTTGTAGTTTTCCATTTGTAATTAATCATTGGGTAAGTTGATGATAATGATAATGATGTTTGTGTAATGTCTATTTATTCTGGAAAGATGTCCATTTAAAATAGTGAAGATTCTAATGTAATTTCAAAACATGAAAGTTCTAAAAATTATAAACTAGATCAGAACTCTGGATGGAAGCTGCTTAAATTGGTATTTTGGAAGCTTATATTGTAAAGAAGATCAGTAAATTTGCATTAAATAATAATAAAAATGTAATATCGTTATTTAGTGTGCCTAGACCTAGAGAGCTAAAGCAAGGGCCTAGGAACTAGAAGCGCAACTAAAGGGCCAGAGAGCTAAAGCGAGGGCATAGGAACTAGAAGCGCAACTAAAGGGCCTTGCTTGGAAAATGGGCCTAGGCGCATGAAGCGAGGGATTTTAATAACTATGAAAAAAACAATGGTCATGTTTGACTTCCCCCCTCAACTTTACTTTCTAATATGATCTTGGACGATTTGATAATTTAAGTTCTTTTATGTTGGCTTTCAGATCCTTATGCTGATATGATTATGGCTGATGGCATTAGCACCCTCTGCAATGACCTAATGGTAAATCTAGCATACTTTTGCATCTTAGTTCACATTAAAAAACTGATTTTTTTTTTTTAATGTTTACTATACACAATGCCATACATCGGTGACTTCAGGAGATATTTTTTATTTGACATTACTTGTTTGTCACTTTGTAGGTAGACCCTCAAGATATTGTCATGCTGTGCCATCATGAATGTTGATTTCAGTTGAAATTTTTAGGACTTTCTTATGATGAGATATATTTTAAACTTGACTGTCATGGTTACTTCAGTTGGTTGTGTCATGGTACATGAAGGCTGCTAGTCATGTGTGAATTCTCCAAGCAGGAATTTGTTGGTGGCTTGCAATCTCTTGGGTAGTTATAGTTTTAAGTTTTAACAGCCCTTTCTATTTCTGCATGGGTGTCATAAATTTACTCTTTTTTTTGTTTGTAATTTGTGTGACAGGATAGATTCTTTGGAGAGATTTTGTGAGCGATTACCATATATACGTTCTGAACTAAGTGATAACCGTAATCCGTATGTACCATACCATAACTCTTTCATTAGCTTCAAAGTTCAAACAAGTCTGACTAATTGTTTTTTTCTACAAAATATCTGTTGGCTGCATATTTTAGCCTAAATGACTCAGGTGTTCCATTTATGAGAACGTTATGCTCTCTTGCTAATCTCTGTTTATTGATTTGCTCAGAAAAGTTCAAGGAGGTCTATATCTTTGCATTTGACTGGGCAAAGGAAAAGGTACGAATGTAGCATATTCGCTTAGATCCAGTACCAGGTAAGCGACAACTTTAAATTCGTATTACATCTTAAAAAGTTTCTGCTCTTGTTTAGGAGTTAAAACTAACACGGTTTTGGTTGTTATGATCGAAACATCATTAAATGGGTTCTACGAGTGTCATAGGTATACGTAGCCTGTCAATGGGTTTGGTAGGCAAATAATGTAATCCGGCTCTTTATACAACTAAGTTGGTAATGATAGGTTTTATGTTTTTCAACTGTGTGTCTACGCTTGGGTCTTCGGTCATGTTTTGATGGCCAGGCGGTTGTCTGGATGCGCCTGCAACGGTTGTCTGGATGCACCTGCAGGGGTTGTCAAAAGTCGTGGTAGGGGTGTTGATCAATATCTACATGGTAGACAAGACCACGAGGTATGTTTATTCTTTTAAGTTGTTTGCAGCCCTGTAGAGATTGTTTTTAACTTTAAAAATGGTGTTTGAACTGTATATGCAAGAAGATGCCTACAATGATGATATACTAGGGATTTTAAAACATTCACAATAATAATTGTACATTAGATTTTAGGATGATAGTTGGTGCAAGAGGCCAGTAGTAAAATGTTAATTGGTACATTCGACTCCATATAAGAGACATACTCCCTGAGTCCTGTCAAGATCCATAAAAATTTCGAGTTCTGACTACTTCATTTTTGGATGTACAGTAGAAACTGTACCTTTAAAACTTTTTATGTGATTCTCAGGTATAAAAATATTATCTAAGCATGATCATCTGAAGTACTATTGCAACTGTTATTTGGCAAATAGTTTAAATTACTAAAACATGTATTTGACTTTATCTAGCAAATACTTTAAATTACTAAAACATGTATTTGACTTTATCTAGACACTACAAAATTTGTTTACCAACTGTTATTGTTTTGCATATTGGAACCTATCTAACATCAGGTTATTCTTTTCATATTGTATCTAAAACGACATACATAGATCATAAAACGACATAAATTTGATCTTAACACTTGGCATTGGTTTATTAGATTGAAAAGTTGAACGTGATCATCCAAGATATAGTGAAAGAACAAGAAGAGAAAGAAAGGCTGAACGGAATTATTGCGGGGTTGGTGATGGAAAAAGAGAGAGACAAGGCGGAGAAAGAGGCCATGAACGAAAGAATGGCAAACATTGAAGAAATTTTAAAAGTTAGGTTTCAAAGAATCTAATCATAGACTTAGGATATAAATACTTTATTTTGAATATGTATCTTGTTATGATAACTCGGGTATTGGATATTTTAAGTTGAATGTTTTATATAATTGTGAAAATTTGATAAATGCTTAAATTTAAAAAATATGACATTATAAGCAGGCCAAAATAGCATATGGCTAAAAAATAAAAAAATAATACAAAATACATTTTGCGACCGCAAAGACGGTCGCATTTTTGTAAAATGCAAGCAATTACAAAACAGTCGCAATTTATGCGGTCGCAAAAACGTCGCAACACGATCGTCTCAAAACAAAGTGGAGCGGTCGCAATATTTGCGATCACTATAACAGTCGCGAAATCCAAGTCGCAAAAAGTAGAAGCGGTCGCAATTTAGTCGCAATAGAGCATTTGCGTCGAGTGTTTTTCCGATCACATTTTCGGTCGTAATACGGTCGCAATAGGGAAATTGCGACTCTTTTGCGACCAAAAATGCGGTCGGAAAAACCCAGTTTTATAGTAGTGCTTGTTCATTGTATGCATTGGAAATCAATTGCACTTTCAAGAAAACACTGTCTTAATTTATTTGATTTAAAATACATTTTAGTTTTATCCGAGCCCGTCTTATAATATCAATCATATTTTGAGATGTAAACCCCGACATATGTTGGGATTTAGCCAAATGCTGATCTAAATTCATCGAGTGATCGATAACAGATTAACATAGGTTACTTTACCCTCAACTAGCAAATCTCATAAACTTTTACATCTCATAAAGTTTTCAGTTGCTTCACCGATAGTAGATGAAATATGTGGGTTTTCGGACACCATGCACTAAAGAATATTGACCTTTAGCGGCGATCCACCAAAATCGGCTACATGTATGTGGTTTCCAACATTTTTTAGGATATGATTACCTCTTATAAACCCCTAAAAATAAAAAATCATTGTGTCTAACGTTCAGCTTCAACGCGTCATTATCCACCAGAGAATTTGTAAACAATTTAATTTATTGCTCTACGTTCCACTATCAAACTCATTTTGAAAACTAGATTCAACTTGTTGAGATCAACTGAATACATAAAACTCGAAAAAACCTACAATTACTTTTTGGTGTGAATGACTTCAAATACGTTGCGTATCTAAGTCTTGAATGTATTAATTATTGGTGTTACTAGCATCTTTATTTGAATTAAGTGTGACGGGACTTCACTTGAATTCTTTGTGCTAGAGCAAACTCTCTTGATATAGATTTATCTTATTCTAACAAGGAAAAGAATTCTAGAGTATGAAATAATATAAAACTATATTCATTAATGATCGAAGAATATGAACTTTCTACTTATGATTGTCACAAATTCGTTCAGGGATCCCCCATGCAATATTTGATTGGACGTTACCTTGAATTCACACTTTGGAGAGGTTCCCTTTAACTCTATTTGATCCTTGTTTGTTTAATTACTGTTGAGTTAGCTTGTACTAGTAGCGTATTTTGTAGAGTCGTTTGCCTCTCAAGCAAACATGTCCAAGTTTGCTTGCCACACCAGCGACATGCTGAATTCGCTTGTCACGCCATCAGATTATCCTAAAAAAACCTTGTCAGATTTGACATCAGTTCGCTATATCTGGAATTGTATACTTCTACATGAATTTTCAAAAACCACCTAAATTTGTTAAAGTAACAAAGCTTGGAATAACCAACCATAACCCAAAAGCAACAGAAGAAATTAAAGACGGTTGGGAAGCCTCGGGAGGTGCGAGCCGTCTCTCCGAGACGCCTGAGGGGGCTATTTTCGCAAAACACTCGGGTCAAGGGCTATTTTCGCAATTTCCTCATGTAACAAAGCATCATACTATGTCATATAGTCAAAACCCTCTCCACAAATCCACATGTGCATTACAAAACTAACATACCTCTCATTACCTCTATATATACCACTACTCACCACACCTACCACCTTGTAAAATCACACACACAACCACAAACCATCACACCACCACTTTTTTCAAAACAAACATGACAACTAACATAAAACAAACACCACAACCACCACCACCACAAATCGAATTAACCGTCACATCAACATCCATCCACTCCATAGACACCTTAACGATAATCAAAGCCCTATTTATCCCCATTATAACACGCTGCCATGCAGGCTACTTCCGCATCACCCTCTCTCTTTGCTGCCAAACCCTACTTTGGAAAACCCTCAAAGACCCACCCGAAAACGCACACGCATACCGCCGAATCCTCGGCCTATTCCCGTCGACCGCCTTCCTCCTCCTTTGGTCCCTCTCCCTCCTCATTTTAACCACCCTCTCTATCCTCTACATCCTAAGATGTGCCTTATTTTCCAACATGGTAAAAACCGAATACCTAAACCACATAGGGGTAAATTACCTTTTTGCCCCTTGGATATCATGGCTTTTACTACTCCAAACAGCACCTTTTTTGACACCTAAAACTATTTACTACCTCCTTCTTTGGTGGCTCTTTGTTGTCCCTATATTTGTTCTTGATGTTAAAATATATGGTCAATGGTTTACCAAAGGGAAGAGGATATTATCCACGGTGGCTAATCCGGCGAGCCAGCTGTCGGCAGTAGGGAACTTTGTTGGAGCTCAGGCTGCAGCACAGATGGGGTGGAAGGAGAGTGCTATGGTGTTGTTTACTGTAGGGATGGTGCATTATATGGTTGTTTTTGTGACACTTTATCAAAGACTGTCGGGAAATACATGTCTTCCTACGATGCTTACACCGGTTATGTTCTTGTTTATCGCTGCTCCTAGTATGGCTAGTTTGGCTTGGGACTCGATTTGTGGGACGTTTGACTTTTCGTCCAAGATGCTGTTTTATCTCTCTTTCTTTATGTTTTTATCCCTGGTAAGATTTTATTTTTTTGAGGTTATTTAATTTGTTTGTGAATGTTTGGGTTAGTAAGTAAGAAGTGACATCGACCACCACTTTCGTGGGGTGGTCATGGGGTTTTCGGTTAAGGGTATCCCTCGTGGGAGGTCTCCGGTTTGATCTCTAGTACGTGTAGTTTGTACGTACTGGAGAAAGCACCACTAGGAAGGATTCGAACTTGGGGCAGGGTTTAAAGCGTCGGGTTTTCCCTTAGTTGTTCGCAATGAGGTGTTTGCGAGTCTCTTTGGAGCCAGCTGTTCTAGCCGTTAAAAAAAGTAAGAAGTAATTATGTTGGTTTAAAGTTTAAGACTTAATTAAGCTAGTTTTGTTGATTTAACTGGAACTAGCTAGTTTGTGTAGACTTTTGAGTTGGTAGCTTGGCTCGTTGGCTCACTCAGTTTTTGTATTTGATTTTCTATGTATATGTGTAGATAGATCGGTAGTGTTTTATTTGAGACTTATTGAGATTATTGTTAAGTTGTTAATTATTTGGTATTTATATAAGAGAAACTTAGGAATCATCAAACTGAAAAAAAGAGAGAATTTAATGAGCTATATAGGTTGCTTAAGTTGAAAGATTACAAGACAAGAAGATTGCGTACGTAATGTTATCATGACATAAACCTTCCTTGCTAGGTGTTGATTTGGTTCTGCCTACTCATTTAAAAAAATGCTAAGATGTTATTTTCTTACGATGGTATATCAAAACATGTGTAACGTAGTGCTTGTGAGCAATGAAATACTCAAAAATTATTTTCTACAAAAAGGAAGAGTAATCAAAAGACTTAACCAAACTTTTAACTGGGACAATCACGCTTTTCCCTAAATATTACATTAGGTTCGAAGTTAGAAACCTTTAGTAGATGATATCAAGTTAGACTTAGGGGGGACAAGCACTCTCGGCAAGGGATGTTCGGTTAGGGTTGCCAAGCAGGAACACCGCCGCCACCCCTTCAGCAACGATTAAATTTGTTACCTTTCGGCAAATGTAACTGTTCCGCAGTATATGATTTTGATGATATAGGGTGTGAATTTGACATGGTAAAGAAGAGTTTTTTGATGAATTAGTAGTTTTTTCCAATATTTTTGTGACTTTAGTAGTTGTCAGATGTGGACTTGTGTTTTTGGGACTTCCGCAATCTAAGATTGCGGAAGTGATGATCTGGCTTAGTGACTCGGCAAGCAACGTTTGACATGGAAGGTTGATGCATTTGATCGAGCTGAGATGGCACATCTAAGATTGCATTTGTTGGTTGTGGGCCTATGAGATAGCACTTCCGCAATCTAAGATTACGGAAGTCACATCTCTTTGTTTTTTTTTTTTTTTTTTTGAGTTACAATCAACCTTCCATGTCAACCGTTGCTTGCCGAGTCACTAAGCCAGATCATCACTTCCGCAATCTTAGATTGCGGAAGTCCCAAAAACACAAACCCGCATCTGACAACTACCAAAGTCACAAAATTATTGGAAAAAACTACTAATTCGTCAAAAAACTCTGGTAAAGAAAGGTTGGATAGGGCTTGGTAAAGTTGCCGAGGGTGCCACATCCCCTTTGAAGCCTTTGAAGTAATTAATAAATTATTTTAGATAATTATTTTTAATTTTATTAAAAAATTTATTTTGCTTATAGTGAATACGATAAACATTTTAACGCAAAAAAATCTAAAATCACTAAAATTAGTATAAATAGTTTTGGATCAAGTTATTCTACACAGTGTAAAAAAATGAGAAGGGTGAGAAGGATACAAAAAACACAATACATCACGAGATATGACACAATGAGCCGCAAAATATAACACAATACAAAAAAAATATAACACAATGTTGAAGAAAAACGACACAATGAATCTAAAAAATGACACAGTGATGAAAATAAGAATAAGACACAATACTAGATAAAAGACATAATGATATAAGGTAAATCCTAACCCAGTTTCAATAAGCATTTTCAAAACATATAGTAATATCTAATATGCGTTAATTTTAGGAAATTCGTATTATGTTTAAAATTTACATTAACTTTATTGTTTGTTTTCAAGATATAGTGATCTATATCTATTATTAACATAACCGAATGAACAATTGATTGTATTGTTGTTAGTAATCTATTTTTTTAACGGCCAACGAATCAATCCCGATCACTTATGAAGTATCCACTGAACAAAGGAATACTACGAGAGTAACCCGGGTCCACTAATAATTTCACACAAGTTCTGGGGAAAACCCGCCGCCTAAAGGCCCACTGTGGTAAAACTCGGCCTACTAGCAGCATGTTGGTGCTGGTAGGACTCGAACTCCCCACCTCCCATAAGAAAAGCAAGGAGAGTGTCACTCCCCCATAAGGGGATCGAATGTTGTTGTCATCTAATTGGGTCGATAGGTGGTTGGAGTCTAGTGATTGTTACGAATAATCAGAATTCAGAGGTGGTAAAAATGTGCATGTTACGTGATTGTGTTAAAAGGGTTGTTAGGCCGTGTTAATATGATAATGCATTTAAAAAAAACAATTTTATAAATTTGAATAGTTATATGGAAACAATATTATAAAAAGTTACATTCAGTTTTTCTTATAAATTTTTTTAAGGTTTTTTGGATTCCAGAAAGTTCAATTTGTTTAATGTAATTCTTTTGGTTTTAAATATTATTTTACAATACAACCTAAAATTTGTCCGTTTTCATTTAAGATTAGATTATTTTAAGTTATGATTTTAATAATCGGTCACATTGTCACATATAAAATTAGCCTATTATTTAAAAACGATACGTGTCACCATTACCGGTCAAAAAGTTATATTGATCTTAATTTGATGGAGAGTTAAAAATATGAGATTTCATTGTTTTTTTTAAAGGCAGGTTTACAGTGTAATTAGAGGTGATTCTATAAAAAAAAAACAAAGGGGGCGGGGCACTATTAAGTCAACTAAATGCTTAGTTAAATGCTATCTTAAAACGATAATTAACTAGGTTGTTCCGATACAAATACAAATACGACTATTTGTTTTTCTATAGGATTTTGCTAACCTGGCTATGTTAATAACTTTTTTATAAAATCTGTCTTGTTGTTTTCATACGTAGGATTTGGGTTTTCTTTGTTCATCATTGTATTTGAATTTTATTTGCTCAGATTCTCGATCGCAAGTTTTAATGTAATTCACCTTTCTTTGAAAAGAAAAGGGATACTATATAACTAGTTTAGGCCCCAACAAAAACAAAACTCAATAGTAACCAGCATCTATTTTTGTTAGTATTTTAAGAACAGCTGTTAGGTTATGTGGTGTGGTTGGAGGATTATGAGCCTCTACGTAGGCAAATATGTAAGTGGGGGACGGACATCTTCAGTATAATGGATCTAAGAGGTGGTGTGCAATGTATAGATAGACCTCATCATTGGTTAGAAATGGTTAGAGATGGTCATATGGGTGAGGTGGAGGAGTGGCTGATGATGCCCCCCTAGGGGGCGGTGTTGCCGGGCCTCCCTTGCCATTGCCAGGCCAATACTGTCCCCCATACCCCATGGCCTTATGGACGTAAGTAAGGATGCCGCTCCAACCCTTTGAGTATGACACACCGCCAGTGGTTGGGGCGTGAGACGCCTAGGCCAAGAGTACTGTTGCCATGAAGAAATGGGCACTGATTTCAATTCTTTTTTTTTTAATTTACCGCTCTTACTTATGTGGCGTTAAAGATTATGTGGCGTTAAAGCGTCACCTAATAAGCATACTTTTCATTTACATCAACACACCCATAATGGGTAGTGTAACTTTCAACAAAATAAAGACTATTTTTACATGTTATTGGAAACTAGTGTTAAAAGCTAGGCTTGTACGCTATTTTTTTAACGATAAACTAAGTTATTTCTAATTAAAATATTTATATATGCATGCTTATTGACTTATTGTAAGATGTGACTCTAAAACAGATGAGAGACATATTACCATCACATAATGTCCATTTTGGGACATCAAGAACTATTAATTGTATCGATGAAAGTTATGGTTAGCGAAAAATGTCAAATTAGTATATCGCTAAAGGCATTATAGTCCAGCGGCATCTTGGTGGTGAGATAAGACTTAGGGATCATAAGGTCCTAGGTTCGAATCTTACAAAGGGGGTTTTCTCATAAATATTATGAGTTTCCTCCTGAATTGGTGACTTGGTGCTGAAATATGATCGTGTGACAATATTGGCAGCACGATGATACTCTAGTGTTCCATGAGTGATTCCAATTTGTTGGCCATTTAAAAAAAAACAATGTAATATATCATTTTATCATTTTTGCACCAAAATTAATACCTTGATCATTGTAAATTAGTGGATTTTATAGGCATACTTGCCCATAAGTAAAACTGTAAAAGTAGTGTTTATCAGTATTCCGTCAGTAATAGGTATTATGCTTTGAAGGTTTTTTTTTAATTCGATTTATTTGTTGGTGATTCGTCCATGATCACCGAAAAATCTTATCGAATGTGAAAGTCATTTGTGTAGATCACCAAGTGAAAGTAGAATCTGTTGGTATTCCACCAGTGACGACTATTATAGTTTTAGTTTGTTTTTTTCTATTATTATCATTTTTTTTTAAATTGTTTTATATGTTCGTAATCCATCAATATTCAACGACTGATCCTATCGGCAGTGAAAAGTCATTTCTTAGTAGTTTAATAAATGATTTTAGAGCTAGTTAGCAAACCAAATAGATTATTTTTAACCTTTATCAGAATATCTAATCTATGGGAAAGTTTAATGGATTTACGTCATTAATTGTTACGAAAATACTGAAATTTCCCCGTGCTATTTTGAATATTAACTTTTGATAATAAATTAACATGTTGTCTAAAGATATCAAGTTCATAAAAATAAATATTTATCTTATTATCAAAATTAACTAGGGTCAGGTTATCTTATACAGTGTAACAAAAATGAGAAGGGTGAGAATGATAAAAAAAAAATAATAGATCACGAAATATAAAACAATGAGCCACAAAATATAACATAATGCCGAAAAATATAACACAATGTTGAAGAAAAAAGACACAATAAATAGCAAAATTAATACAATGATGAAAAGAAGAAAAATGCACGATGATATAACGTAAATCGTAAAAACTACAAGCTAAAAAACTAAAAAAGCACAAACCTAAAAACTAAGATTGTAGGACTTTGTAAATTTATTTATAAAATAATATTTATTGTTCAATAAAACTAGGTGGAAATATGTAAAACCAATAATTAAAAAAATTTATCATAAAGTATTTGAATGTGCAGAATTTATTTTATAATTTAATAGGAGAAATTGTTGATTGCGCTTCTAATTGTTGATTGCACTTCTAACCTGGGTGGAGCTTAGGGCTATGTTGCTTAGTAGTGTAAATTTACGTATGCAGCTTCTCTCCATTTAATGGTCTTGTGACTTTGGGTCCCTCAAAAAAAATTTCAAGTTTCGCCACGCACTATTAACTAATCAGAGGTTAGATTCTTGTCAATTAATATTTTACAATTACTAAAGTGATTCTAGGTTACTGGTATCAAATAACTGTGTAAAGTGGTCTATTCTAGTGATGTTGAGGATTTGAGTCCTATAGTAAACATTGATATAAACTTTAAGTAAGATTAGAGGGTGTGTTGGTTTTTCTAAATAAGTTAAGAACAAGATATAAAAATTAAATAATAAGTTGAAAGAGCCGATGATAAGCAAATAAAAAGTTGAGGTAAATGTCAACACTCCTATGAAACTTACTAAACATCTTCGTTATGTTAAAACATATAGGTAACAAGACCAAATTTGTTCAAGAATTCAATGAAGAAATTCAATGTGGTATGGTGGGCATATTCATATCCATTAACAGTTTTGGCATTGGCTTCAGCAGAATACGCACAAGCCACCAAGAGTAGCTTTGCTCAATTGCTTATGCTTCTTCTTTCGGCACTTTCGGTCATGGTTTCGATTGTTCTAATGGTATATACCGCCCTCAACACAAACACCATCTTGCCGCCGGACGATGCTTGTGATCCCACCATCATGCCTTCAGACGATGCTTGTGATCCCACCATCGCGACTCTTGATCCCATCAGTGTTAGTAGCATAAGTCTGGAATCGTGTATAGAGTCAACCTCGTAATCAGACAAAGGTCGTGTGAAAAAGATGAACTGATGAAGATGTTTGATGATAGACAGAATTGTATATATGTAACAAAGTACCCATGAATCAATGATAATGCATCTTAAATTTTAGAAGTACATAAAAGTGAAGAAGTCTACTTTCACTTTTGCAAATTTTAAGTGCTTCAAACATTACGTAAATATATAACTAGTATTAAGCCTATGCGTTGCTGCAGAGGACATAAAACCGTACCAAATAGCATTAGTGTACATTGTTGCCAGCGACCAATAACACTGAAAAAACTCATAAAAAATATATAAAAAGCAAAAATAACAATACTCAGTTAAATGTAGACATAAAAACAGTGAACCATGCACGCCCGTTGCGGCGCAATAATGCGCAAAAATTAGACCGAACTTAAAACACAGTGTGACCCTTCGATGGGAAAAATAGAGGTAAAAACGTCGAACTATATACGCACATAGTGGCATATTAACTCGAAAAAATTGAATTGAAACGTAAAACTAAAATCTATTTAAGATAAATGGAATAAAATTCAAAGTAAAAAAATGTAAGAGTTTAATGTAAAAGATGAAAACTATTAGGGTTAAAAGTAAAGAAAAACAAAGTAGGGTCAATCTATATAGCATGATGTACAACTCTTTCATGCACAAAACACTATTTACTCATGATGTACAACACCATTATTCAAGAACCACTTATAAATTAATACTTTAGTACTATATAGTGAGAATGCCTGCACGTTGCGGCGGGTGTCCTGACTAACCTCAGAATCAATTATGATTCATAATACAATGTTGTGGGTATCTAACATTTTATTCCATATAACGAAAAATAGCCATAGAAGTTTCCATTACGCCAGAAACCCGCATGATGTTGCGATGACGACAATTTATAACGTGGCACATGTAAGTAATCATGCTCGGTCTTGTTTCTAACAACATATTGCCAATGTTTTTTAAATGATATCTTTCCAAGCAACATGATCGAAAACCAAACACGTAGCCATTCGACATTCATATGTAGACAGACTGCAAACCTTGTATAGACCAATATTTTAACTTCTACAAAATATAAAATCAATATTTAGGCCATAGTTATTGTGAGATTCTAATACCCGACACATAGTTGCAACCCATTTTAGAAACCCAATCCGGCCAAAACCAACTTATGAACCATTTACCCTCAACTAAATCTAAACTATGGGTGTAAGCGCACTATAACTCAAATTAACCAAATGCTATAAATACCGGTAATTTACCCACGTGTTGTGACATTTTGATTTGCACATCCCAATGGTACACCCGAAAATCAATGAAAAGTTATGTCATTGTAAAAGTGAGCTCAAATACGAAAGCATATGTTAAAAAAGTAAAAATGTATTATATCTGACTTGACTTTGTATTTAATATAATTTACGTTGAAACAACTTTGGATAAAATTTAAATACCAAAACATAAATAAAAATAAGCACGCCGCATGTTGGATTCTCACAATGGGAATTTTTTTACACTGCACAAAAAGAATGGTAGCTTTTGTTAGTGTCAACCTATAAACAGCCAAAATGTTACAAGTTGACAAGACTCACATGCGTTTACTCTCAGCATCATCTAATGGGGCTTCAAGCAAAGACCCGGGCCTGGTTTGTGAACAGTAAGTGGTCATATAATAAAAACCTACTTAACAAAAAAAAATCAAATCATCAAAGAGCTTACATTAAGGTTATAGAATAGTGAAAGGTAAAGTCTTTGTGCTCTAATTGCATCACCATCAAAGTTCAACCGCATAAGTCCTTGATCATAAACAGCCAAGTTTGTATTTGAGTTGATGTTTGAGTTTTCCTGCAAAAATCAAAATAAAAAATTTATATGCTAAAAAAACTTCAGGTGGCAATTTGTAGGTAAACATGTCAATATGGGTTACTGATGCGATGTCGGAAGCATCGCATTTGTATAGTTTAATTTGGTATTTTTATCGTTTGTTGTGTATAGGTTTGCCCGGAATTAGGTGCTTAACCGAGAATATGGGACGACAAGCTAAAAGAGCTAAAACAAGGATTTTACGACCTTAAAGTGCGAAGACGCGAGCCGGAACGAGAACGCGTGCAAGAAACGATCAAAACCGGAAGACGAAAATGATTTTTCTTACACAAACCTCTGCCGCGGTCCGCGGGAGGTAACCAAGGTCCTCCGCGGTCATCGGCGTGTTTGGAAATCTGAATTGATTATTTACTTCCCCGCGGAGCGCGGGGAGTTTATCTAACTCCTCCGCGGTCCGCGGGAGAGAGTTATTTGACGAAAACGTGCTGCTTAGTCTTTCCAGCCTAGGATCGCACTCCTCTCGCCATTATAGTCGCCCAGACGCTCCTGTAACGATACAACTCGTGGGACTTGATCCTAGATCAGTCCCAAGCCACGAAATGAAGCCAAGAATGCGTAGGAAAGATGCTTGTTCGATTGTAATCATGTTCGGTTAGATTCGTACCTCACTTCCGGGTGACGATTTGCAAGATTTCAGTTTGTATTAATGTTTTGACTATGTATTTTGTTATAATCTGTGATGATATAATTATTGTGTTAAGCATCTGATGTTGGATTGGACTCACTGCAGGATTAAATATGTCTATGTGTTTAGTTTCATGAGATGAATCCCGTCACTTATGTGTTAGCATGATATAGCGGATTTAGTGAACGTAAGCGATAAAGCATACTACCGTCCTAGAGATAATAGTTTATGGCTAAGTTACGGTTCTTTGTCCTCGCGTATCTAGTAGAGAAATTCATATACTTGTCGATTTATTTTGCATTCTAGGACTTGCCTGTTTGATCCCGGGAGTGAGTACTTTAGTTATAATTTTAGTTTAGTTACCATATTGTTACCGAACCTTGGTATAGTTGTTTGTGGCTATTATCGACGCTTATTCTATCTAAAAATATAAAAAGAGAATACGAGTAGATTGTTAGAACTAAAACTTCATAATTGTATTTTGTATTTATTTCAATAAGGGAAATTGGATTGTATCGCACTCAACTATTTGGGATTGGCCGATAACGCACTGAACTATAAAAATGATCACCAACGCACTAAACTTTAAACCTCTTGGATTGTGTCACACTATGGCTGTGTTTGACCATGTCCAGAACCACTAAAACGATTACTTAGTGATAAAGAGGATTAAAACGATTACTTAGTGACAAATTAATACAATTAACACATATGGATTCTTCCATTTGGACCTTGTCAAACACAGCCTTAGTGTGACACAATCCAAGAGGTTTAAAGTTCAGTGCGTTGGTGATCAATTTTATAGTTCAGTGCGTTATCGGCCAATAACAAATAGTTGAGTGTGATACAATCCAATTTCCCATTCAATAAAAACTAGACAAACAAATAGTCGGTGTAGTACTAACCACATGCTCTTCGTGGATTCGATACCCTTCTTACCCTAGCTACCTAGGTTTAATAAGGTTTTGTATGACCCGTAACGACCGGTTCATCAGTTACATTATGTATCTAGCCAACTCCCTTTCTTTCAATCCGGGGGAAATACAGAGACTCAATTTAATCTCTAAATTAAATTTATGATTCATTTCAGATTCAATGTACTCCTTCATGAAGCATCAAAGGGTAGAAAGGTAAAGAATTTATGACATTTGGGTTTTAATAAGACTTTTGGCATGCCATATTAAAAATGAGGTGATTTTACTATTATAGCCATCTTTGGCTTTTTATAATGTAGTATAGATATGGATATATAATTACTAACTATAGTAAAAAAGAGGTTTTAAAAATATGTTCAACAATACATCTATATCTATATATATTAATATTCCAAACCATGAAATCGTACATGACACTCAAAGAGGCTATCCTCCCCCTTGAGTGTATCATATAGCATCATTTTTATTTTCATCCAAAAGTCTCTTTCTCTCTCATGCTTCCCTCACAATTTTAAAACGTTAATAACTTTTCTATACGATTTTTTTAAAAAACCATACACCAAATTAACGAACATTTTATTATTTTGCCAACAAGTACCGTGGTGGTATATAAAAAACAAAAAAAAAGATTTTTTTTGTCGGCTTTTCTTCATACATGAAAAAAAAACACAACGTGTGTTCAAACTATGAATTCCATTTTCATCAAGAGCGTAATAGTTTAAAACCACTCATTTCCACTAAAAAAAAAGTCATACCTTCAAGACTACCGCCTCAACTACGCCCTGCAATGGTTGTTTCTAGCTCTCTGCTCCTCATCCAAACATACATCTTCTTTTTAATATGCATTTTCATTCTTATTCACATGATTAAAATTTTTATTTTTTGTTTTATATTATAGTACATTAATTTCTATGTTACATTATAGACAAAATCACAGAAAACGTCCTTTATGTTTACCCAAAGTTGCAGGTTTCATCCTTTATCTTTAAAACTTGCAGGATACATCATTTATCGAGGTTTTTGTTGCAGGTTTCATCCTTTACACTAACTCTGTTACTGTTTGTCGTTAACTCCCCCTCACATGCAAGGTATTTTCGTCAATTTGTATATTAAAGGACGTTTTCTGTAATAAAAGTCAATTTGTATATTAAAGGACGTTTTATGTAAACCTTTTGCATAACAATTAGTGTCTTGACTATAGTTACATAAGTTGTGATGTTTTGTTATTAATCTGACTTTTTAAATATATTAAATTATGAAGTTTTACGTATCAAAAATAACTTTCCACAATCCAAAGTATTTCCTTTTTAGCTATTTTTTTAAATACCCATTTGACCCATTACTAATAAAATATTACACGAATCAATTAAGTAATATATGTTGAACTCCAACATGTTAAATGGATCGGGCCAGCCAATTCTGTCATCCATAATGCCAAGGGTGTTTTGGACATTTCAGGTGTTCTAACCATTTTCACTTTGTTTTTCTCCTAGCCGGAATTCATTGACATCATCAAGGCTGCTGAAGTGAAATGTGCATAAAGCGTATCATTTTGGGAAAAGAGCAATGATATCGTGTGGTGTGTTTTTAGTTTGAAATAAGCATATGAACAAAACTAGGTGCACTAATTATGTTACAAGGTGACACCATCTTTTTTGGTCAATAACTCGGTTGTTTTGAGCACCAAGTGTTTTGTAAACTGATCGGATACAAATTTTGCGGGTATCTGCTTTTGCTTATTCGTATTAATAGTATTATATGTGGATATATCCATTCAACTTCGAGCGTGCTGTATAGATGGTTTTAAAATGCGCAAGGTCATTTGGGGCCCTTAGGTTCAAAAGCTAGGCGCCGAAATTCTTAGATGCAGAGTGGCATGGACACATCACCTGCCACGTCAGCAAAAATGGACACGTCACCGTGCCACGTCAGCAAAAATTAACCATGGTTAGTCTAAGGGTGATACAAGCCAATAAGTTAAAAGCATAGTGCGGTGTTGGTCAATTTTGTAGTTCAATGCGTCAGCGGCCAGTTGTCAATAGTTCAGGGTGTTAAATTCCAATTTCTCTATTATACCCAAATGCATATTTAACTTTTTTAAAAATAATTATTAGAGAAAAATCAAATCAAAGGAAAACTAGTTGGGTTAAAGACATATATTAAAGGAAAATTGAATTTTAATAACATAAACTATCACTTAATGGTTGTTGTCACCCCCAACTATCAAATTGGTCACCCACACTTTGTATTTTAAACTTCTTTTCATGGGTCACCCCAAACTAACCAAACACTAACTAAGCTATTTTTTATGACATGCCATTTTTCCCCTACGTGGCAAGCTGACATGGCACTTTTTCCTGTGTGGCATGCTGGCATGACATTTTTTTTCTTATGTGGCATGCTTACATGACATTTTTTTACGTGACAAGCTGTCGTGTCTTTTCTTTCTACGTGACATGTTGAAGGGACATTTTTCCTGCGTGCCATTCTAACATCTCACGTAGTTAAAATGTCACTTCATTCAAAAAAAGTAATTGAGTAGTGTTTGTTTAATTTGGGATGACACAGGAAACGAAGTTTAAAATACAGAGTGTTGGTGACCAATTTGATAGTTGGGGGTGACAGCGGTCAATAAGTGATAGCTTAGGTTATTCAAATTCAAATTTCCTTTAATATATGTAATTTCACTTAATTTGATTTTTCTCTAATAACTTGTGCCCATTAACTATTTTTAAAAAGTTGAATACGCATTTGTATTTGATTATATTTACGAAGATCTAGTATAAATTTCATTGTAAACTGAATTGTGTTCACAATAAAGTGTGGTTTTTTTTATATCTAGTGAATCAACTAGATACGAAATTGAAAATATGATGGCAATCAGAAATAACACAAACTAAACCTAATATATTGATGTGTTGTGAAAAACACCTTGTTAATATGTAAATTTTGAATATATATTAAACATGCCCGTACTCAATCTCCATTCCGGCGGGGACGATTCGAAAACCACTAATGTTTGCAGGCATCCCGGTTTGTTTGTTTTGTTTTTTTTTTTGTTTGTTTCTTTGTTTTAGGATACCTAGTTTATCGGGCGCGAATGAAATGCTATACGGCCATATTTGGAGGAACCGAATGAGACTCGCATGCGCATATTGCTTATCCAGGGAAGTCTGTTCCTTTTATTTTTGTTGTATATTAGCTTTCTTTCTGCTTTATTTTATTCCCTAGTTCACATTGAGGACAATGTGTCGTTAAAGTGTGGGGGTGGAGAAACTTCGTTTTTATTTATTTTCGAGTCTTAAAAAAAATAAAAAAAAATTGAAAATGTCTTAAAAACTGTTCTTAAAAAAACATTCTAATCAGACACAAAGCAGCTCTTTCAGTACATACCAGTTGTTTCTTGATTGTTTTGGCAGTAGATCCTTAGTCATGGTCTAATTTGTGGAAAAGTAATATGAACCGTTTTCAGCAGGTGTTTTTAAGAAAAAAGTTTAGAATTGTCTGACTAGATTTAACAAGCTATTGGTAATAAATACATGCACACATCGGTAACCCATTTCCCCACTTTTGTGAGATCTTGAGCCTACTAGTTGATATATTGATTTATATACATTTTCGTTTGTTGAGAGTAGGCCAAATGTTTATCTGTTGCAGAACTTGTGTGATTTGATACATGCTGAGGTTGTATACTAGATATGCACGTAAATGATAAAGGCAATTTAGGATTTCCCTTTTTCTTTTGATACCCACTTATTTGTTATGTGTTGACCCGTTTACCTAAAATCACCTTTAGTAGCCATGTTGAGCCTATACCCTTTCGTTTGTTAAACCTATAAAGTTACCCAAATCAACCCGTTAATTAACCGTTGTTAAGAAAATTGACATCCATTGTGTTCTATGTTTATGCTCAAGTGTTTGATCTATGTTAAGTTGTGAAAAAAAAAGAACAAAATATACAAATCGGGATGCCTGCAAATATTAGTGGTTTTCGGATCGTCCCCGCCCGAATGGAGATTGAGTACGGGCAGGGCAATCGATTATGCAAATCATATCAAGCAACCCCGTGACTCAAATAAAAATAAAACTGACTCAAACACTCTCAAAATAAAAATAAGATGAAATAAAATAAATATACAAAAACAATCATACCTGATATTCATTCATGGTAGTCTCAAAGAATATTTTCCTACCGAATTCCTAATGTATGTTCGGTAGTTGACATGTCGAGTCTTCATCTTCTGTCTTATCTTTGACATGTTTGTTGAAGTATTGTGAGTCCCTTTCATGATGACTATCCCAAGATCCTCCCAACTCACCTTCCTTTTCTTTCCACTTGAACCACCATCCTGAGTTTTTTTTGGTTTTAATAATGAATATAGGAGTTTGGTTAGAATACACCAAGGTCACCCGGTTCACAGGTTCTTCAACAGGTGTGCCTGCAAGTGATTATACGCAAGAAGTCAAGTCTGCTTTAAGGCTTATAACTTCCTCTTCTAAGGCTTCCTCCATCTTAAAAAAAAAACATTCTAATCAGACACAAAGCAGCTCTTTCAGTATATACTAGTTGTTTCTTGATTGTTTTGGCAGTAGATCCTTAGTCATGGTCTAATTTGTGGAAAAGTAATATGAACCGTTTTCAGCAGGTGTTTTTAAGAAAAAAGTTTTGAATTGTCTGACTAGATTTAACAAGCTATTGGTAATAAATACATGCACACAGCGGTAAACCATTTCCCCACTTTTGTGAGATCTTGAGCCTACTAGTCGATATATTGATTTATATAAATTTTCGTTTGTCAAGAGTAGGCCACATGTTTCTCTGTTGCAGAACTTGTGTGATTTGATACATGCTGAGGTTGTAGACTAGATATGCACGTAAATGATAAAGGCAATTTAGGATTTCCCTTTTTCTTTTGATACCCACATATTTGTTATGTGTTGACCCATTTACCTAAAATCACCTTTAGTAGCGATGTTGAGCCTATACCCTTTCGTTTGTTAAACCTATATAAAGTTACCCAAATCAACCCGTTAATCGTTGTTAAGAAAATTGACATCCATTGTGTTCTATGTTTATGTTCAAGTGTTTGATCTATGTTAAGTTGTAAAAAAAAAGAAAAAAAAAAGAGAAAAAGAAAAGAAAAAAAAAATAGAAGTATGTGTTATGGGTCAAATATGCCCAAAGTTGTGTGTTATTGTGATTTGTGAATAAGGAGTGTCAATCATGTTGGTCTCACCATTTTATTTTATCCACTTCTAGCCAAATCTATTCTACCTTTACCCTAAGCCCAAAACCCGTAAGTCCTTTAGATATGTGTATTGTCTACAGTTAAGGTGTGATTGTTATATAAGCCTATGATAACAAAGTTACATGTTTGGTTTTGTGTGAATAATACTAGCACATTACATGCTAGTCCAAATATTAAACCGAGTGGAGTGAAAAATTGTGAGGGGTGTGTTGCATGAAAATAAAAAACCGGAAGCATGTTAGATTTAGTCGGGTTAATTCTGTTTTTAAATGGAAATCAATTTGACTTGCTGAATTAACACATCTAATGCTGATCTGTGGATGGGGTATGACTTTGGACCTTAGATAAGGTATGATAGGGCGACTGGGATGCTGGTCTGTGATAATGTGTTGAGCAGACTGAATATAAATTTTTTCGAGACGAAAAAAGATAAGTGTAGGGGTGTGATGTGTTGTGAAAAACACCTTGTTAATATGTTAATTTTGTATATATTTTAGTCTTTTATTGTGTACTTTTTGTCGGTCTTAGTAACTTAATAGTGTACATGTGTTTTGTAGGTGTTCGTGAGATATGAGCTTAATACGAAGGAAAATGATCAAGTCGCGTACATTTAAGAGCGAGCATGGAATTAATATTTGTAATAATATAATAATAATAATCTTAATAGTAATTAATAATAACAACTAGTTTTATACCCGCCTCGCGTTGCCGCGGCGGGGGCGAACGTAAGGTTCACAACGATAAACGCCATTCATCCTAACGTGTTGTTGCGCGTTACGGCAACAATCCGACGTCATTACACGCATTAGGATGATAACGGTAACACGATAGAAATTCGATTGACATTAGCTCAGTTTGTTATCAATTTTCTCAGAGGCTATAGCAAATGAAAAAAACCCAGATAATAATAATGTCATAACTAGACCAAAACAATATCTATACGTATTTGATTCCTATGGTGATGGTTGTATGAAAATTAGATGCATTTCATTTAGTTAACATGTAAATGACAACAATAACTTAACATGTAAACTTGCAAGATGCAAGAACCAAATTTACAACACAGGAAACAAAACACGACAAAACCACCACCCCAACCAACCAACCAACCGGAAACAACCACAACTAAAAATATCAAATGTCGACCAAATTGTCCAAGTAATAGAGGTCTATTTAGATCGACTTTTATGCCTGCTCTTCCTCTCTCTCTATTTACCTATCCTCATACTTATCGTTTGTCTGGAAATGGTCGTCTGACCACCATCTCGCCACCGTACTCGGCGAGGACCAGCCATTTCCTACAGCAAGAAACACAACCATCTTCTCCGGAAGAAGCCATCACCGTCTAAAGAAGATCCAGGAGCTGATGTCGTTAGAGGGAACCGTTAAAGACAACGGAATCCACCTCATGGTAAGACGGGGTTGCTATCTCCGTTAAAGTTCGTCACTCCGGTCGATACCACGGAATTACACGCAGAGGAAAGGAGAGACCGATAGCCTCCGGTGAACATGGCGGAGGAGCTGTCAGTGGCGGCGGAGCTGTCAGTGGCGGCGGAGCTGCTGTCGACCAAGAAACCCACCCCCATATTTTTGAGAGAGAGAGGAATGGTCTAAAAGAAAGAGAGAATATAACAGAGGAGAGAGAGAGAGAGAGAGAGAGAGAGAGAGAAGTGTAGAGAAGGAATTAGGGAAAGTGCATGCATTAGACGGCTTGTACGTAGGCATTGAAAACTTGTATTGAGCGAAACAGTATCCTCTCCTCACATCGAAAGTTACCATTTGTATATATAATATATAATAATAGTAAGAAACGTGAAAAAGGGCCTAGGCCCATAATGGGTGATTATTATTAATGGCATTATTTTATAAGGGGGTTTTTGAAGGTGAACACAATTCTTGGACGGCTGCTGCCTAGGGGCGCACAACAGGAGATCAACCTTAGAGAGGCATCGCATGGAGAAGAATATATAGAGAAGAAGCTTCGATGATCAAGGTGCAACGCTAAATATTTGTAACTTTCTCTAGACTAACGGTTTGATTAGGTTTCACACTTTTTATGTTTATTTAAGTATTGGATTTTGTTTTTGCTTGTGATGACAAACATCTTAAACATTATTGATGCATTACTTAAGCAAACAATTGATTTGTGTTTTGAGTCCTTTCTTTACAACTTGTTCGGTTGATGACAAAACTTAGTAGCGAGTTGGGTGACATAAAGAGGGTTGACTTAACGCTTACAATTGGGTAGATAATAGGGTCCTCGTGATCCAGATTAGCGGTGTGAAGATGCAAAGTTCAGATCTGGTTTGAATTCAGAGGTTAAACAGTGATGGTGGGTCGGCGGTGCTCAGATGGTGGTGAGTCTGTCGAGCAGTAGGAAGGCGGTGGTAGTTAGTCGAGTTAGGGTTTTGACAGAGGTTAAGTTTCCTTGACTAAGGTACATAACTACAAACCTAGTCCCTGATTATTATAGATAAATCTTGTTAAGAATATTGATTATGGTTGTTGATGAGGATGGTGGTAATATTGTGTAGGAATAAGAGAATGTGGAGAAAAGGAAGAGTTATGACCCGAGTCATCTGACTTGGTCAACTCTGGTCAAATGTGTAAGGAGGCTGGTCAACAGAAGTCAAATGGCAGAGGTCCGGTCAACTGAGGAGGCCCGAGAGGATCATGCTAGTAATTGGAAACTTGACTTGGGATGCTATGTGATCGTGTGATATGCTACTAAGGTGAGTTCCGTGTACTTCCCCTTTTTCTGTTTTACTATTTTGGGGTGAACATATGCTTGTGTGTCTAAAACTGTGATGTGACAAGATACTAGCTACCGGATAATATTGACACTCATTAACTCATATGTGAGCCACTTAATATATGGGTAGTACTACTTGGGGAATCCCCCACGCATAGTGGACCCGGGACGTTGGGCCCGGGAAACCCTCCACTGAGGCCTGCGGACCGTTGCGGCATATATTATGCCTTGTAGATCTATAATGGCAGTAGATAGATCTAGTGTTAGGGTTGAGGGGTCGCTTGTACATCACTATGTTCTGAACTGTGTAAAATTGTTTTCGAATTGTTTAACTATTTTGGATTTACTTAACTACTTACACGGACTCACCAGCATAATTGCTGACCCTAACTGTTTTAAGCATGTGTTCAGATATTGCAGATGATTGGATGGCAACGCAAGGTATATGATAGCTAGATGCGGATTAGAGATACACAGGATAGAGATTGGATCGACTAAGGGATTACACTGCTTCGACAACCGCTGCGCTTCGTCCTCGCATTAGACTTAGTTGTATTTTTAGATTGAAATTGTATTATTTTGCAACCAAAAGTTGTACAAAAATTAATTATTAGTCGCCGTTGCTTCCGTTGTGCAAGTCTATTACCAATCTGTCATTTCTTCCAGGCCCCACCTGGTCGGGTTGTTAGAGGTTGTATCAGAGCAACGGTTGTGGCGAAATAGGATATCTCCAGATATCCTATACCACACCAGGACAACTTAGAGAACTTAGCGTTTAAGGCTCTAAGACTACCTAGCTAAGAGTGCCAAGAAATTACATAAGAATGACCAGAGTAGGAAACGGAATAAGTTAGAACCGGAAGTACCTGAACACACAAGAATCCTTACCGGGACCTAGAACCAGTGTGACTAGTATACGAGTTCTGTGTGATACATGAATAACGGCTACGACGGAAATTACTAGAATAATTCCGTGAGGTAAATTGACGATTACACTTGACGTCATGTAATTGTGAATTTACAGGCATGAAAAAGTTCTAAGAAATCCGAAGAGTCGCCGAAATTATTAATGGTAACCAGGGTAACCAAAGACTTATGTGAGGAAAACGGACTTTATTAGAGACGTAAGCAAATATGTGATACACTAGTGTGACTGAAGTACAGGTTTTGGACTTGTTATAGTTAATATAATTTGACGTTTTGATAAGTAGGCGTATAAATATAAGTACGTATCCAATACACCATAGTACTTATCGTCCTGATCTTATATATATATATATATGTGTGTGTGTGTGTGTATGAATATACATGAATGCTATTTATTGAAAATAACCTTCGTGATTAAGTTATGAGCTAATCAGGAAAACTAGGTCCTCGCCAAAGACTTGGCGCAACGATTTGGAAGAACCCAAAAATACCAAGGTAAATTTTGATCAACTTAATGAATAAGTAACTTGATAAGTCTTGTCTCCTAACCAAATAGTTATTGTCGATGGTATGGTGCAACATTAGATGGTTCGTCCGTATGCATAAGTCGAATTTTAGACATAAGATAAGAAACTCAAACCATGGGCCACTAGACTATTTCTTTCGAACTTGAGTAGTGTCGATTTCTGTAGATATAAGCTGAATAGAGTGTATTGGAATTGTAACCGCATAACAGGTTTTAGACATGATTCAGAAACATCAATTGGAGAGGCGATGACCTAAACTCAAGAATGTACCAAAACCAAGACCATCCAACCTTTGTTAACAAGAAAAGAACCCAGAATTAAACGCTTTAAGGTATGCTTTAAGCTTAATCAAAGTTTCCGCCGCCTTAACACCACATAATTAACTTTGGATTATTGTCAAAAATCGTCGGATTAAGCTCCATAACTATCTAGTTTAGTGGCGAACTATCCATATGAAGCCTATTAGAACGATATATGCAAGCTCTAACGGGGGAGCAGAGGCAAGTGTGATGATTGTTATAAGAAATATTTAACAAATACAAGAGAACCTATTCTAAGTTTGTAGTAAGATTTTCATGGATAGAGATCCAACCTATAAGAAGACGAGATCTAGGATACCAAAGGAAAAGTTACGGCCCCATTGATACGAGCAACGTAGTGCAAGTTGATATCTAACTTTCCGTGATTCATGACGCATAGTCACATACCTTACACCACCCGTCGTAGAAAATTCGAAGGTTTAAGAATTCAACATATTGTGGATGATATCGATAAGATTAACCCCAGCGTTAAGTATCAGATCTTGTGATAATAATATATAACTCTAAGAATATAGTCTAATGGAAGACCTCTATTTCGGTAAGTTAACTCACACTAAAACATAGACTCTCAGGACTGGAACTTTCATAGATTTTTGGCTAAGTACGTTTTCAAATACATTTTCTACCAAGTTTTTGGGGAGATTTTTCAGTACATTAACGAAGTATCATTGGTGTGGTGGGTTAGCTGCGGTACACCCTATAAATAAACACTAATGACGCATCGAATATTAGACTGAAAATCAAACTAAAGAATAAACCATATCTGTAAAACGTTTGAACCATTTGTTTTAAACCAAAAAGTAGTGTGAGGCTTAGTGTGGAACCACATAAATTATGATTTGGTTTAAGGAAAGAATTATGTATGCACGGGTGTATAGACCCGAACATTGAATCCGAGTATGGGATATACTAGATATGTCTGATGGATAGCACAAAAGAAATTCCGAGGACGGAATACAATTAACGGGGGGAGAATTTAACACCCCGGATCCAGGGCCTAAAATTTTCCGCATCTTATGGTATTATAATAACAAAATTAACAATAAAATAATAATATACAACAATTACGAAGCTAAAACGATGAGTTACATAATTGTTTTGACTAGGAGAATAATATTATACCCGTTACGCGACTGAACCGATACCCGGTAACGAACCCAAACCGGACTCGAACCTAGCATGGTGAGTTACCAAGGGAGGACACTTGTCCTCCCCTTGGCGGTGACAACACCACACAACAAAACCATTTGACTAGAAATGGTTTATTAAAAACCATCAACCCGAAGCCCCATATAAAAAGACCCAAACCACCTATCTCTTTATTTGTTGAACTCTCCAAACACACACAGTCTCATAATCGGGAAAAGAGGAGGGGCTGAAGGGATTTCGGCCGTCGTCTATGGCGGAGTCCGGCGGTGCCGCTTCCAAAACACACCCACCCAACCCTTTTCTTCCTTATAAACCTATACACACATATACCGACTCATAACCATGAGAGAGAGACAGAGAGAGAACTGAGAGAGAAAGTAGAGAGAGATAGAGATCGTAGAAAGATTATAGCCACCACCATCCATGGTGGCCCTACGGTGACTGCAAACAAAGGCGATGGTTGTTGGTGGCTGCTCGAGCTAGGGTCCTCGTGATCCTGATTAGCAGTTTGAAGATGGAGAGTTCAGATCTGGTTTGAATTTAGAGGTTAAACAGTGATGGTGGGTTGGCGGTTCTTAGATGGTGGTGCGTCTGTCGAGCAGCAGAAAGGCGGTGGTAGTTAGTCGAGTTAGGGTTTTGACAGAGGTTAAGTTTCCTTGACTAAGGTACATAACTACAAACCTAGTCCCTGATTATTATAGATAAAGGTTGTTAAGAATATTGATTATGGTTGTTGATGAAGATGGTGGTAGTATTGTGTAGGAATAAGAGAATGTGGAGAAAAGGAAGAGTTATGACCCGAGTCAACTGACTTGGTCAACTCTGGTCAACTGTGTAAGGAGGCTAGTCAATAGAAGTCAAAGGTCAAAGGTCTGGTTAACTGAGGAGGCCCGAGAGGATCATGCTAGTAATTGGAAACTTGACTTTGGATGCTATGTGATCGTGTGAAACGCTACTAATGTGAGTTCCGTATACTTCCCCTTTTTCTGTTTTACTGTTTTGGGGTGAACATATGCTTGTGTGTCTAAAACTGTGATGTGACAAGATACTAGCTGCCGGATAATACTGACACTCATTAACTCATATGTGAGCCACTTAATATATGGGTAGTACTACTTGGGGAATCCCCCACGCATAGTGGACCCGGGACGTTGAGCCCGGGAAACCCTCCACTAAGGCCTGCGGTCCGTTGCGGCATATATTATGCCTTGTAGATCTATAATGGCAGTAGATAGATCTATTGTTAGGGTTGAGGGGTCGCTTGTAGATCACTATGGTTTGAACTGTGTAAAATTGTTTCGAACTGTTAAACTGTTTTTGATTTACTTAACTACTTACACGGACTCACCAGCATAATTGCAGACCCCAACTCTTTTAAGCATGTGTTCAGGTACTGCAGATGATTGGATGGCAACGCAAGGTATATGATAGCTAGATGCGGATTAGAGATACACAATATAGAGATTGGATCGACTAAGGGATTACACTGCTTCGACGAACGCTGCGCTTCGTCTTCGCATTAGACTTAGTTGTATTTTTAGATTGAAATTGTATTATTTTGCAACCAAAAGTTGTACAAATATTAATTATTAGTCGTTGTTGCTTCCGTTGTGCAAGTCTGTTACCAATCTGTCATTTCGTCTAGGCCCCACCTGGTCGGGTTGTTACAATTGACTTTTCGAACGCCTTCAACTTGGTTGATAGGACGATTCTCCTGCGGGAAGTGAGCGTCCGATGCCCATCCATCTACCCTTGGGTTCAATTCATATATGCCCAACCTGCTAGGCTTTATGTGGGGGATTCTTATATTGGGGCCTCCACTGGGGTCCAACAGGGCGACCCATTGGGGCCGCTTCTCTACGCTCTTGTTCTACACTCGTTGGTCTGGCGGCTAGAAGAGTGTTGCTCTCTTCCGTTTCATGCTTGGTACCACGATGATGGCACTATTATGGGAGAGGCTAATGAAGTGGCTAAGGCTTTTGATATTATCCGGGCTGAGGGGCCGAATCTAGGCCTTACGCTTAATATTACGAAATGTGAAATTTTTTGGCCGTCCTGCAATGGGGAAAAAGTGAAGCCTGGTTTATCTCCTAGCGATATCAGGAGACCAAAGGGAGGCGTGAAGCTCCTGGGGGTGCTGTTAGTCGGGACGAGGGATATATTAGATCCTTGGGTGCTAAAAGGGCTCGCCGGGTAGTGAATCTGATGGTTTCTCTGCAGAAATTGGGGGACCCCCAAAGTGAACTTTTGTTGCTCCGTTCTTGTATGGGTGTTGCTAAACTGTTGTTTGGCCTTCGGACATGTCAACCAGCCTTTGCTGATGAGGTCGTATCCATTTTCGACAAAGGGCTTCGTGAAGCGATCGAAGATATTGTAGTTTGTGGGGGCCGTTCTTTGGGGATCTTCAATGGCGGTTAGCGTCCCTACCTATAAGGTTGGGAGGTCTTTGCTTGTGTTCGGCAGAGGACATGTCTGCATATGCTTTTGTGGCCTCTTGAGTGCAGTCATGGGGACTGCAAGACCACATCTTACGAAACAGCAGGATAGTGGGGATGGACTTGGATTATGAGCTTGTCTTAGACAACGTTCGTAGCTCTCTTCCTGATTTAGATTTGGGTGGTTTTATGGATAAGGACACCGCCCCCAGCAAACCTCAAAAGTTCTTGGAAAGTGCGTTTAACTGTAAAACCCTTCAGACTATGGGAGATAAGTTTGACATGACTGCGCATCAGAAAGCGGTGTTTGAATGCCTCAAACTAGCGCATGCTCAAGATTTCTTGGTTGTCCTTCCTATTGGGGGGGCTTGGGCAACACATGTCAGCTGTTGAATACCGAGCTATCCTTAGATACAGACTCATGATTCCCATGTTTCCAGTTGATGAGTCGTGTCCAGTTTGCAAAAAAGCATGTTTAGATAAGTTTGGAGAACATGCCCTTCACTGTAAAGAGCTGCCCGGATTTAAATACAGACATGATTTGGTCAGGGATGTTTTATGGGACGTCTTGCGTAGGGCAGGGATTTTGGCTAGAAAAGAAGCCCCGGTTAACTTTTTGACGGACCCCCTAGAAGGGCGGTCTACCCTAAGGCCAGCAGATGTCCTCGTTTTCGGGTGAGCACAAGGCAAACATGCGTGCGCTGATCTCACATGGGTGTCTCCGTTGGTGAGACTTCGCGATTCGGGGTTTGTGGCAGGGCAAGCAGCATTGAGAGCAGAATCCCAGAAAGTTGTCAAACATGAAGTTGTCTGTCTAGAGAACCAACACGTTTTTGTGCCATTTGCTTTTGACACATTTAGAGGTCTAGCCCCCGAGGCAATCCGGTTCTTAAAAAGAGCTCAAAAGGTGCTTTAACTCTCCAACAATGAAGGACCTAAGTTTTATTTTTAATAGAGTAGGTTTTTCTATTCAAAAGAGGGTAGCGGCGCATCTTGTGACCCGCTTACCCGCCTCCCACTTCTAAATAGTTATTGGTAAAAATAATATCTTTAACTGGTAAAGCCTTTGGGCTTCCTATGGGAGACCCCGGATCGAATCCCAGCGGTTGAATTTCTGCCGCTCTAGCGGGACCGATCCCCTCTACAACCCCAGGCGGGAACCCCACTTTTAAATGGGTAAACCCTCCCCCCCCTCAGAATCGAACCCATGACCTCATTCGGTCAAGCGTCCTATCCCTCATTGGGGTGGCCAACTGAGCTAGCCCAGTTGGTTAATAATACACCCCTTGTTAATTGTTATGGTGTACTTAACATCATTGAAAATGAAAAACTAAAATAATTAAAACAACATCAAACGACAAGTCACAACTTCCCCAAATTATATTCACTAAAATGGATCAACACTACTCTCTGTCTACTTCTACACTTTTAATCCAATCATTTTATGAACAAATCACCACCATTCATGGTGGAATAAACCACCATTCAATCATCTGCCACATCCCCACCACACCCATTGCTTCTGATTGTCATCCAATTGATCTCCTCCTCCATCTTCCACCTCCAATTTCCCATATCTGAGTTGCCCTCCAACTGTTCGATCCTTTGCCTCAAAGAAAACGATGAACACATTGGCTGGATTGAATCACTACCCACTGAATGTGATTCCCCAATTGTATTCCAAACATATTGATCAAGAATCCCAGTTGGCGATTCTGTCCATAATTCTTGATCAATGTCACAGTTTAATTGCGCTATAAACGGATGTTTTAGCAGCTCAGCCGCGCCCCACCTCGCTTTCGGATCATGGATCAAACACTTGCTGATGAAATCCTTACCTTGGGTTGAAAAAACATCCGGGATTTCCGGGGATTCGCCTGAAAACGCTATCTTGTAAAGAACTGATACGGGGTCGGTCACGTTTAACCAAGGCGAACAGCCCGTTGCCATCTCGATAACCGTGCATCCGAGTGCCCAAACATCAGCTGGAAACCCTTGTTCTTCGCCTCGTGCCACTTCGGGTGCCATGAACATTGGCGTCCCACGCATTGGCACGTCCTCATTCGCCCACTTGGCGCAACCAAAATCCGCGATTTTGATACCACTTTCATCAACTAATAAATTTGCCCCCTTGATATCACAATGCACTATACCATGTGAATGAATGTACATTAAACCTTGTAACACTTGTCTAGTGTAATTTGATATTTGTGCCTCGTTTAATCGGGCGCAATCGCGATTGTTTATCGCGTCGACAACGGTCCCACCGGGCATGTATTGCATCATTAAGTTGTACATAAACTTCTTTTTTTCTTTAGTAACGTCACACCCTTTATAGGCTATTACAAAAGGACTATTTAAAATGGACAAAAACTGTTGCTCTCTTTGTAATGTTTCTGACTGCGAAACGACGGTGGATTTGACTGCGAAAACCTCTCCTTCGGCGGATGTGGCGGCGGACACGGTGGCAGAGGAACCACGGCCGAGAACATGGCCTCTGATCCACCTCATGTTTGGTTTTTTTGGATGAGTTTGAGAGGGTTGTTCACTTGTTTGTGTGGGTTAAATAAGGTGTTGAAAAGGTTAGTTATTTGGTTGGGTGGGAAGTTCTTATGTGGCAAAATCTTGGCAGCTTTTTAGGCAGAACAAAAGGGTGTTTGCCACGTGTCACGATTAAGCTAAAGAGTATGTTTATGTTACAGTCCATACTTGATATAACTTAAGGTAGATAATATATTAAGATATTTTATGTTGATATTTATTTGTATCTTGTCGTATTAAAAATTTCACATAAAGAGTTATCTTTTGTTTCTATTTTTGTATAAGGAACAATACTTTTTTACATCGGGTTGCTTAACATTTCAGATAAAAATTTAGTTTTTCCAATATAAACACTAGATATTTTTTTTCTCATGTTTAAATAAAACGAATACAAGAAATTCTAGTCATTTCTCTATTCAAGTGTGGATTTAGAAAGCTTTTTTCACCGGTGGCGAATATAGAAATGTTTTTCAGTAGTAACGTTTTTCATTTTTTTCATTTTAGTAGCAACGTTTTCCAAATTTCGTAAAAAAAAACCAAATTTTCCACTAATTTTCCACTACGCGCGCGAAGTTGAGCCACAACGGACGCGACCCCTACTCCCCTATGCCCGCCCCTGTTTTTCACATGTATTCATGTTTCGGTTTTTGAATTATCAGGGAAAAAAATAGCGGGTTGGTCACTTAAACTAACCAAAATTCCAATAGTAGTGTACACGTACAGGCTACAGGATTAAAAATACACACAATTGTAATAACATAAAAAAGGGTATAAGTTCAACTCGTGTTGAAAGCCTAAAATAGCGTCAAAACCCCTTGTAGGTTTACCGTGTAATTTTACAAGAATACATAGTGTTATCATCAGAAAATATAGGACGTCACTCAAATGTCAGGTACATATTTAAAAAGTGTTTTTTTAGTACTCACTAGATTGATCCTTCTCGTTAATACGTTAAATGTGAGATCAATGATAGTTGAAACAAAGATAAGATAAGATTATTTGTGTTCTTTTCTAAAGACCAACGGTAGAACAAACTGTATAATCAAGTCACTAAAGGTGAAAAAGTTAGTAGGTTTGATTTGAAGTTATGATTGGGAGTGTTATACGTTTCTCCATGGAATCAATCACCACATTTTGGCTTCATTTTCTAGTAACTTGTAAGTGAAGTATAAGTTTAATAACCTTTGAAGTATCAAATCATTTCGTTACTAAATCCTCTTTCATGGGTGGTTATTACTTCCAAATCAAGATTTTCTTTAATCATTCTAACCAAACCTTCCAATACCAAGGAATATATATGGATGTGAATGCTTCAAGGTTTGGTCCAAGACTAATAGATAGGGAATTGTCGTTTTCGTCTTTGATTTGCTTATTATGTTTAGGTCCTATTGGTATTGATCATTCGCTTTCGTTTCTAGGTTGAAATAAGACAAGAAAATACTATAACGTGGTCATGAATGAAAGTAAGAGTGTATGATATATAAAAATATAAAACATGAATGTTTATGTAAGTAGTTAAACTTAGGATTTTTGGATGATTACAAATGTGTTAACTAATTCATCAAAATAATTAAGTCAACAACACGTTAAAAGTATGAAAGGAGAAAGGGATGATAAATAAATATTTATGCGTGTATCCTAAGATATTTTCTTGATCATTATTTCATTTTTTTTTGGTTTGGTGTGTGTTTTGTCACACTCAGTGCACGTGTTCACAACACCAAGTTCCTCTAATCAAATAATATAGTTAGAGAAAACAGATTTATAACATTTTTTTAAATAAAGAGGATAAGATTGTTATACATATGTAATTATGGTAATCAGTATCTTTTGATTTCATCAACTTTATTAACCACTAAAGCAGTATAGTCATTAAGTATTGCTACACACTCTTTTTGATAAATTTTAGGTTAGGTTAAAATTTATTTTTAATTTGTTGTTTGATTACTTATAACATATACTACATTGTATTTGGTTCGTATAATTCAAGTTAGGCTGAAATTTTATTATATCTCGTTGAGTGAATCAAAAGTCGTTTGTATAGCCATTGGGGTTGGTGGTCCAGTGGTAAGGCAAAGCCTTTTAATACACTAAAAGTGTGAGGTCTTGAGTTCAAGTCTCACAAGGAGCAAGAAATTCGCCTTTCAAAAAAAAAGTCGTTTGTATACCTGTAATCGTCATGTTTGTTTAAAAAGATCGTACACACGAGATATAGATGTGTACTCGCATAATGTTGCAGGGAACCCACACTGGTAATCCGTGACATGTTAATTTTTTTCAAATTTATAAATCCATAGCAATATAAAAGGATAAGTAACGGCCATTCTTTTCTTTCACCACTTTGATGATCTTATACGTATTATATATGTACATGTACATTATGCGATTTTCATAGTTCTTAACATATTGTTGGCTCTGTAAAGGCGGTGTCCCTGTATATGTGTGTGTATTGTGTTGATTGTTAAATCAATTTTGATTTAACAAAAGTACCCTTTACATTTCGTTAATCTCATTGTTAGTGATAATCTTTATTTCTTGGATGAAAAGTATAACTTGTATTGACTAAAAGTGAGATCCTCATTCATTGAAAGTATGATAGCATAAAGCACATGATGGCATAAACATTTTGTAAATACATACTGTAACTTGACGTTTGTGTATACATTATGGATTGAATATGATTGAAACTCATGTCAAATTTCATGAGACAGCTGAATATTTAAACATCAAATGAGTGAAGGACGTCTTGACTCTTGAGTACAAAATAAATATCTTAAAAATGCAGCATGCGTGCACAAAAGAACTCAGAACAATTGCTCAAAATATTCGTACAATTACTTCTAACTACTCGAAATGTTGTAAAGTCACTTGACATTAAAAAAGACTAATTTTGACCTTTAAGATGAAATTCTTGGTCCCGAAATACCATGATTAAGTGCAACAAGATGGTTGGCATAGGCCGCTTGACGCCTGAATTGTTTATATGTATAACTTGATTTTATACCGTCAAATGAAAACATTTCATATTTGAGTCGACTCGTTTTCGAACACAGTTTACATCAGAAATGTAAGTAACTCGAATTTTTCACTGTCAAACAAAAACGTTTTATATTTGAGATGACTCGTTTCAGGACACAAGTTATGCCAAAAACGTAGACTAACCAATATCTTACGTAAAAAGAAGAATGAAGATGTATTATGTTTTACCATATCTGTTTCAGAAAAAACCTTATGTCGAAGCGTGAGCTTATATCGTTTACGTTCAAATATGAATTTATATCAACACGTCCGGCAAAACATAGCCCAACCGAAAAGTAGATAAAAATATATTTACGTCGAAACATGAATTTATATCGACACATACACAACAATAACCAAGTGAGAAAATACGTTTTTTTGTCCTTTAACGTAAGTAATGAAAATACGATGGATAAACTTGAAAAGTTAGAACTCTAGGAGGGGAACATGATATTTTATAAAGTTGGAACTCTAAGAGGCTTTTGTGTAGTTTTATTATTTTTGTCTTATGGTCCACCAACTCTCTAATTTTTAAGTACATATAGAATTTGATGCATTAACGTTTCTTGCTAGCTATACATAACTGGACATATCGTTTGCTTAAAAAAATTACTATTTTTTTCTTTTGGCAAGCTATAGCTCATGTACGACTAGAAAACGCTCTAAAGCATAAGCCATGAAGGATATAGGTTTGTATTCTGTATTTTACTAATCAATCAAATGAGTTTATATAAGAGGTGTAGATTGTAACATAACCGCTTATATATTAAAGCTAAAACAAAAATATACAAGTGTCGGTATGCTGCTTATTATGAATTTTATTTATAATTTAACTTCTTTTGGTTTTTATAGTTATTAGTATTGGTTCTATATAAGAGATAACCATGTATATAAATGTCTTGAACTATTGCATGTCACACACTTTCAATGAAAATATACATTTGAGTTTCCCCTCTCATCTCATCAATCATAGGAAGTCCTTTTATCGGGCCTCCACCCTCGCACGCAGGGGCGAAGTATATATGGGGCCAGGGGTGGCCCTGACCCCCCCTGTTTTTTGGCGCAGTAGTGAAAATTTGCGATTTTCATAGGTAAATTGAGTCCGGAGTGAGTCCGGCCCCCGCCGATTTTCCATTACCGATCGAAAAAAATTGAGTTCGGCCCCCGCCGATTCCGAAACCAAGCTTCGCCACTGCTAGCCCGCTCCGAGTCAACAAGACCTTTATACAGCCAAAATTTTCAACTAAAAACATCCACCTATCTTAAAAATACCCTTTTAACCAAACTAACGATATCATTTAATCTAGTTTTCACGTCTTTAGTTTGAGGCCGGTCTTGTTATTTAGTCGAAAAAAATATATTAGGCGGTAGATGAAAATATGCTTCAAACTAGTAGATGTAGAATTACACAAGTGACTACATTATTAGATGCAACGGGTTTCGAGCTTATGGTACCTACCGGATGGTACTGTTCCGATACAGTTTGTATGTAAACTCCGGATTCCCTTAACGGTGTTAAATGTCTGGCATCCCAAACCAGATTTTAGTATCGAAAAAGGTAAATGCGCAAGTAGAATATCATACACAACACTAACAGGTCCTTTACCACCACAAGTTCTTACAACCTTACCTACGACATTTATGATTTTAGTTCGAACATTTTTTCAGCAGAATATTTACAGAAAACAGTACCGATAAGAGTGATAATCGTAGGACATCGCTCAAGCTGCTTCAGCAAACCCAACTCGTGACTTACCAAAATCAAACACTGTGTGGAACTGACCCATAAAAACATCTCCCAGGATCCTGCAAGGAAACACCCAAGAATCAGAATTGGCAATCCAAGACAACCGTTTTATAATACACGGGTCAGGTTGACCCATAAATACTTTTTGTTCCTTTTTCTTGAATTTCTATAAATAATTAATATGTTACTAATCTATAATACCAATCTAACATTTTATTATATTCCCTTTTCTTGAATTTTTATAAATAATTGATCTGTTACTATAAGTCTATAATACTCCAATCTAACATTTTGTTAATAAAGCAATCCTAGAGGTAATAAGCATTTAAACAGGGTACCAAAGAGGTCCACGAGGAGGGGCGACATCCAAAGCAGTGAAACCACTGATGCATTGTGCTACTTCTCCCTCACCGACTTTGAGGATATACTGATCAATCATAATGAAACAATATTATTTAAATTAAAATAACCGAGCTATCAAATCACCTAAAAAATGATACTTGAATGATAAAGATGCCATGATGAGAAATGCGCAATTATTACCTGTTCTGGGGTGAGCTCAAAGATTTTACCACCAATAGTAAAGGCGACATTGGGCATGGAGGAAAGACTGCTGCAATCAACTGCAGATTCTCCCATCGGACTGGGTATTCGATCACACAACTGCATTTAGATAAATAAATGCTCAAACCCAATACTATATATATGTGTGTGTATTTTGGTTTTTTTTTTGTTTGATAACGTATATAACTTCACCTCATTGACATAATTAATTATGCTATCTTCAGTCTGGTTTCGTTTAAGTTGGCTTTGCACCCAAACAACAGCCATCTCACAGAATGTACAAATCCCGTCATTTAATCCAGCAGAAGACTTTCCATTATTTTTGTCAACCACACTCTCAATTATGGAACTGTTACAGATAACTGTTAGTAACAAGTGGTGATAGCATACTGCATACGTTTATGCACCGTGCAATGTGAGACTAACCTGACATCTTGATGACCATCAAAAGTGCATAAATTCATTTGAGAACATATTTTATCAGGTTGTGCCTACAGAATGTTACAACAAAAATACAGATTGGAATCTTAGATGTCGGTAGTTTTTATGAGATAAACTATTAAACGTGCCCGTGCCTATAAATAACATCATGCTGGTACCTCAGATAAGAGCATCTCAATTATCATCTTTCCATACTGATCAACCAATGTCTTGCATTGCTGGCTCATTACCCCCGCAGCACCAATTGCATGATTGATTTGAGTGATGATGGTCTATGATAGTTTTGAAATTATTAGGGGATGTTAAGTCACAAATAGGCTAGCCAGTAACACTGAAATCAACAGACGACAAAAACTGAAATACAAACGTATTTTAAAACTTACCGTTGGACCTGCTAACAAAGAGGTTCCAGAGTCGGCAATTGCTGCACAACCACCATTGCAAAATCCTGAAATAGAAACAATGATCTCAAAAATCCTACAAAGTTCATAACTTTAAATAATATTTTTGATGATGAATCCACAATGCATTTGAGGAATAAAAAAGTCAAAACAGGAATACTGCCAAAATTACCGGTAGTTTTATCTCCAATAAGGACGTCACCCATATCGAACTAAGTACAAAAACACAAAAAAAAAATTAATCATGTGAAAAATCGAATAGAGAACAATATATGTATAATGACATTTGAAATAACTCACCTGCCAATAGCCCTGTTGGGTCACAGGGACATATGTGTGCTTACCCTTGAAATGATTCGGATCAACCCCACCAAACACAAGTTCACCCCCTTCTTCCTCATCCGCATGGCGATTAAACCAAAAGGAAAACACCGGTTCTTGGACAAGACCTTGTTTAACCATGTTGTACCTAAAAAGGTACGTGTATATCACAATTTAGTGGTCACTGATTGCCTAACCAATCATACATTTATAAGAATATGTGTACGACAAACAAAAACCATATGTTGTCAACAATCAACATAATATGAGTCATAGTTACCAAACAGGTACAGCTTTCCCAACAGATATCTCCTGAAATCCAAGCCCAAGTATACCATCAAATTTGGCTGCCAAGAAAGTGATACCAGGCTCCCTAACTGCCTCTATAAAATCCTGAAAAAAAAAACACCACAAGTAAGAAATCAATGAAAACATTGCACTCCAAAACAACAATTTCTCAATCTTTACCTGCTCTTTAACGACCAGATCACCGAGTTCGACAGAGTCTTGGCTAAAAAAACCAGAGATCGCTCCAGTTCCATACTGAATGGCAGCAGCTGTACCTGAAATACAAATGAAGAAAACCACAAATTACTAATCCTGTAAATAAGTAAATTACACATAACAAGATACGATGAACAAAAATTAGGAACGCTTAAAGAAACCATCAAGAGCAACCATACCATTCTTCTTGTAGGTACTGGAACGGCTAGCTTTAAACTTTGGGTGTAAAAGGCAAGCCACCTGCATTCATTAAAAAAAATTATGAACACATGATTGAACCAAACACATCAACCAAGTTAGAAATCGTGAATCAGGTACGCAAACCATCTAGCAAGGAGAAACTCACAGAAAAGTAGCACTTTGAAGAAGGCACCCACAGATTAGCACTGCCGGTATCAAAAACCACGGTGAACTTTTGAGGCGGAGTTCCGATACCAATCTCACCATAATACTGAGCATCCATATAATTCTTTAGCACGATAACGTCACCCTCTGAATTCCTCAGAGTATCATGGAAGCCAAAGTTTCTTCTAGCAGTGCCTTCCATGGACAAACCATGCTCATTAACCCGGTTAAATTGGTCCGCCTTTCTCTTTTTAAGCCCAACTCGAAGCAATCCACCATTAGTAGCCGAAAACGCAGTCGGTGACAGAACAAACAGCAGAAACAAGGCAAGCCAGCTTGTTTTGATTACGGTACCCATGTTGCACACTGTAAACACAATTGAACATTCTTCTTAACTCTTAATATATTTGTTGTGATTACAAACAGCAGTTAACATCAAAAAACATAAGTACTAGAGTTTAAAACAAAACAGTCGGTAAAACATCATTATCATTAGGATACGTGCTCTGTGAATGTCAATAGCATTCAAATCTAAAAGAATAAGCACTAAATATTAATATCAATATCAATATTAGTATTAATATATAATTAAGTTTCTTTCCATTTAAATTGACCACCATCTTTCTTTTTTAACTTTTTATTCCATAATCACCCAATGTTTTTTGCTTTTTTCATTCATTTTATTCCGTATTATTCATCCATTTAATTTCTTATAACTTTCAAAATACCAAAGTTTAAAAGAACGGAAACGAGCCTCGAGGCGTTTTCTCTTCGCCTCATGAGGCGTAAGCTTGAGGCACAGTCAAAAAATAAATATAAAAATTATGTGTCTGTAAAAAATAAAATACTTGACCTAGAAAAGTCTAAAACATCAAAAACACACATCAAAAATAAAATAATTGACCCAAAAAGTCTAAAACACCAAAAAAGCACATCAAAAAACACTAAACCACCTGAGGCGCACATTTTCTTAGTGCCTCAGCCCTTAGAGGCGTATGTACAATCTGGACCCCATGAGGCGCGCCTTAGACTCGTTTTCTTAGAGTTTCGCCTCGAGGCGTACGCCTCACCCGTTTTTTTAAACCATGCAAAATACAACGTTCTATAAAATTCCGAATATAATGCTGCGACATACTTATTTTTATCCACGTCTCATATAAATTTTACCCAAACCGAGCAATGAACAATAACATACAAACGTGTCGATATTCTCGTAGGCATATCGCTCTCTCGGTTTCTACACCGAGAGAGCCGATACCGATATCATATCAGTAGTGTAACAAACCGAACTATACCAACCAAATAACCGGCGAATCTCACTAGTTAATAACAATCATAACCGCAACGAGTCACAACAAAACCTAAAAACATATTCACTCCCTCACTCGATTTCTATTTTCTACTATTCAAAACATCCAAATAAGAGTCATAATTACCGTAACGTGACTAATAATATTCTAATTCACCACATAAAACAACATGCATTGAGATTTAGTTACAGTAGTAACGGACTACTAACAGAGTGATGTACGGAGTAAATAAACCTTAACGGACAACGTAACAATGAATCAGTAAAGAAATTAAACAAATAAATAAGCGATTATAGAAATAAATACACAAACACATACAGTAAGAGGTTGAAATAAACTGATTAGAGAAGATCAATGAGGAGAGAAAAATATAAAAAAGTAAAAAAGAAAGAAACCGGTGATAATATCATATCATATTAATATGTGAGAGAAGCAAAGAAGGTGGCGTGGAAAGAGAGGAAGAAGTGGTGTGAGACGTGGAATGAGAGCACCGCCTTTTGAGTGAATAAATAAATAAACTGAAACTATATATTGCAGTTATGTGCCATTGGGGTTGTGGCCCAATGGTAGAAGCAAAGCTTCTAGGAACACCTAAGGGAGAGGTCATGGGTTCAAGTCCCACAAGGAGAAGAAATTTGCCGTTCAAAAAAAAAAAAAAAAAAAATATATTGCAGTTATGTGCACGCAAGTTTGGATATTATTCGATTATGTGCACGCAACTTTGGAATGTTGTTCATATGATGTTAGGGATTGAATTAGTTGATATTATGTTCTGTAAATAATAGTGTGACTCATATCATCACTATAAAGTAAGTAACTGGTATCATTAGGGCCGGCAATTTTGTATACGAACACGATTACCTGACACGAACCTGAACGATCTTAACAGGTACAGGTAAGGCTTTAACAGGTTTCGTGTCCTAAACAGGCAGACACGAATTTACCTGTTAATTTTCGTGTCGTGTACAGGTAGTCAGGTTTCGTGTATCGTGTCTTAACAGGTTCGTGTATTAACAGGTCATGTATACACGATTTGTCAGCCCTAAGTATAATAATGTTCACAAATAGGTACTAACAGGTACGCAAACATGTCTTAACAAGTACACAAACAGGTATTAACAGGTACGCAAACAGGTATTATCTAGGTCTTTGGTGAACTTTTGGAAATTTTCTTTTATTAAATAGGTTCGTAAACATGCGATTAATATAATGGTTACAAACAAGTATTAACAGGTACTTTTCGTGTATACCTGTTAAAAAAATTAACAGGTTCGTGTATCAAAAAATAGACACGAAAATTTTTCGTGTCGTGTACAGGTAGTCAGGTTTCGTGTATCGTGTCTTAACAGGTCAGGTATACACGATTTGCCAGCCCTAGGTATCATTATGAGGATATACGTATGTGATGGATAAATCGTCTTATGTTATTTAAAATAGAGTTATTTATACATTATTTATGGTATATATGGTTACTCATATTACAAGTTAGGTTCGTTATTTTAAGAAATTGTTGTCTTTATTCTTATTGTTTCGCTTGAGCTACACACTAGTAGTTTCTAATCTCTAGTGTATGGTTATTTAGTTATCTGTTAATTATACATATGTTACCAATATATCCTTATTGTAAGAAAACAATACATAGAAAGCCTTTTTATGTCCATACTATTATTATCCTTATATGTCTTCTCTAAATGATTTATAAGGCTTCAAGAATAGTGCATGATAGGTTATTTTGGACATTTTTTTTACATGCTTGCATTTTTTTAACCCTCTTTTATTGCCGCGTGTAAGTGACATGTTTACCTTCTTTCTTTTTTCTTGCACCAATTAGCTTCCCCACACAAGGGTGTAGCTTTATCCCCTATTCCCCCTCCCGTTTATTTGTTCAGTAGTATAAATTTCTTCTGAAAAATTTATACGTTTTGAGTTTGCCTCTCTGATTTAAGGATCCTGTGACTAGCGTCCCCTCCCCTCACCCTGTATTTGTTCAACCTCCACCGGCTATTGGCATCGCGCTGTATTTGTTCAAACACCGACATTCTGCATTGCCCTTTCTTCTTCAATCAACAACTCAACATATAGTCACTTGGGGTGGTTAGGCAAGTCGCTAGTGGCTATTGGAGGGTCCTTGGTTAAGCCAGTGGTAGGAAGAAGGTGGTAGAAGGAATTAGGCCTTGGTGTGGTTGATTTGCAGCTCACAGAAAACCGCACGTCATTGACAATGGCCAAAAAAGCCCACTTCTATCTTCATAACAAAGTGCCATTACAAATGGGGGTGTGTAAAAGAATCCAAATTCAAACTCAAACACGAATACCCAAAATTTCAGACCCGAAACAATCGAAATTTGTATATTCGTATATATATATATTTTTTTTGAAAGGCTAACTTCATAACCACAAACACCGGATTATCTCCAAGACGGAGATAACCACAAACCAATACATCAAGTTACATAAAAAACATACCATTTGTTCCAATCTATCTTATCCTTTTTCGATCTACTATTAAACCAAAGGAAACTAATAGCCTTTACGTCCGCAAGCATTTTAGTGATGTTAGCCTTTCCTTACTTGAAAATAATCTCATTCCGGTTCACCCATATCTTCCAACACATAATAACAAGGATGCCGTATATGATCTCCTTCCGTGAACTAGACATAGGCAACAACTCTACACTTCTTAGGATGTCTTTAACAGAGAACATAATCAGAGGAGGATTTGAGTGACTTTAGTGAGACATTTGTTTCCTTTGACATAATTTTGAAATATTTAATATATGTTGAAAATTAATAAAGCAAAATTAAAACTAATTAAAGCTAAGTAATGGGTGACAAAAAAAAAGCTAAGTAACATTTATGGTAAGTGCTATGAATTTAATCTATGTTACCTTATTAAGGAGAAGAGATGGGTAGAGTTGTCATTTTACACAAACTTTAAGATGGCATATCAAGAGGCACAAGGGTAATCTTCTAACTTTTACCCATTTTCTTCCTTTTATACCCTCCTGTACAACCTTTTATGGCACTTGTACAAGTGAGTAATGCAACTAACAGAACTTATTCAACTTTTTGAAACCGTCCGTTCTTCGTGAATGTTCAGAAAATTGATGGCAATTGTGTGTTAGTCTTTCTGCCTCCCCAAACAATTCCCCTTTCATTATCTACGCCAATTTCAATTGATCAAAAAACCATTAGTGTAATTAATTTCTTGAATGCAAGAATGTGAACAGCCTATGAACCCCGATAAGTTTTCTTTTAGATCTGTCTTATGAAACCAACATTTGGGTCATTTATGTCTCTCAACTTCTAGGTTTTTTAGGTGTTTGATGGCTCATAGCGAAGCACACTTGCTCTTGCATACAATCAGACACATCCAAATAAGGTCAGTGGGATTGTCCTAAAAGGTTTTATGTCGCTAAGTGTTTAATGTTTATGCAGTTTGTTTCCTTATAAATGTAAAATGTTTGAAGGGGATAATATATCAACTATTTAATGTTTGTTTATGTTTTTTTGACAGATATTCTAAGGAAGATATGATTGTTGTTGTCCAATAATATTAGCATGAGATTTGCATAAAGCTTTGCCAGAGGCAGATTTTAAGGTATATTATTTCATATCAATTTTGTTCTTAAGTTTATTATGAACCAGAATAAATGCAAAACCGTGCAAAACGTTGCTGTAAATGTGGATGATGGCATGAGATCTATAAATAGGTTTTGTTGGATTTGGGTGCAATCTGTTTCAGTAAGTTTTATTGTTTAACACTATGTTCATGCTACATAGCATATTGAATTTTGATTTTTCTACAGTATTTTACATATCTTATTGGTTGTAGGGGTTAAGCATTTTGTATATAATCTGCATATTTAAGCGCCGATAAAAAGACGATAGTGGGGACAGTTTCAATGTTTTTGCTCTCAGTATTGTTCTTGATCATAGTATGTTCATCTGATCTTATAATAGATTGAGAAGATACGAAAATTGCTTTAGGGTTTGTGTGACTTTGAATTTAGCATCTATTTTGCTTTGCTCTGTTTTTAATTCCTCTGTTTTTCATTTTTTTTAGTATAAATCTTTGATTTTGGAGATGGGTTTTGTGATTGGTGATGTGGGGTTTCACATTAAACCATATATTAATGGTTTTATTTATAAATTTAACATTTTGTTGTATTGTTGCAGGGTATGATGTTAGAGGTGTACTCGCCGGAGTTAGAGGTCCATTCACGGCGTCTCAGTGGATAGAGTTAGAACACCAAGCATTGATCTACAAATACATAACGGTTAACGCACCAATACCGTTTAATCTCCTTATTCAGATCAGAAAAGCCCTTGAAATGGCAACGTTTTGTTATCCCGGAGCCAATCTCCGGCATGCCGGTAAGTCTATTTTCAAGATTATGTTTCAAGATTATATAAAAAAAGGGGGGGATATGTGAATTAATAAGTTGTGTTTGGTTGAATCAGATGGATGGGGTGGTTTCCATATGGTGTTTTCGAACAACTATGATCCGGAGCCGGGGCGGTGTAAGAGGACCGATGGGAAGAAGTGGCGGTGCTCGAGAGATGCGGTGGCGGATCAGAAGTATTGCGAATGGCATATGAACAGAGGTCACCATCGTTTAAGAAAGCCTGTGGAAGGCCCACCGGGCCATTTCGTTGGAAATGGACCTACCGCTAATGGTGTCGCGGTCTCTATCCCGGCCACCACTACGCCACCATTATCGGCCAGTTGAACCAACAAAATCAGCACCTATTTAATAGGTACATTTTCAAAGATTTTGCCTTACAAATTTTGGGCATTTTGCACTGAGACAACAGTTTCGTAGCTGTAGTAGCTTTACTGGTTGTGGTACAGCAACAAAACTGTTGACATCTTATTGTCATTTGCATAATGTATGTCAATGTCATATGAAATGATTTCACTGGTAGAATTTATAGTTGGGATGTTGTCAAAGTGTATTTTTATGGGTCTAAAACGGGTCGGGTTGGGATGTTGTCAAACTGTATTTTTATGGGTCTAAAACAGGTTGGTTCCAAGTGTATATTTTTTCGGGTCTAAAACGGATCAGGTTGGGTTGGTATTAAAGTGTATTTTTTGGGTTCAAAACGGGTCGGGTTGTTGTCAAAGTTATTTATGGGTCTAAAACGTGTTAGCGTCGGTGTGTATCTTTTGGATCTAAAACGGGTCAGGTTGGGTTGGTGTGAAAGTGTATACTTTTTGGGTCTAAAACAGGTCAGTTTGGTGTCAAAGAGTATACTTTATGGGTCTAAAACGGTTGGGCCGTGTTAGTGTCAAGTTTTATATTTTTGGGGTCTAAATGGGTCGGGTTGTGTTGGTATCAAAATGTATACATTTATGCGTCTAAATCGGGTCAGTTTGGTTTGATACAAGATTAATCTTTTGACAACTCATAGTAATTCTACTAATGTGTTCGCGAGTAGGAATCGTTCTTTTGGATGTGGCTCCACTTACTCTCGACATTAAAACCGTTGGAGGAGTGATGGCGAAATGGATCCCAAGAAAGAGTGTGATCCCAACCAAAAAATCTCAAATATTTATCACCTACAAGGATCAGCAGAGTGTTGTCTCCATCAAGGTACTCTTTATAACCATGAAATGTGAGCTTTTTATACTAAATTACTTGGTTTTAAAAGCGCACCTTGAGGCGATCGTGAAACCACCTCAGGACCTTGAGCCAGCGCCTCGTGCATGTTTGGGTCAAAATCGGTTACGCTTGAAATATAGGGAGTAACACCAAACGCCTTAACTTTTGGGATATAAAACGCCTCTTGGTGCCTGGCTCTTCATAAAATCAAGCTGAATTGAAGCTCATTTTAGTCTCCTTTTATTTCTTTCATTTAATATAATTAGAAGTTAATTAATGAGGTAAAAATCTGATATAAATCCATAGAAAAAATGGGTACAATATAAGCCTCAACATATAGAGACAGGTGGAAAAGAAATCTATACAAAATATCATATGTAACAAACTATACACACTTGATACATGTAATATCAACCAAGTGTCTAAATATTATTATTATTATTTGATATACTGTAACACCCCGAGGTGTTACGGGTCTCTTAAACGGGTCGGGTCGTACCCGACCACCAGATTACTTAATAAAATATTGAATTTTTATTATCTCGGCTAAACGCTCCTTATCTGCTATTAAATCGCTGCCAAACGTTCCTTATTTTGTTGTTATACCCGTTACCAAACACCCGAGTCCCAGCTATTATCCCCGTTGCCAAACACCCTCTATCCTAAGTTCACCTATAAAAGGCCCTCCCTTTTAGCTCCTCCTTGAATCTCTGTAAAAACTCACGAGCACATCTGCATACACCTGAGAGCTTGATCGGAGACCAGGGGCGAAGTATAATGGGGGCCAGGGGTGGCCCTGGCCCCCCCTGTTTTTTAGCGCAGTAGTGGAAATTTGCGATTTTCATAGGTAAATTGAGTCCGGGTTGAGTCCGGCCCCCGCCGATTTTCCACTACCGATCGAAAAAATTTGAGTTCGGCCCCCGCCGATTCCGAAACCAAGCTTCGCCACTGTCGGAGACTAATGGCCGGCCGCCGCCGCCTCCTCCTCCGGTCACCCTCTCCGGCCGCCCCCGCCGGCCGTCGTCCTCCCCTTCTCCTCCGGTAAGATTTCCATTGACCCCGAACCTTCTCCTCTTCTGGCTTCTGTTAACCGCCGGTGAACACCACCCCTTCAACTCCTCGATGAGAACTAATCAAACCCGAGTTCCCCGATATTAAGCCATAACCACCCGATAATAACCCCACCTCGTTACTGTTACGAACCACCACCATGTTTCTTCACCTGTTTCTGTCAAACGAAGATGGACAGTCACCGGCTATGGTGACTGTCAGCGGGTCCTTTCATCTGACAATAACCCATAACCATCGTAAACCTTGTACATGAACCTTCCTCGTTTCTAATTAACAAAGTCGGACAGTCACCATACCCGGTGACTGTCATCGGTAACTCATCAGTCACAACCACCACTTGAGCCGATAACCTACCTGGTTCTATGCTTGGGTTCCGATTAACGAGTCCAGGCTATCACGAGATAGAAGATTGTTATCGGGTCTTAAACTCACGTTCCGTTTCTGCGGTCCGAATAATCCAACAGTCACCATGTCGTGGTGACTGTCGTCGAGTTCTAAACCAAACCGGTAATCACCCTTTTGCTTCCGGGTTATGCTTGATCGAACCGATAACGGTTATCGGGTTTATATAATCTTTGGAGCACTTGGTTTGGATAGTCGGATGATTATATCTAGTTCCTTTGATTACTAAACCAAAACCCGATGACCACTTCAGGTTGTTGATTGAAGAGAATATATGGTCGTAGGTCGGAGCTCGAACCATCCGATGGAGATCAAGCCCGAACCATTCAAATATAAGGGTTATAAGCTAAGGCCTAAATGAACATAAGAAAGGTCGAAGCCCAAACTAAACAAACCGATGGACTAGCTTCGGCCATAAGGCCCATGGGCCTAAGACCGAAGCCCATTCAGGAAAGTATAAATACCTCCCAAAATTCCTCATTTGGTAACTTCACTTACTTGTACTTTCTGTACTTTTCGTACTTGCTTTCCGCTTCTTAAAACCATACTTATTCTCACGCCGGAGGGTGGTCATAGAGAGACCCTTCCTCTCCCCTGTAACGAGCCTAACGGTGTTTTGTTTTGCAGGTTAACCTTAGATCTACTCAACTGTCATTTCCTCTTATCTCATCTCTCAGATCTGGTCCACTGGACCAACTAAGGGGTAACTTTTTTCCTCTTCAATTGGCGCCATCCGTTAGTTTGCTGTGTTCTTTTCTTTTTTCGAGAAGAGCAGAGTAATTTCTACCCATGACGGCACATTCTGAGGGATTCATAATAGAAGACGTGACAGCAAATGAAATGAACGACGATCAAGTGGTTATCACCTCGTCGGCATCAGCTATCACCTCCACTGGTGCACAGGGAAGTGCTCAACAGTCATCTTTCTCTATTGGTGCTTCGGCTGTTAAAACAAGTGCCCCACTGATAGAGTTCGATGATGCTTTCCTCCAGAAGAACAGAGAATTATTGCTTCGGCTAAAAGAACAGCAAAGTAGGGAAATGGTCTTGCAAAGTGTGAAAGCTAATCTATTCTCCACCGGAGGACTTGCTGCTTCGGCAGAACCAAGCACCGGTCTGGGATCTTTCGCCACTTACTCTACCGTAGTCACCACTATGCAGATCCAAACTCCACAGGGGCAACTTGCATCTCTGGGTTATACTGGACCGATGCAAGTTAGCATACCCATGTCGGAAAGGATGCCAATTGTAACAGGGGGAGACGACGAACTCACCGCTCCATATCGCCCTGCTCATATGACGTCGTTCTCCAAGTTCTCTCAAAGAGTTGCAACTGCACCTCTTCCGGTTAAGCTGAAAATGCCAGCTACTGTAAAAACATATGCAGGAACCTCCGACCCAGATGATCATGTCTTTGCATTCGAAGGAGCAGCAGAGATTGAACTATGGCCCATGCCAGCATGGTGCCACATGTTCGCACAAACCCTCACCGGAGCAGCAAGGGTTTGGTTCGATGGGTTATCTGCTGGAGAGATCACCAACTGGATTGAATTTAGAAAATTGTTTCTAATCAATTTTGCAAACCAACGACGATGCTCCAAGGACATCACGGAAGTACACAACATCCGGAGGAAGGATGGTGAATCCTTGGAAGCCTTCATTGATCGTTTCAGCAAAGAAAGTATGCAAATCCATGGTGCGATGGATCAGCTCCGAGTGTCAGGCTTCTGTCATGGAGTTCGAAACAACCAGTTGGTGGAGAAACTACACGAAGATTTGCCAAAGACAATGGAGGTACTCATGGAACGAGCTAGAGCCTTCGCCAGGGGGAAGAGTGCCTGCGGGCAATCTTCCGAAGGAGATTATAAGAACTCCGGAGGACGCAATGTGTGGAAGAAAGGCTCTCATAATGCAGATCGAAACAGTCACTGGAACAAAAACAGACAACAGCCGTATGAGCGGTCGGACCGAAACAGTTCTTCTAAGTCTCAAGGTTCCGGAAGAACCACTGATTTAACCAAAACTCCTCGTGACATCTTGTTAACAGAAAATTTGCAGCTCCCTACGCCTGCTAAGCAGCGACCTTCGTCCGACCGAAACTCCAAGAAATACTGTGAGTATCACCGAGCAAAAGGGCACAATACTGATGATTGCTGGTCTCTCCGGCAAGAAATTGAGAAAGCGGTCCGGTCCGAAAAACTTTCCCACCTCCTTAAAGAAGTAAAGGAAGGGAAGCCCGGAGCAATTACCAACACCAACAACCAAGCAGTGATTAATATGATCCAGGCCATCACACCACATGGCATTAAACGCTCTAGCTCTCACCTTGCTTCATTTATGAGCCAGGTGGGCAAGAGACGTTATACGTATTAATATTCGTATTTTTTAATCAAACAATCTCCAAATATCAAAAGTATTGCGTTGCTTTTGGTTCTAAAACAATTTATCTCTGTAACAGGCAATATCATTCCCTGAGGTAACACTAGATCAGTTTCTGGAAGGACCAATAATTATCTCTGCCATCATTGCCGGACATAAAGTTCAGCGAGTCTATGTAGACAACGGCAGTGCTTCGGAGATAATGTACCATCATTGTTTTCAACGATTGGCACCTGAAATCCAGAGAAGGATGGTACAGGTACTTGCAAATATTCGTTCCAACCGAAACAGTTCCTTCCGACTTTCGGAATAGTGGTAATAACCTATGTTTTAAGTGACAACAGGTTTCCATGCCATTAGTCAGTTTCTCGGGAGAGGTAATTCAGCCCATGGGACGAATCACCCTTCCGGTAACCTTGGGTACCGAAGGTCGGAGCCGAACGGAAATGCTAACGTTTCTAGTGGTAGGAGCTCATTCCGTGCACAACGTCATCTTGGGACGCCCGAGCATGTGTGCCTTCGGAATGGTTGCTTCTTCCATACATGGGGCTATCAAATTTCCAACAGAAGATGGAATAGCAACTGTGCACACCGAGCAAATGCAGATTGTAGCTGAAATTCGTCAAGCTTCGAGCTCCCAAGCTACTCCAGTCACTCAGGAATTGTCAGAAAAATGGTCGATTAACCCATGCTTTCCGGAGCAGAAGGTAGTCGAAGCAACTGAAAGGTTTTGAATAACCTTACGAAAGTTCTTTGCTTAATCCATTTAAAAAATTGGCAGGTAACTGTTGGTGCACAGCTCCCACCTGACTGTAAAGCTGCTTTATGGAACCTTCTAACTGAGTCCCTAGATTCTTTTGCATGGCAACATTCGGACATGAAGGGGGTGCCTAGGCACCTGGCCGAACACAGATTGAATGTATATCCTTCGGTCCGACCAGTACAACAAAAGAAACGAAGTATGGGGCTGGATCGGAACAAGGCCATTGCTGAAGATGTCCGGAAGCTCCTTGATGCAAATATCATCCGAGAGGTTCAATATCAAACCTGGGTATCGAACCCAGTTTTGGTAAAAAAGCAAGACGGTGGTTGGCGAATGTGCGTTGACTTTAAGGATCTTAACAACGCATGCCCCAAAGATTGCTACCCCCCTCCCCGAGATGGATGTCAAGGTCGATTCACTGGCTGGCTTCCGACTAAAATGCTTTCTTGATGCATACAAGGGTTATCATCAAATTCAGATGGCAGCGGAAGACGAAGACAAAACTGCTTTTATCACCGCCGAAGGGCTATATTGCTACACAAAAATGCCTTTCGGCCTTAAGAATGCCGGTGCCACTTATCAACGATTAATGGACAAGGCATTCAAGAATCAGATCGGAAGAAACATGGAAGTATACGTAGACGATGTGGTGATAAAAAGCAAAGATGAAGCTGACATGATGACTGATATCTGGGAGACGTTCACTTGTCTCCGGAGCATCAACATGAAGCTAAACCCAGCCAAATGTTCGTTCGGTATGGAGGCAGGAAAATTCCTGGGTGTTATGGTTGCTAAGGAAGGAATCCAGGCAAATCCGGAGAAAGTTAAGGCAGTGATGGATCTAAAATCTCCAAAAACAGTCAAAGAAATCCAATCATTGAATGGTCGCCTGGTAGCTCTACATCGTTTTCTCTCCAAAGCAGCTGAAAGAACTTTGCCCTTCATGACAGTGCTAAAAAGTAGCTTCGGTAAAAATGACTTCAAGTGGACCGAAGAGGCTGAGCAGGCATTTGGTGAGTTGAAGCAATGTCTTAGCTTATTACCTACACTCACCGCACCAAAGCCAGGAGAAGTACTCACCGTCTATTTGGCAGCATCTCAAGGGGCCATTAGTGCAGTCCTTATGGTACAAAGGCACTTAGCCCAAGTACCAATCTACTACGTTAGCAGGGCCCTTCGAGATTATGAAACCAGATATCCTATGATTGAGAAGCTGGCACTAGCCTTGGTCCATGCTTCGAGAAGGCTACGAAGATATTTTCAAGCACACGAAATTGAAGTCCAGACCGATAAGAACATCCAGTATGTTCTCCGAAAGCCGGAGGTTTCAGGTCGATTGGCCAAATGGGCCATCGAGCTAGGAGCCTTCGACCTGACCTTCAAAACCAGAGGTGCCATGAAAGGCCAAGCCGTAGCAGACTTCATTGCTGAATTACCAAGTGGAACAGACCAACCGGAGGAACAACCTTCGGAAGAAGAGGAGCAATCAGAAGCATGGTCTCTGTATACCGATGGTGCATCGGGTGCTGAAGGTTCCGGAGCTGGCCTCGTGTTAATTAATCCAGATAACACCGAATTTGTATATGCCCTCCGACTCGAGTTCCCAAGCTCAAATAATGAGGCCGAGTATGAAGCATTATTAGCTGGTCTCCGAATTGCACAAAGGTTCGGAGTAAGGAACATCAAGGTTCATACAGACTCATTGCTTGTGGTCAACCAGCTTCGAGGAGAGTATGAAGCAAAAGATGAAAGCATGATGAAATACCTTCAAAAGGCCCAAAAACTCATAGCTTCTTTCCAGACATATAAAATCTTTCATGTCCCAAGAGAGGAAAATGCTCAAGCCGATGCCCTCAGTAAAATTGCATCGACCAATACATCCACCTCAACCCAAGGCATAAAGGTTGAAGTGTTGACAAAACCCTCAATTGAAGAAAGCGAGGTCCTACAAGTCGAAGTTCAGGAAGACACATGGATGACTCCCATTGTGAAGCATATCACCGAGGGTTGGGTTCCAGAAGATAAGGCCGAAGCTCGAAAGCTTAAAGTCAAATCCCTACAGTACCAGGTTCAGAACGGTCTGTTGTACCGAAAGACTTTCTTAGGCCCCGTACTACGATGCCTTTCCCTCACCGAAGCTGCATATGTGATCAAAGAAATCCACTTTGGTGTATGTGGCATACATGCCGGACCAAAAATGGTCGTCACAAAGGCAATGAATGCCGGGTATTACTGGCCCAACATGCACCAAAGTGCTGTACAAGAACTCCAAAGTTGCAAAGAATGTCAAAGAAACGCTCCAGTCTGCCTTCGAGCAAAGAACAATCTGATCCCAGTAACTGCAGCTTGGCCGTTCCAGAAATGGGGCATCGACATCGTTGGACCATTCCCCAAGTCCACTGGAGGGGTTAAGTATCTGTTAGTAGCTATCGACTACTTTACCAAGTGGGTCGAAGCCAAGCCAATGGGTGACATCACTGGCCATCAAGTGAAGAGGTTCGTTTGGGAAAACATTGTTTGCCGTTTCGGATTGCCACTCTATATCATCAGCGACAATGGGAAGCAGTTCGCTGAGAACCCCTTCAAGAAATGGTGCTCGGACCTGGGGATCAAACAGTTGTTCTCATCGGTAGCCCACCCTCAGGCCAATGGCCAAGTAGAGAGGGCCAACCGAAGCATAGTCGAAGGAATCCAACGACGCCTGGGTGGAAAGAAGGCCGGATGGGCAGATGAGTTACCCAACGTCTTGTGGGCTCACCGAACCATGCCAAAGACAAGCACCGGCGAAACACCTTTCAGTTTGACCTACGGCACCGAAGCCATGATCCCGGTCGAAGTGGGCATGGTCAGCCCTCGAAGGGCCAACACAACAGACAATGACCACTCTCTTCGGCTCAACTTGGATCTCTTGGAAGAAAGAAGAGAAATGGCTTCAATTAAAGAATCTCGATATAAGAAAGAGCTTGAAAAGTATTATAATGCCAGGGTGAAAAAACAGTCATTTAAGATCGGAGACTATGTCTTCCGAAGTAATGAGGCTAGCCGAGCCGAACCCTCAGGGAAACTGGCATCGAGATGGGAAGGCCCTTACCAAATCACCTCCGTCGGAGAGAGAGGTTCGTACACTTTAGCCAAGATAGATGGTACCCCAATTCCCAGGACATGGAACGGAATCCATCTGAAGAAATGCTACATGTGAAACACCGAAGCTCGAAGCTAGTGTTTAAAGTCATATTTTCAATAATTTTAATCTGTTAGTCGGGATGTGTTTTACCCCGAATCCTTTTTCATTTTTGCTTGTAATTCGGGATGATGATTACCCCGAACCTGTTACTCGAAAGTGGACCGAATCCTTTTTCATAACCAGGCGTACCGAAGGTCAACCAACGACCTTATGATTAAGAAACATGTACAAAAAACTTGCAAGTACAAATACCTAATTATTGGACCGAAGCATATGGACGCATATCTAAGTCGATACAATAAAAGGTTATACTAAGCCTTAGGCTTATTCAAGGCTGTGTAGAACCACACCCCTTCGAACCGAAGTGGGATATTCTATCGAGGCACGAAACAAGTTACCAAGTGGTTCACCAGTAATATAGGGCCAACATGAACCCTTAAAAATATTCAGATGCAAAAAATAATAATCAATTTAAAGCATATATCACATTCACAAAAGGTGCCGAACCAAAAGTGGTTCGGCCAAATGTACATAAGGAAACATTGTTTTGAAACTGCCGTTGTGGCTTACATCAAAAAAAAAAAAAAAAAAATTACAACATCAAGCAGAAGGAGGTTGGAACATAGCACCAGACTGGGCAGCAGCTTTGAGGGTGTCCAGGGGCTCCGAAGCAAGGCGTGCAGCATGCTGAAGAAATGGAAAGTCAAGAGTATCGAACCGATCTAGAGCATCGTTCAACATCTCATCAGCATTCAGTTTCAATTTTGGCACTTGCTCCAGAGGAAGACCCTTTGCAGAGTAGTGATAGCCAGCCTTAACACCCACATTTACGCCACATGCATTCATGGCGTTGTTAATGGCTCCGACCACCACCCGAAGCTCCTCCCCTGTATGAACCCTCCGGGCCACCGATCGCATGCCCTCAGTGAGCAACCATTCTTTCGTCTCCAACAGCTCCTTCACCTGACCTGTCAAACGAGAGTTGGTCTCACTAAGCTTGGACACCTGCCCATCCATCTCCAGCTTCATCTGATCCAGTTGGCTTCGGAATCTGGTCGCTTCGACCTCGAACATCTTTTTCTCTGAAAAAGAAAAAACAAAAAAGAGTTAGTAGGATATAAAACTTGACACATTACGACCCTGGTGCAAAAAGAGTTAGAAACTACTACCTTGCACCGCAGCGTCCCTATCAGCTTTCAAAACCTCCACTTCTTTCAAAGCTTTGTCTCTTTCCTCCGAAGCCGAAGCCATTGCAACACCATTCGACTTCACTTTCAGGAGCGCCTGATTCAACTTCTCCCCCAACGCCTGCTTCTCCCCGACCATGGCTTCAATTTTCTTTCCCCAATCTGAAACCTCCTCACCTCCAACCAATGTCCGGAGTTTCTCCTTCTCAATCTCCAAGTCGACCCACCGACGATAGACCTCCGTGACCAACCCAATAGACTGGGCTTGGTTCATCATCAGGGCATCTGCCAAGACCAACGGAGGAGCCCGACGATGCGTGTGAGCTTCGGCCGGTGTGTTCAAATTCAGCAACATGGTTCGGGCCGTTAAAGCATCCAAGATCTTGTCTCCATTCTTCAAATCCCAGTTGGGAATAAACTTCTCTTCGGCCACAGCAGGGTCCAGATCCATAGAATCTATAAAAACGTCAAAACAATCCGTTTTAATCTCCGAACCATACCACAAATGGCTAAGGTACTCTTTCGAGACCTCATCATCCGGAGTAGGAAACAGAGAATACCAACCCGGACCATCACACTTACCAGCTGGGCTCGAAGGGCCAGGAAAGGAATGAAGAGGGGAAGGATTCAGCTGATCTTCAACACCTTCAGCAAATGAAACGTGTGGTTCATCCCGAGCAGTCTTCCCACTGTCCAAGTGGTCAGAAAGAGTGTGCAGCATACCCACCTGCTCCGACGTTTCAGTAATAACGTCCTCAGGAATAACAGAAAGAGGTGTCTTCATCTTCTTCGGGGTATCCCTCGAACCCTCCGGAGGTGCATCCCCCTCCGACCCCTTCCTCTTCCTCGACTTCTTCTTCTTCTTACTAGCATCATCAGAAGATGGCACCGGAGTCTCCGGTAGCTTTCCAGAGTCCTTGGCCGGCTCAGAAGGAACAACCGAGGACGATGCACCTGTAGGGTTGGCAGAAGTGGAATCCTCCGGAGACCTTATCTTAAAAGATGAGGCCTTCATACGATCCAAAAATGGCTTGTCACCCGGAGCCATTTGAAAAGTGGTTAGCTCGAGCTCCGAGTCATCAAAGGACTCCACGTGGAGGCAATCTCTCAAAGACATATCTGCAAGAAAACAAAACAAATGGTCAGTTCGAGAAAAACCTTGTAATCAAAATAGGCATAAGTATAAAACAACTCACCCTTCTTTCTACACTCTACGATGAGCCACTTATCAGGCCACTCCCAGTTCCGACTAATGCAACCCATCACCAAAACATGCTCCGGTATCCTCCGAACCGGAAATTTGTTCTTCACCAAAGCTTCATACATCTCCGTATCATATTGGAAGTCCTTCGGCAGGTCACCTTCCAAACGATCCTCCTTAGCCCTCCAGGCCATATCCTTCGGCAAACACAGATCGTCCAACCAAAACCACCTATCCTTCCAGTCTTTCAAACTTGATACTTCCCATCCTACACACTCCCTGTCCTCCTTCGGAATATCAATCTTCTTCCCCTTTTTGTCCTTCGGCTGCCTTTTTTCGAAAGTGTACCAGTCCCTGGTACGATTTAAACGATAGAAAGCCCTAAAAACGTTTAAATCAGGGACGTAATCCAGTGAACGGCTCGACAGTTCGAACTGGTTCACCCAGCTAAGGCCGAAAGGGGTCACTTGAGAAATGTGTACCCGATGGAATTCCAACACCTTCATCAGAAAACGAGTAAAGGGTACTCGATAGTTCGCATAATTACACACACGAGTGTAAAATGCGAACTTGCCGGAAGGGAAGGGACGGATAGGAGTGTCTGGTTCTGGAAGAACAGGGTTCAGAGACAGAGGAATTTTAAACTCTTCTATAAACTCATCTAACCTATTTTGTGTTAACACACTATAGGACACGCTCATATTATCTTTAGGCATAGTTACAGGAAAGAGAAAAAGTAAGGGGATAAGGAAATACACACCTTTCTTTCTTAAGAAGGAGAAGATGACGATAACAGGTCGAAGGTCCGGAACTAAGGAAGAAGAAGATGAACAGTATAAAGAAGGAGAGTAAAAGAGAGAAGTAAAAATGAAATCTGTGGGTAAAACTATTTATAAGGGAAAAAAGAAACGACGGTTGAGTAACCGTCCAATCAAGGCCAACAAGTGGCACTCTCGAGCCAATCAAAAGCAGTCACATCAAGGGTCTTTACTAAAACCACCCGGCGGTCACTTACAAGACTTATGTGAACGACATAGCTGTCATCCACTTATTAAGGTGAATGACAGAACACAGCTGGCACAAAAAAGTAAGTAGGCCGAAGCTCGAAGGAAGCTAAAAAACTCCAAACAAAATTACAAGTCCTTTCTGAACACCGAAGCATTCAAAAAAGACTTCGGGGGACTTGAAGAGAATATATGGTCGTAGGTCGGAGCTCGAACCATCCGATGGAGATCAAGCCCGAACCATTCAAATATAAGGGTTATAAGCTAAGGCCTAAATGAACATAAGAAAGGTCGAAGCCCAAACTAAACAAACCGATGGACTAGCTTCGGCCATAAGGCCCATGGGCCTAAGACCGAAGCCCATTCAGGAAAGTATAAATACCTCCCAAAATTCCTCATTTGGTAACTTCACTTACTTGTACTTTCTGTACTTTTCGTACTTGCTTTCCGCTTCTTAAAACCATACTTATTCTCACGCCGGAGGGTGGTCACAGAGAGACCCTTCCTCTCCCCTGTGACGAGCCTAACGGTGTTTTGTTTTGCAGGTTAACCTTAGATCTACTCAACTGTCATTTCCTCTTATCTCATCTCTCAGATCTGGTCCACTGGACCAACTAAGGGGTAACTTTTTTCCTCTTCATTGATAAACAGGTTATTTATTATTGGGTTATTATCACACACATACACACATCGATATGTGTGTGTGGTAATGAGTTTACTAAAAGAAATACCAAGGGTCCGATTGTTATATAATACTATTGGATGTGAACCTAAGGTTAAATAATCTTAGTTGGTATTTCGATTGGAATTTCAGTTGTTCTCCGGTTAGAATCCGATTATATTACCGGTCAAATTCTGATTATGGTCCGGTTATTATCCATCCATATTCTAATGAAACTCTGGTCACGTACCCGGTAAGTTCTAATATGTTGATTTATTGGTTATACAATCTAATACTCGGTTATTAATATAATAATTATGATTGTTGCGAGGTACCAATAACCGTATTGGGAATACATGTCATTTATTAAACCTAGAAATGCTTTACATAATAAAAGATTATCAATAGAAATAAAAGAAGTATAATAGAAAAGGGGACATAGAAACGACGAGGACAGTACTGGACGGTATCCGCCATTTCCTTTCTTGTCCGACTAGAGGACAAGAACCAGTCTTACCCAAGTAGAGGGTAGGAATGTCCAAGTAGAGGACCAAAACCATTCTTGTCCAAGTGGAGGACATGAACGGGTATTTTATCACAATCAGAGTGGTACCATCGATAGGAATGGCACGAAATATAATCGATATGATAGAATGGAGATATAATAGAATTGATATATATAATAGCGTTGGTATAATAGAAATATAGTTTCCCCTTCAGAATTATAATTGTAAAGCATGTTTATAAAAGAATGTTTATAAAAGAATGTTTTATATAAAAGAATTATCAATAAACGAACTGGCAATTCACTTTATAAAATACATGACCTCACCAACTTTATGTTGACAGAAACTATTTTTGACATGTGTTCAGGTAACCCAACAGATATGATGACGTGGATCCTGGAAGAGTAAAGACTGTTATGATCCGAATCCGCTGCGTAGCTCTGAAACCCGACCCGACGACCCGACACCGACGCCAGGGTCGTTACACATACGTTATAATATACATATATAAACCCCCGATTAAACTCCCAAATTACGCGTTTTCGACCATAATTGCACGAATTCGGTACTTAACCGCTTCATATGCTTATTGCAGGTCTTAAACGACGCCCCAAAGACAAAGTCGAAGAAATCGGACAAAATCTGGACTGAACGGACAGTTGCTGCACAATCAGGCAAATCTGGAAGATGTGCACGGCCGTGCACCCCCAGGCGCACGGCCGTGCGGTCTCATGTGGCACGGCAGTGCAGCTGCTTGTGCACACCAGGTTCCCGGACACACAGATCAGCACTCCCGTGCACCAGCCCGTGCGACTCAGACTTCTCGGCTGCACTGCCAGTGCACCAGGCAGTGCACCCCTTGTACCCGGACACCACCAGACCCGCACGACCGTGCACCCCAGGTGCACGGCCGTGCGCAACCCAAGATATTTTCAGAAACCAATTGCCCACTTGCCTGTCACATCAAAAGTTAAAGTGCACGGCCGTGCACTTTATGCGCAGGGCCGTGCACAAAACCAAAATGTGTATAAAAACAGAGCAGAAGCTACTGGTCAATAATTGGGTGGTATTGGGTCATTTTGGGGCGATTCTGGGCGATTTTTAGGGCTCGTGAACTGCTGTAAAGGCGCAAAACAAGCTCGGGAAACAATCCAAGGCCATTATCATCATCCAATCCATCACCTATAACACTTTTTGGTTTGATCTATAAACTTAATCTTGTTCAAATCAGTTTTGTTAGTGTTTATTTGTGATGTTTAGCTTAATATTTGTAACCTACGGGTAAAAACAATAGTATTTAGTAGTTTAAACAACCTTTGTATGTTAATTGTATTTTGTATGAATTTGGCGTTTTTCATGTTTGAATCTTGATGATCATAGCGCAACCTTGTTTCATTGTTGTTAGATTTGTAGTTGTGTTTGAATGACTTTGATGATTGTCGAATGTGTTAGGCGGATTACTTGTTGAAGAAACCGTCCGTTTAATCGTCCGGTAGTAGACTAGTTAACTTGTTAATAAAGTTTACACCACGAAACTGTAACCGGGTATTGGTTTGGTTAAAGTCACTCGGATAATGATTATAAATGTTTACCGGCACGTAAAAGAGTCTAAAAAGCTTAATGGTGTTGTTACTAATCTTTGACACGGTTAATGATCTTTGTTAGTTATTTTGGTGAAAATGGCGATCTTAGTAGATTTGTGTTCAAAGTTGGTAAAATGGAATAGGTTGTGAAATGCTCTACTTTATGCTAGTCTAGGTGGTCGTATTGTGTATTCGATATTGCTTTCCTTAACTAGTGCGGTTGAGGACTCCCGAAAGGTGATACTAACCTATCTTTAAAGATTCTCATGAGATCATATCAGCTGCGCGCTAATAAACGACTTGAAGTGGTTAACGTGTGTATTCGTGTTAGCTTTCTGTATAGTTGTCATGTTAGGATGCCCGAGAGGGAAGCTAACTGTCGGAAAATGGGAATGTTGATCACGCCTTTATTTCTTATTATATGTAGATGACATGCTAGGATTGGCGTATTATAGTTTATATAGTTATATTTTCTATTTGGAGTCGTAGTTAAGTTATTTACATGTTTTAGAATTAATCTAGTTATAAACAAACTCAAACTATCTTTTCCTACTGGTGAATCGGGGATAGAGTTTTAGTACCATTGCTCCGCGCGCGTCCATGGATCGATACTTGGTTCTTATCTGTACGTTACTACATATATGACAGGGTACACTTGCCCTATTGTGTGTGTTTTAATATTAAGGTCTAAACCATTTTTATAAATATTAAAGCAGAAACGTGTGTTAAAATCCATTGAAAAATTATGCGTACTAGCGCGCACGTCAAGTTTTTGGCGCCGTTGCCGGGGACGCGACGAGCTTTAGGAACGACCCGAGTCAACTTTTTACCAGTGTACATGCTTGTGAATACTTGTTTATACTTCGTTGATTTGTTATTTCATTCTTTTATTTGCATATATGATTCTTTGAATGTTTATTTGATTTATGTGTCTGTTGATATTTTGGATTGATTTTAGATAGGTTTATAGGTTTACATATAGATTCGTTCATTTATCTGCTTATAGGATTGTTTGATTCGATTATTCGTTCATTAGGATGTTGATAGATTTAATTGATTGATTATTGGATTCATTGGTTTGTCTATGAATTTGTTTTGTTCGTTATTTGATTGATTAGATTTATTTGTTCGTATTTGGACTAATTATTTAGTTCATTCTTTGTATAGTTTTATGCTTTGTCTGTTTGTTTCTGTTCATTTTATTGATTCTATTGGTTTTTATTAGATTTTTATGTATATATAGTTTTTATTTTACTTAAATATACAATGGAAGTCTGGGTATGTTACGTTTAAATTTGTTGGTTCGGATGCTTTTAAAAAAAGGTATGGGTTAAAAAAATGGGAAATTTATTTATTATAGAAGTGGTTTTAATAAAAATAATTTTCTGTGAAAAATGCTTCCTTGCGATTCGCAAAGAAGCTGGGCTTATGGTTCCGCTTTAGCGAGTTCCTAATTACCCCGGGTTTTATCTTTTATTGTTTGCGATACGCGAACAGGATCACCAGAGTCCTCCGCATAACGTGAATAGCCGCTATCTTCCGTTTTTAACTCATTTCATTGGCATCCGTCATCGTTTCTATCCATCAACTTCAGTTATAGTATTTTTCGGTGAAAAGGGGTTGTTTCCGCGCAAGCAAAAGACGGTCTTTATCTTGTTGCAAAGCGCGAGCGCCTTGAGTCATTGTAGTCACTTGCGCCACACGAGAAGCGGTCTATACTTCTTCGCGATGCGCGAGCGACTTAGATTTCGCTGAAAATATTGTGTATTTTCATATTTTATATATTATCATATTTTAAGTTTAGTGTATAGTTTTTGGTATATTGATTTGTGTATATCTCTTCCATTTTTTTCTTAAATCGAGTCTGTAATTATTTCTTCTGTAATTATTTCGTACATTGCGTCAGTTTAAGTGTGGGGATGGCCGATGTCTGTTATTGCTCGATCGATCTTCTCGCCCGTACTCAATCTCCATTCAGGCGAAAGCGATCTTAAACAAAATCTTTTATGAAAACGGCCATTCCTAGAAGTTTAAAGTCCTAGTTGGACTGAGTTTGAAAGTCAACGGTCATCGCTTAAAAGCTTACATTGATGGACCGGTTGACCCGGCAGTGGAGGAACTTGGTCTCCACGCTCCGCACACTTAAACAAGCGTGGGGAAGTGAGTCTTGCTAACGACTCGTTAATAAATTTAGCACGGCGTGTTTAGGCGCGCCAAAGGGTAAATATGTCATTAGTTTAGGTTAATTCTTAGTTTATTTTATTTTCTTAATTTTTAACGTAGTTTCGAGTTATGTGCAGGTTCGTACAGGTATGATCGGAGCCGGAAGGAGCAATGGAGCGCAAACAGTCGCCAAACAGGTTAAACTTAGTTAAAATGATGTTTTCGGACGAAATGGAACCGATGCGCGCAAAAATGCAGCTGCAGCCTCAAAACTGCACATCTGCAGGTTGTGCACGGTCAAGCGCACTGCCGTGCAGCTGACCGTGCGAGACCCAGTGCACTGGGGTGCAAGGGTTAGTGCAAAGGATGTGCACGGTCAAGCGCACTGCCGTGCAGCTGACCGTGCGGGCCAAAAAAAAAAACCAGCCCATTTTCGTGGGTATATAAACATCCTTAACTTCATAACTCACCAAACCCTTGCACTACTAGTAGCACCCTCGTTCCAAACCGCAAAAATAACCGAAAACCATCATCTTTGACCAAGAATCTTCGTTAATTTCCTTCCAAATCCTTCAAGGTATGAATCCCTTCATAATTTTGCACATGTTTTATGTATTTTTAGTGTAGATCTGTTGTATTTTTGTTTTTTAGGGCAAGATTTGGGGGTTTTCTTCATAAATTTTAATGAACCCACGAATTTTGTTTAGTTTTTGTTTAAAGTAGTGTAGTTTTTTGTTGTTGATGTTGAAACCGTGCACACCCATGCCCTAATCCTTTGAACATTGTATTTCTTTGAAAGATACTTTAGATTTGGGAGTTTTCGTTGCAAAATTTTCGAAAATCTGGGAACCGTGCACGGTAGTGCACCTTAGCCGCACGTGCGTGCAGGGTAGGGTGCACCAGAGCATGCACTGCCATTGTGCACGGTCGGCTGCATGGTAGTGCGCCTGACCGTGCGTGCCCTACTGCACTGCAGTGCACTAGGCAGTGCACCCTCAGATCTGAACATATAATTCAAGCCTGCACGACCGTGCACCACAAGCGCACGGCCGTGCATCCTTAACAGAATCAGGTCAGAACATACGCAGGTCCGTTTTGCGCAACCAGGACCTCATTTTTTATAATACTAACAGCTGGAACTTTTATTTTTATCTGCTTTCAGTATGGCTTCCAGTACCTTTTTGCCGGGTTGGAGTCGGTTCATCCGGGTTCCTTCAGTAACCCGCCCTCATTCCCATATGGAGCCCTACCTGGTGACCAGCCAGACAGCTCCGGTCACCACCACAGGGACGGGGATGACCAGTAGCCGATTCCACCGCATTTCCAGCGGTTGTTACTATTTTATTTTTATCTGCTTTCAATACTTTTATTTTGAACATTTCGGTTTGTATTGTACTTTGATTTCAGTATTTAAATTTTTAACTTAGTTTGTTTATGTTTGTGATGATGATGAGTGGGTTTGATGTGTTTGCTGTGTCAAGAATGTTGACTTTGCAGGTAACTGGCGAGCACCGTTGTCGAAGCTCTTGCCGTTCATTTACTCGACCATTTCTTCGACACGAGGGGAGTATTATTCTCCTTTTTCACATTATAGATAGCTAATTCATAAACGCTTTCTATTGTCACATTGGGGACAATGTGAATTTCAAGTGTGGGGGGGGATTATGTCTTGTTTGTCCTCTTGTATATATATATCTTAAAAAAAAACCCATTTAAAGTACATATATGTATATATACTCATATAAACATCAAGCTTAACTAATTTTTGATAAAGATAACTTGAGGCGCGACAAACAGATGAGATACGAGCGTGTTAGATTCGTACACTTGCACCCATTTCCTTCCGGTTACGTGAGCATTTGAGCCTTAGAATAGATTTTCATTTCTTTGACATGCTTTCGAGTGAGCCGGATGATTTGTGTAATTTAGAACTTGTCATTAGCATACTTGTTTAGATCAGAAACGTGTGAGACTGTATGAATATGATTGAGGCATTTAGGATACCCTTTTGTTTTAGCCTTTTCTTTTCGTTTTATCTGTTTCCCCCACCCAAATGTTATCCACTAGTTAACCATGTTGAGCCTATATCCGTGTTTTTTCTTACTTAACCCACCATTTCACCACTAAACCAAATTTAGCCTTTTTCTTTTAAACCTTTTGTGTTGGAACTCGGTTTAGGTTATTGTTTGACTCGTTTTGTTTTATAGTTCATGTTCGGGCTTTTAGATCCCGTGTTTTGTGTATATTCTCGTTATAGTTTTCAGTTATATTCAATATTGTAAGCTTGTTATTAAAAAGAAAAAAAAAAGAAAAATAAAGAGAAAAAAATCAGAAAAATCCAGAAAAATAGTATACCCTAAAATAGGGTGAATTAGCAATGTTTGAGCAGTTTTCAGGGCTTGAAGGTTAGAATTTCATGGTTAGCTCGAATTAAATAAAATTCGCCTATGTTCGCGTGTGTTTTGTACAGTTTGCTTCTATTAGTTGGACATAACCGCCGAGTTTTAGCCGTTTCGTCACTGTAAATATCCCTTTCGCACCCTTACCTTTTCCTAACATTACAACCCTTATAAGACCTCTTGATTTGTGCTTTTTTTCACACGTTAGTTGGTGAAGATTAGATCTTTTGACAAGCTTATGATATTGCACGATTCATTGTCTTGGCAATGGAGCGATTTACATATACACATTACACGTATGTATCATAAATAAAACCGAGTGTGTGTGAACATTGTCAGTCGTGTACGGGTTAGCATACTTTGTGGATCGGAAGTGAGTCATTGCTTTTTAGTTGTTTTGTCGCCTGTTTTTATATCTTTGTTGGCTTGTCTATTATCTTCTGTACAGGTTATATTTTGTCTTTGTTGCTACTTGGCGAGTTTTTCGTTTATTTCTGTTTAGTTGTTTGCTTGAGGACAAGCAAAGTTCAAGTGTGGGGAGGTTTGATATACGTTATAATATACATATATAAACCCCCGATTAAACTCCCAAATTACGCGTTTTCGACCATAATTGCACGAATTCGGTACTTAACCGCTTCATATGCTTATTGCAGGTCTTAAACGACGCCCCAAAGACAAAGTCGAAGAAATCGGACAAAATCTGGACTGAACGGACAGTTGCTGCACAATCAGGCAAATCTGGAAGATGTGCACGGCCGTGCACCCCCAGGCGCACGGCCGTGCGGTCTCATGTGGCACGGCAGTGCAGCTGCTTGTGCACACCAGGTTCCCGGACACACAGATCAGCACTCCCGTGCACCAGCCCGTGCGACTCAGACTTCTCGGCTGCACTGCCAGTGCACCAGGCAGTGCACCCCTTGTACCCGGACACCACCAGACCCGCACGACCGTGCACCCCAGGTGCACGGCCGTGCGCAACCCAAGATATTTTCAGAAACCAATTGCCCACTTGCCTGTCACATCAAAAGTTAAAGTGCACGGCCGTGCACTTTATGCGCAGGGCCGTGCACAAAACCAAAATGTGTATAAAAACAGAGCAGAAGCTACTGGTCAATAATTGGGTGGTATTGGGTCATTTTGGGGCGATTCTGGGCGATTTTTAGGGCTCGTGAACTGCTGTAAAGGCGCAAAACAAGCTCGGGAAACAATCCAAGGCCATTATCATCATCCAATCCATCACCTATAACACTTTTTGGTTTGATCTATAAACTTAATCTTGTTCAAATCAGTTTTGTTAGTGTTTATTTGTGATGTTTAGCTTAATATTTGTAACCTACGGGTAAAAACAATAGTATTTAGTAGTTTAAACAACCTTTGTATGTTAATTGTATTTTGTATGAATTTGGCGTTTTTCATGTTTGAATCTTGATGATCATAGCGCAACCTTGTTTCATTGTTGTTAGATTTGTAGTTGTGTTTGAATGACTTTGATGATTGTCGAATGTGTTAGGCGGATTACTTGTTGAAGAAACCGTCCGTTTAATCGTCCGGTAGTAGACTAGTTAACTTGTTAATAAAGTTTACACCACGAAACTGTAACCGGGTATTGGTTTGGTTAAAGTCACTCGGATAATGATTATAAATGTTTACCGGCACGTAAAAGAGTCTAAAAAGCTTAATGGTGTTGTTACTAATCTTTGACACGGTTAATGATCTTTGTTAGTTATTTTGGTGAAAATGGCGATCTTAGTAGATTTGTGTTCAAAGTTGGTAAAATGGAATAGGTTGTGAAATGCTCTACTTTATGCTAGTCTAGGTGGTCGTATTGTGTATTCGATATTGCTTTCCTTAACTAGTGCGGTTGAGGACTCCCGAAAGGTGATACTAACCTATCTTTAAAGATTCTCATGAGATCATATCAGCTGCGCGCTAATAAACGACTTGAAGTGGTTAACGTGTGTATTCGTGTTAGCTTTCTGTATAGTTGTCATGTTAGGATGCCCGAGAGGGAAGCTAACTGTCGGAAAATGGGAATGTTGATCACGCCTTTATTTCTTATTATATGTAGATGACATGCTAGGATTGGCGTATTATAGTTTATATAGTTATATTTTCTATTTGGAGTCGTAGTTAAGTTATTTACATGTTTTAGAATTAATCTAGTTATAAACAAATTCAAACTATCTTTTCCTACTGGTGAATCAAGGATAGAGTTTTAGTACCATTGCTCCGCGCGCGTCCATGAATCGATACTTGGTTCTTATCTGTACGTTACTACATATATGACAGGGAACACTTGCCCTATTGTGTGTGTTTAATATTAAGGTCTAAACCATTTTTATAAATATTAAAGCAGAAACGTGTGTTAAAATCCATTGAAAAATTATGCGTACTAGCGCGCACGTCATTATTATTATTATTATTGTTGTTGTTGTTGTTGTTGTTGTAACAAGTATATAAAGGTGAAAGAAGTCTAACAAAGGATTGCAGGCTTCTTGGAACATTTGATCTATCCGGAATCCCTCCAGCTCCAAGGTTTGTAATTCATGTTATTGTATATCGAAATCGCATTTACGCTTTCGGGTGTCTAAAACTCTCTTTTGTTAACCTAGGGGCACCCCACAAATCGAAGTCACATTCGAAATAGACGCCAATGGTATATTAAACGTGAAGGCAGAAGGCAAGGTGGATGGCAAATCCGAAAAGATCACAATCACGAACGAGAAGGGGCGTTTGAGCCAAGAAGAGGTCGAGCGAATGGTTCATGAAGCTAAAGACTTCGCGGAGAAAGACAAAAAGGTGAAAGAAAAGATTGAAGCGCGTAAGGCGCTTGAAACTTATGTCTACAATATGAAAAACCAAGTTAGTGATAAAGATAAGTTAGCCGATAAGCTCGAGTCAAATGAAAAGGAGAGAATCGAAAGTGCGACGAAACAAGCACTTTAATGGCAAGTGGGGATCGAATTTGCGTCCTCTAGATATGGATAAAAGTAAACATGTGCTAAAATGTATGTATGGAAATTTATATGTACTAGATGGGTACTTACATTCTATAATACGTTTCACGTTAAATCTTCTATTTTTCAAGTTTTCATGGTATTACACGATCCAAGTTGATAGCGTCGAGGACAACGAAATGCACACATGAAAAGTCTTACACACGTAAAATCCCGCTGCAACGCGCGGACAATCTACTAGTCATCTAAAAACATGTTCATTTGAAACCATAAAAGCGTTTATTCAAACATTATCATGGTAACATTAGATAACCATTACACAACTCCCGTAAGGCTATTTGTTATCGTCTAACACCCATGCCATGTACGCTCTGTTCCCGAGTTTACTTAAGGAGGGAAAAGAAAGGAAAAGAACCGAAGGAAAGGATAGTTTTCCTTCCATTTCCTTTCTTTTCCTCCCTTTGTGTTCCCGAGTTAACTTAACGAGAGAAAAGAAAGGAAATGAAAGGAAAGAAAAATTTGATTGTGTTCCCGAGTTTCATTTAAGGAAGGAAAAGAAAGAAAAACTAAATATGTCGTGTTCCCGAGTTTCATTTAAGAAAGGAAATGGAAGAAAAACTAGGCCAAATCCTTTAGTTTAGTTTTCCTTCCGATTTGGAAGGAAACGGAAGGAAAGGATATTTATTCTTTCTTTTCTTTTCCCTCGGTTATTTTCCTTTCTTTTCCCTCCTCAAGTAAACTCGGGAACGGAAATGAAACTCGGAAACACAACATGTTTTGTTTTCCTTTCTTTTCCTTCCTTAAATGAAACTCGGGAACACAATCAAATTTTTCTTTCCTTTCATTTCCTTTCTTTCTCTCGTTAAGTTAACTCTGGAACACAGTGAACACTTGTGAAACAATTACACGCTACAGTTGAAAAAAATTGAGTGAGAGCTACTAGATACGTGACATTGATGTGGCAATTACTTTTTGACGTGACAATAAAAATTTTAGAAACAGTAACTCATGGTCTCAACATTGACCGCATAATCGACCATGAACAGTACCTTTTATTTTACAAACCACACCCGCACCATTTCAACAACAAACCTTGATCATCTCAGGTTCTGTGTTCGGTTACACTTTATTACTACCTGGGTACCAGTCACTTTCTTAAATAGCTACACACCTCATTTGTAATCGGCTTTCAGGCCGACAAATAACGGTTCATCCAGGACTGGAAACGAGACCATGCCAGCTCAGCAGCAGCTTTATTGTCATCGTTCATTCCCATACCCTTTCTCCTCTCGATTCCTTCAGGAGACGTATTCATAAACGCATGCGCCACTCCAGGGTACACATGTACCTCGTATGGCTTCCCTGATGCCTTCAGTTTTTCCTCCAGAGCTTTAGCAGCCTAACAATATAACACGAAAACTTAAATCAGGTTTTAAATTAATCATGTGCGTGTTAACTCAGATTATATTTTACCCTAATGCACATTGATTTCACATCTTTGTTAGCATGTTCATACCTTAATGTCTGAAAATCCTTCAAAATTGTCGAGTTCTCCAAAATGAGCTTGTATGGGTACTTTAGTGTTGGCGGGGTCTGCAAGCTCGGGAGGAGGAACTCCATAAAATGCTACACCAGCATCAATTCCGGGGACTAAAACAGAACTTGCAATGGTAAGAGCACCGCCCATGCAATATCCAGTCACACCAACCTATATCAACACATTAATTTCGAGTTAACCAGTTGAAAGAGGAAGTCAACACTGTCCAAAAAAATGGCAGACAAGAGAAGCAACAATAAGTTCTTCCAAGTCTTTTGGCTATTGGTTAACCGAACAACTTAAAATTAGAATTTATAATTGCAGCCTATGACGAAAACCATCTTAGATAACGATGTCAGACCTTCTGTGAGCCATTGGCCTTGAGCCAGTTAACTGAAGCCTGGATATCCTTTACAGCACCTGGCCAGTCAAGACCATCCATCAAGTGTTGCGCCTCTGCAACATCAAGGCCGACCTTTCCACGGTACAAACTGAAATCATGAAACGACAAATTTAGCACAGATTAAGTTTGGAGCGTATCCAATGCTAAACGCCCCATTGGAGAACTTATCCTTTTTTTATGTACGTTTGTTGGCACCTGAATTCCAAACGCATCCAGATGGAACGGTGGTGTTTGAAAGTGGACATAGCATTGGAGAGAAAATGAGTGTTTAAACTATAAACTTCAAACACACTCATTTTCTCTCCAATGCTAGTAACTCTACTAACGTGGCGCAACTGTACGCATTTTAAAGAGTATGCATTGGAGATGCTCTTATGATTAATAAAGTTGGCAACGTTTGACACAACCTGCTCACACAACACGGCTCAACACAATGTTAAACGTCCGTGTTGGGGTCATAAATGGGTCGGCACACGTTAATGACACGAATAAAAATGTATCTAAACAGGTGCAAACACAACGCGCCACATTTTGCAAGCCTCAATGTTTAGTGGTTATGTGCTTGAGCTAAGGTAAGTAGATTACTCAGGAATAAGCGCTTTGTAGCCAGGTTCAAGTTGCGAAATCTTAAGTGCATGGTTCTTAATCTCAAAATCAACTCCCCACCACTCCTGAATAACCACAATTCCAGGCGCATCTTCTTTCCCAACCACATATGCATCAAATGTCTGCAACAAATACATACACCACATTATACATACAAACACATCTACTTTCATATTCTGTACTCATTTCTTAACTCATATCATAACAAAACACCTTTCAGTCACACAACCAGCCTAAATTAATCATCCCCTCTATCAAACCCAATAGTATAAATCCATTATACACTTTAATTGAACTGTTTTGATCTGAATCCGTCCTGACCCAAAACCGTAACCCGACTCGTTCTGACCCGAACCAAAACAACCCTTTACATAACCTGTTTTGACCCTTCACCCAACTCGACCCGCCCGTTTTGCCAGGTGTAACATTCAAATATAATAGTACAAACCTATTATACACTTTAACTAAACTGTTCTGACCCGAACCCATTCTGACACGAACCAAAACAACCCTTTTTCGGAATAACCTGTTTTGACCCGTCACCCGACCCGACCCGCCAGTTTTGCAAGGTGTAATCAAATCAAACAGTACAAACCTATATATACACTTTAATTAAACTATTTACATTCACAATCAAGCACAATTAGAGCACATAGCCCATCATCTTCATTAAATTCGATAATTTAGCCTTATTTTTTTCAAATATAACACAAATCAACTGTTTTTTGTTCAATTTCCAAAATAGAAGACTAATACATCGAGATTAATTTAGCCCAGTCTTTTAAACACAACATTTTTATAGATCTTGGCATAGTAACATTACTATGCATGTCCAGTTAGGAAAACAAAAGTATAAAATAAGATTAATTAATAAACGGAAGAAATAAAATAAACTTACGACATCGTCTCTTTGGATTTGGATTTTCTTGATTTCGTTAGTAGCCATTGATCGAATTTGAAGGCGAGTAAAAGATGGAGTGAGATGAGTGCGTAGGTTCAGTGATTTGGAGCCTAGGGTTTTAAATAAGACTGCCATTTATGGTGGGTTTTGTAATTTTTTTTTTTTTTTTTGGAGAGTAGTGTTTCAGCGGTAAATCCCGTGTTGCAAAGCGACCACTGCCCAGGATCGAATCCCATAGGAACCACACGGGTTTCTCCTTTCAAACCCAATGGTTATTTTTTCGGTGGAACGTGGGAATCGAACCTGAGACCAAACCCGGGCAGGAACCCTCCAAGGAGGTTTTGTAATTCTTTCACGATGGTTTTTATTATTTTTTTAATTTATTAATATATTATATTATGTTATTCTTCGTAATTGTTCGGGAAGTGTCCTTTTTCTTTTAGAGTTAATTACACGAATGGTCTCTGTGTTTTACACGTGTTACAAGTTTAGTCCTTAAAACTTTAAAATTACACCGATGCTCTGGTGATTTGCAATTTATAATTGTGATGGTCCCTAACCCAAACGACCGTATATTTCTTTCGTTAAAGATGTGTAAAATGATCCCATCAATATAGCTCAGTGGTGGACAGCCCACTTTCTCTTTGGAGGGAGTTGGGTTCGATTCCCATAGGAGGTATTGTATGGGTATTGCCATATGATGGTTGAAACTAGCCTGCTTGCAGGTGTCAGGTTCGATTCTGATGACCCCCCGGTTTTTTAGTACCGTGCACTTACTCCAGAGAGGCTTGCCTCTTGTGGATGGTGCAACATCTGTCAAGTGGCAGGTGGCGGGAAATTTTCCGGGTGGTAGCCCTAGCGCCCGTTGCACAGGGAAGGTTCAAACCTCCCAAGGGCCGGCCACTCCTGCGGCACCAGGCATCAGCCTGATGATATCGTTGAGTGTGTGGCTAGGGACCCCTGATTTCTGGGGGATGTGATGATCTCTGCCACTTTAAGAAAGTCACCTACTAAAAAAAAATGTATAAAATGGTCAAACTACCATTGATTATTACTAAAAGATACATAAATAATTAATATTAAATATTGTTAATACCCAACCAAACCCCCACCCTTTTCCCTCATCTTCTTCGTACACTAACCGTACCTCATCTCCATCATCTTCTTCGTAACAAGATGGCGACGGTACTTGCATGTTCGGTGGGTGGTCGTTGGTGGTCAGGTAGAGACGGTAGGTAACATGGGACACCTGAGTTGATTTTTTGTTCGGTGGTTCTCACGTGACTGTGACGCACGTGATGGGGATGGGCAGTGTGTGTTTTACTCTATGGAGCTTCATTTGAGAGCTAAGTGTATTAGGGACTAGATGTTGGATGTTACTAGTAAGGATTTGTATAGCTCGAATCATACGGTTGGGCCATTGATTTTTATATATACATAATTAGTGTCGAATGCAAAACTTATTCATAAAGATATTGTTTTGAAGAGAAAGAAAAATTAGTACTTTTACAATCAAACCCATTTTAGCAAACTTTATAAGGTAAATGTGTTATTGTTGCTATATAATGGATGTTTTTTCTATTTTGGGTTTTGTGCAGGGCAAACTTGAAGTAATTTAAAAGATGGCGCCATGATGTTGCTCAGTTTGTGGTGTTGCAGTTCAAAGTGGTCCACTGATAAAAGGTACGAACTTGAATTACGTTACAAGATGCGAAATAAGCACGAGGATCAAGTGTTATTATGTCACACTTGAAGCGACTGATTGCAGCTTCGGTTGCAACCTTCGCGCCATTGAGTTGTTGTCTCGACGATGAGTATATTCAAGTTGTGTCTATTGATTCTACCCCCTTTTTTAGTTTGTTTTTTTTATTTCTTTTAAAATGATTGTTTATTGTATGGAGTTTAAAAACAAGCTGCTATTGGAAATAACGAACGAAGGCGATCAAATGAGAAGGCCAACGAAACCCACTAGTTGGCATAATTTCTTAGACAAAATATTGGCTAGTAGCCTCAAATTTCCTTCACATGATTTTAAACCAATGAAGATCACGGTGGTTATTGACTTTGAATGTCATATATCATATATAGTACGATTTTTCAAGAACTTTACAATGTAGTTCAAGGTTGATGATAAGTGACCAATAGTTTGTTATTATTATATATAACATTTTACATCATATGTTTGCGCCAGCTCCCTTTCGAGATTTTATACTTTTGCCACCATATAATAACATTTTACATCATATGTTTGCGCCAGCTCCCTTTCGAGATTTTATACTTTTGCCACCAAAGTTTGGTTGTTGTCAGTTTTGCAACGCTTGTCTTTGTCTTTAGTTGACACCTAAAACATCTCTCTTCTCCACTATTGTCCTCTCTCTCTTGTTTCCCCTCTCTATCTCCCTCTCTCTTTCTCATCCTGCTCACCCCTCATAATTTCAATTCTCCTCACATGCTAATTATGCCACACATATGGTGTATTATGTCTTCGATTTACATCACATCATGCTGGGTTTTGGCTAACGCCTCGCAGGGGTGGGTGTAGCGCCGGTTGTGATGCGTGTGATGCGAGAGAGAGGGTGACCGGTGCTTCTAACCCAACCACCAACACAGCCACCGTCATCACTCACCCGTCAACGCGGGCCTACAACAACAACAACAGTTGCCGTTGAAGATGAGGTGAATAATAAATCCCAAAAAGAAAGAACCATGGTATCCAACGGCTTTCTTCTTCGAGTTAAAATCAGTTCTTATCGGTCAGGCCGGTATCCGGGTCGGCAAAAGTATTTTTCCTCCTTTTTCCCCAGATCTACGGTTTTCATGCTTTATTTAAACTTGGCGCTTATTGTCTAATAAAATGCCATTTCTTACTATTAATCAATAAATCCACTAGCTTAAGTTTGCTGAGATGGAATACACTGCTAAGCTTTGTTGTTTATTTTTTATTTTTTTTCGAATCTTATTTGTGTTCACACTTTACAGTTTTATGATGTGTTTATGTAGATGATTGGGTAAATAGTTTATGAATTAAGATGCAAATTAGTTTAATTTAATCTTGATACTTCTAGAATTAGGCAATTAATCAACTTTTTAGTTACTGTAATTGGATCAAGAATGGAGAAGATTTTGGCATAGCGGTGGCATAGCGGTAAGCTTTTGACTCCCAAAGGTCTTAGGTTTAAATTCAGCTTCATGAAGTCCACATGCGTAATAGAAACTTTTTTTTACCTTATCACATTGGTTAGCAGGGTATTAGTAGTGTCCTGTGAGGTTACCAGTAACGGGCTCTCAAGGTCAACAAGTGAGGATTGTCAAGTATTTGAATGATGCTAATATACTTAAATAGGGTAATGTTAGGTGAAAGCTAGGTTTCTGAAGAGTAAAAGGTGTATAGATACATGTTAAAGGTTTTCTTTAGTCAGATTAGGCATCAATGCATTAATAATCAATCTTTAAGTAGCTTGACACAGAATAATTTCTTGATATCAAGTTTAAAGACAGTCATTGTTGAAAGATGCTAATAAAAGGAACCAAATTGGGGCCATTGGAAATATATGCTATGGGGTCCTTGAGCATATAAATATTCTGGCATAAGCATATAGTAATACGTTCTCACATGACGGTTCACCCGGGTATGTCGGGTGGTTCAACCGGTTGAACCGGTCGGTATGAATGGTTAGAAATATCGGGTGGTTTAACCGGTTGTACCAGGTGGTTCAACCGAACCGTCGCAACACGTGAGAATGGTTCGTATAAATTTTGTTAAAAATCAGTTTGCCCCGCGGCGAAGCGCGGGTGTTAAACCTAGTTAGAGTTAATTACTAAAACCGTCCATGTGGTTTGGACCAATATACCAGTCCAGCCCAAAATTCAAAAAATTGCTTGAACAGTCCCTTGATTTTGACGAACTAGGCCAAAACAGTCAATTTCGTTAACTGGGTTAAGTCAGGGGCAAAATCGCCAACTCACCTATAAAATTTTAACCAGACGTTTGTGCTCTCCTTTAAAAACCTGATTTTCCCCCAATTCACTGTAAACCCTAATTTCAAATCAAAACATTTCAATTGAAGACCCAACAGCTTATTTAAATATCCACTCACTCTGTTTCCCCACCACAGCAGGTCGTTTCGGCTCTTTTATTAATATAATAATTATATATAATATATTAACTAAAATTAAAATTAAATGTACATAAATAATAAGCTTGTTTAGGCTCGCGAGTAGACTTGAGCTCAATAAGTGGAGTTTGGGCTCAGGTTCATTTACTAAACAAGCTCACTTTTAGATCATACGGAGTGAAGCGAGGAACGGGGAGGACAAACCCCTCCACGCTCGGGATGTTCAGAATTCGATTACATTAACATGTAAAAAAGAATAGTGAAAAGACCAAAGAAGAGTATTGTTTTATTTTTTGTGTTAACAATACATATATATGAGACCATTTCTATAAATTGTAATTTTATTATACATTATACATTCTAATTAAAATACAAACAGTTCTTATAGTTCTTATATTAGAACCGTCGGGTCAAACCGACCCGACCCATAACCGATATTCATATAAATCTAGAACCGAAAACCGACCCATATATTTAAAAAAGTTTGGATCCAAGGTTCTCCCCTCCGTATGATTTTGGTTCATCTCCAAAAGGTTATCCAACCCTAGCTTCCCGCCCCATGCTTCCCGATGGAAGACGGTGAGACTACAACTTATTTGATGGATGAGAAGATTGCAATAGTAGTTAGGAAGAGCCACTTGAAAACAATAAGAGATTTTTCAGGTACTTCATCTTTATCTTTATTTTTATTTTTTTTATACTAATTTGAATTTAGGGACAAAATTGGTGTCTCACTTGATGGATAAATGCTAAACACCTCATTGAATTATCAAGCCCCAATCGACAATCTAACCGAATAGAAAATTAGAAGAAAAGAATTTAGAATTGAATAATTCTCAATCTTGTTAATCTAAAAATAACTCAAAAACTGATTATTCTTCTCCTAACCTAAATCGCAGCATTGATCGGGTTATATAGGACATGAACCAGTTGCAATTCGAGTAGGACTCAACTTCCTAGCTTGATAATAATAGAATAAGGGTTAGGATCAAATACACAGGAAAGAAAAATAGGAAGTCGTCGGAATGGTATCAAACGGACGCCGATTGAACTCATTCAAGTGGCATTGGAACCGTCTTATCGAACCCTACGACGTTAGTTTTTAGGTCTTCAATTTTTGGGGTTTTAGCTTGTAGTTTTTTGAATATGTGTTATATCATTGTGTCTTTTATGTACCATTATGTCTTTTTTCTTATTTTCATTAGTGTGTCATTTTTTCAATTCATCGTGTCTTTTTTCTTCAGCAGTGTTATATATTTTTGGCACTGTGTTATATTTTGTGGCTCATTGTGTCATATTTCAATCTATTGTATGTTTTGTATCCTTCTCACCCTTCTAATTTTTGTTACACTGTGTAGAATAACAGAATAACTTGATCCAATAGAATAAATCAACATGTTTATCCAACTTATCTATTACAATTAAATATAACTCAATTAATTAATCTCTAATTAACTTAACTAAGTAACCTAACCTGCCTCCTAGGCTCGAGGACAGGTATTACGTCCAACAAATAAATGGTTGCGTTTTTGTAAGGACAATTGAGCTAGATGTAAAATGAATCATCCAGGACACTGCTCATCAGATGCTTGTTGAATGTGGTGGTTTAGCATATAAAAGCTAGTCTAAGTTTAATAAAAATACTTAAAAACTTTTATAAAAATGCAGTTGTGTTCTGGTCAATTTGTTGTAAGAATCATCCGAAATTGGTAGTGTTACAACATGTTTTGGTGTCTTAAATCTGCAATAAACTAATTGTATAGAAATGAACAAACTGGGAGCATACTTGGTTTGTAAAGATGTGTTGCTAGTTTTAACAGGTAGCGTGGCTAATTGAAAAGCGGCCGGGTGAAATATCGAGAAGGTATATAAACATATTATTTTGGTTTGCTTGTTGTGTGTACACTTTAAATCTGAATTTAAAAGACTTGGCGACCAAATTTTATTGGATAACTGACACATAAGGAAGGTAAGGCTATTGTCAAGTATTTTCTTAACCACACCCATGCCTTATCATTTTTAGAGAAAACTCAAAGTTGGTGTTATTGACGGTTCCAAAGACACGTTTTGCATCACATTTTATACTCTTGAGAAGGTTACTGGATTATAGGGAAACACTTGCCACAACTATCGTGCTCAATTCTTGGCTAGAATGGGTCAAAAGTGGGACAGAAACACTCGGATAACTGGGGCAAAAGTCACTAATATGATTGAAGATGAAGAGTTTTGGGAAGACGTTGAAGATATTTTGTCTATTACAAAGCCCATTTTTTGGCTAGTTAAGGTCCCAACATGGGAGAAATATATGAATAAATGGACGACATGCTATGTGTAATCAAAGATGTTGTGAGTGAAAACAAATACTCAAGTTATTATCCTCAAGTTGAAAAGATTGTTGTGGCTACGTGGGAGAAATGACAATCCCACTTCATTTTTTATTGTTTACCTTAACTCCAAATTTTTATAATAAACACTATCTTGAAAAGTTGGCTCTCGGTGGCATAACCAAGACAAAGAAGTTATAGTTGGTGTTATGAAATGAATATATTCTTGGATCGCAAGGCAAGCCAATGCTGTGACAATGGGTGAAACTGATTAGTGGGCTATATATGGATCAGAGTCTGCATAATTGGCAGAAGTAGCAAAAAAGTACTCTCTCAACCAATTAGTAGCTCTTCGGCCAAGAGAAATTGAAGTACATACTCCTACATCCATAATGTCTAATAACGGGATCGTTTAAATTCTAAGAGAACGGATAAACTTGTCTTTATTCATTCCAACATTAGACTTCAATCTCATTTTTCAGATTCGTATAATTTAGCCTGCACAAAAAGGGGGACATGAATATGGAAAGACCTTGATGACAAGGGTGTTATGAACGGGAAAGAAAAAAGGTTGCGGCTAGATATAAATTAGAACTTTTATGTTTCTGTTTTGTTCCATATTAGAACCAATATGTGTTGGTACTTTGGATAATCTGTTTGGTTAATATTGATTTTATGTTTTAGTAATTTGGATTTTGGAATTTGTAATATCTGTATTCAATTGGGTACACCGAATAGGACTCTATGGTACCGTACTGGTTCATACCAAAATTAACCTTCCCCCTCTATACCGATTACGTCCCCTTTAACGAATTGCTACCCGATCCTCGTTCTCGCGGCAGAGTGAACCGTGATCTAGGTAACTATGGACAAATGTGACCTTAAAAGGTCTACCATGGTTCATTCAGACTTATCATGGCTATTGAAGACCAATATGCCCATTAATACGTGTATGAATACCTAATGTGACGTGTTATAACAAAATCTTGCTCAATACAGGCAGCCAAATCTAAACTACATTAATCTAGTTTTATATAGAATATATAGATGGAAGTTGTATATTTGTTTTCATACGTGTCGACAAATCTGCAATACAATGTTATTTACATCACCAATACACCGATACGACTACCACGTGGACTAACACGTGGATATGATTAAGACAAACTTTCAACCCCACAGACTGTCGCTTTAGCATTTCATCTCTCACCCGCCGACCCTATTCCCCTATAAGTACAAGATTTAAGCCTTCCCAGGTCGTTCATCTTCTTATGGTGTCAGAGCACAAATTGAGTGTGCAAGAATAGAGCGTTGGGTACACTTGATTCATCAGTCTTTGCACACGTCAAAAGCTCTTGAGTTGCTAAACAAGATACTTGAGTATTTATATTAATACGTATATGTTTGTGTATAGCTTCTTAATTTGTTTAGAAAACTCTTTTGATCCGATGTGGTGCAAGTTTGCTATTTAATTAATTAGTCGATGAAAAATTAACATCTTTAAAAAATTAACGTGTTTCTAGATTTGATTATTTAGCATAATTTTTCCTTTTCTTGTGTGTTGTGTTTGATACATTGTTTAGGGTTTTCCTATTAATGAGGAAGTTAATTGATGATTTAGTGCAAAACAACGATCTAAATACATAGGAAATTGTCCAGTACAAACTCATATCATCAAATCTTGATTATGTTTTTTGTGTTCATGAATATCTCTCTTGATATAGAAAAGAAGTAAGGACATGTCGTTGCCATTATGGAATTCCAAGGACGCATCCTTTATTCTCAAAGAACAAGTAAACATTTAATTTCCTCATAAATCTTTCACTAATTGTAATTTTATAATACACACACGCACTATATTATAATACATATAAGGAGGACTAAAGGGTCATTTTACTTCATTGTAAGAGTTTAAGTAATACAAGTTTTAAAACAAATGGTACAATCCTATGAAACGTATTGTTGACTTTTAACACATATGTAACTATATGTGAACACCATTGTTGCACACGTCAGCAACATAGTTACATATGTGTTAGATAGTGTTTAATAGGATGTTACATGGGTTCCTAGGGTTTTACGACTGAGTTACATATGTGTTACATTAGTTGCACACGTAGCAACATATTTATCCCCTTTAATTTGAGTATGGTATTACTATAGTTTTTCTATAAATAAAAAAGTACTAGTTTACATGATTACCAATGTCTATCAATGTCTGTGTTCCAAGGGCATCGCATGGGCACCTCTCTAGTGTGTGTGTCACATAAAATGAAAAGGTAAAGTTATAGGGTTATGCATTTCATGTTCTTAAAAAGATGGATTTAAATCTGAATTTTGTTAAAAGCGTGAGTAACATACACTTTATTTGTGAAAATAAAAGTTAAGAATTTACAATTTTTTATCTCTTTTTGGTATTTTATTAAAATGACTTTAGAGCATGAAACCAAATATATTTGTTACTAAATTTTGATAATGTATATAAAGTATTTCAAAGTGTGTGACAATGGGTAAGGTCCATGTAAAATAGGAGTAAAAGATAAAAAGTTTAGGGAAGATTTCAATTTGCACACATTTCATTCATATACCAAAATCTTTCATCAATTTGAAAAAAAAGAGATACAAGATAGTGTCGAAATGACGGAAAACTAACAAAACGCGTTTCAGCATATGAATCCTTCCAGCCTATTTATAGAAATCTTAATGCATTTCTTGGTTCTAAAAACATAATATTTGTTAAAGTGTTTTGTTTGTGTTGTTATTCTTTTCTCCCAAACACAAATAAACAAAAAGGTGTAAGGCATGTACTATTTTTTGCTATTTTTGTGGTTGTCTTCTTTAACTTCTTCCATGAACTAACATTTGTGCTTTTAAATAAAAATTAAATTAAACTAGGTTTTTTATACCGCAGGCGTCGCGCCGCGCGGCGGGTTACAACATGCAACGGGCATTGTATACATGTTGACGATGAAGGCGCAAAGTAAACGGAGTTGAGTAGTAACGCTGTTAAGTTACTATCGTTAAGTTAATACTAACGGAGTTGAATAGTAACCCAGTTAAGTTTACTATGTAACGCCGTTAGGTTTACTATGTAACTCCGTTAAGTAACTATTCAACTCCGTTAAATGACTTTGTTAACGGAGGTTTACTATGTAACTCCGTTAAGTTTACTATGTTAAGTTTACTATGTTAAGTTTACTATGTAAGTCCGTTAAGTTTACTATGCAACTCCGTTAGGTTTACTATGTAACTCCGTTAAGTAACTATTCAACTCCGTTAAATGACGTTGCTAACGGAGGTGAATAGTAGTTGACGGAGTTACATAGTAATTTAACAGGGTTGAATAGTAACTTCGTTAAGTTACTATTGACGGAGGTGAATAGTAACTTGACGGAGTTGAATAGTAACTTAACGGAGTTAAATAGTAATCCCGTTAAGTTACTATTCAAAGTCATTGCTTCTTTCATAGTATATAATTTATTATTTTAGTAATTTGATATATATATATATATATATATATATATATATATATATGTTTTGATTATTGTGAGACTTATTATAATAGTTGGGATTTAATTTAATTAGTTGGGAACTGGATTATTTTAATGGGACTATTGTAGCTTGGGAGCTGATTGTTGTGTTTTATCATTGTGGTCTATGCATATCTTTCTTGTATTTGAACCCGTTGTTGGAATTGGTAGACTCGATAAGAAAACTGTCAGTATATGGTAAACTCGCACTCATATTTATTTAGTTAGTGTCTTCTTGCCATTTTATGTCGGTAACTTTTTTCGCTCCTTTCACATATATTTTCTATCCATATAAAAGGCAACAACTATATATTGTCCACCATTCACACTTCACTCCACTGTTACAGAAAATATTTTTGCGTATAACAATATTCTGTCTTCCTTCATGAGATGACCCTGAGCCAAACCATTACCATCTTCATTTCTTCACAAGCATTATGATATTGGAAATAATAAAAGAGGTATGAAGTCTAGTTGTTAGAAGTAGAGCGATACAAATGAAAATTTGTAATAAGGTTCCAACTGCTATTAGAACTCGTTGGTCGATAAAAACTGTAATCGGAATGTCAATGGATAAATAAACTTCTTTCTCTAATTTTATTCTTTATGTCTTTCATCAATTTCCATTTTGAGCCCTATCATTGGTATTAAAGCAGTCCCATTCTTTGCCTGTGAAGAGTCGGTGAATACTTATACTTTAATTAGTATTCTGTTATTGAATGCTAGTTTCCCAAAATATTTGGAACAAGCTTAGTGTCTTAGCTAAACTTCACCGTTCTTTGTCCAAAGCTTACCGATATAGCTTGGATTAAAGATTGTGTAGTCCAAGTTAAGGCTGTTGCGAGTTGTTAAATTTGCAGCCTTTTCTATGATCATGTATTCTGAAGTGCAGTCAATGCTCTTGACGTTGTCAGTTTGTTGCACAAGTGTGCTGCCATGATGTCATATAACATGATGACATGGATTCCACATCATTTTCTAGTAAATAAAATAAATCCCAATAAGCAATTATGGCATTTACAGTTCTTCCCACTCAATATTCCTTCATTCTTCCCATAGGTATTATTTTTCGAGTACAAATGTTGACGAGTTATTTGATATGCATCATTTGATGACTACAACTGTAATGGGTCAATATGTTCCCACTCCAGCTGAGAACATCTATGGTGTAATAGAGACTGCTATTTATGAAATAATATACATTTTCTTGTTGAACAATAACGGCACACATTTGCTACCACTGGAAAATATTTCCACGCAAGAGTATCTAATATACTATTTGCTCAACTGTTTGATATAAAAAGATTTCAAGTTCCCAAAATACTCAACTTATGAACTTTTATGGCGAGTAAAGTATTGAAAATTAAAAAGTAATAATGACAACACATACCTGATTGTTGCGGATACCAATTAGGACATATTATTCACTACTTTAGCAATTGCCATCACATATTATTACAATCCAGACAACGAGATCAGTTTCTAGGAACAGATTCCTAACAGCTTACATTTTCAACCCAATCTACAATAAATAACTTGTGAAGATTTACCATTTACATTTTCTGGTGAATTGCTTTGTTTTGACCGCCAAATCTATCTCATCCATGTGACGGAAATGTTGTTTGCATTTCTTTCATGACTGCATATCTGGCTCGTCTCCTGATGATGAATCCTTGTTCGAATCTGAGGATATGGCAACAGGCTGAAATTCTGCATCATGTCTAGATGAGTCCTCATAGGAAACATCAGCAGTTTTAGAATCCATATTCTTTGTTTCCGTGTCGTCTCCAGAAGAAGAATCCTTGCTAACGTCATATGACGACCCAACAATAATCTTGGAATCATCATCCTGTGTTGTGGAATTCACATTGTGAGTTTCTTCAACATCTCCCGGTGAAGAAGTACCTCTCAGGTGAGATGACACCTCAGCAGTTTTAAAGTCGTCCTCATTCTGCATCCTGGAATTTACAGAATGAGTTTCTGCTTCATCCGCAGACGAAAATTCACGTCTCAAATCAGACGCTATGTCATTAATAGTTTCATAATCATCATTTTGTAGGCTGTAATTTGCATATTGAACTTCCGCATCATCTCCAGATGAAGAATCCCTGTTCAACTCAGTAGGTATGGAAGTAGTGGCTTTAGAATCCTGAATCTGAGTGCTCAAGTTGGTAGACCAGCTATCCGGCTCATCTTCCAATGATGATGAATCCCTGTTCAAATTAGTTGTAGAATCCTCATTTTGTGAACCCGAATTTAAAATTTCTTCATCTTGTTTAGATGAATCCTCGTAGTAAACATCATCAATTTTTGAATCCGTATTCCGAGATTCTTTATCATCTCCAGATGACGAATCCCTGCTAATATCATATGATAACCCAACACTGATTTTGGAATCATCATCCTGTGTTGTGGTATTCAAATATTCAGTTTCTTCAACATCTCTAGATGAAGAAGTGCTTCTCAAATGAGACGGTACGTCAACAATTTTATAATCCTCATTCTGCATCCTGGAAATCACAGAATGACTTTCAGCTTCATCTCCGGACGACAACTCAGAGGATATGAGAGCTTCAGATTCAGATTCCTTATTCTGCATCCTGAAATCCACAAAATGAGTTTCAGCTTCATCTCTAGACATCAAATATCTTGTCAAATCATAATTTATGGCATAAGTAGTTATAAAATCATAATTTTGTAACCTGGAATTCACACGTTGAACTTCTGCATCATCTCCAGATGAAGAATCCTTGCTCGAAGTAGTAGCTTTAGAATCTTCGATCTGTGTCCTGAAATTCGGAGACTGAATTCCTGCATCATGTCTTGATGAACCATCACCGCTCGAATCAGAGGACACATCAGGAGTCTTAGAATCTTCATTCAGAGTCTTGATATTTACAAGCTGGATGTCTGTGTCATCTTCAGAAGAATAATCCCTTCTCAAATCAGATGAACCATCACCACCAATATCATCAGATCCTGTAACCGACTTAGTTTCTTTAGCCGGTCCTTTAAAGTCCATGGATTGAATATCTGCATCATATCTAGATAAATCATCATCACTTGAATCAGAGGATACTGCATTAGGTTTAGAATCTTGATCTTGTACACTAAAATTCATAGACGGAATATCTGCATCATCACCAGACGAAGAATCCCTGCTCAATCTGGAGAATATGGTAGCAGTAGTCTTAGGTGTCTCATTATGTTTACCGACAAATTTAACATCTGCATCGTCTTCAGACGAAGAATGGCTTCTCATATTAGAGGATACATCAATAACTTTAGAGTCGACATTCAAAGACTGAATTTCTGAGTCATCCCCAGAAGATGAATGCCTGCTCAAATCAGCATCAGTTTTAGAGTCCTCATTTTGTGTACTTGAATTCAAAACTTGAACTTTTGCATCATCTTCGGATGAAGAATCGCCTCTTAAGTCGGATGATATAGTAGCAGTTTTAAATTCCTTATTTGACATACTAGACTTCAAATCCTCATCTACAGACGAAGAATTTCTGCTTAAATCAACATTAGTTTTAGAACCGTCAGTTTGTGTAGTCAAATTCAAAATTTGAACTTTTGCATCATCTTCGGATGAGGAATCGCCTCCCAAATTGCCAGTTTTAATATCCTTATTTTGTGTACTCGAATTCAGCATTTGAACATTTGCATCATCATCGGACGAGGAATCGCCTCCCAAATCGTCAGTTTTAATATCCTTTTTTTGTGTACTCAAATTCAGAAGTTGAACTTTTGCATCATCATCGGATGAAGAATCGCTTCTTAGTTCAGAAGATAGAACATCAGTTTTCATATCCTCATTTTTCCTCCTAGACGTAAAATCCTCATCTCCGGATGAAGAATCCCTCTTCAAATCTGTTTTAAAATCATCATTTTGTGTACTTGAATTCAAAATTTGACCCTTTGCATCATCCCCGGATGAAGAATCGTCTCTCAAATCAGAAGCAACATCAACAATTTTAGAGTCATCATTTTGAGTCTTAAAATTTAAAGACGGAATTTCCGAATCATCCCCTGAAGACGAATCCCTGCTCAAATCAGCATTAGTTTTAGAATCCTTATTTTGTGTACTCGAGTTCAAAATTTGAACTTTTGCATCATCTTCGGATGAAGAACCTTCTCTCAAATCAGAGGAGACAACAACAAATTTAGAGTCATCATTCTGAGTCTTAGAATTTAAAGACTGAATTTCTGCGTCATCATCACCAGAAGACGAATCCCTGCTTAGATCAGCAATAGTTTTAGAATCCTCATTTTGTATACTCGGTTTCAGTATTTGAACATTTGCACCATCTCCAGATGAAAACTCATCTCTCAAATCAGAAGAAACACCAACAATTTTAGAGTCATTATTCTGAGTCTTAAAATTCAAAGACTGACTTCCTGCATCATCACTAGAAGACGAACCCCTACTCAAATCAACGTTAGTTTTAGAATCCTCATTTTGTGTAATCGAATTCAGAATTTGAACTTGTGTGTCATCTCCAGATGAAGAATCATCTCCCAAATCAGAGGCTACATCAACCATTTTAGAGTCATTATTCTGAGTCTTAAAATTCGAAGACTGAATTTCTGCATCGTCCCCAGAAGACGAATCCCTACTCAAGTCACCTTTAGTTTCAGAATCTGCACTTTGTGTACCCAAAATCAAAATTTGAACTTTAGCATCATCTCCGGATGAAGAATCATCTCTCAAATCAGAGGACACATCAACAATTTTAGAGTCATCATTCTGAGTCTTAGAATCCGAAGACTGAATTTCTGCGTCGTCTCCTGAAGACGAGTCCTTGCTCACATCAACTTTAATTTCAGAATCTGCATTTTGTGTACCCAAAATCATAATTTGAACTTTTGCATCATCTCCAGATGAAGAACCATCTCTCATATCAGAGGATACATCAACAGTTTTAGAGTCATCACTAGAAGACGAATCCCTGCACAAATCAACTTTAGTTATAGAATCCACATTTTTTATAATTTGAACTTGTGCATCATCGTCTGATGATGAAGAACCGCACCTCAAATCAGAGGATACAACAGCAAGTTTAAAATCCTCATTTTGTGTAATTTGAACTTGTGCATCGTCGTCTGATGAAGAACCGGCCCTCAAATCAGAGGATACAACAGCAAGTTTAAAATCCTCATTTTGTGTGATTTGAAGTTGTGCATCGTCGTCCGATGAAGAACCGCTCCTTAAATCAGAGGATACAATAGCAAGTTTATAATCCTCATTTTGCATTCTTGGCTTAAAATCTTCATCTCCCGATGAAGTATCTTTGTTCAAATCAGTTTTAGAATCCTCATTGTGCGTCATGGAATGCAAGGATTGAACATCTGGATCACGTGTAGATGGAGAATCATCTTTCTCATCTCCTGATAAATAACCGCTGTTGAAATCGAATTTAAAATCTTCATTATGCGCTGTGGAATTCGCACCCTGAACTTCTTCATCATCTCCAGAGGATATATCAGCAGCCTCAAGAGGTTCATCATTCTGAAATGAACCAATATTATCTTGATCTGTGAATGCATCATTTTCATCGTTTTCGCTTCCAACCGAATGGTCTTCTGATGCATCAGAGCTGCTACCTCTTCCTGAACCTGTATCGGATTTCTCAGCTCGAGTAAGATTCAAGAAACTGATGAGGTCAAACGTCTCGCTGACAAGACCAGACATAGGTCTCTGAGTCTCATCGCGCCATGTAATCTGCACATCTATATGCTCAGCCAAGGTTATTCCTTCTTCCGCTGGAGTCCCTACTTTGTTCTTTCTATCTTCATCGAAAAAACTCCCAATCCGTTCCTGACAGTAACATAAATTTTAGTTCATAGCATAAGGTTCAAGGGAAAGGTTTGTAATACCTCAATAAGTCAACTTATATAATACATAGCATCCTTTTATTAAGAATTAAAGTAAAACAATGATACAATGCAACTAACTATAACTGCCTTTAACTAACTGTAAACAAACTGTACGCTCTAATAATAACCAAATCACACATGAACAAAATCAATCATCATCATACAATTTCAAAACCAAAATCAAACATTCGAACCCCAAATCTGCATTAGCATATGCTAAACTCCTTTAGTGTAATGCAAATACTCTAGGATACAAAATCGATACAAGAACAAACATTTTTCGACAATGTATTGACTAAAAGCACTAACCGAATCATTTAAATCCAACTAACTGTAAAAATTATATGCCATAATACTAACCAAATCACACGTGAACAAAATCAATGCATCATTATACACTTCAAAGCCAAGATAAAACATTCAAACTCTAGTACCCAAATCTTTATGGATTAGAACTAAATTACAATCACTAAACTCCTTATCACTGAATTTGAATACTCTGCCATACAAAATCGATATACGAACAAACAGTTATCAATGAATTTACCGCTAAAAACACTAACCGAAGCATTTAAATCCAGCTAACTGTAAAAATTATACGCTCTAAAAATAAACAAATCACACATGAAAAAATCAATGCATCATCATAAACTCCCAAAACAGAATCTAATAGGCCAAATTTCAAACCCTAGCCCCCAAATCTGCATATATCACAATCAAATTACAATCAATAAACTTCTTACAATCAGTGTAATTCAAATACTCTACGATACAAAATCGATAAAAGAACAAACAATTTTCAACAAATTTATCGCTAAAAAACACTAACCGGAGCATTTAAATCCAACTAACTATAAAAACTATATCTCTAATAATATAATAACCAAATCACACATTCAAACCCTAGTCCTCAAATCTGCATGTAACAAAATCATATTACAATCACTAAAACCGATTAAACAACGAACAATTTTAAACAAATGTACGTCCAAAAACACTAACCGAATCATTTAACTCCAACGATTGAATCAACAAACGATAAGCAGTGGTGGAATGAAATACAATAGGTTTAGGATCATTGGCCTGACATTGGCCACAGTATATGCAAATCAGCGAATCTAATCCTCGAATAAGCTTACTATTACATTTGTTACATTTCATGCAGTGAGACGATGTGTCTTGATCTGATAATATGTTTTCAACGGTTGGAAGATGTTTTAAGGTTGGTTTGTAGGATGAGAGTCCGGCGTTGTTCCGGAACCTGGTCTGAGATTGTTTGATCAGATCTGATGGTGTTTTGGATCTCATTTTGTTTTGTTGATGGAGATTAAGGAGTTTTATGTTTGTCGTTGGTTTGTTGTGTTGTGTTGAAATATTAGATGGAATCAATTACCATTATTTCCCAAAATAACCCATTGACCTCCTAAAATCAAGACCACAACTGTTAAAGCGGTTTTCTATGCTTGGCTAATTGACAGCCATTCTTCTTCAATGTCTTTTATTATATTGCCTTCTTTAGCAAATTGTATAGGCTATTTATTCTTGGTCATTGTATCTTGAATACATACAAGAAATACAAGATTATCAATTCACTTCCTTTATCATTCCTCTGATTATCATTGCTAATATGTTGTTGCATGTGTTGGTCGTTGCATGGGTTGTTGGTTAATGTTTGTGTTATGTGTTTACTTGAGTTTTGACGGGTTATTTGAAATTAGGTTACCAAAAATACCCGTATCGAATCGTACCGTACCGTATAAATTGAATTAAGTATCCATTTGTGACGATTTTAAGGATCAGTATTTTTAGTTCAGTGCGGTACGTTACTGTAGCGATTGTTTACATTTGAATACCGTAACCCAGTACCAGTAATATTTTTGACGATTTCATAGATCGATACTTTTCATATTGGGACGGTACTGAGCTCATCCGTAAATTATTGTTTTTTAATGTATTTTGATTTTGATGCTACTTAGATTTGAATCTAAAATATGGTACATTTTGTTATTTTGTATAGAATAAGATAAGTAAATAATAATAATGCACATTTCATTATCATATTGAAAATTGTATCTTCAATTCTTTAACCTACGTTGTTTGTTAGTACATGTGTTAGAGCATGAGACAAGCGCTTAACACCGCCCCAAATTTGAGGAATATCGTCATTTTATCCTTATTGTTTTAAAAATTAAGAACAATACTGAATATAAATACAAAAAAGAAAACCCTTTGTAACCATCCTTTCTTATCTACGTTGTGAATCATCATCTTCGTCAATATGCAATTTTCGGGTTTTTTTCTCACATGAAATCCATTGCCGTCCGGTCAACAACACAAATGGGGCTTCTTAAAGAGTTGAAATTGATATCGAGATAATACAAAGTGAAGAACATCAAGCAAAACAAGATGTAGAACTTGCAAAACTTAGACCATACCGAGGGGAGGAGAGGGGCATGAAGCGCCATTAGCACTTGTGGGGCCCATGTAGGGATGGCAATCAAACCCGAACTCGATGGGTAAACCCAAAACTCGACACATTTGGAACGGGTTTGGGGTCGGGTAATTGGGTATGGGTCCGGGTATGGGATTATTTTTTATTTTTTTCGCGGGTTTGGGATTTGATGATATACCCGTTTACCCGACCCGATTAGCCGATAAAGTATACCCGTTTACCCGATTAGATACCCAATATAATTTATAATATATCTTTTTAAATATGTATGCATAATATATCTAATTGTCCATCTAGATTGTCATCTTGTGCTAAAAATTACCAAAATTTAGTGTATACTATTTGTTATCTATGTATTTGAGTGTTTTTATATGATTTAAGAATTTATATTTATACATTGTAATCATTTACATATATATTTAATAATGCTAAATGTAATTGGTTAATAGTTAGCTAATAGATACCCGTCGAGTTTTTGGTCGGATATACTCAATGGGTAAGTTTTAAAAATTAATGGGTATACCCGAAACCCGCGGGTATACCCGATACCCGATGGGTAATTACCCGACACAAACCCGACGGGTTTTGGGCCGGGTTTGGGACAAGGGTACCTAATCGGATATGAGGTTGGGATTACCTAAACCCGACCCATTGCCAACCCTATGCCCATGTGTGAAGGGTGAAAATTGTGGGGAGTGGAAGGGGGAAAGGAAAGGTGGGTGAAAGGAATATTATTATTATTATTTTCTTTTGTGAGTTAGGTTAATAAAAAAAACCAAAAAAGAAAAGAAACCAATCAGATCAAAGCAAAAATGTCCCACGCTAGTGAAACCCACCCCCCCTCTCCACGCCCAACCGGGCAAATTTAAGGAAGTGTTTGTACTTTGTAGATATCTCTAGTGTTGTTGCCAAAGCACATTCAGAAATTGCAAAGGCTCGACATCAAGCCGCAACTTTTATGCTCAAAATGGTCAAAATCGACCGCAAAAGCATAACATCCCAAAGTTTGAGGAGCTTATACAATAAACATGAAAGATGGCATATTAGTAATAGATGTAATTTTAATTCATTGGATTGAGTTATGTACCTTACCGGGGTCCTAAATATTATTTGAGGCCTCCTATTTTGTTGGGGGATTCTTAAAGTAGTTGTAAACTAGCAAGATACCCGCGCTACGCGGCGGGGTATCAATCGATATCGGTTTGGTAGGCATCAGCACTCGGTATAGCACGTAAAAAAAATGCTTAAGAGGAAATCTACCCGTGTTTTTACCTAGATCAAAACCATAAAATGGAATTACGTATTTACGTTCGCAAAACTAAAAGTCTTAATACACTGATTATAATTATTTTGTTGAAATGTTTTAACGTCCGTATTCATAAAGAAATTTTATAAAAAGGTATAATGCAAAGTATGAAGTCAAAAGGCTTAAAAGTAAAAAATACATAAGTTAATGGACTATTTCCGTAAAAAAATTATTAAACTTCATTGATTATTGGTTATCTAATATTTAAGGGTTATAAATGTAAATTATTAACTAAAGTCACATATCAGAACAATAAAGAATTATTATTGTTTACCATAAACTGCTTGGCCTAATAAAGAAGTAAAAATAAAATGTTTGGCCCAATAATATGTGAATACGTGGCCCAATCACAAATTAGAACTGTTAACAATCTGTTTTGTTGTATATATAGAACTAGATAAATAGAAGCCTAAGATATGCACAAACAATGTAAGTACAAATGTAAAATAACTAGCATATTACCCGCCGCGCTATGCGCGGCGCAGAAACGTACAACAAATCGAATTTTTTGTTCGGTTAATTACGATCGACAACTACTAAACTGAGCAGCCGGTTCACCTAAAAATGATAGCAACACCCTTGTCTCAGGTCAAACCGTTGTCGTCAGCTAATCTTTAAACCACCTTTTCGAGCGTTATAACTGCGGATATTAACACCAACCTTACGACGTTAGACCTGAACGCGGTAATTCCATTTACACCGCTAATCTAGCGCTGAACTCACCTCCGTCGCCCAGCTGTCGCCGCCTCAACGTTGACCAGCATCTAGAAACGGTGGTTATGGTGAACTTGTGCACTTTACTCGACTTATATTAAACAAATGGTATTTATGTAAATAACTTGTAAATAAAAGATTCTTTAAATGGTATTTTCATAATTAACTTGTAAATTAAAGGTTATGACATTTTCATAATTACGTTGTAAATAAAAGTTTTGTGAAATGACATTTTTGTAAGTAACTTACAAACAAAGGGTGCTTTGTTTGGTTTTAAATAGAAGTTTTGTCTAATGGCATGTTAAGGTTTATTGTCTTCAAGGTATAATATTACTAATCGAGTTTCATATAGTTGTTATAGAATGTCTAGTCAATTACTTATTTGAAGTCCCGTGTCTCGTTCGTTGTAACCATTGTCTAAATGTATATGCATAAAGAGATGCCGATCGATATAAGTAGTAATGAAATTTCGTCGCGCATCTTATTTATAAATATTAATAATATTACATTAATCTTTTATTATCCTTGTTTGTGAATTTATGTATGCAAGACGTCAATACGTTACGGTTATACTATAAAGGTGTTATTCATCTAATCTAATTTTCAAAACAAAAATGGTGTCGTTCATCTAAAAATAAGTCAAGTGTTATTAATATTATATATAATACTAGCTGATTACCCCGGGAAGGTCCCGGGGTTGAAAAATCTAATATGACGTGATAACCTATTGCAAATGGCTCAAGTTAACTAACCACAAAATCTCTCAATCATTACATGTCCATAGTATTCTAATTATCAGTAATAACTCATATTGCCTAACCTAAAACCTAATCAGTAATCATCTAAACAATCACTTATGTAAGCTACAACTATTTAAAAACTCTTCAATCTCTAATCACTCCTATAATTCCTAACCTAATCAACTAAACAAACACTTAAGTTGGAAGTTGTAACTATTAAAAAATTATCACATCTATGTACCAAGTCTCACAATACGAATTGTACATAACCTAAAAGAATGTATAACTCTAATATTAACACCTATCATAAAGACTAAAAAAATACATAACTCTAATATCAATATTCAATACATAACCTAAAACAATCTACAAATCCAATGCTAACACCATAATCCTAATAGTTGTTAGCTACATAATCTAAGCGTGACGTCTCTACTCTTATATGTTGTGTCCTTAGATACATGTCTATTCATCCAAAGTTTCGAAGTGTCGTGCTTATGTTTGAAGTCTTCCTTTGTCATCATTTTCCCTCCTATTTATTGGTTTATCTATATGTTCATAGTCCGATATGTCATGAATATTTTTATAGTACTCATATTGATTATTGTCCTAGGTCATTCTAATGTTCCAATATCTCAATTGTCGAATGCATTGTTTGGGCCTCAATCATCAGTTGTATCTCATTGATCTTTGGTATATTCATATACCAAATGTCCCAAGAAGTCTTCTTACACATTCCTATAATAATAATATGGTATATCGTCCGGAGTCTTAATGTCTATTGTTGATTTCCTATAAAATTTGTATGGTTTAATACCTTCACCAAAGCCATTTATAACTAAACTTCCCAATATCAATAATAGTTCACTATATCTGATCAATCTCGATCTTTTGAAGGGTTGATATTGTTAAGGCTTGGTTTATTTAAGCTCGTTAAGCCACACGTGATCCGCAAACTATAAGAAAGAAGACAATGTGCATGCAGAAATTTGTAATTGAGTAGTGGGTGAAATATGTTCTCGTGTTCTTAAGTTATGCAATTGGATATATTTAACTTAGCATTAAACTATAATTAAAATAACTATGTAAATAATGTTATTTAGTCGAGTTAGCGGGGTGAAGTTCGATACCGAGTACTTGAGTTTAAGGCTGATCGGGTTGACCATCTTGAGAATGTTTGACTGCTGTTGACTGAACATTAAACGGCTTCTTGATCCGTTTATAGACACAACCAGTTATGACCCCAGCTTCATCATACATCGATTCACCTACAACCACCGTTAATCATCGTATCTCAATACTATCATGACTTCAACATCATCATCTACCATTTCCCTAACCACTATCATCATCTTCATCATGTCGCATCTCCAACATCAGCCACCATCCTAGTTCCAACAGTTTGTAACTAAAATCAGATCCAATTATTATCTAATATTAAAAATATATAAAAACTATAATATAACAAAAAAAAAGATGAAGTTGAAGATGAGGAAGAAAGGTTTAAGAAGAAAGACAAACCTTGACAGATCTGCAACCAGAAGAGGGATCTGACAGACGCCTTAAATCATCATAACCATCGCTACTCGAACCGCCACGTTCGGTTATTCGGTTTTTCTGTTGACCCTACATGATGTAGTATAATTGCAGGAAGTGATGATGGCATTTATAGTTGCAAAGATCCCAAGCTCATAAAAATAAATGATTTTCATTTAGTAGACTTCATATCACCATTTACTACAAATAAGATGGTGCGTATATCTACTAAGGTTTTTGATCGCCAGTTACCTGGACTAAACACACTCGGTGTCTCAATATTGTTGTTTGATTTTGCTAGCTACGACTTTGTTACACCACATATTCATCTTCATGGCACGGAGGTATTAGTTGTACTTAGGGGGAGCATCCTATTGAGTTGAAACCGTTGATGTTTTTCTGATTCCAGAAGGATTATCTCACTCGATGAAGAATGTTGGCAAAACCGACGCGATGATTTTTACAGCTTTCAATCATCAAAATCCCGATGTTAGTTGAAGCCGTTGATTTCGATCGAGTCTTATGATGTCCCCATCGAGGTGGAAGAACAATCTTGTTGTTGTAACATCTTTCTTTATCGGCAAAACACCAAAACTATTATGGTTTTTAGGGTTTGGGGTGGGAGAAGAAGGTTAGGGTTGGTTTATATATTAATAGGTTTTTTATTAAATTTACTAAAAAACTAATATCTCATCTCTCATGGTGCCACGTGGCACATTCAAGGATGGGTGAGACCACCATTGAACGCCACGTCAGCAACTATCAATTCTTAATTCTTTTATATATATAGATAGATTAAAAACCATGGTCGGTGCTTATAACTTTACAAATTGACTGAACAACTTTGCGATTTGACAATATTCACCCCTCAAATTTTCTAAATTGACAAAATTCTTTTTAACTAATGACCTTCAACTTTCATTAAATAACAAGTTTCACCCTTTAAATTTTCAACTTATTAAAACTAATTTTCAACATTGACATAAATCACCCTTACATTCTAATCACCTTCATCTTTTATCAAATAACAAATTTCACCCTTCAAGTTTTCAACTGGTCTACGTTTTGCTGTACATGATGGTAAAAATTTATGCTTCAACGTAAACAATATAAATTCAAGTTTCGACATAAGGTTATTTTTCTGAAACGACTCTGGTCAAATATAAAACTTTTTCATTCTTATTTTTACTTATGATATCGGTTGGTCTACGATTCTGAGTAAATTTGGTTCGGAAATGGGTTGGATCAAATATAAAACATTTTAGTTCGACAGTAAAAATTCGAGTTACCTACGTTTTTTACGTAAACTGTGTTCGGATACAAATGAGTTGACTCAATATAAAATGTTTTCATTCGATTATGTAAACTTGAGTTATTGTACATTTTCATACGGTTAACGCATTACATGACGTGCCACCACCTATAAACAGCTTAAGCGTATCCGCCGCAACGCACGGCCTACGACAATCATCTAGTTATACTCAAAAGACAAATATCTAAGAATGAAATATACACTGAGAAATAATTATGACTTTCGTGGCTGTTGTAATGTTGTTGGCACACCCAATTAGAATCCCAGTGGTACTCCCACTACCCTACACCGCCAACTGCCGACGCAACAACACACGACTGTTGCAACCACCGTTATTATTGTTCACCGTGTTCCAAGATTTGTTTATCAAGTCTACTTGGATGTCGGCGATCTGAACAGGCAGGGCGAAAACAACTCGCCGGAGAATGATCAGAACCTTGGTGGAAACCTATCCGGCATCATCGTACGCGGCGGCTAGGTCCTTGAATACTCTCAACGATCTCCTTGCAACGATAAGATCATCGATAGTGCTTGCCATCCACGTCGAGTCGACGAACCTCACCACCGCTGGTTGGGTGTACAAACCACCACCACCAGATTAGTGATGAACCTATTCCTTAACCCTTTCGATTGCCACCTTCCAGAGTGGAAGAAGGTTGTGGGATTGGTGTACTCAGAGCATTCTTAACAACAGCGTGGGAAGAGGTGAAGCTCCCCCTTCGATTTAGCGATGGACCTCGATTTGGGGCAGAACACGGGTAGTCGGTGGTGTTCTGGTTGCTGACATCTGTTGATGCTGCAGCTGTTAGCCAAAGAAGGAAGAAAAATATAGTTTTTGAATGGGGCGCACGTTAGCAATCATACCCTGGTCATAAGAGTCTATTGTAAATGTAAGGATAGATAATGTGTGAGAGGAAAAAAAAAAACTCAATATTCAATAACAATTGGAGTCCAAATCAAATTTTGGAATCTCGTGTAATCAACCTAGGTGAAGTATAACCATTGATAAGTCTTGGCTTAGTTTAAAATTTTTAATTTTAATGAGTTCATGAAATCTTAAGCTAATATGTAAGAAACTTATTGTAGTTATGTTGCCATATGGGCCTGAGTAGGCCCGTCCATTCTAATAACCTGACCTAGTCCGATTTCATCCTTTACTAGATTAACAAGACCCTAACAAACTCATTACAGGAATGCCCGAAAACCGATTAAACCGATACCATGGAGGAGTTTTGGTTAGACCTTTAAAGATCAAAAACCTAATCGCAAAGCACGAAGCAGCCTGTTTAAAGAATGAGGCAGTGCATTTAGCAAGATAGGCTTTGCGATCCCTGACTCATGAGGCAGTGCATTTAGCAGGATAGGCTTTGCGATCCCTGGCTCATGAGGCCGTTTGCTTTTAACACATTTGGATCCCTGACTCATGAGGCAGTGCATTTTTTGGAATGAGTACAGAAGGTGGTCCATAGTAACTTACAAGAGACATAAGAACCAATAGTTTGTATTTAGCAGGATAGGCTTTGCGATTCAAAAGGGGACAGCAGCGCAACTTGTTGCCCGCTTACCCATTATCCATATATAACTTGTTTTGGTGTTTCTAATAAAATTAGCTTACCCAAATTACGTTGATCCAGCTTTTGGCACATTATCAAGAATTGTAAATATGCCCACCACCACCATTGGCGCCAACACCACCGTCACCTACCCGCCAATTGCCACCACCACCATCGTCGCGATTACCTGCCGCCACCACCACCCACCGTCGCCCAACACCACCGTCGCTCACCACCGATTTTATACCTTGTTTTTTCCACCTATCAAACAACACAAAGTAATGATCCATTATATTCCCACATGGTAAGCAAATAATGCATGGAATGGCAATGATCCGTTTCCGTTGTTCATTCCATTATTTATAATACACGGGGTGAATTTAAACTAAAAGATTAGAAGAAAAAAACTTATTATAGATACCGAACTTCATTTGTAATAATATATTGAAACACGTTTTTACATTGACCGAAAACTATAAAAACAAATATCAGAAACAGTTTTGATAATATCGATATAGTATCATTGTATCGATATTCAGAAAATATTTGGTTATGTTCGTCATAAAAACCGCACACCCTCTATAGTTTACAATACCAAAAAAAATACTCTATTTTGACTAAAACTCGCTTTTGCGATAAATTTTATTCCATAGCATCAAGAAAAAAATCATAAATGGGTGAAAGATCTATATTATATTATTTATAGTAAAAGGGTAAAAAATATAAACTAATGGTACATGAACTTTTAATAAAAAAAAAGGTATTTTAGAATACCTTATTTTTAGTGTAATGTGTATTAGGGCACACCTTGCCTCGAACTTGCAATCTCCTGCTATCAAGTAAACTTGAATGCCAACAAACCACAAGGAGGTTTGGTGCTGTAAAGGCTTTAGTAATAATTTTATCTTTTTTTTTTTTTTTTGAACGGCAAATTTCTACTCCTTGTGGGACTTGAACCCATGACCTCTCCCTTAGGTGTTCCTAGAAGCATTGCTTCTACCATTGGGCCACCGACCCCAATGGCAATAATTTTATCTTCTAGTGGGACTCTTTAGCTTATATCTATATAATATTAAAAAATAAAGCACTAAATTCTACGTAACATTTAAAGAGGCTATCATCTCTTCTTGAGTGTGTCATGTGGTATCCTCCTCCTTATTTTCATTCAAAAATATTTTTTCTTTCATGTTTCCCCCGCAAATTTAAAACGTTAATAACTTTTATATATGATATTTTTAAAAAAAATACGCCAAATTAACGAACGTTCTATTATCTTTCCAACGAGTACCATAGTGCTATACAAAAACTGAAAAAAATGACTTTTTTGTGGGTTTTTTTTGTTTATACAGGAAAAAACACAATGTGTTCAGTTAATTCATTAATCATGTCTAGACAAGTCACTAATCATGTTCAAACTAGAAATTCTATTTTCATCAAAAGAAGAATAGGTTAAAACCACTAATTTAAAAAAAAGTTACACATTCAAGACCACCGCATCAATCACGCCAAACAATTGTTGTTTCTAGCTCTGCTCCCCATCCAAACATACATCTTCTTTTTAATATACATTTTCATTTTTATTCACAAGATTAAAATTGTTGTTTTTTCATATTATAGTATATTAATTTCTATGTTATATTATAACACATATTTTAACTTGAAACCGTAAAATAAAATGAAACTAATTACAAAGGCGTCAGGTTAAATAAGTGTAGTCATTTTATTAAATCCTTTTAAATTTTATATTATACGCTATTTACTTTGAAAATATATTATTGTTGTGTTGTAATTTTTACAAGAAAAAAAAAACCTTTGCTAGATAGAAATACTTAAAATCTGAAAATTCATATCGGTAATGGGAGATGTATTCAGGTATAGGATTAACAAAAAAAATAAGGTTTTGCGGTTCGGGTAAGTGTGTGAATTAGATGATACCTAGCCTGATTACCTGAACAATATAGCCGAAAATTTTAGTTTCTCAAATTTTATTTTCTTTTCTGACTTTTGTTTACTAACTAGTGGGTTAGCACCTCACTTTGCAATGGTTTGAAACGTAGATAAAGATAAGTATTTCTTGAACGTGATGATAAAAAAGGCCACGTCACAACAACATATATTCAAAAGTCATGGTAAGGTTACGTTATTGTATACAAAAGTCAAATTATTTGAATAAAAGTTACGTCAAAACACATATAAAGTTAATCATGACGGACACGCATTATAGCGGGTCGGTTTAAACATAGATAAAAAATATGTCGCAATGGTGTATATCAAATTTATAGAGATTTATCTAGGGGTGAGATCGCTACCTACTGATACCAAACGTATAGAAAAATATGTACCGGATCTCTTGGTACGGTAACAATACAACACCACTACTCGTTGCAAAATTCTCATCTTTATATAGGGTCGGATCGATTTCTAAAATAGTAGTTACCGATTACCATACTAAATCTATCAGTATAATACAGGTGACCCAGGTTCGATTCTTACTCTCATTATTTTCTGCGGCATCTAGGTGAAGAGCGAATACGAGTGGCGCCGCTTCGACTTGGATGGAAGGCGATGTTTTACCGATTATTCCACTATCGTGCATTTAGATGGACGGATGTTGGGTTTCCGCGTGTCTAAAACAACCAAGGGGCTAGTGGCGGTCAAATAATCGACATTGATCATAATGTCCGGTGTCACCATGGTTCATCCACTCAATTTACTTAACTTTTAGGTTCATTATCATCATTCATCACATTCATTTCTTCCTAATTCAAATCAGACCAATACATTACATTTATGTTATCAACATCACCATAACCATCATAATCTCGATCTTCCTAACCATCACTTCAACCCCATTCATACTCCATACCCTTTTCACCAATGGCACTAAACAGATCCAGATCTTGCAACTCAACCATTGCAAAGGTAGCAATCGTGTTCTTGGGCCTCTCTTTAATTGGTTACTTATTAGGCCCACCTCTATACTGGCATCTTCTTGAAGGCTTAGCCACTGTTCGTCAATCTTCTTCTGCCTCATCTTGTCCTCCCTGCAACTGTAACTGTGATTCACGCCCTGACATCTCCTTCCCTCATGGTGGGTATATTTTAAATCTTTTAATTTTAATGATTTGGGTATTGTTAGTTTTAAGTTTTATCATATGGGTATTGTTAGTTTTTGATCTTTATGTAGTTTGGATTGTTAAAGATGTGATTTTTTGATATGATTGATGTAGTTTAGACATATTTTTAAGTATTAGATCTTGAAAGTTGAAACTAGAAATGGTTATATTTTTTTTTGGATCTTGATTCTTTAGCGCCCTTTGTTTCTGGATTAAAGATTTTGATTTTTGGGATTTAGAATATTATTGTGGATTTTTTAAACTTTTTTTAAAGAAATTAATGGATAAGTTGTTAACAAGTAGGTTTTTCTCCTTGGTGACACCGGTTCGACTCCCGGGTGTTGCAAATAGGTGCGGGACGTCCCAATGAGAGATCGTTTCCTACCGAGGCATGGTGCGATCCTGAGGGCAACCCGGTTTTACCCAGCTGTTACCCCAACGAGTTTCTCGTGTGGGGGCAGTATGGTTTCCAGGCGAAGGTCAGTCTGCGCGGCGGGCGGGGCCCGATAGAACATCGCGTCCGCGGAGCGGGGCTGACGGGTAATCGTCTTTGATGAAAACCCGGTGACTAATCGGTTCTATACATAGAAAGTCACCCTTCAAAAAAAAGTAGAAAATGAATAGGGCCGGTTCAACCTATTTTGGGACTAAAGTGGATTATAAGGTCGGGGTGTTTTCGTAGGATCTTAACGTCGGTGTGGGAATATGATGACACATGTTTTTCTATACGGTTTTTAAAAGGCACAAAATTATATGGTTTCAACTGAAAATTTGAGAGATTGAGAGTTGACGGAGGTGTGATCGGAAAGGAAGAATTGAATGTGAATCGCGTGTAATCAAAGACATAAAAAATACAGGGCCTTAAGCTTTAGCTTGTCTATTTTTAAACAGTGTCATTAACAACTTTGCATTGAGTTATTGTTTTTCATTGAAATTGAACTGTTTTTGCTAAAAATAAGAAAGAAGAGTTATTACTAATTTTGCCCTATATGATTATTTTTTATTGTAAAACCAAAGTTGAGTCTGATAATTGGTCTGTGTTTCTTGCAGGACTCGTCAACAGTTCCTTCACAGGTTAGTATTGCAGACAAAAGTTAATGTGATATCGTGTTGTTTAAACATTGATGTGTGTGAGGAGTTTGGATATTGGTGTTATTCTTGGTTTAAAAAGCATGAGACGTTTAGATCTCAAACGCCAACCAAATAAGTTTTATGTACAATCAAAATCTGTATCTCTCTAGTCTCGTCTCTTTTACATATCAGGCTTTTTATCAAATAATCCATTCATAATCTCTTCAACCTTTGACCCAATGTACATGAAGCGCTGCCTCATGGGCCTGACCTGATTTTCCATTCTCCTGAGGTGCTTTGTGAATCCAAGATATTATCATGTTACGTTGGTTTAATTATTTTCGTTAGAGAATTATTGTTACTTGTAAGTTCTATTCTATCAACTTAATCGGTTGTGTACTGATTGTATCTGATCAGACTGTGCAAAACGTGACCCTGAAGTGAACGAAGACACAGAAAAAAACTTTGCAGAGCTTCTTTCAGAGGAACTGAAACTGCGTGAAACAGAAGCAACAGAAAGTCAGCAGCGTGCTGACATGGCATTACTCGAGGCGAAGAAGCTGACATCACAATATCAAAAGGAGGCAGACAAATGCAACTCAGGAATGGAAACTTGTGAAGAAGCTCGTGAGAAGGCTGAAGCAGCTTTAGTGTCGCAAAAAGAACAATCTGCGATGTGGGAATTAAGGGCCCGCCAAAAAGGCTGGAAAGAAGCCGGTGTTAGGACCCGTGGACGGTCTCAGGGAGGAGTTGAGGCTTTTTGATGGTTTTGATCTTATTCAAGTGCCTGAAACTAGGTATCAATAACGTCAAAATCGGGCGTTTTAATACAAGTTTGTTGTCTTTTTGGTATCATGTCTAAAATGGAAGTCTGATAGGTGTGGTACAGTAGCTAGAGGTGAGAAAATGATTTTGTCAGTCTTGTTCATTTTTTATTTTTTTTTGCAAGTGATTAAACAATTTATGTATGTACTACAAAAAAAAGTATGAAACATAGCAACCATTAATGCAAAAAAATGGTTGAACCAGGTAAATTTGTTTTGTTTGTTTTAAGGTTGTTTCCTAGTCATTTATGATTTACTTTTAGCATATTATGAGTTATGACCATAACATTTGTGTTACTAATAAGACGACTAAAAATGGACAAAAGAAAATGTCAGGTTCAACCCAAATTAGGATTAACCTTTCAAATAAACTCCATTTTGATCTGTTACCTAACCTGTCTATGTTAATATGAAATTCTAGTATGTCTAATGCAAAGGATATATCAAGATCAAAGAGAAATTCAACAGCTAAGATTCTATTCATGTAATTTGACATGCAAGAAAAATAATTGCAGTCCACTCATAAAAATATCTAATTTTAACATCTCTTTTCATCCAAAAACAGTAAAATGAATCCTTAGTATGTGAAATATAATATTTCTTTTCTTAAACTTTGCCAAGTTATATCAAAATAGAAGGTAGACGGGCAACAAATTATGCCACCACCCCTTCATTTGTTTTCATACATATACTCAACATAAAATAGTAAATACATACAAGATTTGACACATGACCTTAATACATTACATTACACTTGCATATTTAAAAGAATCAAGAAAAATATACACACAAAATAAAATGATTAGGCTTTTCGGACACTATCTGCCGGACATGAGGCTCACAAGATTCTGGTTATCATAAAATGAACCAACATCCCAATCTTCAGTGGATGACGAGAGGGTCATCAACGCGACCACAATAGATCGCATGCTTGGCCTTAACTGGGGATTCTCATGTGTGCACGCTTTCGCAAGTTGAGCCATCTGCAACCAAGTTCACAAGATTTTTTTTTTTAAAATTATCTTCATTATTTATTTATTCTAAAACTCATCACCAAAGAATTACCTTACGAACTGAATCAAGAGGGTAGTTATCCCCCAGTCTAGGATCAATCATTTTGATCAGGTCATCTTTTGGATCTGGTTGACTAAGAACTTCTTCAAACTGTAAATTATTAAAGACTGAACTTGTAAGTACATCTTAACAATAACATATTATAGGTATGCAAATTTTTTTAGACCAGCATACTATATGTATGCAATTAAACTCACCATAGCAACTAGGCCCTTTGATTCAGCAACAGAGCCATTTGCTTTGACTATGGCTTCCTTGGCTGAGATAAGTTCATAAAGTACAACCCCAAATGCATACACATCTACCTTTGGAGAAACATCCCCATACTGTGCATACCTGCATCCAATAGTTACAGAACTTGATCAACGGCCCTGATCTACCGAAGAGGCCCGGAGGCCGGAAGAATGATTCAAAATTTCAGATCTCCAAAAATAATTTCAAAAAATGGGCTCGTTGCTTGACTGGTCAGAATGGGCCCAAAAGGAGACGTTTTCGATAAATAATGTAAGTATATGTTTACATTAATAATTAAAATTTCAGAATAAAGTGAATTAAGAGGTTGTATGACACAGAAATACACTTTGGGTCCACCTGTTTGGTCTGTTCCCTATTTATTGTTTTGACCCAGTTTAATATTGAACATAACCCAAATTGACCCATTAGTATGCACATGGGTCAGATTGGCAACCTCTAGCACGCATCATCACAGCTTAGATGCAGAATTTTATGAGCCACATATAACTACAGGCATCAGGGCTGTTTACTAAAAAAAGACTTACTCTGGTGGCATATATCCAAATGTACCCACAAGACGTGTTGGCATAGAATTACTTCCAACTTCAGTCAATTTTGTTAAACCAAAATCTGCAACCTATCGTAGACACAGACACGTCGCACCAATAAATTAGAACCATCTCACGTGGTCCACCGATGAGAAAGGACCATAATAGCCCTATAAGTGAACAAAAGCAAAATGGCTATGATGACATAAATATATGCAAACCTTTCCATGATAGTTCTTGTCGATGAGTATATTTGCTGATTTAATATCACGATGTATATATACGGGAACAGTATGTTCATGGATATATTCAAGACCCCTTGCGGAATCAAGGGCAATTTGGACTCGGGTAGACCATGGTAGTGGGTCCCTTCCTGAAATCATAATTAAAAAGAAAATAAATTCCTCCTGTTTGAATGCATTCAGTACCAGAAGTGAATTGTAATATTTATACTAAGTTGACCTGATCCATGTAAATGTTGACTCAAGTTTCCATTTTCAATGTACTCGTAGACCAAGAAAAGGGAACCTTCAACACAATATCCTATCAAACGCACCTGCATTACATGTGATCAAAATATAATACTTCATATATCATTTTGAGGACAAAAATGCTTCATTAGTAGTGGGTCATGCGACAATCCATAATTCATTTATCTAGGAAGGTGTTAATTATGGTTATATTTTACCTCAAACTAACGGGCCAACGGATAAACTCAAAAACATTAAAAAAAACTTGGTTATAAACGGAACAGGTCGAGAGTGACCCAAAGCGTAGCACAATGATAGTATCATAACAATATAAGTACTATTTATTAATACTGTTATGGAACATGCTGAGAGTGACCCAAATTATATTAGCACTATAATAATATAGTATCATAACAATATTAATACATTTATTACGTATAAAATTCAAGAAAAGGGATTGTAGGCCAACCCAACCCTACCCATAGCAAAAACTATTCATTCAGCCCAAAACTGATTCAACTCGTTTCCCAACCCAGCCTGACCCACCATTTTGCCACCTCTAAACATCAGATATCAACTCACAAGTTACATGAATGGTGGTGTTTGGTTTGTAAATAGGTTTGGAAAGGGGTATGAGTTTGAAAGAAATGTAGGAGAGAAAGTATGATTGTTTAAACAAGTTGTTTGTTTTATAAGTTGGGTTCGGATACTCATTATTGTTTCAAATAAAAGGAGAGAACAAAAGATAAGAGAGAGAGAGAGAGACAGAGAGAGAGAGAGAGAGAGAGAGAGAGAGTGGAACATATGATAGAACCTTCTATCTCATCCCATGTCCTTTAAACAAACACCTACTAAAACTTTCATATCCATTCCCAAATTCCAAAACCCACATAACAAACACACCCTAAACACCTCTTACCAGGTTCAGGTGATGAACATGTGTTAAAACCTTTAGTTCAGCTAGAAATTCTCTTGATGCTTGCATATCCATCTTCTTGATAGCAGCTTTCTGAAAAAAAGTTTAAAAATTAGAAAAGCCACATCAAAATATCAGGCAGACATAAAATAACATTTCAAAACTGACTCATAAGTTCAGTTTTTGAGTTGAAAGCATATAATCACTAAATGAAGCAAGATAATATGATGAAAGGTAGAACCATACTTTCGTGTAGACGTGCTACCATTTATTAGAGGTTGGGTAATGGTCAAATGGGTAACTTTTGTACGCCTTTTGTCCAAATATTTTATAAATATTTGGTGTAAAAAATACAATTACATTAAAAGAACACTTAGGGTAACTTTCGACCCATATGACTAAATTCGATCCGCTTCACCTTAGATTATGCTTTTCTATAATACCCATTTGATCCGGTAGAAATAAAAGATAATCAGACACAACCCATCCAAAAGTAAATGGGTTAATCACTATCTCTAGTTTGTACACCAAATTGACATCAATAATTATTTTTGCTGGTTCTCTATGAGTTTAAATATTTAAAGTGAGCCTAGTAGTTTTTGTAAATATTGAACTAAATATAAATCAGAAATTCAGTTAAACATAGCAGAAAAAATATATATAGAGCCCTAGTTTCAAACCTCGCCTCTGAGCTCAGCATAGTAAACTGCACCAAAACCACCTTGACCAATCTTATTAGCAAGACTGAACTCATCTGTAGCTGTGGAAAGCTCTTCATATGAGAACTCCACTGATTTGTCGACAGTTATGCCTGTAAGCCCAGGTGAGGCACCAGTAGGAGCACCACTAGATTCTGAACCTCTAACCAAAGAGCCATTGCGGGCTAAGTTTGCAAGCGAAGACAAGTCAGTAAGTCAATAAACAGTTACGACAATATAAAAATCCTGTTTTGATATTTATGAAAAAGGAAAGATAGTGAAGTGGTCTTGGATTTTACATCCATGTACAAATAAAGTTCAGGTCTGCTTAATCATAAGGCCACTAGTGTAAAGGGCTTTAGGCCTCTAATATCGAATGCTTAAAAGTTAAAACGATATATTTAAGGATGATGGATTTGAATATGTGTGAAGGATAAATTTTAAAAATCTTATGTTATCTGTCAAAAAATATGCTATTGAGAGACAAAAGTAGAACCTAAATTCCATGAGATGTGTAAAGTTCATAAAAATAATTGTTAACTATTAATATTTTAAAATCACTCAATAGTGTTCTAAAAATGATTATTCTTATACATCCTAGATCATCACTTCATAATAGATACGATAAATTTAGAATATGTAAAAGTTTTATTGGTTTTCTATTAGCATTAATAAAAAAAAGTTAAAAAGAAAGTGTTCTTACTCTTCACAGTACATGAAAATACAACGAGCAAAAAGAGCCAAATTATTATTGATTATTGTCTTTTGTAAGCATAACAAACAAATTTTTAAATTATGAAAAAGATAATAATGGGAAAAAAGTATTTGCAATTCAAGTCAACCCGAATTTGACCTTCACTAAAAAACAGCCTGCTTCAACCCAAATACGTTTCAACCCAACCCAACCCAACCCAGTCTTGCCTGCCCAGCCTAACTGATAGAACCAGAAAGTTGATAGATAAAAATACGGAAATTAATTATAGGATAGTGCCCAAATTCGAGAATGGGAGGTCTCCAATTACAAGGTTTAGAACCCTAAGCTGATAACATAAAACATGGACAATTCCCCACAACTAGAACAAGACATCTTAACGTAAATAGAGATAACTGCTCCTAAACTTCAACCTAGTGACTTTGACTTTGACCGGACCTTTGATTGGGTATGGACTGCAATTTGGTTAAGGATCCAACTGAGTTCTATCACTAACCCTCATGCTACCTCTAGGCAAAAGAAATGACAAACAATAGAGAATCAAGAACTAGACATACCTTGATCGGGCATAAGTTGAACCTGTGCATTCTTTAACAATGCTGAACTCGCTTCAACCTTTCTCTTTTTATAAAATCCAAAATAATAGCATCCTGCAAGTAACAACACCACAGCTACTATTCCTACAACTATTCCACCTATGGCCCCACCTGATAATCCTGGTTATATCAAAGCAGATGGTAACTTAATAACTCACATTTTTAAACAACAATATACTGTCAAATTAGGCCACTTTGCAATAATGTAAAGGGAAGGCTGGGTCACCTGAGCTGCAAAAGGTAACAAGATTCAGACAAAAAAAAAACTTGTTAAAATGACGATAATAATCATCGATGTTAGAAAATAGTATTCAACATAGAATATACCTGCTGTTTAAGGATCGATAATTTCCATTTTCATCTGTCAAAAAGCAAAAAACATTACCCATTAACTAATTTTGTAATTAATATACCAAAATCAAGTTAATGATTTAATGTTAAGCGTTGCATGTTTATAGTATGTAACCGAGACAGTAGAAATCAAAATGTTGTCAAACATCAACAAAATAAAGCATTGGACAGCAAATAGAGATAGCAATTTGACCAATTCACAACATATATTGATACAAGTAACACTAGAAGCTAATTTAACAAAATTATTGCACGTAGGAGATTGCTGATGATTTTTTCTATCATGTCTATTTTGTAATCCTTTCATGGTTGAATAGAAGGAAAGATTTGATGTTGTTGCTTGTAAGTGCAACTTTTTTCAGGATAGCTTTATCCATTCGATTACTGCTGTTATACAAATTTGATATGTAAAACCATATCTATGTTCCTTCATCTTGGTTTCAAAAACTGCAAGGCACTTAGAAACATCAAGGTCCCAAAAACCGAGTTTCAAGACAAGAGCTTCACGTATGTGAGGCGCTGCTCTATGTACAACCAAATACGTTTTATGTACAACCCCAAGCTACATCTCTCTCATCTCTTTTACATATCAGCCTTCTTCATTACGTAAACCATTAATAATCATGGTTTTACATAGAGGTGCACAAACCAGTTATTTTTGCTAACCGGTACAGTTAACCTAACCGTTGGTAATTTCTCATTTTTGGTTTAACTGGTTATTAGTTTAACCAGTTTGGTTAATAACCGTTTACTTTCAAAATGTTTTCATTATTTCGGTTTTTAGCCGGTTAACCAGTGCATCGGCTAACGACCGGTTAAAAATAACCAGTTACTTCTAAAAGAATCCCTGACCAGTTACTAACATACGGTCAAAAACAACCACTAATCAGTCACTCCTCGATCGATTATTAACCGGTTACAGTTTCAGTTAATAACCGGTTACTATTTTCTACACCTCCAGTTTTACATACTAGTCTCCTAAAAGCTCACTATATTCTTACTTCCTAAAGTGAAAGCAAATGTCCTAATTTCGACCTAAATGTGCAAGAAGCCCCACCTCAGGATGCCTCCATCGCCCCGTACCCACCCAGGAGAGCCTGAGACGCACATTTTAAAACCAAGTTAATACCATCAATTAACACAAAAACATCATCTCTAGATCACACCATATTAACCAAAAAACAGGACACTATAACTTAGCAATAAAACTAGGGACAAACAACAAAAACACAAGAGATATAACAAAACTAACCACACATGATCAACTAAAACACTAACCTCTACCAGGAATATACACCAATCCACTCCCTGAACCAAAATTAACACCAGGATTATACCTCCTAACCAAATCCGAACTAATATTGGCCGCAGACGCAACCGAATCCAAACTATCCTCAGGCCGAAGAGGATACGTAACAAACAAACCATAATCCTTCGAAACCGAACTATCTCCACACGAGCAATTCACCGTTACATTAAGCGTACCACTATCCGGTATCCGATTAGCATCATAATTATTAAACCTATTAATCCAATCTCCAGTAGTTAAATTCTTGTACTTATCTTGTGCAATAGTTGTATACGTGTCACCTGAAGTAAGATCGTAGGTGAACACGTGGCCTAAGAAGTTACCGTCTATACAGCCACAAGTAAACGGTATGTTAATCCTTACAAAGGATGGGAGACTGTCCTGGTTAGGGATAGTGTCTCGATTGTATTTGATAATATCGTTATTGTTGGTGTTGAAGCGGTTAGAGATTCGAAGGAGTTCGTCTCCTGATTGGAGGTAGTATGAACCGAAGGCTAAGTTACAGCCTCTAGTGCATCTGGATTGAGCTGATGATATTATTATTGTTATTGAATAAAGTATGAGGAAGAAGGAGATGGTTATTGATCGGAACCCTAAGTAGAGCATGATTGATTAGGTTCATAAGAGGTGAATGATCGATGGTGAGGTGTTGAATGATTGGAAAGAAGAGTTGAAGAATATATATGAAAGGTTTGGTTTGAAGGACTAAAGAAATTGGTTGTAGCCTTGTAGGCGTATTAATCAGACAAGTCAACGGTTTAATTTTGCCGCCATTCTTCCAAGTCTTTGCTCCGTGTTTTTTTCCAACTTGTTTTTTACCGTCATATTAATGCCCCATCCTATACTATACGTTGTGGCTACGGTGGGGGCTAGGGGTAGGGGCGCAGCTCCTAAGTGGTGGGGTGGGGCGGTCGATCGCCTGAATTTTCGCTCAAAATTTCTGATTATATAGTATTCGTATAGAAATTTTTTGGTATATAAGGTTTCGACCCCCCGAAACTAGTGACTTCCGACCCCCGAAGTTTCGGGTCAAGCTTCGCCACTGGCTGGGGGTGAGTACTGGTGTGAGCCACCGATCGCTCTCTCACGTCCCCCGGTTACTTAACTCCGTTGTGGGAAGAGTCTGATGGCTCGCGACCAAAGCTTGCAAATCCAACACAAAAACATGGTAAAGCTTCGTTAGCGCAGCCTCCTCACGTTGGCTCACACTGGGTCGTCACGTCGGGCTTAGCGTAGGGATGTTGTGGTGTTCGCGGTGGCGTCGGGCTGTTCGTGTGTCCACAACGGACGGTCTTAGGGATGGAAAATGTTATTTTGTATAAATTTAATATTATTATGTAGGTAGTTTATACCTTTCTATTGATCTCAGAATCAATTGATAAATAGTCATAACTAGTAGAATTCTCCGCCGCTTCGCGGCAGTAGCGTTGTGTTGTGTCACTCCCAATTTGAACCCTAGTTTCTCTCTCACAACGCCACCATCACACAAATGCCGCCGGTTCGATAGTCGCAAATATGAACAGCCTCACTCCGATATTAGCAGCTAAAATACGGATGCAACAGCGTCGGTGAGAAGTTTTCAGCTGCCACGGCAAGGACATAGATGGCCGGGATTGATGGCAGCAAGGGTTCAGATTTGGAAGAGACCTTTATTGGACAAAGCAAGTTTCTGGGTGGTTTAGAACCTTTCTGGGCTGCTTGGTTGAGTTTTTTTAGAGCGACTTGGCAAAGCTTGTTGGGCGTTTTGGCGAAGGTTTCTATACGGTTTCCACACAAGAAGACAAGCAAGCATATAAGACCAATGTTTCAAAATTATATGTGGAGATGAGCACATGGTGGGGTCACGTTACAAAAAGCAAAACCTGAATGTCTAATTGTGAAAACAAAAAAGAATCCTATTGCCTAACATGTTATTTAGTATATAGTATAATTTTGTCGCCCTAACTGTGCAAGAAGCGTCGCCAACTCTTGATCCTAAACCATTTTGGTTGCCATCTTTATTAGGGTCGTTTTTGAGAATTCGAAGGCCTTGAGGGAGGGCTTTACGAGTAAAAATGGGCCCCTAAGACTAAGAGGTGTGGGTCGGTAACAAGCTTCGGGGAGCTGAGGTGGACATGGGTGCCGACGGTGCACCCCCCCATGGATCTTCGGTGAGAACGGCAAACATCCACCGTTTGCACCGTCCCATTTCCCAAAAATTGTTGTCATATTAAAAAAAAGGAAAGGGAAAGGGGGAAGAAGGGAAAACCATTTTTTTGGTTTGGGGGAGGGGAATGGGGGAATGACGTGGCGCTGATGTGGACAAGGAGGAGGGAAGAGAGAAAGGTTTTACACCCCATAGCCTAATAAGGTGAGAGAACTAAGAGTTTTACACATTGGTATGAGGAATAATTACATGAAATAATAAATTAATAAGTAAATTACATAACAAATCAATAATATAACGTTAAAAAAAAGAATATCAATAATAATAATACTAGAAACAAACAAAAGTACACTATAGGTTTCCTGTAACAAGCTATTTTTTGTATGTGCACTTAACTAATCTTGAGAACTAAAGGAAAATAAGATGAAATACACAAGTATAACACAATAAACTCAGGTGTTTTAATTAAGTTGTGCACACTTAGGTTAACTTATATAAGCCAAAACTAACAAAAATAAATACTCATCTTCTGTCTTACTAATTCATCTTCTCTAAAAACCCTATCAAACAATTTCACACTCCAATCCACTAAACTAAAAAGGGAAAACAAGATAGAAAAAAACTACTTTCATCTTTTTGTCTTATTCTTATTCAATCCAGTGAACAGGGAGCTGACGCCGTCATCACGGTCATAATATTTTATGTGTTATCACACCTCTTCTCTTTTCGTCATATTTTGAAAATGGGCCATGTGCGGGTGCACACCCTTAGACCATGTGTAGTGGGGCGTTATTGGGGCTTGAAATTGGAAAATAGCGCCCAAACACCGCTACACTGGGACTTTATGGGGCGCTATATTCCTTCAAAATTGAAAAAATGTGTGTTTGGCGTTATGTTTATGGCGCCACTTTTGTTTGGTTTAGTGTGCCACCCAAATTCAGCCAATAGGAAAAAAGGAGGGGCCAAGGAGGGGCGCTATATCTGGCTTCCACTACAGGCAGTCTTAGGCCTTAGAGCAGGCCTGGCCTGCATCACCTCACACCTGGACGAACCTAAGACTCCACTTTCTAAAGCATGTCCTTTATCATGACACTTTCCATCAATTAACACGATAAAAGTATAACATAACATCATCTAAGTACGTTAAGCCAAAAATAGGAGTACATGGTAGCAATAAAACTAGGGATAAACTACAAAATATAAAACGAGACACGAGAAAGGGACTCATAATCAAAAGAAGGTAAACATCTAAAACCAAAAACAAAACAAAAAAAAAAAACAAAAAAAAGGTTTCAAAAAGTTCCAAAAACTAACCTCGCCCAGGAATATACAGCAATCCACTTCCTAGAGTAAAATTGGCATCCGGATTATAACTCCGAATCAAATCGGAACTCAGATTCGTCGCAGACGAAACTGAATCCAAAGTATCCTCCGGCCGAAGAGGATACGTGACAAACAAACCATAATCCTTAGAAATCAAACTATCCCCACACGAACAATTAACCGTCACATTAAGAGTACCAGTATCAGGTATACGATTCGGACCATAACTATTAAACCTCTGAACCCAATCCGCAGTGGTCAAATTCGCGTAATCTTCTTGTGCAACCTTATCATAGGTATCCTGAGAACCAATATTATAGGTGAACACATGTCCTAAGAAGTCACCATTAATACAATCACACGAAAACGGCACGTTAATCCTCTGACCGGACTGGACACTATCTTGATTAGGAATACTTGGATTATACTTGAGAATATTGTTGCTATTGGTATTGAACCGCAGCGAAATTTGATCTAGTTCATCTCCTGATTGAACGTAGTACGAACCAAGCGCTAAATGACAGCCTCTAGTGCATCTAGATTGAGCTAATGAATTGAAATAAAATGTGCTCAAGAAGAAGAAGGTTGTTATTATTAATCGGAACCCTGAATTGAGGTCCAACATGGTTTGTTTGGGTTCATGTGGCGTTGACTTAGAATGTGTTTGGTTAGATGATATATGTTGGGGCCTGGGGGAGGTTCTATGATGAGGAGACAATTATTGGGTAATAAAATAGTGATAGAATCATAGAATATATGCTAAGTTTTGATTGACTCGTTAAACAAATGGTTGTGGGGTCGAGAGTTTAGTTTTGCCGCCGTTGGAATTCGTTGGTCCCTTTTTTTTCTAATTTTGGAAATAATAATAAATAAAGTTTAGAAAAATATAAAAAGTGGGGTTAACCGAAATCAAATTAGGGGAAAGATCCGGTACAAATAGCTTTTTTGGTAAGAACTGTGAGAATCAAAGAAGGGTATTTTTTTTTTATTTTTTTTTTAATTTTTTTCCCCATATTGTTAAACATGTATTATAGTATTGAAAACTAAAAAAAAAAAAAAAATTGGGTGTAGAGTAATTACGTGTAGAGTAATTACATAATTACTCTAGTGTAAACTAATGTATTTACCTTAATGACGTAATTACACTAAAAAAAAATTTTTTTAATTTTTTTTGTATTTGAAGAAACAATAGGTATCACGGAGATTACGAATAATCTACGCGGGGTTAATACCTAAGTCCGTCGGGGTTAATCCTTTACCCAAACCACAAGGTCAAACCCGTTTGATAATGATGCAAGTGTGTGTGTGGTGAAAGTAAGTGAGAACACAAGATGTAAGTGGTTCGGTCAAGTAATGACCTACGTCCACTGTGAATAGCCGATAGTATTATTGATGATCGAATATAAAGATTACAAGTGAATATACTAGGCTAGTAATGACTATTTTCGGATCCCTTGGCAAGGAGAGGTATCCTTGTATTTATAGGAGAACTCGTGGGCTTCATCGAAAGGCCCACGAGTAACCATTCTTTATTGGGCTTGGTCTGGGCCCAAGTCCAATGTTCCCCCTGGAATTGGCGGGAGAACAGGTGTACTGTTCATGACGTCATTGAGGCAGCATGGTTGTTGCTCGAGGCAGACACGTGGCGATCCGTGGTTGGTAGACGGCGCCCCTGTCAGTCGTTGACCATGCTCCTGACAGCAGCAAGGTATGTCTGCTGTTTACTGTAGACGCTGGTATGGTGGAAGCATGGCTGCAGCCATGCTGCTGTCCTTGTCTTGTAGTTGTTGGACCACTTTGCCACCTGTAGCTTTCCTATTGGCGCGTACCCTGTCAGTGATCTTTGTGAATCTTCCTTTTGTTGTCTTCTGTACTCTGTACGATGATTGTCAAGGGAAGATTCCGCGTGTGATGGTACGCGCTTATCAGGTGATGCTACTGCTTATCAGTTGTTGTTCTTGCGCGCCTCCCTGCATGTGCTGCTCGTTGCGCGCCGTTGGTTCCTCGCGCCCCTGATTGGCGCGAGGAAGCTGAGTTATGGGGATAGGGATGCCTCTTCCGCCTGGATTAGGCTCCCTATCCCTTCAAGTCCCCCTAGTCTAGGGTTTCTCCTATTCTTTGTGAAGAGTAGGTGGAGCGCTAGACTCAAAGTATGAGGGCGCGGATGAGAGCTCATCTGCTGGTGTGCCTTGAAATTCGTTTCTTTGCAAATTTTGGCGGAGAACGTCTTTTTTGGTTTTACGTCAAATTTGCGCCATGAAAGAAGTTTGCCGCCATGACCTGTTAAGGCGCTGGGCGGAGAACGTCTTTTTTGGTTTTACGTCAAAGTTGCGCCATGGAAGACGTTTGCCGCCGAGACCTGTTAAGGCGCTGGGCGGGGAACGTCTTTTTTGGTTTTACGTCAAAGTTGCGCCATGGAAGACGTTTGCCGCCAAGACCTGTTAAGGCGCTGGGCGGGGAACGTCTTTTTTGGTTTTACGTCAACTTTGCGCCATGTTGTAGTTCTTCCGCAGTTGTAATAAATCTTGAATCATTGGCATTTAATTTGTCTCTCATAAATGGGAGTTAAGGCGCCTGGAATTCGAATGGTCAGTTACTTGTGATGGAAGTTTGAGGGTTGCTGACGAGTCAGCCTCGTCTGCTGTGCTGACTGTTGGCTGTCCCCTCACTGTGGTGCAGTTACCAACATTTCGTCTGTGTCAGGCGCGTGTGTTGTCACGCGCCCCACTTGTTATTTCTGTGGTTGTGCTTGTGCCACGTGTCGAGTGGCACGTGAAGTTCGTCAGACGCGTGATGCTTCACGCGCCTGGTCAGTTTACATTGGTGAGATCTAGTGACACGTGTCAGCCATCCGTCGCGTGACGGTTGAATTGTTTATCCTTGCTTGATCGTAGCCGTTCACTCGCGCATGAGGACACGTGTCGTCATCTGCTTCTCCAAATTTTGAAAAAGTGTGACGACGTTTGTTTCTCCTTGGGCCCCACTGTCATTAATGCAGTGGGTATATATATGAGTTGGGATGCATGTTAAACGGTTACTTGTTCATTTGTTCATCCCTTCTTCTTACTTGCACTCTCTTATTTTCAAAAACAATTCCGATCATTTGAAGTTTTCTTTAAATCTTCAGAGATTGTTTGATCAATCTTCAAAGATTTGACGTGAAACTTCTTGTTGATCTTTATTGCTTCCTTTGTTTGTTCTTAGTTTGTCTCCACTTCTTTGTTCTTCTTTGAAGATTCCGACCGATCTTCAAAGTTTTCGTTGAATCTGTTGAGTTTTCCGGTGAACTTTTTGAGTTTCCCGGCGAGTCTTCAACCATTTCCAGTTAGTTATCCAGATTTCTTTTCTTTTCTTTCATTCCTTTGTGAAAATGTCAGAAGCTTCCAACATTGGTTCTCCTTCCGGCGATGTTACCGGTAAGGAGCCAGTGATTGATGACGTGGAGGAGGAGGTGCAGGTGGAACACGGGAAGATCAAGGAGCGAAAGCTTATGACCAACACTTTTTGTGTGTGGACTGAAGAAGCCTTTGATAATTTTTGCAGGGGCTATGGCATATTGCCGGAGTGGGAGCCTACTCTGCCGTCTCCGACGGAGAATGTACTCTCTGCTGGGCTTGGGCAACTTGCCCTGTATGAAGCCCACTTCACCAAGTGTGGCTTCCGGCTCCCTTGCACCCGCTTCCAGATTGACACTCTGGTAGCCTATGGTGTTGGGCCAACCCAACTGACCGCCTTTGGGATGCTAAGGCTGGTGCACTTTGAGGCGTCTTGCCGCGCCCTGGACATTGAGCCAACTGTGGAGATGCTCAATGTCTTCTACTTTCTTGCGCGCGACGAGATGTGGTTCTCGTTCAAGCCGCGCCCCAAGGTGCCTCCAATGGCCACCCATACCCCCAAGTCCCTTCATTGGGCTAAAGAAAAATTCTTCTTTGTGAAGAGGGGGGTCATCCCCATTAGTCTGCCTTGGAAAGTTATTGCAGACGGTCAGCGGGTGGCTGACATACCGGTGATGAAGGATTTCAAGAAGCAAGGCTGGTTCACCACCCTTACCGCCAACGCCACCAAGCTTGAGTTTAAAAATCTCACAGATGGCATCTTTTGCCTTCTGGGGATGAGCTGCCTAACTCAGGGCCCAGGAAAGGAACCCTACATTGCTGCGGAGGGTAAGCACAGTTTCTAATTTAACTTCTTTGCATTGTATATCGTATTGTGCTAACTGTTTCTTGCGCAGGTGTGAGCAAGTTCCAATTTTATGCCGCTCGTCAGGAGAAGGGTATAAAGTGGAGGCGCTTGGCGGAGGGAGAGGTGTCTTGCCTTGAGGCGTTTGTGGACAGGTTTTATTATCCTGACCTGACCATCGCGCCCAAGCCTTATTACACCACAGGTGAGTCACACCAACTTTTGTTTTCTAGCCTTTTTGGCGATGATGCCTCTGACTCCTCAGTGGAGATTGTGGAGGTTCAGAAGGCGCCCGCGGGGCGTGGCCGTTGGAAACACGCTCCGCGGAGACGTAAACGTCGCCAACGCCCTTTAACAAGTTCTGATTCGGGCTCTTCCGTTTCAGTAGGCGAAGCTGTAAAGGGGCGGCGCCGGAGGAAGGATGGGCCTGTCTCTGAGGATGAGGAGGAGGACGAACCCTCCAAGTTGGAGAGGAAGAAGAAGAGGCGCACTACTGGTGCCACTTCTAGCAGTGCCGCTGCCAACTTGGAGAAGGCGGCTGCTACTACTGGCGGGGAGAGTGGTGGAGTTGAAATTCCTATCCCAGAGACCACTGCCTCTCCCTTGTCGCCAGCGCGCGGGGTGGTGCTGGAGAAAAGTTCCAGTGTTGGGGTTGTTGCCCCCACCTTCAGTGTGGGCATAGGCGCTGCTCCCACACGTCAGCCTCTGTTCCAGAAGCTGTTAAAGAAGAAAGCCCCTGGTAAGTTAATTTCTCTTTGCCTTTTCTGAAATCTTTTACTTTAGTTGCTCTTAACACTTTTGTTGCTTCTGCAGTTGCGCCCAAGATTGTGCCAACTCCTCCTCCCACATCTCCATCTTCGGAGGCGGGTAGGACAGAGGTGGATGTGCTCTTTGAAGAGCAAGCGGCGGCGCAGCGGGAGGAAGCCCGCTTGAAGGCTGAGGCCGATGAAGCCCTTCGGAGGGCAGAGGCCGAGAAGAAGGCAGCGGCTGATGAGGCGCTGCGAAGGGCTGAAGCCCAAAGGAAGGCTGCCGCCGATGAAGCTAGGCAAAAGGCTGAGGCGGCCAAAAATGCTGAGGCGGAACGTCTTCGTCTCCAAGAGCAACAGTTCTTGGAGGAGAAGGCTCGCCGTTTGAAAGAACAGGCGGAGCAGAGTGCTCATGCTAGCGCCGAGGGCTCTCATGACATGGATGGATTTGAGAGGGCCCTTTTGGCGTCAGGCGCTGGTGGTAGTGCGGAGGGTTCGCGTCAAGCGCGGCGCGAGTTCTCCAGGGTTGATGATAGGGAGCCATCAGGCGGGTATGATGGCTCCAGCTGGTCCGGGGGTGATGCAATTTGGCGCCCTCGGTGGGCGGTCAGGGAGAATACCTTATTCTCTAACTCCTTGGCCGCCGAGGAGTTTGTGAGGGGGGTGGTGCCTCCCTACGAGCGCGCGCACCAAGATATGCTGAGTCGCGCAGACCTTATGGCTGCCTTGTGCGTCAATCAAGCGACTCAGCTATCTATGGTTGACTCGCTGCGCCGCCGAGATGCGGCGGTGTGGCGAGACATCCAACGCTTGGAGGCGGAGAAGGCAGACCTTGCTGAGAAAGAGGCTGCCTTCAAGGCTGAGATATCCAAGTACCGTCGCCGCGCCCATGATGCAGAGGCTAAGGTCACCAAGTTGGAAGGGGACGCGGCGGCGGATAAGCGCCGATGGACAGAGTCTTGCAAAAAGACAAATGCTGAAACCATGAAGTTAAGGCAGACTCTGGCCGAGGCGCAAGAGGAAAGCCGGGTGCTGACTCGGCAATTAGAAGAGAAGAGCAAGGCCCTCTCTGAACGAACTGCGCAAGTCGTGGAGAAGCGCTTGGAGCTTGAGTCCAAAGATGCAGATCTTATTAAAGCTACTGAGCGCGTCTCCTTCTTGGAGCAGGAGAGGGTCCAGATCCTTCATTCAAAGGAGGATCTGGAGCAAGACCTTGGCTCCGCCGAGGAAGCCCGCGCTGCGGCTGTCAAGGAGTGTGAGACAGCCCAGCGTCTTTTGGATGAGGCGATGGCCGCCCAGACGCAGACACAGGATGCCATCAAGTGGATGATGACTGATGGGATCACTGGGGTAAGTGTATCTCTTTTAGCGCCTTTCGTACAAACTTTTGAAGCTTTTATGCTAACTTGTTAACTCTTTTTGCAGGTCTTCAAGAGGTTCTGGCAAGAGCCTAAGCTGGGCGACCAAGTCGCTGCCATAGCCGCCACCGCCCATGCTTATGGGTATGGTGAAGGCTATGAAGATGGTTTTCTGGCAGCTCAAAATGGTGGGCGGATCGAGGATGCGGAGCATTATGGGAAGCCACTGAAGGATGATTATGAGGCGGAGCTACTCAAATTTGAGAAGGTGGACTTCCCAATTCTTCAAGTGGTTGCAGATTGCAACAAAAATGCTGATCCTTTGTCTGCCCTCAAGTACTATATCGACAAATCTGATGAGCTGACCAAGGAGGAGGAGCGCAAGCGCCTTGAAGAAGAGCGCCAACGAGCCAGTGGCGAGGGCACTTCAAATGTTTAGTTTAATAGGCGCTTGTCTTCTCTTTTCTTTTTGTCTTTGTAAATAACTTGTAATTACCAAGGGTTTTTAAGTCCCTCATGAATGAAAATTTTGGTTTTTCCTTATATCTTGTGTTTCTCGTCCTAACTTAACTTATCTAACCAAGTCGTCACCTGATTTAACAAGTTAAAATTAGGCGCGCGTCCTGCTAGATAGTCCGGCGTGTTAAGTATTTGCCTTGAAGACTATAGCGGGGCGCGACTTGTGCCATAAGGTCCGAGTTAAGCGCGTGTGCGCCTTGCCTAGAAGACCCACGACTGCGCGCTGAACTAGTTTGCTCTTTGTCCAACTTGCTTTACAAGTTTAGAAGACAAGGCTTTAAGTTTGTACTAGCAGCGCGCGTCTTTAAGTCCGGCAAGTAAACTTGTCTTGAAGACCATCTGATGTGGCGTTGGTGTATGATTTTTATAAGTCCGACGTACGCGAAGTATGTCTAGAAGACTTTATCATGTTAACACCGCCTTATTTGTGGTCCGACGATAGTTTTGCTTAAGTCTTGAAGACCTTGGCGCGGAAAAACAAGTAGAATAACAGATATAGGGAATAGTTTTCATTGATAGACGCGGCATGTGTAGCCGTAATTACAAGTGTTTTACAAGTAGCAGCGGCGCAATTGTGCTGCATTCCAAGATCTGGGAATAGGTGTTCCATCAAGCCTTTCTAGCGCGTATGCGCCTTTGCCAAGTATTTCTTGTATCTTGTATGGGCCTTCCCAAGTGGGGGCTAGTTTCCCGGGCTTTTCGGCGTTGGAAGCCTCGTTGTTTCGGAAAACGTAGTCGCCGATCTTGAATGTGCAGGCTTTGACGCGTTTGTTGTAATAGCGCTCAAGCTGCGTTTTGTATTTTGCTTCTTTGATTGCGGCGAGTTCACGTCGTTCATCCAGGAGATCAAGGTTTAGGCGGAGCTCTTTGTCGTTGTCTTTCTTGTTGGCCATGAGTACTCTTGCGGAGGGGCAACCGATTTCGGCGGGGATGACCGCCTCCGTTCCATATGTCAAGCTGAATGGCGTTTCGCCATTGCTGGTTTTTGTGAGGGTGCGGTATGCCCATAGGACATGGGGTATTTCGTCTACCCACCCTGTTCTTTTGGTACCCAACCGTGCCTTAATACCTTCGACAATCGTACGATTGGCCCGCTCAACTTGACCGTTGCCTTGGGGATGCGCAACAGATGTAAAGATTTGTTGGACACCCATTTGAGATAGCCATTCTTGTAAGGATTGGTCTTCAAATTGCGTGCCGTTGTCGCTTACCAATTGCAGCGGTAGACCAAATCGGCAAATGATGAATTCCCAGATGAATTTTTTGACGTGCGCGCCGTCGATTTTTGCTAGTGGTTTCGCCTCAACCCATTTTGTGAAGTAGTCGATGGCGACGATCAGGTATTTCACGTTTCCTGGAGCCGTTGGGAATGGACCTACCAAATCAATTGCCCATTTTTGGAACGGCCAGGCCGCTGTGACTGGCACGAGGTTGTTCTTGGGCCGTAAGGTGTTCGGGGCGTGGCGCTGGCAACTGTCGCATTTGCGCAACTCGTTGACCGCGTCCACGTGCATGCCCGGCCAGTAGTACCCCGCGTTCATTAACTTCGCCACTACCATTCTTGGACCCGCGTGTAGTCCGCATGTCCCTTCATGTATGTCTCGTAGAAGAAAAGAAGCATCTGCGGAATCTACGCAGCGCAATAGCGGTCCCAGGTAAGAGCGGCGGTATAGGATACCGTCGATGAGTTGGTATTGTAGGGCCTTGTTCTTGATCTTCCGGGCCTCTGACTTTTCGTCAGGCAGGGTGCCGGATGATAGGTAGGCCTTGATCGGAGTCATCCAGGATGCGCTTCCTGTTTGTATTATGTTGACTTGTCGCAGCGGAACAGATGGTTTGTCCAGGATCTCGACGCGGACTTCTTTGGCCATGTGTTCAAAGACCGTTGATGCCATTTTACTTAGCGCATCGGCGGGCTTATTTTCGCTGCGCCGGATGTGCTCGACTTTGCATGAGTCGAATCGGCGCATCAGCTGTTTGGCCTGTTCCAGGTATAACGCCATGGTCTCGTCTTTCGCGTCGTAAACCCCGTTGATCTGCCGTGCTACAAGTAGTGAGTCCACGTGTGCGTCCACGTGCCTGGCCCCCATTTTTTCCGCGATGCGGAGGCCTGCCAGCAGCGCTTCGTATTCCGCCTCGTTATTCGTGCTTTTGAAGTCGAGGCGGATGGCGTACGTGAACTCTTGTTTATCTGGGCTGATAAGGCGTAATCCCGCGCCAGCGCCATCCTCATTTGAGGCCCCATCCGTAAATAAAGACCATTTTTGTGATGGGTCTTGCGCTAACGCGGGAGTTTCTTCTGCTTGGCATTCAAGTACTTTGTCTTCGGGGATTTCCGTGGCGAAGTCCGCAAGAACTTGGCCCTTGATGGCGGGGCGAGGTTTGTAATGGATCGTGTGTTCCCCGAGTTCAATGGCCCATTTGGCCAGTCGCCCCGACAACTCGGGCTTGGCGAGTATGTCGTTTATCCGATAGTCCGTGAGGACGTTTATCGGATGCCCTTGGAAGTATCTGCGGAGTCTTCGGGATGCGTGTACCAGAGCGAGGACCAGCTTTTCCATGATTGTGTACCTTGTTTCCGCATCTAAAAGCGTGCGGCTGATATAATATATCGGCGTTTGCACATTCTTGCGCTCCACCATGAGGACTGCACCTATTGCGCGGTCAGTGACCGATAGGTACAGTGTCAATGGCTCTTTGGGGAGGGGCGCCGTTAGCGTCGGAAGGTTCATTAAGCATTGTTTCATTTCTTTGAATGCCGATTCCGCCTCTGGTGTCCAACGGAAGTTACTCTTTTTTAAACAGTTCTTCAAAGTGTCCACGAACGGAAATGACTTTGAAGCGTAGTTGGACAAAAATCGGTTGAGGGCCACAAGGCGGCCCATGAGTGTTTGCACCTCCTTGATGGAAGCGGGTGAAGGCATTCTCTCTATGGCTTGTACTTTTTCTGGATTAGCGCGGAACCCATCGCGCGTTACGATGACCCCTAGAAATTTGCCCTCTTCCATCCCGAAGGAACACTTGCTTGGGTTGAGCTTCATGCGCACCTTGCGCAATTGTGCGAACGTTTGCTGGATATCCTTAAGCATGTCGCTTTCATCCTTGCTCTTGATTACAAGATCGTCGACGTATACTTCAAGCCGTACGCCGATTTCGTCGATGAAGGCGGTGTCCATGAGGCGTTGGTATGTAGCTCCCGCGTTTTTCAGACCGAATGGCATTTTGGTGTAACAGAAAATGCCCGCGTCTGTGCGGAATGCCGTCTTATCTTCATCTTCCTTTGCCATTTGGATTTGGTGATAGCCCTTATACGCGTCTAAGAAGCACTTAAAGCGGTATGGGGCTAAAGAGTCCACCTTTAGGTCGATCTCTGGCAAAGGATAGCAATCTTTTGGACACGCTTTGTTGATATCTTTATAATCGACACACATGCGCCACCCGCCATTTGCTTTGGCTACCATGACTGGGTTAGCTACCCATGTCTGGTACCTGATTGGGCGAAGTATACCCGCGTTGAGCAGCTCGGTGACTTGTTCGTTCATGGCCTTTGTTTTCTCCGGGCCCATGCTGCGCTTCTTTTGCACTATAGGTTCCACCGAGCGGTAGACGTTGAGTCTGTGTTCCGCTATGTCGCGCGGGACCCCAACCATGTCGGCCGGTTGCCACGCGAATACATCGATGTTACTGATTAGAAGCTGTTTTAAGTGATTTCGAATGGCCTCGGAGATTTCATGGCCGATGATCACCGTTTGCTCCGGAAATTTAGGGTTAAGAACCCATTTTTCCGGCTCGGCGCGGTTGTCGGTTTTCACCATTTTTGGCGGCTTGGCGGTTTCTGTGGTATGGCAGTCTTTGTTGCCTCTGATGAAAGCAATACCTGTTTTGGTTGGGAATCCCACCATCGCATGCGCCGTTGAAGCATTGGCGTTAAAGCGTGCGATGCCTTCCCGTCCAAGAAGAATGTCGTGATTGGAGTTAGCCGGTAGAACCATAAAATCACATATCTCCGTGCGCTCGTGGGTGCCGTCAGACCATGTTACTGGCATGGACAGCATACCCCGCGGCATGATGGTTTCATGAATGAAACCGGAGATTGGTTCGTTGACTGGTACGAGCTTTGCTTTGTCCTCCGGGTCTAGCTGTTGGAAGCATTGTTCGTACATGATGTCCGTACTGCTGCCGCCATCTAGGAACATATATCGCGTGCGATAATGTCCGAAAATAGCGGTGATGACAAGAGGGGCTGTGCATGAGGCGCCGCCTCTAATTTTTGGCATGAGGACGTCAGCCTCTTTCCATGCATCGCTTGGTGGTGGCGCTCGGGCGCGCTTTCCTTGGTAGGCACTTTTGCCCTTCTTTGTCATGTTGCAGTGGTGACGAGGAATCAATGTGGCAGCATGAGTATTCAGGTCGCGGATCTTTTTTCGCGATCCTTCCTCCTGATTCTCATCGCCCGTTTGATTCTTGCCTGTGCGGTGCACGTTCTTCACCAGATGGCCGAGTTGCCCTGACTTTAGCGCGGTTTCGATTTCCATCTTGAGGGTGTAGCAATTATCTGTGAGGTGACCGTAGTCGTTGTGGTACTCACAGTATTTGCTACGGTCTACGTTCTTGCGCTTGGCCAGGGGAGGGGCGGCCTTCAACGTGACCTGTTCAGTCTTTAAGACCTGAGATGGTGTCTTTGTCAGCGGGGTCCAGTCGTAATTTTTCTTTGAATGACCGCGTTGGTCCCGCGTTTGTTTGGGACTGATCATCTGCCTGGCGTCCCCGGCTGGGGAATATTTTCCCTCATCCGCGGCGCCGGAGATGCGGCTCCAGACTGACTTGTTTTTATTTTTATTATTATTATGATGGTGTTGGAAATTGTGCGTCTGACTGAAGGACTTCTCAGACGAGGCATATATCTTGGCGGAGTGGATGAGTTCATCCCAGGACTCCGGTATGCCATCTTTGCCTGTAAGGCATTTCATTAACTCTGGGCTGCGTACGTTATGCACGAACGCTGCCCTTGTGAGTTCTTCCCCGCACCCTATTAGCAGGGCCTCTTTGTTGAATCGAACAATAAAGTCCTCAATGGATTCATTGTCGTTTCGGCGGCACAATAGGATGTGCGCCTTGTCTTTCTTATGCTTGCGCAAATGCGAGAAATGGTTGTTGAATTTGTCGGTGAGGTCGTCAAAGTCTTTAACACTCCCCGCAGGGAGGTTATCAAACCAGACCCTAGCTGCGCCCGTCAGAGTTTGCGCAAATAAATGGCACCAAACCTGTACAGGCCAGTCAACCGACATTCCCGCGCACTCAAAGTCGTGCACGTGGTCATCTGGGTCACGCAGGCCATCGTATCTGCCGATGCTGCTAGGGAGTTTTGCTTTTCTTGGTATTGTTGCTGTCGCTATACGAGCGACAAATTTTGACTTTTCGGCGAAAGCCTTTGGTCTGAATGGTTTGACCAAGTCATCATCCTCATTGTTGTGGCGCGAGCGATGATGACTTTTCTTCCCCTTGTAGCCTGAGTCGCTACTGGAGGATTCGTAGCCATCAGGCTCTGTCCGTTGCTTTGCGTAGCCCCGAACTCTGGCGTCTCCGCCGAGTTCCCCGCTACGACCAGCACCTGAGACAGCTGTGTCTTTCCCCTTTTTGGGTGGGATGTCATACGTAAGGGCCTTGCCCTTTTTCTTTGCTTGCTGCAAGAGCTTACGCTGGTAGATTGCAGCGTTCTTCGTGTTCTGACGGAGGAGCCATTGGTCAAGGTCCTCCTCAGAGCTAGCACTGCTGTCGTCGTCAGAGTTAGCGTCCCGAACCTCAACTTCTTGGCTTTGAAGCCTGGAAGTGGGTTTCTTGACGACTGTGGGTGGTGTTATTTGATTTTCCGGGAGTTGGGTGTCCCCTTCCCCGGAACGATTGACGGCAGCAGTATTAGGGTTGGGTTCAGCCATGGGTGGGTTGAAAAGATGAGTAAAAGAGCGGTTCTAACCGTTGGATGGCGCCAATGAAGAAACAATAGGTATCACGGAGATTACGAATAATCTACGCGGGGTTAATACCTAAGTCCGTCGGGGTTAATCCTTTACCCAAACCACAAGGTCAAACCCGTTTGATAATGATGCAAGTGTGTGTGTGGTGAAAGTAAGTGAGAACACAAGATGTAAGTGGTTCGGTCAAGTAATGACCTACGTCCACTGTGAATAGCCGATAGTATTATTGATGATCGAATATAAAGATTACAAGTGAATATACTAGGCTAGTAATGACTATTTTCGGATCCCTTGGCAAGGAGAGGTATCCTTGTATTTATAGGAGAACTCGTGGGCTTCATCGAAAGGCCCACGAGTAACCATTCTTTATTGGGCTTGGTCTGGGCCCAAGTCCAATGTTCCCCCTGGAATTGGCGGGAGAACAGGTGTACTGTTCATGACGTCATTGAGGCAGCATGGTTGTTGCTCGAGGCAGACACGTGGCGATCCGTGGTTGGTAGACGGCGCCCCTGTCAGTCGTTGACCATGCTCCTGACAGCAGCAAGGTATGTCTGCTGTTTACTGTAGACGCTGGTATGGTGGAAGCATGGCTGCAGCCATGCTGCTGTCCTTGTCTTGTAGTTGTTGGACCACTTTGCCACCTGTAGCTTTCCTATTGGCGCGTACCCTGTCAGTGATCTTTGTGAATCTTCCTTTTGTTGTCTTCTGTACTCTGTACGATGATTGTCAAGGGAAGATTCCGCGTGTGATGGTACGCGCTTATCAGGTGATGCTACTGCTTATCAGTTGTTGTTCTTGCGCGCCTCCCTGCATGTGCTGCTCGTTGCGCGCCGTTGGTTCCTCGCGCCCCTGATTGGCGTGAGGAAGCTGAGTTATGGGGATAGGGATGCCTCTTCCGCCTGGATTAGGCTCCCTATCCCTTCAGTATTATTCATCTAGAAAGAATGTTTAAGCACATGGGAAAAAAAATTCTAAAAAAAAAATATATTTTACCCCCTTTGATTCTCACAGTTCTTACAAAAAAACTATATGTATTTGATCTTTACTCAATCAAATTAATCGTTGGGGAGACATTTAATTGAATTTTTCCAAGTTCTTCGTTGAGAAAAATGGTCATCTCAGTGACTGTTATCAGTAGTTATCATCCCCACAACTTCCCTCTTATCGATTTGTGTGTGTTGAAATCTGGGTGGAAAATCATGAACAACATAGAGATACGAGAAGATTGGGTGATTTGCACAGCTAGTATAGTGGTCATTTGTCGTATTTAAACTATGTGTATTGTGTAATAGTGTACCCCCTCCCGGCCTCCCCAACCCAACAGGGAGCGGAACACAGCCTCTGGGGCGTGGGGGATCCTTCCATGAGTTTGGCCACGAGTGTGGAGCGCATATGCGTGTTGGACTAATTTTATCACCCAATCCAACTCTATCGGTTCACCATTCTTATAGAAAATGGAACTCTAGTGGGACTATGACACACATTAAGTAAGGGGCTGTTTGATTGATTAAGGGGCTGTTTGGTAGCCTCTTAATGACCATTCAGAGGCTACCTCTTAATTGTCAATAACCTCTGAATGGTTAAGAGGTAACCTTAAGTCTGAATGGTTAAGAGGCAACCATTAAGATGTTACCAATTAACCATTCATACTTAAGATTACATCTTAACCATTAAGATACTATGAACCATTCAGATGTAGCCTCTTAATGACCATTCAGAGGCTACCAAACAACCCCTAAGTAATGAATTATTAAGAGGTTTGAATGGTTACGTGCTGAATCATTAAATTGGACCTCTTAATGGTTAGTTTTCTTATCTCACATTGGTAGGAGAGTCTCATTAAGGTTCAGCCTAATTCAATGCTTAATAGTTAAGTGCTTAATGGTTCAGCAACATCCCAAGTCTTAATGGTTCAGCCTTAACCATTCCATTCAGAAACTAAAACAAACGCACTAAATGCTGAATCATGTAAAATTTCAGGCGGAAGCGTTTTTGTGTTTGGGTTTGGTTTGTTTAGCACTGCCGCCAAGGGCGGCTCGGTTTGTAGTCACCGACTCTCAAAACAGCTAGGTGGATATTTGTATAAGAAGTATAGAGATGAAATATGAAAGGAGTATGTATTTCTTATTGAATGTTTGGTACATCAAATGAGGAGATAATTACCTCCTCTATAAATACAAGAAAGGAAAAATATAAAAATAAGTAATGGCTAATCTTGGGGCATAAGACAAGCAGCTTGAATCATGGAGCTTGAATCATTGTGGAGGAAAACTAGGAGGTGGAATTATCTCCAATACTCCATTCAGTGCTGAATGGTTCAGAGTCTCATTAAATGGCTTACCAACAGCCCCTAAGTGTGAAAAGTAAACCATCTTCTTATGTGGCAATGACCTAGCACCACTTTGGGAAAACCATAACATGTTGCCTTATAGGGTAGAAGTGGGGGGCATCGGATTAATTCCATTAATGTCGACTTAAAACCCCCCGAGCACATGAGCATCATGCATTTTATTCCTACAACTAAATCCTTCGCTAGCTACACGCCAATACGCAATGTGATCCAGCTTCTCACTATCAACCAAATGTCGTCTCTAGACCCCAAGACGCTTCTACCCCCACTGCCCCCCTACATCACCTCACACCTAGACACACTCGCTCGAGATTCGCTCTGCTAAAACCAAGTCCGTCATGATGATTTGTCGATTTCCATTAATCATCAAAATCATAATACTTGTATACGACTTTATAATCATCAATCAACACAATAACATCGTATCTTTGTCACGTAATATCAAGCCAAATAAAGGACTACAAATTTGCAATAAAACTTAGAATAGATGTATAAATATGAGAAAGTGGCACATTATCAAAAGAAGGTAAACATGCAACAACATAAACAAAACTTTCAATCAAAAGAGTTGCAAATACTAACCTCGCCCAGGAACATACACCAATCCACTCCCTTGAGTAAAATTAGCACCAGGATTATACCTCCTAATCAACTCAGAACTAACATTCGCCGACGACGAAACATTATCCAAACTATCCTCCGGCCGAAGAGGGTACGTAACAAACAAACCATAATCCTTAGAAACCGAACTATCTCCACACGAACAATTAACCGTCACGTTAAGAGTACCAGTATCAGGTATACGATTAGGATCGTAATCATTAAATCTTTGAATCCAGTCCACAGTCGTTAAATTCGCGTAACTCTCTTGTGCAATCCTTGTATACGTGTCCCCAGACCTAATATCATAGGTGAACACATGCCCTAAGAACTGGCCATTGATACAATCGCACGAAAATGGCACGTTAATCCTCTGACCCCACTGGACGCTATCCTGGCTAGTGATAGTTGGATTATACTTAAGAATATCGTCGGTGGTGGTGTGGAATCGCTGGGCAATTGGATCGAGTTCATCTCCTAGTTGAACGTAGTAGGAACCAAACGCTAAATCACAGCCTCTGGAGCAGCTAGATTGAGCTGATGAGTTGAAACAAAGTGTGCTTAATAATAAAAAGAAGAAGGTTACTAATCGTAACGTTAAATTGAGCTTCAACATGTTTTCTAAGGGCTCATGTTAAAAATTTTTATGGAACATTGAATGACGTATGATGAGAAAATTGTTATAGGATAAAAGAATAGTTGAAGAATATATATATATGCAAGTTTTTATCGACAGAATAAACAAATGGCCGTCGGTTTTGATTGTAGGCGTGTCAGACTGGTCGAAGGTTGAATGTTCCCACTATTGCCGTATCTTTTTCGAACTCCTTTACAAGGACTTTTAAACGGATATTTTGTTTTTTATTCACATAATTTTTCATATATTAATGATTTAAAATAAATGAATTTAATTAATCAATGTTTTTAAAACTGGACCGGACATTAAACCGGTGCTCTTACCAGTCCACTGGTTGGACCGGGTTTAAGAACCGGAATACATTATATATCTTTAGGGTGTGGTTCAAATAAGAACCACTACTTATGTGCGAACCATAAAAACCATTTCTTAGCCATTGATCTTTTATGGCAAGATAGTAATTAAGTAGGGGTTTAATTAATTATTTATATTAAATTATGGGTAAGATGGTAAATTTGTATCGCACTGATTAAAATGTTAAATGTGTACACATAAGATGTTTGGGCTATGTTGTTATTATATTGAATCATGGGAGACATTTATGCGCGTGAAAAAAATTACAAATATATTTCTTATATACACATATGTATACTGAAAATATACATGTATGTATATGGTGTTTTTATTGTCTAAGGGGTTGTTTGGTAGCCTCTGAATGGTCATCAAGAGGCTACATCTGAATGGTTCATAATCTCTTAATGGTTAAGATGTAATCTTAAGTATGAATGGTTAAGTAGTAACATCTTACTGGTTGCCTCTTAACCATTCAGACTTAAGGTTACCTCTTAACCATTCAGAGGTTATTGACCATTAAGAGGTAGCCTCTGAATGGTCATTAAGAGGCTACCAAACAACCCATAAGTATATAAACATTCATATGCAAGTCTATGAGATGGATAAGAACATACCTAGATACATAGACGTACAACACATATATACATATGTGTTGTACGTCTTCAATGCATAAATATGTATAAACAAAATTGATGTCTTGGATAGAAACATAGTGAATCTGCACTAATTATATACAGTTGTACATATGTGTAGAATTTAATTTACATCTTCATGGGTTTTGAACCATAGATGGAAATATTCAATACGCAAACTAATTTTTAATGAGTTTAGGATCTGAGACATAAATTATAAAATCGAAAATAAAAAAAGGCGTGTTATAGAGCTTTTGACTAAACTAAATTGACATCTATGCCCTCTTGATCATAAAATATGGATGGCTATATTTGGTTCGCTGGGTTCTCAACTGCCCCTAACGCTAAACCACTCGAAAAACCTAAGTATAATAGTGAAATGCACATGTGCATGCAGTACACGTGTCACACGTGTCTCATTTTATAGTTCTTATATAGATTTGTTTTAAGTTTATTCATGCTTGTTATCCTACACTTGTCTTATTTTCAATTTACGTTATAATATGCATGACTAAACAATTGACAAGTTGGAATTTATTTTATATATCACTTCGCGTCTATCTAATGATCATTAAATAAAACTGTTGCCTCCTTACATCTCATATCACGTCAATTTAATAATCATTTAATTATGGTAATTGATAATTTATTTAAAAGTGTGATTTAATGGTGAAATACACATGTGCATACGATATATGTCCGTATATATAATAGCGAAATGCACATGTACATCAGAAATGACGTCATATCAGCCATTTTTGTATTTTTTTTTTTTTTGGAAATATTAATACTAGATAATCATTTTGGTGTTTTTATTTATTTTATTATTTTATTATTTTATTATTTTTTGATGGAGGGATTTTTGTAGACACACTTCATATTTATAAACATGTCACATGTTCATACTTGTTCCTTAGTTCTCTCTCTAAATGATAGTTCTTAAATGATCCAAATCTTATATATATATATATATAATGTAAGTAAATGGTGAAAACCCTCCTTATAGTGAAAACTGTGAAAACTCTGACTTCCCAAGCTTTTTTTCTATGAAAATTTTAAGGCATGTAATATACATTATTCTAAGCATTTTGAGCAAAAAAATCATTTTAAAAAAAATGTTTTCGGGTAACACATGTTACACGAAAATTACATGTTACACGGAAATAACATGTGTAATTTTCGTGTAACATGTGTTACCCGAAAATGTTTTTTTTTTAAAAAAAAAAACACTCGGTGCTTTTTTGATTTTTTTTTGCTTAAAATACTTAGAATCATGTATATTACATGCCCTAAAATTTTCATTAAAAAAATGCTCGGAAAGTCAGAGTTTCCACGGTTTTCACAGAATCCATCCCATATATATATATATATATATATATATATATATATATATATATATATATGTATATATATATATGGGGGGGTTATCTTGAGAACGCTAAATATCGCGAGAACCGTGAGAAAAAATGAGAAGACCAATCAAAATCATTTTTTTTTCAATACAAACCTAACTATAATCAAAATACAACATTAAAAAACGAATTTTCTTTTCAAATAATTCATCTTTTCTTGCAAAAACACTTTCAAATTAACTTTTTACACCTGTGTAAATGAAACAGTTTACACATGTACAAACAGTAAATTTACACATGTGTAAAAACAATTTATTTTCGTATACGTTTAAATTTTTACGCGCAAATTGTGTTTTTGAGATTGTATTTTTGTAATAAAAATAAGTGTAAAAAGAAATTTTTGATTTGAATGGTTTTAGATGGCGTTCTCACAGTTCGCACAAAATATAGGTGTTCTCAAATTAACTTTCCCCTATATATATATATAGGTAAAGTATATGGAGGAAACCCTCCTTATTTGGTAAACTCTGGAAACTCTGACTTCCCAACATTTTTTTTTTGAAAAAAATAGGGTATGTAATATACATTTTTTTAAGCATTTTGAGCCAAAAAAAATCGAAAAAGCACCGAACGGTTTTTTTTTTAAATAAAAAACGTCTACTGTTTACATATAGTTAACACCTGTTATTAGCGCTTAACATGTGTTAGTCAAAATTTTATTTTATTTTTTTTAAAAAAAAATACTCGGCGCTTTTTTAATTTTTTTGGCCCAAAATGCTTAAAATCATGTATATTACTTGCCCTATTTTTTTCAAAAAAAATAATATTGGGAAGTCAGATTTTCCAGAGTTTACCAAATAAGGAGGGTTTTCTCTATAACCATACCCTATATATATATATATAAAGTTTGAGAAGTCTATATAGGAATTGTGTTTTAAATTTTAGGAATGATGTTTTATACTCTTTTGGCATAGTATTATATAGAAAAACACAAAACACTAAAATTTAATATACTAATTAATGTATTTCTCGAGATGCAATCTAAAACACCATGCAAAAAAAGTAGGGGTGCAAACGAGCCGAGTGGCTCGCGAGCTACTTGAGATCGGCTCGGTAAAAAGCTCAAACGAGCCGAGTCTTATTGAGCTCGAGCCCGAGCTCGAGCCTGAAATAAAGCTCATTTGGTTATCGAGCTCGAGCTCAAGCCTTGAATGTAAAGCTCGGTTGGGCTCGTCGAGCCTTATCGAGCTTTGCTTATTTATGTCAATTAATATTATATAGCCCAATTGTATTGCAACCTATGCATTAACTATATTACTTTGGGCCTTGGGCTTCTTAATTGTCCAACTCGATTAATGGTCCAAAACAAGACCTTAATAGTCAAAACGAGCTCCTTAATGGTCCAAAACGAGCTCGAGCCGAGTATAGGCTCGTTTAAACTCTTGTGTCACACCCCGCCAAGGCGGAAACGCGAGGTGCGACTTCGAAAGATTTCCAAGCACAAAAGGTCACACGAGCATTAATTAAAAAAAAGTAGGAACTTTCATTAAACAACCAAATCCGTTAAACATAAGTTAATTGTTTAATTCTAAAACCATTGTATGTAAATCTCTAAAATTATTATGACAACACAACGGTCCAAAAGAAAGTATCCCACAAATGCTCGCACGCGACCCCTGTAAGTTCCATTATCCATGCAAATTTTCTGAAAAACATGCATGAAAATATATGGGTCAACATAAAGTTGGTGAGTTCACGGGTTTTCTATTTGGTGGACATGTAATCCAAAACCGACTAAATCATTGCCTAGCTAGGGCAATAATCAATACGTGATCTGACATGAGCCCATAACCAAACCTTGACGTGTTATGCCTCGCCCATTGTACACTAAAGACAATCAAGTAATGTGAAATACAAGCACTCTTTTGATATCTTTCATCCGGTCAGAGCGACTGACAAAGAGTGGGGGTGCCAACCCAATAGATCTATCCCGGTGTTTCATGGCTAAGTCCATAGCTAATGGTTATGGTATGATGAATGACACGAGGGCTTAATGGATCCTGAATTGTACTGTCTCATGTTCACATAGTAGTCATGTATTGTAACTGAAAACTGTACGCGTGTAAAGGGGAAAATGTAAAGGAACTTAATGCATAAAAAAGTAACCGTTTACTATTTGAAATGTGATACAACATGCGAACATTAGACAATTTGTCTTTATTGCATGAAAAATTAAAAGTACGACTTAAAATTTCTAAGACTTGAGCTCCGGGGTGGCCAAGTCAGTCATGGAAAGAAAGTGAAAGGGAATCAAGAAGGAAAGCTTGAGGCGGAAGTTGTAATGGAGTCAATGGATGGCAAGAGACAATCCATTTGTGAGATCCTTCAAAGAAAAAACAAATGGGTCAAATTTAACAAAGACATTATTATCACGAGTAAATTACCAGATATGAGATTTTATTAACTTGAGGACTGTAATGAATGTTTGGTAAATTGTATGTTCGGTTAGGTAACGTATGAAAGACATTTAATTGATAAAAAAATGTCATTATCGACTAAGATGTTATTGTGTAAATTTTAAGGATTGGGAATGTGAATTTTACCTTGATCTCTAGTGAGATGTGATGAGGCTCTTGTGTCCATAATGTCGTTGTTCCATAAGGTGTTGGACTACTCATACTACATATTAGCAAAGGCTGCTACTTGGCTTGTGGGGAGCAAATTGGACCCGTGCCATGGGGTCTGCAGTAAATTGGGCCTCCAAGTGTGTTGGTTCGGATACGGGCAAGGTGGTGTATTCCACCATGCCCAACTCGGGTATTCGGGGGCCCATTGCTGCTAACAGGTGAAGTTGTTGATATGTTGTCTCTACCCGGCCCACCTCCTCGATGGTTTAACTTGTCACAACCCCGTCCCCGCCCCGCATAGGTCTTGGAATATTATAGGCTGAATTAGAGGGGTTGGGGTTGGTGGTGGTAGTGTTTGTTGGGGCTGTTGTGGAAGCGGTGTGGTGGTAACAAGGACGGTTGATGTAGAAATGATGATCTAAACTAGATCTATACTAAAATAACAAAACGCAACAATATCCAACAAACATACACAAGATCAACACCATAAATAGCGACAAAAAAGGTGACAAAAATATTATTAACCAACATAAAACGTTCCCCAAAATACCCTAGGATTCAACTTAATGAACCCTATAAAAGAATACAAAATCTCAGGATCTCGACTGATTGAATAGACCAGTCAAGATATACAAAACTATAGAGATCTTACAGATCAAGACGATACAAGACACGAGTGGATGAAACCCTAATCGCCTCAAAGAGAACACAATGAAACAAAAAGGGAAAGAAAATAATATGTGGTAACCAAATGAAGGTTCTCGAGACCCTCTTATTTATAGCCATTCAAACACTGAACCCTAGCTCTTATTAAGCCCACCAGATATAAGCCCATCAGCTCACCATAAGCCCAGTTCCTTTAAAAGCCCAAGTAACCTGAAAATACTCAACCAATAATATGAGCCCAATAATATCACACAATAACAAGTTACTTGAGCCACAAGTTTAGGCAATGAATTAATAACACAATTTCATACTCTTTTAACAGTTGAAGACGACCTCTGGCGAGCTTCAATATGGAGGATGTCATCAGCAATTACAGTGCGAGCCTTATCCCGGTCAGCTTCACTTTGATTAATTGAAGAGGTTGTGGTGTCGTATTCTACCGGAAGCCCGAGAAAAAGTTGGCGCACTAACCGAGATTAGGAGACAGGTGGATCAACATCAGTGAGTTGGTTTGCATGTTCTTTGATTTTTAGACAATAATTATCTACCGAAGAGTAGCATCAATGGTGAGGTTGACGAACTTTGTTTCAAGGGTGATTGCACTTCCTTTTTATTGCCGAGAAAAATCTTTTTAAGTCCAACCCATGCTTCCCTAGCTGCGACGTTAGTATCCAGGATTTCTACGAGTATATTAGCAGATAGTGCGTTGTATATTTATAGTAAGACCAACGTATCTAACTCTTTCCTAAGCGAAAATCAGGAATTGCGGAAGGAGTAGCGGTTGTGCCATCAATGTAATCCAGAACCTCGTAGGCGATGGCGTGGAGTTTAAACAATTTCATGATTATTGGAACCATGGTTCTGTGATAATCATAAGAAAAAGAGAGGAACAAAACCGAAGTTCTATGTTGATTGGAAAAGGAGGGAAAGGGAAGAGAGTGACCGCGGCTATAGAATTAGGTTCACAGAACCGAAGCTTTGATACCATAAAAACGTTTATGGCATGAACAATTCGATGAACTATATTGATTATCAACACTCTTTAAATATGGGATAATACAACTATCTACCACTATTATAGGAAAGTATATATACAATAAATACAAATCATAACCAAATATAAACATAGGATTGGAGCTGCTATACTTAATACATTATAAACAGGAATTTAGCATATTACATTACACTTGCATATTTTAAAAGAATCCACAAAAATGTGCCTACAAATAAAATGGTTAGGCATTTTGGTCATTATCTGCCAGACATGAGGCTCATAAGATTTTGGTTTTCATAAAATGAGCCAACATCCCAATTTTCAGTGGATGACAAGAGAATCATCAATGCGACCACAACAGATTGCATGCTTGGCCTTAAGTGGGGATTCTTATGTGTGCACGCTTTCGCAAGTTGAGCCATCTGCAACCGATTTCACAACATTACTATTTTTCAATTATCTTATTTTTAACCTATAAATCAACACAAAAGAATTACCTTATGAACTGAATCAATAGGGTAGTTATCCCCCAGCCTAGGATCAACCATTTTGATCAGGTCATCTTTTGGATCTGGTTGACTAAGAACTTCTTCAAACTGTGAATGATCAGAAGTTGAACTTGTTAGTTGCTATTAAGTAAACTAACAATAATATGTATGCAATTAAACTCACCATGGCAACTAGGCCCTTTGGTTCATCATCAGAGCCATTTGCTTTGATTATAGCTTCCTTGGCTGAAATAAGTTCATAAAGTACAACCCCAAATGCATACACATCTATCTTTAAAGAAACTTCTCCATATTGTACATACCTGCATCGATCTAATAGAGAACTTGATCAACTGCACTAATGTATCCAAGAGGCCCAAAAGGATGATCTAGATCTACAAAAATGATTTTTAAAAATTGGGCATGTTGCGTAACCGGTCAGAACGCACCCAAAAGGACCACCTTTGATCCATTTTAAGACTTTAATGAGATAAATAATGGGTTGAGTACATGAGTATGATTATACTAATAATTAAAAATTCGGAATAAAGTGATTCAAGAGGTTGTATGCCACATTTTATACTTTGGGTGAACATGTATCACCCGTTCTCTCTTTAGTTAAATATAGGAGTAATCAATTTAAATAATCTCAACTAGTAGCTATTGGCCGCTAACGGTCCCAACTAACAAAATGTGTGATGACAGTCCTACCTTTTAACATATTGTCAACCAACGGACTATAACTAACATAATACTAAGAGGGAATTTGACACGCAAGAGAGCAAGCCATATCAGTTTGGATCGGTGGCAGCCAATAGATGATAGTCAAAAGGTGGACAGTATGTTAGTCATGGACCGTTGGTGGACAATATGTTAAAAGGTGGGACCGTCAACACACATTTCGTTAGTTGGGACCGGTGGCGGCCAATAGCTAATAGTTGGGATTATTTAAATCCACTACTACTTAAATATATTGATTTTGACCAATTTGATATTGAAAATAACCTAAATTGGCCTATTAATAAGCAAATGGGTCATATTGGCAACCTATAGTCGGCATCGTCACAGCTTAGATGTCGAATATTATGAGCCCACATACAACTATAGATATTAGGGTTGTTTACTAAAAGAGGAAGATTTACTCTGGTGACATATATCCGAATGTACCCGCCACAAGACACGTAGCCAGAGAACTATATCCGACATATATCCGAATGTACCCGACACAAGACACGTAGCCAGAGAACTACTTCCAACCTCAGTCAATTTTGTAAACCAAAATCTGCAACCTACAGTAGACACGTGGCACCAATAAATTAGAACCACCCAACTTGGTCGACCGATGAGAAAAGACCATAAAGCCCAATAATAAGTAATTAACAAAGGATTAATGGATTTAAATAATCCAAACTATTGTGCTTTGGCTGATAATGGTCCTAACTACGAAAATAACCACTAGCGGTATCAACTTTCGTCATTTTTTTCCTACAATGGTCCTAGATAGTCTGATCACTAATGTCGTTAGTTGCATGCTAATGTGTCGTCCTACATGTCATAACTTAACACACATGTCCAATGACGTGGCAAATTCATCTTTATAACATAACCCTCTATCAACATAATCATCATCACCACCGTTTATCTAACTAGCATTGCACCTCCACTACCATGGCAGCAACCACCACCAACTCCCACCATCATCACCATCACAAACCATTTTCCTCCCCCAAACCTGTAAATCGTCACAACCACCGCGATAACCATTACCTTCAACAACCACTATTGCTACCATCAATCTCAACCACTGACATCACTACCATCACTACCTACCACCACCAACTCCCATCACCATCACTATTGCCATCGCTTCCTCCAAATCTACAAATCGAAACCCCCAAAAGTTTCAAAAAATCTCAAACCTGCAAAAACCCCAAAACTTACCAAATCTGATTGTTGTGAACATCCTTAGCCGCCGGTAGTCACCAGAATAAATAATCGTCAGAACCCAACTTACCATCGGTCACTTCCATCTCAAAAGGTAAGAATGTTTGACATCAGAGGGTCATTGGGGATTTAGGGTTTTCAACATCCTCAAGTTCGATTGCTTATGAGATTTCTAGTGGTGTGGTGGTGGCGATGATTTGTTTGAGGCGATGGTTGTGGTTTTGAAACGATGGTGGTGATTGTTGGCATGGTGGTGGCTTAGGGTGTGGTGATGGCTAGTTTGAGGCGATGGGTTTGACATATATGTGAGTTGGTTCTGATCTGAGGAAGAAGAAGGGAAGGGGCTGCAATAGGTGGTAGTGTGGTACCAGGTGGTTGTTGATTCTGATCTGAGGAAGAAAAAGGGAAGGTGCAGCAAGTTGATCTGGGGAAGAAGAAGGGAAGGGGCAACAGTGTTTAAAGAGACACATAGGATCATTTTTGACACGTCATCCGCCACTAGTCCCAACTAAGCATACGACATCAGCAAGCACTAACGACGTTAGTCCTCAGTTAGTTTGGGTCTGTTGGTGGCTAATATGTCGAAAGTTGGGATTGCTTGTGGTTATTTTGTTAGTTGAGACTAGCATCGGCCAATGGGCAATAGTTTGAATTATTTAAATCCAGTACTCCATTAACAAATGCAAAATAACTATCATCACATAAATGTATGCAAACCTTTCCATGGAAGTTCTTGTCGATGAGTATATTTGCTGATTTAATATCACGATGTATATATACGGGAATAGTACGTTCATGGATATACTCAAGACCCTGTGCTGAATCAAGGGCGATTTGGACTCGGGTAGACCATGATAGTGGGTCCCTTCCTGAAAATCATAATTAAAAAGAAAATAAAGTTCTCTTGTTTGAATCCATTCAGTACCAGAAATGAATTGTAATATTTATACTTAGTTGACCTGGTCCATGTAAATGTTGACTCAAGTTTCCATTTTCAATGTACTCATAGACTAAGCAAAGGGAACCTTCGACACAATATCCTATCAACCGCACCTGCATTACATATGTGATCAACCCATAAGACATTGTATATCATTTTGTGTTAGTATAATAAATATCATAAATAAGTTTAGTTTATTGTGTGCTTTGGTTCATTAGCTAGTAAGCCTGTAGCACGTTTCCTCTTTCATTTGTACTCTAAACTTTTCTATTGAATAAACCCTAGTTGTTTTCCTCTTCTTATTCTGTATACGATTTATCAATTAACTTGGTACAGAGCCAAATCCGATCCATGTTTATTAATAGGTATGTATAGGAGAAAATACTTAGTATCAGAGCCAAAACTGATCCGTGTTTATTAATCCAATCCATGTTTATCAATTTCGAAGAGGTATCAATTTTTATGGGTGACATTCTCGTTTGGACGTGTGTTAGCATCGCATTTATAGTTTTTGGTTTCTACAAGTGCTTTGGATAAATTGAACACTTGTGATATATCAGATTGTAATGGTTGCTAACTTGTTAAATTCTCTACTTTTCCTTTTGAAAAAAAGTATATCTAGCTATGTTGCTCTTTTTTGATATTGTGCTTTCTATTGTATGGGGTCCGTCACCAATCTCCACTAAGGGTGGGTCGATTTATTATGTATCTTTTATAGGTGATTATACTTACATGGGTGTATCTTATGAAGCATAAATATGAGTTCTTTGGCATTTAAAAAGACTTTAAAGCCTATGTTAAGACGCTGCATTCAGTTTTGATAAAGTGCTTCCAGTGTGACAAAGGGGTGAGTATACCTCCAATGCTTTTAGCCATTTACTTGCATCAAATGGTACAATACACCAAGCATATTGTACCTATACTACTAAAAATAATGGTGTTGCTGAAAGGAAACACTGTCATCTTATGAAAACTACTAGGTCGTTTCTTCTATCTGCTGATATTTTCAGTTTTTTTTTTTTTTTTTTTGAGAAACACTTTTAACTGGCCAACATGTGATTAATAATATCCCAACTGCTCATAGATTTGGGATGTCTCCTTTTGGGAAACTATATGGTGAACTCTCATATTACAATGAATTAAGGGGTTTGGGATATACTTGCTTTGTTCTTCGTCCTCATATTGGACTAGACAAACTCTCAAATAAGGCAGCATTATATGTATTTTTTGGGCATATGTTATCTTCCTGAAGCATATTCCATTCTATCCGATTCCATCCAAATGACATAGTGTAACAAAGTGAAATCTTTCAGTATTAATCCTTTCGATAGTGACATTGATGCATCAACATCGACTTGTGTTCCAGCTACATCTACTCGACCTGATGGGTTAGCTAAAGACACCATACAACATCCGAGGAGGTCCACTTGTGAACGTAAGTCCACTAAACTACCAGTTTTTGCCTACTTTACTTACTCGCCTTCATTTGCTTCTTTTATTGAAATATACATCATCCATCTGGACCTGAATCAAATAGAGAGATTGTCTCTAATCCGCTCTGGCAGAATGATATGGCTGAAGAGCTCACTGCGTTTTATCAAACACAGACATGGGATTTGGTTCCACTACCAGTTGGTAAACATCGAATTGGTTGTCGTTGGGTGTATAAGATAAAACGAAGTCTAATGGATTTCTTGAAAGACATAAGGCCATACTTGTAGCAATAGGATACTCACAAAAATATGGTTTGGATTGTGAGTGCACATTTGCCCCGGTGGCACAAATGACTGCAGTTCGTACTCACATAGCCGTTAAATATGTTTGTTAGTGGAACATTTTTCAAATAGATGTCAAAATCGTTTCTAAATGGTAATCTTCATAATGGAATCTATATGACTCCTCCCCCGGGTATTTCTTATAATCCCAGTGAAGTTTTTCGTCTTTGGAAAGTGTTATATGGTCTTAAACATGCCCCCGTGCTTGGTTTGAGAAATTCTCTATAATGATTAATTCACTTGTTTTTATGCCTAGGAATCACGATTCAACATTATTTGTTCAATGTACGAGTGTAGGACACATTCTTTTATCTTTATAAGTAGATGATATGGTTATTACAGGTGACGATTATTTTGCCATTGAGTCGTTAAAGGGTGAGTTGACTAACCGGTTTGCAATGAAGGATTTAGGCTTGCTACGTTATTTTTTGGGAATTAGGGTGGCTCAGAAAGGATACCTACTAAAATAGTACGATATACATCTGATTTGTTTAAACGGTCATAACTTCCTAATAATAGAATTGTAGACCTCCCCTTGAAACCAATGCATGATATTCTCATACTGATGGTGTTCCTTTAACCGATTTGTGCCTATATCGTACTATTTTAGGCAGTTTGGTTTATCCTATAGTGGATTGCGCGGATATAGCTCATGGAGTTCATGTGGTTAGTAAATTTGTTACTGCTCCTACTAATGTGCACCCCGGGAGTTATTCTTCGTATTGTGAGATATCTACGTGGCACTCAGTTTCAAAGTCTTTTGTTTCCTTCGACATCTTCTCTAGAGTTGTGTGCCTATAGTGATTGGGATAACAATCCTAATGATTGTAAATCCACCACTTGCTTTTGTGTTTTCCTTGGGGATTCGTTAATTTCATGGAAAAGTAAAACAAAAAACAAGATGTTTCTAGTTCATCTACTAAGGCTGAGTATCGCGCTATGGATGTGACTACATGTGAGATTGTTTGGTAACATTGGCTTCTTACATATATGGGAGTTAACATTGCCTACTCCACATTGTGATAACAAAAGTGCTATGCAGATTGCAAAGAATACCGTTTTACTTGAGCAGAGAAAGCATATTGAGATTTATTGCCGTCACTCCTCATCATTTACGGCTCGTGACAATCTTGCTTCCCTTCGTTCCATCAGCCTTGCAGGCTGCAACCGTGTTGCGGTCGGCTTCTCGATTTTGGTTCTTATGTGACAAAACTCTCAATGTTAATTACTGTTGCATTGTGAGTTTGACAGGGATCTTAGCATAATAAATATATAGTTTTTTGTGTGCTTTGACCCGTTAGCTAGTAAGCGTTTAGCATGACTAAATGGGTGTTTCTCTTTCACTCTCTATTAAATAAAACGCTAGCTGTTTTCCTCGCTTTATTCTCTATACATATTTATCAATTAACATTTTGAGGACAAAGATGTTTCATTAATAGCGGGTCAAGCACCAATCCATTCATCTAGGAAGGTATTAATTATGGTTATATTTTACCTCCAACTAACGGGCCAGCCGGATAAACTCATAAACAAAACAAACTTGGTTAAAAAATGGAACACTTGGGAGAGTGACCCGAAGTGTACTTAAATGCTTACAAAATAATTTATTCAAAATATTATATTAGCAATATAATTATATAGTATCATAAAAATTAACAATATTATACATTTATTACGTGTCAAGCCAACCCTACCCATGTCAAAAACTAGTCATATAGCCCAAAACTGATTCAAGTCGTTTCCCAACCCAATATCAACTCAAAAGTTACATGAATGGTGGTGGTGTTTGGAAATGGGTATAGGCTTGAAAGAAATGGTAGGAGAGCGAGTATGATTGTTTAAACAACTTATTTGTTTTATAACTTGGAGTTGGATACATAATATTGTTTTAAACAAACACCTACTAACACTTTCATATCTATTCCCTAATTCCAAAACCCACATAACAAAAACACCCTAAACATAAACACTTCTTACCAGGTTCAGGTGATGAACATGTGTCAAAACCTTTAGTTCAGCTAGAAATTCTCTTGATGCTTGCATATCCATCTTCTTGATAGCAGCTTTCTGAAAAAGTTTAAAAATTAGAAAAGCCACATGTCAAAATGTCAGGCAGACATAACATACATTTCAGAACCGACCCATAAGTTCAGTTTTTGAGTTGAAACAATATAATGACTAAATGATTTATTACAGAGTAGTTATGATAAGTTAGTTATGATGATGTTCTAGATGTTTCTGGTAGTTAGGCGGTTAGTAACCGCGCCTCTAGATTGTTGGAAATAGATGTGTTGTATCTTGTAACAATCATAACATTCAGATAATAAAACCTCTATCCAACCTGTTTTCTTTCGTGATGCATGACAACATGATGAAAAGTAAAACCATATTTGTGTAGGCATGATTTTTGAGGTAAGGTGCTACCATTTATTAGAAGTAAGGTGGTCTAGCAGGTTGAGTAATGGGTCAAAATGGGTAACTTTTGTACGCCTTACATTAAAAACACTATCAATGATGACCCATTTTGTTAACAAAATGATTTTGGAGGTTTTATGTAGTAAGAAATACTTTGGGAAATTTTCGATCCAATTGACTAAATTTGATCCGCTTCCCATTAGGCTATGTTTTTTTCTACTATACCTATTTGACATGTTAGAGATAAAACATAATCAGACTCAACCCATCTAATGGGTTAATCGCTACCTCTAGTTTGTACACCAAATTGACATCAATAATTATTTCTACATGTTCTCTATTAGTTTAAATATTTAAGGCGAGCCTAGTAGTTTTTGTAAATATTGGACTAAATGTAAATCGGAAAGTCAGTTAAATATAGTAGAATAAATATACAAAGTCCTAGTTTCAAACCTCGCATCTGAGCTTAGCATAGTAAACAGCACCAAAACCACCTTGACCAATCTTATTAGAAAGACTGAAGTCATCTGTAGCCGCGGAAAGCTCTTCATATGAGAACTCCACTGTTTTGTCAACTGTTATACATGTAAGCCTAGGTGAGGCATCAGCGGGAGCACCACTAGACTCTGAACCTCTAACCAAAGAGCCATTGCAGGCTAAGTTTGCAAGAGAAGACAAGTCAATAAGTCAATAAACAATTACAATAATATGAGAATCTTGTTTTGATATTTTGAAGTTCATAAACTTAAAGGATCGATTCTAACAAATTTTAAAATATGAATATACTAAAATTAGTGATAGTGTTCTACAAATGATTATTGTTTTCAAGATAGATACGATAAATTCAGATAATGTAAAAGTTTTATTGGTTTTCTATTAGGGCGGATGGGGTGGTTAGTGATACCATCACACTATCACACCCAATAATATTATGCCTAGGCAAAAGAGATGACTGACAATAGAGAATCAAGAATTAGATATACCATGATCGAGCCTAAGTTGAGCCTGTGCATTCTTTAACAATGCTGATCTCGATTCCACCTTTCTCTTATTATAAAATCCAAAATAAAAGCATCCTGCAAGCAGCAGCGCCACAACTACTATTGCTAAAAGTATTCCACCTATGACCTCACCTGATAATCCTGGTTATGTCAAAGCAGATGCTAACTTAATAACTCACATCTTTCATCAACAATATACTATTTAATTAGGTCACTTTGCAATAATGTCAAGGGAAGGCTGGGTCACCTGAGCTGCAAAATGTAATAAGATTCAGACAAAAAAAAAACTTGTTAAAACGATGATAGTAATTATGGATTTTTAGCAAATAGTATTCGAGAAAGAATATACCTACTTTTTAAAAAGGGTGGATAATTTCCATTTTCATCTGTCAAAGAGCAAAAACATTACCCATTAATAAATTTTGTAATTAATATACCAAAATCTAGTTAAGGGTTTTGATAATAAGCATCGCATACTTGCATATTTATAAATTGTAACCGAGACAATAGAAAACAAAATGTTGTCAAACATCAATGAAATAAAAGCATTGTTCAGCAAACAGGGATAGCAATTTGACTGCGTTTCTATACTCCCATATCCCTCTTTATAAGTCATGTTATTAGCATGGAATATGATCTAACTATTGATAGAAAGTCATCAACAACTTGAAATGTTAACACACTATCCTTTTATCCCTCCAATAATCTTAAAGTACCATGAGCATCATGCATTTTGCTCATACAACTAACTCTTAGTTCCTAATGTTATGATAAACATGTACACAGAAAAGGGGGGGGGGGGGCTAGGTTTATTGTATTAGATAACATCAAGAATAAATAAAAGAGAAATACAAATTATATAATGGAGCTAATTACTAGCTGATGGGACAAGCCTGCATTAACATGTTTATTATGCTAACATCCCCTCTCAACTCACAATGCAACTGTAATAAACATTGAGAGTTTGTCACAAAATAAATGAAAACTAGAAGCCGACTAAGCTTTGCTAAAAACATTTGCAATCTGCAAAGCTGATGGAACAAAGGGAAACGAGATGGTTCCAAGCTAAAGATGATGACGAGTAAAATGACAATCAATCTCAATATGTTTTGTCCTCTCATGAAAAAAACAAAGTTCTTTGCAATCTGCATAGCGCTTTACTTATCACAATGCAAGGGGTAGGCTAATAGATAGTGACCCCATATTTCCAAGGAGCCTACAATGGTACAGTATAGGCTCGGATCAGATAGAGAAACACTATTAGTGGGAGAATATCGCGTATTAGTTTCAAGAGGAGTGTCTACAATTCTGTTATCGAAAAAGTCTTGCCCGCTAAAACATATCCGATATGTAACTTGTCTGAAGAAGATATCCTTTAATTAGGAGACTTAGCCGCCTCAATACCCAGAAATTACCTTAGTAATTAAGCTCAAATCTTTCATAGCAAAACGGTGAGCCAAATCACACTTCAATGACTCAATACTATCATAAGAATGGTGGGCTCCATGGATAACAACCAATCACATGTTTTTTTTAATTTTTTTAATTCATTATATTTTAATAGATGATGGGTAGTGAAAACTTGTGGAACCATTTACAAACTAATTGTAAAAAACGAATAACAACTCATGCTTGCATGGCAGTAATGTGACACTCACTTTATAATGTGACAGTAAAAACGAGTAATTATAAACCCACTACACCTAGTCTTATAATCATTAATCAACAAACTAACGTCATATCTAGATCACATAATATCAATCTAAAGAATGTGAACATATAAAAAAAACTCTCAAAACAGTTGCAAATACTAACCTCGCCCAGGAATATACAGCAATCCACTTCCTAGGGTAAAATTTGCACCAGGATTATACCTCCGAATCAACTCGGAACTAACATTCGCTGACGAAGAAACATTATCCAAAGTATCCTGCAGCCGAAGAGGATACGTCACAAACAAACCATAATCCTTAGAAACCGAACTATCCCCACACGAACAATTAATCGTCACGTTAAGAGTACCAGTATCAGGAATACGATTTGGATCATAACTATTAAACCTTTGAATCCATTCCTCAGTCGTCAAATTCGCGTACCTCTCTTGTGCAATCCTTAAATACGTATCCTGAGATATAACATCGTAGGTGAACACACGCCCTAAGAACTGGCCATTGATACAATCACAAGAAAACGGCACGTTAATCCTCTGGCCCAAGTGGATGATATCCGGACTGAGGATGGTTGGATTATACTTAAGAATATCGTCGGTGGTGGTGTGGAATCGCTGGGCAATTGGATCGAGTTCATCTCCTAGTTGAACGTAGTAGGAACCAAACGCTAAATCACAGCCTCTGGAGCAGCTAGATTGAGCTGATGAGTTGAAACAAAGTGTGCTTAATAATAAAAAGAAGAAGGTTACTAATCGTAACATGACAAGTGAAAGAGAGTGTAGGTGTATGGTTAAGTTGAAGATGTGTAGGTGAATATTGAATAGTGGAAGCGTGCAGCATATATACAAGTTGTGATGGATCGAGTGAAGAAACAAATGGCCGTCAGTTTGATTCAGTAGGGGTGTCAGATGAGACTAGTAGACAGTTGAATGTTCCCGCCATTGCCGAGTTAGTTTTGTTCGAACAGTTTTTAAACGGAAGTTTTCTTCAACGTACCCCGCACGAGGGGGTAAGGGATGGAGGACGCTTTGTTTTGATAGAAGGTTCGGTAGGCAAGGAGACAAGGAGAGAGGGTAGGGCATGATTAATTCCACCTAGATCGCCCAATTGTGGGGAGAGAGGGGTCGGGACAAAGTAGCTAGAGAGGAGGTATCAGTGACCCTTCCTTTTAGCTTCCATTTATCGTTAAGGTAGCGTTTTAGAATCCATCTATGGGTATGTTTGGCAAAACTGGCTGGAAGTTGGTAGTTCTGTAGCTTTTTAAATATATTTTGATGTTTGCAGATTAGCTGGAGCTTTTAATAAAATGTATAAAATAAGCAAAATGGCAAAATTAAAAGCTTGTAAGAAATGTTTTTATTTTTTATTTATGGTAGAATGGGTATTTGTGTCATTTACACATTAAAAGCTTGTAGCTAGTAGAAGTTTTTTCTTAAACGCTAGTACTAGTAGCTTTTCAATATAGAGATTTTTCTCCTAACCTAAAAGCTTCAAGTCCCTTCAACCAAACAACACTTTTTATTGAGCATGAGTTTTTTCCTAAAAGCTTGAAGATCATAAAAGTTCTTGAAAGCTCTTTGCCAAACATACCCTATATATATATGTATATATATATATAACTAGTTTATCTCTCGGAAGCGTCTCGGAATAGACAAATCTAATATAAAAGGACAAAATGCGTGTACTAAAAAAGGATAGGTCGTTTTTTTAGTTTTTTTTTTTTTGTAAAGAATCAACACTCGTCTCTGTACAACTGACACTTTCTCATCTAAAGTTGCGATGTGAACCCGAAAAAAAAACCAAATTAGTAATTCATAAATTATGTTTAGGCAAGTCACTAATCATGTTAACTTAGTATATATATGTTTTTGAACCTACTATTACATATAAGAACCCGCTAACAACATATATATTTACATATGTAGTCAGTTTGGTAAGAATCTTTTTTTTATTGGAGTTGTTAGGAACATTGATTACAAAAGTTGTTAAGTCAGTTAGATGTAGCATATGATTCTTAGACACTAGGTAAATCTCTAGTTCACCCCACCCCATCATGCACGCCTCTTAAATCAATCATCATCGTTAATCTCTAGTTCACCCCACCATGCACGCCTCTTAAATCA